>JARDYH010000005.1:166671313-171471313 GCA_029215795.1 Anniella stebbinsi
GAGCTTATTGATGAATTTGCTTCCTTCATACTTAATACAAAGTTGTTCCAAAAGGAGCACTTCTTCCCTAGACCAACAACTCACATGCTTCCCTCTTTGACCGTTCGTCTTCTCACTCACGCCCTCGATTCTTTCCTTGTTCCTCACCACCGGATGTTTGTGTCTTTTGTGTTGGGATAATCCAATCTTGGTTGACCAATTCAACCCACAGGTTTCACATTTCCAGCCTGGACCTTCCTCTTTGCTGGTAATAGAGTCCGCAGGCGATTTACACTTCGGGATATGTACGAGTATAGAGTGCACTTTTGGGTTCGTCCGGTGACATTTCCTACATCCGAATAGCACTTGATCACCATTGTGCATATTGGACAGATGTTTAAAAAGTGCTGTAGGTTTCCCGACAATGATTCCACAGATGGGACAGGAAGGATTCTCATCCGGCAACCACACTGTCGTCTCGGACGATTCGACCGCCGGTACATCAATCGTTTCTTTAGTGTCATTTTCCGTTTGGGACGGGCTCGCAACCTCCGCTGGATCTAAGCTACCGATCTCTCCGAAGGGGATCCCTATCTCAATTACCTCTACCGAGGATCGAGAAGGGCTCGCAACCTCCGCTGGATCTGAAGCGCCGATCGCTCCGAAGGGGATCCCTATCCCAATTTCCTCTGTTGTGGTCTCTCCGTCCACCCCGACTATAGGGTTCGGTGTCACTTCTAGGTCCTCATTGCGACTGGAGTTTTCCACTTTATCGTAATAGCTTGTCCTTTCTTCCATCTTCCGATGTTCCCGTTTGGGTCGATGCTGACTTTCTGGTCTTCGATAAACCAATCAAGACCCTCTCACAGTTCGTGCCACCTTTCTCGAATACTAGAGATGCGGTGACGCCCATCTTCGCCCTTGCGAGAAAGTACGGGCAGTTTTCTGTGCACAAACTGTTGCACACCATGACGACCGAGGGTTAAAATAGGGGTTGATGTAATCCTCACTTGGCCGAGTCAGAGACTCGTTGTCCGGCGGGGCCACGAGGAGGCGGAGGATTATACTATCGTCATCAACCCAGTAACAAGAGAGTCATAGTTACTCCCGCCGTTTACCCGCGCTTCATTGAATTTCTTCACTTTGACATTCAGAGCACTGGGCAGAAATCACATCGCAAATGAAGCCTTTCATTATGGAGGAATTGTCTTTACTCAAAGCAAGAAACATAAACTGACCCTGTCAGGTGACTCAGGACAATCATTGCATCACCATTCTCAGCGGTTGCCCTCCATCACCCCTGGATGAAAAAAAAGGGGGGGGAGAAGCAGGTTCTCAGTCAGGATGCTAAAATACTTTATTTCAAAGCCGTGTTTTTTAAGGCTGCCTTCAGGGGGCTGTAATATTAAAAATGCATTAATTATGTTTGCAGGGATAACACACAACATAGATAAATTAATATATATGTTTAGAGGTTAGTTAGGCACATTGCCACAAAGGCCTATGCCCATATGTATTTTTTTAAAAATATATTATTACAATATGAAGGCTCTGGGGCCTGTCCACATTACACACCATTTGAGTGGAATAAGAAAACCCTTCCCTATGGCATCTGACCAAAATAGGCCTTCTGAGGCTCCGTGTTGGTGGTGTGCGAGGGAGGGTGGTGGGAGCATGTGAGAGATGGCAGGGGGGGGGCTTCTCTGAGCCTCCAGAAAAGTACTCCCCACCCCTGCATCATGGGGCTTTAGAAAGGCCTCAGAAAGGGCCTGTTTGGGCGGATGTGATGGAGAAGCTTTTTTCTCTTCCACTGGGGGTGCACAAGGGAGGGCGGGGGGCATGAGGGGGTGCAGGGATGTGAGGGAAGGCCTCTGGAAAAGCACCACCCTCGCATCGCCTGTTAGACAGACGCCACCGGTAGCCATCTGCCCTGCCTTGCCCTTGTCTCATGTTGCCATGCTGCTACCACCGCCTGCCTGTCCGGCCAGCAGGCTGGTCAGCGTTGTTCTTTTTGGCTTGCAGATGCAGCCATCCCAAGTCTTGCGAGAGAGCTGGAATGAGTTGAGTTCTGAAATCTCATGAGACTTGGGACATGGAGACGCAGTTTCCGGAGGCTTGAAGAACACTCGCCCCTGCTCCCTCCCCCACGCCTAAGACATTAAAAACATATTTAAAATTCTGGCCGGACTCCCTCTGAGGGCAGGAAAAGAGAAATTGTCTGGGCAAAAGTGGACAGTTCGTCACCATGGGTGAAAAAGAAAAGTGCACTAGTCGAATAGAATACCTTGGAAGGGTGAAGGACACGGTGTGGCTGGCTTGAACCCTGACCCAGAGCATTATGGAGCCTAATTGAAACTGTTAACTCAAGAACACAGACTTGCCAACAGATAATGGTGAATCCAATGTCACTGATGTCCAATTCTCTGTGCTTTGGATGGGAATCCACTCATAAATGCCCTGAGCTTGTTTGTTGAACTGGACTCACCCATTAAATGGTTGTTCATTAATCAGTGAGAGGCTGGGACCAGCAGCTGATGGCAAGGAGCATTAACACACACACACACACACACACACACACACACACCCCACACACAATCACACCTGATTTACAAAGCTCAGATTGTTGTAGTGGTTTAATAATATATTTGTGAGCTTGTCTAAATGAGGCTTTTAATCTGCACCTTTACTGAAGCTTCTGCTTCTGCATTCCATGGGCTTCTTTACACGAGGCTTTTATCACATGCTCATGATTGGTCAGTCACAGAAGTTTGTGGGTCCTTTACATGACATCATCAACCTCCAGGGCCTCTCCTGTGCTTTATAGATTTTATCCTAGTTTTTTCTTAATGAGGAAAATGCGGCAATAAAATTGCATCGCGCATTGAAGTGAATTTCTGGAATCCTGCTAGTGAATTTCTGGAATCCTGCTATATCACAGCTATACTACAGCACCATCTAGTGGCTTTATATTGATACCTATAGAACTTGCTGGGAAAGGAAATTCTTATTCTTATTCTTATTTATATCCCACCTTTTTCCCAATACTGGGACTCAAGACGGCTTACAAATTAAAACATGTACAGTTGAAAACAGATAGAGATATATAAAAATTAAAAATATAATTAAACATAGTACAATTTTTAAATATTTAAAAATGTTTTAAAACATTTTAAATACAAATAATTTTTAAAAATCCAAACTATAAGCAGCACATCCACAAAGATCTGAACTACTCCCCAAAGGCCTGCTGAAACAGAAAAGTTTTAGCCTGCCTCTGAAAGCACACCAAGGAGGGAGCCAGTCTAGCTTCCCTGGGAAGGGAATTCCAGAGCCACAGAGAAGGCCCTCTCCCATGTTCCCACCAGGCATGCCTGTGATGGTGGTGGGACGGAGAGAAGGGCCTCCCCTGAAGACCTCAGGGGACGAGCAGGTTCATAAGGGAGAATACAGTCTTTCAGATATCCTGGACCCAAGCCGTATAGGACTTTGTACGTCATAACCAGCACTTTGAATTGTGCCCGGAAACAGACTGGAAGCCAGTGGAGTTGTTTTAACAAGGGAGTTGTATGCTCCCTGTAATCAGCCCCAGTCAACAATCTGGCTGAAGTTCTTTGAACCAGCTGAAGTTTCCACACACTCTGGCTAGCATCTAACTTGCTTGAGTTGTTTGTGCCTACTTGCTTCCATAGTGCAAAGGAAGAGGTGGGTCTCTAGCTGGTGCTAGAAGATAGTATTTCATTTTTAAAAAATAATGCATTTTGACCCATAGACTTTCCTCTCCAATTTGCTTTGAGGTAATTGGCATGATGTATATTTTGCAGCAATAGCTGATAATTGTTCATCCTTCTTAAAAATGATTTAAGTATGACTGCTTTCTGGATGTTGGTGTGGACATTTTGGTAGGCCTGAAGGTCTATCTATCTATCTATCTATCTATCTTCTATCTATGAATGATGTGATTCTGGTGACTGATGTGATTAACGGAATTTTAACTTTTTCCTGCTGCACGGTTCTTTAATTTCCATAGCCATTGGTGTATATTTTTCTCTCTTTTCCTATTCCTTTTCTGCAACATTTTTGTCATTAGGTATTGCTAAGTCAATGAGGTAGGTGTGTTTTTCTTGTTTATGACTGTAATGTCTGGTCGATTACAAACTATTGTCTTGTCCCAGAATCGTTCTGTCCCAGCAAGATAATATATGAGTGCATAGTGTGGCTTATCTGGGCTTATCTTAGTGTTTCTGGGTCTCCTAGGCTCTGAAAGCTTCTTTCTGGAGAGCACCTGCTGGTTGCATGATTCATGAGGCCAGGTTCTCATGAGTGCATAGTTGTTCTTGAAAGGAGGGGCTTGCACTTGCTAGAGTAAGCTGAACATATATGAAGAGTCTGCAATCCTATATTCATTTATCTGGGAGTAACTGTTCTGGAAATCAATGGGACTTGTTTCTGAGGTTTCTTTGGACAGTTTTCTTTAGGTCCCTGATTGTGTGCTCAACACTTGAAGTAATAGATATGGCTATCTAAAGACATAAAGGGGGCATGAGGCCATTAATTACTACAGTATCTAAAATTACTTCTCTGTGCCACAGAACAGTGTTTGGAATGGCATGAATTGCTATCAATATGGTTAATGAAAGGCCATTCTGAGAGTGGTGCATCTTTAGGAAACTCTGTTGAACATTGATTTGATATCTTTGAAAAGTGCCAGTCTTATAAAATTCTTATCTGCCTTTGCTGTAAAGACGGACCCTATTCCTGATGTTCAGCTCCTTTTCTCCACTTGCCATCTTGTTGCAGAAGGAAATGAAAACAGAGAGGGAAAAGACAGTTGCTGAGTTCAGACAACTATGCCAATTTCTGGAAGAAGAAGAGAGACATCTTCTGGCTCGGATGGAAGAAGTGGAGAAGGAGATCGCTAGGAAAAGGGATGAGCACATGAGACAACTCTCAGAGGAACTCTCCTCTCTCGAAAGTATTCTCCGGGAGATGGAGAAGTATCAGCAGCCGGCGAGGGAACTCCTGCAGGTAAGACCATGTCAGAAACAGCTCAGGGGAACCCTTTCCAGAGGAAGCCAAGCCCCAAAAGTTTACTATGCCTCCTTCACCTTCACAAGGAGTAAAGTTGGTTCGATGCACTGAGAACCAATTATGTCACATGCAGGAGTATCCAAGATGAACAATGTTATGTCTGTGTGTTCCATTGGGAAATCCTGGACATAACACTGTAGTGACTTCTTCATTAGGCAGAGATGTGTTTTCTTGCCTGCTGGCTTTGTTCTACGCTAAGGAGGGTGCTGTGCAGAAGCATCACTAGTTGAATATCAGAGGGCCAGAGTGCATCCGCATAGAGCGGTGTGTGCCAGGCACTGAGCACCCTCTTTCTTTCTCTCTTGCTTCCTCTAGGATGTAAGAAGCACTTTGCAGAGGTAAGTGGCTCCTGCCCATTTCTATAAATAGTTCTCCATAAGGCTCTGAATGGTCTGGATGGCATGAGAAGATGATGCCCTCCAGGACCCAATCTACATGGAAACGGTAGGAGAAGTGCTTTTTGCTCCAATCTGGTTTTCATGAAATTACTTTGGTCCGTCAGCACACACGAAGCAAGAAAAGCAGAGTATACACTACCTAAAAACCTGCTTCCATGGATCAAACCGCACTTGAAGCTGCTATATTTTGGAGTTGGGTGGGCAGAGTCCAGTGAGTGGAACTGAACATCATCGACCATGTAGTGATTGAGAGAGGCTTGCTCCCTACCCCTCTCCATGCTCCCCTGCTCAGGGAAGTCCCCTATTCCAAAAGTACGGAACTGCAAAGTGGTCAAAGAATGAAACTGTGGTGCTGCGAGATCGTGCTACTGAGAAGTAGTGCAAAGTAAAAACAAACAGTGGAGAAGGCAGGGGGGAGGTGTAAGGTGAAAGAGTGAAGCAGGGCTATTGCCAAATAGCCCTACTGTGAATTTTGGCTAACTGGTGGGAAAAGAAGCCTTTGTCCAAAAAGCACGCTGCTGCCAGTGGTGGATGAAAAATAGGGAAAGGGATGACCCCATCCTTTGACCAGGTCTCAGACCCATCCCTAGGTATGTCCACTATGCAGGATTTAATTCAGGGGAATGGGGCACACGGCACATTAACTGCAGGGGAGCTGCATTAAGAAAAAAAGATACAGTAAAATGACTTTCCCAAAATGCGCCATTTTCAGGGAAAGCTGCAGGGTTGCTGTGGAGTGGCAACAACGTCATGTGTTGCCAATTACCCTGATCTGCTCTCACTCCACACTAAATTGTTCGTGTAGATTGGGCCTAGGTCTCCATCATTTCACAGATAAAAATGTAAACTTGCTCTTTAACTTGTATTTCTTTCCCTTCCCCTTTATCACCAGTGACTGTACGTTGTATTTCATTTACCAAAATGGTAAACGGTTACCAAAAATCCTGAAAGGAATGTCCCAGAGCTGCATGTAAATATTTCTTTCTTTCTTTATTAGTTACTAAATACTTCACAAAATAAATTATCTAGCCATTGTATGGTATGATTAAAACAACATTAATACAACAAAAAACACACAAAAAAACACAATCAATCAATAAAATCTAGCACAGGATAATAGTCCTATGTACCAACACATCATGATAGAATAATACAGGTGACAAAAGCTAAATAAGGTACGTTATGAATAACTTCAAATATGCTCTTAAAATTCAGTAATCATATTTTTCTTCTTCTGTTCTTCTTGCTTTTACTGTGGTAGTTGTGCCTTGGTTTTTCAGCTCCCTCTTGAGGGAAGGCCGCCTTTAAGAGTTAAGCTTGTTAAAGTATAGAAACAAACCAATCATTGGAGAAAAATCTCAAGCTCAGCTGTTAATGAGCAGGTGACTAAACTCCAGTCTTCCAGCTTTGAGTAGACAACTTTCAGCAAACATCCAGAAGGGAGATGAGATCAGGAAAAACATAATAAACTAAAGGCTCAAACAGAAAATATATTATGACTAGAGGTGCAAAGGTACTCAAACCACTGCAGGCAGGAAATTCTGTAAGGGTTCAACAACAAGATGGACATTGGGAACCAGCAGGTGTCACGGGAACACCACATTCATACATAGTGCAGACAGAGGCCCTTTCTACACTTCCCAGCATTCTGGGAAGGAGGCGGGAGGCCCTTTCAATATCCTGATCGTGAGAGCCTTCCCCAGCATGCACACAAGGCGCGCGACATCTGGGAAGGAAGCTGGGACATCGCTGCTGCCATTTTTGTTATTCGAAGTACTGGGGTCTGTCGCGCAAGAACAAGGCCCCACTCCAACGGAACTATAAGTAACCCACCCCCCCCCAAACTGCAGCCCTTACCCCCCCATCCCATGAATGGTGAAAATGCAGCCCCTCCCCTCCCCTGATGGACATGGAGCTGCACCCATTTCTGGTGCTGTGCTTACTCGTGAGTAAGCAGGCACCAAGCGGGACGGGCGCCCACACCTCCCACGGTCTCGGGACGGTCCTGGGAACGCTGGAATAATCGGGTTTTCCCAGGGTTTCTTTATCCCTGGGAAAACCCGTCCCCTTCCCTCCTGTCCCCCAGGAGTCCCTGTGCATCATGTGGATGCACAGGGACGACCTGGGGATGATCCCGGGAAAAATCCCCGGTGTGGAAAGGGCCAAAGAAAGGAAAAGAATACAGGAGAAACAGAAGACAACGGAGGTACGTGGGAAGAGAACAACAACAAAAGGAAGATTATACACATACAGGCAGTTATGGAGATAGATTCCAAGAAAACCTCCAGAAGCCACAATCTACTACACAATAAGAAATAAGGGATAGTCTGACTAAAAGGAGGGGGTTGTAATATATCGAAATAGTGCAGGATGCATCGTCTCAAGCTACCAGAGAGGGCAATATAGCACACTACACCATGTGGTAAAGAAAATACTGGAAGGCTGAATAAAGAGGCGGTGGTTGTTAAAAGTCTGGAAATATAGAAAGGAATTAAGTGCAATAAGTATGTGCAAACTAGGGGAATTGCCATAATCAAAGCAATTAGGACTAGATGAAAGGTCTAAATTTTTTTGTAATTGGTAATAAAATTAATAAATTCACAAGGGTGTTTAGAGATGCTCAAAAATGCTCAGTTGAACTCTGACACCCTTGACGGCTTAGGCACTAATAAGTGAAATAAAGAGGATAAATGCACAATATATGAACTCTTCACATTTTACATAGGTAAATGAAAATCTTATTACCTTCCTAATTAGGACATGTCTTTAATTCTTTAACGAGGTTCTTGTGCAATGTCTCAGGTTAATTTGCCCCCCACCACACCCCAAATCTCAACCTATTTCATCTAGTCCTAATTGCTTTATGAGAATTCCCCTAATTTGCACATGCTGTGCGTTACTTATTGCACTTAATTGGCTATTTATGAGCTTGTTATATTATATGCCATTGGCCTAATTTTATTTCTAATTTTCTCAGCCTGTTAAATAACATAGTGCTCTCGCACTGACCTTGCTAAAACTTATGGGGTAGTGATTCTGCAAACACACCCACTTAATTGTATGCCTTATACAGTATAAGGAGATTGTGGATGCCCAATGCTCACTTTCTCCCACCCGTGTTAATGAACTGCTCTGTGAAGGTACTGCTGCACAAGAACTTACGTTAAAGAGTTAAAGAAATGTTCTAATTAGGAAGGTAATAAAAAATTTCATTTACCTATGTAAAATGTGAAGAGTTCATATATTGTGCATTTATCCTCTTTCACTTATTAGTGCCTAAGCCATCACGGGTGTCAGAGTTCAACTGAGCATGTTTGAGCATCTATAAACACCCTTGTGAATTCATTCTCGACTGATGGAAGTTTCTGAAACGGAGTGCGTACGTCCAGATTATCTGTCTCAAGAATTACAACGGACTGTTATTTAAGCTATTTAAGCTTCCGTTGAATTTATCAACCAGCAATTGCTATTACAGCTGTCAATGAGTCAATTAAATTAGTAACCGTTTATTATTAAAAGCTTTTATCAGGCTAACTACCAGTAACTGCTTGTGATTTAAGCTCTAAAATGAGAAAATATCGAGAAATGGTTTGTTACTGCTTTTGTAATTACTGAATGTACAAGTTACTACTTTTTATGCTGTGAATATAAATTTCGGAATTAGCTCTGGTCCTGTTTTGTGGACATGTTCTAATATGTGAGGGCCCCTCTTCTTTTGTTTTGCAGTTTGTTTGTTTGGCACGCAGAGGTTGGCAAATAGCTCTCTGAGAAATGTGGCAGCACTCCGTCCCTGCCCCACGACACCTCTGAGAAAGGGAAAATTAAATCTAGGATTTAAGGTCATGAAACTCTACTATCATTTATGACTGCTAAACTGTTTTTCCCCCTTTTTATTGTGAATATCAACAAAACAGAAAATACATAGTGTAAAAGAATTTTTGTTTACATATATAGGAATATCATTTTTCCACCATGTGTACCGTTCATTAAAAAAACCAAGGAGAGGGTTATACATAGGTTTCACTTGCAAGTTGCGCCTATATAACACTTGTTCAGAAGTTGATAGTTGACTGTTTAACTGTTACTGCCTCTTAAAGAGCTGAGCTACAGTGCAGAGAAGAAACTCTGGGAGAGAGAAATGCAGAACTTCATCCTTGATATTTCTGCTGTGTTTGAGACACATCTGGACTAAGGGCCTTTGCAAAGCAATCGAAAGTGCTCCTCACGAACAAATGTTTGATTTTTAGATCAGTCATTCTGGTCTGAAGAGTAACACCATCAGGCCCTGTGAGGCAGACTTGGTTTCCTTAAGGGATTCTGAGGTAGTGTCCTTTCTCCAACAGCCGAAAGAAGGGATAAAGGGTCTTTCCTGAGAATGAGGCTTCCGTGTACGTGTAGAGCAGGGCTGCTGTATCAGCATCAAAGAGGGCTACCTGCCCCCCAACACAGTTCAGACTCACTCGGATCCTCTTGGGGTAATTTCTTGGGGCCACAGGAGGGTGAGTAAGAGAGGAGTTGCCCCGGTACCCTTGCTCCCACTTCTCCACAGCCCACAACCCTTCTGCAGGACTAAAGAAGACCCAGCCCTTCCTCATCACAGACTTGCTAGCAACACCCACAACCCACTTTCCCATACCCTCCACAACGACTTCCCAGAAATGTCTGCCTGCTGTGAATCCTTCACATCCTAGCACAGCAGGATATGTGGTAAATCTCTCAGGACTGTCAGGCACAGACTGACATTTGTCTCCATACGTTATGTTTTTACGATCTTCAGACAGGATGAGTTGCGGATGCGCTGTGTCTGGATCCAGGGTCACATTTACTGTTTGGGGATGAGGAAAGAGAAGATAAGTAGAATCAGTGGAGAGGCAGACTGACATCCTAACCCAAGGAGCATCCCAGGAATCACACTCCCTTCCCAAGTAGTAGGACACCCTTGCACTGAATTCAGGATTGGGATGGTCTTTTCCTTGCAGGATTTCCCCTCATTGAGACTGACCCAATTCATACATTAAAAAATATTTATATCATGCCCAATCTGTCAACCAAAACATTGAATGGCTAAACTACATGCTTTGTTAAATAGATTGGGACTATTCACACAACACACTAACCCACACTCAGTGGCTGAGTGTGTGTTGTTTTGAACCATGGGTTGTTTGCTGAACTGTGGATTAGAGTGTCATCACATGGGAAGCTTAATGCACATTTGCCGTGACTTCGATGCACTTTTTCAGCGCTGGACTGGCATGACATCGTTCCTGTTGTGCTGTTCTCTCACCCTGAGCGAGTCCAGCCCTGAAAAAGTGGATCAAAGTCACTGCAAACGTGCATTAAACCTCCCATGTGCTGACGCTTAGTTTGTTGACTCAACGCAGCACGTTTTATGCAGGATGACTTATTGTGTTGTCTGAACACAGCCAGGGTGGCTTGTTAACCACCCTGAACAGCTCAAAAACAAACCACGGGTTCTCACGGTGGCTTTTTGAAGAAAAAGAAGGGCTTCTCCTCATGGAGCATTTATTGTGCAATTGAGATTGGTTACTCATGGAAGTTTGCAGGTCCTTTACATGATGTCATCAACCTCCAGCGCCTCTGTTTCCTGAGGATTTCCATTTCTTAATCTGAAACTGAAATAATGAGCTAGCGAAAACATTCGCTGTGACTTGTACGTGAAAAGAGGATGTGGCGCTGTAATTACAGCCACTTGATGGCACTGATGTTAATGAAACATATAAATCTCATAAATAAATGGGAGAAAAGGGGTGGGGAGAAGACTGTAAAGGGCTGATTTATTTTGCGAAGAATCCGGAAGCAGAAGCCCCGGTAAAAGCCTCAATGTGGAGAAGCTTTAAGCCACACTGCTTGGTTAACAAGCTACCCTGGCTGCGTTCAGACTACACGATGATCCACGGTTCAACAAACAACTCAAATTCAACCACCAAGTGTCTGTTAGTGTGACGTGTGAACAGCCGCATAGTGTGCAGCAGATCCTATCTCGTTTTTAAATCCTTTAGAGTCAGTACATACAGTCCTGGTCTGAACTGGGGCCACCGCAAAAGAGAGTTTAAAACTTCCAACCCAGCCACTTTAGCCCTGTAAATACTCCCCTCCCCATGCACAGGAGCTGCCTTTCTTTTTTTCTCTCCTCCACCCCCTGTGATTTCTGTTGCCTCCAGGCCCTGGGCTTCTGGGAGGCAACCGCTTCATTTCTGTTGAAAAGTGAATGGTGGACTAAACAGGCCTTTGCTCTGCTCCAGCAGGGCAGGTCTTATGTGATTGTGTAAAAGAGTCACATGGAAAACCTCGTGAAACTAAGTAGGAACTAAGGCCGTGTCTACACCAGCCATTTATTCCAGGATATTGAAGTCGTCCCTAGCAAGCCACATGACATTCACCAGCGGTGATCTCGGCTCCACCGCTCAGTTTTCCTGGAATATCACTGACTGCTTTCGTCAGGTTTTTTCCGTCTCTCTCGCTACAATCCCGAAGCCTGCGGCTTGTGTGCCCCCGCTACGTGAAGCTGTTGCTGTTCGTCATAGGTTTCTGACACAGCGGACAGCCAACCCGGGGTCAGGGGAGTTTGTGTGGGCATCGGCCAAGTGTTTATTATTATTTTTTTACACAAACATATCTATGCACAGCAGTGCATATTCGACAGAGTACTATCCCCCCGTTTTGCTGCATGCATGCGCTAGTGCGCATCTCTGAGGAGTTATATAAAAAAATCCGTGCCCCATAGCCATCTGCCAAATCCTGCTCACTTCTCCCGATCCATATTCGGAACCCCCATCGAAAGGCACATGTCCTCCCGCATCAGTTCTCCCTTAATTGCAGGAAACTTCCCTCGCATTTGCCCCGTGAGTGCCGATCGCGGAAGTAGGGAACCATCGCAATCATCCCTCCTCCACTGAGAAAGGGCTGTAGGCGTAGATTAACCCTAAGTTCCTCCTTCATTCGTCCTATTCATATTTGGGCTCTTTGTGCATACAACAAATGTGCAGGTAGGGAACATCTCATCTTCAAACATACATCTGTATCATGCTTCTACATGTACAAGCATGCATGGGTGTCCAGGGCTCCACGCGACTGAGAACTCTGTTTTTTCAGGGTTCATGACTACACTGAAACCTGTCTATGCACACTCATTTGTATACATGGACGCATGTTGCAGATGTGCACTTGAATGTGTGGGTGGGGAAAAAAACTATGACCATCTCCCACCATCTGTGAGTTCAATTGTTGTACAAATGAACAGCTGAAACATCACCAGAGGTCTGTTGACTTTCCCGCTACTCATGGTTAACCTATTGATGGTTCCAAAGAACTGGATATCTCCAAGGAAATACAACCAGCCAAATTTCTGACCAGTCTTCATCCCTACTGTGAATGTGATCCTCCATTGGAAATTTACCTTTCTGCAGTGGAAATCCAGGTAACAGAGCATCTGGGGAAGCAAGAAGATAGAAGGCTTAAGTGCCACGACATTGTGCTTTCAACAAATTGCGTTCAAAACAGACCATCAATTTCAAATTTTCAAGAAAACGATTACATAGAAACTGAAACAAATCTGGGGGAGGGGGAATCCTCGCAAATGTAGATTGCTTGCAAATAAAAACACCACCCTAAGCTTGTTTACTCAGTAAATCTCCCTATGTTCAATGCAGGTTACTCCCAGCTAAGCGAACCAGGACTGTAAGCTAACTCAAGCCAAATTGTTATGTTAGTTACTCAGAGGGTTCCGGCATATCACTCAAGAATATCACACTGGCAGGAACCTAGAAGAGGAAACTCATGCTAAAGCATTTCATGTTCCCTCTATTAAGCTGAGTGCAGTAATCAAGGGGTTCTCAGGTGAGCCTTCTGTCCCGGTGCTCTGCAGGGCCAGACACATTTAACTTTACTCATTGAACTCCAAAGGCGGATAGAGTTTCAAATCTGAAGAATTAGGTCATGCAATTAGGGCAAATCGACCGATTAAAAATCAACAAGGCACTGGGTCCAGAAGATATATGCCCTTGGGTCCTTTGGTCTTTTATTATCATTATCATCATCATCATCATCATCATCATCATCTTTATTTGCATCCTGCCTTTTGCCTAATACTGGGCCTAAAGGCAGCTTTACAAAATTAAAACATATACAGTTAAAAGCTATAAAAACATACAAAAGTTAAAAATATAATTAAATAGATTTCAATATATTAGACTTGTTATCCCCTTAACAAAATAAGACATGATTTTGAACTTTAATTTTTTTTTAAAAAAAATTAAAATGTTATATAAAACCAGAATAAGATATAGTCCAGGGAAAGCTTGTCTAAAAAGGTAAATTTTCAGGATGCGCTTGAAGGATGTTACATTTTCCACCTCCCGAGCCACACGAGAGAGGGTTTTCCAGAGAGTGGGTGCCACTACAGAGAAGGCCCGCCATTGAGGTTCTTCATGATGACAGTCTTGTTTGTCTTGGAATGATTAGCAAGGCCTCCTCTGAAGATCTTAAATGTTGTCTGGGTGTACATATGGGAATGAGTTCTGCTAAGTATCCTGGTCTCAAGTGGTTTAGGGCTTTATAGGATAATAGCATAACCTTGTACGTGGCTCGGTAGCTAACAGGCAGTCTTGCAGTTCTCTTAACACAGGTAGAATGGCAGTGTAATGCCCACCATATCCTATACATGCTCAGTCTGGGAAGGGAGAAGAAGACACAAGGTTTTAAAAAATCTCAAAACACTGCAAGAATAAGGGCCATGAATCCATGGAAACATTGGTACTGCCCACCAATCAGGGGCTGTGCCAACATGTCATCCACACATGGAGAGAGACACTCACCTCAGGGCAATGGGGACCTCAGGGAGAACTTATTCTTCCAGGACTGAGTTAGAAGTAAGAGGTTCTAAGCATCATGTGGAAGCTTTGGATGATATCAAGAATTTCCCATGATAAACAGATATTCTTGAAATGTGTAAGAACTACAAATATGCAGCTGTCGCTTTTCTGTATTATGTTGGCCTTACAGCTCAGAGACGAAAAACCAAAAGGAGGAGAGCATCCAATTCAGGGCAAAAAAAGAAAGAAAGAGAGAAGCAGGTTCTCAGAATGCCAAGAAACTTTATTTCCAAGCCCAATGCGTTTCAGCCTATGTTGTTTTTTAAGGCCTTCTTCAGGGGGTTGATAGGAGATGTCTGCAGAAACACTCTTAACAGGATGATAGTCTCCTACTCCAGTAATTATCGTAGGAGACTATCATCCTTTTAAGAGTATTTCTGCAGACATCTCTTATCAATCCCCTGAAGAAGGCCTTAAAAAAACAACACAGGCCGAAACGCATTGGGCTTGGAAATAAAGTATCTTGGCATTCTGAGAACCTGCTTCTCTCCTTTTTTTGCCCTTACAGCTCAGAACCATTTGTTAAAATCCATTTACTTGTTGTATTTCTGTGCTGGGGCCAAGTCACCCAGGTCCACCCGTGGCTTTGGCTAAGAGCCTGCCATGGTCGCTTTTGGAACAATATAACGTCCAGCATTAAGTCCCTGCAGCCATTAGTCACAACTACCTTTGAATTGCTTCATGATGGCCGCCAGACAGGAAGGTATATCACTGAATTCCCAGATCATCCACTTGAGCTCTAGAGGGAAAACCAATGGATTCACACGTGTCTCCTCCTCACTCCTGGGGGAGAAAAAATGTCAACCTCTTATCCATACAGCATGTTCATGGAGTGTGGAATATGTTCAGAGAAATTAATAATATGAGTGATTGGATTTTAAATTGATTTAAAATACTATTGCGAATGTTATTTTCTGAGGAAGAGTCTGTAGGGGGTAAAGTAAGTTTGACTTTCAGAGGTATTCATATTGCTGGGGGATTGAGGTGGGCAGCATCGGATCAGGGGGCGGGGGCTTTACGACAACACTTTGGTTGTTTGTTTCCTTGAAATCCCAGGGCATCGGAGCTGCAGGGTGGGAACAATAAATTTTGATGGCACAAGGGAGTGTGGGCTATCCAGCCGAAAAAGCCGCAGCTTTTTTCTGAGGAAGAGCCTGTAGGGAGTAAAGTAAGTTTGAAATTAAAATAAACAGGGCAAGGAATAAAAGAAGCATGGTAATTGGAGTCTACTACCAACCACTAAATCAAGGAGAAGACGAAGATGAAACTTTTGAAAAGCAAATTGCCAATGTCTCAAGGAAATCTGATGTAGTAGTAATGGGCGACTTCAATTACCTTGATATCTGTTGGGAGACAAATTCTGCCAAAAGTGGCCCCTCCAAGAAATTCCTGACATGTGTGGCTGATAACTTTCTCCTACAAAATGTAGAGGAGGGACCTAGAGGAATGGCTATCCTTGACTTGATACTGACGAATAGGGATGACTTAGTGGATGAAGTGGCTGTTATGGGAACTCTGGGGGAAAGTGACCACATCATACTCGAGTCCCTGATTTCAAAGGAAGCAAAAGCTGAGTGTAGTCATACACGTACTCTGGATTTTAGGAAAGCCGATTTTAATAAACACAAAACTACGATAAGTAAGGTCCAATGGCAAGTGACCCTAATGAGAAAAGGAGTCCAAGATGGGTGGGAGTTTTTTTTAAAAAGGACATTTTAAAGGCAAAATTACACAATAAGCTTAGAGGTGACCTGAAAACAAAAAAGGATACATATAGGAAGTGGAAGGAAGGCCAGGCTACAAAAGAAGAGTGCAGACAGGTAGCACAGACGTGTCAGAATGGTGTCAGGAAGGCTAAAGCTGAGAATGAGCTGAGGCCAGTAAGGGATACTAAAAGAAATAAAAAGGCTTTCTTCAGATATATGAATAGTAAAAGGCAGAGGAAAGAAATGGTGGTTCAATTACTCAATGAGCATGGTAAATTGATAACAGATGATAAAAGGCAGAAGTGCTCAATTCCTACTTTGGATCAGCCTTCTCCCAAAAGCAGGTCTATGTCCCCGCCCTCAGCAAAAATTAAGTACAAGCTGGAGTGGCAGGACTGAAACTTGAGACTGATAAACAAATGGTCAAGGAACAGCAAATTTCTTTAAACGAGTTCAAATCCCCAAGGCCCGAGTAATAAAGGAGCTGGCAGATGAACTCTCAGAACCACTGTCTATTATCGTTTAAGATATCATGGAAGACGGGTGAAGTGCTGAATGACTGGAGGGGGGCTAATGTTGTCCCGATCTTCAAAAAGGGCAAAAAGGAGGAACCTGGGAACTACAGACCTGTCAGTCTGACATCCATCCCTGGGAAAATTTTGGAGCCAATTATAAAGAAGTCAATCTGTAAACACCTTGAAAACAATGCAGTGATTACTAGAAGCCAGCATGGATTTGTCAAGAACAAATCCTGTCAGACTAATCTGATCTCATTTTTTGATTGGGTAACCTCCCTTGTGGACTGTGGGAATGTTGTGGACATAATATATCTTGACTTCAGCAAAGCTTTTGACAAAGTTCCCCATGACATCTTGATTAGCAAACTAGCTAAAAGTGGGCTTGAGAGAGCAACTATTAGGTGGATCCAGAGTTGGCTACAGAATCGGACTCAGAGTGCTTATCAATGGTACCTTCTCAAACTGGGGGGAGGTAACGAGTGGGGTACTGCAGGGCTCAGTCCTGGGCCCAGTGCTCTTCAACATTTTTATTAATGATTTGGATGAGGTGGTGCAGGGAATGCTTATCAAATTTGCAGATGACACAAAATTGGGTGGGAGCTCTAATACCCTGGAAGACAGAAACAAACTTCAAAGTGATCATGATAGGCTGGATCCCTGGGCTGAAAACAACAGAATGAAATTTAATAAGGATAAATGCCAAGTTCTACACCTAAGGAAAAGAAGCCAAATGCACAGTTACAAGATGGGGGATACTTGGCTCAGCAGTACTACAAGCAAGAAGGATCTTGGAATTGTTGTAGATCACAAGCTGAATATGAGCCAACAATATGATGTTGCTGCAAAGATATTTAATTTATTTATTACATTTATATATAGCCCAATAGCCGAAGCTCTCTGGCTGGTTCACAAAAATTAAAACCATCAACATAACAGTATAAAAACACGTTATAAAAATACACTACAAAAACACAACCAGAGTAAAAAAGCATGCAGCAATGCAGATTTAAAATACAGATTTAAAACAGTGGAGTTAAAAGACTATGAAAATAAACTGAGAAAATTAAAGGTCTTCACCCGGCATCTAAAAGAGTATAATGTAGGTGCCAGGCAAACCTCTCTAGGGAGCTCATTCCACAGCTGGGGTGCCACAGCAGAGAAGGCCCTCCTCCTAGTAGCCACCTGCCTCACTTCCTTTGGCAGGGGCTCATGGAGAAGGACCCCTGAAGCTGATGTTAGGGTCTGGACAAGCAAAAAAAGCAAATGCTATTTTGGGATGCATTAATAGAAGCATAGCTTCCTGTGAAGGACATGGGTTTCTGAAGGCCTTGGCGCTTCCAGAGGAGGGAGGGAGATGGGTTCCTGTGTTGACATATCTCTGAGTTACTTATCTAATTCGTACCAGCCGAGCGGGGCAGGTGCTCTCACTAACGAGCAGGCCCTTAACGACTTGCAGCTGAGAAGCCGTTAGGGAGTTTTCGGATTCCCAGGCTGTGGGGGGGCGGAGGGCTGGTGGGAAAGAGTCTGTAAAAACGAAAGCCGTGACGTGCAGTTCATCTCTCTTTGGACCTAGGAACGGTGAAGAGCTGATCTCCGTCTGGCTGGATATAGCCGGGTGATAGATAGGATTTTTATTGTTTTACAAGCCTGCTAGGTTTGGGGTTGCTTAGCACTTTTAAGAGTGTGGTTGATTGATTGGGGGGACCCAACTGTTTTATTGCTAGTGCCTTTCTGTGCTGCTACCCTTTTCTACCTCACGCACCTTCCCCTCCCATTCCTTTTCCCCAACACCCTTTCCCTGCTTTGACCAAGGCCTTAACTTAGTATAGTCTGTAAATAAACTTGCTTTGGTCCTTACTTCTGTGTGGTTATTTCAAGTGTTGGCTCAAGCCAGTTTGGCTGGGGAACCGGGTGGCGGGACGGGATTTGTCCGCCACGGCAGGGGAACATTGTTTATGTTTCCTTGACACTTCCAAATTGTGAAAGGTACTGGTTGTCCTCCATTCGGCACTGATTCCCCTCTATTTGGCACTGGTTAGGCGGAGTACTGCATCCAGTTCTGGGACACCACACTTCAGGACAAATGCAGACAAGCTGGGGAGAGTTCAGAGGAGGGCAACGAGGATCAGGCATCTGGAAACAAAGCCCTATGAGGACAGACTGAAAGAACTGGGCATGTTTCGCCTGGGGAAGAGAAGATTGAGGGGAGACATGATAGCACTCTTCGAGTACTTGAAAGGTTGTCACACAGAGGACGGCCAGGCCCTCTTCTCGATCATCCCAGAGCGCAGGACATGACATCAGGAAAAGCATCCTGACTGTTAGAGCAGTACGACAATGGAACCAATGACCTAGGGAGGCTGTGGGCTCTCCCACACTAGAAGCATTCAAGATGCAGCTAGCTAGACACCCATCTATCAGGGATGCTTTAAGGTGGATTCTTGCATTCAGCAGGGAGTTGGACTCGATGGTCTTATAGGCCCCTTCCAACTCTACTATTCTATGATTCAATGACATTCAAACATATTCTTATTTCTGCAGACATTAATAACCAGGGCTAAAGCTGCCAGGCATATCTTTTGTTAGGGAGATGGATGGCTAAATTGCCAGGGGATGCTTTTAAATGGTTAGGAAACACCTGAAAGGGGCTACATGAACCACCCAGAGAGCTTCAGCTATTGGGCAGTATAGAAATGAAATGAAATAAATGAATAAAGAATGAAAAAATAAATGCCTTTCTGCCCCCATTTCAACAAAAGGCAATGATCTAGTTTGACACCATGAAGCCACGATGGGGGAGAAGCTGGGGAGGTTGGGTTGTTGGGGTGCTTACCCAGCCACCCAGAATCCATGGGCTGTTGTAGGGTTGCAAGTAGTTTGTCCACCACCCCAATAATCCACCTTTGCAGAGTTCACAGATAACGAGAAGATACAGCATACCCCACTGTGCCCCAAAGATTCAAAATAGTGGTTACTGGCATAACAAGAAGTTCTGCAGGAAAATTTATCCATGGTTTCTCCTTACATGCAAACCAGGCCATGATAACACTGATGTATCATTGTGTGGGTAAGAGTGACCCAAAGAGAGAGAGAGAGAGGGGGGGGGGGAGATTTGGGGACTGTGTAAACTAACAGCATCAAGGGATTAAGGAGTGCCTCTCTCAGGAAATCTCAACAGGGCCAGTGTTTTTGGCTGAATAGCGGAGCGTTTAAGCTGTGCCTCCACCTATGCTCAACCCGTGAATTTAAAAATGAAGTCCAATATTGCAAAGTGTCCAAAGCCCCTGGCGACCTCCTTTCAAAGGAAACTAAACCCAAGTAGGCACTGCGCCTCTGTAACCTCTCACCACTCAGAGAAGTGGAGAAAGCACATTAATATGTATTGAGAGATTTATACACATATTTAGGACATTCCTTTACGTTTTGCTCTGTTCTGTAACTATTGCAGAATAAAACACAGAAGAGTCAGAGAAGAGTATTCACCATGTAAGATGGAGGAGGGGAAAGAGCTCTGCCAGTCATCCTTCATAGGTCAATAAACATGCTACAAGTCCAAAAGCCTGTCCCTGTTTTTATGTGGGACATGTTGGAGACCTACATCATCTCCCCAGGATCTTGGAGGGCCAAATAATAATAATAATAATAATAATAATAATAATATTTTGGTCTGGCTTACAGTTTAAACTGTTTTAAATGTTAGCTGTTTTTATGTTTTATGGTTTAAAATTTTGTATATTGACTTTTAATGTTTAATCTTTTGATTTCTGTAAATCGCCCAGAGAGCTTTGGCTATGAGGCTGTATATAAATGTAAATAATAACAATAACAACAACAACAACAACAACAACAACAACAATAATAATAATAATAACAACAATCTCCTCATCCTATCCAGATCATTTTCAGTATCATGGAAATGAGTGCAGTTTTCTGGTCAAATGTTTTCCAAGAATGTATGAATCATAGAATCATAGAATAGTAGAGTTGGAAGGGGCCTATAAGACCAGCGAGTCCAACCCCCTACTCAGTGCAGGATGGTTGTCCAGCTGCCTCTTGAATGCCTCTAGTGTGGGAGAGCCCACCACCTCCCTAGGTCATTGGTTCCATTGTCATACTGCTCTAACAGTCAGGATTTTTTTCCTGATGTCCAGCCGGAATCTGGCTTCCTGTCACTTGAGCCCATTATTCTGTGTCCTGCACTCTGGGATGACTGAGAAGAGATCCTGGCCCTCCTCTGTGTGACAACCTTCCGAGTATTTGAAGAGTGCTTTCATGTCTCCCCTCAATCTTCTCTTCTCCAGGCTAAACATGCCTAGTTCTTTCAGTCTCTCCTCATAGGGCTTTGTTTCCGCACCCCTAATCATCCTCGTTTCCCTCCTCTGAACACGCTCCAGCTTGTCTGCATCCTTCTTGAAGTGTGGTTACCAGAACTGCATGCAATGCTTAAGATGGGGCCTAACCAGCGCCGAATAGAGGGGAACCAGTACCTCGTGCGATTTGGAAGCTATACTTCTATTAATGCAGCCCCAAATAGCATTTGCTTTTTTTGCAGCCACATCACACTGTTGGCTCATATTCAGCTTGTGATCTACAACAATTCCAAGATCCTTCTCGCTTGTCATATTGCTGAGCCAAGTATCCCCCATCTTGTAACTGTGCATTTAGTTTCTTTTTCCTAGGTGTAGAACTTGGCATTTATTCCTATTGAATTTCATCCTGTTATTTTCAGCCCAGTGTTCCAGTCTATCAAGATCACTTTGGAGTTTGTTTCTGTCTTCCAGGGTATTAGCAATCCCACCCAATTTTGTGTCGTCGGCAAATTTGGTAAGCATCTCCTGTTTATCACCAAACTCCAAATTCATGTGTGTCCGGCATTGGACGTTATCAATATTTGAGAGAGGAAATAAAAAAACCTTATACCTAAATAATTATTAACCTTCTTTATGTGGATGGCATGACTGAAAATCGCAAGATTCTAGAAGGAAAGCTCAGAAATATTTATAGAGCTGTGGTGGCAAATATGGGGGATGGAAAAACTGATCAAACAAAAATGGTTAGGAAGATAACACAGCAACGATGAAAAGTTCTATACATGGAGATGTTTTACACAATGTGCAAATGAAAATAAGGAGAAACAGAAACCACCGACAACACATGACAATTTGTGGAGAGACATATTGGGCCGAAAGTAATAAGACCACATGACAAGACAGATTTTTTTTCTGGTAAGAAATTCACTAAAGCTAATACAGATGGAACATACTATCCATCTGATCAAATGTTGGATATATATGTTTTTTGTAAGATCAAAATCAATCAACAACATATCTATCTATCTAAAAAGGATCTACTTACCTCTGCAAGATGTTTCTAGCATCCTATAGGGAAACAGAGAGAAAGAAAGACGGTGCTCAGTGTCTGCCACACACAGTTCTATGGAGATGCCCCCTGGCCCTCTCATGTTCAACTGGTGATGTTCCCACATTAGGGTGACCATATGGAAAGGAGGACAGGGTTCTCATATCTTTCACAGTTGGATAGAAAAGCTAATTTCAGCAGGTGCGATTTGTATGCATGCAGTACCTGGTAAAATTCCCTCTTCATCACAACAGTTAAAGCTGCAGGAGCCCTGCCTAGTGTGACCAGGTACAAAAAAGGACAGGGCTTTAAAACAAACAATGAGGGAAACTGTAATGAGGCCAAAACTATATTCATTAACAGGACCAAAATGTGCTTTAAGCTAAAAATTATGCACAACAGTTAACTGTTAACCTGCCAGCTCTACCCAGGCTGATTTATCTACATGTTCCATCTGGTCCTACTTACAGAAAAAACAATGGAAAACAAAATTTTATTTGGGATTCTGTTGGTGGCATCCTTCTCATGACCCTAGTCACTGAACAGCAGTTTGTGTTTCAATTGGATGTCAATTTCTTCTTGGCCCTGGCTGCAACCAAATTTTGTTAGCTTTCAAAATATAAAAAAAGATATACAAATTAAATCCACTACGTCCTGGCACCGTAAGGATATCAAATGACATATCAAGTGCGGCAAGTATGTTTGTGGATTTCATTTATGTTTGCATGCAGAGCCCAGAAATCCACCTTCCAGACTCTTCAAACAGATGTCACAATCCCCTAATTAATCATTAACGTCTTGCAAAAAGTTACGATTTCAGTTGCCTTTATGAAAATTATAACGCCAGCAATTGTATAGGCAACACATTCATGTATCAAACTGCCAGCAACACTGCTATCTTTTGTATCTGGTCAATCTAGTATAGCTCCTTCAGCTTTAACTGTTTATTATCTATTGCATTTTTATACCGCCCAATAGCTGAAGCTCTCTGGGCGGTTTACAAAAACTGTTGCGATGAAGAGGGAATTTCACCAGGCACCACATGCATAAAAATGACACCTGCTGGAATTTCCTTTTCTCTACAACTGTTAAAGTTACATGAGCTCTGTCCTCCTTTCCATATGGTCAGCCTGTTCCATATAGCACCCTCCATTCAAACACTGAAGAAAATAGATGTAACTTCTTGCAATGAGGGTCAAAGAGGCCTGCGGGCTTTCACAAGAGAAGGAAGCAGATGAGTATGTTAAAGGGGGGTATTTGGGGGATGTGGGCTTAGCTATGAGCTACAGAGGGTTACCTGCCATTTCCCCTGTATTAGCACATTTCTCTGAATATAGTCAGTCTTATGAATATGGTGCTCTTTCATAGCAAGAATATACTCTGGGGAGGTGGCATAACCCTTTAAATTAAGTGAGATGTCAATGATGACAGATGGTCCCAGCTCTAGGAGAGAAAGGGACATCAAAGGTCCGAGCTCCATAAAAAGGAAGTCCTGAAGGCAGACAACAAGAATCTGCCTATCTACCTAGCTCACAATCCTATTCCCACAGTGGCCAAACAGATCCTTCTGGAAAGCCCATTAGGAGGGTGTTATCAGCTCCTATTGGGGAGGCATTAAAACACTGCACATTAGCAGACAGGTAAAAACAGCAAGACATTCCATTAACATTACACAGAAACCCCTGGTTCTACTTGAAGGGAAATGCACAGTCCTATTCATCATGGGCTTTCAGAGATGGTCCTCAGTGCCAAACAAACTGGGGCCCCTTACTCTGTGGAGGGGAGGAGGCAGAGAAAGGTTTGGAGCCTGGAGCCTGGAGCCTGGAGCCTGGAGCCCCCCCCCCCCCCGCCCACATCTTACCTGCAGGAGTTCACTTGCTGGCTGCTGACACTTCTCCCCCAATTCCCAGATGAGACTTTCAAGAGAGGAGAGCTCTTCAGAGAGTTTGGCCAAGTGCTCCTCCTGTTTCCTTGCGATCTCCTTCTCCACCTCTTCAATCTGGGCCAGCAGAAGCTTCTCCTGTACTTCCAGAAACTGATGAAACTGTCGGAACTCAGCCGCCATCTTTTCCCTCACTGCTTTGGTTTGCTTCTGCAATAAGCAGGTAGAAAGAGGAGAAAAGCTACTAATATCAGGAAAATAGGAAGTATTTGCAGCTTTAAGGGAACTTTCTAGAAAAGGCACTTACGAGTTTTCATAGATATACAATCCAATATTCAACAGGGAAATTGTTTCATAAAGATTGACTAGGGCCTACATTTAGAATGGCTTTTCATAAACAATTTATTTGGGAGATCAGACATCCCAACCCTTAAAAATTCTGAAGAAGCAGGGGCTTCCCTCATTGCTTCTGAGTCGTCTGCATTTTATATCCAATTTTTCACATGTTAAATGTTCTAACGATCACTAATAATGAACATCCAAAAAGCAGTCATACTTAAAACATGTTCAATAGTCAGGAAATTCCTGAATCAATAAAAGACACGATGACTTGACAAGGCCTGTCATGAAAAACCGCCATAAACTAAAATAGAGAGATAATAATAATACTGTAGAATAGGAAGAGGAAAAGTGAGAGAAAATATACACCACTGGCTATGGAAGTTAAAGAAGTATGGCAAGAGGAAAAGGCCACAATTATTTTGTTAGTCACATCTGTCACCGGCATCACATGAAAACACTATACAGAAAACCTTCAGAAACTGGGCCTACCAGAATACATCCACATGAACATCCAGAAAGCAGTCATACTTAAAATATGCTCAATTGTCAGGAAATTCCTGAATCAGTAAAAGGCCATCATGTCCATCTACAAAAACCGCTACGGGCGAGAAGAGAGAGATAATAATAATAATAATAATAATAATACATGCCCTCTTCTCAGTTCCACTTACAAGCCAGACTTGGATTTCCTTTTTTGCATCTGCTTTATATGCCAAAATTTCTCTTTTCTTCTTCTTCAAAATCTCCACCCGGCTACAGATCTCAGCCTAAAGAAAAAAATAAAAATCTGGTTAGGTTCATTGTTGTTGTTGTTATTATCCTTGCTCCCTGCCCAATATGCTGGAGCATTTTGAGGGAAGGGATATTTATCCCTCAGTAGCCTACAAAAAGGTTGCCAGATCCATTCGGACTCTGGGCGTAAAATTCACTTACATATCAACTGGACAATTTGAGTGTTGAACCCTATCCTCAAAATGGATTCAGCACCTTGTATATTCAGTTCCTTTAGAGTTCTGCCTGATTCTGACTGAAACCCAGAATGGATTCACAGCCCCACTGAAATCAGAGCCACCAGCCTCCAGTGCAATCCGTGGCTATATCCAGAAATCCACTGATACAGGACTCTCATGCACTGGAGTAAGGAAACACATTTTTGTTTTGCTTTTTGCCATATGACTCAAGACCTTTTCTAAAGTGATGCTGTGCTAAAGGCCTTTCTAGGAATGGCAAACACAGGAGACATTTTGGAAGGAATGGACATCAAGACGGCTTTCAGTGAATTGACCTTGGTTTGGAGGATTCTATGTAAAACAAATCAAAAGGCTGTGACAATCTGTGCCCTGAAACTATGGTTTTATTGTTTTATTTGTTTTATTTGATTATTGCACTTATATCCCGCCTTTTTTCCTCAAGAGAACCCGAGGCGGCGTACATAACCTTCCTCCTCTCCATTTATCCTCACAACAACAACCCTGTGAGGTAGGCTGGACTGAGAGTCTGTGACTGGCCCAAAGTCACCCAGTGGGTTTCCATGGCCGAGTGGGGACTAGAACCTGGAGCTCCAGACTCCCAGTTCAACACTTTAGCCACTACGCCACAATGGCTCTATATACTGATAGTTCCAAGAAGCACAGCATCTGTGATTTTTAGAGTCCAAGCTATGGATGTGGCTGTGATCTCTCATTTTATACTGGCTTTGTGGGGATCTGAATAAAAATAATGTAAATTCACACAGGATTGCATGTGTCATATTCATGTTTTTATGCCATGGCGGCACAGTGAAATCACTGCCTCTGTGGTTTTCCTGGTATAATTCATGGGAAGGGATGTGATCAGTGAGTTCATGGTGATTTGTGGTGATCCCTAAATTTAGAGAATCTCCAAATCCATCTTTTTGCCCCATGATTGTGAAGCACAGGACCCATGATTTTTATGGTTTACTTTGTAACAATGGATGTGATCTGTGATTTGACAAGTGGCTGTGGGAATCTCCTATAAAAATCAAGAGGTTCCAGTGAGATCTGTGGTTCAGATCCATGTTTTGTGCCACAGCAGTGCTCTGAAGCAGCAGATCTGTTGAATTTATTGCACATTCTGTGGGTAAGGATGTGCTTTGTGATGTGATGGTCATTGGGGAAGGGGGGAATCCCAAGTTAAAATCCAGAGGATCCACAGCCCAGATCCAAGTTTTAAGACCATGTTACCTTTGTGAAGTATGGGGTCCATGATTTTTATGGTTAAGTCCATGAGCACAGATGTGTGGTGCAAACTGACAGTAGTTTTGGAGAAATCCTCTGTAAAAACACAGTGGTTCCAGGAGGAATCATGCCTTGGATCCCTGTTTTTTGCAACATGGAGGCATGGTGAAGTACAGGATCCATTATTTTTTATTAAACAGTCCATGGCACCCATCTGATTTATGATACGACTGTGGTTTCAGGTGGATCTCATATAAAAATGCAGAGAATCCATGAAGATCAGTGGTTCAGATCCATGTTTTTTGCACCATGGTGGTATCAAAACATTCTAGATTTGTGGTTTTTAACATTCAGTCCATAGAGGCAGATGTCATATGTGATATGACTCTGGTTTTGGAGGAACCCCATGTAAAAATACATTGGACCCAGATTTTTGCACCATGGTGGTGCCAAAAAGTTCAAGATCCATTACTTTAAGTTCCACCATTATCTGCAACATGGCTGCGGTTTGGAGAATTTCCCCCCATAACAATCAAAGTGCCAGGAGGATCCATGCCTCAAGGTCTATGATTTTGCACCATGGTGGCACAGTGAATCATTAGCTCCATGGATTTCTGGTGCCATCTGTGCAGCAGAGATGATTTGTGATTTGAAAGTGATTTTTGTGGTATCCCCTGTAAAAATCCAGAGGATCCAAAGGCTCAGGCTCACAATCATGGGAATTCGAAGCATGTTCTGCATACGTGCCCCTCCACATTTTCGCCTTACATGCAAGCAGGTGAATACCTGCAGAGGTTTGTTATAAGAATGATCCTACAACGAACCATGCAAAAGCAATCCCCCTCCCCATTAAGATGTAGAGTGACTTCCCCTCCCCGTTAAGATGCACAGGGATTTCCTACCTTGTACGCTGGGGCGGCCTCCTCCAGAGGAACCCATTCGTGATATTTGTGCTCCTTGGATCTGCCACACTCCTCACACAGGGGGGTTTCATCGTCCTTGCAAAAAAGTTTGAAGGGCTCCTGGTGTTTGTCACAGACTCCCCCCTTTTCTTCTGCCCTCTTTCCCCCCTGGCGGTTAAGTTTCTTGGCTATTTCTACAAAGTTTGCCAGCTGCCGAATTGGCCTGAGGCTCCTTCGCTGAACCGCTTCTCTACACTGAGGACAGGAGGTCTCTGCGTCGGAATCCCCACGGTCCTGGGTCAGGCAGGCTCGGCAGAAACTGTGCCCACATTCCGTGGTCACCGGATCCTTGAAGTACTCCAGGCAGATGGAGCAAGTCGCTTCATCGCAAAGATCCTTGATGAGGCCCTCGGCTGCCATGGCTGCCTCGCACTCAGGAGCAAGAAGCAGTTTCGTTTTCTTTGTTTCCTTTTGGCGACTGGGTGCTTCCGGAGATCGCTGACTGCAAATGTGGGATTGGCTGGAATGCAGCCTCTTGGATATGCAAACTTCCTTTTTGGAAAAAAAAAAAAAACCGCAGTGGGGAACACAACAGGCTGGAAGGGCCCCTTTATTTAAACTCAACAAGTAAAGGCATGTAATAGGACACCTGAGAACAATATTGTAATGAAAAGGGAATTTCAGCAGGTGTCATTTGTATGCACACAGCACCTGGTGAAATTCCCTCTTCATCACAACAGTTAAAGCTGCAGGAGCTATATTAGAGTGACCAGATACAAAAGAGGGCAAGGCTTCTGCAGCTTTAACTGTTGTGATGAAGAGGGAATTTCACCAGGTGCTGCATGCATACAAATGACACCTGCTGAAATCCCCCTTTTTAAAATAGAACTGTTAAAGATATAGGAACCGTGTCCTCCTTTTCATATGGTCACCCTAGTAACTAAAATGCCTAGCCTTTACATTTTGGACTAATTTCTAGTTTCCTAACCATTTTGAAATGCAGCATCACACTCCAATCTAGAGATTACTGACAAATGGATTGAAGAGATAATGTTTCCCAGAAACACAGCTTGTTCCAAGAGTACCCAGCTTAGGCTGACCAGATAAAATCCAGGTCAGGGCTCCTGTGACTTTAACAGTTGTAGAGAAAAGGGAATTTCAGCCAGTGTCATTTGTATGCAATTAGTTCCTGGTGATATTCCCTCTTCATCACAACAGTTAAAGGTGCAGGCACTATACTAGAGTGACCCTATACAAAAGAAGGCAGGGCCCCTGCAACTTTAACAGTTGTGATGAAGAGGGAATTTCACCAGGAACTAATTGCATACAAATGACACTGGCTGAAATTCCCTTTTCTCTACAACTGTTAAAGTTACAGGAGCCCTGACCTGGATTTTATCTGGTCAGCCTAACCCAGCTCATTTCGTGGGAAGGTCACCTTCATCCAGAAGGAGTGTTCACCAGCTCCTCGATTTAATGATCCCACCTACCTGTCTCAAATTGCTACAGCTTCTTGACCCTGATCCCACCTGTTACTACTTCCAGATCATGACTCAGAACTTCTATTCCTGCTCCAGCTGTACTGCAGTTTGAGTCCAGCATGGACTGGAAGCCAAATCCCATATACGACCACTTTGCATTAGGGGCTGGTGTTGCTTAAAATCTGCTCAAGAACAGAGGGCATATAATATTGAGAAAGAAATGACTGCTTCAGGCAGGGTGCGTGGCAGGGTTTAGTTTTATGATTTGTTCCACACATTTATGTATCACTTATCCTATCTAAAAATACCTCCAGGCGGTTCACAAAATAAAAACTAAACCAATCTGGAAAAAATACAAAAGATAATTGCTAAAAATGTTTTAAATAGGTAACACCAAAACTAAGACACAATCGTTAATAATCAAGCTAACTGGGCAGCACAACAATTCAGGGAAGATATGGGCAAAGAGCCTAAAACATGTTGTAGTTGGTGCCTCTGAAACACCAAGGGGGCATTCAGTACAGTTGGGGTGACCATGGAGAAGGGCTGCTTATGGGGTTGCTGCCAGGTGGCCATCTAAAGGTTGCAGTAGAACTAGCAAGATCTCTTCCAATGATCTTAGTGAACACAGAAATCTGTATCGGGGAGGTGATCTGCCCGGTGAACTGGTCCCAAGTTATTCAGGGCTTTCTATGCCAAGAGCAGGGCCTGGGATGAGGTAGCTAATCAGTAGCCAGTGCCGATGCTAAAACACTGGTGTACATGTTCGGCTAGGTGAACCACTCAGCATCCTTGCCACCGTATTCTGGAACAGTTATAGCTTCTGGACTAAACACCAGGGAAGCCCCATGTAAAGCTCATTACACTAGTCTAGACACAAGGTTACCAATGCCTGGACTACAGTAGCAAGGGTTTCCCTGTCCAGGAAATGGCATCACTGATATAACAACAACTCTCTCCTCCCCTCCTCATCCTCATATGACTAATGGGATTCTGCAACTCCAACCCTGTGAGTTAGGAGAAGCTGCAACACACCCTTTGTTGTCAATTTCGGTGTATTTGCTACCACCACCCATGTCTTAGCCTGGGCATGTGGGAGTTCAGGTTGATGGAGAAAGATGCCCCCCCTTCTCCAGAGCTTCCTTTGATCTCTAGGAAAAGCAGGTTAATATGGAAGACCAACCTTATTTATTCTAGGCACACACACAAAAACCTGAATCAACTCGAGTTTCCAGTCGAGGAAACAAGCAAAGGGTTCAAAAATAGCCAGTTGTTTTTAAAATAAAGTAAAATGTAGAATTAACTAGGTAAGACTCTACCATCAAAAACTTAAATCCCCATTATTTTATGATGAGGAATCTAATCACTTAGAATGGGTGGGGGGAGGCGCTCCTTAGACTCTGCAGCAGGGTTTAATCTCAACACTTTGTCGGCTGCTCGAAGACAAGATTTCATGACCGAATGGTGGTTTATTGGGAACTCTCAGATTAGGAATTCAAACTGACATCGACAGCTTGAGAAGGCCTGATCATGCATTCTCCATCTGGTTTTATTTATTTTACAATATTTATATCAGAGCAGTGGGCAAATCGAATAAAAGAATACAAACACATTAAAAGTACATTTTTAAAGAAACGAAGTGCAATAAAACCACGGCTGGTCATTAAAGGAAGGCTTCCTGGAACAATTACATTCTTAGGAGGCTCCGGAAGGAATACAAAGTTGGCGCCTGCCTGATCTCCTGAGGCAGGGAATTCCACAGGATGGGTGCTACCACAGTGAGGGCTCTTCCCCTGGTGGACTCCAATCGGACAGTGGAACCACCAGGAGCATGCCCTCAGATGACCTCAGTGACCTGGCAGGTTGATAGGGGAGGAGGCGCTCTCTCAGGTATCCTGGTCCCCGATTTAATATAAGGTTGAATCAGGGGGGGGAGGAGAGGAAAGCTATGGCTTAGGTGTGTGGAGTACTACGAAGCTGAGCAGCCACAAATGGCTGGGCACATCCTTTGTTGAGAGACAAGTTCTACCTGAGGCAATCCCTGACCAGAAGCCCAGGCTATTTGACAAAAGGAAAGAGTGACTTGATAGAGGTCTAATTCAGAGTATTTCCCCCAATTTCTCTCTATGCTCAGTTTGTTTGTTTATTTGGCACGCAGAGGTTGGAAAATAGCTCTCTTAGAAATGTGGCAGCACTCTGTCCCTGCCCCACGACACCTCTGGAAAAGGGGAAATTAAATTTAGGATTGAAGGTCATGAAACTCTACTATCATTTATGACTGTTAAACTGTTTCTTCTTTTTATTGCGAATATCAACAAAACAGAACAGAAAATACAACTTGTGAAAGAAAACATTACATATATAGGAATATATAGGAATATCATCATTTTCCCGCCATGTGTACTGTTCATTAAAAAAAAAAAGGGAGAGAGTTATACACAGGTTTCAAATTGTGATCCTATCTAACACCAGTTCAAAAGTAGATAGTTGACTGTTAAACTGTTACTGTCTCTTGAAGAGCAAAGCTAGAGTGGGGAGAAGAAACTCTGGGAAAAGGAGGGAGAGAAAAGCAGAACTCCGTCCTTGCTGACGGTGTTTGAAACACATCTGGACTAAGGGCCTTTGTAAAGCAATTGAAAGTGCTCCTCTCAAACAAAGGTTTGATTTTTAGACCAGCCATTCTGGTCTGGAGAGTAACACCATCAGGCCCTGTGAGGCAGACTTGGTTTCCTTAAGGGATTCTGAGGTGGGCTTTTTCCCCCAACAGCCAAAAGAAGGGATGAAGGGTCTTTCCTGAGAATGAGGCTTCCGTGAACATGTAAAGCAGGGCTGCTGTATCAGCATCAAAGAGGGCTACCTGCCTCCCAGCACAGTTTAGACTCACTCGGATCCTCTTGAGGTTCTCTCTTGTAGTCAGAAGAGGGTAATTAGGAGAGGAGGTGGAGGCCCGGTACCCTTCCTTATACTTCTCCACAGCCCAGATCCCTTCTGCAGTACTAAAGGGGACCCAGCCCTCCCTCCTCACAGACTTGCTGGCAATCCCCACAGCCCACCCTTCCTCACCCTCCACATTGACTTCCCAGAAATGTCTGCCTGCAGTGAATCCTTCACATCCCAGCACAGCAGGATATGTGTCAAATCTCTCAGGATTGTCAAGCAGATCTTGACATTCGCCTCCAGATGTTATGGTTTTACAATCCTCAGTTAGGATGAGTTCTGGATATGCTGTGTCTGGATCCAGGGTTACATTTACTGTTTGGGATAATGGGGGAGGTGAGGAAAGAGAAGATAAGTAGAATCAGTGGAGAAACAGACTGGCATCCAGATGCAAAAGACATCCCAGGAATCACATTCCCTTTCCAAGCAGTAGAACATCCTTGTACTTAATTCAGAATTGGGATGTCATTCTCTTTCCAGGATTTCCCCACAATATATAACCTCCTTGAGACTGTGACCCAATTTATACATTCAAAAATATATTATGCCCAATCTGTCAACCAAGACATCGAACAGCTAAACTACATGCTTTGTTAAATAGACTGGGGCTGTTCACACAACATGCTAACCTACACTCAGTGGTTGAGGGTTGTTTTGAACCATGGGTTGTTTGTTGAACTGTGGATTAGCTTACTGTCTGAGCGCAGCACGTTTTCCGCAGGGTGGGTTATCGTGTTGTTTGAACGCAGCCAGTGTGGCTCGTTAACCACCCTGAACAACTCAACAACAAACCAAGGGTTCTCAAGGTGGCTTTTTGGAGAAAAAGAAGGGCTTCTCCACATGCAGCATTTATTGTGCGATTGAACTTGGCTACTCATGGAAGTCTGCGGGTCCTTTACATGGTGTCATCAACCTTCAGTGCCTGTGTTTTCCCGGGATTTCTGCATCTTAATTTGTAATGGAAATAATGAGCTAGCAAAAACATTCGCTGTGATTTGTACACGAAAAGAGGATGTGGTACTATAATTACAGCCACTTGATGGCGCTGTCGTTAATGAAACATATAGATCTCATAGATAAACGGGAGAAAAGGAGTGGGGAGAAGACTGTACCCTGGCTGCGTTCATGGTTCACCAAACAACTCACACTCAACCACCGAGTGAATGATAGTGTGTTGTGTGAACAGCCTCATGGTGTGCAGCAGATCCTATCTTGGTTTTAAAAACTTTAGAGTAAATACACAGAGCCCTGATCTGAATTGGGGCCACTGCAAAAGAGGTTTTAAAACTTCCAACCCAGCCACTTTAACCCTGTAAATCCTCCCCTCCCCATGAACAGGAGTTGGCAAAAGAAAACCTCCATTCATGTAAATGGAGGTTTTCTTTCTTTCTTTCTTCCTCTCCCCCCCCGTGCTTTCTGTTGCCTACAGGCCCTGGGTTTCTGGGAAGCATCTGCTTCATTTCTGTTGAAAAGAGAAGGATGGTCTAAATAGACCATTGGTCTGCGCCAGCACAGCTGGTCTTATCTGATTGTGTAAAAGAGTCATGTGGGAAACCATGTGAAATCATACACTGGTAGGAACTAAATTCCTCCTTCATTAGCCCTACATTCATATTTGGGCTCTTTGTACATACAACAAATGTGCAGGTAGGGGAACATCTCATCTTCAAACATACAACTGCAACATGCTTCTGCATGTACAAGCATGCATGAGTATCCAGGGCTCCACACGACTGGGAACTCTGCTTTTTCAGGGTTCGTGATCACACTGAACCCTGCCCATGCACACTCATTTGTATAGATGGACACATGATCACACTGAACCCTGCCCATGCACACTCATTTGTATAGATGGACACATGTTGCAGATGTGCACTTGAATGAGTGGGTGGGGAAAATAACTATGACCATCTCCCACTCCCACCATCTGTGTGTTCAATCATTGTACAAATGAACAGCTGAAATGTCACTATAGGTCTGTTGACTTTCCCACTACTCATGGTTAACCTATTGATGGTTCCAAAGAACTGGTTATCCCCAAGGAAATACAACCAGCCAAATTTCTGACCAGTCCTCATCCCTCCTGTGAACGTGGTCCTCCATTGGAAATTTACTGTTCTGTAGCTGAAGTCCAGATAACAGAGCATCTGGGGGAAGCAAAAGGATAATAGGCTTAAGAGCCACAACATTGTGCTTTCAACAAACTGTGTTCTAACCAGAGCATCAATTTCAAATTATCAAGGAAAGGATTAAGTAGAAACTGCAACAAAGCTGGGGAAGGGGGAATTCTCGCTAATGTAGGTTGCTTGCAAATAAAAGCACCATCCTAAGCATGTTTACTCAATAAGTTGCATTAAGTTCAATGCAGCTTATCCCCAGCTAAGCAAACAAGGACTATATGCTAAATCAAGCAAAATTGTCATGTTAGTTACTCAGAGGGTTCTGGCATATCACTCAAAATAATATATTGGCAGTAACCCAGAAAAGGGAACTTATGCTAAGGCATTTCAAGCCCCCTCTATTAAGCTGAGTGCAGCAATCATGGAGTTCTCAGGTGGGCCTCCTGTCCAGATGCTCTGCAGGCCCAGAAACATTTAGCTTCACACATTGAACTCCAAAAGAGAAAAAAGTGTCAAATCTGAAGAATTAGGTCGAGTGAGCTAAAGTTCTAGAGCAAATCGACTGATTAAAAATTAACAAGGCACTGGATCCAGGAGATATACGCCCAAGGTTCTTTTGGTCTTTGAACAAAAATATATTAGATATTTTATCCCTTTAACAAAATAAGTAATTAAAATAATGCTACAATTACATGTGTGTGGCAAGTCGGAGGGAGACATGCTGCCATTATTTATTTATTAATTATTATTATTATTACATATTTATGCTGCCCAACAGCTAAGGCTCCCTATGCAGTTTACAATAAAAACCATAATATACTAATATCAAGATTTTAAACTTTAAAAATGTCATATAAAACCAGAATCAGTTATAGTCCAGGGAAAGCTTGTCTAAAAAGATGTTTTCAGGAGGCGTTTGAAGGATGTTACATTTTGCACCTCTCAAACTGCACGAGAGAGTGTTTTCCAGAGGGTGGGTGCCACTACAGAGAAGGCCCGCCACTGAAGTTCTTCATAACAACAGTCTTGTTTGTCTTGGAATGATTAGCAAGGCCTCCTCTGAAGATCTTAAATGTCGTCTGGGTGTACATAAGGGAAGGAGTTCTGCCAGGTATCCTGATCCTAAGTTGTTTAGGGCTTGATAGGGTAATAATATAACCTTGTATGTGGCTCAGTAGCTAACAGGCAGCCATGCAGTTCTTTTAACACAGGTAGAATGGCAGTGTAATGCCCACCATATCCTATACATGCTCAGTCTGGGAAGGGAGATCAAGACACCAGGTTTGAAAAATCACAAAACACTGCAAAAATAAGGGCCATGTATCCATGGGGCTGTGCCTGAGACAATGCCCACATGTCATCGACACATGGAGGGAGACACTCAACTCAGGGCAATGGGGACCTCATGGAGGACTTAGTCTTCCAGGATTGAGTTAGAAGCAAGAGGTTCTAAGCATCACGTGGAAGCTTTGCATGACATCAGGAATTTGCCATGATAAAGAGATATTCTTAAAATGCGTCGGGAACCACAAATATGGATGCAGTTGTCTCTTTTTTGTATTATGCTGGCCTTTACTGTGGTGACCATATGAAAAGGAGAACAGGGCTCCTGTATCTTTAACAGTTGTATAAAAAAGAGAATTTAAGCAGGTGTCATTTGTATGCATGAAGTGCCTGGTGAAATCGCCTCTTCATCACAACAGTTAAAGCTGCAGGAGCCCTGCCCTCTTTTGTATCTGGTCACACTAGGCAGGGCTTCTGCAGCTTTAACTGTTGTGATGAAGAGGCGATTTCACCAGGTGCTGCATGCACATAAATGACACCTGCTGAAATTCCCTTTTCTATACAACTGTTAAAGATACAGGAGCCCTGTCCTCCTTTCCACATGGTCACCCTACCTTTGCAGCTCTGAGCCATTTGTTAAAATCCATTTACTTGTTGTATTTCTGTGCTGGAGCCAAGTCACCCAGGTCCACCTATGGCTTTGGGTAAGAGCCTGCCATGTTCTTTTCTGGAACAATATAATGTCCACAATAAAGTCCCTGCAGCCATTAGTCACAGCTACCTTTGAATTGCTTCATGACGCCTGCCAGACAAGAAGTTATATCACTGAAGCCCCAGATCACCCACTTGAGCTCTAGAGGGAAAACCAGTGGATTCTCGTATGTCTCCTCCTCGCTCCTGGGGGAGAAAAAATAATGTCAACCTCTTATCCATATAGTGTGTTCATGGAGTGTGGAATACGTTTGGAGAAATTAATAATATGAGTGATTGGATTTTAAATTGTTTTAAAATAGTATTGTGAATGTTATTTTCTGCGGAAGAGCCTGTAGGGGGTAAAGTAAGTTTCAATTTCAAAGATATTCATATTGCTGAGGGATTGGGGTGGGCAGCACAGGATCAGGAGGGGTGTCTTTATGACAACCTTTTTCCCTTAAAAACCCACAGCTTCGCAGCTGCAGGGTGGAAAGAGTAAATCCTGATGGCATGAAGGAGTGTGGGCTATCCGGAGTTTTTTTCTGAGGAAGAGCCTGTACGAGGTAAAGTAAGTTTGACTTTCAAAGATATTTGTGTTGCTACAGATGTTAATAACCAGAGCTAAAGCTGCTAGGCATACCTTTTGTTAAGAAGATGGCTGGCTAAATGGCCAGGGGATGCATTGTGAATGGTTAGGAAACACCTGAAAAGGGCCATCTGAACCACCCAGAGAGCTTCAGCTATTGGGAGGTATAGAAAAGAAATGAATGAATGAATAAATAAATAAATAAATAAATAAATAAATAAATGCCTCTCTTCCTCCACCTCAACAAAAGGCATTGACCTGGCTTAACACCATGAAGCCATTGTGGGGTGAAGCTGGTGAGGGCAGGCTGTTGGGGTGCTTGTCCAGCCCCTAGAATCCATGGGCTGTTGTAGAGTTGCAAGTAGATTGTCAACCACCTCAACAATCCACCCTTGCTGAGTTCACAGATAACGAGAAGATACAGCGTACCCCGCTGTGCCCCAATTATTCAAAATAGTGGCACTGCCATGACAAGGAGTCCTGAGAGGAAATTTACCCACCATGGCTTTCCCTTACATGCAAACCAGGCCATAATTACACTGAAGTATCTGTGTGAGGCAATAGAGACTTCAGTGTGTGTGTGTGTGTGTGTGTGTGTGTGTGTGTAGAACAGAGACACAAAGAGAGACAGAGAGAGAGAGGTGGTTTGGGGATTGTGTATGCTAATAGCATTAAGGGATTCAGGAGTACACCCCACACAACATGTTCTAACTCCACTGTTATGTGAGTGTGGGCTCCAATGGAGGTGAGTAAAAGTCAACGTGGCGTTTGATTGACAGCTCCTCTGCCCTCTCTCCTCCCCCAGTCCTCCCGATGGTATCCCATTACTTATTGCTGCAAAAAAAAAAAAAAAAAAATCCTGGTGGCTCTCCTAGAGCGGCACTCCCTCCTTTCGCCACTCTTGCGAGGGAACTCTGTATCCAGTGGGAAAAGTCAACTCAACGCAACAGGCAACTCCACGGAGCACTCCACACAACATGCAACATAGCAGTTGTACAGGAACTCTCCTCTGCACAGCGTGGATATTCAGCGTGGAGTGCTTTCCAAAAATACTCCACCATGGGGTGGAGTTTTCCCTCCAGACAACACATTTCTCAATGGTGGTGTAACAACTCCACCATGGAGTTTTAAAACCACCGCTGAGGAACATGTTGTCTGAATTGAGCCTGTAAGTCCACCTGTGCTCAATCTGCGAATTTATAAATAAAGTCCAATATTACAAAGCGTCCAAAGCCTCCAGTGACCTCCTTTCAAAGGAAATTAAGCCCACATGGGCACTGCGCCTCTGTAACCTCTCACCACTCAAGAGAAGTAGAGCAAGCATGTTAATATGTACTGAGAGATTTAAACATGTTTGGGACATTCCTTTATGTTTTGCTCTGTTCTGTAACTATTGCAGAATAAAACACAGAAGTGTCAGAGAAGAGCTTTCACCATGTGAGATGGAGGGGAAAAAGTTGTCAGTGATCCTTCATAGGTCAATAAGAGTGCTACAAGTTCAAAAGCAGGCCCCTCTTCTATCTAGGACATGTAGGAGACCTACACTGTCTCCCCAGGAGCTTGGAGGGCCATGTTCTTCACATGCTATCCAGATCTTTTTCAGCATCACGGAAATGAGTTTAGAGAAGTTTTTTGGTCAAATGTTTTCCAAGAACGTATGAAAAGAACCCAAATCATCAAACAACACATTCATGTGTGGCCGGCGTATAATCATACAATAGTAGAGTTTGAAGGGGCCTATAAGGCCATCGAGTCCAACCCCCTGCTCAATGCAGGCATTGCAAGTTTTATCAATATTTGAGGGAGGCAATAAAAAAACCCTTATGCATAAATAATTATTAACCTTTATGTGGCTGCATGATTGAAAATCGCAAGATTCTAGAAGGAAAGCTCAGAAATATTGTGATGGTTCCTGTATGTAATGGGTTAACAGTGGTGAAGTATAGTCATTAGAAAATAATAATAAGAGTGAATCACCCCAGAGCTAAAAAGGTAATTTCTCAAATGTAATAGTTTCCTGATCATCCTCCAGTTCAGCACAAGTGTAGAACAAAAGGATGGCTAAGCACCCAAACAATGGGCTCGACAAGGTGATTGACGAAGGGAGGAGCGAAGCGAGGGAGGATTGCCTGGGAGAGAAAAGGAGAGAGGGATGATGGATTCAGGGGAGAAGATGGAGTTGCGTTTTTAGTCCTGTCTGTTTTGTTTTCTTGCCTTTGTAACCTCAGTTCTATGTGTGTAAATATCTTAAGCAAAGCGTACCTTACTATGCCAAGAATAGTAAAGAGTTTTGATTTAAACCTGTATTGTTGGAGATTCCTTTTCATACCCGCCTACAGCTCGAACCTCCACGCTACTGAAAGGGGGAAAAGAGACAGGTGAAAGCTTGGGTCCCAGAAAAGAGACAAGGTTGCTCTTAAAGAGGCAAGATATCTTTAAAGAGCAGAATCAGAGTGTCCAGCCAGGAAAGTGGAACTCTGAAAGTCCAAGAGTGGAATCGGGACAAATATCAATAGATCTATGGTGGCAAATATGGAGGATGGAAAAACTGAACAAACAAAAATGGACAGGAAAATAATGCAGCAATGATGAAGAGTTCTATACAATTTGGAGATGTTTTAGCCAATGTGCAAATGAAAATAAGCACAACCCAAAACCACCAACAACACATGACAATTTGTGGAGAGACATATTGGGCTGAAAGAAATAAGACCACATGACAAGACAGAGATTTTTGTATGATAAGAAATTCACTAATGGTAACACAGACTGAACATGCTATCCATCTGATCAAATGTTGGATATGTTACCGTTGGCATGTTTTTATAAGTTTAAGATCAATCAATAACCTATCTATCTATCTATCTATCTATCTATCTATCTATCTATCTAAAAAGGATCTACTTACCTCTGCAAGATGTTTCTACCATCCTATAGGAAATAAGAAAGAGAGTGTTCAGTGCCTGCCACACACTACTCTATGGAGATGCCCTCTGGCCCTCTCATGTTCAACAGGTGATGCTTCCACATTAGGGTAACCATATAGAAAGAAGGACAGGGCTCCTGTATCTTTAACAGTTGTATTGAGAAGGGAATTTCAGAAGGTGTCATTTGTATGCATGCAGCACCTGGTGAAATTTCCTCTTCATCACAACAGTTAAAGCTGCAGGAGCCCTGCCCTCTTTCATATATGGTCATAGTAGGGAGGACTCCTGCAGCTTTAACTGTTGGGATGAAGAGGGAATTTCACCAGGTGCTGCACGCATACAAATGACACCTGCTGAAATTCCCTTTTCTATACAACTGTTAAAGATACAGGAGCCCTGCCCTCCTTTTCAACCTATTCCACATAACACCCTCCATTAAAAACACTGAAGAAAACAGATGTAACTTCCTGCAATGAGGGTTAAAGTAGGCTGACCATATAAAAAGGAGGACAGGGCTCATGTAACTTTAACAGTTGTAGAAAAAAGGGAATTTCAGCCAGTGTCATTTGTAGGCAATTAGTTCCTGGGGAAATTCCCTCTTCATCACAACAGTTAAGTTGCAGGCACTATACTAGAGTGACCATATACAAAAGAAGGCAGGGCCCCTGCAACTTTAACTGTTGTGATGAAGAGGGAATTTCACCAGGTTCAAATTGCATACAAATGGCACCGGCTGAAATTCCCTTTTCTCTACAACTGTTAAAGTTACATGAGCCCTGTCCTCCTTTTCATATGGTCAGCATAGTTAAAGAGGCCTTCGGACCTTCACAAGAGAAGGAAGCGTATGCGTATGTTAAAGGAGGAGTATTTTGGGATGTGGGCTTAGCAGTGAGCTACAGGGGGCTATCTATCATTTCCCCTATATTAGCACATTTCTTTGAATATAGTCAGTCTGATAAATTTGGTGCTTTTTCATAGCAAGAAAATACTCTAGGGAGGTAGCATAGCCCTTTAAATTAAGTGAGATGTTAATGATGACAAATGGTCCCAGCTCTAGGAGAGAAAGGAATTATTATTGTCATTAGTTATTACATTATAGCCACAGCTCTCTGGGTGGTTTACATAAGATTTAAACAATTAAAAACAATATGCAAAATTTAAAACCACAAAAACATGTAACATACATCTAAAAACAACAACAAACAACTTTATAACCAACTATAAAAACAGATCCAGGATCCATGAAACTCATCATATATTATTAAATTCCTGGGAAAAGAGAATAGTTTTAACCTGGCGCCAAAAATATAGCAATGTTGGCACCAGGTGGGCCTTGATGTCAATGATGACAAAAGGTCCCAGGTCCATAAGAAGGAAGCCCTGAAGGAAAACAACAAGAATCTGCCTATCCACCTTGCTCGCAATCCTATTCCCAACAGTGGCCAAACAGATCCTTCTGGAAAACCCATTAAGGAGGGCATTATCAGCTTCTATTGGGGATGCATTAAAACACTGCACATTGACAGGTAAAACCAGCAAGAGATTCCATCAATGTTACACAGACACCTCTGGTTCTACATGAAGGGAAATGCACGCTCCTGTTCGTCTGGGACTTTCATGTATGTAACAGAGATGGTTCTCAGTGCCAAACAAACTGGGGGGCCTTACTCTTTGTGGAGGGAAGTAGAGAAAGGTTTGGCACCGGCAGCCTGGGCTCCCCCCCACCATACCTGCAAGAGTTCACTTGCTGGCTGCTGACATTTCTCCTCCATCTCCCAGATGAGACCTTCAAGAGAGGAGAGTTCTTCAGCGAGTCTGGCCACGTGCTCCTCCCTTTGTTTTAGGATCTCCTTCTCCACTCCTTCCATCTGGGCCAGCAGAAGTTTCTCTTGTACTTCCAAAAACTGGTGCAGTTGTCGGAACTCAGCCACTGTCTTTTCCCTTGCTGCTTTGGTTTGCTTCTGCAGTCAGCGGATAGAAAGAGGGGAAGAAGTGACTAATATCAGGAAAATAGGCAGTATTTGCAGCTTTAGGAGAATCTTCTAGAAAAGCCACTTATGAGTTTTCATAGATATACAATCTAATATTCAACAGGGAAATTATTTCGTAATGATGTATTAGGGCCTACTTTTAGAATGGCTTTTCATAAACAATTTCCTTTGGAGATCAGACATCCCAAATTTTAAATATTCTGAAGAAGCAGAGCTGCCTCATGGCTTTTGAGTCTTCTGCATTTTATATTCTATTTTTCTCATATAAAATGCTCTAATTATCAATAATAATAATAATAATAATAATAATAGTAATACACCATGCTCTACATACGCACCTGAAACAATCTTGGAAAATGCAGATCATAAAATATACTGGGAGAGAACAATTCATATAGACAAGACAATACCTTGCAACAGGCCAGACATAACAGTTAATAGACAAAAAAGAAATACGCACTTACCTCATTGACATAGGAATACCTAATGATAAAAATGCTGTAGAAAGGACGAGGAAAAGAGAGGAAAAAATATACCACTGGCTATGGAAGTTAAAGAACTATGGCAACAAGAAGAAGTTACAATTATTCTGTAAGTCACATCAGTCACTGGCATCACATCCAAAATTACCGTATTTCATCGAATCTAAGACACCATCAAATCTAAGGTGCACCTTAATTTCAGGGCCACCAATAGGTAAAAAGCTTTGAGTTGATTCTAAGACGCACCCCATTTTCAGACACGTTTATATTTGAAAAAAAGTGCATCTTAGAATCAAAGAAATACAGTAGGTGGTAGCAGGGCCCAGGCGAGGGAGGAGTGGCAGCGGAGGCAGAGAGGAAGAAGAAGAGGGAAAGGAAGGGGAGGGAAGGGCGTGGAGAGCCAGGCGGAGGCAGCGGCTGTGGCAGCGAGGGCCCGCATGCGTCCCCCCACAGTGACTCAGCCTCCCCACTCACTTCCATTGCTGCCCTGGTCCTCGCGGGCAGCGGCCTCCCCGGCCTGGAAATGTAGCGTTACTACAAAGTAGGCCGCGATCCCACGAGATCTCTTGCGGGATTGTGGCCTACTTTGTAGTAACGTCGCGTTTCCAGGCCAGGAAGGCCGCTGCAAGCGAGGACTGGGGCAGCAATGGAGGTGAGTGGGGAGGTCAAGTCGCTGGGGGGGGGCACATGTGGGCCCTTGCTGCCACGGCAGCTGCCTCCTCCCGGCTCTCCACGCCCTTCCCTTTCTGCTTTTTGCTTCTTCCTCCTCCCCGGTGCCGCCATTCCTCCCTCGCCTGGGCCCTGCTACTGCCTCTGCCTGCCCCCGCCTGACCCGCTCTTTCTCTCTTACCCCTTCCTGGGATTCAGCAGTGGTGGCGGCAGTGGTAGAGAAGGTCTGGAAATGCAGCATTTCCACAAAGTAGGCTGCGATCCTGCGCACTGGTGGCGAGGACCGGGGCAAGATGGGGGTAAGTGGGGAGGCCGAGTCGCTGGGGGGGCATGCAAAGCCCCTTTGTGAAGGCTCTATGGGTAGGTGGGTGTATCCCAAACCCATTCCAGCGCTGGAGAAATCCGGCGAGTCTAAGACGCCATCGATTCTAAGACGCACTCCATTTTTACAGAGGTAAATATGGGGAAAAAGGTGCATCTTAGAATCGAGGAAATACGGTATACAGAAAACCTTCAGAAAACTGGGCCTACCAAATAGATCCACACCAACATCCAGAAAGCAGTCATACTTAAAACATGCTCAATAGTCAGGAAATTCCTGAATCAGTAAAAGGCAGCATGACTCAGCAAAGCCCATCATGTCCATCTACAAAAACCGCTACGGGCGAGAAAAGAGAGATAATAAGAATAAGAATAAGAATACATGCTGTTTTCCCAGTTCCACTTACAAGCAGGACTTGGATTTCCTTTTTTGCATCTGCTTTATATGCCAACATTTCTATTCTCTTCTTCGTCTTCAAAATCTTCACCCGGCTACAGATCTCATTCTAAAGAGAAATTAAAAAATCCAGTTAGGTTCATTGGTGTTGTTGTTGTTATGCTTGCTCCCTGCCCAATATGCTTGTGCATTTTGAGGGAAGGGATATTTATTTAATATTTTTAATTAGGTGTATTTAAAATATTTTTAAATGTTTAAAATATTTTAAAATTGTACTATGTTTAATTATATGTTTAATTTTTGTATATCGTTATTTGTTTTAACTGTACATGTTTTAATTTGTAAGCTGCCTTGGGTCCCATTATTGGGAAAAGGGCAGGATATAAATATAATAATAATAATAATAATACATCCCACAGTACCTACAAATAAGTTGATACATCCATTCGGACTCTGGGCGTAACATTCACTTACATATCAACTGGACTATTCCATTTTGAGGATAGGGTTCAACACTTGAATTAGCACCTTGGATATTCAGCTCCTTTGGAGTTCTGGCTGATTCTGACTGAATCCCAGAATGGATTTCACAGCCCCACTGAAATAGGAGCCACCAGCCTCCATTGCTATCAGTGGATATATCCAGAAATCCACTGATACAGAAGTAAGGAGTAAGGAAACACATTTTTGTTTTGTTTTTTGCCTTATGACTCAAGACTGTTCCTAAAGTGATGGCGGATACTGTGCTAAAGGCTTTCCTTCTAGGAATGCCAAACACAGGACACATTTTTGAAGCAACAGATCTGTCATATTTACTGCACAATCTGTGGATAAGTAGGATGTGCTTTGAGATGAGATGGTCACTGGGGTAGGGGGGTCCGCACCCCAGATCCAAGTTTTAATGCCATGTTGTCCTCTTTGTGAAGTATGGGGTCCATGCTTTTTATGGTTCAGTCCATGAGCACAGATGTGTGGTGCAAACTGACAGTAGTTTTGGAGAAATCCTCTGCAAAAACACAGTGGTTCCAGGAGGAATCATGCCTTGGATCCCTGTTTTTTGCATCATGGAGGCATGGTGGTGGACAGGATCCATTATTTTTAATTGTACAGTCCATGGGCACCCATCAGTTCTATGATTTGACAATCGTTTCAGGTGGATCTCATGTAAAAATGCAAGGAATCCATGAAGATCAGTGGTTCAGATCCATGTTTTTTGCACCATGGTGGTATCAAAACATTCTAGATTTGTAATGTTTAACATTCAGTCCATAGAGGCAGATGTCATATGTGATAGGACTCTGGTTTTGGAGGGACCCTATGTAAAAATACAGTGGATCTAGATTTTTGCATCATGGTGGTGCCAAAAAGTTCAAGATCCATTACTTTAAGTTCCACCATTATCTGCAACATGGCTGCAGTTTGGAGAATTTCCCCCATAACAATCAAAGTGCCAGGAGGATCCATGCCTCAAGGTCTATGATTTTGCACCATGGTGGCACAGTGAATCATTAGCTCCATGGATTTCTGGTGCCATCTGTGCAGCAGAGATGATTTGTGATTTGAAAGTGATTTTTGTGGTATCCCCTGTAAAAATCCAGAGGATCCAAAGGCTCAGGCTCACAATCATGGGAATTCGAAGCATGTTCTGCATACGTGCCCCTCCACATTTTCGCCTTACATGCAAGCAGGTGAATACCTGCAGAGGTTTGTTATAAGAATGATCCTACAACGAACCATGCAAAAGCAATCCCCCTCCCCATTAAGATGTAGAGTGACTTCCCCTCCCCGTTAAGATGCACAGGGATTTCCTACCTTGTACGCTGGGGCGGCCTCCTCCAGAGGAACCCATTCGTGATATTTGTGCTCCTTGGATCTGCCACACTCCTCACACAGGGGGATTTCATCATCCTTACAGAAAAGTTTGAAGGGCTCCTGGTGTTTGTCACAGACTCCCCCCTTTTCTTCTGCCCTCTTTCCCCCCTGGCGGTTAAGTTTCTTGGCTATTTCTACAAAGTTTGCCAGCTGCCGAATTGGCCTGAGGCTCCTTCGCTGAACCGCTTCTCTACACTGAGGACAGGAGGTCTCTGCGTCGGAATCCCCACGGTCCTGGGTCAGGCAGCCTCGGCAGAAACTGTGCCCACATTCCGTGGTCACCGGATCCTTGAAGTACTCCAGGCAGATGGAGCAAGTCGCTTCATCGCAAAGATCCTTGATGAGGCCCTCGGCTGCCATGGCTGCCTCGCACTCAGGAGAAAGAAGCAGTTTCGTTTCCTCTGTTTGCTTTCAGCAACTGGATGTTTCCGGAGATCGCTGACTGCAAATGTGGGATTGGCTGGAATGCAGCCTCTTGGATATGTAAACTTCCTTTTTGGAAAAAACCGCAGTGGGTATAAAAGCTGGAACGGAACACAACAGGCCTGAACTGCCCCTTTATTTAAACTAAACAAGTAATGGCATGTACCAGGACACCTGAGAACAATATTGTAATGAAAAGAGAATTTCAGCAGGTGTCATTTGTATGCACACAGCACCTGGTGAAATTCCCTCTTCACCACAACAGTTAAAGCTGCAGGAGCTATACTAGAGTGACCAGATACAAAAGAGGGCAGGGCTCCTGCAGCTTTAACTGTTGTGATGAAGAGGGAATTTCACCAGATGCTGCGTGCATACAAGTGACACCTGCTGAAATAGCAATAAAACATCCTCAAAACATCCTAAAACCATTCTAAAATTCCACTGGATATGCCTGCCGGAAGAGATCAGTCTTTATAGCTTTCTTAAATTCTAAAAGACTGTTAAGTTAACGAGTCTCCTCCGGCAGGTCATTCCACAGTCTGAGAGCGGCAGAAGAGAAGGTCCTCTGGGTAACAGTTGTCAGCCTAGTCTTGGCCAACTGTAGTAAGTTCTTCCCAAAGGATCTGAGTGTGAGGGGCGGATTGTATGGGAGAAGGCGATCCCTCAGGTAACCTGGAGCTGGTTGAAGGTCTAGAGTGCTGCTAGCTGTGGGTTTATAAGCATTAGCCCTAGAGCAGTAGCTGCAGGATCTGAGGGGCTGCTTACGTAATGCTTGAGGTTGATGTGTAATTGTAGAATCAGGATGATCTGTTCTTGAGCTTGCTAGAGAATTAGGCAAGTCTCTTCTCATCCACCTGTTCCTGTGGGTTTCTGACTGCTGCTGACTTCACAAAGTCAGCAGCAGTCTCTGTTTGCCAGCAGCCCCACCTTTGCTGTAGGGCTCTGGCCTTCAAGGACACCCAACTGCTCTTATCCCTTTCTTTACCTTCCAGTCTTTACTCCTTCTAGTTGCTCTTTCCAGTCACTCTTCCTGGGCTTCCTTACTCCAGCTCCATCATTCCTCCTCCCCTTAACTTCTATAACTTTCAGACTTTCATCCTGTAATTTTGCTCCATGTTCTCCTTCTCTTCTCCCAGAATCCTGGATTGATTTAAATAGCCCCTGTCCTGATTCCCTTTTCATCTGTTGAAACAAAACAGGAGACGGCTTGAGGGCAGATGGAGACGAACTCCTGATGGATGCAATCAAACACTGGTAAGTGCTTATGGTAAACTGTATTCAGGGGCAGTGAGGGCAGCAAAAAAACAATACTTTGCTGCCACTATTCAATCATCAACCTGCCGCCCAGCGGAGCTTTTCAGAGTTGTCCAGGGGCTTTTACATGCTGGCCCCAAGGACATGGTAGAACCATCTAAGGCCCGCTGTAATACATTTGCTGGGCACTTCCAGAATAAAATCTCTGGCATCCGTCAGGACTTAGACTCCAGTGTTATAGCAGATGAATCTAGTGAGGTATCCAGAGCACAGGCTTGTCCTGTTTTCTTGGATGAGTTTCAGTTGGTGCAGCTCGAGGATGTTGACAAGGTGCTTGGACAGGTTCGTGCAACCACTTCCATATTGGATCCTTGCCCCTCTTGGCTAATAAAAGCTAGCAGGGATGGAACAACTGGCTGGGCCAGGGAAGCGATTAATGCCTCTTTGCAAGAGGGAGTGGTCCCAGGCCTCCTGAAAGAGGCGGCAGTGAGACCACTCCTAAAGAAATCTTCCCTGGACCCTGAAAATCTTAATAACTACAGGCCAGTAGCAAATGTTCCATTCCTGGGCAAGGTCCTGGAGCGGGTGGTTGCGAGCCAGCTCCAGGCACTCTTGGATGAGACTGATTATCTGGATCCATTTCAGTCGGGTTTCAGGCCTGGTTTTGGTACGGAAACAGCCTTGGTCGCCCTGTATGATGACCTATGTCGGGAGAAAGACAGGGGGAGTGTGACTCTGTTGATTCTCCTTGATCTCTCAGCGGCTTTCGATACCATCGACCATGGTATCCTTCTGGGACGACTGGCTGAGTTGGGAGTGGGAGGCACTGCATTGCAGTGGTTCCGCTCCTACTTGGTGGGTCGGCTCCAGAAGGTGGTGCTTGGGGAACATTGCTCGGCCCCGTGGATTCTCCAGTATGGGGTTCCGCAGGGGTCAGTTTTGTCCCCCATGCTGTTCAATATCTACATGAAACCGTTGAGTGCAGTCATCCGGAGTTTTGGAGTGCGTTGTCATCAGTACGCTGATGACACGCAGCTCTATTTCTCCTTTTCATCTTCATCAGGTGAGGCTGTGGATGTGCTGAACCAGTGCCTGGCTGCGACAATGGACTGGATGAGGGCTAATAAACTGAAACTCAATCCAGACAAGACTGAGACGCTGTTGGTGGGTGGTTCCGCTGACCGGATGGAGGGTGTTCAACCTGTTCTGGATGGGGTTGCACTCCCCTTGAAGGAGCGGGTTCGTAGCTTGGGGGTTCTCCTAGAACCATCTCTGTCACTTGAGGCGCAGGTGGCCTCAGTGGCACGGAGTGCCTTCTACCAACTTCGGTTGGTGGCCCAGCTACGTCCCTATCTGGACAGGGATAACCTGGCTTCAGTTGTCCATGCTCTGGTAACCTCCAAGTTAGATTACTGCAATGCACTCTACGTGGGGCTGCCTTTGAAGGTGGTCCGGAAGCTGCAGCTTGTGCAAAATGCAGCGGCCAGATTGATAACTGGAACCAGTAGGTTCGAACATATAAGACCTACTCTGGCCCGCTTGCATTGGCTGCCTGTATGTTTCCGAGCCCGGTTCAAGGTGCTGGTTTTAACCTATAAAGCCTTACACGGCTTGGGACCACAATACCTGATGGAACGCCTTTCCCGACATGAACCTACCCGAACACTACGTTCAACATCTAAGGCCCTCCTCCGAGTGCCTCCTCCGAGGGAAGCTCGGAGGTCGGCAACAAGAGAGAGGGCCTTCTCTGTGGTGGCTCCCCAATTGTGGAACGATCTCCCTGACGAGGCCCGCCTGGTGCCAACATTGTTATCTTTTCGGCGCCAGGTCAAGACTTTCCTCTTCTCTCAGGCATTTGGCAATATCTGAGGAGCCTGGGGTTGTTTTGTTTTGTTTTTGTAGTTTTTTTGAAGTGTTCAAGTGGTTTTAAATGTACAGATTGTGTGTATGTTGTATGTTTTTGCTGTTTTAATTTTTGTATATTGTTTTTAATTGTTTTTAATCCTATGTAAACCGCCCAGAGAGCTTCGGCTATGGGGCGGTATACAAATGTAATAAATAAATAAATAAATAAATAAATCAGACCTAACTATGGCTGGCTAATGCTGCTAGGCAACCCGGAATACGTAGGGGATGGTACAGTGAGCCCTGATGCCCTTCTGCAACTGTGTTCCAGGTAGCAGGGCATCTGCAGAAGGGAAAATATATACAGGCTGAATTCGGACAACACATTAAGCAACTGGGGGGGGGAACAATCGTCAGTTGTGTTGCTTATTGTGTTGTGTGGAGGGTAACATGCCGCTCACAAACTACTGATGGTATGCTATTCTACCCAAATAAGCAACTGAGAGGCTGAATTCGGACAACATATTAGGCAACAGAGGGGGAAATAGCATACTGACCGTGCGTTAGGCAGGTGGTGCTCCCCAAACGACACACTGCAGCCAGCGCTGCTCGGCACTGGCAAACTTACTGGTTGCTAAGAATGGATGGTGGCCATTTTGGTTGCAGCATCTCCTCCTTCCCCCTCCCTCAGTCCCCCAGCCGTATCCCAGCATGCACCGTGAGTTCTGTGAGCTGTATAGAGTGGCCGGGGGTTTTCGGCTGCTCTGGCCAGCAGAACTCTATCCCCAAACTGAATAGTCCACGGAGAGAGGGGGGCTCAATTCGGACGACACTTTAAACAACAGGGCTTTGGGCTAAATAACGTGCAAGCCTGTTGTTTCCCTCCGTTGTTTAAATTGCCTGATTAGCGTACTGTCAGTTGTGTGTGCGTGGTGTGTTACTCCCCTCACGACACAATAAGCAACACAACTGATGATTGTCCCCCCTCCTCCATTGCCTAATATGTCGTCTGAATTCAGCCAAAGAAACAACTGGCTTGCAAGTTGTTTAGCTTGAAGCCAGTTGTTTATAGTGTTGTGTGGAGGGGTAAGTGTGTTAATGGCGTGTGGTGAGCCATTAACACACAAGCCCATAGAGGCAGGTGGCAAGAGTGACCAAAGCGGCGGCTGCCACTCTGCTACAACTGGTGCAACTTGCAGAGGCTGCTGGGATAGAACTGGGAGGACTGAGGGAGGAGAGAGGGGCGGGAGAGGGGCGGGGGCTGTGTCAGTCAAATGCTGGGTTGACTATTAGTCCACTCAATGCCAGTTGTGTAGGAATATGTTGTGTGGGGAGTACCCACAAAATAACCAACTGTGAGTTGGCTACTCAACCCACCATTGACTATTGTGTTGTCTGAATTCAGCCACAGTTTAAGCAGCACATCATCATGTTTATCATGTATCTTGTTAACTTAAATATCAGTTCATAACACAGCATATATTTCAAGTCAATGATCAAGTTAGAAACTGAAACAAATCTGGCAGAGAGGGAATCCTCTAGCAAGAGATGCTAAAAGCAACCAAAAGCTTTCTTCAGGTATGTGCATAGTAAAAGACAGAGGACAGAATGGTGCTTCATCTGCTCAATGAGGATGGCAAAATGATAGCAGATGACAAAGAAAAGGCCAACGTGCTCAATTCCTACTTTGGCTCAGTCTTCTCCCAAAAGCGGGTCTATGACACTCACACCCTGGCAAAAGTGAAGTACAAGCTGAAGGGGCAGGATTGCCACTTGAAATTGATGGACAAATGGTCAAGGAAAAACCAAAAGAAGGAGAGCAACCAAATCAGGACAAAAAAGGGGAGAAGCAGGTTCTCAAGATGCTAAAATACTTTATTTCAAAGCCCAACACATTCCAGCCTGTGTTGTTTTTTAAGGCCTTCTTCCGGGGGCTGTAATATTAAAAATGCATTAAATTATGTTTGAAGGGATAACACATATTGTTGGAACTTTTTATTGTTTGCTTTCTCCTTTATTATTATTATAGTGCTGGGTCACAGGGGGGCATGGAGGCATGTGGGGGAGGTTATTGAATGCTGGGGTGGGGGAGCAAGGGGGCAAGTAGGCAAACACACATAGAACACTGTTATTGGGGGTTAGATGCTTCATTTTGGATGGGATCTGATAAGGGAATGATTTGGAAATGTAGTAAGATAATTCAAAATTCCCTTATATGTGCCTCTGAAATATTTAATAAAGTGTGTCTCATGAAAGACCTTAGGTTAACTTGACACCAGAGTTAAAGCACTAGGGGAATTGATAAGTAGCTACATTCCTAAAAGCAGAGGACAAAGGTTAAAAGAGGAACTGACACATCAATGAACCCTGTTTTCTTGAGAGACAGGCTAACTGATAAAGATTACAATGTTTGTGTATTCCGTCTCTTAGTTAAAGATCGAGTTAACTTAATCCACATCAGAAGATTCTTTGAAGCCTATGTGTATTCAAGATAATTTAGAAATCAGTTACTGTTTAACTGAACAGAAATCCATGTATCCTTGTGTGATTTTTTTCTATTTAAGGTTGATCAAAATATGTATTCAGTACCATTTCTAGGTTTTGATTCCTAGATGGTCACTTCTTGCAAGAAGGAGAATTAAAGAGCTATAGCCAGTTTTCGATCTTACACGTGTCTTTCGTCTGATTGGGATAGTGACGGTTGGGACACGGAAATACATGAGTCTGATTTCAAGACTCTTACCACAGAAATATGATTTGAAGTTGCTCAAAGATGTTACTCATAAGGACTTGTGACTCATGAAAGACGTGTGACGTGGTATTATGCAAAGATACTAGTCATATAAATTTGTGACTTATATCAACCATATATATTCCTTTTAAGGGAACTATGTGAAAGGTCCAGGATTAAGAACAGGTGAAGTTGTGGTTAGAAAATCCCCATGTCCACAAGAACAGAGAAGTAAATCAGTCAATTGACCACAAAGAAAAGGGAATTTGACCTTTCGTTGTCACAAACAATTACGTCAGAGGAGGAGGGTATATTCTGGGAAGAAGGATAGTCTACATTGTGACATGAACCAATTGGTTTAGCCATTTCAGAATAAATGAATATATGATAAGAGGGAGGTCTTTGTCTTTAGAAAGTTTGGCTCAGTTCGGACAATACAATAATCAATGGGGGGGGAGGGAGAGGCAACAGTCAGTTGTGTTACTTATTGTGTCATGTGGCAGGCAACACACAATGCACACACAACTGACAGTACACTATTTTGGGCAATTAAACAATGGAGAAAAACAATGGGTTACTCAGTTGTTTACCCCAAAATCCGTTGCTTAAGGTGTCATGTGTCGGGAACCCGCTCTCTCTGGCTCAATTCGGACGACACAATAAACAACTGGTGTGGGGGAAACAATCGTCAGTTGTTTTGACTATTGTGTCATCCAAATGCTGCCATAATCAACTCAGCGCTGATCCTAATCCACACCACAGTTGATTATTTATTACCATGTTGTGTGGGGAGTACCCCCTAGTTGAACAACTGTAAAGTTGATTATTACCCCACCATTGACTATCGTGTCGTCCGAATTGAGCCTCTGTGTACTATTCCACTCGTTCATAGAGTTCGCCGGCAGGAGCAGCCGAAAAAACCCTGGCCACTCCTATACAGCCAGCAGAACTTGTGGTGCATGATGGGATATGGCTGGAGGACTGAGGAAGGGGGGAGGGAGGAGACACAGCAGTGTAGAAGGACGCTGGGACTTTCATTTGTGTGACAAGGGGAGGGGCAACATGTCGTGTGGCACGCACCTGCAAAATAACGCACGGTGAGTGTGTTATTAACCCTTCCATTGTCTAAAGTGTTGTCTGAACCCACCCTTTATTTAAGTCTACGTAACAGGAACCATTGGGTCTTTCCTTTCCCTCAGGCATGACATCCAGGATGTTGCTCTGCTCCTAGCATGTAGGCCTCAGTGACTCTTTGGTTGCCTGGAAGAAATGGAAGTCCCTCTGTTGAGAAGAATTCCTTCACAGAGCATGTATGAGTGGTTGTCTATGTTTGTCTATGTTCTTCAGAAATCTGCCAGACTTGTGAGTAGATTCTTTTAATTTACTTTGCTGAATGGAGGGGTTTGTGTGTTTGTTTAATTTTAACTTCCTTAAGTTGTTTTTAGTAAATGTTTTAGAGCAATAACAGTTTCATTGAGTTGGTGAGTATGGGTAAAATCAATTATTCTGAGTGTCTTCGTATCCTCCTTTTCACCTACTGGAGTGGGGTATTTAGGGAGCATTGATGCAAGGCCAGCAGCCTGTACAGCTGGGGCAGGAATAGAAGTCCTGAATAATGATCTGGAACTAGTAACAGCTAGTGTGACTGCCAAGAATTAAAGCTCTAGCAATTCAAGATGGGGTGATTGTGTGGGGGATCATTAAATTGAGGAGCAGGTGAACACTCTTTCTAGATGAAGGTCACACTCCCCCTGAAAGAGCTGCTCTGCAGAGAGATGGATGCTTATACGGTGGCGCATTGCAGCCACGATATGCAAAATCCCACACGTTCGCTGCTGTGGGGTGGTGGCAGTGGCTAATCTCAATGCAGCAGCAAAAGCAGGGGGTTCTGGTGGCCAGGCCCACCCCTGCCCTCAGCCTGGGTGGATGGTGACCAATCAGGGGTTGCCACCCACCTGGCCACGCCTCCACAGCGAGGACTGATGGTAGATGCGCCGTACCCACCTTGCTCCGGAAAAAAAGTAGGGTAAGTCCCCAATATTTTGCTTTGCAGCTTTGCAGGAAAGCCCTGCGATGGCTGTAAGGTGGCTGTTGCGTGGTATAATCAACACAGTGCCTCCCCACAGCAACCCCCAGGGCTTTCAGCTCTTTTAGGCAGCCTCCTTGAACCAGCTGTACTTCTGGATCCTCTGGTGTAGCTGTGCTTTTCCCCATATTTGACAGTTGTGGGAAACATTGCCTCTTGAATCCATGCTTCAGTAATCTCTAGACTGGAGTGTGAGGCTGCATTTCAAGATGGTTAGGAAACTACAAATTGGTCCAAAATGCAAAGGCTAGAGGTTTAGCTGCAGCAAGCCATGGGAAACACATAACTCCAGAAAGATCTATACTGCTTGTTTCTTTCCAGGCTCATTTAAAGTAGAGGTGTCGATGTCTGCAGCCCACATGCTGCCTGGGCCCTACGAAGCTGAAGGAATGCCCCCTTGTCCCCTTCAATATGTTGTCTGCCCTATGAATTGAGATTTTCCTACGAGACTCTCTGAGAAATGCTTCCAAAGTCTCAGGTTTAGAAAATTGACATTATTTATTTTTATTTATTTATTCCATTTATATACCGCCCCATAGCCGAATTAAAACTTTGGACATTAAAAATCAATATACAAAATTTAAAAGAATAAAAGCATAAAAGTAGACAACATACAAAAATAGTATATATTTAAAACAACTGTGAACTCTCAGCCAGAGCCTTGTTATGGAACTTCCTGTCCAAAGACGCCTCTCCCCCTCCCCCACCATACTTCAAGCATTAGGTGGATGAGTGAAGCTCAGGGGGCACCATGATTAGGGAATTTGAAGTCCTCCAGGAAGTCTGCAGTTATAATGGTGACTCATCTACGCAGGTAACAACACCAGGAGCCTGTGCTGCTGTCCAATCAGAGGCTGAGTGTGGCTGCAAGAAGGGATGAATCTGCCAGGGGATCAAACAAACCCATTGGGAAACATCCCTACAGGCTCCCTCCTATCCATTTTGTGATAAGGGGCTGGCCATGGCTCGGCTTCCCTGAGCAGCCACCAGACCTAGCTTTGGGAAGGGTGAGATGACCCTTGACAAGTCAGGGACTGCGGTGCCTCACTGCTGCCTCTTTCATTCTGTGGATTTCCCATTCAGCCCCTCTAATAGTGACCTCAGGTGGTTGAGTGCCAACAGGATGGAAACCAAAATGGGGCCACTGAGAAACAAGTGTAAGGGATCAGCATGCTCAGGACAATGCTGAGTTTTGTAGAAATACAATATACCTAGGGTGACCATATGGAAAGGAGGACAGGGCTCTTGTATCTTTAATAGTTGTATAGAAAAGGGAATTTCAGCAGGTGTTGTCATTTGTATGCATGCAGCACCTGGTGAAAACTCCTCTGCCTTACAACAGTTAAAGCTGCAGGAGCCCTGCCCTCTTTTGTATCTGGTCAAGAGGGCATGGCTCCTGCGGCTTTAACTGTGGTGATGAAGAGGGTATTTCACCAGGTGCTGCAAGCATACAAATGACACCGGCTGAAATTCCCTTTTCTATACAACAGTTGAAGATACAGGAGCCCTGTCTTCCTTTTCATATGGTCACCCTAAATATACCAGTGTGGTTTAGTGGCTAGTGTTGAACTGGGAATCAGGAGATCTGGGTTCTAGTCGCCACTCAACTATGGAAGCTCATTGGGTGACTTTAGGACAGTCACAGGCCTCCTCCACACGAGACATTTAATGAGCCTTGAAGGCTCATTAAAAAATTTACCTCCACAAGCACGGAGCGCAAAACGGGCGTACAGGCGCGTTATCTCCCCGATAATGCGCATTTTCGAACGCACGTTAAATAGCGACTTTTATTTTGCTCCGGCCGTTAAAGCGCATTTTCGCGGTGTGAACAAGCGATTACGCACATTAACTGCTTGTAAAGCGCTTTTTGGACATGAATTAATGCGCTTCGCCGCCTCTCGCCGCCTCCGGTGCAGAGGGATTAGGAGTAAAAGCGCCTCCGCGATAATGCGCATAATCGCGGAACCGGGCGCAAAAGTGCATCCTTGTGGAGGGGGCCACAGACTCTCAGCCCAACTTACCTCACAGGGTTGTTGTTGTGAGGATAGAAATGGAGAGGAGGAGGATTATGTACACCACCTTGAGTTCCTTGGAGGAAAAAAGGTGGGATATAAATGCAATAAATAAATAAAATGAATATATTAACCTATAATGTAAAGAGGCGAAAACCTCAGCGCAATGAGGACTGAGCATACTCTGTAGCCATAGCAGATTGAGTGTCAGCTGGAAAAAAAAAGTGTAGTGGTAGAATGGAATTTCCTGGAGGGATGGAGGACATGGCATGGCTGGATGGATGGATGGAACCCTGACCCAGAGCACCATGAAGTCCAATTGAAAGCGTGAGTCCAACAGGCTTGCCCACAAATCATGGTAAATCGAATGCCATTGAAGCCCAGTTCTCTGTGCTTTGAATTGCAAACCTTGCCCATAAAGTACTAATAAATGCCCCTGTGAGAGGCTGGGATGAGCAGCTGAAGGCATTAAATCCCCCCCCCCTCCCGCAATAACAGCTAATTTGCATAACTCAATTTGCTGTTGATAGAAAAATGGGCTTTGTAGTAGAATGGGTTCTGTAGTAAGCATAATAGCCTGAACCAGTGTAATGCCATTACTTTTGTATTCAGTGCGCTTAGTAGAGTTTCGTTTCCTGCGCTTCCTCCTTATCATAGCAGCAGGCTGTTATCAGCTACACAGACAGACTGCAGAGTGAAGGGGTTTTTTGAATTCCATGTGGGGTGAATTATCTCCTGGTCTGGGAAAAGGAGCTAAAGGGAGTTGACCAAGAATGTACGAAAAACCTTGTGCAGCCCCTCTTCGGGGCCAGTTTCGATTTGTAGCTACGCTCCTTAACTGGCCGCTGTACAGCCATTTTACAATAAAAAGCTGAATTGTTTTCCCGCTGATTTGCCTGCTTCGATTCTGGTTCTGGATACTGGCAAGCCCGCCAGAATAAAGACCCACAACGCGATTTACGCAACACTGTAATGATTTTGCCAAATATTTGTATGGCCTTTCCTGAAAATGTTCTAAGCCGGTTAGAAATGTTCAAGCTTCCAGAGTCCTTTGCATAGCAACTACATAATGCACAATTGCAGGAGTGGTGCAGTGCTAGTCAAGGAATTCCCTATGCCCCCCACCCCAAGTTCCTTAGACCTCCTTGGAGAAAGGATAGAATACAAACAATAAACAAGTGAGTAGGCTGACCATATGAAAAGGAGGACAGGACTCTTGTATCTTTAACAGTTTCATAGAAAAGGGAATTTCAGCAGGTGTCATTTGTATATATGCAGAACCTGGTGAAAATTCCCTCTTCATCACAAAGTTAAAGCTGCAGAAGCCCTGCCCTCTTTTCTACATGGTCAAGAGACAGGGCTCCTGCAGCTTTAACTGTTGTGATGAAGAGGGAATTTCACCAGGTTATGTATGCATACAAACAACACCTGCTGAAATTCCCTGTCCTTTGCAACTGTTAAAGATACAGGAGCCCTGTCCTCCTTTTCATATGGTCACCCTACTTCAAGTGAGAGCTGCAGCAAAATGTTGAAGTGTATGCTCCAGTCCTGCCCCCCCCACACACACACCAGGAGTGCTCGTTTTCTGATTTTAGCCAGCCAACTATGCAGACCAATTCATTCCATCAACTCTAACTTTCTGTTTTTCCTTTAGACATAGAGCTAAATAAATAGGAAAAAAGGATATTTGAGGCTTGTATATTTCAAAGCAGGAGAGAGAGACACACACATGCAAAAGGAAGTTAATCCTTTGATACAAGTAGAGTGACCATACGGCAAGGAGGACAGGGCTTCTTCACATATTTTAAAACTGCATCCTGGGAACAACAGTGTGGGATGACATTCTGTAATTCCCAAAGTCATTGTATGGGGAAAAAAATGGCTCCCCCCATTTGCCCCCAGGGCAGCCATGGTTTCCTCCCATACAATGACCCTGCCAAATGTCACCTGCTATTGTTCCAAGGGGCAAGGGGCTGGTGAGCTGCACCTTGCCTTTGCTATTAATTTATCTTTTAATTCAACAATGGATGGAGCGTACGTGTGTGAGAGATAGATGTTGGTTTTAGGTGTTTGCATTTTAACAGCTAGTGGAGGTCTTGTGGGGATGGAGGTAAAGGTAAAGGAAAACAACAATAACATGAATTGAGGGTCATGGAAGCCATTTCTGAGAATAGATCTGGGTTGTTTTTGTGATATTAATGTGCTACTGTTTCTTTAAGAAATAAGCTGGAGTGGGAAAATGAGTTCAAAAGGAGGGAAATCAGCCACTGTTTTAGTTCATTTCGTTCCTGTGACTGGAGGCCTCTCTGGGAGCTTTTGGAAAAGCAGAAGAGGAGCTCTTGACTAAGAAAGGCTTAATTTTTAGACGAATCATCGTAGTCTGGAGAGGAGGGCTTGTGAGGAGAGCTCCCTTAAGGAGAGATACTGAGGTGGGCTTCTTTCCATGTATAAAAGAAGGGCAGAAGGGTCTCTCCTGCAAATGAAGCTCCAGAGAAGGTGTAGAGAAGGGCCCCTCTATCAGCATCATAAAAGGCCACCCGTCCCCCAGCATAGTTCAGAGACACTCGGATCCTCTTGAGCTCCCCAGTCAGGGACAAACGATGGTTATAAGGGTGGTTGCATGCCTTGAATGCACTGCCCCACATCCCCACAGTCCAAATCCCTTTCTTAGGGTGAATGTCAATCTCCCCCTTTCTCCTCACAGATTTTCTGGCGACTCCCAGAGCCCATATTTCCTCACTTCCCAGATTGACTTCCCAGAAATGTCTGCCCGCTGTGAATCCTTCACATCCCAGCACAAAATGACAGGAGTCAAATCTCTCAGGATTGTTGGGCAGATCTTGTCTTTTGTCTCCCACTCTCATGCCTTTATGATCCTCGGACAGGATGAGGCTGGGATTCGCTGTGTCTGGGTCCAGAGTCACACTTGCTGTTGGAAATGGAGAGAGAGGAGGGAAAAAGATCAGCAGAAAGAATCCTCTGGGACAATGACTGATGTCTGAAGTGTTAACACCCCACAGAAATCAGATTCTCTCTAAAATTAGGGAATATGTAATCAATTTCCCTCTAACAGCAGGAAATATCAGCATTAGAACAGAAGCTAACATAAATCATAGGCTCAAAGTAGAACGAACACATCAGCTCCCAAAACCTGTTTCCCTGTCCTCACTTCCCCTCCCTCTTTTGTTATTGCCCATCCTAAATGGCCTATTTCCCCCTTTCCTCAATCCTCTCCCATCTCCCTGGTAACCAGCCACACCCCCTCCCAATTGGCCCCTCCCACATAAGGTTCACTGCATGTTACTGATTTATTCAAACCATCTAGATCCTGCCTGGAGAGAGGAGAATTCTCCTGCTATGTGAATTGGCTAGTTGAGATTTCCAGGGGAAATGAGAACGTCTCTGTTCTGATGTGCACAGTGCAGCCAGTGAGTTATTCCCTTCCTATTGGCCACAGATATCTAGACAGCCAATAGATGTGTGTGAAAAGCTGTTACCTTATTCACTTTTACAACAGTTTGAAGCACCACCTTGGGAGAAAGATATTTACAACCCTGCCAAAGCCCCCCTTTATGCTGCAAGGGATGAGGACTCTCTCTTCGATTCCACACAAGACAAAGGCCCAGGCTAATATTAGCCTGTTGTGGTATAATGACTGGACTTGCACTCGTTCTTGGTGTTGGAAAAACAACACAGAATAACTCTGGAGGGAGGAGTATTGGGGCGATGATGCATGTGCATGCAAGGGTTAACTTGACTTTGCACTTTAAGCCTTCTGGGATAACTCTGGGGGTCAGGGGTTAGTAGAATGAACCACCCAATGGCTAGAGAGGAGATCGTAGGCATTGCCTAGAAACCATTGGGAAATTGGTCTCCCTCCCTTGCCTTTTTGTATTGGTATGTTCCTTTCTTTGCCTAGAAGTAAGCTAATCCTTTGTGTCTTTCCCTGCATAATGGAACTAGGAAAAGCTCACCAGTTTTCTCTTGTTTTAAGTTAGACCCCCTCTAGATGGATTCCGTTTGATGCCTGGTTAGCCGATTATGCGCATATTCGCTGAAGCGCTTTATTGTAAATGCTTGTATGCAGGAGGTAATTGAGCACTCAACAGGTGACCTTACCGGTTGTTTCAAATGCGTTTTACAAGTAGTTAATGCGGAGAATCGCTTGTTCACATAGTCAAAATGCGCTTTAATGGCCGGAGCAAAATAAAACTCCCTATTTAACGTGCATTCGATAATGCGCATAATCAGAGAGAAAACGCGCCTCTACGCCCAATTTGCGCTCCGTTCTTGTAGAGGTAAAATTTTTAATGTGCCTTGAAAGAGCTTTAAATGCCTCTTGTAGAGGCAGCCTTAGATTCTTTGAGTTAACTTCCAGTTTTAAAAATATTTCTCCTCCAGACTTGGTCTCGTGTTCACCAACCATTCTCTGCTATCACTTGGGAATTAAGGGTGTGTTATCTCACTTCCAACTAGAACCCCAACTAGGTTTACTAGTATGGAGAGATCATAGTTCAGAAATCTACCAGGATGGGCAAATGGGTGTCTCAATAGTCTACTGAAGGGGTGGGGGACGTGTGCCCCTCCAGATGTTGTTGGACTACCGTTTACATCAGCCTAGCCAACATGAGTAATAGTGGGGGGTGATGGAAGTTGCAGTCCAACAACATCTGGAGGGCCACACATTCCCCATCCCTGGTTTACTGCCTTTGGAGAGAGAGAACTCAGATAATTTTGTTACAAATCTAATCCCTTAGAAAGAGGCCGAGTTAGGTATGATTATCACTCATGATGGGGTGGTCTAAAACAGACCCAATTTGTACCTTAATTGGCAGGTATGAAATTTGTGGTGGCTTTTAGTGCCATTTGGGAGTTACCATTCAATAACTGCAAAAGGTTTTGGCAGAGAGAAGGAGGCTTATAATTGTGGGATTATTTCCTCCTTATTTCTTTATCCCTTGCTTTTTTACACTAATTTTAAGATGGCAACTTTGACTTCAGCTTTGGTGGCATCAAGGCACACACACCATCGAAACTGCTGAGAGTGTAAAGGCATCGTAAAGACTTTACAGTGGCTTTTAAAAAGACAAAGGAAGTCAGAATCCCGCTCTCTACAAATCATTTTGTGCACCCTGCAAAATAAGGTAAACCTTCCAAACCAGCCCAAGCCTAGTGACAGTTTTCCTTGCCTCACTCATATTGTGACTATGGCACAGGTTATTTGAAAGTACATTTTCTATTCTCAAAAGTACATGTTCATTTTAATATCCTGAATTAACTGAAGCCAAAAATTAGTTCAGCAAGTCTATTGTGTTTCATAGAAAAGTCAGCTGTGGTCCCAATAACATCATCAACATATTTCCTCCTCCCAACCCCCTTAGCAGTATCTCAACTGTTCTTAAATATTTGTCAATCTGTATTTTGATCACTAAAGGATAAAACTATATAGTAGAATGTTGGACATCTGTTGGACAGGTTGTCCTGACATCCTTTCTATAAGCCAATAATTTACCAGAGCCAGGGAGCCTTTCTGCAGGGGGCTATTATTGTGCACTCGTGGTAGTTTGCAGGTGCGTTACATGATGCCATCAACCTCCTGTACTTTACAGCTATTATTGCGGGGGTGGGTGGGTCCTTACGAGGAAAATCTAGGTTTTTTTCTGAATGGTGTTATAGAACCCTCTGTATTCGTGCAATTTGGTTATACCACAGTGCGACCTAGTGGTTGTGTAACAGAAAGGCAGAGAAAGACCCCCGCCCTCTAGAAAAACACACACATGACAAGGAGCCAATCTTAATCCTGCAGAGAATCTGGAAGCAGAAGTCTCAGTAACAGTACAGGTTAAAACCTCATGTTGTCATGAAGACTTAGTATGCTGGAGGATCTGGATGAGTCTCTGGTGACCTGTATATTTATAGATAAATTCTAATGTTGTAAAATCCCAATTACCTTCTTTACCAAAGAAAATTGAACATTGGAGTAAGCGCTGTGCCCCTGGAACTTTTCACTGTTTGGAGAATTGGGCTGCACGTAGCAAAATATAATCCCCTCCCCCCCCCCCCCAATACCAAACAATAGTGATCCCATGTCTAGCCAAGTAGAAGCTATTGGAAGGGCTGTAGTTCAGGGGTAGAACACACACTTTGTATGCTAAAGATCCCAGGCTCAATCTGTCGCCTCTCTAGGTAGTGCTTTGAAAAACTCATGTCTGAAATCGCAAAAGGCCAATAAATATTGACAGTACTGAGCTGAGTGGACCAAGGGCCTTACTAGTTTCGAGGCAGTTTCCTATGAAACAGCACCACTGAAACATCAGGTAGTACTCAATTCATTCTGCAATTATGCAGAAGTATATTAAATTATTGTTGTTGTTTTTTAAAAAATAGTGTTAGTTGAGAGAGGGGAGTGGAAAAGAATTTGCATTGTCTGACAAGGACTTGTATTCAGTGATTTCCACATAGGGTAGGGGAAAAAATGAATTGGAAACAAAATGGTGGACCAGAGGGACACTTGCTTTTCTAAAAGATTCATGTGGTAAAACCACGAAATAGTATCTAAAGATTAGAACTAAACTCTTCCCTCATTGGTCCTATAATGGCACTCACCCTCTTTGCGCAGACAACGAAAGTCTGGGTTGGTCAGAGTCTTCTCTGTCTTCAGATATTCATCTGTAAGATGCTTCTGCTTGTACAAGAGTGCATGGGTGGCCAGGGGGCTGTCTAAACGCTTGGAAAGCCCCAGGCTGGGTGCGCAGTGACACGCTGTCTATTATACAATGGCACCACACTGCGCACCTATTCCGGGGCTTTCCACCGAAGCTTCGGAGAAAAAAAGTCGGGACTTACCCCGACTTTTTTCTCCAAAGCGAGGCGAGGACATGCAAGACAGCATCAAGACAGCCCCAAAGCCTCGTTCTGGAGTTGCAGCGGAGATGTGGCCGGGCAGAGCCTGGTGGAAGGCGACCTGCGATTAGTCGCCTTCCACCAGGAAGAGGGCTGGGGTGGCTCCGGTCCCTGGAAGGCCGCCCAGAAACCCCATTCTACATCCTCCATGTCAGGATTACCCAATGCCACCTTGAGGAAGGGAAAGCGCTGGGGTTTTGAGGGATGTGACACCAACCTGGCACTGTGGAGACACCGCCCAAGACTCCACATGATGGGGACTGTGCTTTTTCGGCTGCTGATTGTTTTAAGTTCAGCCTGTGCGCAGTCACTTGTATACATGGACACATGTTGAGAATGCACATTTGAATGTGTGGATGGAGGGAAGGAGCCTATTACCTTCACCCACTGTCTGTGCCTTCATTGGACATATGAAGAGCCCAAACCTCACTATCGGGATGCTGATTACGCATAGTTAACTTATTGAAGGTTCCAATGTCTGCAGGAAAAAAACTGTTTTAACTCCAATGAAATACAACCCATCTCTCATGAGAACTTGGTCTTCATTGGAAATTTACCTTTCTGCAGCTGTAGTCCAGGTAGCATTGTATCTGGGGAAGGAAAAGTATATAAAGATTAAGCAAGAACCATCGTTAACAACAACAACAACAAAAATTTCAAAATATAGCATATATTTCAAGTAAAGGATCAAGTTAGAAACTGAAGCAAATCCAGCAATGGGGGAAATTTCCTTGGAACTGTAAACTATTTGCAAAGAACCACACAATTCTATGCATATTTACTCAGAAAATTCCACACGTGTTCAGTTCAGCCAAGCATATACCTTACTCCCAGCTAAACGTAAGGAGGAGTGCAGCCTAAATCAAGCAAAACGGCCTGGTTACTTACTTGGAGGGCTTCCATGTTTCGCTGCACATTTAACTCCGGAAGAGATTTTCTCAAAGAGAAGGGAAGAAGCTCAAAGTGAGAATCAAGAAAGTCAAGGAAGAAGAATTAGATGAAATAGATGTGATGAGAACTGAAATTGTAGGGCAAATCAAGAAATTTCAAATTAACTAGTCAGTGGGTCCACAGTTGTTTCACTCAACCATGAAAACGGCCATCATCTAATAAAAATACGTATTTATTTAAGATATTTTTAGGAAGCAATCCTCTGGTACCATGACAGCATCTGAGGGCCATTGGGTTTTTCAGATCCCCAACTCCATGGTTGGAGATGGGGATCCGTGCTCCCCAAACCATCCCTCTTGCAGCCAGCATGGAGAGGTCAGGAGAGGAGTCCTCCCACTGCATAACACGCCAGCTAGAAGGGCAAAAACGCCCGTTTAGCTGAAATGCATAGCGGGAGGCGTGGTGGAGGTGATTCGTTGCCTATGTTGTGTCTCCCTCTACTGTAGGGTACTTGTAAGTAGGGATGCGTGTATTCCCCTGTGCCAGGCTCAGGGGGAGCTCACACAGTTGCAGCTGCTGTCCGCAAACACTCTCCAGGCCAGGTGAGCCTCTTCTGAGGCCCCGGCAAGCATTTGACAGCCTCCAGCAGCCACTCACGAAATTGTGCACTTCCCCCTTCTGCATTAATAGAGCTCTCAGGAGATTATTATGGTTGCAACACTATACATAGCAGATACGGATGGGAGGGGGAGACAGGCCAGGCCTTTCCTCTACTCCTGGGAGACAAGGAGGAGGAACTGGCTGCTTATTAACCCCTTATCCTTTTTTGAAGCCAAAGGAAGGCCAAACCACAAGGGCTAAACGGGGAACAAGGAAGAGGCTGTACTGAATCCTCCATACAACTCTTAGGTGCTACAGAGGCAGCCTTGTAAATTTTATATACTTGGATCAACAAAGAGCTTTAGAAAAAGTCCTTCACCAAAGGCTCCTGTGTATGCTTAAATGTCATGCAATAAGAGGATGGGTCCTGTCATGAATTCATAACTGTTTAAAGAACAGGAAGGAGTGGAATCAATAGATAGTTCTCAGAAAGGACATAAGTTGTGGGCTCCTCAAAGCTTGTATAAGAACTAATGTTATTAGATTTATGAGAGTGATATGGCATCAAGACTGAGCAATGAGGTTGCCAAATCTGTGGATGACACTAAATTATTCTGGGTGGTAAAAACCTAAAGAAACTTGGGAAACCATGAAGCAAACTTGTCCAGACTGGGCAGATTTGCAGCAAGTGCAAAGGAGGTTGAATTTAAGTAAAGGCTTTTCTACATGAGGCTTTTCACTTGCCGTTTTATTGAGGTTTCTGCTTCTGGATTCTTTGTGAGAATAAGATCAGATCCTTTATATGTCTCCCCCACCGGGGTGTGTGTGTGTGTGTTCTTTCTCTGTCGTTCTATACATTCCATTATACAACCACTAGGTGGTGCTGTAGTATAGTGGAAGGGTTTCATGCCACCATTTAGATATACCAGACTTTCCTCATTTGGATAAAAAAAAATGCTAAAATGGTTGAAAAGCATGGGAAACGCTCTGGAGGATGATGGGTGAGGACCCACAAACTACCTTGAGTAAGGAATCATGAGTGTACAATAAGTCTAGAAAGGCTCTAACTGTGAACTGGTACATACGGTGGTGGGGGGAAATCCCAATTTCACTTATACTCTGGGTTGTGCGTTCTTGTGATGGTGGTGGTATCTACCATTCCCCTGATAATGAATGACACTGTGTCTGATGTATTCTGGGATGCAGGAAATAGTAACCAGGCTGTCCACAATTAAACAACAACAACAATACAATAAAATACAACACACACACACAAAATGAAACAAAGAGCTGCCACCACTTTTGGTATAATAATGCTCAGTATCTTTCAAAAAACCCTCACAACCATACTTCATTACCTTTGAACTGCTTCATGACTCCCTCCAGAAAGGCATTTATATCACAGAATTCCCAAATCCTCCACTTCAGCTCTAGAGGAAAAGCTACCGGATTCTCAAAAGTCTCCTTCTCACTCCTGTTGGGAGAAAATCAGGAGGAAGAAAACTGCAGAAATGCTAAAGCAGGGATGGGCAAATATTTTGGGGTGGTGGGCCACACTGAGCCTGGCAGAACTCTTTGGTGTCTGCACTAATGGGCATGGTGAAGGAATGAGTGGGGTGGCAGTGGGGGGTGTTGCAGGACACACACACACCTTCACACTCACTCACACCAATTCACACAAAGGGATACTGCAAGGATCAATGGGGTGGGGAGGTTGAAGCATTTCACCATCACCGCCAGTGATCCTGATCAGGATTACTGTGGAGAATGGGCATCCCAATGGAAATACATGCAACATGTGGGCCCTTAAGTGATATATGCTCGTATCGCCCACATTTCAGACAGATTGATGCAGTGGTATTGGTCCAATCAACTGGTAAAAATTGCATGTTTTTTAAGGAAACTATTCAACTGTTTCATCTTTCATGATACAAACATAAAATTAGGAAACCTTACAGACACTGTGGAGGTGCTCATGTCTTCCAGATTCCAGACAGATTGGTGCAGTGGTATTTATGTAATCAACTGGTAAAATTTGCTTGTTTCAAGGAAAAGTGGAGGAAGGATTAGAGCAAACACACTAAAGGCTAACAACTGGAAGAAAGAGAAATAGGGGTAAGAGGTAACAGTGAGAGAAGGGGGAAGGCTCAAGAAAGATCAAAGTTCCAACACCTCAAAACACACACCACCAACAAACCTAAGCTAGCCAGCCCAAAACACTCCTACTCCTACCAAATCTAACCCACAATGAGCAAGCACAAAGGAAGTTTGATCACCCGATTTTCCTAAAGCCCTTTTCCACCGTTGTGATTGGAGGCTGCTGTAGAGAATTGGGAGACTTCTGGAGGATTGGGGGGATGAAGGTGTCACTTAACAGCCAATTTCCCCCTCCAAGCTCCTCCTCCCCCTCCCTACTCTAATAATAACAATAACAATAACAACAACAACGTTGCCAACACAGACCAGCTGTCTGCACTTGAAAAAATGTTCTGAATTGAACTGAGTCACTTCAGATTGTGCCAATACGACTCGGATTGATCGGACTGGGTTGGCCTCGCCTCGAATCTGTTATGAGCCCCCCTGAATCACCCGGCCTCACCTCAGGTTTGGGATTCGCACCTGAGGCGATGCACAGCCCTAGTATTTTGAGGTTTATGTGTTTTCTTGGTGGAGGGGGGGAGTGCCTGTGCATTTGGTAGGGGGCTCTTGACCTGTGAGTGTGTACATCGTGTCTGATTTGGTATTCGGAGCTCAAGCCAAACATTCCCAGGATCTTGGAGCACTAGTGGAAATGAGTAGGATCCACTTACCTTTGCAAGGTGCTTCTCACGTCCTAGATGGGAAAAGCGAGAAAGAGGGAGCTCAGTGCCTGCCACACACCAGTCCATTGGGATGCACTCCCAGCCTCTCATGTTCATAGCACCCGCCATTCAAGGACTATGGGAAATGGATATAACTTCCTACAATGTGAGCTAAAGATGCTCTTGCCTGTGTCTTGCACTGTCACAAGAGACAGTTGCAGATGTGTATGTTAAGGAAGGGATATTTGGGGGATCAAGGATTCGGTGTGTGCTAGAGAGGGGTACCTGTTCCTTTATGTGTGCAGAATCACTCTGATAAACTAGGTGCTCTAATACCATCAGCCCATAAAAATAAAAGAAATGCTAACAAAGACAATGCATCCAGCCCAGAAATTGAATGGGGCATGAACAGTTCCTAATTAGCAGATGAGCTAAAGATTAGCAGAATGGTAAAAATGGCAAGAGTTTCCATCAAGATTACACAGAAACCTCTAGAGCTTCTTTACATGAGCGACGTATCGCACGGTCATTGATTGGCCACTTATTGCATCATCACAAAGGGGGAAATTGTGTTTCCTTACCGTCACTTCTGTGCACTTCCTCATTCTTCTCGGAAGGGAAAGAGGAAGTAAACAAACACCATGTGGCCCATTCAGAGGCAGTTTTTATCGTGCCACTTTTCCTGCACATAGCAGGAGATTGCGGCACATTCCATTTTTTTTTTTTTAAAGTCGGATTAAAAGGGGTCTATTTTGCTATGGAAAAATGAGTGGAAGGAGTGGGAGGTGCGCGGGAGGCAGATGTCGTTGTTTAAAGAATGTACACACATCCATAAATTGGCAGTAGTGAGCATGTGATAAAATGCTCATCTGATGCACCTCTTACAAAAGTTTGCAGGTCCATTACACAATGTTGTCAATGTCCAGGACGTCTCCTGCACTTTCTCCCGGTAATTTCACTTTTAAAAGGATCAAAGATAATGCTGTAATAAATATTGAGGTATATCGGCACTTTATAATGACTGCTCCTATCCAACACAACATGAATGATTCATTTGAAGGGTTATATTTACAAATGAACTTACAGTAGTGGAAGGGATTATGCAATGGTGGCAAAAGATGTCTGTTGACATTAACATAGAACATGTATCAGCAATAGAATAATTAGGGTCTTGTCATAGTTTTTCAAATTGTATTCAAATTGTTGATTACGTTGTGAATATTTTAAATAACTGTATTTTGTTTAATGTAGCTACTGATGAAGGATTTATACAATCCGAAACGTTGAGCTTGTTTGGAAATTGATTTTTATATTTTCAAGAGCTTTTTTATACTATTAAAAGTCTCCGTAGCTCTTCAGCACCAGAGTTTGTCTCTCTCTGCCGCTTCGACTGTTTTATTAAATGCAAAGTCAAAATGACATGGTTGCATGTAAAGGAGCATGTCATGAACATGAAAAAAATGTGACAGACGAAAGCCCTGGTAAGGCTGCAGGATTTTTCCTTAGTGTAGAGGAGTCCCTAGTCCCTAGTCTATACCAAGGTAAGTGCACAGTCCTGTTTATCTTGGATGCTTCTGTACATATCAGAGCTGGTTCTCTTCCTTGTGTAGGTGAAGGAGGCACACAAATGTTTGGAGTCAGCCTTCCCCTGAGAGGATGTGACACCCATCTTACCTGCAGGAGTTCACTCGCTGGCTGCTGACGCTTCTCCTCCATCTTCCGGATGAGACTTTCAAGAGAGGAGAGCTCTTCAGAGAGTTTGGCCTGGTACTCCTCCCTTTGTCTTATGATCTCCTTCTCCACCTCTTCCATCTGGGCCAGCAGAAGCTTCTCTTGTTTTTGCAGAAACTGGCATAGTTGTCTGAACTGAGCCACTGTCTTTTCCCTCTCTGCTTTGGTTTGCTTCTGCAAGAAGTGAATAGAAAGGTTAGAAAAGGAGGCTAATACCAGGAATTGGGTCAGTCTTCACAGCATCAAGAGGCTTGTAAGAATTTTATAGGAAATGCCCTTGTACATTAAAAAAAAAACATTTATGTATTTAAATGTCTTCTCTACCATTTGACATCCGAGAATCTCCAAACAGTTTACATAAAAACACACACAATACAGTAGAAAAACCAGTGGAAAAAGGGTACAAAAGAACAAATACCTGTAAGACATTTATGTAAAATTACAGGCGTAAGTGGTCTAACTTCAGGTGGCCCAAGACCACTCCCTCTCACAAAGAGGTGTTAATTACCTCCATGGCCCAGCCCGCTGTTCCCTCTCTACTAGTTTATATAAGCCAAGAGGGACAAGGATCCAATACAGAAGTGGTTGCACCAACCTGTCCAAGCCCTTTGTCAATATCATAAGAATATAAGAAGAGCTTGCTGGATCCGACCAAGGGTCCATCTAGTCCAGCACTCTGTTCACACAGTTGCCAACCAGGGACCCACAAGCAGGACACGGTGCAACAGCACCCTCCCACCCATGACTGGCCTATATAAGCTTACTGCCTCTGCAACTTAGCCATCAGGACTAGTAGCCATTGATAGCCTTCTCCTCCAGGAATTTATCTAAAACCCTTTTAAAGCCATCCAAATTGGTGGCCATCACTAAATCGTGGTAGTGAATTCCATAGTTTAACTACATTATTATTATATCTCTTTCTCGCTCGTGGCAGTTTTTCTAGACGAACATGACGGGCTTTGCCAAGTCATGCTGTCTTTTACAGATTCAGGAATTTGCTGACAATTGAGCATGTTTTGATTATGGCTGCTTCCTGGATGTTGGTGTGGATGTATTTTGGTAGGCCCAGTTTCTGGAGGTTCTCTGTATAGTTTTTTGATGTGATGCCAACGACTGATGTGACTAACGGAATAATTGTGACCTTTTCCCGTTGCCATAGTTCTTTGACTTCCATGGCCAGTGGTGTATATTTTATTCTCTTTTCTTCTTCCTTTTCAACAACATTTTTGTCATTTGGTATTGTTATGTCAATGAGGTACATGTGTTTTTCTTTTTTGTCTATGGCCGTTATGTCTGGTCGGTTGCAAGGTATTGTCTTGTCTGTATGAATTGTTCTGTCTCAGTATATTTTATGGTGTACATTTTCCAAGATTGTTTCAGGTGAGTATACATAATATGGTATAGGTTGTTTGATGAGTTTGAATTTGATGGCCAGTTGTTGGTGAATTATTTTTGCAGCTGTATTGTGTCTGTCCGTATAGTCCATTCCTGCCAGAGTTTTACATCCTCCTGTTACTTGGTCTATAGTTTCTTGGAATTGATGGCATTTCCTGCATAAGTCTGTTGTTACATTGTTGTCTTTTATTATGTATTTTTGGTAGTTCTTGGTTGCTATAATATGATCCTGTATGGCTATTAGGAATCCTTCTGTTTCTGGAAATAGCTCACCTGTCCTGAGCCATTCGTACGATTCTTCTTTGTTTATTTGTGGGTTCTGTATTATGTTGTAGTGCTTCCCATGGAGTGCTTGTTGTGCCCATTTTTCTTTTTTCTCTGTGAGTGTGAGTGGTCGTGTTTGGTCTTCGTTTTGTAATGCTAGGTTGAGTGGGGTGTAATTTTTGTCTGCTTATACTATGGCTTTATGCATGGGGGTGGTTTTGGTGTGGAAGAATTCTCTGAGTGATTTTATCTGTTTTGCATGAATTGTGTCGATGTCCAGCAAACCTCTTCCTCTTTCTTTCCTACTGATTGTTATCCTTTCAATGCGTGAATTGGGGTGGAGCATGCAGTGTTTCATGAGACTGGTGCGAGGGAGTCTGTTTATTTCTTTGAATTCAGTGTGTGACCAGTGCATGATCCCGAATGAGTATGTGAGGATGGGTATTGAGTAGGTGTTAATGGCTTTGAAAATGTTTTTAGAATTGACTTTGGATTTTATGATTTGTGATAGGCGGATTTTATATTGCAGTCTTAGTTGAGTTTTTATGGTGGAGTGTTTGATTTTCGTGTTTTGTTGGAATCCTAGATATTTGTATTTTTCATTTTCTTCCATGTTATCTAATATTTCATTAACGTTTCTTCTGTTTCTTCTTCTTTCCATTTTCCTCTTTCTATGTATAGCATCTTGCATTTTCCTATCCTGAATTCCATTTTCATGTCTGTCATCAGTTCTTCAGTGATTTGCAGGAGGGCTTTTATCCGTGTCAATGTCAAAGCATAGATTTTGATGTCTTCCATGTATAGAAGGTGATTCATTCTGTGCTTTATTACTTTTGGGATTGAGACACGGACAAAACCATAACCCTATGTCCTCGAGCTGCAGTAATGTTTTGGTAACTTGTATGAAATTATTAAACCAACATTCAATAGAGAAAGACTTTCCTAGGATTTACCAGTGCCCACAGTCAAAATAGCCTTCCATTAACAATTGTTACAGTAGATCAGTCCATTCCAAATAACAGCTGATCTGCAGAGCAGACGTCCCTTGCGGGTTTTGATTCCTCTGCATTTCTCCACATTAGAACTGGTTCAAATATTGTTCCTTTCCTAGTGACATTGATACTTACAATAGGGTGACCAGATAAAATCCAGGTCAGGGCTCATGTAGCTTTAACAGTTGTAGAGAAAAGGGAATTTCAGCCAATGTCATTTGTATGCAATTAGTTCCTGCTGAAATTCCTTCTTCATCACAACAGTTAAAGTTGCAGGGGCCCTTCCTTCTTTTGTATATGGTCACTCTAGTATAGTGCCTGCAACTTTAACTATTGTGATGAAGACGGAATTTCACTAGGAACTAATTGCGTACAAATGACTCTGGCTGAAATTCCCTTTTCTCTACCACTGACCTGGTAGAGCCCTGACCTGGATTTTATCTGGACAGCCTAACTTACAAGCAGGTCTTCATTTTCCTTTTCTGTGTCTGCTTGATATGCCAGAATTTTTTCTTTTTCCTTCCTCAGAATCTCCAGGCGACAATAGATCAGATCCTGAGGAGAAAGAAAACAGATATGTAAGCCGCCATATAAATTTATTGCAGTGTGCCGTAGATCCCTAATCAGATGACTATCAAACTTCAAATTTTAACTTCAAGTAGTACCCCTACAAGGCTTTGTATTGTGCAAATTTCAGATTTTAGGAGCTTCCCCACTGGAGTAATTAAACAATAAAAATAGCCTATTTTGGCCAAGAAGCCTTTTTTTTTTCAGCTTGTAAAAAAAAAAAGGGGGGGGTATTTAATCAGGCCTGAAATTTCATGAATACACTGTTTATATAGACTACACTGAAGGGGCAAAAAGTCAGGTCTGATTCTTTTCCCCTATATTAATTTTTTTAGCTCAAAAACTGATATTGTTTTTTGAAAACCTAACCTTTCATGTATAAGGAGATAACATAGCAAAAGAATGTACATGAGACGAAACGTAACTTATACCAAGAACTATGTGATGGTTTTAAAACCAAGTCTCTAGCTTAAATAGGCTCTGAGTTATTGATGATTTTGTGAACGTGAAAATTTTCAAAAACTGATTTGAGCCATTTTGGTAAAATGGCTGTATCAGAAAAAAACTATGGGGGATGAAAATAAAATAATGTTCATGTTGAACTATCAATGCATGTAGAAACATGTGTATAAATTTATTTTTAAATGGCCATGCAACAATTTCATTTTAAATTGGGTGATTTTATATGGAATGACCCAGATGCTCTGGTTTGGCTCAGTGGGAGAGCTGAAGAAGATGCATGCTCCCTTGCCTGCTGTTCCATCTTTATCCCATTGTAGCCTACAAATGGTTGCTACATCTAGTTGGAGTCTGAGTATAACACTCACTGAGATGGTATTGTGGGGAATGGCACACCTCCCCCCCCCCCCCATCCAAACTCTGGTTCATTTTTACTGCTTTTGGAGAGTTCTCCTAAATTAGAGATGGCAAACATTTTTCTGTCATTTTTTTTCCAAGGCCCAAATCTACCACAGGTTGAATTCCTAATCTGGCTTTCAACTAACCAGGAGCACCTCTCTCTTGTTTTAAGAGAAACTAAGCTTCAATTTGGATTAGGTTTGAATTAATTTTCAGTTTGATCACCCCCATCTAGTCCTCCTTTGAATAGAATAGCTTCTTTGGATTTAGATGGAAAGCACAGTGTAGTCTTTGGATTTAGATGGAAAGCACAGTGTAGTCTTTGGATTTAGATGGAAAGCACAGTGTAGTCTTTGGATTTAGATGGAAAGCACAGTGTAGTCTTTGGATTTAGATGGAAAGCACAGTGTAGTCTTTGGATTTAGATGGAAAGCACAGTGTAGTCTTTGGATTTAGATGGAAAGCACAGTGTAGTCTTTGGATTTAGATGGAAAGCACAGTGTAGTCTTTGGATTTAGATGGAAAGCACAGTGTAGTCTTTGGATTTAGATGGAAAGCACAGTGTAGTCTTTGGATTTAGATGGAAAGCACAGTGTAGTCTTTGGATTTAGATGGAAAGCACAGTGTAGTCTTTGGATTTAGATGGAAAGCACAGTGTAGTCTTTGGATTTAGATGGAAAGCACAGTGTAGTCTTTGGATTTAGATGGAAAGCACAGTGTAGTCTTTGGATTTAGATGGAAAGCACAGTGTAGTCTTTGGATTTAGATGGAAAGCACAGTGTAGTCTTTGGATTTAGATGGAAAGCACAGTGTAGTCTTTGGATTTAGATGGAAAGCACAGTGTAGTCTTTGGATTTAGATGGAAAGCACAGTGTAGTCTTTGGATTTAGATGGAAAGCACAGTGTAGTCTTTGGATTTAGATGGAAAGCACAGTGTAGTCTTTGGATTTAGATGGAAAGCACAGTGTAGTCTTTGGATTTAGATGGAAAGCACAGTGTAGTCTTTGGATTTAGATGGAAAGCACAGTGTAGTCTTTGGATTTAGATGGAAAGCACAGGTAGAGTTGGGCTTCATCAGCATACTGGTGGCGCCAAACTCAGACAATTCCAGCGGTTTCATATATATGTTAAATAACATAGTGGACAAGATGGAACCCTGAGGGGACACCATAGGCCACTTGTGTCAAACAGGAATTCCTCAGCGCCACCTTCTGAAATCACCCTTCCAAGAAGGACAAGAGCCACTGTAGAACAGTGCCTCCCAGTCTCATCTTAGATGGATGCCTCCAAAGAATACTATGGTCAATGGTACTGAAAGCCACTGAGAGGCCCTTCCTGATCAAGATGGACACAGTCTCCTGTCCATTTCCATGCACAGATCATCCACCAAGCTGACCAAAGCCATCTCTGCTCTACTGTTCCAAAGGCCTTCCTGCTAGGAATCCCAAAAGCAAGAGACAATTAGGCAGTTGTCACCACAATGCAAAAATGGCAGAAAGGGCAGGAACTTCTGTGGTGAGATGCAGCCCTGTTAGGGATACCTAGGCTGACCAGATAAAATCCAGGTCAGGGCTCATGTAACTTTAACAGTTGTAGAGAAAAGGGAATTTCAGCCAGTGTCATTTGTATGCAGTTAGTTCCTGGTGAAATTCCCTCTTCATCACAACAGTTAAAGTTGCATGCACTATACTAGAGTGACTATATACAAAAGAAGGCAGGGCCCCTGCAACTTTAACTGTTGTTATGAAGAGGGAATATCACCAGGAACTAATTGCATATAAATGACACTGGCTGAAATTCCTTTTTCTCTACAACTGTTAAAGTTACATGAACCCTGACCTGGATTTTATCTGGTCACCCTAGGATACCAACTCTTACAGGCTATCCCATATCCCACATCATGCTCCCCGGTGGCAGAGGTTCCCTTTGTCCTGAGATTTAAAAATGGATTAGGATTGAAATTGTTCAGGATGTTTGGGAAGGCATTAAAAGGATGGAGGAGATATAAGCAGAGAGCCTGCAGTCCTTCCCCCTCAAGCTCTAAGAGCTAAGAAGGTTCACAGTCCCTCCTCAACTCATTAAAAACAAACTGAATGTACAAACTTCCAAGAGTGAAATGCTCTCAAGTACTAGTGAACAAGGGAAATCAAACAACTTTAGCACACAATTAAGTGCTCACGACCCATTCATTTTGCAGCTGGAACATCCAGAGTACACGGAAAGACTGAACATGAAAGAATGAAAGAATGAACACTAGGGGCCTGTTCAGACAACACACTAAGCCATGGTTATGCCACTAGCCCTTTTGCGGCAAATGGTTAGTGTGTTTAAACTATCGTTATGTGGCCACCATGGTAAGTCATGGTTCACACGACGCTCTAAGCCATAATGTTTAGCTGGCCAGAATATTATAAGATATTTAAAGAACTTCTACCAAAAATGGAAAAATTGTATAATAACATAATAAAGGGAGAGAAGACCCCGCCACCGTGGGAACATTCGTTGATAATATTAATCCCGAAACCAGATAAGGACTTAACGGACCCAGCATCATATAGAACTATTTCTCTAATTAATCAAGATTCTAAAATATTTACAGCAATCATGGCAACAAGATTAAATACCTTTATAAATAAGTCTATAAAAAAGGATCAATGTGGATTTATTCCAGGAAGGCAAATGCCAAATTTAATTATAGCTAAAAGTTGGAAAATACAAGGGAATTATAGTATAGAAGAATGGTACAAAGGAGTGTGGGATATTGCAATTAATGATAGATTAACATGTAAAATGAAAGTTAGGATGGGACTATCCAAAAAGAATGATTTTGAAAGTATTTGGGGATTATTTATAGAATATGTTTTAGTAAAGGGGAGAGGATGTACACCTTCAAAAGAATCACTGCAATTTTGGAAAAATGTATAATATAACAGAGCAATGAAGGTCTCAAGGGTAGGGGAGCACAGGGGGGATGTGGAGGGTTGTTTATGTATTGTGTTTATTTTATGTATTATATGTTGAAAATTAAATAAAATTATTTATATATATATGTTTAGCTCAAAATGCTTAGCCACTGTGGCTTAGCATGTCCTCTGAACAGGGTCGCACACACACATCTGTTTGCTACTGGAGCCTTGAAAAACTGCAGCAGAATGGGATGTATGAGAGACCAGCATCTGTGGGAAGTGGAACAGCTGGGAGGCACATTACTTGTATCACCTGTCCCCTCCCCTCTTGCTGCTCTGATGTGAAGTGGGAGCCCCAAAGGTGCTGTGCTCTTCTCATTTGGAAGGAGAGGGCAGAAGAGAATATTCTAGAGACTGTCTGGGAAGGGGGTCAATTGGTTTAATTGGAAGCTCATGTTTGACCTGGCAGGTGGTGAGGCCTGGTTATAGAAGGGCCCATCCAAGTGTGTTTTAGAAATTGGAAACTCCTGGATTAAAATCCAGTGTTCCCTCTACCATCCTTAAGTGTGATTACTTTCTGATATCACTGCATACAGCCCTTTTTATATTGATACTTGTATGAAATCTGTCTGTTCTCTCCTGTATTTTGTGCTCGTGAGGAATTGGTTGCTGATGTGAATCTCTGATTGGTTTAAAATTATTTATAGGCTGCCTGAATGGGTGGAACCTGAGTACGCTGGAAAGCTCTATTTTTTTTTTAATTAAATCTAATTCTGGTTTAAGGTTTTTAACATCTAGAATGTTTATTATATTCGGCTATTGTGGCTTTGTTATTGTTTTAAATATGTGATAATTTATATGGGATTTATATGGGATTTTCTAGGCCCCCCCCTCTTTTTTTTGCTGTACATTTTAACATCCTATTCACATCAAAATACCCTTGGGAGGCAGAGCTGACCTAATTCTAGTGCATTTAGAGCCAAACAGGTCGTAATAATTGTATGAACAAAGTTACCAGGAATGGCATTTAAACATTTTTTAAAATAGCATTCCCAGGGAAGTCCAAGAAGCCTCAGTATCAAAGAAAGTGGAGAAAGGTTTTAACTCTTTCTTAAAAAACAAAAAAAAGTCTTCAAAATTACATTAAATGGTGCTTAATCATTAAATAAAAAAACTATGGTTAACAAAACAACGTTAAGGTTCTAGAGTTTTCAACCAAGCACCAAAAAGCAGGGGAATGGGTGTTAAGGCTCACAAGCCTTAACACCACATCCTCTCTAAGGAGGCAGAAAGTGCAAGTGACCCTAACCCTTTCTAGCACATGTAACCCTAATCCCAAATGTAACCCCAACCCTTTCTGGCACATGTAAATTTCAGGACGATTAGTGAAAAAATCTCAATGTTATGAATGTTAGAATAACCAACCCCCTCCCAATTACCCCATTATAATGGTAGAATGCTTCCCCACCTTGTCGAACCTTAACTAAGAATGCATGGCTGTGCATTCTTAAATTAAATAGCATCTAACCCATATTTGGTATTGTAAACTGCAGCAGGAAGAGAAAGAGTTAAATTATCCTCCACCTTCCTGAGTCTTCTCGGGCTTTCCCTAGCTGCTATTTACATTTTTTAAAAAAAGGCATGTTAATTGCATTCATGTTAATTATCCCCAATATTTTTTATTGGAGTGAATTTACAGCAGTGATAAACAACTTGTGATACTCCTGGTATTGTTGAACTGCATCTCCAATGATCCCTCAACGGTGGCTATGTTGGTTAGAACTGATGGGAATTGCAGTTCAAGAACATCTGGAGGGCCGCACACTCACGTTTCCTCATCAGGGGTGCCTCCACACGAGATGTTTAAAGCTCTTTGAAGGCTCATTAAAAAATTTACCTCCACACCAGCGGAGCGCAAAACGGGCGTACAGGCGCGTTATCTCCCCGATAATGCGCATTTTCGAATACGCGTTAAATAGCGACTTTTATTTTGCTCCGGCCGTTAAAGCGCATTTTCGCAGTGTGAACAAGCGATTATGCGCATTAACTTCTTGTAAAGCGCTTTTTGGACATCTATTAATGCGCTTCGCCGCCTCTCGCCGCCTCCCGTGCAGAGGGATTAGGAGTAAATGCGCGTCAGCGATAATGCGCATAATTGCTGAACCGGGCGCAAAAGCGCATCCTTGTGGAGGGGGCCTAACAGAGAACTTCCCAAGAATCCACATTTATTCCCTTTCCCTGTCAAACTGCCCAATGACTTCCTACCTTGTACTCTTGGGAAGCTTCCTCCGCAGGAACCACCTCATGATCTCTGTGTTCCTTGGATTTGTCACACACCATACAGATGGGGGTTTCATCGTCTTTGCAGAAGAGTTTCAGGGGCTCCTGGTGCTTCTCACAGGCTTCCTTCTTTCCTTCTGCCCTTTCCAGCCCCTGAAGACTGAGATTCTTGGCTATTTCTGCAACACTTGCCAGCGCCCGATTGGCGATGAGGTTCCTTTGCTGAACTCTTTTTCTGCACTGAGGACAAGAAACCTCTGTGTCTGATTCCCCCCAGTACTGGCTCAGGCATGCTCTGCAGAAATTGTGCCCACACTCTGCAATCGTCACAGGATCCCTGAAATAATCCAGGCAGATGGGACAAGTCGCTTCCTCATGGAGATTCTTGATGTGACCCCCAGCAGCAGCCATGACCGTCTCTCCTTAAAAGCAAAGTTACTAGTTTCACTTTCAAGTAACCAGGTGTCTCCCTTCCTGTAAATGATGCAATGTGAAATCGTCAGCATGGGGAAAATATAGAGTTACATGCAGGTATAGTCTGTTGATTAAAAATAAATAAATAAAGAATGGGCATAAATTAGGGGGGCCGGAAGCATTTATGGAAAAAATGGTTATATGTTATATATAAGCAAGTTTTTATTTACACGTTATGACCTCCAAGTTCTTTCAATGATCCAATTCCAAACAAGCATACAAATAAGGCATGCACATATATATTTCAACCGAAGTTAATTTTGAAGCCTCCCCGCCCCCGTCTATTTATCTCACTAGAAAACACAGAGGCTGGGTTGGAATGATCAGCTGGGGAAACTATGGTCTGTAGTTTATTCCCCTTTCCCCTGCACACGTCAGGTGCACGCACACCATTTGCCTACTTATCCACGCTGCATCACAGGTTGTCTGTCATCTGAATCTGGCAAGGTGCATGAGAGGGGTGGGGTTCTAAACCATGCTGCATCCCAAGGCTTGTTGTAGGGCTTGTGGCTTGGTTTAGAAGCCACCCCCACCGCATATCTTGCTGGGTTCGGACAAGACAACAACCTCCGATGCAGCACGGGTGATTACGCAAATGGCGGTTGGGAGAGCTGCACGCACAGGGGCACAAACTACGGAGCGTAGTTTCCCTGCACTGACTGTGCGAACCCAGCCATTGGCTGGGTTCACACAACATGACAACCCACTGTGAGTAACAAGGCTCGGTAGGTTGTTGTGTCATCTGAACCCAGACTACTTTCCGCAGGGTGGCTTATTTGGGGGCAACACGCTACCCTGGCAGCCCAAGTCTCCAGCAAGTCATTTTAATATAGATGTAGCACCTACCCCTTTTTTGGGTCTCCCATTCACAGTAACTTCTTCAAATGGTATAGCCTGTCCGATGTGTGTCACACACCTGTTATTTTACCACACCCAATACACTTCCTGCCAAATGAAACACTTGCCAAATGCCCCATGTTGAATAGTTAATATTAAGAAACAACACCTCCAGATTGGGAGTGGAGGGGCAAGGGAAATGCCCTTTCCTGCCCCTTCAGTAGTCATGATAGTGCTAGAATTTAAATGGCTTCAAAATGCATATGCTCAGAGGATTTCTTTTATCAGAATTGAAAGACAGTCCAACTCTTGTTGTTTTTGTTTTGCTCTCAGGTATCAGGAACGTAGAAGCAGGTGTAAAGCGTGGAATGAGTGGAGTGGGGCAGCGGGTGGAGGCAGGAAGGAGAGAAATGTTGTTACTGCACAACTGAGGTAATATGCAAGGCTTTCTAATGAAGGACTCTATAAGACCATTAAGGCCAGGGTCTAAACTCACCTAGCTGTACCAGTGTGTATGTAACTACAACCAAGGGTAGGTTCAGTCTTTTCTGCTGTGGGCTAAGCTCAATTCCACCCCCACCCCCCACCCGTTGAATCTTCACACACACTGGCTGGGTTCGGACGACAAGATAAGCAACTGGGGGGAGGGGGATAAAGAGTCAACCGTCTGTTGCGTTGCTTAGTGTGTCGTCTGGAGGGGGACAAACAACTCATAGTACGCTAATTCCTGGAATTAAGCAACGAAGAAAAACAACGGGATGCTCTGTTGCTTATCCAGAGACCTGCTGGTTATTATGTTGTGTGGCGGGCTCCGTTGCTGATTTCCCTGCGTTGCGTGCGGTATTTCAGAAGAACATACTGTAGAGCCCTCTGGCAGGAGCGGCTTGGGCACCCCAGCCACTCTTCTGCAGCTGGCAGAACTCGCACTAGCTGATGGGATAGCCCTGGGAGGAGGGCGGAAGGAGCAACGGCTGGCCAGAAGGACGACGGGAGTTTCAGCCATGGGGCAGGGCAACATGTTGTGTGAGGCGTATCGGCAACATAATGCACAGTGAGCTGCTTATTCCCCCTTCCGTTGCTGAAAGTGTAATTCAAACTCAGCCACTGACTTCCTTTTCCTTTTCAGCCCTTCACCCTTTATGCTGGCTAACTGCCAAGCAGCAGCAGCAGCAAGCACCCTGAAAGTTTTTCTGATTGGTACATCTCCAGTCATGTTTTTTCTGGATGAAAGCCCATCTTTATCAGTAATCATAAACATGACAGCAGAAAGTGGTTCATAAGTTTTTACCCCACCCATTTTGTGCAGAAAAGATGTAACAACAAAAGGGGTGGGGGGAGAAAAGGCTTTTTACTTGTGCCACAAAATAAAAACTTGATTGGTGCCAACCCACCCTCAATAATTCAGAGACCTACTTACTTGGTTGCAGGGCGTCCGCATCTGCTGTGGACTGGCTGCAGCAAGCAACACCCGTCTTCCTCTCTTTCAAAACAGCTTTCGATTTTGGATGTTTGTTTCTCCCTACCCCCATTTCCTTTCCGCTGCTGCTGCATTTAGGCTTTGAGCAGGATAGGCTCTTCCTGGGGAGCCACAGATTGCCTGCCCAAGTTGGGAGAGAAAGTTCTTATCTAAAGTACTTGGTGCAGGTTTTGATGTATGTTTATTCAGAAATAAAGTCCCTTAACTGAATGGGCTTCTTTCCAACCAGAGTAGATTGATTTAAATCAAGGTGGAAATAAAAGTAGAATTGGGAAAAGTGTAGAAAAGGACAATTAAAATGATCAAGGAGCTGGAGCAGATAAAAGGACTTCTTCACACAGCGCATAGTGAAACGATGGAATTCACTACCACAAGATGCAGTAATGGCCACAAATTTGGATTGCTTTAAAAGGGGGTTGGATAAATTCCTGGAGAAGGCTATCAATGGCTACTAGCCCTGATAGCTATGTGCTGCCTCCAGTAGCAGAGGCAGTAAGCCTATGTACACCAGTTGCTGGGGAACATGGGTGGGAGGGTGATATTACACTCATGTCCTTCTTGTGGATTCCTGATCAGCAACTGGTTGGCCAGTCTGTCTGTCCACTGTAGTCCAGGCCTTGGTAACCTTGTGTCTAGACTAGTGTAATAAGCTTTATGTGGGGCTTCCCCAGTGTTTAGTCCAGAAGCTATAACTGTTCCAGAATATGGTGGCAGGGATACGAAGTGTGGTGCCTGTCCGAACATGTACACCAGTGTCTTAGCAACTGCACTGGCTACTGAGCCACATCTAGGGAGAGCACCCCCACCCATTTCACCCCATTCCAATAGATCTCTATTCTTATTAACTGGAGAAGCACAGCTGTGTATTAGCAAAGTAAAGGAGAAAAGCTCCCTCCTCAAATGCAGTTTCAGAGATAAATTGGGGTGAATTAACGCAGCATCAGAGAAGATAATTAACACAACCCTGCCCTCTGCCCAGCTCCTGGCAACCAGTCAGGGGTTGCCATCCTCCCCCAGCTCCACCCCAGAGCAAGGTCACATGGCGGAAGGGCCATGGTGACCTTGCTTTGAAGAAAAAAGTCGGGATAAATTCCTGGCTTTTTTACCACGCAGCTTTGATGAAGAGCCTCACGGTAGCTGCGAGACTGCTGTGACACTGGGTCTGTTAGATTACGCTGGTAAAGGTGAAATGGCGTACCTGGAATGGTTAACTGTCCCCAAGTACAGGAAAGCATTCACCCTGGCTAGGTTCAATGCTCTCCCCTCCAAACTGCTTGAGGGTAGATATAAAAAGATACCAGTGGAAAATCGATGCTGCCCGTGTAACAATACCGAGGTTGAGTCAATTGTACATGTTCTATTTTGCTGCAACTTTTATAATGAGATCAGAAATGCTTTACTGCGACCAATTACACAGGATCTCCCCGGTCGCTCTATGGAGTCTATGACGATTAGTCTCCTTCAGGGCAATAACAAGTATGTCACTATACAAGTATCAAAATTTCTTCACCTTGCTATCCGTTGTAGAGACCAAATGGCCATCTGACTGTAATCCCTCCCAACAAGATTTGGACACTGATATGTATACTGTATACTGATTAATCAGTAGGGGTGTGCACGGACCCCCCGGATCGGATCGGGACCCGGATCGGGACCTCCAATTTTGTCCCGGACCGGTTCGGACAAAATCGGAGGCCCCCCGGACCGGATCGAGTCCGATCCCGACCCAAAAATCGTAAATTTTTGGATCGGCCGCCATTTTTTTCCCCATAGACTTGCATTGCAATGCAAGTCTATGAGGAAAAAATGGCGGCGGGTGGGTGAGGGGGGGCCTAACTCCCTCCCCCCCCGGGGCCGTCCGCTGTGGACGGCCCCGGCAGGTAAGCCCCCTCCCCCGCGCTCCCTACCCCCCCTGGGGCCGTCCGCTTCCATCCGCTGGCGCCCGCGGGCGCCAGCGGATAGAAGCGGACGGCTCCGGGGGGGGTAAGCCCCCTTCCCCGCCACTGCTTACCTTCTCGGCCCGTCCGCTCCCGTCCGGCGCCGGCGGCTACTACCAGCGGGCTCCGCAGCCTACTCTCGAGTAGCGCGCCGGGTGATGACATCACCCGGCGCGCCACCCTAGAGCAGGCCGCGGAGCCTGCTGGTAGTAGTAGTCGCCGGCGCCGGACGGGAGCGGCCGGGCCGGGAAGGTAAGGGCCCCCCTCCCCCCTCCGCACGCCCCCTCCTCCCCTCCACGCACCCCCTGCTTACCTTGCCGGCCTGGCCGCTCCCGTCCGGGGCCGGCGGCTACCACCAGCAGGCTCCGCGGCCTGCTCTAGAGTAGCGCGCCGGGTGATGACATCACCCGGCGCGCCACCCTAGAGCAGGCCGCGGAGCCTGCTGGTAGTAGTAGTCGCCGGCGCCGGACGGGAGCGGCCGGGCCGGGAAGGTAAGGGCCCCCCTCCCCCCTCCGCGCGCCCCCTCCCCCCTCCGCGCACCCCCTCCTCCCCTCCACGCACCCCCTGCTTACCTTGCCGGCCCGTCCGCTCCCGTCCGGGGCCGGCGGCTACCACCAGCAGGCTCCGCGGCCTGCTCTAGAGTAGCGCGCCGGGTGATGACATCACCCGGCGCGCCACCCTAGAGCAGGCCGCGGAGCCTGCTGGTAGTAGTAGTCGCCGGCGCCGGACGGGAGCGGACGGGCCGGGAAGGTAAGGGCCCCCCTCCCCCCTCCGCGCGCCCCCTCCTCCCCTCCACGCACCCCCTGCTTACCTTGCCGGCCCGTCCGCTCCCGTCCGGGGCCGGCGGCTACCACCAGCAGGCTCCGCGGCCTGCTCTAGAGTAGCGCGCCGGGTGATGATATCACCCGGCGCGCCACCCTAGAGCAGGTCGCGGAGCCTGCTGGTAGTAGCTGCTAGTGCCGGACGGGAGCGGACGGGCCGAGAAGGTAAGCGCCCCCCTCCTCCCCCCCCTGCTGTCCACTTTCATCGGCGGGCGCCCGCTGGCGCCCGCCAATGCAAGCGGCGGTGGGCGCCAGTGGGCGCCCGCCGATCCGTCGATCCGCCGAACCGGTTCGGAGCCTTTTCGGACCGGTTCGGATTGGATCGGCCGATCCAGCTGCGGGATCGGAAATCGGATAATTTATTCGATTTCCCACTGGACCGGACTCGGATCGTGGATCGGGTCCGATCCAATGCACATCCCTATTAATCAGCATGCTGATTGTTTGTTTTTCTTTTACCTTGGAAAATGGTCTGTTGACTGTTAATAAAGATTGAGTGACTGCGGCTGCATCATGTAACTGACCCAGCGCCACTGTGCAGCCACTTCAGGGCTTAGAAGACTTATAGACAGCCCCCTGATCCAGCATGGCTCTTCTTATGTAATGTATTTTTAAGTATAGACATTTTGGCTAAAATGTTACATCCAGTTCCCAAAGGAGCAACAATGGATGAAGCATGTGTGTGAAAACATATGCACGAGAGACAGTGGTTGGCTTTTTATTTTATTTCTGCATTTTAACAGCTAGTGGGGGGGTTGTAGGGAGGGAAAGAAGGAAAAAGGAAAACTGAAACAAGAACTGACATCCATAGAAGCTGTGTCTTTTCTCAGATGAGATCTGGGTTAAATATGAAGTTAATGTGCTACTGTCTCTTTAAGAAATAAGGAGGAGAGGGAAGTCTAGGAAAGGGAAGGAGGAAATCAGGCAACTTTTTAGTTTATTTTGTATTGGTGATTGGAAGGCAGGGCCTGTGAAGAAGGGTCTTGTTAGTAATTGAAAGGAATGTAATTAAGTATGTATTATTTTTAAACAAGGAAGATAAGGAGAGAATGAAAGTAGAAATTGAAAGCAGGTGTTCTGAATTAAGGCATAAGACACACCTGAGTTAACTCTATTAATTGCATAAAAAGAAAGGAAAAAGCAAAGAGTGCTGGGTAAGCTGGAAGGGACAGGCAAAGCAGAGGAATGCTTGAATATTGTTTTGCTTCGTCATTTTGTTATCGGCTGCCAAACGAAAGAAAGAGACTGTGTAATGTATGAAAATAATAATAATAATAATAATAATAATTATTATTATTATTATTATTATTTATAACCCGCCTCTCCCTACGGATCGAGGCGGGGAACACAATACACATACAAGCATGACAAAGTTAAAAAATTAAAACAAGAGAAACACATCATTAAAACATTTAAAATTCATCCGGATAGGCCTGCCGGAAAAGAACAGTCTTCACGACTCTCTTGAATTCGTGAAGACTGTCAGTTTGTCTAACCTCCTCCGGCAGACCATTCCATAGTCTGGGAGCCATAGAAGAGAAGGTCCTCTGGGTAACACTCACCAGCCTAGTTCTGGCTGGCTTGAGTACGTTCTTCCCAGAGGACCTAAGAGTGCGGGGCGGATTGTACGGGAGAAGGCGATCCCGTAGGTAGCCTGGGCCCAAACCATGTAGGGCTTTAAAGGTAATAACCAACACTTTATACTTCGCCCAGAAACTGACCGACAGTCAGTGAAGTGATTTTAAAACTGGTGTAATGTGGTCACCCCTAGGTGTACCGGTGACCAACCTGGCTGCCATATTTTGAACAAGTTGAAGTTTCCGGACTAGGCACAAAGGTAGCCCTATGTACAGCGCATTGCAGAAGTCGAGCCTCAAAGTTACCAGCGCGTGCACTACCATCTTTAGGTCTTCCAACTCTAGGAAGGGGCGCAGCTGGTGTATCAGCCGAAGCTGATAGTAGGCACTCCTGGCCGTCGCATCAATCTGAGCTGTCATCTGGAGCGACGGATCCAGGAGCACCCCCAAGCTGCGAACACAGTCTTTCAGGGGGAGTGTAACCCCATCCAGAACTGGTTGACACACCTCCAAACCCAGGTTGGGGCCTTTGACAGCGAGCACCTCCGTCTTGTCTGGATTCAGCTTCAGTTTGTTTTTCCTCATCCAGCCCATTACCGCCTCCAAGCATTCGTTCAGAGGAGACACACTATCCTTAGCTGACGATGTTGTCGAAGGCATAGAGAAATATATTTGGGTGTCATCAGCATATTGATAGCACTCCGCCCCATGCCTCTGGATGATCTCTCCCAGCGGTTTCATGTAAATGTTAAACAGCATTGGGGAAAGGATGGCACCTTGTGGTACACCACATAGCAACTCCTTTTTTGAAGAGCAGCTATCCCCAAGCATCACCATCTGGAGCCTGCCCAAGAGATAGGATTGGAACCACTGAAGCACAGTGCCCCCAATTCCCAATTCCCCCAGGTGCTCCAGAAGGATACCATGGTCGATGGTATCAAAAGCCGCTGAAAGGTCCAGGAGTACCAGCAGGGACACACTCCCCCTATCGATACTAAGGCGTAGATCATCTACTAAGGTGACCAAAGCGGTCTCAACTCCGTATCCTGCTCTGAAGCCGGTTTAAAATGGGTCTAGAAAATCAGTGTCATCCAAGACTGCCTGGAGTTGAAAGGCAACCGCTCTCTCGATCACCTTGCCCAAAAATGGAAGATTTGATACTGTCCTGTAGTTATTATGGGCCAGGGGATCCAGGGAGGGCTTTTTTAGAAGCGGCCTTACCACCGCCTCTTTTAAACATGATGGAAAGCTCCCCTCCCTGAGAGATGCATTAATGATATGTTGTAAATGTGATCTAACTGCATCTCCTCCCTGGACAACCAGCCAAGAAGGACAGGGATCGAGAGGGCAAGTCGTCCTCTTCACACATCCAAGTACCTTGTCCACATCCTCGGTACTCACCAACTGAAACTGATCAAGTGTAATCCTACTCGCGGAGTCACTGGACACTCCACTGTCAGCCTCTGCTATAATCATGGCATCTAAGTCGGCTCTTATCCGAGAGATTTTATCTGAGAAATGATTGTTAAAAGCATCACAGCGAACTACCGAAGGCTCTAAAATCGGATTCAGGGGAGAAGGAGCCTGAGTTAGACCCCTCACCACCCTGAACAGTTCTGCTGGACGTGAATTCGCAGACGCAATGCGTGCAGAGAAGAAAGCTTTCTTCACTGCACGTATTGCCACTCCATAGAGACGAAGATGTTCTCTATGTCGTGTCTTGTCGGATATAAGTCGAGTTTTCCGCCATCTGCGCTCTAGTCGTCGTCCTTTCCGCTTCAACTCCCTGAGGTCTTCTGTACACCAGGGCGCCCTATTAGAAGCGGGCCGGTGAGGACGTTTGGGGGCGATCTTGTCGATAGCCCTAGTTAGGTCTTGATTCCATCTATTGACCAGGGCTTCTACAGGATCGTCGACGATACCAGCCATGGAACCCTCCAAGGCTTTCTGGAATCCAGAAGGATCCATCGGCCTTCAAGGGCGGACCATCTTAATAGGTCCGCCACCCCTGGAGGGACGGGTGGTAGCCGTGATACTAACCCTGACCAGAAAATGATCTGTCCATGACAATTTGGAGGTATTCAATACCTCCGCCCACAGATCCGTCTGTTCGGAACTGAAAACAGCATCGAGGGTGTGACCTGCTGAATGTGTGGGTCCAGAGATCAATTGGGATAGGCCCATGTTTGTCATGGATGCCATGAACTCCCGAGCTCCACCTGACAAACCGGCCTTGAATGGGATGTTGAAATCGCCCAGGACCAAGAACCTGGGCGAATCCAACACCAGCTCCGAGACCAGTTCTGTGAGCTTGGCCAGGGAGTCTGATAGGCAGCGGGGGGGCCGGTACACTAACAGAATCCCTAGTCTATCCCTGGCCTTCAGATTCAGGTACACACACTCGATGTGATTCAGTTCCCGGACAAGATGTCTGGTCAGGTTAAGATTGCTTTTGTAGACCACAGCTACTCCGCCCCCCCCCCCCGCCCACTTTCCCTCACCTGCTCATTAACACAGTACCCAGCTGGGAGAGCCTGAGCCCATGTTGGGGCACTGTCATCTCCCAGCCAGGTCTCTGTGAATTGATCTCAGTTCTTTAAATGCTTATCTAACTGAGTAAAATACTCTCTAAAGAAAAACCTTGTTGTGAGCAGTGATTTATCTAATCTGTGGGAGAGAAGTGCACCTGCTGGATTATTGGACCAGACTCACAGGAGGAAAACAAACAAACTATCACCAACAGGTCTTAGCTTCCTTAAGGGGCAATACTGAGGCAGGCTTTTTCATGTACAAAAAAGAAGGGCAGGAGGGTGTCTCCGGAGAATGAAGCTTCCGAGAAGGCATAGAGGAGAGTGTTTCTGTCAGAATCGTAAAAAGCCACCTGCCTCCCAGCACAGAACAGAGACACTCGGATCTTCTTGAGCTCCCCACTCAGGGACAGATTAGGGAAATAAGGAGGATTGAAAGCCTGGTATGTACCTCCATAATACCCCACAACCCAGATCCCTTCCTTGGGACATAATATAATCCATTCCTTTCTCTTCACAGACTTTCTGGCCACCCCCACAGCCCACTTTTCCTCACTTCCGACAGTGACTTCCCAGAAATGTCTGCCTGTAGTCAATCCCTCACATCCCAGCACAAAAGGATTGAAGTTGAATCTGTCCGGAAAGTTGGGCAGCTCTAGGCTCTTGTCTCCTTCTCTCACACTTTTATTACCCTTAGACAGGATGAGTCTGGGATGAGCTGTGTCTGGATCCAGAGAGACGTTTGCTGTTGGGGATGGAGAGAGATGAAGAAAAGAGAAAGTAAGCGGAATCTTCCAGAACAATGGAGAATGTTTTAAGTAGGGCTGTGAACAGCCCCCCCCGATCTGGATGATCCGGATCGGGCCCAATCCGATCCGGACCTCCCCCGATCCGGTCCAGAACAGGATTCGGATCTCTGGATTGAGATCTGGAGACCCTCTTTTTCCCCATAACCTTGCAAGTCTATGAGGAAAAGGACTCACCACCCTCCCCCCACTCTCCCTGCTTACCTGCTGCCTCCTCGTCACCACCGCTGTCCACCACTGCTTCTGCTCTACTGAGAACCAGGCCTCGCGGCCTGGTTCTCAGTAGAACGGAAGCAGCGGCGGCCAGCAGATGGCAGCGACGGACAGTGGCGGCGACGAGGAGGCAGCAGGTAAGCAGGGAGAGTGGGGGGAGGGCGGTGAGCCAGCTTGGCATCCCTGAGTGCCAGCTCGCAGCCAATGGCCCCCGGATCTCTGGGCCCCTGGAAGGCCAATGGGCCCCTGGAAGGCCAATGGGCCCCGGATCTCCGGATCTATCCAGTCCTCCCCGATCCCGTTCAGATCCAGGAGGTCTGGATCACCCCGATCCACTTTGGATTCGGGATCCAGATCTTTTCCATCCTAGTTTTAAGTGTTACGAGCCCATAGGAATCACAGATTCCCCCTAAAATCAAGGAATATTAACACAATTCAGTATTAGAACAGCAGCAGAAATGCAAAAAACAGAATCAACACCACAGCTCCCAAAACCAGTTCCCCTAAACCTCTCATTTCCCCTCCCTCTTTTGTTACTGCCTAACCTAAATGACCAAACTCCTCCTCCCCTGCATTCCCTTCCCAACTATCCATTTCCACATAAGGTTCACTGCACGTTAGTGATTAAATTGAATTGCCTAGATCCTGCCCCTCTTGTTGTTCAAGGCATCAAAGGGCAAAAGCATTCCTCCACCCCAAGCGGCATGCTCTGGGTCAATCCAGATCAAGCTTTTATTGCACCATCACCCTACCTCATTCAAAGAAATTTAGGGGGTCCAATAGCTTCTCTTAATAAGGCTTTTATCCTGCGATCAAGATTGGTAATTCATAGAAGTTTGTGGGTCCTTTGCATGATGCTGTCAAACTCCAGGGCCTCTCCCATGCTTTCTGATCTTTATCTCCCCCCACCCTTTTTTTTAAGATCAGGGATAATGAACAATTTAAATATCGTGAGTTGAATTTCACCCTGTAAATAGGAAGCGGCACTATAACAGTAGCTATGCCACAGCACCATCTAGTGGCTTTATAATGAAACATATGTAACTTGCAGAAAAAGGAACTCCCAGGTGTGTGTGTGAAAGTGCATGTAAAGGGCTGTTCTTAATCCTGCAAAGAATCTGGAAGCAGAAGCCCTGGTAAAGTTGCAGGATAAAAATCCTCTTGTGTAGAGAATGACATCATCTTCCACTCATAACCCTCCTGTGTTTTCCCACAATTTCTTCAAACTTTCTTTTCTTACCACAGAAAATCCGTTCAGGAGAAACCTTTGGAATAGCTTCACAATGCCCTCAAATTGGCAGCACTAAAGGCCTCCATTTGGAATCATCCTTCTCTTTGAGAAAGGGGGGGAATAAAGCAAGATAGGAGAGGAGAGAATTCTCCCCCCCCCAACTCTGCCTATGTGAATTGACCAGTTGAGACTTCTAGGGAGAATGAGGAGGTCTCCATTATGGTGAGCAAACAACAGCCATTGTAGTTACGCCCTTGCTATTAGCAATAGGTATCTGGATTGGCAATACATAATAAAAATCTGTTATCTCATTCATTTTCTCAAAAGCTGGAGATATCACCTTGAGAGCAAGATATTGACAATTCTGCAAAAGACCCCTTAATCTTACAAGGGGTCTGGCCTCACCCTTCCCTTCCCTACAAGACAAGGGCCCATGCTCTTGCGGCATAATGACTGCACTTGCAAAGCTTTTGGGAATTAAAGGTTAGTGAAGCCCAAGTTAAGCAGCAGAAACACTCAGCCCGCTTTTTTCCCATTTAATATGCAGGTGTCAAATTGAGAGGGTGGCTTTCAATGCCATTTGGGGGTTACTATTCAATACCCCTGAATGGTTTTGGCAGAAGAGGAGGGGGCTTGTAACTTCCCCCCCTTTCTTTTTACACCAAGTTTCATCTGCCAGCTTTGCCTCCAGCTTGGGAGGCACCATGCCACCTGCACCATCAAAGCCGCAGGAAGTGCTGCCACCTTTGAAACTGGTTAAAAATAGAAAAAGAAAGAAGCTGCCTCCCAATAAATCATTTTGTGCCGCCAACCTATTTCCTTCTGTGTCATGTTCGGGGTTTGCCCTGAAATGCGCCCCACCAAATCAGGCAACCCCCCTGATATCAGAGTAGGCCTAGTTTCCTTGCCTCGTCTATATTTCAAACTTCCATATAGTTTTCTTGAAAGCTTCATACCGTTGTGTGCATCTTCAGAATTCAGAAGCATGTTGAAGGCTCTTTCGCAGAGATAAAATTTTGACTCCGGCCAAGGCAATTTGAAAATACTTTTTCTCTCCTCGAAAATGCCAGTTAATTTTAATATCCTGAAGTAGTCTAAGCAAAAACTTGGTTCTGCAAGTCTACTGTGTATCAGGGAAAAGTCAGCAGTGGTGGGTGCCTGTTGGCTAGTGCCAATAACATCACCAACATATTTTCCCATCCCACTGTGCCCATTAAATTTCTCGTTTTTTGGTGAATTGAGGTGTACATATCTGCTTAACCCCTATGAAATACAACCAGACAGATTTCTGAACACTATCTCTCTTGTGAACATGTTCCTCATTGGAAATTTACCTTTCTGCAACTGTATTCCAGGTAGCAGGGCATCTGGAGAGCGGAAAATATATACAGTTTAAGCAGTACACCGTCATGTTTATAATGAAGGTTGTTAACAAAAATATCAATTTTGTGAACCTCCCAGAGAGCTTCAAATATTGGGCAGTATTGAAATAAATAAATAAACCAATTCATAACACAGCATATATTTCAAGTAAACTATCAGGTTAGAAACTGAAACAAATCTGGCAGAGGGGGAATCCTCCTTGGAACAGTCAATTGCTTTGCAAATAACAACACAATCCAATGCATGTTTACTCAGGAAGCCCCCCTGTGTTCAGTGCAGCCAAGCATATAACTTACTCCCAGCTAAGGGCAACAAAGGTGATCAGGGGTCTGGAAACAAAGCCCTATGAGGAGAGACTGAAATAACTGGGCATGTTTAGCCTGGAGAAGAGAAGACTGAGGGGAGACATGATAGCACTCCTCAAGTACTTGAAAAGTTGTCACACAGAGGAGGGCAGGATCTCTTCTTTTGTCTGCATCCTTCTTGAAGTATGGTGCCCAGAACTGGATGCAATACTCAAGATGGGGCCTAACCAGTGCCGAATAGAGCTGGAGCAAGTAGGAAAGGTAATGGAGAGATTTCACCTTCCATTTGGGAAAATCACTACCAGAAGGTTTTCGGTGAGGAGTCAGCGCCTAATCTCGTCCTGGTACTGGCTCCAAATGTTCCTTTATGGCCTGATGTAGACCCAAGTTGTATAGAAGAGTTTATAACTCAACTGAAATCTGGAAAGGCTCCTGGTCTAGACGGGATCCCCCTGGAAATGTTGAAATCTGACATCTCTTGGTGGGGCTCATTGCTAGCAACATTATTTACTACAATAAATAAGTCCGGACTGATACCCCAAATCTGGAGGAGAGCGATAGTTATTCCAATTTATAAAAAAGGAACGAAAACTGACCCCCACAACTATAGGCCCATTAGCCTTTTATCTATAATTGGGAAAGTGTATGCCAGTTTTTTAAACGATAGACTAACAAACTGGGTCCAGAGTAATAACATTCTGGGTAAAGAACAGATTGGGTTCAAGTCCGGCAGCTCAACCTATGATCATTGTCTAGTCCTGTCACATTTGGCATATAAATACACTGCCTCAAAAGGAGGAAAGCTATTTGTAGCTTATATGGACTTGAAATCAGCGTTTGATTCAATCTCTCGGCCGCTCCTATGGGACAAACTGAAACGACTTGGAATCGAGCATAGGCTGTTATATCTGATCCAACAGTTATATTACAACACATATGCATAAGTCCGCTATAGCAATCAGCATCACATTACTAATGAAATTGTTGTAAATAAAGGAGTCTGGCAGGGATGTGTACTTGCCCCTACGCTTTTCAATCTATTTCTGGCCGATCTTCCAGCATCATTGGAGGAAATTCAGTGTCACCCCCCTAAATTAGGCCAACTAAAAGTGAGCATACTGCTATATGCGGATGATGTGGTATTGCTCTCACAGAAGAGGCTTGGATTAAAGAGACTTCTAAGTGGTTTCAGGGAATACTGCGATCTAAACAATTATCAATCAATTACCATAAATCTAAGATTATGGTTTTTGCAAAAAGAAAGATGAGATTTTCTTGGCGTGTAAGGGGCCATAAAATTGAACAAGTAGCTGAATTTAATTATCTGGGCGTTGTTTTCTAGGAAAACCTAAACTGGGCTAAGCACTTTAAACGTACAAAGCTTAGAGTTGAACAAACAGCGGGGCTTTGCTTAGATTTTTTTTTGCCAAAGGGGGCAAATTTATACCAGCTGCCATTGAAGTTTACAGAGCAAAATTGGTGGCCCAGATGTTGTATGGGGCCCCTATTTGGTTCCCTCTGCTCAAGGAATCCTTAGAAGTAGTTCAGTCCAAATTTTTAAGAGGGGTCTTTGGGGTCCCAATGTGCATGCCTGGAACCGCTCTTAATCTAGAGGCCGGGCCGGTCTCATTAAGATGCACCACTTGGATGCTCACAGTAACATATTGGCTCCGTCTTTCAAAATTCCAACTTCTCACTCTCTGTTACCACATATATCAGCAGACAACTTTGTTTCCCCCTGGAATAAGACCGTGACTCAGAAAATAAAGACAATGGGCTTGTCTTCTGCTCATCTATTAACTCAGGAGTTAAGAAGTGCAAAAAAGGTAGTCAAACAAAGGCTTTTAGATATAGATGTACAAGAACTCCGTGGATGGTCCCAAGGCCCTTGCTGTCCTCAGTCTCAAGCCCTCCCTGATTTTATGCCCAGAGGAATGATGCCCTACCTGGATTGGTTGGATATACCAAAATACAGAAGGGCCTTTTCCCTGGCCCGTTTCAGTGTTCTCCCTTCAAACATGTTAGAAGGAAGATATCAAAAGATTTCTGTTGAGAATAGACTATGTCCATGTGATGACTCTGTTATGGAGTCCTTAGACCATATGCTGCTAGAATGTAGCTTTTACGGTAAGGCAAGGTGTGATCTGATATTTCCCATAATTCAACGCTTCTTGGGGTGGTCTCGGGATTCCTTGGTTGGACAGCTGCTTAGGAGCACAGACAAACCCCTTACATTACAAGTAGCAAAGTATTTTTCCTATGTAATACAAACCAGATCTCATCTTGGACTGAGATAATTAGTATTATTTAATTATTTTTAAGATACACTGGGTAATAGTAAGACTTATAACAATATGCTTTTGATATTGCACTGTCTGCCTACTTGTTTCTCTGGTCTATGGACCGTAAATAAAGCTGTTGTTGTTGTTGGTGCCGAATAGAGGGGGACAAGTACCTTGCACGATTTGGAAGCTATACTTCTATTAATGCAGCCCAAAATAGCATTTGCTTTTTTTGCAGCCACATCATACTGTTGGCTCATATTCAGCTTGTGATCTACAACAATTCCAAGATCCTTCTTGCTTGTAGTATTGCTGAGCCAAGTATCCCCCATCTTGTAACTGTGCATTTGGATTCTTTTTCCTAGGTGTAAAACTTGGCATTTATCCCCATTAAATTTCATTCTGTTGTTTTCAGCCCAGTGCTTTTAATGCTAATCGGGAATTAAATTAGCAAGTCACTGTTCCCAGAATTGTTTCACTTAAACATGAAGCTGGTAATCTTCTATTAAAACATATATTTAAGATATTTTTTACAAAATATATTCCCCAAATGGGTAACAAAATGAAAAATAATTTAAAAATAAATAAGAAAAATAAGAAAATCAAACACACAGAGGAAGGATAAAATACCACTCCTATAAGCAGCAGAACTCAACACAGCATCTGATTTTAGATGGAACTTCTCACTGAAATTGGGGTCTGTATTGGAGAAGTGGAAGATAGGCCACATAATCATAAAATAGCTGGGATAGTTAAACATATAGAAGAACAAATCTTGCTGAGGAAGAATCAGAATGGCTTACACAAACTGAAGCCCTGCCTCATTCACCTTTTTAAAGTCATGGTATTGAGAAGCACATAGTTAGAGGCTGTCCAGGATTAAGCCATCTCTCATATGGGGCTGATCCAGACATTGGTTCTCTGTCCCATCTGCCCAATGTCTTGGGCAGCGAGAGAAAGTGAGAGAAGCCAAAGAGCTCTCAGGATATTGCCACGGCTGCAGCATTATATATGGCAAGTCAAGTGGGAGGCCGAGGAGGAGATGGCCAACTCCTTTGCTGTACTGCTGGGAGACAAGGAGCAGGAGGAACTTCCCCTCCATTTCTGAGGTTCAAGGAAGGACAAACCAGTAGGGCCAAAGGAGAAGCTAAAGGCAGACACAGGATAGAGGTTGTATTTAATCCTCCTTGACATGGCAGGAACAGCCCTACAGAGGCAATCTCGTAAACTGTAATGTTTTAAGAGGGCTTTTAAGGCCACGGTTGGCATGGGGGCCATTAGAGTGGAGGGAGAAAATACTTGATTTCCCCAGCCTTGAGAAATCGCGTTTCTCTCCCCTCCCCCCCGCCGATGGGCACCTTAAAGCCTCTGTTAATAGGGCCTTTAAGTAGGGGTGAATTGAAAATCTGCCAGGGCCTGTGAGCTCGCCGGATTCCCTGCACTCAGCCCTCTTGAGTCCCAGCAAGCGCTCCAAGCAGATTTTCACCCTATGGTTCCTTTGTAAACAATGGGGCCACTGCTTCTGTTGGGGGCAGGGAAAATGCACAATTTCCCCAGCCTTGGGGAAATTGTGGTAGTCCTTCCCGCCCCACCGATGGCCTCCTTGCCCCACCAATGGAGGTCTTAAAGGCCCTAGTGCTTTCCATCACCCCCGCTGAAACTATCGGGGATTCAAAAGACTGCTCCTCCTCTGGTGACCTCCCTTGACTCCACCTCCAGTGACATGTCCTCTGTCCTATCTGTCAGATTGGCTACTGGCCGCCCCTGCTCCCAACATGAATTCACTACTATTTAAAAGAAGGAGAAAGATAAATGAACAGTCTTTACAATGGGGATAAGTAGTGGGCTCCCCAAAGGATGTTTGAAGGTCACTGCTACTGAATCCATGAGTGAGTAATATGAGGTAAGGGTAGGCAGCATGGCTGCCAAATTTATGGATAATACCAAGGTATTCAGGGTGGTGAAAAACAAAAAAGATTTAGAGAACCTTCATTCCAAAAGGACCTCTCCAGACTGGGTGATTTGTGAACAAAATGAACAGGCGATTCTATGTAAGCAAGTATAAATTTATACAGGTTGGGGGAAGGAATCTGTACTTCATATATACACGGCGGTGTGGGCGGTCTTCCTTTGTGGTGAACTGACATTCCCTCTTCCCTGACAATGCCCCAGAACAACACTGTATCCAGGATATTCCGGGGGGAGGGGGAAGAAATGGTGGCCAGGCTACCCAAATGGAAGCTCTGCTATTGTTGCATTTATATCCTGCCTTTTTTCCTCCAAGGAACCCAAGGTGGCGTACATAATCTTCCTCCTCTCCATTTTATCCATTTTTATTTTTGCTACAAATGTTATCACCATTTGTAGCAATAATAAAAGAAAAGACCTGCCACAATCACTTTTGGACTAACATAATGCCCAGCATAAAATCCTTGCAACCATTCTTCATTACCTTTTAATTGCCTCATGAGAACATTTAAAAAGGTATTTTTATCACAGATGTCCCAAATCCTCCACTTCAGCTCTCGAGGGAAAGCCGTTGGATTCTTAGATGTCCCCTTCTGACTCCTGGGGGAAGAAAACAAGGGTAACCCATCACCCATTCAATCCAGTATTTCCAAATGGAGCAAAAGGAAGCTGCAGAAAGCCTGAGGGGTGAGCAACCTTTTGAGTGATGTGAGGCAACATTGTTGACTCAGGGGACCCATTGGTGACTGCACAAGTTGGCATGGCTGGGAGGGAGTAGCTGGTCCAGACACACACACACACACACACACACGGAAGGATCCTTCCAGGATCCCTCTGTGTCTAGGGGATTAAACTGTAATCGTTAAAACTTCTTCCCTACTCTAGCAATCCCGATTGCTAGCGACGAGTGGCTTTAATTGAACCCCAAATCCGTTCCATTTGTGTTTCACAGATTGTCAGGCATATTTCATTCTGTTGTCTGCTCACTGACATTCCAATTTTTTTAAGGGAAGGACAAGAATTTCGTTCCACTTGCGCATTAGCACACGGGCGAATTTACACAAATCCTCCCCCAAAGGGTCTGCAAGTTAAGCGCAACTGGAAAAAAGTTGGTCCGTAGCAGAATCCACTAGTCGGATACATAGAAATCTGTAGTCACTTGAACCCTTTGCAGATTTCTCCAACGTCCCCAATTCCAAGTGATTGTAATGCAGGTAAGGTTGCTATTTCCCCTGTGCTATTATTTTAACCTCCCTCCCTCCCCCACCCCAGTGTTTGCTATTTTCCCACTGTGACCAGCAGCAGGGAAGCAGCTGTATGTTCCCTGAAGCACAGCTGATGGGTGATCAGATGGGCAGTGGGGAAAAATGGACATGTCTCCCTGACACCATCAGGCTTCGGGTTTCTCCACTGCCACATGCAAGGGGAATGAATTATTTGAGTGCAATGACATCACATGTCTTTGTTTTCTAGGGGCTTCTCTAAATGACCTATTTATAGCATGCTCGTGACTCACTGATCACGGAAGTTTCCGGATGCTGTTTTTTTTAAAAAAAAAAAATCAGAGATAAGTTGGAATAAATCCCTAACGGCGCAAAATTGGCAGTGCGTGAAGCTGACAATGTGCTATAAACGTGCCGAGGAAGGACGTTCCCTGCTATAGGAGGGAGAAGAGGGTAAAATGCCTCCCTGCAACAACGGGAGGCAGATCTAGCTTACTGCCAAGTATGGGAGACTCTTCATTACGCTCAATTAGAGTTGTGCTTGTGATTCTTTTTATTTCTTCTTCTTTTTGTTAGTTTGTGCTAGCAGTTCCCCATGTGTCTACTCCGAATTAAGTCCTATTCTGTTCAGTGGGGCTTATTCCCAAGTAAGTGTGCTGAGGATTGCAGACTTACAGCACATGACTCCCCCCCACACCTTTGCACATATGCCAGGAAGGGAGGCACTCCCTCGATTAAAATGTGTCTGCCCTTTAAAGGAAACAGCAGGATCTTTCCCCTTGTTGCCCCTCTCCTCCCATGTAATGCAGCCCATATCAATCATGCCAAAGAACCAGGAAGCACAACAGACCTGGGTCAACAATGTGATTTCCCTTAATATAGAGACACTCTAGATCAGAGGTGGGCAACTTAGGGTGGTCCATGGTCTGACATCCACCCAGGATGCTGCCAGAGTGTTTCCGGGAAAAGAAAAAGAGGAGGCTGAGGCACAGGAGGCCGGTGGCTCTTTTCTCAGCTGGCCGCTGAACTGACTTTTTAAAAAGGGTACCACTGCTGTCTAGTAAAGAGCAGTGGGTGTCATCAGGTGGGGCTGAGTGCATTATTGGGGAATGACATGGGAAGCTGGAACGGATTAATGGAAGAAACTGGGGGGCTTAGTAAGGTAGGAGGCATTGATCGAAGGGTGTTTTGTTTATATGTAGTTAGGGTTAGTGTGTGCAGTTTGCCTGGGGTTTGGGGTGGTGGTGGTGCAGGTGAATTTTGTCTGTATTGGTGTTTTGGGGGTGTCATGTTCATGGGTTTCTTGTTCTGTATGTGTTTTGGGATGGGATGTGTGTTTTGCCTCTGGGAATTTTTAGTGCTGTGTAGTTTGTCTTTGTTTGGGTGTGTGTGTGTGTGTGTATGTACTTTCCTGTGTTGTTTGGGATGTATTACTGTGGTTTGTGTACATGTGTGTGTGCGTGCGTGTTCGAGAGAGAGAGAGAGAGAGAGTGAAGAATGCTTTGCTTCTATGTGTTTTTGTGTTTGCTTTGGCCTTTGTGACTCAAACCCGCTGCCTTTTCCTCTAGCCACCTCAAGGCAGCCATTTTGTAGTGATATCCACAACACTTTTTAAGTACCTCTGTCTGCAGGTGCAGAAAAGGAGATCTGCAGTATCCTATGGAGCCCCAAAAGCTTTCTAGGGGCCATAGGATTGCTCTGTAACAATACCTCCTTCTGAAGTACAGCAAGTTGGGCTATGTACTGCAGAGTAGAACCAAAGTGGGCTACACCTTTCCACCACCAAAAAAGAAACAACTTAAAAGTACTTGTAAATCTCTTTAAACCAGTGTAAACTCTTTAAAACCCATACATTTTGAATCCCTATAGGCTGTTCTTAAAAGAAGAACAGGAATACAGAACAGCAATATCAGGAATAAAAAAGAAAATCTTTTTTTAAAAAACGACTTCATGACACAGTGTAAAAAAGAAAAATAGATGAGCAAAGCAAACGTATTTAAACCCAAAGTCTTCCTAAAAATGATTTTTTTTTTGGCCATATAGCAGAAAACTCTTAAATGTGCTCTTCCCTTGGGAGAGAGTTCAATGCCGTAGGTGCAACTACCAGAGTAAAAAGACAGAAAACCAGGAGAAAAAACAAAGGATGGTGCCTGGATTTTAAGAACGTGGAGGTTCTTATGGATATTCAAAGATATTCATATTGTACCTTATTTAGCACTTGTCATCTGCATCCTTTCACCATGCTGTGTTGGTATATAGGATTTTTATGCTGGGCTGGATTATATTCCATGATAGTGCTTTTGTTGTGTATTACTGTTGTTTTCATTGACCGGTAAAATGGCTAGATAATTTATTTTATGAGGAATTTAATCAATATAATGAAGAAATAAATGAGGAGGTATTTCCAAGCACCTCTGGGAAGTTCCTTTCTGGGTTTTTTTTTAAATAACCACTGCAGAAAAAATGAAATACAAGTTACAACCATGTGTGATGGAGGGGAGGCGAAAGCTCTCTAGCAGTGATTCTTTTGGGGGTTAATAAGAGTGCTACAAGTTCAAAAGTAGGTCCCTATTTTTACCTATAAAATGTTGGAAACCTGGAGTGCATTGACTTCTCATACAGACCTTTGGCAACCATGTTGGAGCACCTCTAATGGAAATGAGTGGGATCCACTTACCTCTGCAAGGTGTTTCTTATGTCCTAGAGTGGAAAGAGAGAAAGGAAGAAAGAAAGAGTTCAGTGCCTGCCACACATCACTCTATGGAGATGGCCTCTCATGTTCACCTTGTGTTGATCTGCATAGTACCCTGCACTCAAGGACTAAGGAAAATGGATATCGCTTCAGACCATGGGTGCTAAAGAGGTCTTGGGTTACATCTCTGGCTTTCCACAAGAGAAAGGGTATGATGTGTATATTTAGCGTGAACAGTTCTGAATTGGGAGGCGTTAGACAGGGCGCATTAGCAGACAGTTAAAAGCTGTAAGAGTTCCCATGGACACGACACAGAAACCTCTAGTCTTCACCAAGGACAATGCACAGTCCCGTTCACTGTGTAAGTTCCATGTCAAGCCTCTAGGGGGCTCCTGCTGGCTGTGAATATTAGTGCACAGCAAAGCAAGCAAGCAAGCAAGCAAGATTTCTGCCAAGTAAGCTACTACTACAGTGCTATATTTAGGAGTTATCAATGGAACACACAGACATAACAGTGTTCATCTTGGCTGCTCCTGTACGTAACAAAACTGGTTCTTCTCAGTACATCAGAGAAATCTGGGCCCAATCTCCTAAACTTTCGAAGACAGCCTTCCTCTGGAAATTATTATTTTATTTATTTATTTATTGCCTTTCCCCCCAATACTGGGACTCAAGGCAGCTTACGAATTAAAACATGTACAGTTAAAAACAGATAGAGATATACAAATCATAGAAGGGACCTATAAGGCCATAGAGTCCAACCCCCTGCTCAATGCAGGAATCCACCTTGAAGCATGGCTGACAGATGGTTGTCCAGCTGCCTCTTGAATATCTCTAATGTGGGAGAGCCCACCACCTCCCTAGGTCATTGGTTCCATTGTCGTATTGCTCTAACAGTCAGGACATTTTTCCTGATGTCCAGCCGGAATCTGGCTTCCTGTAACTTGAGCCCATTATTCCGTGTCCTGCATTCTAAGTTGATCGAGAAGAGATCCTGGCCCTCCTTTGTGTGACATCCTCTCAAGTATTTGAAGAGTGCTATCGTGTCTTTTAATATAATTATATGTCTTAAAAATATAATTAAACATGGTACAATATTAAAATATTTAAAAATTTAAAAAACATTTCAAATACAAATCATTAAAAAAAAAAATCCCAGATATAACAACACATCAGCAGAGGTCCAAACTACCCTCCAAAGGCCTGCTGAAACAGAAAAGTTTTAGCCTGCCTCTGAAAACACACCAAGGAAAGGGTTCCCCTGAGCTGTTTCTGCCAAAGTCTTACCTGCAGGAATTCACTCGCTGACTGCTGACACTTCTCCTCCATCTCCCGGATGATATTTTCCAAAGATGAGAGTTCCTCTGAGAGTATTGTGATATGCTCATCTCTTTCCCTAAAAATCTCCGTTTCCACTTCTTCCATCTCAGCCAAGAGACGTCTCTCTTCTCCTTCCAGAAATTGGCGTAGTTCTTTGAACTGAGCCACGGTCTTTTCCAACTCTACTTTTGCTTGCTTCTGCAACAAGAAGATGGAAGGAGGAGAAAAGGAGGCTAAAGTCAGGAACAGGGTCAGTCTTCACAGTGTCAAGAGGTGTATAAGAATTTTATAAGATAGGAACTTTTCATATATATTAAATCAACATTCATTCCACTGAGAAAGAATTTCCTGCAGATGTACCACTCTCAGAATGGCGTTTCATTAACATTTTTACATTAGATCAGGCCATTCCAAATAATGTTCTGTGAACAACCAGATAATTTTAGACCTTGTATCTAATGGTCTTATGCACACACACCTCTTTAACCATATGCATTACTTCAATTGTGGAGCACACAACCAACATTTCTCCCCCCACCCCCATTTTACAAATGCTTCTACATTCTTTACATTGACCTGGTTCACACGTAAAAACAAACCATGGCTTAATTTACCATGGCTTGTTGAACTGTGGGTTGTCATTACATACAAACTGGTTGTTGGTTGTTGTCATGTTACGTGAACCCGGCTGGCAAGGCTTATAATCCTTGCATACCCCTACAACAAGCTGTGGGTTATGTGAAGGATGTTTAGCCCTCTAATAATCCCCATCAGCTGGGTTCACATATGACAACCACCAAGCTGCGGTTGCTTATTTATACTGCTGGCACATTCTGCAGCTCCTTGAGGGTAAATTAATCCATGATGACCTGTCATGTTATCTGAATCAGGTCCATAACTATGGCTAGTTAACCACAAACAACCCACGAAGAACCCACGAAGAGAACCAATATCTGTTGTGGGTGGTGAACCATGGGTTGCTTAAACCGTGAGTTGTCGTTATGTGTAAACACAAAATCATGGGTTGTTGATGGGCTTTTCTTCCAGCTACAGAGGCAGCTGGAAAGAACAGTCAAAAACCCTGGGCAGTACTGTAGTGAAGAAAGGAGTTGGGATACAGGAAGGAAGTGTTTGATGGAGAAGGGAACAAACAACCCAGGGATTGAGAAAGCAAAACTTGGTTTGTTCAGTCATATTCCAGACAAACCCTTGCATACCCTGCTGCCACTGGGACAGCTTGTTCCTGCTCCCATCACCTGCCATTTTCTGGGTGCTCATTTCACACATCCACACCGAGATATGGGTCCCTGGACTTTGGCCCCAAATCCTAGCTGAAGCAAGAAGCAGAGCTGTTGTGGCTTTTGATTCCTCAGCATTTTATTGCTGGTTCAAATACTTCTTCCCTTCCAAGTAAGATCGACACTTACAAGTAGGTCTCGGTTTTCCTTTTCTATGTCTCCTTGATATTTCAGAATTTTTTCTCTCTCTTTCTTCAGTATCTTCAAGTGAAGATAGATTGCGTCCTAAAGACAAGAAGAAAAAAAATTGTTTGGTTGAGAGAGAGTGAGAGAGAGAGAGGTTCAATAATAGGCTGTTCTATGCGCCTTTAACAGGACCCCACTGGCATGGGCGGGGGTAGAGAAGTACCATTAGAGCGGAAGGGGCAAATACGTAACTTCCACAGCCTTGAAGAAATCTCATATTTCTCCTCCTCACCCCCCATGCTTATGGGTGCCTTTAAGGCCCCCATCAGCAAGGGGGGGACATGCTTTCTGGAGCCTCTAGAAAATCTTTGTAAACCGCCCAGAGAGTTTCGGTTATGGGGCGGTATATAAATGTAAATAGTAATAGTAATAATAATAGAAAATGTGCCTTTCCTCCGGCCACACTGATGACAACTGCCATTAGCGTGGAGCGGGGAAATGGTGGTCGGTCGCCCAGCACTCACCAGGGGTTCATATGCCTGGCAAGCCTGGCAAGCGCTCAGCAGAGGCTCACCAGGCCCAACCCGTGAGTGCAAACCTCAACCGCAGGGCTCACCGGGCCTGCGGGTTGGGCCCTGGGGAGTTTCTTTTATCCCTAATCATGTCCTAGAATCCTCTGCTCAGGTTCCATAGCAAATGAGTCTTATCTAAAACAGTTTTCTCAACGGTGAAAAGTTAAACCTGTTAGTTTAAATTAAAACACACACACACACACACACACAAAAACCACAAAAATCCAAAATAAATGCCAGAGAGAAGGGGCACGGTTTTAAAAGAAAGAAGAAAAATACCAGAAACCCTTTTTACATAGAAGTTATTTTTCTCAGGTTATGTCGTCTAGGTGTCAGAGGAAGTGACAGAGCAGGCGAGCAAGAGGTAGAGGGTTTGTAGGGTTGGGCTACAGAGGGCATTTGCCCTGATTGCAAATGGGACAGTGTTATAAAATGAATGGGAAAGATCATATAAGATATTGACTGCTATGTAAAATTATGGTAAATTAAGGTTGCAATCTTATGCAGACTTACAGACATAATATAAGAAGAGCCATGGTGGATCAGGCCAGAGGTCCATCTAGTCTGGCTTTCTGTTTGCACCAAAATTACAATAGTCCGGGCATGGGAGCTGCTTCCCAACCTCATTAAAAAGAAAGTGCATATTCCACACACATTAGGAGGACTCCATTACCAAAAGACCCAGAGGCTTTCCTATGTTTTATTGGTATTTTAATGATGTATTGGTTTTATGTGCTTTTAATCAGTTTGTGTATTTTATGCTTGATGTTGTTCCCCGCCTCGATCCGGAGGGAGATGCGGGTAATAAATAAATAAATATATATATTATTATTATTATTATTATTATTATTATTATTGCCTTGTATTCCTGGACAGCCTCTTCCTTGAGAAGCACAGTGTGCGATTTATGTCCCGGGGAGCACTTGCACTTCCAGCATACCAGCTCTTCATCGTCTTTGCAGAACAGGAGGAGTTTTTCCTTGTGTCTCACACACAGGCTCCCCTTTTCTGGATTTAGTGGCAGGTGTTTAATTTGTTCTACTATATTTGCCAGCTGCCAGTTGGGCCGGAAGTTCCCTTTCTGGATTCGGGCTCTGCAGACAGGACACTCCAAGTCCTCTTCAAGTTCTTCCCTTGTGTCACAATAGCTTGTGATGCAGCCCCGACAGTAGTTGTGGCCGCAGTCCAGAGTCACTGGGTCTGTCAGATACTCCATGCAGATGGGGCACCCGGCTTCCATTTCCACATCAGTGGGTGGTGGGGCTGCAGCCATGGCGGATGGAGTCCCTGTGGCTTTGTTGTTAGAAGACGCAGCTATAGGAGGACATCAATATGAGAATGGGCTAGAGAAGGAAAAAAATGCATGTTGGATAATAACAACAACAACTAAGGGGGAATGCAAATTTATTTATTTATATTTATTATTTTTATTGATTACATCTTTATACTGTCTGTCAGCAGAAGCTCTCTGGGCAGTGCACAATTACAAACTATAAAAAAATAACAATATAAATTTAAACATTAAAAAGTTAAAAAGGCAGTGTAAAACGAGCTACATTAAAAACCAGGGAAAGCCTGTGTAAAAAGGTATGTCTTCAGGAGGCGTTTAAAAGATGTAACGTTTTCTGCCTCCCGAGCCGCACGAGGGAGGGTTTTCCAGAGGGTGGGTGTCACTACAGAGAAGGCCCCGACGCTGAGGTTCTTCATGGCGGCATTTCCGTTCATCTCGGAATGGCCAGTAGGGCTTCCTCTGAGGATTGTAGTTGTCGTCGAGGTATATATAAGGGAAGGCGGTCTGCTAGGTATGCTGGTCCCAAGTCGTTTAGGGCTTTGTAGGATAACAGCCTAACCTTGTATGTGGCTCAGTAGCTAACAGGCAGCCAGTGCAGTTCTTTTAATACAGGTTTTATATTAGCAGAGCTAGGTGTCCTCGTGAGTACCCTAGCTGCTGCATTCTGCGCTAGCTGCAGCTTCCGAACCACACACATGGGTAGCCCCACATAGAGCACATTACAGTAGTCTAGTTGTGAAGTTACCAGTGCATGAATGACCGTGGCAAGGCTATCCCTATCCAGGAAGGGCGTAGTTGGCGTACCAACTGAAGTTGATAATGGATGCTCCGGGCCACCGAGGTCACCTGGGCCTCCAGTGACAGAGATGGATCCAGGAGCACTCCCAAACTACGGACCTGCTCCTTCGGAGGGAGTGTAACCCTATCCAGAACAGGCAAACACCCCAATTCCTGGACCTGGGAACCACCAACCCACAAGGCCTCTGTCTTATTGGGATTCAGCTTCAGTTTATTGGCCCCCATCCAAGCCATAACTGTATCCAGGCACTGGTTCAGAACATGCACAGCCTCTGTCAATTCAGATGTTACAGAGAGATAGAGCGGGTGTCATCAGCATATTTCAAACACCACCTAGGGTACCTCCACAAGAGAGGTTTAATGCTCTTTGAAGGCTCATTATAAATTTTACCTCCACACCAGCGGAGCGCAAAACGGGCGTAGAGGCGCGTTATCTCCCGGATTATGCGCATTATCGAATGCGCGTTAAATAGCGAGTTTTATTTCGCTCCGGCCGTTAAAGCGCATTTTCCCCGTGTGAACAAGCGATTATGCGCATTAACTTCTTGTAAAGCGCTTTTTGGACATCAATTAATGCGCTTCGCCGCCTCTCGCCGCCTCCCGTGCAGAGGGATTAGGAGTAAATGCGCGTCTGCGATAATGCGCATAATCGCCGAACCGGGCGCAAAAGCGCATCCTTGTGGAGGGGGCCCTAGTGAGAGAGAGTCTGCAGAGCTTCAAAATGAAGCAGGAAGCTCCTTCCCCAGGCAATGGGTGTCTCTCTTCACTGTTTTTTTTTTTAATCTATGGACATCACTGCTCTACTGAACATATACCATACTGTGACTAAGAACATTGAAAGGTAGCAGCAGGCTTGTTTATCATGGAACAATTGGGCAGAATAGTGCCTGTGCGTTTTGCCTTCCATTTCAGGTTCTATAAAGCCTAGAGACTTGATTTTTAAAAAAATGAAGGCTGGGAATCCAGACATGAGATGGCATGTCTAGAATATGGGTGAAACCTGGCCAACGGGACAACATAGCTACCTCACCAAAACGACTGACGCACACCTATTATTTTACCAATCCTAATACATTTCCTGAAAAGTGACACATTTGCCAACCGTCCAATTTGAATAGCAAATTTTAAAAAATAATGCCTCCAGAATGGGAATGAGGGGGATACCTTTTCCTGCCCCTTCTGGAGCAGACTGTATTGTTTCTGCTTAAGCCACTCTGCATTAATAATTGTTGGGATCCAAGATGACATAAACCATTAATTAATCTTGCACTAATTAAAATACACAGTTAAAAACATATTAGAGGAAGAGAGAAATTGTATACTATTATTGCTGGCATTTCACCTCCTACCAAGAGGCTGGTCTTAGGGTTACACAGCAATATATAGCACAACCCTGTTAATGTGATAGCATCTTCCACACCCTTTCCCAGAGATGAAAAAGTTAAATAAAATCTCTCCAGATACCCAGAAATTCAGCCTGCTTTGGATCTTTCCAAAATCTTAGGAGGAAAGAACACTGGAACCTCATGTGCCATGTAGTTTGAGCCTAAAGAAGCCTTAAGAACAAACAGGCCTCACTTGCCACTCAGGTGCACCCTTGCACCTTCAGATCTATTCTGCTGCTGTGGAATCAATAATGACTCTGGGATGGTGGAAAGTGACAAGAGGACACAAACAGCAGGAGTGTAAACTATAGGGGTGGGGCTCAAGCCCCCTCTGGGATTTCCCAGAGGGGCAATGCTCAACCAGGTAACATCAGTAAGCTCACAGCCTGGCTGGCAGATTCCTCAGTCAGTCTCCAGTTGTCCGAATTGCTATGTGTTTGGGGGTCAGTCTAAATTACCTCCAGGGACACCTTATAACTCAGAGCCTATCTACACTACTGCTTTAAAACTGTTATAAAACGTTTTAAGGCAGTAGTGTAAATAGGCTCTCAGTGGCTCAATTCGGACGACACAACAGTCAATGGTGGGTTGACTAACCCTAACCCTCTCGCTAACCCTAGGGGGCACTCCCCACACCACATGGTAATAAATAATCAACTGTGGTGTGGATGAGGATCAGCGCTGAGTTGACTATGGCAGCATTCGGATGACACAATAGTCAAAACAACTGACGATTGTTTCCCCCACACCAGTTGTTTATTGTGTCGTCCGAATTGAGCCAGTGTCTCTGAGTAAAGGAGATTAAAGCTCCCCCCAACACACACACTGTCATTCTTAAATGGGCAACCTTTTGTCCTACAAGGCCTGAAGGGTAGGAGGAAATGAATCTGAGGAAGGCTGAACTTGACACAAAAGGAGAGTTTTTTTTGTCTTGCAAAGAGAACTGCTGGGCAGCTGAGGAGGAAGCAGGGTTCGCTTGGAAGTGGCCTTGATGCTGAACAGAGTGTAAATAACCCTTCAAAAAAGAAACACCACATGTCTCAAGCGTCTTCCTTCTAAGAAACTGAAGTCCGAGCAAATGCTGAAGCCCCCTGCCTATTCACCCCTCTCATCGCTGGAGTGCAGGAGTGTAACACTGGTGTTTGGAAGTGGGATTGGTGTTTCCTGGAAGAGGAACTGAGAAACCAAGGTGTACCGGTGCAAGAATGGTAGTCTGACCAGATAAAATCCAGGTCAGGGCTCATGTCACTTTAACAGTTGTAGAGAAAAGGGGATTTCACCAGGAACTAATTGCCTACAAATGACACTGGCTGAAATTCCCTTTCTCTACAACTGTTAAAGTGACATGAGCCCTGACCTGGATTTTATCTGGTCACCCTAAAGAATGGAGACGGAGGCCTCGAGGCAACAGAAGTAGCAGCAGATGGAGGCCTTGAAGCAGCAGAACCAGCAGCACCTAGAGGCCTCACGGCAGCCAATTTGGAAACACAGCTGAAGCAGAGGCTGGAGGCTTCACACCAGGATATCAGAGCCTTGCTGGACCCTCAACAACAAGGCGTTAAGGCTGACCTAGAAGCCCAGTTACAGGACTCCCAATCTGGTTTGGCAAGGAAAATTGAGGAGCTAGGTGAGAGGTTGAATAACTTGGATGCTAAGATCTTTCCAATCAGTAGCTGACAATCATAAGGCTTGGGTCAATTTGGAGCTGGCCAACTGACAAGGAAATGAAAAGTTGTACAAAGAGTTGCAGGACCTGAAAGAAGGCTGTAAGAGGTAAAGCAAGAGTGGCAGCCCTTCATGGGAGTGAGGGGCTTGGCAGACTGGGAGCCAGATACCTTGAGTAAGAACCTCCCTGTTGTGGTATCTTCTACCCACTGTGATCCCCATAAAGGACTGGAGAGAAACGAGCAGGCCCTTTCAGCAGGAGTGGTTCAGAAACCCACTCGTTATGATGGCAAAACATCCTGGGGAGCCTACCTTTCCCAGTTTGAAATAATTTCCCAAATAAATGGGAGTAAGCAAATGCAAAAGAGGGCAGAGCTCCTGCAACTTTAACTGTTGTGATGAAGAGGGAATTTCACCAGGTGCTGCATGCATGCAAATGACGCCTGCTGAAATTCGCTTTTCTATACAACTGTAAAAGATACAGGATCCCCGTCCTCTTTTCCATATGGTCACCCTAGAAAGAGCAGGTCATTCCTGCTAGCAGAAAAAAGGCAAAAAAGAATAATGTCTTGGCTGGTCAGCTGGGGTGATAGTAATTCCAATATTCTTACAAAAAGGAAAGAGTTATTCTACTCCCCCTGGGCACTGTTTTAAGGAAACAAACATTTTTTTATCCCATCTCCATTTTATATTTAGCCATGTGGGAGAAATTAGGGTGGGGAACTACCTATTTGCAGGAGGGGGGATGGAAGAGAAAGTTTTCATACACAAAGGGAGGAATATTAATTTTCATTGTGTCAATGAATGAATATTTAACGTATTTTCCTGCATGGCTGTTCTACGTGGACATAAAGAGATCAGTTTGGAGATCACACAGCAGCCACGTGCGCATGATCTTCTTATTCGGAAGTGTGGGGGGGAGGGAAGGGTTAGAGAACTCTCCTTCCTGCATGTTGAGCTCCCAATAAAATGGCCACACTCTATTCACTGTTTATTTAAAAAAGGAAGTGGAGTCGCTATTAGTGATGTGTTGGGTATCTAGTTTTGCACATTGGCTCAACACAGATAGGAGCGAAGAGCGTACATGGGGGGCGGGAGCATACATGGGGGCCGAGGGCCGGACGTTGATACAATCCTCACTCCTCGACCAGCCTTCTCTTGGGGGCAGGAAACTGAGGTAGCAGGATCAAGAAAGAAAAACTTCTTATGCTAGGTTCTCTACTACTCACTTATTGTTCTTCCACCTTCTCTTGCTGAAGGGACAAAGAGTGTAAATGCGTGTGTGTAGAGACTTCACCATCACCAGAGGTTGCTTCAGCTTTTCCTCCTGTTCCTCCCACCCCTCCACCTTTCCTTTAACTCTATTCTCCTCCCTACCGAACACAGTCCCAACTTTTAGACCGGTTGTCTGCCTTAAGAAAGAAAGGGGGGGGGGGGAAAGGGGAGGGGGGAGAAAAGGACAGGCAAGCCCCGTGCAGATATATCTGATTAAATGTTTGCTTGGCACAACTTTACATTTTATAAATTTCTCTGGGCAAAAGCTTCTCTTGATCAGTAATCATGAAACTCAAAGTAGTTTTTGAGGAAGAGGCTTTGTGCTGTTCGTCGGAAGATTCAGCCACCCCGCTTTTGTACAGAAAAGGCCTTTTACGTGTGCTGCAAAGTACAACGTTGATTGGGGACACAGTTCATGCTGCTTAATTCAGACACGGACTCCTTACCTTAGCCTCAGGGCGACAGCATTTGCTACGCACTGGCTGCAGGGAACTTCCCCCTTCCTCTCTCCTGCTTGCTTCCAAAACAGCTTTCGAGTCCGGGTGTTCCTGGCCTGCCCGCCACCGTTTTCACACAGCTATTTCTGCTGCTGGCGGATTTAGTGTTGCAGCTGGATTGGCTCCCCGGTGGAGAAAGGAGGCATGTCAAGCGGTTGGTGCAGCTTTTCCTTCACAGTCCCAAGCATGTTTATTCAGAAACAGAGTTGGATGTGAGCAGAGCTGCTTCCACGTGGGTGGCTCCTCGCACCAATAATCATTGCGTTTCCACTATAAGCCTTTAGCAGAACAGCAATTGACTCTCCATACAATTGGAGATATTGTACTAGAGAAAAAGGCTACCTCACATCAAACTCTTAAGCCTTGACACCTTTCCAAAAGTGACAGGTGGCCACGCCTCTCCCCCCTGCTGGAAATCCCTCCCCCAGCCCAAAAGTTCCACCTCTGGAGGTCCTTCAGCTGATGCAGGAATCACCTGACAGGGGGTCATGTGCCCCCTCTACGAATGAATCATGCCACTATGGACCAATAGAAAGAGGTTTTAGAGCCCTAACACAGTTTCTTTCCACTCTTTCCTGGATTGGTCCAATGGGATCATATGACCCCTGTGTGATCTCAACCACCATATTGGACAAATAGGAAGAGGTTTTAGAGGCCTAATATACATGTGGGGCTGGAAATGGCCCATGCAGGGCCATTTGCAGATTTGCCCAGAACCACACGACTCACATATGTTTTGCTTTAGTTTTTAAAAATTGTTTATATTGTTGTGTTGAAAATACAATAAAATATATTTCCAAAAAAACCCACACCACAATGTAAGAGAGCATGCTCAGTAGCTGCATGATGTTGAGTGCCAAGTCAAAGAAGAAAAATAAAAGGGGAAGTGGGGCGGCCGGGGGGAGGCTTGTTATGGCTGGAGCCCTGAACAGAGCACTATGTATACTAATTTAAACAATAAACCTAAGAATACATAGCTGCCAATAAATTATAATAAACCAAATACTATCAATATATTCTTTCAATCACAACCCTTACCCTTCAAATGCTCATACTAATCCCAACATTTTGCATTAAATAGTTTCTCATAAATCTCTGTGAGGCTGGGCCAGCAACTAAGGGGGGGATAAACCACCCCCCACCATTCCACAGCTCAGATTACTTATGAGATATCTCCAATAATCTTATGACATATTTGCAGTGTTCTAGGAAATGGTCTAAAATGATTAGAAAGAATTTCAGCTACCTGTAGGCTAACCATATGAAAAGGAGGACAGGGCTTCTGTATCTTTAACAGTTGTAACAGTTGTACTTAAAAGGGAATTTCAGCAGGTGTGGTTGTTATACATGCATCATCTGGTTCAATTCCCTCTTCATCACAACAGTTGAAGCTGCAGGAACTATACTAGAGCGTTTACTTAGTTGTCATAACATTGAGAGCCTTCTCAATGGTAGTGCCATAGTAATGGAATTTCCTGTCCAAAGCCCTCCCCTCCTCTCCCCACCATACTTCAAGCACTGGGTGGGTGGGTGACGTTTAGGGGGCATCATGGCTTGATGAGAGAATTTGAGGTACCCATGAAGGCTGCAAATTGCAATGGTGACTAGGGATGTGCACTGGATCGGACCCGATCCACGATCCGAGTCCGGTCCAGTGGGAAATCGGATAAATTATCCGATTTCCGATCCCGCAGCTGGATCGGCCGATCCAATCTGAACCGGTCCGAAAAAGCTCCGAACCGGTTCGGCGGATCGGCGGGCGCCCACTGGCGCCCACCGCCGCTTCCATTGGCGGGCGCCAGTGGGCGCCCGCCGATGAAAGTGGACAGCGGGGGGGGGAGGAGGGGGGCGCTTACCTTCTCGGCCCGGTGGCTCCCGTCCGGCGCCGGCGCCTACTACTACTAGCAGGCTCCGCGGCCTGCTCTAGGGTGGCGCGCCGGGTGATGTCATCACCCGGCGCGCTACTCTAGAGCAGGCCGCGGAGCCTGCTGGAAGTAGTAGGCGCCGGCGCCGGCGCCGGACGGGAGCCGCCGGGCAGGGAAGGTAAGGAGGGGGTGCGTGGAGGGAAGGAGGGGGCGCGCGGAGGGGGGAGGGGGGAGGGGGGCCCTTACCTGCCCGGCCCGGCGGCTCCCGTCCGGCGCCGGCGCCTACTACTCCCAGCAGGCTCCGCGGCCTGCTCTAGGGTGGCGCGCCGGGTGATGTCATCACCCGGCGCGCTACTCTAGAGCAGGCCGCGGAGCCTGCTGGAAGTAGTAGGCGCCGGCGCCGGACGGGAGCCGCCGGGCAGGGAAGGTAAGGAGGGGGTGCGTGGAGGGAAGGAGGGGGCGCGCGGAGGGGGGAGGGGGGAGGGGGGCCCTTACCTGCCCGGCCCGGCGGCTCCCGTCCGGCGCCGGCGCCTACTACTCCCAGCAGGCTCCGCGGCCTGCTCTAGGGTGGCGCGCCGGGTGATGTCATCACCCGGCGCGCTACTCTAGAGCAGGCCGCGGAGCCTGCTGGAAGTAGTAGGCACCGGCGCCGGCCGGGAGCCGCCGGGCAGGGAAGGTAAGGAGGGGGTGCGTGGAGGGGAGGAGGGGGCGCGCGGAGGGGGGAGGGGGGAGGGGGGCCCTTACCTGCCCGGCCCGGCGGCTCCCGTCCGGCGCCGGCGCCTACTACTCCCAGCAGGCTCCGCGGCCTGCTCCAGGGTGGCGCGCCGGGTGATGTCATCACCCGGCGCGCTACTCGAGAGTAGGCCGCGGAGCCCGCTGGTAGTAGCCGCCGGCGCCGGACGGGAGCGGACGGGCCGAGAAGGTAAGCAGTGGCGGGGAAGGGGGCTTACCCCCCCCGGAGCCGTCCGCTTCTATCCGCTGGCGCCCGCGGGCGCCAGCGGATGGAAGCGGGCGGCCCCAGGGGGGGTAGGGAGCGCGGGGGAGGGGGCTTACCTGCCGGGGCCGTCCACAGCGGACGGCCCCGGGGGGGGGAGGGAGTTAGGCCCCCCCTTACCCACCCGCCGCCATTTTTTCCTCATAGACTTGCATTGCAATGCAAGTCTATGGGGAAAAAAATGGCGGCCGATCCAAAAATGTACGATTTTTGGGTCGGGATCGGACTCGATCCGGTCCGGGGGGCCTCCGATTTTGTCCGAACCGGTCCGGGACAAAATTGGAGGTCCCGATCCGGGTCCCGATCCGATCCGGGGGGTCCGTGCACACCCCTAATGGTGACCTCTCTGCTGCAGGGTACAACTCCTGAAGCCTCTCCTGTCCCTAGAAAGAAGGGAGATTTCCACTGGAGATTCTTCTCCCAATCCCATCTTTTATCACTTCCTCTTTTGAGGCCATGTTTGGCTCCAAGCATGAATGAAGTTGCAAGGGTATCAGAGCACAAGGAACCCATTTAGGAAGCATCGCTACAGTAGGGTGACCAGATAAAATCCAGGTCAGGGCTCATGTAACTTTAACAGTTGTAGAGAAAAGGGAATTTCAGCCAGTGTCATTTGTATGCAATTAGTTCCTGGTGAAATTCCCTCTTCATCACAACAGTTAAAGGTGCAGGGCCCCTGCCTTCTTTTGTATATGGTCACTCTAGTATAGTGCCTGCAACTTTAACTGTTGTGATGAAGAGGGAATTTCACCAGGAACCAATTGCTCAGGTGCAAGTTCAAGGCCGCTGCTATCTCTTCCTGGGTTTCTTTATCTTTAAAGTGGACTTGGACAGCACATCTCTTCAAATAGAGGATGTTTTCAATTAGACGACTGTCCTCGGTAAAGTAGTACACACGGCCATCCAATTAGGTGGCCTATCTTGTTTATTGAACCTACAACAGCCCATGAGTTATTTGGGGGCTATTAAATCCTCAAAAGAACCACTGCCATCCCAGTTCAGATGATGCAACAAATCATAATTCCCCCATCAGGTATTGAATATTTAAAATGGCCACCCATTGCACACACCACAGCTCACTGTTGTTTTTTTAAGGTTAACTGCAACACAGCTGCTCAGCCATGTATTTTAAAACTGATGCTGGAAACAAGAGTGTATGATAATATTCCATCACTCACAAAGTCTCGGATGGCAAAACACATGGCTGCCTCTCATGGACCCACAGGGGTGGGGGAGCCATACATCCTTCCCATACAATAACTTTTTCAATGATGGGGCATCATCACCTACCATTGTTCCCAGGGACATTTGAGATTGCGACTTTAAAGTAGATGGCTGTCAAGCTGCATCTTGCATCTGGAATATAATGATGGGCCACCTGGCCCTGACATTCCCTTGGACTTGCTGAATGTAAGCCAACCCACAACCCCTTCTCAATGGAAATCACATAGAAGAAACATTTGTGTTGGTGAAATATCAAATTATTAGGCATTATGAAGATATTTTGGCTAAAATATCACATCAGGCTTCCTGAGGAGCAACAATGGATGGAGCACGTTTGTGAATACATACATGTGAGATAGACAATTGTTCGTTAGTTTTGCATCTTAACAGACAGTGAAGTACTGAAGGGAGGGAGAGAAGGACAAACGAAAACTGAGAGCATCATCAGATGAGCATTATATTGCACGCTCGTTACTGGGTACTTATAGATTTTCGCAAGTCCTATTCATGACATCATCTGCGTCCTGTGCATCTCCTGCCCCTTCTAGCATTCTTCCCATGATAAAAAATGAACCCAGTAAGTCTGAGTTATTTTTAGAGATGGAACTTGCCGTTATCTCCTGCTGTGTGGGGGAGAAGCAGTGCAATGAAAACAGCCCACTGAATGGGTCATGTGCACTTTGTTTACTTCCTCTTTCCTCTCTCTGAGAAAGAGGAAGTATTGTGCAACAAAAGCGAGGGCGGAAAAGCGATGGTAGGGAAGCGTGATTTCCCTCTTTCTGATGGAGCTCTGAAACAAGAATTGACATTCTTGAAAGTTGTGTCTTTTCTGAGAATAAATCATCAGTATTTATTTATTTATTTATTACATTTATATACCACCCCATAGTCAAAGCTCTCTGGGCAGTTTACAAAAATTAAAATTTTGGATGTTAAAAATCGATATACAAAATGTAAAAGCATAAAAGCATAAAAACAGACAACATACAAAACTCTCAGCCAGGCCTAAATATGGCTACCTCCACAAGAGAGGTTTAATGCTCTTTGAAGGCTCATTAAAAAATTTACCTCCACACCAGCGGAGCGCAAAACGGGCGTACAGGCGCGTTATCTCCCCGATAATGCGCATTTTCGAACGCGCGTTAAATAGCGACTTTTATTTTGCTCCGGCCGTTAAAGTGCATTTTCGCTGTGTGAACAAGCGATTATGCGCATTAACTTCTTGTAAAGCGCTTTTTGGACATCAATTAATGCGCTTCGCCGCCTCTCGCCGCCTCCCGTGCAGAGGGATTAGGAGTAAATGCGCCTCCGTGATAATGCGCATAATCGCCGAACCGGGCGCAAAAGCGCATCCTTGTGGAGGGGGCCTATAGTTCTGGCATGAATTACATGAATGTGCTACTGACTCTTTAAGAAGGGAAGAGGAAACTCTGCCAAAAAGCAGAAGAAAATCAGGGCATTTTTACACACAGCATTTATCATGCACTCCTGATTGTTCACTAATGGAAGTTTGCGGGTCCTTTTCACGATGCTGTTAACCTCCGGTGCCCCTCTTCTTGTTGTTGTTTAGGTTTATTCCGCCATTTTATAAATCTACAAAAATGCAGTAAAAAAAACCATCCTGCTTAAAAATACCATGAAAGAGATGATGTAATTCAAGAATTGCATGATATTGTAGAAACCTTGCAGCACCATCTACTGGCTGTATAAATAAAACATAGGGAATGATCTACAAAGGGAACCGGGGGGGGGGGAAGTGGGGGGCGGGGAGCATGGGTATTGTGCCCATCAAAAACATGCAAAGACTCCAGAAGACAAAGCCCTGGTAAGGCTGTGGGATTTTTCCATAATATAGAGAAGCCCTCAGGCCCCATTTTAATTCATTGTGTTCTGGAGGCCTCTTTGGAGGCCTTTGTGGAAGTGGAAAAGGTGCCTTTGACTAAGGAAGTCTTGATGTTTAGATGATTTTTCCTGGTCTGGAGAGGAGGGCCTGTGAGGAAGGCTCAACTGCCTTAAGGAACAATCCTGAGGGGGCAGTCTTTAAACACATAAAATAAAGGCAGAAGGGTCTGTCTGAAGAATGATGGTCCAGAGAAGGCGTACAGGAGGGTCCCTCTATCAGCGTCATAAAAGGCCACCCGTCCTGCAGCGCAATTCAGAGACACTCGGATCCTCTTGAGCTCCTCATTCAGGGGCAGAAAAGTGTATTCAGAGTCATTTAAAGCTTGATATGCACCGTCAAGATAACACACAACCCAGATCCCTTCCTCACGAGTAATATCAATTCTGCCCTTTCTCCTCAAAGACCTTCTGGCAATCCCTACAGCCCACAGGTCCTGATTTCCCACCAGGACTTCCCAGAAATGTCTGCCAGTTGTGAATCCCTCCCGTCCCAACACAAAAGGCTCGTGTCTGAATCTCTCAGGATTCTTGGGCAGATCTTGCCGTTTGTCTCCCATTCTCACGCTTTTATGATCCTCAGACAGGATGAGCCTGGGATGAGCTGTGTCTGGATCCAGAGTTATATTTGCTGTTGGGGATGATGAGAAAAAGAGAAGATAAGCAAAATCCTCAAGTCATCTTAATTTTTTTTTTAAAAAAAAGCATTCCCCACACAATGTGCTTTTGGGGGCTTCCAGATCAGGCCTTTATGACACCATTGGCCTACCTAATTCAAGGAATTTAGGAGTATCCAGACAATATCGTCTTCCACTGATTATCCTCCTGTATGTTCGCACAATTTCTTCTTTCTTTCTTTTTTTACCACAGAAATCCGTTCAGAAGAAACCTTTGGAATTGCTTCACAATGCCCTCAAATAGGCAGCACTAAAGGCCTCCATCTGGAATCATCCTTCTCTTTGAGAAAGGGGGGATAAAGGAAGATAGGAGAGGAGAGAATTCTCTCTCCCCCCCCAACTCTGCCTATGTGAATTGACCAGTTGAGACTTCCAGGGAGAATGAGGAGGTCTCCATCATGGTGAGCAAACAACAGCCATTCTAGCTACGGCGGGGAAAGTGTGATTTATTTTTTCCATGCAAACTAAAAGCCCCCTTCCATCCCCCGTGCTATGTTGTGTTTGTTGGGGGTGGCCCTGCTGACGAAAGAGGAAGGTGGGGCGCTTCTCCTCTAGCTTGCTGAGTCTGTCGCACGAACGAACGGACTTGTACTCCAACCCCACCCTCATTGCCTGCAGAAAAGGCGCCCAGCCGATTAAATGTTGAATTGGTAAAACCTTAGACAACAAAACCAGAGTGAGGGGGGGAAGGCAACCATGTCCATCACCTGACAAGAACCAATGAACTGGAGGGGGGAAAGAGAAGGTGTGGGATGGGCGCAATACCAGGAGAGCAAACAACAGCGGCAGTCGTGAAAGGGACCAGCGCTTGCCGTGCTAATGAAATGGGAGGTGAAAATCGTGGGTGCATACCAGGAAAAAAAAAGATGTGATGGAGCCCTGAAATACAGGAGAGAGAGGTAGCACAAATTCAACATTTCTGGCATCAGTAGCTAGGGAAGACAAAGAACAAAAAGAAGCCAATGTAGAAATAAAAATAGGCAGAGTTAAGAAAATTATTCAGTTCAAAGTAGACACAGGAGCTGATGTCAACTACATTCCAGCACAGAACAGGTCGATCTAGAAACTATTGATATACCAACCTTAACAGGATATGGAGGACATTCATTAGATGTGGCTGGCAGATGCACTTTGAGGTGTGAGTACAATAAAACAATAATTCCAAGAGCCACAATCTACTACACAATCTGAACTGATGAGTGAGCCAAATGAATCAAAAGACACAGGGGAAGATACAACAAACTTCAACAAAATTATGGCTGAGAAAGATACTTGGTGCCGTGTGAGCTTCTGTTCTGGCTCAACAGGTGTCCAACAATATCGCGAAACATGACAATGGAGGCTCTGGAAATTACGTAATTTCCCCCGCTGCCTAAATGGAGGCTGTAAAGGCCCCATTTATGCAAGACTAAAGGTGTGAATGGTGCGTTCGCGGCTTTACTCTTGCATAAATGGGGCCTTTACGGCCATCATTTACACAGCTGGGGAAATGCACAATTTCTGGAGCCTCCATTGTGAGCGACAATGGAGGCTCCAGAAATTGTGCATTTCTCCTGTTGCTTAAATGACGGCTGAAAAAGCCCTATTTACACAAGAATAAAGATTTTTGCCTTTATTTTTGTGTAACTGGAGAATTTACACCTGCCATTTATGCAGCAGAGGAAATTATGTAATTTCTGGATCTCCCATTGTCGTGCACAATGGAGGCTCTGGATGAAGGTAGACGGCTGCCAGGTGCAGGCGAATGCTTGACTTGTGGGCCTGTGAACATGCTGTGGGTGCCCTACTGGGTCCACGGGGGGCTGACACAGGGGAATCCATTTGATTCCTGGACCCAGTCGGGTGCACACCGCATCCCTATCCATCTCTCCTGTGAACTTCATCCCCATTGGAAATTTACCTTTCTGCAGCTGTAGTCCATGTATCAGGGCATCTGGGAAAGGAAAAGTATATAAAGATCAAGGGCTACACCATCATTTGAATAATGAATCTCGTTAATAAAAAAATATCAATTCACGTCAAAGCATATTTCAAGTAAAGAATCAAGTTACAAACTGAAAGAAATCTGGCGGAGGGGGAATCCTCCTTGGAACTGTTAATTGTTTTACAAATAATAACACAATCTGATGCATGTTTTCTCAGAAAGTCCCACTACTGTGTTCAATGTAGCCAAACACAGACACGCTCCCAGCTCAGCGTACAGAGGAGTGCAGACTAAGTCAAACAAAGTGGGTTGGTTAGATACTTGGAGGTTTTCCAAGTTTTGCTTCACATGTGATGAGAATGTAAATTTCAGGGCTAATTGATGTCAATGGGTCCACAATTGTTTCCCTCAAACATGAAAATGTTCACCTACTAATAAAAATATGTATTTAAGATATTTGTAGACTTCTTTTTAAGTTGTGAACATACTTCCAAACTGTATAACAAAATTTTAAAAATAATGTAACAATAAATAATTAACACTAAGAAAATCCTATGAAAAGCATGGAAAACAAACAACGTGTAAAACACAGAAGCAGGATAAAACACCATTCAAATAAGTAGCAGAACTCAAGATTGTGTGTGTGTATGTGTGTATACACAAATGCAAGTGGGAACCTCTCCGGAGTCCATTCTGTAAGATTCCTACAATTTTATTGTCCAAAATCCATCCTGGGGCCAAGAAGGGATGAGGGAGAATGGTGGCAACATTAACAAGATCGTGAGGAGCAGAAAGGGTTCTTGCCTCTCTAGCTGTTCCCAACAACCCACCAAAAATCACCCTATTGGATTCGGATGTAACAAATAGCCACCCAAGGAGAACAATCTACCCTAAACAACCCTACTAGAAGACATGGGTTCTCAGGGTGGTTTTCTGTTCAAAACTACCCATAATGGGAAACCCACTCAGAGTTAGGATGGCACTCTAAGCCACTCTGTGGCCACCCATGATAAAAAAACCCACCACGGCTTAGAGTGATGTACAAACTCAGTCTGTTTCCAGAATGTTCAGGGCAAAAGGAAATGGAAGCAAGGCTGGTAAAATGGTAGCTCTGCTGCTGCTGCTATCACCATGTGTAGCAACAATAAAATAAAATAAGGACCTGCAGCCGTCACATTTGGACTAATATGATGCCCTCATATCATCCACACAGCCATACTTCATTACCTTTAAATCGTTTCATGGCTACCTCCAGAAAGGGATTTATATCACAGAAGTCCCAGATCCTCCACTTCAGCTCTGGAAGGAAAGCCACTGGATTCTCAAACGTCTCCTTCTCACTCCTGGTGGAGAAAAAATGATACTGTGTTAACCCACCACTCATCCAATCCAATATTCCCAAAAGGAGAAAAAGGAAACTGCAGAAAGCCTAGAGCAGCGGGTGGGCAAACTTTTTGAGGTGTGAGGCCACCTTGGCCCAAGCAGAACCCTTTGGTGACCACACAAGTTGGCATGGCTGGGGGTGAATGGGGTGGCCGTGTGTGTATCCGAGATATAAACACACAGGGCTGAGCCAGGCCTTCAACGGACTTTCAAGCAGGTGATACCCCTGAACTCCAAGTGCCACGATAGTCCGTACTTTCCACTCTGGGGATGGGGTCCCCACCATGATGGCCACAGGCACAACTGAACCCTCAGATACTTTCGTTGGCACATGCTAAGGTAGGGTGACCATATGAAAAGGAGGACAGAGCTCCTGTAACTTTAACAGTTGTAGAGAACAGCGAATTTCAGTCAGTGTCATTTGAATGCAATTAGTTCCTGGTGAAATTCCCTCTTCATTACAACAGTTAAAGTTGCAGGGGCCCTGCCTTCTTTTGTATATGGTCACTCTAGTATAGTGCCTGCACCTTTAACTGTTGTGATGAAGAGGGAATTTCACCAGGAACTAATTGCATACAAATGACACTGGCTGAAATTCCCTTTTCTCTACAACTGTTAAAGTTACATGAGCCCTGTCCTCCTTTTCAGATGGTCAGCCTATGCTAAGGCCCTGTGACTCTTCCAATTTTTATTTTTTAATTTAATTTTACTTTGGGCAGCTGGACATGCTCTAAACTGAAGTGCTGCCCTTTAGCCACCCATCAGCCTTCATTTCCTTACCCCAGAATGCCTCTGGGTCCTACATGGTCCCAGAGTTGTGGTTAGGAAGGAAAGGGTGGGGGGTGGGACAGCTGGAAGCTGGTGCTTCTTTTGTCAGAACGTGGCAAAGCCTGCATTTTTTTTTCAAGGGGAAAATGAAGAAAGGACTGCTGCTGCTGTTTAGCAAACCGTAGAGCGTCATGAGCGGGATCACGTTCTCCTATGGTCGCTTTGGCTTCCTGCTGTTGTTCCACACTCTTTTTTTACATGGGGAAGAAAAAGGAAGCAGCAGTGACCACGTGGCCCATTCAGTGGTTTGTTTGTTTTTTTAATCGCACTGCTTTTCCTGCACACAGCAGGAAATGGTGGCAAGGTTCACCTCAAAAAAGAAAAACCAGATTTACCGGATCTTATTTTGTCATGGAAAAAAGACCAGAAGGAGCAGGAGATGTGCGGGAGGTGGATGGCAGCATCAAAAGGACCTGCGAAAAACTGTGAGTGGCCATTAAGAAGCGTGCGATAAAACGCTAGTCAGATGATGCGCTTAGTGAGGGGTCACCTGAGGGTGTTGAGTGGGTCATTGGGGAATGACATGAGGCCTGGAAATGGTCAGTGGGAGCAATTGTGTGTGTGTGTGTGTGTATGTTAGAAATGGTAGTAAGTAATGTTCCAGGGTATTTGTGTGTGTCTGTAGTTAGGGGTGTATGTTTTGCCTGCGTTTTTTGAGATATTGGGCATGAGAATTTTTCCTACATTGCTGGGTTTTGTGGGGGTGGTCATGCCTTTGGGGGTTTAGTTGTGTGTTTAGGGGGGATATGTGCTTCCCCTTTGCTTTATTTTAGCGGGGGATGTTTCCCCTCTGCTTTATTTTAGTGGTGTGTATGTAATTTGCCTGGACATTTGTGTGTGTGTGTTCTCCTGTGTTATTTTGTATGTTCTCATGCGTGTGTGTGTGTGGCCTGTGTTGTATTTTTAGGGTGTTGGTTTGTGTACATGTGTTTTGCTTTTCTGTATAATATATTTTCTTGAGTGGTTTTATTAAGGTCCCTGCTCTTATATACCCATGTTTTTCTTTTAAGAACAGCCTCTAGGGATTGTTCCTTTTTTGGTGGTGGAAAAGTGTAGCCTGTTCTATCTCTGGTCTCTCATAAAAAGGCTTACACTATCTTGTCTTTGTAACAACAACCACTTTATTCAGCTTTCCAGTACTTTCTTTACCACATGGTGTAGTGCTCTTTATTGCCCTCTCTGGTAGCTTGAGAGAATGCATTGTGCACTATTTCTATATATTAACCCCTTCTTTTTAAACAGACTACCCCTTATTTCTTATTGTGTAGTAGATTATGGCTATTGGAAGTTTTGGAATCTATCTCCATAACTGCTTGTACATGTATAATCTTCCTTTTGTTCTCACATACCTCTGTTTCTCCTGTATTCCTTTCCTTTCTTTGCCTGCACTAGGTATAAATGTGGTGTTCCTGCAACACCTGTTACTACTGCTGATTTCCGATGTCCATTTTATTGTTGAACTCTTAACAGAATTTTGTACCTTCAGTGGCTTGAGTAACAGGGTGACCAACTGTCAGGATTTCCCCGGATTTGTCTGGGGTTTTGTTCTATACTGGGTGTCAGAGGGATTTCTGTAATTTTCTATACTGTCCAGGAATGACATGCTTTCCCCTTTAAGGCCTCCATTAGCATAGCAGAGGGGGAGAATGACATGCTCCCCCCCCTCACTGCTCCAATTGGGGCCTTAAAGGGGAGAGCGTGTCATTCCCAGACATTATAGAAAAGGCCCCAATTGGAGTGGTGGGGGAGGGGGAAGACATGCTTTCCCATTCTCTCCTCCAGTCGGGGCCTTTAAGGTCCCAATTGGAGCGGAGGGGAAAGCACACTTTCTGGGGCCTCCAGAATGCATGTCATTTCCCCTTGCCACTTTAATGGCGGCCACCATTAGTATGGCGGGGGGGATGATGCCCCACTGAGTGTCCCCTTTTTTTGGTTTCCCAAAGATGGTCATCCTAAGTAACTTTGCACTTCTGTCATAATATATTTTCTGTTTGAGTCTTATTGTTTTTTTCTGATCACATCTCCCTTCTGGATGTTTGCTGAAAGTTGTAGCTGGAAGATTGGATTTTAGTCATCTGCTCATTAATAGCTGGAGATGATTCTCCCATTATTGGTGTGTTTCTATAGTTCAACAATCTAAACTCTTAAAGGCGGCCTTCCCTCAGGAGGGAGTTAAAAAGCCAAGACACAACTACCACAGTAAAAGAGAGAAGAAAAGAAGAAGAAGAAGAAGAAGAAGAAGAAGAAGACGAAGAGAAATATGATTTCTGAATTTTAAGACCATAAAAGCTTTTATGAATATTTGAAGATATTCATATAGTACCTTATTTAGCTTTTGTTATCTGTATTATTTTAACATGCTGTGTTGGTATATAGGACTGTTATCCTGTGCTGGATTATATTGATTGTGTTTTTGTTGTATTATTATTGTTTTAATCATACCGTACAATGGCTAGATAATTTATGTTGTGAAGTATTTAATAAATGTAATAAAGAAAGAAATAATGAAATATTTTCAAGCAGCTCTGGGACATTCCTTTCAGGTTTTTTGGAAACCATTTATCATTTTGGTAAGTGAAATACAACGTACAGTCATGTGGGATGCAGGGTAGGGGAAAGAACTGCAAGTTTAACAGGAAGTCTACCTTTTTATCTGCGAAATGATGGAGACCTAGGCCCAATCTACACGAACGATTTAGTGTGGAGTGAGAGCAGATCAGGGTCTTTGGTGACACATGAAGTTGTTGCCACTCCACAGTAACCCTGCAGCTTTCCCTGAAAATGGGGCATTTTGGGAAAGTCATTTTACTGTGTCTTTTTTCCTTAATGCAGCTCCCCTGCAGTTCATGTACAGTGTGCCCCATCCCTTGAATTAAATCCTGCATAATGGGCATGCCTAGAGCTGTGTCTGTGACCTGGACAAGGGGTGGGGCTATCCCCTTTCCCCCCATTCTTTTTCATCCGCCACTGGCAGCAGCGTGCTTTTTGGACAAAGGCTTAGGCTTCTTTTCCCACCAGTTAGCACAATTTCACAATAGGGCTGAATTCAGACAACACGACAGTCAATGGTGAGGTAATAATCAACTTTACAGCTGTTCATCTAGGGGGTACTCCCCACACAACATGATAATAAATAATCAACTGTGGTGTGGATTAGGATCAGCGCTGAGTTGACTATGGCAGCATTCGGATGACACAATAGTCAATACAACTGATGATTGTCCCCCCCCCCCCCAGTTGCTTATTGTGTTGTCCGAATTCAGCCTAGGGCTATTTGGCAATAGCACTGTTTCACTCTTTCACCATTACACCTCTCCCCTGCCTTCTCCGCTGATTGTTTTTACTTTGCACTACTTCTCAGTAGCACGATCTCGCAGCACCACAGTTTCATTCTTGGACCACTTTGCAGTTCTGTACTTTTGGAATAGGGGACTTCCCTGAGCAGGGGAGCATGGAGAGGGGTAGGGAGCAAGCCTCTCTCAATCACTACGTGGTCGATGACGTTCAGTTCTACTCACTGGACTCTGCCCACCCAACTCCAAAACATAGCAGCTTCAAGTGCTGTTTGACCCATGGTAGCAGGTTTTTAGGTAGTGTATACTCTGCTTTTCTTGCTTCATGTGTGCTGACGGACCAAAGTGATTTCATGAAAACCAGATTGGAGCAAAAAGCACTTCTCCTACCGTTTCCATGTAGATTGGGTCCTGGAGGGCATAATCTTCTCATGCCATCCAGACCATTCAGAGCCTTATGGAGAACTATTTACAGAAATGGGCAGGAGCCACTTACCTCTGCAAAGTGCTTCTTACATCCTAGAGGAGACAAGAGAGAAAGAAAGAAAGAGGGTGCTCAGTGCCTGGCACATACCGCTCTACGCAGATGCACTCTGGCCCTCTGATATTCAGCTAGTGATGCTTCTGCACAGCACCCTCCTTAGCATAGAACAAAGCCAGCAGGCAAGAAAACACATCTCTGCCTAATGAAGAAGTCACTATAGTGCTATGTCCAGGATTTCCCAATGGAACACACAGACATAACATTGTTCATCTTGGATACTCCTGCATGTGACATAATTGGTACTGCCTTGGTCTTACCTGCAGGAGTTGCCTCGCTGGCTGCTGACACTTCTCCTCCATCTCCCGGATAATACTTTCGAGAGAGGAGAGTTCCTCTGAGAGTATTCCCATGTGCTCATCCCTTTTCCTAGCAATCTCCTTCTCCACTTCTTCCATCCGAGCCAGAAGACGTCTCTCTTCTTCTTCCAGAAATTGGCGTAGTTGTCTGAACTCAGCAACTGTCTTTTCCCTCTCTGCTTTCGTTTCCTTCTGCAACAAGAAGATGGCAAGTGGAGAAAAGAAGCTGAACATCAGGAATAGGGTCCGTCTTTACAGCAAAGGCAGATAAGAATTTTATAAGACTGGCACTTTTCAAAGATATCAAATCAATATTCAACAAAGAAAGAGTTTGAGACTAATGATAGCTAAAAGTTGGAAATGACAAGGGAATTATAGTATAGAAGAATGGTATAAAGGAGTGTGGGATATTGCAATTAATGATAGATTAACATGTATAATGAAAGTTAAGATGGGATTAACTAAAAAGAATGATTTTGGAAGTATTTGGGGAGTATTTTTAGAATATGTTTTAGAAAAAGGAAGAGGATGTACACCTTCAAAAGAATCAATGCAATTTTGGAAAATTGTATAAAATAATAAAGAAGGTCTCAGGGGAAGGGGAGCATGGGGAGTTGTCGAGGGTTTATAAGTATTGTGTTTATTTTATGTGATATATGTTGAAAATTAATAAAATTATTACAAAAAAAAACAAAACAAAGGAAGAGTTTCCTAAATATGCACCACTCTCAGAATGGCCTTCCATTAACCATATTGATAGCAATTCATGCCATTCCAAACATTGTTCTGTGGCACAGATAGGTAATTTTAGATACTGTAGTAATGGTCTCATGCCCCCTTTATGTCTTTAGATAGCCATATCTATTACTTGACGTGTTGAGCACTCCGCTAACATTTCTCTTCTTCCCACTCCTACATCATTCTAGGGTTTACAAATGCTTCTACATTCCTTACAGGTTTGCATGTAATGGCAAACCATGGCTTAATTTACCATGGTTGGTTGAAATGTGGGTTGTAGTTACATGTGAATCAGAAGCTATAGGTAAACTATGGCCCTGTCCAGAAGACACCTTAAACCACGGCTTTAACCGTGTTAAAACCATGGTTTAAGGTATTTTCTGAACAGGGCCTATGAGTTGTTCAATGCAAACAATCCGTGAAAAGAACCCATGGTTTGTTGTTGGGTTGTGAATTGTGGCTTGTGAACATTAAACCACTGGGGAATACATTTTGTCTTCCTTCCTGCAGGATTATACTGGGGGACACTCTGGAGCAGATTTGAGACACATGCAGTGGGTTCTGCAGGCAGCAGATGTCTGATCGGAAGTCCTATTGCAATAAACCCAATAAAATCAGCATCTCTAAACATATGCATGCCCAGAGCTCTGCCCCTGACTATGATATATATATATATGAGAAAGGATGCTGCACTCAGCAGTATCAGCTCCAGTGAGTCTCTGTGTCCATGCCAGCTCAGGTGCTGCCACTGGTCCCGTTTGCTGCTACTCTAATAATAATAATAATAATAATAATAATATATTTATTTATTACCCGCCTCTCCCTCCGGATTTATCACCCGCCATTCTCTGGGTGATTAATCCCCTTCCTGCCCCCGAGATATGGAGCCCTAGGTTTTGGCTCCAAGGTCTAGCCCTAGCTGATTTTGATTCTTTTTATATCACATTTCCCCACATTATTACTGGTTCAGATACTTCTTCCCTGGCTAGTAATATATTGACACTTACAAGGAGGTCTTGGCTTTCCCTTTCTGTGTCTGCTTTATATGCCAGAATTTTCTCTCTGTCCTTCTTCAGAATCTCCAGGCGATGACGGATCAGATCCTGAAGAGAGGAAAAAGTTCTGGTTTGGCTCAGAGTAAGTCAGAGAAAAAAGAGTTGAACAAGATGCTTCTTCCCTGCCATCCATTTTTGTACCTAGGGGTGGGGGAAGCTCTCAAGTGCCCTCTTTATACCACTTTCACTTTGAAATGGGTTACTATATCCAGTTGGTGACTGAGTTTAACACTCACTTAGATGAGGTGATGGAGTGGGAGGGGACAACCTTGAAAATCTCAGCTGGTTAGCACAAAGAGGAGGAGAGAGAGAGCACCAGGATTCAGATGTGATGCTAAGCCATTGTGGTTCATGTTTGGGAGCAATCCATGTGGGGTTAGCATGTCGTGGGGTGGGTGAAATCCCCTCCTATGATCAGTAAATGACCCACTATGGATACACAATCAGGATGGCTTACTGTGTCATATGGTGGGAGACATGTTATGGGAGATCCATTAATAAATCCCAAAATGGTGGCAACTGCCTAGAGCATCCTGAACTATGCTCTAGCATGTGCAGCTAACCTCTATGGTTGCCGTTGCATAGTGATGGCTGGAGCAGACAGTGCGAGCCAATTCCCGCCATGTCAGCCACTGGGATATCCAGCTGCCGTGACAGGAGGTCGCAGATCTACCTACAAAGTGGGGAAGGGTAAGTAAACCACTGCATGCTGCATGGTTCCCGGTCACATGATGGGTGCATACAATGTGGTTTTCCTACCCCTCCCTGCTCTGTAGTTCCACTACCCACCCAGTGATCATCTGAACTCACCCAGAGTTTCTTTGCTGCCCTCATTGCTCCTGAATATACCTAACCATAGGCACACACCAGTGTTCAATAGTATCTACTAGGAGTTTTCTCCCATCTGCACTCAAGCCATCTCCTCCTTCATTTCATCGATCTTACCTTTGGGGTATACCATGGCAGGATGCGAGCTCTCCTGTGGACAGGGTGCTCAGGAACAATTGTGTCACCCACCCAGACCATACCTCTCTTCCACATATCAACCAGGGTTTCTACAGGTCAGCCTAGAATTGATTCTACAAAGGCTTGGGATATTTCCTTATTTGTGCATATGCAACTTGCTCACCTTGTTCTTACGGTATTCCTTATGAAAAGCCTTTTCAGTTAGATGTTTACTTGAGTAGTTTACATGTAGCTAAATACCTCAGGGCTTTCACTTTAGCCTGACTTAATGTTTTCTTTTTCTCTTCAGTTTAGCTCAATGGGGAGAGCAATTCTGGGGACACTGGGCAAACATCCCAGGGACCATAGGATGGCTTAGATTCCCCCCCCCCCCAAAGGTTCCAATCTCAGATGGGGGAGTCAATGATCTGATACTCAAGAACTGTACCAGCTTCCTCTGCGATGTCAGAAAATTGACCTCGGAGAAAGGAAAAAGGAGGTGTTCCGGTAAGTGGGGAGGGGAGGAGACCAGAGGGGCCAGGATACAATTTATCCTAGCCCTCCTCCAGCCACCTTCCCTCTCCCTCTGAAGCGCCCATGCTAAACAGACTGAAAAGCCCATCTAAAGAACAAAAAGAGATCGGAGGACTGAGGGGAAAAGTTCAGCTCTGCAACTTCTCCTCTGTCCTGCCTGCTTCAGGCCACCAAGGGATAAGAATCTTGGAAGTCTCCTATTGGCTTATCTATGTAATAACCAGGAGGTGGCAAAAGAAATAACACTAGAGCTTTTGTGTGTTGGGGGGAGAGGGGGTGGTTGGAGTCAATTTGGTTAACTGGAAGTCCCAGCTGTGAACTGGAAGAGTGTGAGGCCTGGTTGTTCAAAAGGCCCATCTACGTGTGTTTTCATTTTTAAAAAAAACTTCTGGATTTAACTGGCCCTTCTGCTATCCTCACATGAAAATGTTTTCTGATACCTCTGCATGCAACACTTTTTATACTGGTACTTGTGAGAAATCTGACTGGTACTTTGCCCTCTTGAGGAACTGGTTTCTTATGTCAATATTTGACAGCTCTGGAAAGTTCTTTGAACCTTGTCAACTAGCTCTAGCTTAAGCATTTTAAATCTATATTTGATTTCCCTATTTAGCTGCTGCTGCTTTCATTTTAAATATCTGATCATTGTTCTGGGCGGTTCTAGTTTTCCAGGTCAGAAAAATTAATGGCTGTTTTTAGGCTGTGGCCTTTCCATGCTGCTCGAACAAACATCACAGCAACGTTAAAATGGTGTATTCTGGAAGCAGCCAAAGTCACAGTAGGTTATATTTTTACTTTTTCCAATTCTACTCCAACACCCCAGCAACAGAGCAGGAAAAGGGAGAGGGGAGAGATCTCCCAGAGCAGGACTGATGGTGGGCCACTGTGAGAACAGAGTACTGGACTGGATGGACCCTTGGTCTACTCCAGCAGGGTTCCTCTGATGTTCTTAGAGCTCAGCAGGTTAAGAAATCTGACTATTTCTCACAAGCCACAGAGTTTACTCCAGCCACCTGGGATAGTGTGAGCTTCCTTTTCCTCCTCTTTTTCTTCCTCTTGCTTCTCACTGGCTGGTTCTCCCTTTTCACCTCTTTTTCACCTTTCAATGGCCCCCTTTCCACTCCTCTCTTCTGCCTTTCTGAGTAAAAGCTAAGCAAGATCCTAGCCGAGGAGAGTTTCAAGATTCCCCCATCCTTCTTCAGAGCCTTGGATTGTACAAGACACTTTTAATGCTCTTTAATCCCCTTCCTTGTCAAATTGCACAGTGGTTTCCTACCTGGTACTCTTGGGAAGCCTCCTCCAAAGGAACCACCTTGTGACCTTCATGTTCCTTAGATCTGTCACACACCAAACAGATGGGGGTTTCGTGGTCTTTACAGAAGAGTTTCAGGGGTTCCTGGTGTGACTCACAAGCACTCCCTGTCTCCCTCTGAAGAGTGAGTTTCTTGCTGATTTCTGCAACACTTGCGAGCTGTCGATTTGTAATGAGATTCCTTTGCTGGAAGGGATTTCTACACTGAGGGCAGGAAGCAACTCTCCCTGTCTCACTGAAGCACCGGGCCACACAGGCTTGGCAGAAATTATGCCCACACTCTGTAATGGTCACAGGATCCTTGAAATACTCCAGGCAGATGGGGCAAGTGGCTTCTTCACTCAGATCTTTGACAAGACCTCCAGTAGCCATGACTGCCTCACCCTGAACACAGACCTAGTTTCGCTTCTTTTATTTTCACTGACTGGGTGTCTCCCTTCCTGTAAATGACTTCCTGATGATCTCATATGGATCATCACGTGAAAAAGACAGAATGAGGTAGAGGAACGGCCTCTTGTTAAAGGGAGAGCCAGGAGAGCCACTACCACCTCCTGACCACCCATTAGACCACCCATGGAGAGAGCTTATGTGGAGGCATTGGGGGTAAGCTGAGGGAAGCACTTGTCTTTCCAAGCTCTGTTGCCCAGTGCTGACATCAACTGTGGATGCTAGGAAGCCAAACTACAGCAAGGAATTCAAGGAGGAGTTGGGCAGGGAGGAGAGTGTGTGTGGCTGGAGCAGCCCTGTGCTGCCTCCCTCCAAAACCGTGTGTTTTTACTTCCCTGTGGTAGTGTCAAGTAATCCTGACACCAAGGAGAGAGCATGGGCTTTCTGGTGGCCATCCGGGTACTGGAGCCGCCCTGCCCTCTTCCTGGTGGAAGGCGACCAATCGCTGGTCACTTTCCCCCAAGGAACTCCCCTAGATTAGCCCCGGAGCGACATCAGATGTCAGAAGAGCTGTATTGACCTCGCTCCCATTTAAAAAGTCTGGTTACGTCCCTGACTTCTTCAATGTGCAGCTTTGCAGGAAAGCCCCAAGGTGACTGTGAATCTGTGGCTGCGTTGTATAACTGACACAGAAGACTTGCCGCTACCACAGAGCTTTCCCTGCGTATAGACATTTTGAAGGAGACTTAAAAATGTCATCGATCAGGTGGCAGGAGAAGCCAGCTGGGAAAGAAGCAGGAGTCCATGAGCACAGAAGGGAAGGCTGCCAGGCACAGTGGCTATTCCTCTTTCCCTCAGAGGATGTGAGGCTCCCCTTTTGATCCTGGAGGAGGCACTTGCCTAAAAGGTGTGAGTGTGGGTAACAAAAACAATAAGTGTGCTGTATAATTTTCACTTAGTTGTTATGATGTCGAGATGTTCAAAGCAGCATATATTGTTGTAAATCTGGTTGTGATGTATATTGAATAAATTTGGATGTGATGTGCATTGAATAAATCTCCATGTGGCATAAAATGCAAATGGTTCTGTGCTTCCTTGAATCAAAAGTAAATCATGAGTTATTTTTTTCTGATATTGCCACACCATACATTCCAATACCATGTAGGTAAATTCAAATTATCTGGGGGGCGGGGGTGTCCCACTGCTGTGTAATTGTCTGGCAAGTGGCAATTAACAAAAATGATAGCAAATCTTTACATTTTATACTTCTGCACAGCTAGAGGAGAAAAAAGGGAAGCTAATTTTACAGCAACTTGGCAGCCTTCTTACTGTTTTGTTTAGAACTGAATATAGAAGATGGGCCTCCAATTAATCAACTGGATTTTGGGGGTAGTAGATTCTAATTTGGTATAGAAACGGATCAATTAACAACCATTAACAATGGATAAAATATTAGGGATGTGCACTGGATCGGACCCGATCCACGATCTGAGTCCGGTCCAGTGGGAAATCGGATAAATTATCCGATTTCCGATCCCGCAGCTGGATCGGCCGATCCAATCCGAACCGGTCCGAAAAGGCTCCGAACCGGTTCGGAGGATCGGAGGATCGGCGGGCGCCCACTGGCGCCCACCGCCGCTTCCATTGGCGGGCGCCAGCGGGCGCCCGCCGATGAAAGTGGACAGCGGGGGGGAGGGAGGAGGGGGGCCCTTACCTTCCCGGCCCGGCGGCTCCCGTCCGGCGCCGGCGCCTACTACTCCCAGCAGGCTCCGCGGCCTGCTCTAGGGTGGCGCGCCGGGTGATGTCATCACCCGGCGCGCTACTCTAGAGCAGGCCGCGGAGCCTGCTGGAAGTAGTAGGCGCCGGCGCCGGACGGGAGCCGCCGGGCCGGGAAGGTAAGGAGGGGGTGCGTGGAGGGGAGGAGGGGGCGCGCGGAGGGGGGAGGGGGGCCCTTACCTTCCCGGCCCGGCGGCTCCCGTCCGGCGCCGGCGCCTACTACTCCCAGCAGGCTCTGCGGCCTGCTCTAGGGTGGCGCGCCGGGTGATGTCATCACCCGGCGCGCTACTCTAGAGCAGGCCGCGGAGCCTGCTGGAAGTAGTAGGCGCCGGCGCCGGACGGGAGCCGCCGGGCCGGGAAGGTAAGGAGGGGGTGCGTGGAGGGGAGGAGGGGGCGCGCGGAGGGGGGAGGGGGGCCCTTACCTTCCCGGCCCGGCAGCTCCCGTCCGGCGCCGGCGCCTACTACTACCAGCAGGCTCCGCGGCCTGCTCTAGGGTGGCGCGCCGGGTGATGTCATCACCCGGCGCGCTACTCGAGAGTAGGCCGCGGAGCCCGCTGGTAGTAGCCGCCGGCGCCGGACGGGAGCGGACGGGCCGAGAAGGTAATCAGTGGCGGGGAAGGGGGCTTACCCCCCCCCCGGAGCCGTCCGCTTCTATCCGCTGGCGCCCGCGGGCGCCAGCGGATGGAAGCGGGCGGCCCCAGGGGGGGTAGGGAGCGCGGGGGAGGGGGCTTACCTGCCGGGGCCATCCACAGCGGACGGCCCCGGGGGGGGAGGGAGTTAGGCCCCCCCTCACCCACCCGCCGCCATTTTTTTCTCATAGACTTGCATTGCAATGCAAGTCTATGGGGAAAAAAATGGCGGCCGATCCAAAAATTAACGATTTTTGGGTCGGGATCGGACTCGATCCGGTCCGGGGGGCCTCCGATTTTGTCCAAACCGGTCTGGGAGAAAATTGGAGGTCCCGATCCGGGTCCCGATCCGATCCGGGGGGTCCGTGCACACCCCTATAAAATATCCTAATTGTGTTATCTACAGGAGCACTGAACGTGTGACTTTATGTGACATATTGTTATAACTAAGGCTGTACTTCTTTACACAGTGCATAAACTAGGGTATTTGCAAATACAAGGTGTAGTGTGGAGTGGCTAGTGCACTAGACTGGGAGTCGGGAGATCCAGGTTTTAGTCCCCATTCAGCCATAAAGCTAATTGGGTGACTTTGGGCCAGTCACAAATTCTCAGCCCAACCTACCTCACAGGGTTCTTCTTGTTGAGCGGAGAAAAATGGAGAGGGGAAGAATTATGTATGCCGCCTTGGGCTCCTTGAAGGAAAAAAATGTCAGAGTTTGTGATGCACTGCACTCTCTGAGCATGTACAGAGTGCAAGCACACAGCAGCGGAATAACAGCAGAGCTCACTGGTAGTAGACAGATGTCCTGGTAGTCAGTAAACACTCAGACACAGCAGTGTTTTAAACTACTATACTAAGTTTACTTACAAGTATTTACATAGAACAAAACATTCCTCTAATATCTTCAGCAATACTTCCAACCAACCATAACCTACCACTAACATTCACCATCATCATCACCCACACTGTTTCTCCACATGCTGTACATTTATAGCACTGTGGACCTATCACAGCGTTGGCTGCATATCTCCCCATGTGTTGCTATGCCTTCCAGCACACAGGGAAGAAACCAAATGACCTTGGTCTTTAGGTGCTTACCAGCTGCACTTGATTTGGCAACTGTTCAGAGTACTTGAGATATCAAGTCATCTCTCTTCTTCTTAGTAACAGAAAAAATACATTTGCTTTTATATTTAAACAAATAAAATCTTAACAAAAAAAAAGCAAAAATAAAATAAAAATAGTGCTTTGTCAATTTGGGTGACTTTAAAAGGGGATTAGGCAAATTTATGGAGGAGAAGGCTATCAATGATTAGGCTGACCATCTGAAAAGGAGGACAGGGCTCATGTAACTTTAACAGTTGTAGAGAAAAGGGAATTTCAGCTGGTGTCATTTGTATGCAATTAGTTCCTGATGAAATTCCCTCTTCATCTAGGCTGACCAGGTGGCTCGGGATTTCCCGGTCCTAACCGGGAATCCAGGGGCAAACCGGCCCAACCGGGGGGCGGGGGGGCAAACCGGGGTGGCGGGGGGTCACGCGGCGGTGGCAGCAAGCAAGGAGCGGCGGTAGACCCGGCGGCACTTACCTGCTGGGGAGGCCGCTTCCCGGGCTCCTCCGCCGCCTTCGCTGCCGCTGCCGGGCTCATAAGGCCAGAGGCCGCGCGGAAGAGGCAGGAGAGGGCCTGATCCGGAAGTGACGTAACCGGCCCACTCCCGCCTCTTCCGCGCAGGCGGCGACGGACGACCCTGCGCGGCTGCGCGGGCGACGGAGGACCCGGCGGGGCCGCGCAGGCGGCGAAGGAGGACCCTGCGCGGGCGACGGAGGACTCCGTGCGGCCGCATAGTCCTCATCGACAGCAGGGGTTTGCGCTTGCTAGACAAAGGTGCACAGATATGAAGAAGCATAAAGACTCCAATTCTTTTGTGTTGAGAAGCTGTCTTGTGGTTTCAGGAAGACTCACAAATTTATGATAGCATAATAAGCTTTGGTCAACTAGCCTCTAGTGCCAAAATAACTTGACTGGCTTACGTACCATGACATGAGCCAGGGGTGGATGGGTCATTCTGCCTCAGGCAGCAAAATGTCTTGGGCTGGCCTGGGAGGGGCAATAAAGCATGCTTTCCCCTCCTCCGCTCCAATTGGGGCCTTCAGTGCACACCCTAATGAAACGAGATGTGCAGGCCAATGAGCCCAGGCTGCTCTGCATCCATGCTGCTCTCTCCGATGTGATGTGGGGCAGCCTGGGTGTTGGGAGTCACTTGCACAGGGAAGATCAGTCCTGCCACTCATTCCCCCACCCCACCCGCTATCTCTGATTGCTATGAATTCATGAGGACCTGTCCTCACATTGAATGACAACTAAGGATATACAGGAGCAGATGGTGAATGACTTTGTCAAAAGCTTTTTGCAACTTCAAGTATGTAAGTTTCACAAGCCTTGCCCTCTTTTGCATCTGGTTACACTAGGCAGGGCTCCTGCAGCTTTAAGTGTTGTGATGAAGAGGGAATTTCCCCAGGTGCTGCATGCAACTGTTCAAGATACAGGAGCCCTGTCCTCCTTTCCATATGACCACTCTACCAAAATGCACACCAATTTAAGTGCCGTTCCATACACAATCAGATTTTATACTGAGTGATTTTTTCCTACTGCTTTAATGTTGTTTTTATCCTTCTCCTGTGTTTTACATTTTTTTACATTATATGTTCTACCTAGGGGTTTTTTCTTTCTAATTTGGGTTTTGTTTTTGTTTTTTTCTTAAATTGTTTTTTATTTTGGTTACCCACTTTGGGAATGTCTTTACAAGTTGAAAAGGAGTCGAAATAAATCGTCAATAAATGCCTTGAAATTTAAAAAGATGAATATTTTCGAGTTTGAGAGAAATCTCTTTAGCATATGGGATACTTTCTGACCCCAGTGATTTGTTAATGTTAATTTTTCAATTCCCATCACTTCTATTTGACTTAATCCTTCTGACTTGACTCTTGCTTTGACCTCCCTTTGGCTGCTACTGCTTTCCTCATCTTCAAGAAGTTGTTGTTGGTGAACAAGCCACTCCGAAGCCACGGCCTGCTGTGCAGTTCTGGGGTAATGTATTAACCTTCCCACTGGCTTGAGATGAAATGAAAAGCTGCAGTTCAGGGCTTGAATCAGCAACTTGGCATGAAGCAGGTCACTGAGAAACATAGGCTGACCAGATAAAATCCAGGTCAGGGCTCATGTAATTTTAAAAGTTGTAGAGAAAAGGGAAGTTCAGCCAGTGTCATTTGTATGCAATTAGTTCCTGGTGAAATTCTCTCTTCATCACAACAGTTAAAGTTGCAGGGGCCCTGCCTTCTTTTGTATATGGTCACTCTAGTATAGTGCCTGCACCTTTAACTGTTGTGATGAAGAGGGAATTTCACCAGGAACTAATTGCATACAAATGACACTGGCTGAAATTCCCTTTTCTCTACAACTGTTAAAGTTACATGAGCCCTGACCTGGATTTTATCTGGTCACCCTAGAGAAACATGCATAGGACTGGACTGTTATTTGGAAACAGTTTAAAGTCACAAAGAGGATCCCCCTTTTGCCAGATTTGTTTCTACTTGCTTTATAGATTGTGTGCCTCTTAAAGTTTATATATTTTCCCTTCCCCAGATGCGCTGCTACCTGGACTACATCTGAAGAAAGGTAAATTTCCAATGTGAACCAAGTCCATATGAGGGAAGTGGCCTGTATTTCATTGGGGCTAAACAATTTGGTCCTGCACACTTTGGAACTATAAGTAAGTTAACTCTGAGTAATCAGCAGCCCTACAGAGATGCTTGGGCTCTCCATCCCTATGTACAAGGAAGGCACAGATAGTGGGTGATGGCAATCAGCTCCTCCCCTCCTTACTTTCCATGCATTCAAATGCACTTTTGCAACATGTGCCCATGTATACAACTGGGAGGGCTCCATACAATCAGGAAGTATGAAAAAGCTCCGTGCCCGTTTCTGGTCCCGTGCTTACTCGTGAGTGAGATGACACCAGATGGGATGGGCACCCACATCTCCCATAGTCTCGGAATGTTCCCAGGAACACTAGAAGAATCGGGTTTTCCCAGGGTTTCTTTATCCCTGGGAAAACCTGTTCCTGTTCCCCCTTCCCCCGGGAGCCCCTGTGCATCATCTAGATGCACAGGGACGATCCGGGGACAATCAAAGGATTTATGGCAGATCTAGAAAGGGCCTCCATTGGCCCTCATTCAGTCCATTACCATGTCCAGGCTCCGATGCACAGCCATTGGCTCACCTGGATTTGATGAAAAAGAGAGGTTCAGCCGGGTGTCATCCACATAATGAGGACACTTCAGCCCACAATATGCAGATAACACCCAGCTGTACCTCTAAGGGTTCTGTTGGGAATGAAGTCCTTCTCCCCTAATTCCCAAGAACTAGCGCAAGGGCAGTCATTATACCACAGAAGTCTCATATTAGTAGTATATAAAAAGGAAGGGGCCAGCCACAACACTTGCAAGGCCGCCTCTTCACCAGCAGCAGCGTCTCGGTGGGTTTTCTTGCCGCTGCCACGCCCGTGCTGCCTCTTTGAAGGTAAGTTTTGTTGTTTTTTACTTTTTAATTTGGGGCGGGAGGACCGAGGAGGCATGGAGTTTAGGTTTTCTTATTTTTTAATTTGCAGAAGAAGGGAAGGACCGAGGAGGCGCTGAATTTAAGATTTTTAAATTTTAATTTGCAGAAGGGGGGGGAGTACCGAGGAAGCACATTTTTCTTGGAGGTGCGGAGGTGGTGTAACTTTAACAGTTGTAGAGAAAATGGAATTTCAGCCAGTGTCTTTGTATGCAATTAGTTCCTGGTGAAATTCCCTCTTCATCACAACAGTTAAAGGTGCAGGCACTATACTAGAGTGACCATATACAAAAGAAGGCAGGGCCCCTGCAACTTTAACTATTGTGATGAAGAGGGAATTTCACCAGGAACTAATTGCATACAAATGACACTGGCTGAAATTCCCTTTTCTCTACAACTGTTAAAGTTACATGAGCCCTGAGCTTCTTTTCATATGGTCAGCCTAGCTTATGGCTCGCTGCACCATCCCCTTCCTTGCCCAGCCCATGGCGACCAATCAGTGGTCAAAATGAGGGTGAAGAGCACCCAACCACCTCAAATTACACTAAGACCAAAGATAATCAGTTTAACAATATTTATATTTGTGTATAACTGCTATATATAACCAAACTTCCAAGTGTTTACAGCACGCTATGGTATGAATACAATTATTGCACTATTCATAATACAGAAAATCACACAATGTTAACAAAACTCCACCATTTAAACCCAAAGGTATCCTGGTCTTAAGTATTCATTCAGTATAACAACAATAATTCAATACAAATTGTTAATATAATAAATCAAAAATCTGTATAACATCAGTAAACATTCATGGTATCATACCATAGATCCATATGACCAATCAGGTTCAAGGTTGTCTACAACACGTGGCACTGCTCTATGTGGGTAAAACTACACGAAGTATCCGGACTAGAATAATTGAACACCGTTTGAAAATTAAGAACAAAATAGAGGAAGCACCATTGGTGCAACATTTCACCACGCTTAACCATCATTATGATGATTTTCAGTTTCTAGTAATTGATTTGGTTTAATCCTTTAAGTATCATCATCAGGATATTGAAACTTTACTTTTACAGAAAGAGGCGGAGTGGATTTATCATCTGCAAATGATGCATCCCACAGGATTGAATACACAATTTGATTTGGCAGCGTTTCTGGTTTAAAGTTGCTAATCAGCTCGTTTACTTGCAGCTGGAATGTTAATATAAGCATCCTTCACTAGTAATCAGTTTACAGCTGCTACGGGGATTTTTGGAAAGGAACGCTGGGCTTTCGAATGGTAGGGTGCTTAGGTCTCTCTGACAAGCAATTTTTAGTTTTAAGTTTGAGGTTTATTTAAGACTATAATATCTTATCATACTCTTTCTGGGTTTGACTGGGAGGCTTTGTCCCCACATACAAGACCACGGCATGTACTCCTGATTAAGGTGGGGAGTGTGGTTCATTAGTTTTGATCTTTTTATATGTTATTAAGCTTATGTGGAACTATTAGCTGTATAATGGACTATATTTGATATTATGTTTTCATTACAGTATTGTTTGAAGAAGCATGGTGAAACAGGTTTAGACAACCGAGTTCCTGTCATAATAATTTGCTGATAGGAGTTGAAAAAAACAATACAGATAATATATGCTGGAAAGAAATTTACTTTGGGTTGCTACATGCTGGCAAGAGAAGTGGGATTAATACAGTAACCATGTGTTTGTAAACAACCTTGTACCTGATTGGTCATATGGATCTATGGTGTTGTGATATCATGAATGATTACTGATATTATACAGATTTTTGGTTTATTATATTAACAATTTGTATTGAATTATCGTTGTTATACTGAATGAATGCTTAAGACCAGGATACCTTTGGGTTTAAATGGTGGAGTTTTGTTAACATTGTGTAATTATCTGTATTATGAATAGTGCAATAATTGTATTCATACTATAGTGTGCTGTAAACACTTGGAAGTTTGGTTATATATAGCAGTTATACGCAAATATAAATATTGTTAAACTGATTATCTCTGGTCTTAGTTTATTTTGAGGTGGTTGGGTGCTCTTCACCCTCAGTTTGTACATTATTCCAACCACTGCCTTTTGTTTTTTGGATGACCAATCAGTGGTTGCCCTAGACTTGGCACACCTCCAAGAAGTGCTGGAGTAAAAGCAACAGACGACAAATGCGATTGTCGCTTCACTCCAAACTAAAAATGACGGACTAAACGCTCGACTTTTTTAGTATGGAACTTTGAGGCTTTGCCCCTAGATGGCTTCGGATTGGAGGCAGAGTCATGTAACCCAGCTGCCACCAATCCGAAGCCACTGCGATGGAAAGGGACCGTCTAGAGGTACGCCAAGAGAAAGGGCTCCTTTGCATGTTTGGCTCTTGCTCCCAGGTTGATGCCTTCAACTGTTGCAAAAGTGAAAGAGAGACTAGATTTTTACAGATATCTGTTGCCAACCCAGATGTCTGTTGCCAATAGGGAGGGCAGAATCAGCTGGCTGCTCTCTGCTGAGCAGTCTCAACTGGCCAATTCACAGAGGCAGCATCAAGGGAGGGTGAATTCTCTGCTCTCCTGCCTCCCTCCATTTCCCCCAGCACACACACACACTCAAGGGGGGCTTCCAGATGGAGGTCTCCCAGCAGTGCCAATGAGGAGGCATCATGCAGCTTTTCCATCTGTTTCTTCTAAACAACAGATTTTCCATGTTAAGAAGAAAGACGGAGAAGTGGTGGGAAAGCACAGGAGGGATAGGAGTGGAAGACAACATAAAATTCCATGAATAAGGGTGCCTCTACAAGAGAGGTTTAAAGCTCTTTGAAGTCTCATTAAAAAATTTACCTCTACACCAGCGGAGCGCAAATGGGGCGAAGAGGCGCGTTATCTCCCCGATTGTGCGCATTATCGAATGCGCGTTAAATAGCGAGGTTTTTTTGCTCCGTCCATTAAAGCGCATTTTGAAGGGAAGCTGCTGCCGCCGCTGCTGCTCCTCACGAGTCGCGGCGGGCTCGAGCTGCCGAACTGTCCCTTCCGCTTGCCGGAGCAGCATGAGGAGGGGGCTGCTGCTCCGGCGAGCGGAAGGGACAGTTCGGCAGCTTGAGCCCGCCGTGACTCGCGAGGAGCGGCGGCGGCGGTAGCAGCTTCCCATCCCCTCTCGAGTGGTATTGCCGTTTGCATCTCCTCCTCCACCGCCTCAGCCCCCAGTCGCCAGCCAGTTTCCCTCCAGTCACGAAAGCAGCCACATTTCCAAGGCAGCCAAAGGTGCCTGGCAGCGTCCAGTAGCTCTCACGCACCCCTCTCTCTCCACTGTCCTCCGGCTCCTGCTGAGGGGATCAGGCTGTCAAAAGGTGCTTGCGGGGAAGGAGTCGCAGGCGGGCAGGCGGGCGCCCAGAGACGAAGCAGCCGTGCCCGCCCGCCTGCCTGCGACTCCTTCCCCGCAAGAGGGGCGCCTCCTGCTCGGCACCACGGCGGGGGGCCCAGCGGGAGGAGGAGGAGGAAGAAGAGGGGGTAAAGGAAGGTGAGGAGGAGGAGGAGCGCTCACCTGCTGCCCACAGCCTACCAGACAGCCAGCTGGGGAGCGGTGGGGAGGGGAGGGAAGCGCCTTTTGTCACCGCCTCTCGTGCAGAGGTATTAGGCATAAAGGCGCTTCAGCGATAGTGCGCATAATCGCCTAACCGGGCGCAAAAGCGAATCCTTGTAGAGGGGACCTAAGGCAGGGCCAGGCTCCAATAATAGCCTTATCTGGAAGCACCCAAGAGTAAAATGGTTTGAGGGTGTTTTTTACTTCTTGTAAAATGGCTTGAACACAGGAGGGGCAGGATCCAGATATTTTGGATAAATCACTAACATGGAGTGACCCTCATGAGGGAGGTCCCATTTGGGAGGGGTGGAATGGGAGGGGCTGTGGGGGCTTCCCAGGGAAAAGGGAGGGAATCCAGGGGAGGGGGAGTTGGCCATTCAGGGTGGGCTGTAAGGACAGAGGGAGGGAAAGGTTGGAGAGGTCTGGGGAAACTGGTTTTGGGAGCTATACTAGTTTTGATTCTGCTATGGGCATTTGAGTTTTTCATGCTCCTGTTGCCATAACTGTTTTGTTTTCATATTCCCTGATTTTAGAGGCAATCTGTGATTCCTGTGGGATGTTAAGACTTAAGACCTCCATCACTGTTCCAGAGGATTCTGTTGATCTTCTCTTTTCCTCCTCTCTCTCCGTCCCCAACAGCAAATGTGACTCTGGATCCAGATACAGCTCATCCCAGGCTCATCTTGTCTGAGGATCATAAAAGCGTGAAATGGGGAGACAAATGGCAGGATGTGCCCAACAATCCTGAGAGATTCAACTTCTATCCTTGTGTGTTGGGACGTGAGGGATTCATGACAGGCAGACATTTCTGGGAAGTCAGTGTGGGAAGTGAGGAAGACTGGGCTGTGGGGGTCGCCAAAAAGTCTGTGAAGAGAAAAGACAGGATTCTCCCTAAACCTGAGGAAGGGATCTGGGTTGTGAGGTATCATGAAGGCATATACAAGGCTTACAACCACCCCCATCACCCTCCTCTGTCCCTGAGTGGGGAGCTCAGGAAGATCAGAGTGTCTCTGAATTACAATGAGGGGAGAGAGACCTTTTATGATGCTGATAGGGCGACCCTCCTCTACACCTTCTCTGGAGGTTCCTTTGCAGGAGAGACCCTTCTGCCCTTCTTTTGTATATGGGGAAAAGGCCACCTCAGCATCTCTCATTGAGGCAGCTCAGAGCCTTCCTCACTCACCCTCCTCTCCAGACCAGACTGGTTAGTCTAAGACCCCCTCTACAAGAATTTGGTTTGATGCCTGGTTCTCCGATTATGCGCATCTTCTCTGAAGCGCTTTATGGTAAATGACTGTATGCGGGAGGTAATTGAGCGCACAACTGGTGGCCTTACCGGTTGTTTGAAATGCGCTTTAGAAGTAGTTAATGCGGAGAATCTCTTGTTTACATAGGCTGCCTCTACACGAGACCTTTAAAGCTCTTTGAAGTCTCATTAAAATTTTTACCTCTAGAAGAGCGGATCGCAAATCGGGAATTGAGGCGACTTTTCTCTCAGATTATGCGCATTATCGAATGCACGTTAAATAGGGAGTTTTATTTTCCTCCAGCCGTTAAAGCGCATTTTGACTATGTGAACAAGCGATTCTCCGCATTAACTACTTCTAAAGCGCATTTCAAACAACCGGTAAGGCCACCAGTTGTGCGATCAATTACCTCCCGCGAACAGTCATTTACCATAAAAGCGCTTCCAAGAAGATGCGCATAATCGGAGAACCAGACGTCAAACCGAATTCTTGTAGAGCGGGTCATAGTCAAAATGCGCTTTAACGGGCCGCAGCAAAATAAAACTCGCTATTTAACGTGCATTCGATAATGCGCATAATCGAATAGATAATGCACTTCAACTCCCGATTTGCGCTCCGTTCATGTAGAGGTAAATTTTTTAATGAGACTTGAAAGAGCTTTAAACCTCTCATGTAGAGGCAGCCTAAGAATCAAATCTTTCTTTGTCAAGGGCTCCTTTTCCCCTTCTACAAAGGTCCCCAGAAAGGCCTGCAGTCACAATCACCAGAACTAAATGAACTAAAATGCTGTCTGATTTCCTCCCTGCCTTTCCCAGACTTCCTTCATCCCTTACTTCTTAAAAGAGACAGTAGCACATAAAGCTGATCTATTTTTTTAAAGATACACAGGGCTCAGGTTAGCAGTGTGGCAGCGGCGTGAGGCGGTGTCCCCCTCCCCCTCCGCATTGGCGCTCCTTCCGGCCATCTACAGAGGAAGGAGTGCAATTGCAAGCTTCCCTGAAGGTGTCACCGCCACCTTGCCTGCCCTTCCAAGATTAGGTTGTTGTTTTTATTGACCTACATTTTTTTCTTTGTTCTTTTCTTTTTTAAAAAGCTGTAAATGTGAAAGGCCACATTTACAGCTAAATGGGGGGGGGGGGGACAAGGAGGGATGAATAGGATGCTCCCTCCCTCTCAGAATATCCCCCCCTTTATTTTTTATTTTTTAAACAAGGATCTGCAGAAGCACAGAGGTGCTCCACGCCCTTCCCTGCCCAGCCGATGGCAACCAAACAGTGGTTGCCATAGACTGTGGCATGACTCGCAGCAGCTCCGGAGCAAGAGCGACAGATGGCAGATGTTGTCGTCATCTCTCTCCAAGCTAAAAAAGTCAAGGTAAGTCCCTGACTTTTTTAGAGCGGAGCTTTGGGGCTTTGCCCTTGGATGGCTTTGGAGTGGCGGCTGTGTCACGTAGATCACTTGCCGCCACTCTGAAGCCACTGTGGGGAAAAGCCCCCTTCTAGAGATACCCACAGCTTCCATAACCTTCAGTCCTTGGCCCCCTCCACAAGGATGCGCTTTTGCGCCCGGTTCGGTGATTATGCGCATTATCGCGGAGGCGCATTTACTCCTAATCCCTCTGCACGGGAGGCGGCGAGAGGCGGCGAAGCGCATTAATTGATGTCCAAAAAGCGCTTTACAGGAAGTTAATGCGCATAATCGCTTGTTCACACGGCGAAAATGCGCTTTAACGGCCGGAGCAAAATAAAAGTCGCTATTTAACGCGCATTCGATAATGCGCATAATCCGGGAGATAACGCGCCTCTACGCCCGTTTTGCGCTCCGCTGGTGTGGAGGTAAAATTTATAATGAGCCTTCAAAGAGCATTAAACCTCTCTTGTGGAGGTAGTCCTTGTTTCACTTTCCATTTTCCTTCTCCCCTTCCCATCAAAACCTCCATTATCTTCTAAGATGGAAACCTCACCACAAAAACAGTCTCTCTCTCTCTCTCTCTCTCTCTTGCACATGCACACACATGGGTCCATTGTGGCTTATCAGAGATCCTGATGTCACATTCTTGCCAACATCTCTGAATTCAAAAAGACCTCTTGTTCTGCTATTTCACAAGCACAAATATCTTATGGGGATGGTAATGTCCAAACCTCTGAATCATTCCCCACAGCCACTTTGCCAGTAGCTCACGTCTCCACTGGTAAGCTGAGAATCTGGTGAAATTCACTCTTCTTCACAACAGTTAAAGCTGCAGGAGCTATACTATAGTGACAAGATACAAAAGAGGGCAGGGCTCCTGCAGCTTTAACTCTTGTGATGAAGAGGGAATTTCACCAGGTGCTGCATGCATGCGAATGACACCTGCTGAAATTCCCATTTCCATATTATAATGGGCAAAGAGATCCATCTCATTTATTTTCTTTAAATAAATTCAAATAAATTACAACCTTGGGAATGATGATATATCATCATGTTCTGTTGTTCCCAAGATGCAGTTTTAAAAGATATGGAAGGGCAGCTGCATTGGATTTAATTTTTTTTTTCAAAACTAAAAAAAGATAGACCTGCTGGCCACCTCCCCTAATAGGAAGAATCCCCTACCGAAACTTCAAACCCAACACAACTAAGACTGGACATGGGGGCTAAAGTTGAAGGCCCTGCAGCCTAGGGGGGCACAGACAGACCATTCAGAGAGTGGCAGGTGATGGGGGCAGAGGCATATACTTTGGTAATATCCAGAAGTTGATTTTTCTGGGGAGAAGTTTATTACACGGATAAGTTTGGGACAGTCTGTATATTCACTGATGTATCTGCTCTTTTATTATTTACCTGCTTCATCGAAATTAGTAAAGGCTCAATGTAAATGGATTCTCTGCTCCCTTTGACAGCTAAAAGACTGACCTTACAACATTGGAGGATAAACACTCCCCTCCTATAATGTAATGGATTGAGGACCTTACATCACTTTCGATATTTGAATGAGTGGCACTTCCAAATGGAGTATTTGATATTTGCCCGACTTTGTTTAAGCCTATTTATAATTGCTAGAAATTTGCATGCATATCAGATATATTCAATACTTTAGATGTATACAAATCCATGTACGTATATTTAGAAAAAGAAAACAGTTTAAAAAAAGGGGGGAAATCTGTGGGTGCCTGGAGGCACCACATGGGGGACCACTTGGCAGTGCCTATGTGGCCCATGTCATACACAGGCATCACATTGGGATCCCCTGTACTGCCATCTCCTAGTCTGTAGCTTCTTCTTCAGCCCTTTTTCCTTGCTGCAACACATCAGAACCATCACAGGTTTTCCTGTTTTTTTTGGGGGGGGGGGGGGGTAGCAGTTCCTATCCTTTGGTAAGCATTCTTTATTTCAGAATAACCATTTTTTCCTCTTTAAACAAATAAAGAAAAGTTATAAATTAAAAAACAGTATTGAGCGGACTTTTTACAGCTTATTTCATTATTATTCATGTAGTGCTTATAGTTTTACAGTATTTGAATTGCTAGGTGCTTGGTAAAGTTGCCTCAAAGTAAAGCTGTTTTTCAGTGATTTTAACCCAGCGCAGGTAACATCAAAGTGGAGACTGAAAAAGAAACAAACTTTAAAGCTCATTGAAGGAAGATCGTTGTTGTAGTTAGTACCCAAACAACCTATAGAACCTTGAAAAACAGCTTACAAACACTTGCATCTTGCTACCCAAGCTCACTGCAGACAGTACAGCTGTCTCAGCTCAGCACCCTGGGTGACTGTCCAGTTTGCCCATCCGTAAGGCTAGCTGTGATTGAAGCCCTGTGTCTCTCCATGCATGAAGAGTAAGAAATGTACATTCCACAAACAGAGGAGAGACTGTCTTGGGCCTTCGCACAGCCCATCCTTGAGTTCAGCTTAACACAACTGGCAGGTAACTCTTACATGAGGGTCGGGGAGCCTGATGGATTGAGGAGAAGAGAATTCAGCCATATACCACAAGGGTTGTGCTCGGAACCCCCCTATCTATTCCCCTGGCATCTCCACCACAGCAACAACAGGGACCAAGCAGGGAGTGCAAGTGAGGAAGGAGAGGGTGGGCAGCCTGGTTGCTATGGGGAGGGTGGTGAATTGAGGAGTGAAGGACGCGGGGGCTGCAAGTGGGAGGTGGGGCTGGGACGTTGGTGGGGCCAGCACAGGAAAGGGGCATCCAGCTTAGGAGCAGGGGATTGATGAGGGTGGCACTATCTGAATCATTGTCCACAGCCACTTTCTCAGTAGCTCCTGTCTCCTCTAGCAAGCAGAGAAACCACTCCGTCTATTTCAAGGGGGAGATGTGCAATCAACTGAAGGCTCTAGACATAAAATTGAATATATCCACCTATTTCATCAGAGCCCTGAAGAAATTCCTGTTCTGGTTTTTTTTTATGTGTGTGTCTTTGGTCATTAAAGCTAACAGTACCAAGGAGGAATTCCATGCTGTTGTTTTAAGATATCATCAAAAGCACCTTGAATATAAAATCCCCATTTTGCCTGAGTAAGAGACGAAAGGTGAAAGTGTATACAGAAGAGGCCAGGAAAACAGAGTGCCTGTACACATCGACTGTTATGTATATACAGTTGCCTCTGCTTCCTGGCAGACCTGGAATCTCTGTTGTATGATATATCCTGGGCCTGCTCATGCCTGCTGTTGAAAAGGAGACATGGATGCTGCTTTCCAACAGCAAACTGCAGATATTGCCAGGATGCATGAAGTAGTAGTAATGGGGGATTTGAATCACCCTGATATAAGTCGGCAGACAAACTCTGCCAAAGATGGTCTCTCCATGAGATTCCTGACTTGCCTTGCTGACAACTTTCTTTTTCTGAGGGGGGAGGGAGAAAAGGGGGGGATCAGCTACCCTTGACTTGATTTTCACCAACAAGGAAGAGTTAGTTGATGAGGGGAAAGTAGCAGGAGCTTTGGGGGAAAGTGACCACGTAATGTTCAAGAGAAAAGCTGAGTGGAGTCAAACGTGTACCTTGCAATTCAGGAAAGCTGTTTTTAATAACCTCAGAGCAATGATATGTAGGATTCCAATCAAGAAAACCTAAGAGGAAGAGGAGTCCAAGAGGGATGGGAGTTCCTGAAAAAAGAGATGCTAAAGGCGCAATCAGAAACAATCCAGATGAGGAAGAAAACCTGGAAGAGAAGAGAAGAAGCCGATGTGGCTATACAAAAGGTTAGAAATTATCTGAAAACAAAAAAGTACAAATATAGGACATGGCCGGTGGGACAGGTCACAGAGGCAGAGTACAAGCAGGTGGCTACATGGACCAATGAAGCCTGTGGTCTGTTTCAAACTCAGGAGCCTAAGGTCCCCTCTACAAGGATTTGCTTTTGCGCCTGGTTAGGCGATTATGCGCATAATCGCAGAAGCGCATTTACGCCTAATCCCTCTGCACGAGAGGCGGCGAGAGGCGGCGAAGCGCATTAACAGATGTCCAAAATGTGCTTTACAAGTAGTTAATGCGCATAAGCGCTTATTCACACAGTCAAAATGCGCTTTAACGGCTGGAGCAAAATAAAACTCGCGATTTAACGCACATTCGATAATGCGCATAATCGGAGAGATAACGTGCCTCTACGCCCGATTTGCGCTCCGTTCTTGTAGAGGTAATTTTTTAAATGCGCCTTGAAAGAGCTTTAAATGCCTCTTGTAGAGGCACCCCAAGTATCCTAAAACGTATTTTATTTTCCTACATGGGAAGCACTACTACAGCGTGAAAAACATTCAAGGTCTTCTTGGCGCCAGAAATTATTGCATTTATTGCCACGCCCTCTTTTCTCTCTCACACACATATGCGTCTCTACTTTTGTAGAGCATGTATGAGTACAGACTGTGGATACGATGATGGTCTAACATATAACTGCACAAACTGTAAGATACAATGCAGGTCACTAGAGTGTTTAAACGTAATGCTACGAATCAACGTATGTGCTACATGCAGGGGGTTCTTTGCATCAAAGAGAAGTGTGACCCTGAAATTACTCACGGGGAAAATTGATGTTGGTCAGTGTGAAAGGTCTGAAATTGAGATTTATTGATTCCTTTAATCATCTACCTATGGCTCTTTCAAAACTTCCCAAGGCCATGGGCCTTGAGAACTGTAAGGGGCATTTCCCACATTTTTTTTTAACACTGCTGAAAATCAAGATTATGGTGGTCCTATGCCCGATGTAAAATTCTACCGCATAGATTACATGATGCCTAAAGAAAAGGGCAAGTTTTTAAAGTGGGACGAAGAGAACAAGTCAAAGATTTTGACTTATGAAAAGAGTTGTCCTTCTATTGTAAACAGGATGTTAAAATCCTAGCAGACGCTGGTAATTTCGAGGCTCGACTTCTGCAATGCGCTGTACATAGGGCTACCTCTGTGCCTTGTCCGGAAACTTGAACTAGTTCAAAATATGGCAGCCAGGTTGGTCACCGGTACACCTAGGGGTGACCATATTACGCCAGCTTTAAAATCGCTCCACTGGCTGCCAATTAGTTTCCGGGCGAAGTATAAAGTGTTGGTTATTACCTTTAAAGCCCTATATGATTTGGGTCCAGGTTACCTGCGGGATCGCTTTCTCCCATACAATCCGCCCCGCATGCTCAGGTCCTCTGGGAAGAACTTACTACAGTCCTCCAAGACTAGGCTGACAACCGTTACCCAGAGGATCTTCTCTTCTGCCGCTCCCAGACTGTGGAATGACCTGCCGGAGGAGACTCGTCAACTTAACAGTCTTTTAGAATTTAAGAAAGCCATAAAGACTGTTCTCTTCCGGTGGGCATATCCAGTGGAATTTTAGAATGTTTTTAGTATGTTTTTAGTATGTTTTAGGATGTTTTAATGCAGTTTTAATAATGTATGTCACGTTTTAATCAGTTTTATGTATTTTATTATATTGTTGTTCCCCGCCTCGATCCAAACGGAGAAGCGGGTAAAAAATATATTATTATTATTATTATTATTATTATTATTATTATTTCAACCAAATACTAGGGGTGTGCATGGACCCAAAAAATGGATCAGAATCGGAACTGGAACCATTGCCTCGGATCGGATCAGATTGGTTGGTGGCCCAGCTATGCCCCTATCTGGACAGGGATAACCTGGCTTCAGTTGTCTATGCTCTGGTAATCTCTAAATTGGATTGTTGCAATGCACTCTACGTGGGGCAGCCTTTGAAGACGGTTCAGAAGCTGCAGCTTGTGCAAAATGCAGCAGCCAGATTGATAACAGGAACCAGAAGTTTTGAGCATATAAGACCTACTCTGGCCCGCTTGTATTAGCTGCCTATACATTTCCAAGCCTGATTCAAGGTGCTGGTTCTAACCTATAAAGCTTTACATGGCTTGAGACTACAATACCTGATGGAACGCCTCTCCCGACACGAACCTACCCGTACACTATGATCCACATCTAAGGTCCTCCTCCGGTTTCCTACTCCGAGGGAAGCACGGAGGGTGGCAACAAGGGAGAGGGCCTTTTCAGTGGTGGCCCCCCGATTATGGAATGATCTCCCCGACGAGGCTCACCTGGCGCCAACATTATTATCTTTTCGGTGCCAGGTCAAGACTTTCCTCTTCTCCCAGGCATTTAACAGCATATGATGAGGGTTTTTGTGTTGTTGTGCTTTGACCCAGAATTGTTGTTTTAAAGGATATTGTAATTATAACTTGTTTTTATGCTTTATGGTTTTAAGTTTTGTATATCGGTGTTTTTAATGTTCAATGTTTTTAATTTCTGTAAACCACCTAGAGAGCTTCGGCTATGGGGCGGTATATAAATGGAATAAAATAATAAATAAATAAATAAGATCAGACTTCACCAAGTGTGAAAAGGTCAAGCTTTACAGTGGTGTTTTCCAAAGATTTTTAACCCTGACCAGACAGGATGAGTCAGAGAAAAACAAAGTGAACCTTTCCCCCCCCAAAGACCCTGAACCCCCCCTCCCCCTCCACATCCTCCTCCTCCTCCCCATCAAAGCGACGAAACTGTTCAAGAAGTTTTGGACTATATCAATATCACGTATAGAAAGAATTTCTGTATCGGGGTGAGTGCTTACCTGGGTCTAACATCCTAGATCTGGTCAAAGGCATTACTCAGTCTAACGTTCTGTCTCAGAAGAGAAAACCTAAAGGCTGGGATGATTTTCTGAAAGCCTTTGCTGAACTTAATATGCTCGCTTCTATTGTGTGGAATTTGCCTGCTAGACAGCAATTGGAAAACTTGAAATTGCAACAAGCACCAAAAAAGATAATCACCCCCTGCCCCAAACAACTATTCAAGAGGCCCGAATGGCTGGAATTTCCAGCAACACCTTCCAGAGAGATGATCAAGAAACCCAATTGGCTAACTTTTAAAAATAAATATACAAACATAATCTGATTTTTAACTGTCATTCCCCTTCACACACTCAAATCCAACAGCCAATCAGCATTCACTTCAACATTCCATTCACTCACTCCCCCTCTCAACAGAATTAACCACTTACCAGCCTTACCATATGAAGCCCAAGCAACATTTACATTACAGATAAATAGCATAAAACAGTGAAACATCAAAGCTCACACCCCACCCTAAAACCCATCACACATAAAATGGCCAGCCATACAAAAATGGGGGCTGGGGCTGAGCTCTATGGGGTCCCTGGGGAGCGGGGAGACCCTGGGGGGGCCTCCAGGGAGTGGCCTAGGCCCAAGAAATGACCCAAAACAAAATTTGCTTGGGGCCCTAAAATGGGAGCCCTGTGCCCCAAAATTAGGGGCCACAGTGTACCCCACTCACCTGTCACTTTTAGTTTGATGAGATGTATACACCTTTTATTGCTTCTGGACTTGGTGGCACAGAGAGAACCACTGGAATATGTCATCTATGGATATAAATTCTACAGGAAGGATAGGGAAGGGTGTACTGGGAGTGTTGTTGCTCTGTAGGTCAAGAGGGCATTGTGTCAAGTAGACTAGAGCACCTAAATGGGGCAGACTCTTCTGCAGAAGTGCTGTAGGTAACAATACAGGGCCCCAAAACTAATTTAGTGCTAGGAACTTGCTATCATCCCACAGACCAAAATGCTCAGGGTGATCTTGAAAACGAAATCAGGGAGGCCTCCGAATGAGGACGTATTGTGATAATGGGGGACTTCAATTATCCTCACATTGACTGGATAAATGCATATTCCAGTCATGACAAAGAGGTTAAATTTCTTGATGACCTAGAACAGTTGGTCACAGAACTGACCAGAGGAGAGGCAACCCTGCATTTAATCCTAAGTGGTGTTGCCCTGGACCTTATAAGAGATGTAAATATTCTTGAACCAATCGGTAACACCGACCACAATGCTGTCAGATTCAATATAAACTAAAGTGGGAAAGTGCCCAGGAAGTCCAACACAGTCACATTTGACTTCAAAAGAGGAAATTTCTCTAAAATGAAGGAACTGGTGAAATAAGGCATGAAATGGGGAACCAAGAGGGTTAAATTCTTGCAAAATGCATGGATCTTATTTAAAAGCACATTAATAGAAGCTCAACTAAAATGTATTCACCAGCTTAGGAAAGGTAGCACAAGTCCAAGAAGTTACCAGCATGATTAACAAGCAGTGTCAAGGAAGCTACTGTAGAAAAGAGGGCTTCCTTCAGAAAACAGAAGTCTTGCCCAAGTGAGGAAAATAAAAGGGAGTACAAGCTTGTACAAAGGCAATGCAAGCAAACAAGAAATGCAAAAAAAGCACCCAGTTAACAATATCAAGGCCAACAATAAAAAAAATCCTTAAATATATCAGAAGCTGAAACCAGCTAGGGAAGCAGTTGGACAATTGGATGACAACAGAGTTAAGGGAGCACTAAAGGAGGACAGGGAGATTGCAGAGAAGCTGAATGAATTCTTTGCATCTGTGTTCGCTGCAGAAGATACAGGACAGATGTCTGTGCCTGAACTGGTGTTTTCAGGAAGGAACGGAGGCAAATAGTGGTGACAAAAGATTGGTACTGGGACCAATTCTTTTCAATTTGTTCATAAATGATCTGGAATAATAATTATAATAATAATAATAATAATAATAATAATATATTTATTTATTACCCGCCTCTCCCAACGGATCGAGGCGGGGAACAGCATTAAACATAAAATACAAAACTGATTAAAAGCACATAAAACCAATACATCATTAAAATACCCATAAAACACCAATAAAACACTTTAAAATTCATCTGGGTAAGCCTGCTGGAAGAGATCAGTCTTTATAGATCTTTTAAATTCCTGAAGACTGGTGAGTTGGCGAATCTTTCCTGGCAGGTCATTCCACAATCTGGGAGCAGCAGAAGAGAAGGTCCTCTGGGTAACGGTTGTCAGTCTAGTTCTTGTTGACTGTAGTAAATTCTTCCAAGAGGACCTGAGCGTGAGCAGTGAAGGAGTAAACAGTGAAGTGGCCAAGACACAAAATTGTTTAAGGTTGTTAAAACACAAAGGGATTGTGAAGAGCTCCAAAGGGATCTCTTCAAGCTGGGAGAGTGGGCATCCAAATGGCAGAAGAGGTTCAATATAAGCAAGTGTAAAGTGATGCATGTTGGGACAAAAAATTCCTAAGGATAACCTGATGGGATGTGAGCTGGTGGTGACCAAACAAGAAAGAGACCTTGGGGTTGTGGTGGACAGCTCGATGAAAATGTCAACCCAGTGTGTGGCAGCTGTAAAGGAAGCAAACTCCATGTTAGGCATTATAAGAAGAAGAATTGAGAATAAAACTGCCAGTATCATACTGCCTTTATATAAATCTATGGTGCGACCACACTTAGAATAGTGTGTACAGTTTTGGTCATCACACCTAAAAATATATTATAGAGCTGGAAAAAGTGCAGAAAAGGGCAACTAAACTGATGAAGGGGCTGGAGCATCTCCCCTATGAGGGAAGGTTACAACAACTGGGATTGTTTGGCTTGGAAAAAGGAGTCTGATTATGCATGGTGTGGAGAATGTGTATAAGTAGACACTTTTCTCTCTCTCTCAAAATACTAGAACCCAATGGGGTCATCCCATGAAGCTGATTGGTGGGAGTTTCAGGACAGATAAAAGGAAGCACTTCTTCACACAGTGCATAGTTAAATTATGGAATTCACTACCACAAGATGTAGTGATGGTCACCGATTTGGATGGCTTTAAATGGGGGTTGGATAAATTCCTGGAGGAGAAAGCCATCAATGGCTCCTAGCCCTGATGGTTATGCACTACCTCCAGTATCCAATGCAGTAAGCTTGTGTGCACCAGTTGCTGGGGAACATAGGTGGGAGGATGCTGATGCACCATCTCCTGCTTCGTTGGTCCCTGATTGACAGCTGGTTGGCCACTGTATGAACAGAGTGCTGGACTAGATGGACCCTCAGTGTGATCCAACATGGCATTTCTTATGTTCTTAAAGCAATTTCCATTAGGAACTTAGCATGCAGGAAGGAGGGTTCTAACAATTACCTCCCCCCCTCGCACATCCAACTAAGAAGATCGCACATTCGCACGGCTGCTATTACTCCGTTCAGTGATTTTTGCCCATCACTTCCTGCCATTTATCCCTTTGCCATCCCACACCGGCAGAGTAGATCTATGGGTGTGAGAGTGAGTTTGAGTGGGGAGTGAGGGCCTGATCCTAAGGCTTCCTTAGGCTCAAACTTCACGGCACACGGAATTCCATTGTTCTTTCTTCCCCAGATTTTTTAAAGACTGGAAGAAAACTAGGGCTGATTACATCCGTGGGCAATGGGAGCAAAGGCATAGCTAGAGAGGGCCAGGCGGGACAAGCTGCCCTGGGCGCCATCTTAGGGGGGGTGTCAGAATAGGATTCATATTTATATAGTGCTATTATATAGTGCCGGTTCCCACAAGCAGCATCAATTTTATTTCAGGGGAATTGGGCCCTGGCCACGATGGTGGGGTGGGGGGGGAAAGGAGCTGAGAAAAACACCCTACCTTTCCTTTCCTGCCCAGCCCTGCCCATTGCCACTCTAGGGAAATCGTGAGGGGAGGGGTGAGGGGTGAGATGGGAGCAGTCTTTATGAAAATGGCAAAAACGCCCCCCCCCAGCTCCTTTCCTCTCTGCGTTTTTGTCGTTTTCATAAAGATTGCTCCCATCTCCCCCCTCCCCATGGGGTCTGGGCCTACTTCCTCCTGGTCTCTGCATATCTCACTACAGGACAAGGAGGTAGACTGCTAAAAGACCATTCTATTCTGCTCTTATTGTGATGAGGGCGTTTGAACTACACTCTCCTAACACTCTTGGGATGTAAGTTTTTGTTCCACTTTTTCACTTTCTCTTCATATTCTTATCAATCAATTCTTTTTCTTATTGATAAATAAGGTTTTCCGATGAATTCCCTGATCTTTTGGATCTAGATATTAGCTCTTGCACCAATGTTCGATGGGCACGCCTCTAATTTTCTTGTTTTCAGATCATGTCAGGAAGAAAATTAAGTGGCGCTCAACATCGGAAGAGAAAGATTGTTACTGATAATGAAGCAAAAACATCTAGTCACTTAATGGAAAGATTCTTTAAAAAGGCTAAAACTGATGGTCTAGATCAATGCAAGGATGTTCTTGATCAAACACAAACTGAAATTGTTGAACCTATTCTACAGTACGAAGAACAGGAGCTGCTACAGGATGACAATGACGGAAACAATAGAAGCATCGATGACGCCGAGGGATCTAACACAGGAGGAGATAAAGATGATGATGATGATGATGATGATGATGACCCTCGAAATGGTATTCCTGCAGTACTCATGTTCAATAACATTGGATATTTACAATTCGACCAATTGTCACAACTAGCACTGGTGTCACAGAAACATCGAACTGAACTGATAACCTGTGGAGCTTCAGTATTTCAAAACGCAGAAGGTCCATTTGCATGAGTTGGTGGACGCTCAATGAAAACATCGTGGTTCAAGTGCCAGCTTGCTAATAGGGAGTTAGTAAATCGATCATAGCTGCTTTATTCCCCAACAAATGAAGCTGCTTATTGCTTCTGTTGTTTGTTGTTTATTTCATCGACTTCCCATTCTCGATCCTTTGCATTGGCTGATGGCTTTAAAAGGTGGGAAAAAGCTGAAAAACGTGTGGCTCATGAGAACAGCCCCAGTCACCGGCAGTCCTTTACTACATGGAAAGAAGCCAAGCGAAGGATCATCACTAGAAAAGGAATAGATACAGAAGTTGAAGATCAGATTCAAACCGAGAAACAAAGACGGTGTGATGTTTTGAAACGTGTGCTTAGTTGTATAAAGTTCCTTGCCTCTCAAAATTTGGCATTACGCGGTCATAATGAAAGTTTAACTAATGAAGATGCAACAAATGCCGGAAATTTTCTGTCTCTTCTCAAACTCGTTGCTCAGTACGACCCAGTTTTGGCAAACCACCTAAAACATGCAACAGAAAATCCAGGATCAGTCTCCTACCTGTCACCAGAAATCCAAAATGAATTTATCAGCATTCTAACAAATCCTGTTAGGAATCAGTTGTTGTGATATCAGAAAAAACAAGTATTATGGCATTTTACTGGACTCAACTCCCGATCTCGGACACAGAGAGCAGTTGTCTGAAGTGATCAGGTATGTGGATGTCAATTTTGTGAGCAAGAAAGTTATGATAAAAGAGTCATTCCTGGGATATATTGAGATTCACGCCAAAGATGTAGCTACTCTTGAAAGAGTCATCATTGAAAAACTGGAATCTGACAACTTACCTCTGGATGATTGTAGATCGCAATGCTATGATAATGCGTCAGTGAGGACTGGACACATATCTGGTCTTCAACAAAGAACCCGTGCCAGAAATCAGTGAGCACTGCTCATCAATTGTGACAATCATAGTTTGAACTTGGCAGGAGTTCACTCAGCCAAACAAGATGCACTCATCATCACCTTTTTCAGAACAGTCGAAAGTATTTATGTATTTTTTTCTCGTTCTACACTTCGCTGGGAGGAACTAAAGAAAGCTATACCGATCACTGTTAAGCAGGAATCTGAAACCCGATGGAGTGTGAGAGTGGAGGCTGTTAAAGCAATCTATGAGGGATTAAATGAACTAGTGGAACTGCTAGAGACACCATCAAAATATAGGAATCAGTCAAATGATACTAGAACTGATGCAGAAAGGCTGCTGTTGAATATTATGGAATTCAATTTCCTCATGTTACTGTATTTCTGGAACGACATTCTACTAAGAATGGATCGGGTTCAAAAACATCTTCAGGACCCCACCATGAATTTCAAGGATGCAGCATCTGATCTTGAAGCATTGGAAATACAAATTAACTCAACATGTGATGATTTGTTCAAATGCGCAGTTAAGAGTGCAAAGACCAGATGTGCAGAATGGGGAGTTGAAGTTCAAAATTGAATCAGGAGAAGGAGACGGATGCCAGGAGAACTGGCACGAGATGCTGGGCTTTCTGAAGAAGAGGAGATTGTGCATGTACTGAAGAGTGTTCCAGATTGATCTCAACAGGAAATAACAACTAGATTCATTCGTCTCAATGACTTGAACTCAAAATTTGGATTTTTATTGGATGTTCACAATCTTGTTAAGAGCGAGGATTTGAATACTCTTTGCACAAATTGCTCTGATCTAGCGAATTCTTATGACACTGATGTTGATGGCAAAGAACTGTTCAATGAGATTTGCGACTGTAAAATGCTGCTTACTATGAGAGGTGATGCTTTACCATCGACGCCTTTGGATCTTATTTCTTTCATTGTGTCTTATGGTGATGATATCTTTCCAAATTTGCGCATTGCTCTGCAAATTCTTTTAACAATTGCAGTATCAATAGCCAGTTGTGAGCGTTCCTTCAGCAAGCTGAAGCTCATTCTCTCATATCTAAGGGCGTCGCTGGGACAAGATCGTCTCTGTGATCTTGCACTTCTCAGTGTAGAGAAAGAAACAGTTGGAAAAATAGACTTTGATGTTATCATAGACAAAATTGCAGGTGTGAAGGCGAGAAAAAATAATTTTGTATGATGACTTTTTGGAATGGGCAGTTGATATATAACTGTTGGTAACATTTTTATTGTGGTTGTAGCAGTTAAAAATTAAAATTTATTTCACTTAAAATTGCCGTTTTATGATGATAATAGTATTTATTATTTTGTCCTATTGAGTGTTGACTACTCTCCTGTGTTTCAGTGATAGCAGATTGGGGGGGGCAAAATTTATACCTTGTCCCCGGGCGCCATATAGTCTCGCTACGCCTCTGGACGGGAGAGATTCTGCATAACTCTTTCTCCTCTGGGAGAAGGTGGTGAGGACAGGATCACTTGCACAGGGTTGCGCTTACATATATTGCTGTGTGTAACCATAAGACCAGCTTTTTGGTAGGAAGGGATCTGGCAGCCATAAAGGCATATCTTACCTCTCTGCCTGTAATACATTTTCTTAATTAGGTATTTAAAAACACACGAGCCATGCTACTTGAAGTCTGTGGCTGGCTTGGATTCCCAGCTTTCATTTAAAAAACAAAAACAAAAACAAAATCAAATCTCTACCCTTTGTAGAACCAGTGAAGGAAGGTGAAATGCGCAAGTACTATTCTGCCCAATTCCATGTTCTTCGTCATGGTATATAGTAGATATTTCGTAGGACTAGCCAGAGATTATTATTTTTCAAACAGTAAAGTGACACACCCATCACCCTGGAGAAGGAACTTCCTGGTTCATTTTGAATGCCTGCAGAGTCACTCTCACAGGGTGGACTTTGGAATGAGCATTTCCCCATAGTTACTACGATCCAACAGGCATTTCCCCCCTTACTCTAGACCATTCTTATATTGCTCTCCTCCAAAGCTGCCTCGTCTGACAACTCCATCCACCATGACTGCAGCCACACAATTAACAGCTATGTGCCCCATCTGCCTGGAGTTTCTGACAGACCCAGTGACTCTGGACTGCGGCCACAACTGCTGTCTGGACTGCATCACAAGATACTGTGAGACCTGGGAAGAGCAGGGTGAGGACTTGGGATGTCCTGTCTGCAGAGCCCGAATCCAGAGAGGGCACTTCCGGCACAATTGGCAGCTGGCAAGTATAGTAGAACAAATTAAACTCCTGCCACTACGTCCAGAAAAAGGGAGCCTGTGTGCGACACACAAGGAAAACCTCAATCTGTTCTGTAAAGACGATGAAGAGCTGCTGTGCTGGAAGTGTAAGTGCTCCCCAGAACATAAATTACACAATGTTCTTCCCAAGGAAGAGGCTGCTCAGGAATATAAGGTAGGAAAGCATCTGGATTTTTGGTACTGGAGTTATAGAATCATAGAATCACATAGAATAGTAGATTTGGAAGGGGCCTATAAGGCCATTGAGTCCAACCCCCTGCTCAATGCAGGAATCTACCTTAAAGAATCCCTGACAGATGGTTATCCAGCTGCCTCTTGAAGGCCTCTAATGTGGGAGAACCCATGACCTCCCTACCTCCCTAGGTCATTGGTTCCATTGTCCTACTGCTGTAACAGTCAGGAAGTTTTTCTGATGTCTAGCCGGAATCTGGCTTCCTGTAACTTGAGCCCATTATTCCATGTCCTGCACTCTGGGTTGATTGAGAAGAGATCCTGGCCCTCCTCTGTGTGACAATCTTTCCAGTATTTGAAGAGTGCTATCATGTCTCCCCTCAGTCTTCTCTACTCAAGGCTAAACATGCCCAGTTCTTTCAGTCTCTTCTCATAGGGCTTTGTTTCTAGACCCCTGATCATCCTTCTTGCCCTCCTCTGAACACGCTCCAGCTTGTCTGTATCCTTCTTGAAGTGTGGTGCCCAGAACTGGACGCAATACTCAAGATGAGTCCTAACCAGTGCCAGATAGAGGGGAACCAGTATCTCACGTGATTTGAAAGCGGTACGTCTATTAGTGCAGCCCAAAATAGCATTTGCTTTTTTGGCAGCCACCTCACACTGTTGGCTCATATTCAGCTTGTGGTCTACAACAATTCCAAGACCCTTCTCATTTGTAGTACTGCTGAGCCAAGTATCTCCCATCTTGTAATTGTACATTTGGTTTCTTTTTTCTAGGTGTACGACTTAGCATTTTTCTCTACTAAATTTCATCCTGTTGTTTTCAGCCCAGCGCTCCAACCTAGCAAGATCACTTTGAAGTTGTTTCTCTCTTCCAGGGTATTTGCTATCCCTCCCAATTTTGTGTCATCTGCAAATTTAAAAAGCATTCCCTGCACCTCCTCATCCAAATCATTAATAAAATTGTTGAAGAGCACTGGGCCCAGGACAGAGCCCTGTGGTACCCTGTTCGTTACCTCCACCCAGTTTGAGAAGGTACCATTGATAAGCACTCTTTGACTCTGATCTGTAGCCAACTATGGATCCACCGAGCCCACTTTTAGCAAGTTTGCTAATCAGAATGTCGTGGGGCACTTTGTCAAAAGCTTTGCTGAAGTCAAGTTATATTATGTCCACAACATTCCCACAGTCCACAAGAGAGGTTACCTGATCAAAACATGAGATCAGATTAGTCTGGCAGGATTTGTTCTTGACAAATCCATGATAACTTCTAGTAATCACTGCATAATTTTCAAGGCGTTTACAGATTGACTTCTTTATAATCTGCTTCAAAAATTTCCCAGAGATTGATGTCAGGCTAACTGGTCTGTAGTTCCCAGGTTCCTTTTTGCCCTTTTTAAAGATGGGACAACATTAACCCTCCTCCAGTCATCCGGCACTTCGCCCGTCTTCCATGATTTTGTAAAAGATAATAGACAGTGGTTCTGAGAGTACTTCTGCCAGCTCCTTTATTACTCTAGGATGTAATTCACTGGGCCCTGGAGATTTGAACTCATTCAAAGAAATTAGGTGTTCCTTGACCATTTGTTTATCAATCTCAAGCTGCAATCCTGCCCCTTCAGCTTGGACTTCACTTTTTGGGGGGGGGGGGTCATAGACCCGCTTTGGGGAGAACACTGAGCCAAAGTAGGAATTGAGCACTCTGGCCTTTTCTTTGTACTCATTTTCCATCCTCATTGACTAGTTGAACCACCATTTCGTTCCTCTGTCTTTTACTAGGCACGTATCTGAAGAAAGCTTTTTTGTTGCTTTTAGCGACCCTCGCTAACCTCAGCTCATTCTCAGCTTTAGCCTTCCTGATGTCATTCCTCCACTTCTGTGCTACCTGTCTGTACTCTTCTTTTGTTGCCTGGCCTTCCTTCCACTTCCTACATGTGCCCTTTTTTGTTTTCAGGTCATCTCTAAGCTTTTTGTGGCGCCACATTAGTTTCTTCTGTTGTCTTCTATCGTTTTTCCTTGTTGGAATTGTTCATAATTGTACCTTTAAAATTTCCTTTCCCAGCCATCTTGGACTCCTTTTTTCATTAGGGCCACTTGCCATGGGACCTTACTTAACTTAGTTCTGAGTTTATTAAAATCAGCTTTACTGAAATCCAGAGTACGCGTATGACTACACTCAGCTTTCTCTTTCTTTAAAATCAAGAACTCGAGCATGACATGGTCACTTTCCCCCAGAGTTCCCGTGACTGCCACTTTATCCACTAAGTCATTCCTATTTGTCAGAATCAAGTCAAGGATAGCCAATCCTCTAGTTCCTTCCTCCATGTTCTGTACGACAAAGTTATCAGCCATACATGTCAGGAATTTCTTGAAAGGGCCACTTTTGCCAGAATTTGTCTCCCAACAAATATCGGGGTAATTAAGGTCCCCCATTACTACTACATAGCGCTTCCTTGAAATACTGGCAATTTGCTTTTCAAGAGTTTCATCCTCGACTTCTCCTTGATTGGGTGGTTGGTAATAGACTCCAACTGTCATGTTGTTCCAGAACATTACAGAAAATCCCCCCAGGCACCCAAGACAAATCCAGAGAAATCCTAACAGTTGGTCACCCTACTATTGCACTAACCAAGGAAGGAATAGAAACAGATTGAACTATTTGCCTTGTGATTCTGGGTTTCCCTCTTGACTCTTCCACCTAGCCCTATTTATGCTGAACCTGGGCTTGGGCTGAACACACAGTTACTTTGTTTTTTTACTATTTGACTTGCTGGGCTTTCTAATTGATTGTTGTGCTGATAATTACTGTCTGTACATGGAATAGATTGATCTGAAAGTAGATTTTCAACTTTGTTTGTTGCAACTATGGTTGACGGCCTTGCTTTTGACTGCAGACCTTTGTGGTGGATATTACAGACAGTGTGGGACTGAGAGTAAAGGCAGCTAAACAGATCATGGCTTGAAGGTACAGACATATTCATGGCCAGCTTAAGGATTTCCACATCAAGTCAACCTAACCTGTTTATTGCCTGCTTTCATCAGTTCCTGTTCATCAGACCTCTTGATGGACTTCGTTCTTTGCTATCTCCCTAGTTCATAAAATAGATATCTGATGTGATAATGGGCAGCAGGTCTCTATTTGACGAACTGGAGATTCACAGCTGCCCATTAACAAAGTAAAGGAAAACAGATCCTCCACAAATGCAAATAGGTGGAATTTCGCCTTGGTGAAATATCAGACGAATTTAAAAATTCCTTTAAAAATCAAAGGACGAAGCAATCTGATTCAAACCTGGCATGACTAAAGCCCCTTTTAAGACCTATCACTGTGCTAAATTTCATCTCTTTATCTTTAAAAATTATGCATATGTAAGCATTTTCATTAATTTCCATTTTAAAAAATCCTAAAAATCAAGGGATGAACTAATCTGATTCAAATTTGACCAGCCTAAAGCCCTCCTTTAGAGCTATCACCGTGCCAAGGTTCATCACTTTATCTTTAAAAATGAGGGCGCTGTAAGCATTTTGGTTAAATCCCAAAGGAGCTCAAATGAGTGAGGGGGTCCATCAATGACAAGAACCAATGAAGTGGAGGGGGAAGAAGAAGAGATGGGGTGGAGTGGGGCAGGTGCAATAGCAGTGGGAGAGCAGAAAAGTGAAAAGAGAGTTCACCGGTATGGCTACGATCGTGAAAGGGAGGAATGATTGCAGCGCTTATGAAACAGGGGCAAAAACACAGAGGCAAACCGGGGGGGGGGGGGGGTGAGAAATAGGTGTGATGGAGCCCTTGGTCTCCTCTTCCACTACACTCCCCCTGACAAACTCCTGTTTACTCTCCCTGCTCACTCATCCTTTCTCTCCCTCCCTCCCTCCCTCCCTCCCTCCCCCCCCTCTCTCTCTCTCCTGAGAATGGTTGAAATTTTCTTTTTTGCTTGTTTTAAGTTTTTATTCTTTTTCCAAACATAAAAAACTTTTAACACATACACAATACATACACCCACAAAACAACAAAAACACACACTAAAAGAGGTATTCAATCAAGTTACAGCTCGTTCTGATCGTCTCCACAGCAAAGGCTTACTAATCTAACTTTTCCTCTCTCCCTTTATTCATTCACACTTTCTTATTGGTTGAATCCACAGATGAAAAAGTCATTGTTGAAATCTTCATGTGAGAATTTTCGGCACAGCAATAGGATAAACTATTTCTTTTATTACATTTCTATAGCATGAATACAATTAACATGCATGTTCTTTGCTATGCAAATCACAGGTTCAGGATGGTGGAAGGTGGTGGAGGAAGTTGAACTCTTTTTCTTCCTGCTGCATTCTATACCAAAGATGGGTTAAATTATGTATATATTAAGAAGAAGGGCAACAAAAATGACCAGGGGACTGGAGCAACTGCTCTGATAGGAAAGGTTACGATGTTTGGACTGGTTAGATTTGGGGGGGAGGGATATGGCAAGTAAGTGGAGACATGATAGAGGTGTATAAAATTATGCATGGCATGGAGAGGAAAAAAATGGGCACACAATTAGCAGCCTTGCTGATCCTGCTTCACACCAGAGCTACAATAGGAGAGGAAGAGCAAAAGGATGTCAATAATCTCTCTCCCTGCTCTTCGAGTGCTGCAGTTGCTTCCCTCGCTCATGCCATGCTCTCTCACTTCAAGGTTCTGGCAGCAAACTGGGTGTGGTTATGTGTCATGCAATATTTAATGTATAGAGTCAAAGGCCATTACAATGAGATATGATTCATAGAATCATAGATCTGGAAGGGGCCTATGAGGCCATCGAGTCCAACCCCCTGCTCACTGCAGGAATCTACCTTAAAGCATCCCTGACAGATGGCTGCCCAGCTGGCTCATGAAAGCCTCTAGTGTGGGAGAGCCCACGACCTCCCTAGGTCATTGGTCCCATTGTTGTACTGCTCTAACAGTCAGGAAGTATTTTCTTGATGTCCATTCGGAATCTGGCTTCCTGTAACTTGAGGCCATTATTCCAAGTCCTGCACTCTGGGATGATTGAGAAGAGATTCTATGAAATACAATTGTATATGACCAATATAGAAAGTAGGGATGTGCACGGAATTCCTCAGATCGGATTGGGACCTCCGAGATTGTCCTGGATCGGCCAGGACAAAATCGGAGGTCCCTTGGATCAGATCGTATCCAATCCCAATCCGAAAATTGGAGGTCCGATTTTCGGATCAGCCGCCATTTAAGCCATAGGCTTGCATTGGGGGAAAGAAAGCTTTCCCCCAATGCAAGTCTATGGGGAAAACATGGCGGTGGGGAGGTGAGTGGGGGCCTAACCCCCATCCTGTCCCTCCCCCCCTCACGCTCCTTACCTGCTGGGGCCGTCCACTTCCATCCGCTGGCACCAGCGGGCACCAGCGGACGGCAGCGGATGGCCCTGGCAGGTAAGCCCCCTCCCACCTCGCACTCCTTACCTGCCGGGGCGGCCGCCTCCCTCCTGTGCTTGAATCTACTGAAACACAGGCTTCACAGCCTGTCCCTCAGTAGAGTGCCAGGTGATGACATCATCACCTGGTGCTTTACTGAGAACTAGGCCATGAAGCCTGTTTCTCAGTAGATCGGAGTACTGGAGGGAAGCAGCTGCCCTGGCAGGTAAGTGGGGGCCCCTCCCACCTCCCACCTCCCACCTCGCACTCCTTACCTGCTGGGGCCATTTACTGCCGTCCACTGCCCCCCTTCTACTGAAAAACAGGCTTCGTGGCCTGCCTCTCAGTAGCGCACCAGGTGACATCATCATCTGGCGCGCTACTGAGAGGCAGGCTGCGAAGCCTGTTTATCAGTAGAAGGGGGCAGCGGACGGCCTCGGCAGGTAAGGAGCACGAGGGGGAGGAGGAGGTCCAATCCTCCTATTTTATCTGAACCGGATCGGGTCCTTCCGGACCAGTTCAGATGAGATCGGACAATCCAGAAGCCGGGATCATAATCGGATAATTTATTTCAGTCGGATCGGCTTCGGATCGTGGATCGAACCCGGTCCGATGCACACCTCTAATAGAAATATTCAAAGGTAAAATAAAAGATAATATTGTGACATAGAGTACAGGATTGCCTTCAACCATTGGGTAATACTACCAGAGTCCATATTTGTGCATATATGTGTTCTGTGTTTATTTCAGCTGCAAAACCAATGGGACAAAAATAATAAACATTTAAAGCTCTTTCATTGCACTAAGACTTTGTACTTTGGGTGTTTTTAAGGAGGCAAGGAAGACTCTGAAACTTTCAGAGATCTCAGATCTTGAAGGGGAGGAGCTGCAGGCTCTCTGCTTCTTATATCTCTTCCCTAGATATTCTCAATCTCTTTCCTAATGAATATTAAAATCTCAGGACAAAGGGAAATTTTGTCATTCGGAAGTATCATGTGGGATGGGCTGCAGGAGTTGGTCTCCTTACCAGGTCAGCATCTCACCTCCTCCCCTTTCTGCCATTTTTGCACTGTGATGACAGCTGCCTTGGCACACTTTTAAAATGTCCACCAGTCCCTTGTATTTGGCATTCCTTGCAGGAAGGACTTTGGAACAGGATGCTCCCTTGTCATTTTGGCCCTAAGGAAGGATGTGAATTTTTTTTTTCTTTATTCATTACATTTTTATACTGCTCAATACTGACATTCACAACAATTGAAACCATAAAATACAAACAATAAAATGCAGATGATAAAATACAATATGAACATTTAAAAGTTTAAAACTACAATATAAAAATAAAATAATCAAGGTAGCAGCAAAATAACCTCTCTGGGGGGCCACTACAGAAAAGGCCCTCTTCCTAGTGGCTTCTGACCTCACTTCCTTTGGCAGAGGATCCGAGAGGAAGACTGCTGACGCTGATCTTCGGGTTCAGGCAGGAGTATATGGGAGGAGATGATCCTCCAGGTAGCCTGGCCCCAAGCCATTCAGGGCTTTGAATGACTAGCAGCACTTTGAATCTGGCTTGGACATGGACTGGCAGCCTGTGCAGCTGAAAAAGTATTGGTGTAATGTGAACTTGCTGGCCAGTCCCATTAACCATTAATCAGTTGTGCAAGTTTCTGGACCATTTTTAAAGGCAGCCCCACATATAACACATTGCAATAATCCACCGAGATGTGATCAGAGAGCATAGAAAAGGGCATAGTTGGGTGAGAAGCCTAAAATGATCAAAAGTACTCCATGTCAACAAGTCCACCTGTGCCTCGAGTGATATCTCTGGATCCAAGAGCACCCCCAAATGACAAACCTGATCCTTTCAGGGTGCGCAAGCCCCTCCAGGACAGGTTGAACATTGGTTAGTTGGGCAAATAAAACACTCACTAACAGTATCTCTGCCTTGTTTGAAATGAGTCTCAGTTTGTTGGCCCTCATCCAGTCCATTATGGCACCCAAACAGAATGACAGAAAAAAGCATTTTCCTTTTCAAGTTAAAAGAACTCTCCAAAAGCGGCTTACTGAATAGGAGTTTTGACAGGTGGTGGTGGTGGTGTAGCCCCTATCCCCTCTCAGTGCATATTAAACTCAAACTCTAAGTGGATGGTTTAACCTACAAGAAGGCAATTAAGAGCCCTGTGTCCCGTTCCCCCCCCCCCCGTGCTACAAAAACATATGGCTGGGAACAAGCAACTTGTTCAACTCCTCTTTCTCACTCTCTAAACCAAACGTGAGTATTGTTTTCATTTCAGGGTTCTATCCATCATCACCTGGAGTTTCTGAGGAAAGAGACAAGAAAAATTCTGGCATTTCAAGCAGACACAGAAAAGGAAAATGAAGAACTTCTTGTAAGTATCAATTAGGGATGTGCGCGGCTGAAAATATCGTATTGTATCATTATTGGAAATTCTGATATAAAAAAAAATCAGATCCAATTATATCGGAGGTTTTTTGCATCAAATCATATCAGATATCCGATAATTATCAGATTTCCGATATTCATTTCAGATCCCTATTTGGCCGTATTGAGTTGCTTTTTGAGACAGAGGCTGCCTCTACACGAGATGTTTAAAGCTCTTTGAAGTCTCATTAAAATTTTTACCTCTACAAGAGCGGAGCATAAATTGGGAGTTGAGGCGCTTTATCTCTCCGATTATGCGCATTATCAAATGCGCGTTAAATAGCGAGTTTTATTTTCCTCTGGCCGTTAAAGCGCATTTTGCCTATGTGAACAAGCGATTCTCCGCATTAACTAGAAGTAAGCGCATTTCAAACAACCGGTAAGGCCACCAGTTGTGCGCTCAATTACCTCTTGCTACAAGCATTTACGATAAAGGGCTTCAGCAATTATGCGCATAATCGGCTAACCAGGAGTCAAAAAGAATCCCTCTAGAGGGGGTCAGAAATGCCTAAAACTTCTGTATTTTAAAAGTTACAGACTTGAAACTTGGTCACAGTGCAGACTGAGTGTTGCTAGTCAAGTGTGCCAAATTACATTCACAGAGGTGCTAGGCTTACTCAGAAGTAAGCTTTCACAATCCACTTTTTCAGGTGGCTTTAATGTGGTCCTTTCCCAAGAAACGTCCATTACAGATGGGCATCTCACAGATGGCTTGAGGGGACTCATCTGTGCCCAATTTCAGATGCACAGCTGCAGGTGTTACTCAGAAGAAAGCTCTCAACAACATGCACCCAATGCTACTGTGAAGTGCCTCATTTTTAAAGATCTAGTCCTTAAAGTTGGGGACCTGACCAAAGGGCTTTAGGGAGTGGATTCATGTCATAGCTTGCCTCCATGTTGGTACTGAAGCCAAAAACGCACAGGCACATTGACCCTCCAAGGTGGGCCGGGCAGGCACAGTGGCTCAAAAAAGGCAATGTGTGAGATGCTTCTGCATCCCCTCACTGATGGAGTCCACGAAGAGGAGGAAGCCCATCCCCATGCAGGCACAGATGGCAGGCAGAGGTGGGTGCATTGCCTTGAGGAGTGGCTCAAAAACAAGGCAATGTGTGAGGGATGCTTCTGCAGTCCCTCACTAAAGGAGTCCATGAGGAAGATGAGGAGAAGGAGGAAGGCCATCGCCTTGCACACACGGCAGTCAAGCTGGTGTGCTTTGACAACACATTGTGTAGTGTTATCCTTTGTAACTGGATCATGACCCAGTCTGCCCGCCATCACCTGGACTCTGGGGTGTCTGGCAGGCAGGCAGTTCTTTGGGGCAGAGGTGGGCACATTGGCTGGAGCAGTGGCTCAAAGTCAATGTGTGAGGGATGCTTCTGCAGTCCCTCACTAATGGAGTCCATGAGGAGGAGGAGGAGGAGGAGGAGGAGGAGGAGGCCCATCCCCATGCAGGCACGATGGCAGGCAGGCAGTTCTTTTGGGCAGAGGTGGGTACATTGGCTGGAGCAGCGGCTCAAAGACAAAGTCAATGTGTGAGGGATGCTTCTGCAGTCCCTCACTAATAGAGTCCAGGAAGAGGAGGAGGAGAGCCATCCCCATGCAGGCACAGACGGCAGGCAGGCAGTTCTTTTGGGCAGAGGTGGGCACATTGGGTGGAGCACTGGCTCAAAGAAAAAGTCAATGTGTGAGGGATGCTTCTGCAGTTCCTTACTAATGGAGTCCACAAGGAGGAGGAAGAAGATCCCCGTGCACAGACGGCAGGCAGGCTGAGGCAGCCAGGCAGGCAGTTATATTTATTGCAGAGGTTGGCACAGAGGCAGAGGGCCAGTTGGATCTGTCCAAAATCATTTAAGTGAAGGTAGTCCATCCCTAAGCCTTGTGCTGGGTTGACTGCACATCTGGCAGGAAGCGCCTGCACAGCCCAGGCTTCTGAAGCCCCAAGGAAGATGTATTGCTCCACCTGAAGTGAGTGAAGTCAGTGAGTGAGTGAAGTCATTGTCCGTCATCATCCTGCCATCGTCCTCCCTCCTCGCTGTGGGCCGCCGCATTTGCTGGTCGCGGCAGGTGATAACATCACCTGCCGCGACCAGGAAATGCAGCGCTCTAATTGGTTAGAGTGCCTCATTTTCCAGTCGCGGTGGGTGAGGACGTTACCTGCCATGACCGGGAAATGTGGTGGCCCACAGCGAGGAGGGAGGACGGTGGCAGGATGATGCGGAGGTAAGCAGGGAGAGTGGGGGGATGGAGGGAGAGAGAGAGAGAGCGGGGAGAGCAGGAGGGAGTGCTGTGACTGGATCCGGATTGGATCCGGATCCAGATCCGAGTGGAATCGGACCTGATCCGGACCTGACAGATCAGATTCGGATCGGATTGGGGGGTCCGGTCACAGCCCTAGTAAATATTATTATTGTTGTTGTTGTTGTTGTTGTTGTATTTATATACCGCCCCATAGCCAAAGCTCTCTGGGCAGTTTACAAAAATTAAAAACATTGAACATTAAAAAACCGATATACAAAATTTAAAAAGCATAAAAACAGATTATAAATACAATATCCGTTTAATATCCATTTAATGGATAACATGTAATGCAAAATGCAGAGGAATCCAAAACCCCAAGGCATCCTGGCGCAGCAGAAGAGCTCTTTTTTGGAATGGCTGAACCTATCAGAATGATGCTTAATGAAAGGCCACGCTGAGAGTGGGCCCTTGTACATCTTTAGGAATCTTTTTCTCTGTTGAATGTGGATTTAATATCTGTAAAAACAAGAATCTTTTCTATAAAATTCTTTTAAGTCTCTTGATGCTATGTGGGGTTGTTGTGAGCACCCAACTGGGTCTGGGAGGCCTAGGGACCCCCACGTGTGGCCCCCTGGACCCAGTCGGGCATGCTCGGCACAAGCACAGACCCACAGCTGTGAGGGTTTGACTGCCACCCGCCTTGGAGGCTGAAATCGTACTCTTCTGCCCCCTGTGTTAATGGCAGCCACCATTTATGCAGTGGGGGAAGAGAGCAATTTTGGCACCCTCCAGAAATTGCGCACTTCACACCACTGTGTCACTGCCAGCCACAAAGTCCCCATTAACAGAAGGGTTGCATTAATGGGAACTTTGTGGCTGCCATTGACACAGTGGGGTGACGTGCGCAATGTCTTGCAGCCGCAAAGTCCCCATGAACATGGGGGGGGGGGGGTGAGTTCAGCAGCCAGGATGAGCAGCTCCAGAGCACTTGTCTGGCCAAGACAGGCCTCAGAACAGGCTGCACATCCTGGTGAGCAGGCTGTGGCGGCAACAAACGGCAGCAACGACAAACAGTGGACACTGCACGATTTCGGCCACCCCATGTGCTATGAAGGGTGGCCCTATTTCTGGCTGTGCTTATCATTTCTCCCCTTTCCATAACTTTCTTGCAGAAACAGAACAAAGCAGAGAGGGAAAAGACAGTGGCTCAGTTCAGACAACTACATCAGTGTCTGGAAGAACAGGAGAAGAGTCTGCTGGCCCAGATGGACGAGGCGGAGAAGGAGATTGCAAGGAGATGGGAGGAGCACCAGGCCAAACTCTCTGAAGAGCTCTCCTCTCTTGATAGTCTCATCCGGGAGATGGAGGAGAAGTGTCAGCAGCCAGCGAGTGAACTCCTGAAGGTAAGATGGTGGCAGAAACAGCCCAGGATCCTCCCCAAGGGAAAAGCTGACTTTAAAAGCTTCATGCCTCCTTCATCTACAGAATAAATGGGATCATGGCAGGCACCTCAGACCCCCTAAACAGGTGGCAACATTGAGATTGTACCTTCAAGAGAATTCCTGCCAAAGCAAAAGTGTGAAAATCGACACTCCAAAATTCTGCTGTTTTTGACATGGAAAGGAAAGCTTCATTCCTGCTTGGGAAAGCACAGAAGCCTGCCATTCTGAAGCCAGGCTTGAGACTCAAAGCAGACCGGTGTGCATGATACAATTCCGTCACCCCTTCTGGCATGATCTTTGTTTACCCAGGCTTAATCCTTTGACATCTTCCCCTCATTGCAGCCTATTAATTTCTACCTGCCTGTTTTATCTGGGAGGAAGTAGAGTCAGTCAGTTTACTCTTGAACAGGCACGTATGGTAGTTTTGAAGAGGCAGCAGAAACAGGATGATTTGGAGGGGATCGTGGTGGAGTTTTAATAATGAAGCAAATTTCAGGCATTTCAGCAGCCCCATGAAAGCCCGACAGTCAGGACTCTTCAGCCCAAAGAAGCTTCCCTCTCTCACACAAGGGGAACATGGTGAACCCCCTTCCCCCTCCTCCTCTCTCCTTGTTGCTGAAGAGGCACCCCATTGCACCCCAAAAATTTGGGCAGATATGGAGGTAACACCCCCTTCCTAACTTCTACCCAGGGAGTCTGCTACCAGACCTCCCTCCCTCTCCTTTCTTCATTACTCCCACTTTACTGTTGAACCCGGTCAGCTCTTCCCTGCTCCTTGTGAATCAGCAGAACTTGAGCTCCGCAAATTTCTCCAAATTCCATCTCAGAGCTTGTTCTGGCTCAAGTCCGTAACAAATTATGAGCTTTGATTTAAATTCATTTATACATGAAAATCTATTTTTCTAAATGGATATTTCGGCTGATATGCCAGCTGCGCCCCTTCCTAGAGTTGGAAGACCTAAAGACAGTAGTGCACGCGCTGGTAACTTTGAGGCTCGACTTCTGCAATGTGCTGTACATAGGGCTACCTTTGTGCGTAGTCTGGAAACTTCAACTAGTTCAAAATATGGCAGCCAGGTTGGTAACCGGTACATCTAGGGGTGACCACATAACACCAGTCTTAAAATCACTCCACTTGCTGCCAATTAGCTTCCGGGCGAAGTATAAAGTGTTGGTTATTACCTTTAACGCCCTACATGGTTTGGGTCCAGGTTACCTGTGGGATTGCCTTCTCCCGTATCATCTGCCCCACACACTCAGGTCCTCTGGGAAGAATTTACTTCAATCAGCCAGAACTAGGCTGACGAGCGTTACTCAGAGGATCTTCTCTTCTGCCGCTCCCAGACTGTGGAATGGCCTGCCAGAGGAGATTCGACAAATTAGAAATCTTCTTGAATTTAAGAGAGCCATGAAGACTGCTCTCTTCCGGCAGGCCTATCCAGTTGAATTTTAAGATGTTTTTAATAATGTATTTGTTTTATTTGTTTTTAACGTTTTATCTATTTTATGGTCTTTGTATTTATAATTATTGTTGTTCCCCGCCTCGATCCAGAGGGAAAGGCGGGTTAGAAATAAATATATTATTATTATTATTATTATTATTATTATTATTACACAGCAATTGTACACAACTTTGAAGAATACGCGTTCTTCTCCCATTGATTAAAGCATATTTGTATGCATTTTCCGAAAGCATACATGTTTTTAAATGTCTGCATGCTGTTGCACACATTTTGTTTGACCCGCGAATCACACTGCAATCTCGAAAATTGTGCTTGTGCTCGATCCACCAGGTGCCCCAAGTGCAAACTGGGCGACCTTGATCCAACCTACTGAAATGAATGACTCATAGCTCAGATCTGGCCCAGTGGAAGACCACTCCCTTAAAATGCACATCGATGCTTCTCACTTGTGGAGGCCTGAGAGCCTGACCGAGGCCTCTTTAACCCGGTTGTAGGATGTTTTAGCCATTTCTCATAGTCCTTGACTGGAGGGTGCTGTGTGGAAGCATCACCACTTGAGCAGGAGCAGGCCAGGGTACCAGAGAGGGAACACTGGCAGGCCCTGAGTTCCCTCTTCTTTCTCTCTTTTCCTTGCAGGATGTGAGAAGCACTTTGCAAAGGTAAGTGGATCCCTCTGGATTCCATGGGGCTGGGAAGGGTCTGGAGGGCATGGGAAGAACACGGCTCTCTCCATGCTCCTGATCAGAGGACACAGGGCTACAACATCTAAAAGATTAAAACAGGGAGCACTCCTATTCTTCCTCCCCTCCATCACACATGGTTGAAGGCTCTTCTCTGCCTACTTGCATCCCACCCCGAATCACGGATACAAAAAAACTACAGAGCAAACATCCTCTCCAAACACCAACACAGGCGAAACTCACATGCCCAACACATTCCAAAACACAGGCAAAACACAGACCACTAACCCTAACTACACACAAACAAAAGCATCCCATCTGCCCCACTCACTGTTAGCCCCACTCACTTGTGTGGCTCCCAAAGGATCTTCTATGGGCCCATGTGGCTCACCACCCTAACAAAATTTGCCTATCCCTGCTCTAGCCTTTCTGCAGTTTATTTTTGCTCCATTTTGGAATACTGGATTAGATGGGTGGTGGGTTACCCTTTGTTTTTCTCCACCAGGAGTAAGAAGGAGACATTTGAGAATCCAGTGGCTTTCCCTACAGAGCTAAAGTGGAGGATCTGGGACTTCCATGAAATAAAATCCATTCTGGAGGGAGTCATGAAGCAATTCAAAGGTAAGGAAGCAATTCAAAAGCAAGGTTTCAGTGCTTGGCATTAATTTATTTTATTTTGCTAGAAATGGTGGCAACAGCAGTAAACAGCACACTTCCATTTTGGTAGCCTGGCCATTTCATTTTCCTCCAGGAAGATCTAGGGTGCATTTTGTTACCCATCCATCCAGTATGGAGAGGGGTTTTTAGGAGGTTCTCAAGTTCTGATTTGAGTTTTTACCATCCAGAATAATTTGATGTCATGCACATACTTGGCAACCTCACCGCTTACTGTTGACCCCATATCACTTACTCATGAATCTAAACCTCAGGAAAGAGATAAGTAATGATAGAGTGACCATATGGAAAGTAGGGCAGGGCTCCTGTATCTGTAACATATCAAAAAGGGAATTTCAGCAGGTGTCATTAGCTCCTGCAGCTTTAACTGTTGTGATGAAGAGGGAATTTCAACAATTTCATTGTTTGCATGCATACAAATACACCTGCTGAAATTCCCTTTTCCATGCAGCTATTAAAGATACCGGAGCACCATACAGGGATTTTATCATTTTTCATAAAGTGTACAAAAAATAAAAGATACAGGAGCCCTGTCCTCCTTTTCATATGATCACCCTACCAAAATAGACACCAATTTAAGTGACAAGTTCCATACATAATCAGCTTAGAGTTCCATCACACCAATGATTTAGACAGGATTGTACTCCCTTGATGCCCCCAAATAGCCAGACTAAAGGGTCAAAGGGTCATTCCATTTTTGCCCAGGAGGGAAAGGCAGTCTGGTTGAAGTACTCATCTGCCAGGACCTGAATGGAAAGAGAAAGAGAAGGGGGGAGTGGAGTGGAAGAGCTAATAAGCGAAGGAGCGAAAGAGCAGCATATTCAAGTGAAAGGGATCATAAGCTTGACGCACTTTTGCCTCAGAGGTAAAAAAAAACCACAGAGGCTGCTGGGTGGGGGGAAGGTGTGATGGAGGTCTTATATCCGGAGTGATTTTTTTCTACTGCTATGTTTTTTTAAAATTATTATCCTTCTCCTGTGTTTTACAGTTTTGTTTATATTATACGTTCTACCTAGGTTTTCTGTTTCTAATTTTAAGGGTTTTTTTTGTGTTAAATTGTTTTTATTTTGGTTACTGACCTTGGGAATATCTTTACAACTTGAAAAGGAGTTTAAATGTATCTTCAATAAATGTTTAAAAAAAAGATGAATATTTTCAGGTTTGAGAGAAAACTCTATAGTATGTAGTATGCCTTCAGGCCCCAGTGACTTGTTAATGTTAAATTAGTCTAAATTTTCAATTCCCATCACTTCTATTTGACCTAATTCTTCTGACTTGACTGTCTCAACTCTCACTTTGACCACCTTTTGGGCCGCTTTCCTCATCTTCAAGAAGTTTCTTCCTTTCTGGTGGTTCACAAGCCCCTCCGAAACCACAGCCTGTTGTGCAATTCTGGGGTGATTTGCTAACCTTCCCTCACTGGCTTCCGACAAAATGAAAAGCCGCAGTTTGAGACTTGAATCAGCAATCTGGCATGAAGCAAGTCACTGAAAAACACACATAGAATTAGGGTCCCTCTACAAGAGCGATTTAAAGCTCTTTCAAGGCGCATTACAAATTTTACCTCTACAAAAGCAGAGCACAAATCGGGGGTCGAGGCGCTTTTTATCTCCGATTATTCACATTTTCGAATGCGCGTTAAATAGCGAGTTTTAATTTGCTGCGGGAGTGAAAGCGCCTTATGGCCTTGTAAACATTTGATTCTCCGCAGGTAAACAACTTTAAAGCGCATTTCATATAGCCCATAATGCGCTTCACCGCCTCTTGTGAATAGGTATTAGGAGTAAATGTGCTTCTTTGTATCCGCGCATAATCGGGCAACCGGGTGTCAAACTGAAATCTTGTAGAGGGGGCCTTAGGCTGGTATTTGAAATGGTTCAAAGTTGAAAGGAGGATTCCCCTTCTGCCAGATTGGTTTCTACTTGATTCATAGATAGTGTGCCTCTTAAAGTGTATATCTTTTCCCTTTCCCAGATGTGCTGCTAGCTGGACTACATATGAAGAAAGGTAAATTTCCAATGAGAAACAAGTTCACAGGAGGGATGTGGACTGGTCAGGTGTTTTGCTGGCTGTACTTCATTGGGGTTAAATAGTTCAGTCTTGCACCTTTTGGAACTATAAAAAGGTTAACTATGAGTAATCAGCAGCCCTGTAGTGATATTTGAGCTCTCCATATTTACAATGCTGGCACAGACAGTGGATGATGGCAATAGGCTCCTCCCCGCCATACTTTCCATGCATTAAAATTCACTTTTGCAACATGTGCCCATATATACAGGTGACTGTGCATAGGGAGGGCTCCATACGATCAGGAAATGGGGAAAAGCAAAGTTCCCAAACGTGTGGAACACTGGCCGTTCATGCAAGTTTGAGCAGGCAGAAGCATATTCAAAGAGGCAGAACAGTCTGAGCAACACTGAACCTGGTCATTGGTATTCTATAATATTAGAATTTATTTACAAACATACAGGATGAACAGCACCACTGTGCAGCCATGACAGGGTAAATAGGGTGCATCTTACCTTGGGGGTATGCCTCATTTTTCAGGGTGCATTTTCAGGGCAAACCTCCAAAATTACATAAAGTAAATAGGGTGGCAGCCCACAATGATTTGGAGAGAGGGGGCTTCTGACTTTCTCTTTCTGCCAGCAGGTTTGATGGTGCAGGTGGTATGATGCCACTGAACCTGAAGACAAAGATGGCAGGTTAAGGTTGATAGCACAATGAAAGGGAAAAGGAAATAAAGAGGAAATAACTCCCACAATTATAAGCCCCCTCCTCTCTGCCAAAATTGGGGGAATTGAATGGTAATCCCCAAAATGGCCTTAAAAGCCTGCCACCCCCAATCTGACACGTGCAGATTAAGTGGAATCAGGACGACTGTTTCAGTCTCCCCCACTGAGAAGTGTTACTGATGCCTAACCTGGCTTTTGCCATGGTTTAGATTCTTAAGAAAAATATCTGAGTTGCCTCACTCCAAAGGCAGTAAACAACATCCATCACCCCCCACCATTGCATATGCTGGCTAGGGCTGATGGGAGTTGCAGTCCAACAATATCTGGAGGGCCACAAGTTCCCCACCCTTGCAGTAAACTATCAAGACACCAATTTCCCCCTCCTCCTAGAGTACTGAACTACAATCTCTCCATACTGGTAACCTGGATTTATTTATTTATGATCTATTCCTTTAATTTTTAAAACACGGAAATGATCATTTTTCAAAACTTCATAGCCACTACATGCATAAACAAAAGTTTCTGAAATTTATCACACATGTGTACCTCCACTCCATGTGCAACATTCCCAAGTTTCAACTTGATATGTTCTAAAATAAAAAAGTTATAAGAACTTCATGGTCATTTTTCCAAAAATGACTTGTGGGTAAACTCCTGCACCTATGTTTCTGAAAATTTACACACATGATTACCTACACCCCATCTGCAATGTCAACAAGTTTCAACTTGATAGTGTTTAAATAAAAAAGTTATAGCCCTTTCCCCCCCCCTTCCCATGAAAACCTATGGCTTCAAAAATCACCTGAAATGGCATCCAGATCGATCCGGATCGATCCAAATCGATTTGGATCTATCCGATCTGATTCAGTTCAATCTGGACATCCAGATTTCAGATCTGGATCCGGATTATCCGGATCAGCCTGATTCGATCCGGATTCGGGACCCGGATCCGGATCTGTGCACAGCCCTAAAAATGTCATTCTTTAAAACTACGGCATGATATAATCACATTGGCCAGTCCACATTAACAATCTTGCTGTCTTGTTTTGGACCAGTTGAAGTTTCCAGACCACTTTCAAAGGCAGCCCCATGTATAGCACATTGGAGTAATCTAGACAATAAGTTATCAGAGCATGGATAACTGTAGCTAGGCTATCTCTGCCCAGATAAGAGAGTTGTTGATATATTTCACTAAGCTAAGAGTTGCCCTGTGCTACCAGGGCTTTGTCTTGATGAGGAATTTGCCTCGGGGTGGATCCGCAGTGGTGACAGGTCATTTATATGATGCAGCTGCCATCATGGAGCCATCCCAGGGCTTTCCCCTGAAGATCCGTATTTAACAAATCAGGGACTTACCCCAACTGTTTTCTCTTGGAGCGAGGTGACAACAGCATCTGCCATCTGTCGCCATGCTCCAGAGCTGCTTTGGAGGCGTGTCTGGTCAGATGGTGAACCCTGATTGGTCACCATCTGCCCAGCCAGGGGGGAGGGGATGGGCCAGCAAACTGAATGGCTGGTGTCCCACCCCCACGCTTCTCCGGCATGGGGGGAAGCTAAAAAAAAGGTTAAAAAACACTGGGAAATGAGGAGGTATGGGTGCCCTGGTGCATGGGCGCATCACCGCCTCCAATAAAAATGTAAAAAACAAACAAACAAAAAACCTGGGATGCGAGGAGGCGCAGGCGCCCCAGTGCACAGGCGCTCCTCCTCGCATGCAAACCCCTGCGCTCGCTCCTTCACATGGGGATAATGCAAAGGAGCGCAAATGCGGGGGTTGGGGGGCTCTCCGCGCCAATTCGCCATCATCAGGGTGAGCTCCAAGTCCACCTGTGCCTCAAGGGACAGTTGTGGATCCAAGAACACCCCCAAACTACTAACCTGATCCTTTACGTGGAGTGCGACCTCTTCCAGAACAGGGTTAACATCACCTAGCTGGGCAGATGGAACCACCCACTAACAGTACTTCCATCATGCCTGGATTGAGTCTCAGTTTATTGGCCCTCATCCAGTCCATTACCATGTCCAGGCACTGATGCACAGCCACTGCCTCTCCTGGATTTGATGAAAAAGAGAGGTTCAGCTGGGTGTCATCCGCATATTAAGGACGCCTCTGCCCACAATGTGAAGATGATGCCCAGCTCTACCTCTTATGTTTCTGTTGGGAATGATGTCCATCTCCCCTAATTCCGAAGAACTAGCACAGAAGTTTCATATTAGCATTGTACAAAAAAGGGGGAGGCCAGAACACTTGGAAGAGAAATGCCTCCTTTCCATGTTTGTTTCTTGCTCCCAAGGTGATGCCTTCAACTGTTGCAAAAGTGAATGAGATAATAGATTTTCACAGGTATCTGTTGCCAACCCAGATGTCCATTGCCAATAGGGAGGGCAGAACCACCTGGCTGATCTCTGTTCAGGAGAACGGAGATGACCTCTGATTTGCAGAGGTTAGGGAGCATGAATTCTCTGCTCTCCTGCCTGCCTCCATTCCCCCCAGACAGACAGACAGACACACACACACACGGGGGTGGGGAGGGTTGCTTCCAGATGGAGGGCTCCCAGCAGTGCCAATGAGAAGGCATCATGCTTTTCCATCTGTTTCTTCTAAACAAGAGATGTTCTGTGTTAAGAAAAAAGATGGGAGAAGCGATGGGAAAGCACGGGAGGGATAGGAGTGGAAGACAACATACAATTCCTTGAATGAGGCAGGGCCAGGCTGCAATCAAAGCCTGATCTGGAAGTATGCAAAAGTACAGTGATTTGCAGTTGTTTTTAAACTTCTTGTAAAATGGTTTGAACACAGGAGGAGCAGAATCCTGATATTTTGGATAAATACCTAACATGTAGTGACCTTTATGTGGGAGGGGCCATTTGGGAGGGGCAGAATAGGAGGGGCTATGGGTGCTTCTCATGGAAATGGGAGGAACTACAGGGGAGAGGGAGTTTGGCCAGTCAGGGTGGGCAGTAAGGACAGAAGGAGGGAAAGGGAGGAGAGGTCTGGGAACTATAATGTTGATTCTGCTTTGAGCATTTGAGTTATTCATGCTCCTGTTATCATTAGTTGTTTTTCTATTCCCTGATTTTAGAGGGAATCTATGATTCCTGTGGGGTGCACACTTAAGACCTCTGAGATTGTCCCTGAGGGTTCTGCTGATCTTCTCTTTTCCTCCTCTCTCTCCATCCCCAACAGCAAATGTCACTCTGGATCCAGACACAGCTCATCCCAGGCTCATCTTGTCTGAGGATCAAAAAAGCGTGAGATGGGGAGAAAAATGGCAAAATCTGCCCAAGAATCCTGGGCGATTTGACCCATGGCAGCGTGTGTTGGGATGTGAGGGATTCACAGCTGGCAGACATTTCTGGGAAGTCAATGTGGGAAATGAGGAAGGATGGACTGTGGGGGTTGTCAGGAAGTCTGTGAGGAGAAAAGGCAAGATTGACATTAGCCCTGACGGAGGGATCTGGGCTGTGAGATATTGTGCAGGTGTATATAGGGCTTGCAACCCCCCTCTTTCCCCTCCTCTGTCCCCGAGTGGGAAGCTCAAGAGGATCCGAGTGTCTCTGAACTGCGCTGGGGGGCGGGTGTCCTTTTATGATGCTGAAAGAGGGACCCTCCTTTACACCTTCTCCGGAGCCTCCTTTGCAGGAGAGACCCTTCTGCCCTACTTTGGTGTATGGGGAAAAAGCCACCTGAGGATCTCTCCTTAAGGCAGCTCAGAGCCTTCCTCACTTACCTTCTTCTCCAGACCAGATAGGTTAATCTAACAATCAAACCTTTCTTTGTCAAGAGCTCCTTTTACTCTTCTGCAAAGGCCCCCAGAGAGGCCTCCAGTCACAGACACCTAAACCAAATGAACTAAAGTGGCATCCAATTCCCTCCCTCTCTTTCCCAGGCTTCCTTTATCCTTAGTTCTTAAAGAGACAGTAGCACATGAATAATCCAGGGGGCTGTCTATATACAGTCAGAGCCTCACAGTGACTGCAAATCTGTGCTGCGTCAGTTATATGCCAGCCACAGATTCACAGCTCCTGCAGGGCTTTCCACGAAGCTGTGCTTTGGGAAAGTCGGGGGCTTACCCCAACTTTTTCAGCAGGAGCAAGTTCAATATGGCTCTTCCACTGTCTGATCTGGGCAGGCAGTCTTGTGGAAGGCAACCACCGATTGATTGCTGGAAACCAGTATGGGGCAGGGTGTGTGTGGCTCCAGTACCAAGTATGGCTGCTACAGGGTGTGGGTGGGAAATCTCCATGCAAGGAGGGAGCATAGGGTTTCCCGGCAGTCATCTGGGTACTGGAGCTCATCCCCCACCCCGACATCTTCCCAGCTTTCAGCAACTAATCAATGGTTGCCAGCTGCCCCAGACCACCCCCGGCTCAACAACGGAGTGAGCTCACTACTGCTGAAGGACCATAGTGACCTTGCTTCAAAGGGAAAAGTCAGACTAAGTGTGTCAGGAGCTGCATCATATAACTGACGCAGCACCACTGTGGGACAAAGAAGACATTTAGACAGCTCCAGATGTGACAGTATTCTGACTGTGGTTACAAAGTTGTATAAGGGAAGATTTGTATAAGGGAAGTTTGGCAATTTTATTTTCAGAACTTTTCCTAATTATGCGAATTCCCCCCCCCCCCCGCCCCGCAATCCTTCAAAAGACATCCCAACCCTCTTAGAATGACAGATGGTGTGGAAACAGTTCAGGAAGAGACATCCAATGGAGCTGATCCGTGGGGCTGGTGGAATGGCCCGGCTTTCCATCTCCCTCTCTGGTGGCCTGCTGGGATGGCAGCTTCCCACGGACAGATGGTGGCCTGAGATTGGCAGGGCTGTGGGCTAAGTACAAATGTGTTTTTTGATTGCATGGAAAAGCCTTCAGTTTGGATTTGCAAATGGGTTGCAGCTAGGCTGACCAGATAAAATCCAGGTCAGGGCTCATGTAACTTTAACAGTTGGGTGTCTCATCTACAAGAATTTGCCTTTACGCCTGGTTAAGCAATTATGCGCATATTCACAGAAGCGCATTTATGCCTAATACCTCTGTACGAGAGGCGGCGAAGCACATTACTGGACGACCGAAACGCGATTTAAACTGTTGACATGCAGAGAATCGCTTGTTCACATTTTATTTATTTATTTATTGCATTTATTTATTTATTTATTTATTGCATTTTTATACCGCCCCATAGCCGAAGCTCTCTGGGCTATGGGGCGGTATAAAATGCGCTTTAACGGCCGGAGCAAAATAAAATTGGCTATTTAACGCGCATTCAATAATGCGCATAATTGGAGAGACAACGCGCCTCTACACCCGATTTGCGCTCCGTTCTTGTAAAGATAATTTTTTTAATGCGCCTTGAAAGAGCTTTAAATGCCTCTTGTAGAGGCAGCCGTAGAGAAAAGGGAATTTCAGGCAGTGTCATTTGTAGGCAATTAGTTCCTGGTGAAATTCCCTCTTCATCACAACAGTTAAAGTTGCAGGCACTATACTAGAATGACTATATACAAAAGAAGGCAGGGCCCCTGCAACTTTAACTGTTGTGATGAAGAGGGAATTTCACCAGGAACTAATTGCATACAAATGACACTGGCTGAAATTCCCTTTTCTCTACAACTGTTAAAGTTATATGAGCCCTGACCTGGATTTTATCTGGTCACCCTAGTTGCAGCCTTTGTTTGACTCATACATGAACTGCTGTGAAAATTAATTTATTGACTTTGATTTCAGACTGTATCAATATACACAAGCTCAGTATTATGATATACAGACTCAACATAACTTGCGATGGATAAGAAAACTTGTGGAAATGGTGTGTTGTGTAAAGTTTTGCTGGGATTCCTTGAAGGTCAGGTGACTTACAGAGTCTGTATGTCTACTTGAAGTAAATCCAGTTGAGTTCAACAGCAATTACTCCCATGCAACTGTGTACAAGACTGCAACTTATAATGGTCATTTCCCAATAAAAAGGGTCTTAGGATTAATGAGGGTTGGGTGACCATATTTGGGAAACCAAAAAAGAGGACACTTGGTGGGGTGGGGAGGAGCAGCTTTCTGGGACCTCCAGAAAGTGCATCATTCTTCACCCTCCCCCACTGCTCCAATTGGGGCCTTTAAGGCTCAATGCTAATGGTGGCCCTAAAAGGCCTTTAAGGCCGCGGGGGAATGACATGCTTTCTGGAGGTGTATCATTCCCACCCCCTGCTCCAATCAGGGACTTTTCTATAATGCCCAGGAATGACATGCTTTCCCCTTTGAGGCCCCGATTGAAGCAGTGGTGAGGAATGATACACCTCCAGAAAGCATGTCATTCCCCCCCCCCCCCATGCTAATGGTGGCCTTAAAGGGGAAAGCGTGCCATTCCAGACACCCAAGACAAATCCAGGGAAATCCTGACAGTTGGTCACCCTACAATTGTCATAACCTTGTGATTCTTGGTTTCCTTCTTGACTCTTCCACCTAGCCCTATTTATGCTGAGCCTGAGCTTGGGCTGCAGACAAAGTTACTCTGTTTTGTTGTTGTTTTTGCTGGGCAACATATCTCTGAGAAGCGATCTACACTGTAGTTTTAAAATGTTTCAAAAGGGTTGCGAAGACTGTTTGGGGCACACGACACACATTCTGAAGTGTGTTACAGTCTTTGCATTTTGCCTCATTTTTTTCCTGATTTATTACGTTCTTTTGCTTTAATAACCCATTTTTTTGTGTAATAGTGTGGCCTATCTTACCGTTCTGTAGTCTCAAAGATCTGCGCTTTCACTTTAAGAGCAGATTTGTCAGCTACGGGAAGCAGGAAATGCTATACAGGAAGTGGGTGGTTTTTTTTTCAATACAGGAAGAAACGCTGCAAGAAGAGAGGAGCAGAACAAATGGTGTGACTGCAGCAAACGCTTCAAGAACTGCAAAAAGGTCAGCTTTTTCCCGTTGCTAAACCCAAGTGTGCCCTAACACGTAATACAACGATGTACTTTACACCATTGTAAGTTAGGTTTAAAAATGTTGCATGAAGCAGTGTAGATCGCCTCTCAGACTATTTTGAAGTCAAGGGCTCTGGCTAGACTGTTTTAAAAGGGATGCCAGGCAAAAGCTGACCAACAGATTTGTTCCTAGAATCAAAGATTTGGATGAGACCCTTAAGGTCATCCTTTCTGAGTCCCTCAATTTGCATCATAAATAAATATGCTGTAAGAGAACTGAAGGGCTGCCTATATGCACCGTTTATCCCATGGTAATAAACTGGTTGTGATTATGTCTCTATACATACACACAGTGGTGTAGCCAGGTAAGTGACAACCCTGGATTTCATGGTCTTACTGGGTCCCTTGTTAGACAGTCTTGTGTATTACTTTAATTGTGAAGTAATAACATTTCTCCCCTCCCCCTGCCATGCCCCCTATGCTTTATGTTGTGTTCTTCTCATTCGATCTTGAATAACACAAGGAGTCAGGCTTGGAGCTTCAACTATGCTTCTTTACTAGGAAACTTCCAGAAGCTAACTGACTAACAAACACATAAAATGGGGCTTGCCTGAAACTCCTACTGGCGGCCCCGAACAATCAAAACAGGAGCAACTGATCTATCACTCAGTCCTAACAAATACATTACACTTTACATCTGCTTCTACATTCCTGACAGGTTAAAGCAAAACAAAAACACACTGTTTGCCAACCCTGATAAACAAAAACCGCTGAGCATGCGCAGGTTCACAGTTTGAACTCATTTAAATCATAGCCCCATCATGACTGCAGGAATAAAATGGCATTATCCGGCCAAGGTGATGAACCGTTTGCGGCTTCTTCCATTATCTGCCATTGTCTGGGTGGTCATTTGGGGACCCCAGGGCTGCAGAGACACCCGTCGTCCCTTTGGAAAGAATGGGCAGGGAAATAAAAACAGGAATAAGTGGTTAGAAGGAAACCCAACATCAGAACTTGTTGATCCTATAGGGTGACCACATTTGGGAAACCAAAAAAGAGGACCCTCAGTGGGGTGGGGGGTGGGAAAGTGGCTTTCTGGGGCCTCTGGAAAGCATGTCATTCACCCCCACTGCTTTAAAGGCCCCAATTGGAGTGGAGGAGGGGAAAGTGTGTCATTCCCACCCTCCACTGCTCCAATCGGGTCCTTTTCTATAATGTCCAGGAATGACATACTTTCCCCTGCAAGGTCCTGATTGGAGCAGTGGGAGGGAAATAACCCACCTCCAGAAAGCTCGTCATTCCCTCCAACCACGCTAATGTGGCCTTAAATGGGAAAGCTTGTCTTTCCAGGACATTATAGAAAATTACAGAAAATCCCCCCTGACACCCAGGATAGAACAAAAACCAGGACAAATCCGGGGAAATCCTGACAGTTGGTCACCCTATGATCCTACAACCCCAGATCTCTGTCCCCCAGCAGTGGTGAGGGGTTTGCATGCATTCTCCCCCCTCCCCCAGGTTATGCTCCCAGGCAGCTGTTCACACCCATCTGCCTTGAGCCAATGGGCCAAACTCGATGTGAGGCAAAATACACTACTAGCTGCTGAGTTGTTATTTTCAAATAAACAATTAATAGAGGACATGGTAGAGCAATTTCCATTGGGAACTCAGCATGCAGGAAGAAGGGTTCTCACAATTTCCTCCCCCACCCACCCACAAACACTTCCTACTAAGAAAATTACACATGCGCATGGCTGCTATTATTCCATTCAGTGACTTTTGTCCATCTCTTCCTGCCATTTATCCCTTTGCCATCCCACAACGGCAGAGTTGAATGAGTTTGAGTGGGGAGTGAGGGCCTGATCCTAAGGCTTCCTTAGGCTCAATTACATGGCACATGGAGTTCCATTGTTCTTTCCTCCCAAGAATTTTAAAGACCTGGAGACAACTAGGGCTGGCTACATCCGTGGGCAACAGGAGAGATTCTGCATGACTCTTCCTCCACTGGGAGAAGGTGATGAGCACAGGATCACTTGATCAGGGTTGTGTTTACATAGGCTGACCATATGAAAAGGAGGACAGGGCTCATGTAACTTTAACAGTTGTAGAGAAAAGGGAATTTCAGCCAGTGTCATTTGTATGCAGTTAGTTCCTGGTGAAATTCCCTCTTCATCACAACAGTTAAAGTTGCAGGGGCCCTGCCTCCTTTTGTATATGGTCACTTTAGTATAGTGCCTGCAACTTTAACTGTTGTGATGAAGAGGGAATTTCACCAGGAACTGATTGCATATAAATGACACCAGCTTAGTTTACATATATTGCTGTGTGTAACCATAAGACCAGCTTTTTGGTGGGAAGTGATATGGCAGCAATAAAGGCATATCATACCTCTCTGCCTCTAATATGTTTTCTTAGACCCCCTCTAGATGGATTCCGTTTCACGCCTATTCCTCCGATTATGCGCATCTTCTCGGAAGCGCTTTATCGTAAATGCTTGTATGCAGGAGGTAATTAAGTACTCAACAGGTGACCTTACCAGTTGTTTCAAATGCGCTTTACAAGTAGTTAATGCGGAGAATCGCTTGTTCACATAGTCAAAATGCACTTTAACGGCCGGAGCAAAATAAAACTAGCTATTTAACGCGCATTCGATAATGCGCATAATCAGAGAGAAAATGCGCCTCTACGCCCGATTTGCGCTCCGTTCTTGTAGAGGTAAATTTTTTAATGCGCCTTGAAAGAGCTTTAAAATGCCTCTTGTAGAGGCAGCCACAGTTAGGCATTTAAGCACCTCCTAACCATGCTACTTGAAGTCTGTGGCTGGCTTGGATTCCCAGCATTTATTTAAAAAACCAAAACCAAATCTCTAGCCTTTGTAGAACCAGAGATGGGACGCAAAGGGCACAAAGAACTGTTCTGCCCAATTCCGTGTTCTTAGTGATGGCATAGTAGACATTTTGTAGGACTAGCCAGAGATTTTTTTTTCAAACAGTAAAGGGACACACCCATCACCCGGAGAAGGAACTTCCTGATTCATTTTGAATGCCTGCGGAGTCACTCACAGGGTGGACTTTGAAATGAGCATTGCCCCATAGTTATTATGATCCAACAGGCATTTTTCCTCCTTACTCTGGCCCATTCTCATATTGCTGTTCTCCAAAGCTGCCTCATCTTACAACAAAAGCACCGGGACTCCATCCGCCATGGCCTCAGCCCCACCACCCACCAATGTGGAACAGGAAGCCACGTGCCCCATCTGCCTGGAGTATCTGACAGACCCGGTGACTCTGGACTGCGGCCACAACTACTGTCGGGGCTGCATCACAAGCTACTGTGAGATAACAGGGTGGGGATTTGGAGTGTCCTGTCTGCAGTAAACCAATCCGGAAAGGGAACTTCCGGCCCAACTGGCAGCTGGCAAATATAGTAGAACAAATTCAACTCCTAGAAAAAGAGAGCCTGTGTGTGAGACACAAGGAAAAACTCCAGCTGTTCTGCAAAGAAGATGAAGAATTGATATGCTGGAAGTGTAAGTCCTCTGCAAAACATAAATCGCACTCTGTGCTTCTCAAGGAAGAGGCTGCCCAGGAATACAAGGTAAGAAAGCATCTGGACCTTTGGTAATGGCTTTCATCCCCCAGTGATATTGATAATTGGCCTTTTCACTTTTAAAGCAACAAGGACTTTTTACAAGTGATAAAACAAAATGGCCCCTCTGGGCACGCTGCTGTTGAGGATTTTGTGGCAAGAACTCCAAATGATAGAGAAGATAGCTAAACAGCTTCCAGCTCAATAGATGCAACTAACAGTGAGTGGTATCAAAGGGACTTGAAAGCACAGCTTTATATATTGCAATCTCTACAGTCAACAGATGTAGCTATGATTAGAGGGGAGCAATATGTAAGTAGTTTGTTTAAAGGGTTAAACAGTATTTATGGTCAGTCCTCTCTTCAAGACAAAGTATTGCTTTATAAAAAGTGCTCTAGAAAAGACCTGAAAGAGGGTCAGTGTTAGGCTGACCATCTGAAAAGGAGGACAGGGCTCCTGTAACTTTAACAGTTGTAGAGAAAAGGGAATTTCAGCCGGTGTCATTTGTATGCAATTAGTTCCTGGTGAAATTCCCTCTTCATCACAACAGTTAAAGTTGCAGGCACTATACTAGAGTGACCAGATACAAAAGAAGGCAGGGCCCCTGACCTGACCTGGATTTTATCTGGTCACCCTAGATAAGCTTGCACAGATTCTGACATTCCAAACTAGTTCTAATTAATTCTAACTACAACTTGCAAAGGCCTAACAGCCTTGCTGAGACCTATACCCGACAGATGGCAATGTGTTAAGTGTGTCGAGTTTGAACAAGAAGGGATTTGATGTGTTATAAGAAAGGACTGTGTACTATAACTGCAGATGGGCAGACCTATGCAAAAGTCACTGAGAGAGATGGTGTGTTTGTGCTGAATAATATACAACAGCAAGTAAATTCAATTACATGCTGTGGATTTACTGACCATTTAGAATTGTGGCATAGACGTTTTGCTCATCGTAATGTTGAGCCCATACTCGACTTGGAAAGGAAAGATCTAGCAAGAAACATTTCTATAAAGATGTGTTATAACAATACAGACAGATGTGTATGTTGCATTAAAGGAAAAAGCACAAGGCCTTCAATCCCAAAACAGAGAGAAAGATATACGACACAACAATAGGCGTGCACAAGGGGGTGCCAGGTGTGCCCAGGCACACTGTAATATCTCAAGCAATAAGCGCCAAATTGAGGGGGCCATTGAGTAGGGACCCAGAGGGGGTGGCCAGATGCACTGGGATCACTGCCATGAGCAAAGAGCCAAGAGGAGGCCCCCCGAAGGCTAATATCACCTTGTAAGCACCTTCTCTTGATAGTGTCACTACAAAGCCTCACCAGTGCCCCTCCCTACTTTCAATGGGCCTTCTGCAGTCAGGTGGCCCATAGCAGCCGGCGAAGGGGAAGGGGGGGCACCATGTATCTTTCAGAACAACAAAAGCTTTGCAGCAAGACTGCTCCTTCTCTTCCCCCCCTCCAAAGTCCCAATTTCCTGGGCCGAACCTCCTGGGTCTCTTTGAATCTCTTGGCAAAAACAGCCTCTAAACCCTGAACAGCATATTACACCCAGGAATTTTGATTGGGGATATAGTATGGGTTAAAGCACTAAACCTCCTGTTTGTCCTGTCCTGAGCCAAAACCACACACTCCTTCAATGGGCAGGGAGACGGGCGAGCCGAGGGGCAGGGGGAGAACTCCCATCCTTCACTCATGACATCACCACCAGCCCTGCCCTCCAAAGTACATCCACTATTAGCGTTAATCCAAATGGATTGTTTATATTACGGTAATGCGCTCGAACTTCAAAGAAAAATTTAAAGCTGCGGTAAAATGCAACCTTGAGAATGCGCATTAACGGATGCTATAATTCGGCTGGACACCTGAATTGCACCCTGCTCATCTGTTGCAAATGCCACCAGGGCACATTCAATGAGGCACAAATAAGCTGTCTAGAGGTACCCCAAGTGGATGTAGTGACTTTTTTAAGGCTAGAATGGCATAAAAAAGGCACCTGAGAGCCCCTCCCCCATACTGGTACAAAAATGGATGGCAGGGAGCAAGCCTATTGTTCCAATCATATTTCTCTCTCTCTAAGCCAAATGTAAACTACTGTTTTCACTTCAGGATCTGATTCATCGTCACCTGGAGAGTCTGAGGAAAGAGAGAGAAAGAATTCTGGCATATCAAGCAGACACAGAAAAGAAAAATGAAGATCTGCTTGTAAGCATCAATATCACTAGTAAGGGAACAAGGGCTTCAACCAATGTATGTAAACATGTAATATAAAATATGGAGATATCCAAAACCCCAAGGCAGCCTGGCTCTGCAGAACAGCTCTTATTTGGAATGGCCAAACCTACCAGAACGATGCTTAATGAAAGGCCATTCCAATCTTTAGGAATCTTTTTCTCTATTGAATGTGGATGTAATTTTTGTGAAAACTTATAAATACCTTTCCTATAAAATTCCTTGAAGCCTCTTGATGCTGTGAAGAATGGCTCTATTTCTGACCTTGGCTACTGTTTCTCCCCTTTCCATCCACTTGCAGAAGCAAACAAGAGCAGAGAAGGAAAAGACAGTGGTTCAGTTCAGACAACTACGGCAGTTGCTGGAAGAACAAGAGAAGCTCCTGCTGGCCCAGATGGACGAGGTGGAGAAGGAGATTGCAATTAGAAATGAGGAGTACCTGGCCAAACTCTATAAAGAGCTCTCCTCACTTGAAGGAACAATCCAGGAGATGGAGGAGAAGTGTCAGCAGCCATTGAGTGAACTCCTGCAGGTAAGATGGTGGCAGAAACAGCCTAGGATCCTCTCCAAGGGGAAAGCTGACTTGAAAACCTTCATGCCTCCTTTGTCCGCAGAAGGAAGGGGCTCAAGGCAGGCACCTCAGACCCCTGAGGCACTCTGAAACCGTGAGGTGGTTCCTTTGAGAGAATTATTGCCAAAGCAAAGGTGGGAAAATCGACACCCCAATATCCTGCTGTTTTTGACATAGAAAAGAAGGCTTCACTCCTTCTTGGGAAAGCACAGGAGTGATCTTCAATTCTGAAAGCCAGTCCTGACACTCAAAGCAGAATGGTTTATGTGATTCAAATCCATCATTGGATTGGACTGGATGGCCACATCAGCCCCTTCCAGCTCTACTATTCCATGATCCCCTCTGGGGTGACCATTATCATGACTCCGCTATGTTTTGTGCAGCAGAGTCTGTCTGCTGTTCTCACCTTGCCACAAGCAAAGATCCATTGCAACCTCCCTTTTAAAGAGACACATTTCTCCTTCAGCCACTGAGACTCATGACTTCCAATGCACCTCAAATTCAGCTTCAGAATGGGTCACAGATCTTGTACCAATAATGGTCTCCTTCCCTGCACCCTCTTTCTCCATTACATGTATGTGTGTGTATTGTGACCAACGGCTTCTTTAGATTAAGAGGAAAACACATTAGCTTACCAGCACTTTGCTTCTTGCTTCCCTTGTGCAACTATAATGGGCTCTGCATTACACGGGAGGAGAGGGGTGACCACATGGTCTGTAATTGAAAACTTCTCCCTCCTCACTCTGCTCGTAGTAATGAATGGGACAGCACCCTCTAGTGGGAGGTTCGTAGTACAACTTTGGCTGCACATGTTAGGAAATCCTGAGATAATATCGAAGAATCAGGATATTCAGGGCTTTGTCGTAACGGAATAACTGGGACAAGGCGCAGGAGACATTCAAAAGACCTGCAAACTTCTGTGAGCAGCGAGTCAGAGAAGCTGCTATAAAGAGAAGCCCCATGACTCAGGATTAGCCTGATTGTGCTGCCCTGTACTAAGAAAAACCCCCTTGGAACCTTTCTTTCCTCCCCAATATGGAAAGTTCACACCCCGCTTTTCTTTTCCTCTCCTAGCAGTGTTAAGTATTCCTATTTACTCCATTGATTGTTTTGATTTTGCATGCTTATGAAGAATGTCCTAGCATCGAATTTCCTCAGTGTATACCTGAAATTCTTGTGAATTTGTGAAATTAGGCATTCTTTGAAGAAACCAGTGTGTGAGAGAGTCATTGAAATCCCTTTGGCTAGACGTCCTATTGCCAATATTAGAAGGTGCTTTAAAATGAATGCATGTCCTGAGGACATGCACACATTTGTACACATTTTGAGAGGAGCATATGCAGTAACAGTACTGACAATCAGAGCTGTTACATACAGGAGTAAACAAGGAACTGTGCATTTATCCTTGTATTTGACAACTTAGCAGTCTTCTTGAATTTAAGAGAGCTGTGAAGACTGATCTCTTCCGGCAGGCCTCCTAGTTGAACTTTCAGATGTTTTTAATAATGTATTAGTTTTGTTTTTAATGTTTCATCTATTTTATGGTCTTTGTATTTATACTTATTTTTGTTCCCTGCCTCGATCCAGAAATAAATAAATATATTAAATATAGTTTCTGTGTTATGTTGATGAATTAGCCATTGTTGGGGACAGGTTGCTGGAGTAAACAGGCCCTTGCACTGACCCAAAACTGCTCTTCTGTACTGCTCCAAGGCTTGAAGCATTGTCACCTCCTCTTATTTGTAAAGGGAAATGTTCTCTTCTCAGAATATTTTCTTGCCATAAAAGAGAGACCCAAAATTGTCAGAGGGACTGTGTACAGGGAAATGGGTCAACAGGGTTGTTTGTGACCCAAAAGTGGGTCGCAAGATGGATCCAGACGGGTCGCTGCAAAACTGTTGCCCCCATGTTGCAGGTCGGGTCTCAGATCTGGACCAGAGGAAGACCACTGTCTTAAAATCCTCATCAACGCCTCTCTCTTGTGAAAGCCTGAGAGTCCTGACGAAGGCCTCTTTAGACCCCATTGTAGGATGTTTTATTTCATAGTCCTTGAGTGGAGTGAGCTATGTGGAAGCATCAGCAGTTGAGCATGAATGGGCCAGGGTACCATAGATGGGTGACTGGCAGGCCCTGAGTTCCCTCTTCTTTCTCTCCTTTCCTTGCAGGACGTGAAAAGCACCTTGCAGAGGTAAGTGGACCTCACTCATTTCCATGATGTTGAGAAGGGCCTGGATTGCATGGGAAGAACACAGCCCTCTCCATGCTCCTGGACAGAGATATAGGGCTCCAACGTCTCACAGATTAAAAAAGGGACTTGCACTCCTTTTCTTCCTCCCCTCCATCACACATGGTTGAAGGCTCCTCTCTGCCTTCAAAACATCTCACCCAAAAGTGCACATACAGAAACTCCACAGACCAAACATTCTCCCAAACCACCAATACAGGCAACCCCCCCCCCCCAAAACACAGGCAAAACACAGACCGCTTACCCTAACTACACCCAAACAAAAGCAGCCCATCTGCCCCCCTCACCCTCAGCCACACTTAAAGAGTTCTGAATGGGTCAGTGTGGCTCACATCCCCCCGCCCAACTAAAGTTGCCCACTCCTGCTTTAGGCTTTCTACGGTTTCTTCTTGATCCATTTGGGAATACTGGATTCGATGGGTGGTGGGTTACTCTTGTTTTATCTCCACCAGAAGTGAGAAGGAGACATGTGAGGATCCAGTGGCTTTCCCTCCAGATCTGAAGTGGAGGATCTGGGATATCCATGAAATAAATCCCTTGCTGGAGGGAGTCAAGAAGCAATTCAAAGGTAAGAAAGTATGGCTGCAGGGATTCAGTGGTGGGCACTTTTTTTTCTACAATTGGTGGCAACAGCAGTAAACAGCAGGCTTCCATTTTGGCAGCTTGGCCACCATTTACTTTTCCTCCAGGAACACCTCGTGTGCATTTGGTTGCCCATCCATCCAGACTGGAGAGGGGTTTGGGGAAGTTCTCAAGTTCTGCTTTGGGTTTTCACCATCCAGAATAATTCAGTATCATCCACAAACTTGTCAATCTCCCTGCTTAGTGTTGACTTCATATCACTCACTCATGAATCTAAACTGCAGGAAAGAGATAAGTAATGAGTTCCCTTTGGGGACCTTATCTTGATTGGGAGTTCCATCCATTTATTCCTCTCCTTTCACACTGCTCACCCCTGATACCATCTTACTCTTCCATGGATTAATCCATTGGGGAACCCACACTTTATCTCCATTGTGAGAACTGTCCATTTAGTCCTCTCTTCCCTTTTCTTTAAATCAGGGCTGCAGAACTATTTTGGGTGGGGAGCAGATTGCCCCCACACACACCTCACCCACTATGGGGCAGATGATGAAACACCACTACCACCCATGTTGGAAAGAGGTACTCAATTGTGCCTCCTACCATGCCAGACAGGCTCAGGCAGCTCTGCATCCATGTTGCCATCTCTGATGTGATGTGTGGTGGCCTGGGTGTTGGGAGTCACTTGCACAGGGAAGATCACCAGGCCTGCCACTCATTCCCCCACCCTCTACTGCTTCAATGTGTTTTTTATCCTTATTCTGTGTTTTACATTTTTGTTTATATTATAAGTTCTACATATTCCCCCCCCCCTCGGCCAATTTTAAGTTATTTTTAAAAAAAAATGTTTTATTTTGGTTACCCACTTTGGGAATATCTTTACAACTTGAAAAAGAGTCTAAATATATCTTCAATAAATGCTTTAAAATTAAAAAAGAAGATGAATATTTTCAGGTTTGAGAGAAAACTCTTTAGCATATGGGATACCCTCAGACCCCAGTGACTTCTTAATGTTAAATTTGTCTTATTTGCTCTAAATTTTCAATTCCCATCACTGCTATTTGAGCTCATTCATCTGACTTGACTGCTTCGACTCTCGCTTTGACCTCCGTTTGGCTGCTTTCCTCACCTTCAAGAAGCTTCTTCCTTCGTGGTGGTTCACAAGCCACTCCAAACCCACAACCTATTGTGCAGTTCTGGGGTTATTTGCTAACCTTCCCTCACTGGCTTCTGACGAAATGAAAAGCCGCAGTTTGGGGCTTGAATCAGCAATCTGGCACGAAACAGGTCATTGAGAAACATGAATAGAATTGGACTGGTATTTGAAACTGTTGAAAGGAGGATTCCCCTTCTGCCAGATTTGTTTGTAGTTGATTCATAGACAGTGTGCCTCTTAAAATGTATGTATTTTCCCTTTCTCAGATGCGCTTCTACCTGGACTACACCCCCAAAAAGGTAAATTTCCGATGAGAACCAAGCGCACAGGAGGGATGTGGACTGGTCAGGCACTTTACTGCCTTCATTTCATTGGGGTTAAATATAGGGATGTGCACGGCCAGAAATATCGGAATCAGAATTGGATTAGAATTTCCAATATTAAAAACATCGGCTCCGATCATATCGAGGAGTACCCAGATTTGATCGGATCCAATATCTGATAAATATTGGAAGTTCCGATCCGATTACGGACCTCCATTTCAGGTGTTTTCCCCATAGGCTTGCATTGGGGGAAGAAAGCTTTCTCCCATTGCAAGTCTATGGGGAAAACAATGGGCCAGCTCTCCCTTCCCCCTCCACTCACGCTCCTTACCTGCTGCCGTCCCCCACTGCCTCTGCTGGTCTCCGCTGGCCTCCGCTGCTTCTGGACTACTGAGAATTAGGCTTTGTGGCCTAGTTCTCAGTAGAGCAACGACATGCCGGGTGACGTCAACACCTGGCGTGTCGTCGCTCTACTGAGAACTGGGCTGCAAAGACTAATTCTCAGTAGTCCAGAAGCAGCGGAGGCAGCGGGGGTGATAGCAGGTAAGGAGCGTGAGTGGGGGGAGGGAGGGGTCCCCACTTACCTGCTGCTGTCCCCCACTGCCTCCGCTGCTTCCGGACGACTGAAAATTAGGGTTTGCGGCCTAGTTCTCAGTAGAGCGACGACGCGCTGGATGAAGTCATCACCCGGCACGTCTTCACTCTACTGAGAACTAGGCCGCAAAGCCTAGTTCTCAGTAGTCCGGAAGCAGTGGAGGGCAGCGGGGAAGGCCGCAGGTAAGGAGTGCGAGTGGGGGGGAAGGGAGGGCCAGCCCTAAACTGGAGGTCCGAAAATCTGATATACCTGATAGTTATCAGACATATGGATTTCGGATCCAATCAGATAGAGCCTCCTTAGAAAATAGTCGTTATCGGTCATCGGATGTCCAATAATGTCCTTATCGGTTCATTATCAGACATCGGACCCGATATGATACACAACCCTAGTTAAATAGTTAAGTCCTGCACCCTTTGGAACTATAAATAGGTTAACTATGAGTAATCAGCAGCCCTGTAATGATGTTTGGGCTCTCCAAATGTACAATGAGGGCACAGGCAGGGGGTGATGGCAATAGGCTCCCACCTCCATATTTTCAAAGCATTCACATGCACTTTTGCAACATGTGCCCATGTCTACAGATGACTGTGCATAGGGAGGGCTCAATACAATCAGTAAATGTGAAAAAGCAAAGTTCCCAACCATGTGGAGCACTGACCATCCATGCACAGTTGAACAGGCAGAAGTATCTCACAGGGCAACATTCAAAAAGATGGAACAGTCTGATCAACACTGTACCTGCTTATTAGTATTTTATAATATAATAATTTATTTATAAACATGCAGGATGAACAGCACCACTGTGCAGCCACGACAGGTAAATAGGGTGCATAGACATCCCCTTGGTCTCATCTTGGGGGTATGCCTGATTTTGCAGGGTGTATTTCAGGGCAAACCTCCAAAATTACACAAAAGGAAATGGGGTGTTAGTACAAAATGATTTGGAGGGAGGGGGCTCCTGACTTTCTCTTTTTGCCAGCAGGTTTGATGGTGCAGGTGGTATGATGCCACCGAAGCTGAAGGCAAAGCTGGCAGGTTAAGATTGGTAGCAAAATGAAAGCGAAAAGGGAAATAAAGAGGAAATAACTCCCACAATGATGAGCCCCCTCCTCTCTGCTAAAATTGGGGAAACTGGATGGTAAACCCCCAAAATGGCATTACAAGCCAACCAGCCCCAATCTGACACATGCAGATAAAGTGGAATGAAGATGGTGTTTCTGTCTTCCCCACTGTGAAGTGTTACTGATGCCAAATCTGGCTTTTGTCATGGTTTAGATTTGTGAGAAAAGAATCTGAGTTGCCCCACTCCAAATGCAGTAAACAACATCTGTCATCCCTCACCATTGTCTGTGCTGGCTACGGCTGATGAGAGCTGTAGTCTGACAACATCTGGAGGGCCACAAGTTTCTCACCCCTACAGCAAAAATTATTTATGTATGATTTATGTATTTATTACATATCTATACAGCAAAATAGCTGAAACTCTCGGGTGGCTCACAGAAATTAAAACCACTAAATACAGCGTAAAATACCATATAAAATATAATAGCTTAAAACAACCAGAGTAAAACTTAGCAGCAATGCAGAGATTTAAATGAATATCAGAATTGGTGGGGCTGTGGGGGCTTCCCAGGGGAATGGGAGGGAATACAGGGGAGGGGGAGTTTGGCCATTCAGGGTGGGCAGTAAGGACAGAGGGAGGGGAAGGGAGGAGAGGTCTGGGAACTGTCGTGTTGATTCTGCTTTGAGCATTTGAGTTATTCATGCTCCTGATGTCAGACTGAGTTGTTTTCATATTCCTTGATTTTAGAGGGAATCTATGATACCTGTGGGTTGTTAAGACTTAAGACCTCCATCATTGTCCCAGAGGATTCTGCTGATCTTCTCTTTTCCTCCTCTCTCTCCATCCCCAACAGCAAATGTAACTCTGGATCCAGACACAGCTCATCCCAGGCTCATCCTGTCTGAGGGTCATAAAAGCGTGAGATGGGGAGACAAACAGCAAGATCTGCCCAACAATCCTGAGAGATTTGACCACTGTGCTTTTCTCCTGGGAAGTGAGGGATTCACAGCAGGCAGACATTTCTGGGAAGTCAATGTAGGAAATGGGGGTATGTTTTCTGAGGATGTGTGGACTGTGGGGGTCGCCAGAAAGTCTGTGAGGAGAAAAGGCTGGATTAAGTTTAGTCCTGAGGAAGGGATCTGGGTTGTGTGGTTTGCTGGAGGTGTATACAAGGCTTGCAATTCCCCTCATGGCACTTCTCTACCCCTGCGTGAGGAGCTGAAGAGGATCAGAGTGATTCTCAACTGTGCTGGGGGTCGGGTGTCCTTTTATGATGCTGACAGAGGGACGCTCCTCTACGCCTTCTCCGGAGCCTCCTTTGCAGGAGAGACTCTTCTGCCCTTCATTTGTGTATATGGAAAAGCCCACCTCTGGATCTGTCCTTAAGGCAGCTCAGACCTTCCTCACTCACCTTCCTCTCCGGACCAGACTGGTTAATCGAACAGTCAAACCTTTCTTTGTCAAGGGCTCCTTTTCCTCTTCTGCAAAGGCCCCCAGAAAGGCTCTAGTCACAGACACCAGAAGGAAATGGACTAAAGTGGTGCCTGATTTCCTCCCTCCATTTCCCCATACTTCCCTCATCCCTTAAAGAGACAGTAGCAGAAGAATAAATGAGATCTATTTTTTAAACAGACCTTCCACGACCTTCAGTCCTTGTTTCACTTTCCATTTTCCTTTGCCCCCTCCCCACAAGACCTCCATTATCTGCTAAAATGGAAACCCCATCACAAAAATACTCTCTCTCTCTCTTTTGCACATAAACACACACACACACACACACGTCTATTGTGGCTTGTCAGAGATCCTGATGTGGCATTCTTGCCCAAATCTCTATATTCAAAAAGGCCTCTCATTCTGCTGTTTCAAAAACACAAATGACTTATGGGGATGGTCATGTCTAACATAGGCGTGCGCAGCATATTTCATTAGGGTGTGCCCTAGTGATAATTATTTGTTTATTATTTTTATGTGCCTGGAAAAAGAGTACAAACTGAAAATCAGGCATAAACAGCTGGAAAAGAACCAGAAAACAAAGCACGGTTATTTTTTTATAGAATCATAGAATACTGGAGTTGGAAGGGGCCTGTAAGACCATCAAGTCCACCCCCTGCTCAATGCAGGAATCTACATTAAAGCATCCCTGACAGATGGCTGTCCAGCTGCCTCTTGAATGCTTCTCGTGTGGGAGAGACCACAACCTCCCTAGATAATTGGTTCCATTGTCGTATTGCTCTAGCAGTCAGGACGTTTTTCCTGATGTCCAGCCAGAATCTGGCTTCCTGTAACTTGAGCCCATTATTCCGTGTCCTGCACTCTGGGTTGATCGGGAAGAGATCCTAGCTCTCTTCTGTGTGTTAAACTTTCAAGTATCATAGAATCATAGAATGGTAGAGTTGGAAGGGGCCTATAACGCCATTGAGTCCAACCCCCTGCTCAATGCAGGAATCTACATTAAAGCATCCCTGACAGATGGCTATCCAGCTGCCTCTTGAATGCCTCTAGTGTGGGAGAGTACACGACCTCCCTGGGTAATTGGTTCCATTGTCATACTGCTCTAACAGTCAGGAACTTTTTCCTGATGTCCAGCTGGAATATGGCTTCCTGTCACTTAAGCCCATTATTCCGTGTCCTGCCTCTGGGATGATCGAGAAGAGCTCCTGGCCCTCCTCTGTGTGACAACCTTTCGAGTATTTGAATGCAAAATGCAAAATGCAATGCAATGCTGTCTTGTCTCCCCTCAGTCTTCTCTTCTCAAGGCTAAACATGTCCAGTTCTTTCAGTCTCTCTGCATAGGGCTTTGTTTCCAGATCCCTGATCATCCTCGTTGCCCTCCTCTGAACCCCCTTCAGCTTGTATGTATCCTTCTTGAAGTGTGGTGCCCAGAACTGAACAAAATACTCAGGATGGGGCACAACCAGTGCTGAATAGAAGGGAACCAATACCTCACACAATTTGGAAGCTATACTTCTATTCATACATTTGCTTTTCTTCTGCAGCCACATCACACTGTTGGCTCATATTGAGCTTGTGATCTACAACAACTACAAGATCCTTCTCACTTGTAGTATTGCTGAGCAAAGTATCCCCCATCTTGTAACTGTAAGGTCAATAGGAGCACAATTTAAAAGCTTCTTCCTAAATTAAGGTTGCATACACATGGAGGGTTTTCTTTTCTTATTTCTTTTTGTTTGCTTTAAATTGGAAATGTTTACCAAAAATAGGCTGACCATCCATCTGGTTTCCCCCGGACAAGTCCAGAAATGGGGCACCAAAATGGCATCCGGGCGGAAATTGGCGAATTTCTCCAAAAGTCCGGGAGTTGCCGCCTGGCAGGGGACATTCCAGGCTTGTCATTGGCTGGCGCGGTCGCGCAGGCCAAGAAAATCCCCAGATCAACCCGGGGGAGTGGCTGGAAGTCACGTTTCGGCGCATCCAAAAAGCGACTCCCAGGCCACGCTAATGGCGGTAGGCAATCTGGGGCCCTGGAGAACGTGCAGCCTGCTCTCTCACCCATCTTTCCCATCCTGAAAGGGCCTCTTAATTCAAGCATTAAGAGACCCCTTTCACCCCAGGAAAGGTTGTCCGCGTGGCATGGATCCGTCGCAGCTGCTTACCTCTCAGTCTCACGGCACTTCAGGGATGAGATTTCCAACATCTCATCCTGGTCTCGTGAGATTTGTTGGAGAGGCAGGACGATCCAGGCCAGAACTAGAAGGCAGCAGCAGAGGGAACAGCAGCGCATTCCCATGGTTGAGGGAGTGGGCAGGGCGGGCAGCATGTGCGGACGGTGGGGTGCGTGTGCGAATATGTGTGTGGCATGTGCAGATGGCGGGCAGCAGCACACATGTGTGGGCAGGCAGGGCGCCTGGTTGGCAGGCGGCATGTGCAGGCGGGTGGCATGTGTGGGTGGCGGGGCAGGTGGGCGAGCGGCGTGGGCAGTCTGCATGGCAGGCAGTGCAGGTGGGGCAGGCTGGTAGCATAAGCGCTGGCAGGCTGGCATGCAGGCAGGCAGGCAGCAGGCAGGCAGCACTTTAATAGACATCTTTTATTTCAGACACCACAGCTGACATTCTTGCTTTTTTTAAAAATGTTGGTTTGGGAACCTTTGCAATCCCTTGACCGTTTGGCTGATGCCTGTTGAGATATAGTGAACTTGGAGATAGGAACAGAATATCTGGGTTCTTAGGTCCAAATTAGCTTTATGTTTTTCCCTTTTTGCCATGCTGTGGGGATCTCAAAATGAAGGTCAGTAATGGATCTACGTAAGTACACCTTCAAGTTTGTCTCTGTGATGGATTTCACATGTCTGCCTTCTGCTACCTGGAGCTTCAGTGGCAATACAAATTTGCAAATTCATATGCTCTCCACAAAAAGACCCATTATTGCTGGGCAAGAGTTGTAGGGGAGAGGGTTTGATACTTACAAGCAGGCAAAAGGATTGCAAACGGGATTTGAACAATGAGAAAAACATCTTTGTCATTTATCAAGTTCTTTTAAGAGAGTGTATTTTATTTTATTTATTATTAGCAGTGTTCCTTGGAGTGGTATTCCTTGGCCAAACTTGAATTCTTTGTAGTGAATGGGTTCACCAAAACCCTTGTAACAGGTGGTTCTGGAAAAAAATGGGGAGGCATTTTTAAGAGCGTGCTACTGAGCTTTCAGATAATGAAGCAGTCCTATCCCCTGCCTTATACTCGCACCTCTCAGATATATTGGGTTGTTTTGTTGTTAATTTGGGTGGTGGAGAAGGAAGAAAGTTATTGACAATAGAAAATAAATTCTGCCAAGTCTCTTCCTCATCATTACGGTTTGATCCTTCAGTGCTCCAATGACCCAAGTACATTACCATGGGAATAAAAGTATTTTATAAAGTGCCATCATGTTGAAATCGTTATTGTGTGACATGGGGAACAATGGGGGGAAAGGAGTAGGGAATGCAGGGGTGCTGTTTCAAATCGTCCATAAATTTTCCTCATGTAGTAGAAAAAACTCTGCATCTATGAACAAAAGGAATCAACAATATGCTAGAAACAGTTGCAATAGTTACATTTTCTTTCTTTCTTTCTTTCTGCCTGATTCTCTCTCTCTCTCTCTCTCTCTCTCTCTCTTACACACACACACACACACACACACACAGTGTGAAGACAAGATTATCCCAGTTTATGACATTCCCTGGTCCAATGTGTGGATGGTTAGGACCAGAGAAGCTGCATGCTGTCAAAAATCGGGCCAGCATTGCAACCTGCAGTCCTTTGTATTCCTTCAATTAACTCATGAATAGGTGTTAGAGTCTTTTGCTTCCAGGAAAGTATGGAAGATGATGTTCCATTAAGATATTATGTCATTTCCCCCCAGCATTGTTGTACATAATGAAGTTTTCTTTGACTTTGTAGATGTGAGTTCCATATATGCTGTACATATATGTAGTTTTCTTTGAATGTCACCTGTGCAAGTTCCAAAACAGAAGAGAAAATATTCTCAAGTGCCAGGGGGAAAAAATAATTTGTCCAATGTGTTTTGGAAAAGATTTTACATCCGCAGGGGCTGTAATTGAAACTACTCCTAATCGCAGTGAATGGTTTTACCAAGGCTCCCCAATCCTCATGATGAAGTATTATATTGTGGAACTGTTCCAGTGTTCAGCTGCCTGTGGGAAAGCCACAAGTAGGACATGAGTGTAATAGCAACCCCTCTGATCTTACTCCTCTGCAGCTGGTGTACATAGACACATTGGCTCAGTTCGGACGACATATTAAGCAATGGAGGGGTAAATAACATACTGACCGTGTTAGGCAGGAGGAGCTCCACAGATGACATGCTGCAGCCAGCGCTGCTCAGAACCGGCAAACGCCCCCGCTGCAAGGAACTTGTGGTGGCCATTTTGGTTGCAGCCTCTCCTCCGTGTGTCCCCCAGCCGTATCCCAGCATGCACCGTGAGTTCTGCAGGCTGCATAGAGCTGCTGGGTGTTTTTGGCTGCTCTAGGCAGCAGAACTCTATTCCAAAACGGAATAGTCCACAGAGAGAGGGGGGGTAGAATTCGGACTTTAAACAATGGGGCTTCAGGCTAAACAACGTGCAAGCCCGTTGTTTTGCTCCGTTGTTTAAAGTGCCTGATTAACGTACTGTCAGTTGTGTGTGCGTCGTGTGTTGCCCTCCAGACGACACAATAAGCAACACAACTGACGATTGTTTGCCCCCTCCTCCGTTGCCTAATGTGTCGTCCGAACTGAGCCATTGTTTCTGTCTAAACTTGCGTAGGATTCTGCTCTTGGATACTTACAATGTAATTCTGTGCATGGCTATTCTGAAGTAAGCCCCATTGGTTTCAGTGGGGCTTACTTCCAGGTAAGGGTGTATAGAATTGTAGCCTAAATGCTGTAACACCCCTCATGTGCATCTTTAAAAATGAATGGAATATATGCCATGTCATTATATGGACCTCTTAAAAAACCCAGTCTAGTTCAGTATTCCTCAACCTGGTGCAATCCAACTGTTGGGGACTACAACTCCCAGCATTTCTGACCATTGGCCATAATGGCTAGGGCTGATGAGTGTTGAAGTCCAAAACATCTGGAGGGCACCAGGTTGGAGAAGGCTGGTCTAGTTGTTTAAAAGTGAAGTAAAGGAGGCAATTTATGTTTAATAATTTAACAGAAAATGCTGAAAATGTCATGACTGTACTAGGTTTTGATGATCCTTCCCTAAAACATCCCAAGCATCCTCTTCCCCCTGATAAAATGTCAGCGTCTGTGTCAGTGTAGGCTGGTGACTTGTATTTCAGTGGGGCAGTGAATCCACTCTGAGTTTCAGTCAGTACCAGTCAGAACTGTAAAGGAGCAATCCAAAGTGCTGAACCCGATCCCCAAAATGTTCTAGCACCTTAGATAGCTCCATTAGAGTTCTGACTGGTTCAGAGTGAAACCCAGAAAAGATTCACTGCCCCACTGCAATAGGAGACACCAGCCTCTACTGGTCTGTGTTTAGGGTGTGTATGTGTTTAAGCATAGTGTGAGAGCTGCCGGACTTCTTGAGCTTTCATTCATTGCAGTCTCTGCCCTCCTGTTATTAATGTGATCCCTGATCCAGATGTGGTTGGCTTTTTCTCAAACGTGGTGTGGAGAATGTGGATAGGAAGACATTTCCCCCCCTTTCTCATAATATTAGAACATGGAGTCATCTCACGAAGCTGAATTAGTGGGAGATTTAGGACTGATAAAAGGATGTATTTCTTTGCACAGAGCACCTCTTACCTCCCTTTCTAATCTTTCTTAACCACAAATTTCCCATTTTCTGTTTAGTCTAGCACTGGTGTAACCCCCTACTAACCACAGTGTTCTTTAGCTATTTTTTTTTCTAATCCAGGACCTGTTTTCTTTAGAAAAATGGAAAATAATAGATCTCCTTTCTATTGATTTTGTATGAGGACAGCAAAAAGAAATTTGTACAGCCACTAAATATACATGTTAATTTCACATACATTGAATGTCTCACTTGTTCTTTATTTCAGTGATTTTAACATTAGGATGTTACCTAGAACAGTTTGTCTTAGTTGTGTCTGTGAAATCAGACATGTGACCTTCAGGTGGGCATGCCCCCTTGGGGGCTGGGCATGTTGGTGGGCACACCCCCTTGGGGCGGCCATGTTGTCCTCCTGTTTGGTTTCCAAAATATGGTCACCCTAGCATGTAAAGGGGGTGGGGAGGGGGGCTGCCCCAGAGGGGGAGGGCAGTGGGCGTGCAATGCTGCAGACATCCCATAATACCCGATGCACATGGCAGGCTGCGTTATGCACTCAAAGGAAAGCCAATCTGACTCCCCCCAAAAGCCCCCAGGAGCAGCTGGAGCGGTGATGCTGCAGGGAGAAAAAAGCCCCCCCCCCCCCGTCCGTGCAGCTCATCGCTTCCCTGTGTTGAGTCCATCTATGGGTTAAAGGGAACGAGAGGGGTCTAGGTCCTAGAGAGGCCGGCGAAGAGCATAGGCTGAATGAGGCCCCTCCCTTTCCGCCCCACACTTCCTGCCTCGTGTGCAGCCTCTTCTTCCCCTGCAGAGGAGCTGGTGGGTGCAAAATGCAGGGGGGTCCCAGGGGGAAGGGGAGGGTGGGAGGAGCCCCCAGGGCAGGAGCAGAGGAGGGAGGGAGGGGTGGGGAGGGAGACCCCTGCCCCCCAGGCGTCTGACCTATTTGGGGCGCCCTCCAGGAGACCCCCGCCTTGCACCTCCTTCCCTCTCCATAACTAGGGAATCCTGGAAGGGAAGAGAAGGCAGGAGAAAGGGGAGGAGACTAGGAGGGACAGAAGAGGAAAGATCCTGGGTGGGGATGAGGAATAACATCTGGGGGCAAAAGACTTTTGTTTCCTCTCCCTGTTCTAAACTGAGTGAATAACGACCATGGGGCAGTTTCCCCCCCCCCCCTTTCATTTAGTCCCCAAAGCCTTAGAAATCAACTGCAGGAGCTTTTATTAGGACAAACGACAAACTTGCCCATAGCGGAAACCACGCCTGCCCCATAGGGAAACCACACCTGCCCCATAGGGAGACACAGGACACTGCAGCGGCCTCTGCAACCTTGGCAATGAAACATTTGTCATAGAAAGCTCTTTGCCTATTTGGGATTAAATACAGCCGGTTCAGCCGCTCTCAGACCTCTGCTCCAATTTAAAAAATATATTGTTTTCAAACAAAGATAAAACACAGACAATACATCATACGCCATTGAGATGGACTTCCAAATTTTCCAACATACAAAAATATCTATGTTTTCTTAACGCTTTATCAAAATAAGACTAATAAAAAAGAAACAAAGTAGTGAGTGAATTTCCCGACCTCCCTGTCTTTATCAATTGTTTTTCTTCCAATTTAATCACTGAATCCGCGTGCAAATATGTCCTTCCCTTCTCTCTGTTTTAAAATAATCTATCAGAGGTTTCCATTTCTCAATAAATCTTATTGTTGTTTTGTCTTTAATTACCACTGTGAGTTTTGCCATTTCCGCCAATTCTGTTGGTACTTTCTGTTGGGAATTTGCAATAGCCATTCCTCCTCTGTTGGTACTTTCTCCCTGTTCCACCGCTGTTGAAGACTTTTTTTTTAGTTCCTGCATGGTTATTCTGATAAACTACGTTCATCAATGTTGTTTCTGTTATATTTCTATTTTATGTTTCCATTTTATTTTGTTCATTGCTCTTCTTAGTTTGTTTTGCTCTGCTAATGTTCATTTTATTTCTGCTCTTCACCAGTTCCATTTATGTATTTATGATTTAGTAGGATTTTTTGTATTCATAATCCTTAAAAATGTTTTGTATATTTAAAAAAAAGTTACTTCCCTCTAAACCGTTTAAAGAGATCTCTTTCAAGGTTTAGTCAGCAGACTATAGAGTACTTAAATCAATACTACTACCACTATTACAATTGCAAACAACAGAGCATAAAAAGATAATTAAATCATAATGAATACAATGTAAAAGTCACAATAATCAAATAAAAACACGATAAAAGACACCTACGGCTGAACCTACCATGAGGCAGAGTGAGGCATCAGACGCTTGCAGGCAGCAGCAGGAAAATGCTGGAGCCGAAATCAGTGTCCTCCATGGCCTCTGCCCTGTGCCCCCTAAGCCACCCTGCTGCCTTCAGGTGAGATGGAGGATGCCGTCCCATCGCCTGTGTTGAAGACTCCAAAATGGCAACAGGCAGTAAGAACAGACCGAGGTCCGTACCGAGGAAGAGAACAGTTACAGCCCAGGAACAGAGAAAATGGAAAAGGATGGTTTGGATACGATTGTGTGGTGCTTTGAACACCCTAAACACACAATACCACCCAATCCCAATTCCTGTACCAAGTGTATTTTAAATGATGGCATATAACTGTGCAACACAGAACCGATACAGCCTTGTACTGCTAGGAATGCCATGTTTCCCTGTGGGCAGCTATATTTTCCCTATGGGAAAGTATGGTTTTCTGATAGCCAAGAATTGTCCGTTGTTTTAGTATGACCTGCTTTTCTTTATTAAGTGAGCTTACTCTTCACATCCTAGGAGTGAGTAGAAATCACTGTTAGTTAGGTCACTGTTTGGGTTCAAGTGCTGGGACCAGAGAGGGCTAGAAGGAAGCCATGTAATGGATTAGGAATGAAATCATGCTTCCTAAACAGACCTGTTTTTCCCTTGAGGGCAGAAGGTTTTGCTGCCTGGAGTCTTTTCTATCTAGCCTTTTCAAGTGTTAAAGTGTTTAGTATTTTGCATAGTGTATGGATGTATTTCTTTGTAATTATTGCATGTTTCACATTTCACTGCTGTATGTGATGTTCATAAACCGTTCACATCTTAAGGCTTCCTGTGTGACATGTTTCATTATTTTAACAAATTGAAAGAGTATTCACTGTTGCCTTGCTCAAGTTTTAGAACCTTATTTTCAACCAGAAGCCTGATTCCTGTGGAACTGGGGTTGTAGGGACTAATTTGAGACAGGTCCTGGGTATTAAGTTGGCCACAGCTGTATCTAATTCATGCAGCTCTCCGTTTGAATTCCTACAGGACAGTTCTTGCCTCAAGAGAGAAATCGGCAGCAAAAGAAGGAGACCTTTTGAGTTCTGTCAGTAGCAGAGATGGAGAAGAGAGAAAAGACGAAACAGCAAAACTTTGCTGGCCCTGAGGCAGGAAAAGGCCCTGGTACCATCCAGGAAGGGAGCAGCGGAGAGCCCTGGGAAAGAAGAGGGCTGGAAAAGCAGCCTGGGAGCAATACCAGCTCAGACGTGGAGCACCAGCAGTTCAGGGATTTCCTCAACCCAGATACCAAGGGCCCCCGAGAGGTTTGCAGCCGACTCCACAACCTTTGCCGTCAGTGGCTGAAGCCAGAAAGACTCACAAAAGCTCAGATGCTGGACCGGGTGGTCCTGGAGCAGTTCCTAGCTGTCCTGCCCCCGGAGATGGAGAGCTGGGTCAGAGAATGTGGAGTGGAGACGACTTCCCAGGCAGTGGCTCTGGCAGAAGGCTTCCTCCTGAGCCAGGCAGAGCATAAAGAGCAGGTGAGAGCATTTCATCCTGAGAACTCCAAGGGAGTGAAATTTTAAAACTCCCCAATTGTATCTCAGTGATTTTTTTTGCATGAACTCTCGGGAAGTGATGCCCCAATTTACAATGCTTTCCTCCCACAAGTATAGTTGTTTGTACTATGTAGAGTAGACTCTTAACTTTGGAGTACCTTCTAATAAAAAGATGCATCAATTTCCTAAGATCAGTCTTAGTGCCAAAGGCCTGGAGAATGGCCCCAGTGTAACACCAATTTACATGCTGGTGTGCTTCATGTCTGTTTCAGGTAAATTGGTTGAAAGCAGTATTAAATGCTCTTCAGGCAGGCCTACCCAGATGAACTTTAAGTGTTTTATTGGTATTTTAATGATTTATTGGTTTTATGTGCTTTTAATCAGTTTTGTGTATTTTATATTTGATGTTGTTGCCCGCCTCGATCCAGAGGAAGAGGTGGGTAATAAATAAATACATTATTATTATTATTATTAAATTAAATTATTAAGTGTATAGAAGGACAAGCCCTACTGAAAAAGAATCCACATGGCTTCTGCAAACGTTAGTCCTTTCTCACTAACCTTTTAGAGTTCTTTGAGAGTGACAAGAACCGTGTAGATAGGGCTGATCCAGTGGACATTATTTACTTGGATTTCCAAAAAGCTTCTGATGAAGTCCCTCACCAAAGACTCCTGAGCAAACTTAGCAGTCATGGAATAAGAGGAGAGGTCCTTTTCTGGATCAGTAAGTGGCTAAAGCAGAGAAAGCAGAGAGCAGGAATAAATGGTAAATTCTCCCAATGGAGGGAGGTAAATTGTGGCATCCCAGACGGATTGGTATTGGGACCAGTTCTTTTCACCTTATGAGAAGAATGAGCTGGAATTAGGAGTGAGCCGTGAACTGGCCAAGTCTGCCAATGACCTCAAATTATTTATTGTGGTTAAACCAAATGGATGCCGTTCTCGCAGGCCTGTTTACTTCAGATAATATTGCCTGCATGAAACAATTACCAACTCCTATGTGGTAAGCATTTATTCTTCACGTGATCAGTAGCCCAATTTTCTTTGGCAGCCAAGAAGCTGCAGTCCTGCCACACTAAGAAATACGATGTACTATAAAGCTTATCTTTTATAGATCTAAAGGGTCAAACCTCTTAGAAAGTTTTGTATTGAGAAAGGTCTCTTTAAATATTTTAATACGTTGTAAAGGTCTGTATGTATGAACTGATATGTTTACAGAGGAAAATGCTGGGTGTCAGGGAATGTCTGGGAGGTTCTCCCTTTCCTCCTGGCTGGTTTTCGAAGGTCCTACAAGTACTTTGCTTATGCCAGTGTTATACTATTTGCCTCAAAGCTCACATCCTTAAACAAAGAAACAACTTAGATTGCTCCGTGGCTTGGACCGTAGATCATCTTTAGAAGGAGCACTAAAATGCAAACCGATTGGGAAACGCTGCCCTTGGCCTTGATCTTCCCTCATCCCTCTTCTCTCTCTGGGATTCTCCCTCCTGTTCCAGGTGCAGGGGATGTTGGCCAAAGCATGCACAGATTTCCCTGAGGCAGAGACGGCTCCACCGGGCACCACACAGAGGCCGCTGGACCGGTGGAACTTGCAGGAGGGTGACGGAGGACCCTCCTCACTGGGTAAGGATTAGTGGGACGGACTCCACCATGGTCTCCCTCCCTCAATGACGCCTGAGGTGCATAAGCTGCTTTGATGTTCCCCTTGAGCCTGATTTCCTTTTGATGGGGAGGGAGGGGGAAGAGAGTCTTTTTTTCACTAGACAATCCAAAAAGATCTGTTGTTTAGGAATGAGGTCAAACATTGATTCCAGTCAAACAATGACAATGGAAATTCTAGTGAACGTTAGCTTACCTTCCCACCTTCTTTGCTTTCCTCACAGGGAGCAGAAGAACCTGCAGAGAGAATGAACTGATACTGGGGGATCCTTCTAGGCCTCCTTCGCTTTGTGGTGGAGTGGAAGCGGTTTCTGCACAGCCAGAGCAGGTAAGGAAGTCCTGGGTGCCTCTGTCTCCTGCACATCCCTTTGGTCCTGGAAGAACCTGCCCCATTAGCCTTTTGTCCTCTCCATGAGGGCTGCTAGGAAGGCTTTGAAATTCATTCATGAAGCTGTGGCGTTCAGAAGGAGGACCTCCCCATTCTTGTTTTCTTGGATGGCTACATAATATGTAAAGAGAACATCATTTCTTCTTCCGTCAGGGTCCTGTGTCGTTTGAGGAGGTGTCTGTGCATTTCTCGGAGGAGGAGTGGGCGCTGCTGGATCCAGGCCAGAGGTCTCTGCACAAGGAAGTCATGGAGGAGAATCGTGGGAACCTGGCCTCTCTGGGTAAGGAATGGGTCCCTCTGGGTAAGGCCCCCTCTTTGCCTTCTGTGTAAGTGCATGATAAGGGTGTCATTGAGGACAACAGTGCCTGGGCCATGTTCCTGGGATACTCTAGTCTGGAGGAAGCTCAACAGGTGATGTACATGAAGCCTTAAAAGTACAGGTAAAATACTAACATCCTCTCCAACCTGTACCTGTTGATCTTCTTATTGTCACTATGAAATTTGGATGTTGGTTTGACTTTGGAAACAGCAGGATGTCCCTCTAGTTGGGGCTTCCCCTCTTTAAGAAGTGGCCAAGACCTATACTACTGGTATCTGATCTGCAATTCCCTTTTGTGTATGAATTTAGACGTGGTCACTTTCCCCCAGACGTTTTGTAACTGCCCCTTTATCCACTAAGTCATCCCTGTTGGTCAGAATCAAGTCAAGGATAGCAGATCGTCTAGTTCCTTTCTCCACTTTCTGTAATAGAAAGTTATCAGCAACACGTGTGAGGAATTTCTTGGAGGGGCCACTTTTGGCAGAATTTGTCTTCCCCACGGATATCAGAGTAACTGAAGTCTCCCATTACTTCTACATTGGATTTCCTTGGAACACTGACAGTTTGCTTTTCAAAAGTTTCCTCCTTGTCCTGTCCTTGATTGGGTGGTCGGTAGTAGATTCTGACTATCATGTTCCTTTTATTTCTTTCCCCATTTATTTTTATCCATACACTCGCGATGGAGCACCCAGGCCCATGCTCCTGTATTTCTGTGCAGGGATAGGTATTTGTATATAGTGCAACTCCACCTCCGTTCCTATTTGTCCTGTTCTTTTTGAACAAGTTATACCCTTCAATTGCTATATGCCAGTCATGGGCGTCATCCCATGAAGTTTCAAGTCGTTTTTGCCTTCATGTATGAAGAGTTCATGTTCGTTCTGTTTGTTCCCCATACTCTGGGCATTAGTATATAGACATCGAAGACCATGTGCTTTATAGTCTGGCTTCTTTCCTACATTGGTGTGAACACTAATTTTGAACGCTATTAGAGCTGTTCTCTCTGTTATGGTGCATAAACCTTCATCATTTGTTGCTTCTAAGTTTACGTCTACCTTCCCGATAGGATTCATTTTAAAGGTCTCCTGATGAAGTTCTTCATGCTCTGGCCAAACCCATTCTTCCCAGCCCTTGTGAGGTTCAACCCATCACTTGCCAGCTGTTCATCTTCCAAGAAGTGTAGTCCTAGGTCCTCTGCAGGCTGTCCTCCAGTCTCATCCTCTAGTACCTGAAGGGGTTCCATAGTTCTACTGGTTCCACTGGTGCAGAGTGTCTTCTAGGTCTTCTGCTCCTGACTGTCACTCTTTTGTTGAAGTTCCACCATTTTGGAAGGATCTGCTTTCCCACCAAGTATATTTTTTATCCAGTTAATCAGATAAGCAAACCATTTGATTTGGTCCCTGAGTTCAGGCAGATTTCTTTTTTTTATTCTTGCAGGTGATCGCATGGAAAACAAGGAAAATGGAGAACACCAGAGAATGAAAATGGAAACTGAAGAGAAGTGGGGAAACAAATCCATTACTTTTGAAGGGTCAAACGTCCATGAAATTCCAATAATAGAAGATCCTGTTGAAGAAAGCAATCGGAATATGCACAACGGCAAGAAACAGCAGAAAGGCTCAGAGCACGTGAAGACTCAGAAGAAAAGATTACAATGCTTAGTGTGTGAAAAGCAATTCAGTTCCAATTCTGAACTTAACTTGCATAAAAGAATTCACACAGGTGAGAAGCCCTATGAATGCTTAGAGTGCGGAAAGAGCTTTGCTTGGAGCTCAGATGTTAAGCAACATCAAAGAATTCACACGGGTGAGAAGCCGTATAAATGCGTAGAGTGCGGAAAGAGCTTTGCTTGGAGAAAGAGCTTTAAGTTACATCAGAGGACTCACACAGGTGAGAAGCCCTATCAATGCCTAGAGTGTGGAAAGAGCTTTGCTCAGAGCACAGATATTAAGCGACATCAAAGAATTCACATGGATGAGAAGCCCTATGAATGCCTACAGTGTGGAAAGAGCTTTGCTCACAGCAAACTCCTTAAGAAACATCAAAGAATTCACACAGGTGAGAAGCCCTATCGATGCCTAGAGTGCGGAAAGAGCTTTACTGATAGGACGAACTTTAAATCACATCAAAGAATTCACACGGGTGAAAAGCCCTATGAGTGCCTACAGTGTGGAAAGAGCTTTACTTATAGGACAAACTTTAAATCACATCAAAGAATTCACACGGGTGAAAAGCCCTATGAATGCCTAGAATGCGGAAAGAGCTTTACTTATAGGATGAAGTTTAAATCACATCAAAGAATTCACACAGGGGAGAAGCCCTATGAATGCTTACAGTGTGGGAAGAGCTTTGCTTGCAGCAAGTCCCTTAAGCAACAGCAAAGAATTCACACAGGGGAGAAGCCCTATAAATGCTCAGAATGTGGAAAGAGCTTCAGTCAGAGTGGCCAATTAAAGTCTCATCAAAGAATTCACACAGGTGAGAAGCCATATGAATGCTCAGATTGTGGAAAGAGTTTCAGAATGAGTGACCAATTAAAGTCACATCAAAGAATTCACACAGGAGAGAAGCCCTATGAATGCCTACGGTGCGGAAAGAGCTTTGCTCACCGCATGCTTCTTAAGCGACATCAAAGCACTCACACAGGTGAGAAGCCCTATCAATGCCTAGAGTGCGGAAAGAACTTTTCTCAGAGCTCAAATCTTAAACAACATCAAAGAATTCACACAGGTGAGAAGCCCTATCGATGCCTAGAATGCGGAAAGAGCTTTATTAATAGGGGGAACTTTAAATCACATCAAAGAATTCACATGGGTGAGAAGCCCTATGAATGCCTAGAGTGCGGAAAGAGCTTTGCTCACAGCATACTTAAGCGACATCAAAGCACTCACACAGGTGAGAAGCCCTATGAATGTCTAGAGTGCGGAAAGAGTTTTGCTCAGAGCACAACTCTTAAGCACCATCAAAGAATTCACACGGGCGAGAAGCCCTATCAATGCTTAGAGTGCGGAAAGAGCTTTGCTCAGAGCACAAATCTGAAGCAACATCAAAGAATTCACACAGGAGAGAAGCCCTATAAATGCTTAGAGTGTGGAAAGAGCTTTTCTCAGAGCACAAGTCTTAATCAACATCAAAGAATTCACATGAAGGAGAAGCCATAAAAGTGCTCAGAGTGTGGAAAGCAATTTAACCAGAGATTGTACCTTGTCTCACATCGGATGATCCATAGAGGTGGATTTCTGCCCAGGAGACTACTACTCCCTGCAGGGCCAGGCCCCCAGGTGCCTGGGAGAGCCAGTACCCGCAGGAGGAGGGACCATCATCATCACCCGGGGAAGAGGGAGTGTTGCCTGCCTGTTTGCCTGCCTTTTCCTCTGCTGAGCTTTCTGTGGGTCTTGAATGATGTGCCTGGGAGGGAGGAGTCAGAGCCAAGTGGGGGGACCTGAGGGTCGGGGAAGGGGGGTTGCTGTGGCCTATAGGGATTCCATCCCCCTCTGCAGGCTCCCTGTCCATGTGACTACTGGTCTGGAATGTTTTGGTGTACCACCCACCCCGCTGCTCAATGGACTCCCTAGCTGAGCTGACGGAGGTGGTCTCGGGGGTACTGTTGAGATCCCCCAGACTCTTGTTTCTGGGGGATGTCAACATTCACACCGAGGGCACTTTATCCGGGGCAGCTCAGGATTTCATGGTCTCCATGACAACCATGGGACTGTCCCAACAGGCCACCAGCCCAACGCACGTAGCAGGGCATACTCTAGACCTGGTTTTCTCAACTGGACATGGAGATATTGATCTGAAAGTGGGGGACTTTACATCAGTCCCTTTGTCATGGTCAGATTACTGCCTGCTGAAGTTTAGACTTACAGGAGCTTTTCCCCTCTGCAAGGGTGGGGGACCTATGAAAATGGTCCGCCCCCAGAGGCTAATGGATCCAGATGGTTTCCAAAGGGCTCTGGGGAGTTTCCCGGCTGATAGGGCTGGTGCTCCTGTCGAAACCCTGGTTGATCTGTGGAATGCAGAAATGACCCGGGCGGATGACACGATTGCTCCTGAGTGCCCTCTCCTGTGTAGAGCTCATACAGCTCTATGGTATACCCCAGAGCTGAGAGTGATGAAAACAATAGGAGACAGCTTGAGGGCAGATGAGGATGAACTCCTGGTGGATGCAATCAAACACTGATAAGTGCCTACAGTAAGGTATATTCAGGGGCAGTGGTGGCAAAAAAACAATACCTTGCTGCTACTATTAAATCATCAATCTGCCGCCCAGCGAAGCTTTTCAGAGGTGTCCGGGGGCTTCTACATGCTGGCCCCAAGGACATGGTAGGCACTTCCAGAATAAAATCTTTGGCATCTGCCAGGACTTAGACTCCAGTGTTATAGCAGGTGAATCTAGTGTGGTATCCAGAGCACAGGCTTGTCCTGTTGACTTGGATGAGTTTCAGTTGGTGCAGCTCAAGGATGTTGACAAGGTGTTTGGACAGGTTTGTGCAACCACCTCCGTATTGCATCCTTGCCCCTCTCAGCTAATAAAAGCTAGCAGGGATGGAACAGCCGGCTGGGCCAGGGAAGTGATTAATGCCTCTCTGCAAGAGGGAGTGGTCCCAGGCTGCCTGAAAGAAGCGGTAGTGAGACCACTAGATCTTATGGCTGCTATTCTCTGTCTATAGGATAGACTGCAGACTTGCCTGAAACAAACTCTTTAGAAATTACTATCAGAAGCAAGATATCCTATAGACAGAGAAAAGCAGCCACACACTGTTACACTTAACAAGAATTTCCAGGTGTATCCACAAGGCTCAGGCAGAAGCTCCTGTGAAACAAGAATAATATCTAGTATCTTGTCAGCCCTGGATTGGGATTTATTACATTCCTTTATGTTATTATTCACTGTATAAAATAATGTACTGTAACTCTGGATAATTGATCCATGAATGTTTCGTTTTGATGTATAATTGGTTCAGTGTGACTAAGATTATATACTACATGCTTACTTAGGTTATAATCACATTATAACCTAAGTAAGATTATAATTTAACCATTATATAAATGGTTAAAACTTTTTTTGCTAGTGGTTTTTCTATACAGCTGTGTGCCTAAGGGCATTCTTGTCTTCGTATCTATGACAGCTGGTGCCTCCTTTATATACTTCTCCATTTTATTCATTGCTCTTCTTGGTTTGTTTTACTCTGCTTCTCTTCATTTTATTTCTTCTCTTCACCGGTTCCATTTATTTATTTATGATTTAGTAGGAGTTCTCGTATTTTTAATCCTTTAAAACGTTTTGTATATTTTAAACTTTGTACTCCCCTGTAAACCGCTTAAAGAGATCTCTTTCAATATATACTCACCAGACTATAAATTAATGAAATAACTACTGCTACTACTATTACAATGTGAAACGACACAGCACAAAAAGATCATTAAAACATAATAAATACAATGTCAAAGTCGCAAATATCAAATTAAAACATGATAAAAAAAGACCCAGGGCTGGCTCTACCATGAGGCAGAGTGAAGACGCTTGGAGGCGGCAGCAAAATGCTGGAGCTGAAATCAGTGTCCTCCATGGCCTCTGCCCTGTGTCCCCTAAGCCTCCCTGCTGCCTTCAGGAGTGACAGAGGATGCCGTCCCATCGCCCGTGTTGAAGAAGGATTCAGCTGCCAGCCCTGTTGGCTTTGTCTATGGAATGGGAGGGGGCCCATCTGTTCCTGCGTCTCAGGCAGCAAAATGTATTTTGCCAGCCGGAATAGACCACTTGCTTAAGTTCCGAAACCCTGCACAAACAGTATGTTTTTAGAAGGTAGATTTAGAAATATCCCAATTTCTCCTGGAAGGAAGTTCCACAGCTGGGGTGCTGCCATTAGGAAGGCCCTGCCATGTGTCGTAGCCCCTCGAGACACATGTTCCTGGGGCATCTCCAGCTGAGCCTCCCTGGCTGGTCCAAAATCACCGGTTGGTCAGTACTGCGGAAGGAGATCCTTCAAGTATTTGGGTCCTGAGCTGTTCGGGTCTTTGTACACTAGTCCTAAAACCTTGAATTGGGCCCAGTAGCTAAGTCACAGGGAAGGCCACCCCATCCACTAGAGTGACCATATACAAAAGAAGGCAGGGCCCCTGCAACTTTAACTGTTGTGATGAAGAGGGAATTTCACCAGGAACTAATTGCATACAAATGACACTGGCTGAAATTCCCTTTTCTCTACAACTGTTAAAGTTACATGAGCCCTGACCTCCTTTTCATAGGGTCAGCCTTTGTATGCTGCCATAGCACCAGAGATACGTTATTGCGTTGCTATATGCATATTTTGCCTCTCCTCCATGTGAAGGAGGGCCCCATCTCTACCAGGGCTTGCAAAGGGCAGTACTAAGGGAATCCAGGATGTGGTCAGGAGACCGTAAGTGATGTTATTGGTCCACTAGTGGCACACAAAAACTGTACCAATAGGATAGAGTCCATTGGCAGTCAGATCATTACCTGCCCTGCCAGCCTGCCTGACTTTGTGAGCCACAAGGTGGAAGAGATCAAGAGAGTAGGGTGAACATATGAAACGGAGGACAGGGCTCCTGGAACTTTAACTGTTGTATAGAAAAGGGAATTTTAGCAGGGGGGGTTGTTATGCATGCAGCACCTAGTGAAATTCCCGCTTCATCACAAGAGTTAAAGCTGCAGGAGTCCTGCCCTCTTTTGTATCTGGTCACACTACGCAGGGCTCCTTCGGCTTTAACTGTTGTGATGAAGAGGGAATTTCACCAGATGCTCCATGCATACAAATGACACCAGCTGAGATTCCCTCTTCATCATAACTGTTAAAGATACAGGAGCCTGGTCCTCCTTTTTCATATGGTCACCCTAGGAAAGAGAGGAGATCTGGACAGCCTTGAGGAGGATGACACGGATATAGTATGTGCTACTATACATCAGCAGCAAATTCAACAACACAGCGGTTATTTCAGCAAGACTTGCCGCTCCAAGTGTGTTTGAGAGGGGCGGGGAATAGGCCTCCAGATATTGCTCACCCCTGGTGTAGCGTGCGTTTTGCAAGGGTTTGTATATGCGTGTGTGTTTGTTGTTGTCCATGTGGTGTGTTTTCTAAGTTGGGTTGTGGTGCGTTTTGTTTGGTGTTTTTTGGTTGGGGGTGTGTGAGCTGAGGACCCATCCCTGCCTTGTATTTAGGTTCTTGCATGAGTTATTTCTCTTTTAGCCTCACCAAATGGGTCTTTTATGAGTGGCCACACCTACCATGGCTGCAATTTTGTGAATGGGCCAGCTCTCTCATGGCTGCCATTTTGAGAAAGTGCCCACGACACTCTCAAAAGTCCAAATGTGCCTACTGGCCCAAAAAAGTTTGAGGACCCCTGGCTTAGCTCTTAGGCGTCTGGGTTTAAGCCCCTGTATATTCAACCATGGTGCTTTCCCCCTTAATTAGGCTCTTCATCTTCAACAGCTATATGGCAGGCAGGCGAATAGTGGTGGGTGGGGTTTTTTACCCCTTCATTTTAATATGCTCCTCTGATCATAAAGAGAATGTCCGTTAAGTTAAAACCATACCAGAAACAAGATCAATTTAAAATTTATTGAAATTACAAACAAAATGGCGAAAAGTCATAGATATTCAAAACAAAAAGAAAAGAAAGAGTGAAGGCGTGGTAACATGGTATAATACAAACAATACGCTGCATAGAAATGATTAAATGACAATAAATGAAGTAGTTGCAATCTGACTACCATAGAAGCAATGATATATTACTTGTATTAACTAATTAAGATAGGATAGAGAGCTAACAAAATATGAGAGAAAGCCTATTAAACCCTAACTTGGTCCAACACAGGGGCTGTCTAGATGTTCTGAAAGCCCCACGGTGGGTGTGCGGTGGCGCTGCGTCAGTTATACTATGCAGCAGCCGCCTCACAGCCATAATGGGACTTTCCCACAAAGCTGTGACTTTAAAAAGTCAGGGAATTACCCTATTTTTCCCCCCAGAGCAAGGTGTGTACCATGCATCTGCCATCTATCCTTGCTCTGGAGTCATGGCAGAGGCGTTCCTGGGCAGATGGCATCCCTAGCTGGTTGCCATCCACCGGTCAAAGGGCAGGGGGCATGCTCAGCATGCCAATGGCCACCAGAAACCCAGCACCCTCCCTCTGCATTGGGATTAGCTGCCACCAACCCTCAGCTGAGAAAGCACGGTGTTTTGCTTCAGGTGGCAGCAACCTGGTGCTGTATAGGCTGCTCCCTCAAGGTGGCTTCGAGTGGACTGCTGCAGAAATGTGTGTGGGGGAGGGATGCTCTGTCCTGCTCAGTTTGGCTGCCTTAAGGAGAAATCATGAGCTGGCTTTGTTTACATACGCTAAAGAAGGGGAGAAGAGGCTCTCCAGAGACTGAGGCTCCAGAGAAGGCATAGAGGAGGATCGCTGTGTCAGCATCGTAAAAGGCCACCCGCCCACCATCACAGTTCAGAGACACCCGGATCCTCTTGAATGCCCTGCTCAGGGACAGATGAGGCGAATGAGGGGAGTCGACAGCCATATATATACCTTTAATATAAACAACAGCCCAGATCCCTTCCTCAGGACTTAATCCAACAACCACCTTTCTCTTCACAGACTTTCTGGCGACCCCCACAGCCCAGTCATCCTCTCTTCCCACCACAACTTCCCAGAAATGCCTGCCAGTTGTGAACCCTTCATGTCCCAACACAAAACGGTTTTGGTTGAATCTCTCAGGATTGTCGGGTAGATTGTTCCATATTTCTCCTGAGGTAACACTTTTATGATCCTCAGACAGGATGAGGCAGGGATTCACTGTGTCTGGATCCAGACTTACATTTGCTGTTGGGAAGGGACAGAGATGAGGAAGAGAAGAGAAGCAAAGTTATTCGAGACATTAGCCTGCCACACAGTTAAGAAGCATTGGGTGCCTCTACAAGAGCGATTTAAAGCTCTTTCAAAGCGCATTACCAATTTTACCTCCACATGAACGGAGCGCAAATCGGGGGTTGAGGCGCTTTTTCTGTCCGATTATGCGCATTATTGAATGCGTGTTAAATAGCAAGTTTTAATTTTCCACAGGAGTTAAAGCGCCTTATGACCATGTAAACAAGCGATTCTCCACATGTCAACCACTTTAAAGCGCGTTTCATACTGCTGGTAATGTGCTTCATCGCCTGTCATTTATAGGAATTAGGCGTAAAAGCGATTGTGAGAAGATGCGCATAATTGGGCAACCGGGCATCAAGCCGAATTCTTGTAGAGGGGACCTTTATATGTCCCTGGTTCAATCTCTGGTATTTCTAGGTAGGGCTTGGGAAGACTCCTGGCTGGAACTGGGGGAGAAGGGGGCCAGATCTACACCAAGCAGGATAGAACATTTTGAAAACGGTTTGAATACTGTATATGGAGTGTGTCCTGGGCCCCAACCGTTGTCAACACTGTTATAAACCATTAAAAATCAGTAGTGTAGATCCTGCCTGAGCTGGGTGGCCTGACTAGGCATGAAGCAACTTCCAGTTAAACAGGGCCACCCAAACATCAGGTAGTAAGTTTTGCATTCTAAAAGGACTCCCACTTACAGAGGAAGTATATTAGTTTAAAAATTAAATTAAGGCACATGTATACATGGGCATTTGTTGCAAGTGCACATTTGATTGCATGGACAGCATGGAAGGGAGGAACCTATAGCCATCACCTACTGTCTGTTCATTCATTGCACATATGAAAAGCCCAACTATCAATATTGGGCAGCTGATTACTCTTGTTAACTTATTGAAGGTCCCAATGTCTGCAGGAAAAGACTGTTGAACCCCAATGAAATAAATCCAGACAAATTTCTGACCGCTCCCCCATCCCTCCTGTGAACTTTGTCCTCATTGGAAATTTACCTTTCTGCAGCTGTTGTCCAAGCAGAAGGGCATCTGGGGAATGTGAAAAAATAAACATTAATTAGCATACCACTGTGCTTATAAAAACATTGGTTGACAGAAATAGCAGTTCCTAAAAAAGCAAATATATGAAGTCAAGGATCAAGAAGAAAATAAAACAAATCTTGAAGGTCCTCTCCAATCAGCTGATGGCAGCAGACATGGGTGGTGGTGATCCCATCCAGAAACTCGACAGGCCCAGACAGTTCCAGATCACATTCAAAAGAGGAAGAGGAATGGGGTAGCTAAACAGACTTCAAAGGGAGAGTCAAGGCGGAAGTATGAGATCAAATGGAAGTGATGAGAATTAAAATTTGGGGGCAAATGGACAATTTTAAAATTAACATGAACGTATGTGAAATACTGGAGAGTTCTCAATCAAAAATAAAAATGTTCATTTTCGAATTTTAAAAGTATTCATCTGAGATGTTTTCAAATTGTGTGAACCTTCACTCAAAGTGGGTGAACAAAATAAAAACAATTTACCATTAAAAATTAAAAATCTACAATAAACATCAAATAAAAAAAAGAAGGATAAAATCGCAAGACATAAAGTCTGATTTTATATGGAACTTGTCAATAAAACTTGTCTATACTGGAGAATTGGAAGATAAGGCATGCAAAGCCAGCATTTAAAAAGCAATGCCAAAGGTCCCTTAACTTAACATCTGTCCCAGGTAAATTGCAGGAAAGCTTAATTAAAGCTGGAATTGTTAAACTTCTAAAAGAACAAACTTTGCTGAGGAAGAGTCTTGCATCTCTATCTCATCAGCCTTTTAAGATTAAGGGAGCAATCCTATGAGTTGTGCTCCTGATGCTCGCAAGCCCCCCACCTCAGGGGCTTATGCACACCCTATGCAAGGGGGGCAGGAGTGGTAGAGGCGATCTTCACCTCCCTCTCTTTCTGCCCTGCAGTTTTGCCAGATGGACTTCTTTGCCCGTCTAGCAAAAGCATTTCAGAAAGGGAGGAAAGGAGGCTAGAGAGGTCCCAGGATAGCTTATATCCTGGCTCTCCAGTTTCCTCCCCTCCCTGCCCACTGAAACGCCCCTTCTTCCCACTCATCAGGATTGTATCCCTAATCTCAGTGTGGTAGCTGGTGCAGTTCTTTCCACATCAGCTGTGATGAGGGAGGGGGGTAGCGTTCCAACTCCCAACTCCGAGGTTGGAGCACCCTCTCTGGCCTCAGAGCTTGGAATCCGAAATATGCCATGGTACCTCAGACGCTCACTAGGGGCCATACATTTGCACCCTAAGGGTATTAAAAAACCAATCAGCTTCATACTGGGCTCGATGGACCAATGTACAAAGCACCTTCCTATGTAGTTAGAGCCTTTGAGGTCCATGAAGAGGGAGCATCGGCATGACGTATTCAAGGCCCAGTTTGCATGTAATGACAACCCATGGATTGTTTAAACTATCCAGAATTGTAATGTATGGTTTGTTGTTGGGTTAAAACTATGGGTTGTTTGAATGGAGTGTTTCTGGATTGTTTATGAAAGCTGAAGCAAAGCAGCAGTGGCAAGCATATGAGAAGCAGTGCATTAGTTTGCTCCAGCACGGACTCACTAATTCATAGGTTAAACAACCCATGCATTTGCATTATGTGTAAACCAGGTCCCTCCAATATATTTTCTAAAATTAAGCCTCCTGTTTATGTTTAGTTGTTTAGAGGATGGGTGCTGTCATGAATTCATAACTATTTAAGGAAATGGAAGGAAAGGAATAAATGGACAGTTCTCACGATGACAATAAGGAGCGTCATCAGACGAGCACTTTATCACGCTCTTGCTACTGCCGATTTATGGATGTTTGCACATCCTTTAGATGATGTCTGCCTCCCACATGCCTCCTGCTCCTTCTGCTCATTTTCCCATAGCGAAATAGACCCCTTTTAATCCATCTTAAAAAAAAGAAAAGAAAAAAGGAATGTGCCGCCATTTCCTGCTGTGTGCAGGAAAAGTGGCGCGATATAAACCGCCCCTGGATGGGCCACATGGTCGTTGCTCCTTCCTCTTTCTCTCCCCATGTAAAGAGACCATCACTATTGTGGGACAGCAGCAAGAGGCCATAGTGACAGTAAGGAAACCCGGAATCCACCCACCTGATGATGCTCAAGGAGCTTTCCTAGACAAGGATGTTTAAGCAAATGATTCTACTTCTGGTTTGGTTGAAGAATTAAGATCAGAGGTCTACATGGATTGTTCTCCTTTCCTGCCTTTCTTTATTTTCTGCTACATAACCTGTAGGTGGTGCTGTGGTGTAATAGAATAACGCAACTAAACTAGTGGGGACTAGCGCTTTGTTTCACTTTCACAAAGGAAACTGGATTTTCCCCTCTACAACACCCACCCCAGAAGTGAAACTGGATGGTGACAATGTCGTCTAAAGTACCCATGAACAACTTTGAGCGAGGAAAGATAAGCTCGCAATAAAGCCTCATCTAGAAAAGCTCCAGTAGTGTGATTCCCAAGGGACATAAGACAAACTTTGTGATTCAATTCATTCATGAGTGATCTGGAGTCAAGGATGAGCAGTGAGATTGAATATCATTCACACATGTGGCAAATTATGCAATGTAGTGAAAACCCAATCATTCTTTGAGAACTGATAAAGGTTGGAGAAGATATCCTAACTTCACATATACCCAGGATGTGGTGCCCATCATTCTCCCTACCCTGACAATGCTCCAGAATGTCACTGTGTTTGGGATATCCTGGGAAAAAGCACATGGTGCCTAGGATGCCAAAATGAAAGTCCTGTATCTGTTACCACAATTTGTAACCACAGCAAAATAAAGTAAGGATGTGCCCAGCATAATCTCTCCGCAACTGTATCTCATTACCTTTGAACTGCTTCACGACACCATCGAGAAGGTGATTTATATCGCAGATATCCCAGATGCTCCACTTCAGCTCTGGAGGGAAAGCCACTGGATTCTGAAATGGCTCCTTCTCACTCCTGGTGGAGGAAAGCAAGGGTAACCCATCACACACATCCAAGCCGGTATTCCTGAATGGAGCAAAAGGAAACTGCAGAAAATCTGGAGGAGGGCTGAGCGAACTATTTGGGGGTGTGAAGCAACATTGGCAGAACTCTTTGATAGCCACACCAGTCTGGTGGAACTCAGTGGGGCAAAACACACCCACCCACACGCACCCACAGGGATACTGTGTGGGGATGAGGGAGAGGGGAGCTTTAAACCTCTTCCCTTCCCCAGTAATCCTGACTGCTGGGGACTGTCTAAATGCTCAGAAAGCGTTTATACAATGCAGCAGCTACCGCTTACCCACTCTGGAGCTTTCCAGCAACGCTGTGGAGAGACTTACCCTGACTTTTTACTCTGGAACGAGGTTAGTATGGCTCATCTGCTGTCTATCCTCCTCTGGAGTCACAGCGGAGGTGTGGCTGGGAGGATGGTGACCCATGATTGGTCACCATCTGCCCGAGCAGGGGGTGGTCCCATTGAACCTAATGGCCGCTGGAAAGCCCACACTGCCTCCCTACATTAAGACTACTTGCTGTTACCCCTCGCCAGAGATACTGTGGGGTTTGGTGGTGGAGCGACGCGAACTCGGCACCATGAAGACAGACCCCTGGTGAGGAGAGGCTGTAATTGAATCCCCAGTGATCCCAATGAAGGGAAGGTTGTTGCTTCCCCACCGCTATTATAGGGTGACCATATGAAAAGGAGGACAGACTTCCTGTATCTTTAGCAGTTGTAGAGAAAAGAGAATTTCAGCAGGTGTCATTTGTATGCATGCAGCACCTGGTGAAATCCCCTCTTCATCACAACAGTTAAAGTTGCAGGAGCCCTGCCCTCTTGACCAGATACAAAAGAAGGCAGGTTCCTGCAGCTTTAACCAGTGTGATGAAGAGGGGATTTCAGCAGGTGCTGCATGCATACGAATGACACCTGCTGAAATTTCCTTTTCTCTGCAACTGTTAAAGATACAGGAGCCGTGTCCTCCTTTTCATATGGTTACCCTATTATATAACCTATTATATAATTATATGTCACGCAGTCATCCTGATCAAAACTGTTGTTATTCCACTGCTCACAGCAGTGCTGGAAACAGCCATCTACCCAAGAGCTCGGAGGGCCATGTTCCATTCATGCTGTCCAGACCCTTCCCAGCATCATGAAAGTGAGCAGGATCCACTTACCTCTTCAAAATGCTTCTCACATCCTAGAGGGGGAAAAGAAAGAAAGACGCTCAGTGCCTGCCACACGCCACTCCATGGACAAGCTTTCATGTTCCACTGGTGATAGTTCTCTACAGCATCCTCCACTCAAGGACTGGGTGGAAAAAGGATATACGTTCCCATAATGGGGAAGGAAAGCATGGGGCTTCCAAGGGACACAACGCCAAGCCGGTGCCTTGAAGACACTCCCCTAAACAGTTTCTGCCACAGTGTTACCTGCAAGAGTTCACATGCTGGCTGCTGACACTTCTTCTCCATCTCTCGGATGATACTGTCAAGAGAGGAGAGTTCCTTGGAGAGTTTGGCCAGGTGCTCCTCCCTTTTCCTGGCAATCTCCTTCTCCACCTCTTCCATCTGAGCCAGCAGATGTTTTTCTTGTTCTTCCAGAAACTGATGCAGTTGTTTAAACTGAGCCGCTGTCTTTTCCCTCTCTGCTTTGGTTTGCTTCTGCAAGACATGGGTGGAAAGGGGAGAAAAGGAAATTAATGTCATGTATAGGGTCAGTCTTCACAGCATCAAGAGGCTTGTAAGAATTTTATAGCAAAGACTCTTTTGAGATATTAAACCAATATTCAATAGAAAAAAGTTTTTCCAAAAGATGTACCACTCTCAGAATGATCTTCAATTAACCATTTTTATGGTTGATTAGGCCATTCCAAATAATAGATGTTCTATGGAGCAGGGCTGTCTTGTGGCTTGTGATTTTTCTCTTATATATATTACATTTCCCCACATCTTGGTCCAAGAACTTGTTCCCGTCCTAGTAATATTGTCACTTACAAGGAATTCATGGTTTTCCTTTTCTGCGTCTGCATTATATGCCAGAATTTTCTCTCTTTCCTTCCTCAGAATTTCCAGGCGACAAAGCATCAAATCCTGATGAGGAAAAATAAAAGAAGTTCCAGTGTGGGTCAAAGAAATACTTCTGCCCGGAGTTGAAACAGGAAGTAAACAAAGACCACATGGCCCATTCAGGTGCCATTTTAATTGCGCTGCTTTTTCTGCACACAGCAAGAGATTGTGGCACATTCCATGGTTTTTTTTTTAAAAAGTCAAATTAAAATGGGTCTATTTTGCAATAGGAAAATGAGCAGAAGGAGCAGGAGGTGTGTAGAAGGTGGAGGTCATTGTCTAAAGGATGTGCGCACATCCGTAAATGGGCAGTAGTGAGCATGTGATAAAATGCTTGTCTGATGAACCTCTTACTCCCTACCATGCAATTTTTTACTAGGGTGGGGGCTCCCAAATGCCTGTTTTATCCTCTTTTGGCCTACCGATAGGTTACTACATCTTCTTGGGCTCTGCCTTCATGGCATCGCTCCGTTGCCAACCTCCGCACTCTCGCTGGCATGCAGTGGCAGTGACTTTTCCTAATGAGGGGAGGCAGAGTGGGCTTTCTGGCAGCCGTTAGGGTTCCAGCGACCAATAGGAGGTCACCTTTCACCTGGAATGCCCCTGGAGTGGCTCCAAGCGAGGATTGACTGGCAGAAGAGCCAGGCTGACCTCACTCTGGCTGGAAAGTCGGGGTACATCCCTGACATTTCAGCTGCGCCTCTTTGCCTCGGGGCAGCTTCGCTCTGTGGCTCCGTCATTTAACTGACGCAGTGTGGATTTGGAGCCACCTCAGGGCAAATATGACGTCAAGACAGCCCCTTGGAGTCTGACTTTAACATGCACTGAGATGGGGTAGGTTGAGGACGTGCCACACCACCACAACCTGTCAGTACTCATCTTCAGTTTACTGCTTTGTAAGAGTTCTCTAATTTAGTAATCTCTAATTTAATATTTTAAACTGCCCAGAGACCTAGGACTATTGGGCAGCATAGAAATGTAATAAATAAATGAAATGAATAAATGAGCAAAGGCAAAGTCATCATCATCATCATCTGTCAGTATTTCAAGGCCTTCCATAGAAGTGAAATCTCAGGGATCATATTACTCTTCAGTCCTTCCTGCTATGAAGGCCAAACACGAGAGACAGGCAGTAATTTTAGAAGTGTGTCAAGGAAGCTGTCACAACAATGTGAAAATGGCAGAAAGGGCAGAAACGTCTGAGGTGAGATACAGCCTTTATTAGCCATGGTGGGTTTTGAGGCCCGCAATCGGCATATTGCTGATTCAAGCCTCTGCAGCTTATTGTCACAGCTAAACCCCCCCCCCTTTTTTTTTTTTAAAAATCAGTCTGAACACTAATTTCTTACCTTGTAATCTTGGGAAATCTCCTCGATAGGGATTGCCTTGTGATGTTCATGTTGCCTGGATTTGTCACACACCAGACAAATAGGGGTTTCATCATCCTTGCAGAAGAGTTTTAGGGGCTCCTGGTGTTTCTCACAGATGAGACTCACACTAGCCATGACTACCTCACACAAGGAAAACAGAGTTAGGGCTTTTCAAGGTGAGGATGTTTCACCTGCTGTTTCTGCTTCTGGTTTCATTGCAGCATTAAGATCGGAACTCTAGATGGATTATTTTCCTTTTCCTGCCTTTTCATACTTTCTGCTACATAACAGAATAACACAGTTACATTAGTTGGGACTAGCACTTTGTTTCGCTGGAACAAAAAATGCTGGATTTTCCCCATTCCAAAAAAAAAACCCTAGAGAAATTGCTTTTAAAAATTGAAAGCTAAACTGGATGGTGAATGTTACAAAGTAGCTCTCTTTTGAGTGAACAGTACTGACTCTGTTTTGAGATACAGCCAAAATGCCAGGCATATTCTTCCCAGGTTCAGCCAAAGTGAGAGAAAGACACAGGAATGGGGTCAGGAGCAATCAAGTAAGGCCAGAACAAGGAATTCGGTTTCTAACAGACTTCCCAAAATTAGGCTGACCGTATGAAAAGGAGGACAGGGCTCCCGTATCTTTAACAGTTGTGTAGGAAGGGGCATTTCAGCAGGTGTCACTTGTATACATGCAGCACCTGGTGAAATCCCCTCTTCATCACAACAGTTAAAGCTGCAGGAGATATACTGGAGTGACCAGATACAAAAGGGGGGCAGGGCTCCTGCAGCTTTTAACTGTTGTGATGTTTAACTGTTTATTTCCCTGCCCATACTTTCTGAAGAGAACCGGGAGCTGTCTTGACATCTTATTTGCCCTGGGGTGGCTCCAACTCTGTGTGGCATCAGTTAGATGATGCAGCTGCAGATTAGGAGTCACCCCAAGGCAAAGAGCTGAAGATTCTGCCAGGAAAGTTGGGGACTTATCCTGACTTTTCCTGCCTGAGTGAGGTCAGTGCGGCTCTTCCTGTCTGTCCTTGTTTGGGCGCTGCTCCAGGGGCATTCCCAGGTGGAAGGTGACCTGCCATTGGTTGCCAGCAGCCATGGGGAAGCGGTGAGCCTAATGACTGGTGGAAAGCCTGCGCTGCCTCCCTTTGTCTGTCTAACTTGTCACCGCCCCACACCAGTGAAACTGTTGGGTTTGGCAGTGGTGTGGCAGCAACTCTGTGCTGTGAAGATAGCCCCCAAGCTGAGATGTATGAGAAATTGGGTTCAGTTTATTTTTTATCAGAATTTACCCAGTTTATACTTTCTGGGTGGAAAATGGACTTGGAGGTGACATGCACTTGAAATCCGTACATTTCTGAGCTTGCAACGAACCACTCAAAAAGTATTGGACAGCATGTGTACGTTTGAAAATTGCACATGAAAAAGGTGTACTTTTGAAAAATGTACACAAACACGCTTTAATCAATGGGACAAGATTGCAGACATTCCAAACATGCACACAATTGTTGAGTAGATTTGGAAAAGTACATACAGAAATATACACATGCAAAAACAAAAAACAGAGCTCTTGATACAGACTTGAGTTGGAATGGGCTTCAAGATGGGATTAGCTGCTGTATCTGAAGTATCTATGGATCACAGGTTATGCCTTATTCAGCCTAAACTCTCCCACGTCTATTGAATGCTACAAAATCACTTTAAGAAGCCTGAGTTAAATGCTTTCTGAAATGGGATGGGAAGTGTGGTAGTGTAGCACACCACTATGTATCCAAACCCTGCCCAGTTTAATTGCTTTTGGAAAATTGTCTTCAATTAAAGCAGGTAAACATTCACTTCAAGAACTTTCCGAGAGCCAGAAGGGCAAAGGCACGTACTGTTCCAAAGGCTAAGAACACCAAACACAAGATACCAGTAGACACTTTAGAAGGCCAACAGGGCAGTTTTCTCCACAGTGCAAAATTGGGAGAAAGTGTAGGATCTTCCAAAGTGGCAAGCAGCCCTCGTAAGGATACCAACTCCTGCAGCCGACCCCACCTCCCGTTTCATGCTTCTAAATGACAGAGCTTTCCTTTGTCCTGGGGTGCCTCTACAAAAGCGATTTAGAGCTCTTTCAAGCTGCATTAAAATGTTTACTTCCACAAGAGCGGAGTGCAAATCGGGAGTTGAGGAGCTTTTTCTGTCCGATTATGCGCATTATTGAATGCGCGTTAAATAGCGAGTTTTAATTTACAGCGGCCGTTAAAGCGCATTTTGACCATGTAAACAAGCGATTCTCCACAATTCAGCCAGTTTAAAGTGTGTTTCATGCTGCCGGTTATGCGCTTCACCGCATGTGGAATATAAGATTAGGCGTAAACGCAATTGTGAGAAGATGTGCATAATCGGAGAACCAGGCATCAAACCGAATTCTTGTAGAGGGGACCTTGATTTTGTGCCTGCTGTCAGGATCAGGGCCTATTCTCCCTAGTGTGGGAAAAGGGTTTTGGTGGGTCAATGGGATGATGATGACAATAATGAAGAAGAACCAAGAATTTACCAGCCAACACAGGAAGCGGGGAAGGAGATTGTCCAAGACTCTTTAGGAGTCAAGGATGAATCTTCCCATGAGCTTATCTTGGAGAATGCAGACAGCTCAGAGACCATTCGCCCACTCCTGAGAACTCAGCCTCTGTCTGAGGGGGAGGGGGCATCGGAGTTGACAGATCTCAGAGTCAAGTGGATGGAGTTGAGAGGAGGTGGGAAGCGTTCACTTAGGGTAGCGGCTCATGAGAGGTTCCTCCCGAAAGACCCTCCCTGAGCTAAAGTGTCTGTTGGAATGTTTGGAACAGTCCTGCTTGAGTTGAAGTCAACTGCTTAGCTTGTTAGCCAAATTAAACTTGGAGGATAGCTCCTAGCATTCATACACCTTTCAGGTGTGAAGAGTTGTTTATTTGTTGAATACAGCTTTGTGGGTTACACAGCAGACATCTTTATTGTCTTGCATCTGTGGGAGGTCTTGGAATCACAACCATATCTGGGATGACCTTGAAAAGGGTAGCAAGTGTAAAGAAGATATAATAAGCAGAGAACTTGCAGGCCCTTCCCATACATTCTGAGAGCTTGGAAGGTTCAGAGTCTTCACTGCCTCATTAACCCCACTCGAAGTACAAGCACCGGAGAGTTAAATCCAGGCGTGGCAGCGCCAGCATTACTAAGGAGTTGGGTGAGATGGGCAGTTGCCCAGGACACCAAGCTGAGCTAAAGGGGCCATGTAATCATTACATAATGCTTACAGAGGACAACAAAAGAACTCAGAAGTTTGTAAGGGTTCTGATGAAAACATGGGTACATTCATTTTTTAATGTATCTAGAGCCTTCCGTTGATCATGCAGCTCCTCTGTTAGAAGGATGGAGCAAATTCTCTGCTAGCTACCGGGGTCTCAATAGCAGGAAAGTGACTCTTGACAAAGATTCAGAGTTTGAATAGTACCAGCCTCATAAATCCCTCTTCCTAAGCCTGATGCCCCTTTCCTGTGCTGCCCAAGCCAACGTCTCCTCCCCACATCCAATTTGCAGTCCTCTGCATCCTTTACCCCTCAAGCCACCACTGTCCACATAACTCCCAGGCTATCCTCTCCCTTCTTCCTCACATGCACACCATGGCTGATCCCTGTTCTTGCCATAGTGGAGATGTCATGGAAGAGGTAGGGAGCTCCAAACACAGCCGTTGTGCTTCGTGACTGAATGCTCTCCTCCTCAATCCATCAAACGCCCCAGCCATCATATGAGACTTACCTGCCAGTTGTGTCAAGCTGAAATCTCAGATAGGCTCTATGAAGTCATGGGACAGTTTCTCCTTTGCTTGTGAATTCCTCTTCATGCATGGAGAGTCGCAGGGTTACAGCAAGGAACAGATTAGAGGGGTCTTGTTTGGCACCTCAGGATTCCTATTGCTTCTGCTTCTGTCCTTTTCTGCTTCAGACTGGAAGAGCTGCTTAAAGCACAATCTATGAGTCCCTAGTCGGAAGTACAAAGTCCAACACCCTGCAATTAGGTTCTGGGACAGGATAGGGTGGAGCTTTCTATGTATGCAGACATGTATATCAGGTAGGCAACATGGTGCCCTCCAGATGTGTTTGGACTACAAATCCTATAACCCCTAAGTAACAGCTATGCTGGCTGGGATTTATGGGAAGTATAGTCCAAAATATCTGGAGGGCACCTGGTTGCCTTCCTGTGCTTTATATGATGGATCTATATAGGCCCTATTTCTTTAAAGTAAGCTTCCTATCAAAAATAAAAATGATAATGATTTAAAAGAAGAGTAAAACAGAACCACAGTAAAACGAGAGCCAAATAGATTACGTGGAAATAAAGGCCTGTATGCATGAAAAGGAGAAGAGGAATGAATGGCTAGTTCAGAGTGAAACAGCTAATGAAGGCACCTTTTTATTAATCACATGTGAATCCAAATTCTGTATTTCTCAAAACTGTTTTAAACCATTTAAAACCGTTTTAAACCATTTTAAAGCAGTAGTACATTTCAAAGCAGTACATTGCCATCCAAACTACATATTTAGGGGGATCTGGCTAAGTCTCCCTGAGTAGATTATTGGAGTGCCCAAGCTGTACCTACGCTGGGGATGTATGAGAACTTCATTTCAGTTCATTTTTTTAATCAGGATTTACACAGCTCGCACCTTCCAGACCAAACATGGACTGAGCTGCAATGTGCAGTTGAAGTTCGTATGTTTCCAAGTTCACGATGGGCCCCAGAAAAAGTGTTTGACCGCATATGGTCATTTGAAAAATGCACATAAAAATGTATACTTTTGAAAACACACTTTAATCAATGGGACAAGAATGCGTACATTCCAAAGATGTGCACAATTGATGCATACATTTGGAAAACTACGTACAAAATATGCACAGATTTCCATGCAAAAACAGCAAAGCAAAGCTTGCCATTTGATCCAGACTCAAGTCAGGATGAGCTTTGAGATGGAATTGGTGTCTGTGGTCTTGTCTATATGCTGTATATATCGCGTCATGCCTGCGCAGTTGCGCCCCACTGTTTACATGATGCAGCTGCCAACTCACAGCCACATTCTGCTTTTCCCCTTGAAACTGCTGTTTCAATGTGTCGTTTTACCACGGGTTTCTAATTCTAAATTACTCTGATGTCTTAGTTGCTGGCAATAAGAGCTTTAATCTCCAATTGATAGCCAATTCATCTGTGGCTAGCCAAACAAGGGAGTGTGCTCTGGGGTGGCTTTCTTGTATGCAAAACCGAACAAAAATAATGTTCTTGCATCTATTTGATGGGTCTAGGGCTGCCAGAAAGAACATTACATTACAAAAGAATAGCTGATGTGTACATGTATATATATGACACTGGTTTGCATCTGGCAGGATGGAGAGTGGGCTTATCTGCCAGGAGAAATGGCAGGGCTGGTGCCCATTCTGCTTGTCAAACCTGTCCCTGTCCTGCATTCCAGGCCTAATCTGTACTGGGATCACCCCCTAGGAATGTGCCCAAACCAAAGCCACCACAGACTGATGAAAGAAACAACGTGATGGCTTTGGAGCAATTGGAAAAGTAATCGAAAAAGGACACCACAAAAAACAACAACACAATTTCAAGGTAAACCCTGATGTGGCTGCGAGTCGGCAGCAACATTTTATAAACAATACAGCACCACTGTGCAGCCTTTACGGGGTATACATGGCATGTAGGCAATTCAATATCTTTTCCAAGGCTCTTCTGTGATTTAATTTTTTTCATTCCTGACACATCTGCCCAGGTAAGTGATGGTCAGCCTGTCCTGAAGGGGCTTGCACTCCCCCTAAAACATCACGTTTGTTATTTAGAGGTGATCCTGAATCCAGAGCTATCACTCAAGGCACATGCTCTGATCATCTCTCATCTGGATTACTACAATGTGTTATATGTGGGGCTGCCTTTGAAAATGGTCCGCAAACTTGAGCTGACCCAAAACAGGCAGGGAAACCATTTAACATTGACTGGCCAACAAGTCCACATAACAGAAATACTTTTCCAGCTGCGCTGGGTCCCAGTCTATTTCCAGGCCTAATTTAAAGTGCTGGCAGTAACTGAATGGCTTGGGGCCAAGCTACCTGAAGGTAGGCTGTCCAGATGGCTTGGGATTTCCCAGTCCTAACTGGGAATCCAGGGGCAAACCGGCCCAACCGGGGGGTGGGGGGGCAAACCGGGGTGGCGGGGGGTCACGCGGCAGTGGCAGCAAGCAAGGAGCGGCGGTACACCCAGCGGTGGCGGTGGCGGCGGCGGCGGAGCCCGGGAAGCGGCCGCCCCAACAGGTAAGTGCCCTCCCTCGCGCCTCACGCTCCTTACCCGCAGAGGCGTCTGCTTCCCTCCGGTGCTCAAATCTACTGAGAAACAGGCTTCGCGGCCTGTCCCTCAGTAGTGCGCCGGGTGATGACGTCATCACCTGGCGCGCTACTGAGAGACAGGCCGTGAAGCCTGTTTCTCAGTAGATTCGAGCACCGGAGGGAAGCAGGTAAGGAGCGCGAGGCGCAGGGCGCAGGGCACTTACCTGCTGGGGTGGCCAGGTCCGCTGCCGCGCCGCCGCCGCCGCCAGGGCCGCCACGCCGCCGCCGCCGCCGTCGGCTCGTAAGGCCAGCGGCCGCGCGGAAGAGGCGGGGGAGGGCCGATTACATCACTTCCGGATCCGGCCCTCCCCTGCCTCTTCCGCACGGCCACTGGCCTTACGAGCCGGCGGAGGACCCGGCGGCGGTGGAGGCAGCAGAAGAGAACCCGCCCCGTAGGTCCGGGCTGATGTTTTTTGGGGGTGGGTGGCTTGGTGGGGGGGTTGTTTTGGGTGGGGGGGGTGGCTTGGGGGGTTTGTTTTGGGGGGTGGCTTGGTGGGGGGGTTGTTGGCGGGGGGGACCGGGATTTTGGGTTCCAAAATCTGGTCAACCTACCTGAAGGATTATCTCTTCCTACAGCTGCCCGGACCCTAAGATCAGCTTCAGCAGTCTTCCTCCGGGAGGCCTTGCCAAAGGAAGTGAGTTGGGTGGCCACTAGGAAGAGGGCTTTTTCTGTGGTGGCACCTCAGTTGTGGTATGAATTTCCCAGAGAGGTTCACCTCGCACCTATATTATGCTCGTTTTGGCACCTGGTGAAGATCTTTTTATTCTCCAAAGCATTTTAGTTTTTCAGTTTGTTTTTCTCTGGTACTGCTGCTACCTTCTGTTTGATTATTTTTATATGATAGTTTTAAACTTTTAAATGTTCATGTTGTATTTTATCATCTTCCTTTTATAGCTTATATTTCATGGTTTTAATTGTTGTGAACTTCAGCTATTGGGCAGCATAAAAATTTAATAAATAAATAGATGTTATTTTACGGCCTTCCCCAGAGCAAAAATGGCAAGGGAGTGTCCTGTTCCAAAGTCCTTCCTGCAAAGGGACTTGTGGCCTTTTTAAAAGTGACCCAAAGCAGCTGTGACCACAGTGCAAAATGGCAGAAAGAGTAAGTGGTGAGATGCTGCCCTGTAAGGAGACCCCTCCTGAAGCCCATCCCACATCAACAGAGCTTCCCTTTGTCCTGAGTTTTTAACATTAATTGCAAATGAGTTTGTGCAGGATACAAAGAGGAGAGGGGAGACATATAATAAGTAGAGAGCCTGCAGCTCCTCCCCCTCCAGATCTGAGCTCTCAGAAAGATCAGAATCTCCCTCGCCTCATGAAAAACAAGCCCAAAGTACAAAGTCCCAGTTGAATATTTGCAATCAAAGAGCTTTAAATGCCTAAGTGCTTTTGTCCCATTGGTTTTGCAGCTGGAATAAGCAGAGCACAGAGGGGACGACTGAACACCCATACGCACAAACATGAACTAGAGTAGTATGGCCCAATGGTTGAAGGCGTTCCTGTACTCTATTTAGCAATAATATGTTTTGTTTTGTTTTGTAATCTTTCTATAGTGGTCATGTACAATTGTGTTTTATAGAATCCATGTCCCATTGTAAACGATAAATATTGCAGTATTCACAAACCCACCCAGTTTGCTACTATAGGCTGACCAGATAAAATCCAGGTCAGGGATCTTGTAACTTTAACAGTTGTAGAGAAAAGGGAATTTCAATCAGTGTCATTTGTATGCAATTAGTTCCTGGTGAAATTCCCTCTTCATCACAACTGTTAAAGGTGCAGGGGCCCTGCCTTCTTTTGTATATGGTCACTCTAGTATAGTGCCTGCACTTTTAACTGTTGTGATGAAGAGGGAATTTCACCAGGAACTAATTGCATACAAATGACACTGGCTGAAATTCCCTTTTCTCTACAACTGTTAAAGTTACATGAGCCCTGACCTGGATTTTATCTGGTCAGCCTACTACTGGAGCCTTGAAGACAGCAGCAGAGTGAGAGAGCAGGAGATGTGAGAGAGAAGCAGCTACAACTGCTCAAAAAACAGGGAGAGAGATTATTTATACCCTCTTGCCTCTGCTCCCCTATTGCAGCTCTGGTGTGGAGCAAGACCAGCAAGGCTGCTAGACTATTTTCATTTGGAGGGAGGGGGCAGTGATTCAGGGGGAGGTAGTTTGTTTAACTGGAGGCCCATTTATGATCTGGGAGGGTGTGAATCCACTATTTTCCTCTCCACGCCATGCATAATTTTATACACCTCTACCATGTCTCCCCTTACTTGCCCTTTCCCCCCCAAATCTCAAATGTTGTGAGCTTTCCTTATCGGGGAGTTGCTGGCCATTTTGTTTGCCTTTGTTGCATATATCTTAACCTATATTTGGTATAGAGTGCGGCAGGAAAGGAGAAATGTCTGGCACCACTCGCTACTATCCTGAATTCTCAGGTTTCTCATGGCTGCTATTTGCATAACAAAGAACGTGCATGTTACTTGCATTCATGCTACAGAAATGTAATAAATATTTTAGTCTCAATAATTTCTTATTGGAGTTACTTTACAGAAAACATCCCAAGAAGAACCCACAACTCTTCCCCCCTTCCAAATCTTTATTGATTTCCTACCTTGTACTCCTGGGAAGCCTCCTCCAGAGGAATCACCTCATGATCTCTGTGCTCCTTGGATCTGTCACACACCACGCAGATGGGGCTTTCGGTGCACGCCCGAAATTATCGTATCGTTATAGGAATTTCGGATCAAAAAATTTATCGTCTCCGATAATATCATAGGTGATCCATATTGTATCGTATTTCCGATAATTATCAGAAATCCGATATTATATCGTTTCTCCATTTTGCCCTATAGTTGATTTTTGAGTCAGAGAAAGGCCTAAAACTTCTTAATTTTCCAAGTTACAGGTCACAGTGCAGACTGAGTTTTACTAGTCTTGTGTGCCAAATTACAGAACAATAGGTGCAAGAGTCACTCAGAAGTAAGCTTTCAAATACACTGTTTCAGGTGGTCCTTCTTCAAGAGATGTCGTCTACGTCCAGTACTCTTGTCATGGGCATCTCACAGATGGCCTTGAGGGGACTCATCTGTACCCAATTTCAGATGCACAGATGCAGGTGTTACTCGGAAATAAGCTCTCAACAACATGCACTGTTTCTTTTTAGTAATGCACTACATGCTGCTGCTGCTGAGACTTATAGGTATTATATGAATACAATGAACTTTCAAAACCTGTGGATAAACCTAGGCACTGGCAGTGCCTTCCATAGTCATAAAAGTAAAATGTGTTGTTAATCAGAAGATGGTGAACTGCTGTTGCCTTGTCTCATTGATTAGGCCACGCATGTCAAATGAAATAATAAAAGGATTGGGGGGTAGGGAAATAGCACGGGTGTTACAGTTATTTTAGCCAGCCGTAGCCTGGCAGGGCCTCATTGGGCCAGGAGATACCCCTGCAGTGGGCAACCTGGAGGATCCCAGCAGAAGCATATAATGTGCTGCTTTTACAACTGTGAATGCCATCAAAACAACCATCACGCACCGCCTTGACCTCATCGTGCTTCAAATGACCCAGTCTGCCCGCCATCCCTGTGCAGGCAGGTTGGCATTTCTTCATGCCAGAGCTGCGCACAACATTGGCTGGAGCAGAGGCAAAAGTCACATTCAGGATAGAGAATTGTTCTTTGGCAAATAAATGAAAAGTCACATTCAGGATTGCTCTTTGGCAAATAAATAAAAAGTCACATTCAGGATTGCTCTTTGGCAAATAAATGAAAGTCACGTTCAGGATAGAGGTTGGCTCTTTGGCAAATAAATGAAAGTCACATTCAGGATAGAGGTTGGCTCTTTGGCAAATAAATGAAAAGTCATGTTCAGGATAGAGGTTGGCTCTTTGGCAAATAAATGAAAAGTCACGTTCAGGATTGCTCTTTGGCAAATAAATGAAAAGTCACATTCAGGATTGTTCTTTGGCAAAAAAATGAAAGTCACGTTCAGGATAGAGGTTGGCTCTTTGGCAAATGAATGAAAAGTCACGTTCAGGATAGAGGTTGGCTCTTTGGCTGGAGCGGAGGGAATGTGCCTATGTGTGTGTGTGTGGCACAGTGAGTGGATGGCCGCATTCCACCACGTTAGCAGAACTGCTGCCTTGTCTCATTGATTAGGCCACGCATCTCTAAGTACAACAATAAGGATTGGGGGGTAGGGGAATAGCATGGGCATAACATGTATAGCCTTAGCAGGCAGGGCCTCATTGGGCCAGGAGAGGAGATACCCAGCAGGAGTTAGCGAGGAAACCTGGAGGATCCCACTAGCGCCTATGCGTGGCACACGAGGAAACCTGCAAGATCCCACTAGCGCCTATGTGTGGCACACGAGGAAACCTGGAGGATCCCACTAGCGCCTATGCGTGGCACATGAGGAAACCTGGAGGATCCCACTAGCGCCTATGCGTGGCACACGAGGAAACTGCAAGATCCCACTAGCGCCTATGTGTGGCACACGAGGAAACCTGGAGGATCCCACTAGCGCCTATGCGTGGCACACGAGGAAACCTGGAGGATCCCACTAGCGCCTATGTGTGGCACACGAGGAAACCTGGAGGATCCCACTAGCGCCTATGCGTGGCACATGAGGAAACCTGGAGGATCCCACTAGCGCCTATGCGTGGCACACGAGGAAACTGCAAGATCCCACTAGCGCCTATGTGTGGCACACGAGGAAACCTGGAGGATCCCACTAGCGCCTATGCGTGGCACACGAGGAAACCTGGAGGATCCCACTAGCGCCTATGTGTGGCACACGAGGAAACCTGGAGGATCCCACTAGCGCCTATGCGTGGCACATGAGGAAACCTGGAGGATCCCACTAGCGCCTATGCGTGGCACACGAGGAAACCTGCAAGATCCCACTAGCGCCTATGTGTGGCACACGAGGAAACCTGGAGGATCCCACTAGCGCCTATGCGTGGCACACGAGGAAACCTGCAAGATCCCACTAGCGCCTATGTGTGGCACACGAGGAAACCTGGAGGATCCCACTAGCGCCTATGCGTGGCACATGAGGAAACCTGCAAGATCCCACTAGCGCCTATGTGTGGCATACGAGGAAACCTGGACCCCCTCTAGATGGATTCCATTTGACACCTGGTTAGCTGATTATGCGCATAATCGCTGAAGCGCTTTATCGTAAATGCTTGTATGCAGGAGGTAATTGAGCACTCAACTGGTGACCTTACCGGTTGTTTCAAATGCACTTTACAAGTAGTTAATGCGGAGAATCGCTTGTTCACATAATCAAAATGAGCTTTAACGGCCGGAGCAAAATAAAACTCGCTATTTAACGCGCATTCGATAATGCGCATAATCGGAGAGAAAACGCGCCTCTACGCCCGATTTGCGCTCCGTTCTTGTAGAGGTAAATTTTTAATGCGCCTTGAAAGAGCTTTAAATGCCTCTTGTAGAGGCAGCCCTTGAGGATCCCACTAGTACCTATGGTAGCACAGTGAGTGGATGGCCGCATTCCACCGCAGTAGCAGAACTGCTGCTGCCTTGTATCAAGATTAGGCCACGCATGTCTAAGTACAACAATGAGGATTGGGGGGTAGTGGAATAGCATGGGCGTAACATGTATAGGCCAGGAGATACCCAGCAGAAAGCGAGGAAACCTGGAGGATCCCATTAAAACTACCCTCACACACCGCCTTGACCTCATCGTGCTTGGAAAACAACCCAGTCTGCCCGCCATCCCCGTGCAGGCAGGTGGGCATTTCTTCATGCCAGAGCTGCACACATTGGCTGGAGCAGTGCCAAATAAAAGTCACGTTTGTTCGGGGTAGAAGGAGGCACTTTGCCAAATAAAAGAAAACTCACGTTTGGGGTAGGCACTTTGCCAAATAAAAGTCACGTTTGTTCGGGGTAGAAGGAAGCACTTTGCCAAATAAAAGAAAACTCACGTTCAGGGTAGGCACTTCACCAAATAAAAGTCACGTGACTTTGGTATATTTTTATGAATACAGTGAACATTCCAAACCTGTGGATAAACCTAGGTGGCAGTGCCTTCCATATGCATTCATAAAAGTAAAATGTGTGAACTGCTGCTGCCTTGTCTCATCCACGCATGTTTATAAATTAAAAGGATTGGGGGATAGGGGAATAGCACGGGCATTACATTAATTTTAGAGCCAGCCTTAGCAGACACTGACAGGGCCTCATTGGGCCAGGAGATACCCCGGAAGCACGCCAACTTGGAGGATCCTCATCATGCTTGAAAAATGACCCAGTCTGCCCGCCATCCCCGTGCAGGCAGGTGGGCATTTCTTCATGCCAGAGCTGCGCACATTGGCTGGAGCAGAGGCACATAAAAGTCACGTTTGGGATAGAGGTAGGCACATTGCCCAGTTCCTATAAGTCATGTAGGCACATTGCCCAGTTCATATAAGTCATGTAGGCAAGGCACATTGCCCAGTGCATATAAGTCCCCTTCTGGGTAGGCAGGCACATTACCCAGTGCATACAAGCCATGTACACACATTGCCCAGTGCATATAAGTCATGTAGGCACAGTGCCCAGTTCATATAAGTCATGTAGGCACATTGCCCAGTGCATATAAGTCCCCTCCTGGGTAAGCAGGCACATTGCCTGGACCAAAGTCTCGAACAATAATAATTTAAAAAAACCAAATGCGTGAGGGGGATGCTTCTGAAGTCCCTCACTAACGGACTCCACGAGGAGCAGACCCTGGGGATGTAGTGACGAAAAATAAAAACACAGGAATCTCTCTCAAGGCTCCCTAAAGCAGTCTCTCCAGACTGGAACCATTGGCTGGAGCAGCAGTGTTTGTTTTTCATAAAGAAATAAAATGTGTGAGAGGGAGAGACAGCCACCCCAGAACTGCCCCCAGCAGCAACAGCAGCATCTCTCCTAGACCCAGAGCCACCTCGGCCGAGGCACGTCTTAGAGCCGCGTTTCATAATGCTACAAAGTACAAAATGATTGCAACAAATGTGTGCTTTGCTCACAGTTTGTGACTCTGTGTGCTGCTTTGAGCACACAGATCCTGTGTAGCAGGCTAAACACAGCAGCACAGCACACTCACAGTCAATCAAGCAAAGCACACACCCAGCAGAGAGAGGGAGATAAAAAATATAATTAAAAAAATATTTTTAAAATATATATATAGAAAGTTAAACAGAGCAGAGGACAAAACACACTCCTCCTCAGTCACAGTACCCCCACCTAACCCTTCAAATCAATCCAACCAGAAAACGTATAAAAATAAAAATTATAACTCAACGTCAAACACACAGCAACGCACAGCCAAACGAACCTGAGATACAGAGATGCTAGAGATTACAATGAATCTCCAACAATTCGCCACCAAGTGTACTACTATAAGACCCAGTAGCCAGGAGTCTCAGGACAAAGCTCTAACAAATCCACCCTTCTTCCTTCAACGCCTAACTCCCAACAGAGCCTGGAACACCAAGTGTGGAGGTTTTATGCGGGGATATTAGCCCTCCTCCGACATTGTGATTGGCTCCTGCTGGAATCCTTGCAGCACAATTGGTCACTGAAACTGTCAGTCTCATCAAGCACACCCCACCTTCTAGGTCCGTCCATGTGGCAGCAAAACAGAAAGCGCCTTCCGATAATACGATAAAATACGATATTTATCGTTGGTTTTTCTATCGTTTCCGATTATTATAGTTTTATTTCCTAGGATTTCCTATTGTATCGTTATCGTTAAATGGAGACACGATAGCGAGCATATCGTATCGTTATCGTATATTTTAATGATACGATACACATCCCTAATCTAATGAGAATTACAGACCTGTGATGCAGTTGAACCTAGGCAACAAACGCTTATGCTAATAAAATGGCTAATCTTTCAGGGACCACAGGGGTGAGGGGACTCATTAACATGGTCTGCCCCTAGAAAGTTATGGATTCCAAGCAATTCCTGAATGCTCTGCGGCAGTTTTTATTTCCTAAAATTCTGTTGAGGGCCTTGTTGCACTGTGGAATGGCCAAGTGCAAACGGCCATTGACACATTTATTTCTAAGTGCTCTCTTCAGCAGCCCTAGTTTACCGGGTGCTCTAAACAATAAAACGGGTCAGAGACAGCTCACACACACACACACAGCCACACACACAACATGGTGGTCAAGGCAGCAAAGGAAGCTTACTTTGCCACCTCCAATGCATCCTTGAGTAGCCATCCACCTAGGCTTTTCCGAGTGGTTTGGGGGTGAACTTCCATCAAATCCAGTGGATCCAATACAGGAACCCTCAGAGGCCCGCTGTGATGAGTTTGAAAAACACTTTGAGGATAATACCGCTCACCTTCGTGCTGACTTGAACACTACTATTGATGCAGCGTCTGCTGGGCTGTCCAGTCTATTGTCTTATCCTGTTTTGTGGGATCAATTTTGGGTTTTGGAACCTGAGGATGGGGACAAGATGTTTGCATCTGTTCAACCCACCACATTGCCCATCATGGCTTATTTGAGCAAGCCAAAATGCTGACCAGATGGATCAAGGCAGTGATGAAATCTTCACTGCATGATGGAGTGGTCCCTACTGCTTTTTTAAAATCAATTTTTATTGTAAGTTTCAACAATACAAAACAATAAAATGCAAGTGTTACTACATAATTTAAAAGCCCCAGTTTCAAACACTACAACATTCTAAAAAAAAAAAAAAGGAAAAAGGAAAAAATACACATAAACTTCTGTAAAAAAAAGACCAAATATACAAATATGAGTCCATTAATGAATGGTGCCAATAGACCACTCTTTCAAATGTTACTAGTGTCATTAGATCTTCAATCCATTGCATTATAGTCAGTGGATTTTTATATTTCCAGTGTGGAAGTATCAGTATTTTAGCAGTTAAGAGGGCATGAAAAATCCAATTACACAGACCATAATTGAAGGGAATATGCACATGAGAAAATATTAAAGAGCTTTTCAATGCAAAGTTTATCCTTCTGATGACTTCCTTCCCAATGGAGGTACCTATTGAGCAGTTCCAGAACATGTGAAGAAAAGAAACATTAACTGTATGACACCACCAACACTTTGCCAGGTTAGTCAAACCTTTATTAAGACATGGTGGCATCTAATAGACCCGAAACAAAGGTTTTTGCTGAATAAGGCACAACCCGAGGTTGATTAGACAAATAGCACATTCCAATTCCATTCCTGTTGAAAACCCCACATATCATCTTTATTCACTATTGGAAAACTTCCCAGGTAATTTGAGAAAAGAATTGGAAGGGCTACTGAGGGGAAAAAAATAATTAAAGTGAAAGACTGGTTAATGAGACTGGTTAATAAAAAGCAAATAGAAGAAGTTCTAAAAGGGCAAAAAAAAAATATGGTTCAAGTGTTTACAATTGGAACAATGGACAAAAATGGAAAAAGAAAAAGAAAAATAAGGATTGTAGAAAGGAAACAAGATTTGAAAAGCTAATTGAGTCAAGAGAGAAGGGGGGAAATAAAAGTAAAAAAGGTATAATAAGTGAAATATATAATATATTATTAGAGGAGGGTGAGTCTCAAGAAAATTTGACAACAATCTGGGAAGAAGATTTAAAAATTCAAATCACTGGGGACAGATGGGGGAAGATATGGGAACTAAGAACTTTAAAGTTGTTATCAATAAGGATAAAAGAAAATCATTATAAAATAATCTGGAGATGGTATCTCACTCCTGTAAGATTACATCAGATAGATAAGAAAATGTCAAAGCTATGCTGGAGGGGTTGTCTGGAAGTGGGGACTTATTACCATATGTGGTGGACATGTGAGTATGTAAAAAAAATTTGGAAAAGAGTTTTCAAAGAAATAAGTGAAATATTGGGTAAGAATGTGGAAGCAAGTCCAAATATAGCTTTATTGGGGATGTTTGATAAAGAATATGGGAATAATAATATAAGAGAATTGATAAACAACCTCCTGACACCGGCTAGATTAATGATAGCTAAAAGTTGGAAAATACAAGGGAATTATAGTATAGAAGAATGGTACAAAGGAGTGTGGGATATTGCAATTAATGACAGATTAACATGTAAAATTAAAGTTAGGATGGGACTATCCAAAAAGAATGATTTTGAAAGTATTTGGGGATTATTTATATAATATGTTTTAGTAAAGGGGAGAGGATGTACACCTTCAAAAGAATCACTGCAATTTTGGAAAAATGTATATTGTATTTCTAATCCAGTCGCTCTATACTAATACAACAACCCAAGTTCGCTGCTCAAGACAGGGTCATGTAACTAAGGAGATGCTAGCTACAAGGGGGGTGAAACAAGGATGCGTATTAGCTCCTACTCTCTTTAACCTATACCTTGCAGACCTTCCAATCTCGCTGGCCTCTATATCTTCTCATCCTCCAAAGATCGGACAAACAAAAGTCCCCATTTTACTATATGCGGACGATGTTATTTTAATATCCCAAACTAGGCTGGGTCTTAAAAGATTACTAAACGGATTTGCAGACTACTGTGGAACAAATCTTTTAACTATTAATATAACCAAATCCAAAGTGATTGTGTTCTCAAAAAGGAAGGTAAGATATCTGTGGTCTATGGCAGGCAAGAGAATAGAACAAGTGAGTGCCTACAAATATTTGGGATTATGGTTCCATGAAGGTTTGAACTGGAAGTGCCATGAGAGGCACATAAAGGCAAAAGCAGAACAAAGAGGCAGAGCACTGACACATTTTTTTTTCACTAAAGGGGGGAACTCAATACCAGCAGTAGTCCAAGTCTACAAGTCAACCATAGTGTCGCAAGTCCTGTATGGATCCCCAATTTGGTTCCCTCTAATAAAAGGCACTCTCGAAGGAATCCAAAACTCTTTTTTCAGGACCATTTTTGGTGTACCCAGATGTGTTGCAGGAGCTCCTTTAAATCTTGAAGCTGGCCTTAACTCCTTAAAATGCTTAGCCTGGGTTCACTCGGTGCATTACTGGCTTCGTTACCACTTAGCAGTCTCTACTGACTCCCTTGTCTACAAAATACATTCTGATTCTCATGTACCATCTTGGATAAAAGTAGTCGCGAACAAAGTATCTAGCATAGGACTATCAATCCCGTACCTCTTTACAATAGGATTAAAAAATGCCAGAACAATAACTAAGCAAAGACTACTGGATATTGATGGGCAGGAGTTAGGAACGGCTTCTAAGGGCCCTTGCTCCCCGCTGTCTTTGGGGCTGACGCTTCATAGCAACAGCAATGGAGCACAATATCTAAAATGGCTATCAATTCCAAAATATAGGTGTGCCTTCACGTTAGCCAGATTTAATGTGCTTCCTTCTAGACTATTGGAGGGTCGTTTTAAGAAAATCCAGCAGTGCTATAGATGTTGTCCCTGCAATGAATCTGAGGCGGAAACAATAACTCACGTTCTGCTATCTTGTGATTATTATCGCCAGGCCAGAGTTGATTTAATCTGGCCTATTATACGCACCTTCCCAGGAAGATCACCTGAACACCTCTTAAACCTGTTACTACAAGGTTCGTCAAAGGCAATAACAGAACAGGTGGCCAAGTTTTTGAATTTGGCAATACAAACAAGAGCTTTACTATCAGCCTGATTATTTTAGAGTATTTTAGAATAAAAGTTTTTGTATTTTTTTTCTTTTTTTAATAATGTTTTTATATTCATGATTCCCTATGTAGTTAACAATATCTGTGATGCCTTTGGTCTGTCGACTGTAATAAAGGAATTTGATTTGATATGTAAAAAAAAGTATAATATAACAGAGCAACGAAGGTCTCAAGGGTAGGGGAGCACAGGGGGGATGTGGAGGGTTGTTTATGTATTGTGTTTATTTTATGTATTATATGTTGAAAATTAAATAAAATTATTTTTTAAAAAGATGCTGAAAAACACACTGATGTATGCTTAAAATGTAAAATACAAATACTATTTTTATGATAAACTTTTTAAAAAAATCATCTTTATTCACAGATAATAAGTATTTGAAAATTGGTGAAACTGTAATGTGCATGACATTTGTACAGGCCTTAAGATACTTAATAAACTGTCTCCTGGTGAGTAAACCTCTGAGTCTGCATATGCATTTTCCATGATGCTTAAAGGAACAAACGGCCAGAGTCCTGGGACGTTACAACATTATTTGCCACAAATCTGACTGCTGAGATTGTGGGAGGAGCTCTGTCCACCTTAATATGTCGAGAGCCTAATGCCATCCAGTTGGAGAAAGACGCAAGTCAGGAAGATTCCAGAACTGAACTAGGTGGAAAATCAAATCTAAGCAGAAAAGACCAAAGTCTGGTACAGGTCAGCCCGAAGATGGCAAGTTCAGAACAGCCAAATCCAACTTCTTAAATTGGACTCTGTGTACATTTGGTCCTGTTTAACTTCAGAACCTAAACCAAAGGGGCCCGAAACACCCCGGTGGGTACCCAGTGCTAATCCAAACAGGCAAACATCACCACAGTCAAACTTGTAAATAGGCATCGATTTCAGAAAATGACAAAATTAAGTAAGCGGTGGCATGGTGGTTATATGACATTAGAAAGTTTCTCTTTACGTACAGGGAAAGAGATTGCAATCAAATATAAAAATTAAAAGAATTGTGATTGCCAAAGCTGATATGAACGCAATCATATGAGATATGTCTCTAAGAATAATTTTTCCCAAATAAGTACTGAAATCAGAGCACAAAATAAATTGCCAATCGGTATTTTGTTCAATTTTGACCAATTAATAAAATAACTAGCGAAATCAACGAAAGTATTAATCAGTTTGATCAATGCCAGAACTGAGGACTGGAGTTTTGAGATCAACAGCAAAAGATCATCAGCATAAAGGATCATTTTAAATTCTGAGCCAGCATAAACAACGTCAATACTACTGTTTTGTCTAATAAGACACAACAGGGGTTCCAAGCATAAATCGCAAAGCAATGGGGAAAGTGGACCATCCCTATCTGGTCCCCCACCCAAGTAGGGACAAGCCAAAACTAAATCACTAGTCCTTCCTAATTTGAGATTCTCTGCCCCCGTCTGTTCTTACATGAATCTCACCTAGTCTGGTAGAAACAATACCGCAATAATGAGTAATACAAAATAAACAATTCTATTGGATTTCAGAGGAAGCCACCTTCATGATCAGATCTTTGCAAAGAGCAACTTTGCCCTGTGTTCCCCTTTCCGAGAGAAAACCATGCAGGCTGCTTGTCTTATTCTCTTTTTACACCAAGGGAATTGGCATATTCTTCAAAGGGATGAAAAAGATATGCTCAGAATCAGCACATTCCTAAGGGAGGGGGAGAAGGTGAAGGAAGGCACCCTATTACAGAAGGGCTCCGTCACTCCATATGACGCCAGGCTCTGAGAGCAACCTTTATGAAAAAAAAAAAAAAACCAGGTTACTTGGCTTCCACTCTCTCATGCAGCGCCCTGCCCCACAGGAAACTCTGCTACTGAAGAACACCCAAAACCATGGGGAAAGCAGTGTCCACAAAATTCCACTGACTCGATTAGCAGTGAACCAATATGCATACATTGATAGGGCTTGATTGCTCTGAGTTCTGTGGTGTTCAGGGAGTTCTGACTGAAACTCTTCCCACACTCCATGCATTTCCTTGGTTTTTCCCCTGCGTGAGTTCTTTGATGTTTAGGAAGATGAGATCTCTGAGTGAAGCTCTTCCACATCTCATCCATTTATATGGTTTCTTCCGTGTGAATTCTTTTATGTTCCTGAAGTGTTCCACTGTGACTGAAGCTCTTTCCACATCCCATTCACTTGTTTGGTTTCTCCCATGTGAATTCGTTGAAGTACAGTAAGTGTTCCTTCACGACTGAAGCTCTTTCCATCATCTTAAAAGCCCTTCTAGATTTTGGAAGGGTGAGCCAATTTAAATAAGCCATTTCCCCTTTCTGCACAAATTCTGGAAGGCCCAAGGACTGAGGGGAACATGGGCCTCGTGCCGCTCCATGCAGCTCCTGCATATCCATATCCAGTAGCCTTTGCTTTATAACTTGTTTAGCCCCTTCCTGGTCCAATAATAGAAGGTATCCAGAGGGAATCCCTGTTGAGGTAGCTCTTAAGGTCACCATTTTCGTCCAAGGGGATTCATATGAGTCAAGCGAGACCTGTGAAACCAGTGAGTTGTACGAAAGCTGGTGATACTTGCAAAACCAATATTGTAATATTTGAGACCAAGCTTGACAAATTCAGAGCTACACCTTCCGCACATTTTGGAACTCCAAAAATAAGCCTTAAAAATAATGTCTGGGTACCTTCAATGGACTCTTTCATTAAGGGGAACCAAATTGGAGCCCCATATAGGAGTTGTGGAACCAACTTTGCTTTGTACACCTTCAAACTTGCCCCCCCCCTTTGAGAAATAAAATCTCGAGAGGGCCCCCACTGTTTGTTCTGCCTTATTCTTACTATACTTGGCATGGGTATTCCATTTTAAATTTCCTTGGAACCAGATGCCCAGATCTTTGTAGGCATTGACTTGGCTCGCTCTTGCCACACTCCATGCATTTATACAGTTTCTCCCCTGTGTGAGTTCTTTGATGTTTAGTAAGTGCTCGACTATGACTGAAGCTGTTTCCACACTCCATGAATTTATATGGTTTCTTGCCTGTGTGTTAGCTGATGTTTAGTAAGTGGTCCATTCCGACTGAAGCTCTTTCCACACTCCATGCATTCATAGGGTTTCTCTCCTGTGTGAGTTCTGTGATGAACAGTAAGATGTGAGCTATAAGTGAAACTCTTTCCACACTCCATGCATTTATATGGTTTCTCTCCTGTGTGAGTTCTGTGATGAACAGTAAGGTTTGAGCTCTGATTGAAGCTCTTTCCACACTCCATGCATTTATAGGGTTTCTCCCGTGTGAGTTCTTTGATGTGCACTATAACTGAAACTCTTTCCACAGTCCAAGCATTCATATGGTTTCTCTCTTGTGTGAGTTCTGTGATGTTTAGTAAGTGCTCCACTCTGACTGAAGCTGTTTCCACACTCCATGCATTCATATGGTTTCTTGCCTGTGTGTATTCGTTGATGTACAGTAAGTGCTCCACTAACACTGAAACTCTTTCCACACTCCATGCATTTATATGGTTTCTCTCCTGTGTGAGTTCTTTGATGTGCATTAAGATGTGAGCCCTGAATGAAAGTATTTCCACACTGCATGCATTTATATGGTTTCTCCCCTATGTGAGTTCTTTGATGTTTAGTACAAGTTGTGATCCGAGTGAAGCTCTTTCCACACTCCATGCATTGATATGGTTTCTTGCCTGTGTGTATTCGTTGATGCATAGTAAGTGGTCCACTATCACTGAAACTCTTTCCACACTCCATGCATTTATATGGTTTCTCTCCTGCATGAGTTCTTTGATGTGCAGTAAGATTTGAGCTACGACTGAAGCTCTTTCCACACTCCATGCATTTATATGGTTTCTCCCCTGTGTGAGTTCTTTGATGTGCAGTAAGTGCTCCACAATGACTGAAAATCTTTCCAAACTCCATGCATTTATATGGTTTCTTGCCTGTGTGTGTTCGTTGATGACAAGTAAGAAGTGAGCTCTCAGTGAAGCTCTTTCCACACTCCATGTATTGATAGGGTTTCTCCCGTGTAGTTTCTGTAACGTATCTTCAATGTAGAATTGTATTTGAATATCTTCGCATGCACGGCACACATTTTCCTTTCCTTTCTGATCTTGTTGTGACATCTGCAATTCATGGACGTCAGCACCCTGAAAAGCAGAGCATTTCTTTTTCATTGACAGGTTTCGCCTGTAGTATTTTGGCCTTGTTACTTTCTGAAATATCTCTTTTCCCGCCTCACGCTGGGGAGTATCCAGTGACATCAGAGATGGCTCCTGATATGTCTCACTGTGCTGCCCATCACCTGCTTTGAGGAGAAAAAAAAATCTTGTTAGGAGTTCAAGGAAGAAACCAAGGATCTCATGAGTGATAAAGCCAAAGCATCTGATCAGGGGTCTGGAAACAAAGCCCTGTGAGGAGAGACAAAAGAACTAGGAATGTTTAGCCTGGAGAAGACTGAAAGGAGACATGATAGCACTCTTCAAATACTTGAAAGGTTGTTATATAGAGGAGGGCCAGGATCTCATCTTGATCAACCCAGAATGAAGGACACGGGATAATGGGCTCAAGTTACAGGAAGCCAGATACTGACTGGACATCAGGGAAAACTTCCTGTTAGAGCAGTAGGACAATGGAACCAATGGCCTAGGAAGGTGGTGGGCTCTCCCACCCTAGAAGCATTCCAAAGGCAGCTGGACAGCCATCTGTCAGGGATGCTTTAAGGTGGATTCCTGCATTGAGCAGGGGGTTGGACTCGATGGCCTTATAGGCCCTTTCCAACTCTACTGTTCTATGCCTCAGATACTAGAGATAAAACACAGCCATTAGGACTAGTAGCTACTGATAGCCTTCTCATCTAGGAATTTATCCAACCCTCTTTTAAAACCATCTTGTGGAATTAAATTCTATAGTTTAACTAAGCACAGTGTGAAGAAATCCTTCATTTTATCTGTTCTGAATATCCCACCAATCAGTTTCATGGGATGACCCCATTGGGTTCTATTATTATGGGAGAAGGAGAAAAATGTAGCCTCGGGGCACCCTCAGAATAGGTGCTCCACACACACACACACACACACACGACAATATTTTATTGAACAAAGAAGCGGAGTGGATTTTTACGCTCAACTCAGCTAGTCCACAAGGATTAAATGCAGGCTTGGAATTTACTGCATTTTTGACAAAATAGCCTAGCTTAGAAATAGGTTGGGGCTCTTTAAGACACTCAATAAGTTGGTATTTAAGACAATGTGGTGGATACAGCTGGTGGACTGCTGAATTTGCCAGATTGTAAGTATGAGGAGGAGTGAGCAAGGTTTGTTACTGCGTCTTGAAAGTTATTATATTTTTTTACTTTTGATTTTTTTTTTAAAAAAAACTGACCATAATGGCAATTAATTTGTATTGTAATTAGAGTTCCAGGAAAGGAAGATAGCAGCCATGAACAGGGAGACTTGAAATGTATACTCACAATTTGTTTATACTACACACGAATACTGCATGACTTGTCTGATGAAAGTGATATGAAACGGGAGTTTATCTGGAATCCTGTCACAACAAGCACTAATTATACTTTAGTACAAACGTATTTTCAGGACTAGTATTAATGTATATTACTATAAATCTTTTCTGATCAATTCTGTATAATTTTACAAACATATGTATGGTGTTATATGTATGCCTTATAAACCAGTGATTCAATTGTTATTGTGGTTTTGAATGTCAGGCAAAGGCGACATTATAATTATATTCTAGAACTAAAGAATTGTTTTGTGTTTATATTTCTTCAGCTGTATGCCCAAGGGCATTCTGTTTTTTATATACTACACAGCTGTGGCCTCTCTCTTTTTGTTCTGATTCAGTATGAGGCAGCTTCCTATGCTCCTAGTATAAGGCAGCACCCAACTGACACCTCAATTGGGTGTTCTCCCCTTCTAGCGAGGCAACGTGCATCAAAACTGTGGGAATATCAGGGCATCCTCATTGAGGAGAGACTACACCTGTTGCTCTAGCCACACACCCCGGCTCATGTCTTGGGTGGCATCAGGACCACCAAGAAGGTCCTTCCCACCAGATGCCCTTTTCCCTGGAGATGCCAGGGATCAACCAGGAACCCCCTGCATGCAAAGCGGCTGCGTTGCCATTGGGCTACAATCTCACCTTAATCAAACACTTATTATTAATACATTTATTCATTGGATTTAGATCCCAACTTTCTTCCATCATAGAAATCAAGGTGGCTACACAGTGGTTCCAAGGTGGTCTCCCCTCCAAGCCCTGACCGGACCAAGACCTGCTTAAATTCAGCAAGTTGACTGTTTTCAGACCATGCCTTGAGGATGCTACCAGGCCAGTAGCCTGCCCTTGGGGAATGGCACATGCCCTCCTTTTCGTAGGCTGAGGAAAAATCATCAGGCCTGAACAGTAGAAAACCCAACCCCAAGCCCCGGCTAGAAGGGGAAGGGGGGCAGAGGCCCCGAAGTGTATACACTCAGGATACTGATAAGATAAATATATACAGGGCATCACCTAGCATAGGAACGTAGGAAGCTGCCTTGTACTGAGTCAGACCCTCGCTCCATGCAGCCCAGAACCATCAATACTAGGGATGTTGCGAGAGTCGACCTGGGCTCACGAGGGCAGCAGATGTCCCCGCATCCAGCCCTCACAGGCCCAGGCAGACACGCACGGCACTGGACGGAGCAATGCCTGAGTTCTTGCAAGCCTTCCAGAACACTCAGGCGTGGATGCGCCCTGACTTCCAGGTTGTGTCCTTTGCCCCTGCTGCATAAATGGCGGCTACCATTTAAGTAGCGGGCGAAAATATGCGATTTCCACAAGACCATTAGAGTGGAGGGGGAATATATACAATTTCCCAAGCCTTGGGGAAATCACATGTTTCTTCTTCCTCCCCCCGCCACTCAAGGGGGCCTTAAAGCCCCACAGGTGTCATGATTTCCACAAGGCCGGGGAATCATGTATTTTCCCCCTCTGCTCTGATGGCATCTGCCATTAGAGCGGAGGGAGAAAATATGCTATTTGCCCAGCTTTGGGGAAAGTATGAGTCCCCACCCCCTGCACTTCTGACACATTATGCGACAATGCCACAGGATCAAATAGAAATCCTCCACGTTCACCTTCTGGAAAGGGCCAAGAAAGCATCTGTGGAACTTCCGTCGCTCCCACCAAATTCAAACAGCAGTTCCTGAACGAAGCCATAGCCAATGATATTGAAAACCGCAAGCAAGTCAAATAGAATCGACAGAGTCACATCTCCCTGACCCACTCCCAAATACGACGGCCATCCTGTCGGGTCTCAGAGATTTAGCCCTTCTAGGCCAAGTTGAAAAAAGAGGAAACGCTCCTGGATGGAACGGAGTTTGCCGGCACAGCCTCGCCATTACTCTGGAGTCCAATTCATGTGGGAGGGATTCTACACTTAATATATTTCACAAACATTTCACAATGAGCCAACAACGACAGTCCAATGCATCCCCTCTCAGGCTGAAGTTCAAAGGTCTACAACCCACTCAGAAAAGATCCTCTGGAGGACACTGAGGGAATGCAATGGTGGAGAAGAAAAATAGCTTCTCTGCCACTGCCACAAAGTAGGTCCAATAATGAGCTCATATTAGTGCTCTACTGGATTTGGCATGACTATTCCTCCACTTGCATTTTAGCCATCTACTCATTTGCTTCATCAGTGTAGGTGTATATCAAAGGGCGGCCAAAGCTCAGCTCAACATGAGAAGTGGCCTGGGAACATTGGTGTCGACAGTTGGGTCATCTTTTCCTTTCAGGGAGCAACTAGAAATTTGACAGGAATGCCAGTACACAACATATGAAAAATCCTCCAGAGCCCACTGGAATCCATTAGCCCACTGTATCAGGCTACTTTGAAATAGGACACAAGGTGCTTTTGGAATATGGTATCTAAAGCTTTATCAGATAATAAGGCTCCTGACTGTTGCATCCCGACTACTGTGTGGGAGAATCACTTCGCTGAAATCTTCCTTGACCCTGACTGTGTAAATCTAGTCCCAATTGAAAAGATAGATGATCTACCAGAGTGGCCTGATGTTCAACCAAAAGAGATTAGGGACCTAATTAGCCAGCTTAAAATAAAGTCCCTGGACTTGATAGTATCCCAGCAAATGTATTAAAATGCAATGTGAGTTGGTGGGCCTGTCTTTTAGCCCCTTTCTTTACCCTGTGCAATAGGACAGACCGTCTCCCACATATTTGGCGTCAGACAATTTTAGTCCCCATATACAAGAAGGGTGAGAGGCAGGACCCGAATAACTACTGCCCCATTAGCCTTCTACCTATAATTGGGAAGTTCTAAGCCAAACTGCTTTGTAAGTGTCTGTTAGAATGGATGGAAATTGCCAAGGTGATAGGTGAGGAACAAATCGGCTTCAGCCCAGGGTGCTCAACTTTAGATCATTGTTTTGCTCTGACCCACCTGGCTGAAAAATATTCCAAACCAAAAGGGGGCAATTATTTTGTGCATTCCTGGATCTGAAATCTGCTTTTGATTCAATTTTGAGGATTATGTTATGAGCGAAAATGAAAGGGTTTGGTATCGACAATAGACTCCTATATCTAATTCAAAATCTTTATCAGCAGACTGAAATTCTAATTAGATGCGGGCCCACCTGCAGTTTGTCCAAACCAATTGTGTCAACTAGGGATGTAAGACAAGGTTGTGTTTTAGCCCCATTTTTATTCAATATAATTTTGAGTGATTTATCAACTGCTTTGAATACCACTGATTCTCATCCTCCAAAACTGGACAATTCAAAGATTCCCATTTTACTTTCTGCAGATGATTCTGTTCTAATTTCACAGACCAGGGTTGGCCCCTTGCGTCTACTGGCAGCATTTACCAGTTACTGTAAAATCAACCAATTAAGAATCAATTATGATAAATCCAAAGTGCTGGTCTTCTCAAGACACAGGAGAACCTACAGATGGTCTGTGAACGGTAACCATATTGAACAAGTCTCTGATTATAAATATTTGGGCATATTCTTTCATAAAACACTGAATTATTCATTGCAGAGAGATAAGGCCAAAGCAACAGCCAACAATACGGTGGCTGCAATCAAAAGGTTTTTTAATACCAGAGGGGGCCACTTTGTACCCGCTGCGCTTAAGAGTTTTTAAGGCCAAATCCCTTATGCAGTTGACGTATGGAATTACTATCTGGATCAAAGCTGTTAATTCTTCAATTGAATCTGTACCAGCCACTTTTATACGTTCTATACTTGGTTTCCCAAAGTGTGTAGCAACACCTGCACTCCTGCTGGAAACGGGTTTACAATCTATTACCTCAAGAGCTTGGTTGTGTGCATTAAAATTTTGGATCCGTTTGTATGGCCCTGGCCCTTCAGGCTATCTCCACAAGATACGGAATGACTCATACTTCCAATGAGTGGATGAAACTTCTCTGGAATAAGATCAACTCTCTGGGCTTATGCCCTGAGTCTCTAATAATGATGGAAGCAAAACAGGCCAAAACCCTTTTGCCTCAAAGGATAAGAGATTGTGATCTACAGGTTTTAAGATCTGCAGTGGATAGCACTTGCTCTCCTCTGTTCTTAGGCATTAACCTGAGTTATGGAATGGTGGAAGCAAAATATTTTTCAACGCCTAACATCCCTAAATATCGGTGTGCATTAACTGTGGCAAGATTTAATGTCTTGCCATTGGCTTTGCTACAGGGGAGGTTTCAGAAAATTAGTCTTTCTGATCGCCTATGGCCATGTGGAAGCAATGAAATTGAATCGGTTATTCACATTCTGTTCTGTTGCCCCTTTTTCAGGGAGATTAGAGAGAAATTATTGCTTGACACTGGATTAGAAAAAAATGCTCTCTTTCGCTTCTTCAGGGTCACAGAGGATGGGGACACAGTTGAAGTTTTTGCAATTTTTTTCTTGAATGCTATGAGAATAAGGTCTCTCTGGAATTGATTTTGCTGTATATTTCTTAAATTTGTGTGTGCTTTCGCCCTAATCTTTGTATGTGTAAAATCTGGTCAGTGACTGTAATAAAGTTGATGATGAACATATGAAAAATCCTCCAGAGCCCACTGGAATCCATTAGCCCTGGTGGAGGACCATCCAAATCGCAATGGCCAAGAAGAGAAATTCACCCCATTGTCATTTATCAACTAAGGAAAAGGAATCCTTACCCTGAGATGCCACAGCTCCAGACTCCTCCAGCATGACTTCCTTGGACAGAGCTCTTTGGCCTGGATCCGGGAGATCAATCTTCCCCTCCTCAAATTACTCTGGCTGCGGAAGAAGAGGGGAAAAATCTCTCCTCAGAAATATTCTCCCTCACATACACCACCGCTCTCTGTTTGGAATGGGACTTTCCCCCTTTATACACATTTGTGTATTCTGGCTTTACTTCTTTTAAGCTGCCTTAAACTTTGGGGGAAGGTGGAAATGGACCACATAAATTACTTACATGGGATTTCATTGCTCTAGCTGGTTTCCCTTCATGCTCTAGTTTTTCAAGGTGCTTGATCTAGAAAAAGCCTGATCTTTAAGCTCTAAATATCTTTCCATCCTCCTTCCCCTTTTTGTTTCTAAGAAATTTTATTATTGATTGTTAACATTTCAGTCCCACATCTGCTCCAAGGAGTTCAGGGTGGCACACATGGTCCTGCCCAATATATCTTCCCAACAACCCAGTCAAGAAAATTGGGCTGAATAATTGGAAGAGCTCTGTAGCTGAGTGGTGATTTGGAGCCTGGGTCTTTTGGGCAGCAGAACTGCCAGGGATGGAGCTCGAGGTCAACACTGGGTGAGGGTGCCAGCAGCAATCAGGCCATGCCCCAGTGCAGGATCTACCAAGGATGACGCTGCTTGCCACAGCATCCGTTCCTCTTCTTTTCAAAAGCATTTTAATCAGGGATCAGCTGAGCAAGCATATACCTGGTTACAAATGCTCATGCTATGATTTGTACATTAAAAAGATATTATCCGTTTCTACTCAAAATGACTGTTATTCCTAAATATATGTGTTTAGCATGGAAAGAGCAGAAAAAAACTCCTTTTAGTACTCAACTCATGAGATTGCTAAGATACAAGTGAGTTCAAAATACAAAATTGCATATCTCAGGATATTTTCATTTTTACAGTTTGCAAGGATGTTTTTTTGGGGGGGGGGGTTGTTCAAAGATGTCAGGAATGTAGAAGCAGCTGGAAAGCATAGAGGGAAAGCATAGAGGGCTGGGGAGGAGGGGGAGAGGGTGACCATATGGAATGGAGGACAGAACTCCTATATCTTTGACAGTTGCACAGAAAAGAGAATATAATCTGGTGTCATTTGTATGCATGCAGCACCTGGTGAAATTCCCGCTTCATGACAAAGCTGCAGCCCTGCCCTCTTGACCAGCTACATAAGAGGGCAGGGCTCCTGCAGCTTCAACTGTTGTGATAAAGAGGGGATTTCACCATGTCCTCCTTTTTATACAGTCACCCTACTCTGGAAAAGCCCCATTTCGCAGAGCAGCAGCTGAACCTCGGTTCCTCCCATCTTGAAGAGCCCCGATTTCTAATCCTCCACTCTCTCTGGGAGGGAAACGGAAACTGCAGGTTGACGGAACACCAAACACGGCTCTCCTCCTGTTACCCAGCGCTAAAGCAGCTCCCCCCTACTGCAGTCCGCACCTGGGCAGCCCCAACCTCAGCGCCCCATGGAGACTGCAGGGAGCTCTGGGGGTGGAGTAGGCAGGAAGACCCTGCGATGGACTGCATAGAGCTCAACCCACTTTCCCTGCGATACGGAGTGGGGTTTCCTCCCCACCCACCCAAGCTGCCCCCTACCCTCCTCCCGCCCCCTGGATTGATCCCCAGGGTGCGGGGGGGGGGGGGTCAAAGACGTTCATGCAATATGAAAAAGGCGGCTTTTTGGGCCCTCCTTTGCAGCTGGACGGCATGGATCGGGCCCCGTCCAAGGATTCCCAGAGGGAGGTTGGGGGGGCTCTGCCCCACTTTCCCCCTCCACCCCCCTCAGGCAAGTCCTTCGTCCCCCTTCCTCCTCCTCCTCCTCCCTTACCTACTTGCGGTTCCTTGTCCTGCCCTCCCCAGCATCAGCCTCCCGCTCCGCACGCCTCGTCCTTCGCCTCTTTCCTGGGAGACAGAGAGAGGTGCGCTCACCATTGTCTTCCCCTCGTCAAGTTTCCTGCCTCTCTAGGAAGCACAGCTCAGTTCATTGCACACAAGGAGCAGAAACGATGGCAGAGACTCTCCCCCAAGGAAGGTGAGAGGGGAACATTCAAAGGGAAATGTCGGACCAGAACAAAAGAATCGCAAAACAAGCGAATGACTAAAAGAGTATATCAAATCGGAGGCTGATGGTGCTGTTATAAAGCTGTAAACTCAGGAAATAGTTCTAAAATATATATCCACACCACACTGTCAAAATACAGTGAATGAAATCAGGCTTTTTGGCACTACTATTTGCTTAGTAATTCACTTTTTGTGATCCTGTTTTCTGGTTTGAACACCGCCTGTTTTCCTACAAATATTTCGACAGTGTTCATTGCACCTTCACAAGGACAACGCTCTTGCACCCACACTTTTGCTTCGCCTTTTAGGTCCAAATCCAGATGGGAAGGCTGGAATGCCTGGGACCATCAAAGGTGCTCTGTGTGGTCCTGGCCCTGTATTATCTCATGAAGCATCTGAGTCTTCCTTTGATGCTATGGAGTGCTCCTGTGTTGAATCATGCCTGGTTGTTGTTCCTAAGGAAACTGTCCTGGGGAAGAAAAAGAAGAAAACACTAAAGCATGAACTTAAAAACAAAAGACAATCACGTCATTAATTGAGGATGTGGATATTATTATTATTATTATTATTATTAATTACACTTCTATACCGCCCCAAAGCCGAAGCTCTCTGGGCGGTTTACAAAAATTAAAAAGCTTGAGCATTAAAAAGACAATATACAAAATTTTAAACCATAAAACAGCTGTCATAAAAACACTTTAAAACATTTTAACTGTTATGCCTGACAATGGATGGGTCCATGTATGTTCAGAAAACATTGGCCTGCACACAATTCCCTTTCCTCCATCTCTTCATCAGGGATCTGTCAGGCACGACGCCTCACGCTTGTCTGAGATGACAATTTCCTGTCCTCTCAGAATTCTGACAATACAACTGACCTGGGTTTTCTAACATCCGGGGGGGAAGTTTCCATGGACAGAAGAGGGTCTCCTTTGCAGACAGTTGACCACCACATGTAGAACATAACAAAAACAGTGAAGGGCAAAGAGACCTCCTGCTCCTCATGTGCTTACATGCTAGCAGGATGATTGGATGGGGCTAGATTCTCACAACCATCTTAATGAGCACAACTAGAGCATATATAGGGTGACCAGATTTTGAGAATCAAAATCCCGGACCCCCCCGCCACCCCACCCACCCAAAACAACCCCCCCACCGCGCGCCTGTGCCGCAGCGCGCCGCGCCCCCCGCCCGCATGCCTCGTGCCGCCGCCTGCCCCCCCGCATCGCGCCGCCCCCCCTGCGCCGCGCCGCGTCTCTCAGTAGCACGCCGGGTAAAGAAAGACCAAACATCCAAATATGAGTTCATTCATGAATGGTGCCAATATACCATTCTTTCAAATGTTACTAGTGTAGTTAGGTATTCAATCCAATGTGTTATAAGTGGTGAGCTTTTATATTTCCACTGTGGAAGTATCAGTCTTATAGCAGTCAAGAGGGCACGAAAAATCCAATTACACGAACCATGTGTTACATTCCAAGAAGCAGATACATAATTGAAGGGAATATGCACATGAGAAAATATTAAAGAGCTTTCCAATGCAAAGTTTATCCTTCTGATGACTTCCTTCTAAATGGAGGCACCAATTGAGCATTTCCAGGACATGCGCAGAAAAGAAGCATTAATTGTATAACACCACCAACAATTTGCCAGGTTAGACAAACCTTTATTAAGAAGACATGGTGGCATCTCATAGACCCGAAACAAAGGTTTTTGCTGAATAAGGCATAACCCGAGGTTGATTATACAAATAGCACGTTCCAATTTAATTCATGCTGAAAACCCGACCTACCATATTTATTCACGGATAATAAGTATTTGAAAATCAGTCAAACTGTAATGTGCATGACATTATATGCCACAAATCTGACTGCTGAGCTTGTGGGAGGAGCTCTGTCAGCCTTAATATGTCGAGAACCTAATGCCATCCATTTGGAGAAAGGATCAAGACAGGAAAATTCCAAAACTGAACTTGGTGGGAAATCAAATCTAAGCGGAAAAGACCAAAGTTTGGTACAGGTCAGCCCGAAGATGGCAAGAGCCGAACAGCCGAAACCAACTTCTTAAATTGGACTCTGTGTATGTTTGGTCCTGTTTAACTTCAGAACCTAAACCAAATGGGCCCGAAACACCCCAGTGGGTACCCAGTGCTAATCCAAACAGACAAACATCACCACGGTCAAACTTATAAATAGAAATCGATTTCAGGAAATAAAATTAAAAGCGGTGGCATGGTGGTTATCTGACATTAGAAACGTTCTCTGTATGTACAGGGAAAGATTGCAATCAAATATAAAAATAATTAAAAGAACTGTGATTGACAAAGCTGATATAAATTTAGCTAATAAGTGAACAGCTTGAGCATCTAATAACAGAGGACATCCATGTCCCACCTCAGAAGATATTCTGTAATTTCAGAAAGTTACTGCAGCCTTCACTACCTGTGCTTCTATACACTTGATCTGGTCAAAAGTGGGGGGCCTCAATGAGTGATGAGATAACCATCTTCTAATCAAAATGGAGTAGGTGGGTGGGCAAACCATTCATTCACCAATTAGAAATCTACTCCCTCCAATAACAGGAAATGATATGCTCATGTGGTTTGGGAATATTTTAGGGACTGTATAAAAGGTTAATCAGAGACCTAGGCATGTAGTCTTGATTGCATCTCTCTTGTCCATCCTCGAGCTCACGGCTATCTTTGGATATATTTGGTCATATCCGCCCAAAAACCTCCTCCCAACAGTCACGCCTGGTCAGGGCTATGACTTCCCCAGCTCAATTAGCATCGAATAAGGACGTTCTCTTATCAGCAGGTGTACGCAACGAGATGTCAAAACAGTAATTTTCCTACTCTTAGTGAGCATTTGAGCATGCTCAGTTCCTCTATTTAGCTAGCTCATGCAGGCCCTGTTCAGAAGACACCTAAAACCATGGTGGTTAAGGCTTTGACCACTGTGGTTAAGGCTTTTTTGGAAAGAAAAAAAGCCTGAACCACGTGGTTTAAGGTGCCTTCTTCTGAACAGGGCTATACTCTGTGGCCTTGAACAAACTCCGCGAAGCCACTTGTAAAGTCAGCTGATTTTTTTCTTTTCCTCAAACTCAGCCCTGCAAGGCTTACTTTTGATTTTTTAAATTTATTTTATAAAGTGATCTGTCCCCTAACAATTAATGTCTAAACAACTGTTACATAAAAAAAGAGAATGATTAATGCATTTTTAGGGGAGAGAACAAAACAGAAACAGAAAGGAAAAAAGAAAAAGAAAAAATTTAATAAACAATTATACTAAATAATAAATGTGCTGTATGATCTTTATTTGTTGTTATAATATCCAAATGCTCAAAGCTGAAGCTGGCATGTGTTGCTGTGAGCCCGGTTGTGACGTATGTTGAATAAACCTCCTCCATATAGTGTAAAAGGATAATGGTTCTGTTTTTCCTTGGATTAGAAGTCATAAGTTATTTTTTCTGATATTGACACCGACCACATATTTCAATACTATGCAGATAAGTACAGATCGTCCAATTTCTTCCATTGTTGAATGACTGTCTGGCGGGCGGCAGTTAGTAAGAATAACAATAAATCTTTACATTTCAAACTAACATTAGATCCTTTCTATATTGATAATAAAAATAATTCCTGATCGTATACAATAGTTTTTCCAGTAATAGCCATTAATTCTCTATGTACTCATGTCCAGAATCCCAGTATATGTGGACAAGTCCAACATAAATGAAAATACGTTCCTTTTACCCCACAACCTCTCCAACAGAGGGGGCTACATGCTGAAGTAATATGTGCTAGCTGTACTGGCGTTCGATACCATCTATGCAGTATTTTCAAAAACATTTCTCACTTCAATTCTTAGTTAATGAAATAAAATCAATTAGCATAGAATCAAAACTTCAAGAACTTCATCTCTATGGCTCTGGGATGTGGAATATAAGTCTGGGGTCATTCAAATGAGCCTGGGGTGTTTCAGGGGATCTTCAGGTATGTCTCCCAAAACCCTCAGTCAGATCATTCAGCCATTCCAGATCAAATTAGGCATGTTTAGTTTGAAGTAGCCTCTTCAGTGCAACATGATTTAACCCTTTTAGTACCAAATTAACAAGTTACATCTTTTTGGGATATGTTCTTGATGGAGAGGATTCCCCCCTCCCAATTGCAAATCGTAGCATTACATTTTTGAAAATATTTGCCAGGTATAGGTAAGGGGATTCCATGTATATATAAACAATTTGAGGTATAGTATTCATCTTGAATGTATTAACCTTACTCAACTTTAAATAATACTCGAATAAACTCATTAAGATTTAATGTAATCAATTGAGATATGACTCTAAGAATAATAATTCCCAAATACGTACTGAAATCAGAGCACAAAAGAAACTGCCAATTAGCTAATCTCCAATAGGTACTTTGTTCGATTTTGACCAATTGATTACATAACCAGAGAAATCATGGGAAGTATTAATCAGTTTGATCAAAGCCAGAACTGAGGACTGGAGTTTCAAGATAAACAGCAAATGATCATCCGCATGAAGGACCATTTTAAATTCTCAGCCAGCATACACAACAATGTCAATATTACTGTTTTGTCTAATAGCACACGACAGGGGTTCCAAGTATGAATCGAATAGCAATGGGGAGAGTGCACCATCCCTATCTGGTCTCCCGCCCAAGTAGGAACAAGCCAAAAATAAATCAGCAGTCATTACTGTCCACCCCTCCTCCCTGCAAGACAGTCACCTGGCTCTTAGCCCTGTTCCCAAGGCCCACCTTCCAGATCCCAGGCCAAACAGCCCCAAGCCAGCCTCAGAGAAGTAATCACACACCAATAAGGACTCTAAAACTCATCACGTAAGGCTCCAGTCAGACACACAGCTTAAAAGCACAGACAGAGAAAAGAAGGAGGGGGGATAAGGGGGCTTGGAAGAGAGAAGGGGATGAGGTAGTAGCAGCACTTAGCAATCAAACAATTACCCACCGTAAATCACACCCAGAGGTGACAGATCTTTCCCTGGAGCAAACCAGAAAATATCAATATAATACATCCTAGCTAAATTCCAAGTTGTAACCTCACTTGTCAGGGATCTTCCACATCTATGTATGCTCGGTCCTGGGGAAGATAACACACACCCATTTCCTATACCATTTATCCCTTTGCTCCCTGTCTATTCTTATATAAATCTCACCTGGTCTGGTCGAAACAATCCTGCAACAATGAGTAATAAAAAATAACTAAATAGTTCCACTGGATTTCAGAGGAAGCCACCTTCATGATCGGATCTTCGCAAAGAGCAACTTTGCCCCGTGTTCCCCTTTCCGAGAGAAAACCGTGCAGGCTGCTTGTCTTATTCGCTTTTTACACCAGGGGAATTGGCATATTCTTTAAAGATGTAAAAAAGGTATGCCCAGAATTAGCACATTCCAAAGGGAGGAGGAGGAGAAGGTGAAGGAAGGCACCCTATTTTAGAAGGGCTCCGTCCCTCCATATGACGCCAGGAACTGACAGCAAACTTAATAAAAAAAGGATACTTGGTTTCCATTCTCTCATGCAGCGCCCTGCCCCACAGGAAACTCTGCTACTGAAGAACACCCAAAACGTGGGGAAAGCAGTGTCCACCTAATTCCACTGACGATCTAGCAATGAAGCTTTTTCCAATATGCATATATTTATAGGGTTTCATCGCACTGCGTTCTGTGGTGTTCAGGGAGTTCTGACTGAAACTCTTCCCACACTCCATGCATTTACTCTGTTTTTCCCCAGCGTGAGTTCTTTGATGTTTAGGAAGATGAGATCATTGAGTCAAGCTCTTTCCACACTCCATGCAATTCTATGATTTCTTGCCTGTGTATTTTCATTGATGTGCATTACATACTGCACTACGACTGAAGCTCTTTCCACATCCAATTCACTTATTTGGTTTTTCCCATGTGAATTCTTTGATGTTTAGTATGACTAGGGCTCTGACTAAAGCTCTTTCCACACACCATGCATTTATATGGTTTCTTGCCTGTGTGTGTTCGTTGATGTGCAGTAAGCGTTCAACTATAACTGAAGCTCTTTCCACACGCCTTGCATTTATAAGATTTCTCCCCTGTGTGAGTTCTTTGATGTCCAGTAACTCCTCCACTCTGACTAAAGCTCTTTCCACACTCCATGCATTTATATGGTTTCTACCATATGTGAGTTCTTTGATGTCTAGTAAGTGCTCCTCTATAAATGAAGCTCTTTCCACACTCCATGCATTTATGTGGTTTCTCTCCTGTGTGAATTCTTTGATATTTTGTAAGTGTTCCACTCCGACTGAAGCTCTTTCCACACTCTATGCATTTATATGGTTTCTCCCATATGTGAGTTCTTTGATATCTAGTAAGTGCTCCTCTATAACTGAAGTTCTTTCCACACTCCTCGCATTTATATGGTTCTGTGTGAGTTTTTTTGATGAACAGTAAGATATGAGCTCTGAGTGAAGCTCTTTCCACACTCCATGCATGTATATATTTTCTCTCCTGTGTGAGTTCTTTGATGTTTATGAAGAGTTCCACTATCACTGAAGCTCTTTCCACATTCCATGCATTTATATGGTTTCTCCCCAGTGTGAATTCTTTGATGTGTAGTAAGTGCTCCTCTATAACTGAAGCTCTTTCCACACTCCATGCATTTATATGTTTTCTCTCCTGTGTGAGTTCTTTGATGTTTATGAAGATTTCCACTATCACTGAAGCTCTTTCCACACTCCATGCATTTATGTGGTTTCTCTCCTGTGTGAATTCTTTGATGTTTTGTAAGTGTTCCACTCCGACTGAAGCTCTTTCCACATTCCATGCATTTATATGGTTTCTCTCCTGTGTGAATTCTTTGATGTTTTGTAAGTGTTCCACTCCGACTGAAGCTCTTTCCACACTCCATGCATTTATATGGTTTCTCTCCTGTGTGAGTTTTTTGATGAACAGTAAGATGTGAGCTCTGAGTGAAGCTCTTTCCACACTCCATGCATTTATATGGTTTCTCTCCTGTGTGAGTTTTTTGATGAACAGTAAGATGTGAGCTCTGAGTGAAGCTCTTTCCACACTCCATGCATTTATATGGTTTCTCTCCTGTGTGAGTTCTTTGATGTTTATGAAGAGTTCCACTATCAATGAAGCTCTTTCCACACTCTATGCATTTATATGGTTTCTTCCCAGTGTGAATTCTTTGATGTCTAGTAAGTGCTCCTCTATGACTGAAGCTCTTTTCACACTCCATGCATTCATATGGTTTATCTCCTGAGTGAATTTTTTGATGTGCAATAAATTCTCCACTCGTACAGAAACTCTTTCTACAATCCATGCATTTATATGGTCTCTCGCCTGTGTGAATTCTTTGATGTACAGTAAGATGTGAGGTATAACTGAAGCTTTTTCCACACTCCATGCATTTATATGGTCTCTCACCTGTGTGTGTTCGTTGATGTCTAGTAAGTTTTCCACTGTTAATGAAACTCTTTTCACACTCCATGCATTCATATAGTTTCTCTCCTGTGTGACTTCTTTGATGTACAGTAAGATGTGAGCCATAACTGAAGCCCTTTCCACACTCCATGCATTCATATGGTTTCTCCATTGAGTGAGTTCTTTGATGTTTTGTAAGTGCTCCACTATCACTGAAGCTCTTTCCACACTCCATGCATTTATGTGGTTTCTCTCCTGTGTGAATTCTTTGATGTTTTGTAAGTATTCCACTCCGACTGAAGCTCTTTCCACACTCCATGCATTTATATGGTTTCTCCCCAGTGTGAATTCTTTGATGTTTATGAAGACTTCCACTATCACTGAAGCTCTTTCCACATTCCATGCATTTATATGGTTTCTCTCCTGTGTGACTTCTTTGATGTACAGTAAGATGTGAGCCATAACTGAAGCCCTTTCCACACTCCATGCATTCATATGGTTTCTCCATTGAGTGAGTTCTTTGATGTTTTGTAAGTGCTCCACTATCACTGAAGCTCTTTCCACATTCCATGCATTTATATGGTTTCTCTCCTGTGTGAATTCTTTGATGTTTTGTAAGTGTTCCACTCCGACTGAAGCTCTTTCCACACTCCATGCATTTATATGGTTTCTCTCCTGTGTGAGTTCTTTGATGTTTATGAAGAGTTCCACTATCAATGAAGCTCTTTCCACACTCTATGCATTTATATGGTTTCTTCCCAGTGTGAATTCTTTGATGTCTAGTAAGTGCTCCTCTATGACTAAAGCTCTTTTCACACTCCATGCATTCATATGGTTTATCTCCTGAGTGAATTTTTTGATGTGCAATAAATTCTTCACTCGTACAGAAACTCTTTCTACAATCCATGCATTTATATGGTCTCTCGCCTGTGTGAATTTTTTGATGTACAGTAAGATGTGAGGTATAACTGAAGCTTTTTCCACACTCCATGCATTTATATGGTTTCTCGCCTGTGTGTGTTCGTTGATGTCTAGTAAGTTTTCCACTGTTAATGAAACTCTTTTCACACTCCATGCATTCATATAGATTCTCTCCTGTGTGACTTCTTTGATGTACAGTAAGATGTGAGCCATAACTGAAGCCCTTTCCACACTCCATGCATTCATATGGTTTCTCCATTGAGTGAGTTCTTTGATGTTTTGTAAGTGCTCCACTATCACTGAAGCTCTTTCCACACTCCATGCATTTATACGGTCTCTCGCCTGTGTGTATTTGTTGATGTTTAGTAAGTTTTCCACCGTCACTGAAGCTCTTTCCACACTCCATGCATTTATATGGTCTCTCGCCTGTGTGTATTCGTTGATGTCTAGTAAGTTTTCCACTGTCACTGAAGCTCTTTCCACACTCCATGCATTTATAGGGTTTCTCCCCTGTGTGTGTTAGTTGATGTCTAGCAAGTGTTCCATTCCGACTGAAGCTCTTTCCACACTCCTCACATTCATAGGGTTTCTCCCCAGTGTGAATTCTTTGATGTACAGTAAGAGTTGAGCTCCGAGTGAAGCTCCTTCCACACTCCTCGCATTTATAGGGTTTCTCCCCTGTGTGCTTTCTGCAATGTATCTTCAATTTCGAATTGCATTTGAATATCTTTCCACGCACCGCACACATTTTCCTTTCCTTTCCTTTCCGATCTTCTTGTGACATCTGCAATTCATGGACGTCAGCACCCTGAAAAGCAGAGGATTTTTTCTTCATTGACAGGTTTCGCCTGTAGTATTTTGGGCCTGTTTCTTTCTGAAATATCTCTTTTCCCTCCTCACATCAGAGATGGCTCCTGATATGTCTCACTGTGCTGCCCATCACCATCACCAGCTTTGGGGAGAAAAGGAAAATCTTGTTAGTTCAAGGATCTCATGAGTGATGAAGTCAAAGCATCTGATCAGGGGTCTGGAAACAAAGCCCTATCAGGAGAAACTGAAAGAACTGGGAATGTTTAGTCTGTAGAAGAGAAGATTGAGAGGAGACATGATAGCACTCTTCAAATATTTGAAAAGTTGTCATACAGAGGAGGGCCAGGATCTCTTCTCAGAATAGGTGCTCCACACAAACACACACACACACACACACACACACAGGTGTAAACTCATGCCAAACTTACAGGGAGTTCTGGCAGGAAAGGGCTGAGGAGCTGACTTGCACCAGAGCAGGCAGGGTGTGAATCGTCCTACAAGCAGCACCTCACGATTGGAGCAAGAGATCTGGTTCCTTCACATCCCATTTCACATCGGGGTGAAATGGTGCTTTTAACCTGAAGGCTTTGTAGCACCCCAGCCAAGCTGGCCAGAGGTATTCAGGATAGCATCTCAATTTATTTATTTATTTATTTATTTTATTCCATTTATATACCGCCCCATTGCCGAAGCTCTCTGGGCGGTTTACAAAAATTAAAAACATTGAACAATTAAAACACCAATATACAAAATTTAAAAGCATAAAACCTAAAAACAAGTGAAAATTGCAATATCCTTCTGGGTCAAAGCACAACAACAACACAAAAACACAAAAACCTGGTCACGGCCATCGCTTCATCAGGATGCTAGAATTGTGCAATGCCCATAACCCGCCAGCCAGTTTGCTTTGGTCCGTTCAACCCTCCTTCTGCCTTCCTGTTCTCAATCTTTGTCCATATCCCTCTCCTTCATGTTGGCCCCTCTGAATCATAAGGAAAACTAGCGACATATCCTCCCTTCCAGGTTTTCTCCTCACCATGCTTCAAGTCCCAAGCCTATAAGCCCATGGCCCAAGCGGAGGCAGAGCTACCCAACCCACCCTACATGGTGGGTGATATTCACTAGAAGAAAAGGTGCCTGGGTTAGTCGGTGCCATGGGGTACTTAGTTTGAGGAACCTGATGCAGGGGGCGTGGCTTCAACTATGGAGTGAGCGGTAGACATCTTTTTAATCTCCTGGAGCAGTGATCTTTAAACAAAAAAATCCCGATCTTTGAGACCGCGGAATGTAAGTAATAAAGCGGATTTATAAATGGAAATTATGCTGTATTGGAGGAGGGAGAAGAAAGATAAAAGCGGCTAAAGCAGATAAAGAAATCTGGGACAGCTGCCAGGGACTGACATTTTGAAAATAATTCTGTGGAGAATATATCCTTCTTTCATACGGAAGCGTTTTAAAAGGGATAATTAAGATTTAAGACTTGGACTGTGTTGAAAGTATATGAGCTGCCTTGATCTCCAGAGTAATTGGCTGAATGCCAAATGAGCAAAAAGCCTCGAGATAAGGCATCAACTTCTCCTAAATGGACTAGAAAGATAAGGCAGCACCCATCTGATAAAAATTTGGATCGGCTTACTAGAATTATGGCTGAGAAATCACAAGAGAAAACAGCTCCGTCTCAAACCAGAAGTGGAAATCATAAAGCTGGAACAAAGCCAGGAGCGGTTCCTAAAGGAGCCAAGCCACAGGAATGTCAACAAATGCCATCTGTGGAACTACTTGCTAATATTAAAGAAATGTTGAATGAATCTTTGGCGAAGCAGGAGGCTAATATCATGAAAGAGGTCAAACAAGAGATTTTTACCTCCCAAAAAGAGATCTTAACTGGCTTTCAAGATGTAGTGGAGAAACTGACATCTTTGGAGAAGCAGACCGAGCTTAATAAGGTGTTAAGCAAACAGCAAGGAATCAAAATACAAGATATGGACTTGCGTCTAATCGCTATGGAGGATAGAGATAGAAGAGTAAATATTCGAATCAGAGCCTTCCAGGAGCAGCAGGGGGGAAATCCAAACATGTTGAGAGATAAGATAATGGAATGGATTAAGGATTTTGAACCCCCAAACAGCTTGGGAAGATGTGGACATTGAAAGGATCCATAGAGTTGGAAACAAGAGAAGGGGGATGTTTCCAAGGGATATAATTGTTAAATCTGCGAATTATTATAAGAAAGAAAAGTTAATGCAAGCAATTAGACATGCAGGACAACTGATGCTTCAATCAACACCAATACAGGTCTACAATGACTTTTGCCCTCAAACTATTCAATGGCGGAAAAGTGTGAGAATGTGTACAGTGACCCTGCGGAAGAAGGCTATTGCTTATAGCTGGGGTTACCCAGTGTTTCTGAGATTTGTGTGGCAGGGGAAACAACACAGAATAACATCGTGCGAGCAAGGGATGGAATTGCTGGAGAAGTTCGGCCTGATCGAGGAAACTGCAGATGGAGGACAAGAACAGAAGGAACAAGAGGAGGCAGCAGGAGGAGGCAGTCTGTGACTGAGTTTTGGATTAAAAAGGGATAGAAGAAGAAAAATAAAGGGAGAGGAAGATCTACTGTCGCTCCAGGGTGGTCGCCTCCCCCCCCCCCAAGAGTTCTAAAAGGGTTTGGGAACTATTGCCCAGGAAGTTCCTGGTGATGAGGGGGGAGAAATTTGGAGTAAATGTGGGGGGGAGGGGGAGGGAGGGGGTATATGTAACACTGAGGGAGACCAATAAAGACTATTATGATTGGGAAGGTGGAAAATAAATTAAGAATTGCAACTTTAAATGTTAAGGGGCTGGGAACTGTTATTAAAAGGAAGAGGATAGAAGTGCTGTTAAATAAAGAAAAAGCAGATATAATATTTTTGCAAGAAACTCATCAATCGAAAGAAGGTGTAAATGAGCTTAGGCTGAGGGATGTGGGCATTTATGAGAAGGCAGATGGGACTTCTAAAGCGAGAGGAGTGGCGATAATAATTTCTAAAAAATGTGGTATCAATGTACAAAAAGTGAAGAGGGACGAAATGGGAAGAGATCTGATAATCTATAGTACTGTGGGGGAGGAGGAATATGTATTGATTAATGTTTATGCTCCAAATGAAAAACAGATGGAATTTTATGACAAAGTTTTTAATGCAGTGGGAGATATGGGGAAAATGAATATGGTGATGACAGGTGACTTTAATATGGTGATGGATAAAGATAAGGATAAAGATAATATATTGAGAAACTTAAAAGGTGGTGGTAAAACTGGTTTAAGCAAAGTGATGGTTGAAAAAGAATTAGTAGATGTTTGGAGGTTATTAAAAGGGGAAGAAAGGAAATACACCTTTTATTCACCGAAGTATAAGAGTTATTCTAGGATTGATTATATTTTTGTGTCAAAGAATTTGATTTCTAAGATTATAGACTGTGAAATAGGAGTTATTAAAGTCACGGATCATGCATTAATGAGTATGGATATTAAAATGAAGAAAGATTATAGAGAAGCAAAGAGATGGAGAATGGATACAAAGATTTTAAATTATAAAAATATTGTTGAGAAAATGAAAAAAGAGATACAGACAATATGGGATATTAATGAAATAGGGCAAAACTCTCATGGGATAGTTTGGGACACGATGAAGGTGGTGGCAAAAGGGATATGTATTAGGGAATCGTGTACTTTAAGGAGACAACAGGAACCACAAAATAAAAAGATAGAAAAGGAGGTAAGGCATTTAGAGGAACAATTAAGAATAACAAAGGATAGACGCCTATATGCTCAACTTCAAGCTAAAAAGAAGGAACTTGAGAAAGAGGATTTAGAAAGGGTGCAAAAGGAATTGTTATATTTGAAAAGGGATTTTTTTGAATATAGTAATAAACATTCTAGGATGTTGGCCAGGTCCTCTCAGTCGAAGAAGGCAAAGAATACGATAGGGACAATTAAAGATAAAACAGGGAAAAGCTGTAATTTAATGAAAGATAAATTAAATATATTTCAGGAATTTTATAAGGAATTATATGCATCAGAAATGGGCCCACAGGCAAGAGTAGTGGAGTATGTAGAGAAAATTTGGAAAATAAGATTACAAGGAGAAGATAGGGATTATATGGAAGGTTTGGTTCCAGAAAAAGAAATAGAAGGAATTATTGATTAATTAAAAGGAGGGAAATCTCCGGGTTGAGATGGGTTGGGGCCGGAATATTATAAGATTTTTATGGAGCTACTGATACCGAGATTGAAAGTATTATTTAATAGTATAATAGAGGGAGGAAAGACCCCACCATCATGGGATCATTCTTTGATCATATTAATCCCGAAACCAGATAAGGACTTGACGGACCCAGCTTCTTATAGACCTATATCTTTAATAAATCAAGATTCAAAAAATTTTACGGCAATAATGGCAAAAAGAATGAGTACTTTTATAAATAAATATATTAGAAAGGATCAATGTGGATTTATTTCGGAGAGGCAAATGCCTAATTTAATAGGGAGAGTTCTGAATATAATAAATGTTATTAAAAAAAGGAATATAAAAGCAGGGTTGAAAGCATTAGACATTTTCAAAACCTGTGTGGAATGGCCAGCATTAAAAACAATTATAAAAACATTTGGGTTTGGAGATAAATTTATAGGAGTGATTGATCAGTTATATGTAAATAATAAAGCAGTGGTAATGGTTAATGATGGGTTAACGCAACAGATTACCTTAGCCCGGGATACTTGGCAGGGGTGTCCACTTTCCCCGATATTATTTGCAATAGTCATAGAAATTTTGGCAAATGTTATCAGGGAAGATGGAAGTTTAAAAGGGCTAGGAGGAAAAGAAAAGAAAAAAAATAATATGTTTGCGGATGATACACTATTGACATTAGAAAATCCTCTGGAGAGTGGGGAGGTGATAAAGAGGCATTTGAGAGAATTTGGGGAGATTACAGGATTGTAAGTAAATTGGGGGAAGTCTGAAATGATGTTATTCAATTATAATAAGAAGGAAAGGGAGGAGTGTAATATAAAATTAGGTTTTAAGATTAAAAATATAGTGCGCTATTTAGGAGTTAATATTGCAAAAGATTTAGAAAGGTTAGAAGAAATTAATTTTAATAGTTTGAAGAAACAGATATTGAAAAAATTAGAGGTTTATAGAAAGTTAAAGCATTCGTGGTTTGGTAGAATAGCGGTTATTAAAATGAAGATTGTACCTAAGATTAATTTTTTGTTTAGAATGTTACCAATTAAAATAACGGAAGTAGAGTTAAAGAGTTGGCAAAATATGATAAATGCTTATTGTAATGGAGATAAAAAAGCAAGGATTAACAAAGGGAAATGGTATAAGACACAAAAGAAAGGAGGGCTGGGACTTCCAAATATAAAGATGTATTATATAGCTAATCAATTAAGATATGTTATAAATAGTATAATAGGGGAAGAGTGGTTGGAGATGCAGACAGGAGAAATAGAGTTAAAATTACAAAATATATTTTTTAGCAAAATACAAAAGAAACAATTGAAGGAAATGGAAAATCCACTATTAATAAATATTTTAGAGATTTAAAGAAAAATTAATACCAGGAATACTCTAACTCCAGTTGTAGTATTGGAAAATTTCCCAGGGAATTAAAAAAGAGAGTTGGAAGGGGGATTGAGGGGTCAGAAAATTATTAAGTTGAAAGATTGGTTGAAAAGAATGATTAATAAGGAGCAAATAGAAGAGATTTTAAGAGGACATAAGATATCTTGGTTCAAATGTATACAATTAGAACAATGGACACAGGATTGGAAAAAGAAGAATAAGCATTGTAGAGATAATACTAGATTTGAAGATTTAATAGAATCAAGAGAAAAGAAAGGGGAAAATAAAAGTAAAAAAGGTTTGATTAGTGAAATTTATAAAATTTTGATAGAGGATGGAGACCCTCGAGATTCTCTTAAAACGATATGGGAAGATGATTTAAAGGAACAAATTAGTGATTATAACTGGGGGAGGATTTGGGATGCAAGAATGTTAAAGTTATTATCAGTTAGGATAAAGGAGAATTATTATAAATTAGTATGGAGATGATATTTAACACCAGAAAGATTACATCAGATAGACAAGAAAATCTCAAAGAACTGTTGGAGGGGATGCCAGGAGGTTGGAACATATTTTCATATGTGGTGGACTTGTGAGCATGTACAAAATTTTTGGAAAAGGGTGTTTAAAGAAATAAGTGAAATAATGGGAAGTAATATGGAACCAAGTCCAAAATTGGCTTTACTTTCAATATGGGATAAAGGAATTGGGAATCCAAGTATGAGGGAATTGATTAACAACCTCCTGGCACCCGTAAGATTAATGATAGCTAAGAAGTGGAAAATGCAAGGGAATTATACAATAGAAGAATGGTATAAAGAAACATGGGATATTGCGCTTAATGATAAATTAACATGTAATCTAAAAGTAAAGAGGGGATTATCCAGGAAGAATGATTTTGAAACTATTTGGTGTCCATTTTTGGAATTTGTATTAATAAAGGGGAAAGGTTGTACACTTTTAAAAGATTCTTTACAATTTTTGGGAAAATGTATAATATAAATGAATAAATGAAGGTCTCATTGGGTTGGGGAGTTAGTTTGTATTGTATTTTATATTGTGATTATGTTGTATTTTATGTTGAAAATAATAATAAAAAAAATTTTTAAAAAAAGGAACCTGCTGCCACCAACATCCTCCAGGATGCAGGGAGATGCTTGGCACGGCGGACTGTCCGGCACCAATGCCGCGGATCAAGCTGTAATGGCAACCCAGTCCAGATCGGAAGCATGCCCACCTGTTCAACACTTGTCCTCAGTGTGACACAGCACATGCCCGGAATGCAGGAGGTACCATGTTTAATCCCCGGCTTCTCCAGGTAGCGCAAGGGAAGGATGCTGCCTGAAACCCTGGAGTCCTGCTGCCAATACCGGGCTAGGTGGACCAATGGTCTGACTCAGTATGAGGCAGCTTCCTATGCTCCTAGGATATGGCATTCACAGCACCCAACTGACACCTCAATTGGGTGTTATCCCCTTCTAGCGAGGCAACGGGCTTCAAAACTGTGGGAATATCAGGGCATCCCCATGGGGAGTGGGGGGAACTACACCTGTTGCTCTAGCCACACACCCCGGCTCATCTCTTGGGTGGCATCAGGACCACCAAGAAGGTCCTGCCCATATGCCCTTTTCCCTGGAGATGCCACGGATCAACCAGGAACCCCCTGCATGCAAAGCGGCTGAGTAGCCAGTGGGCTACAAGCTCGCCTTAATCAAATACTTATGATTAACACATTTATTCATTGGATTTAGATCCTACCTTTCTTCCATCATGGAACTCAAGGTGGCTACATGCAGTTCCAACGTGGTCTCCCATCCAAGCAATGACTGGACCAAGACCTGCTTAGCTTCAGCCAGTTCATTGTCTCATATGACTTCAGACCATGTCCTGGGGTTGCTATCAGGCCAGTGGACTGAGCTTGGGGATTAGAGTATTCCCTCAGTCAGGATGCTGATCTCATAAATACATATGGGACATCACGTAGCTGAGAAACATAGGAAGCTGACTTGTACTGACTCAGACCATTGGTCCATCCAGCCCAGAACCATCAACACTAGAAATGCTGCGAGAGTCCGCCTGAGCCCGCAAGGACAGCGGATGCCCTGGCGTCCAGTTCTCAAGGACCCTGGCAGACCCATACGGCCCTGGGATGGAGCCATGCCATTAGTGCGGAGGCAGAAAATATGCGTTTTCTCCAGCCTTGGGGAAATCATGCGTTCCTCCCCCTGCCCTGCACCTATGACACAATATGAGGCAGAATGGAAGCCTGAGAGACCCTAAACCGACAATGCCATGGGATCAAGTAGAAATCCCCCACTCTCACCTTTTGGAAATGGCTAAGAAAGTGTCTGTAGAACCACTGTCACCATGCCGAATTCAGCCAGCAGTTCCTGAACAATGTCATAGACAATGATATTGAAAATTGCTGGCAATTCCAATAGAATCAAGAGGGTCACATCCCCGTCTCTCTCCCAAATGGAGTAATTCCTTGGGCGACAGAGATTTATCCCTTGTGGGACAACTTGAACCAAGAGGAAACGCTCGTGTCTGGAACGGAGTAGGCCGGCACAGCCTTGCCATTACTCTCGAGTCCAATGCATGTGAGAGGGATTCTACATTCAATATATTTCACAAAAATGTTATAATGAGCCAACAACAACAGTCCAATGCATCCCCACGAGGGCTGAAGTTCAAAGGTCTACAAACCACTCGGAAAAGATCCTCTGGAGGACACTGAGAGGATGCAATGGTGGTGAAGAAAAATAGCTCATTGTCACAACGTAGGTCCAATAATGAGCTCATATTAGTGCTCTACTGGATTTGTTATGACTATTTCTCCACTTGAGTTCTAGCCATCTACTCATTTGTTTCATCAGTTTATGTGTGTATCAAAGGGCGGCCAAAGCTCAGTTCAACATGAGAAGAGGCCTGGGAGCATTTGTGTTGACAGCTGGGTCATTCTGTTCCAGAAATCAACCAGAGCTTTAACAGGAATGCCAGGTCACACCAGATGAAATATCCTCCAGAGCCCACTGGAATCCATTAGCCTTGGTGGAGGACCATCCGAATTGCAATGGCCAAGAAGAGAAATGCACCCCACTGTCATTTGTCAACTAAGAAAAAGGAATCCTTACCCAGAGATGCCACTATTCCAGACTCCTCCAGCATGACTTCCTTGGGACAGAGCTCTTCATCCTGGATCCCGGAGATCAATCTTCCCCTCCTCAAAGGGCTCCGGCTGTGGAAGAAGGGGGTAAAAATCTCTCCTCAGGAATATTCTCCCTCACATACACCACGGCTCTCTGTTTGGAATGGGACTTTCCCCTTTTATACACTGTTGTGTATTCTGGCTTTACTTCTTCTAAGCTGCCTTAAGCTTTGGGAGAAGGGGAAACTGGAAACATAAATTACTGAAGTGGGATTTCACTGTCCATTCTTGTTTTCCTTCATGCTCTAGTTTTTTCAAGTTGCTAAATCTTTAAAAGGCCTGATTTTTAAACTCTAAATACCTTTCCATCTTCCTTCCCCATTTTCTTCTAAGAAATTTATTATTGATTGTTAACGTTTCAGTCCCACATCTACTCCAAGGAGTTCACGGTGGCAGACATGGTCCTGCCTAATTTATCTTCCCAACAACCCAGCGAGGTAGTTTGGGCTGACAGAGTAACCGGAAGAACTCTGTGGCTGACTGGCGATTTGGAGCCTAGGGCTCATTGGTAGTGGAACTGCCAGGGTTGGACTTGGGGCCTAACGTGCAGCCTGGAGTAACTCCTCCACCCAGACACCACTGGGGGAGGGTTGCAGTGGCAAGCAGGCCTTGCGCCAGTGCACGAGCAGAGCAGGACCCACCAGGGATGACGCTGCTTGCTGCAGCATCCTTTCTTCTTATTTTTAAAAGCATTTTAGTCAGAGGACAGCCTAGCACACATGTACCTAGTTATTTGTTTTTTCAAGAGAGATCACCCCTTCCAAGACCAAAATGGCTCTTATTCTTGGGTGTGTTTAGTATAGGAGCAGCAGCAGAAAACTCCTTTTTATTACTCTACTCATGAAAGGCTAAGATACAAGTGCTTTTAGAATGCAAAATTGCACACCCTCTGGATAATTGTAGTTTTATACAGTTTGCAAAGAGGTTTTTTGTTTTGTTTTTTGAGAGGAAAGGGGTTGTTCCAAAGTATCAGGAAAGGCACGTGGTGAGGCTGGGCTTGAGCAAGGCTGGAACCAGGAGAGAAAGCCATGCTGCCTCAGAAAGCCTCAGCAGCCAATCCTGCAAGAGAAGCTCGATTGAGCTCCATTGATCTTCACTTCCACAGCAGAGAGAGTCCAGCCAAACTTTCAGGAGAACATGGGGCGGCTCTCCCCCATCCTCACGTGCGCCAGGGCAGACCCAGGGTCCCTCCCCATAGACACTGCAGAGAGCACAGAGATCCTTCCCACCCCAGCCCCAACAACCCCACTAGCAGCTCCACATCTTGTGGAAACTGGATTGATCTCCAGGGGTGCTTGAAAGACGTTCATGCAAGAGAAAAGAGGAGGCTCTTCGGTCTCTCCTTTGCAGCTGGATTGCATGGATCGGGCCCCGTCCAAGGATTCCCAGAGGGAGGTTGAGGGTCTCTGCCCCACTTTTCCCCTCCACCCCCCTCGGACAAGTCCTTGGCTCCATCTACCTTACCCAATATCGCACTTTGCGTCCTCTCCAGCATCAGCCGCCCACCTTCTTTATCCTTTTCCCGGAAGACAGAAGGAGGTGCGCACACTATTGTCTTCCCCTCTTAAGTTTCCTGCCGCTCCAGGAAGGACAACTCAGTTCATTTAACCTAGGAGCAGAAACCACGGCAGGATTTCTCCACACACAAACCCCCTCCTCTGCTCCAAACATTTCAACTGCATTCATTGCACGTGACAACGATGCTCCTGCACCCACACTTTCCTTGGTCTTTCAGGTCCAAAACCAGATGGGGAGGCTGAAATGCCTGGGAGCAGCAAAGATGCTCCGTGTGGTCCTGGTCCTGTATTATCCCAGGAAGCATCAGAGCCTATTTTTTTTGCTATGGAATCCTCCTGTGTGTTGAATGAACCATGATGCCTGGTTGTTGCTCTTAAGGAAGCACGATTTGTGACAGTGCCCACAAGATCATTCTTGATCACGGAGCACGTCTGTTAAATACTCGCCCTTCACTTTGGATTTGTTGGCTTTGTAGGACTGGACCCAACATGGCCATAAATGGATAGGACTTTTTTTTTTTAATCACCGAAGTTCCGTGGTGTTTAAAAACGAACACAAGAACATCAGAAGAGCCATGCTGGCTCAAGTCAACGGTCCATCTAATCCAGCATTCTGATCATAACGCGGACATCCAACTGTTGTCCAGGGACCCACAAGCAGGGGCCTTCATTTTGGATTCCAACCCATGTTCCCCAGCTGCACGTACTGGAAGCTGTGTATAGCCATCAGGACTAGTAGCCATGTTCCCCAGCAACCGCCCATGTTCCCCAGCAACTGCCTCTGAATACTGGAAATAGTGTATAGACATCCAGAATAGCAGCCATTAATAGACTTCTCCTCCATACATTTGTCTAACCCCTTTTTAAAGCCATCCAAACTGGTGGCCATCACTATATCTTGTTTTAGCAAATTCCATAGTTTAGCTGCACTGTGTACAGAAGTTCCTTTTCTCTCTCTTCAATCTCCCACCAATCAGTTTTATGGGATGATCGCAGGAACTAGTATTAACAGAGGGGGAGAAAATTGATTATTACACTGTTCTGGGGTGGGGGTGGGGCAACACTAAAGCATGACAGTAAAAACAAAACACAATCAAGTCATTAACTGAGCAAATGTTCATAAAGGGATAGACGGGTCCCCGTATGTTCAGAAAACCTTAGCCTCCACACGATTCCAGCAGGATTCCTTTTCCACCGTCTCTTCATCGTGGATCTGTGAGGCATGACTACCACAGCCCCCAAAATGCCTCACGCGTTTATCAGTTGATAATTTCACGTCCTGTCAGAATTCTGACAATAGAATTGACCTGGGCTTTCGAACATCCAGGGGGAAGTTTCCATGGACAGAAGAGGGTCTCCTTTGAAGACAGTTGAACTCCACATATACAAGACCACAAAACAGTGAAGGGGAAACAGAGCTCCTGCTCCTTGTATGCTTACATGCTAGGGGGGGTGACTGGATGGGGCTAGATTCTCACAACCATCTTCATGAGCACACCTAAGGCATGTACAGACGTTCAGTGGAATGTGTAAATAGCCCTAACAGAAGCTATGATCCTGGCACATCCTTTTCCCACCACACACAAAAAAATTGCACATGGTCACATGGTCTTTCTGACTTCACAAAGTCAGCACATGGACAATAAATACCGTCTTTCTTTCAATTTAAAGTTTTTATTATTTAGAAACATAGATAAAACTCAAACATTACAAACAGCATAATCTACAGTAATGAATTTATACACCAATTTTGCGTCTGTAGGGTGGATAAGGTGACCATATGGAGAGAACGACAGGACTCCTGTATCTTTAACAGATGTACTATTGTTTCTGCGCGAAGCATTTTGGATCCACCATTTCCATTCTTTATCACCCGCCGGCTTAAACGACAGAATTTGTTTTGCATGCAGCACCTGGTGATATTCCATCTTCGTCACTATAGTTAAAGCTGCAGGAGCCCGGCCCTCTTTTGGATCTGGCTGAAGTTCAGCCTATGTTATGTATAGATCAAACGGACAAATAGATCACTCAGATCAAGGATCATTGAATATAAAAGCAAGAATGGATCACCTTCTGACTTAACCTTTTTTGCAATGAAATGAATTCAGTCTGTCCCTTCTGGGAGACTTAATCTGGCTCTACTATTGTCTCAACGGGAAGCATTTTGGATCCACCAACTCCATTCCTGGTTTCCTGTGGGATGAAATGATTGAACGGGTTTATCTGTATTTTTGTGAATTATGAGCAACATGCTTGAATTTGAAAAGTTTGTCTACTACTTGACAATGTTTTGCAGGTCATCGTCTTTCTTGCCCTCATATGTTTGTGGATTTGTTGGAACACCTAGATTCATTTGTAAAAAACAATCAGTGACATGGACAGCAGCGGAATTGTATCCCGCCCTATATCATTGGGATCTCAAGGTAGTAAGAAGTAGGGATGTGCACTGTCAAAAAAATCGGATCAGGATCGGATTTTTCTCGGATCAGTTGGGTCCGCAGATCAGATCGGATCCCGATCCGTGGATCCGGCTACTTCACAATGGCGGCAACCTGGCGGGACGGCGGGCAGGAAGGCAGGCAGGCAGAGGTGGGCACGGAGGCAGAGCGTCAGGCACTGGCATATTGCACAAGTAAGCAACAGAACCGTGGGTCCAGCCCATGAGATCCGGCTACTTCACAATGGCAGCAACCTAGCAGGCGGGCGGGCAGGCGGGCAGAGGTGGGCACGGAGGGAGACCGCCAGGCGCTGGCACATTGCACAAGTAAGCAATAAACCATGGGTCCAGCCCATGAGATCCAGCTACTTTACAATGGCGGCAACCTGGCGGGAGGGCGGGCGGGCAGGCAGGAAGGCAGGAAGGCAGGCAGAGGTGGGCACGGAGGCAGAGCGCCAGGCACTGGCACATTGCACAAGTAAGCAACAGAACTGTGGGTCCAGCCCACGAGATCCGGCTACTTCACAATGGCAGCAACCTGGCGGGCGGTCAGATTTTTTCAATCATGTCGCCAAAATGCAACACACAGTGACAGCCCTGCAAGGCTGCCACATAGGTCCAAAAGACACAGTCAGAACCAGTGCTGGATGCTTTGGCGTCCACTCAATGTAGGAACCTGGAAGATGAATCCTTTCGGTTCCTCCCTTCAGAGTCAGAGGTGCATGCGTTACTTGGAAGTAAGCCTTCTTATCCAAAGCTTTCATAAGCCTATAATGTGGTCTTTTTACAAGAAACGCACATGGAAGTGTGGGACCTTACAGATGGCCTAGAGGGAGTCATCTGAGGCCAATTTCAGAGGCGCACGTGCAAGCACATTGGTTCAAGTCAAACAACATACAGTTTGTGAGATGCTTGTGCATCCCCTCAATATAAGAGGCTAGGAGAAGAAACTAGATCCCTTAGGGATCCTTCCTTCACAGTTGAGTTACTGAGCTGTAAGCACAGCCAGTAAATAATATAAACAATAATAGTAAAAATAAAAATAACAAAAAATAATAAATTAAAAATCAAGGGCCTGCCAGAGTTGACTACAGTTAAAAGCTTGCCAAAAGAAGGTGTGGAATGGATGAGGGGGTGCCTGCCAGTCACTCCCCTGAGGGCTTGAGGGTGGGGTATCCCAGCAGGGGCAGATTTACCTTCAGGAAGACCAGCTGCTCCACCAACTCAACGCCCAAGCGAGAGCGGTGAGGTGTGACCACATCGCCCGCCATGGAAAAGACCCGCTCGCTTGGAACGCTGGACGGTGGGCAGCCGAGTTTATCCATGGCAGATCAGGCCACATCTGGCTGTGGGATGACCAGTAGGCCAGGCGTTCGATGGAGCCGTCCTCCATCTGTTCCGCCAGGTAACGCTGCACTGCTGCTGCAGCATCATCCTAGTGGCTGGGTTGGGTGCCTCTCTGCCCAACCGCTGCCTGCAAGGCCTTCGTCCAAAACCCCTGGCCTGTGCCCCTGCTGGGCGTGCTGCTGCCGCCACTGCTGCTCTGTGGACTCATGTCCTGTGCAAGGGTGGGCTCCACCTCTGCCTGCCCAATCCTGGCTTCCCGGGCCGCCCGAACTTCCGCCACCAGCATTTCCACCAACCCTGTCCGGGAATTCTGCCCGCACAGCCCATCCTTGATGTGCGGGTCGCATATGGTGGCCAACATGTACTGCTTCTCAGTGTAGAGAGGCTGGATCTGGTGGGCTAGGCCTTCCCTCAGCCTTATCACCACTTCCCGAACCTCTGGCAGGAAGCGCCTGCTGGTGACGGGATCCCTGGCCTCCAGAAACTCGCCCATCTGTGTCTGGAGATGCCTGGCCACAGGGATCACCTGGCTGAGGAGGGCAGTGCTGCTGCTCAGGGTCTTGGTGGCCTCAAGGAACAGCTTGAGGACCACCAGAAGCTGGGACATGGCCTCCCACTGCTGCCTGGACAGTGGGGCCTTCATGCCAATGTCCCGACCCTGAACATCTCGTGGCCAACACGCTGTTGCTCCACCATACGCTCGAGCATGTGGTAGGTGGAGTTCCAACATGTTGGCACATCCTGCACGAGACGGTGCTGTGGAAGTCCCAGCTCCTGCTGCTTCTCCCGCAGCAACCGACTGCCCTTCACGCTATGGCCATGAACCGGCCACCTTCCGGTTCATGGCCTCCATAATCTCCTCCTCCGTATGGGACTGGTCCATGTCTGTGGTATGAAGGAGGGCCCAGCAGCAGCCCTCCTTCCCAGTCCTGGAAGTCCTGGGTGCTTCCTGCCCTGAGGCTCCCCACCAGTGAGCCATCAGGGACAAGTAAGTGTGCACTCCTCCCTCGCTGGACTAGATGTCCAAAGTGAAGTGCACTTTCTGTGCCTTTGTCTGGCACAGACGACCCAGAACAAACTCTCTGCATGCCCGGTACAGGGAGGGCACCACACGCCTGCTCAGGGTGGTGCGACACAGAAGCTTGTAGTATGGAACCACAAGGGCCAACAGCTTCTTGAAGCCTGCATTGTCAATGAGGCTGAATAGCTGGTCATCCAATGCCACCATCTCACCGATGCAGTTGGTGATCTGGTTGGGCATTGGAAAACACCACCTTGTGGCTCCATACTTCCCCCACCCCATCTCTTCCATGGTGGCCTGGCGAGGCCTCTTGGGGATGGGAGCTCGAGAGATGGCAGAACTTGCAGCAGGAGCCTTCTGCTTGCCCTTGCTACTAGCACCAGTCTGCTGTGAGGTGCCCGCCATGGTCCCAAGCAAGACAGATTGGTGGTGCCTCTGCATGTGGTGGTTGAGGTTGTTGTTGGTGAAGTGCCCTGGTGTTTTACCCCTGCTCACAGCCATCTTGCAATGGTGACAGACAGCAATGCGGGAATCCACTCCCACCTCAAAGTGGTCTCACACCTTGCTTGTCTGTCACTTCTGTGATGACACAGACGGCCCGCCGGCACCTTCACTCTGGGGTGTCACCACAGGAGCAGGGCTGCGAGTGGAAGAGGGGACGGATTCTGGAGAGAGAGGCTCTGCCACTGCCTGATCTTCCTCCTGCCCCACATCAGAGTCCTCCTCCTCACTCTGAACCACGCTGAGGACTTCCACAAGGTCTGGGAAAAGTTCCCTCAGCGGGTTCACAGCCTCAACCACCGAAGGAGCTGGAGATACTCTTCCTTCTTCAGGGACACTGCTGCTGCTCCCAGTGTGTTTAGGGACAACACCAGCACCTGTCTCAGGATCAGGTGCTTCAAAGAGTGCCCTGCAGGCACCACTACTTGCAGTTGCCTCCACCTCTGCCTGCTTCTGCTGCCCCAGTGAAGGAGGGTGCCTGAGTTTAACTGGGGGAGTGGAAGCCTGCCTGCTGCTGGTCCCAGCAACAGCACCGCGCCCAGAGCGACCTCTCTCCCAAGTCCTGCCTTAGCAGCAGCACCCCTTTGTGGGCCACGTTTCATTTTACTGTACAGTATGTGCTGCTTTGCCAAGACTGTTTGTGTAAAATGCTGTGTAGCAGCAGGCTACAAGCCCAGCAAGTTGCAACACACACTCACAAGCACACACACACACAGAAAGAGAGAGAGAGAATAAAGAAATATTTATTATTATTATTATTATTATTATTATTATTATTATTATTATGGGTTTTTTTCAAAGAGAAAGAGAAAAACACTCACTCCCAGAGACAAACTACAGATATTTTAAAGACAAACTGAACTAACAGACAAACAGACGTGCTATATACAATAGAGAAAGGAAAGGCAAGAGAGAAAAAGAGAGAGAGAGAGCACAAGAAAAGCTGCAGAAAAAGACCAGAAAATAACCTCCAAACTCCAATACAAACTCTAATAATATCTCTTCCACCTCCACAACACACTCCTTCCACTCTAACTCACTAAACCCCACAGAGAGCCAAAAGGGAAAGACTGAGTATACTGGGTTTCTACTAAGCCCTACTCCAGCATTGTGACTGGAGGCTGCAGGAAGTCTTTAACAGGATTGGGTGATGCACTGATGCAGTGTGAAGCACAATTGGTGGATCAAGCTGTCAAACACACACACACACACACACACACACACACACAGTCTCCCCCCTTATGGAAGTTTAAGTTTTAAAATAATAAACCTCTCATTGCCACTAAAGTCTTGCACCAATTTCTCTGGAATGTTCAACACATGAGTAGACACATCTAATCTCCCATGTGAGGGAGTTTCAACTTTCTACCTCTTAAAACAAAAAAGTTACTGCACGTTATTTTTCTAAGCCCACAGTCAGTTTAAAACACCATAAGATAGAGATCTGCTCTGCCGATTTTTCTGATCCAGATTGGACCTCGTCAGATCGGATCGGATGGCAGGTCGGATCGGATCGCTTTTCTCCAATTTTTGGGCGGATCGGATTTGGATTGTGGATCCGATCCGATGCACATCTCTAGTAAGAAGAGGAAAAAACCCAGGGGAGCCTAATAATGTTTTCTCCTTAATGTTGTTAGTGAGAGACTCCTCAAAATGCTTTCTTGCATCTCTTGTTGTGTGCATCTTTCTCCTTTGAGGAGGCTTGTGCTCCCTTTGATTTTCCTCATTTGAGCAAGACTTCAGTGTTTGGAGAAAAGCCACCTTTTCTGTAATAGCTTCTTTGATACTGCTCGTTAACCAGGCCAGTGAGCTCTTGGAATTGGTGCTACACTTCCTAACCTATAGTATACATTCGAGCTGAGCCTCTCTTATTGTAGTTTTGAGTAATCCCCAGCATTTTGAAGGGATCGAATTCTCCTGACACCCCCTTTCAACTTTCTTTTACCAGTTCCCTCAGTTTAGAGAAGGTTTTTGAAGTCAAATATGACTGGGTTGGACTTCTTTGGCAATTTTCCACTTAAAAATTACAATTGATACCCCTATGGCCACTGTTTCCAACTTGTTCAACCACATTCACATCTCATACTAGATCCTGTATGACACCATTTAGGGTTAAATCCAGGGTCACCTCCCTTCTGGTTGCTTCCTGTTAATTTTGATCACTATTTCTTTTGCAAACACTTAAGCTTTAATTTAACACACACACACAAACAAACACACAGGTCTACTGAGAATTACAGACCTGTGATGCAGTTGAACCTAGGTCAGATCACCACCTGCTGAGGTTTAGACTTACAGCAGCTTTTCCCCTCTGCAAGGGCGAGGGACCAATTAAGATGGTCCGCCCCTGGAGGCTAATGGATCCAGATGGTTTCCAGAGGGCTCTGGGGAGTTTTCCGGCTGGTAGGGCTGGCTCTCCTGACAAAACCCTGGTTGATCTGTGGAATGCAGAAATGACCCGGGCAGTTGACACGATTGCTCCTGAGCGCCCTCTCCTGTGTAGAGCTCGAACGGCTCCATGGGATACCCCGGAGCTGAGAGTGATGAAACAAAACAGGAGGCGGCTTGAGGGCAGATGGAGATGAACTCCTGATGGATGCAATCAAACACTGGTAAGTGCTTATGGTAAGCTGTACTCAGGGGCAGTGAGGGCAGCAAAAAAACAATACTTTGCTGCCACTATTCAATCATCAACCTGCCGCCCAGCGGAGCTTTTCAGAGTTGTCTGGGGGCTTTTACATGCTGGCCCCAAGGACATGGTAGAACCATCTGAGGCCCGCTGTAATACATTTGCTGGGCACTTCCAGAATAAAATCTCTGGCATCTGTCAGGACAGACTCCAGTGTTATAGCAGGTGAATCTAGTGAGGTATCCAGAGCACAGGCTTGTCCTGTTTTCTTAGATGAGTTTCAGTTGGTGCAGCTCGAGGACATTGACAAGGTGCTTGGACAGGTTCGTGCAACCACATCCATATTGGATCCTTGCCCCTCTTGGCTAATAAAAGCTAGCAGGGATGGAACAACTGGCTGGGCCAGGGAAGCGATTAATGCCTCTTTGCAAGAGGGAGTGGTCCCAGGCCTCCTGAAAGAGGCGGCAGTGAGACCACTCCTAAAGAAATCTTCCCTGGACCCTGAAAATCTTAATAACTTCAGGCCAGTAGCAAATGTTCCATTCCTGGGCAAGGTCCTGGAGCGGGTGGTTGCGAGCCAGCTCCAGGCACTCTTGGATGAGACTGATTATCTGGATCCATTTCAGTCAGGTTTCAGGCCTAGTTTTGGTACGGAAACAGCCTTGGTCGACCTGTATGATGACCTATGTCGGGAGAAAGACAGGGGGAGTGTGACTCTGTTGATTCTCCTTGATCTCTCAGCAGCTTTTGATACCATCAACCATGGCATCTTTCTGGGACGACTGGCTGAGTTGGGAGTGGGAGGCACTGCACTGCAGTGGTTCCGCTCCTACTTGACAGGTCGGCTCCAGAAGGTGGTGCTTGGGGAACATTGCTCGGCCCCGTGGATTCTCCAGTATGGGGTTCCGCAGGGGTCAGTTTTGTCCCCCATGCTGTTCAACATGAAACCGTTAAGTGCAGTCATCCGGAGTTTTGGAGTGCGTTGTCATCAGTACGCGGATGACACGCAGCTCTATTTCTCCTTTTCATCTTCATCAGGTGAGGCTGTGGATGTGCTGAACCAGTGCCTGGCTGCAACAATGGACTGGATGAGGGCTAATAAACTGAAACTCAATCCAGACAAGACTGAGACGCTGTTAGTGGGTGGTTCCGCTGACTGGATGAAGGGTGTTCAACCTGTTCTGGATGGGGTTGCACTCCCCTTGAAGGAGCGGGTTCGTAGCTTGGGGGTTCTCCTAGAACCATCTCTGTCACTTGAGGCGCAGGTGGCCTCAGTGGCACAGAGTGCCTTCTACCAACTTCGGTTGGTGGCCCAGCTATGTCCCTATCTGGACAGGGATAACCTGGCTTCAGTTGTCCATGCTCTGGTAACCTCCAAGTTAGATTACTACAATGTACTCTATGTGGGGCTGCCTTTGAAGGTGGTTCAGAAGCTGCAGCTTGTGCAAAATGCAGCGGCCAGATTGATAACTGGAACCAGTAGGTTCGAACATATAAGACCTACTCTGGCCCGCTTGCATTGGCTGCCTGTATGTTTCCGAGCCCGGTTCAAGGTGCTGGTTTTAACCTATAAAGCCTTACACGGCTTGGGACCACAATACCTGATGGATCGCCTTTCCCGACATGAACCTACCCGAACACTATATTCAACATCTAAGGCCCTCCTCCGAGTGCCTCCTCCGAGGGAAGCTCGGAGGTCGGCAACAAGAGAGAGAGGGCCTTCTCTGTGGTGGCCCCCCAATTGTTGAACGATCTCCCCGACGAGGCCCGCCTGGCGCCAACATTGTTATCTTTTCGGTGCCAGGTCAAGACTTTCCTCTTCTCTCAGGCATTTGGCAATATCTGAGGAGCCTGGCTTTGTTTTGTTTTTGTAGCTTTTTGAAGTGTTGTTGTGGTTTTTAAATGTACCGATTGTGTGTCTGTTGTATGTTTTTGCTGTTTTAATTTTTGTATATTGTTTTTAATTGTTTTTAATCCTATGTAAACCACCCAGAGAGCTTCGGCTATGGGGCGGTGTACAAATGTAATAAATAAAATAAATAATACTACTGATGCAGCGTCTGCTCAGCTGCCCAGTCTATTACCTTATCCTGTTTTCTGGGATCAATTTTGGGTTTTGGAGACTGAGGATGGAGCCAAGATGTTTGCATCTGTTCAACCCACCACACTGCCAATCATGGCTTATTTGAGCAAGCCACAGGACGCTGAGCAGATGGATCAGGGCAGTGGTGAAAACATCATTGCATGATGGGGGGGTGGTCTCTACTGCCTTTTTAAAATCACTTTTTATTGTAAGTTTCAACAATGCAAAACAATAAAAATGCAAGCGTAACTACATATTTTAAAAGCCTTAGTTTCAAACATTACAACATTCTAAAGAAACTTAAAATGGAAAAACATTACCCATAAACATCAGTAAAGAAAGACCAAATATCCAAATATGAGTCCATTAATGAATGGTGCCAATAGACCACTCTTGCACATGTTACTAGTGTCCTTAGGTCTTCAATCCATTGCATTATAGGTGGAGAGCTTTTATATTTTCAATGTTGTAATATCAGTCTTTTAGCAGTCAAGAGGGCACAAAAAATCCAATGACACAGACCATGTGCGACATTTCAAGAAGCAGGTACATCATTAAAGGGAATATGCACATGAGAAAATATTAAAGGGCTTTCCAATGCAAAGTTTATCCTTCTGATGACTTCCTTCCAAATGAAGGCACCTATTGAGCAGTTCCAGAACATGTGAAGAAAAGAAACATTAACTGTATGACACCACCAACAATTTGCCATGTTAGTCAAACTTTTATTAAGAAGACATGGTGGCATCTAATAGACCCAAAACAAAGGTTTTTGCTGAATAAGGCACAACCCAAGGTTGATTAGACAAATAGCACATTCCAATTCCAATCCTGCTGAAAACCCCACATATCATCTTTATTCACGGATAATAAGTATTTCAAAATCGGTCAAACTGTAATGTACATGACATTTGTATAGGCCTTAAGATGCTTAATAAACTGTCTCCTGGTGAGTAAACCTCTGAGTCTGAGTATGCGGTTTCCATGATGCTTAAAGGAACAAACGGCCAGAGGCCCTGGGACGTTACAACATTATATGCCACAAATCTGACTGCTGAGATTATGGGAGGAGCTCTGTCAACCTTAATATGTCGAGAACCTACTGCCATCCATTTGGAGAAAGGAGCAAGACAGGAAGATTCCAGAACTGAACTAGGTGGAAAATCAAATCTGAGTGGAAACGACCAAAGTTTGGTACAGGTCAGCCCGAAGATGGCAATACCCGAACAGACGAACCCAACTTCTTAAATTGGACTCTGTGTACATTTGGTCCTGTTTAACTTCAGAACCTAAACCAAAGAGGCCCGAAACACCCCAGTGGGTACCCAGTGCTAATCCAAACAGGCAAACATCACCACAGTCAAACTTATAAATCGGAATCAATTTCAGAAAATGATAAAATTAAAGGTAAGTGGTGACATGGTGGTTGTATGACATTAGCAACGTTCTCTGTACGTACAGGGAAAGAGATTGCAATCAAATATAAAAATAATTAAAAGAACTGTGATTGCCAAAGCTGATATGAACGCAATCATTTGAGATATGTCTCCAAGAATAATTTTCCCAAATAAGTACTGAAATAAGAGCACAAAAGAAATTACAAATTAGCTAATCTCCAATCAGTATTTTGTTCAATTTTGACCAATTAATAAAATAACTAGCGAAATCAACGAAAGTATTAATCAGTTTGATCAAAGCCAGAACTGAAGACTGGAGTTTCGAGATCAAAAGCAAAAAATCATCAGCATAAAGAATCATTTTAAATTCTAAGCCAGCATAAAAAACGTCAATACTACTGTTTTGTCTAATAGGACACAACAGAGGTTCCAGGCATGATTCGAAAAGCAATGGGGAAAGTGGACCATCCCTATCTGGTCCCCCACCCAAGAAGGGACAAGCCAAAACTAAATCAGTTGTCGTTCCTGATCTGAATCTCACCTAGTCTGATCGAAACAATACCGCAATAATGAGTAATACAAAATAAATAAACAGTTCTATTGGATTTCAGAGGAAGCCGTCTTCATGATCGATCTTTGCAAAGAGCAACTTTGCCCCGTGTGCCCCTTTCCAAGAGAAAACCGTGCAGGCTGCTTGTCTTATTCTTTTTTTACATCAAGGGAATTGGCATATTCTTCAAAGGGGTGAAAAAGATATGCTCAGAATCAGCACATTCCTAAGGGAGGTGGAGGTGGAGGAAGGCACCCTATTACGGAAGGGTTCCCTCCCCCCATATGACACCAGGATCTGAGAGCAACCTTTATAAAAAAAAAAAAAAGGTTACTTGGCTTCCATTCTCTCATGCAGTGCCCTGCCCCACAGGAAACGATGCTACTGAAGAACACCCAAACCGTGGGAAAAGCAGTGATCACGTGATTCCACTGACTCAATGAGTAGTGAAGCCTTTTCCAATATGCATACATTTATAGGGCTTGATTGCACTGAGTTCTGTGGTGTTCAGGGAGTTCTGACTGAAACTCTATCCACACCCCATGAATTTACTTTGTCTTTCCCCTGCGTGTGTTCTTTGATGTTTAGGAAGATGAGATCTCTGAGTTAGGCTCTTTCACACCCCATCCATTTATATGGTTTCTTCCACGTGAAGTCTTTTATATTTCTGAAATGTTCCACTACGACTGAAGCTCGTACCACACCCCATGTATTTATAGGGTTTCTCCCGTGTGAGTTCGTTGATGTTTAGTAAGTGCTCCACCTTCACTGAAACTCTTTCCACACTCCATGCATTCATGTGGTTTCTCCCCTGTGTGAGTTCTGTGATGACGAGTAAGATGTGAGCTTTGAATGAAGCTCTTCCCACACTCCATGCAGTCATACGGTTTCTCTCCTGTGTGAGTTCTGTGATGAAGAGTAAGATGTGAGCTAAGAGTGAAGCTCTTCCCACACTCCATACATTTATATGGTTTCTCGCCTGTGTGTATTCGTTGATGCACAGTAAGTGTGTTACTATCACGGAAGTACTTTCCACACTCCATGCATTCATATGGTTTTTCTCCTGTGTGAGTTCTGTGATGAAAAGTAAGATGTGATCTTTGAATGAAGCTCTTCCCACACTCCATGCATTTATAGGGTTTCTCCGCTGTGTGAGTTCTTTGATGTGTAGTAAGTGCTCCACTTTGACTGAAGCTGTTTCCACACTCCATGCATTCATATGGTTTCTCTCCTGTGTGAGGTCTGTGATGAACAGTAAGAAGTGAGCTCCTAGTGAAACTATTTCCACACTCCATGCATTTATATGGTTTGCTGCCTGTGTGTGTTCGTTGGTGTGCAGTAAGTGTTCCATTCTGACTGAAGCTCTTTCCACACTCTGTGCATTTATATGGTTTCTCCCCTGTGTGAGTTCTGTGATGACGAGTAAGATGTGAGCTTTGAATGAAGCTCTTTCCACACTCCATGCATACATATGGTTTCTCTCCTGTGTGAGTTCTTTGATGGACAGTAAGTGTTTCATTCCGACTGAAGCTCTTTCCACACTCCATGCATTCATAGGGTTTCTCTCCTGTGTGAGTGATGTGATGAAGAGTAAGATGTGAGCTATTAGTGAAGCTCTTCCCACACTCCATGCATTTATAGGGTTTCTCCCGTGTGCTTTCTGCAATGTATCTTCAATTTAGAATTGTAGTTGAATATCTTCCCATGCACCGCACTTATTTTCCTTTCCTTTCTGATCTTCTTGTGACAGCGGCAGGTCCTGGATGTCAGCACCCTGAAAAGCAGAGGATTTCTTCTTCATGGACAGTTTTCGCCTGTGATATTTTGGTCCCCTTTGTTTCCAAAATATCTTTTTTCCCTCTTCAGGCTGGGTAGCTTCCCATGACACCAGAGATGGCTCCTGAGATTTCTCGCTGTGCTACCCAACACCTGCTTTAGGGAGAAAAAGAAAATCGTGTTAGCAGTTCAAGGAAGAAACCAAGGATCTCGAGTGATCAAACCCAAGCATCTGCTTCACTATGACAGCACACAGAAGGGACACCTGCCCAGGTAGATTCGTTAGTGAGCTTGACAGTCGTGTTTCTTGTCTGCTACCCTTGCCTGTCTCTTTGCTGGCCCAGACCTCTGATCCTGCATTCCCTGTGGGATCTACTGCTCCATGCAAAAGATCATTTCAGTTTTCTGCAGCTGGGCCAGAAAAGATGGGCAGCTACAGTCATAGGTGTGGCACCAAAGGAGGTCAACTTTTTGGGGTAGCCAGTAAGGGGATAAATGAGAGCAAAGTCTGATGGGCACAGTGGAGCAGAGAAGGGATTGCTTGTGCATCTGCCGTCTTATGTATATAATGCATTACTAGACACACAGTTATTGCCTGTGGGAAGGGGAGACATATCTTAGAATCATAGAATAGTAGAGTTGGAAGGTGCCTATAAGACCATTGAGTCCAACCCCGTTCAATGCAGGAATTCACTTTAAAGCATACATGACAGATGGCTGTCCAGCTGCGTCTTGAATGCATCTAGGGTGGGAGAGCCCACCACCTCCCTAGGTCATTGGTTCCATTGTCGTACTGCTCTAACGGTCAGGAAGTTTTTCCTGATGTCCAGCCGGAATCTGGCTTCCTGTAACTTCAGCCCATTATTCTGTGTCCTGCACGCTGGGTTGATCAAAAACAGATCCTATCCCTCCTATGTGTGACAAGATAATAGACAGTGGTTCTGAGAGTTCTTCTGACAGCTCCTGTATTAGTCTAGGATGCCGTTCATCGAGCACTAGAGATTTGAACTCATTCAAAGGAATTAAGTGTTCCTTGACCATTCGTGTATCAATCTCAAACTGCAGTCCTTCCCCTTCCGCTTGTACTTCACTTTTGCCAGGGGCATCATAGTCCCACTTTTGGGAGAACACTGAGCCAAAGTAGGAATTAAGCACTTTGGCCTTTTCTTTGTCATCTGTTACCAATTTGCGATCCCCATGAAGCAGTTGAGACACCATTTCTATCCTCTGACTTTTACGATTCACGTATCTGAAGAAAGCTTTTTTTATTGCTTTTAGCATCCCTCGCTAGCCTCAGCTCATTCTCAGCTTTAGCCTTCCTGACACCATTCCGGCACTTCTCTGCTACTTGTTTGAGCTCTTCTTTTGTAGCCTGGCCTTCCTTCCACTTCCTATATGTATCCCTTTTTGTTTTCTGGTCATCTCTAAGCTTTTTGTGGAACCACATTGCTTTCTTCTGTTGTTTTCTATCTTTTTCCTTGTTGGGATTGTTTGTGCCTTTACAATTTCCTTTTAATAAACTCCTACCATCTTGGATACCTTCTTTCATTAGGGACACTTGCCATGGGATCCTACTTATCATAGTTCGGAGTTTATTAAAATGAGCTTTCCTAACATCCCGAGTACATGTATACCTACATTCAGCTTTTGCTTCCTTTAAAATCAATAACTCAAGTATGACGTGGTCACTTACCCCTAGAGTTCCCGTAATCGCCACTTTTTCCACGTAGTCATCCCTATTGGTCACCCCTTAAAAAGCCACAGAATGGTGGAAGGGAAAAGGGAGTAGCACTTGAAAGGGAGAAGAGGATATGGTAGCCAGAGGCCACTTGGTCATTATGAGGGTTTGGAACAGAACAGGCTCTGGGTTACTCCCAAGCTGCCTCCCACATCAGAGAGCCTGAGTAGCCCTGGAGACAGACCCCCTCGGTTGGAGGTACTGCTGCTGCGGAAAGCCAGGTCAGTGAATGGGAAACAACAGCCCTCCAAGACTTAATCCCAGATGAATGTGCCAACCTGGCCCTTCTCATGAAGACCTGGGGGGATTACACAGGAGGAGTGAATCCCTCTCAGCTCTGCTCATCAGGGGTTTTTCAAGTTACAGTAGGGAAGATCTGTGGGGCATGAGGCTGAGGAGTCGCAGTGGCCTATCATCACTCCATTCCACTGCCCAGCTGCCCCATCCCACAGACTTCCGGTTTTAAGGCTGTGGATCTGAAGGTGGGTCCTTGGGACTGAATGGGGATTCTGATGGAGTATCGGCCGACCCACCACTCCACAGTGTCCCCACTCCTTCAGCAGGGCACACTTTGCATCTGGTTCACCACGTAGGATGGGATGGTGATCTGGGGAGGGGGCAGGAACGTTCTATAGTTGCATTATCACGGACAGATCACTACCTGGTGAGGTTTAGGGTTGAGTACAGAGAAGGGACCAAGGAGAAACAACCAGAGCTTAGGATGAACTAGGGACTCTCCATTAAATAAGGTAACTCACCCCTCCCTGGATCTGCATGTGGAAGGACAGGAAGCTGTCATTCCTTTCCTGCAGACAACTAGCCTGCTTTCATGGTCAAGTCACTCTGCCAGGGTTAGGAATCTGGTTGACTACATTTCAGCGGAAGAGGGGGGAGGCTGCGTGAGGAGTCAGAAGGCTGGAGCTCCATCTTCAAGCAAATCCTGCCTCAAATTGACACGGAGCTTCCCACGCCTCCTGGTGTCCTGACAGCTCTGCTGTTATATGGATGCGATAAAGGCATTTTAGAGCCCCTCCCGGCATATAACAGGAGCCATATAAAAGACCTGCTTGTGGCTACCATCCTGCGGGCAAAGGTCCAAAGTCAACGAGCTCCAGCAACTGATGGCGGGAGATCCTACTGTCCAAATAGGCCTCAAAAACAACCTACAGAGAGTTCCCAGTTTATCTCCCAGGATACGACTGCACTGTGTGGTGGAGCCTAGCAGAGCAGCCCAAAGGCTAAATGCAACAAAGGGCCAAGAGCTTGAGGAGGAGGGCACAAGTTGTGCTTCTCTCGGTCCCCTGAACGTGGTAAGAATGTAAGAAGAGCCATCCTGGATCAGACCAATGGTCCATCGAGTCCAATTCTCTGCTCACACAGTGGTCAACCGGCTGTCGACCCACAAAGCAGATCATGGTGCGACAGCACCCTCCCATCCAAGTTTCCGAGCAACTGGTGCATACGGGCTTATTGCCTCGGATACTGGAGATAGAATCAGGACCAGGAGACACTGATAACCTTCTCCTCCAGGAACTTATCCAACCCCTCCTAAAGCCATCTTGTGGTACTAAATTCTATAGCTTAACTAAGCACTGTGTGAAAAAGTCCTTCCTTTTATCTGTCCTGACTCTCCCACCAATCAGCTTCATGGGATGAACCTATTGGGTTCTAGTATTATGGGAGAAGGAGAAAAAAGAAGCCGGGGCCACCCTCAGAACGGGTGCTCTACACAGACACACAAACACACACAGGTGGAGACATATACCAAACTTACAGGGAGTCCTGGCAGGAAAGGCCTGAGGAGCTGACTTCCAGCACCTCAGGCAGGAAGTGAATTGTCCCAAAAGTAGCACCTCGCAATTGGAGCCAGAGATCTGGTTCCTTCACATCCCATTTCACATCAGGGTGAAATAGTGCTTTTAACCTGAAGCTGGAAAGAGTTATTCAGGATAGCGTCTCAATGTAATATCCAGCTACCTGGTCAGGGCCATCCCTTTATCAGGATGCTAGAATTGTGCAATGTCCATAACCCACCAGCCAGTTTGCTTCGGTCCTGTTCTCTATCTTTGTCCATATCCCTCTCCTTCATGTTGGCCCCTCTGAATCATAAGGAAATCTATCGACATATCCTCCCTTCCAGGTTTTCTCCTTTCTGGTTGGGAGGAGTTGATCACTTGGTGGGGGTAGAAACCACCCGATGCTGGACCACAGGCCTACTGGGCAAAGCATAAGGTCGACCCTGTAGGGGGGGGGGGTCTCTCCGGCTCCAAAGATTTGAGCAATGTGTGCCGCTAATGTCATGGGTGCAGCACAGCTCAGCGTATTTTACACCAGAGGAGCAGTGCATGAGGGCGGGGAAACGCTCAGTTCTGGAACGGAGCGGGCCGGCACAGCCTTGCCATTTGTCTGGGGTTAAATTCATGTGGGAGTGATTCTACACTCAATATATTACACAAACATGCCATAATGAGCCACCAGAAGTCCAGAACATCACCAGCTGGGGTGAAGATGGAAGGTTACAAACCACTTGAAAAAAATCCTCTGGAGAACACTGAGAGGATGTAATGATGGAGGAGAAATATAGCTTCTTTGCCTCGATTGCTGCCACAAAGTAAATCCGATAATGAGCTCGTACTAGTGCTCTACTGGATTTGTCATGACATTTCTTCCATTTGTGTTCTAGCTGTCTACTCATTTCCTTCAGCAGTTTACATGTATATCAAAGGGAGCTGAACGTGAGAAGTGGCCTGGGAGCGTTTGTGTCAACAGCTGGGTCATCTTTGCCTTTCAGGAATCAACCAGAGATTTGACAGGAATGCCAGTTCACACCATTATGAAAAATCCTCCAGGAACCTACTGGACCATCTGAATCACCAAGGCCAGGAACAGAAATTCACCCCATTGTCATTTGTCAACTAAGGAAAAAGAATCCTTACTCAGAGATGTCACAGTTCCAGACTCCTCCAGCATGTCTTCCTTGGACAGAGCTTTTCGGTCTGGATCCCGGAGCTCAATCTTCCCCTCCTCAAAGGAACCCGGCTGCAGAAAGAGGGGGGAAATTTCCCCTCAGAAATATTCTCCCCCAGATACAGCACTGCACTCAATTTGGAATGGGGTTTTCTGCTACATACCACTTTGGGTTTTATGGCTTTACTTCTTCTAAGCTGCCTTAAGCTTTTGTGGGAGGGAGAAATTCCTTGAGTGGGATTTCCCTCTCCTTTCTTGTTTTCCTTCATGCTCTACTTTTTTCAAAGTGCTCAACTAGAAAGAGCCTGATCTTTAAACTCTAAATTTCTTTCCATCCCCCTTCCCCATTTTTTTCTAAGAAATTTATTATTGTTAACATTTCAGTCCCACATCTGCTCCAAGGAGTTCAGGGTGACACACATAGTCCTGCCCAGTTTATCTTCCTAACAACCCAGTGTGGTAGGTTGGGCTGAGAGAGTAACTGGAAGAGCTCTGTGGCTGACTGACGATTTGGAGCCTGGAGCTCTTTGGTAGTGGAACTGCCAGGGATGGACTAGGGGGCCAATGTGCAGCCTGGAGTAACCCCTCTACCCAGAGACCACCGGGGGAGGGCTGCAGCAGCAATCCCTCCTTGTGCCAGTGCACGGGTAGAGCAGGACCCACCAGGGATGATGCCACTCGCCACAGCATCCTTTCTTCTTATTTTTAAAAGCATTTTAGTCAAGGGGCAGCCAAGCAAGCATATACCTAGTTATTTGCACTTTAAAAAGTGATCACCCCCCTTCTAGAACAAAATGGCTGTTATTCTTGGGTAAACGTGATAAGCGTGAGAGCAGCACAAGAAAAGTCCCTTGTATGACTCTACTCATGAGAGGCTACGACACAAGTGAGTTTAGAAGGCAAACTTCCACACCCTTAGGATATTTCTATTTTTACAATTTGCAAAGAGGGTTTCTTTTCTTTTTTGAGAGGAGAAGGGTTGTTCCAAGGTATTAGGAATGTAGAAGCAGGTGTAAAGCATAGAGAAGGGGGCGGGGGTAAAGAGAAATGTAAGTTGTGTGTTTCACACCTGAAGTAATAGCGTGGTTAGCTAAAGTTTCCCCCCAACCCAGTAGGACCATTCAGACCAGGGTCTAAAATTACTTCTTATGTTCTTACATCTGCCATGTGTATTTTAAGGCAGTGGTGAGGCTGGGCTTGAGCAAGGCTGGAACCAGGAGAGAAAACCGTGCAGCCTTAGAAAGCCTCAGCAGCCAGTCCTGCAAAGAGAGATTAATCTTCACTTCCACAGCAGAGAGAGTCCAGCCAAACTCTCAGGGGAACATCTGGCGAAGCAGAGCAGCAATGGAGCCTCTGTTTCTCAAAGAGTCCCCTGAGTTCTAATCCTCCAGTCTCTCTGGGAGGGGAAGGGAAACGGACGTGGCCGATGCAGGTTGTCGACAACCCCAGACGGCTCTCCTCCAGTGACGGAGCGCTACAGCGGCTCTCCCCCATCCCCACGTGCGCCAGGGCCGACCCAGGGTCCCTCCCCATAGACACTGCAGAGAGTACAGAGATCAAGCCACTTTCACCAGGAGAAAGAGTGGGGTTTCCTCCCCTCCCCACCCCACCCCCACCCAATAGCCACAGCGGTTTCCTATGCACTCCCTCCACTCCTGCCACTCCACATCTCTTGGAAACTGGATTGATCCCCAGGGGGGCTTGAAAGACGTTCATGCAATAGAAAAGAGGAGGCTCTTTGGGCCCTTTTTTGCAGCTGGATTGCATGGATCGGGCTCCATCCAATGATTCCCAGAGGGAGGTTGGGGGTCGCTGCCCCACTTTTCCCCTCTACCCGCCCTCAAGCAAGTCCTTGGTCCCACCTCCTCCTCCACCTCCACCTGCCTTACCCAATATCGCACTTGCGGCTCTTCGTCTTGTCCTCCCCGGCATCGGCATCAGCCTCCCGCGTCCTCCGTCCGTTTCCTGGAAGACCCAGCGAGGTGCGCTCACGATTGCCTTCCCCTCTGAAAACACCTTGCTTGCCTCTCCAGGAACGACAACTCAGTTCATTAACCCACCCCCCCAAGAGCAGAAACGATGGCAGAACGTCCCCCAAAGCACACCCGCTCCTTTCCTTTATAAGGTTCCAGCTGGTCTCGACTTCAGGCACTGACCACGTGCAGATCTGCTTCGTTTCAGCGGTCCTGTTAAGACAGAGGGTGCTTGGCAAGAGAATCTGCAGAGCAACACAGGCAAAGGGTACCTTCCTTCTGAATCCACTGGAACCCGCAATAAATAGCACAGAATGGGGAAACTGATACACGTGACTTTTAAGATCTTGCCTCCAATGGACAAACTGTGTGTGTGTGTGTATATATATATATCAAGCAGTGTGTGTGTACCTTTGACCCCGCAAGCAGCAAGCAACCCATGGCGCAGAAATGGGAAACTGAGGCACATGAATATTAAGGTCATGCCTGCCCAGCAAAGTGGAGAGAGAATAATCATTAAAATCATCATCATCATCATCATCATCATCAGAGCAACACAGGACAAAAGAGGTCCAAACCCCAGAGGGAGGCTTAAAAGGTGGAGGGAATGCCAGGATCTAAAAGGCAGATTTAAGAACAAGCAAGACAATATATATATCCCAAAATGAGATTAACCTAACTGGCTGGTACCCCCCTCTCTCTCTCTCTCTCTCATCACACACACACGCACACGTACAAAATTCACATCTATCATTCTAGGTGGATGTTATTGGTTGCCATTTGGGTATTAATAATGCCCAATGTCAGTTGCATAGATTCCCATGTTTCCATTCAAGAGAACGGCCAAATCTGGGACTCAGGTCCACAGCTCTGCCACTGACAGCCATCCAGCTCCAAGGGGAAGGTGGAACAAGACACCACAGAGGATACTATACCAGAATACATTTGTTAAGGTGTATTGGGACAATAACATGTTAGGACAGACCCATAGTTGTCATGGAGACCATGAAATCCTGAGACGCCCCAGACAAGGTGCCCTCAGATTGAATATTGATGTCCCCCACAACCAGCAGCCTGGGGGTGGTACACCAGCAGAATCCCTGATCTGTCCCGTGGCCCAAACACTCCAGACAGGTACTGGTAGTCAAACAGACAGGAGGCCTGGAGACAGAGAATTCTTACAGATGACAGAACAGAGCACAGCCATGAACCGTCTGGGATGCATTGCTCTTAGCTGGCAAGTCCTCCTCCTAATGACATTTCTCCCTCTACCCGCCATTACACAGACCGGCCCTGTTCAGTTCAACCCCACTTAGCCCCACATCCTGCCTCCTAGGCACATACTCAGCCCTTAAAAAGGGAACCAGTCCCCCATCAAAGGTGCTGACCAGCCAAATTAGCCATGATGTTAGGGGTTGCAGCCCTTGCCCCTGCTTCCCCTGAAGCAGCATGACTTCCTTGCATAGGGCTCTTTGGCCTGGATCCCAGGGATCAACCTTCCCCTCCTCAAAGGGCTCCAGCTGCGGAAGAAGGGGGGGGGGGGAAATCTCTCATCAGAAATATTCTTCCTCACATACACCACTGCTCTCAGTTTGGAATGGGGCTTTCCCCCTTCATGTCCCTTTGGGTTTTACGGCTTTACTTCTTCTAAGCTTCCTTAAGCTTTGGGAGAAGGGGAAACTGGAAACATAAATTACTGAAGTGGGGTTTCACTGTCCATTCTTAATTTCCTTCATACTCTATTTTTTCAGGGTCCTCTATCAAGAAACAGCCTGATGTTTAAGATCTAAATATCTTTCTATCCTCCTTTCCTCATTTTTATTCTAAGGAAATTATTATTATCATTATTATTATTATTATTATTATTATTACTTCAATCCCACAACTGCTCCAAGGAGTTCAGGGTGGCACACATGGTCCTGCACAATTTATCTTCCTAACAACCCAGTGTGGTAGGTTGGGCTGAGAGAGCAACTGGAAGAGCTCTGTGGCTGACTGACGATTTGGAGCCTGGAGCTCTTTGGTAGTGGAACTGCCAGGGATGGACTAGGGGGTCAATGTGCAGCCTGGAGTAACCCCTCTACCAGAGACCACCGGGGGAGGGCTGCAGCAGCAATCCCGCCTTGCGCCAGTGCACGGGTAGAGCAGGACCCACCAGGGATGATGCTACGCACCACAGCATCCTTTCTTCTTATTTTTAAAAGCATTTTAGTCAGGGGGCAGCCAAGCAAGCATATACCTAGTTATTTGCACTTTAAAAAGTGATCACCCCCCTTCTAGAACAAAATGGCTGTTAAGCTTGGGTAAAAGTGATTAGCATGAGAGCAGCAGAAGAAAATTCCCTTTCATTACTCTACTCATGAGAGGCTACGACACAAGGGAGTTTAGAAGGCAAACTTCCACACCCTCTGGATATTTCTATTGTTAGGGTTTGCAAAGAGGGTTTCTTTGAGAGGAGACGGGTTGTTCCAAAGTATCAGGAATGTAGAAGCAGTTGTAAAGCATAGAGGAGTGAGGTGGGGTGGAGTGGGGGTAAACAGAAATGTTAGTTGTGTGTTTCACACCTGAAGTAATAGCGTGGTTATCTAAAGCGCCTTCCCCCCCCCTCTCCACCCCCAGCCCTGTACGACCATTCAGACCAGGGTCTAAAAAGAAAGAGTGGGGGAAAGAGTGGGGTTTCCTCCCCCACCCCAACCCCAACCCCACCCACTAGCCACAGCGGTTTCCTATGCGCTCCCGCCGCTCCACGTCTCACGGAACCTGGCTTGATCCCCAGGGGGCTTCAAAGAGGATCATGCAACAGAAAAGAAGCGCCTCTTTGGTCGCTCCTTTGCAGCTGGACTGCATGGATCGGGCCCCGTCCAAGGATTCCCAGAGGGAGGTTGGGGGTCGCTGCCCCACTTTTCCCCTCCACCCGCTCTCACGGAAGTCCTTCGTCCCACCTCCACCTACCTTACCCAATATCGCACTTTGCGTCCTCTCCAGCATCAGCCTCCCGCGTCCTTTATCCTTTGCCTGGAAGTCAGAGGGAGGTGCGCTCACTATTGTCTTCCCCTTGTAAGTTTCCTGCCTCTCTAGGAAGGACAACTCAGTTCATTTAACCCTAGGAGCAGAAACTGTGGCCGGAATTCTCTTCGCGCAAACCCCCTCCTTTGCTCCAAACATTTCAACTGCTTTCATTGCACGTGACAACGATGCTCCTGCACCCACACTTTCCTTGGTCTTTCAGGTCCAAATCCAGATGGGGAGGCGGGAATGCCTGGGACCAGCAAAGATGCTCCGTGTGGTCCTGGTCCTGTATTATCCCAGGAAGCATCTGAGCCTTACCTTTGCTATGGAATCCTCCTGTGTGTTGAATGAACCATGCCTGGTTGTTGCTCGTAAGGAAGCACGATTTGTGACAGTGCCCAGCATCATTCTTGATCACGGAGCACGTCTGTTAAATGATCGCCCTTCACTTTGGATTTGTTGGATTTGTGGGGCTTGACCCAACATGGCCATAAACTGATAGGACTTTTTTTTTTTTTAATCACCGAAGTTCCCTGGTGTTTCAAAATGAACACAAGAACATCAGAAGAGCCATGCTGGCTCAGGTCAAGGGTCCATGTAATCCAGCATTCTGATCATAACGCGGACAACCAACTTTGGTCCAGGGACCCACAACCAGGGGCCTTCATTTTGAATTCCTACTCATGTTCCCCAGCTGCACGTACTGGAAGCTGTGTATAGCCATCAGGACTAGTAGCCATGTTCCCCAGCAACCACCCATGCTCCCCAGTAACTGCCTCTGAATACTGGAAGTAGTGTATAGACATCCAGAATAGCAACCATCGATAGCCTTCTCCGCCATAAATTTGTCTAACCCCTTTTTAAAGCCATTCAAACTGGTGGCCATCATTATATCTTGTTTTAGCAAATTCCATAGTTTAGCTGCACTGTGTGAAGAAGTTCCTTTACTCTCTCTTCAAACTCCCACCAATCAGTTTTATGGGATGATCGCAGGAACTAGTATTATCAGAGTGGGAGAAAATGGATTATTACAGTGTGGGGGTGGGGGAACACTAAAGCATGACCGTAAAAACAAACCACAATCAAGTCATTCACTGAGCAAATGTTCATAAAGGAATAGACGGGTCCCCGTATGTTCAGAAAACCTTAGCCTCCACACGATTCCAGCAGGATTCCTTTCCCATCATCTCTTCATCATGGATCTGTGAGCATGACTACCACAGCCGTCAAATTACCTCATGCGTTTATCAGTTGACAATTTCCTGTCCTGTCAGAATTCTGACAATAGAACTGACCTGGGCTTTTGAACATCCAGGGGGGAAGTTTCCATGGACAGAAGAGGGTCTCCTTTGAAGACAATTGAACTCCATGAGTACAAGACAACAGAGAAGGGGGAACAGAGCTCCTGCTCCTTGTGTGCTTACATGCTAGGAGGATGACTGGATGGGGCTAGATTCTCACAACCATCTCAATGAGCACACCTAGGGCATGTACAGACAGACGTTCAGTGGAATGTGTGAATAGCCCTAACATAAGCTATGATCCTGGAACATCCTTTTCCCACCATACACACAAAACTAGCACATGGTCATATGGTCTTTCTGACTTCACAAAGTCAGCACATGGGCACTAAATACCATATTTCCATAATCTACAGTAATGAATTTATATACCAATTTTGTGTCTGTAGGGTGGATAGGGTGACCAGATGGAGAGGAGGACAGGGCTCCTTTACCTTTAACAGATGTACTATTGTCTCAGTGGGAAGCATTTTGGATCCACCAATCCCATTCTTTATTTCCTACAGGCTTAAACGATAGAATGGACTTATCAATATTTCGGTGAACTGGGTAGAGGGGCTATCTGGAAAGGAGGAGAGGGCTCCTGTATCTTTAACAGTTGTATAGAAAAGGGAATTTCAGCAGGTGCCTTTGTTTTGCATGCAGCACCTGGTGAAATTCCATCTTCATTACAACAGTTAAAGCTGCAGGAGCCCTGCCCTCTTTTGGATCTGCCTGAAGTTCAGCCTAGGTTATATATAGATCAAACAGACAAAAAGATCACTCAGATCAAGGATCACTGAATATAACAGCAAGAATGGATCACCTTCTGACTTAACCTTTTTTGCAACGAAATGAATTCAGTCTGTCCCTTCTAGAAGACTTAATCTGGCACTACTATTGTCTCAACGGGAAGCATTTTGGATCCACCAACTCTATTCTTGGTTTCCTGCAGGATTAAATGATAGAACGGGTTTATCTATATTTTTGTGAATTATGAGCAACATGCTTGAATTTGAAACGTTTGTCTTCTGCTTGATAATGTTTTGCAAGTGATCATCTTTCTTATCCTCATAAATTTGTGGGTTTGTTGGAACACTTGGTTCATTTGTAAAAAATAATCAGTGACATGGACAGCAGCAGAATCCAATCACCCTATAAAAGCTTTTACTCTGCCACATGTGGTAAACAGTTCCAGAACATGTGAAGAAAAGAAGCATTAACTGTATGACACCACCAACAATTTGGCAGGTTAGTCAAACATTTATTAAGATGACATGGTAGCATCTAATAGACCCGAAACAAAGATTTTTCCTGAATAAGGCACAACCCAAGGTTGATTAGACAAATACCACATTCCAATTCCATTCCTGCTGAAAACCCCACATATCATCTTTATTCATGGATAATAAGTATTTCAAAATCGGTCAAACTGTAATGTACATGACATTTGTATAGGCCTTAAGATGCTTAATAAACTGTCTCCTGGTGAGTAAACCTCTGAGTATGCGGTTTCCATTATGCTTAAAGGAACAAACGGCCAGAGGCCCTGGGACGTTGCAACATCATATGACACAAATCTGACTGCTGAGTTCGTGGGAGGAGCTCTGCCAACCTTAATTTATCGAGAACCTAATGCCATCCATTTGGAGAAAGGATCAAGACAGGAAGATTCCAGAACTGAACTAGGTGGAAAATCAAATCTGAGTGGAAAAGACCAAAGTTTGGTACAGGTCAGCCCGAAGATGGCAAGATCCGAACAGCCGAACCCAACTTCTTAAATTGGACTCTGTGTACTTTTGGTCTTGTTTAACTTCAGAACTTAAACCAAATGGGCCCGAAACACCCCAGTGGGTACCTAGTAATAATCCAAACAGACAAACATCACCACGGTCAAATTTGTAAATAGGAATCGATTTCAAAAAATGACAAAATTAAAAGTAAGCGGTGGCATGGTGGTTATATGAGATTAGGAATGTTCTCTGTATGTACAGGAAAAGAGATTGCAATCAAATATAAAAATTAAAAGATTGTGATTGCCAAATCTGATAAGAACGCAATCATTTGAGATATGTCTCTAAGAATACTTTTTCCCAAATACATACTGAAATCTGAGCACCAAAGAAATTACCAATTAGCTAATCTCTAATCGGTATTTTGTTTGATTTTGACCAATTAATAAAATAACTAGCAAAATCAACGGAAGTATTAATCAGTTTGATCAAAGCCAGAACTGAGGACTGGAGTTTCGAGATCAACAGCAAAAGATCATCAGCATAAAGGATAATTTTAAATTCTAAGACAGCATAAACAACAATGCCAATACTACTGTTTTGTCTAATAGAACACAACAGGGGCTCCAAGAATGAATCGCAAAGCAATGGGGAAAGTGAAACATCCCTATCTGGTCTCCCGCCCAAGTAGGAACAAGCCAAAAATAAATCACTAGTCCTTCCTAATCTGAGATTATCTGACCCCTGGCTGTTCTGATATGAATCCCACCTGGTCTGTTCAAAACAATACTGCAATAATGAGTAATACAAAATAAATAAACAGTTCTATTGGATTTCAGAGGAAGCCGTCTTCATGATCGGGTGTTTGCAAAGAGCAACTTTGCCCCGTGTGCCCCTTTCCGAGAGAAAACCGTGCAGGCTGCTTGTCTTATTCTCTTTTTACACCAAGGGAATTGGCATATTCTTCAAAGGGGTGAAAAAGATATGCTCAGAATCAGCACATTCCTAAGGGAGGGGGAGAAGGTGAAGGAAGGCACCCTATTACAGAAGAGTTCCCTCTCTCCATATGACGCCAGGATCTGAGAGCAACCTGTATTTTAAAAAAAAGGTTCCTTCGCTTCCACTCTCTCATGCAGCGCCCTGCCCCACAGGAAACTATGCTACAGAAGAACACCCAAACCGTGGGGAAAGCAGTGTCCATATGATTCCACTGACTTGATCAGCAGTAAAGCCTTTTCCAATATGCATACATTTATAGGGCTTGATTGCACTGAGCTCTGTGGTGTTCAGGGAGTTCTGACTGAAAATCTTCCCTACACTCCATGCATTTACTTTGTTTTTCCCCTGTGTGAATTCATTGATGTTTAGAAAGATGAGATCTCTGAGTGAAGCTCTTCCACCCCCCGTCCATTAATATGGTTTCTCCCGTGTGAATTTGTTGATGTACAGTAAGTGTTCCCTCACGACTGAAGCTCGTACCACACTCCATGTATTTATAGGGTTTCTCCCCAGTGTGAGTTCGTTGATGTTTAGTAAGTGCTCCACTTTTACTGAAACTCTTTCCACACTCCATGCATTCATATGGTTTCTCCCCGGTGAGAATTCTTTGATGTACAGTAAGTGTTCCTCCTTGACTGAAGCTCTTTCCACACTCAATGCATTTATAGGGTTTCTCCCGTGTGTGAGTTCTTTGATGAACAGTAAGTGTTCCACCATTACTGAAACTCTTTCCACACTCCATGCATTTATAGGGTTTCTCCCGTGTGTGAGTTCTTTGATGTACAGTAAGTGTTCCACCATTACTGAAACTCTTTCCACACTCCATGCATTTATAGGGTTTCTCCCGTGTGAGTTCTTTGATATACAGCAAGTGTTTCATTCCGACTGAAGCTCATTCCACACTCCATGCATTTATAGGGTTTCTCCCCTGTGTGAGTTCTTTGATGCTTAGTAAGTGCTCCACTATCACTGAAACTCTTTCCACACTCCATGCATTTATAGGGTTTCTCCCCTGTGTGAGTTCTTTGATGAACAGTAAGATGTGAGCTAAGATTAAAGCTCTTTCCACACTCCATGCATTTACATGGGTTTTCGCCTGTGTGCGTTCGTTGATGTCTAGTAAGTTCTCCACTATCACTGAAACTCTTTCCACACTCCATGCATTCATATAGTTTCACTCCTGTGTGACTTCTGTGATGTCTAATCAGTTTTGTGCTGCGAGTGAAGCTCTTTCCACACTCCTCGCATTTATAGGGTTTCTACCCTGTGTGATTTCTGCAATGTATCTTCAAATTAGAATTGCATTTGAGTATTTTTCCACGCACCACACACAGTTTGCTGTCCTTTCCTTTCTGATCTACTTGTGACATCGGCAGTTCATGGATATCAGCACCCTGAAAAGCAGAGGATTTCTTCTTTATGGACAGTTTTCGCCTGTGATATTTTGGTTCCCTTTGTTTTCAAAATATCTTTTTCCCTTTTCATGCTGGGGAGATTTCTCACTGTGCTACCCAACACCTGCTTTGGGCAGAAAAAGAAAATCATGTTACCAGTTCAAAGAAGAAACCAAGGATCTCAAGAGTGATCAAACCCAAGCATCTGCTTCCCTATGAGTGAAGACAGAAGGGACAACAGCCCAGGTAGATTCGTTAGTGAGCTTGACAGTCGTTGCTTGACCATTTGTCTATCAATCTCAAACTGCAATCCTTCCCCTTCCGCTTGTACTTCACTTTTGCCAGGGGGATCATAGACCCACTTTCGGGAGAAGAGTGAGCCAAAGTAGGAATTGAGCACTTTGGCCTTTTCTTTGTCATCGGTTACCAATTTGCCATCCTCATTAAGCAGTTGAGATACCATTTCTTTCCTTTGTCTTTTACGATTTACGTATCTGAAGAAAGCCTTTTTATTGCTTTTAGCATCCCTCGCTAGCCTCAGCTCAATCTCAGCTTTAGCCTTCCTGACACCATTCCGGCACTTCTGCGCTACTTGTTTGAGCTCGTCTTTTGTAGCCTGGCATTCCTTCCACTTCCAATACGTATCCCTTTTTGTTTTCAGGTCATCTCTAAGCTTTTTGTGGAACAACATTGGATTCTTCTGTTGTTTTCTATCTTTTTTCCTTGTTAGGATTGTTTGTGCCCTTACAATTTCCTTTTAAAGAACTCCCACCATCTTGGATACCTTCTTTCATTAGGGCCACTTGCCATGGGACCCTACTTATCATAGTTCTGAGTTTTTAAAAATGAGCTTTCCTAAAATCCAGAGTAAATGTATACCTACATTCAGCTTTTGCTTCCTTTAAAATCAAGAACTCAAGTATGACATGGTCACTTTCCCCTAGAGTTCCCGTAATCGCCACTTTCTCAGTGGGGAAGTGCTATGCAATGAATCCCTTTAAACCCCCCTCCCCACGAACGTCTCTTTCTCTGCCCAGAGCAGTTGCTACAGAGAAGTAAATCAGGAAGCTGCCTCCTCCCCCTCCGTGCTCAGCTCCTCTGTGGGCGCCCCCTTCTTCTCCGCCTGCGATGGGTGGGTTGGTGGGAGACAGAGCTGCCTCCAAGGGGAAGCTCCCACCTAGTCCCCAATGTTGGTCTTTGCCATTTGAATGTCTGCCTGATGCTGCTGATGCTGCTGTCTTGAAGATCCTACCTGCGAGGAGCGCGTGCCGCCCTTCTTGCGCAAGCTATGGGACTTGTGCTTTTCCCCAAGGGGAAGCGCCCAGCCAGTCCCCAACTTTGCCTTTACAACAACACGGAGTTTTGACAGATAAAAGAGGGAGGGGTAGGCGGGGGAAGGGGTGCAATTGACAGCCCAAGCCTCTGTGAAAAAACTTTTGTAACTTTTAATCTAAAAAATCCATAGCCATCAAATGCCTGGACCTATCATTCTAAGATTTCTGACAGATAACTACCCCTAACCCATCTACAAAGTGAGTAAGTTTCATGTGTGTAACGTTAAAAATGAAAAAGTTATAGGTGTTTCTTTCCTCATTGTTTCAAAAATTAATTGCCACACAAGGCAAGCACCTATGTTTCTGAAATTTCACACACATATCAAGCCAAGTGTTACCTGTAATGTGCCCAAGTTTCCTGTTTGTATCTTTAAAAATAAAAAAACGGGAGGCATAACTGTATTTACCCCACTACTACCCATTTTTCTAAAATTAATTGCCACACAAGGCAAGCACCTATGTTTTTGAAATTTCACACACGTAGGTCCCAAGGTACCACCTACAATGTGGCAAAGTTTCATGTGTGTACCTTTAAAATGACAAAGTTATAGGCATTCCTGGTTATTTATTAAAAAATTAATTGCCACAAAACGCATGCACCAATCTTTCTGAAATTTTGCACAGATAACTATCCCTAACCAGTCTACAATTTGCCCAAGTTTCATCCTTCTATCTTTAAAAATGAAAAAGTTATAGGCGTTTTTGTAAAACAATACTTTGCTATGGGAAAAAGCATTCAAAATGGCGTCCGATCCAATCCGATCCGACCCCCCAGGTCCAATTCCGATCCACTATCCGATCCGATCCGGGGGGTCAGTGCACATCCCTACTTTCCACACTACATGCATTTATATGGTTACTCTCCTGTGTGAGTTCTTTGGTGTCTAGTAAGGTTTCCACTCCGACTGAAGCTCTTTCCACACTCCATGCATTTATATGGTTTCTTGCCTGTGTGTATTCGTTGATGCTTAGTAAGTGTTCCACTATCACTGAAACTCTTTCCACACTCCATGCATTCATATGGTTTCTCGCCTGTGTGAGTTTTTTGATGAACAGGAAGATATGAGCTCTGAGTGAAGCTCTTTCCACACTCCATGCATTTATATGGTTTATCTCCTGTGTGAGTTCTTTGATGTTTATGAAGAGTTCCACTTTCACTGAAGCTCTTTCCACATTCCATGCATTTATATGGTTTCTCTCCTGTGTGAATTCTTTGATGTGTTGTAAGTGTTCCACTCCGACTGAAGTTCTTTCCACACTCCATGCATTTATATGGTTTCTCCCCAGTGTGAATTCTTTGATGTGTAGTAAGTGCTCCTCTATGACTGAAGCTCTTTTCACACTCCATGCATTCATATGGTTTATCCCCTGAGTGAATTCTTTGATGTGCAATAAATTCTCCACTCTGACAGAAACTCTTTCTACAATCCATGCATTTATATGGTCTTTCACCTGTGTGTGTTCGTTGATGTCTAGTAAGTTTTCCACTGTTAATGAAACTCTTTCCACACTCCATGCATTCATATAGTTTCTCTCCTGTGTGACTTCTTTGATGTACAGTAAGATGTGAGCTATAACTGAAGTTCTTTCCACACTCCATGCATTCATATGGTTTCTCCCTTGAGTGAGTTCTTTGATGTTTTGTAAGTCCTCCACTCCAACTGAAGCTCTTTCCACACTCCATGCATTTATATGGTTTCTCCCCAGTGTGAATTCTTTGATGTTTCGTAAGTGCTCCACTATCACTGAAGCTCTTTCCACACTCCATGCATTTATATGGTCTCTCGCCTGTGTGTATTCGTTGATGTCTAGTAAGTTTTCCACTCTCACTGAAACTCTTTCCACACTCCATGCATTCATATGGTCTCTCGCCTGTGTGTGTTCGTTGATGGCTAGTAAGTTTTCCACTGTCACTGAAGCTCTTTCCACACTCCATGCATTCATATGGTTTTTCTCCTGCGTATCTTATTTGATGTCTAGCCAGATTTATGCTCCGAGGGAACCTCTTTCCATACTCCATGCATTTATATGGTTTCTCCCCAGTGTGAATTCTTTGATGTACAGTAAGGTTTGAGCTCTGAGTGAAGCTCTTTCCACACTCCTCGTATTTATAGGGTTTCTCCCCTGTGTGCTTTCTGCAATGTATCTTCAATTTAGAATTGTTTTTTAATATCTTCCCACGCATGGCACACATTTTCCTTTCCTTTCTGTTCCGATCTTCTTGTGACATCTGCAATTCATGGATGTCAGCACCGTGAAAAGCAGAGGATTTTTTCTTCATTGACAGGTTTCGCCTGTAGTATTTTGGGCCTGTTTCTTTCTGAAATATCTCTTTTCCCTTTTCACGCTGGGGAGTTTCCCATGACATCAGAGATGGCTCCTGATATGTCTCATTGTGCTGCCCATCACCATCGCCAGCTTTGGGGAGAAAAGGAAAATCTTGTTAGTTCAAGGAAGAAACCAAGGATCTCATGATTGATGAAGCCAAAGCATCTGATCAGGGGTCTGGAAACAAAGCCCTATCAGGAGAGACTGAAAGAACTGGGAATGTTTAGCCTGGAGAAGAGAAGATTGAGAGGAGACATGATAGCACTCTTCAAATATTTGAAAAGTTGTCATACAGAGGAGAGCCAGGATCTCTTCTCAGAATAGGTGCTTCACACAAACACACACACACACACACACACACACACACACACGTAAACTCATGCCAAACTTACAGGGAGTCCTGGCAGGAAAGGCCTGAGGAGCTGACTTGCACCAGGGCAGGCAGGGTGTGAATCGTCCTACAAGTAGCACCTCACGATTGGAGCAAGAGATCTGGTTCTTTCACATCCCATTTCACATCGGGGTGAAATGGTGCTTTTAAGCTGGCCAGAGGTATTCAGGATAACGTCTCAATGTATTCATTTATTTATTTATTTTATTCCATTTATATACCACCCCATAGCCGAAGCTCTCTGGGCAGTTTACAAAAATTAAAAACATTGAACAATTAAAACACCAATGTACAAAATTTAAAAGCATAAAAACAAGTGAAAATTGCAATATCGTTCTGGGTCAAAGCACAACAACAACACAAAAACACAAAAACCTGGTCATGGCCATCGCTTCATCAGGATGCTAGAATTGTGCAATGCCCATAACCTGCCAGCCAGTTTGCTTTGGTCCGATCAACCCTCCTTCTGCCTTCTTGTTCTCTACCTTTGTTCATATCCCTCTCCTTCATGTTGGCCCCTCTGAATCATAAGGAAAACTAGCGACATATCCTCCCTTCCAGGTTTTCTCCTCACCATGCTTCAAGTCCCAAGCCTATAAGCCCATGGCCCAAGCGGAGGCAGAGCTACCCAACCCACCCTACATGGTGGGTGATATTCACTAGAAGAAAAGGTGCCTGGGATAGTCGGTGCCATGGGGTACTTGGTTTGAGGAACCTGATGCAGGGGGCGTGGCTTCAGCTATGGAGTGAGTGGTAGACATCTTTTTAATCTCCCGGAGCAGTGATCTTTAAACAAAAAAAAATCCGGAGGAGGAGCCTAACGAAGATGGAGTGAGGCTGTTAATCTCTCGCTCTCTTACGTTAGCGATGAATAAACAATAAATTCCCTACCTTGGAGATGACGGATTGTGATTTAAAGGCTTAATATCTGTTTCAGAAGTGTGGCTGCATTTTCTGAGGGAAAGTGAAAGTATTTTGGATTGGAATCCTGGCAAGCGGCAGAGTCTGGTAAATAAGACTTTAACAATTTAGTTAATGAGCTATGTCCGGCATATAAGGAGGGGGAGGCTGAAGAAAAATTGAAGTTGGGTGAAAATAAGTATTTACACCCCCTTAACCGAACGAGGGAGAAGCTGAAATACGCTCATTTGATAAGAACGGAAAAGATTTATGAGCGTGGTAGTTTAGATCTACTTGAGGGGCTCGGTTTTTTAGGAGTTGCCTATGAAAAAGAGGTTAACAGAAGATAAATCAAGAGCCCCCGGGTGGGTTAGACTACCTAAGAAGCACCCCTCAGATAAACACTGGGAAAGGCTGACAAGGATAATGGCCGACAAAGCACAGCCCTCTGAGCGAGAGAAGGCAGCTTCCCTTCCTTCCGGAAGTGGGAATTCTAAATCTGGAACTAAGCCAGGGGCTGTCCCTAAAACGTCTAAAGAGAGTCAATCCTTGTCACCAGGAGAAATGATGGACAGATTTGAGAGGATGCTAGACATTGCCATGAAGAAGCAGGATGAAAAAATTAAAAACAACATCCTAGATTCTCAAAAGGAAATCTTGACAAGCTTTCAAGCTGTGGTGCAAAGAATGGCAGTAGTAGACAAAGATACTGAGCAGCTTAAGAAATTGAGTCAGCAGCAGGGAGCAAAGTTGGAGGAGGTGGATTTGCGGATGATTGCCCTGGAAGATAAAGATAGAAGATCAAATATTCGGATTAGGTCTTTTCATGAGCAAGAGGGGGAGAGTCCAAAGACTTTGAGAGATACAATATTGGCTTGGATTAGGGAATTGGACCCCCAGGAAACATGGGAGATGGCGGACATTGAAAGGATCCATACAGTGGGCTACAAAAAGAAGGGAATGCTCCCAAGGGATATAATTGTTAAATTTTTGAATTATTATAAGAAAAATAATCTGATGCAAGTAATTAGACGTCTTGGCCAACCGATGCTACAAGCAACACCAATTGAAGTATAGGATCTGTGCCCCCAAACCGTTCAGTGGTGGAAAAGCGTGAGACTATGTACTGTTACCCTGCGGAAGAAGGTGATTGCATACAGCTGGGGGTACCCAGTTTTCTTGAGATTTATGTGGCAGGGTAAACATCATAGAATAACTTCATGCGAGCAGGGGATGGAGCTACTTGAGAAGCTGGGTCTGGTGGATGCTACAGATGATGAAGAAACAATGGTGGATGAAGGCGCCGCAGGAGGAAGCAGTCAGTAACTGAACTATGTTGGAATTCGTATAAAGAAGAGTTTAAAGGGAGGGAGGGTCAGCTATGCTCCGGGTTTGTTGGGTTGCTTCTCCTCCCCCTGAAGAGTTCTAAAATGGATTGGGGCCAACGCCCAGGTAGTTCTGGTGAGGAGGGGGGTGAAGTTGGGGGTAAGTGGGGGGGGGATAGGGAGGGTTTTTTGGGGGTATCACAGGGGGAGACCAAAACAGAGATTATTGTATGGGAAGATGGAAAATAAATTAAGGATTGCAACTTTAAATGTTAAAGGGCTGGGAACTGTTATAAAAAGGAAGAGAATTGAAGGTTTATTAAAGAAAGAAAAAGCAGATTTTTTTTTTTGCAGGAAACTCATCAATCAAAGGAGGGGGTAAACGAGCTTCGAATGAGGGAGGTGGGCGTTTATGAGAAGGCTTTTGGTACCTCTAAAACGAGAGGTGTAGCGATAATAATTTCAAAAAAATGTGGTATTAATATGCAAAGTGTGCAGAGGGATGAATTGGGGAGATTTTTGATAATTTCTTGCAGGGTAGGGGAAGAGGATTATATATTGATTAATGTATATGCTCCAAATGGGAAACAAATGGAATTCTTTGATAAAGTTTTTAAAGCGGTGGGAGAATTGGGGAAAAAGAACATTGTGATGGCAGGTGATTTTAATATGGTACTAGATAAAGGAAAGGATAAGGATAATATATTAAGAGATTTTAAGAATGGGGGGAAGACGGGTTTAAGCAAATTAATGGATGGAAAAGATTTAATGGATGTATGGAGGGTATTAAAAGGGGAAGAGAGGAAATTTACCTTCTACTCACCAAGGTTTAAGAGTTATTCTAGGATAGATTTCATGTTTGTGTCAAAGAATATGATACCTAAACTTATAGAATGTGATATAGGGGTAATTAAAGTCACCGACCATGCATTAATGACAATGGATATTAAAATGAAGAAGGGTTACAGAGAAGCAAAGAGATGGAGAATGGACATAAGGATATTAAATAATAAAAAAGTAGTGGAAAAAATAAAAAAGAAATGCAGACAATATGGGAAATTAATGAAATAGAGCAAAACTCGCAAGGGATAATTTGAGACACAATGAAAGCAGTTGTAAGAGGGATTTGTATTAGGGAAATGTGTACCTTAAGAAAACAACAGGAAGCAAGAAATAAAAAGATAGAAAAGGAGGTAAGATGCTTAGAGGAAAAATTAAGTAAGACAAAAGATAAACGCCTATATGCACAAATTCAAGCTAAGAAGAAGGAATTAGAGAAAGAAGAGCTAGAAAAGGTTCAAAGGAATTTGTTATATTTGAAGAGAGATTTCTTTGAATATAGTAATAAAAATTCGAAGATGCTGGCCAGGTCCACTCAGTCAAAGAAGGCAAAGAATACGAAAGGGACAATTAAAGATAAGACAGGGAAAAGCTGCAATTTAATGAAGGATAAACTAAATATTTTTCAGGAATTTTATAGAGAATTATATGCATCGGATATGGGTCCACAGGTTAAAGTATTGGAATATGTAGAGAGAAACTGGAAAATAAGATTACAGAAGCAAGATAGGGATTATATGGAGGGTTTGGTTTCAGAGAAGGAAATAGAAGGGATTATTGATAAATTAAAAGGAGGGAAATCTCCGGGGTTGGATGGTTTGGGGCCGGAATATTGTAAGACTTTTAGAGGAATATTAATACCAAGATTGAAAAATTATTTAATAGTATAATAGAAGGAGGAAAGACCCTGCCATCGTGGGATCATTCTCTGATTATATTAATCCCAAAACCAGATAAGGATTTGACGGATCCAGCTTCATATAGGCCAATATCGTTAATAAATCAAGATTCAAAAAATTTTACGGCAATAATGGCAAAAAGAATGAGTACATTTATAAATAAATATATTAAAAAAGATCAATGTGGATTTATTTCAGGAAGGCAAATGCCTAATTTAATTGGGAGAGTTTTAAATATAATTAATATTATTAAAAAAAGAAATTTAAAAGCAGGATTGTTAGCATTGGATATATTCAAAGCCTTTGATTGTGTGGAATGGCCAGCACTTAAAATAATTATAAAAACATTTGGGTTTGGAGATAAATTTATAGGAGTGATTGATCAGTTGTATAAGAATAATAAAGCAGAGATAATGGTTAATGATGGGTTAATGCAACAGATTATCTTAGCCCGAGGCACGAGACAAGGATGTCCGCTTTCACCTATCTTATTTGCAATAGTGATAGAAATTTTAGCGAATATTATAAGGGAGGATGCAAACTTAAAAGGGATAGGAGGGAAAGAAAAGATTAAGATGAATATGTTTGCGGACGACACATTACTGACGTTAGAAGATCCCCTGGAGAGTGGGGAGGTGATTAAGAAGCATTTGAGAGAATTTGGGGAGATCACTGGTTTAAAAGTTAATTGGGGGAAGTCAGAAATGATGTTATTTAATTATAACAAGAAGGAAATGAGCAGTGTAAATTTAAATTAGGTCTTAGGCTTAAAAATATGGTACATTATTTAGGAGTTAATATTGCAAAAGATTTAGATAGGTTGGAAGAAATTAATTTTGCTAGTTTAAAAAAACAGGTAGGGGAAAAGCTAGAGGTATATAGAAAATTAAAGCATTCTTGGTTTGGTAGAATAGCGGTTATTAAAATGAAGATATTACCTAAGATTAATTTTTTGTTTAGAATGTTACAGATTAAAATTACTGAAGTAGAGTTAAAAAGTTGGCAAATTATGATTAATGCTTATTGTAATCGAGATAAAAAAGCTAGGATTAATAAAGGGCTATGGTATAAAGCACAAAAGAAAGGAGGTTTGGGACTTCCTGAAGGAATAAGGACACACACACCAAGATGTTCTTGACAGGAAGCAAGCAAGCCAGCCTGATTTATTGTCTCTTAACATGGCTTATATAGATCTTTAGCAATGCTGTGCACGTGGACACAGCATGTTTCCACACAGTAGAACACACACACATAATGGCTTGTCATAGGATAATACAATAGAGCACAGAGTGAGAATGCAACATCATTATGGCAACATCATTACTGCAACAATGTTCTTGGACAGAGCTGGCTAGCAGGAACATCTTGTATGTAACCGGAAAGAGTTTAGAGACAGAAAAAAGAACTAGGTGAGTCCACGTCAGGGCCTTCCCAGCAACGCTTTGTCAGCTGTTCTTTTCTTCATCTCATCTCTTTTCCTTAATTTAATTAAGAAGAAGTTTTGTGAATTTGATTAGCACAGCTAGTCCACAAATGACATAAAGGAATAGCTGTTGGAGATATGCAAAATTAGGAAGCCAGTCTGTTAACCAGGAAAACACAGCGAATTGTGTATGAACATTGTTTTGAATAAAGCGTGCTAAATTAGACAAATTATCTTCAATAGTTTGATTTAAGTCATGGAAATGTACTTCACAACCAGCAGGGCCTACTAATTTACAGAACCCACCAGTTTTTGCTAACAGATAGTCTATTGCAAAACGGTTTTGCATTTGATCTTGATGTAGCTCATTAATTTCACGTTGCAGATCACGTACAATATATTGCCAGTAGCGTTAACTGTTTTTTCTAAACGACATGTTAATCCAAGAATAGAGCGTCTATTCTCTTGTGCAATGATTCCAGGGTAGGATCCTAAGGATAAAGTGCTAGTGATAGCTCTTAGAATAGCTCGAGGCCCATCAGACAAATCAGACAGCTGTGAATCAATAATAACTGTATCAGAGCAATGAGGTCCTAAAGGGCCGCTCTGAATAGCTCGAGCTATCCGTGGAGCTACTGAATGAACAACTTGTACAGGCAATGTGAGGTAACCTAAAGCAGCACATTGATACGCTCCTGGGTGATAATTAGCAGCCGTGTTATTAAAGAAAAAACATAAATTAGGGTCTTGAATCTGCTATCTACTACAGATACTACTAGCCATAGCTGTATAATTTGGCACTGAGCATTGAGGATTGATTCTAGTACGTAACGTTGAAAGGATAGGAAAAAAATTATAATTCTCTTATAACTAAATTTTTTCAATGCAAGCAGAATACAGCAGCAAGGATTCTAACAGCTCTATGTTAATCATACCACTTTGTATTCCAAGCGCCAGTGGCATGACAACAGAAGCACACAGCTGGAGTGATTTTAGACACTTGAAAATATCGCCATTTGGTTTGATTTAAGTTTTCTGGTTTAGCAAATAGCGCTGATTGATGAATATTCTGCAGGTGAGATACAACGTCTGGGGTGATGAAGGCAGTAGGTATAAAAGCTACTTGGCTAGCAGTTAAGGGATGTTCATAATACAATGTAGCATTGTGACCATGAACAGCAAACATATATTGTGCATGTCAAACCCAAATGTTAGCGTCAGGTACTAAAGAAACTGAAGGTATTGGAGCAGCAATACTTAAATTAAATAATGCTGGGATTAGACATAATATCATCACAGAATTAGCAGTAATTACAGCAAATACAGCAGTAACTAAATTTTCAGGAGTTTCAGGCAGCTCTTGTTGTTGGAGACATCTTTGAGCTGTATGAATTGTCTTTTTAATTGCTCCCCACGTTATCATTGGTACTGGGACTTTCGGAGGCAATTGCTGTCGCGGAGCAGTCTGGTGAAGTTGAGGGTTGAAATCCGGAATCGGATTGGGAGGGGCTTGATGCCACGACATTAGAGTGATAAGGCTTAAAGGGGGGAAAGTGGGTAACGTCTATTTGCCATAGACAGTTAGCTTTTTCTCCTCTGGGGTTTACCCGCATAGATAGGGAGGAATTATGGAGGGAACAATGTGAACAATTTTGAACAATTGCTTGTGCTTGTGTCAGTGGGAGAGAAAATTGGCGTGCTAAGGATTTTGCAGATTGGTGGAAAAAGGAATGGCTCTGGAAAGGGTCTGAGAATAATGAATTTGCAGCTGGATGTCACAAGGCAGCGTCTGCTTGAGCACTGCCAAGACTCAATGGTCCTGGTAAACGAGTATGACTGTGGATATGTGCTACAAAAAAGGGGATGGTGCGCTGTGATAGAAAATTTTGCAGAGTTAAGAACAACGCCATTAAATTGTGATCAATTTGAGCAGTCAACAGAGAATCAGCCAAATGAAAAATAAGATTATATACATACATGGTATCTACAATTAGGTTGAATGGTTGCTGTGCAAAATTACTGCAGCAATTTCAGCTCTCTGCGCAGAAACTTGAATGGGAGTGTGTAAAAATCGCCAGGTTTTAGTAGTGGCATCTACATAGGTAAGAACACTTCTTTTGGCGACTGACTGTGTTTGTAACTTAATAGTTAAAGTCAAAGTGATTCGTGGATCTTTTGGCATGTTAAATGACAGGGGACCCACATGATTGGAGAAAGCAAATTGGTAACTATCTGAAGTAGTCATTAAGTGAACATGTTCTGCTTTTGTAATGGGCAAATGAACAACGAGCACATCTTGGCCTAGAAGGAAGTAAATATTGCGTGGCAGAGTAGCAGTTAATACTAGGGATGTGCACTGGATCGGACCCGATCCACGATCCGAGTCCGGTCCAGTGGGAAATCGGATAAATTATCCGATTTCCGATCCCGCAGCTGGATCGGCCGATCCAATCCGAACCGGTCCGAAAAGGCTCCGAACCGGTTCGGAGGATCGGCGGATCGGCGGGCGCCCACTGGCGCCCACCGCCGCTTCCATTGGCGGGCGCCAGCGGGCGCCCGCCGATGAAAGTGGACAGCGGGGGGGAGGGAGGAGGGGGGCGCTTACCTTCTCGGCCCGTCCGCTCCCGTCCGGCACTAGCAGCTACTCCCAGCGGGCTCCGCGGCCTGCTCTAGGGTGGCGCGCTGGGTGATGTCATCACCCGGCGCGCTACTCTAGAGCAGGCCGCGGAGCCTGCTGGTGGTAGCCGCCGGCCCCGGACGGGAGCGGACGGGCCGAGAAGGTAAGGAGGGGGTGCGTGGAGGGGAGGAGGGGGCGCGCGGAGGGGGGAGGGGGGCCCTTACCTTCCCGTCCCGGCGGCTCCCGGCCGGCGCCGGCGCCTACTACTCCCAGCAGGCTCCGCGGCCTGCTCTAGGGTGGCGCGCCGGGTGATGTCATCACCCGGCGCGCTACTCTAGAGCAGGCCACGGAGCCTGCTGGAAGTAGTAGGCGCCGGCACCGGACGGGAGCCGCCGGGCCGGGAAGGTAAGGAGGGGGTGCGTGGAGGGGAGGAGGGGGCGCGCGGAGGGGGGCCCTTACCTTCCCGGCCCAGCGGCTCCCGTCCGGCGCCGGCGCCTACTACTACCAGCAGGCTCCGCGGCCTGCTCTAGGGTGGCACGCCGGGTGATGTCATCACCCGGCGCGCTACTTGAGAGTAGGCCGCGGAGCCCGCTGGTAGTAGCCGCCAGCGCCGGACGGGAGCGGACGGGCCAAGAAGGTAAGCAGTGGCGGGGAAGGGGGCTTACCCCCCCCCGGAGCCGTCCGCTTCTATCCGCTGGTGCCCGCGGGCGCCAGCGGATGGAAGCGGGCGGCCCCAGGGGGGGTAGGGAGCGCGGGGGAGGGGGCTTACCTGCCGGGGCCGTCCACAGCGGACGGCCCCGGGGGGGGGAGGGAGTTAGGCCCCCCCTCACCCACCCGCCGCCATTTTTTTCTCATAGACTTGCATTGCAATGCAAGTCTATGGGGAAAAAAATGGCGGCCGATCCAAAAATTAACGATTTTTGGGTCGGGATCGGACTCGATCCGGTCCGGGGGGCCTCCGATTTTGTCCGAACCGGTCCGGGACAAAATTGGAGGTCCCGATCCGGGTCCCGATCCGATCCGGGGGGTCCGTGCACACCCCTAGTTAATACTAACCATTCACAGATATAAATAGACTTGTTGTCTTTTGGCACAAAAAGCAAGGCGGTAGGCGAGTGAGGAGTTGCTATACTAAAGGCAGCGCAGTTGGGACAAAGTCATTAAGCTTTGGGTGAGATTCAGATATCGAGAACAAGTGTTGCACTCACTTGCTCTAACAAATCACAGCCTCAGATATTCAAAGGAAGGAGTAAAACAAAAGGTTTTACACTAGCTATTTGAATGTGACCATGAGGTGAATGAACAGCAACAATCAGCTTTTGCTTCTTTGTGCTTGTAACTTTGGCTCTATGCAGGGAAACTGCAGGCTATAGAACACAAATCTAGAACAGTAATCTCAAGTCCAAATCTATGAAAAGCCACAGGGCACTTTTCATGGCATAGCTCTTAGAAGTTTCAAGTTCAAATAGTAACAGAACATGTGCAGAGTGCATCAAGCATTTCTAAATCAGATAGAGTCTCAAACACAAGTTTCTTGGCAAGCATAGCAAACAGCAAACAGAAACAGCAAAGGAATTACTTTTTGGAGGCTGGAGGCTGGCTAATTTTAAGCTACTTTGAGAGACAGGGCTTCAGGCCTGTAATTCTAAACTTCTGTGCTAACAGGGCGGCACAGTTCAACCTCTTCTTGATGATGACACAAATGTGAGGGACAGTTTGCAAGAGAGCCCCCACCTTTTTCTAAACAACTTTAACTCAAGGCTTCGGCCAACAATAAGAGATAAGCAGAGAACAGAGACAGTTTCTTCTCAAAACAAAAATGCCAAACTACTCGACATCTTTCCCTCCCTAAAACATCTCTCAACTTGGAAAACTCATACCCTTCCCCCCAGCCCCCTCCGGTGCGCAACGGAGACAGCCAGGGGAAAAGACAAAAACTCTTGAGAAAGGAGAAAAAAACAGAACAGCATTTGACTTAAACAATAAAACCAGCAATGACATTTCAAAATATTTTGTACATGGCAAGAAACACAAAAAGGCAGAATCAGAGCAAAACATTTGGTACAGAATGCAGAACACAATCATCTTAGAAAATGACAGGGCAGTAACAGCAAAATTCAACAGTTTTAGCAATGTACAGAACAAAATTTCTTAGGCCAGCACAGGGCCCCAATTGAAACGACCAGAACAGATTCAAAGTCTCAAAATCAGTGAACAGTGTCTTTAGCAAGGATGAAAGGGAAAAATGTTCCAAATTGGCTGAAAACGAAAGCAGGCTGCAGGTCTTTTCTTTATCTCTTTCCCCCCCTTTCTCTGTGAAGCGGCTTCTTTTGGCGAGGCCTTGGACGGTGGAAGGGGGAGGCGAATTCTTCATGGAGGCCATAAATCTTTTACAGAAAGGCAGGCAACGGTTTTGTAAATCCAATGTCAGGGAAATTTACTGACTCTTTTGAAGAAATTTAAACAGTTCTCGATCTTGAAGAGAAGCTACTACTGTAAGTCCTTTTTCAAATTTAAGGGAAACTGCAGCTTGAGACAAACCTTGACTCAGCAGCTTATGACTCTAACGACTGTGCAACTTCGTTTAAATTACACGGAATTCAAAGCATATCGGTTTGAAGCTGAAGACAGACCAGACAGCTTTCAGTTAAAATGGCTTAATGTGAACAGAACTCACACAGGGGTAGTCATTTAGAGTTAACCTTAGTCTCCAGAGGGCAGGAGCGGCTACACTGCACTGGAACACCACGGAAAGCCTCTAGACAGTAGTTTAACAATCATCTTGAAACTAAATCACTACTCAGCTTGTCAGGGAACACTGAACTGACGATGTTTATGAAGAGTTCCACTTTCACTGAAGCTCTTTCCACATTCCATGCATTTATATGGTTTCTCTCCTGTGTGAATTCTTTGATGTGTTGTAAGTGTTCCCCCCCACACAGAATTGTAGAACAGCAAACCACTCTGAGCCTTGTTGCGCAGATTGTGCACTACTAACGCCCCACAGCTGCTACACAGGTTGAAGGGGCTACTGTGACGGTCACTGAAGTCAGCTCTGGTATCAACACCCTGTAAATACTAAATTATTGACAATGAAAGTGCAGAGTGGTCGCTTTCGACCAATTGGTTGTTCTATATAGGAAATAAGGGTTAAGACAGTAGATCTAAAACTCGCATCTCCACGGACGGCTGCAGAGGCTTGAGGAATGAAATAAGGAGGTTATAACAGAATAACATTAAAGGAAGAACATTTAGACTTACAGTTTTAAAACACTTGTGTAATCAGAATCAACTATTCCTGGAACAATGAAAAAAAACTTTTTTGCTGGCAGATGAGCGAGGAAGGATTAAACCAAACAGACCATCAGGCAATGGGCCGGTCACCTGAGTAGGGAACAATAAGTACTTCCAAAGGAAAGCAAAAATACAATGTCTTCCGTAACTATTAAGTCACGCCCACCACTTGTGGCTGCTGAGAGTTAAGAGACAGGAATGGGTTGGGTGGCGGCAGAGTTTGAGTGACAAGCGGAGAGCTCAATGGAGGAGTGGTAAGTGGATAAGCTCTCTTTTTGTCTGGGGCAGCTTTTGGCTTATCTACTTGCTGTGTGAGAGCAGCTTGCAAACAGTTCATGAAGTCGGCATAGGGTTTAGCAGCACGTTGTGGAATTTTAGCAAAGCTCTTATGTGGTTGACTAGCAGCTGGAACTTTTTCAAAAGCAATGACAGCACATAGACTAGCGGCATGCAATGGAGCTTGCGGCAAAACACTCTGAGTTGGCACGTCACCTGTATCTTGAATAGCTTTACGAATGTCTCGCAAGACTGTGCATGGCAGTGGCTCCCAGTTGTTGACTACTTGGCCCTGATTATTTTGAGTGTAAGTGACAGGACAGACTGCAGGCGGATCTCTCAACTCTTCTCCTGTTAAAGTAGGATCTTGCCGACACTTCTGCACCATGCGCTGGAACTCAGACAGGGGTACAGAATCAGAAGCTGCAGAAGCGGCAGCAACAGGAGGAGGGGCATTGGGAGCTGAAGGGTGAGATAGCAAAGCAGGGTGAGATAGCGGAGCAGGAGGTAAGAGGGTAAGTGTGTGATAAGCAGGAGAAGGCTGCGTAGACAAAGCGGCTTGGGACCCGTAGAGGTCGACTGCATGACGGCATAAATGCCACAACTGTAAGATTTCAACAGGAGCTCGAGGCTCTGTATGAAGCAGACACCCTATACGTTCCCAATCGCTTAAAGCTAAAGATCCATTCTCTGGGTACCATGGGCACTGTTCCCCGAGTTCACGGACCAGCTGTGCAAGGGCAGAGGAGGGAACAGCTTGCCCAGTTTTCTTTAGCAAGAATGCTAATTCGTCTGCGTGTCTACGCTGTGGTACTGACAGCGAGACGCCCATACTCACCGGGATCCCGAAGGATGAGAGGCGCACCTGAAGCTCGGGCCGAGTGTAGTGAGTGAGCGCAGAGGTCCCTGGTTCGGGCGCCAGATGAAGGAATGAGGACACACACCGAGATGTTCTTGGCAGGAAGCAAGCAAGCAAGCAAGCCTGATCTATTGTCTCTTAACATGGCTTATATAGATCTTTAGCAATGCTGTGCACGTGGACACAGCATGTTTCCACACAGTAGAACACACACACATAATGGCTTGTCATAGGATAATACAATAGAGCACAGAGTAAGAATGCAACATCATTATGGCAACATAATTTCTGCTACATCATTACTGCAACAATGTTCTTGGATCGAGCTGGCTAGCAGGAACATCTTGTATGTAACCGGAAAGAGTTTAGAAACAGAAAAAAGAACTAGGTGAGTCCACGTCAGGGCCTTCCCAGCAACGCTTTGTCAGCTGTTCTTTCCTTCAACTTCCAAATATAAAGAAGTATTATATAGCTAATCAATTAAGACATGTTGTAAATAGTATATTACGGGAGGATGATTTAGAATGGATGGAGATGCAAACAGGTGAACAAGATTTTTAATTGCAAAATATATTTTTTATTAAAATTCAAAAGAAAGATTTGAAAGGACTGGACAACCCGTTGTTGGGAAATATTATAGAGATCTGGGAGAAAGTTAAAGGGAAGTTAATACCACGAGATTCTCCTCTTACCCCAGTGATAACAATGGGAAACTTCCCAAGGAACTTAAAAGCTGAACTGGAAGGAGGTTTGAGGGAGCAGGGAATTATTAAATTAAGAGATTGGTTGAAAAGAATGATAAATAAGGAGCAAATTGGGGAGTTATTAAAAGGACAAAAGATAGCTTGGTTCAAATGTATGCAATTGGAACAATGGACACAGGACTGGAAAAAGAAAAACAAAGAATGTAGAAATAATACAAAATTTGAAGATTTAATTGAATCAAGAGGAAGGAAGGAAGAAATTAAAAGTAAAAGAGGTCTGACTAGTGAAATATATAAAATATTGATAGAGGAAGATGAACATCAAGACTCCTTAAAAATGATTTGGGAAGATGATTTAAAGGAAATAATTAGTGAATATGACTGGGGGAGGATATGGGAGGCAAGAATGTTAAAACTTTTGTCGATTAGAATTAAGGAGAATTATTATAAGATTGTATGGAGATGGTATTTAACGCCTGTAAGATTTCATCAGATAGATAAAAAAGTGCCCAATAATTGCTGGAGGGGATGTCAGGAGGTTGGAACATATTTTCATATGTGGTGGGGCTGTGAATATGTACAAAAAATTGGAGAATGGTGTTTAAAGAAATAAGTGAAATAATTGGAAATAAATTGGAATTAAGTCCAAAGTTGGCTCTACTAGCAATATGGGGATAAGGAGATAAGAATATAAGTAAGAGAGAATTGATAAACAACCTCCTGGCTCCCGTTAGAATAATGATAGCTAAAAATTGGAAAGGGCAAGGGATTTATACAATAGAAGAATGGTATAAAGAAGTATGGGATATGGCACTTAATGAGAAGCTAACGTGCCAAATGAAAATAAAGAGGGGAATGTCCAGGAAGAATGATTTTGAAAATATTTGGAACCCATTCTTGGAATTTGTATTAAGATTGGGGAAGGGACAAATACCGTCAAAAGAGTCTTTACAATTTTGGAAGGATGCATAATGAATAATGGTTGGTCTCCTGGGGGGAGGGGTGCACAGGGGGTATGGAGATTATGTATTGTATTTATGTTTTTATGTGTTTTATGTTGTATTATGTTGTTTGAAAAATAAAAATATTATTAAAAAAAACAAAAAACAAAAAATAAACAAAAAAATCCCTATCTTTGAGACCACAGACTGTAAGTAATAAAACGGATTTATAAATTGGAAGTTATGCTGTATTGGAGGAGGGAGAAGAAAGATAAAAGCGGCTAAAGCAGATAAAGAAATCTGGGATAGCTGCCAGGGACTAGCATTTTGAAAATAATTCTGCGGAGAATATATCCTTCTTTCATACGGAAGCGTTTTAAAAGGGATAATTAAGATTTAAGACTTGAACTGTGTTGAAAGTATATGAGCCGCCTTGATCTCCGGAGTAATTGGCTGAATGCCAAATGAGCAAAAAGCCTCGAGATAAGGCGTCAACTTCTCCTAAATGGACTAGAAAGATAAGGCAGCACCCATCTGATAAAAATTTGGTTCGGCTTACTAGAATTATGGCTGAGGAATCACAAGAGAAAACAACTCCGTCTTAAACGGGAAGTGGAAATCATAAAGCTGGAACAAAGACAGGAGCGGTTCCTGAAGGAGCCAAGCCACAGGAATGTCAACAAATGCCATCTGTGGAACTACTTGCTAATATTAAAGAAATGTTGAATGAATCTTTGGCGAAGCAGGAGGCTAATATCATGAAAGAGGTCAAAAAAGAGTTTTTTACCTCCCAAAAAGAGATCTTAACTGGCTTTCAAGATGGAGTGGAGGAACTGACATCTTTGGAGAAGCAAACCGAGCTTAATAAGGAGTTAAGCAAACAGCAGGAATCAAAATACAGGATATGGACTTGCGTCTAATTGCTATGGACGACAGAGATAGAAGAGTAACTATTCGAATCAGAGCCTTCCAGGAGCAGCAGGGGGAAAATCCAAAGATTTTGAGAAATAAGATAATGGAATGGATTAAGGATTTGGACCCCCAAACAGCTTGGGAAGATGTGGACATTGAAAGGATTCATAGAGTTGGAAACAAGAGAAGGGGGATGTTTCCAAGGGATATAATTGTTAAATTTGCGAATTATTATAAGAAAGAAAAGTTGATGCAAGCAATTAGACGTGCAGGACAACCGATGCTTCAATCAACACCAATACAGGTCTACAATGACTTTTGCCCTCAAACTATTCAATGGCGGAAAAGTGTGAGAATGTGTACAGTGACCCTGCAGAAGAAGGCTATTGCTTATAGCTGGGGTTACCCAGTGTTTCTGAGATTTGTGTGGCAGGGGAAACAACACAGAATAACATTTGCGAGCAAGGGATGGAATTGCTGGAGAAGTTGGGCCTGATCGAGGAAACTGCAGATGGAGGACAAGAACAGAAGGAACAAGAGGAGGCAGCAGGAGGAGGCAGTCTGTGACTGAGTTTTGGATTAAAAAGGGATAGAAGAAGAAAAATAAAGGGAGAGGAAGATCCACTGTCACTCCAGGTTGGTGAAGTCGCCTCCCCCCCCCTCCTGAAGAGTTCTAAAAGGGATTGGGAACTATTGCCCAGGAAGTTCCTGGTGATGAGGGGGGAGAAATTTGGGGTAAATGTGGGGGGGAGGGGGAGGGAGGGGGTATATGTAACACTGAGGGAGACCAATAAAGACTATTATGATTGGGAAGGTGGAAAATAAATTAAGAATTGCAACTTTAAATGTTAAGGGGCTGGGAACTGTTATTAAAAGGAAGAGGATAGAAGCGATGTTAAATAAAGAAAAAGCAGATATAATATTTTTGCAAGAAACTCATCAATCGAAAGAAGGTGTAAATGAGCTTAGGATGAAGGATGTGGGCGTTTATGAGAAGGCATATGGGACTTCTAAAGCGAGAGGAGTAGCGATGATTTCTAAAAAATGTGGTATCAATGTACAAAAAGTGAAGAGGGACGAAATGGGAAGAGATCTGATAATCTATTGTACTGTGGGGGAGAAGGAATATGTATTGATTAATGTTTATGCTCCAAATGAAAAACAGATGGAATTTTATGACAAAGTTTTTAATGCAGTGGGATATATGGGGAAAATGAATATGGTGATGACAAGTGACTTTAATATGGTGATGGATAAAGATAAGGATAAAGATAATATATTGAGAAACTTAAAAGGTGGTGGTAAAACTGGTTTAAGCAAAGTGATGGTTGAAAAAGCATTAGTAGATGTTTGGAGGTTATTAAAAGGGGAAGAAAGGAAATACACCTTTTATTCACCGAAGTATAAGAGTTATTCTAGGATTGATTATATTTTTGTGTCAAAGAATTTGATTTCTAAGATTATAGATTTGTGAAATAGGAGTTATTAAAGTCACGGATCATGCATTAATGAGTATGATATTTAAATGAAGAAAGATTATAGAGAAGCAAAGAGATGGAGAATGGATACAAAGATTTTAATTTATAAAAATATTGTTGAGAAAATGAAAAAAGAGATACAGACAATATGGGATATTAATGAAATAGGGCAAAACTCTCATGGGATAGTTTGAGACACGATGAAGGCGGTGGCAAGAGGGATATGTATTAGGGAATCGTGTACTTTAAGGAGACAACAGGAAGCACAAAATAAAAAGATAGAAAAGGAGGTAAGGCATTTAGAGGAACAATTAAGAATAACAAAGGATAGACGCCTATATGCTCAACTTCAAGCTAAAAAGAAGGAACTTGAGAAAGAGGATTTAGAAAGGGTGCAAAAGGAATTGTTATATTTGAAAAGGGATTTTTTTGAATATAGTAATAAAAATTCTAGGATGTTGGCCAGGTCCACTCAGTCGAAGAAGGCAAAGAATACGATAGGGACAATTAAAGATAAAACAGGGAAAAGCTGTAATTTAATGAAAGATAAATTAAATATATTTCAGGAATTTTATAAGGAATTATATGCATCAGAAATGGCCCCACAGGCAAGAGTAGTGGAGTATGTAGAGAAAAATTGGAAAATAAGATTACAAGGAGAAGATAGGGATTATATGGAAGGTTTGGTTCCAGAAAAAGAAATAGAAGGAATTATTGATAAATTAAAAGGAGGGAAATCTCCGGGTTTAGATGGGTTGGGGCCGGAATATTATAAGATTTTTAGGGAGCTACTGATACCGAGATTGAAAGTATTATTTAATAGTATAATAGAGGGAGGAAAGACCCCACCATCATGGGATCATTCTTTGATCATATTAATCCCAAAACCAGATAAGGACTTGACAGACCCAGCTTCTTATAGACCTATATCTTTAATAAATCAAGATTCAAAAATTTTTACGGCAATAATGGCAAAAAGAATGAGTACTTTTATAAATAAATATATTAGAAAGGATCAATGTGGATTTATTTCGGAGAGGCAAATGCCTAATTTAATAGGGAGAGTTCTGAGTATAATAAATGTTATTAAAAAAAGGAATATAAAAGCAGGGTTGATAGCATTAGACATTTTCAAAGCCTTTGATTGTGTGGAATGGCCAGCATTAAAAACAATTATAAAAACATTTGGGTTTGGAGACAAATTTATAGGAGTGATTGATCAGCTATATGCAAATAAAGCAGTGGTAATGGTTAATGATGGGTTAATGCAACAGATTAAATTAGCCCGGGGTACTAGGCAGGGGTGTCCACGTTCCCCGATATTATTGCAATAGTCATAGAAATTTTGGCAAATGTTATCAGGGAAGATGGAAGTTTAAAAGGGATAGGAGGAAAAGAAAAGATAAAAATTAATATGTTTGCGGATGATACACTATTGACATTAGAAAATCCTCTGGAGAGTGGGGAGGTGATAAAGAGGCATTTGAGAGAATTTGGGGAGATTACAGGATTGCAAGTAAATTGGAGGAAGTATGAAATGATGTTATTCAATTATAATAAGAAGGAAAGGGAGGAGTGTAATATAAAATTAGGTTTTAAGATTAAAAATATAGTTAATATTGCAAAAGATTTAGAAAGGTTAGAAGAAATTAATTTTAATAGTTTGAAGAAACAGATATTAAAAATTAGAGGTTTATAGAAAGTTAAAGCATTCGTGGTTTCGTAGAATAGCGGTTATTAAAATGAAGATTGTACCTAAGATTAATTTTTTGTTTAGAATGTTACCAATTAAAATAACGGAAGTAGAGTTAAAGAGTTGGCAAAATATGATAAATGCTTATTGTAATGGAGATAAAAAAGCAAGGATTAACAAAGGGAAATGGTATAAGACACAAAAGAAAGGAGGGTTGGGACTTCCAAATATAAAGATGTATTATATAGCTAATCAATTAAGATATGTTATAAATAGTATAATAGGGGAAGAAGAGTTAGAATGGTTGGAGACGCAGACAGGAAAAATAGAGTTAAAATTACAAAATATCTTTTTTAGCAAAATACAAAAGAAAAATTGAAGGGAACGGAAAATCCACTATTAAAAATATTTTAGAGATTTGGGAGAGATTTAAAGAAAAATTAATACCAGGAATATCTCCTCTAACTCCAGTTGTAGTACTGGAAAATTTCCCAGGGAATGTAAAAAGAGAGTTGGAAGGGGGATTGAGGGGTCAGAAAATTATTGAAAGATTGGTTGAAAAGAATGATTAATAAGGAGCAAATAGAAGAGATTTTAAGAGGACATAAGATATCTTGGTTCAAATGTATACAATTAGAACAATGGACACAGGATTGGAAAAAGAAGAATAAGCATTGTAGAGATAATACTAGATTTGAAGATTTAATAGAATCAAGAGAAAAGAAAGGGGAAAATAAAAGTAAAAAAGGTTTGATCAGTGAAATTTATAAAATTTTGATAGAGGATGGAGACCCTCGAGATTCTCTTAAAACGATATGGGAAGATGATTTAAAGGAACAAATTAGTGATTATAACTGGGGGAGGATTTGGGATGCAAGAATGTTAAAGTTATTATCAGTTAGGATAAAGGAGAATTATTATAAATTAGTATGGAGATGGTATTTAACACCAGAAAGATTACATCAGATAGACAAGAAAATCTCAAAGAACTGTTGGAGGGGATGCCAGGAGGTTGGAACATATTTTCATATGTGATGGACTTGTGAGCATGTACAAAAATTTTGGAAAAGGGTGTTTAAAAAATAAGTGAAATAATGGGAAGTAATATGGAACCAAGTCCAAAATTGGCTTTACTTTCAATATGGGATAAAGGAATTGGGAATCCAAGTATGAGGGAATTGATTAACAACCTCCTGGCACCCGTAAGATTAATGATAGCTAAGAAGTGGAAAATGCAAGGGAATTATACAATAGAAGAATGGTATAAAGAAACATGGGATATTGCGCTTAATGATAAATTAACATGTAATCTAAAAGTAAAGAGGGGATTATCCAGGAAGAATGATTTTGAAACTATTTGGTGTCCATTTTTGGAATTTGTATTAATAAAGGGGAAAGGTTGTACACCTTTAAAAGATTCTTTACAATTTTGGGAAAATGTATAATATAAATGAATAAATGAAGGTCTCATTGGGTTGGGGAGCACAGGGGGGTTGTAAAGGGTTGTTAGTTTGTATTGTATTTTATGTTGTGATTATGTTGTATTTTATGTTGGGAAAAAAAAAAAAAAAGGAACCTGCTGCACCAACATCCTCCGGGATCCAGGGAGATGCTTGGCACGGTGGCCTGTCCAGCACCAATGCCGCGGCTCAAGCTGTAATGGCAACCCAGTCCCGATTGGAAGCATGCCCAGCTGTTCAACACTTGTCCTCAGTGTGACACAGCACATGCCCGGAATGCAGGAGGTACCATGTTTAATCCCCGGCTTCTCCAGGTAGCACAAGGGAAGGATGCTGCCTGAAACCCTGGAGTTCTGCTGCCAATACCGGGCTAGGTGGACCAATGGTCTGACTCAGTATGAGGCAGCTTCCTATGCTCCTAGGATATGGCATTCACAGCACCCAACTGACACCTCAATTGGGTGTTATCCCCTTCTAGCGAGGCAATGGGCTTCAAAACTGTGGGAATATCAGGGCATCCCCATGGGGGGTGGGGGGGGAACTACACCTGTTGCTCTAGCCACACACCCCGGCTCATCTCTTGGGTGGCATCAGGACCACCAAGAAGGTCCTGCCCATATGCCCTTTCCCCTGGAGATGCCACGGATCAACCAGGAACCCCCTGCATGCAAAGCGGCTGAGTAGCCAGTGGGCTACAAGCTCGCCTTAATCAAATACTTATGATTAACACATTTATTCATTGGATTTAGATTCTACCTTTCTTCCATTATGGAACTCAAGGTGGCTACATGCAGTTACAACGTGGTCTCCCATCCAAGCAATGACTGGACCAAGACCTGCTTAGCTTCAGCCAGTTCATTGTCTCATATGCCTTCAGACCATGTCCTGGGGTTGCTATCAGGCCAGTGGCCTGAGCTTGGGGATTAGAGTATGGGGCATCACGTAGCTGAGGAACATAGGAAGCTGACTTGTACTGACTCAGACCATTGGTCCATCCAGCCCAGAACCATCAACACTAGGGATGATGCGAGAGTCTGCCTGAGCCTGCAAGGACAGCGGATGCCCTGGCGTCCAGTTCTCATGGACCCTGGCAGACCCATATGGTCCTGGGATGGAGCCATGCCATTAGTGCGGAGGCAGAAAATATGCGTTTTCTCCAGCCTTGGGGAAATCATGCATTCCTCCCCCTGCCCTGCACCTATGACACAATATGATGCAGAATGGAAGCCTGAGAGACCCTAAACCGACAATGCCATGGGATCAAGTAGAAATCCCCCACTCTCACCTTCTGGAAATGGCGAAGACAGCATCTGTGGAACCACTGTCGCCACACCTAATTCAGCCAGCAGTTCATAAACAATGTCATAGACAATGATATTGAAAATTGCTGGCAATTCTAATAGAATCAAGAGGGTCACATCCCTCTGTCTCTCTCCCAAATCAAGTAATCCCTTGGGCAATAGAGATTTAACCCTTCTGGGACAACTTGAACCAAGAGGAAACGCTCATTTATGAAACACAGCAGGCTGGCACAGCCTTGCTAGTACTCTCGAGTCGAATCCATGTGAAAGTGATTCTACACGCAATATATTTCACAAACATGTCATAATGAGCCACCAACAGTCCAATACATCCCCACTCAGGCTGAAGTTCAAAGGTCTCCAAAACACATGGAAAAGATCCTCTGGAGGACACTGAGAGGATGCAATGGTGGAGAAGAAAAATAGCTTCTCTGCCACCCTCACTGCCACAAAGTAGGTCCAATAATGAGCTCATATTAGTGTTCTACTGGATTTGTCATGACTTTTCCTCCACTTGAGTTCTAGCCATCTACTCATTTGCTTCATCAGTTTACGTGTATATCAAAGTTCACACCATATGAAAAATCCTCCAGAGCCCACTGGAAGCCATTAGCTTTGGTGGAGGACCATCCAAATCGCAATGGCCAAGAAGAGAAATTCACCCCATTGTCATTTATCAACTAAGGAAAAGGAATCCTTACCCTGAGATGCCACAGCTTCAGACTCCTCCAGCATGACTTCCTTGGACAGAGCTCTTTGGCCTGGATCCCGGAGAGCAATCTTCCCCTCCCCAAAGTACTCTAGCTGCGGAAGAAGAGGGAAAAGGTCTCTCCTCAGGAATATTCTCCCTCACATACACCACTGCTCTCTGTTCGGAATGGGACTTTCCCCCTTTATACACCGTTGTGTATTTTCTGGCTTTACTTCTTCTAAGCTGCCTTAAACTTTGGGGGAAGGTGGAAATGGACCACATAAATTACTTACGTGGGATTTCACTGCCCTAGCTTGTTTCCCTTTATGGTCTAGTTTTTTCAAGGTGCTCGATCTAGAAAAGGCCTGATGTTTAAGCTCTAAATATCTTTCCATCCTCCTTCTCCTTTCCCCCCCTAAGAAATGTAATTATTGATTGTTAACATTTCAATCCCACATCTGCTCCAAGGAGTTCAGGGTGGCACACATGGTCCTGCCCAATATATCTTCCCAACAACCCAGTCAGGTAGGTTGGGCTGAGTAATTGGAAGAGCTCTGTAGCTGACTGGCGATTTGGAGCCTGGGACTTTTGGACAGCGGAACTGCCAGGGATGGACCACGGGGTCAACACCGGGGGAGGGCGCCAGCGGCAATCAGGCCATGCCCCAGTGCATGGGCAGAGCAGGATCTACCAAGGATGACGCTGCTTGCCACAGCATCCGTTCCTCTTCTTTTTAAAAGCATTTTAATCAGGGGTCAGCCGAGCAAGCATATACCTGGTTACAAATGCTCATGCTATGATTTGTACTTTAAAAAGATGTTATCCTTTTCTAGAAGAAAATGGCTGTTTTTCCTAAGTTAATGGGTTTAGCATGGAAAGAGCAGAAGAAAACTTCCTTTTATTGCTATACTCATGAGATTCTTAAGATACAAGTGAGTTCAAAATGCAGAATTGCACACCTCAGGATATTTCTACTTTTACAGTTTGCAAAGAGGGGTTTTTTGGGGGAGGGGGGTGTTCCAAGGTGTCAGGAATGTATTAGCAGCTGGGGAGGCAGGGAGGGGGACCATATGTAAAGGAGGACAGGACTCCTGTATCTTTTACAGTTGTATAGAAAAGAGAATTTCAGCAGGTGTCATTTGTATGCATGCAGCACCTGGTGAAATTCCCTCTTCAACACAACAGTTAAAGCTGCAGCCCTGCCCTCTTGACCAGATATAAAAGAGGGCAGGGCTCCTGCAGCTTTAACTGTTGTGATGAAGAGGGGATTTCACCATAACCTCCTTTTCATATGGTCACCCTAAATTCTGGAGAAGACCAATTTCACAGAGCCGCAGCTGAACCTCGGTTTCTCCCATCTCGAAGAGCCCCGAGTTCTAATCCTCCACTCTCTCTGGGAGGGAAATGGAAACTGCCGGTTGACGGAACACCAAACACGGCTCTCCTCCTGTTACAAAGCGCTAAAGCAGCTCCCCCCTATTGCAGTCCGCACCAGGGCAGCCCCAACGTCAGCGCCCCATGGAGACTGCAGGGAGTTCTGGGGGTGAAGCAGGCAGGAAGACCGTGCGATGGACTGCACAGAGCTCAACCCACTTTCCCTGCGATACAGAGTGGGGTTTCCTCCCCACCCAACCACGCTGCCTCCTCCCCTCCTCCCGCCCCCTGGATCGCTGCCAAGGGGGCAGAGAGGATCCGGTGGGGACTTCAAAGACGTTCATGCAATAGGAAAGAGGCGGCTCTTTGGACCCTCCTTTGCAGCTGGACGGCCTGGATCGGGCCCCGTCCAAGGATTCCCAGTGGGAGGTTGGGGGACTCTGCCCCACTTTTCCCCTCCACCCCCCTCGGGCAAGTCCTTCGTCTCCCTTCCTCCTCCTCCTGCCTCACCGACTTGCAGTTCCTTTCCTGCTCTCTCCAGCATCAGCCTCCCGCTCCGCACGTGTCCTCCGCCTCTTTCCTGGGAGACAGAGACAGGTGCGCTCACCATTGTCTTCCCCTCTTCAAGTTTCCTGCCTCTCTAGGAAGCACAACTCAGTTCATTTCACCCTCGGAGCAGAAACGATGGCAGAAACTCTCCCCCAAGGAAGGCGAGAGAGGAACATTCAAAGGGAAATGTCAGACCAGAACAAAAGAATTGCAAAAAAAAAAGTGAATGACTAAGAGAGTATAATCAAATAGGAGGCTGGTGGTGCTGTTATAAATCTGTAAACTCAGGAAATGGTTCTAAAATATATTATTAAGGAAGGCACGGTAGGAAAACGAGACTGTCACTTTTATGCAACAGTGCCTCCCATGTTAAGGGCCGTCAGTAGAAAACACATTCAGCCATGTTAAAGTGATAATTGGGGGGGGGGGGTCATTCTAACAGCCATAAAATCGAAAATGTTTCACCAATCTTTCTGAAATGTACATGTGCCAGAAAGAAATGTTGGTTTTACATTACCTGAAAATTTCAAGAAGATTGGTGAAAACTTGAGGGAAGGAGAGCAGTTTAAGGTAGAAAAGCAAAACAAACCTGTCTCCCTGTTTTTGTATAATGAATTTGGGTTTATGAGATTTGTGCTCACGATTTGCATAATTTCTAGAGCCTTATTAATCAATCCAGCGGTGGGGTCTTCTTCCTCCTTCACTGTAGTTGGTGGAAAGCTTTTCGTTTTTTAAAAAATTCCCTTCTGTTGATTTTTAAGGAATATTTTTACCGCTCATTCAAGTCAATGCAGAGGCCTTCTTCCCTCAGCATGAGACATGCTCAGTAGCGTCACCACCAAGTATCAGTAATCGAAGGTTATCAGGATGCAACAAATTACATTGAGGCATCAAATGCCCGGGATATTGTTTTATTATGGTTTAGAAAAATAGTTTCGTTGAATCATTTATTGTACATGTAGTCCATCACAGGAGGGAGGGGGTGAGTTGTATGTGACAAGTGCCACATCTCTCTCCTGTGTACGTTGTATTGAATAAACCTGTTGGATCGGACTTTGCCTATTCCTGGTGATTCTTCAACTCGAGGATTAGGGAAATTTCCTTAACACATGCTTGCAGGATGATTGGATGGGGCTAGGTCCTCACAACCATCTTAATGAGCACACCTAGAGCATGTACAGACATCCAGTGGAATGTGTGAATACCCTTAACATGAGCTATGATCCTGGCACATCCTTTTCCAACCACACATACAAAAATAGCACATGGTCACACAGTCTTTCTGCCTTCACAAAGTCAGCACATGGGCACTAAACACCATGTTTCCATAATCTACTGTAATTAATGTGTACATCAGTTTTGTGCCTGTATAATCAGGGTGATTATAGGGTGACCATATGGAAAGGAGGACAGGGCTCCTGTATCTTGGATAGAAAAGGAAATTTCAGCAGGTGCCTTTGTTTTTCATGCAGCACCTGGTGAAATTCCATCTTCATCACAACAGTTAAAGCTGCAGGAGCCCTACCCTCTTTTGGATCTGGCTGAAGTTCAGCCTATGTTATGTATAGATCGACAGACAAATAGATTACTCAGATCAAGGGTCATTGAATAGAGAAGCAAGAATGGATCACCTTCTGTCTTAACCTTTTTTTACCAGTTCCCTCATTTTAGAAAAGTTTTTGGAAGTCAAATATGACTGGGTTGTACTTCTTTGGCAATTTCCCACTTAAACATAAATTACAATTGATACCCCTATGGCCACTGTTTCCAACTTGTTCAACAACATTCACTTCTCATACTAGATCCTGTATGACACCATTTAGGATTAAATCCAGGGTCACCTCCCTTCTGGTTCCTTCCTGTTAATTTTGATCACTATTTCTTTTGCAAACACTTAAGCTTTAATTTAACACACACACACAGGTCTACTAAGAATTACAGACCTATGATGCAGTTGAACCTAGGCAACAAATGCTTATGCTAATAAAATGGTTAATCTTTCAGGGACCACAGGGGTGGAGAGACGCATTAACCTGGTCTGCCCCCAGAAAGTTATGGATTCCAAGCAATTCCTGAATGCTCTCCGGCAGTTTTCACTTCCTAAAATTCTGTCGAGGGCCTTGTTGTACTGCAGAATAGCCAAGTGCAAAGGGCCATTGATACAATCATTCCTAAGTGCTCTCTTCAGCAGCCCTAGTTTACCGGGTGCTCCGGACAATGCAACGGGTCAGAAGACAGCTGGAAGGCAATCGAACATACATAGGAAGATATACACCTACACACACACACACACACACACACACACACAGCATAGTGGTCAAGGCAGCAAAGAAAGCTTACTTTGCCACCTCCAATGCATCCTCAAATAGCCATCCGGCTAGGCTTTTCTGAGTGGTTTGGGGGTGAACTTCCACTGAACCCAGTGGATCCAATACAGGAACCCTCAGAGGCCCACTGTGATGAGTTTAAAAACACTTTGAGGATAAAACCGCTCACCTTCATGCTGACTTGAACACTAATATTGATACAGCTTCTGCTGGGCTGTCCAGTCTATTGCCTTATCCTGTTCTGTGGGATCAATTTTGGGTTTTGGAGCCTGAGGATGGGGACTAGATGTTTGCATCTGTTCAACCCACCACATTGCCCATCATGGCTTATTTGAGCAAGCCACAAGACGCTGACCAGATGGATCAGGGCAGGAGTGAAAACATAATTGCATGATGGGGGGGGGGGTCCCTACTGCCTTTTTAAAATCAATTTTTATTGTAAGTTTCAACAATACTGTTGTAAGATAATTCAAAATTCCCTTATGCGTGCCTCTGAAATTATAGTTAATAAAGTGTGTCTCATGAAAGACCTCAGGTTAACTTGACACCAGAGTTAAAGCACGTAGAGGAATTGCTAAGTAGCTACATTCCTAAGAGCAGAAAACAAAGGTTAAGGCAGGAACTGACATATCAATGAACCCTGTTTCCTTGAGAGACAGGCTATCTGATAAAGATTGCAATGTTTGTGTATTCCGTCTCTTAGTTAAAGAACGAGTTAACTTCATCTACATCAGAAGATTCTTTGAAGCCTATGTGTATTCAAGATAATTAGAAATCAGTTACTGTTTAACTGAGCAGAAATCCATGTATCCTTGTGTGATTTTTTTTCTATTTAAGGTTGATCAAAATATGTATTCGGTACCATTTCTAGGTTTTGATTCCTAAATGGTCACTTCTTGCAAGAAGGAGAATTAAAGTTTTCGATCTTACACGTGTCTTTCGTCTGATTGGGATAGTGACGGTTGGGACACGAAACTACCTGAGTCTAATTTCAAGACTCTTACCACAAATGGCGAGCCAAGCCAGGAGGCCCAACTAGATGATCATCGCGCCCTTTTTCAGACTGGAACAAGCCCTGCCGGCATAGGTGAGTTTTTACCTAAGGGAAACTTACAGTCTGGGGAAGGACGGGCGGTCATCAACCAAGGCTACTCCCTTCAATGAATGTAAGATCGAAGGATATAAAGCAGGTAAAAGGTCTTCGGTAATATTTTTAAGGGTCTTCGGTGATATTTTGGTGAAAGCTTATAAAGAGGTGGTGAAAGATACACACGCAGCAAAAACCAAGATATTGCGGGTAGTGAAGACCGGGAAATAGTTCAATAGATGTGTTTTGGAAACATATTGAACTATAAATATTGCGGGTAGTGAAGACCAGGTTGATTATCTTCTAGAATATTTGGTTTGAGTTTTGCAACGAAATCAAATATTACTGGAGAGAAGATAAATAAAAGGAATAAATGGGAGGAAAACCAAGTATTCCGGAAGGATCTCCATTGGATGTAGTCCTGGAGAAATGGAAAACTCTCCCGGGAAAATCTGATTTAAAGAAAAGTCGACTTATTAAATTATGTGTAGATACATGGCCAGAATTGGGAGAAAAAAATTGGCCACGTATTGGAACATTTGAAAAGGGTATACTGAGAAATTTAAAAGGTGTTTTAGAGGTATCATATCCTGGACATTTAGAATACTTGTATGTTTGGATCCATGTTGCAGAAGGTTTCAAAATTAAGCCTTCTCAGGTATTTTTTCAAAGTACTGATCAGAAAGTTTCTATGGCAACTGCACCCCCACCTCCTTATTGCCCTCCAGAGGAAAGTGCACTTCCTCAAAAGGGACTTTATCCATTGTTGAATAACGTTCAAACTGTAGTAACAGCACCTGCAGTTGCGGCAGTTCCTGCAGTAGGGGGAGCTCCTGCCATTCCAGCAGTACCAGCACAAGTGCAGAGTTTTACAACATATGTGCATACTCCTTTTAAACCTAGAGATTTGGTATTGTGGTCAACTACAACCCCTAAACTAGCAGAGGATCCTGCAGGATTTTTGAGTCAATTTGGGACAATAATGAATACTTACCATTCCACTCCAAGTGATTTACATCAATTATGTACATCCTTATTGAGTCCGGCTGAAATGAATGATTTAAAGCGGAGGGTAACTGAGGAATTGAATAGAGCTCCTTTAATGGGAGCTGGTGGTCCGCTAAATGCATACCCAGATCCTACTTTTCAGCCTGACCCAAATACTCCTATGGATCGAACTCTGATGCATCAATATCAAACTATGATCCAGACTATTTTGACACAAATGGGACAAAAAACTGTAAACTGGTCAAAGGTAAAATTGGTGCTCCAAGATAAAGATGAAATGCCAGCTGACTATTTGGTTCGCCTTTCCCGTAGTCTCCGCATGTATGGTGGTATTGATCCTGAGGCAGTAGCAAATGCGTCTTTGGTAGTTGGAATCTTTGTAGATCAGGCAGCCCCAGATATTAAGGAGTATTTTGTGAAGCATAAACCTGGTTGGCAGAGAGATACAGTGGCGCAAGTATTGGCTACAGCGCATCATGTATTTTGTGGAAGAGAGGAAAAATTGAAGAAGGAAAAGAAAAAACAGGGAGAAGATGATATGAAAGTTTTGGCAGCTGCACTCACAGAAGGATTTTGTGGAAGCGCTCGTGGCAGGGGCCGTGGACGTGGTAGAGGAGAAAGAGGAAGAGGATTTTCAAGAGGAGGATGGAGAGTAGGAGAAAGAAATGTTGATGAAAGTGAGAAGGGATGTTGTTTTTTTTGTAAAAAGCCAGGACACTGGAAGAAAGATTGTATTTTGAGACAACAGTCTAGTCAAATGCAAGGAGCTGAGGTGATGTCACAATGACTGGTAGAAAGAGATTTAGGAAAAGAAGTGGAAAAAGCGGAGACTGGGGAAATGCCAAATTCATGGAAATTAAAATTAAATAAACCATTTTTGACTTTGACCATTAATGGACAGCCATACAATTGTCTTCTGGATACCGGTGCGGCCAGAAGTATGTTAAATAAAACTGTTTTGCCTCTTTCTGGATATAGAGAAAGGGTGGTAGGAATCGATGGGATTTCTTCTTCCACTCCCCTTAGCACTCCGGTGCAAGTTAAAATTGGGCCCCTTACATGTGATCATTCGTTTCTTATGATGTCTAAAAGCCCTGTGAGCTTATTGGGGAGAGATTTATTGGCAAAATTAAATGCCACTATAAAATGTACTGCTGATGGTGTGTTTGTGTCCCTTCCTGCTGAGAATGTATTGGCTTTTATGAGTGAAACAGAAGAAATAGATGGCAACACACTCCCACTGGAGCTCCAGGAAATACCCTCTCATTATTGGGCAGAAGATTCTGGGGAAGTAGGGCTCTTAAAGTCAGCTGCCCCAGTTAAGATCACTGTCCGTAATGACATGGTACCCCCAAGGGGAAAACAATATCCCCTTTCAAAAGAAGCCCAAGAATGTATAGGAAAAACAATTGAGAAATTTTTAGGACAGGGAATTTTGGTTCCATGTTCATCTCCATGTAATACTCCGATAATGGCTGTGAAAAAAAAGAGTGAACCGGGGAAGGCTCCCACTTATCACTTAGTAATGGATATGAGGAAAATCAATGAATATGTAATCCCTAGACACAATGTGGTCCCGAATCCTGCCACCATTATGTGTAGTATACCTATTTCTGCACGGGTGTACACAGTTTTGGATTTAAGCTCTGCTTTTTTTAGTATCCCAGTACATAAAGATTCTCAGTATTTATTTGCTTTCACATGGCAAAATAAAATTCAATATACTTGGCAAAGATTAGTTCAAGGTTATGTAGAAAGTCCAACAATATTTACACAAATTGTACACCAAGATATACAAGGAATTATATTTCCTAGACAGTCCACACTTGTGATTTATGTTGATGATTTATTATTATGTGCAGAAACGGAGGAAAATTGTAAAATTGATTCAATTCACTTGATCAAGGCCTTAGGAGAACGTGGACATAAAATTGCAAAAAGAAAATTACAATGGTGTAAAAGAGAGGTGGAATATTTGGGACATGTCTTGTCAGAGGGAACTAGGAAATTGTCTTGTAAGCGTATACATGCAATAATGCAGGCAAAGGTGCCAAAGACAAAAAGTCAAATTCGTGCTCTGTTAGGAATGTTGGGTTATTGTAGAGCATGGATCCCTAGCTTTTCACAAATTGTTAAACCCTGGTTAGAAAAAACAAAAGCAGAAGCCCCAGAAGAAATTGAATGGACTAAAGCAGATGAGAATGCCTGGAAAGAAGTAAAATCACTTCTAGTCTCTGCTCCTGCCCTAGGTCTCCCTGATTATCAGAAAGATTTTATTTTATTTGTACATGAAAGAAAAGGTGTTGCATCTGGGGTTTTATGTCAATATTTGGGTTCGCATCGGAGACCTATAGGGTATTACTCAGCACAATTGGATCCAGTTGCACAGGGATATGCTGCCTGTTTAAGGAGTATAGCTGCAGCAGCTTTGATTGTTGAAAAAGTACAAGATATTGTGCTTGGACACCCATTACAATTATGGGTTCCACATGCTGTTTCTGCGTTATTAACGCAAAAGAATACTCAACATTTTACAAATGCAAGATATACAAAATATGAGACTTTATTATTGCAAACTCCTGAATTGACTGTGTTAAGATGTAACGTACTTAACCCTGCCACTTTATTACCAGAAATGGATACAGAGGCTCCACATGATTGCATTGAAGTAATTAAGGAAGTACAATTGCCAAGAGATGATTTAACTGATATGCCTCTAGTGGACGCTGAATTAATGTGGTTTGTAGATGGATCTTCAAAGATAATAGCAGGAGTCAGAAAGACTGGTTTTGCTGTTGTCTCATTGACAGAAATTATTATTTCTGGACCTCTCCCAGGAAGTAAAAGCGCTCAAGCTGCAGAGCTTATAGCGTTAACAAAAGCATGTCAAAAAGCGAAAAACAGAAAATTAACTGTGTATTCTGATTCAAAATATGCAATTGGAGTATGTTTTGCAACAGGATCGTTGTGGAAAGAAAGAGGGTTTATTACTGCAGATGGCAGACCCATTTCCAATGGAGCAGAAATAGATGCCCTTCTGGGTGCTATACATCTGCCCCTTGCCCTCGCAATTGTTTACTGCAAAGCGCACGGTTCGGGGACTGATGAGGTGACAAGAGGAAATAGGAGAGCTGATGACGAAGCTAAGGCCGCTGCTCTTCGTCCTTTACCCTTTAATCTGATGGCGGCAGCAGAAGTGGATGTGCCTCCTTTGATGTCGAAAGATCTAAGTATTTGGTGGGAAAAGGCGGATGCAAGGGAAAAAGAGATATGGAGTGCGGCGGGCGCAGAAGAAAAAAGTGAAGGGCAGTGGGAAATGCCAGACGGGAGATTAGTATTGCCAAAAGCAGGATTAAGGGCAGTGGTTTCAAAACAGCATAATCAGGGGCATGAGGGACAGACTAGATTGGCATTAGCAATTGCAAGAAATTGGTTTGCCCCTGGGGTCCATCAGATGGCAAAAAGGGTGGTGCAAGCTTGTACTGTGTGTGCTAAGGAAAATGCAAAACCTCAGCCTCCGGGCCAAATAGGGGGAAGGCCCTGGGTACAGCTCCCTTTTGAATCAGTCCAAATTGACTTTGCCCATATGCCACGCTTCCAAAAGTATCAATGGATGTTAGTAATTTTAGACAAGTTAACAGGCTGGATAGAGGCATTTGCATGTACACATGCAACTTCACGAGAAGTAGCTAGGCATATGATGAAAGATATTATTCCCCGTTTCTGCCCACCAAGAATAGTGGATTCAGATCAAGGGTCTCATTTTACTGCTTCCTTAATGAGAGACTTGTCAAAATGCTTAGGGCAACAATGGGTTTTGCATACTCCCTATCACCCACAATCCTCAGGTCAAGTAGAACGCATGAATGCTACCCTCAAGAGGAAACTTACAAAAATGTGCATTGCTTCAAAATTGGCATGGCCAACTGCTCTCCCTTTGGTTCTTTATTCTATCAGAACCACTCCAAGGCAACCTACAGGTTTGTCACCATATGAAGCATTGTATGGGAGGCCCCCCCCAATAGGAGGAGAATATGCAAGGCCATATGTAACTTTACTAGGAGGAGATGAAGATCTTGTTGCTTATATTATACAGCTCCAGAAGCAGTTCCAGAAGATCAGGCGGCACGTGATAGATGCCCAACCTTTGCCACTGGATACTCCTGCACATCCTTTCCAGGCTGGTGATGAAGTATACGTGAGAATCTGGACAGCAGACGGTTTGGAGGAGCGATGGTCAGGCCCTCATCTTGTATTGATGACCACTCATACAGCGTTGAAAGTAAAAGGAAAAGGAGCTTGGATTCATTACACGCATTGTGCTAGGAAAAACCCACAAGGACCTTTTGATCTCGCTGGCGCGGGAGGGGTCGAAAGTGAGGACGTCTCGCTACGAGGGATCAACGCGTGTCCTTCTCCGAATTGCGTGGACGAAGCAGGACAAGAAGCAGAGGCAGAGGAGGAACAGGCTCATCATCCAAAAATTGACAAAACGTGGGCCGTGTTACCCACACCAGAATTACACTCTCCTTCAGTGGAACCGCAGTGGACAGTGAGATTTACTGACAAAGAAACACACCCTTTAAAGTTAAGGTTTCAAAAGAAATAAATATGAAAGTAATATTCATTTTATATTGTATAAACTTTTGTATACCAAAAGGACAATCAAATTGGTTTAAAAGACATGCTTTAGAAATGTTTAATCGCTGGGGGAATGATTCAATTTTGTATTACGAACATCCAGCAGCAATAAGAGCATTTTCAGTATTACCTGCTCTTATTGAAAGTCCAGATGTAATAGTTGGAGCATTACAGCAAAAGAATACTTTGTTTTCTGATCCCAGTAATTTAAATGAAGTTGACTTCAGGAAGTTCAAATATAGCATATATACCCCTGGGATGTGTTTTTGTTGTCACCATTCAGGAATATGGAATGAAAAATGGAAAGATTGGATAAGACAAAGAGATTTCTTGAGGAATTTGGGAAATTACTCTACTTGCACAGAAAAGTTTTGGTTATGGGGAAACTCTAACTCCTCATATCATACTAAGGTACTGTTAAATGAAACTGTGTTCCATGAGATGTACCCTTATTATCCTATATTTCATCCCACCTATCAAGGAATAGGAAGTATTTGTTCAGGATGGCAACTCAGAGATCCAAATTTATGGTTTTTCTATGATGGATGGGCAACAAACTATCACCCAGGAAATTACCAGTGTGTAGGAGTAGGATATTTGACCCTACCGGTCCAAATAAGTAAATCAGAAATGAATAAAAGAAAAAAAAGGGCAACTCAAGGAAGAGCTGGTGAATTGTTAGGAAAGCTTGGACCAAATTGCAATGATATGGTTATAATAGGAAAACAACTGTCAAAAACTGAAAGAGACAGAGTGGGCGGTGGATTAATAACAGGAATCTTAACCTTAGGTGCTTACCCTGGAATAATAGCACAAGAAAATAGAAAGAGTATTTTGGGTCTTACATGCCGTTTAGAAAAAACTATTAATGCAACAGAGATAATTGTACGGGCAATGCAGTCAGAGATTGGAGAATTAAATCAAGAACTTATTCAGCATAGAATGGCTCTTGATTACCTCCTAGCAAAGCAGGGAGGTTTTTGTAAAATTATCCAGAAAGGTTGCAAAGTAGTTTTTCATGATATGAATAAAACTATCGAAGATGAGTTGTCAAAACTACAACAAATGGTAATAGACAATTACTCTGGAGTAACAAATCCATGGGATTGGCTAAATTCCTGGTTGCCAAATTGGAATTGGTTAAAACAAATAATTATATTTGTATTGATTATAATAATGATTGTTTTAATTACTCCCTGTGTCTTTCAATGTATGATGAAGTTTTGGAAAAAAAGAGTGCATAAACAGATGTTAATTATGTATCAGAACATGCCTGGTGAAAGCATAACTGACAATAGGATGAGAGAGCTACAAACTTGGATTGAATTATCTAGTCTGGAGAATGATCCTAATGACGTTTAAAGACGCATTGGATCAAAACGGAGGAGTGTTGTAAGATAATTCAAAATTCCCTTATGCGTGCCTCTGAAATTATAGTTAATAAAGTGTGTCTCATGAAAGACCTCAGGTTAACTTGACACCAGAGTTAAAGCACGTAGAGGAATTGCTAAGTAGCTACATTCCTAAGAGCAGAAAACAAAGGTTAAGGCAGGAACTGACATATCAATGAACCCTGTTTCCTTGAGAGACAGGCTATCTGATAAAGATTGCAATGTTTGTGTATTCCGTCTCTTAGTTAAAGAACGAGTTAACTTCATCTACATCAGAAGATTCTTTGAAGCCTATGTGTATTCAAGATAATTAGAAATCAGTTACTGTTTAACTGAGCAGAAATCCATGTATCCTTGTGTGATTTTTTTTCTATTTAAGGTTGATCAAAATATGTATTCGGTACCATTTCTAGGTTTTGATTCCTAAATGGTCACTTCTTGCAAGAAGGAGAATTAAAGTTTTCGATCTTACACGTGTCTTTCGTCTGATTGGGATAGTGACGGTTGGGACACGAAACTACCTGAGTCTAATTTCAAGACTCTTACCACAATACAAAACAATAAAAATGCAAGTGTATCTACATAAGTTAAAGGGCCAAGTTTCAAACATTACAACGTTCTTAAAAAAACTAAAAAGGAAAAAAATACACATGAACTTCAGTAAAGAAAGACCAAATATCCAAATATGAGTCCCTTAATGAATGGTGCCAATAGACCACTCTTTCAAATGTTACTAATGTCGTTAGATCTTCAATCCATTGCATTATAGTCAGTGGGCTTTTATATTTCCAGTGTGTGGAAGTATCAGTATTTTAGCAGTTAAGAGGGCACGAAAAATCCAATTACACAGACCATAATTGAAGGGAATATGCACATGAGAAAATATTAAAGAGCTTTCCAATGCAAAGTTTATCCTTCTGATGACTTCCTTCCCAATGGAGGCACCTATTGAGCAGTTCCAGAACATGCACAGAAAAGAAGCATTAACTGTATAACACCACCAACAATTTGCCAGGTTAGTCAAACCTTTATTAAGAAGACATGGTGGCATCTAATAGACCCGAAACAAAGGTTTTTGCTGAATAAGCGAGGTTGATTAGACAAATAGCATATTCCAATTCCATTCCTGCTGAAAACCCCACATACCATATTTATTCATGGATAATAAGTATTTGAAAAGCAGTCAGACTGTAATGTGCATGACATTATATGCCACAAATCTGACTGCTGAGATTGTGGGAGGAGCTCTGTCAGCCTTAATATGTCGAGAACCTAATGCCATCCATTTGGAGAAAGGATCAAGACAGGAAAATTCCAAAACTAAACTTGGTGGACTATTTTCCTTTCCTGCCTTTTCATACTTTCTGCTACATAACAGAATAACACAGTTACATTAGTGGGGACTAGCACTTTGTTTCGCTGGCACAAAAAAAGCTGGATTTTCCCCACTCCAAAAAAAAAAAACCTAGCGAAATTGCTTTTAAAAACTGAAAGCAAAACTGGATGGTAAATGTTACAAAGTAGCTCTCTTTTGAGTGAACAGTACTGACTCTGTTTTGAGATACAGCCAAAATGCCAGACATATTCTTCCCCAGGTTCAGCCAAAGTGAGAGAAAGACACAGGAATGGGGTGAGGAGAAATCAAGTAAGGCAAGAACAAGGAATTCAGTTTCTAACAGACTTCCCAAAATTAGGTTGACCATATGAAAAGGAGGATAGGGCTCCCGTATCTTTAACAGGAAGGGGCATTTCAGCAGGTGTCACTTGTATACATGCAGCACCTGGTAAAATTCCCTCTTCATTAGGCTGACCAGATAAAATCCAGGTCAGGGCTCATGTAACTTTAACAGTTGTAGAGAAAAAGGAATTTCAGCCAGTGTCATTTGTATGCAATTAGTTCCTGGTGATATTCCCTCTTCATCACAACAGTTAAAAGTGCAGGCACTATACTAGAGTGACCATATACAAAAGAAGGCAGGGCCCCTGCAACTTTAACTGTTGCGATGAAGAGGGAAATGAAACCTCAATGAAATACCATTCCACATCCCTCCTGTGAACTTGCTTCTCATTGGAAATTTACCTTTCTTCAGATGTAGTCCAAGAAGCAGTGTATCTACAGAAGGGAAATTATAGAAATTTTAAATAAACATACTGTCTATGAATCAAGTAGAAATAAATCTGGCAGAAGGGGAATCCTTTTTGTAAATTTAAATTGTTTCCAAATAACAAGCCAATCCTAGGCATGTTTCTCAGTGACCTGCTTCATGCCAGGTTGCTGATTCAAGCCCAAACTGTGTTTTTTCACTTCTGAAAGCAGTGGGAGTGGCTCATTGGGAAGGTTAACAAATCACCACACAACAGGACATGGATTCGGAAAAGCTTGTTAACCACCCCAACAAGCCACCCTCAACAGATCCAGACAATACAAGAAGCCTTGCCTGGCAAGAATAATTATGCAAACTGCCAGAGGCCTTGTTGAATGTAAGTAGATTTATTAGGACTCGTTTTGGAATGTCTGTGTAAGCAGTTCTCTGTCAGAAGTTCCCATGGGAGTATCTGTCAAGTGCCTGCCCATTCCCTCTGGCATTCACACGTGCTAGCAAACTGACAGGAGACACTTCGGTGGGACTTTTATTTATTGAGGAAATCACATTGTAACAAGCATGATGGTTACATTCTCCAAACAACCGCACTTAAAGCTGAACGATGGTCAGAAAGCTTTAGGCTCTTTTCCTGATAAGATCCTTCAGGCAATCACTAGGGGGTTAAGGTTAGCCACCATTCCAAAAGAGCTTATCCAGACGCCACATATGCTAACATGGCCAAGGCCTAAACAAGATCATGGGATGAGTGAAACACTTATGCTCTGAGCTTCCAGAGCCAGGCAGAGAGATAGATCACGCACCATCAAACACTGCCTGCTGAAGGTTGAGATGGCACAGTAAGCGTGATCATAGGGAAGGTAAAACCTCAGGCACAGGAGTCCCATCCTTCTGCTAAGGACTGGCAATTCCCTGCCACTCGAGACTTGCCACAAACACACAATCCACAGCAATTGCAAGTTCAAAGTTTCACAGTACTTTCCATGGCACAGTCCTTAGAAATCCAAAGTCCAAATAGCAAGAGAGAGCATGTGCAGAGTGCTTCCAAAGTCCCAAATGGAGATGGAAACCAACAGGAGGGATTTCAGGCCTTGCATTGAAAGATGAATCTAGCAAATCTCTTCAGATTTCCTCCAGCTATTATATATGAAGAGATCAGCCTCGCTTAGACCACTTGACAGGCAGGTTCTCTGACCTGTAAAACATTCCCATGTGCCACCAGGGCAGCACAGTTCAATCTCCTTTTGATGATGCTACAAACTGAATGACATCCTCAAAGAGTCCTCTCCACCTTTCCACCATAGCCAGGTTCCCAAGGAAACCTTTTCCAGCTGCAAGGCCACGACAGGGAGTGAGAGACTACTCCCGTGAGAAACTCTGAGAGTATCTTCCAGAGACATTGACTTTCTAAAACTATTTCTAATAAATCAACCTACATTGAACAGTAGGGTGATCATATTTTGGAAACCGTAAGGAGGACAACATGGTTGGACCCCAAGGGAGCGTCCCCATCAACATGTCTGCCCCCAGGGGGCATATCCAGCACCAAGGGGGTGTGCCCACCCAGGGTGGATAAAAATCAATTATTATTTTTTTAAAAATAAAAAATGGTTTTTTATTTAAATCCTCAAATATATTTTCGGATTGCATCCTCACTCCACTGCAAGCTGCTGCTTAACAGGTTATACTGCCGGCTGGCTCGCTGGCTTTTTCATTTATTTTATTTTTAAAGTTCAATTTTGTTTTGAAACTTGTGTATGAATGTCACAAGTTTCTCAACTCTAACATCAGGGTGGGCATGCCCCCTTGGTACTGGACATGCCCCTGGGGACAGACATGTTGGTGGGCATGCCCCCATGGGGGCCGACCATGTTGTCCTCCTTTTTGGTTTCCAAAATATGGTCACCATACATTTGAGTATATGAGGGTTGGAAGTGGGGCCGTCTACTTCCCTCACAGACCCAAGCGGACGTTTGCACCTTCCCTAATGAGGGCCTGTAAACAGACGCAATCCTGACAAGATAGAGGTACTTACTGGGTGGTTCATCTGCCCAGTTTAGTGATTTTCATCTTGCTCTGGAAAGGGTTGCACTCACCTTAAAGGATCAGGGCCTCATCTTCATGACGCCGGGTGTGCTGCGCCGTGGTGGCTCCCCGGCATTTCACAGTGCATTGATGCCCCTTTCACCAGTCCTGACATATGGGGCGCAACGATGCCTTTTCCTGTGGAGCCTCCCGCACCATCATGCATTGGGTGGCGCAGCAGCAGCTGGAGGGGGTACTGGGAACCTCAGCTCTCCTATCAGGTAAGTTTTTTTTAAAAAAAATACAAAATGGGGGGGGGGGAGGACAGCAGAGGTGGTGCAATGAGCTTATGGCTCGCAGGACCACTCCCTTCCCTGCCCAGCCCACGGCGACCAATCAGTGGTTGCCATAGACTGGGCAGGCCTCCCCAGAAGCGGTGGAGAAAAAGCGACAGACGGCAAAAGTAGTCATCGCTTCGCTGCAAACCAAAAAAGTCATGCTAAGTGGCCAACTTTTTTAGTTTGCAGCAAAGCCCTTTTGCCCCTAGATGGCTTCGGATTGGCAGCTGTGTCATGTAACGCAAGTACCGCCATTCCGAAGCCACCACGACGGATACTGTCTGTCTAGAGGCACCCCAGACCCCAGGCTTGTAGTTTGGGAGTGAACTGTCCCTTGAGGCACAGTTGATAGTGGCACAGAGCACCTTTTCTCATCTTAGGCTGATATCCCAACAACACCCTTATCTGGGCAGAGACAGCCTAGCTACACTTTTCCATGCTCTGATCACCTCTCGTCTAGGTTACTGCGATGGGGCTACCTTTGAAAATGGTATGGAAACTTCAACCAGTCCAAAACAAGGCAGCGAGATTGTTCATGGGGACTGGCCAACGTGATCGTATCATGCCAGTATTTTCCCAGCTGCCCTGGCTGACAGTCCATGTCAAAGTGCTGGCATTGACATTCAAAGCCCTAAAAGGTTTGCGGCCAGGTTACCTGAAAGATTGTCTCCTCCCATATGTACCTGCCCAGACTCTTAAGATCATCTTCATTCCTCCTTCTCTGGGAGCCCCAGCAAAAAGAAGTGAGGGAAGTGGCTACCATGAAAAGGGCCTTTTCTGCTGTGGCACCCTGTTTGTTGACAGGGTAACACTTCAGTAACACTTCACAGTGGGGGGAGACTGAAACAGCTGTCCCGATTTCACTTAATCTGCATGTATCAGATTGTGGCTGGCTGGCTTGTAACACCATTTTTGAGGGTTACCATTCAATTCCCCCACTTTTGGCAGAGAGGAAAGGGGTTATAATTGTGAGGGTTATTTCCTCTTTATTTCCTTTCCCCTTTCATTTTCACCCCAATTTTAAACTGCCAGCTTTGCCTTCTGCTTTGGTGGCATCGTACCACCTGCACCATCAAATCTGCTGGCAGAAAGAGGAAGTCAGAAGCCCCCTCTCTAAATCATTTTGTGCTGCTACCCCATTTCCTTTTGAGTAATTTGGGGAGATGTGGCCTTCAAAACCAGACCTATCCCTGAGATGAGACCAGGGGGGTGTTTATACGTCCTACTCACACTATCATTTCCATTTGTTTTAATATACATACATGGATCTGTATATATTCACAATAATGAATACATATCTATGCATACAACTTTCTAGAATTATACACAAGCTTCAACGAAAGTAGATCAAATATCCAACTAAATATCCATGTCAAAGTGCCACTCATTCAGATATTGAAAGTGATGTAAGGCCCTCAATCCACTGAATTATAGGAGGGGAGTGTTTATCTTTTCAATGTGTCATATCAGTCTTCAGTTGTCAAAAGGGCACATTTACACTGACCACTTTTAAATTTTGACGAAGCGGGTAAATAATTGAGAAGAACCTATACATCAGTGAATATACAAACTGCTCCAGTACAAAACCGACCCGTGTAATTAACTCCTCCCAAAAAGAATCAACTTCTGGGCATTACCAAACATGTCTAAGGGCGCAATCCTATGGAGATAGTCAGCAGCCGCTAAAGTCGGTGGCTGCCAAGTATCCTAATACAGGGCAGCTAGGGCATGGAGGCGACCCAGGCCTACGTGCTCCAGCCACCCCGCATTTTGGCTAAATTGGTAATTTTGCCTGTCTAGCTGCTTTTATTCTAAAAATAAAAATAAGAAAATGAACTTCTGTAACCATGTACATGCCCACCTGGCCGCTCCCTGGCTATAAAGTATTTTTAAAACGGGCACTGCGGTGAGCAGTGTCAAGCCTTGTGGGCCTAGCTTGCCCACGCCAGCCCCAGCGCTGAGGCTGTTTGCCTCTGCTTCCATCACCTGCCACTCTCTGAGCATCATCAGACAGGGGTGGGATTTTTGTGTTTTCCTTCCGTCGCTATGGCGTCTTGCTGCTGTCCCACAATACTGACGATCTCTTTACAAGGACAGAGAAAGAGGAAGCAGCAATGAGCATAGGTGTGCTCAAGGGGTGTGCCAGGTGTGCCCTGGCACACCCTAATGTCTCAAGCAATAAGTGTGAATTGGGGGGGGGGGTCCATTGAGTATGGGTCCAGAGGGGGAACAGTCCTCCAGCTGCCCTCTGGATACTCTGCTGCCCCTGCCCCTGACAGCACACCATTGCTCCAGGCAGCAGGAACGAAAAGGAATCGCCTTCCCAGGAGCCTCTCTGCCACGAGCTACACTTCAAAGAGGCCAGGAGGAGGGACTGTGAAGGCAAGTATCACCTTGTCAGCCCCACTAATGCTGGGGCTTGAGGAGCAACTCTTCATTCCCGGCCCTCACCTGCAACAGCCCTGCCACGGTCAGGCAAGCTGAACGCAGAGTAGGGCACCAGTGTCTACAATGTTTTAAAAAGAAATGAATAAAAACACTGTCCTTTATGATCGAGTATTCAATAAATGTTGGCCTTTAAAAATTACCTGGGTGCACACCCTAATGAAATGTGCTGTGCACACCTATGGCAATGAGCACGTGGCCCATTCAGTGGCTGGTTTTTATTGTGCTGCTTTTCCCGCACACAGCAGGAAATGGCGGAAAGTTTCATTTAAAAAAACCAGTTCAGATTTTCCGGGTCTTTTTTTGTGACAGAAAAACAAGTGGAAGGAGCAGGAGGTGGACGTCGGCATCTGCGGGACACGTGAAAAACCATGAGTGGGAAGTAACAAGCGGGAAGTAACAAGCATGTGATAAAAGGTTCATCTGATATTCCCCGAATGGGGTCTTGGTGCCCCGCAAGCTGCAGGGACTAGGGCTTTAGCCCCAATGTCCAGCTTTTGGTGCCCCATAGTGTGGTGTAGCGGCTAAAGTGTTGGACTGGGAGTCAGAAGATCCGGGTTCTAGTCCCTACTCAGCCATGGAAACCCACTGGGTGACTTTGGGCCAGTCACAGACTCTCAACCCAACCTACCTCACAGGGTTGTTGTTGTGAGGATAAAATGGAGGATTACGTAGGCCGCCTTAGGTTCCTTGGAGGAAAAAAGGTGGGATATAAATGCAATAATAAATAATGATAGGTGTGTTGTGATTGAAGTTTCGGTGGAGGATTCTTGCTATTAAAGGTGGCCAATAGGCCTGTCTTTTATTAATTATTTTTTGAAAGAAGTATTAAATGCCATGCAGCTCCCCTTCCACATATTTTAAAACTGCATCCTGGGAACAACAAAACATGATGATCTACCACCATTCCCAAGGTTGTAATTTATTTTATTTTATTTAAAGAAAATAAATAAAGTGGGCCTCTTAGCTTTTTATAATATCATTCCCCTGAACATGCTGAATCCAAGCCCACTCACAGGTCTTTCTCAGTGGAAATCACATGGGAGATTCATTTGTGTTTGTGAAATAGCAGAATGAGAGGTCCTTTTGAATATAGAGATTTTAGCAAGAATGTCACATCAGGATCTCTGACAAGCCCGTTTGTGGACCCGTGTGTGTTTATGTGAGTGTGTGCGAGAGAGAGAGAGAGAGAGAGAGAGAGAATCATTTTTGTAATGGGATTTCCGTCTTCGCAGATAATGGAGGGCAGGATCTACACTACTGCTTTATAACAGGTTATAATGGTACTGACAACCATTCAGACTCAGGACACATCCCATATACCATTTTCAAACTGTTATATCCAGCTTGGTAAAGAGGTCTTGTGGGGAAGAGGAGAAGGCAAATGGAAAGTGAAAAAAGGACTGAAGGTCATGAAAGCTGTGCATTTTTTAAAATAATAGATCTGGATCAATCATGCACTACTGTCTCTTTAAGAAGCAAGGGATGAGGGAAGTCTGGGAAAAGGGAGGTAGGGAATCAGGCACCATTTTAGTCCATTTAGTTCTGGTGACTGTGACTGGAGGCCTTTCTGGGGGCCTTTGTAGAAGGGGAAAAGGAGCCGTTGACAAAGAAAGGTTTGATTCTTAGATTAACCAGTCTGGTCTGGAGAGGAGGGTGAGTGGGGAAGGCTCTGAGCTGCCTTAAGGAGAGATCCTGAGGTGGCCTTTTCTACATACATAAAAGAAGGGCAGAAGGGTCTCTCCTGCAATGGATGCTCCAGAGAAGGTGTAGAGGAGGGTTTCTCTGTCAGCATCATAAAAGGACACCTGCCCCTCAGCACAGTTCAGAAGCACTCGGATTCTCTTGAGCTCCCCACTCTTGGACAGAAGAGGGTAATGAGGGGGGTTGTAGGCCATGTATACACCTTCATGATACCTCACAACCCAGATCCCTTTCTCAGGACTAAAGTAAATCTTGTCTTTTCTCTTCACAGACTTTCTGGCGACCCCCACAGCCCAGTCTTCCTCACTTCCCACACTGACTTCCCAGAAATGTCTGCCTGCCATGAATCCCTCACGTCCCAGGACAAAAGGATAGATGTTGAATCTCTCAGGATTGTCTGGCAGATCTTGCTGTTTGTTTCCATTTCTCACACTTTTATGATCCTCAGACAGGATGAGCCCGGGATTTGCTGTGTCTGGATCCAGAGTTACATTTGCTGTTGGGGATGGAGAGAGAGGAGGAAAAGAGAAGATCAGCAGAATCCTCTGGGACAATGACGGAGGTCTTAAGTGTTAACACCCCACAGGAATCACTGACTGCCTCTAAAATCAGGGAATATGAAAACAACAAAGCAGTATGCTAATAGGAGCAAGAATAACTCAAATGCTCAGAGCAGAGTCAAACACGACAGCTTCCAAAACCAGTTTCCCCAGACCTCTCCTCCATTTGTCCTTACTGCCCACCCTGAATGGCCAAACTTCCCCTCCCCTGGATTCCCTCCAATTTCCCTGGGAAGCCCCCACAGCCCCTCCCATTGCACCCCTCCCAAATCAGCAATCCTTCTCTGGGAGCCACAGCCAAATGAAATGAGGGAAGTGGCTACCATGAAAAGGGCCTTTTCTGCTGTGGCACCCTGTTTGTGACTTGAGCTTCCTAAAGAGGTTCACCTGGCGCCTACGTTGTACTCTTTCCACGCCAGGTGAAGACCTTTTATTTCAGTAACACTTCACTATGGGGGAGACTGAAACAGTCATCCCAATTCCACTTAATCTGCATGTGGCAAATTGGGGGTGGGTGGCTTTTTATGCCAATTTGGGGGTTAACAGTCATTTCCCCCAGTTTTGGCAGAGAGGAGGGGGCTTAGAATTGTGGGGGTTATTTCCTCTTTATTTCCTTTTCCCTTCCATTTTAACACCAATTTTAAGCTGCCAGCTTAGCCTTCAGCTTCGGTGGCATCGTACCAGCTGTACCATCGAACCTCCTGGCAGAAAGAGAAAGTCAGAAGCCCCCTCCCTACAAATCATTTTGAGCTAACACCTCTTTTCCCATTGTGTCATTTTTGGGATTTGCCCTGAAATGCACCCTGCAAAATCAGAATACCCCGAAGGTGAGACTAGGGCTACGTTTATACATCCTATTCACCCTATCGTGGCTGAGCAGCAGTGGAGTGTTGTTTCTATGACGCAGCTGCCAACTCATAGCCATACTGGGCTTTTCACCCCAAAACTACACTTTTTTTAAAGTGTCCATTTATTTCAACTTTTCCTTTTGCTCCGAGGTCACTACATTGTTTCTTTGTGTGTCAGTGGTGTCCTCAGTTTAAATGCAGGGCATGGGGTGGGCTTGACAAGCCAGCACTGCAGTTTTTCTGGCTAGATAGCCTGTGCTCCCTTCTGCTATCTAAATTTATTATTTTCAACTCGCAACAACAATGCTGCAGGTTTTTGAGGGAATCAAATACCAAAGTGGTGTCCTATAGACACACACACATGCACAGCCCTAGTAATGGGTTTCCTTGCCTCACCCTTATTTCAAATTTGTATGGTTTTCTTGAAAGCATCATATCATTATGTGCATATGTGCAGTTCAGAAGCATGTTGAAATTTTTCAAAGAGATGTGATTTTAACTGTGCCAGAGGCTCTTTGAAATCACATTTTCTATTCTGAAAAAGTCAAGTTCAGTTTAATATCCTGAAGCAATCTAAGCAAACATTTGGTTCTGTGAATCTATACTCCTCAGGGAAAAGTCAACTGTGATGGCTGCCTGTTGGCTAGTGCCAATAACATCATCAACGTATTGCCTTCTCCAATAACCCCTTAACAGTTTTTCAACTGTTGTTAAATGTTTTGTCAATTTTGGGGGGAGGTTAATAGATGATCAAACTGTATATTATAGTATAATGTTGGGCATCTGATGGGCAGGTTTGTCATGGAATCCCTTTTATAAGCAGATAATTTTCTATAGTCTTTGACTTATTAATAGCCCCGCTGATATGTTGCCATAAAAAGTAAATATTTGGAGGGGTCTGGATGAGTCTCTCCCATATCTGTGAACTTTAGAACTGTCTACTGGAGCATCCAAGCTGTACCTCTACCTATGCTCAACCTGTATGTTCATAAATAAATTCTAATATTATAAAATAATATTAAGTCTCCATTGACCAGGCTCAATCTTGGTCAGACTATTCTATTTCTCTGGATGTTCCTCTGTGATATACTTCTGCCTGCTCAAGTCTGCATGGATGGCCAGTGCTCCACAAGGTTGTGAACTTTGCTTATTCACATTTCCCGATTACAAGGAGCCCTCCCTATGCACAGTCACCTGTATACATGGGCACATGTTGCAAAAGTGTATTTTAATACATGGAAAGTATGGAGGGGAGAAGCCTATTGCCATCACTCACTAACTGTGCCTGCTTTGTTGGAATGGAGAGCCCAACATCAGCAACTACAGAGCTGCTGATTACTCATAGTTAACCTATTTATAGTTCAAAAGTGTGCAGGACTGAATTGTTTAACCAAAGTGAAATGGAGCCAGTGAAATATCTGACCAGTCCACATCCCTCCTGTGTACTTGGTTCGCACTGGCTTTGTGAACCGCCCAGAGAGCGTCTGCTATTGTAATAAATAAATAAATAAATTGGAAATTTACCTTTCATCAGGGGTAGTCCAGGCAGCAGTGCATCTGGGGGAGGGAAATTATGGAAACTTTAAAAGGCACACTAGGAATCAAGTAGAAACAAATCTGGCAGAAGGGGAATCCTCTTTGTGACTTTAAACTGTTTCCTAACAGCCCAGCCTTATGCATGTATTTCACGGACCTGCTTCATGCCAGGTTGTTGATTCAAGCACCGAACTGTGGCTTTTCATTTTTTCTGAAGCCAGTGGGAGCGGCTCATTCGGAAGGTTAACAAGTTACCTCACAACTGCACAACAGCCCATGGGTTCCGAGTGGCTTGTTAACGACCACAACAAGCCAACTTCACCAGATTCAGACAACACAATAAGCCTTGCCCGGCAAGAATAATTATGCAAACCAGGCCAGCACTCAACAAGCACAAGCCACCATGGCTGATTAGCCACACTCGTGTCGTGCGAACTGGCCCATCATGTTCAGTGCAGCTAACTTTCAGCTAAGCGCATACAGGATTGCAGCCGAAATCAAAAAACGAGTATCGACTGATCGATCAATAACGCCAAAGTTCCTTGTTTAGTTTCTTGGAGGGTTCTGGGAATTAGATAGGGAATTGGGAGTCATACACTGGTAGGAATCCAGAGAAGCCTTTGGAGGCCCCTCTGGAACATCGAGGGCAGGAAACTTCTGGTTCTGGGTAGCCTCCCATCCCCTGTGCTCTCCAGGCCCAGAAAACATTTGCTTCATATTTAACTCCAAAAGAGGAAACTTCTTTAAGATGAGGAAATCAGCCAAAGGGAGGCCAGGGAGGGTCAAGGAAGTCAAGTCAGAAGAATTAGGACAAATAGAAGTGATGGGAATTGAAATTTTAGGGCAAATTGACAAATTTAGAATCAACAAGTCACTGGGTCAGAAGGTATGCTATATACTAGAGAGTTTTCTCTCAAACTTGAAAATATTCATTTTATTTTATTTATTTTAAGGCATTTATTTAGGACACATTTAGACTCCTTTTCAAGTTGTAAAGATGTTCCCAAAGCCTGTAACAAAAATACAAACAATAACTTAAAATAAGAAAATCCTATGTAGAACATAGAAATAAAAATTTAAAATACAGAAGCATAAACACACACACACACACATTAAAAGCAGCAGGAAAACAAATACTCAACATAAAATCTGATTTTATATGGAACTTGTCACTAAAACTGGTGTCTATACTGGACTATTGGGAGATAGGCCACGGAACACCAATATTTTAAAAGGAATGGCGAGGGTTGTTGGTTCCTTAACATAACTTCACGCCGTATGTAGAAAAACAAACGCTGCTGAGGAAGAATCAGCATGGCTTACACAAACTGAAGTCCTGCCTCACCATCCTTTTCCAATTAAGGGTATTAAGAAGCAAGTAGAGGCTGACCAGGATCAAGTCCTTATCTCTCATGGGGCTAATCCAGACGTCCCTTCCCAGCACAGCAAGAGAAGAAACACCAACGGCAGGGCAGGAATGCAAACATCGCATCTTTCAGGAGCTAGGAGAGGGTGAAGTGCAGCCCTGTCATCTCACAAGAAGCCACGGCGCTTTCGGGAGATTGTGATATATATATATATATATATATATATATATATATATATTAACTTGAACCACAAAAAGGAAAGAAAGGATTTTTTAAAACCACATGTTCACAGTATAACTGAGAAGTATTATACAGCAAAACAAAATGGATTCTAGGCCCAACTTTGCAAACAGTTCGACCCAGCAACATTGAAAGCGGCGGGGGGGGGGGGGGGAAGGGGGGAGATAAAACATCAATTTCTCTCACACACATGTATAATTACATTGAATTCAGTAAGATTTACTTTTGATCAGAACTACATAGGATTGCTGTATATAACGCAACATTTAAAAGCATATGGAACACTTGGCACACAAACAAATAATCAATGCCAATGTGTATTCTATCATAATAAAAATAATAATAAGCGTCATCTTAAGTTGCAGCACCATTAATTGAAATGGAATCCACCCATACCAAGCACACACTCACACACACAAGATTTTCTCAATCTTCAAATCACACACACACATACCAAGCCCAAATAATGTTTTACACAACATGGCAGCACAGACTTAGGCCCCCTCTACAAGGATTCGGTTTGACGCCTGGTTCTCCGATTATGCGCATCTTCTCGGAAGCGCTTTACGGTTAAATTACTGTATGCAGGAGGTAATTGAGCGCACAACTGGTGGCCTTACTGGTTGTTTGACATGCGCTTTAGAAGTAGTTAATGCGGAGAATCGCTTGTTCACATAGTCAAAATGCGCTTTAATGGCCCACAGCAAAATAAAACTTGTTATTTAACGCGCACTTGATAATGTGCATAATCGGATAGATAATGCGCCTCAACTCCCGATTTGCACTCCACTCATGTAGAGGTAAAATTTTTAATGAGACTTGAAAGAGCTTTAAACCTCTGGTGTAGAGGTAGCTCTCAATGCATTCCCCTGACCTCTATTTATTCAGTCACAATCCCACGAAAAGACTTTTACATGAATTTATTGGGCTCTGATGGGAATGGATTTGGCTAAAAACAAAAGTATTTGTGCTGAGGGAAATGCCCCATCATTGCAGGAAAATGATCCCCTATCCACCCAGAAATGAACAAAGGAGAAAAAGAAAACAAAACAAGGATCCATGAAATCAAAAAAGGATCCTCATGATTTCATATGATTTTAAAGAGGACACCCACAAAACGATCGTCCAATCACAGCACATCTGCCTCCATGGACTGGACCACAAAAACTACGGATCCAGCACTCGTGGGCGTGGCCATGGTGCAAAACCGTAGAAAACTGGCAAGGATCCTCAGGGATCCTCATCATTCATATGATTTTTGCAGAGCAACACCCCCAAATCACAATCCAATCCCAGAGCTCGTTGGCCTCCATAGACTGAACCACAAAAATGATGGATCCACCACTCGTGGGTGCACTCATGGAGCAAAAACATGAAAAATGGGCATGGATCCTCAGGGATCCACATAATTTCATGTGATTTTTAAAGAGGACACCCACAAAACCACCATCTAATCACAGAGCCCATCTGCCTCCACAGAGTGAACCAGAAAAATCACAGATCCACCACTCGTGTGCGTGGCTATAGTGCAAAACATGGATCTGAGGCAGGGATCTTCATGATTTTTACATGGAAAGTGCCCCAAATCACAATCAAATCACAGAGCACAGCTGCATCCCTATGATTGGATTGTGGTTGGGTGTACTTCCCATGCAAAAAACATGAGAATTCCTGAAGATCCCTGCCTGAAATACACTTCTTTGCACCGTGGAGTTGCCAATGAGTGGTGCACCCATGGTTTTTGTGGTTCAGTCTGTGCCGGCAGATGTACTCTGTGATATGCTAGTGTTTGGGGGGATTTGCTCTGTAAAAGTATCACACTACTGCATTTTTTGGATGAAGCAATTCTCCTATGACTTAAGAGCTATGGATTTAAACTTTGGTCCCCTCTACAACAATTTGGTTTGACGCCTGGTTGTCCAATTATGCGCATCTTCTCACAATCGCTTTTACGCCTAATTCCTATAAACGACATGCGGTGAAGCGCATAACCGGCAGTATGAATCGCGCTTTAAATTATTATTATTATTATTATTATTATTATTATTTACACTTATATACCGCCCCATAGCCGAAGCTGGTTGAAATGCGGAGAATTGCTTATTTACATGGTCATAATGCGCTTTAACTGCCGTGGTAAATTAAAACTCGCTATTTAACGCGCATTCGATAATGCGCATAATCGGATAGAAAAAGCGCCTCAACTTCCGATTTGCGCTCCGCTTTGTAGAGGTGATTTTTTTAATGCGACTTGAAAGAGCTTTAAATCGCTCTTGTAGAGGCACCCTTTGACAGCAGTTAGGAAAAAGCAGCTTTCAGGAAGAAGTATTTTTCAATTGAAAAGCTGTGTGTGTGAATTACTTAGCCTTTTCCCCACTTGCCATTTTTCCACTGCAACCTCCCCCCCCCCCCCCTCCACTGTTGTTCTACCCCTTTGGAGTTCCAAACAGAGGCTTGCAAGAACATTTGGATCCTCTGTAACATTCCACCTTCCCTCAAAAGAGGCATTGTTTTTTTCTGCCTCTTTCACAGAGAAAGGGAAAATTTTGAAGAATTTTCGAATGGGGGTGGGGAGGAATCTACCTTGTTCAGTGTACGAGGTGGTTCAGGAGACTTCTAATGATCTTTTTTTTAACTTTTAAAACGTCTCTCCTGCACTCACAGCATAAGGAAGTCATCTTCACAATTGGCTTTCAGCTCAGCAGCAGTTTCTAGGGATGTGTATCGTTAAAATGTCCGCTAACAATACGATATGGTCTTTATCGGACATCTGATTAACGATAACGATACGATACAATATCCTACGATAATTATCGGATACGATAAAAATAATCCAATAATTATCGGAATTTTATCGTATTATCGGAAGGCTCTTTTTCATTTGGGGCCACATAGACGGAGCTAGAAGGTGGGGTGTGTTTGCTGAGACTGACAGATTCAGTGACCAATCGTGTAGCAAGGATTCTAGCAGGCACCAATCACAATGTTGGAGGAGGGCTAAGGATATCCCCACATAAAACCCTCACACTTGGTGTTCCAGCTCTGTTGGGAGTTAGGCGTTGAGGGAGAAGGGTGGATTTCGTTGGAGCTCTGTCCTGGGTCTTATAGTTACTTACTGCCGGATTGATTTTGGTGGGAAATTGTAGTCTTGCATCTTTCTATTCCCTTCTGTGTCTCAGGTTCATTTGGCTGTTCTTTGCTTGTGTGTTTGAGTTATAATTTATACATTTTCTGGTTGGTTTGATTGAAGGGTTAGGTTAGCATGAGTGGGGGTACTGTGACTGAAGGAGTGTGTTGTTGTCCCCTTCCCTGTTTAACTTTCTTAAAAAAAATCATATATATGCTGGTGTGTCCTGCAGCCTGCTACACAGGATATCACTCACTCCACAATCTGTGTGGTCAAAACAGCACACAAAGTCACAAACTGTGGGCAAAGCATACATTGTAATTATTAATTGCAATCACTTTGTAGCAGTATGAAACGCGGCTCTGAGGCATGCCTTGGGCGAGGTGGCTCTGAGTCTAGGAGAGATGCTGTTGCTGGGGGCAGTTTTGGGGGCTGTCTCTCCCCCAGTGAAATCAAGCGCACGTCTTCCTTGGCACTAGCCTGGCCTGTCAAGCCGCTTCCTGCAAGATGTATTCTTAGGCTACCTCTCTGGAATTGAACCCAGATTCCCTGTTAATAGGGATGTTGTGGAACCAGGCAACTCATTGACATCACCTAATTCCAGTGTAGCAGCATTGGTGAGGGACTTCAGCAGCATCCCTCACACCTTGCTTTTATTTTTTTTGCCCCTGCTCCATCCAATGTTTCCAGTCTGGACTGCTTTAGTGAGGGACTGCAAAGCAAAAGCATCCCTCACACATTTTATTTCTTTCTTAAAGACACTGCTTCATCCAATGTTTCCAGTCTGGACTGCAAAGTAAAAGCATCCCTCACACATTTTATTTCCTTTTTAAAGACACTGCTCCAGCCAATGCGCCCAGTGTGGACTGCTGTAGTGAGGGACTGCAGTGTATGCATGGCATTCCAGTGACAGCACCTTGACAGATTCCTGTATTATTATTTTTCGTCACAACGTCCCTGGTTCTGTAGTGGCAGGTAACTTTAGGGGGTCTGCTCTTCATTTCAAAGTTTCAAACGCCTCATGGACTCCGTTAGTGAGGGACTGCAGAAGCATCCCTCACACATTTCCATTTTTTTTTTTAGACACTGCTCCAGCCAATGTGCCCACCTCTACCCTGAATGTGACTTTCCCCTCTGCTCCAGATACAGATGGGTGAGTTTCTGGATTCCTGGGAACCAGGGACCTCGTTAACTTCACCTATTTCAGGTGTAGCTGCATTGGTGAGGGATTGCAAAAGCATCCCTCACGCCTTGCTTTTTTTTTTTTTGCCACTGCTCCAGCCAACGTGCGCAGTTCTGGCATGAAGAACTGCCAACCTGCCTGCACGGGGATGGCGGGCAGACTGGATCATTTGAAGCATGATGAGGTCAAGATGGTGTGTGAGGGGTGTTTTGATGGCATTCACAGTTGTCAAAGTTGTCAAAGCTGCACATGATATGCTTCTGCTAGGATCCTCCAGGTTGGCATGATGCAGGAGTATCTCCTGCCCCAATGAGGCCCTGCCAGGCTACGTCTGGCTGAAAAAAAAATGCCCGTGCTATTCCCCTGCCCCCCAAATGTCCCTTTCCTTTGTACTTAGACATGCATGGCCTAATCTTGAGATAAGCCAGCAGTTATGCTACTGTTAGGAGCAGCATAGTTCCTCCCAGTCCATTCAGTTCAGTGGAGTGCATCCACTGTGCCAGGCAGAGGAATTTCTTCGCAGAGCGTAATTCCTCACTGTCTGTTCAGTGCTGCTTGTGGGATCATCCTGGTTTCCTCGCTTTCAAGGTATCTCCTACCCCAATGAGGCCCTGCCTGGGTAAGGCTGGCTCTAAAATAACGCCCGTGCTATTCCCCTACCCCCAATGTCCTTTTCTTTGTATTTAGACATGCACGGCCTAATCATTGAGATAAGCCAGCAGCAGTTCTGCTACTGCTAGCTAGGAGCATAGTTCCTGCTCACAGTCCATTCATTGGGATGGGCATCACCATCACTTGTTCCTAAGTACTACTGTGCCCGGCCCGCATTCACACTGAAGTCCTGGACCTGTCGCACACAGCACCAAAGGGATCACAGCGTCCTCCTTAAGGTTTAAAAGTGGGAGTGGGTAACCCGTGAGGGCTGGCCGGTCAAGCTGCTTCCTGTAACATGTGCAGTCGGTGCGGTGGTGACAAGGCTTAGGAATGGAGTGGCTACCCTTTCAATGATCCAGCTACAAAGGATATCACTACACAATGGGTGGTCAAAAAGCACACCAGCCTGACTGCCGTATGTGCACAGGGATGGGCCTCCTCCTCCTCCTCCTGCTCCTCCTCCTCATGGACTCCATTAGTGAGGGATTGCAAAAGCATCCCTCACACATTGCCGTTTTTGAGCCACTGAGCCTGCCCAGGCCGCCTTGGAGGGTCAGTGTGCATCTGCGTTTCCGCCTTCAATACCAACATGGACACAAGCTATGTCAGTTCACTCCCTACAGCCCTTCGGTAAGGTCCCCAACTTTAAGGACTAGCTGTTTCAAAATGAGGAGTTATTATTATAGCACTTCTCAGCAGCAGCGCATTACCAGAAACAGTGCATGTTGTTGAGAGCTTACTTCCGAGTAATGCCTGCAGCTGTGCGTCTGAAATTGGGCACAGCTGAGTCCCCTCAAGGCCATCTGTGAGATGCCCATCCGTAATGGACGTCTCTTGGAAAAGGACCACATTTCAGCCACCTGAAAAAGTGGTAGCTGAAATGTAAGCTTGGAAGCTTACTTCCGAGTAACGCTTGCACCAATTGTTCTAAAATTTGGCACACAAGACTAGCAACACTCAGTCTGCACTGTGACCAAGTTTCAAACCTGTAACTTGGAAAATTAAGAAGTTTTAGGCCTTTCTGACTCAAAAATCAACTCTAGAGTCTATAGGGCAAAATGTAGAAACGATATATCGTATTTCCGATAATGATCTTCCCCCAAAGCATGGAGAGAAGAGCTTTTGCAAACACAGGAGAACCAGCTTATTGCCAGCATACCTTGCTAGCAAAATACTCTTCCAACTCAGGCAACCATTTCCCTGCCTAAGAAGGGAGAGATGACACCCCAAGCTTCCTAAGCACTTTGTAGAACTCGTGCTGGGATAGAAGCAGCAGCAGCAGCAGCAGCCAGCTCCGTGCCCAACAGGGAAGAGAGAGAGAGGCTTCAAAACACACAGCACCCACCAGCTAGTGCTTCTTGTATTTGCAAAGTACTCTTCTGACTTGGAAGGGAAGAGGCAACAACGACCTCCCTGTCCAACAGAAGGGCCTTTGCAAGCACAAGGCATGTGGAACGTAAACGGAAGGGAAAAAAGAAAACAACAACCACACACCTCATGACCAGGCCAGAAGAACAAACGTTGTTAAAGCGTGGCAGCATTAACTCCCCCCAAGCCCATGTACAAGGGAAGTCCCATCTGGGCAGCGTGCATACACACACACACACACACACACACAGAACCAAGCCACCTACCTTGTTTCCTCAGCAAGCAGCTGCAAAGACGAATCCTGTGCATGGCTACATGAGGAAGGCTAGCCCCCCCCCCCCAACTGTGCTCAAGCCCAGTCCCTGCAAGACCATTCACTTCCTCTTGGGGGAAAAAGACTACATTTCCCAGAATGTTATGCATACCCTTAGAGGAAGTGACGGGTTTTGGCTTCCTCATGTGCATGTTTTCTGCCACAGGCCCCACAGTTCCGGGACAAGAGGGGATTTCGGTTTTCTGGATATTTTAATAGTTTTTAATAAAACTGGCCGGATTCACCAGAACTGGACCGATCCAGAGAAGCCCAGTCATTTGGTTACCAAAGTGTGAGGTGGTGGGCAATCTGGCCCCCACCCCAAAATAGCTCTGCAGCCCTGATTTTTTTTTTTTAAGGAAGGAAAGGACAAAACTGAGAGTTTGCACAATGCAGATAAGTGGTGGGTTCCCCAAAGGATGAAGGAGGACCATTGCTATTTAATCCATGAGTGACTGGAATGGTATCAGGAGTGAGCAGTGTGGAAGGAGAGGAATGAAGGGACAAAACTCCCAATCGAGATAAGCAGTGGGGTCCCCAAAGAGAACTCATTACTTATCTCTTTCTTGCAGTTTAGATTCATGACTGTGATATGGAGCCAACAGTGTGCAGCAAGATTGTGTGGATGATACCAAATTATTCTGGATGGTGAAAACCCGAAGCAGAAGTTGAGAATGTTCCAAAAACCCTCTCCAGACTGGATGGATGTGCAACAAAATGCACACAAGGTATTCCTTGAGGAAAAGGAAATGGTGGCCAGGCTGCCAAAATGGAAGCCTGCTGTTTCCTGTTGTTGCCACCATTAGTAGAAAAATATAATAAATTAATGCCCAGCAGTGGCTCCTTGAAGCCATGCTTCCTTACCTTTGAAATGCTTCATGACTCTCTCCAGAAAGGGATCTATTTCATGAAAGTCCAAGATCCTCTGCTTCAGAAAGGGAGGGAAAGCCACTGGATTCTCGAATATATCGTTCTCACTCCTGGTGGAGGGGAAAAAGGTAACCCATCATCCATTCAATCCAAATGAAAACTACAGAGAGCAGGGGTGGGCAACTTTTGTTGGGGTGTTGGTGAGCCATACTGGCCCATACAGAACCCTTTGGGAGCCACACAAGTGAGTGGGGCTTGGGGTGAGTGGGGCAGATGGGATGTTTTTTGTTTGTGTGTAGTTAGGGTTAGTGGCCTGTATTTTTCCTATGTTTGGGTTGAGGTTGCCTGTGTTGGTGTTTTGGGAGAATGTTTCATCTGTGGAGTTTTTGTATGTGTGTTTTGAAGGCAGAGAGGAACCTTCAAACATGTGTGATACAGAATAGGGGTGCTTGTCCCTGTTTTAATCTGTAAGATCTTGGAGACCTACGTCTTCTGCTCATGAGCATGGAGAGAGCCATGTTCTTCCATGCGATCCAGACCCTTTCCAACATCATGGAAATGAGTGAGATCCACTTACCTCTGCAAGATGCTTCTCACATCCTGCAAGGAAAGGAGAGAAAAAAGAGGGAACTCAGTGCCTGCCAGTCACCCCTCAATGGTACCCTGGCCCTTTCATATTAAACTGCTTCCAAATAGCACCTTCCACTCAAGGACTATGAGAAATGGATAAAACATCCTACAATGGGGTTTAAAGAGGCCTTGGTCAGATTCTCAGGCTTTCACAAGAAGAAGCATTGATGTGCATTTTAAGACAGTGGTCTTCTACTGGTCCAGATCCGACACCCATCTCGACCTCCCAACCTGCAACATGGCCCCCACTTTCGCAATTGCCCAACATGGTGGCAACAGCTTTGCTGCAAACCATCTGGACTATTTTGGGTCTCTCTGTTATGGCAAGAAAATACTCTTGAGAAGGGAGCATTTCCCTTTACAAATAGGAGGAATGCCAGGAGTGACAATGCTTCAAGCCTTGGAACAGTACAGGAAAGCAACCAGGGCAAGGGCTAGGACCCAGTTCCCAACACTGGTTAATCAGATATTTCTGGAAAGCTGATAAGGAGGACAGGAGCAGTTCATAACTGGGAGGCATTAGGACACAACACATTAGAGAGGCATTGATGTGCATTTCAAGACAGTGGTCTTCCACTGGTCCAGATCCAAGAGCCACATTGGACGCTCAACCTGCAACATGGGCCCCACTTTCATAATTTCACAATTGTCCAATATGGTGTCAACAGCTTTGCCGCGACCCATCTGGACTGATTTTGTGATCCTCTTTTGGGTCACGACCAACCCTGTTGACCCATTTCCCTGTGCACAGTCACTCTGACAATTTTGGGGTCTAATTTTTATGGCAAGAAAATATTCTGAGAAGGTAGCATTTCCCTTTAAAATCAGAGGACGTGACAATGCTTCAAGCCCTGGAGCAGTACAGAAGAGCAGCCCAGGGTCAGGGCAAGGGCCTGTCCAGTCCACCATCCTCTCCCGAACACTATCTAATTAGATATTTCTGGAAAGCCGATAAGGAGGCCAGGAGCAGTTCATAATTGGGAGGCATTAGGACAACATGCATTAGCAGAGAGGGGAAAACAGCAAGAGATTCCTGACATTATACAGAAACCTCCAATTCCATACAAGGATAAATGCACAGTCCCTTCGATGCTCCTGTATATAACAGCACTGGTTGTCAGTAGTATTACTGAGAGTGTGCTCCTCTCAGGATGTGTGCAAATTTGTATATTCATTTTAAAGCACCTTTTAATATTGGCAATAGGACATCTAGCAAAAGGGAACCCAATGACTCTCTCACACGCTGGTTACTTCAAATAATGCGGAATTTCACAAACTCACAAGAATTTCAGGTATATACTAATTAATTGAATAAATTCGATGCTGTGGCATTCTTCATAAGCATGCAAAATCAAGACAATCAGTTAAGTAAGGAGTACCCAACAGTGCTAGGAGTGGAAAAGTGTGGAGTTAACTTTCCAGATTGGGACGGGGGGGGGGGGGGGGGGGAGAAGTAAGGTTCCAAAGGTGTTTCTCTTAGAACAGGGCAATGTAATCAGGCTAATCCTGAGACATGGGGCTTCTCTAATAAGCGATTTATAGCATGCTCCTGACTAACCTATCACGGATGTTTCGGGTCCTTTTGACGATGTCTCCTGCCCCTTCCCCCAGTTATTCCGGTAAAACAACCCCCCTGGATAGTCTGATTCTTCTAATATATCTCAAGATTTCCCACCACGTGCAGCCGACATAGTGCTACAACATCTTCATTAGAGATCGTTGTCCCCTTAATTACTATGAGCACCGTAAGGAGGGTCTGAGGTGCCTGCCTTGGGCCCCTTCCTTCTGTACACAAAGTAGGCATGAAGGTTTTGAAGTCAGCTTTTCCCTTGGAGAGAATCCTGGGCTGTTTCTGCCACCATCTTACCTGCAGGAGTTCCCTCGCTGGCTGCTGACACTTCTCCTCCATCTCCTGGATGAGACTTTCAAGAGAGGAGAGCTCTTCAGAGAGTCTGACCTGGAATTCCTCCTTTCTTCTTGCAATCTCCTCCTCTATCCCTTCTATCTGGACCAGCAGAAGCTTTTCTTGTTCCTCCAGAAACTGGCGAAATTGTCTGAACTGAGCCACTGTCTCTTCCCTCTCTTCTTTGGTTTGTTTCTGCAAGAAGGTTATGGGAAGGTGAGAAATAGTAGCCGGGGTGAGAAATAGGGCCACTCTTCACAGCATCAAGAGTGTAAAAGAATTATATAGGAAAGGTCCTTGTAAGTTTTCACAGATACAAGTACTTCAACCAATAAGAGTAAAAATGAAATGTAAAATGCAAAGGAATCCAAAGCCCCAAGGCAGCCGGGCTCTGCAGAAGAACTCTTATTTGGAATGGCCAAACCCACCAGAACAATGGCTAATAAAAGGCCATTCTGGCAGTGGGCACTCGTACATCTTTAGGAATATTTACCCCTCTTGAATGTGGAGGCCCAGGTGGACTTTGTGGCCCAGAGTACTTGGGGCCAGCTTCAGCCTTTCCTGGACAGGGATAACCTAGCTAGTAGTGCATGCACTGGTAACTTCGGCTATGGAGCGGTATATAAATGTAATAAATAATAATAATAATAATAATAATAATAATAACTTCCCGATTAGACTACTGCAATGCAGTCTGCATTGGGCTGCCCTTGAAGGTAACTTGGAAGTTGCAGCTCATGCAAAATGCAGCAGCTAGACTGCTTACTAGAACATCCCACAAAGACCATCTAACACCGGTCTTAAAGAAATTGCACTGTCTGCCTATATGCTTCCAGTTGGAATTCAAGGTGTTGGCAATGACATTTAAAACCCTAAACAGCTTGGGACCTTGGTACTTGAGGGAGCGCCTCTCCCTATATATGCCTCCCCAAGATTTAAGACCTGTTCGAGAAGCCCTTCTCTGCGTCCCACCAATACAAGACATTGGCTCAATTCGGACGACACAATAGTCAATGGTGGGGTAATAATCAACTTTACAGTTGTTCATCTAAGGGGTACTCCCCACACAACATGGTAATAAATAATCAATTGTGGTGTGGATTAGGATCAGCGCTGAGTTGACAATGGCAGCATTCGGATGACACAATAGTCAAAGCAACTGACGATTGTTTCCCCACCAGTTGTTTATTGTGTTGTCCGAATTGAGCCATACATTATGATGGGACATGGGAGAGGGCTTTCTCTGTTGTAGCACCCCGATTGTGGAATACCCTCCCTAGGAGGCCCGACTGGTGCCAACACTGGCTTCATTTCAGCGCCAAGTTAAAATATGGCTTTTTATCAAAGTCTTTGAGGGCTAATTTCTCCATGGTTGCACATAGTTTCAATTGTTTTCAATTGTTTCTATTCCTTTTTTAAAAATTCTACTGATTTCAATTTGGTGATGATTTAATATGTTTTAGCTGTGTATATTATTTATTGTTTACATTGTTCTGCTTTTATCTGTACACCACCCTTAAATCTTAGTGCTACAGGGTGGGATACAAACGTTTTAATAAATAAATAAACTATATCATATAGACAGCCCCCTAATAATAGTGACACTTACAAGAAGTTCTTCATTTTCCTTTTCTACGTCTACTTTATATGCCAGAATTCTTTCTCTTTCTTTCCTCAGAATCTCCAGGCGACGATGCATCAGATCCTGAATCAAAAACAAAAGTTCACATTTGGTTTAGAGAGAGAGAAAGAGGAGTTGAACAATATTTTTGTTTCCTGCCATCCATCCTTGTACTGGGGGGTGGGGAGGTTCTCAGGTTCTTTCCCATTATAGCCTAAAAATAAGTTACTGCATCTACCTGGAGTCTGAGTTTAACATGCACTGAGATGGGGATTGGGGATGCCTGTCAAACCACCACAACCTTTGGCCCTATGCAGTAAATACAGTGGTACACACAAACCCACCCAGTTTTCTGCTGGAGACATCACAACCGCAGCAGAGTGAGAGAGCAGGAAATGCCTGAGAGAAGAGCAGCTGCAGCAGCTTGGATTGCGGGGAGAGAGATTATTGATTCCACCCTGCTGCTGCTCTCCGTTTGCTGCTCTGGTGTGCAGCGAGATCAGCAAGGCTACTGGGCTGTTTTCATTTGGAGGGAGGAGGCGGCAGGAGAGCATCCACTCGTATTTGTTTAATTGAAGGCCCACGTGTGATCTGGGAGGCTGAGAGTCCACCTTTTTCCTCTCCACGCAATTCATAATTTTATGCACCTCTGTCATGTCTCACCTTACTTGCCTCCCCCCCCCCCCCCGCCCGCAAATCTAACTTAACACATATTTAGTACAGAGTGTGGCAGGAAAGGAGACACTTCCGCCATCACCCTCCCCCATCCTGAATCTTCTCAGGCTTCCCGCTGCTATTTGCATAACAAAGAACATGCATGTTCATTGCATTCATGCTACAGAAATGTGAAAAAGAAACAGTTTAGTCCCAATATTTTCTTATTGGAGTGAATGTACAGAGAACTTCCCAAAAACAGCCCCCACCACCTCTTCCCCCCTTCCAATACTGATTTCCTACCTTGTACTCCTGAGAAGCCTCCTCCAGAGGAATCACCTTGTGGCTGTCGTGTTCCTTGGATCTGTCACACACCACGCAGATGGGAGTTTCATGATCTTTGCAGAAGAGCTTCAGGGGCTCCTGGTGCCTCTCACAGAATTGCCCCTTGTCTTCTGCCCCTTTTGGCCCCAGATCTCTGAACTTCTTGACAATTTTTACTAAGTTAGCCAGCTGCCTATTTGGCTTGATGTTCCCTTTCTGGAAGCTTCCTCTACACTGGGGGCAGGAGGCGTCAGCGTCCGGCTCCCCCCAGCACTGGCTCAGGCAGGCTCGGCAGAAATTGTGCAAACACTCTGTAATGATCACTGGGTCCTTGAAATACTCCAGGCAGATGGAACAAGTGGCTTCCTCGCAGAGATCTTGGACGGGACTCTCAGCAGCAGCCATGGCTTCCACTCACTGGAGACAGAATTAGTTTCACTTTCATGACTTTCAGGAAGTGGGTGTTTCCTTGCAAATGACTCACCATGAAATCATCAGCATGTAAAAAAATATGGAACTAGAGGATCAGTCTCTTGGTAAAGGTAAAATAATTTTTAAAACATTAGGCATGAATTTTTTTGGGAAGGGGACATTATATTTGTATATTCTGACCTGGTTTGCACATCACAGTGGTAAATTATGGGTTATAATCCACACGACGTGCCTAAAGATTGAACACTTTATTACCTGCTCTAGAATCTTCAAAGGAATTGATGTCAGACTGTCTGATCTATAATTCCCCAGATCTTCCTTTTTCAAAATAGGGACGCCATTCGCCCTCCCCCAGTTCTCTGGTACTTCGCCTGTTCTCCAGCATTACTCAAAGTGAATAGATAGAAGTTCTGAGAGTCCATCTTCTAGGTCCTTCTGCAATCTAGGATGCTGTTCATCTGGACTTGGGGACTTGAACTCATTTAAGGTGCTGACCATCTGGGTCACAGATCCTCTTTTGGGAGAAAACTTAGCCAAGATAGGAGGCGAGCAGTTCTGCCTTTTCTTTATCACCTGTCAGCATGTTGCCTTCTTCCCTGCATAGCTGGTCTACTGTTACTTTTGTCCTCTATTTATTTTTATTATTATTATTATTATTATTATTTAGGCTGACCATATGAAAAGGAGGACAGGGCTCATGTAATTTTAACAGTTGTAGAGAAAAGGGAATTTCAGCCAGTGTCATTTGTATGCAATTAGTTCCTGGTGAAATTCCCTCTTCATCACAACAGTTAAAGTTGCAGGGGCCCTGCCTTCTTTTGTATATGGTCACTCTAGTATAGTGCATGCACCTTTAACTGTTGTGATGAAGAGGGAATTTCACCAGGAATGAATTGCATACAAATGACACTGGCTGAAATTCCCTTTTCTCTACAACTGTTAAAGTTACATGAGCCCTGTCCTACTTTCATATGGTCAGCCTATTATTATTTATTACATTTATATACCGCTAAAAAGACAATATACAAAATTTAAAATCATAAACATAAAACAGCTGACATTTAAAACATTGTCGTGTCCCTTGGCATGATGTGTTATGAATGTACACCCCTTGAAGGCAGGCTTAGTGAATGTCTGTACAAATTCTGAAGGCACGTTTCACCCCTAAACATCCAACTTTTCCCTGCTTGAGACCATGGTTTATCGGGTATAAATATCTCACGTGTTTCACCTTTAAAAGCTTGAGCATGAATAAAATTAGGGATGTGGATGCCTGTTTCCTGTATACATTCAAAATCATAAAAAAACATATTTTACTGATCTTTCAGGCAAAGAACCCCCTGCAGGTAGCACATATGTTGAGTTGCAGCATTAAGTTCCAACCTACATACCTTATACCATCTTCCCGGGCACTTATGAACCTGTTTAGTAGGGGTGTGCAGAGCTGGTATTGCCCACCCCAAATTTCGAGGTGGTGCTTCGATGAGGCGATTACCCTGATTTCCAAAGCGCCTCCCTCTCTCCACTCTGCCGGATAGTTTTGTGAACAACCACTCCGTTTTTGGGTAACCGCTACATTCTTGGCAATGGGAATCAGCATCGCTTTTAAAGATAAACACATCAAAATTGGCACCATGGCAGCTTTTAAAGAGGGATTTTGGAGCGGATCCCTGCATGCAGTGATTTATAGGGCATTTTTAAAGTCCAAACTCAAATGTCCTTTCAGGTGAGGGAGAGGCAAATGAAGCAGTGGGGAAAGTGCTTAGCGCAATAATAAAGAAGTAAATATATATTCATAAATGCCTGAACAGCAGCACACAGTTTGTCCATCCTCAGAGAAGACAGGAGGCTTGCAGGAGGAGGAGGAGGCACCCCTCCCCCACTGTCAGTCGGGCACATTGGAGGGAATCGAGTCAAGGCAACAACAGCTTCCCTGTAGGAGGCTACACGGCAGGAGGAGGAGGACTACGATGACGATGACACCCCCCTACCCCGATGACTCTGCTTCAGCGAATATGCGCATAATTGGCTAACCAGGTGTAAAGCCGAATTCTTGTAGATGAGGCCTAAGGAAACAGAGGGGGAAACTGCAGATGAAAACTGGGGGGGGGGGGGAGGTAGATGTGATGGAGCCCTGACATAGCTCTCCCGTTTCCACTTAATCTGCTTGTGTCAGCTTGGAGGTGGCTGGATTTTAATGCCATTTTGAGGGTTACCATTCAGTTCCCCCAATTTTGGCCTGCTCATACTTGCATGGATGGCCAGTGCTCCACACGATTGGGAACTATGCTTTTTCCCATTTCCTGATTGTATGGAGCCCTCCCTAAGCACAGTCACCTGTATATATGGGCACATGTTGCAAAAGTGCATTTGAATGCATGGAAAGTATAGAGGGGAGGAGCCAATTGCCATTACCCCTATTTGTGCCTTCATTGTATATATCGAGAGCCCAGCATTTCTATAGAGTTGGTCATTACTCATAGTCAACCTATTTATAGTTCCAAAGTGTGCAGGAGAGAACTGTTTAACCCCAGTGAAATTCAGCCAGTAAAATCCCTGACCAATCCACATCCCTCCTGTGAACTTGGTTCTCATTAGAAATTTACCTTTCTTTGGATGTAGTCCAGGCAGCAGCACATCTGGGAAAGAGAAAAGATATACACTTTAAGAGGCACGCTATCTATGAATCAAGTAGAAACCAATCTGGCAGATGGGGAATTCCTCCTTTTAACTTTAAACAAGTCACCCCAGAACTGCACAACAGGCCATGGCTTCTGAGTGGCTTGTTAACCACCAAAAAGAAGGAAACTTCTCGAAGATTAGGAAAGCAGCCAAAGTGAGATTCAAGACTATCAAGTCAGAAGAATGAGGTTAAATAGAAGTGATGGGAATTGTAAATTTAGGGCAAAGGGACAAATTTTACATTAACAAGTCAGTGGGGTCAGAAGGTATCCCATATGCTAAAGAGTTTTCTCTCAAACTTGAAAATATTTGTTTTCTTTTTCATTTTAAAGCATTTATTGATGATACATTTAGACTCTTTTCAAATTGTAAAGATATTCCCAAAGTGGGAAAACAAGAACGGAGCGCAAATCGGGCATAGAGGCGCACTTTCTCTCCGATTATGCGCATTATCAAATGCGCGTTAAACCACGAGTTTTAATTTGCAGCGGGAGTTAAAGCGCCTTACCGCCGTGTAAACATGCGATTCTCCGCATGTCAACAGTTTAAAGCGCGTTTCAGTCGTCCAGTAATGCGCTTCTCCGCCTCTCGTACAGAGGTATTAGGCGTAAATGCGCTTCTGTGAATATGCGCATAATCGGCTAACCAGGCGCAAAGCCGAATTCTTGTAGATGAGGCCTTACTGTCTTTCCTCCCAATTTAAACCAACAGGCTGCTGAGTAGATTTACCTGCACTGGCATTTGGAGCCTCTGCGTAGATAATTCCAGATTTTTTAAGTGAATTTCAAGGAGGGGACGATGTCAAAGGATTAAGTGGGGGGGGGGGAAATGATCACGCCAGAGGGGGGTGATGATTTTAAATCATGTACACTGGTCTACTTCGAGCATTAGGCCTGGCTTAAGAATGGCAGTCTTCTCCTGTGCTTTCCCAAGCAGGAGTGAAGCCTTCCTTTCCATGTCAAAAACAGCAGGATATTGGGGTGACAATTTTCCCACCTTTGCTTTGGCAAGAATTCTCTTAAAGGTACCATCTCATGATTACCAATTATCTGGGGGCCTGCAGTGCCATTTGGCCCCTGTATTGGAGGCATGAAGGTTTTCAAGTCAGCTTTCCCCTCAAGGAGGATCCTGCGTTATTTCTTCCACCACCTTACCTGCAGGAGTTCACTCGCTGGCTGCTGACACTTCTCCAGCTCCCGAATGAGACTTTCAAGAGAGGAGAGCTCTCCAGAGAGCTTGGCCAGGTGCTCCTCCTGTTTCCTTGCAATCTCCTTCTCCATCTCTTTCATCTCGGCCAGCAGAAGCTGCTCTTGTTCTTTCAGAAACTGACGTAGTTGCCTGAACTCAGCCACCGTCTTTTCCCTTCCTGCTTTGGTTTGTTTCTGCAAGGTTATCGAAAGGGGAGAAATAGGAGCCAGAGTCAGAAATAGGGCCACTCTTCACAGCATCAAGAGGCTTATAAGATTTTTATAGGAAAGTTATTTAAATCCACATTCAGTAGAGAAAAAGATGCCTAAAGGTGTACCAGGGCCCACTGCCAGGATGGCCTTTTATTAACTTTTGTTCTGGTGGGTTCGGCCATTCCAAAGAATAGCTGTTCTGCAGAGCCAGGCTGCTTTGGGGCTTTGGATTCCTCTGCATTTTACATTACATTTTTACTCATATTGGTTGAAGTACTTGTTCCCTTCCCAGGGGCTGCCTTGACAGCGCCCCATTGGCATCACATTCCCCCTAAACTCTGCAGTTTCCCTCCTGTAGATTTGCACTTGCTAATCACCATGCCAAGGAAAGGTTTCTGGCGGTCATCCAAATACTGGAGGGACCCCTCCCACTCTCTTCCTTGCTTCCTGCAACCAATCAACGGTTGCCATCTGCCAGGACCACCCCCCGCATCGGCCACTGAGCAAGGTCAGACGTCGGAAGAGCCACATTAACCTCGCTCGGGGAGGAAAAGACAGGGTAAGTCCCTTTCTTTTCAGCTGCGGATCTTCTGCTCTTTGCCCCAGGGTGGCTCTGAATCAGCAGCTGCATCATATAACCAACACAACATAGATTCGGAGCCACCCCAGGGAAAAGGCAAGGTGCTTGAGCATGTGGTGACTGGGCAGCTTCAGGCGTTCTTGGAGGAAACTGATTATCTGGACCCGTTTCAGGCCAGGGCATGGCACTGAAATAGCCTTGGTTGCTGTGACGAATGACCTACTCTGGGTGAAAGACAGGGGGAGTACTACCCTGTTGATCTTCCTGGATCTCTCAGTGGCTTTTGATACCATTGATCATGTTATCTTACTGGATCAGCTATGCGAGATGGGAGTAGGAGGCACGGTGTTGTAATTGTTCTGCTCCTACTTGCAGGGCCGATTCCAGAGAGTGATATTGGGGGATTCCTGTTCCACTCAATGGCTATTAAGCTGTGGGGTGCCACAGGGCTGTATTCTATCCCCCATGCTGTTCAACATCTATATGAAGCCGCTGGGTGAGGACATTAGGGGTTTGGGGGTCATCAGTACGCTGATGATACTCAGCTCTACTTTTACTTCTCATTGGAGCCAGCTGGGGCAGTGAAAGTGCCGGGTGGCTCTGAATCAGAGGCTGAGTCATATAACCCCGGGGCAAAGACAAGGTATTGACAGCCCCGCAGTAACAGTAACACTTACAATAAGTACTTTATTTCCCTTTTCTGTTTCTGCCTTGTATGCCAGAATTCTTCTTCTCTCTTTTCTCAGAAACTCCAGGCGACGATGGATCAGATGCTGAAGCAAGAACAGAAGTTCACGTTTGGTTTAGACAGCAAGAAAGAAGAGTAGAACACTATTCTTGTTCTCTGTCCTCCATCTTTGTACTGGGGGAAGGCTCTCAGGTGCCGTTTACATCCCATTATAGCCTAAAATAAGTTACTATATAATAATAATAATAATAATAATAATAATAATAATAATATTTCTTACCCGCCTCTCCATTTGGATTGAGGCGAGGAACAGCAGTAAATATAAAATATGATAAAATACATAAAACTGATTAAAAACATAGTACACATTATTAAAATAGCAATAAAACAGTCTAAAAACAGTCTAAAATTCCACTGGCTATGCCTGACGGAATTTCACTGGATATGCCTGATAGCATATATCCACTTGGGGTCTGAGTTTAACATGCACTAAGAGGGGGATTAGGGGTGGGCCCTGTACAACGAATATTGCAGTACTCACAATGTTGAGGGAATATTTCAGGTGTGATCATACCAATAGCTTATGATAACAGCATTTAAATAAACTCAGAAACTAATATTGATTTCATTCTACTAATAAATACATATAACTGTTTTCCTGTAAGGTAGAACCTTCAATGTACTAGCTAGATGAGAAGAAGCTGCCTTCCTGTATAGCTGTGTTAAGCCTTCACCATAACGAACTTTGTTCTATTATCAATTATTTGTATTCTGTTTGTTTTAGTTTATCTTGACCTCCATCATTCTTATGTGGCGCCTTTCTTTATCTTGACCTAGAGACAAGTTACATCATTCCTATGTGCTACCCTGTACTGTTGTAAACTTTCCCTTAATACAAAAGTTATGTTGTACAAAGTTCTGATTACGCTAATTCTGATGTTTCCAGTTCCCTATATAAGAGTGATACCCTATATCTTAAATTCAGTCAGAGTCCCTTCTCTGGCTCCATCAGCTGATGAATTCTTCAATAAATATGCCTCTGTGTATTAAGCGTATGTGAGTATTTTTGGTCTCCACTGTAAAACTGAGTCTAGTTGCTTGCATGAATGTAACTCCTTTTGAGTTATTGGGAGGGAAGTCACTAATCTTTGGGAGGTCCCTACCCTTCCCTGAGTCAATCTTCCCTAGCGCACACATAGGCTAGTTAATGTTTCAACACAATAGAAAGAATTAGAGTAAAGATCCTTCTTATAAAAGATCTGTGACAATAAATGACCCCTTTCTCATAAGAGGGAGTCATAGGCCTCCCTGAGGGACTCGAATTCCCGTGACACACAAACACAGTTTTGAAGGCTCCAGCAGTTTTGCTGCTGGAGCCTTCACAACTGCAGCAGAGTGAGAGAGCAGAGCAAGAGAGAGCAGAGCAGCTGCATTAACTCGGATTGCAGGGAGAGAGATTATTGATTCCGCCCTGCTGCTGCTGCTGCTCCCCTATTGCTGCTCTAGTATGGAGCAAGATTAGCAAGGCTGCTGGGCTGTTTTCGTTTGGAGGGAAGAGGGGGCAGGAGAGCATCCACTCGTATTTGTTTAATTGGAGGCCCACGTATGATCTGGGAGGCTGGGAGTCCACTTTTTTCCTCTCCACGCAATTCATAATTTTATCCATCTCTCCCATGTCTCCCCTTACTTGCCTCTCCCCCACCCCCATCTAACTTAACCCATATTTGATACAGAGTGCGGCAGGAAAGGAAAAACCTCCGCCGCCACCCTCCCCCGTCCTGAATCTTCTCAGGCTTCCTGTGGCTGCTATTTGCATAACAAAGGACATGCATGTTCATTGCATTCATGCTACAGAAATGTAATAAAGAAATAGTTCTGTCCCAATGATTTCTTATTGGAGTGAATGTGCAGAGAACTTCCAAAGAAGAACCCACAGCTCCCCCCTCCTTCCAAATCTGTATTGATTTCCTACCTTGTACTCCTTGGAAGCCTCCTCCAGAGGAATCACCTTGTGACCATCGTGTTCCTTGGATCTGTCGCACACCACACAGATGGGAGTTTCATGATCTTTGCAGAAGAGCTTCAGGGGCTCTTGGTGTTTCCTTCAGAATCTCCCTTTCTCTTCTGCCCCTTTTACCCCCTGATCTCTGCACTTCTTGGCAATTTCGGCAAAGTTAGCCAGCTGCCTATTTGGCTTGAGGTTCCCCTTCTGGAAGCTTCCTCTACACTGAGGGCAGGAGGCCTCTGTATCCGACTCCCCCCAGCACTGGCTCAGGCAGGCTCGACAGAAATTGTGCCCACACTCTGTAACCATCACTGGATCCCTGAAATAATCCAGGCAGATGGAGCAAGTGGCTTCTTCACAGAGATCCTTGACAGGACTCCCAGCAGCAGCCATGGCTTCCACACACTGGAGACAGAATTACTTTCACTTGCGTTGCTTACATTAAGTGGGTGTTTACCTTCTTGTAAATGACACACCTTGAAATCATCAGCACATAAAAAATAAAGTTAACCAGAGGATCAGTCTCCTGATGAAGATAAAATAATTTTTAAAACAATGGCCATTAATTTTAGGGGAACTATATTTGTATCTGTTGACGTGGTTTGCACATCACAGTGGTAAATTATGGGTTATTTAAACAACCTCTGATCACCCCAAAATGCCTACAGATCAAGCACTTTATTATCTGCTCTAGAATCATGCCAGGTATTGATACAAGACTGTCTGGTCTATGATTCCCCAAATCTTCCTTTTTGCAAATAGGGGACACCATTTGCCCTCCTCCAATCCTACAGTAATTCACCTGTTCTCCAGTATTTCTCAAAGATAATAAATATAAGTTCCTGGAGTCCATCTGTTAGCTCCTTCTGCAATCTAGGGTGTAGTTCATCTGGACCTTGGGACTTGAACTGATTTAAGGTGCTGAGAGATTGACCAGTGACAAGTTTAGCAGCACAGTGAGGATGCCAGAGCAGTAAACTCTTCCCTTCCCATCTCTCTGGCAACCTCAAACTGCACTTCAGCCTGTTTGCCACAGATGCCAGATGGGACACAGATCGGGGAGAAGACTGAGCCAAAACAGGAGTTGAGCAATTCCGTTTTTTCTACCAGCACCTTGTTAACTTCTTGCACAGCTAGTTTGCTGTTACTTTTGACCTCCAATTACTGTTAACATATCTGAAGAAGCCCTTTTTGTTGTTCTTAGCATCCCTCGCCCACCTCAGCTCATTCTGAGTTTTAGCCTTCCTGACACCGGGGTTGTCTATACACCCTATTTTCCATGTCACGGCTGTGCAGCGGCACTGCACTGTTTATATGACGCAGCCACCAACATACAGCCGCATGGGGCTTTCCCCCCTGAAACTGTGCTTATATGTGGTGTTGTTTTACCATGACATTTTTAGTTACTCCAAGGTCACCACACTGATGGCTTCAGTTCGGGTTCAGCCAGTGGGCATTGCTGGGGGCAGATCCAACTCCAGGATAAGCATGGGAACGCAGGGCAGGAGGTGGGTTGGACAAGCTGAATGGCCAACAGTGCGGCAGTTCAGCATTTCCACCTCACAGCAGTGATGCTGTGGGGCTTTGAGGGAATCAGCTACAAAGCAGCATCATATAGACACCCCCGCCATCTCTGCAATTCCTGCTCATCTGCCTGTGCGCTTCCTTAGTGACCTGTCCCTCCGTCCATCTCCTATATCTGTACTTTTTGATTTTCAGATCACGACTATGTTTTTTGTGTAGCCACATTGGCTTCGTCTGTTGTCTTCCAGTTTTTGCTTTTGCTTTTCCCTCATTGGGATTGTTTCTGATTGTGCCTTCAGCATCTCCTTTTTCAGGAACTCCCATCCCTCTTGAACTCCTCTGGCATTAAGGTTTTGCTGATTGGAATCCTACTTATCATTGCTATGAGTTTATTAAAAGCAGCTTTCCTGAAGTGCAAGGTACAAATTTGACTTTACTCAGCTTTACTTTCAGGCGTTACTTGGGTCCTTTCTACACCATAGCAGTGCAGAGGACTCAGGGCAGGGGATCCTGGAAGTAGGTACTTCCAGGATCGGCGCACCCAATCCCCATCACCAGTGCGATGACCCGGGCTCCTCCCAGGTCGTTGCACATCACGGGTCCACCATTTTCTTTTCTTGCCAGAGAACAGCGCATGAGTGCTCCAGCGCAAGGGTGAGACTTTTTGAAAAAAAAAATCATGTGAGCTAGCCCTCACCCCCCTCCCGGTCCTCCCGGGGGTGGCGAAACTGGTGCCACCCCGTCCTCTGCTTGGCACAGAGCCACGCAGTACAGCTCCATACCCAGTTTGCAGCCGTGTTTACTTGCGAGTAAGTGCGGCTGCGCCCTGGATGGGCGAGCACATTCTTCCAAGGTCCTGCGAACTTCCTGGGACTGTGGAAAAATCAGGATTTTTGAGGTTTCAGTAAACCTGCAAAAAAACCCTGCCCGCCCCACCCCAACCCCTGGGACTCCCTGTGCATTATTCGGACTCACAGGGAGCAGCTGGGGCCCATCCCAGGCATTTTGCCTGATGTGGAAAGGGCCTTGGTTACTTTCCCCCAAAGTTCTTGCTATTTTCACCTCATCAACTGACTCTTCCCTATTAGTGAGAATCAAGTCAGGGTGGCTGATCCCCTCATCCCTCCCTCCCCCTTCTGAAAAAGAAAGTTGTCAACTAAGCAAGTCAGGAACCTCCTGGAGAGTTGGTCTGCCAAGAAATATCAGGGTAATTAAAGTCCCTCATTACTGCTACTTCATGCTTCCTTGTAATATCTGCAGTTTGCTGTTGGAAAGCAGCTACCATGACTTCTCCTTGGTTGGGTGGTTGGGTGGTCAGTAGTAGACTCCAACCACAGTATAGCTTTTATTCCGTCCTCCATTTATTTTAACCCAAATAGGACCACCATGTTTATTCTCTTGAATTTCTGTGCCGATGTGTACATTTCTAACATATAGTGCATCTCCTCCCCCCTTTCTATGGCTTCTGTTCTTTTTGAACAAGTTATATTGTTCAGTTACTATGTTCCACTCACAGGAGTCATCCCACCAAGTCCTAGTTATACCTGTTAAGTCAAAGTTCACGCTTGTCCTGTTTATTCCCCATACTCCGAACATTAGTATAAAGAAATAGAAAGCCATAAACATCGTTTTTATTAAGAGGTTTAATAGACCCCACTATAGCTGTTCTTCCAGTCTCTGCTGCACTGCCTGAGCCCTGTAGTCCTTACCTCCATTCCCCCCACAGGACTCCGTTTAAAGCCACTCTTCAGGCAAACACGTTCTTCCCACTCTTTGACTGTCATCAGACGAGCATTTAATTGCACGCTTATTACTGCCCATTGATTTTTTTTGCGGGTCCTTTTCATGAAGTCGGCCACTTCCCATGCATCTCCTGCTCCTTCTGGCCTTCTTTCCATCACAAAATAGGCCCCAGGAAGTCTGATTGGGGGGGGGGGGAGCGAAATGTGCTGCCATTTCATGCTGTGTGCAGGAAAAGCAGCATAATAACAAACACCCACCTTATGGGTGAAAGAGGAAATATCATGGGACAGAAGTGGAGGGAAAGTGACGGTAAGGAAACACGATTTCCCCCGTCTGATGACGCTCATAGTGATGTGCAGCTCATCTACCACCAAAAGTCTTCATTCCAGAAGTGTGGACCATGCTCCAAGAAACCCAGTATCTCCCAGCAACACCATTTTCATAGCCAGTTGTACGCCTGCAGAATACTTCTTTCCCTTTCCAGTCCTCATCCATGGACTGGAAAGGTGGAGGAGAAGAGCACTCGAGTCCCAAAGTCCTTGAGCGTCCTTCCTAGAGCTTCATAGTCTGACTTTAACAGGGGACGTACTAAAACAAAGGACAGCACTTGCCCATAGGGAAACCATACTTGCCCACAGGGATCCATTGCACAGCACTTGCCCGTAGGGATCTATAGGACAGCACTTGCCCAAAAGGAACCGCCCAGAAAACTTTGGCTATTTGCGGTGCCTAAATGCAATCAATCAGTAAATAGAAACTGAATCCTAGCAAGACAGAAGCCCTGTGGGTGAGCAGTTCCAGTCTCTGGGAGATAAGCTCATTGCCTGTTCTGGATGGGGTGAACTCCCTGTGAAAGATCAGGTCCATAGTTTCAGGGTATTCTTAGACCCACCTGTGTCGCCGGAGGCCCAAGTGGCCGTGGTGGCTTGCAGTGCCTTTTACCAGCTTTGGCAGACTTGCCAACTACGGCCTCTTCTGGACAGGGATAGCTTGGCCACAGTGGTACAGGCATTAGTAACCTCAAGACTGGGTTACTGCAATGCATGCTATGTTGGGCTGACCTTAAAGCTGCTCCGGAAGCTGGAGCTAGTGCAGAATGCAGCGGCTTGGCTGTTGTCGGGAGCTGCCCCTTTTCAGCATGCAACTCCTTTGTTGAGGGAACTGCACTGGCTGCCTATTTGCTACTGCGCCAGGTTTAAGTGTTCTAGTACTAGTGTACAAAGCCCTAAACGACTTGGGACCAGGATACATGAGAAAGCGCCTTCTCCCCTATCAACCTGCCCTGTCACTGAGGTCATCTGAGGGTATCTTCCTGGTGGTTCCACATGGACCTGTGGTCCTACTGGAGTCCACCAGGACATGAGCCTTCTGTGTAGTGGCCCCTTCCTCTGGAACTCCTTGCCTTTGGAGGTCAAGCAGGCGCCAACATTGTGTTTCTTGCAGCACCTTCTGAAAACATTCCTGACAGCTTTCCCGGAATAGACCAGCCGTGGTTTTTCTCCGAACTCTGTTCTTGTAAATATAATTTTAAATATATTTTTATTCTGTTTTTACTCTTTTATTCTATTTGTTCACCATTACAAAATCTTGGGAGCTGCATATAATTATTGTAAGTAAATAAATAAAGGATTTCAGTGATAACCCACAACTTCAGCAACACCAAAGAATTCACTCAGGTGAGAATCCATATAAAAGCTCAGAGTGTGGAAAAAGTTACAGTCAGAGCAGCCACCTGAAGTTGCATCAAAGGAGACGCATGCGGGAGAAGCCCTTTATATGCTTTGAATGTGGAAAGGGTTTCAGTTGCAACATGAACCTTAGTAACCATCACAGGATCCACACAGGCAAGGAGCCCTATCAATGCTCTGTATTTGGAAAGAGTTTCAATCACAGTGTGAATCTTAAAGCACATCAAAATATCCACACAAGCGAGAAGCCCTAGAATGCAGAAAGAGCTTTGCTCGCAGTACACCTCTGAAATCACATCAAAGGATTCACACAGAGGAGAAGCCATCTGAGGGCTCAGAGTGTGGAAAGTTTCACATATTCATCTGCAAAGTGCTATTCGAAAGCCCATAGGAAGTGGAAGAAGCAACTGTTAGGCATTATGGCTTGTTTAGTAGCCATTCAAATGATGTTGGTTCCAAAAACATTTTTTAGCCCTCAAAGCCAACTACAGTACTGGCAGAAACAATTACATTTATTTTAGGTGCTAAAGCACCTAGTTTACACAAATCACTCTTGTATAACCAATACGATAAGGTTGGGTGGGGAATCCTGAACTTGGCATGTTATTGTGAGACCAACAAACTCCCAACATATAATTCTCTTGATAGAAGATGTTTCTAAACAGTGGATTAACAATGGAAGGGATAAAGTGTGAGGGAGTTTCAATTAGGGATGTGCACGGTCGAAATTATCCTCATCGTATCCTCATCGGAAATTCCGAGATAAAAAAATTTCAGATCCGATCATATGGGGGGTGGGGTGGGGGTGTTTTTCCCCATAGGTTTGCATGGGGGGAAAGAAAGCTTTCCCCCAATGCAAGTCTATGGGGAAAAACACTGGCGGGCGCTTGCTCCCTCCCTCCTTCCCCCACTCCCGCTCCTTACCAGCCGCCACCGCCCCATACTACTGCTAAACAAGCTTTCCCGCATGTTGGTCAGTACAGACCGGCGCGGAGTGATGTGGTCAGGTATTGGGCAGTAGAGAAATGCAATATATAATAAATATACTGCTTGCTTTGACAGGGAGAATATTGCCTTGGGGGGTGGGGGCAGGAAAGGGATGACAGAAGTGGTCAAAAGAGGGAGGCAGCAGAAGAAAGGAGGAGATTTTGGGTGGGGGTTCATGCCAAGAGGGTGGGGAGAGGGGCTGCCCTAGAGACGGAGGATAGTGGGCGTGCATTGCTGCTGACATCCCATAACCTCCGGTGCACATGGCAGGCTCCGTTATGCAGTCACAGAAAAAAACGGCTGTGTAATGAATGGAAAGCCTCCAGAAGCAGCCGAAGCGGTGATGCTGCGGGAGAAAAGCCCCCTGTGGAAAAGCCCCAGGTCCGTGTCTCTGCCAGGAGCCCCTGGAGGAGCCTCTGCAGCTCTTGGGGTTTCCTGCGTGGATTCAATGTGGGGGTTAAAGGGAGCGAGAGGGTGCTGGGTCCTAGAGAGGCCATGAAGAGCCAAGGCTGGCAGAGACTCCACACTTCCTGCCCCCCTCTCCCCATGGCAAGGGAACCTGGGATTTCCCCTGCCCCCCCCCCCCCCCGTGCCTCGCCTGTGCCGTGCGCAGCCTCTCTTCCTCTGCAGAGGAGCCGGTAAGTGCATTTGGCAATATCTGAGGAGCCTGGGTTTGGTTTGGTTTGGTTTTTGTAGCTTTTTGAAGTGTTGAAGTGGTTTTTAAATGTACAGATTGTGTGTATGTTGTATGTTTTTGCTGTTTTAATTTTTGTATATTGTTTTTAATTGTTTTTAATCCTATGTAAACCGCCCAGAGAGCTTCGGCTATGGGGCGGCATACAAAAGTAATAAATAAATAAATAAATAAATTGCACGGGAGACCCAGTGGGGAGGAGAGGGTGGAAAGAGCCCACAGGGCAGGAGCAGAAAACGGAGGGAGCCCGGGGCAGGGAGGCAGCTTTGGGGCAGGGGATGAGTGGGAAGAGAGGGAGCCCCCTGCCCCCCCCCCATTTGGGGCACCTCCAAGAGACCCAGGCCTTGCACCTTCTTACCTCCCCAGAATTAGGGAATCCTGGAAGAGAAGAAAAGGCTACAGAAAGGGGGGGCTGGGAAGGGGACAGAAGCGGAAACATCCTGGGGGTGGGGGAGGAATCCCATTTGTGGGCAAAAAGTTGTTGTAAAGTCTTGTACGCATTTTGTTTTGTTTCCTCTCCCTATTTTAAACTACGTGAGTAAGTATCAAGGGGCATTTCCCCCCTTTAATTTAGTCTCAAAGCCTTTGAAATAAACTTCAGGAGTTTTTTAAGACAAATGACAGTACTTGTCCATAGGGAAACCATGCCTGTCTATAGGGGAACATAGGACAGTACCTTCCCATAGGGAAACCACACCTGCCCCATAGGGAGACGCAGGACAGCGCAGCGGCCTCTGCAACCTTGGCAAGGAAACTTTTGTCATAAAAAACTCTTTGCTTATTTGGGTTTAAATAAATAAAGCCAGTTCAGCCGCCTTTAGACCTCTGCTGAAGACTTTTTCGTTCCTGCAGGCTTATTCTGATCAACAACATTCATCAATGTTGTTTCTGTTACGTTTCTAGTTTATGTTTCCATTTTATTTTTATTTTGTTTGTTGCTCTTCTTGGTTTGTGTTGCACTGCTTCTGTTCATTTTATTTCTGCTCTTCACCAGTTTCATTTATTTATTTATTTATTTATTGGGGGGGTCTGTTTCTGTGCCTCAGGCAGCAAAATGTCTTGGGTCAACCGGAATAGACCACTTGCTTAAGTCCCCAAACCCTGCACAAACAAGTATGTTTTTCAATGGTAGCTTCAGGAACAGCCCAATTTCCCTTGGAAGGGAGTTCCACAGCTGGGGTGCCACCACCAAGAAGGCACTGCTCTGAGTGGTATCCCCTCGAGACGCATGTTCCTGGGGCATCTCCAGCAGAGCCTCCCTGGCTGATCTGAAATCGCAGGTTGGTCAGTACTGAGGAAGGAGATCCTTTGAGTAGTTGGGTCCTGAGCTGTTCAGGGCTTTGTACACTAGTCCTAAAACCTTGAATTGGACCCAGTAGCTCTCTGGCAGCCACTCTAGAGATTTCAAAACAGGTGTGATATGGTCCCCTCTCACTGTCCCTGTCAACATGCAGGGAGCCGCATCCTTCACCAGCTGCATTCTCTGGACTGTCTTCAAGAGAAGTCCGATTACAATGATCCAATCGGGAAGTGATCAGACTACTGTCGCCAGGTTGTCCTGGTGCAGGGGCAGCCCTGGTTGGCGAAGAAGCTGTAACCAGCTAGAACTCCTCTTTGCCACTGAGACCACATGGGCCTCAAAGGGACAGCTTTAAATCCAGGACTTCTCCCAGGATCTGTCCCTGCTAAGTCACGGGAAGGGGCTACCCTATCCAGAAAAGATCCCCTACCTCATTTCCGTACCTGGGAACTGCCCACCCACAGACCCTCTGTCTTCTCAGGCTCAACAGGGCCATCCAAACTCCAAGAGTGGGATAAGTGACTCCAAAGTGGCAACAGGCAGTAAGAACAGAGTGAGGTCCATACTGAGGAAGAGAACAGTTACAACCCAGTAACAGGGAAAATTGAAAAGGATGGTTTGGATGTGATTGTGTGGTGCTTTTAACACCCTAAACACACGATACCACCCAATCCCAATTCCCATACCAAGTGTATTTCAAACTGTGGCATAAAACTGCAACACAGGAATGATACAGCTCATGCTACTAGGAATGCCATGTTTCCCTTCAGGCAAGTATGGTTTCCCTATGGGGAGGGATTGTGCTAGGTTTCCCTATGGGCAAGTACCATCCTATGTTTCCCTATGGGCAAGTACCATCCTATGTTTCCCTATGGCCAAGTACTGCCATTTGTTTTGTTTTTTCCCTATAGGCAAGTACGCTTTTCCAAGAGGGAAGTATTGTCATTTGTTTTAGTATGTCCTGCTTTTATTTATTAAGTGAGCCTGCTCTTCTCATCCTAGGACTGAGTAGAAATCACTGTTCGTCGGGTCGTTTTTGGGGTTCAAATGCTGGGAACAGAGGGCTTAGAAGGAAGCCATGGAAAGGATTGCGAGTGAAACTCAGGTCCATAAGCAGACCTGTTTTTTCCTTGAGAACAGAAAGTTTTGCTGCCTGAAGTCTGAGATGGAGGCAGTCCTGCTCTCAAAGCAGTGGTCAAGTTGTATTATTATTATTATTATTATTATTATTATTATTTTATTATATTGCATACATTGGAATATTGTTGGTTTTTATTTCAAGTATACCATTTGTAAAAAAAAAAAAAAAGAAGAAGAAAAAAGGGATAGACTTATCCATAGGTTTCAAGAAAAGCAGACCAAATATTCATATGTTTTATCCACTTGCAAGTTGCGCCTATATAACACCCATTCAAAAGTTGATAGTGTTATTAGGTCCTCAGTCCATTGCATTATTGCAGATGCGCATTTATCTGTCCCACATGATCATATAAGTATTTTGGCTGTCCTAAGGGCTCTGAAGATACATTTGCACTGACGTGTTAAATTCCAAGAAGTTGATAGGTGATTTAGAAGGACACACACATTATTCCGTATTATAGATTGTTTTAGCACAAAGTTTATCCTTATTATAACCTCCCCCCCAAAGGAGGCGACTACTGGGCCTTGCAAAAACATCTGAGATAAAGAAGCATTAGGAGCATTACATCTCCAACAATTGTGCATGTTAGACAAACTCTTATTAAAAAGACGTTGTGGAGTCCAATAAACCCGAAAAAAACATTTTTTGCTGAATAAGACGTAACCTGAGATCCATAGAAGCTTCAGATACAAATGCTAGGACAACTGTCCATTGATTAAGCAAGATAGGGCACTCCAATTCTCTATTCCAATCCTGTCTTAAACTATGGATGTCATAATTACTTAATGCTACCAAATAATATAAATATAGATTGTGGACTGACATGTCAGTTCAGCTGTTATAAGTGTTTCTAACAGTAAGGAGGCTCTGAGGCTGTAAAAGCAGCTGGACTAAACCTAGATTCCAGCTTGTGTTTCAGTTGCAAGTATTGCCATTCAGCTATAGTAGGTGAATTATATTTAATACACAAATCAGAATAGGACAGAAACTCGTTGCCTGGACCTATTAATTGATCCAAAGTAAAAATCATCTGGTTTCTCTTCAGATCATATAAATCTTAGCAACAGACCACTATGAGAAGAAGTTGCAGTGTGTGTTAATCCTCACAGCTAGTGGCTCCATGAGTCTGGAATCTTCCAGTGTACCCTGATCAGCTGCCAAAAACTATGAAAAGAAAATACTGTCCTCCAACCCAATATGTCGTTCACTCTTACGAAACCAAATTTCTAGTGGACGACTAAAAAGAAATAAAAAGGCCAATTGGAAGCCAAGAAAGTTTAGGGGAGTCGGTGAATCAAAACGAGACTGAAACTTAAGAGAAGGACGGACCTTTGATTCCGTTCTCTTTCTGTCATTCTGTTGCACATAACTCCAAGTTTTGCTTTGGGCCACGGTTTACAAGTTTGCCTTCTTTTTGAGAGAAAAAGGAAATGTTTGCTTTGACCAAGTTTCTTCTTCAGGTTTTGAGACTGCAGCTGCTGTAGCTTCTGAAGTAGCTTTTGAAGATAGATGCTAAGGTCTTGAGTAGCTTGATTCAGTTTTTCACAAATACTTTATTTTACTCACTGGTGGAGCTCAGACTTCACTACTCTTTTCCATTTTAAAACAGCCTCTCCAATTTCTATCTGGATTAATTTTTCCTAACTAGACATGGCCGAGTTCTACACCTTGGATTCTAAGAGAAGCCTTTTTCAACTTTCCTCTGGGTCTGCAACATCCTGTTATTAAGATCTCTGCCTGGGATAGGGAGCTATGCCTTCCTTTTAATTCCACGCCATCCCCGCTCACTTTCCTCTCTTTTCTGCAAATGTTTAGACTATAATGTTATGTGGTTGAAAGCTTTTAACACTGCATTGAATTAGTTTGGATTGGTGGAAATTTAAATAGAGCTAATAAACAATTCAACTGCTGCTAGTTTGGCCAAGTAGTCTTTTAAAATTCTTTTCCAACAAGCCCTTACAAGTGTGTTGTGTATTTTGCATAGTGTACGTGTGTATTTCTTTGTAATTATTGCATGTTTCACATTTCACTGCTGTATGTGATGTTCTTTTGCATTTGCTTTATAAACCATTCACATCTTAAGGCTTCCTGTGTGACATGTTTCATTTGTTTAACAAGTTGAAAGAGTATTCACTGTTCTCTTGTTCAAGTTCTAGAACCTCATTTTCAACCAGAAGCCTGATTCCTGTGGAACTGGGGTTGGAGGGACTCCTTTGAGACAGGTCCTAGCTATTAAGTTGGCCACAGCTGTATCTAATTCATGCAGCTCTCCATTTGAATTTCTACAGGACAGTCCTTGCCTCAAGAGAGAAATCGGCAGCAAAAGAAGGAGACCTTTTGAGTTCTGTCGGTAGCAGAAATGGAGAAGGGAGAAAAGACGAAACAGCAAAACTTTGCTGGCCCTGAGGCAGGAAAAGGCCCCCATATCATCCAGGAAGGAAGCAGTGCAGAGCTCTGGGAAAGAAGAGTGCAGGAGAACCAGCCTGGGAGCAACACCAGCTCAGATGTAGAGTGCCAGCAGTTCAGTGACTTCCTCAACCCAGACTCCAAGGGCCCCCGAGAGGTTTGCAGCCAATTCCACCACCTTTGCTGTCAGTGGCTGAAGCCAGAAAGACTCACAAAAGCTCAGATGCTGGACCTGGTGGTCCTGGAGCATTTCCTTGCTGTCCTGCCACCAGAGATGGAGAGCTGGGTCAGAGAATGTGGAACGGAGACCACTTCCCAGGCAGTGGCTCTGGCAGAAGGTTTCCTCCTGAGCCAGGCAGAGGACAAAGAGCAGGTAAGAGCATTTCATCCTGAGAACTCCAAGGGAGTAAAATTTTAAAACTCCCCAATTGTATCTCAACTTTTTTTGCATGTCCTCTTGGGAAGGGATGCCCCAATTTCCAGTGCTTCCTACCGCAAGTATAGTTGTTTGTAATATGTAGAGCAAGCCCTAAATTTGGAAGATCTTCTAATAAAAATATGCATCATTTTTCAAAGATCAGTCTTTGTGCCAAAGGCCTGGAGAATGGCCAATGTAACACCAATTTACACACTGATGTGCTTAAAGTCTGATAAATTGGTTGAAAACATTATTAAAATTAAATTATTAAGCATATAGAAGGACAAGCCCTGCTGAAAAAGAATCAGCATGGCTTCTGCAAACATTAATCCTGTCTCACTAACCTTTTAGAGTTATTTGAGAGTGACAAGAAATATGTAGATAGGGCTGATCCAGTGGACATTATTTACTTGGACTTCCAAAAGGCTTTTGATGAAGTCCCTCACCAAAGACTCCTGAGCAAACTTAGCAGTCATGGAATAAGAGGAGAGGTCCTTTTATGGATCAGTAACTGGTTAAAAAAGAGAAAGCAGAGAGTATGAATAAATGTTAAATTCTCCCGATGGCAGGAAATAAATAGTGGGGTCTCACAGGGATTGGTATTGGGATCAATTCTTTTCACCTTATGAAAAGAATGACCTGGAATTAGGAGTGAGCCGTGAACTGGCCAAGTCTGCCAATGACCTCAAATTATTTACGGTGGTTAAACGAAATGGATGCCGTTCTCCCAGGCCTGCTTACTTCAGATAATATTGCATGCACGGAACAATTACGAACTCCTAGCTGATAAGCATTTATTTATCCCATAATCAGTAGCCCAATTTGCTTTGGCAGCCCAAAAGAAGCTGTGGTCCCACCACACTAAGAAATAATAATGTACTCTAAAGCTTATCTTTTATAGATCTGAGTGGTAAAATTTCTTAGAGGATGGCAAACCCAGTTTATTTTTAATTGCTTTGCTGAGTTTTGAATGAAAGTTTTGTATTGGGAAAGGTCTCTTTTTAAATATTTTTATGCTGGATGTCAGGGAATGTCTGGGAGGTTCTCCCTTTCCTTCTGGTTGGTTTTAGTAGGTTGTTCAAGCACTTTGCTTATGACCCAAAGCACACATCCTTAGACAAAGACACGACTGAGTATGTGCTCCATGGTTTGGACCCTGGATCATCTTTAGAAGGAGCCCTGAAATGCAAACCAATTGGGAAACGCTGCCCTTGGCCTTGACATGACCCATTCCTTTCCCTCCCTAATGCAGGGGATGTTGGCCAAAACATGCACAGATTTCTTTGAGGCAGAGAAGGCTCCACCGGGCACCACACAGAGGCCGCTGAACAGGTGGATCTTGCAGGAGGGTGACGGAGGACCCTCCTCACTGGGTAAGGATTAGTGGGATGTATTTCCCCATGGTCTCTTTCTCTCACTTACGTTTGAGGCACATGAGCTGCTTTAATGTTCTCCTTGAGCTTGATTTTGCGGGTGGAGAGAGACTCTTTTTCTCTAGATAACCAAAAAAGATATGTTGTTTAGAAACGTGGTTAAACATTGCAGTGAAACGATGGAAATTGAAATTCTTAAGAATGTTAACTTACCTTCCCACCTTCTTTGCCTTCCTCACAGGGAGCAGAAGAACCTGCAGAGAAAGTGAACTGATACTGGGGGATCCTTCTAGGCTTCCTTCAGTTTGTGGTGGAGTGGAAGCGGTTTCTGCACAGCCAGGGCAGGTAGGGGATTCCTGGGTTCCTCTGTCTCCTGCACATCTCTTTGGTCCTGGAAGAACCTGCGTCTTTAGCCTTTTCTCCTCTCCCAGAGGGCTGCTAGGAAGGCTTTGAAATTCACTCATGAAGCTCTGGCATTCAGAAGGAGGACTTCACCATTACTGCCTCCGTGGATGGCTACATAATGTATAACAAGAACATCATTTCTTCGTCTTGCATCAGGGTCCGGTGTCTTTTGAGGAGGTGGCTGTGCATTTCTCAGAGGAGGAGTGGGCTCTGCTGGATCCAGGCCAGAGGTCTCTGCACAAGGAAGTCATGGAGGAGAATAGTGGGAACCTTGCCTCTCTGGGTAAGGAATGGGTACCCCTGGGTAAGGCCCCCTCTTTGCCTTCTGTGTCAGTGCCATCTTCTGTGTCAGTGCCAGTGCCTGGGCCATGTTCCTGGGATACTTTGGCCAGAGAAAGCTCACCAGGTGATGGAGAATGTCAATCGGGAGTCATTTTTCTCTCTCTCTCAAAATACTAGAACCTGGGCTCATCTCATGAAGCTGATTGGTGGGAGATTCAGGACAACTAAAGGAAGGACTTCTTCACACAGCGCATATTGAATTATGGAATTCACTACCACAGGATGTAGTGATGGCTACCAATTAGGATGGCTTTAAAAGGGGGTTGGATAAATTCCTGGAGGTGAAGGCTATCAATGGCTATTAGCCCTGGTGGTTATGTGCCAGGTTATCCCTGTCCATATAGGGGCGTAGCTGGGCCACGAACCGAAGTTGGTAGAAGGCACCCTGTGCCACCGAGGCCACCTGAGCCTCAAGTGATAGAGGTGGTTCATATGTGTCATATGCAAAATTGATAAACATTCCCTGTACCTCCTCATCCAAGTCATTAATAAAAATGTTGAAGAGCACTGGGCCAAGGATTAAGCCCTGAAGTACTTCACTTATTACCTTACACAAATTTGAGAAGGTAGCATTGATAAGCACTCTTTTGATTCCGATTCTGTGGCCAACTGTAGTTCCACCTAACAGTTGTTCCATCTAGCCCGCTTTTAGCTCGTTTGCTAATCAGAATACCATGGGGCACTTTGTCAAAAGCTTTGCTGAAGTCAAGATATTCTATGTCCACAGCATTCCCACCATCCACAAGGGAGGTTATCTGATCAAAAAATGAGATCAGATTAGTCTGACAGGATTCGTTTTTGACAAATCCATGTTGGCTTCTATTAATCACTGCATTGTTTTCAAGGTGCTGACTTCTTCATAATCTACTCAAAAATGTTTTCCCAGGGATGGACGTCAGACTGAATGGTCTATAGTTCCCAGGTTCCTCCTTTTTGAAGATAGGGACATTAGCCCTCCTCCAGTCGTCCGACACTTCACCCATTCTCCATGATTTCACACAAATAGTTGTGGTTCTGAGAGTTCTTCTGCTAACTCCTTTAATACTCTGGGATGCCGTTCATTGAGCCCTGGAGGTTTGAACACGTCCATAATCTCTTTTTGTTTCTGCCTTTCCGATTGTATTGGAATAATAATAATAATAATAATTATTATTATTTATTTGTAACCCGCCTCTCCCTCCGGATCAAGGCGGGGAACAGCAACAATATAAACATAAAAATCACAACAGTTAAAAAAATTTAAAAAGCAAGAGAACAATACAACATTAAAAACATCTTAAAATTCATCTGGATAGGCCTGTCGGAAGAGGACAGTCTTCATGACTCTCTTAAATTCATGAAGACTGTCAATTTGTCTAACCTCCTCCGGCAGACCATTCCATAGTCTGGGAGCCATAGAAGAGAAGGTCCTCTGGGTAACACTCGCCAGCCTAGTTCTGGCTGGCTTGAGTAAGTTCTTCCCAGAGGACCTAAGTGTGCGGGGCGGATTGTACGGGAGAAGGCAATCCCGCAGGTACCCTGGACCCAAACCTGTGCTTTTGTCCTGTCCTCCCTGAAGGTTAACAATAGAGTCCCCTACTAGATGAGTGTGTGTCTTACAAGAGAACGAGTCTTTGTTAGGGACCTCCCCTGCCATGAACCGACAGTTCTCTTTTACATGCATGTTGAAGGCACATCTTATCCTTGGACTTGTTGTTGTGCTCTCAGTATTTGAGTATCCTCCTCCTCGGTTGCACATCCCTCTTTCAATCTCTTCTCCATGTCCCATTTGAGTCTCAGTTTATCAGACAGCTCCCAGGGCAGCCACTCTGGCTTCTTTCAATATCCCCCATTTTTTTCCTTCTCCTGGGAATAGTTAGTGCTTGTGCCATCAGAATTTCAGTTTTCGGGACCTCTCATCCCTCTTGAACTCTGTTTTCCTTCCTAATTTCTTGCTATGGGATCTGACTTAACCTTTCTCTGAGCTTTTTGAAGCTGGCTTTCTTAAGGTCTAATGTCCATTGCCAACTAAGTTTTTTTTCCAGAGCCTTTGCTACCGTGGATTTGAAAATGACATGGTCACTTTCTCTCAGGGTTCCTATCATGGATTTGAAGATATTGTGGTCATTTTCTCCCACTTTCTCCATCCATTCTTCTCTATTGATTATGATTCACATTTTTCTTAGGAGCTGAAGGCAACGAAACAATTGGTCTGATGGCTAAAATATGAGGAGGAAAACACTCTGACCTTTAAATGTTGATAATGTTGAAGATGTTAGAGATCTTTAAGATGGATCATGGTCTCCATGGAGGAAGCACAGGAGAGCAGAGTACGGCATATTCAGAAGCTTACTGTAGGCAGTTTGCTTTCCATTTTGAGATACAACTAGACAGCAGGACAAACTTCATTTTGAAATATAGGTCTGTTCAAAATAATAGCTGAACCCAGCGAGATGGTCCAGGAGGAAGCCATGACTGAGGGATTCAGAAGCCCCTGAGACATTGAAAAGAACCATTAGGGTTGAAATCCTACTTTTCAGTTCCCAGTTAAATAATCAGCTAGGACAAAATGGCAGATTTTCAGTGCATTTTGTTTTTACAGTATTTAATGTTGTCCAGTTATTGTTTGAGCTACTTTGTAAGAGTTATTCTATATAAATATGGAAGTGCTGTATGCCACTCTAGTTCTCAGTTCTATTGAGCGTCAGAGGATATCTAATCTGTTTGGAAGAATCTGTTCCCCACCAAATATATTTCCTTTTTATCCTGTTAATCAAATCAGCAAACCATTTGGTTCATTCCCTGAGTTCAGGAGGATTTCTTATTTTTATTCTGGCAGGTGATCGCATGGAGAGCAAGGAAAATGGAGAACACCAGAGAAGGAAAACGGAAACTGAAGAGAAGTGGGGAAACAAATCCATTTCTTTTGAATGGTCAGGCGTCCATGAAATTCCAATAATAGAAGATCCTGTTGAACAAAGCAATAGGAATATGTACAGTGGCAAGAAACAGTGGAAAGGCTCAGAGTATGTTAAGACTCAGAAGAAAAGATTACAATGCTTAGAATGTGAAAAGCAATTCAGTTCCAATTCAAAACTAAACTTGCATAAAAAAATTCACACAGGGGAGAAGCCCTATGAATGCTTAGACTGCAGAAGGCGCTTCAGAAGGAGTGGTCACCTTAAGGCACATCAAAGAATTCACACAGGGGAGAAGCCCTATGAATGCTTAGACTGCGGAAGGAGCTTCAGAACGAGTGGCCAACTTAAGTCACATCAAAGACTTCACACAGGCGAGAAGCCCTATAAATGCCTACAGTGCAGAAAGGGCTTTGCTTGCAGAATGTACCTTAAGCAACATCAAAAAATTCACACAGGTGAGAAGCCCTATGAATGTCCTGAGTGCGGAAAGAGCTTTGCTCACAGCAAACGCCTTAGGGAACATCAAAGAATTCACACAGGGGAGAAGCCGTATAACTGCTCAGAATGTGGAAAGAACTTCACTCTGAACAGCCACCTTAAGTTACATCATAGAATTCACACGGGTGAGAAGCCCTATAAATGCTTAGAGTGCGGAAAGGGCTTTGCTCACAGTACACACTTTAATCGACATCAGAGCACTCACACAGGTGAGAAGCCCTATCAATGCCTAGAGTGCGGAAAGAGCTTTGCTCGCAGCACAAGCCTTAAGCAACATCAAAGAATTCACATGAAGGAGAAGCCATAAAAGTGCTCAGAGCGTGGAAAGCAATTCATTCAGGGATTGCACCTTGTTTCACATCAAATGACCCATACAGGTAAGAAGTGGTATAAATGCTTTGTATGTGGAAAGCTGTAACCTGCATCAAAGAACTCACACAGTAAACAAGACCTTTCCTAGTGAGATTTGAACAAATTAGCAGTCTTGATGAATTTAAGAGAGTCATGAGGACTGCTCTCTTCGGCAGGCCTATCCAGATGAATTTTAAGATGTTTTTAATTATGTATTTTTTCTTGTTTTTAAAATTTTAACTGTTTTGTGATTCTTGTGTTTTATATTGCTGTTGTTCCCCGCCTTATTATTATTATTGCGACCCAACACATCTGATGGGCACCAGGTTAGGGAATGCTGTTCTAGAACAATGGCAGGCAGAATGTAGATCTCCAGATGTTTTGGAATTCAACTTGTAAAAGCCCCTATCAGCATGGGCAGTGATCAGGAATGCTGCCCATTGATGTCCAAAACATCAGGATATGGCATTAAGGCTTGTGAGCCTTAGCTCCCAATTTCCCTGTTTTTTGGTTCTTGGTTGGAAACTGTAGAGACTTAATGTTGTTTTTGTAAACTGTAGGTTTTTTGTTTAATGAATTTCATGGCTTTGTGTAACAGATGACTGGATATTATACAGTTGACAACCAAGCCAGTGTCAGTGAGGATGTTACACCATCTTGACATCTAATATAAAATCAAAGCTAGTGTTAAGTGTAGAACACACTTTTAAAATTAATAAACCAAAATGCTTGCCTCTCCCTCATTTTTAAAGATGAAACCTGGCATCATTGTAGCTCTTAAGTAGGGATATAGCCATGCCAAGTTTGAAGCAGATCCGTTCATGCCTTGATTTTTAGGAATTTTTAAAAGTTCAAACAGAAATCTCCTCTTTGGGGTCTAGGACCTTGAGCAGTACAAGTTTAAAAAATGAAATTAAAGATAAAGAGATGAAACTTGGCACCATAGTAGCTCTGAAGTTGGGATTTAGCCATGCCAAGTTGGAAGCAGATCCATTCATCCCTTAATTTTTAGGGTTTTTTTAAAGTTGGAATCACCTGTCCATTATGGCCTATGGAAATTAACTAAAATGCTTACAATTCCGTCATTTTTAAAGATAAAGGGATGAAACTTGACAGCATGGTAGCTCTTAAGTAGGGATTGAGCTGTGCCAAGTTGGAAGCAGATCTGCTCATGCCTTGAGATTTAGGAATTTTTTAAAGTTTAAATTCAATACTCTTTGGGGTCTAGAACCTTGAGCAGTACAAGTTTTTTTTTTTTAAAAAGAAATTAATGATGAGATGAAACTTGGCACCATGGTACCTCTTAAGTAGGGCTTTAGCCATGCCAAGTTGGAAGCAGATAGGTTCATGCCTTGAATTTTAGGAATTTTTTAAAGTCAAACTTTTTTAAAAATCCTAAAAATCAAGGCACAAACCGATCTGCTTCCAACTTGGCATGGCTCATATTCTAGGGTGACCAATTGTCAGGATTTCTCCAGATTTGTCCTGGTTTTTGTTCTATCCTCTATCCTATTTTCTGCAATAGTCTATAATGATCTGGAATTACACACTTTCTCCTTTAAGGCCACTATTAGCGTGGCAGGGGAGAATGCTATCTGGAGTTGTGTCATTCTCCCCCACTGCTCCAATCAAGGCCTTAAAGGGGAAAGCGTGTAATTCTCAGACATTATAGAAAAGGGCCTGATCTGAGCAGTGGGGTGGTAGTGAGAATGACACGCTTTCCCCTCCTCCGCTTCAATTGGGGCCTTTAAGGTGGCCCCAGAAAGCCATTTTCCTCCCCCTCCACACACACTAAGTGTCCTCTTTTTGGTTTCCCAAATATGGTCACCCTACTCAATTCTTGCACAGGCTGCATTTCCATCCCTAGATATTTACTCAAAAGTAAGACTCATTGAATTTCCTTGGTTCTTGAAAAGCAAAACACTTGCTTTTAGATTTACCAGTCTCAGCATTCTATATGTGCTATGAATGCCTGTTTTGTCTGTCCCTATAGTTTCCTGCAAGGCCCAGCCAGGGGAAACCAGTAAATTAAACCCAAGGGTGGAGGGTGGGATTCCCTCAAGTTCATCTGACAGCAGGTGCTATAGAACATGGACCTTCCAGGAGTGTTGAGGCTGGATTTCTGGCAAACCCAGCCAGGCAACTTTATGGCCTGTTAGTCCCTCCATCTGGTAACCCACAGAGCACCTGCCTCATATGGCAAATGGCCACATGAGAACTGTTATTATGGTCTGCTACTTTGTTTGTCTTTAGTAGTCTGTGGTCCAGATCTCTTCAGAAAGGGGAATAGTGTTTTGTGGTTGGGGTCAGTCTAAATTATCTCCAGGGGTCCCTTACTCAGTGCCTCTGATTGCAAAGAGATTGAGGATTTCTCCCAACTCTGTTACTCTTGAAGTTACTAGGCCTGTTGAAAATAGATTTTATAACATAAGCAGGAAAACAGTAAATACCCCTTTTAACTTGTTAAACCAATGAAAACATGCCAGACAAGAAGTCTTAAGATATGAATGGTTTATAAAGGAAAGTAAATGCAAAAGAACATCAGATACAGAAGTGAAATCTGAAACATCACAGTTAGTAGTAGTAGTAGTATCCTGCCTTTTGCCCAATGCTGGGCCTCAAGGCGGCCTTACAAAATTAAAACATATACAGCTAAAGCCTATAAATAGAAATATACAAAAGTTAAAAAATATAATTAAATACTTTTCAATATTAAAACATTTTAAATACATAATTTAAAAGTCAAAGGTATAGACAGAGGTCCAGATTATTTGCCAATGGCCTGCTGGAACAAAAAAGGGGTTGCCTGCCTTCAAAAACACATCTAGGAGGGAGCCAATGTAGACTGCAGTGATTAGAAAGAAAATACATGTGTATTATGCAAAATACACGACAGTTCAACTGTTTCTAAACCTTATTAGAAAAACAGTGTGACTAGTCCAAAACCAACGTTGTAGGCCCAGCAGCACTTTGAACGGTTTCAAAATTGTACTTAAAACTTACATCGGCCCAAACTAATTAAATGAAGTGTTTGAAGCTTTCAACTTTATAGCAGTATGGACCAAATTCTTAGAAAAAAGGGAAGGAGCACTGTGTGTGTTTGGGGTGGGGGGATTGAAAGGAATGTATAGCTACCTATTCCCAGGAGAAATCTGAAGACCAGGTTATCATGGATCCCGAAGAACTACACCCTGCTTCACCAGTGAGCAAAAAAGGAAACTGGCCTTATGAAGATAGCCCAAAATACTCTCAAAGCCAAAGGAAATCATGTTCCAGAAGAGAAAAGAGAAATTCTTCTTCTCTCAAAACGTCCAACATTCTAAGGTGACACTACTGAGCATGTCTCGCGCTATGAGGGAAGAAGGCCTCTGCATTGACTCCAGTGGGATGAATAAATATTCATTAAAAATCAACCAAAGGGAATTTTATAAAAAGGAAAAGCTTTCCACCAACTACAGTGAAGAGGGAGAATCCACCACTGGATTAATTAATAAGGCTCTAGAAATAATACAAATCCTGAGCACAAATCTTGCCAACCCAAATTCAGGGTTCAAAATCAGACAGAGAGGTTTGTTTTCCTTTTCTACCTTAAACTGCCCTCCTTCCCTCAGTCTTTCACCAATCTTCTTGACATTTTCAGGTTATGTAAAACCAACATTTCTTTCTGGCACATGTAAATTTCAGGAAGATTGGTGAAACATTTTCTATTTTATGAATGTTGAAATGACACCCCCACCCCCGCCATTACCCCTTTAACATGGTGGAATGTGTTATTCACTGAGTGGCCTTAACAACAGACTCAGGACTGTGAGTTGTTAATACAGCCCATTTACAGCCTCATGTAGAAAAGCTCCTAGTAACTGCAACCAGAAGTCTGTTGACATGCCTTTGTTGAAGTGAAAAGATGACCTTGACAGATAAAACATTGGAATTAGACATTCATCGATCTTGACAGATAAACACTGGATTTAGACGTTCATCATCCAGGGGTGCTTCCAGCTCAGGCTTTTATCACACCTATGCCCTGCTTATTCATGGGCTTTTACGTAAATACTCGTAACCCTCCCACTTCTGCCATTTCTTTTCTGTGGAAAAGCAGTTAAGGAAGAAAAGACAAAATTGCTGCAAAATGTCTAATGGTTAGTGCTTGGAGGAGCCTGCCATCCAGGAGCAGCCCTGCTCTACAGAGAACTTTCAAGGGCAGTTTGGCTGCCTTAAGGGGTGATGCTGACCTGACCTTTTCTGATCACATAAAAATAGGGGTGAAGGGTCTCTCCCCAGAATGAGCCAGCCCAAAACGTATAGAGCCGGGCTCCTGTGTCGGCGTCAAAAAAGGCCACCTGCCCTCCAGCACAGTTCAGAGAGATTCGGATCCGTTTGAGTTCTCCACTCAGGGGCAGAAGAGGATTCTCAGGGGGGTCGATGCTCCGATATTCCCTATTCCACTTCCCCACAGCCCAGATCCCTTCGTCTGAGGTAAACCCCACAGGGCCTTTCCTCCTCACAGACTTTCTGGCCACCCCTACGGCCCATATCCCCTCACTTCCCACCGTGACTTCCCAGAAGTGTCTGCCTGCTTTGAATCCCTCACGGCCCAGCACGAAGGCCCGTTGATCGAATCTCTCAGGATTCTTGGGCAGATCTTGGCATTTGTCTCCCCACCAAATGCTTTTACGATCCTCGGATAGGATGAGCTGGGGGTGCGCTGTGTCTGGATCCAGAGTTACATTTGCTGTTCGGGTGGGAAGAGGTGGAAAGAGAAGAAAAGCAGAATGAACCAGGAGCAAGACCTATGTCCTCCCTAACCTCTATACATCCTAGAATTTACCTTCTCCCTAAAAAACAGAATGTTGACACATTGTATAGTGGAGGGGAGGAGCCTATTGCCATCACACACCATCTTGACTTTCCCTCTATTCAGAGATCAGGTTTGGATGACACAATAACCAATGGTGGGTTAAATAGTCAATGGTGGGTTAAAAAGTCAACGGTTTGTAATTGTGTTGTCTGTTGGGACTTTTTCACACCACGCTTGGTTATTCACCCAAAATAACCAAAACTGTGCAGAGTTGATTATTTGAACAACCGTTGATTATCATGTCATGTGTTGGGCACTGTCAACTATTTCATAGCACACAGTTGGTTATTTTCAGCGACTACAGAATCCCCTGGCAAGAGTAACCAAAGTGGCGTCTGCCGATCTAGTCTGACCAGCAGAACTTGCAATGGCTGATGGGATACCAGCAGGAGGACTGGGGGGGAGGGGGGAATATGTCAATCAAACACACCTTTGACTAATTATCAACTGAACACTGACCTTAATTCACACCACGGTTGATTATAATCATGTTGTGTGGGGGTACCCCTCAATAATCAACCGTGGAGTTAACTATTAACCCACCATTAACTACTGTGTTGTCTGAACGCAGCCAGAATTAACCTATTCATGGTTCCAAAGCAGTGAAGACTCCGATTCCAGTGGAGTTATGAATCATAGAATAGTAGAGTTGGAAGAGGCCTATAAGGCCATCAAGTCCAACCCCTTGCTCAATGCAGGAATCTACCTTAAAGAATCCCTGACAGATGGCTGTCCAGCTGCCTCTTGAATGCCTCTAATGTCCCTAGGTCATTGGTTCCATTGTCGTACTGCTCTAACAGTCAGGACGTTATTCCTGATGTCCAGCTGGAATCTGGCTTCCTGTAACTTTAGCCCATTATTCTGTGTTCAGCATTCTGGGTTGATCGAGAAGAGATCCTGGCCCTCCTCTGTGTGACAACCTTTCAAGTATTTGAAGAGTGCTATCATAATCCATTCCGGGTTTTAGTCAAAACAGCCAAAACTCGAAAGGAGCAATCCAAAGTGAAGAACCCTACTCCCAAAACCGGTTCAGCGCCTTGGATAGCTCCTTTAGAGTTCTGGCAGGTTCTGGTTGAAACCCAGAATAGATTCACAGCCCCACTGAAATCACAGCCACCAGCCTCCACTGTTCTAAAATCTGCAGGCCAGATTTCTTTGATCCAGGGATACACAACTCCATTCAGCCCAAGGGCCAAATCCTATTTCGGAGAAGCTCTTGGTTCCACATCCCAGTAATGGCCTGGACCAAAGGCCAATGGGGCAGGGCCAAATTTTCCCCCAAACCAGCCTATTTTAGTTTGAAGCTCTTGCTGTCAGTAACTAAGCCTTAGGAGAGGCATTTCAAATTTTTAGAATGGGGAAGACACTGCAAAATGTTAGGAAGCCACCAAATGATTGTTGGTTGGGGGGGAAGGAGGGGGGCCTTCTAGGAACCACTAGAGGGCTGGATTGTGGCCTCCAGAGGGCCGGATTGTGGTCCCTGGGCCTGAAGTCCTGCACCCCTGGTTTAACCTCAATGAAATAAAACTGGCCAGATTTCCAGCAGTCACCATTCCTTCTGCGAATTTGATTCTCATTGGAAATTTACCTTTATGCAGTTGTTGTCCATAGAGTAATGTACCTGGGGGGAGCAAAAAGATAAAAAGAGTGAGGACTAGACCCTTGTGCCCACAACAACTGTTCTTTTCAAAAATATCAGTTCATTGCCCTCTTTTGTATCTGGTCACTTTACTAGAGCTCCTGCAACTTTAACCATTGGGATGAAGAGGGCATTTCACCAGGTGCTGCATGCCTACAAATGACACCTGCTGAAATTCCCTTTTCTATACAACTGTTAAGGATACAGGAGCCCTGTCCTCCTTTCATATGGCCACCCTAACCGTAAGGCTTTTAAGACCTCTCCAACACGCTGAGCGCAGCACGCGTGGGAATTCCTGGCCGCCAACCATGAAGATCTGCCCTCCCAGGCCCAGACAATTCTAGTTTCACCTTTAACTCCAAAAGAGGAAATTCCTCAGTGATGAGAATGCTAGCTAAAGGTTGAAAGGGAGAAGCCAAAGAGTAAAATTTCTCCAAGGTGCTTGGAGGTTATTTAACACTACAATATGACATGCTCACATGGAATGCACTTTTATTAGATTAGGGAAGATGGGGAAAAAAAGCTGCACAAGATGCCAGCAGCAGTGTGAAAAAGATCCCTTTAAGGTATATAGACATATGAAACTTCTAATTAAAATCAGCATCATACAAAAGAATTGGAATGTAGGCAATATAACACACAGGTTTTAAAAGAGATGCTCAGAGAACTCACTAGGGCTTTAGCCTAAAATCTGCCCCAGATAAATTAGTGAAAACCTTTATTAAAGTCAAAATTATTAAAGCATATAGAACAGGGCTGGGGAATCTGTGGCCCTCCAGATGTTGTTAGACTGCAATTCCCATCAGCCCCAGCCAGCCTGGCTAATGGTGAGGGATGATAGCACTCCTGCATTACCTTTGAATTTCATAATGACACCATCTAGAAAGGGATTTATATCACAGAATTCCCAGATCCTCCATTTCAGCTCTGGAGGGAAAGCCACTTGATTCTCAAATGTCTCCTTCTCACTCCTGGTGGAGAAAAACAGTATTTATCCACCACAAATCCAATCCAGAATTCCTGAGTGGAGCAAAATAAAGGAATTGAGGGATGAAAACTTCAGGAAGCCTAGAGTCATAGGCAGGAATACAGGTACATTTGGGATGAGACCTTCTGTATGGGTCCCAAGACCCCAAAGTCAGATATCTGGCAGCCGAAAGAGCAGCAACCCAATAACTCTTTAAGCTTTTCTACATGAGGCATTTACTGTGTGGTCATGATTCCTTATCCACGGTCATTTACAGGTTCTTTAGACAACATCGTGATCCCCTAGTTTTGCTTCTGTTTTTTAAGGAGCACTTCCCCGTTTTTGTTTTTTTACAGTGGGGAAAATGGGGTATTATGTCTAAAAGTGAAAGAAAAGGTAGTTTCCTACTTGTATATTAGAGCTATTCCACTATAGCACAGCGCCACCTAAAGGTTTTGTAGTGGAAAAGCAGGAAAAGCAAAGCTCTGTGTGTAAAGCTTGGATCTCAATTCTGCGATGAACCCAAAAGTATATACAGCTGTTAACAGTCTCATGGCACCACCAGTGTTATGTACAGAAAGAAGACAAATAACATGACACTATGGACTCCATCACACCAGTAATTTAGTGCACTGTCGCCATGCCTGGTGTGCAGATTTGCAGCATGGTACTCACATGACGCCGTACCTGTCCTGCTGATACCCCGCCTCTTCCCCAACCTTTTCCATCTTTTCCTAGAACGCCTAAAGTCTGGATTATTTTCCCTAAGCGTGTTTTCCTTTGTTGGGGGCATGTGCTGTGACAGGAGTCTTGCTGTTGGCTTGAATAGATTGCATCAGGTCCTGGCAGGGAAAAGCGATCTCTCCCAGCAGCCGGCTCCAAGCCTCAATATAAAAGCCAAACCTTGCATCCCAGGCTCAAAAGCGTTTTTTTTTAATTATACAACACCTGAATCTCTGCAGAGACAGGATTGTACTCCCACGATGCCCCGAAGAGCCAGACTAAAGGATCCTTCTATTTTTGCCTGGCAGAAAGACGGTCCGGTTGAAGTGCTCATCTGACAGGACCTGCTTGTATACATCTTGTTAAAGCAGGGGAAGGAGCAACCAATGAACTGGAGGGAGAAACAGAAGGGGTGGGGTGGAGTGGAGTGGAAGTGCAAACAAGCAGAAGAGCAGCGTATTCAGGTGAAAGGGACCATAAGCTTGACGCACTTATGCATCAAAGGTAAAAAAACGCGGAGGCAAACCAGGGGGGAAAAAATTAGGTGTGATGTAGCTCTATGATGCTCAGCTGCTGCTTCATTACATGCAAGGGCCACAGATTCTTGCACACTGACATCACATCACACATTTCCTTTTTCTAGATGCTGCCAGACAGCCGTGGGGAAAAGAAAGAGGTTGGTGCTTTGTTGGTGAAAGCAAAATCTTACAATCTCTGGTTTGATCCTGAGTGGCACTTTGATGTGCCACATGCCCCAGCAACTATTCCATTGGGAGTAGTCTTAGGGGTGCTCCAGGGGACAGATGTGTTGGGGTACCCTCTTGAATGGGATGGATTCTGGCACATGGGGATGAGGAGGAAGGGGAGGGATGCTCTATAAACCAATTAAACAGCAGTGTGAGCTGCACAATAAAACTACCAGTGTTTAAAAAGTAATTAAAAAGCCTGGGGAAATAGAAAAATCTTTGCCTGGCACCTGAAAGACAACAGAGAAAAATGATTTTGTATATATATTTTTTCCCATTTTCTGAAGGAGAGCCTGAGAATGGGCTGGGCTGGACATTTAAAGATATTTGTATGTGAAACACCTTTGGGAAGTTCCCATCTAGATTTTTGTATATTGCAAAGTATACAAATACGACAAACAGCAAGCAGAGAAGAGCCTCTGAAGTGATGGAGGGGAAAGGACAGGGCAGTGAGCGTCGGTCTGAGAGCAGGGGTGTTACAAGTCCAAAGCAGCGTCCCTGTCTTGCCTGTGAAACTCCTCTACCCTCCCCATCCCTTTTTCCTTCTGTGTTGTGTCTTTTTAGATTATAAGCCTGTGGGCAGGGACTGTCCTGTTTAACTGACAGCACATAAGCCACTCCAGCATATAAACCACTCCAGCAGCCTTTTCGGCTGAGGGGCGGGATAAAAATACATTAAGGGCGCAATCCTACGCATATTTATCCAGAAAAATGTCCTACAATGTCCCAGCATTTCCCAGACTGCCATGTAAACTGGGGCATGTTGGGAGTTGTAGGACTTTTCTTCCCTATCTAAACATGAATAGGATTGTGCCCTAAATAAAAAAATCTTGAGGGTGCCCTCTCCCCAGGAGCCTGCAGGATCACACTTCACATGCCATCCAGATCCTCCCCAGCAGCACAGAGGGCTGAAATGAGTGAGATCCACTTACTTCTGCAAGATGCTTCTCACATCCTAGAGGGAAAAAAGAAAGAAAGAGGGAATGTAGTGTCCACCACAGACCACATTATCAAGACCCCTCCGGCACTAGCTGGGGTGTCTTCTGGCCCTCTGGTGCTGGATTGCCTAACATCCCCCCCCCCCCCACTAGGACCACAAAATCTTAAAATAGAGGCAGGGAACCTTTTCCCTGTGAACTGCCATGGAAACATGAGAAAAGTCCACTTTAAATTTAACAACCGAGATCCTGGGTTGTTTTGTGACATGCAAACCTGGAAACCCTGGGTTGTTTATGGGTTAAACAACCCAGAGTTAACCCAACAATTGTCTATGTTCCTGAGTTAATTGAAAGTGTAAATGACCATTGCTTTGCTCATCCCAAACATTTCCTGGATTAAACAATCCAAGAATTGTAGTGTGATATGTAAACCAGCCCTCCCTCCCCCCCCCCCCGCCCCCCCTCTCTCTGGCTGCTTCTAGACAGGAGCTCCTGTCTATAACATGCAAGCAGAAAATCAGTAGACTTTCTACACCAGGGGCTTTGCGCTTTTCACGTGTGTACATCTTGACATGTTCCATTCACACAAGTGAGCAGGACATTGCTGCATAGACAGGGAAATGACAATTTCAGCCAGTGTGGTGTAGTGGTTGGACTGGGAGTCAGGAGATCCGGGGTTGAGTCCCCACTCAGCCATGGAAGCTCACTGGGTGACTGTGGGCCAGTCACAGGGTATCAGTCCAACCTACCTCACAGGGTTGTTGTTGTGAGGATAAAATAGAGAGGAGGAGGAGGATTATGTATGGCACCTTGGTTCCTTGGAGGAAAAAAAAGGCGGAATATAAATGCAATAAATAAATAAATTATCTCCTTTCCTCCTTTCCTTCCATGATGGACTTGCAGTGATTGGGTGGAGTGGAGAAGAACCTCCCTTGCTGTTGATGATGGAGTGGTGTTGACAGTTTTAAAAAAGGCAAATTGCTTTCTCCACATTTTTTCATGTGTGTGTGTGTGTTTATTTAAATCTATTATTTTAATTTGCACTCCGCTGAATGACGTAATGTTCCCATCACAACAAGCCACCATAAATTAATTAATCCCTGGGATGTCACAGTGTGTGCCAGCTGGCATTCTGAATATCCAAGCCCTGGCTTGTGGTTAGTGTGGCTTGTCACGTCATGCAAACCCAGGTGAAAGGGGTTGTTTGAGGATTAGACAACCCTCAAATCATCCATGGCTTGGATTCACATGACATGACAAGCCTCGGCAATGCAAACATGGCACCCACCAGCACCTGGCACAACGCAAAAAGCCACAGTAAATAAAATAAACCATGGTGGGCTGTTGTGTCATGCAAACCATGTCAATGACAGGAAGGCAGAAACATGTTTCTTCTGTGTGTTTTTGCATTCACACAATAGACGCCTCCCCCATCCAAAGGAAACAGGAAGCATTACTTCCTTTATCACACCCCAAGCCCATGAGATTGTTTCTTATACACTATTTGTTAGGTGAAAATCACCCCCCCCCCATTTCTTTCTCTGCATTCAACTCATTTTCTTGCTCTCATATATGGCCAGGGTGACCAAAGGAGGCCTTCTCTGTGGTGGCCCCCCAATTATGGAATGATCTCTCCATCGAGGCCCACCTGGCGCCAACATTGCTATCTTTTTGGCGCCAGGTTAAAACTGTTCTCTTTTCCCAAGCAAATATGTGATGGGATTCATCAATCCTAGAACTGTTTTAACATTGGCTATAAAGTTGTTTAATGTTTTTAGATGTATGTTTCTGTGTATATTGCATGTTTTTGTGGTTTAAAATTTCGCATATTGTTTTTAATTGTTTTAAACTTATGTAAACCACCCAGAGAGCTGTGGCTATGGGGCGGTATAGAAATGTAAAATAATAATAATAATAATAATAATAATAATAATAATAAATTATTGACCTCAGTTGGTGAGAAAGTGAGATGCCTAAAAATACTAAGGTCCCATCCCTGAAAAAGTACAAAAGAGCAGCTCTGGTGGATCAAACCAAGGCTAGGCCAACCTCCACTGGTCTCTGAGAAGCCCCCAATCTGGCTATCCACTCAATAAATTGGTCCCCTTCAATTCTTGTACAATGACAGAGGCACCAGAAGGTTTGGAGCCAGCCGTGCCTCTGGTTAGCAGTCTGGTCTGTTTCTGCCACCATCTTACCTGCAGGAGTTCACTCGCTGGCTGCTGACACTTCTCCTCCATCTCCTGGATGAGACTTTCAAGAGAGAGGAGTTCCTCCTTGAGTATTGCCATGTGCTCCTCCCTTTTCCTTGTAATCTCCTTCTTCACCTCGTCCATCTGGACCAGCAGAAGCTCCTCTTGTTCCTCCAGAAACTGGCGTAGTTGTCTGAATGTATCCACAGTCTTCTGCCTCTCAGTCTCTGTTAATTCCTGCAGTAAGAAGATGGAAAGAGGAGAAAAGGAGGCCCATCTCATGACTATGGGGATCATCAGACGAGCGTTTTATAGCACGCTCGTCACTGGGCACTCTTGCATTTTTGCGGGTCCTATTCACGATCTCCCATGCATCTCTCACTCTTTCTGGCCTTCTTCCCATGATAAAAAAGGACCCCAGTAAGTTCATTTTAATTTTAGAAATCTTCAGCTGTGCACAGGAGAAGCGGTGTGAGAAAATATCCACTGAATGGGCCACATGGTCATTGTTACTTCTCGGGGGTGGGGAAGCGATGGTAGGGAACCGTGATTTCCCCCCCCCCCGCCCCATCTGATAAAGCCCTATAGCAGCATGAAGAAGCGTATTAGGAACATTTTCTAGGAAAGGCACTTCAGTCCTTTCATAGATATATAACAGCCATCAGTGGAGAAAGGATTTCTCAAAGATTTTCAAGAGCCCCCTCTTAGAGCTCGTCCATCTTGAGCACTATTTTTAGTAAATTGGTGGGGATACAAATAAAACTATATCAGTATAAATAAATCTTTCATTAGCCACTTCGGATCATTCCAAATAAGAGATGCTCTGTAGAGCAGGGCTGCCTTTGGGGCTTTTGCATCTTCTGCATTTTTTATTACATTTTCCACATATTCATTGTTCCCTTCCAAGTAATATCGACCCTTACAAGCAGGTCTTGGTTTTCCTTTTCTGTGTCTGCTTTATACGACATAATTTTCTCTCTCTCCTTCCTCAGAAATTCCAGGCGCCGATGGATCAGGTCCTGAAGAGAGAAAAAAATGTTCAGGTTTGGTTAAGAGAGAAAGAGAAGTGGGTGTTGAACAAGATGTTTGCTCCCTGCTGTTCCCTGACTGGGGGCCAGCCCTGCCCTACAATAAGGCAGAGTGAGGTACAGGTGGCTGCTTCAGGTGGCAGATGCAGCTTGTGGAAAATGTGGCGGCAGTTTAATAACAGGGACAAAAAGGTCCAAACATATAACCAACACTGGCCCACTGGTACCAGCTCCCTGTATGTTTCCGAGCCCAATCCAAGGGGCTGGTTTTGACCTATATAGCCTTACATGGCTCAGGACTGCAATACCTGACAGAGCACCTCTTCTGGCATGAACCTACATGTGCACTACGCTCATCATCTAAGGCCCTCCATCTATATCCCATCAGTTTTCCTCTTGCGAGGAAAAAGCAGCTTGCATGATTGTCTTCCTCTCCATTTTTATCCTCACAACAACCTTGTGAGGTAGGTTAGCTGGCTCAAAGTCACCCAGTGAGCTTAAAGATCAAGTGGGGACTAAAACCCGGGTCGCCTGAGTCCAACACTCTAACCACACTGTTCTTATAGATTAGAGCAGGCTAACTTTTTTCCTGTCATGGGATTCAAGCCTTTCCCCTAGAGTAAAAATCTCAAAGGAGCATACTGTCTCATCAAAAAATCAATACTTCTATAACTTAATAGAATAAAATCTGTAATGATGCAATCCTGCGCCAGTTTACACAGAAAAAAAGACCTACAACTCTCAGCATGGCTGAGGAATCCTGGGAGTTTAAGGACCCCTTTCTGTCTAAACATGCATAGGACTGAACGGTTTACATACAAAACTGGTACAAATAACTGTTGAAAATACATATATAATAGGATAGATCCACTTCTACGCATGTTTAGAGTCTAGACGGTTACAAATAACGGTTGAAAATACGTATATAACAGGATAGATCCTGTGCCTGTTTAGAGTTTAGACAGAAAAATATCCTACAACTCCCAGCATTCCCAAGCTTCCTGTGCTGGTTGGGGAATGCTGGGTGTTGTAGGACTTCTTGTGTGTCTGGAAAAGCTCCCATTGATATTGTGGAACTAATTGGGAACACAGCCGAGAGAGAGAGTTAAACTTTCCCAACATCCCAACTCCTGAGACTTCTCCACCATTGACAAAACTCATGAATGTGAATTGCCTTGATGCAATTCACAGCATGTGTTTGGCCTCAATAATTTCTTAGAAGGGTGGAAGCACAGAGAGTGTTTCCAAAAACAACCCACAGCTTCCCCCCCCCCCCCCATGAAAACCCAGCGATTTCCTACCTTGTACTCCTGGGAAGCCTCCTCCAGAGGAACCACCTTGTGATTTTCATGCTCTTTGGATCTGTCGCACACCACGCAGATGGGGCTTTCGTGGTCTTTGCAGAAGAGCTTCAGGGGCTCCTGGTGTCTCTCACAGAGTCGCCTCTTCCCTTCTGCCCCTCCGTTCCTCTGAATTTCTGCCCCTTTGCCCCCCTGGCGACTGAATTTCTTGGCGATTTCTACGAAGTTAGCCAGCTGCCGATTTGGCAAGAGGCCCGTCTTCAGAAAGCTCCTTCTGCACTGGGGGCAGGAGGCGTCAGCGTCCGACTCCCCCCAGCACTGGCTCAGGCAGGCTCGGCAGAAATTGTGCCCGCACTCTGTGATGATCACTGGGTCCTTGAAGTACTCCAGGCAGATGGAGCAAGTGGCTTCCTCGCAGAGATCCCGGACAGGAGTGTCAAGGGCAGCCATGACTGCCTCACCGGGAACAGGAGAGTTAGTTTCAATTTCCTCGTTTTGAGTGATCGGGTGTTTCTCTTCCTGTCCATGACTCAACAGGGTTTCGTCATCAGCCTGTGAAAAAGCTGGAATCAGCAGGAAGAAAAGTCTCTCCTTAAAGACACAAGAACGGGCGTGAATTTAGGGGAGGAAACTCCACGTTTGGATACATTGTGTGATATCTCAGCCAGTTTTTTATGAACTCATCCCAGCAATCAAAGGATTTTGAGAACTGATGGATGACCCGGGTCATTTATTTATTTTATTTATTTATTAAAACATTTGTATCCCACCCTATATAGCACTGGGATCTAAGGGCGGCGTAGTTAAAATCAGAACAATGTAAACATAAATAACACACACAGCTAAGAACATATTAAATAGTTAACGAATTAAAGCCAATATATTTTTAAAGCAATAAAAACAATTAGAAACAATTAAAACTATGTGTAACCATAGAGAATTTAGCCCTCAAAGGCTTTGATAAAGAACAATGTTTAAACTTGGCGCTGAAATTAAGCCAGTCAGGCATCTCAGGGGTGGGTATTCCACAAATGGGGTTCCACAACAGAGAACATTTCCTTCCAGCCAAGCCCCTTTCTCCCAAATATTCCATGTGCACACACTTCAGGCTGTCAATCAAAGGAGGGAACCCCCCAAAAAACCCACACAGTGCCAGCAATAAGAACAAGCCAAGTAAGCCATGGCTTAGGAGCTCATATTATGAGGGGCATTTAAATATGTTGGACAGAACTAAGATGTAAGATTATCGCATTGTGTGGAGGGAGTTTTTTTAACCAACGGTTGGTTATTTGCCCGAAATAACCAAAGCAAATAACCAACACTGTGCTGAGTTGGCTATTTGAACCACCATTGGTTATCGTGCCGTGTGAACGGCACCGTTGCTTATTTCTTTGGCCACCGTTGGTTATTTCATCAGCCACAAAATCACAAGACAAGAGCAGTCAAAGTGGTGGCTGCCATTCTAGTCCAGCTGGCGGGATAGATTTTTGGCAACAGTGGCTGATGGGATACTAGCGGGAGGACTGAGGGGGGAGAGGGGATGGGGGATGAGTGAGTCCGCTCAGTGTGGACTTATAGTCAACTCAATGCTGATCCTAATCCACCCCACACAACGTGATGAGTACCTCCTAGATAAACAACTGTCAAGTTGATTATTACCCCACCATTGACTATCGTGTTGTCTGGACGCAGCCGCTGGCTTTTATGATGGTAGCATCTCATCAACTAATAGCAAAGAATTGGAAAGGATCTACAGATTTATCAATAACTGTGTGGTACAACTATCTTTGGAGTATTGTGTTGACTGGAAAACTAACTTAACAGATAAGGGCACAAAGAAACAAAAAGCATCTAACACCTTCCATACAATCTGATATAAACTTATTGACTTTATTAACAAGCAAACAAAAGGTTCCCAGAGAAAACCATCAGCATGTCATGGACAGATACAGAAAGGTACATTTAGATAGATTGAGTCAACTCAATGCTGATCCTAATCCACCCCACACAACGTGATGAGTACCTCCTAGATAAACAACTGTCAAGTTGATTATTACCCCACCATTGACTATCGTGTTGTCTGGACGCAGCCGCTGGCTTTTATGATGGTAGCATCTCATCAACTAATAGCAAAGAATTGGAAAGGATCTACAGATTTATCAATAACTGTGTGGTACAACTATCTTTGGAGTATTGTGTTGACTGGAAAACTAACTTAACAGATAAGGGCACAAAGAAACAAAAAGCATCTAACACCTTCCATACAATCTGATATAAACTTATTGACTTTATTAACAAGCAAACAAAAGGTTCCCAGAGAAAACCATCAGCATGTCATGGACAGATACAGAAAGGTACATTTAGATAATTACAACTAAATCTTAGGCAGGTTATTAATGTATTGAAACTTCTGTGATTCCTGTTAACTGTAATTAGATTTTCTATGTAATGTGTGCTTTGTTAATTGAAAACATTGTAATATTTTATATACTCATTAATTACATTGAAAATATGTGATTGAAACTCAATAAAAATAATTATTTAAAAAAATCAGAATAGCCATCATAGAGAGCTTCAGCTATGGGGCGGTATATAAATGTAATAAATGTAATAAATAATAATAATAATTGCATATTAGATACACATTCATATACATTTTACAATACAAGAAACAGAGGTTCTCATTAAAAAACTAGCATCTTGGCTGCTAAGTACAGGTACCTTTACAGAATATCTATATAAGTAGAGAAAAACAACAAAGTCTCTTGTGGCACCTTAAATAATGACTAACAAATTTATTCTGGCATAAGTTTTTGCGGAATGTCGCCTCGCTTTCAAACAGCATTCCCTTGGATTGACGGAATCCATGCCCCTCCCTTCTCTTTATGGGAAATCCTACAGAATATTTGTCAGAATAATTATAAACTGGTTGGCCTTTTTGAATAAAGAAATTTTGCCTAGAATGTCCCGTGGAACAAATACTGTGTGTGTGAGAGAGAGAGGCGGGGGAAGCTAGGTTCACACAATACGATAACCCACATTCAAGGTTGAGTAGGGGTTGCTGTTGAACCATGGGTTGCTGTGTTGTCTAAACCTAGCCATACCGACAAACCATAGTTTGTTAAGCACAAATAACCCATGGTTCACAACCCAACAACAAACCATGGGTCTTATTCTCGAGTTGTTTGTAGCTAACAAGCTGGTATGTTAGCATGGCCGGGGTCATACAGCACAACAACCCACAGTTGAACAACAACCCACAGTTCAACGACAAATCACACTCAACCCATACTCAACCTGGAATGTGAGTTACCATGTTGGTTGCATCCAACCACTTGAGTAGAGAGTTGTATCTTAACTGCTAAAGAACTTGTGGGGAGTCGGAGAAAGAAAAGCAAAAACTGAAATGAGAGGTCAAGGGTCATGGAGGCAGGACCTTTTCGGAAAACAGATCCAGCATTTTTATGACCGTTCAAAATATTACTGTCTCTTGACGAACGAAGCTGCAGAGGGAAGAGGAAACTCTGGGAAAAGGAGGGGAAATACACACACCATTTATGAAAGTCAGTTTTAAGGGCCTTTGCAAGAAAGGTGTTCTTGGCCAATAAACAACTCATTTTAGGATTATTTATCAAAGTCTGGATAGAGAGCCTGTGAGGTAGGCCTGGCTGCGTTAAACAGAGATGCTGAGGTGTGCTTTGTGGTTCACATAAAAGAAGGGGAGAAGGGACTCTCCAGAGAAGGAGGCTGATGAGAATGTGTAGAGCAGTGCTGCTGTTTCAGCATCGTAAAAGGCCACCCGCCCTCCAGGACAGTTCAAAGTCACTCGCATCCTCTTGAGCTCTCCACTTAGGGACATAGGAGAGTAATAAGGGGAGTTGAAAGCCTTGTACTGACCTGCCCACTTCCCTGCAGCCCAGACCCCTTCCTTAGGGCTTAATAAAAACTTGGTCTTTCTCTTCACGGACTTTCTGGCAACCCCCACGGCCCAGGCCTCTTCACTCCCCACAATGACTTCCCAGAAATGTCTCCCAGCTACGAATCCCTCACGTCCCAGCACAAAAGGGTAACAGTTGAATCTCTCCAAATTGTCAGGCAGACCTTGATGTCTTAAACCCCATCTCACACTTTTACAATCCTCAGACAGAACAAGCCACGGATGAGCTGTGTCCGGATCCAGAGTTAAATTGGCTATTGGGAGGGATAATGAGGTGAGAGAAGAAAACAGAAATCAGCTTGGAGACAAAACATACAACAGGAATCCCATTTCCTCTCAACTCACAGGGATTTTCAGAAGCACACAAAGCATTTATTGTGTGCTCATGATTGTTTACAGGTACTTGAGAGGATGGCATGAACCTCCAGTTTTGCTTCTGTTTATTCAGAGCACTTTCCCAGTTTTTTTAGAATGGGGGAAATGGGGAATTATTTCTGAAAGTGCTGTTTCTACTGATGCATTTGTGCTATTCTGCTATAGCACACCACCACCTAGAGGTTATATAGCAAGAAGGCAGGAAAGGCCAAGCGCTTCGGGTAGAGCGCAGATCTTGATTCTGCGACAAAACTGAAAGTAGATGCAGCAGATCGACAGCCTTGTGCAGAGAAGCGCCAAGTCAGGACTGGGAAGCTCAGAATAAAACATCCATTTTATAACTGTGACCAAGTGTAATTGGGAGCATTGATATTTACAACCTTGCTCATAAATAAATAAATAAATAAATAAAAAGTCTTTATGGAGCAAGGGACGTTCCCTTGCTAATTCCTGATGTGGAAGAACGAATCGTATTACTTTTGAACTCGTTATCCAGTCATCTACGAGGAATGGCGAAAATGGGCGTCTCAATCATAGTATCATAGAATAGTTGAGATGGAAGAGGCCTATAAGGCCATTGAGTCCAACCCCCCTGCTCAATGCAGGATTCCACCTTGAAGCATACCTGACAGATGGTTGTCCAGCTGCCTCTTGAATGCCTGTAGCATGGGAGAGCCCACCACCTCCCTAGGTCATTGGTTCCATTGTCGTACTGCTCTAACAGTCACAACATTTTTCCTGATGTCCAGCCAGAATCTGGCTTCCTGTCACATGAGCCCATTATTCTGTGTCCTGCACTCTGGGATGAACGAGAAGAGATCCTGGCCCTCCTCTGTGTGACAACCTCTCATTTGGAGTGGGATGGATGTAAACCAGGAGTGAACCATATTTTTAGGCTTGAAGAACACACCTGCTGTTGACTTTGAGGCCAGGGGCTGCACGTATGAGTTTGTATGCGCACACACACACACATATTCAGACATGCACATATAGGGAATGGGCAGCTTTGGGATAGCCCCAGTGAACTCAATCAGGAGTGTTGCTTTTTCATTACCAGTAGCAGCACTTTTTGCTGCTTCAGGGTCACTAGGGGAGGCTAACCCCCCCCCCCCCGCCACCCCATGACCTTGATTAGGATTGCTAAGGCCAGTGCTGAAACAGCCGTCTTTCCCCTTGCTGTTCAGCTGATCCTTGTTTAAAACCAATATTAGAACCAGGGAACCATAAAGCTTATTGGTGGGAGTTTCAGGACAAATAAAAGGACTTCTTCACACAGCGCATAGTTAAACTATGGAATTCGCTACCACATGATGTGGTGATGGCCACCAATTTGGATGGCTTGAAAAGGAGGTTGGATAAATTCCTGGAGGAGAAGGCTATCAGTGGCTACTAGCCCTGATGGCTAGGTGCTACCATATCACAGGCAGTAAACCTGTGTGCACCAGTTGCTGGGGAACATGGGTGGGAGGGTACTGTTGCAGCACGTCCTGCTTTGTTGGTCCCTGGTCAACAGATGGTTGGCCACTGTGTGAACAGAGTGCTGGACTAGATGGACCCTCGGTCTGATCCAGCAGGGCTCTTCTTATGTTCTTAAGTACAATCAGCCAACCTTTGACTAGTCCCATAATTCCTACATAATTAATGTGCCCATCAGGTATTTACCTTTCCGTGGCTGATATCTAGATAATACAGCCTCTGAAACAGAAAAGGAAACATAAATTAAGCACTGCTTCACCACCATGCCTACAAGAAAATACTGTTAACAATGACATCAGCTCAAAACATAGGCTTATTTATTAATTAAATAAAATTAATAAAATAGCAATTTTGTATTGCTTTCAAGAAAAGGATTAAGCTAAATTACGGGAGGGAGGATTCACCTCACAACTGTAAATTGCTTACAGTTAAATCATGCAAGCCTGCCTGGTTTGTGGTTCAGAGGTCCTGGGGTCCCATAGGTTGGGTCTCTCATGACTAGAACATGAGCAGAAATCCAAAGGTCAGAATACCTAACCCTTGTGGCGCTCCAGAAATTTTGGCCTACGACTCCCCTCGCCTCTCACCATTGGCTATGTTAAGTAGGCCTGGTGGAGCTGTAGTTGAAAAACCAAAAACAAAAGGAGAGCTTCCAAACTAGGTCAGAAAAAGGAGAAACAGGTTCTCAGGATGCAAATAATTTGTTTTCACAAAACATTAACAATGCAATAGAACACATTAAGGTAACAATAATGTTACTACCCCGAGGAAAGCCTTAGAATAAAGTACAGGCCGAAACGCATTGGGCTTCATGAAGATAAATTATTTGCATCCTGAGAACCCGTTCCTCCTTTCACTGAACGGGAGTTGTAGATGAAAATATTACCTGAGGCCCACAATTTGCCCAGTCATGATCTACAATACCACATGATTCTATATCTTCAAATTGTCAGGATATATTTGTCCACGTTTGGCATAAATGTGGTGCTTTTACAAAAAAGCATAAGATTTGTTCTATGGGCCACTCTGTGTTATGTCAGTTAGCTGCACAGGCACAGACATGTACAATACCACTTGCCCCAATATCTGAAAATGATCGTGCTATATTAATCCACATATGGTGGGAATTTGGTGCTTTTATTGAAAAACACGCAATCCTTGTGAAGAGTTGAACAACAGGCCACCACACTAGTATCGGTTAATGCCAGGAACACATAGACTGCTATAATTAATCTCTGTAAAATTTCCTGAAGAAGGAAATTGAATATTCTGGTCAAAGAGGTGTGTGTTTGTTTGTTTATTTATTTATTTATTTATTACATTTATATAGCCAAAGCTCTCTGAGCGGTTTACAAAAATTTAAACTTTGGACATTAAAAATCAATATACAAAATTTGTTTGTTCGTTTTTTTAAAAAAACACTTTCCACACTGCAATCAAAACACTGCACAAATTTTAAGACCTTCTTTTGTAATTTGCCTCTAGACCAGGAGTAGGCAACTTGTGGCCCTCCAGATAATTTTTTTGGCCTACAACTTCCATCATTCCTCACTATTGGCTATGCTGACTAGAGTTGAAGGGAGTTGTAGGCTAAAAAATGCTCTAGTCTATTACTTTTGTTTTTCAATGACAAGTGAGAAGCAAAGTTGAAAGGGAAAAGAACTTTAAAAAAAAACATGAAAATTCAGGGAAGGGTTTGAAATGTTCCTTGCCAAAGCCAGGTTGCTAGAATTCCTCCTGTTGCTACAACTAAGAGACTGTTCTTTTGGATGAATGTATTCCCTGGTATAAATTCCTTAGAGCAAATCTTCCTTACCTCTGAATTGCTTCATGACACCCTCCAGAAAAGAAGTTATATCGCAGAATTCCCAGATCTTCCACTTCAGCTCAGAAGGAAAATCAGAAGGAAAATCCACATGATTCCCAAACATTCCCTTCTGCTCACACCTGGAGAGCAAAAATATTTGTTACTAAAGAGTTCAGCCTTGCTGCCATTTTAAGTGTGCCCCTTGGCACCGATTCTAGAAAGTTTCACTCTAACCTGGTTCACACCAGGTTAACAATAACCAAGAGTTTGGGTTCAGAATAGGTTACTGAATCCTGGGCTGTCATTACATGCGAACCTGGAACTATGGGTTAACTATAGGCTGTTAACCATGAACAATCCAGGTAGAGAATCCATGGTTTGTTGTTGGGTGATGAAATCTGGAGTGTTTTAACTCTGGGTTGTCATTACATGCAAACACAAAGCCATGAGTTGTTTCACCTGGCTACAGAGACAGCAGGAATAGGAATGGTTGGATAGTGCACAGTACAGTTGTAAAAGAGCTTTGTACTGGTGAGGCCACACTTAAAGTGAAATAAGTGGGATCTACTTACCTCTCCAAGGTGCTTGTCACATCCTAGAGGGGTGAAAGCGAAAGAAAATGGAACTCAGTGCCTGCCATAGTAGGGAAGATCGTTATGATATAATGAAGCCGGCAAGGAAATAGCCTTGGGAGGTAAAGCAACCTCTTAAACTAAGAAGGATACCAACATTGCTGACAACTTTGTTATCTGCTTTTATGGACAGGAGACAGTTGAGATGTTCCACAAGAACTTCAAGAACTTTCACCAACCATCAACCTAAGCCTTGACCAGTCCGTACAACAGGTTCACTTTCTGGCTACCACTATGCAATTGCGTAATGGATATATAAGCACCATTTTATATCAGAAACCACACATACTTGCATGCTTCTGGCCTCCATCCAGAACACATCAGTAAATCCATGGTCTACGTCCAAGCCCTACATTACAATTGTATCTGTTCAATCTCTCAACTTAAGGATTTACATCAAGCATTGAGCAGATGACAATACCCAGGCAATAAGAGGTAGGTGGGTGGCTGGATGGATGGAACAGATTGACAAGGACTGGTTGTACCCACAAACAATCTACTACAGCTGCCCACCCTATGTGGCTCACTCTGAGAGAACCCCCAAAATGAGGCAGGGGGTGTGCCACTGCTGATCAACCACTGGATGTTTTCTTGCTGCAGCATTTTGAGGCATCTCTCTCTGGAGCGCCCATCCAGCCTGATGCCTCGCTCTGAGGAGACCTCAGGGCGAAGCATCTGGCCATCAGTGAGGTAGAGGCAGCGGAGGGCAGGCAACCCTCCCAGTGGTAGGGGAGAGGCAAGAAATCCACCACCCCTCCAGACCCACCACCTGAAGCAAGGGAGTCACCCTGTTCACGGAGGACCAGCCCTGCTCTGCTCCCAGAACCATCTTCATCCATGGCCTCTCTATCTGAAGGTAAGACGGAAAGGCTCCCTCCATTGGCTCTCTTAGTACCAACTCCCACTACGACTCCTCCCCTCCCTCAACAGTCACCTGCAGTGGACATTGTACCTGAATTTGCTTATTTCCCTTTGTTTGTATTATGTCTACTAAACTGCCAGCCAGTCCTGTAAACTGTCAACCATCCTGGAGCACATTGTCAGAAAACTGGTGTGTGTATATATATATATATATATATATATATATATATATATATATTAGTAAATAACTAGCTAGACTCATGCAGATAATTTACGCTCCAGTACACAGTCTTTTTCAGCTTTTCCACAGGTGCCCAGAAAAGCTCCCCCCACTCCCTCCCAGATGTTACCTCCCAGCCGCTCCCGCTCACTGCTGGCCTGACCACCGACCCGTGTTACTTACCTGAGGCTTTCCCGCCTGCTGGCAAGCCACCTGGCCTCCTCTGTGCTCCCCTCTCCTCGCCACTTCCCCCCCTTCCAGACGCTCCCTCCAAGCTGCTCCCTCCCACCCCACTCCCCCACCCATGGGACTTATCTAACTCCACATTGGTTCGGCAATGTTTATATACCCTGTTGCTTAGCAACATAAAAGTTCTTCCTCGGAATTGTGCCACGCGTTGCCATGCATCGCCTTCGCGTTTTATATAAATAGATAGGGTGATCATACGAAAAGGAGGACAGGGCTCTCGTATCTTTAACAGTTGCACGGAAAAGGGGATTTTAGCAGGTGTCATTTGTATGCATGCAGCACCTGGTGGAATTCCCTCTTCGTGACAACAGTTAAAGCTGCCCTCTTTTATATCTGGTCAAGAGGGCAGGGCTCCTGCTGCTTTAACTGTTCTGATAAAGTGGGAATTTCACCAGGTGCTGCATGCATGCAAATGACACCTGCTGAAATTCCATTTTCTGTGCCTGTCCTCCTTTTCATTTGGCCACCCTAGATAATCATTCACAACAGACGTGATCATCAACAGCATAAACTTCATTTCTTGTACACATGAAGGAGGCAGAGAAAGAGTTGGATCCAGCCTTTCCTTGGAGAGCAGCCTGGGCTGTTTCTGCCATTGTCTTACCTGCAAGAATTCCCTTGGTGGCCGTTGACACTTCTCCTCCATCTCCTGGATTCTTCCTTCAAGAGAGGAGAGTTCCTCCGACAGTCTGGCCAGGTGCTCATCCCTTTCCCTTGCAATCTCCTTCTCCACCTCTTCCATCTGGGCCAGCAGAAGCTTCTCTTGTTTTTCGAGAAACTGGTGTAGTCGTCTGAACTCAGCCACCGTCTTTTCCCGCTCTGCTTGTGTTCGCTTCTGCAGTAAGCAGACGGAAAGTGGAGAAAAGGAGGCCAAGCTCAGGAAGTTGGTCAGTCTTCACAGCATCAGGAAGTGAATTGTGAGTGGGTAATCTGTTGCCCTCCGATGTTTTGGCCTACAACTCCCATCAGGCCTAGCCAGCATAGCCAATGGTGAAGGGTGATGGGAGTTCTACGCCAAAACTTCTAGAGGGCCACAAGTTGCCTGCCTCAGTTCTATAGCAAGGGGACTGCTGACTTTTTACAGAGATCACATTGGCCCTGTTCAGAAGACACCTTAAATCATGGCTTTAACCATGGTGAATAAGGCAAAAAGCTACATCTCCTGACTGCTACAGGTGATAAAAGGCTCCTCCTGTTTATGTGTAACTTTACTTGGCCAGTGGAATATGTTGGATAGTCATCCCTGATCACCCTGGCAAGTCATAGATCATAGAATTGTAGAGTTGGAAGGGGCCTATAAGGCCATGGAATCCAACCCCCTGCTCAATGCAGGAATCTGCCTTAAAGCATACCTGACAGATGGTTGTGCAGCTGCCTCTTGAATGCCTCTAGGGTGGGAGAGCCCACGACCTCCCTAGGTCATTGGTTCCATCATCATACTGCTCTATCAGTCAGGAAGCTTTTCCTGATGTCCAGCTGAAATCTGGCTTCCTGTCACTTGTGCCCATTATTCCGTGTCCTGCATTCTGGGTTGATCAAGAAGAGATCCTGGTCCTCCTCTGTGTGGCAACCTTTCAAGTACTTGAAAAGTACCTCAGTCTTCTCTTCTCCAGGCTAAACACGCCTAGTTCTTTCAGTCTCTCCTCATAGGGCTTTGATTCCAAGGGTGCAATCCTATGCCTACAACTATGTCCTACAACTCTCAGCATTCTCCAGCCAGCGTGGTGCCAGAGAAAGGTTTTGGTACTGCTGTGGGGCCTTATAGTTTGTAGCTAAGAATTAATTAGAAGAAGTAGTCTGGAAGGCTTTGAGCCTGTTCGGCCTCTGGAATGTCAGAATCTGTGTGAGTTGATCTCTGTCAGCATTCTCAGATCAGGGATAGCGAGTTGCCCTACTCCCCGCAGCCACCTGTTTGCCTTGGCAGAGAAGTTGATTGTGAGAACTTGATAGAGAAAGGGTGGGTGGTTGCAGAAGGATCACCCAGATTGAAGCGTCATCTTGGTGGGTTGAGCAGTGCTGCCCTGTTTGGACAGGGGCATTGCTGAAAGGCCAAATGCCCGGGTCTGTCAAGTGGTCTGAAAAAGGCCTACGCCTCCCTTGTTAAGTTCATGCAAAGGAGGGCAGCCTTTACTAGGAACATCTGGTCTGCATTCCCGGAAAACCTCCCTGTTTGGATCCATCTTCGTCTGAGACTCTGGGGGCACTCTGCACATGCTCCCTCCTAAGTGGAACTTTGGATTATTAAGAACCTGCCATGAAAAGTACTGTGAGGCTTTTCATTGACTTAAACTCTCATTTGCTGTGGATTGTATGTCTTTGTTTGCCATCAGCTCAGTGAACCAGCAGACTGGGTTTGATAATTGATTGTTGGACCTTTTCTCTACTCTGCCTGGGTTCATGTGGCAAGGGGTTGGCTGTGTGAAAGCTGTGGCATGGAACTCCTCGCATTTGAGGGTTTACCTTCCCTGTGATCTTGTTTAAGCCTTGACCATGTTCCCTTTGAGTTACCAACATATGATCTCTTTGGGTGGTTTGTTTGGCCTTTCAAGAGTTTAATTGTCTGAGGGATCATGTCAGGAATCAACCCCCTCCCTTATCCGGGCTTGGAACCCATGCATGCATCAATCTTCCCTTGTGTTCAGAACCGTGGAGATAGCAACGGGGAAACCATGCTAATGGGGATCTCATCACAGTAGCAGTGATTAGCTTTTGACTGTTCTGGAATTTCTTGGGGCCTGTAGCTACTGACCATCAATGATTTCTGAAGTGTGTAACCATTAAGCTTTTGCCGTGGGATTTCCTGCAATAAAGAAGTCTCACTGATTTGGGTGTCCCATGTCAGTTTGCCAGAATGTGTGCTTGCCTGAAGGATTGAGAAACCTGACACTTGGCTGGCTGGGGAATGCTGGGAATTGTAGGACCTTTTTCCTGTCTAAATAGGCACAGGATTGTGACCTAAGATACCCCTGTTCCTCTGCCACCTCCTTTGACCATCCAAGGGTACTCTGTGCTGAATCTACTCAAGTGAACCCCTAGATTTGTGAGCATTCTCTTCCAAGAATCTTAGTGTAGGCTAGCAAACTTCTTAAAAATGTTGTTTTTATTTATCTTTTAAGTACCTTTCTCTCATATTTTTTCTCCTAATAAAATATTTCCTTTTAACTTGGAACCTGAGGTTTGGTCTGAGTTTGTGGCAAGCCCAAAACTCCTCCCTCAACCCCATCCTAGACCATGTTAGTTTTGCTCCAAGCTTTATGCTAATGAAAAGTAAACTGGGGCTGAAACTTGAACAGCAGAAGACTGGGAGGCTTGGTGGCAGTTTCTCCTATGGGGAAATCTTATTATTATTATTTCCATTTATATCCCACCTTTTTCCTATAAGGAACCCAAGGCAGCGTACATATAATCCTCCCCTCCATTTTATCCTCACAACAACAACCCTGTGAGGTAGGTTGGGCTGAACATCTGTGACTGGCCCAAAGTCACCCAGAGAGCTTCCATGGCCAAGTGGGGGCTGAAACCCAGATCTCCTGACTCCCAGTCCAACACTTTAGCCACTACACCACAGTGATTAGAGTGTGTAGTGGGACTTGAGGGTTAAAGCTGGTGAGGACAATTCATAGCTCCACCTAACCAAGCTGGTGTGTACTCAAGAACCGTCACAGTGACACTTACAAGCAAGTCTTGGTTCTCCCTTTTGATGTCTGCTATATATGCCATTTTCCCCTCTCTCTCCTTGTTCATAGTCTGGAGGCAGCTACAGAGGTGACCCTGAAAATGAAACAGAAGTTCAGGATTGGTTCCTTTTACAAGATTATTTATTTGTATTTTGTTTGTTAAAAGATGTATATCCTGCCTTTCAACCTAAAAGAAAAAGGCATACAAGGAAGCTCACAAAACACTTAAAGCCCATAGAACAGTCCAAACCAATAAGCTAGGACAAATGAAAACCACAAGCAGGAAAGAAACGGGAACAAACAACACTGAGAGGCAGTTTGGGGTAGTGGTCAGAGGACTGGACTTGGAGTTGAGTGATCTGAGTTCTAGTCCCCATTAGGTCATGAAGCTCACCGGGTGACTTTAGACCAGTCACTGACTCTCAGCCTAACCATCCTCACAGGGTTCTTGTGAGGAGAAAATGGAGAGGGGGATGTTGATGTAAACTGCCTTTGGTTCCTTGGAGGAAAAAATGCTGAATACAAATGTAGTAATAAAGATCTGTTCAGAAAACACGCTAAACCATGACTGTTAAGCATTTTGAGCTAAACATTATTGCTTAGCATGTCGTGGGAACCATGACTTAGTGACCCTGTTTAGAAGACACCTTAAACTACGGCTTTAACCATCGCAAATAAGGCATTTTGCCTTTTTCACCATGGTTAAAGCCATGGTTTAAGGTGTCTTTTGAACAGGGTCAGCGTGTCATGTGAACCATTCCTAACCATGGTGGCTACATAACCACAGTTTAAACATACTCACTAACTGCTTGCTGCAGAAGGTTAGCAGCCCAGCCACGGCTTAGCAGGCCTGTTCAGACAACACTTCAGGCTCTATGGTTTGTGAAATGATGGTTCTCTGGGGTTAGCACTAACCACAACCCGTGCTTTCGCACACAACACTTTAAGCCACGGTTAGAACCACTAACCCTAATGCAGATAGTCCAACTGGTGTTAGTGAGTGAGCAGAGGTTAACCAAAAGCCTTATCCAACAGGGTTTAAGGTGTCTTTTGAACAGGCCCAGCATGTTATCTGAACAGGCCCTAAAGAAAATAAATTAATAAACGAAGAATAACTCGGTAATACCAGGACATAACCAACAACCTCTCACCTGGGAAATTGAATTGATAGCATTTGTCCTCCATGCCAGTTCCAACTCTGCAGAATCTTGCTTGAGTCCAATATTCCCATTATACAAGCTCGTATTGTATTAGACACAGAATGAGTGGGGCTATAGTGTTGCCCTGGGACTCGGAAGCCTTGGGTTCACCACCCAGCCATGAAGCTCACTGGGTGACTTTGCACCAGTCGCAGGCTCAGTTCAGGCAACCCATTTCTCAACGGTGGCTTTAGAACTCCACAGCGGAGTTTTTACACCACCGTTGAGAAATGTGTTGACTGGAGGGAAAACTTGTCAGCTTTCAGTTGCGCTGCCAAGAAAATATGCAACCTTGGCACCCCTTCGGAAAACTGCAGTGACAAGAGGAATGCCAGGGCTCCTAGCGCACCCCGTGCGTCCAGGCCAAATACTCCCTCAGTGCAATCCACATAACTGCACTTGTTGCTGGACAGTCGACAGGAGAGCTGGCATTATGTAACCCACCATGGCTTATCGTGAATGTGGCAGGATTTTTTTAAACCCATGATGGCTTATTTTGAAGAAAGAAGAATGCAAAAAACCAACAATGTGCAGAGTGGGTTATTTAAACCGTTGTGGGTTATCGTGTCGTGTGGTGGGCACCATGGGTTATTCTGGTCACCTACAGAGTCCCTAGGCAAGAGAAGTCAAAGTCACTGCAGCTGAGGGTGACCACATGGAAAGGAGGACAGGGCTCCTGTACCTTTAGCAGTTGTTTAGAAAAGGGAATTTCAGCAGGTGTCATTTGTATGCACACAGCACCTGGTGAAATTCCTTCTTCATCACAACAGTTAAAGCTGCAGGAGCCCTGACCTCTACTGTATCTAGGCTGACCAGATAAAATCCAGGCCAGGGCTCATGTAACTTTAACAGTTGTAGAGAAAAGGGAATTTCAGCCAGTGTCATTTGTATGCAATTAGTTCCTGGTGATATTCCCTCTTCATCACAACAGTTAAAGGTGCAGGCACTATACTAGAGTGACATATACAAAAGAAGGCAGGGCCCTTGCACCTTTAACACTTGTGATGAAGAGAGAATTTCAACAGGAACTAATTGCATACAAATGACACTGGCTAAAATTCCCTTTTCTCTACAACTGTTAAAGTTATAAGAGCCCTGACCTGGATTTTATCTGGTCACTCTAGGTAGGGTTCCTGCAGCTTTAACTGTGGTGGTGAATAGGGAATTTCACCAGGTGCTGCATGCCTACAAATGACACCTGCTGAAATTCCCTTTTCTATGCAACTGTTGAAGGTACAGGAGCCCTGTCCTCCTTTCCATATGGTCACCCTAATTAATACCAACACTTTGAATTGGGCTTGGAAATGGACATTTGTCACACGCATAGGCACACGCAAAGACAAGCACATGCAGTGAATGAGGAAGGAGAGCACATGGGAGATATATGGTAAAAAGTTCAGACACTGCTCCACAAAATGCCCTCTAGATCTAGGAAGAACTGTCAGCTGGGCCTCCACTTGGCGGCACAGTCATGTTAGCTGCTGCATATCTGTGAAATGACCCTCAGCTGAGAGCTTTAAAAAAAAACAAGAATTGTGTCCAAGCACCCATTATATTAGAACAAGTTAGGAACAATTAAAGTATTTAATCCAATGGGTTAGCTTCCAAAATAGGGGAGGGGCTGTTTTTCTGAGAACACAAGAAAACTATCATAGCAGCATAGAAAGCTGCCTCATACTGGCCATTGGTCCATAAAGCTGGAAAAAGTGCAGAAAATAGCAACTAAAATGGTTAGGGGGCTGGAGCATCTCCCTTATGAGGGAAGGTTACAACAGGTGTGATTGTTTAGCTTGGAAAAAAGGAGGCTAAGGGGAGACCTAACAGAGGGGTACAAAATTATGCATTGTGTGAAGAATGTGGATCGGGAGACATTTTTCTCCCTCTCTCAAAATATTAGAACCCAATGGGATCATCCCACGAAGCTGATTGGTGGAAGGTTCAGGATAGATAAAAGGAAGTTCTTCACACAGCGCATAAACTATGGAATTCACTGCCACAAGATGTGGTGATGGCCACCAATTTGGATGGCTTTAAAAGGGGGTTGGATAAATTCCTGGAGGAAAAGGCTATCAATGGCTACTAACCCTGATGGTTATGTGCAGTGAGCCTGTGTGCACCAGTTGCTGGGGAACGTGGGTGGGAGGATACTGTTGCTCCATGTCCTGCTTTGTGGGCCCCTGGTCGACAGCTGGTTGGCCACTGTGTAGGCTGACCATATGAAAAGGAGGACAGGGCTCCTGTAACTTTAACAGTTGTAGAGAAAAGGGAATTTCAGCCAGTGTCATTTGTATGCAATTAGTTCCTGGTGAAACTCTTCATCATAGCAGTTAAAGTTGCAGAGGCCCTGGCTTCTTTTGTATATGGTCACTCTAGTATAGTGCCTGCAATTTTAACTGTTGTGATGAAGAGGGAATATCACCAGGAACTAATTGCATACAAATGATACTGGCTGAAATTCCCTTTTCTCTACAACTGTTAAAGTTACAGGAGCCCTGTCCTCCTTTTCATATGGTCAGCCTACCACTGTGTGAACAGAGTGCTGGACTAGATGGACCCTTGGTCTGCTCCAGCATGGCCCTTCTTATGTTCTTAGCCCAGGATTGTCAACACTTGCTGGCAGCGGCTCTCAGCGTTTTAGGCCGAACATTTTCTATCCCTACCTGAGATACCAGGGATAGAACCTGGGACCTTCTACATGCAAAGCAGGTGCTCTACCACTGAGCCAGGGCCTCTCCCTCAAAGACCCTGGTATGGGAACTGCTTCCCCACTACATTAAAGGCAAAGTGCCTATGTTATACACATTGAGAGGACTCCATTAATCCAAAGATCCAGGTGCTTTCCTACCTTGTATTCCTCAGCAGCTTCTTCCTTGAGAAGCACAGTGTGGGAATCATGTTCTGGGGAGCCCTTACACTTCCAGCACACCAATTCTTTATCTTCTTTACAGAACAGGTGGAGTTCTTCCTTGTGTCTCACGCACAGGGTCCTTTTTCCTGATTTTTGGGGCAACCGTTCAACTATGTTTGCCAGCTGCCAGTTGGTCTGGAAGCTCCTTCTCAGGATCTGGGCTCTGCAGACGGGACACTCCAAGTCCTCTTCAAGTTCTTCCCATGTCTCACAGTACGTTGTGATGCAGCCCCGACAGTAGTTGTGGCCGCAGTCCAAGGTCACTGGGACTCTCAGATACTCCAGGCAGATGGGGCACTTGGCTTCCTCTTCCACAGCCATGGCTGGCGGGGCTGAGGCCATAGTGGATGGAGTCTCTGCAACCTTGTTCGCAGAAGAGGAAGTTGTAGGAGGAGAGCAAGAAGAGAATAGCATTGGGAAGGAAGAAATGTCAATTGGTTAATCCCTTTTGAGCAAATAAGCATCTGAAGATCCTGCCATTTAGAACAAGGGTTGTCTCTACATGGAAAGCTCCTAGCACTACCAATCAAAAGGCATTGTGCAACAACTGCGTACATTTAGATGCCAGGCATTCAAGGTGCAATCTTATGCATGTTTAGACAGGAAAAGGGTGCCACAATTCCCAGCATGGCAGGCTGGAGGCATGCTGGGAGTTGTAGGACTTTTTTTCTGACTAAATTTACTTTTTAATCAAAACCATAGCTTAGCGTGTCATCTGAACAGGCCAAATGTATTGCACTTTTAATATTCTTCTTCATTGTTAAGATGCTATTGTTTTAAATTGATGTTCACTGCCCTAATTTTTCTTAGCAAATAAAGCAGTATCTTAATGTTGTTGTTGTTGTTGATGATGATACAATAGACCATGTAACAGGAGGATGTAAAATTCTGGCAGGAATGGACTATATGGACGGACACAATACAGTTGCAAAAATGATTCACCAACAAATTCAACCAACACCATCCTATACATACTCACCCAAAACAATCTTGGAAAATGCCGATCATAAAATATTCTGGGACAGAACAATTCATACAGACAAGACAATACCTTGCAACCGACCAGACATAACGTTCATAGACAAAAAAGAAAAACACACATACCTCATTGACATAGCAATACCTAATGACAAAAATGTTGTAGAAAAGGAAGAAGAAAAGAGAGACAAATATACACCACTGGCCATGGAAGTTAAAGAACTACGGCAACAGGAAAAGGTCACAATTATTCCATTAGTCACCTCAGTCACTAGCATCACATCAAAAAACTATACAGAAAACTTTCAGAAACTGAGCCTACCAAAATACATCCACACCAACATCCAGAAAGCGGTCATACTTAAAACATGCTCAGTAGTCAGGAAATTCCTATCAGTAAAAGACTGCATGACTGGGCAAAACTCATCCTGTTCATCTGGAAAAACGAACATGTAAAGAGAGATATGAGACCCCCACCAAAGAGGTCAATTAATAAAGTATTTATTTATTTTTGTTTTTATAGTTATTGGCATGATGATACATTAAAAATACAATTTAAAAAATAATTAAGTCAACAATGTAAATAGCATTATAAAAGCAGCAATAAAATCATAAACTCCTCAAATAGCAACAACAGCAGGATACAATAACAAGGTCTTTGCCTGACACTAAAAAAGTATTAACATAGATTCAGGACGCTTCCAGAAGATGTGGGGGACAGACACCAATTTGGATGGCTTTAAGGGGGATTAAACAAATTCATGGAGGAAAAGGCTATCAATGGCTGCTAGTCCTGATGGCTATGTGCTACCTCCAGTATCAGAGGCAGTATGCTGGGGATCATGGCCTGGAAGGTGCTGTTATACTCATGTCCTGTTTGTGGCTTTTTTCTCCCAGAGGAACCTGGTTGGCCACTGTAGGGACAGAATGCTGGACTAGATAGACCTTGGTTTGATCCAGCATGGCTCTTCTTGGGTTTTTATAGGCAACTACTTCCACTTTTCTTAATCTAATGCGGATTTCCTTTCTCTGGGCCCGTCCACGATTTAGGTTGGTTGTCTTTTTTAAAAGAAAGAAAGAAAAATAAACAATTTGCAAGTTTATTTTGTTAAATGTTTATTCGTCCCCTCTTTACATTTTACAAAACCTGGCCGTATTGAGTAGGGTGACCATATGGAAAGGAGGACAGGGCTCTTGTATCTTTAACAGTTGTACAGAAAAGGGAATTTCAGCAGATGTCATTTGTATGCATGCAGCACCTGGTGAAATTCCCGCTTCATCACAACAGTTAAAGCTGCACTAGCTATACTGTAACCAGATACAAAAGAGGGCAAGGCTCCTACAGCTTTAACTGTTGTGAATCACCAGGTGCTGCATGCATACAAAAGACACCTGCAGAAATTCCCTTTTCTACACAACTGTTAAAGATACAGGAGCCCTGTCCTCCTTTTCATATGGTCACCCTAGACTAAGCTGACCATATGAAAAGGAGGACAGGGCTCATGTAACTTTAACAGTTGTAGAGAAAAGGGAATTTCAGCCAGAGTCATTTGTATACAATTCATACCTGGTGAAATTCCCTCTTCATTACAAGTGTTAAAGCTGCAGGGGCCCTGCCCTCATTTGTATCTGGTCACTCTAGTATAGTGCATGCAACTTTAATTGCTGTGATGAAGAAGGGATTTCACCACGTACTAATTGCATACAAATGATACCGGCTGAAATTCTCCTTTCCCTGCAACTGTTAAAGTTACATGAGTCAGCCTACCCTAGACTGTTGAGCCTTCTCTTCCTTGCAAATATATTACAACAAGAGGTTCATAATAACAGCTTTGGCACCATTAGTATGAGCTTTGTCTGAGGTTTTAGCCCCATCCATGGAACGGGGGAAGAGGCTTATTGTGTCGTGTAGCAGGCAACACACAACGCACACACAACTGATGGTACACTATTTTGGGCAATTAAACAACGGAGAAAAACAATTGGCTGCTCAGTTGTTTATTCCGAAATCCATTGGTTAAAGTGTCCTGTGTCGGGAACCCCCCTCTCTCCATGTACTATTCCACTCGGTCATAGAGTTCCCCAGCAGGAGAAGCCAAATCCCCCTGCTCCTATACAACCGGCATAATTTGCGGTGCATGATGGGATATGGCCGGAGGACTGAGGGAGGGGGAAGGGGGGAGACGCAGCAGCCCAGAAGGACGCAGGCAAAATAAGGCATGCTGAGTGTGTTATTAACCCTTCTGTTGTCTAAAATGTACAAACACCCCAAGTCTTTTGCAGAGCACAAACTTGACCGGTGCCAGTTCAAATAACTTTAATTCACACCGGCAGCGCCGTCCTATACACGCATACTTGGAAGAAAGTCTGGTTGTTTTCAATGGAGCTTACTCCCGTGTCAATGTGTTTAGAATTGCAGCCTCAATAAACGAGCTTACCTAGGTTGTAGGGCTTGCTATTTGCTGTGGGCCATGAGGGAACCTCCTCTGCAGCTGCCTGGCTTTCCTTTTCCTCCGATTTAAACTCTCGTCTCTCCCGCTTCCTGTTTCCCTTCCACACCCAATGCGCTTTTGGTCTGCTGGCTGGACAGTGGAGGCTGGTGGCTCCGATTTCGATGGGGCTGTGATTCCATTCTGGGTTTTAGTCCGTACCAGACAGAACGTTAAAAGAGCTATCCAAAGTACTGAACCCCACCTCCAAACTGAGTTTGGCATCCTGAATAGCTCCTTTAGACTTCTGGACGGTTCTGACTAAAACTCAGAATGGTTTCGCAGCTCCACTGAAATCGGAGCCACCAGCCTCCACTGAAGCAAGAAGGACATGAGTTTTTACCCTGAAGCAGGGGGGATGGTGTAAAAACCGGACTGGAACCAAACGCAGAATGGAACCTCTCCATTTAAAAGAAAGGGGGAAATGCCAAAAACAAATGGCAAAGTCCAAATCTACACCAAGAAGGCTATGACACTTTGAAAACGGCTTGAAAACTGAATATGGAGTGTGTCCTGGAGGCCAACAATTGTTGCTTAGTATTTTAGGACGGAAATCCTTTCAATTTTACCAGTGGAGGCTGGTGGCTCCAATGTCAGTGGGCTGTGAATCATAGATTCGTAGAGTTGGGAGGGGCCTATAAGGCCATCTAGTCCAACCTCCTGCTCAATGCAGGAATCCACCTTAAGCATGTCTGACAGATGGCTGCCCAGCTGCCTCTTGAATATCTAGTGTGGGAGAACCCACCACCTCCCTAGGTCATTGGTTTCATTGTCGTACTGCCCTAACAGTAAGGACATTTTTCCTGATGTAGTGCTGTACTGTGGCTTCCAGAAACTTAAGGTCATTATTCTGTGTCCTGCACTCTGGGATGATGGAGAAGAGATCCTGGTCCTCCTCTGTGTGATAACCTTTCAAGTATTTGAAGAATACTATAATGTCTCCCCTCAGTCATCTCTTCTCAAGGCTAAACATGCTCAGTTCTTTCAGTCTCTCCTGATAGGGCTTTGTTTCCAGACCCCTGATCATCCGCGTTGCCCTCCTCTGAACATGCTCCAGCTTGTCTGCATCCTTCTTGAAGTATTGTGCCCAGAACTGGACGCAATACTCAAGATGAGGCTTAACCAGTGACAAATAGAGGGGAACCAGTACCTCAAGTGACTTGGAACCTATGTTTCTATTAATGCAGCCCAAAATAGCATTTGCTTTTTTTGCAGCCACATCACACTGTTGGCTCATATTCAGCTTATGATCTACAACAATTCCAAGATCCTTCTCATTTGTAGTATTGCTGAGCCAAGTATCCCCCATCTTGTAACTGTGTATTTGGTTTCTTTTCCTAGGTGTAGAATTTGGCATTTATCCCTATTAAATTTCATTCTGTTGTTTTCAGCCCAGCTCTCTAACCTATCAAGATCACTTTGGAGTTTGTTTCTGTCTTCCTGGGTATTAACGATTCCACCCAATTTTGTGTCATCTGAAAATTTGGTAAGCATCCCCTGCACCTCATCAAAATCATTAATACAATTGTGGAAGAGCACTGGGCCCAGGACTGAGCTCTGCGGTACCCCACTCGTAACCTTCCCCCAGTTTGAGAAGGTACCATTGATAAGCACTCTTTGAGTCCGATTCTGTAGCCGACTGTGGATCCACCTAATAGTTGTTCCATCTAGCCCACTTTTCACTAGTCTGTGAATCAGAATGTCATGGGGCACTTTGTCAAAAGCTTTGCTGAAATCAAGATATATAATGTATATAATGTCCACAGCATTCCCACAGTCCACAAGGGAGGTTACTTGATCAAAAAATGAGATCAGATTAATCTGGCAGGATTTGTTCTTGACAAACCCATGTTGGTGTCTAGTAATCACAGCATTGTTTTCAAGGTGCTTACAGATTTACTTCTTTATAATCTGCTCCAAAAATTTCCCAGGGATTAATGAGAGACTAACTGGTCTGTAGTTCCCAGATTCCTTTTTGCCCTTCTTCTATTGTATAATTCCTTTGTATTTTCCAATTCTTAGCTATCATTAATCTAGCGGGTGTCAGGAGGTTGTTAATCAAATCCCTCATATTTTGATTCCCAATTCCTTTATCCCACATTGAAAGTAAAGCCAGTTTTGGACTTGCTTCCACAATGCTTCCCATTATTTCACTTATTTCTTTAAACACCCTTTGTGTTTAAAGGGTGTTTAAAGGGTGTTTAAATTTTTGTACATGCTCACAAGTCCACCACATATGGAAATATGTTCCAACCTCCTGACATCCCCTCCAACAGTTCTTTGAAATTTTCTTGTCTATCTGATGTAGTCTTGCTGGTGTTAAATACCATCTCCAGATTATTTTGTAATAATTCTCTTTTATCCTAACTGATAATAACTTTAGCATTCTTGCATCCCAAATCCTCCCCCAGTTGTAATCACTGATTTGTTTTGTTAAATCATCTTTCCATATTGTTTAAGAGAATCCCGTTGGTCTCCATCCTCTATCAGTATTTTACAGATTTCACTTATCATACCTTTTTTACTTTTATTTTCCCCTTCCTTTTCTCTTGATTCTATTAAATCTTCAAATCTAGTATTATCTCTACAATCCTTATTTTTCTTTTTCCAATCCTGTGTCCATTGTTCCAACTGTATACATTTGAACCAAGATATCTTTTGTCTTCTTAATATCTCTTCTATTTGCTCCTTATTAAACATTCTTTTCAACCAGTCTTTCACCTTAATAATTTTCTGTCCCCTCAGTACCCCTTCCATATCTCTTTTTAAATTCCTTGGGAAGTTTTCCAATAATACAACTGGAGTTAGAGGAGAGATTCCTGGTATTAATTTTTTTATATTCCTCTCCCAGATCTCTAAAATATTTTTAATAGTGGATTTTCCATTTCCTTCAATTGTTTCTTTTGTATTTTGCTAAAGAAGATATTTTGTAATTTTAACTCTATTTCCCCTGTCTGCGTCTCTAACCATTCTAAATCTTCTTTCCCTATTATGCTATTTATAACATATCTTAATTGATTAGCTATATAATACATCTTTATATTTGGAAGTCCCAACCCTCCTTTCTTTTGTATCTTATACCATTTCCCTTTGTTAATCCTTGCTTTTTTATCTCCATTACAATAAGCATTTATCATATTTTGCCAACTCTTTAGCTCTACTTCCGTTATTTTAATTGGTAACATTCTAAATAAAAAATTAATCTTAGGTAATATCTTCATTTTAATAACCGCTATTCTACCAAACCATGAATGTTTTAACTTTCTATAAGCCTCTAATTTTTTCATTATCTGTTTCTTCAAACTATTAAAATTAATTTCCTCTAACTTTTCTAAATCTTTCGCAATATTAACTCCTAAATAGCGCACTATATTTTTAATCTTAAGACCCAATTTTTTTACTACACTCCTCCCTTTCCTTCTTATTATAATTAAATAACATCATTTCGGACTTCCCCTAATTTACTTGTAATCCTGTAATCTCCCCAAATTCTCTCAAATGCTACTTTATCTACCTCCACACTCTCCAGTGGATTTTCTAATGTCATTAATGTATCATCCGCAAACATATTCATTTTTATCTTTTCTTTTCCTCCTATCCCTTTTAATCTCCCATCTTCCCTGATAACATTTGCCAAAATTTCTATAACTATTGCAAATAATATCAGGGAGAGTGGACACCCTTGCCTAGTACCCCGGGCTAAGCTAATCTGTTGTGTTAACCCATCATTAACCATTACCACTGCTTTATTATTTACATATAACTGATTAATCACTCCTATAAATTTATCTCCGACCCCAAATGTTTTTATGATTGTTTTTAATGCTGGCCATTCCACACAGTCAAAGGCTTTGAAAATATCTAATGCTATCAACCCTGCTTTTATATTCCTTTTTTTAATATCATTTATTATATTCAATATTAGATTAGGCATTTGCCTCTCCGAAATAAATCCGCATTGATCTTTTTTAATATATTTATTTATAAAATTGCTCATTTTTTTGCCATAATTGCCATAATTTTTTTAAAATCTTGGTTTATTAAAGATATAGGTCTATAAGAAGCTGGGTCCGTTAAATCCTTATCTGCTTTCGGGATTAATATGATCAGAGAATGATCCCAGGATGGTGGGGTCTTTCCTCCCTCTAGTATACTATTAAATAATACTTTCAATCTCGGTATCAATAACTCTCTAAATATCTTATAATATTCCGGCCCCAACCCATCTAAACCCGGAGATTTCCCTCCTTTTAATTTATCAATAATTTCTTCTATTTCTTTTTCCCTAACTAAATCTTCCATATAATCCCTATCTTCCCCTTGTAATCTTATTTTCCAGTTCTTCTCTACATACTCCACTAATCTTGCCTGTGGGCCCATTTCTGATGCATATAATTTCTGATAAAATTCCTGAAATATATTTAATTTATCTTTCATCAAATTACAGCTTTTCCCTGTTTTATCTTTAATTGTCCCTATCATATTCTTTGCCTTCTTCGACTGCGTGGACCTGGCCAACATCTTAGAATTTTTATTACTGTATTCAAAAAATTCCCTTTTCAAATATAATAAATCCTTTTGGACTCTTTCTAAATCCGCTTCCTCAAGTTCCTTCTTTTTAGCTTGAAGTTGAGCGTATAGGCGTTTATCTTTTGTTATTCTTAATTGTTCCTCTAAATTCCTTACCTCCTTTTCAATCGTTTTACTTTGTGCTTCCTGTTGACTTCTTAAAGTACACAATTCCCTAATACATATCCCTCTTACTACCGCCTTCATCGTGTCCCAAACTAACCCATGAGAGTTTTGCCCTATTTCATTAATTTCCCATATTGTCTGTATCTCTTTTTTCATTTTCTCAACAATATTTTTATAATTTAAAATCTTTGTATCCATTCTCCACCTCTTTGCTCCTCTATAATCTGTCTTCATTTTAATATCCATACTCATTAATGCATGATCTGTGACTTTAATAACTCCTATTTCACAATCTATGATCTTAGAAATCAAATTCTTTGACACAAAAATATAATCAATCCTAGAATAACTCTTATATTTCGGTGAATAAAAGGTGTATTTCCTTTCTTCCCCTTTTATTAGCCTCCAAACGTCTACTAATCCTTTTCCAACCATCACTTTACTTAATCCAGTTTTACCACCACCTTTTAAAGCTCTCATTATATTATCCTTATCCTTATCTTTATCCATCACCATATTAAAGTCACCAGTCATTACAATATTTATTTTCCCCATATCTCCCACAGCTTTCAAGACTTCATCGTAAAATTCCATCTGTTTTTCATTTGGAGCATAAACATTAATCAAGACATATTCCTCCTCCCCCACAGTACAATGTATTATCAAAAATCTTCCCATATCGTCCACTTTTACTATATTTTTTAGAAATTATAATCACTACTCCTCTCGCTTTAGAAGTCCCATATGCCTTCTCATATACGTCCACATCCCTCATTTTAAGCTCATTTACACCCTCTTTCGATTTATGAGTTTCTTGTAAAAATATTATATCTGCTTTTTCTTTATTTAACATCGCTTCTATCCTCTTCCTTTTAATAACACTTCCCAGCCCCTTAACATTTAAAGTTACAATTCTTAATTTATTTTCCATCTTCCCAACCTTAATACTCTTTGTTGGTCTCCATATGTGTTACATTTAACCCCCCTCCCTCCCCCCTCCCCCCGCCACTTACCCCAAATTTCTCCCCCCATATCACCAGGAACATCCTGGGCAATAGTTCCCAACCCTTTTAGAACTCTTCGGGGGGGGATGCGACTTCACCACCCTGGAGCAACAGTAGATCTTCTTCTACTTTTAATTCACTTCTTCTATCACTTTTTAATCCAAAACTCAGTCACAGACTGCCTCCTGCTGCCCCTTGTTCTTCTTCTTCTTCTTCTTCTTCTTCTTCTTCTTCTTGTCTTCCATCTGCATCTTTCTCTATCAGGCCCAACTTCTCCAGCAATTCCATCCCTTGCTCACATGATGTTATTCTGTGTTGTTTCCCCTGCCACACAAATCTCAGAAATACTGGGTAACCCCAGCTATAAGCAATAGCCTTCTTCCGCAGGGTTACTGTACACATTCTCACACTTTTCCTCCATTGGATGGTTTGAGGACAAAAATCATTGTAGACCTGTATAGGTGTTGATTGAAGCATCGATTGGCCAGCACGTCTAATTGCTTGCATTAGCTTTTCTTTTTTATAATAATTCGCAAATTTAACAATTATGTCCCTTGGGAGCATCCCCCTTCTCTTGTTTCCAACTCTGTGGATCCTTTCAATATCCACATCTTCCCAAGCCGTTTGGGGGTCCATCTCCTTAATCCATTCCATTATCTTATCTCTCAGTATCTTTGGATTTTCCACCTGCTGCTCCTGGAAGGCTCTGATTCGAATATTTACTCTTCAGTCTCTATCCTCCATAGCAATTAGACGTAAGTCCAATTCCTGTATTTTGATTCCTTGTTGTTTACTTATTTCCCTATTCTCCTCTATTTGCTGTTCCAGAGATTTCAGCTTTTCCACTACAGCTTGAAAGCCTGTTAGTATCTCCTTCTGAGAGTTGAAAATCTCCTTCATGACCTCTTTCATAAGGTTTTCCTCCTGCTTCCCCAAACTCTCATTCATCATTGCTTTTATATTTGCCAGTAATTCCACTGACGACATTTGTTGGCTTTCCTGTGGCTTGGCTCCTTTAGGAACAGCTCCTGGCTTTATTCCAGTTTTATGATTGCCACTTCCAGTTTGAGACGGAGCCGTTTTCTCTTGTGCTTTATCAGACATAGTTCTAGTAAGCCGAGCTAAATTTTTATCAGAAGGATGTAATCTAATCTTTCTTGCCCACTTTGGAGAGGGAAAAGCCTTTTTTCCATGGTCTCTGCTTATCTGACATTCAGCCAACTTCTTCGGAGGGCAGCTTCCTCCCCGTATAACCCTTAAATCATTTTCTAAGTCTTAAAGTCCTTATTAGCCCTTTTAAAACAATTAGGTAGAGAGAGAAAAACTATATCCTCCGCAAGATTTATTTATTCAATCTGCCGGCCTCTGGCACCCAGCCCAGACTTCTTTATCTGCTTTTTACGCTGTCTGCGTTAACTTCCCCACACCAGTACAGCATTGCTTCTAATTTATAAATTTGTTTTGTAACTTACAGTCTGTGCAGTCGAAGATAGGAATATTTTCTTTTTATTTTCAACTCTCTGGGAGATCCGAAAATGTCTACCGTTCGCTCCATAGCTGAAGCCCCTCCCCACCAATCATCTTCAAGGGATGACCCCTTTGGGTTCTATCTAGTATTTTGAAAGAGGGAGAAAAATGTCTCCCTGTCCACATCTCCACACCATGTATACATTTTGTTATTTTTGTTCTTTGTACATTTGAGAGACTAACATCAAGTTAAAAGTTTTGGTGGGCTCTCCTTTGATGGAGGGGCATTTAAATAGAGACTGGATGGCCATCTGTCAGGGAGGCTAAAGTTGCAAGATTGCTGAACTGAGTTGGAGGTTAGACTAGATGATTTTCAAGGTCACTTCCAACTCTATCATTCTATGAAATAAGCTCCCATTATCCCTTACCCAGTGAAGGAACACTTCCACTGTTGTCTTGCATGCAGGCCCTGAACAGTGGCCTCTGTCTGGTGTCCAAAAAGTCCTTCTCTGCCCCGGGGAAATCAGGGGCCACCTCCAACAGCCATGTCTGCACCTGAAACAGAAACGGGGTTTGCGGGCACAGAATAGTGAGAGGAATTAGGAAAAGAATAGTGCAGGCAATCAAGGTGGGTGGCACACCCCTTCCTGGAATGGCTACCAGGAAAAAACAAAAAAACAACCTTGGATAAATGGTGGGTTTAAAAAAAATATCACACTGTTGACCCTGTGAGTATAAAGCACTCTCACCTGCAAAACATCCTGTTCCTTGACCTCTGCCTGGTTAAGGAGGAAACCTTCTGCCAGTGCCACTGCTTGGGAACTGGTCTCTGCTCCACACTCCTTGACCCAGCTCTCTATCTCCGAGGGCAGGACAATCAGGAACTGCTCTAGGATCACCAGGTCCAGCATCTGAGCCTTTGTGTGCCTTTCTGGCTTCAGCCACTGACGACAAAGGTCGTGGAGTCAGCTGCAAACCTCTCGGGGGCCCTTAGACTCCTGGTAGCAAGTCTCCCTGAAGCACTGGGTCTGTGCATCTGAATTGGTGCTGTTTCCCTCCAGGATCTTCTCACTACTTCAAGTTTGGATGGGTTGTGGACCTTTTCCTGCCTCAGGGTCAGCTGAGTCTTGTTCTTCCATTTTTGACCTCTATTTCCAGCTCAAACCAGATTTGAAGGATCCCCTTGCCCTGATGATAATTTCTTTCTTGAGGTAAAGAGTGCCGGAATCTGGAGTGAGGAGGAGACCACTCTATCAAAAGTCTCAGGTCATTCTGGATGCAAGTGTTACATGCCCCAAGCAGGAAGATCCTTTGCAAGAAGCAATGGATGATTCTGGGGCTTCTCCCTGTAAAGAACACAGGTAAATTCCAAAATACTAGAGATGAGTGTGGCTGGGAGAAGGCAGGGAGTTCCCCCTCCCAAGAGGCTCTTGGCCAGGCAAGCCAATGGAGCATCCTGCACACAGAACCAACCCAAGCAATGCCCCTGTCCCTAGAACAGCTATGTCTGCTTCACCCTCTTACTCTCCACAAAGCCCTCTCCCAAACCCCTTCTGCTCTCCCAGCCCTAACTACAAATACATTGCTGTTTTAGCTGGGTGAATTGTATTTTAGCTGTGTCTCCAGGGACCTCCTGGCTTAGCACAGAGGATACCTCCAGTATCAGAGGTAGTATGCCAATGTACACCAGTTGCTGGGGAACATGGGCAGGGAGGGGCTGTTGCACTCATGTCCTGCTTGTGGGTTTACCGTGGGCAGCTGGTTGGTCACTGTGTGAACAGAATGCTGGACTGGATGGACTCTTGATCTGATCCCGCATGTATGTTCTTATAAAGAAAGAAGCTCTCAAATACATGGGTGTCATGGAGAACTCCCAGAAGGGTCAGCCACATGGCCCACCTCTGTTGGGGAGGGGGGAAGAGGGGACAAGCTCACTCTCAGACACCCACCCCCCTCCATCAGCAGTTGCCTCAATGACTGATGATTCCACTTGTTGTCTGGAGGACTCTTCCAAATTAGGGTGACCATATGGAAAAGAGGACAGGGCTCTTTTAAGAGTTGTGATGAAGAGAGAATTTCAGCAGGTGTCATTTCTATGTATGCAGCACCTGGTGAAATTCCCTCTCCATCGCTACATTTAAAGCTGCAAGAGCCCTGCCCCCTTTTGTATCTGGTCACTCTAGCTAAAGAGGGCAGGGCTCCTGCAGCTTTAACTGTTGTGATGAAGAATTTCACCAGGTGCTGCATGCATAACAATGACACCTACTGAAATACCCTTATCTATACAATTGTTAAGAGATACAGAAGCCCTGTCCTCCTTTTCATATGGTCACCCTATGCCTGACATCTCCCACCAACCCACCCTCCCTGAGCCTCCACTGAACCCCACCAGAACCCTTGGAGGAGGAAGCAAGAGAGGGCTCCCGGAACCCTTCCTTCCCATCATGCATTTCCTCTCCACCCACCTCTCCTCCAACGCACTTTCACTCACCCCAACACTTGAAGAAAACATTGGGGGGGTGTAAGCAGGAAGTTAGTATTTCAGTGCCTCTCTAGGCATCTGGACTCACTCCCTTTAACCCTGAAATGCACCCCTCCATTTCTGTTTTCAAAGACAGAGCAAGCAGCCTTCCTTCCTCAACGTTAGGTCGCCCAATTATGTTACAACTGCAATTCCTATCATCCCCAGCCAGCATGGCCTGGGGTGAGGGGAGTTGTAATCCAACAACATCTAGGGAACCCAACATTGGGCAAGGCTGCTCTACGTATTAAAACCTGAACCCGCATTCCTCAACAGTCTTGGGGAAAGTCATTTCATCTCTGTCCATGATTCTTTGGGAGAACTGGGAAAGGACTGGTGAATAGAAGGGGGATCTGGGCCACCTTCTCGCCTACACTGGCAGCTCCTGCGAGTGCTTGTTGAGTGCACTTATCTCCTGTCTCTGGTCGGTCCCCCAAGCGACCAAGGCAAAGGATGAGCAAAGCCAACCTCAGCACTCAGCTGGCACTTGCAGGTGTTCAGGGGTACTATTGACCTGCAGATATTTTACAACATGACAAGAACATAGGAACATAAGAAGAGCCAAGCTGAACCCAGGGCCCTGCAGAGCTGGTAATATGCCCAGGCCAGAAGGGAAGTGTGTTACCCCCCCCCCCCATTTCAAACTGCTCATTAAATATATTTTAATCAGTGGCACTAATCTGTAAATGTGTGTATATATATATATATATATATATATATATATAGTAAAACACCTTAATCCCCTTGACTGATAGAGGGCCATGCCACACGTGGGGCAGGGATATATGTGCCTAAATTGCTATGGTTGTCCTTACTGCGTCTCTTTCCTCAATCTTCTCCATGGCATATAATCTCTGGAGCGGAGGATGAGGTAATGATGATACCGTGAGGGTGATGATGATGATGTTTGATAATGATGAAGGAATGTTCTATTGTGGTTGCTTCTATTTGTACAGCAACTAAAAATAAATGTTAATTTCTGATTCAACATTGAGGTGTTGTTAAAGGGCCAGTCTCCCAGACTTGTTGCAATGAACTTGCTAAATGGTTCCAGAGTTTGGGGGCCACCACCAAAAGACATTGTTCTGTGATAGCCTCCAGTACGTTAGATGGTGGGAGTCTGACTATCACCTCCTGTAGCTAGAGATGAGGTTCACAACAGTGTTTGCCTGTTGTAGCAAAAAACAAGAAATCTTTTGGCATTTATTGTGGCTCCAGCTTTCGTTGGCTATACATATCAATAATGATGGGCTGTGCTTTTATTACAATTGTAAAAAGACTAACAATGCAAGAGAGAAGTGTATCACATTATAACCCAGAGCAAGAAATACTTGATGTAACCCACCCCCATCTAGTAATGAACTAGCTAACAAAAATTACCTCTGAGCCAGTCACTCTCCTTCAGCCGATCTTCCTTCACAAAATTGTTATGAAGATAAAATGGAGGTGGGGGACCATATATATCAGCCAAGCTCCTTGAGGGAAGGGTGAAATATAAGGGAACAATCCTATGCATGTTTAGACAGAACGAAGTCCTATACCTCCCGGCATCCCCAGCAAGCATGGCTGGCTGGGAAATGCTGGGAGGTGTAGGACTTCTTCCCATCTAAACATGCATAGGATTGCACCTTACGAGAGGAAAAGGAGAGACTGAAATCCTATACATATTTAGTTGGGCATAATCTCCATTAAACACAATGGGACTTATTTCAGGGTACATATCTTGTGAAAAAGGAATTGAGGCCCTGAAGGTTGGAGCCATGGTTGCCAGTATGACAAATATTATGAGTTCTGCTCTTGCTTAGGATACAGTATTGCAATTAGTGTTATTACTGCCTTTTAGTTTTTGTAGTCATGACATCTGTGACTGGCAGCCATTCTAATGCCTTTGCTGAGCTTTCAAATGTTTTGCCCTTGACCAAGACATGTTTGAGTTTTAGATCCATTATCCTGGTCTGGGGAGTAATACCAGCAGGGCCCGTGAGGTAAATCACAGTGGAGAGTGAGACAGGCCTTTTGTGACACCCACAAGTAAGGGACAAGGGCCTCACTTGACAACGAGGCATCTGATAAGACATAGAGCAGGACTCCTGAATCAACATCATAAAATGCCAGCTGCCCTCCTTCACGGTTCAGAGACACCCGAATCCTCTTGGGCTCACTGCTGAAGGAGAGATCCTGATGACAAATGGGACTGGAGACCTTGTACACACCTTCCCACCTCCCTATTTGCCATATCCCATTTCCCTCAGCGGTCAACTTAATATCCCTCATGGCAACCCCCACAGCCCATTCGCCTTCACTTCCCACAAGGACATCCCAGCAATGTCTGCCTCTTGTGAGTGTCTCACATCCCATCACAAAAAACTGTTTATTGTGGATTCTCTCAGGATTCGTGGGCAAATCTTGATCGTTGTCTTCATGGCTCAAGCTTTTACAGTCCTTGGAGAGGGTGAGCGGAGAGTTAACTTTGCCAGGATCTCCTGTTACATCTACTGTTTGGTCCGGGTGGGGGGAAGAGAAGGGGAGGAAAGAGGAAGAGCAAAATTAGTTGTGAGATTATGCTTCCCGATTATGGTTTGTGAAAACCAGACTCCCAGTTTGGACACAATGGCAAATTATGGCCTTGTCATGTACCAGGAAGCACTGGAAGTACTTGGAGCACACTAGCCTAAGGCTCAGCTCATATCTAAGGTCGCATGAGGGAGCTTATCTGTGTGAACAAGCCATTCTTTACTCCCAAGTTGAATTATGTTGCCACAGGGCCAAACAACATGTGATGCAGCCACTTTTGTATATTCACATGTCTGCCTGAGGGAGTGGGGGGAGTTACAGGGCCTGTTCAGACAACACAGTAAACCAATGGTTAGTGAGAGTGTTTAAACCATGGTTATGTAGCCACCATGGTTATGTAGCCACCATGGTTCACACAACACACTAAGCCATAATGTTTAGCTTAAAGTGCTTAACCACCATGGCTTAGATTGTTTTCTGAACAGGGTCACATTGGTGAGGGGAATTAAGTTTCCCACTCACCATGCTTTGTCATTTCAAGCACTTTTTTCCTCACTCCAACTCTGATACTGAAATGTTGTAGTCCAAAACCCCTGAAGAGAACCAGGTTGGAGAAGGTGGCTCTAGCATTTGACTCCAGTTAATGGCCCTCCAGATATTTTCACCTAGAACTCCCATTAGTCCTAAGTAGCATAGCCAATGGTAAGGGATGGTGGGATTTGTAGTCCATAACACCTAAAAGGCTGCAACACTCTCACCCCTGGTCTAATCCTTCCAAAGGATTGGTGAGTAGGTGAATGTGAGACAGTTATAAATGTATTAAATGAGTGGCAAATATTTAAGTATTTTCATATGCCTTTCTGGGCAAAAGCCCACCTTATTCAAATTATTTATGGCTAGCAAAATATGAACTTATATGCACACCCAATGCAAGACAGAAGGGGCATGGAACAGAACTCTCCCAGCATTTCCCAGCTGCCTTTAAAACCCAGTTAAGGAAACTCTCATTATGTCTTCTTCCTATAAGGAACATACTAGTTGCGCTTACTGATTTCCACTCTTTCTTTGGTAGGGGTTGTTCCAGTTATCTCTCAGCCCCCAACACACATAGACACACATGTCCCAGTATATATGTGTGCATATATATACACACACACGTGTGTGTGTGTAGGACTGGTTAGACAGCAAGAAGGCAGTCCAGCCATTTCAGCTGGTTTTCATCAAAAATTAAAAACTGAAACCAACATGGAAGATCCACATGGAACTGCCGTCACAGGAAAGGAAACTAGGATTAAAGTAGAGGTGGGCAAAAGGTGGCCCTCCAGATGTTTTGGCCTTTAACTCCCATCATCCTTTACCATCGCCTATGCTGTCTAGAGATAATGGGAGTTGTAGGCTAAAACATCTGGAGGGCCACCTGTTGTCCACCCCTGGATTACAGGGTTACAACCTCACCAATAGCCTGGTCTTTGCCTTATAGATTCATCAGAATTCTCCAGATATGTCTCTACAAAAGATTGTGGGACAACAATTAAGACAGTGCCTCGCACCAGTTTCACTATCATTGAAAATTCAGAACAGGAGGCAAAAGAAAATGGTTCAGTGCCTTCTCTGCCATCAGGACAAACACTTACAGCCCCCCTCTGAACAAAGTATTTAGAAAGTGACAGGCACGATAGGTACATTCAGATCAGAGGTATAGGAAAAAGGAGTTGGGGTTTAACTGGAAAGTAACAAGCGGATAGCAGGTTATAACTTAAGTCAGCCTCCCCCAGCCTAGTGCCCTCCAGATATACTGGACTTCAGCCACAGCCAGCACGGGCAATGATCAGGAATGCTGGGAGATGTAGTCTAAAACATCTGAAGGGAACCAAGTTGGGGAAACCTGACTGAAGTAGATAGGTCTTGCTTGGTCTGATGTAGCAGGGCAGTCCAAGGGGATGGAAGTGCTCTCTCATTCTACTTCCCCAGTAAACCCTTAACAAATTAACCCATTTCAGGTTAAGGAAAAAACTGGCAACTCCAATGGAACACAAATCAGGCAATTTCCTGAAAAGTCCCGATCCTTTCTATGAATTTGGCCCTCTATTGGTCTCTGAAATTTACCTGTTTGAAGATCAAGTCCAGAACTCAGTCTCTCTGGGGAAACAAAGGATTCAGAGATATCACTTCCTCACTCCTTTCAATAGTAAACCTGGGTAATGAATTCTGACAGTAATGGAGTCAAAACAGGGCCACTGAGACCCAAGATGAAAATATCAGTACGCCTGACGAGACCCCAACATTTGCCAAAGACTGTGCATCCTCTGTTGCCACAGGATGGTGTCTATGGAAAAAGAAAACTGGGAAGGGATGTGTGTGGGATGGAATGCCCTATTTCAGCTCTTTAAAGCTTATAGAGTCTTGGAAGAAGGCATAGCTGGCTGGCTAGAACCTGAACTGCAGCACTCCTGCCAGAGGCGAGGATACCCTGCAACATTTTGTTGCAGGTCCCACTTGTATGGTTATAGTGTATGTGGTTTTTCCACTTAACGGTGCAAACCTATGCATGTTTAGCCTGAAATAATTCCTGCTGGGAGTTGTAGGACTTATTCCTGTCTAAACGTGCATAGGATTGCATCCGAAATCCATTGAAAGACCAAGTACAAATTGAAACAAGTCTGATTCCCATCTTAATTCTAAATTTCCATGCTAATATTCAAATTCAGAGTGTCAGCAGTTTGGATTTAGAAAACAAAAGTTGTATTGCATTTGACAAGATAACTTTTTCCGGACAATTAATTTTGCCAAGGTTAATCTTAAATGTGGTTATTCAGAAGTCAATCCCTTTGTATGGGTTTGGACATAATTCACTTTTGCAGGATTGAAGTGCATATCTTTGCAAAAACTCCTCAAAAATCAATTTTCTAAAGTATATTTTAAATTTAGGCACTATTCTATGCCAGGATCCCATCACTTGAGTTTGGGGATTTTTATTACAATCCAGATTCATTATAGCCATTGAGATAATACCATTGAGGGTAATACCATCAATTAAGTTCATTGAGAAGGACAAATGAGACGGCCTGTTCAGAAGACACTTCTAACCCTGCTGGTTAAGGCTTTTGGTTAAGCAGCAGGGTTTAAAGTGTCTTGTGCAATGTTTTGCTAAGCCCTGCTCACTCACTAACCCCAGTCGGACCGTCTGCAGCAGGGTTAGCGTCTCTAACCGCGGCTTAAAAGTGTTGTGTGTGATAGCATGGCTTGTGGTTAGCGCTAACCCCAGAGAACCACAGGTTCGCTAACCACAGAGCCTGAAGTGTCGTCTGAACAGGCCCGCTGAAGAGTGAATAAAAGGCTATGAGCACATTAAGATTAGGGAACTGAAGTCATTGTGGTGGCCAGATTATTGAACTCCTTGCCCTGGGAGGCCATTTAATGATTTCACTGGGTTTATAGGCTTGAACGCCTCCTCCACTGTGAAGATTTCTGCTGCTGCCTTTTGTTTCCTATTCATTTGCTTGCTTATTGATTGTTTTCGGCTTGTTTTAAATTTGCTTATTGTTAGCCACCTTTAGGATCTTTTGGGGACCAAATGGAAGGATATAAAATATATAAATTATAACTCATATAGTCCACGCCTTTCTTAAGTCAGCTATAACATCAGGATCCTTTGCTCATGTGACCAATGCAATGCTATTAGTAGCAGAGGTGAATTATTCTTCACTAATCCTTCCTCAAAATGGCTGAGGGCAGAAAGTGTGAGGTCACAGGTAGACTTACTTCCAGGCAAACAATGTTTAGCTACAGAAATTAAAGTCAGTCAGACACCTCTTTGTTTTTATTTTTTTTAATCTTTTTTGTGGTGGTTTTATGTTACATATGTTTTCTCTTTTATTGATTTTGGTGTATGATTTTAGGCGTTTGTAACTTGCATTGGGAGGCTTTTCCTAAAGGATGGAATATAAATCTATAAAATAAAACATATAATATATTTCCACAAAAAACTAACATTTCCTTCTCAACTGGCATTTTCTTGGTCCTTCTAACATTGCAAGTGATGGAAGCTGCAATCATATTACACTTACCTGGAAATGAGCCTCACTGAACAAAAGAGGACTTACTTCTGAGTAGACTTCTATAGAATTGCACTGCTACGTTCTCACACACCAACATCTGAACCAATGTAATGTCCAGTATAAATTCTTGCATACCTCTGAACTGCGTCATAATACCCCCCAGAAAGGAATTCATATCGCAAAATTTCGTATTTGGATACTTCTGCATTGAATCAATATATACTGGGTTTTGAAATGGCTTCTTCTTTTCATACCTGAAAAGAAACAATGTTAGCTCTCCAATCCAGAATTCCTGAGGAGAACAAAATAAAGGAGATGACAGCAAGAAAATGGCAGAAAGTTTAGACAAAAAGACAGTGTCCCCGGCCCCTCCAGCCTTCTTTAATTGTAATTGTGAGGTTGGCATGCTGCAAAGCAAAACATTAGGCTCTATTTTATCTCTAACAGTAGACTCCAGAGGAATTCTCAGAAAAATAAAAATGCCAGGTAACTGCCGTCTAGTGCTTCATTTTGAAGCGTGTTCAGCTACCCAGAAAAAATAAAAACATTTGCTTGGGGGTTGTAGGGGGTGTGTGTGTGCTAGAGGGGGTCATGAGGAGCAACATGGGTTGTTTAGCCAATATTTTTAGGTGTTCAGTTTGTATTGGTGCGTGTTATTCCAAATTTATTTTATTGGTGGTGGTATAGGTTGTTTTGGGCGGGCTTGGGTGGGCGATGCGATGTGTGCTCTGCCTGGGCTGTGTGTGCGCATGATTGTTTTGCTGGGGGGGGTTGTGAGTACTGTGTGTGTTTTTCTGAGCATCACTAGTTGTACAATGGGTATTTTGCTGTGCTTTGTAGAAACAAATATGTGATTTGGCATTTGGGCCACAGACCTTATTTCTGCCTCAGTCTGTTCTAAAATCTAATAGTCCCTGAGCCACGTCAGTTTGCCTTCTGGAAATGGGTGTTGGAGCAGAAAGTATGGGTTCAGAAGAGTGGTGTTTTTGTTCTTGGACAAGTTACTTTTCTTTGAGTTTCACACTTATCAGTTTGCCTTCTAGGAAATCGGTATTTTATGACTGGCCATACCCACCATGGCAGCCATTTTGTGAATGGGCAACCTTCCTGCCAGCCATTTTGTGAGAGCATCCATGATACCCTCAAAATTCCAAATCTGTCTACCAGCCCAAAAAGGGACTCTTGCTCTCAGGAAATTCTCTCTGCTCCCCCCACTCCGTACTCACGTCACTGATCTCCATTTTTATTTTGTTCATTTTCAACTGTGTCTCAACTGATACATTCACCTGTCTTCTCCTTTCTTCAATACAGCTTTCCCCCCATCTGGTGCCTTCTATATATTTTAGACTGCAATTCCCACCAGCCCTAGCCAGCATGGCCAATGTCATGGGTGATGGGAGGTTTGATGGAGGGCAACACATTAGGGAAGGCTGCTTTAAACTCTCTCTCTCTCTCTGCTCAATATCATATAACTAGATACATCCATGAGATAAAACATTCTTTTAAATATTCTGAAGTTATGAAAAAGTCTGTTATGTTCAGCTTACTAACATACCATGCTAGAAAATCCAGTAGGATGATCTAATACATGCAGAATAAAATATGCCACAAAAAGGGGGTTCCCAAAGGTTCTCGTAAGTATCTTCCATACAATTTATCTTCAAACAGTATAGGATAAGTGAAAAACAGAAGCAAGAGATATAATTTAGAGCTGGACAGATTTTTAAATGAACAGTTAAAGAAAGATATGAAACAAAACAATAGTGATACAGGGAATTTGCAAATTTCCTCTTTAAATTAAGTTCTGAGAAATGATTAAGGAATTGCATGTAGCATTTTTATAGAATAGAATAATTTTACAACAAATATTTTACATCTATTTTGTAGTTTGAAGGGGAGCCGACAGAGGCTCAAAATGCATTGGACACTTTAAAAATGAATAGTTCAAAAAGATGATTAACTAAAAACCAAAGGAGGAAAGCATCCAAGTCAGGTGAAAAGAAGGGAGAAACAGGTTCTCAGGATGCAAAGGATTTATTGATACAAAGCCCAATGCATTTCGGCCCATGTCTTTTCAAAGGCCTTCTTCAGGAGGTTGTCGGAAGAAGTCTGCAGATTTTCCTCTAACACTAGACTGCATCATCTGATACTTGTTGGCAGTCTAGTGTTAGAGGAAAATCTGCAGACTCCTTCTGACAATCCCCTGAAGAAGGCCTTTGAAAAGACACAGGCCGAAATGCAAAAAGATGATTGCAAATAACTTCGGAACATAACTTTTTGCTACTTTGCAGGTACTGCAAACTAAATGATCACAATGTACAGCAGGCAGAGTCCAAAAACATCCGGAAGACCAAAGCTTCCCCGGCCCAGGCCTACAGAGTAGTACTGCGGTGGGGAACCTGTGATGCTCCAGATCTTGTTGGACTTCAACTCCCATCAGCCATAGTCAGAGGTGATGGAAGGTGTAGTGCAACAATATCTGAAACAGCACAGGTTCCCCAGCCCTGGTCTAGCAAAGTAAGAAAGAATGGTGTTAGGCAATGGAAAGGGATAAGAAAATAAAAGTTAAGAATGGCTACAAATATAAATGAAAACTCTTGCCAATTGTAAGATGTAAAGATTGCTGCCAGAAAATGGGAAGAAGCTGGTTAGGCAACATATCTTTTTGGCAAAGGGATAGATCATTGCATAAGTCATAAGGCAGAGAGGGGACGCACAAGAGATTAACCGAGGAAGTAGAATAGAGATTAATAAATTGAACTGTATCAGACGAACAGAGAACAGATTAGAGAAGAATGCTTGATCAGGGAATAAAGAGAGGAGTGAGAGCATGTAACGATTTAAAACGTAAAAAGTATCAACTTTTTACGTTTTACGGTAGTCAAATGCAAAAAAACAATAAAAAAGGACACAATCCTATGCATCTTTATTGCTGGCTGGGGAATGCTGGGAGCTGTAGGACTTTTTTTGTCGGTCTAATCATGCATAGGATTGAGGCCTAAGAAGTGAATGAGAAGCAGGGGTAAATTATCCAGGCAGCAGGAATAACATTAACAAAAGAATGAATGGAGAAAGAATAAATGAAAAGAACGTCAAAGTCAATGTCAAGGAAAGAGAGACAAATAGGTACTATTCAAAAGAATCAGGAAGGTTAGATTTAGGTGAATAGCTATATTCTTGGTTTCAGATGACAATTACATCATAATACAGAAATAGAAGAGAAATTAGAAATACCGCAAGAAAGAAGGAAAATGAGTGAAACCCACTTACCTCCTCAAGGTTTTTCCAGCATTCTAGAAGGAAAAGGGAAAAACTGTGATCTCAGTGTCTGCCACAGGCTACACTAGAAATACCTACGCAGATCTTGCAGGGTGATGCATTTGGGCTCACCAGCAAGGGAAGTAGTGTAATGTCAGAAGGTAGCAGAACCCTTTATAAAATTAGAGGAATACCAAAACACATCAAAAGGGCCTTACTGGATCAGATCAATGATCCCTTGCAAGCCCGAATGCAGGATTTGAAGCCTAGGAGGGTGAATCATTAGGAGAGAATTCGAGAGCTTCATCCATTTTAAATAGAAATGTCAAGTCCAAAATATTCCTCACTGAAGTGAATGCAAATACGTATTGCAAATAAACCTTATTACCAGCATTATAAATCTGAGTTCCTTCATATCTTATCTTAAGCTGACCGTATGAAAAGGAGGACAGGGCTTCTGATTCTTTAACAGTAGGCTGACCAGATAAAATCCAGGTCAGGGCTCATGTAACTTTAACAGTTGTAGAGAAAAGGGAATTTCAGCCAGTGTCATTTGAACGTAATTAGTTCCTGGTGAAATTCCCTCTTCATCACAACAGTTAAAGGTGCATGCACTATTCTAGAGTGACCAGATACAAAAGAAGGCAGGGCCCCTGCAACTTTAACAGTTGTGATGAAGAGGGAATATCACCAGGAACTAATTGCATACAAATGACACTGGCTGAAATTCCCTTTTCTCTACAACTGTTAAAGTTACATGAGCCCTAACCTGGATTTTATCTGGTCACCCTATTTAACAGTTGCATTGAAAAGGGAATTTCAGCAAATATAATTTGTATGCATGCCGCACCTGGTGAAATTCCCTCTTCAACACATCAGTTAAAGCTGCAGGAGCCCTGCCTAGCATAACTAGATGCAACAGAGGGCAGGGCTCCTGCAACTTTAACTATAGTGATTAAGGGGGAATTTCACCAGGTGCTGCATGTATAACAATGACACCTGCTGAAATTACCTTTTCTATCTAACTGTTAAAGATACAGGAGCCCTGTCTTGTCCTCCTTTTCATACGGTCACCCTATCTTATCTAGACAAAGGAGGATCATAAAGGATTGGGGTTAGCTGTCCCACAAAGAAAGGTCTGTCCATTTTTGCCACTATCTTACCTTCAAAAGTTTCCTCTCTGGCATATGACACAACTTCTCCATCTGCTCAATGATATCCCCAAGGTCACAGTATTCATCCAAATTGCAGGCTATGCCATCTTCCTTTATATTTACAATCTCCTCCTCTACTCTTTTCATACTGGCCAACAAATGTTCCTTTTTTTCTTCCAGAAACTGCTGTAGTTTCTTGAACTCGCTCACCATCGTTTTCCTCTCCCTTTTCAATTGTTTCTGCAACAAGTAGATTTAAAGAACAGAAAAACAGGCCAGGATTATGAATTTCTGCAGCATCGTGATGCAAGGTAGGAGGAAATAATAGGAAGGGTATGTCTGACTAGTCACAGAGATCACATCAACATTTGGCAGAGAAAGATTTATTCATTTATCTATTCAATTTGCATCTTGCCTTTCTGCCAAAAATGGTGCTCAAGGTGGCTAACAATAATAATAAAATATAGATAAAACAGAAGCTTGATTAAAATCTAACAAAAACAAATCAATTAAAAGCAGTCAAAAATACAACAATAAAAATAAATAAACAGGACCCAACCAATTAAAAAAACAACACCCTTCAGCAACACCAAGTATACATGCAAAATGCCCGCCAGAATAAAAATGCCTTTGCCTGCCAGTGGATGGACAACTGAGAGGGAGAAAATCTGGCTTCCTTTAGCAGGGAGTTGCAGAACCTGAAAGTAACCATTCAAATGGCCTTCTTTCTCATCCCTATCAAACGTGCCTCTGTGAAGGAGGAATCTCTCCCAAACAACTGAAGTCCTGGGCAGGCTTGTCTTTCAAATACCCTGGTCCCAAGACATATAGAGCTTTATAGGGGGCTCTCTGTATGCAGTCAAAGCCCCACAGTGGCTGCGAATCTGCGCTGTGTCAGTTATATGATGCAGCCTCAGATTTGCAGCCACCACGGGGCTTTCACACAAAGCTGCACAGAGAAAAAAATCGGGGATCACCTACTTTTTGGTGGGAGTGAGGTCCCCCTCAGCCCTTCCTCCATCTGACCTCGCTCTGGGGGTCGGTCCTTGTGGAGGGCGACCTCCGATTGGTCACCAGAAACCAGGAGGGCGAGGGGACAGTTCCAACTTGGATGACCACCAGAAACCCCACATTCCCTCCTTGGTATCTGGATTACCCAACGCCACCCTGAGTAAGTAAAACCACGGGGTTTGGGGAGAAGGCAGCATCAACTTAGCGCCATGAAGACAGCCCCTAGGTCATAACCAGCACTTTGAATTGTTCCCGGAAACAGATGATAGCCAATGAAGCTGTGGTCACATGTTCCCTTGAACTGGGCCTGGTCAACAGTCTAGCCACAGCATTCTCAACTATCTGAAGTTTCTGAACACTTTTCAAAAGCAGCACCACGTAGAGTGTGTCCAAATGGGATGTAACTAAGGCGCTGCCCAAATCCAGCATTTCTAGAAACGGGCACAGTTGATACACTAGCCTAAGCTATGCAGATGAATTCTGGTCACCACCGAAAGCTGAGCACCCAATTTCAGAGCTGAATCCAGGTGTACACCCAAACTGCAAAGCTGTGTCTACAAGGAGAATGTATTTCCACCTAGGACACATTGAATCTGTACTCCATGAACTGTACTCCATGAACTACTTTTTGACTAACCAGGAGTAATTCTGTCATGCCCAGATTATGCTTACTTTGTTCACCATTATCTAGTCCCTTACTGACAGCAGATACTGATTTAATAATAGAACAATTCCCTAGGGAGGTGGTGGGCTCTCCCACACTAAAGGCATTCAGGAAGCAGCTGGACAGCCATCTGTCAGGGATCCTTTAATTTGAATTCCTGCACTGAGCACCGGGTTGGACTTGATGACCTTAGAGGCCACTTCCAACTCTACTATTCTATGATTCTATGGATTCCCCTCCCCACTATACTTGATATATCAACTTAAATTCAAAAATAGTTAAGTAAATAACTGGGCAAGGGCCCTCCTTGCCGGTACGCATGCAGGTTTCACAGTAGCAGTGCCTGTACTTGAGCGTCACCAAAGCAGTGAAGCCAATGAAGCTGCCTTGGCAATCACCTCCAATGCGATTAACGTCCTGACTGTTAGAGAGCAGTAGAACAATGGAACCAATGACCTAGGGAGCTCGTGGGCTCTCCCACCCTAGAGGCCTTCGAGATGCAGCTGGACAGCCATCAGTCAGGGATGCATAAAGGTGGGTTCCTGCACTGAGCACGGGGTTGGACTCGATGGCCTTATAGGCCCCGTCCAACTCTACTATTCTATGATTTTCCACTGAACAAACTTATCCTCAGGGTTTGAAGTGTTGAACTGAAACTAGCGGGCATCCGGCTTCCATTCCATGCTTCCCCAAGTCTCAAGCAAGTGCTTTCAGGACACATCTACCCTCCACCTGCTTTTTGTGGCTCCCATGCAGCTACTTGCCAACTTCATCCTCCACTTCTGCACTTCCCAAGTGAAAGTGAGGTGAAGGATTGACAAGTTGTTTGACAGGTATGGCATATGGCTCTGCTGGGCAAAGATGAAACTGTGGAGAGGATGAAACTGACAAGGATATTAACAAGAGGGGAATTAGCCTCTGAAGGGCTGCATAGTGGACAGGTGGACTTGCGCTCCTGAGCAGCAGCACAGGATGGTCAAATTGAAAACAAAGAAATGATGACACCATTTGCACACGTTTCGAGACCCACCTGCCCCTAAACGTGTGAATTCCAATTTCTGGAATCCAGGAAATGGACATGCTGAGGAATTCTGTCAGGCTTAAATAAAATGAAATTCCCAGTGTCAGACATCCCTTTGTATGGTACATATTCAATTGTCCCAAGTATTGGTTCTATTAGGGCGCAATCCTATGCATGTTTAGACAGAAAAACATCCTACAATTCCCAGCATTCCCCAACTAGTATGAAGAGTTGTGGGACCTTTTTTTGCATAGGATTGCACCCTAAGTTGTTCAGCTCCAAGAAATAGCGACACTTACAAGCCATGTTTTTATTTTGTTTACGAAGTCGTCCTCAGATGTCAGAATTATTTTTTTTTCATTTCTCATAGTCCGCAGACAGCTAACAAGCTGAACCTGGAGAAAAAACAGAAGTTCAAATTTAATTTCTTTTTAGAGGTTTAGTCTCTCTCTCTCTCTCTCTCTCACACACACACACACACACACACACACACAGAGGAAAGAAATTGAGAAGCTTGCTACTGCCTGTGTTACAGTGTTTGTAAGGCAGGATCACCAAAGTGCCATACATATAAATGCACAGCAAGTGGGGCATACTGGAAGTATTATATTAGCAATTTATAATGTCTTCATTTCTTATTTAAATTTACATAATGTTGGGTGATCATATTCATTTGGGTGGTGATGTCACACACACACACACACACACACATATATATATATATTCCAATAAAAATAGTGTTCATATAGAGCTTTTATTTAAACCACATTACAAGGGACTTCAGTGCCAGATGGGCCTATTGAGGTTTTAGCCATTTTGTCTGAGCAGTAATGTGATACAAACGTACAACGGAGAAGAAGAGAAGAGTGGAAAATGAACCATCTAAAGAGCTTTACAGCACAATCTATGCATGCGTACTCAGAGCAAAGAAATACTTGAGTACAGGTAAGTGGGTTAAACATGTATGCACTGCAAGGTTTAAGCTGAGATAAAGATCGGCCCCCTCAAAGCTAGGATTTTCAAAGGACATCTAAAGGCTCAATCATATGCATGTTTAGCCAGCAAAAAGTCCTACAACTCCTAGTATCTCTCTGTCAGCCATGCTGGTGGATGAATGTTGGGAGATATAATACTTTTTTCCATCTAAACATGCATATGATTGAGCCCTAAAATTACATTAAATAAGAGAACTTCTGAGCATGCGGTGATTTTGCTTACTTAGTATGCTTATTTAAATGGCTTGGGGCCATGTTATCTGAAGAAACGCTTCCTCCCATATGTACCTGCCCAGACCCTAAGAACATCTTCAGGGGTCCTTCTCCATGAGCCCCTGCCAAAGGAAGTGAGGCTACTGGGAGGAGGGCCCTCTCTGCTGTGGCACCCCAGCTGTAGAATTAGCTTCCTAGAGAAGTTCGCCTGGCACCTACGTTATACTTTTTTCGGCACCAGGTAAGACCTTTTTCTTTTCCCAGTATTTTCCCAGTTTACCATCTTAATTTTTTAAGTTTGCCGTTTTAAATTTATATGATAAATCTGTATAAATCTCTGCGCTGATGCTTGGTTTCATCCTCGTTGTGTTTTAATTTTGTACTTTTATATTGTGGTTTGTTCTATACCACGAATGGTACTTGATGGTTTTGATTTTTCTGAACTGCCCAGAGAGCTTCGGCTATTGGGTGGTAAAAAAAAGCAATAAATAATTATACCGCCCTACATTTAAACCTCCAAAACCTAGATATAGTGCATCAATAAAAAAACAGCAAAGAAGCATTTTTCAAAGATGCATTAAAGCCTCGAAGAATAAAATTATTTTGCCTGGCACTGAAAAGATAACAATGTTTTTGCTGGGAAAGCTTCCCTGGGGAGGGCATTCCACGGAGAGGGCAGCTTCACTAAGAAGGCTCTCTCTCTGGTTGCTGCCTGCCTCGCCTCCGATAGCAGGATCACCTGAATAACAGCCTCTGAAGAGGACTTTGATACATAAAGAAGCTGGAATGGGAGCAGGTGTCCATTTCCACACCACTGCATAAGCCATCTCCCACACTTAGATTAGACATCAAAGATGTCGAGGAAAAGAGGGTGGATAGCCTTGAACCCTGGCACCTGATATTTCTCAGATTATTATTATTATTATTATTATTATTGTATTTATTTATATCCTGCCTTTTTCCCAATAATGGGACCCAAGGCAGCTTACAAATTAAAACATGTACAGTTAAAACAAATAGTGATATACAAAAAATAAAAATATAATTAAACATAGTACAATTTTAATTTTTTTAAAAAATGTAAAAACGTTTTATATACACATAATTAAAAAATCCAAACTATAAGCAGTACATCCACAAAGGTCTGAATTACTCCCCAAAGGCCTGATGAAACAGAAAAGTTTTAGCCTGCCTTCAAAAGCACACCAAGGAGGGAGCCAGTCTAGCATCTCTGGGACGGGAGTTCCAGAACCCGGGGGCAGCCACCGAGAAGGCCCTCTTCCCTCGTTCCCACCAGGCGTGCCTGTGATGGTGGTGGGATCGATAAAAGGGCCTCCCCTGAAAACCTCAGGGGACGGGCAGGCTCATAAGGGAGAATATGGTCTTTCAGATATCCTCAACCCAAGCCGTATAGGGCTTTGTAGGTCATAACCAGCACTTTGAATTGTGCCAGGAAACAGACTGGAAGCCAGTGGAGCTGTTTTAACAGGGGAGTTGTATGCTCCCTGTAACCAGCCCCGGTCAACAATCTGGTTGCAGCTCTTTGAACCAGCTGAAGTTTCCGAACACTCTTCAAAGGCAGTCTCATGTAGAACACATTACAGTAATCCAAATGGGATGTAACTAAGGCATGTGTCACCATGGCCAGGTCCGAGATCTCAAGGAATGGGCTCAGCTGGCGCACAAACTTTAACTGTGCAAATGCACTCCTGGCCACTGCTGAAACTTGGGCATCCAGGCTCAGGGCAGAATCTAGGAGTACACCCAAGCTGCGAAGCTGTGTCTTCAGGGGGAGTGTAACCCCATCCAACACAAGCTGAATCCCTATTCCCTGGTCTGCCTTTCGACGGACCAGGAGCACCTCTGTCTTGTCTGGATTAAGCTTCCATTTGTTTGCCCACATCCAGTCCATTGCTGCTGACAGACACCAGTTTAGGACCAAAACAGCTTCCTTGCAATTGAGTGGAAAGGAGAAGTAAAGTTCGGTGTCATCAGCGTACTGATGGCACCGCACTCCAAAACTCCGGACAACCTCTCCCAACGGTTTCATGTATATGTTAAATAGCTTGGGGGACAAAACAAACCCTGAGGGACTCCACAGGCCAACAGCCAAGGAGTCAAACAGAAGTTCCCCTGCACCACCTTCTGGCCCATCCCTCCAGGAAGGAATGGAGCCACTGTAAAACAGTGCCTCCAAGTCCCATCCCAGCGAGGCGGCCCAGGAGGATACCATGTTCGATGGTATCGAACGCTGCTGAGAGGTCCAGCAGAACCAACAGGGACACACTCCCCCTGTCCAGTTCCTGGCGTAGGTCATCCACCAAGGCGACCAAAGCTGTTTCTGTCCCATAACCAGGTCTGAAGCCAGATTGAAATGGATCTAGATAATCCATCTCATCCAGGAGTCCCTGGAGTTGGGAGGCCACCACGTGCTCCAATACCTTGCCCAGAAATGGGATACTGGAGACTGGCCGGTTATTGTCTAATACAGTGGGGTTCAAGGAGGGCTGTTTCAACATGTTGTACTACTGCCTCCTTCAGGCAGGGTGGAACCCTGCCTTGACAGAGGGAGGCATTAATCACTCCGCTCACCCACTCAGCCAGCCCCCCTCTGGCTGCTTTTATGAGTCAGGAAGGGCAAGGATCTAGTATACATGAGGTGGCTCTTACCTCTCCAAGGATCCTGTCCACATCATCAGGCTGTACAAATTGAAAAGTATCCAATAACACTGGACAAGCAGGTGCCAAAGTTGCATCCACTGGGTCTGTATCAACTATAGAGTCCAAGTCAGAGCAGATCCGAGCGATTTTGTCTGCAAAGTGCTGGGCAAACTGGTCACAGCAGGCTGCCGACAGGTCTGAATTCGCTTCTTGCGGGCCAGTATGTAAAAGGCCCCTGGCCACCTGAAACAGTTCCGCTGGACAGCTCTTTGCAGTCGCAATAGTGGCAGAAAAAAATAGTTTTTTTGCTGCCCATATTGCCACGGAGTAGGCCTTCAAATAGGCTCCAGCCCATGTTCGATTAGATTCACTCCGAGTTTTCTGCCAACGTTGCTCTAGTTGCCGTCTCACTTGTTTCATCCACGCCCAACTCCCTAGAAAACCAGGGGGTTGGTGTGGCTCCATTTCATGAGAGAGGACGCACAGGAGTGATCGTGTCCACCACCCTAGTCATTTCTCCATTCCAGAGATTGGCTAGGGCTTCAACAGAATCGCCTGCCGAGGCAACTGGAAAATCCCCAAGAGCCGTCAGGAAACCATTCGGATCCATCAGCCTCCTGGGACGGACCATCTTAATCGGTCCTCCACCCCTGCAGAGGTTCTGAGTACCAGCAAGTCTACACCCCACCAGGTAGAGATCTGTCCATGACAACGGAGCTATACAAAGTTCCTCCACTCTCAGATCACCATCACTCCGTCCAACACAGAAAACAAGGTCCAGAGTGTGCCCAGCAGCGTGAGTGGGGCCAGATACCATTTGGGACAGATCCATGGTTGTCATGGAAGACATGAAGTCCTGAGTCACTCCCGACAGGGCAGCCTCAGCATGGATGTTGAAATCCCCCAGCACAACAAGCCGGGGGGGGGGGACCAACACCAACCCTGAGACTACCCCGGCTAGCTCAGGAAGGCAGACTGTTGAGCAGTGGGGTGGACAGTACACCAACAGAATCCCTATTCTGTCCCGGGCACCTACCTTCAGATACAGACACTCGAACCTCGCAGACTGCGGGACAGGGCACCTGGTCAAAGGGATGGAATCCCGATAGACCACTGCCACTCCACCTCCCTGCCCACCAGGCCTTGCCTGATGCTGGACAGACAATCCTGGTGGGCAAAGCCGGGAAAGGTTAACCCCCCCAGCTTTGTCCAGCCAGGTCTCTGTAATACAGGCCAGGTCAGCATGCTTATCCAGGATCAAGTCCTGGATAGCAGATGTTTTACCATTCACTGACCTGGCATTCACCAGCAGCACTTTCAGCCCAGGGAGTCTGTTGCCAAGGCCATCCAGGTTATCTGAGTTGGGGGGAGACAGTTTAGCGACAGCCAGAACCCTATTGCTGTTCCTTCTCTTATTACGGCATAACTATCTCCCCCACTCCACATCTCCCTCTGCCCTGTATAACGGTGATGGTTGCTTCCTGACTCCCATCACCTCCCTCTTTCCCTGGAAAGCACATCCTTGCTACTACAGACTGGCAGTGCCTTCCTGTGGTGTTAATTGCTGCAGGCTTCCAGGCCAAAGCTAGAAGCAAACAGCCTCTTCCCCCTTCCGAGCAGGGGGACAGACCCTCACCCTCGTATGTTGGTCACTCCTAAGTCTTACCAATTTATTTTATTCATTTAAAACATCTCTTGGCCGCCTTTCAGGGCAGAGGCCCTCACAAGGCAGCTTACAACAATAAAGTACATAAAATGTTAAAAGCAATAAAATATTTAAAATGTTAAAAGCAATAAAAGCATGATTGGCATAAAACAGCAATTAAAACAACAAAACCAACAATAAAACCAGCAGGAACAGCAATAGCAGCAATAATGGTACTCATTATGGGAAGGCCATGGGAAAATAAAATGTTCTGAAAGCCTGCAAGGATGGTGCATGGCAGACCTCCAATGGGAATTTGCTCCAGAGGTTTGGGGCCACCGCAGAGAAGGCCCTCTCCCATGTGGACACCCACCTAATTGCCCTTACAGGTGGGCAAATGAGAAGGGCCTCTCTTTCTGATCTTATATGGCTCATTCTCACCTGGCACTCTTGAGCAGCCTCTTTCACGCTGACCACACTGTGGCCACTGTGCTTTGGTAATCTGGCATCCACCACACAGAGGAAGGCTTCATCCTCTTTGCAGAAGAAGTCCTTGGGTTCCTCGTGCGTCTTACATTGTTCCTCCTCTACAGCTGGTAAATTGATCTCTCGTGAAATTTCCACAATACGTGCTAGTTGTCTGTTTGGCCTGAAATGCCGCTCAACATCCTCTCGGCACTCTGGGCACTTGGCCGTCGGGCCAGACTCATCCCAGCATCTAGCAATGCATCTTTTGCAGAAGTTGTGCCCGCAGTCTAGAAACACAGGATTCACAAAGTAGTTCAGGCAGACCGCGCAAGTCGTCTCATACCGAAGCCTCTTGCTCGAGTTCCCATCAGCCATCACTTCGTCCCTGCAGTGTAACATGAAAGGAACAATTTCTTTCCTCCTGCACTCAGAATCAGCTCCACCTCTGCAACAATGACCAGGATCTGCTCACCCTAGAACAGAGTTTAAAGGAGTGTGTCTCCAATCTGGAATGAAAGGCAAGCAAGGGAATGTATGCATAATCGGAAGATCTCAAAAAACGGTTCACACCCAATCAGGGTAAAGTTGATCCTTCCCCCATCTCTACTACCAGCAAAGATCCACTGTCTAGAGGAAATTAGAAAGAAGCTGTACTGAATGATTCTATTCTGTCAGGGATGCTTTAAGGTGGATTCCTGCATTGAGCAGGGGGTTGGACTCGATGGCCTTACAGGTCCCTTCCAATTCTACTATTCTATGATTCTATGTTATACTCTGCATTGTATTCAGAGGGGATATAGGGTGGAAAAGCCAGTCCCAGATGCGTGTTACACATGGAGGGCTCTGAAACATTTGGGACTACTGACACTTCCATCCTACAGCCACTCTACATACAGTACAGGTGATGCATTAGGGGGCAAAAACATGTCTCCTTTGCCTCTCCTTTCCTATGTTATGTCTCTGCGTTGATGGCGAAACCTCCAGATCATGCACAGCTTTTTCTTACCACACCCACCCTATCTCCAAGACCCTGCAAATAAGAAACATTATTGATAGGGATGAAACCGGTCACAGATTGCATGGCAAACAACGAGAAAATTCAGGCTCCAGGAAAGAAACGGTTCATTAATGTCAGCACCACTGATTAACATGCACATGCCTCAGCCAACATGTCAGAACCATCAAGGGGACAGTAATACCAAGAATGAACTCATTAGAACTTATTTCTGGGTAAACATGCCAAGGATCCAGATGGGTTATACTGCAACTCTGAACATTCCCAGCTAATACGGCCATTGCCCCATGCTGGCTGAGAGTCCTGGGAGTTCCAGTACAACACAACTGGAGGGCACCAGGTTGGGGAAGGCTGAGCTACAGTGAGTTAAGTCACTTTACAGAGGATAGTGTAATGGTTTAGCCCTTAAGGTGACACAAGAGTCCTGTTTTTTGTGTGAAGTACAAGCAGATATGTCCCACTGGAACCTCATTCCATCCTCTGGCCATCTCCACCTTAAAGAATATCAAATAGAAAAATACGTGAAGTTTTATTGTATCTAGGCATGACAGTGAATAGCAATGGGATATTTCATGTTATCTGTAGGTAGAGTGACCATATGGAAAGGAGGACAGGCTCCTGTATCTTTAACAGTTGTATTGAACAGGGAATTTCAGCAGGCGTCATTTGTATAAATACAGCGCCACAGTTAAAGTTGCAGGAACCCTGCCCTCTTTTGCATCTGGTGAGGAAGAGGGAATTTCACCAGGCGCTGCATGCATACAAATAACACCTGCTGAAATTCCCTTTTCTATATAACAGCTGAAGCTGCAGGAGCCCTGTCCTTCTTTTCATATGATCACCCTATAGTTACCCTAATCCAATAGAGCAGAGTGGAGTTTAAAGCAGCTCCTTCAATTCTCATGCCAAGATCAACAAGCTATCCAGACAAACAGTTAAGGAATGATGTTTAAAATATTAAATAATATTAAATAATCTATAAATGAATTGTAACTCATAACTCATTTTATCATTGTATTAAATTTTCATGTTCACTTAAAGTGTTTGCTTATATCATTTGTTTATGAGTTACAATTCATTTATAGATTATTTAATATTTTAAACATCATTCCTTAACTGTTTGTCTGGATATCATTGTTTGTTAAGGAAAAACACCCTTTGTTTTACCTTGAACATCAACAAGCTACCTGAATCTCATCCAGCAAGCAATGAAATTAAAATCTTGGCCACCAAAACCATCAGCGTCCTCCAGGAGGTTCTGTTAACAGCTCATCATGAGTGGATAGGCATGGGATGGGACAATGCAATTCTCCATGTTGCAACCAATCACCAGCCCTTGGAATGCACCCATGTGGAAAGCACCTTCTGTAGGGAGATTTCCACCAACTGCAACGACAGAGCTAGGCAAGAGTAATACATTCCACCACAGGTTTCTGGGTCTCATTTTTAAAATCGCCACTGGGATGGCTGGAGCCCAGTGTGTCTACAGATAAGCTTTGTGTTTGGTTGATGGCAGCAAAAAATTATAATTTTCCTTTGCTGCTGCAACCCTAGGTGCATGTCATGCCATCTGAAGTATCTGCAGTTGTTGTAACTAAAACCCAAATATCAGCTAGGGCCAGAAAGCAATCTGGTGCAAAGCATTCTCTCCTATGCATGTTTCCTATATGCCTCACTGTCCTATGGGGCTAGATCCCAGAAGAAAGGCTGCACTTCCATGCACATGTCCTTGAGAGTAAGCCCCACTGCTTAGTTACTTCGGAGTAAACATGAATGGGATTGCACTGTGACATTTTTTAAGGGAGGGTGACCATATGAAGAGGAGGACAGGGTGCTTAACAGCTGCATAGAAAAGGGAATTTCAGCAGGTGTCATTTGTATGCAGCACCTGGTGAAATTCCCTCTTCATCACAACATATGAAGCTGCAGGAGCCCTGCCTAGCGTGACCAGATACAAAAGAGGACAGGGCTCCTGCAGCTTTAACTGTCGTGATGAAGAGGGAATTTCACCAGGTGCTGCATGCATACAAATGACACCTGCAGACGTTCCCTTTTCAATACCACTGTTAAAGATACAGGAGCCTTGTCCTCCTTTTCATGGGGTCACCCTATTTAAGGAGCCCTCCAGGAATTCCAACTAAATATACATAGGATATGACAACCATGACTGAATAGAGAATTTTGGTCGTCTAGATCCCCCAATGCTCCACCCTGTTCATGCAACATCTGGGACTGAGGCCTCTGCCACGTCTCCCTCTGCAGCTTCGGAAAGAGCTCAATTCTCCTGCCACCACCTCATAGGACTGAGGGTGCACTACGCTCTTCCTGTTAATAATGAATTACACATGAAATGTTTTGATAAGTGCTTTTTTAAAATTAGTTATTTATTAAGAATATTATTTCTTATATTATTTAAAATTAGGTATTTATTGTGAATATTTAGAACTGTCTTTCACAGGGAAACGACATGGATAATAATGCATTGTTGATAAATGTATGTTTGTTGTTCATGGTTGCTTGTGAATAGCTTTTAAAGTACTGTATATACCGCAAGGGTGGGGAACATAAGAACTGGATCAGATCAAGGGTCTAGCATTCTGTCACACAGTAGCCATCTAGCCAACTACGGGAAAACCACAAGCAGGACATGAGTACAACAGCATTTTACTTGGGAAATTGGTGGGATGTACTTCTGAGGAAACCGGCATAGAACTGGCACACACGGATAATGCCTACTGTTTGGCAGCAGGGGGAGCTCTTTCCCAGCCTAGGCATACTGCCTCTGATACTGGAGGTAACATATAGCTATCAGGACTAGTAGCCATTGATAACCTTCTCCAGTAATTTATCTAACCCCCTTTTAAAGCCATCCAAACTGGTGGCCACCACTACATCTTGTGGTAGTGAATTCTGTAGTTTAATTATGTGCTATGTAAGAAATCCTTCCTTTTATCTGTCCTGAATCTCCCACCAATCAGCTTCATGGCGATGACTCTGGGTTCTAGTATTATGGGAGAAGGATAAAAATGTCTCCCTATCCACATTCTCCACACCAGGCATAATTTTGTACACCTCTATTATATGTCCTCTTACCTTTTTTCCAAGCTAAACAATCCCACCTGTTGTAACCTTCTCTCAGAGGAGAGTGACCACCCGGCTTCCCCAAATATCCCATCGAAATACAATATAGAGAGATAAGCACTTCCTTCCAGTTTATTCTCTTTCCTTTATTACCTCTTTTCTTTAGATTTATCTACTGTATTTTAATAGCGATTCCCAAAAAACATGGAGCCTTTGTTTCATATATTGTTTTCTGTACCACCCCTTCCCCCACTCCAAGCATCTGTGAATAAGGGTAGACATTAATACAGATTTTTAAACTTTTTTTTTTTTTTTTTAGGAAGTCACTTGTGTGATGTAGTAAACAATGAGAAAATTCAGGGCAGAGGTGGAGACAGCAATGCCATTATCACAAATTAAAACACAGAAATACATACACACGTGTTCAGGGACACTTCATGCAACACGCCAGAAGGGACCTGCATTATTAGGCAGACCTATTTGAAAACAGACCTCCTCTCTCAATTTAGCGGACATCTAAGTACACACGGAAAACATCGGGCTGCAAAGTAGGTCCGATATGTGGATTCACTTTACCTCCAGGTCCGGCCAAAGCCGCTGCGGCGTGAAACTCTCCCGGTCTGACCGAGCCCATTAAAGTGACTCCTTTGATCCAATAGCTCTGATCCGCGATAACTCCAAAACCACTCTTCTCCACGTGGTCCTATTGTTGAAATGACCGGGTGCCGGTTGTGATTGGATAAAAGGGGAGGGGCGGAGCAAAATAGTTCTGGGCTGCAGGCTCTGCAGCTCTTGGAATACTCACACATAGGGAACTCCCATTCACTGCTTCATGGGCAGTAACAGGCGGCCTTACCGTCAAGCTAAGTAATTCACGCAACCCACCGATTTCCGGTCTCATTGCATATTCGTCACTTGTGGGAATGGAGCCCAAGCCTAGCTTCTCACTTTTGCATATTAATAAGCATTAGGTCTGTTTCGGGTTATGGGGGTATCAAAGGAAGTAAATCTAACCTGATGATTAACGTGATCTGATACAACTCACTTCAGTTCAATTCAGTTGTGTTATAAGTCACACAGATCCCTTCAGAAGACAAATAGAACATCAAACGCACACATTTTGTCATACAAAATGGAGTCAAAAAACAAATGTGTGTATAAATTAAGGGGGATCATAAAAATTAAAACAAAACTAGGCTGACCATATGAAAAGGAGGGCAGGGCTCTTGTAACTTTAACAGTTGTAGAGAAAAGGGAATTTCAGTCAGTGTTATTTGTATGCAATTAGTCCCTGGTGAAATTCCCTCTTCATCACATCAGTTAAAGTTGGAGGCACTATACTAGAGTGACCATATACAAAAGAAGACAGGTCTCCTGCAACTTTAACTGTTGTGATGAAGAGGGAATTTCACCAGGAATTAATTGCATACAAATGACACTGGCTGAATTCCCTTTTCTCTACAACTGTTAAAGTTACATGAGCCCTGTCCTCCTTTTCATATGGTCAGCCTAAACAAAACGCCTGAGCTGTACTTAAAACTGACAAAATACTTTTAAATGTATTTGCAGTAGTTTTTATTGGGTCTTTTGTTTTAAATTGAACAATTATAATTTGCTGTTTTTAATTGTTCGTTTTTAAGAAAAAGAAACCAAATGCACAGTTACAAGATGGGGGATACTTGGCTCAGCAATACTACAAGCAAGAAGGATCTTGGAATTGTTGTAGATCACAAGCTCAATATGAGCCAACAGTGTGATGTGGCTGCAGAAGAAAAGCATTATGAACTACATTAATGTTTAGCCTGGAGAAGAGAAGACTGAGGGGAGACATGATAGCACTCTTCAAGTACAGAGGAGGGCCAGGATCTCTTCTCTATCATCCCATACTGCAGGACATGGAATAATGGGCTCAAGGTACAGGAAACCAGATTCTGGCTGGACACCAGGAAAACTGTCTGGCTGTTAGAGAAGTATGACAAAGGAGCCAATTACCTAGGGAGGTTGTGGGCTCTCCCACCCTAGAGGCATTCAAGAGTCAGTTGGAGATCCATCTGTCAGATATGCTTTAAGGTGGATTCCTGCATTGAGCAAGGGGTTGGACTCAATGGTCTTACGGCCCCTTCCAACTCTACTATTCTATGATTCTGTGTGCACAACTTCAGATTATATTTTAGATATGGAGCAGTATATAAATATTGTTAATAATAATAATAATAATAATAATAATAATAATAATAATAGAAAAGTGGTATCTGCTGCAGTTCTTCAAGGCACATAATACGCTATCTGGGGGATCTCTAGTTGTAAAATCGAAAGAAGACACGATGAGAAACCTGGTGATGCAGCTGGCTGGAGATAAGTCTGGGGGTGGGTTAACATCAAAGTTCTATGCATGTTTATCATGATATAAGTTTCACTGTGTTCTTTGGAGCTGGTTCCTAGACAGAAACTTGCAGTCATTTTGACACTGACAATTCCCATTGAATTCACTTTGGATTACTTCTGAGAAAACATTGGTTGGTCTGAACTGCCCAGCTTTCATGCCTTTGCACATTTCTTGGGCCTTGGGAAACCACTGGGACTTACCTTAGAGCAAACATGCATAGAACATAACCAGCTGCAGCATACACTGATATTGTGTACCAGGCCTCTCCAACCTGGGGTCCTCCAGATATGATGGACTACAGCTCCCAGCATCGTCCCCCCCGCCAGCTGCTGGCTGGAGAATGGTGAACCTTATACTCTAACACCTCTGAAGGGCACCAAGTTATGGAAGGCTACTGTATACTCTGACTTCCAGCAGAGAGAAGTCTTTCTCTGCCAGCCTAGTTGATATTCTTTTATTTAGAGAGGGCCAGAAAATGGACCAGTGTTCCAGAAAGACATTTCATTCATTCATATATTGCACCTTTTTTCCCTCCAAGGAACTCAAGGGAGCAAACATAATTCTCCTCTCCATTTTATCCTCGCAACAACAACCCTATGAGGTAGGTTGGGCTTCGAGTCTGTGACTGGCCCAAAGTCACCCAGTGAGCTTCCATGACTAAGCGGGGACTAGAAACCAGAACTCCCGACTCCCAGTCCAACACTCTAGCCACTAAGCTACACTGGCTCTCCAGCCATGCTACTCTTGTACCCAGCAAAAAGAAGAGCCTTGTATCACTTTCAAGACCAGCCAATTTATTATCCTCAGTTTCTATATTCATTTATTAACTTTCAAGCGTTCAGTTAAAACACATCAAGAAAATGAAATATTAAACATTTAACAAGAGCAGGGCAGAAGAGAGCAGATGAGGCCAGAAGGTTTAACACTGCATGAACTAAGCACATGACAGATTCCAATGCAAATGAAAGGGGGGTTGTGGCGTTACCCCACAAGTGTTTATCTTGTTTATGTCTAGTTTAGTATCTCTGGTAAGTATAGAATGTTGAATTGAGTGGGTGTGGTTTATGATGTAATAGGTAGGGTGGGGGAAGGAGTATTTAAGGGGTGACTGAGGGGAGTGACAGGGAGTTAGGGAGCTGGTTTTTAGTTAGTTTAGGGTGACCATATGAAAAGGAGGATGGGACTCCAGTATCTTTAACAGTAGTAGAGAAAAGAGAGTTTCAGCAGGTGTCATCTGTGTGTATGTAGCACCTGGTGAAATTCCCTTTTCATCACAACCCTCTTTTGTATCTGGTCATGCTAGGCAAGGCTCCTGCAGCCTTAACTGTTGTGATGAAGAGAGAATTTCACCAGGTGTTGCATACATACAAATGACACTTGCTGAACTTCCCTTTTCTATACAACTGTTAAAGGTACAGGAGCCCTGTCCTCCTTTCCATATGGTCTCCCTAAATTAGTTGGAGATTAGTGGTGTTAGGGTCTTAGGAAGAGTGTGGAGAGTTTAGTGTAGGCAGGTTTGAATATAGTAAATTCTGAATTAAAACTTTGTTAACTAAAATAAACTTATTATCTTGTTAGCTACCAAATACCACGTGTCAGCTTGGCCTAATTTACCTGTCATACCATTATTCAACACACACACACACACTCCAGATTATACCCACAGTTTAGTTTATTTTTCCAGAAGATCCTGAATTAAACATTTTTCCCTCATAGCTAGGGGGAAGATTTCATTTAACCCTTCCTCAGGTTTTTCAAGTAGTGGCACTTGGCATGAGAAAGGTTTATGTAACGTGCCTGATGCAGGGATTATGCAGGGATCCAGTCAAAAGAGTAGAAGATTCAATCAAGGTGGGGTGGCATGCTCCCAGTCAGAAATGGGATTTGCAAAGTAAGCCTATTAGCATGTCTGATGAGATTAAATTAGCAAATTCCACCTCAATAGCACCACAATGGAGTTGCCCTTTGAAACATTTGCATTGAAATACATCAACTTTCAAATCTGTAAGGTCCAGCCCCATTCTGCCTGAAGCTAGAGGTGATGAGGTCGCTGCCCTGCCCCTAAATTTTCTCAGGCCCCACTAATACTTTAACGTATTATGGAAATTTTAGAAAACCAACAAGAAAGCCCTTGGCTTCCCCCCCCCCTCCCCCTTTAAAGGTACAGATGCTGTTTTGGAGCAGTGCCACAGTGGAATCGGCCCAGATATTCCTAATCATACATACAATCAAGGCTATACTTGAGGTGAAGGAATCAACAGTAGAGTTGGAAGGGGCCTATAAGGCCATCGAGTCCCACCCTCTGCTCAATCTTTTAAGAATGGGCATGTTGCTGAGATTTATAAAGGCAGCACTTTAAAATGCCTGTTGGCTTAACAACGGACTGGACACTTGGATTTCGTTACAGTTACACATTCAGACAAAGAATTCATTCCTTCTACATACAAATTAATCCATGCTTTTTCCCCTCTTGAAAAAGAATGGCATCTAAAACTGAAGCTATTAGATTACTCAATGAAATCAGTAGTCTTTTCTTCCAGTTTTTACTGTTATGTCTTAAACCTGTAACATCACTGCTGCAGCAGAAGAATCTGGATATCATTGAAACCTATTGAGTGTATTGGGAAGCAGCTGCAAGCAATGCAGAATGATACTGTTTTTAACAACGTTTTTGAAGCAACCAAGAAAACATGTGAATCTGCTCTTCATGAGGTACCATTAAAACCAGTGGAGGCTGGTGGCTCTGAGTTTGGTGGGGCTGTGATTTCACCTTGGGTTTCAGTCGGAACCACCCAGAACTCTAAATCAGGTATCTAAGGGAATGCAGCCATTTTGGGGATAGGGGTCAGCGCCTTGGATAGGTCCTTATAAGTTCCGGCTGGTTCTGACTAAAACCCTGAACAGAATCACAGCTCCAGTGAAAATGGAGCCACCAGGCTCCACTGATTAAAACATCTCCATAAACTCCCTTGAACTTCAGGAAAGCAGATTTTAATAAGCACAGAACACTGATAAATAGGATTCCATGGCACAAAACCCCAACAGAAAGACAAATTCAAGAAGGGTTGGGGGGATGCTTATTAAACTCAGCTCACCTGCAGGGAATTCTGGGAATAGGCTCCCATTTTGATTCTGTAATGTGAGCCACTGCTCTAAAGGCCAGATAGGTACAACTTGTTGGTCCACCCTGAGACAATTTGCCACTGCCCCCCCCCCCCACTGCCTCCCCCCCACCCCATTCTTTGGGTCTATAGCTGGGAACTAGGTTCCTGAAAAACACCAAGATATGGATGTTACCTGGTCTTCTTGGATAAGCTTTTATAATCAGGAAGCCCCTACAGGTTTACTAATTATTTGATTTTTAAAATTTTTTTACACATGAAGAGCTGTCTTTGATGGGCTGTGAGCTGCTGAAAGATCAATGAAGGGCTTGTGAATTACAAAGGTGATGGAGGTATAATTTGCATGTGAAAAATGCCCTGTCTTTCAATAATCACAGCTCAATAATGGGGTGGGTGGGGAAAATCTACTTGTCTGGGGACATGGTTGATGGGGATGAGGGGGTACCCATATGCGGGAAAGGCTGGGCTACCAGGACAAAGAAACAATAATGTGTTCTCCCATTTGGTTTTTTTTTTTTAAAAAAAAAAGATAGACAAAGCCAGCTTTTCTTTGGATCTTTTTCTAGCACAAAGCAGAAGTAATAAAAAAAACATGGTAGTCCACATATTATATTTTAATATCCCAGTTACATATTTTTTTGTGGCCCACCCACAGAGCTTCAGCTATTGGATGGTATAGAAATGTAATAAAAACTCAGAATCATGTACTCTATGAAGCACTCTTATTTTTACTTCAAGAGCCAAACCGTTGTACTGAAAATGGCTTCTGAGAGTCTGCACTACTTCAAATTAAGCCTTAAAGATGCCTCAAATGTGTCTTGCCTCCTCTCCCAGCTGTAACCAGGAATCTAATAAAAACAAGAATGTCTCTGCCTTATGTCATGGTTTCATTCTGAGGAAAAAAGAAAAAGAGGCCTCAAAATACTACTTGAAAATATTGGTAGTGCAGTGTAGCGGCTAGAGTGTTGGACTGGGAGTTGGGAGATCCGGGTTCTAGTCCCCACTCAGTCATGGAAGCTCACTGGGTGACCTTGGGCCAGTCACAGACTCACAGGATTGTTGTTGTGAGGTTAAAATGAAGACAAGGATTATGTATGCTGCCTTGAGTTCCTTGAAGGAAAAAAGTGTGTGTAGGGACAACTCCCCTCACACAGTCTCTCTGCAGAATCTCTTACAACATCCCACCAAACAGCCATTTGGTGAGCTATCTGAAGCTGCCCACATATTTGTTTCCCAACAGAATCATTTAGATTTTTGTGGTGATAGAGGAGTGCAAACCCCCCCCCCACAAAGTTGTCCACCTGTTCTAGTAGGTAGTAGACTAGTAAAATTGCAGCCCTGCGAGTCTAACTTAACAAATGAAATTCCCATGCTCCTGAGGAAGGTTTCCACCTACACTTCACAGTACTATTCTGAGGTCCGCTGCTTTTCCATGCCCTATTTTCTCAGGGCCAAGTTACACTATTATTATTATTATTATTATTATTATTATTATTATTATATTTATATCCTGCTTTTTTCCCCAATACTGGGACTCAAGAATGCTTACAAATTAAAATGTACAAATTAAAACATGTACAGCATTAAGGGGGATTCCTGCATTGAGCAGGGGGTTGGACTCGATGGCCTTATCGGCCCCTTCCAACTCTATGATTCTATGATAAAAACAGAGAGATATACAAAAATTAAAAATATAATTAAACATAGAACAATTTTAAAATATTTAAAACATTTTAAAACGTTTTGCATATTTTTTTTTAAAAAATCCAAGATATAAACAACACATCCACAGAGGTCCAAGCTACTCCCCAAAGGCCTACTGAAACAGAAAACTTTTAGCCTGCCCCCAAAAGCACATCAAGGAGAGAGCCAGTCTAGCTTCCCTAGGAAGGGGGTTCTAGAACTTCTAGGGACCCCATGCAGGGGCAAAACCTGTGCTGGGGGGAATCCACCATGTCTTTTTCTTTAGATAGCAAGAATAGGAAGCTGCCCTGTCACTGAGTCAGACCAATGGTCTATAAGAATATAAGAGCTGTGCTGGATTATACCAAGGATCTCTCTAGTCCAGCACTCTGTTCATTCAGTAGTCAACCAGGAAACCCACAAGCAGGACATGGGTTCAACATGTTCCCCAGCAACTAGTGTACACAGGCTCACTGCTTCTGATACTGAAGGTAGCACATATCCATCAGGACTAGTAACCAATAGCCTTCTCCAGGATTTTGTTTAACCCCCTTTTAAAGCCATCCAGATTGGTGGCCATCACTACATCTTGTGCTGGTGAATTCCATAATTTAACTATGCACTGTGTGAAGAAGACCTTCCTTTGATCTGTCCAGAATTTTAGGATTATCAACTGGCAACAGCTCTCCAAGTTTTTCAGACCCAAGTATTTTACAGCCCGTTAGAGATGCCGGAGGCCTTCAGCGTGTGAAGCAGGTATTCTGCTGCTGAGCTACCACCCTTCTCTGTTGAACGTAACTCACACTTAATACCATCTGAGGACCTTCTCCAGATTCCTCTGACTTGAGAAGTAAGGCAGCTGCCTACTGGAGAAAGGGCCTTCTTTGTGTTGGCACCCCATCTCTGGATTTGCCTCCCTTAGGGAGTTTGCCTGGTGCTTCATTGATGTCACCGAAACACTAGGGTAAGTCCATCCTCCTTACCCAAACTATTCATGAACACCAGTCATTTTTAATGGTTTTTATTCTATGGCTTTTTAATGCTGCATGGCTGGTTTTAGCAACACTACCGCTTTATTGTATTATGGTTTGCTTGTATTTATTATTGTGATTTTAGTTTTGATGTAAACCACTTTGAAGGCCTTCATAACGAGTAGTAAGACAGCACATTCGCTTTTTAAAGCACTAAGCAAAATTAACAATAAAAATATGGCTCCAGTATATTTTAAATATCGGCAGACACACAAAGACAAGAGAAACCTTTAATACAAGTACACCTTTAATTCATATTTGAACAATTTATTTATTTATTTATTTATTGCCTGCCTTTTTTTCTCCAAGGAACCCAAGGCTGCCTACATAACCCTCCACCTTCCCATTTTATCCTCACAACAACAACACTGTGAGATAGGCTGACCATATGAAAAGGAGGACAGGGCTGATGTAACTTTTAACAGTTGTAGAGCAAAGGGAATTTCAGCCAGTGTCATTTGTATGCAATTAGTTCCTGGTGAAATTCCCTCCTCATCACAACAGTTAAAGTTGCAGAGGCCCTGCCTTCTTTTGTATATGGTCACTCTAGTATAGTGCCTGCAACTTTAACTGTTGTGATGAAGAGGGAATTTCACCAGGAACTAATTGCATACAAATGACACTGGCTGAAATCCCCTCTTCTCTACAACTGTTAAAGTGACATCAGCCCTGTCCTCCTTTTCATATGGTCAGCCTACTGTGAGATAGGTTGGGCTGAGAGTCACCCAGTGGGTTTCCATGGCCGAGTGGGGACTAGAAACCGGATCTCCCGACTCCCAGTCCAACACTTTAGCCACTACATCACACTGGCTCTCTACTACACTTTACAAACACCTCTTTACATTATACAAACAGGGAAACAAGGAGTTTCTCTTTAAAAATAACCACTACTACCAGATAATTTTACAGGAAAAGGGTATAAATCAACGTGTTCCCACCTCTACAAATAAATTCCCTACCATGGCAAGTTTCAACCTCACCCTAAACTGAATTTCAGATATGGCTTTCGGGATAGGATAGTCTTCTTGGCATATACAGTACATGGTGAGCCAAATGTGGGGAGGGAGGGAATCCATTGGGGCATTACTGGGAGATGGTTTAAGAGAGGACCATGCTGTCCTACAAAGCAGCATTTTTGCCCCATGGTCTCCAGAAGGAGATGATTCTCCTCACATTGTAAAGCCATTCAAAAACGTTTGATGTGAGCCATGTGAGTATGCCCTCCCCAAGTCATTTACAAATTTAGGGTGACCATATGGAAAGGAGGATACAAATGACTGCATGGATACAAATGACACTCTCTGAAATCCCCTTTTCAATACAACTGCCCACGTTTTCATATGACCACGCTAGCAAATTTCCATCCTCATTTTAACTTCCTCCTGCAGTATGCAGCTTGTAGCAAGAAGTGATTTTTTTTCTTTGCACTAAGCTCCATCACTATCAGGCAATTCTAGGGAGAGGGTCAGGTGGCCTTTTGCCCCCAGCCAAAAGAAAGGGACGAGAGGCTCTTCAGAGAATGCAGCATCCGAAAAGATATAGATTCGGGTTCTGCTTTCAGCCTCATAAAAGGACACTTCCTGCCCTGGGTAGTTCAGTCTCACTTGAATCCTTTTGGGCTTTCTACACAGGTGAATAATATGGTGGTTGAGCCCCCTGAACTGTCCTCTATTCATTTCCATCCCCCAGAACCCTGTCTCAATATCTATCTCTTGAAAGTCCTTTCTCGCTACAGACTTTCTGGTCACCCCCAGAGCCCAGCGTTCAGAATCTCCCACGATGACTTCCCAGCTGTGTCTGCCCGCTGAAAATTCTTCACATCCCAGCACAGCAGTGAGGCAGTTGAATCTCCCTGGAGTATCGGGCAATTCTTGGCATATGTCTCCCCATCGCACACTCCGACGATCCTCAGACACAATGAGAATGGGATGAGCCGTGTCTGGATCCAGCGTGATAGTCACTGTTGGAAAATGGCAGGAAGACGGGGAAAGAGGAGACAAGCAAATTAGCTGGGATAATGGTTTATAGCACGAGCTTGGCAATATCCCAGGAATTACTCTCCCTCTGAAGTTGACAGGTTTTCTATGTAGTCAAGAGCCCTGTTGTCTTTTGTATCTGATCAAGAGGGCAGGGTTCCTGCAGGTTTAACTGTTATGATGAAGAGGGAATTTCACCAGGTGCTGCATGCATACAAATGACACCTGCTGAAATTCCTCCGTTTCACATGATCATCCTATCACTGGGTGACTTTGAGGATGAAATGGAGGAGGATCATGTACGTCACCTTGAGCCTCCTTGGATGAAAAAGCAGGATATATAAAGGGCAGTTCTTAGCTCAGTGCCTCCTATTTACACCAGGGAGTGCAAGTACAGAAATTGGCAAGGAACTGCTTCCTGATTAACTTCCAGCTGCCGCATGGATGGTTGCAGAGATTGGGGAACTCCAATGAAACCCAAGCCTACTGACAAAATCCCATAGTTATGATACTTCAACAGATCCGTCGACTTACCTTCCCGCAGTGGAAAGTCAGATTCAACAGTGTCTGGGTAAGGAAAGACAAAGAGATTAAGCCTCACACCACCAAGTGTTTAACAAATGTTATACTGCAGAAGACGATCCTTTTCCCAAGCTTTGACAATTATGGAAATAAAAATTCCTCTGCTTGAGCACTTCAACTCTCAGTGGCAGGGTGTCATATATCCCCCTAAATTAGGCTGACCAGATAAAATCCAGGTCAGGGCTCATGTCACTTTAACAGTTGTAGAGAAAAGGGAATTTCAGCCAGTGTCATTTGTATGTAATTAGTTCCTGGTGAAATTCTCTCTTCATCACAACAGTTAAAGGTGCAGGCACTATACTAGAGTGACCAGATACAAAAGAAGGCAGGGCCCCTGCAACTTTAACTGTTGTGATGAAGAGGGAATTTCACCAGGTACTAATTGCATACAAATGACACTGGCTGAAATTCCCTTTTCTCTACAACTGTTAAAGTTACATGAGCCCTGACCTGGATTTTATCTGATCACCCTAATCTAGAGAGCTCTGGAAGTTCAATTGGCTCAACAAATCTGTGGGTATGTATGGAAAGCAAACACAGTGGAAGCCAGGAGGAGCTGGGAAAACACTGAGCCAGATTCAAAGAGATATTCATGTCCAGCCCTTTCTGCCTTCGGCCCCACTTGTCACTGGAATGCGGCCCCTGGGAGTGCCTCCAGAATGATCAGCTGAAAGAGGTTCAACACCCTTGGCTCTGTGGAGCTGAGCCCTTCCCAGGTAGCCTCCTGTCCAGGTATGTGGTCGACAACTGTTTGTACCAATAGGTACAAATCAGTGTCCAGAGATACAAATAAAGAATAATTTCAAAGCAAAACTAGGGAATGCTGTTCTGAGCAAGGGTTTCAGGAGCAATTCTCCCCTGACCCAACACACCATTCATCAAAGTGCCTTCTCTACTGGCACTCACGTTCTCAATTTTCCTGGCCCTGCTAACATTACAGAGGACCCTGAGTCTTTTCACACCCATGCCTGAGTAATGCAGTCCTGGACTTTGGTTGGTATGCCAACTACACCCATTCCTCCCCATTCCTCGATAGGGATAGCCAAAACATGGTGATCCATCAACTGCTAACCTCACGATTAGACTACTGCAATGTGCTCTAAGCGGGGCTGCCCTTGTGCTTGGAAATAAAGTAGCATTCTAAGAACCTGATTGTCATATAAAGCCCTAAACAGCTTGGGATCAGGATACCTAACAGGTCGCCTTCCCTTATATGCACCCAGACAACATTGAAGGTCTTCAGAGGAGGTCTTGATGGTCATTCCAAAACGAATGGAATGTCACCATGAAGTACCCAGCTGGCAGGCTTTCTCTGTAGTGGCACTCTCTGGAAAAAAATAACCCTCACATACTTTGGGAGGCAGGAAATATGACATCTTTTAAACATCACCTGGAAATACACTTGCTCTCCCAGGTTTTCCCTGTGCTATAAGTAAATTAATTATGCTGCTCTATTTTATTGATCCTTGATTTTTATTTTTTTGTTATTGGAACGATTTTAATGCTGTATCTCACTGCTGGGTTTTAATGTTGCATTCTTAATATTGTATTTTAATATTGTGAACCTCTAAGAGATTTTATTCTATTCAGTGGTACACATATGCCACAAATTTATAAAATAAATAAAATAATGTAATAGCCAGAACAAGATCTTGGCAACCATTTTTCCTCACCTGTGAATTGTTTTATCATGCCCCCCAGAAACATGACTAAGTCAGAGGTATTGTAGATCTTCTGCTCCAGGTCCAGAGGGAAATTTCCAAGAGTCTGAAAGCCCTCTCGCTCCTCATACCTAGAGAAAAGGGGGAAACGTAACTCCCTAATCTGTTCATTAGAGAATTCAAGAAAAGAACAAAAAGTGTGTGTGTGTGTGAGAGAGAGGGGGGGGGGTGGAGGGATGGCAGGTAGAAGAATTCAAAAGCCTAGAGCAACCTTCCCCAACCTGTACCTGCAAGAACACACCTTTATAGCACCAGGTTGGGGAAAGCTGTAGAAGAGGTGTACAAAATGTGGAGAATGTAGATAGAGATCTTTCTCTGTCTCCCATAATACTAGAACCGAATGAGGTCATCAAAGCAGGACTTCTTCACACAGTGTATAGTTAAGCTATGGGATTCACTACCCCAAGATGTAGTGATGGCCACCAATTTGGCTGGCTTTAAAAGGGGGGTGGATGAATTCCTGGAGGAGAAGGCTATCAATGGCTACTATCTCCAGTATCAGAGGCAGTAAGCCTATGGACACCAGTTGCTGGGGAATATGGGTGGGAGGGTATTGTTGCACTCGTGTCCTGGAATCTCCCACCCATCAGTTTCACGGGATGACCTCAGGTTCTAGTATTATGAGAGAGGGAGGAAGGTAAACTGAAATAATCAGTGTGTGAAGTAACAAATCCTGAAGAAGAGTACTGGCAATATCTGGGAGTGGGCAGGGGGAACCAATTTCTAAGGTGTGCAGCAACCAACAAGATTTAAAAGTAAAATTAATCTGAGTAGAAAAAGATAAAGTGAAAACAACAGAAGCAATACATGAAGAGGAGAGACAATCACCACCATTCAAAGGAAGAAAGGCAGATTTTTAGACAGAATAGAAAAGAGGATTCTTCAAATCAAGGGGAAAATGCATCCTATTTCCCCTGATTAACCTATTACCTCTCTCTAACTTCTGGAGCTCCTCTCAAATGGACCACTTTGTCCAAGTCAAAAGTCCCACCCAAGGGAAACTGCTTAGAGGGGTCATCTTTGGTATACCAAGTCCATTCCTCTAGGAATTTACATGTTTTCTGCCCATAACGGACATAAAATGTGCTGGGATCCCTTTGGGTGGCAAAGGCGCTACCTTGGAGCCCGATGCTCCCATACCTCACGATCACACAGGGCTTTCACACGGAATGGCTTATTGAGGGAGGAGTCCGAGCTTATTTCACCCTCCCCCCCCCCCCCCCATGGCACAGTCTCTGTGTTGGAGAAGGCACAAAGGGTGGCTCAACCAGAATGGCTCATATTTGGGAGGGGCTAGGAAAACATGGTAGCTTCACGGTCACACAGGGCTTCCATACACACTCACACCGCTTTCACAAGGAATGGCTTATTGAGGGGTCCGTTAAAGGCTCCTATTGGGAGGAGGTGGGAAAATGGATAGACTCACTCTGCCTCACAAACCAAAACATACACTGGATTATCCGTAGAGAGACCAGCCCTGGCTTTCGAAACACCACCGGTCACTGGGTTGCCCCTCGCAGTGGGATCGGTGCGGCTGCTGGACCCAGAATTCAGCCTCACTCTCATACAGGGACTCAGCTTTACCGAGAAAACAACCCAGAAAATAACACAAAATTCCCTTAGCGGACGATGATGTGGAAATAGAAAAAGAAAACAGAGAGGAACAGAATGGGCACAGGAGCAAAAAGAGGAAGTTATAAAATGTTGTAATGGCTTCTATTGATCTTAGGCTCCGCTTTTTTCAGCCAAACTTTTGTTTCGGGTTTATTGGACTACACAATGCCTCTTTAATAAGGGTTTGTCTAACTTGCATAATTGTTGGAGATGTAATTGCCTGATGCTTCTTTAATTCATATGTTTTGGCGAAGCCAAGTAGTTGCCCTCTTCGGGGAGGAGGTCATAATAAAGATAAACTTTGTACTGAAACAGTCTTTAATATGGAACAATGTGCATGTCCTCCTAAACTACCTACCAGTTTCTTGAAAATTAACTCGGTGGTCAGTGCAAATGAATTTTAGAGCCCGTATAACAGCTAAAAGACTGATATTATTATGTTGAAGTATAAATGTTCACCTCCCATAATACAATGGACTGAGGACTTAACAATGCTAGACACCACTTGCGAATGGGTAACCACATGGGGAGCTGGTGTGCTTTTGTCAAAACCTATGCTTAAGTCTCCCTTTTTTTCATCAATGGTGCATCTGATGAAAAAAAAATAACGATGACATTCCTATGTATGTAATGTTTGTTTGTTTCCACGATTTATTTTCTGTTGTTTTGTTAATTCACTATAAAAGGCAGTTGGCCTGCTGAAACACTTGTAAACGGAGTGGGGATTTGGAGTGGGGGGGTCAGCTTTGAAAGTCACCTGTGAAAAGATGCAGGGCACAGTAGCCTACCCTCCACCACCACCTTGTGTACCAAGCAGCACCCTGCTCTTCACCTGCTCTCTAGGGTGTGGGACTCACTTACCTCTGGGAAGTGTTTCTTATATCCTACAGGGAAAGAGAGAAAAAATTGATTAAGAAAACCATGCTCTAAAGGCGGAGGTACTTTAACTTCAGACGGTAGCGTAACCTCACCCAACAAGCAGGGAGGGGACATAGCTCAGTGGTACAGCACCTGCTTTGCATGCAGGAGCTCCCAGGTTAGATCCCCAGCATCCCCAGGTGGGGCAGGCAAAACTCCTGCCTGAAACCCTGTAAACTGCTGCCAGTCAGTGTCCACAATACTTGGCTAGATGGGTTTATGTATTAATAATAAATAGGAATTTCTGGTCTGCCTCAAGGTGAATACATTTGTCTCATGCTCTTGGATGCTCAGGCACATAACAGCTCCATAAACGTCATGTTTTGTGTAGATGCCATTTCCAAGCCATTCTTGCCCTAGAAAGGAGCCTTGGCTGTTCCTGCCACCATCTTACCCGCAGCAGTTCTCTCGGTGGCTGCCGACACTTCTCCTCCAACTCCTGGATGATCCTTCTACGGGAGGAGAGCGCCTTGTGGAATGTGGCCATGATCAAATCCTTTTTCTGCCAGATCTCATGCTCCAGCTCGTTCATCTGGCTCATGACGAGGTACTCTTTTTCGTCCACAAAGGTGCGTAGGTGCATGAAGTCATGTTGCCACTTTTGTCTCTGCCATATTATTTCCTGCTGTTGGAAAGAGAAAAAAATGGGCCTTGTTAGGAACATGGGCATTGTCCTTGTCAAGAGGGAGGCCGTGAAAATTCCCTCAGGAGGGCACTTCTGAAGTTTCGCGTTGACGTTTGGCAGGGGGAAGAGTTTCCTGAAAATCCTTGGTGATGTTAAGGGACTAAAAGCAGAATGAGGTAAGCAACCAAAGCAGGTCAAAATGAAGAGAAACGCATTCTCAGGCACTTTTTGCTGGAAGAAATTCTACAGACACTTCTTTCTAACAAGCCCCTGAGGAAGGCCTTAGGTTAAAGGACAGGCCCAAACATGTCAGGCTCCCTCAAAATAAACATTTTGCATCCTGAAGTGTTTCCCTTCTTTTGGACCAGTATTGAGGGATATCAGGGTGCTACCTCCAATGCCAGTGGGGTGCTGGCATTGCTCCGGGTTACAGCTATCCAGGATCAGGCCTTTCCCAAGAAACGCACATCCTGAAGAGCCATGTTGTGCCATAATTTAGACTCTTCATCATTTAATATTCATTTTTTCCTAAATGCTGGTTGCAGTGCTTGTTCAGTTCCCAGTAAGTGTGATAATTACCAGCAGGAGTCCCGTTTTATTTTTTGTGCCTGCTTCATCTGCCAAAATCTGTTGTGTCTCTCTTCTCAAAATTGTGAGCTGGAGCTCTATGTGATCCTGGGGGGGAAAAAAACAAAACGTTTTGGTTTGGATGCTAGTTATTGGTTTACTGTACATCCCCATCAACATTGTCACTTTAAAATAGAGGGGTTGCATTTGGACGATACGTTACCCAGCCTTTCCAACCACAACACCCCAGATGTTGTTGGATTACAATACCCATCACCCCCCCAAGCATTTGCCATACTGGTGGGGATGATGGGATTTGTAATCAAACACATCTGGAGACTCCACTCAAGCAAAGCTCTGGTTAGAAGATTAGACTAGGTATAAGGCAGTCCAGGTTCAATTCCCCCTTAGCACACTGGGTAACTTTGTTCCAATCACTATCGCTCAGGCTAACCTGCCTCACAAAGACATAGTGAGGATAAAAGGGGGAGAATTATGTACATTGCCTTGAATTCCTTGGAGGAAAATGAAAATGGAGGAAAATAAATAAATAAGTAAATAAATGTGAGTCTCCCAAGTCTGAGATTTTGTAGCATACAGCCACATTGAATGCATGACTAAGAGAGCAATCAAATGCTTCCTAGACAGCATCGGGGGGGGGGGGGGGACATAGGATTGTTCAGTCTCTGGGCTCCGAGGTTGGAAACAGGGCTCTGACCTCAGAGCCCAGAAACTGTGCTCCATGCCCCCTCTCTCTCCCCCTTGTAGCCGGAAACAGAGCATGGAGGTAGGGAAAGGGTGTGGTCCCAGAGCCCTCTATTGTATGTGGTCATGCTGGGCAGGGCTCCTGCAGCTTTAACTGTTATGACGAAGAGGGAATTTCACCAGGTGCTGCATGCATACAAATGATATCTCCTGAAATCCCCTTTTCTATACAACTGTTAAAGATACCTGAGCCCTGTCCTCCTTGGCATCTGGTCACCCCAGCTGTGTGAAGAAGTCCTTCCTTTTATCTGTCCTGAATCTCCCACCAAACAGTTTCAAGGGATGGCCCCACTGGGTTCCAGTAGTATGGGAGGGGGGGAAATGTCTCCCTATCCACATCCTCCACATCAAGCATCATTTAGTACACCTCTATCATGTCTCTCCTAACTCTCCTTTTTTCCAGGCAAAACCATCCCAGCTCTTGTAGCCTTCTCTCAGAGGGGAGGTGCTCCATTCCTTTGATGATTTTGGTTGCCCTTTTCTGCACTATTTCCAGCTCTACAATTCCATTTTTTAGGTGTGGTGACTGGAACTGTACACAGTATTCTAAGTGTGGTCGCACCATGGATTTGAATAAAGGCAGGATGATACTGGCCTGGCAGCCCAAAAGGGTTTTCACAATAGGCCCTGGGGATTCCTCTCAGTAGCTCACTTTTACCTTGTACACTCGGGCAGCTTCCTCCACAGAGACCACGCTGTGACCTCTGTGCTCTTGGGAATTGTTGCACTCCATACAGACGGGGGTGTGATCGTCCCAGCAGAAGAACTCCAGGGGCTGCTCATGCCTCCTGCATTCAGATGCCCAGACCAGCGTCTCTCTCTCTGCAGACACTTCCCAATCTCTGACTATTTCAACGAGGTTGGAGAGAGAATAGCTGGGATGGAAGATGCCTGCAACCTTCACCCTGCACTGGGGGCACTTTGCGGACTCCTCCCAGCATCTACGGATGCAGCTTTCGCAGAAGCTGTGCCCACACTGGAGCGTCACCGGATTACTGAAGTAATTGAGGCAGATGGAGCAAGTCGCCTCAAGCTGGGCCCTCTTCCTGTGGTTCTCGGCATTCATGGCTTCACTCCTGTAGTGGTGGGGCACGACTTTCCTTCTCAGGAAGCAGCTACAACTTTGTGCAGAAATGTCAACGGGTTATGATCACGGCAAACTTTAACTGGAGAGACAGTGTGGTGTAGCAGCTAAAGCGTTGGACTGGGAGGCGGGGGATCTGGGTTCTAGTTCCCACTTGGCCATGGAAACACACTGGGTGACTCCCAGCCCAAGCTACCTTACAGGGTTGTTGTTGTGAGGATAAAATGGAGAGGAGGAGGAGGATTACGTAGGCCGCTTTGGGTTCCTTGGAGGAAAAAAAGGCGGGATATAAATGCATAAATAAATCCTCTGAAACAGGGCATTTCAAAAGACCAGGAGTCTGTCTCCAACATGCACCCACAGGCAAGGGCAAGCAGAGGCGCCCACCAAGCTATTTCACCCTCTGCAGGTAAATGGGGGGGGGGGAGGGTTGCACTGAAAAATAGCTGGATCAGTGGAGGCTGAATTCTAAAGGAGCAATCAAGGGGGCTTTGCCCCACTGACCTTGGAACTGACAGCGTCCACTGAGCTGAAGGGAGGGTGAAGTCCACCCCTCCCCAAGGACCCTTAGGGTAATAGGGTCTTTGGTAGGGGCTGACCTTCTCCGCCTCCAGATTATTTCCAGTAGGGGTCTTTTTTCATCTCTATTAAAGCCAAAGGAAGAATCGTTCTAATGGTTATAATATGGAGAGAGAAAGCCCCCTGCCCAAAAAATGGGTGGAAGAGGGGGCAAAATCTACCCCCCACCATGGACCAGGGTGGCAACAGGGGTCTCAGCAATGGGTGGGCTCCAAATTCCCCCCAGCTCTTTGCAGTCAGGGGCACTTTTCCCTGCCCTATTGAGCCCAATGGGTGATTTGTCCATTGGACTTAATAGAGAGGAAAAAGCAGCCCTGCTGAAAAATGGGTGAAGGTCACCCTTTGCCAAGGACCTGTTGCCCGTTGCCAAGGACCCTGCTGTTTTATAGTAGCAAGGCTTTTCCCTCCCTATTAAAACCAATGGATGAATCGTTCCATGGGTTTTAATGGCGTGAGTGGAGGTGGGTGGGGTGAAAGACAGGCAGAAAGAAAGAAAGAAAGAAAGAAAGGAAAAAAAAACAGGGAGGGCTGAAGAAGAGAGAGAGATAAGTCAGAGTGAGTAGCACATGCAAACACAAACCTGCAGGAGGGGGCACTGCCAATATTTTGTGATTACCCACCCACACATAAGCACAGCAGCTAATTTATGGTGGTACCAAGGACCAAATATGCCCCCACCTCAGTAAAGGTAGGAGATCCCTGTGTGAATCAGTGTTGGAGAGGTTAGGAACAGGGTAAAACTCAGATGGACAAGATAAAAAAATGAATCCTCCTGTTTCTAGGATCCCCTTAAAAATAATAGGGACCCCTGCCTCAGATCCATGTTTTTGCACTGTGGCTAGGCTGACCATATGAAAAGGAGGACAGGGCTCATGTAACTTTAACAGTTGTAGAGAAAAGGGAATTTCAGCTGGCATCATTTGTATGCAATTAGTACTTTGTGAAATTCCCTCTTTATTACAACATTAAAGCTGCATGGGCCCTGCCCTCTTTTGTATCTGGTCACTCTAGTATAGTGCCTGCAACTTTAATTGTTGTGATGTAGAGGGGATTTCACCAGGTACTAACTGCATACAAATGATGCCGGCTGAAATTCCCTTTTCTCTGCAACCATTAAAGTTAAATGAGCCCTGTCCTCCTTTTCATATGGTCAGCCTAACTGTGGCGGCACCCAAAACATGAACCTTTTAAATCACGGATTCAGTCCGTGGAGGCAGAGCTGATCTGTGACTGGGTGGTGGTTATAATGCTATCCCCTGTTAAAATAAAATAGAAATCATGTGAATCAAGAGGACCCGTTTTGGAGTTCATGGATCCGGCTTTTACTTTCTTCCAAGAGCCTTAAATCTAGCCAACACAAACTTCCCTAACCCGCAGAGGCTGGGTGAGCAGAACAGGACAAACCCCTCCCCCTCCCCCTCCCCCCCACAACCCAATTGGGGTTGCATGTTCATAACGGTGCCGACACACTCCTGCCTCTCCTCGGGGGCAAATTAAACACACACACCCAGCCAAGCTCAGCTGAACAAAAGATGCTCTAATTGCTCTGATTGTTGTAACAGAAACAACAGTGCCCAAAGATCTTGACTATTCCCATTGATAGGATTAGCAGCATAACAATGGCCAGGCTCTACCCTCCGGGAGGAAAGATCTCAAAGGAATAGGTCTCCACCCTGGAAAGGGACATTAGTGGAGGAAGGGTTTGTTTTTGTTTTTACCACATTCCCTAGTACCAGGAAAGGCAGATTTCCTGATTTCAATAAACTGCTTGCCCTCTCCTACGATAGAATACATGCCTGGTAGGCATGATCAGTCTCCTGGCGTCTCCAGGCATATCTGGGAAAGAGATCCTGGAAAGCCAATGAAAGTCAAAGCAGGTAAACCACGGAGCTAGATGGACCCTTGGTCAGAACCCAGTACTAGAGAGCTACACAGAGATGTGCTCACAGGACAAGGAGGCGATGGAAAAAGACAAGAGAAACGGACAGGCGAGCAGGGGGAAAGTTTTTAGACAGGCAACACTCCTTTCTTTAAAATCATCATTAGAGTCAGTTTCCCAAAGGCGGGATATCAATGTAATACTAATACTAATAAAAGAATATCCACTGCCTTGTGAGGAAGCTAGGGAGGAGACGCAAATCCTCCGCCCAGTGCCCCGGATAACTGGAGATAGTGACATACACACACCCCATCTGTATGGCCTCTTAATACAGAGAGCCTATTTACACACGCAGGATAAAACACTTTGAAAATGTTTTGAAAACTGTATATGGAGTGTGTCCTGGGCCCCAACAGTTCTCAAAACTGTTATAAACTGTTTTAAACCGTTTTAAAGCAGTAGGCTCAGACACACAGGCCAGATCTTCACCAAGGAGGATATAACACTTTGAAAGCAGTTTGAAAAACGGTATATGGAATGGGCCATGGGGCCCCAACAGTTGTCAGTACACTTCAATACTGTTATAAAGCAGTAGTGTAGATCCTGCCACAGATCCGTATAAGGTTTATTGGGAGTTCCTTTGCCTGCCCCTTGCCTAAAATTCCCCTATCCTTGAATAGCAATTTATACACAAGGTGGGACCTTCCTTGCATGGGATGTTCAGTCTGGAGGAAAGAAGGCTGAAGAGAGACATAATATCAGTGTTTGGGTGCATAATGGGTGTAAGTTACAGCTACCTAGATGGCAATCAAATACAAGGAAAAACTGCCTGCTGGTAAAATCTGTACAACATTGGAACAGTCTCCCTACAGAGGTTGTGGGTCTGTGGAGGTATTTAAGAAGAGGCTGGACAGCCACCTCTCATGGATGGTTTAATTGGTTTTCCTGCACTTGGCAAAGGGGTGGACTAGACGATCTTATGGTCCCTTCCAACTCCACAATTCTAGGATTCTATTTACAGGATTTATATTACACCCTTTGCTCTCTCCAAGCCCCTGTGGGTAAGGAAAGAGGCCAGGCAATACAGATTGTTAAAAGTCTGCTGCAGGGATATTTTGCAAACCCCTGAGAGAAGAGGAGAGCAGGAGAAAAGGATACTACTGGCTACCATAATGCCTCCATCCCAAATTCACACAGAGACAGCACACATATATGAAACCCACACGCAACATACAAATAACTGGACCTTGCCATGTTAGGCACCCTTAAATCTAAATGGACTTCTAAATACAAAGTACATCTTACAGCCTTCCTCAAACTGGTGTCCTCCAGATGTTTGGGACTACAATTCCCAAGGTTCCTGAGCATTGACCATGCCGGCTGGGTGTTGAAGTCCAAATATCTGGGGGCACCAGTTCGAGGGAGGCTGTAATCCGGAGCTGGATGGACCCTGGGGCTGAACCACTGGAGGCTGGTGACTCCGATTTCGGTGAGGCTGTGTATCTATTCCGGGTTTCAATCAGAACCAGCCAGAACTCCAAAGGAGCTATCAAAGGTGCCGATTCCCCACCCCCTCAAAATATATAGGTTTTCTATAAGGAGCTCAACTTACTCCAAGCCCCTGCGAATAAAGACAGAGAACTGACAGGACGGTTTTGTTTTTGCTTTTTAAGATACGCTCCAGAGATATGTGGCGATTGTGGGCAGGAGGAGAGGGACACAATAGGAATCACCGTAATGCCACCGCCTGAAATTAAAAGGGACACAGAGGCACCTGTCATGCAAGCAGAGGAGCCTGCAGTGCTCGGCGGCACCCTTGTAATAATGATAACCGGGCTTCTGAGCGTGCCTGGAAGACGATCGGGGCCCGAACCAGGAGATACATTTTTACCTCCAGAAAAGCGGCGGCAGCGGCGTAGAGTAGTTTTGCTAAGCTGACGGAGTAGGCAAAGTGACTCCTTTGATTCAGGTACCAACTAGGTCACCAGCAAAAGAAAAGAGTCGAGAGCAGCAGCAGCAGCAGCAACAAATTCGAAATCCCCGCCGCCGATATCAGCAGCCACTCCGGTTCCAGGAAGGGTCTGGCCTCTTTCCACGTGGCTCTGTAGATAAACCGGCGGGGCCTTCTTGTGAATGGATAAGCCAAGTGGGCGGAGCAACCTGGTTCTCGGCTGCGGCCAATCAGAAGCTCGCGGAACACGTCCACGTGAAGAACTGCGGGCCTCGTCGCCGCGGGGAAGTCAGCCCGGATGAAGCTGCCCGATAAAGACAGAAGAACGTCATGCACACAACGCCAGATTTCCGGCCCCTTTGCGAAATCGTCGCTTGAGGGCTTGGAGCCCAGTTTCTTTTCTGCATGTCAGTAAGCGTGAGTTCGGTGTTGGAGTAGGTGTGACGACAGAGCAAATCTAAATGGATGGTTTATGTATTTTTTTATTATTATTTATTTAATCAATGACATACTGCTGAACATATTTTTTGAAACTATCTTTAAGCAGTTTACCTTTGAAGCTGCGACGCAAGACACATGTCACTCCACCTAGGGTATGTTCAGTTGGAAAATTCACTCAACAAAAATACATAAAGTGCAAAGGACTTTACAAAATTGCAACTGACCAAAGATTATATAAAAGAAGTACATCTATAAAAGTTTGCTGCTTCACACAGCTAAACTATGAAATTCCCTATCACATGATGAAGTGATGGCCACCAATTTGGCTTTGGAATTCATGCACCAGGCTTTTACTTCCTCCCTGAGGGTCTCTCACTCCAGGGCTAATTCAATCTTCCAAATCCCATTTTAACACCTACTTAAGCAAATAGGGGGAAAGACCTCTGGGAAAAGGGACTAAACATAAAGGTAAATGGAGGCAGCTGGAATAAGTTTCCAGCTGATTATCTCTGCAAACAGGCACATTCATAAAAGCATATGTATTGCTGTTTTAATGTATTTTGTACATCACACGAAAGTCCTTTTCAGTTATCCTGGTCCCAGACCCTTCAGGGTTCCACAAGCCAAAACAAAACATTGAACGGAATCCAGAAACAAATTTGAAGCTAGTAGAGATATTTTACTACCAGTAAAAATATAAACACGGTGGGCCTGTTCAGACAACATGCTAAGGCATGGTTAGGCCGCTAACCCTTTTGCTGCAAATGGTTAGTTAGCATGTTTAAATCGTGGTTATGTAGCCACAATGGTTAGGAAGTGTTCATACGACATGCTAAGCCATAATGTTCAGCTCAAAGTCCTTAACCACCGTGGCTTAACGTGTCATCTGAACAGGGTTAAAGGGTCCCAGTTAGTAACTTGGCCACTGTGTTCTGAGACAACTACTTTGCTATGCTGGGCTTTCCATGCTGCTTCTTCAGAGGAGTTGGGACACAGCTTTTCCATCTGCCAGCGGGGCAGAGCGGTGACCCCCAGCAGTAGAGTTCACATGATCTACTAGAAGGAAACCTTCATTAAATAAATGTTTGGGGGTTGTTTGTTTTTCCTATTTTCCGTGGAATGGGAATGGCATTAGCACGTGGATTGACTCCTGCTATGGAAAGGTCATGAGGGGGAACAAGTGAAAAGAAACTTCTATTCAGTTTTGAGGTGTTTCTACTCATTCCCCCACCACCACCACCACTTTGGCAAGACAGGCCTCTGTTTGATTAACCAGTGTGTTCACAAGAACCCCAGACACTGGCAAGATGAGGGGGCCCTATCCTCTGGTTGAGAGGGTGTGATGGACTCACCATTTCCCCTTGGGGTACCAAGCAGAGAGGGATCAGTGCCACCTGATGAACTGCTACAGATAGGCCTGTCCCCATAATGGCAATCATAGCTTAACCTTTGAATGGCTGAATTACCTTTTATAAGAACATAAGAGACCTGCTGGATCAGACCAAGGGTCCTTCTAGTCCAGCATTCTGTTCACACAGTGGCCATCCAACTGCTCACTGGAAACCCACAAGCAGGGGTTTCCCCAAAAAGGCTTAATACACACAGATATGTGCTAATTGTACTGGTGTTCGATACCATCTATGCAGTATTTTCAAGGTCTCCCGAATAAAGGCTGATACTGGTGTTCCATATTTTATTCCATCTAGCTTCATATATTTCTCTTTCAAAATCTCCTTCCCACACTTTCCTTAAGCCCTCCATTGTGCCCATCTGGACATCTACTAATATAGCAGCACCTTCCCCTACCATTAACATTACTTACTCTAATGCTGTTAAAGTTCTGAGCACATGTATCTTTATGTTGGTGTCCCTAAGGAGATGGGATAGTTGAACTTCTTGTAGCCATCCAAGGCCTAGTTCCCCTAAATCAGCTCTAAGTTGTTCTATTATTTTTAGTTTGTCCTGGGTATAGAAATCTTTCAGTCGAAAATATCCCTTTTTCCCATTCAGAAACTTTAGTAACAATAGCTGCGTCTAGCTTACCCGGATAAGTTTGTTTTGGGGTAAAGGGGGGGGACCACACTGGAGACAACTTAGATTGCCACTTTTTCAAATTGTAAAAATAGTCTTGGTGTATGGGTTTTGGATATTGTTTAATTCCTATGTTTTTATAGGTTGAAAAGGTAATGCCCATAAAGGGCCTTTATTCAACATAAGAGCCCTGCTGGATCAGACCAAGGGTTCATCTAGTCCAGCATTCTGTTTACACAGTGGCCATCCAACTACCCACTGGAAACCCACAAGCAGGGGTTTCCCCAAAAAAGCTTAATACAGACTGATAGTGATTGCATTAGCCATTGTTGTGACTTCATGCATCGGTAAAAAACACTCAAAGGTGGAAATGAATGGGCTGAATAGTGGCTGCACATTTTGCTGTGTATCTCAGATTCTACGAGGGTTAGAGGCTTCTTTTTAATGAAAGGCGAGACTCTGGAGACTATAGCTCATCCCTTGGGGGTCAGTTGCCCCCTTCTTGCGAATGCCCATGAGCATGGACAAAATTTGGGGTCGCTTTCCTCATAATGTAAAGGTTAGCCATTACTCCTTTTCCCTTCTGTTTTCTTTCAGTACTTTCCTGACTTTTGTAGGTGAAAGCATAGGGCTTTACCGTGCTTTCACATACCAACAGAAAACAGCCCAATCCTATCCATGTTTATGGTGGCAGAGAAGAGATTAAGCCACAAAAAGCCATACAACGCCTGAATCTCTGCAGAGACAGGATTGTACTCCCTTGATGCCCCCAAAGAGCTAAAGGGTCATTCCATTTTTGCCCTGCAGAAAGGTGGTCTGGTTGAAGTGCTCCTCTGCCAGGACCTGATTGGAGGGAGAAAGAGAAGGGGAGAGGTGAAGCGGAAAGGCAAAGGAACGAAAGAGCACCTATTCAGGTGAAAGGGATCATAAGCTTGACACGCTTCTGCCTCAGAGGTAAAAAAAAAAATGGAGGCAAACCAGGGGAGGTGGAGAGAATTAGGTGTGATGGAGGTGTTAGTGTGATTGTTTTTACAGGTACTTTAATTTTGATAAGCAGAAAGCAGAAGTAAAGAGAAACCGATAGTCTTTATTTTAAATGCTTGATTTATTTCTGAAATTCATTATAAAAAGAGGAAATATATGGACAAGCATGCCCATATATTAAATGTAAGTACACATTCAAAACACTCCCCAAAATGAGAGGCATAGTCCCAACGTCTCTCGAACATACTCAGTTGAGGCATGCTACACATTACACAACCACAAAACAAGAGGGTCTCTTTAAAAGTTAAGAACTACTAATAGATCACGTAATGAAATGACTTGGAGGGGAACATTTTGTTCTGCGAAGCAGGTTTTGGTCCGCTCAAGAACTTCTGCACTCGCATTCCGAATCCATGTCAGAAAAAAAAAAAAAAAAAAAAAAAAGAATCACACTTTGTGCCCTCCAAGTTATTTGCAAATTCCCCATCCCCATAGACAGTTTCCGCGCACTGTATACAGCTGGCAGCCAGAAGTGAAATATTTTTGCACTATGCTCCAGCAAAGTTTGGCACACTTAGGAAGAAAGTGCCAGGCAGGCTTCCTCCCCCAGGAGAAAGAATGGGAAGAGAGCCTCTCCAGAGAACGAGGCTTCGGAGAAGGCATAGATCGGGCATCCTCTATCTTCATCATAAAAAGCCACCCGTTGCCCTGGATAGTTCAGAATCACTCTGATCCTCTTGGGCTCCCCGGTTACAGCAATAGGGTGGTGACCAAGAGCCCTGTACTGCTTTTTGGACTTTCCTATAGCCCAGAGCCCATTCTCAGGAACCATTTTGAAATAGCCCTTTCGCAGCACAGACTTTCTGACAACCCCCACAGCGTATAGTCCCGTATCTCCCAGGGTGACTACCCAGGTTTGTCTGCCTGCTGTGAATCCCTGATGTCCCAGCACAATAATAAGGTTGTCAAATCTCTCCGGCTTGTCGGGCACCTCTTGGCTTTCATCGCTCCATCTCACATTCCGGCGATCTTCAGACAGAATGAGTCTGCGATGAGCAGTGTCTGGATCCAGAGTTACATAGGCTGTTGGGAAGCGGTAAAGAGAAGACAAGTGGATTAGCTGCGGAATTTTTTTTATATCACGTACTTAGAAACAGCTCAGGAATTAACTTCCCTTTAAAAATGGGATTTCCATGTAGTATTTCTATTTTATTTATTTATTTATTTATTTATTTATTATTGCATTTATATCCTGCCTTTTTTTCTCCAAGGAACCCAAAACAGCTTACATAATCCACCTCTTCTCCATTTTTTATCCTCACAACAACCCTGTGAGGTAGGTTGGGCTGAGGGTCTGTGACTGGCCCAAAGTCACCCAGTGGGTTTCCATGGCCGAGTGGGGACTAGAACCCAGGATCTCCCACCTCCCACTCCAACACTCTAGCCACTATGCCACACTGGCTGTAGTAAATTCTGGATTGGTATTCTCCTCTCTTTCTTCCAGACTCTCCCCATGTTTGAGCAAGGAGAATACTGGAGGCTGGTAAGTCGAGGACAGGAGATGCACCCGCACCCCCACCCCTCCTCCTGCTCGCCTCCTGCTAACTATAAGGATTCAGTTCATCCCATTTTAAAAAATATAAAATCCAGCTGATACTCAGATTGTCTCCATCCTTAAGTGAAACACACAGGAAAACAAGGAGAGAGAAATTAGATGATATACTAGGTATTAAAGGCTCTTTGACCTATTATTTTACAGCAGTGGTGACTTGGAAATACTTTTCAATATCCTAGAATGAGCTCACAATTTAGTTTTTTATTGATTGACTGATATCCTGCCTTTTTTCCCTCCAAGGAACCCAAGTCAGCATACATAATCCTCCTCCTCTCCCTTTTACCCTCACAACAACAACCTTGTGAGGTAGGTTGGGCTGCAAGTCTGTGACTGGCCCAAAGTCACCCAGTGAGCTTCCATGACTGAGTGGGGACTAGAACCCGGAACTCCCAACTCCCAGTCCAACACTCTAGCCACTATGCCCACACTGGCTCATGTTATTTTAGATAACATGAAGGGCGAGCCTTATGCCCAGGAACGCCCCCACTGCTCAATGCCAAAGTGAGGTCAGACAGCAGAACCTCGCTTCAGCAGGAAATGTCGAGGCAAGTCCCCGACTTTCTAATGTGCGGCTTCGTCTATTTGCCCTGCGGTGGCTTTGAATCGGCAGCTGTGTCATATAACCGATGCAGCGCTGATTTGCAGCCACCACAGGGCAAAGATGACCTTTAAGATAGCCCCCAAGTAAGTAGCTGTTTATGAGCCTGCACCTGATGACCAGATGCTGAGGACAGATAACTGGAAAGGAGTGTTCCCTTCATGCCCTGCTCATGGTCTTCCCAGAAGCATCTACCTGGCCATTGCTTGACTGAAGCAAACATAGGGAAACTATTGCTCTTAGTCTAACTTCAAAAGCCATTCAGAAGAGCCCAGTTCAGACCTATGGCCAGAGCGATCTATCTCTCCTCTGGCATCCCTGTGGGTGGGGTGAAGAGGGGAAAAGTGGGTGGCAGAAAGAGAGAGGAAAGGAATGGCCACAGGCATTTTTGGCTCTGGTCACATCCACCACTAACTTCAGCCCCTCAACACAAAAAAGGTTTCCCACCCTTCTTGTGATCCAGCAGGACAGTTCTCACCTCAAGATTTCATATTTACAACCAGGGAAAGCAAGTATACATACTGGTAGGGAAATACACCCTCATTAGCTTCCCAGTACTCATAATTAATCCATTGATGGTTCCAGAGCCCTTGGTGACGGACTGGGGCCCTCCAATGAAATCCAAGCAGGCAGCTTTTTGACAAGCCCCCCCCCCCCCCCCGGCATGTTTGGTCCGACAGCGGATCTTTCAACTTACGTTCCTGCAGTGGAAAGTCAAATTCCAGGGTTTCTGGGTAAGGAAAGGCAAAGAGATTAAACAACATGCCTTTAACAACTTTGTAACACACAAGAAGAATCAGTTGATATTGTAGCATCTATTTTTTCCTTACTTCAAATAAAAGATTAAATGAATGCTGAAATAACTCTAGGGAGAGTGGGGGAAATCCGGTAGTTTCCATGGGATTCAGCCACAACTAGCTTTCACTACATTAAAGCAGATGTCTTTATAGGTACCCCAACATGAACTTTCATGTGGGTAAGACAGTCTTTCTGAAGAGATTTTGTTTTTAAGGTGATGCATATTAATCCCCCATAGTGAATTAAAATTTCCTTCTCTGCTAGCATTCAACTTCCCATTTTCCAGGCCCTGCTAACATTACAAAGAACCTTGAACTTTTCCACACCCACACGTGAACCAAAGTTAATAGCTAAAACAAGATCTTGGCAGCCATTCCTCCTCACCTTTGAATGGCTTCATCACACCCTCCAGAAATGGTGCTATCTCTGCGAGCTTCCAGATCTTACACTCCAGTGCAGGAGGAAAATGCATGGGAGTCCCAAATGTCTTACCCTCCTCATACCTAGAGAGAGGGGGGGGGGGTAATTTAGCTCCTGATCTGCCCAACACAGAACTCAAGAACAGGACAAAAAGATGTGTGCAGCCCACCAACACGATTTGGGAGAAAAATTGATCCGAGTAGCAAAAGATAAACATGAACTGAAAACAGTACAAGAAATACATGTAGAGGAAGAAGAGGGGCAATCACCACTATTCAAGGGAAGAAGGGTAGATTTTAGGCAAAATAAAAAGCAATGGATATATAAAGCTCTGAAAGACTAGCAGACCATGAGGTAGAAATAGAAAAGAGGGGGAAACAAGGTGACCACAGGAATAAAAGGGGGGATAGGATAGCAAGAATTGTTGTAATGGGGAGCAGGTAGCCCTGCTGAAATATTTGTATTTAAGTGAAAATAGGAGGGGGGGGGGGTTCAACTTGGAAAGAGCGGCCCTACATCAGTGATGTGGGGTGAAAACATTTCTGCAAAAATAATAATCCAAAACAGGAAATTTTCCATTGCTTTATTTTTTCTGCAGAAAAGTAAAATTTCATAAATTCATTTGTAAAAATGAATGTGTTCCAATCGCAAATACAACCTTAGGCAAGCTTGGGCGTTTCAATGTTGTATTTCATATTTTACAGGCATTTAATATTTTTCAGGTGATTACTCCATGCATACGTATGCCATTGAAATACATGTGTCCCTCAGAATAAATAGTGATAGTGATACTGAAAGTGCCCAAACAACCTTTAAAAAGAGTTTAAACCTAGGCAAAATAAGGTTGCAATTCAAAATGTTCCAGTTTTCCAGAATACCCGCATCACTGCCTTAAATTCATCTGAAAAGCTGGAGGTCACAGAGACCCACACCACCAGTATCCATGCAACAAGCAACGCCATGTTCTTCACCTGTTCTCCACTTCGTTCCCAGCATCAAGATGCATCAAGGAAAATGAGTAGGGACCCACTTACCTCTGCGAAGTGTTTCTTACATCCTACAGGGGGAAAAGGGAAAGGAAAAAAAGAGTTAACTCCATGGCTGCCACTGGCCATTGTGCGAAGAACATACTATGAAGATTGTGGAAGATCTCAGAAGGTAATGTAACTCCTTAAAAAGAAGTGAGATCCACAAAATGACAAATGTCCCAGCCCTGGAAAAGTACAAAAGAGCAGCCTTCTTGGATCAGACCAAGCGTTTATCTAATCCAGCATCCTGTTGACAACAGAGCCAGCCCTAGACATTTTGCTACCTGAGGCAGATCAGCAAATGACAAGCCCCCACCCCCACACAAATTGAGGTGCTTAAGAACATAAGATGAGCCATGCTGGATCAGTCCAAGGGTCCATCTAGTCCAGCACTCTGCTCACACAGTGGCCGACCAGCTGTCGACTGGGAATCCACAGGCAGAACATGGTGTAGTGAGAGCCAGTGTGGTGTAGTGGGCTAGAGTATTGGACTGGGTATTGGGAGATCCAGGTTCTAGTCCCCACTTGGCCATGGAAACCCACTGGGTGAGTTTGGGCCAGTCACTGACTCTCAGCCCAACCTACCTCACAGGGGTGTTGTTGTGATAAAAGAGAGGAGGATCATGTACAGTGCCTTGGGTTCTTTGGAGGATAAAAGGCGGGATATAAATAGAATAAAATTAAATAAAATTTAAAAAATAAAACAGCACCCTCCCACCCAAGTTCTCCAGCAACTGGTGTATATAGGCTTACTGCGTCGGATACTGGCAGAAGCACAAAGCCATCAGGACCAGTAGCCATTGCTAGCCTTCTCCAGGAATTTGTCCAACCGCCTTTTAAAGCCATCCAAATTGGTGGCCATCACTACATTAAGCACAATTTAGACAAATGTTGTTTTTTGCAGAAAATTCCACAAGCACCTGTTAACTTTCCTGGCAGGAAATATACACTGCCATTCATTAAATCCATAATCAGCTGCCTGAGACACTGCCTCACTACCAAAGAGCTAGTGTGGTATAGTGGTTAGAGTGCCGGACTGGAACTCAGGTTTTAGACCCCACTCAGCCATGAAGTTCACTGAGTTGTTTTGGGCCAGTCACTGACTCTCAGACTAACCTACCTCACAGAGTTGTTGTGAGAATAAAATGGAGAGGAAGAAAGTTATGTTGGAATCCTTGGAGGAGAAAAGGTGAGATATAATAAATGTAATGTCACTTTGTAGGGCCATTTGGCAGAACATCTAATTGGAAGCCATTAAGAGGCAAAACATTAGCAAAGAGCCGAGAAAAACAACAAATTCCATCAACATTAAATAGGAATTACAAATCTGCATCAAAATGAATACACTTTCCCAGGCCTCTTCAATGTTCTATAACATGACTGGCTCATTATCTCCATAAACTGGGCAACTTCACTTTTTGCATAGATGAAGGCTGTTTTGCATAGATGAAGGCACACAGCTGTCTGGAGGGGGGCGGGGTCCCCTTGCCCTGGAGCTGAGCTGGGCTGTTTCTGCCCCCATCTTACCAGCAGGAGTTTCCTTGCTGCCAGCTGACACTTCTCCTCCATCTGACAGATGTTTCTTTCCAGAGAAGAGAGCTCCTTGCAGAGTTTGTCCTGGTGGTCATTCCTTTTTGCTATAATTTCATCCTCCAACTCTTCCATGTGGTCCAGCAGAAGCCGCTCTTGCGTATTCAGGAACCTGAATACTCGCCTGAATTCATTCATCATCTGTTGCCTCTGCAGTTCTATTTCTATCTGCAACGAATAGATGGAAAGAAGTGAGGGGAGAGCCACGTTAGGAGCATGCCGCCTAGGGTATTTTATAAAAATATAAATCAAATAAATAAATGAAAGTTGTCAGTCTTTGCAGAATCAAGAGGAGGGCAATGAGGACGACCAGGGATCTGGAAACAAAGTCCTATAAGGAGAGACTGAAAGAACTGGGCATGTTTAGCCTTGAGAGGAGAAGACTGAGGGGAGACATGATAGCACTCCTCAAATACTTGAAAGGTTCTCACACAGAGGAGGCCAGGATCACTTCTCGATCAACCCAGAGGGCAGGACACCGAATAATGGGCTTAAGTTACGGGAAGCCAGATTCCAGCTGGACATCAGGAAAAACTTCCTGACTGTTAGAGCAGTACGACAATGGAACCAATGACCTAGAGAGGTGGTGGGCTCTCCCACACTAGAGGCCTTCATGATGCAGCCATCTGTCAGGGATGCTTTAAGGTGGATTTCTGCAGCAGGGGGTTGGATGCGATGGCCTTCTAAGCCCCTTTCAACTCTATGATTCTATGAATTCCCTTGGAAAGACACTTCTGAATTTTCATATCAACATTCAGTAAGGGAAAAATGGCCTGAAGACCCTTTGAACAGTTCTGGAGTTCACAATGTTATGGGACATCAGACCCTTTCCAAAGGAACAGACTTCCTGTAGAGCCAAGCTGTGTCATATCTGTAGATCCTTCTGCATTTAATAGTCAGCTTTTCCCAAGTACTGGTTGCAGTTCTTCTTCCCCCTCCCATTAATTGTGACCACTTACCAGGAGAATTGACATTTTGTCTTCTGTATCTTCTTTATATTTCAGATTTCTCTCTCTTTCCTTCAGCAGAACCTTAAGGTAGCTGCCAAACTGAACCTGAAAAGAAAGCGAAAGGTTCCCATTGGATCTTTGTTAGAGGTTTACTGCATAGGACTATAGAATTGAACTGAATATTATGTTTCCTCCCTGCTTGATATCCCAATACCAGAGCCAGGAAAATGTAGTAGTTAGCTCCAAAATCGGCATCCCATATCATCCCCAACCATTTGCCTTGCTGGTTAGAGATGATGAGAGTTGAACCAAAGATGTATTATGTTCACAGCCCAATACAATTTTTCCCCCACAAAAGAATGATACAGCTAATTAAAAGTAATTAAATACAACCAATACATTTTAAAATGGGGCCAACGTAATTTTTTCCTTTGCTTGCGGCGAGACAAGAAAGAACCTAGCAACTTTCCCAGTGACATAGGATGAATCATCCTTCAAACAGAACATCACCAGCTCTTCTAAAGGTCGTCCCAGGAGAGTTCTTAATAAGGAGGAAATCAACGTCAGAATGTAACAATAGGGTAATTCTTACAATAGTAGTTTAGGGGCATGAGATTCAGCATCATAGAGATGAGGAGCCAGATTATTTAAGAACAGAGTGAAAAGCAAAAAGGGCCAACATACAGCCTCATCTAACACCTAGAAACAGAAATTTAAAACTTACTCAGCTGGAGGTTTGATTACATAAACATCCAATAAGAAATAACCATTGGTCTATAAGAATTTGGTTTAATTTTGACTATAGTAGTTTCCATGGGAACAGGTCAAAAGCCGACTTAAGGTCAATAATGGCAGAAAAAAGCTTCCCGCTAGAAGTTGAAGTATATTTTTCTGCAAAATATGCTAATACGGAGCAATGATACAAAGCTGAATGGTCACTGCTAAATTGGCTGGGCAGTCCTGGAAGTTGTACAGCTTTTTCTGTGTAAACATGCATAGGATTGTAAACCTGCATAGAACAGAAATAAAACTTTAAATATCTTGCTCTTTAACTGCATTTAAATCACTCCTGGCTCCGGGTGGTCACAGAACCATGTTGGACTACTTCGTTCCTGCCACCAGAACTAGTGGCCATGGTAGCCTTGAGAGAGAGGAGTTCTAGAGGAGGGTGACCTAAGACACCTCCACACACCAAGGTGGAGTATGATGAGAGACACACCAGGCTTCAGTCCCCTCAAAGCAAGGTTTCAGCCCTAGGATATGTAAAGAATCATTAGTTGAAGGCTCTTGAGCATGTGCTGAAGATATTTCTACACAACTGCATAAACAAAGGTATCTCCTGTACCTTCCCAGTAGGAGAGGGTGGATTGTGGGCAGCCTTGGATGCTGGCAGCCAATACTTTAAGCATAACCAACTTCACAGGGTTGCTGTGAGGATAAAATGGAGAAGAACATGTAAATGGCCTTGAGCTCATTGAGGGAAAAGCAGGAGGTAAATGTGCAACAAATAAATAGTCAGGAGTGGGCCGCTAATGAAAGAATATAGGCCTCAGAGAGAAGATGCAGGTTTGCATGTGATCAGACACCTGAGGGGAGAGCAAGACCCACTACCAAGACTTCCAGGCAGGCTGCCAAGGTTTCTACTGCATTAAGAAGGAATATGAAATAATGAGAAAGCACCTACATACAGCAGGGTTGAATATGAGAGGATGAGGCCCACCAGGCCTCAGTCCCCTCAAAGCCAGGATTCATCTCTAAAACATGTAAACTACAATTGGATGAGAAGACACCTAAGTATGCGCAGAGCCCATTTCCACACAACTATATATGCCAACTCCTCAGCCAACACCATGCATCAGCACGAGGAAAGCTGAAATGAGCAAATCCTTCTCCTGTATGTGGACTCTTTGCAAAAGGCTTATCCGAGGAGTGGATTCGGGGCAGCCTTGACTCCTGGCAGCAGAGGTTTTTCAGAATATTTTATTTATTTCATTATTGCATTGATATCTTGTCTTTTTTTCTCCAAGGAACCCAAGGTGGCGTATGTAATCCTCCTCCTCTCCATTTTTACCCTCACAACAACCCTGTGAGGTAGGTTGGGCTGAGAGTCTGTGACTGGCCCAAAGTCACCCAGTGGGATTCCATAGCCGAGTGGGGACTAGAACACAGACCTCCCGACTCCCAGTCCAACGCTCTAGCCACTACACCACACTGGCTCTTGGGGATCCCTATCAGTAGCTCATTCTTACCTTGTACTCTTGGGCAGCTTTCTCCACAGGGACCACATTGTGACCAATATACTCTTGGGAACTGCGGCACTCCACACAGAGGGGCGTGTGATCGTCCTTGCAGAAGTGGTCCAGGGGCTGATGGTGTCTCTCGCATTCTGGGGGCCAGGCCTGCTCCTCTTGTTCTGCGGACTCTTTCCGATCGTTGGCTATTTCAGCTATTTCATCTACTTCGGCAAGGTCTGTTACAGACGGTTCTGAGTTCGAGTTACCTTGAATTCCCAAACTGCAATGGGGGCATCTGGCTTGTGTGCGAGAAACCTCCCAGCATTTACGGATGCAGAATTGGCAGAAGCTGTGTCCACACTCTAGCGTCACTGGACCGATGAAATCATGGAGGCAGAAGGGACAAGTCACTTCATGCCGAACCTTCTTCTGGGGGATCTCTGCATGCATGGCTTCACTCCTGTACTGCAAGGAAAAGTTTCCTTCTTCAGATGCAGCTGCAACCTGGTATAGAGATGTCACAGAGTTATGATCAGAGTAAACTTTAATTTGAAATAGGACATATTAAAATGTATGGGATACGGCACAGAAGGCTGCAGAAGGTCAGCAAAACTGGGTCGCCCTATCCCAGGCAAGCGCTTTCTCCAACACAGAGCTATTTATTTATTTATTTAATTCCATTTATATACCGCCCCATAGCCAAAGCTCTCTGGGCGGTTTACAAAAATTAAAAACACTGAACAATTAAAACACCAATATACAAAATTTAAAAGCATAAAGCATAAAAACAAGTTAAAATTACAATATCCTTCTGGGTCAAAGCACAACAACAACACAAAAACACAAAAAACCTCATCATATGCTGTTAAATGCCTGGGAGAAGAGGAAAGTCTTGACCTGGTACCGAAAAGATAACAATAACTATCACTGGACATAAACATATGCCTATTAGCATATAGCTATTTTCTTAGGTCTTGGATATTTTTGTAGCTGTTCTTATGCGGTGGGACTGTGAACGTATTCAGAGATTTTGGACAGAGATTTTTGAAGAAATATCCATCATAACGGAAACAACAGCAACAAAAACACCAGAATTGGCAGTACTTAATAAATTTGATGGCCAAATCCAAACTATACTGCACAAAAAGCAAACTGAGTATTTTCTAATAGCAGCACATATGTTGATAATTAAATGCCAGAAGCAGGCAAAGGGAATAAATATAAGAAGGTGGTGTGGTATCGTATGGGAAATAGCACTCTCAGAGAAACTTAATTCAACGTTTGAGGGTATGAAGAGGACAAAAGAAAAAAAAGAGAGTTTTGCTACAGAATGGTCGTGTTTTATTACAAACAAAACAACAGCATCAACACAGGTTCCAACTGCCTTTAATAGCCTATGGTTACAATAGTTTCTCTGGAGAAAGCTAAAATAAAATATATAAAAATAATTAAAACAAATATCTTGTATGGAGAACTGTCCTCCCCATTAATTAATTAATTGCCCTTTAAATCTACCAAATAACCAAAGTTACTTTATTTATTTTTTTTAAAAAAATCGTACTACGTATTTCTTATGTAATCAATTATTCCTTGCATGTAAGGTTTCTGTTTTATGTTAATATTTGAGTTTTTGTATTTGCAAATAAAAAAAATTTTTTTTTTTAAAAAAAAGAAGGGGCTAGTCACTTCATGCCGAACCTTCTTCAGGGGGATGTCTGCATGCATGGCTTCACTCCTGTACTGCAGGGAAAAGTTTCCTTCTTCAGATGCAGCTGCAACCTGGCATAGAAATGTCACAGAGTTATGATCACAGTAAACTTTAACTTGAAATAGGACATATTAAAAAGTATAGGATATGGCACTGAAGGCTGCAGAAGGTCAGCAAACATCGGTCGCCCTATCCCAGGCAAGCGCTTTCTGCTAACACAGAGCTATCACTGGACATAAACACATGCCTATTAACGTATAGCTATTTTCTTAGGTCTTAGATATTTTTGTAGCTGTTAATTCCTCAGGCTGGTAACGCCCATTTATGCTGCCTACAGCGCAGGAAAGATCAACAAGGAACCTGGCAATTCCATTATCTAGCTGCGTTTGTTTTCTCCGCAGTCTAAAGTGGTGTGTATTCTCATCCATCCATTGGAAGCAATGATTCAAGATGATATCTAAATTGAAAACTTGCAAAGCTACGGGGACTAATCTAGACTCCATAACAGAAAGGCTATGAAAGACATTTGACTGAGCGGAATGAGCTCCCTAGAGAGGTTCGCCCGGCACCCACATTTAGACACCAGGTGAAGACCTTTTATTTTCTCAGTATTTTAACAGTCTATCAGTGTACTTTTTAACTTTGTTGTTTTAAAATTGAATTTTAAATCTGTATTAATTTCTGCATTGCTGCTTGGTTTTACCCTGCTTGTGCTCTTATATTGTATTTTTATGCCACATTTTTATACTGTTTTACATTTTGAATAGTTGTCATGATTTTAATTTTTGTGAACCGCCCAGAGAGTTTTGGCTATTGGGCAGTATAAAAATGCAATAAATAAATAATAATAAATAATACCTCCCCCTGCTATTTCGCACCCTCCGAAGATTGCTCCTCCGAAGATTGTTCTTTCAACCTTCTAGAGCAGATTTTCAGAGGGCACAAATAGTTACAGTACCAGAGGCAGTAAGCCTGTATATACCAGTTGCTGGGGAACATGGGCAGAGGGTGATGCTGCACCCATGTCCTGCTTGTGGGTTCCTGGTCAACAGCTGGTTGGCCACTGTGTGAACAGAGAGTGCTGGAGTAGATGGACCCTGGGTCTGATCCAGCATGGGTCATCTTATGTTCTTTTGTACAGAGTATCAGCGAAAATAAGCAAAAGTTGCTTCCCTCCTTCTGCCAGTTAGAGAGAAATGGGGATTTAACTCATCAGCAACTGCCTACCTAATCATTTGTTCGTATATAACACAGGGAACGAGATAAGGAACCCATAAATATGTCTGGCTTTCCGTTGCCGTCTATAAGCCTAATTGTGTCCTAAAGGTAACTGGAGATATTCCATTGCTATTCTCTGCTAGATACAAGAAAACTTCACATATTTATCTATTTAATATTCTTTAAGGTGGAGATGCCCAGGAAATGGAGTGAGGCTCCAGAGGTACAGACCTGCTTGTACAAAAAAACCAAGTGTCTTGTGTTACCTCAAGGGCTAGACCATTACACTATCCTCTGTTTTCTCTTTCACTCTCACTTCCAGGTTTAGCTAACTACCTTGATTAACCCTTTCCTTTCCACAAGAGCTATTTTCATGGCGGATAAAGCTTTCAATGGCTACTAGTCCCTTTGGACCTATGCTTCTTCCAATATGGGAGACAGTATGCCTATATACACCAGTTGTTGGGGAACATGGGCAGGAAAGCGGTGATGCACACATGTCCTGCTTGTGGTTTCCTATTGGCAGCTAGTTGGCCACTGTGTGAACAGAAAACTGGATTAGATGAATGTTGATCTGATCCAGCACAGCTCTTCTATTTTGCTCATTCCCGTGACCCCTTGCTAGCCTCCCACTTAGCTGTGTTTTTCTTTAACCCTTTCCTTTCTCATTCTGCTGTTACCATTTGTAGTAATTTCACTGCTTTCCCTTCCTTCTCCGCCCCAGTTACATTGTCTGCATCCATTCCTCATTAATCCAGCACACCTGTCTCCGTTGTTACTCTCTCCTCCTCCCACTCTGCAGGTTTTTTAAAGGCAATTCTTAATAACAAATAAATATGAGAAGAGGAACGAACAAGCAAGCCGGATCAGACTCATGCTGGCAGCCCCATCTTTTCAACTTTGGAAAAATAAATAAAAAATCAGCATCTTGAGAACCTGTTTCTCCCTTTGTTTCGACGGATTTGGACGCTTGCCTCCCCCTGCTTTTGTTTTTAGTCCCGTCTTTTCCCCAACGAACCTTTCGACTGCACATTCCAGGGAAGGCATTTTTGGGTGAGCCACAGCAGCCTCCACCAACAAGCCAAAACAAAACAAACGCAGCTGCCCAGAAGAAGAGAGGGAAGGAAATACGGAATACAGGAGGAAGGAAAACCAACTTTTCACACACCATCCACAAATCAAACCCCTCAACCGCTTTACAAACTCTCACACACACTACAACAATTGCATCTCATTAATAGGAGAATATCCTTTTTTTTTTTTTTTTTTAAAGACCTCACTCAGAACTGGTTTTTTTGAATGCCTAGTTTACTGGAATTTCACCAGGTGCACAGAGAAGGAAGAATGCAACTCCAAACAGCCGTGAAAAAAACAGGCAGAAGATAAGCACTTGCTCTCATAACCGTTCCCCCATCCCGTCAACAGGTTTGAAAATAAAATACTTTTTTTAAAAGTAAAGCATACATTAAAAACGAATTCTAGATGAATTACTGTGTTAGGCTGTTGCAGAAAAAACAACAAGGAGTCTTGTGTCACCATAAAGACTAACACATTTATTTTTGGCATAAACTATCATGGTCATTGTCCATTTCATCGAATGCAAAAAGAACAACAGCCCCCAAACATGGCAACTTACTTGCTGGTCTACGGCGGCGGTGGCGGCTGCTGCTTCTCCCGTTGGAGACTAAATCTCTTTCGTTCAATGTTCTTGCTCTCGTCCTTCCTATGGCAGCACGCTTAATGGCGCAACTCACCGTCACTGCTTTAAGGAACTCCACATCTACCATGTGACACATCCACAGCACTCCTGATTGGCTCAGGAATCAGCCAAGTAATTATTGCCCACTCCTGTGTGCCATCACTGACACCGCTTCTGCCCCTTCCATAAGGGAGAAGGAGGGGGGTCATATATATATATATATGTCATCTATCTATCTATATCTCAGAACTCTCTTTTTTAAAAAAATAGTAATTTTTAACATGGTGTTTTTATTATTTTATCCTATCTGTTGTTCACTGCCACAACACATATTGTAATAAATAAACCATCACTATATGTTGTGGTAGATAATTCCATAATGTAACTATGTGCTGTGTTAAGAAGTCCTTCCTTTTATTTGTCCTGAATCTCCAACCAATCAGCTTCATGGGATGACCCCAATGGGTTCTAGTATTTTGAGAGGGAGAAAAATGTCTCCCTATCCACATTCTCCACATCATGCATAATTTTGTACACCTCTATCATGTCTCCCCTCAGCCTCCTCTTTTCCAACCTAAATAATCCCAGCTGTTGCAAACTTTCCTCAGAGGGGAGATGCTCCAGCCCCTTAATCATTTTAGTTGCCCTTTTCTGCACTTTTTCCACCTCTACAATATCTTTTTTTAGGTGTGGTGTCCAGAACTGTACACAGTATTCTAAGTGTGGTTGCACCATACATTTGTATAAAGGCATTCATTTAATTCTAGTAACAATGTCTTCTTTTTTATTCTAGATTAGCCGCAGGAGCCCCAGATTGGGACTTTATCATAAAGGTTAATGGGCCTTTAATCCTCTCCCACTCCTATTACAGGCCTTTTGGAATCAGGGTCCTGTGTCTACTCAGAGTAAAAATGAAAACAGATATAGTTGCTAGTGTGGATTTTGGTTCCAATATGCTCCACAGAAGCAAAATTCTGGAACTCTGTGTTGGCTCAACAGCTACCTCAGCACTTCTTCCATTTCTGAGGGGAGAGAGGGGTCTGCCTCAATTAATTTCTTGGTTTAGTAAGGTACAGCTGCCCCCAGATTGTACCAACACAGGGTCCCTTGGACTGGTTTACAAATTTTTCTGCAACTCATCAGCTTTGTGGATACATTCTAGGAGTTACCAGATTGTGATCACCACAATCTGGCTCACCAATAGGAGCTGTCCCACTCTGCAACGGTTCAACACAGGACTACATAGCCATGCTCTTCAAGCTTCACCCTTAAGACTTCAGGACTGGATGAAAAGGAGGAAGATTATCACCTGCGGTGGATCTTAGCTTTATGCTTTCCTCCTGGGCTGATTAATTCAGTCTCCCCAAATCCCAGTTAGCACCCACTTATTCAATTAAAAAACTTCTAGATGAAGGAATTCAGCCATCAAAGCAAACAAGAAGTCCAGGCCCCTTTCTGGGAGATTTTTCATTTACCTTCTGCTTATTTCTGCCTCCTGTTTCATTTGGTGGTCAGGTGTTTTACTTTACACAGGACACAGAGCACAGAGGGATCAATGCCCCATGATGGACTCCGGGGGAGGGGGCTGTCCTCATAATGGCAATCATGGCTCATCTGTTGAGCTGTTGAATGATCTGCACATGGGCTACCTGTCCCTGCATTGAGTCCTTTGGAGGACTAAGTAACTGGGGAGCACCAAATGCTGAGGCCCACTGGGCTTTCCTATAGCCAAGATGGGGAGTAGATAGTTGATTGGTAGGGTAGAAAACAGCTGACCTTCCTGTAGCTTTCTTTCTTTGGTCCAAAACAGGCATTACTTTAAATTTGTATCGAGCAGCTACATCTTTATTTTTACTCCAGAGTAGGTACAGAGGGTGCATTCAGGATTGGAACCCTAGCAAGGGGGAGTTGAATAGGAGCTTTTAAGAGCTAGATTGCTCCCCTTGCACCTACTCTAGAGTAAAAATAAAAACGTATATCTTGAATTCTAAGAGTTTTATTGGTATTTTAATAATGTATTTGTTTTATGTGCTTTTAGTCAGTTTTATTTGATGTTGTTCCCCACCTCAATCCAGAGGAGAGGCGGATAAGAAATAAATAAATATATTATTATTATTATTATTATTATTGTCGTTGTTTGCTTTTTGAAGCTTAAGGTTTGATAAGTCATTACTCCTAGGTGGGGGCTCATTATTTTGATTTTCATTTTGATATAACTTACCTTGAAAATTGTCATCCTAATTTTTAAAAGAACTAATCCAATCAAGTATATACAGGTGTAGGATGCTTTTAAAATCGAAGAAAAAAGTACGAAAAATTTGTAATACAAGAAAACCTTTAATACTTGAAGTCTTTAAAAAAACTCTCCCCAAAACATGTACCTATAGATTATACAAAAAAGGAAACAAGTTCTTCTTTAAAAAATTAACCACATGTAACAGATCGCATTACATAAGTGTTTTTAAAAAAAAACCTCCCCAAAACATGTTCCTATAGATTATACAAAAAAGGAAACAATAAGTTTTTATTTAAAAAATTAACCACATATAACAGAAAAGGTATGAATCAGTGTTCCCACTTTTGCAATAACGTATTCTGGACTGGCAACTTTCAAACTCATGCAGAATAAAGTTTCAGATTTGGTGTACCAGATAAAATGAGTCAAAAAGACTCATTTTATCTGGTACACCAAATCTGAAACTTTATTCTATCTATCTATCTATCTATGGCAAACCAAATTTGAAAAATCCTATGTAAACCGCCCAGAGAGCTTCAGCTATGGGGCGGTATACAAATGCAATGAATAAATAAATAAATAAAATCCACTGTGGGGGTTAAATGGGGACGGTCAAAGAGAGGACCATGCTGTCTGCCAAAACAGCATTTTTGGCTCCTGGTCTGCTGGCAGAGACTTCCGTACTCACATTCAACAGCCATGGGGATGGGGGAAGAGAAGTGTCACAAGCACATAATGTGGGTTATGTGAATGTCCCTCTCAAATCATTTGCAAACCCCATACAATTTTCATCCCCCCCCCCCAAAAATATGCTCCTGTAGTATACAGCTTGTGGCCTTTGGTTAAATAAAAATGCACTAAACTTTTGAGCACAATTGGAAAGAGACAATCAGCTGGCCTTTCTCCTGCAGCCAAAAGAATGGGACAACAGGCTCTCCACAGAATGAAGCACCCGAGAAGATATAGATGTGGCTGAACGTATCAGCATCAAAAAAGCCCACCTGTCGCCCTGGATAGTTCAGAGTCACTCGGATCCTCTTGAGATCCCCACTTAGAGAAAGGGGATGGTGGTTGAGAGCGCTATAATTCAGTTCATGCTTTAACACACCCCAGAATCCTTTCTTAGGGATCATCTTGAGTAACCCTTTCCTGACCACAGACTCTTTGGCAACCCCCACAGCCCACTGTGTTCCCCCATTCTTTATAGTGACTTCCCAGTTGTGTCTGCCTGCTGTCAATCTCTGGTGTCCCAGCACAGCAGTGAAGCAGTCGAATCTCTCTGGAGTGTTGGGCAATTCTTGATGCTGGTCTCCCCATTCCACGCTCTGACGATCGTCAGACAGAATGAGAACAGGATGAGTTGTCTCTGGATCCAGAGTGACAAATTCTGTTGGGAGGTGATGGGGAAACGAGGAAAGGGAAGACAAGTAGGTTAACTGGCAGAATGGTTTACACACACAGTCTGTTCAGACAAACCACTAAGCCATGGATAGGCTGCTAACCCTTTTGCAGCAAATGATTAGTGCACTCATATGGGATCCTATCCCTCTCAGAGCCAGGATGTAGGGAGAAAAGGAGTCAAGCTGCAGTTCCTTATGGGTCCACTGGATTTTAATATAGTGTCCCCACAAATGCACTGTTACATCACAGGGTACATCATAAGAACATAAGGAGAGCCATGCTGGATCAGGCCAAGGGTCCATTTAGTCCAGCATTCTGTTCACACAGTTGTCATACAGCCGTCACCCAGGTAACCACAAGCAGTGAATTCCATAGTTTAGCGATGCACTGTGTGAAGGTAAAACCAGATGCCAGCATTTCACAGGGTGGTCTTCCTGCCTGCCCTTCCCTTTCCCTCTTCAAAATTTCATTACAAGCTGACTCCCAGCAGTGGATTTGTAAAATTAGGAAGTAGGGAGAGAGAGAGAAAAACAATGAGCAGATGTGGAAGGAAAGGTGGCCCTCTCCCCTCTGATTGAAAAGGCTGCCCTGTTAAGGGAAAGTGAGGCCTAAGGCCTCCTAGTAACTGTAAGGCTACTGAGCTCAGTGGGAAGAAGCAGGCTTGTATTAAGGCAGGTGATGGCAATTGGGGCAGCTCTAAAGATTCGGGGCACAGCTCAGAAAGCTCCAGGGGACCTGCCCATGTGGACACTCCTCAAACATAGCCCATGCCCCTGTGAATAAGGAAAGAGAACAGACAATATGGATGGGGGTTTTAAATAAAAATCTGCTCAAGAGATATGTTGCAGTTGAGAAGATTGAGGGCAGGAGGAAAGGGACGCAGTGAGATCTACCGAAATGCCACCGCTGCAACTTTCAAGGCACATACTGACCCCCCCCCCCCTTGCAAGGAACTCGGCACCCTTAGAATAAATCGAACCAGACTTCTGAGCACACGTGGACAAGATCGGGCTGCAAAGCAGATCGAACATGGACATTCACTTTACTTCCAAGCCTGGCCAAAGCAGTAGCAGCAATGCACAGTAGCTGCCCTAATCTTGCGGAGTAGGCAAAGCAACTGCTTTGATTCAAGTGGGTTTCTGAGGAAACTCCACCCCCACCAGGAAGAGGACGAAGCCGCAGGCAAGGAATTCGAAATCCTCGCGGCAAAAATTGCAGCCACTCCGGTGGCACGCCTGCTGGAAGCGCCTGCCTTCCCTCCCTCCACGTGGTTCTGTTGATAAACTACTCGGTCCTCCTTGTGAATGGGGAAGTCCGGTGGGCGGGGCCACTTTGCTGTGCGTCGCAGCCAATCAGCAGCTCCTGGAACGCTACCCGCTGGAGAGCCCAGAGGCTCATAACCCACGGTAGTAATAAATACCCAGTCAGCTAAAGAGAAAAGTGGCATTCCCGCAAGGCCACATTTCCGGTCTTCTTGTGAAATCGCCGCTTGAGGGCTTGGAAGACAACTTCTCTTCTGCATATTAAGTGACATCGGAGCAAATCTAAACTGGATGCGGCAATACGAGTCACATGTCATGCTGCCTATGAAAGCCTTCCCCAATCTGGTGCTCTCCAGATGTTCCCGACTTTAATAGCCCTCAGCGCTAGCTAGATATTGTAGTCCTCTGGAGGGCACCAAGTTGGAGAAGAGTACGCTTAATTGCAAAACCCAAATAAGGGAGCAGCAGGCACATACTGAAAACGTTTTGGTGGTGCAAATCCAGGATGGGGTAATAGCCTATTTCTAAGCATATTTATCCCAATGTACATTTTACTCTGCTCTTTGGAGTTGGATAGACAGGGTATACATTGAAATAATAATAATAATAATAATAATAATAATAATAATAATAATAGTGAGCCTTCTCCATTTTTAATTTTTCCCATCCAAAAAAACATAAAAATAGTAAATTGGGTCTCTTTGCATGGAATTTTTTTCCTAGAATGTTACAACAGACTCCCTGAGTAGCAACAATGAATGAGGATGTTTTTGGTGGGTTTGTTTTGGGATAATGGCTTGTGGAAGTGGGAGGCCTGGGGGCCTGTCCATTTGGAGTTCTCCCTTTCCTTGGAACAGACAAGGGTGTCAAGATAACGTGGGAACAGTGCTTTGGTCCCCAAAGAGCGTCTGTGCAGCCATAGGACACTTGGGAGCCCCAGATCCAAGGAAGGAAACGGCAAACTCGCGTCCGGCCCCCTCCCAACTGGCGCAGAGAGAACCATGTCGGCTGCGTCCCCAAGGTCGCTATAGTAAGGCATTTCTGTGGACCGGAAGGGGAGAGGCCAGCTTAAGCAGTATGCTCAGGCCTCTGCAGCCTCCTTCCCTCCTCCTCCAGGACTCCTCTTGTTCTGCACTGGACACTCTGAAGCCATAAGAGTATCATTTGCTCCCTTAATGGGTTACTGCCTCTTTAAGAAACCTACAGAGGAAAGAGGGAATTTGCAAGAGGTAGGGGAAAGGCCAGGATCCTGAGTTAGTTCTTTTGAATGACCAGGAGCCTGTGTGAGTGTTTGCAGATAATAATAATAATAATAATAATAATAATAATAATATTTATTTGTAACCCGCCTCTCCCTCCGGATCGAGGCGGGGAACAACAACAATATAAACACAAAAATTCACAACAGTTAAAAATTTTAAAAACAAGAGAACAACACAACATTAAAAATATCCTAAAATTCATCTGGATAGGCCTGTCGGAAGAGGACAGTCTTCATGACTCTCTTAAATTCATGAAGACTGTCAATTTGTCTAACCTCCTCCGACAGACCGACAGATCTGCCAAAGGTCAATGCACAGATTATTATTATTATTATTATTTTGTTATTAATCATCCTGGGCTGGAGAGTAACAGCAGGAAGGTTTGCAAGGTACATCTGACTGCCTTAGTGAAGGATGGAGAGACTGATGCACAGAGAAATAGGGGTGGTGATGGAGGTTTTGGGGGTCTGACTTGATGGCGCCAGATTGCTGCAGCTTTTGGGAAAACCCTGCAATTTCACTGCCTATACAGAAGGCAGTGCAGGCTTCCGGCAGCCATTTGACTCTCTGGGCCCCCTCCCTGCCCTCTGCCCGCCTTCTGGCGACCAATCAGGGGTGCCATCCTCCCAAACCTGCCTCCACTTCAATGATGGAGCAAGGACAGTCATTGTTGTAAGTCCCCTACTTTTTAAATTTGAAGCTTCGCAGGAAAATCCCACTGTGGCTTCAAGGTGGCTTCTTGCGTCGTATAATCAACCACTGCGCAGCCACCATTGGGCTTTTAAAATGGCTTCAGAGGTTGGGCAATAATTTCCCCCACCCCCACTTGTCTCAGGAGAAAAAGCAGATTGAAGCAGGGGGAAGAGAAATGCTGTCAAATTCATTAGATTCCTCTGCACCCCACCCCACCCCCGCCACAAACACACATCCGCAGACACTCATGCGCATTTGACATGATTATCCAGTTTTCTGCGGCTTTTATTGTTTTTAAAAATATGCTTTACATCTTTAAATGCACTTTGAAATTGACTCATGAGCAAGAGGTAGACGCTTAAGTGACACAAGGGACAGCCAATCGCTCCTGATCAAAACTAGCCTCTCCTTAAACAGAGTGCGTGGAGTAGGGCCTGCCCTGGCTCCATCCTGCAGAGGCAGCTCAAAATGTGTCAGAGCTGCAGAGGGTTTATGTACATCTCTCCCCACCCTTTGACCACCTTAAGGAGAGAGGGTCAGATGGGCTTTACCCCACACCCTAAAGAAGGGGAGAAGGGTCTCTCCAGAGAATGGGGCTGCTGAGTATGTGTAGATCAGGGCCCCGGTGTCAGCATCGTAAAAGGCCACCCGTCCCCCATCATAGTTCAGACTCACGCGGATCCTCTTGGGGTCCTTGCTCAGGGACAGAGGAAATCCGAGAGACAGATCTGAGGCCCTGTACTCACCACCCCACATCCCCGATCCCTTCCTCAGGACCAGCGATGAACTCTTCCTTCCTCTTCACAGACTTTTTGGCGACCCCCCACAGACCAGTATTCCTCACTCCCCACAATGACATCCCAGAAATGTCTGCCTGCTGTGAATCCTTGACAGCCCAACACAAACGGCATGCTGTCAAATCTCTTCGGATTTTCAGGCATAATCTGATGCTCTTCTCCAAGCGTTACTTTTCCATGATCCTCAGACAGGATGAGCCAGGGATTCACTGTGTCTGGATCCAGAGATACGTTTGCTGTAGGTGGTATGTGGGGGAGGGGAGGGGGAGAAATGGAATTTCCCAGAATGTTACGTCTTCAGCTTAGAGACACATCACAGGAATTACTGTTCCCCTAAAAAGAAAAGGAGGGGGGCAGACGACTTCCCAACCTTTTATGGATTTAAAGGAAAATTAAACTAATTGAGAGTTAGGGCAGGATCTACACTACTGCTTTATAATGATATTGAAGTGCACTGACAACTTTTGGGGCCCAGGACACATTCTATATATCATTTTCAAAGTATTATGTTTTGCTTGATGTAGATCTGGCCAACAGAGACCTTGTGACAATGACTGGATGACTAAGAGAAAGGGAAAGAGTTCCACCTGCCTGGTCACCTGGAGGAGTTCCTCATCCCCCTCAGACAGCCAGGGGCTGCGGCCTTCATGTCCAGAATGGAGCCGACAGTCCTTGTGTCAAAGGACGAATGATGTGTGTTTTCGCGTGTGTGCAAAATATATGGAGATGAGCATAGCATTGCTTGATTCGCCTTTCCTATTGTGTTATTTAGAGTTTGAATGAATGTGGAAATCAAATGAAATACAAGCAGGCAACTTTCGAACATGGGCCCAATCCCTCCGCCCCTGCCCTCCATTAATTCTGTGCCTCTATCATATCCTGCAGTTTACCTTTCCTCAGCTGAAGTCCAGATACCAGAGAGCCTGGGGAAAGAAAGGGAATAGAGTCAAAACATCACTCCCTTCTGCTTAAAGCAAATCTTGGGACACCCTTCCCCTTCCAAAATGATTTGACATCCTTATTTTGTCAATTTCTCTCCTTCTTTCAACTAAAGCGTTATGAGAATTCTGACATTGATCTCGGAATGCTGGTAGTGACTGGGTTTGGACATCACAATAACTCACGAGGGCTTATATAAACCACAATTGTCATCTGTTGGGCATTTTTAAATCCATGATGGCTTATATGGCCAAAATAACCCACACAGCTAACCCACAGTCTGCAGTAGAGTTTATTTCAACCATAGAGGGTTTTTGTTTCCTCTGGAGGTCGCTGTGGATTATTTTGGTTGCCTATGGAGATGCACAGCAAAAGAGGTCACAACATCTGCCGCTCTTCTCTTGCCCAGCTTTAGGGCTTCCAAACACCTGAAAGGGACCAACCAGCCAGCAGTGTCAATCAGGAGAAAGGAGCAATTTCTCCATTGGGAACTGAGTGAAAACATGCAAGCCAGTAGAGCCAATGGGGGAAATGCAGTCGCTTTTGCGTTAAGGCGCCATAGCGTTTTACCAATATTTGAAGCCAGTTAAAGCGGCGAAGCCCACAGTGACCATGAGGGAAAGTCTGCAGTGTCAATGGGGGGAGGGAGTGCAGGGTTTTGATGGTGCATCAGGTGCCACCTTAGTACAGGAGGCGCAGTAGGTTTGGTCCCGATCCTTCAAATAACCACAGTGGTATCGGTGTTACCCCCTTTTGGGTGCACCTGTGATTTCTGCTCCTTTCACAGTTAGCACGTAGGGTTCTGTAGATGGGTGAAACAGCGCCACTGCTTGGGCAGGAGGACTGCAGCAGGACAGGGGTCAGGGGAGGACTCAGCTGACGCATAGTGACTTAATAAGCTACTCACAACAGCTTCTTATCCTACTCGCATGGTGGGGGATCATGGGATAATAACAAAAGTAGTTACGGTGAGTAGCTTATTAAGCCACCATGGCTTAAAGTGTCATAGTAACGCAGCGAGTGCAGGGAATCCCCTCCCCCACAAATATTCAAGTTTGTCTTCTCCAGATCAGGCGCATTAGTGGAGTTTGAATACTTAAGAATACATGTGCTACGTTTGCTGGAGTAATTTGAACCAGAGCCCTTTCCACCATGGCTTAATTTAGCCACAGGGGCTGTTCTCTTCTGCCAGTGGCACCAGTTCTTCATGGCACTGACTTGCTATGGATTGTTGTGGCAGGGATTATTTGAGGGTTAGACAATCCTCAAACATACCTGGGTTCACACGATATGCTAAGCAACAACAAGCTGGGAACCTGTGGATGCCATGCAAAAATATTGTTTTCAGACACCCAGCAAGGCATGACATGGGTAGATTCAGCCAATGTTGGTTGTCTTCTCATGCAAGCCAGGTCATTTTGTCTTCTCAACAGGAACACAAAGTTTTCCATTTTTCTAACTCTGCCAACATTACAAGTGACTTTTGCCAACCACATCCGGACCAATTCAATACACAGCGTGAAATCCTTTGCAGCCACTCCTTGGTACCTTGGAACGTCTTGATGGAACCCTCCAGAAAGAGATTTATATCAGTGTGGTTCCAGATCCTCCACTTCAGTGCAGGGGAAAAAAACCACAGATTTCTCAAATTTATTCTCCTCACACCTGGAAGACAGAAACAAATGTTAAGAAAGTAAAATATTTATTTATTTATTTATTTATTACATTTGTATACCGCCCCATAGCCGAAGCTCTCTGGGCGGTTTACATTGGCTTTCTTTCTCCATGTCTGCTTTACATGCTAGAATTTTCTCTCTCTCCTTCCTCAGAGTCTCCAGGCAGCTACAAATCTGATCCTGAAGAGAAGACAAAAGTGCCAGTTTGGTTCCTCTGTAGAGATTTAGTATATATAAGTACATTTAGAGGCTACTAAGAAACACATATAGATAAGTTTTTTTAAAATCCCTCCCTCCAGTACTGGGTCTGGGTGCAGGACTCTCCCACTGCCTTTGTCTTTATCCCAGTAAAGCAATGTGTTGAATAAGTGTGGATTTATCTCTCCTTGAGATGGAGAAGGGAGGAACATTGCAGTGCATGGAATGGGGAGTGTTACCCCCTGTATAAATGTTATACCCCCTGTATAAATCATATGAAATCCACAGGATCCATTATTGATTTTATTTCATTATTTATTCATTAAAATATTTCTCCCCTCCCCTTTATATCACTGGGATCTCAGGGCTGCATACAGATAAAATCAGAACAATGTAAACATAATATACACAGCCAAAAAGTATTAAATTGTTAACAAATTAAAACCAATAGATTTTTTTAAAAGCAATAAAAAAAAATTAAACTATGGATGACCATGGAGAATTTGGCCCTCAAAGGGTCAACCTAGAGGATACCCTAAAAGAATTTTGAAGCAAGCCATCTATAGGGCTAAGAATATGGACAGGCAGGATTTATTATAACCTAAAGCTAACAGAAAGGATACTAACCTCATGATGGTTCCACTCACACATAAATGACATAATACTGCGATTCAACAGGTATTGGAACCTGTTTCTGAAATCCCTAGATATGGAACTATTGGCACTTGTTATCTGGAATCCTTAAAGGAAAGCTTCCTTTTGCATCTAAATCAGCATCAGCATCAAGCCTGAGAGTTATTACATATAACATTTTAAAAAGGAATCCTATGTGTGTTTCTGTCTAAACATACATAGGATTGCACCCTAAATCAACCTGAGGGTGCAATCCTGTGCATGTTTAGACAGAAAAACATGCACAGGTGCACAGCATTGGGCCTTAAATGTGCTTTAATTCCCCTCCCCCCTTCAAGTATTTCAGGTCAAATACTTGGGATGTATTGGGACAAATATTAATATAAGTACTTTGCTGTTTACTAAATATAAGTAAAATAAATGTGCTGAATTAGATCATGCACTAAGCATCTGAAAATGTTCCAGTGCAAACTAAAAAAAAATCCAATGCAAATTAGATTAATTTGCAAAGAATCCCCCCACAAACCCCCACTTCACAGCTAGAAGATACACTAGGGCAATATATTCTAATTCATTTGCTAATAGGGCGTGTAGAGATTGTCTTGCCTTTTAGGGATGACTCATGACTCCTCATAAAAGACAGCTTAGGGAAGTTGGGGCTTTGTTCCTTCTATTCGCTGGGATGGGGGGAAATAGGGAAGAAAGCTGGCAATATAATCTCTGACCAGGCTGTGTGAAAATTCGAGTTGTTTTTAGGGATAAAGGTTGGATCCAGGCAAAGTACTGCTGAATCTGAACTCTTATTCCTCATAGACCTTTCAGGCATTTATTTATTTTTAAGATGTAGCCATCTAGAAGAGCTAACAGGCTCTTTTTCTGTTGCCCTTTCAATTTGAGCAGAAAGTAGAGGCGGAGGAACCTATTTTAATCCCAAACGTGTAGATTTTGGCTATGGTACTGAGTTGAAAAATATGCACTTTGCACATGCCCAGAATAACTTGTTATACATACTTCCAGGGCTGAAGTGTGGTGTGGAAAATGGATTCTGGGACTCTCCCCTGATTCAAGGTAAACCTTAAGGATACATTTGATGTTCCTTGAGTCTCCTTCCCGGCAGAGGGAATAAATCCCCCTTGTTGAAAAATAGGCTACCTCTCTAAAACCTTGTGAGAAAACATAATGAAAAGAAGTACACAGAATACTCCATGTAATGGTTCCAAATGATACTTTTGATGTTCCTTGTGTCTCCTTCCTGGCAGAGGGAATAAATCCCCCTTGTGAAGAAAAAAGCTACCTCTCTATTGGCACCCCCAGAGCCCAAAATTTGGTATCATCTACAGTGACTTCCCAGCTATGTCAGCCTGCTGTAAATCCCTTACGCCCCAACACAACAGCATGTTCCTTGAACCTCTCTGGATTGTCGAGCACATCTTGGCATAAATTAGGCTGACCATATGAAAAGGAGGACAGGGCTCCTGTATCTTTAACAGTTTCATAGAAAAGGGAATTTCAGCAGGTGTTATATGCAGAACCTGGTGAAATTACCTTATCATCACAAAGTTAAAGCTGCAGAAGCACTGCCCTCTTTTTTGCATGGTCAAGAGGACAGGGCTCCTGCCGCTTTAACTGTTGTGATGAAGAGGGAATTTCACCAGGTTCTGTGTATATACAAACAACACCTGCTGAAATTCCCTGTCCTTTGCAACTGTTAAAGATACAGGAGCCCTGTCCTCCTTTTCATATGGTCACCCTACATAAATAAATGAAGGGGCGCCAGTGAAAGGAGGAGAGAGGAGAAGAGCATTTATGAGAGCCTTCCTCGAGACGTTTTGGACTTCAGCTCCCATCAGCCAGCGTGACCAATGGTCAGGAATCTTGGGAGTTGTAGTCCAAAACCACCAGGTTGGGGAAGGCTGATTTATGCTGCCTTGACACACCTCATGGGAAAAGGCCATGTATTACTTCCCCCAAAATCTGGCTGCCTCACTACAATGTACTCATACAATAGGTTATGGACTCTGAGTGGGTGTGCATTCGATTGGGAACAGAGCTGTTGGCCAGTTCCGATGCGGCTAGTGGCACTAACTGGCATCCATGCTTATTTCCAAAGAGCCATCCGTATGATTTTTCTCACTACACGCACTTTTATAGTGCCAAAGCGTTTTGAGGATTCTTTGACTCTAATTATTTCAAAACAACACCAACTTACAAACACAATACATAAGAGAAAAGAAAAGACATATGACAAGATAAAAAAACACAGAACACTTAAAAAAAACATACAAAGTTAAGATGGACTTCCGATTTTCTCCACAGCAAAAATATGTAGTCATATCTTCTCTTACTCTATAATTACAAAAAACAAAATTCCCCTTTCTTTTATCTTAAAAATTATCTTCTTAATCACTGAATCCACAGATAATAATAATAAATTTATTTCTTACTCGCCTCTCCGTTTGAATCGAGGCAGGGAACAACAGTAAATATAAAATATGATAAAATACATAAATGATTAAAAACATGGCACACATTATTAAAATAGCAATAAAACATCATAAAAAACATCCTAAAAACATTCTAAAATTCCACTGGAATGAACAAATCATTTTTTTCTAGTCCTTGCAAAAAGTCTATAAGAGGTTTCCATTCAGTTAAAAATATACCGATGTAGACTTGTCTCTAATTATTGACGTAAGTTTTGCCATTTCTGCCAACTCCACCATCTTCAATAGCCATTCATCTGTTGTAGGCAATATTGAGCCTTTCCATTTTTGTGCATATAATAATCTCGCTGCTGTTATCATATATAAAAATAAAGTCCCATAGTTCCTTTTCATCTGATCATCATTAAGCCCAAAAGGATTCCGGCTTCAGCTGTATATTGGTCTTTAGTATCTTCTGAATTAGAGAATGAATTGTATCCAAAGGTTTTTAGCTTTTTTGCAAGTCCACCATATATGATAAAAAGTTCCTTCTTGTTCTTCACATTTCCAACAGATTCCCGAAACGCATTTGTACATTTTAGTCAGTTTTGAGGGAGACATATACCACCTGAACATCATCTTATGAAAATTTTCTTTAAGACTAGAACTTAATGTAAATTTTAGGCCTTTTAACCACATATTTTCCCATTGTTCCAGTGGTATATTATATCCAAAATTTTGTCCCCATTTTTTCATACAATCCTTTACTTGCTCTTCTATTTCAATAATAATTTATAAATTTTTGCAATAACGTGTTCATCATTTGTACACAATACCCTTTCAAATTCCAACTTTGTTTCTTCAAAACTACATGTTTTCTTATCTACTTTAAACCTTTCCAACATTTGTAAGTATGAAAACCATAGATATATGTAACTTTAATTCATCAACTCTTCTCTTGATTTTAATTTGTATTCATCTTGCCTCAGTTCTAATATATCCCAATATGTCAGCCAATTATACCTACTTATCATTTCTCGTCCATGATGGGTCTCCAGTGCTGATAGCCACAAAGGTATTTTCTGACAAAGTCTGGGTTTGTATTTATTCCATATTCTCAAAATAGCACATCGTATATAGTGACTGTTAAATTCTACATTGACCTTAGCTTTACCATACCACAAGTATCCATGCCACCCATATCTCAATTCATGTCCTTCTAGTTCCAGTAGCCTTTTACTTTTCAACAATATCCACTCTTTCATCCATACCAAGCAACACGCAGAAAAATACAGTTTTAAGTCTGGTAAGCCCAGACCTCCTCTTTCCTTCGCATCTTGTAGTATTTTATATTTCACTCTCGGTTTTTTTGCTTGCCATATAAATTTAGCTATATCTTTCTGCCATTGCTTGAATGGCAACTCCAACACCACAATAAGTATCGTCTGAAACAAAAACATCATTCTTAGTAAGACATTCATCTTAATTGTAGCAATTCTCCCCAAAAGTGACAATTGAGCTTTATCCCACCTAAGTCAGTTTTAATTTCATTCCACACCTTAATATAATTATTATGAAACAGCATACAATTCATATTTGTTAGGGTGATACCCAGGTATTTTACCCTCTTTTCTATCTCAAAACCTGTTTTTTCTGTCAATTTTATTTGCTCTTGAGATTTCATATTTTTTGCTAACATCTTTGTCTTCTGATTATTCACCCTGAAGCCTGCTGCTGTACCAAATTCCTTCAATTTGTTCGTCAAAATTTCAATTCCCTTTAAGGGATCTTCCAAGGTAAACACCAAGTCATCTGCAAAAGCTTTCAACTTGTATGACTCTTTTTTAATCTTTACTCCTTCAATTCTTTCGTCTTGCCTTATGTCTCTATTCAATACTTCCAACACCAGAATAAACAACAAAGATGACAATGGGCAACTTTGTCTTGTTCCTCTTTGTATTTCACATGGTTTTGACAAATCTCCACTGATGCAGCCCCTGGTGAAATTCCCTCTTCATCATAACAGTTAAAGCTGCAGGAACTCTGCCCTCTTTAGCTAGAGTGACCAGATACAAAAGAGGGCAGGGCTCCTGCAGCTTTAACTCTTGTGATGAAGAGGGAATTCCATCAGGTGCTGCATGCTTACAAATGACACCTGCTGATATTCCCTTTTCTACACAACTGTTAAAGATACAGGAGCCCTGTCCTCCTTTTCATATGGTTACCCTACAGTAGTGCCCCCTTTTTGAGAGCAGCTCATTGGATGGATACATTTTGCACTGGAATATTTTTACTGATGTCCATACTTTTAAAAATTACTTACCTGCTTCCTGGAAGTTAACGCACAATAAGTGCAAATGGATTCTCTGTGCCCTTCAGACAGGGAAAAAATGTGATATTGCAACACTGACAGGATAAATAGTCTCTTCCTATTGCACAATAGATTAAAGGCCTTATAACACTCTCAGCATTTGACAGGGTGGTGTATAGGCACTACTTGCAAATGGGTACCTATTTAGATATTTGGTCTGCTTTTACTGAAGTTTATGTATAGTTCTTAGAAACCGGTATCTTCATACACACACACACTCACACACTTCATATGTATGCAAGAACACTGATAAATTCAAATCTATGTAGCCACATCTCTTTCTATTTTTCTTTTGTTTTCCTTTTTGTTGAATACACACACACACACACACACACACCCCTTTGATGGCTCCAGAACCCCCAGTGCAGGACTGGGGGACTCCAATGATGAGCCCCCATCCCTCCTGCATATTTTCTGATGAGCCCTCCCCTGTGTATTTAGTCCTCGCAACACATCCTTCAACTTACCTTCCTGCACTCAACGTTCATTTGCTAGAGTGTCTGGGGAAGGAAAGGGAAGAGCCATTAAGCATCACGCTCTTAACAATTCTTTTAACACACAAGAAGAACCAGTTGATGCCATTATAGCAAGAGTCCCCAACCATTTTGGACCTGTGGGCACATTAGGGAATTGGAGAACATAAGAATTGCCATGATGGATCAGACCGACGGTAGGGTGACCAGATAAAATCCAGGTCAGGGCTCATGTAACTTTAACGGTTGTAGAGAGAAGGGAATTTCAGCCAGTGTCATTTGTAGTTCCTGGTGAAATTCCCTCTTCATCACAACAGTTAAAGTTGCAGAGGACGTGCCTTCTTTTGTATATGGTCACTCTAGTATAGTGCCTGCACCTTTACCTGTTGTGATGAAGAAGGAGTTTCACCAGGAACTAATTGCATACAAATGACACTGGCTGAAATTCCCTTTTCTCTACAACTGTTAAAGTTACATGAGCCCTGTCCTCCTTTTCATATGGTCAGCCTACTGGTCACCCTAACCAAGGGTCCATCTAGTCCAGCACTCTGTTTACACCAGCTGTCGACCAGGGAGCAAAAAAGCAGGACATGGTGCAACAGCACCCTCACACCCATGTTCCCAAGCAACTAGTAGATACAAGCTTACTGCTCCTGATACTGGAGGTGGCACTTAATAATCAGGACTAGTAGCCATTGATAGCCTTCTCCTCCAACTCCCTTTTAAAGCCATCCAAATCAGTGGCCATCACTACATCTTGTGGCCGTGAATTCCATAATTTAACTATGCGCTGTGTGAAGAAGTTCTTCCTTTTATTTGTCCTGAATCTTCCACCAATCAGCTTCATGGGATGACCCCATTGGGATCTAGTGTTTTGAGAAAGGGAGAAAAATGTCTCCCTATCATCCTCCACATCATGTATGATTTTGTACACCTCTATCATGTCTCCCCTAACCCTCCTTTTTTCCAAGCTAAACAATCCCAGCTGTTGTAACCTTCCCTCACAGGGGAGGTGCTCCAACCCCTTGATCATTTTAGTTGCCCTTTTCTGCACTTTTCCCAGCTCTATATCTTTTTTTTTAGGTGTGAGAAACTGCTGTGGGCACCACCACAAAATCCCTAATCAGTGGATTGCCACCGTGGTGTCTACCTGCTGTATCTATGGATCTTAGGCTGCATCTTACTCAGCAAAAACATTTTCCCCATGTCTGTTGGAAATCACAACATCTCTTTAACAAGGGATTGTCTAAATCAGCCAACAGCTGGCGGTGGAATAAAGTTAATGCTTCTTTTAAAGATATGTTTTGGCAATGTCCAGCAGTTGCTTCTTTTTGGGGGTGGGGAGGTTATTATTACACAGACAAATTTTGAACGGGAACAGTATTTCATATGCACTGATGTACGCACCCTTTTAAATTATTTACCTGGTTCATGGAAAATAACAAATTGTGTAAATAGATTCTCTGTGCCCTTTTGACAGCTAAAAGACTGATATTACAATATTTAAAGGATAAAACACTCACATCCTATCATGCAATGGATTGAGGACCTTACAACACTTTCAATATTTGAATGGGTGGATACTAATTTAGATATTTGGTTCACTTTTGTTGGAGCCTATGTTTAATTGCTAGAAAGCTGTATGCATTTCATACAAATCCATACATATTAAAAAAAAAGAAACACACACACAAAAAGTTTTTTAAATGTTTGGTTGCCCACAGGAACCGCTCTAGGGACCCAGTTGCGGGTACCATTGGTGGTGCCCATGGGTGCTATACAGGACCCCTGCATTATAGCATCTATGTTTTTCTTTTTTCAAGTAAAAGAATAAATAAATGCTGAAACAACTCTGGGAGAGGCTGTATGAGGGAAGGAAATTACCCCCCCCCCCATTTCTAATATTGACATTTTTCTTCTACTGAGTTTCCCCATCCTCCATCCCCACCACCATGAACACATTCAGTGATGACTGCTCTTGCATTAGAAAACAATCAAGCTCACAAACATACACATCAGCATTGCAAACTTATGTAGGAGCAAATCCCATTAAAACCATAACTTGCCTTACAGTGATTATGCTAAAGGCTGCAGCCTAAGTCTCCAATCTAAATAAAGCTTTGAATAAATTCCATTGAAACCATTAACATCGCTATTAAATTCATCATAACAATCATTTCCCATTATGTTTAGGGGTGATTTCATCAGGGCTAACATTCCTCATCCTTAACTGCTAGAAAACAAAGGCTGGAAAATTCACAGACAACCTTATTGCCTTGAGGCTGCAATCCTATGCATACTCACTTATGAACAAGTCCTTTAAAAACAACGGGACTTCTTTCAGAGTAGTATCAATAGGATTGGGCTGTAAATGGTTACAGCCCAATTCTGAGTATGGCTCTTTCAAAGTAAATTTCCCTGGTTTACACAGAATTTGCATCATAGAAACATGCTAAGGGCAGGAGTTTAAGGCTCCAAGCCAGATAAAGCTTTGACTAAGTTCTGCTGAAACCATTATATCACAGTTACATTCATCATGACAATCTTTTCCCATTAGTTTCAAGGCAAATATTTCGGGGAGATTATATAATTTTATAGCAAGCATTAATATTTTTAAGTACATATATGTGTGTATATAACTATATCCAGCATTTGGATATGGGTGGATAGATAGATAGATATCCACATATCCACCATTTGGAACCTCAAAGGAACTTGCAAACACTTTTTAAAGTAAGTGGACTATGTCCAACATAATATGAGCAGGCCTCTACTCTAGGCAGGGGCCCTGCCTTCTTTTGTATATGGTCACTCTAGTATAGTGCCTGCAACTTTAATTGTTGTGATGAAGAGGGAATTTCACCAGGAACTAATTGCATACAAATGCCACTGGCTGAAGTTCCCTTTTCTCTACAGCTGTTAAAGTTACATGATCCCTGACCTGGATTTTATCTGGTCACCCTAGGGCTGGTCAGACAGCCTCAGGGGAGCTACTGTGACTTTCAGGTGGGTTGCAGAGGCTCCAGCCAAATTACGGAGAAATACGAAATATCCAAAGCCGCCTTCCCCAACTTAATGCCTTCCAGATGTTCTTGGACTACAACTCCCATCATCCTCACCCAGAAAGCCCAATGCTGGGCAGGGATTGTTGTAGCAACAAAAATCTGAAGAGCACCTGTTTCTGGGCAGCTGGTTTCAGGCATCTGCACACATCACGGTTGAGTCGAAAAGGGACCCCAAGCCTCTCCCCTTGAATGCAGGATTCAGCCCTAGGACATGTAAAGGAGCCTTAGATGGGAGGGCACCTGAGCATGTGCAGAGTCTTTTCCCACACCACTGCATCTCCCATATCTGGTATTAGGGATGAAGGCTTCCCAGGAGCTGAGTGTAAATTCTGAGCAGGTTTGACCCCTGGCAGCTCAAGGGTTTTCAGAACAGGCCCTGCTCATTCCTATCAGTAGCGCACTCTTACCTTGTACCCTTGGACAGCTATCGCCGTGCGGACCATGCTGGGACTTCCATGGTCCCAGGATCTGTGACACTCCACACACAGGGGGGCTTCACAGTCCTTGCAGAAGAGCTCCAGGGGCTGAGAGTGCTTCACGCCTTCTGGCAACCCGGCACACCAGGCTGACATTTTCATCGAGCTGTCCACCACAACCCCAAGACTTTGGTCACCGCCAGCTCAGACCGCAACAGGTTATACTTGAAGTTGGGTCCCCCCCAACCCCATCACCTTATACTTGCTTATATTGAACTACGTCTGCCATTTGGATGCCTACCTTCCTTTCTGTTTTAACCACCTTAAACAATTTGGTGTCTTTGGCCACTTCCCTGCTCAATCCTAATTCCAGATCATTTAGGAACAAGTTGAAAAGAATTGGCCCCAATACCGATCCCTGTGCCAGTATTTCACAGGGTGGTCTTCCTGCCTGCCCTGCCCTCTTCAAAATGTCATTGCAAGCGGACTCCCAGCAGTGGATTTGTAAAAATAGAAAGTAGGGAGAGAAAAAACAATGAGCAGATGTGGAAGGAAAGGTGGCCGTCTCCCCTCTGATTGAAAAGGCTGCTCTGCTAAGGGAGAAAGGGGCCTAAGGCCTCCGAGTGATTGTAAGGTTACTGAGCTCAGTGGGAAGAAACAGGCTTGTATTACGACAGTGATGGCAATCCGGGTAACTCTAAAGATCCAGGGCACAGCTCAAAAAGATCCCGGGTGGCCTGCCCATGTGGACACTCCTCAAACACAGCCCATACCCCTGTGAATAAGGAAAAACAACAGTCAATATGGCTGGGTTTTTTTAAAAAAAAATCTGCTCAAGAGATATGTTGCAATTGAGAAGATTAAGGGCAGGAGAAAAGGGACACAGTGAGAGCTATCATAATGCCACCATCACAACATTAAAGGCACATACTGGCATCTCCTCTTGCAAGTAGCTCGGCACCCTTAGAATAAAGCGAACTAGACTTCTGAGCACACCCCAACAGTCTCAAAACTGTTATAAACCGTTTTAAAGCAGTAGTGTAGATAGGCTCTTGGACAAGATCGGGCTGCAAAGCAAGCCGAATATGGACATTCACTTGACCTCCAAGCCTGGCCAAAGCAATAGCAGCAATGCACAGTATCTGCAGCAATCTTGTGGAGCAGACAAAGCGACTCCTTTGATTCAAGCGCGTTTCTGAGGAAATTCCACCCTCACAGGAAGAGGACGAAACAGCAGGCAACGAATTCGAAATACTCGCCGTCAAAGCTGCAGCCACTCCGGTGCGAAACCTGCCGGAAACACCGAGCCTCACTCCCTCTCTCCACGTGGCTCTGTTGATAAACCACCGGGTCCTCCTTGTGAATGGGGAAGCCCGGTGGGCGGGGCCACCTGGCTGTGCGTCGCAGTCAATCAGCAGCTCCTGGGACGGAAATCCCCGTTATAGTAATACCCAGGCAGCTAAAGATAAAGGTGGAGTTCTCGCAAGGCCCCATTTCCGGTCTCTTTTTGAAATCGCAGGTTGAGGACAACTTCTCTTCTGCATATTAAGTGACATCAGAGCATCTTTGTGACATAGGGCGGGAAATAATTTAATAAATAAATAAAGTCTAAACTGATAGTTTACGTTTGATGGGGACGTACTAAAACAAATGACAGTACTTGCCCGTAGGGAAACCATACTTGCCCAAAGGGATCCTTTGGACAGCACTTGCTGTCCTATGGATCCCTATGGGCAAGTGCTGTCCTATGGTTCCCTATGGGTAAGTATGGATCCTCTATGGGCAAGTGCTGTCCTATGGATCCCTTTGGGCAAGTATGGTTTCCTTATGGGCAAGGGCTGTCCTATGGATCCCTATGGGTAAGCATGGTTTCACTATGGGCAAGGGTGTCCTATGTTTCCCTATGGGCAAATGCAGTCCTATGGATCCCTATGGGTAAGTATGGTTTCCTTATGGGCAAGTATGGTTTCCCTATGGAGAAGTAATGTCATTTGTTGTAGTACTTCCCTGTTTGATGCAGCAATACAAGTCACACACCATGCTGTCTAGGAAAGCCTTCCCCAACCTTGTTCTCTCCAGGTGTTTCTGACTTTAATACCCATCAGTGCTAGCCAGCATGACCAATGGTTAGGAATGCTAGAAATTGTAGTCCAGAACATCTGGAGGGCACCAGGTTGGGGAAGAGTATGCTTAACTGGAAAACCCAAATAGGGGAGCAGCAGGCATATACTGAAAACGCCTTAGTGGTGCAAATCCAGAGTGCGCTAACAGCCTATTTCTAAGCATATTTATCTCAAGGTATGTTTGACGGTGATCTTTCCTAGCGTATTTTTAGATAGGCAGGGTAGAAATTGAAATAATAATAATAATAATAATAGGCGAGCCTTCTCCATTTTTAATTTTTCCCTTCCAAAAAACATAAAAACAGCAGTAAATTGGGCTTCTTTGCATAGAGATTTTTCCTAGAATGTTACAACAGCCTCCCTGAGTAGAAACAATGATGTTTTGGTGGCTTTGTATGGATTTTTAGACTTATTATGGCTTGTGGAGGTGGGAGGCATTGCCTGGGGACGCCCATTTGGAGTTCTCCCTTCCTTAGAACAGACCAGGGTGTCAAGAAAATTAGGGAGCAGTGCTGTGGTCCCCAAAGGTCGTCTCGGCAGCCATAGGATCTTTGGGAGCCCCAGATCCAAGGTCGGAAAGAGGGCTTTGACATTGGAGCCAGGAAAACTCACTCCTGGGCCCCCTCCGCTTCACAACTAGCGCAGAGAGAACCATGGTGGCTGCTTCTCCGAGTTTGCAAAAGTGTCCTTGGTAAAGGGGGGCATTTATGTGGATGGGGAGCGGAGAGGGGCCGGCCTACACAGTATCCCCAGGCCCTAATCCTTACGCAGAAGGCAGTGTGGGCTTCTGGCAGCCATTCGACTCACGGGGCCCTCTCTGCCCTCTGCCTGGGCTTCTGGTGACCAAACAGGGGGCGCCATCCACCCGAGACCGCCTCCACCTCGATGATGGAGCAAGGACAGACGGCAGTTGTCAACCCGCTCCAGCATAAAGAGTCGGTGTTAAGTTCCCGACTCTTTAAATATAGAGCTTCGCAGGAAAAACCCGCTGTGGCTTCAAGGTGGCTTCTTTGCGTCATATAACCAATGCAGCGCCACTGCACAGCCATCGTGGGGCTTTTAAAATGTATAGACAGCCACTGTCTTCAGGGATTGAGCAAGCATTCTCCCCTCCCCCCACTTGTCTCAGGAGGAAAAGCTGACTGAAGCAGGGGGGAGGGGTGACAGGAATGCTCCCCACTTCGTTAGATTCCTCTGTACCCCCCCATGCGCACACACTCACATACATTAGACATGTTGAGATACTTAAGGTTTCATACAGCGTTTATTAATTTTTTAAAAATATGTTTTACCTCTTTAAATGCACTTTGAAATTGACTCATGAGCAGGAGGTGGACTCTTGAGTGACACAAGGGACAGCCAATCTCTCCTGATCAAAACTGGCCTCTCCTTAAACAGAGTGCGTGGAGGGGGGCCTGCCTTAGCTCAGCCCTGCGGAGGAGGCCCGAAGTGTGTCGGGGCTTTAAGTGGGTTTTGGGACGTCTCTCCCCACCCTCTGACCACTTTAAGGAGAGAGGGTCAGGTGGGATTTCCCCCACACTGTAAAGAAGGGGAGAAGGGTCTCCCCAGAGAATGGAGAAGCTGGGAACATATAGATCAGAGCCGCAGTATCTGCATCATGGAAGGCCACCCGTCCCCCATCATAGTTCAGACTCACATGGATCCTCTTGGGCTCATCACTCAGGGAAAGAGGAAATCTGTCAGAGAGGTCTGAGGCCCTGTACTCACCATGGAATTTCCCCATATCCCATATCCCTCCCTGCAGATTAACATCTATCCCACCCTTCCTCCTCACAGACTTTCTGGCGACCCCCACAGACCATCCCCCCTCGCTCCCCACGACGACTTCCCAGAAATGTCTTCCTGCTGTGAATCCCGCACTTCCCAACACAAACGGCATTCAGTCAAATCTCTCAGGGCTATTGGGCACGTTTTGACATTCTTTTCCAAACTTTACACTCTTATGATGCTCAGACAGGATGAGCCAGGGATACGCTGTGTCTGGATCCAGAGATACATTTGCTGTGAGAGGTGGGGAGAAAGAAGAGGAAAGAAAATTTTACAAATGGAATTTACCAGAACGTTATGTCCTCATCCGAGTGACACATCACAGGAATTACCTTTCCCCTAAAAACAAAGGGAGGCAGATGACTTCCCAACCTTTGATGGCTTTAAAGGAAAATTAAACGAATTGAGAGTTAGGCACTTCAAACCACTTTCAAAGTATTATATACTGCTTGGTGTAGTCCTGGCCAACAGAGACCTTATGGCAATGATTGGATGACTAGGCTGTTTCTACACCAGGCTGTTTGCCTGGGATGGCCCCAGGCTGGTCCCTGTGTGCCGTTGGTGTGTATTAGGTACTTCCAGGATCACTCTCCCTCCCTCCCTCTACACCCCTATGGTGTAGAAAGAGCCTTAGAGAAAAGGAAAGAGTTCCACCTGCCTTGTCACCTGGAGGAGCTCCTCATCCCCCTCAGTCGACTGGGGCCACGGGTGGAAGCAGAATGCTGAACTGGACAGACCCTTTTCCCCAGTCAACAGTTCTTTTGTCAAAGGAACTAAGGATGTGTGCTTGTGTGTGTACAAAATATATGGAAATGAACACAGAATATAGAATTGTGTCATTTAGAGTTTGAATGAATGGGGTAATTTAATGTAATGCAAGCAGGCAACTTTCACACATGGCCCCGATCCCTCCGCCCCTCCATTAATTCTGTGCTTCTATCATATCCCACAGTTTACCTTTCTTCAGCTGAAGTCCAGATACTAGAGAGCCTGGGGAAAGAAAGGGAATAGAGACAAAAGGTCACTCCCACCTGCTTAAAGCAAATCTTGGAACAACCCCGTCCCTCAAAATCACTTGATGTCATTATTTTGTCAATTCCTCCCATTCTCTCAAGTAAAGCCTTGTGAGAATTCTGGCATGCATCTCAGAGTGCTGGTAGCAACTGGGCTTGGAAGTCACAAAAACCCATGAGGGCTTATATAAACCACAATGGCTTATTTAACCCATGGTGGCTTGTCATCTGTTTGAGATTTTTTAATCCATGATGGCTTATTTGGCCAAAATAACCCACACAGCTAACCCACGGTCTGTAGTAGAGTATATTTAAACCATAGTGAGTTATTGTTTTATCTGGAGGTCACTGTGGATAGTTTTGTTCGCTTATGGAGTTGCGCAGTCACAACGGCTGCCGCTCTGCTCTTCCCCAGCTTTAGCACTTAGGAACACTTTAAAGGGACCAAGCCAGCCATGTCAATCATGGGAAATAAGCAATTTCCCCATTGGGAACCCCATTAGTGTGAACAGCGGAAATGCATATTCACTTTTGCACTGAAGCTCGATAGCCTTTTCCTGATGTTGGGAGTCACTTAACGGGACCAAGCCCACAGCGTCAATGGGGGTGCGGATCCTGAAAATTGCCACGGCTATGGGAATAACCCCCTTTTCAGGGCACCTGGGAGTTTTGCTCCTTTCATAGTTAGTATGCAGGGTTCTGTCAACGGGTGAAAAGGTGCCACTGCTCAGCCAAGAGGACTGCATTTGGACAGGGGGATGATTCAGGTGACACACAGGGGCCTAATAAGCTACTCACAATAGCTTATTAGACCACTCGTGTGGTGGGGGATCTTTGGTCATTTGCAAAGCAAGCTACAGTGAGTAGCTTATTAAGCCACCATGGCTTAAACTGACATCCAAACGCGTCCCCGGAGGGAAATCGCCTCCCCCACAAATATTCAAGTTTGTCTTCTCCTAATGGGAATTTCCTCAATGTTCCCAATTAGACATGTTAGTGGAGTTTGAATACTTAAGAATACATGTGATATGTTTGCTGGAGCAATTTGAACCAGAACCCTTTCCACAATGAACTCATTGGGCTTCTTCGCATGTCACGACAGCCCACCATGGCTTAATTTACCCATCGGGACTGTTCCATTGTCCCTAAAAGAAGCTATGGAGCATTTCAGGTTTGCCTAACCCTCAAACAACCCATCATACTTGGGTTTACATTACATAAGCCATGGCAATCTGGGAACCTGTGGATGCCATACAAAAATGGTGTTTGCAGGCTCCTGGCAAGGCATGAGAGCCCCCATGGGTAAATTCAGCCACAGTTGATTGTCATATCATGCAAGCCAGGTCATTTTGTCTTCTCAACAGAAAAAGGAAGTTCACCATTTTACCAACTCTGCCAACATTATAAGTGACCTTTAACACCCATATCTGGAACAATTCAAAACACGATGTGAAAACCTTTGCAACCACTCTTTGGTACCTTTGAACTGCTTCATGAAGCTCTCCAGAAAGAGATGTATGTCAGAGAAGTTCCAGATCCTCCACTTCAGTGCAGGGGAGAAAACCACGGATTTCTCAAATTCACTTTCCTCACACCTGGAAGACAGAAACAAACGTTAAGAACATAAGACATGCCATGTTGAATAAGACCAAGGGTCCATCTAGTCCAGCACTCTGTTCACACAGTGGCCAACCAGCAGTCGACTAGGGGCCCACAAAGCAGGACATGGAGAAACAGCTCCCTCTCACCCATGTTCCCCAGCAACTGTTGCACACAGGCACATAGACGCTGGAGGTAGCACACAGCCATCAGAAGTAGTAGCCACTAATAACCGTCTCCTCCAGGAAATTATACCATCCCCTTTTAAAGCCATCCAAATTGGTGGCCATCATTATGTGCTGTGCAAAGAAGTCCTTCCTTTTATCTGTCCTGAATCTCCCACCAATCGGCTTTACGGGATGACCCCATTGGGTTCTAGTATTATGGGATTACGAGAAGAATGCCTCCCTATCCACAATCTCCACACCATGCATCATTTTGAACACGTCTATCATGTCTCCCCTTAGCCTCTTTTTATCCAAGCTGAACAATCCCAGATGTTGTAACCTTCCCTCATAGGGAAGAAACTCCAGCCGCTCAATCAGTTTAGTTGCCCTTTTCTGCACTTTTCCCAGCTCTACAGTATCGAGCTGTCCGCCACAACCCCAAGATCTCTTTCTTGGTTGGTCACCACCAGCTCAGATTCCATCAGGTTATACTTGAAGCTGGAATTTTTTTTTTTTCCCCAATGTGCATCGCTTTACACTTGCTTACAAGGAACCCCATTTGCCCTTTGGATGCCCACTTTCCCTGTTTGGAGACATCTTTTTGGAGCTCCTTGCAATCTCTTTTTCTTTTAACCACCTCATCGGCAAACTTGGCCACTTCACTGCTCACTCCTAGTTTCAGATCATTTATTAACAAGTTGAAAAGAATTGATCCCAATACTGATCCCTGTGGGATCCCACTATTTACTTCCTTCTATTGGGAGAATTTCCTAATTTGTTCCTGCTCTCTGCTTCCTATTCTTTAGGCAGTTGCTGTTGATCCATCTTCTGCAGAATCCAGAATTCCCCAAAGAAAGGGAGAAGGGAGGAAGGGAGTGGCAGAAATCCAAGGGACACAGGCAGCTGCAGAGAGGCAGGAGGGATGGAGATGCTTTGCAGAGGAGACTCTCCATCACTATGGCTTTGAAATCCCCAAAGCCCAACCAGACATCATGAAGAAGAATCAATGGCTGCTGCCATGCAGTGGTGTAGCTGGGCCTGGGTTTGGGGGGAGATGCATAGAGCCTTGAAGTCCTGGGGGTCTCCAAATGACCACCCAGAGAGCAGCAGATGATCAGGGCAGTGACAAACATGTAAACGTCTGAACGGACAAAGTCCAGATTGTTCACAGCAATCAGGATTGGCCCATATTTGTGTAATGCGATGGTCCTTTGTGTGAGAACAGGGGGATTGCAAGTTCAAAAAGATGTTATTACTTTCATTGGTGGAACCCACAATCCCACACACCCCAAGCAGCCTGAAGGGCCAAACTCCAGTCATGCTGTCCTGAGCCTTCTCAGTATCATGAGGCATGAAGGGAAATGAGTGGGATCCACTTACCCCTTCAACGTGCCTTTTATATCCTAGAAGAAAAATAAATAAATAAAAGGGAACTCAGTAAATACCACAGTATGTAGGAAATTGTTGACAAAACAAATTCCTTGAGAGAAGTGGGGTCATTTCAGTGCTGTGCAAAGCAATCAATTAAAAATGCTTAGAAACTGAAGCAGATACACATATATTGGACAAGAATTCTCAAAACGAGTCAATACCAAACATCTAACTAGACCAGCCTTCTATTCCCAAAAATTTCAAGAGCTAAAGCTACAAGGATTAATTAAAGGCTGCCTCTACAAGAGAGGTTTAATGCGCTTTGAAGGTTCATTAAAAATTTTACCTCTACAAGAACGGAGCGCAAATCGGGCGTAGAGGCGTGTTATCTCTCCGATAATGCGCATTTTCGAATGCGCGTTAAATCGCGAGTTTTATTTTGCTCCGGCCGTTAAAGCGCATTTTTCCCGTGTGAACAAGCGCTTATGCGCATTAACTTCTTGTAAAGCGCTTTTTGGACATCTATTAATGCGTTTCGCCGCCTCTCGCCGCCTCCCGTGCAGAGGGATTAGGAGTAAATGCGCGTCTGCGATAATGCACATAATCGCCGAACCGGGCGCAAAAGCGAATCCTTGTAGAGGGAGCCCAAGACAGGGTAGCCCTGAAAAGCCTCACTACATATTTTCCAGTTTATACAGGGTAAGCTACCAATACAATCTTGTTTTTTCAAAAATTCAATCTAAGAAGGAAGTCAAGACAGAAAGCAACTGAAATGCAAGAATCTGACAACAATGTTCTCTGAATTATCAATAAATTCTTAGTGAATGAAGAATGGCAATTTCAGACTAAATGGCTAGCAGGGAAACAAACCTATAGTTCTGAAAAGGTTACTACATTACACTGTTCCTCTTTTATATGGTCTTGCACATAACAAACCCATTACCTGCAATATTAATTGGGCCTCTCCGTGTCTTGGGTAACTAACAAAAGCACACAAAAGGTTCAGAGCCTCTTTTCCCAGGAAGAGAAGCCTTGGCTAGTTTTGCCGTCTTACCTGCAGGAGTTCACTCACAGGCTGTTGACTCTTCTCCTCCATTTCCTGCATCCTTCTTTCCACAGAAGAGAATTTCTCCAAAATTTTGGCCAGGTGCTCATCCCGTTTCCTTGCAATCTCCTCCTCCACCTCGTCCATCTGGGCCAGCAGAAGCTTCTCTTGTTCTTCGAGGAACTGGCGCAGTTGTTGGAACTGAACCACTGTCTTTTCCCTCTCGGCTCCCACTTGCTCCTGGAACAAGCAGGTGAAAAGAAGTCAGGAATTGAATGTGTTCCTCGAGTGTTACAGGACAAGATAAGGAAATCACACATGAAGGACTCTTCCAGACTATACAAAGAGATTCTGTCAACACTATTTATTTATTTATTTGTAACGTTTGTATACTGCCTTATTGGCTAAATAGCCATGCAATGTTAAAACAAAAACACTAAAAACTTTAAAACTACACATGTAGGGCCTGTTCTGACAAACACCAACCCATGGTTTACATGACACGCTAAGCCATAATGTTTAGCTCAAAATGCTTAACCACCAAGGCTTAGTGTATTATGTGAACAGGGGCTTGAAAAGACTAAATTGAAAAGTGGATCTTTATACACTTTCTAATCGCCAAAAGACTGTTGGTTACACATAGTACTTGATGGAGCACATTCCCTAATTTTGGGAGAGAAAGCCCTTGCACGTGTTCCTGACAGAAGTCTCCTTTGGGTTATGGGGCACTCAAAAGAGCCTCTTCTGCATTAGCTAAGGAAAGAGGTTTCAGTAGACTTCCAAGGGGCCACCCTTAGCATACCTTTGATAAACATTTTAAGGGAGATCAGATCCGGTTATTCCAAATAATAAAGTTTCTGGGGAGCCGGGCTCCCTTGGGGCTTTATGCTCTTTGGCATATTTCATTTTTTCCAGATATTTCTTTCTTGGACACATTCACTTTCCGTTAACAGTGACACTTACAAGCAGGTCTTGGCTTTCCTTTTCTGTGTCTGCTCTACATCCCAGAATTTTCTCTCTCTCCTTCCTCAAAATCTTCAGGCAGCTACAGATCCGATCCTGGAGGGAAGACAAAAGTGCCAGTTTGGTTCCTCTGTAGACATTTTACTCAGTATTAGTATATTTAAAATGCTTCTGAGAAACAAAGTCAAGCAAATTTTTAAATATGTCCCCCTCTGCCTTCCAGTACTGGTTGTGCCTGCAGGGACTTCCCAGCTGTCTCTGCCTTTATCACGCTAAAGCAATATGTTGAATAGGTTATGACATCCAGTTGGAGTGTGGATTTATCACTCCTTCAGACGGTAAAGGGAGGAACATTGTACTCCGTGAAATGGGGAGTGATTTACCCCTTGTAAAATCATATGAAATCCACGGGACCCATTATTGATTTTGTGCATCCGAGTTTTATCCAGCCCTGTCTCACAGCTCTCCCAATTCAGGGCGGGACCCATTTCAGTGCCTCAACCCTACCCTTCCCTCGGCACTCACACACTCCCCTCCTGGCACCTCTCAGAACATCCCTCAGTCCATGAAATGGGGAGTCATCTTTACCTTGTACTCCTGGACAGCCTCCTGCACGGGAACCACCTTGTGACCTCGGTGCTCCTTTGATACGTTGCACACCACGCAGATGGGGAACTCGTCATCCGTGCAGAAGAGTTTCAGGGGCTCCTGGTGCAACTCGCAGACTTTGCGCCCTCCCTGCTCTGGCTTCATCTCTTTAGCAATCTCCACCATATTGGCCAGCTGCCTGTTCGGCTTCAGGCTCCCCTGCTGAACTTTCTCTCGGCACTCAGGACAGGCGGCAGCTTGTAAGGGTGAATTCCTCCAGCACTTCTCGATGCAGGCGCGGCAAAAGTTGTGCCCGCAGTCCAGCATCACTGGATCCATAAAAAAGTCCAGGCAAATGGAACAAGTCGCTTCGTCTCGAAGCCTCTTCCTGGGGCTTTCAGCAGCCATGGCGCCAAGCAAAGACCAGGACGACGCAAACAGGCTGTTTCGTTTCTCCTGCCAGTTCCTCCTCTCCTCCCAAGCGGTGCTTAGCCTCAGGCAGGATGGGCCGTTCCTCTTCTGGAAGGGCTGAAAGTGGACAAGGAAGAGAAGGAGGGACTTTGAAGACACAGAAACGTAGGAAGGGAGCGCAGCAAGAGCCTTGGAGTTGCCCCGTCCAAAGGCAGGGCTGTGCAGAGCTGGTAATATGCCCAGGCCAGATGGGAAGTGTGTGCCCCCCCCCCATTTCAAACTGCTCATTAAGTATTTTTTAATCAGTGGCACTGATTCAGTGCTAAATACATATATGAACTAGAACGATTTATAAAAAAGATAATGGAAAGCATTCTTATTCAAGAAGCATTCTTATTATCCAGCGACTCTGCGAGTAGGATTACACTGGATCAGTTTCAGTTGGTGAGTACCGAGGACGTGGACAAGGTGCTTGGATTTGTGAGGAGGACGACTTGCCCTCTCGATCCCTGTCCTTCTTGGCTGGTCGTCCAGGGAGGAGATGCAGTTAGATCACATCTACAACATATTATTAATGCATCTCTCAGGGAGGGTAGTTTTCCATCATGTTTGAAAGAAGCGGTGGTACGGCCACTTCTAAAAATGCCCTCCCTGGATCCCCTGGACCTTAATAACTACAGGCCAGTATCAAACCTTCCATTTTTGGGCAAGGTGATCGAGAGGGCGATTGCCTTCCAACTCCAGGCAGTATTGGATACTGATTTTCTAGACCCATTTCAAACTGGCTTCAGGACAGGATACGGAGTTGAGACCACTTTGGTCACCTTAGTGGATGATCTACGCCTGAATATTGACAGGGGGAGTGTGTCCCTGCTGGTACTCCTGGACCTCTCAGCGGCGTTCGATACCATCGACCATGTTACCCTTCTGGAGCGGCTGGGGGAATTGGGAATCAAGGGCACTGTGCTTCAGTGGTCCCGATCCTATCCTTGGGCAGGTTCCAGATGGTGATGCTTGGGGATAGCTGCTCTTCAAAAAAGGAGTTGCTATGTGGTGTACCACAAGGTGCCATCCTTTCCCCAATGCTGTTTAACATTTATATGAAACCGCTGGGAGAGATCATCTGGAGGCATGGGGCGGGGGGCTATCAATACGCTGATGACACCCAAATATATTTCTCTATGCCTTCGACAACATCGTCAGCTAAGGATAGTGTGTCTCCTCTGAATGAAAGCTTGGAGGTGGTAATGGGCTGGATGAGGAAAAACAAACTGAAGCTGAATCCAGACAAGATGGAGGTGCTCGCTGTCAAAGGCCCCAACCTGGGTTTGGAGGTGTGTCAACCAGTTCTGGATGGGGTTACCCCCACCCCCACCCGAAAGACTGTGTTCGCAGCTTGGGGGTACTCCTTCGCTCCAAATGACAGCCCAGATATATGCGATGGTCAGGAGTGCGTACTATCAGCTTCAGCTGATACGCCAGCTGCGCCCCTTCCTAGAGTTGGAAGACCTAAAGAAGGTAGTGCACACTCTGATAACTTCGAGGCTCGACTTCTGCAATGCGGTGTACATAGGGCTACCTTTGTGCCTAGTCCGGAAGCTTCAACTTGTTCAAAATATGGCAGCCAGGTAGGTCACCGGTACATCTAGGGGTGACCACATTACACCAGTTTAAAAATCGCTTCATTGGCTGCCAATCAGTTTCTGAGTGAAGTATAAAGTGTTGGTTATTACCTTTAAAGCCCTACATGGTTTGGGTCCAGGTTACCTGCGGGATCACCTTCTCCCGTATAATCCGCCTCGCACACTCAGGTCCTCTGGGAAGAACTTACTCAAATCAGCCAGAACTAGGCTGACAAGTGTTACCCAGAGGACCTTCTCTTCTACTGCTCCCAGACTGTGGAATGGTCTGCCGGAGGAGATTAGACAAATTAGCAGTCTTCATGAATTTAAGAGAGTCATGAAGACTGCTCTCTTCCGGCAGGCCTATCCAGTTGAATTTTAAGATGTTTTAATGATGTATTGGTTTTTATTTGTTTTTAATATTTCAACTATTTTGTGATTTTTGTGTTTTATAATTGTTGTTGTTCCCAGCCTTGATCCAGAGGGAAAGGCGGGTTATAAATAAATAATAATAATAATAATAATAATAGTAATAATAATTATTATTATTACTACTTCACATTCAGAAATGCTTTATGTGCTTTTCTTTGGGCAAATTCATCAATAACAACAGAAAAATCAAGCAACTTTGTCTTGTCACTGTTAATGTCCATTCAAACGTTCTTGCACCATTGTGGACCGAAAGTATGACTTGATACGTTTTAGGACACTGAAGCTCCTCTCATTAGAGGCCACTGTTGCTGGCAACGTCAGAAAAATGTGCAACGCGATGAGGACATTTGGGAAAACATTGCCCAATCCCAAGTTCAATATTTTGCCATAAATTTTCTTCGGTAAAATACCATCAATTTTGAAATTCACATCAAAAATTCTTTTAAGAAGCACTTCACTCTGGATGTCAGTTGAAATATGACTTTGATATCGCAGCTGAAACTGAAGCCTCATCTACAAGAATTCGCCTTTACGCCTGGTTAGGCGATTATGCGCATATTCGCAGAAGTGTATTTACTCTTAATACCTCTGTATGAGAGGCAACGAAGCGCATTACTGGACGACCGAAACGCGATTTAAACTGTTGACATGCGGAAAATTGCTTGTTCACATAGTCAAAATGCGCTTTAACGTCCGGAGCAAAATAAAACTCGCTATTTAACACGCATTCGATAATGCGCATAATCGGAGAGAAAACGCGCCTCTACACCCAATTTGCGCTCCGTTCTTGTAGATGTAAATTTTTAATGCGCCTTAAAGGAGCTTTAAATGCCTCTTGTAGAGGCAGCCTGATTAGCTTTTTGTGACAACTCATTCTCATCTAGCTGCTTAAAGTGCCACAAAAAATCACAAAGTCTACAAATGTCCTTGATTGCAGAAAAGCGACGTGAAAGGCCATCGATAACAATGTCAATTATGTTGAAGAACACATTCACCCTGAAGTAATTTTCGGCATCCTCTTGAGTTGGGTACCCCCTGCGAGTAGAAAAAATACCTGGCACACCATCAATTTTGCTTGCCACAAGCCATGCTTCTTTAAGTATATCGTCCCATTTCTCTCTCAGTTTCAGGATATCTGCCCATAGTTGATCAGTGTTGTCCCTTTCCACATCTAATGTGGCATCAAGAGATTTTATTACCAAGTTGACCTCATGGATCATTGTGAGAACTTTAACCCAAATGGCTGACATCTGTACACATTCAAAGGTATCCAAGTATTTTTGACACCCCAAAGATCAGACTTACACTCTGCTGTCAAATTAGTAAGTTCACTCAGCTCTGCCACTGCATTTCTAACAGTATCCAAATGCCAGGCAATTGGTCTTACACAGTCAATTCTGGCTGACCACCTTGTCTTTGACATTTTATGCAGTGAGCCAGGAAGGTGGTTTTTCACTATCTCCCAGCGCTGTGGGCTTGAACTGAAGATATTGAACATTTTCTGTATTGTTCCAAAGAATGTCATAGCTTCACTGAAGGTTTCAGCACAATCCGTACCAATGATCTTCGGAGTATGATTTGTACAACTGGAGAAAATGCAGTTTTCATTCTTCTCTTTTAAGATAGCCTGCACACCACTGTACTTTCCTGCTATATTGGAGCCATTGTCACATGATTTGACAGTCTTCAAAGTTCAGACTGAGACTTACTAAGAAGTCTAAGATGTTCTCTGCAATTTCTTCACCCGTCTTTTTGGAAAATTCATGAAATGCAACAAAGCGTTCTTCTATTGAAAAATTGGTATCTTCCCTCTTCACATATCTGATGATGAATGATAGCTGTTCTTTGTGAGAACTACCAGGCGTTCCATCAACAGCAATTGCAAAATACTTTGCAGCTTTTATTTCTTCAATAATGCTCTTTTGCACAAATGAGCCACAGATTTAATTGAACTCATTTTGCATGTTGTTTGATAGGTAGTGTACTTGGAGCCGTGTTTGATTCTCCTGTGCATTCCGTACACATGTAACATGTTCGGCTAATGCTGAATCGTATTTGCTCAGAAGCTCAACAATTCCAAAACAAAATCCATTATGGCTATCGCCAATTTGTTCAGAAGAACCACGGAAAGAGAGCCCCCTCTCTGCCAAAAATAGGATGATATCCAGAAGGCAATTTAGAATTTTCTTCCATTTATCACTTTCAGCCTTGAGCTGGTCAACAACATAATTATCAATCGAAGAACCGCTCCTTGCTGCCCTTCTTGCGTCTTTCCATGCAATATAGTTCTCCTCGTGCAAGTTCGAATTTTCATGGCTTGGAATGCGATCCTTTAATTTTCTCCAGCCTTTCTCACTACTACATCCTGGATGATTGGTTAATACACTGACATTAGAAGAAACATCCCCCTTGGTAAACAAAAAACAGGGTGCACAACACAATGACTGTTTCACTTGGCCCCATACAGCCAGTCTCGTTTATATTTCTCTCCATCTGTCACTGTTACTGTAAAAAGGCGAGTTGGAAGTGCGTAATTATCCTTATCGTTGGGAAAATCAGTTGGTACTTTAAAGTCCTGAACTTTTAGAAATGATTCAGTGTCAATTCTATTCATCTTATCAATCAGTCCAATGGCGATTTTTTGTGATGTGTCGGGGTTTGTTCCACCTGCAGACACTTTTTTGTTATTATCAGCTGGCAGTTTGGGTTCCAGTTCCACTGTTTCCTGTATCAGTTTATCAACAGTTTCTGGAGTATCACCTTCTGTAGCTGGTCTTGCTGGTCCAACAGCCTGGTTATCATCATCATCAAGATCAGCGTCATGGTCAATCTCGTGATGTGTAGACGGTCCAGCTTGGAGGAAGTCAGTAATTGGTTTTATCTTTTTGAGAACTTCTTGTTGCATTCTGGCACGCTTCCTCTTTGCTGCGCCACTGTCTTGTTTTTTCATTCTGACAAAACTAATCTGAAAAAATATATATTAAGTAAAACACCTTAATCCCCCTTGACTCTCTTTTAGGCTGACCATGGAAACCAAAATAGGAGGACAACATGGCCGCCCCAAGGGCGCGTGCCCACCAACATGTCCGTTCTACATAACACCTTCATATTAAGCCTGTTCTACAACACCTCAATGTCGAATTAGAAATTAACATTTATTTTTAGTTGCTGTACAAATAGAAGCAACAACATTAGAACAGTCCTCCATCATTATTAAACATTATCATCATCATCACCCTCACGGTATCCTCATCATTATTATCATTATCATCAACATTACCTCACCCTCCGCTCCAGAGATTATATGCCATGGAGAAGATTGAGGAAAGAGACCCAGTAAAGACAACCATCACAACTTAGGCAAATATATCCCCACCCCGCATGCGGCATGGCCTTCTAGAGTTTGTAGTCTGACCGTGGTATTCACAACAGACGGCTTCTGCGCTGTTTCCACAAGGCGGGCTCCTCACTTCTTGATGGGCCACTTACGCTACAGAAGCAGTAGCGTTAGCTGGAGGGACCTCCTCATCAGAGTGCCCCCTCAAAATCGTGGGGCCCAGGCCAACTGGCCCCACTGGGCTCCCCTCTTCCCTGCCCTATCCACAGCAAACTGAGCAGGCACATAGCTCACCTGCTCACAGCCCTCCCTGTTATGGGGATATATATGGCATTGCTATTTAAACATACAATCCTGGTGTCAAAATTTCCATCTATACACATGATTGTATTATGTAATTGTACATGCAAATGAGTGTCTTCTTTTATCCTCCTCTGCAGCGATACATTCCCTCTTGCTTGGCGATGTGGCAGGAGCCACGGAAGGGCAGCAGTTCCGCAGGGCCTCTGAAAAGGGCCTTTCCTGCATCTGGAGCTGGCAGGGACTGAGCCTCGGACCTTCTGCATGCAAAGCATCTGCTCCGTCTCTGAGCAACAGGCCCAACCAGTGGCCTGGGAGGGGAACAGGGACTCTGTGGGGCCACGGAAGAGACTGGAAGGCTAAGCCAAAAGCAGAACTCTGTATCTCTGCCTTGTTCCCATGTTAAGTATGTGTTTTCTGGCTATGTGAAAAATTATGTACTCTGAACCTGTATGAAAGTACTCCATCATCTCACAGATAAGTACATTCTTGTGTCCCTGTAGCAGACAGTGCTAAGCAGCCCACAGCGGTTGGGGCCAACCCCAATCAGGCCACAAGAGCATCACAAACAATAGAAGAGCTGGTCATTTCAGGGGGCCAAAAATTAGGGAGAGCCACATCACAAGGCAAAGAGCATAAGACAACTCTTTGTGGTACATTGTTATTGATGAAGTATGCATACGGTTTAAAACCTGTAGAGTGCATTTGTCCCATTTTAGAGATGGGGAACACTGAAGAATGCAGATAAATTCCTTGTCCAAGGGAGATGCAGAATCCACAGCACTGACATCTCTCCTGTTAACCCCTCGATATGGATTCAACATACTGATTACAAGACCAACAAATGTTATAGGCAGAAAATTCTTAAGCATACAAGGAAGGAATGATGTACAAGAGGATCTACCCTTGTACTCCATTGTTGAAGAATTCATTATGTCATGGGTTTGGAGAGGGTCTCAATGACCTTTCAGGAGTCCCTTACAGCTCAGTGACTCTGATTGTAAAGAGTTTCCGGATCTCTTCCAGCTCTATAATCCTCACGTATAAGATTTCTGCAACTAGATGGATCAGTGTGGGTTCCCTGGGGCAATTCCCCAAAGACCTCACAGAGGAGGATGGATAGCCAATAACATTCTGCTGCTGTGTTTTAATAGAAGCTGGTATGCCCAAGAAGGCATCGGTCAGATTGAGACGAGGAACATCTTCTCGCTCCATCCAACTAGGTGGTTTCCCAAACTTTAATGGGAGGATTTGAGTTTCACCAGATCAAGAGAGAACACAATGGCTGGTTTTGGACGACACAATAAGCAATGAGGGGAAACAATTGTCAGTTGTGTTTCTTATTGTGTCGTGTGGAGGGTTACATACCACGCACACACAACTGACAGTATGCTATTATGCCCAATTAAGCAACAGAGAGAAACAACAGGCTTGCACGTTGTTTAGCCCGAAGCCCCGTTGTTTAAAGTGTCGTCCGAAACCAACCAACCCCTCTCTCTGTGGACTATTCCGTTTGGGAATAGAGTTCTGCCAGCCGGAGCAGCTGAAAACCCCCGGCTGCTCTATACAGCCAGCAGAACTCGCAGTGCATGCTGGGATACGGCTGGAGGACTGAGGGAGGGAGCAGACGTAGCAACCAAGATAGCCACCGGAACTTTCAGCTGCACAAGCACCAGAGCTGCAGCATGTGGTGTGTGGAGCTCCGCCTACCTAACGCACGGTCAGAACCCTATTAACCCCTTCGTTGCCTAATGTGTCGTCCGAAACCAGCCAATGGATTTATAGAACAGAGCCCACTCAGTAAAGTAACTGATTGAGGTGAGGGGGCTGAGAGCTTCTTCCTTTTTTAAAAAACTATAAACCTGCAGCTCTATAGGAGAAATTAAAGTGGAGGGGGAGAAACAAACCTGTGGAGCCTGATTAAATCCTTTGCTGTGGTGAAGCTACTGCACTTCTGCAAAAAGCCAAAGGTACCAGTTTGGTGAAGTAAGAACATAAGAAGAGCCTTGATGCTGGATCAGACCAAGGGTCCATCTAATCTAATATTCTGTTCACACAGTGGCCAACCAACTGTCAACCATGAACCCACAAGCAGGACATTGATACAACAGCACCTTCCTGCCCATGTTTCCCAGCAACTGATGTACACAGGCATACCGCCTCAGAGGGTGCCTCTACAAGAGCGATTTAAAGCTCTTTCAAGGCGCATTACAGATTTTACCTCTACAAGAGCGGAGCGCAAATCAGGGGTTGAGGTGCTTTTTATCTCCGCTTATGTGCATTATCAAATGCACATTAAATAGTGACTTAAAATTACCGTGGGAGTTAAAGCGCCTTATGGCCATGTAAACATGCGATTCTCCGCATGTAAACAACTTTAAAGCGCGTTTCATACAGCCCGTAATGCGCTTCACTGCCTCTCGTGAATAGGTATTAGGAGTAAATGCGCTTATCTGTAAATGCGCATAATCGGGCAACCGGGCGTCAAAGCGAAACCTTTTAGATGGGACCTAATACTGGAGGTAGCATATAGGCAACAGGACTAGTAGCCATTGACAGCCTTCTTCTACATAAATTTATCCAATCCCCCTCCCCTTTTAAAGATATCCAAACTGGTGACCATCTCTACATCTTGTGGTAACCAATTCCATTGTTCAACTATGCACTGAGTGAAGAAGATAAAATCTGATGCCAGCATTTCACAGGGTGGTCTTCCTGCCTGCTCCTCCCTCCCTTTCATTGCAAGCAGACTCCCAGCAGTGGGTTTGTAAAACCAGAAAGTAGGGGAGAGAGAGAAACCAATGAGTAGATGAGGAAGGAAAGGTGGCCGTCACCCCTCTGATTTAAAAGGCTGCTCTGCGAAGGGAGAGCGAGTCCCAAGGCCTCCTAGTAACTGTAAGGCTGCTGAGATCGGTGGGAAGAAGCAGGTTTGTATTAAGGCAGGTGATGGCAATTGCAGCAGCTCTAAAGATCCCGGGCACAGCTCAAAAAGATCCAGGGGGGCCACCCATGTGGACACTCTTCAAACACAGCCCATGCCCCCTCTGAATAAGGAAAGAGAACAGACAATATAGATTTTTTTAAAAAAATCTGCTCAAGAGATACGTTGCAATTGAGAAGATTGAGGGCAGGAGGAAAGGGGCACCGTAATGCCACCATCGCAACTTTAAAGGCACATACCTGCAAGTAGCTCGGGAACCTTAGAATAAAGCGAAGTAGACTTCTGAGCACATGTGGAGAAGATGGCCTGCAAAGCAGGTCGAATATGGACCTTCACTTGACCTCCAAGCCTGGCCAAACTTCAAGCCGTAGCACCGATCCACAGTAGCTGATCTAATCTTGCAGAGTAAGCAAAGCGACTCCTTTGATTCAAGCGGGGACACCTTGCTGTGCATCACAGCCAATCAGCAGCTCCTGGAGCTCCGGGGGCTCATCGCTGTAGGTAATAATAACCAGGCAGCTAAAGAGAAAAGCGACATTCCCGCAAGGCTGAATTTCCGGTCTCCTTGTGAAATCGCCACTTGAGGGCTTAAGAGGAAAACTTCTCTTCCGCATATTAAGTGACATCAGAGCAAATCTAAACTGATAGCTTATGTTTGATGTGGCAGTACAAGTCACATGTCATGCTGCCTAAGAAAGCCTTCCCCAACCTGGTGCTCTCCAGATGTTTCTGACTTTAATACCCATCAGCGCTAGCCAGCATGACCAATGGTTAGGAATGCTAGAAATTGTAGTCCAGACCAACTGGAGGGCACCAGGTTGGGGAAGAGTATGCTTAACTGGAAAACCCAAATAGGGGAGCAGCAGGCACATACTGAAAACGCCTTGGTGGTGCAAATCCAGAGTGCACTAATAATCTATTTCTGAGCCTATTTATCCCAACGTACATTTTACTGGGCTCTTTGGAGCTGGTTCCTAGGATATTTTTTAGATAGGCAGGATATAAAATGAAATAATAATAATAAGCAAGCCTTCTCCATTTTTAATTTTTCCCTTCCAAAAAACATAAAAACAGTAAATTGGGCCTCTGTGCACAGAGATTTTTCCTAGAATGTTACAACAGCCTCCCTAAGTAGCAACAATGAATGACGTTTTGAGGGTTTTGTGTGGATTTTTGGGATCATGGCTTGTGGAAGTGGGAGGCATTGCCGGGGGGGGGGGGGGTGCCCATCTGGAGTTCTCCCTTTCCTTGGAACAGACAAGGGTGTTATGACAATTTGGGAGCAGTGCTGTGGCCCCTAAAAAGCATCTGGGCAACCATAGGACATTTGGGTGGCTGTCCAAGGAAGGGTGCAAGGTAAGAGGGAGCTACTGATAGGAATGACGAGGGCCTGTTCTGAAAACCCTTGAGCTGCCAGAGTGCATCCCAGGCTGGAGAGTAACCGCAGGAAGGCTTGCAAGGGACATCGGACTGCCTTAGTGAAGGAGGGAGAGACTGATGCACATTGAAACAGGGATGGCAATGGAGGTTTTTGGGGGGCTGCCTTGAGGGCTCTGGATTGCTGCCGCTTTTCAAAAAAATCAACGCTTTTGCTGCTGTGGGGTGGCAGCCCCTAATCCCTATGCAGAAGACAGTGTGGGCTTCCCGCAGCCATTCGACTCACCAGACCCGCTCCCTGTCCTCTGCCTGGGCTTCTGGCGACTGATCAGGGGGCGCCATCTGCCCGAGACCGCCTCCACCTCGATGATGGAGCAAGAACAGATGGCAGAAGGGCCTCAGTCAACCCACTCCAGCATAAAAAGTCGGTGTAAGTCCCCAACTTTTTAAATCCTAAGCTTCACGGGAAAACCCTGCTGTGGCTTCAAGGTGGCTCTTTGCATCATATAACCAATGCAGCGCCACTGCACAGCCATCGTGGGGCTTTTGAAATGTATAGACAGCCACTGTCTTCAGGGGCTGAGCAAGCATTCTCCCCTCCCCCCACTTGTCTCAGGAGGAAAAGCTGACTAAAGTGGGGGGGAGGGGTGACAGGAATGCTCCCCACTTCGTTAGGCTCCCCTGGCCCCTCCCCATCAGCACACACTCATATGCATTGGACAGGATTATCTACTTAATGTTTTATGTGGCTTTTATTAATTTTGAAAAATATGTTTAACCTTTTTAAATGCACTTTCAAATTGACTCATGAGCAGGAGGTGGACTCTTGAGTGACACAAAGGACAGCCAATCTCTCCTGATCAAAACTGGCCTCTCCGTAAACAGACTGTGTGGAGGGGGGCCTGCCTGGGCTCAGCCCTGCGGAGGAGGCCCAGAATCTGTCAGAGCCCTAGGTGGGTTCATGTATGTCTCTCCCCACCTTCTGACTAGCTTAAGGAGAGAGGGTCAGGTGGGCTTTCCCCCACACTAAAAAAAGGGGGGAAAGGGTCTCTCCAGAGAATGGGGCTGCTGAGTAGGCGTAGATCAGGGCCGCTGTATCAGCATCGTAAAAGGCCACCCGTCCCCCATCATAGTTCAGACTCACGCGGATCCTCTTGGGCTCCTCGCTCAGGGACAGAGGAGAATGATCAAGGGAGTGTGAGGCCCTATACTCCCCATTCCACATCCATATACTCCAGATCCCTTCCTCCGGACCAAAGAATATCTCACCTTTCCTCCTCACAGACTTCCTGGCGACCCCCAGAGACCATTCCCCCTCACTCCCCACGCCAACTTCCCAGAAATGTCTGCCTTCTGTGAATCCCTCACGCCCAAACACAAATGGCACATTGTCAAATCTCTCAGGATTGTTGGGCAGCATTTGACCTTTCTCTCCAAACTTTGCACTTTTATGATCTTCAGACAGGATGAGCCAGGGATGCGCTGTGTCTGGATCCAGAGATACGTTTGCTGTGGGGTGGGGAGCGGGAGAGAAAGATGAGTAAAGAAAATATAATAAATGGCATTTACCAGAATGTTATGTCCTCAGCCTAGACACACATCACAGGAATCACCTTTCACCTAAAAAAGGGGGGGCAGACAACTTCCCAACCGTTGATGGCTTTAAAGGAAAATTAAAGAAATTGTGAATTTGGGCAGGATCTACACTACTTCTGTATAATGATATTGAAGTGCATTGGCAACTGTTGAGGCCCATGACACATTCCATTTCAAACCACTTTCAAAGTGTTATATTCTGCTTGGTGTAGATCTAGCCAATAGAGTCCTTATGGCGATGCTCGGATGACTAAGGTCCCCTCTACAAGGATTCGCTTTTGCACCTGGTTAGGCGATTATGCGCATAATCGCAGAAGCGCATTTACGCCTAATCCCTCTGCACGAGAGGCGGCAAGAGGCGGCGAAGCGCATTAACAGATGTCCAAAATGCGCTTTACAAGTAGTTAATGCGCATAAGCGCTTATTCACACAGTCAAAATGCGCTTTAACGGCCGGAGCAAAATAAAACTCGCGATTTAACGCGCATTCGATAATGCGCATAATCGGGGAGATAACGCGCCTCTACGCCCGATTTGCGCTCTGTTCTTGTAGAGGTAATTTTTTTTATGCGCCTTGAAAGAGCTTTAAATGCCTCTTGTAGAGGCACCCTCCGAGAAAGGGAAGAAGTTCCACCTGCCTGGTCACCTGGAGGAGTTCCTCGTCCCCCTCAGACAGCCAGGGAAGTGGCTGCGGCCTTCATGTCCAGCATGTAGCCTGGGGCCATGGATGGAAGCAGAATGCTGAACTGGACAGACCCTTTTCCCCAGTCAATGGTTCTTATGTCAAAGGTCAAAGGATGTGTGTTTGTGTGTGTGCAAAATATATGGAGATAAGCACAGAACTGATCGATCGTCCGTTCCTGTTTATCTCATTTATAGCTGGAATGAACGGGGAAATCGAACAAAATACAAGCAGACAACTTTCGAACGTGGCCCCAATCCCTCTGCCCTCCATTAATTCTGTGCCTCTATCATATCCCACAGTTTACCTGTCTTCAGCTGAAGTCCAGGTATCAGAGTATCTGGGGAAAGAAAGAGAACAGAGACAAAACATTACACCATTCTACTCATTTGATGTCATTATTTGGTCAATTTCTCCCCTTCCTTCAAGTAAAGCTCTATGAGAATTCTGACATGGATCTTGGAGATATGGTTTTGACTGGGTTTGGCCCCAATCCTGCAATCCCCACAGTGTTATAGGTATCACCCCCTTTTCGGTGCACCTGGGATTTCTGCTCCTTTCGTAGTTAGCATGCAGGGTTCTCTCAATGGGCAAAACAGCACCACTGCTCAGGCGAGAGGAATCCAGTAGGACAGGGGTCAGGAGGGAGGCCTCAGGTGACGCACAGTGACTTAATAAGCTACTCACAGTAGCTTATTAGCCCACTCAGGTAGTGGGGGAACCTGGGTTATATACAATATTAGCTACTGTGAATAGCTTATTAAGCCATCATGGCTTAAAGTGACATCCAAATGCCGCCACAAGGGGAATCCCCTCCCCCATAAATATTAGAGTTTGTCTTCTCCTAATGGGAATTTCCTCAACATTCCAAATAAGGCATGTTAATTAAGTTTGAATACTTAAGAATAAATGTGCTACGTTTGCTGGAGTAATTGAACCAGAGCCCTTTCCACAATGAACACCCTGGGCCTCTTCGCATATCACGATAGCCCACCATGGTCTAATTTACCCACAGGGACTGTTCCATTGTGCCAGGGGCCTGCTGGCACCAGTTTTTCATGGCGCTGACCTGTTGTGGTGTCGTGCAAACTTAGGTGGCAGGAGTTATTTGAGGGTCAGACAATCCTCAAACAACCTCTCACACCTGGATTCACATGACATGCTAAGGAACAACAAACTGGGAACTTGTGGATGCCATGCAAAAATAAAGTTTTCAGACACTCAGCAAGGCACGATAGTCCCCATGGGTAGATTCAGCCACTGCTGGTTGTCATATCATGCAAGTCAGGTCATTTTGTCTTCTCAACAGGAACATGAAGTTCCCCATTTTCCCAACTCTGCAAACATTACAAGTGACCTTTGCCAACCACTTCTGGACCAATTCAATTCATTGTGTGAAATCCTTTGCAACCACTCCTTGGTACCTTGGAACTGCTTCAGGAAACCCTCCAGAATGGGATTTATATCACAGAAGTCCCAGATCCTCCACTTCAGTGCAGGGGACAAAAACAGAGATTTCTCAAATTTATTATCCTCCCACCTGCAAGAGAGAAACAAATGTGAAGAACGTAAGATGTGCCATGTTAAATCAGACCAAGGGTCCACCTAGTCCAGCACTCTGTTCACACAGTGGCCAACCAGCTGTCAACCAGGGACCCACAAAGCAGGACCTAGAGCAACAGTTCCCTCTCACCCACTGATAGCCTTCTCCTCCAGGAATTTATCCAATCCCCTTTTAAAGCCATCCAAATTGGTGGCCATCACTACATCTTGCGGTAGTGAATTATATAGTTTAACTATGCACCATGCAAACAAGTCCTTCCTTTTCTCTATCCTGAATCTCCCACCAATCAGCCTCCACGGGATGACCCCATTGGGTTCTAGTATATGGGATAAGGAGAAAAATGTCTCCCTATCTACAATCTCCACACCATGCATCATTTTGTACACCTCTATCATATTTCCCCTTAGCTTCCTTTTATCCAAGCTGAACAATCCCAGGTGTTATAACCTTCCCTCATAGGGGAGATGCTCCAGTCCCTCAATCAGTTTAGTTGCCCTTTTCTGTACTTTTTCCAGCTCTACAGTATCTTTTTTAAGGTGTGATGACCAGAACTGTACACAGTATTTTAAGTGTTGTCACACCACATATTTGTATAAAAGCAGTATGGTATTGGCAATTTTATTCCTAATTCCTTGGAGTTTGCTTTCTTTACAGTGGCTGCGCACTGGGTTGACATTTTCATTGAGCTATCTGCCATAAGCCCAAGATTTCTTTCTTGGTCAGTCATCGCCAGCTAAGATCCCATCAAGTTATACTTGAAGTTGTAATTTTTTGTCACTGTATACTTGCTTACAAGGAACTCCATTTGCCCTTCGGATGCCCACTCTCCCCATTTGGAGAGATCCTTTTGGAGCTTTTCACAATCTCTTTTTGTTTTAACCCCCTTAAACAATTCGGTGTCATCAGCAAACTTGGCTACTTCACTGCCCACTCCTAATTCCAGATCATTTATGAACAAGTTGAAAAGTATTGGTCCCAATACTGATGCCTGTGGGATACCACTATTTACTTTCCCCTATTGGGAGAATTTCCTATTTATTCCTCCTCTCTGCTTTCTGTTCTTTAACCAGTTGCTGTTGACCCAGCTTCTGCAGAATCCAGAATTCCCCCCAAAAAAGGAAGAGGGAAAGATGGAATTGCATAAATCCAAGGGACACAGGCAGCTGCAGAAAGGCAGAGGTAGATGAATGTACTTTGCCAAGAAAATTCTCATTACGGTTCCCAAACCCCCAAAGCCCAACCAGACTTCATGAAGAAGGATCAATGGCTGCTGCCACGCAGTGATGCAGCTGGACCTGGACTAGGCCTCGCAGCCCTGGGGCTCCCCAAATGATCACCCAGACAGCAGCAGATGATCAGGGCAGTGACAAACATGCCTCAGCTGACAAAGTCCAGATTGTTCTTGTAGTCATGACGGTGTTGTGATTTAAGTGAGTTTAAAATGTGAGCCTGCATGAGTTCAGAGCAATCAGGATTGGAACATATTTGTATAATTCAATGGTCCTTTGTGTGAGAATGCGGGTACTGCAAGTCCAAAAGGATGTGTTCTTAGTTCTGTCTATGGGACTCCCACCCACAATCCCCCAAACCCCAAGCAGCCTGGGGTGCCAAACTCCACTCTTGCTGACTTGAGCCTTCTCAGTATCATGTGGTATGAAGGGAACTGAGTGGGATCCGCTTGCCTCTTCAAGGTGCTTTTTATATCCTAGAGGGAAAAGAGAGAAATAAAAGGGAACACAGTACATACCACAGTGTGTAGGAAATCTTTGACAAAATAAATTCTATGGGACAAGTGGGATACAAAGTAATCAACTAAAAACTCTTAGAATCTGAAACAGATAAACATATATTGGACAAGAATTCTTAAAACCAGTCAACGCCAAACATCCAATTAGACCAGCTTTCTGTTCCCCAAAATTACAACAGCTAAAGCTACAAGGATGCTTTTAATTAAAGACACAGTAGCCCTGAAAAGCCTCACTACAACTTTCCCAGTGCATACTGGGGAGGCTACCAATGCAATTGTGTTTTTCCACAAATCAGATCTAAAAAGAAGGCAGGAGGTCAAGACGGAAAACAATTGCAATGCAAGAGTCTGACAAGAATTTCTCTGGGTTATTGATGAATTCTTAGTGAATGAAGGATGGAAATTCCAGACTAAATGCCTAGCAGGGAAACAACCCTCTAGTTCAGAAAAGTTTGCTACACTATCCTGTTCCCCTTTTATCCGGTCTTGGACATATCTAACCCATTACCTGCAAGACTAATTGGGCCTCTTCATGTCTTTGGTAATTAAAGATAGCACACAAAAGGATCAGAACTAGTTTTCCCATGAAGAGAAGCCTTGGCTGTTTTTGCCATCTCACCTGCAGGAGTTCACTTGCTGACTGTTGACGCTTCTCCTCCATTTCCTGCATCGTTCTTTCCACAGCAGAGAGCTTCTCCAAAATTTTGGCCAAGTGCTCCTCCCGTTTCCTTGCGATCTCCTCCTCCACTTCGTCCATCTGGGCCAGCAGAATTTTCTCTTGTTCTTCCAGGAACTGGCTCATTCGTTGGAACTGAACTACTGTCTTTTCCCTCTCGGCTTCCAGTTGCTTCTGTAACAAGCAAGTGAAAAGAAGTCAGGCACTGAATGCGTTCCTCTAGTGTTAAAGGAAAGATTAAGAGAATTGTATATGAAGGACACTTCCAGACTATACAAAGAGATTCTGTCAATATCATTTTTAACATTTCTATACTGCCCTATCAGCTAAAATCCCATCAACGCAGTGAACAGCAGTTAAGAAAAAAATAAAATCTACTTTAAAAACAAAAACAGTAAAAATGTTAAAAACTACATGTTTCAAAGGACAACGTTGAAAAGTGCATCTTTCTAAGGGCCAAGAGAGTGGCAGCGAATCATAGTTCTTGAGGGAGGGCATGCTATAACTTTGGGGGCAATTTGGGGGAGAAAAGCCCTTTCACATGTTCCAGACAAAAAGGCTTCTATTGGTGATGAGGCACTCAAAAGAGCCTCTCCTGCATTAGAGCTCCATCACACCTACTTTTTAAAAATTTGTATGCACCCACAATTTTTATCTCCGTTTCCCTTTAACGATCAGAGCTCTACTGGGGCCTCTCTTTTCACTTTTTGGCTCTCCCATTATTGTGATCACTTCACCCCACCCCCTTCTCCTTCCCCCTCCACTTCATTGATCTGCTAAGTGGGAGAACGCTTCTTCCATGACCAAGCGCTGTCCCTTCCCCACCAAACACACACACACACACACACCTTATATTATCAGTAGGGTGACCAGATAAAATCCAGGTCAGGGCTCGTAACTTTAACAGTTGTAGAGAAAAGAGAATTTCAGCCAGCATTATTTGTATGCAATTAGTTTCTGGTGAAATTCCCTCTTCATCACAACAGTTAAAGATGCAGGCACTATATTAGTGTGACCATATACAAAAGAAGGCAGGGCCCCTGCAACTTTAACAGTTGTGGTGAAGAGGGAATATCACCAGGAACTAATTGCATACAAATGACACTGGCTGAAATTCCCTTTTCTTTACAACTGTTAAAGTTACATGAGCCCTGACCTGGATTTTATCTGGTCACCCTAAATATCAGCATGAATATTCAAGGTGTTAGAATATACAGACATACCTCAATACCCTTTAGTCTCCCTGCCCTACTCACGTGAAGCAAACCCTTTTTTTAGTTCTTGAAGTAAAGTTAACAATCTCCCTTTGCAAGCCCCAGAAACCGCTTGCAGACCAGGGGCTAATCATTGCAAGGGGTTCCTCTCGAGGGGACAGAATGGGGGGGGAGGGGTTGACGGGTCGAAGGAGCTCACCAGGAGAGGGAATCCTGTGTGCTGGAGGAGGAGGACCGCCCTCCCCTTTCCTCAGCAGCAAACATGCTCCCAACAAAGGAAAAAGCGAGAGGAGGGAGGAATATTCCTGACTGTGGGCTTTATCACACCTACATTTTTCCCCAGGTTTGCTTCTGCGGTTTCCCCTCTGTTTCCTATGTGAGTCTAGCGTTTTGATTTACACGTGCTCAGTATTGCTGCGGTACCCGCAATACCTGCCTGTGCCTTTCGAACTTTGCCCGTTCAGGGATACATCAAAACAGAAACTAAAAACCCCAACCTCAGGGCGAGAGAGCAGCAGGACGGGGACGATGTCATGCGAGTCCAGCGCTGAAGAAGTGGAGCAAAGTCGGGGCAGGTGTGCTTAAAACTGCCCGTGTGATAACGACCTTTGTCCGTGCCAAAATAAATAGCAGCAAGCACGATGAGAGCAGGACAGGGATGAAGTAATGCCAGGACCTCACTGCAAATACACATACAAGGCAGGGCGAGTGCGGGGGAAGTCACTGGTGTGATGGAGCCCTGAGTCAGGGAAAGAGTTTTCCATAGAATTCCAAGGGACCATCCTTAGCATGGCCTTTCATGGACTTTTTAAGGGAGATCAGATGAGGACAAACAATGCAGGTTCTGAGGAGCAGGGCTGCCGTGTGACTTTACTCCTTGCTGTGTATTTCATGGTTCCCAGATATATTTTCACTTTCCAGTAACAGTGACACTTACAAGCAGGTCTTGGCTTTCTTTCTCCATGTCTGCTCTACATCCCAGAATTTTCTCTCTTTCCTTCCTCAGAGTCTCCAGGCAGCTACAGATCCGATCCTGGAGGGAAGAAAAGGGTGCCAGTTTGGTTTTTCTGTGGACATTTTACTCAATATAAGTATATTTAAAATGCTTCTGAGAAACGATGTCAAGCAAATTTTAAAATATTTCCTTCTCTGCCTCCCGGTATTGGGTGTGTGTACAGGGGCTTCCCAGCTGCCTCTGTCTTTATACCCCTAAAGCAATGCGTTGAATAAGTTATGACCTCCAGTTGGAGTGTGGATTTATCCCTCCCTGAGATGGAGAAGGGAGGAACATTGCAGTCCATGAAATGGGGAGTGTTACCCCCTGTATAAATCATATGAAATCCACAGGATCCATTATTGATTTTATTTTGTTATTTATTCATTAAAACATTTGTATCCTGCCCTATATCACTGGGATTTCAGGTAGAGCTGTGAAGGCCCAGAAAAAAATGGGAAAATTCAGGGGGGGGAGGGGGGACAGGTTTTCCCTGAAGCCTTCCCCCCCCCCCCCCAAAAAAAATTGGAAAAATTGGGAGGGAAATAAAGAAAAAATGGATTATGGAATGTTTTATTTTAGCATGAGGAATAAAATGTTTAAAACAAGGTATTCATAAATTTACTTCTCAAAATGATTTCTAAAAACTACGTAAAGTATCAGATTATTACAATTTCTGTGCACCAAGGACAAGCAAGTCCTAGTTGCAAACTGAGACTACAACTGTCAAATGCAAGAGCAAGATACATTTCTGCCTCTAGGGGGCACTGCCATTGAAGCAGAGACTGAAGCTGATAGTGATTAGCTGTAGCTCGGAAAATGAGTCTGATTAAATTTCATGCATATTAATTGAATCTTGTACTCCCCCCCCCCCTTTTCTCAGTCCTTTTTATGGAAATGAGTGCTTTCTGTCCGCTTGACACTGTGGAGGACTAGCGGAGACATAAATAATTTTCTTTGTTACTAATGTTTATGGTTTCTTCAGTTTGTTTGTTTTTAAATTGTTTTTGCCTGCTCCTCATAAACTGGCAAAACCAAAGAGGTTCCTTACAGTTCATGAGCTTGTAGCTCTATTTCTTACCAAAAAAGATAATAATTTTAAATCAATTTGTAATAATTGCTTGAATACACTGTACTTTTAATATACCAAATGTGATAATTTCATGTCAAACCAACTTGTACATACTTATATTTTATGTTCCTAAAGTAACAAAGTCAATCTGTAAAAAGTACTAATATTGCATTTTATTTTCAATTTTTCTGAAAATTTCTGTTTTTCCCAAAAATAAATGGTTTTTTCCATGGCTTTAAAATTTCCAGAAATTTTACATCTTTAATTTCAGGGTGGCATACAGATAAAATCAGAACAATGTAAACATAATAGACACAGCTAAAAAAAGTATTACATCGTTAACAAATCAAAACCAGTAGAAAGTTTTAAAAGCAATAAACACAGTTAAAACTATGGTTGACCATGGAGAATTCAGGCTTTGAAGGTCATTGCCAACACCTTGAATTCAGATTGGAAGCATATAGGCAGCCAGCGCAAATCTTTTAAGACCAGTGTTATATGGTCTTTATAGGATATTACAGTGACCAGTCTAGCTGCTGCACACTAGCTGCAACTTCCAAGTCATCTTCAAAGGCAGGCCCACATAGAGTGCATTGCAGTACTCTAATCAGGAAGTTACCAGCATATGGACTACTGTGACTAAGTTAACCCTGTCCAGGAAAGGCCTTAGCTGGCGGATCAGCAAAAGCTGGCCCCAAGTCCTCAGGGCCACGGAGTCCACCTGGCCTCCAGTGACAAGGATGCATCTAGGAGTACTCCCAAGCTACGCACCTGCTCCCTCAGAGGGAGTGCAATCCCATCCAGAACAGGTCGCTTACCCAATTCCCGGACTCAGGAACCACCAATCCACTGAGCTTCCGTTTTATCAGGATGGAATTTTGTAGATCCAGCTTTTATCCAGGCCTGTCTCACAGCTCTCCCAATTTGGGACTTGACGCATTTCAGTGCCCCAACCCTACCCAACCCTCAGCAGTCAGCCACCCCACCTCTCCTGGCACCTCCTAGAATATTATTCAGTTCACGTAAGGGGGAATTTGTCTTTACCTTGTACTCCTGGGCAGCCTCCTGCAAGAGAACCACATTGTGAGCTCGGTGAGCCTTGGATCTGTCGCACACCACGCAGATGGGGGCCTCGTCGTCCTTGCAGAAGAGCTTCAGGGGCTCCTGGTGCCATTCGCAGACTTTCTCCCCTCCTCTCTCTGCCTTCACCGGCACACTCAGCTCTTTGAGAATCTCAACCATACTAGCCAGCTGCCTGTTCGGCTTCAGGCTCCGCTGCTGAACTCTTTCTCGGCACTGAGGACAGGCGGCTCCTGTGGGTGAATTCCTCCAGCACTTCTCAATGCAGGTGTGACAAAAGTTGTGCCCGCAGTCCAGCGTCACTGGATCCGTGAAAAAGTCCAGGCAAATGGAGCAAGTCGCTTCCTCTTGAAGCCTTTTCCTGGGGCTTTCAGCAGCCATGGCTCCAGGCAAACACCAGGACGATGCAAAGAGGTGGACTTTCGTTTCTCCTGCCTGCTCCTCCTCCCAGCCAATGCTTAGCCAAAGGCAGGATGGGGCCGTTCCTCTTCCTGGCAGAGCAGAAGCTGGAGGCAGAAGAGGAGGAGGGACTTGGGGGCTATTGCCTTCTCCAGGGGATTCAAAACAAAAGATGCTGCCTTATACAGTGTCTGACCATTGGTCCAACTGGCTTTTAGGGTCCATATGAACCACTTTATGAAGGCCAATTCTCTACTTCCAGTGCTGTCCAGTCCACGTCTGCTTTGAAGACGCAGAACCATAGAAAGGAGCACAGCAGGAGCTTTCAATTTACCTGTCTACAGGGAGCAGCCCCTGAACAGCAAACTGATCAGTTGCACAGGTCACCAGCTCGCAGCCCTCCGTGATATGGGGATATATATAGCATTGCTATTAAAAGTACAGTTATGATGTCTAGTTTGCATCTATACAAAGGAATGTATTACATAATTCATACAAATGAATTTGTATGTGCAAATAGGTGTCTTCTTTTCTCCTCCTCTGCAGCGATAAGTTTCCTCTTTTTGGGCGATGTGTCAGGAGCCATGGAAGGGCAGCAGCTCCACAGGGCCTCCGAAAGGGGCCTTTCCTGCATCTGGAGCTGGCAGGGACTGAGCCACGGACCTTCTGCATGCAAAGCATCTGCTCCGTCTCTGAGCAACAGGACCAACCACTGGCATGGGAGGGGAACGGGGACTCTGAGGGGCCACGGAAGAGATGGGAAGGAGAAGCCAGTTCTCTGAACACTGAATGCCAGCAAAGAGCAGAAATCTGTATCTCTGCCTTGTTCTAATGTTAAGTATGTGTCTTCTGGGAATGTGAAAAAAATATGTACTCTGCACATGCCTGGAAGCACTTTGTGATTACAATCTTCATCATTTGACAGAGAAGGGCTTCCTTGTGTCCATGTAGGAGACAGTGCCCTGCAGTCCACAGAGATTGGGGCCAACACCAATCAGGCTACAAGTGCATCACAAACAATAGAAGAAACAAAGTGCATGCAGAGGTGGTCATTTCAGGGGACCAAAAATTACGGAGAGCCACATCACAAGGCAAAAAGCGTAAGGCACATGTTCATGATACACTGTTATTGATCAAGCATGTATACTGTTTAGAATCCACGGAGAGCATTTGTCCAGTTTAATAGATGGGGAACACTGAGGAATGCAGATAAATTCCCTGTCCAAGGGAGATGCAGAATCCACAGCTCTGGCACTGCCGAGAAACTATGCTGAGATTCTGCATAGTTACCTATCTGGAAAGCATGATTTGCAGAGCTTCAGTTTGGTAGGTCATCAGATCAAATGCCTGCTTTTATAACCTGTATGTTGATGATGACCTCATCTTCAGTTTCAGACGTAGTCCTTATTTCTCTCAATGGAGCCAGGTTTGCCACCAACGCCAGTAACACCTAGAGGAAGGCATCCCTGCTAAGCCAAGCAACGTTCTGGTTCCAGTACTTGATCAACCACGTGTGGCCCCCTGGCTCCACTTCCAAGGACATTTTCCATATTTCAAAGAATACTTTCCATTATTCCCAGTTATCTCACAACACACACAGAACAGAGCATACACAGCTTATTTGGAATAGCACTCCTTTAAAATACAATGCATTTTCATCAACAATACACATTGCATTCATACTCTGTGTCATGTTTATTGAGAAATATGCAGCTTGAGCAGGGGGCTGCAGAGTCAAGTTCCATATTTCTAAATAAACCAGTTTGTAGACAGGCAACACAGAAGTATTACCGTTCTCCTTTACCTTCTGCTCCAGGAGAGGTCAGTGCAAAGATCCTCCGGCAGAACTCCTTCCCTGCCTGTACCTCCACTACAGGAAGCACTTCAGAGCCAAATGCCCAGCCCAGAGGAATGAAATATGGCTGTCTGGATCCTAGAGATTAGAAGTGTGTTCTCTGTTAGGCTGACCAGGTGGCTCGGGATTTCCCGGTCCTAACCGGGAATCCAGAGGCCAACCGGGCCAACCGGGGGAAAACCGGGGTGGCGGGGGGTCACGCGGCGGTGGCAGCGAGACCCGGAGGCGGTGGAGGAGCCCGGGAAGCGGACGCCCCTGCAGGTAAGCACAAAGGGGGGCTCTTACCTGCTGGGGCGGCCGCTTCCCGGGCTCCTCCGCCGCCTTTGCCGCCGCTGCCGGGCTCGTAAGGCCAGAGGCCGCGCGGAACAGGCAGGAGAGGGCCGGATCCGGAAGTGACGTAACCGGCCCTCTCCCGCCTCTTCCGCGCAGCCTCTGGCCTCCTTGGGGCTCAATCGCGATGGCGATGAGCCCTGAGGAGCCCGGACGCCCATGCCCGCCTCTTCCGTGTGGGCGTCTGGGCTCCTCGAGGCTCGTCGCCATCGCGACGAGCCCCAGAAAGGCCAGAGGCCGCGCGGAAGAGACGGGAGAGGGCCAGTTACGTCACTTCCGGATCCGGCCCTCTCCTGCCTCTTCCGCGCGGGCGGCGACAGAGGACCCCGCGCGGCTGCGCGGGCGACGGAGGACCCGGCGCAGCCGCGCGGGCAGCGACAGAGGACCCCGTGCGGCCGCGCGGGCGACGGAGGAACCCGGCGGTAGGTCCAGGCTGGGTTTTTTTGGGGGGGGTGGCTTGGTGGGGGGGTTGTTTTGGGTGGAGGGGCGGGGGGGACCGGGATTTTGACTTTTAAAATCTGGTCAGCCTATTCTCTGTGCTCATGATACAGGGAGAGGCCTCAAAGTTCATCTAGTCCAACCTTCTGCCAAAGCAGAAATTCTACGATAGCCAGAGGGGCAGATAGGGGTGGACTTGGGGCCAAAGTCAAGAGTACTGCAGCCAGGGCCCCCCAAGTAACCCTGACCCAGAGAGGGGCAGGTGAGGAGGGGACCCGAAGCAAACTCATATAGTCATAATGGTGCTTCCATTTCAGTGAGCTTAACATGCAAAAGTGCCCATGTTTTTTTTCCTTAGCAGGACTGGCAAAGATTCTAACATATGAGGGAGCCTTCTCGAACCAGGTGCTTTCCACAGATTTTGGATTTCAACTCCCATCAGCCCCAGTCAGCATGGCCAATGATCAGGAATGCTGGGAGTTGGAGTCCAAAACATCTGGAGGGTTCCAGAGTGTGGAAGAGAAATGGGAGTGGGTTGTTTCACAAGTGAGGCTGTCTAAAGGGCCCCCCTAAGGCCATGATGTGCTGTGCCTAAACCTACCGAGCTGCGTGACTGACTACAGTATCCCTGAGCGGGGGCTGTCCAACCTTGCCTTAAAAACCTCGACTGAGCCAGAGTCCCCCCCTTTTCCAAGGCTGATCTTTCACAGACTTCGTTTGAACATCCTAATCTCTCTCTCCATTCTTCTACAGCCTATACTCAGCACGGGAAAGCATTGCCTTGTGGGAAATATGAGGCCAGGCAAAACGAAACTCCATTCTGGGACATGATGTCTATAATAGTCCATTCACACGTGCGCATCCCCTCTTCATCTCGCAATCATGCTGTGATGGAGTGGGTGTGAGGAGAGAAAGGGCTGAGCAATCCGGTGAGCTCCATCACACCAGCAGTTTAACGCACTCTCACCATGCCTGGTATCTGGTTTTGCAGCGCAGGTCATTCGTCCCTGTCCTGCACCCATTTTTCCTCTTTTCCTCTGATTTGCATGTTATTGGTGTGGGGAAAGTCTGGATTATTTTCCCTAAGCAACTTCAATGCGCCCTTAAGCCTCCGCCTAGTGCTGTTCCCTCGCTTTGTGTGCTTTGAATGGAGTCTTGCTGACAAAAGGAGAAAAGGGAGGGCAGGGCAGGGCTGTTCTCCTCCAACACTCCTCGGTGTCGAACGTTAGAATGAATGGATGTTTCACTGCTCCAACCCCACTTTCCTTGCCTAGAGCGCCCTCATTTTTAAAGATAAAGAGATGAAACTTGAGATCTTGAGAGCTCCTACGTAGAGCTTTAGGCATGCCAAGTTTGAATCAGATAGGTCCATGCCTTGAATTTTAGGATTTTTTTTAATGCAAATTAACCAAAATGCTTACATCTGGGTATTTTTTATAGATAAAGAGATGAAAAGTAGCATGGTGATAGGTCTCCTGGAGAGCTTTCGGCATGCCAAGTATGAATCGGTTCAGTTCATCCCTTGATTTTTAAAGAATTTTTTAATTTCCCTGCCCTGAAAAACCTTTTTGTGATAGTTCACCAGTGCAATTTTCCCATCTCTTTGCATTTGTGAAGGACCACTTTTCCTTTCCTTTGATCATGCAAAGCTGTGTATCTCCAGTTCATAAAATAGAGATCTGCTGGTTCCATTACTCCAGAGGAAATCCCATTGATTTCAACTGCATTTACATTCAAGTCATACTACAATCCGATGCAGGTTTACCTTTGAGTAAACCCCATTAAACAGAGAGAGACTTACTTCTGAGTAAACAGAAGTAAGGCCTCAGAAGTAAGCATAGGAGAGCACTTCTTTCCAGTTTGGTGTTTTAGACTTTTAAAAAAAGCTTCTGAGTGACCACACTATTAAAAGTCAGTTCTATAGGTGTTTACTCAGAATTAATGGGGGTTCACTCAAAGGTAAGCCACTGACAGATGCTTGCAGAGACATTGACTTTCTAAAACTATTTCTAATAAATCAACCTACATTCAACTAGGCTTTCCAGTCTTGTGGTACACATGACACCCCGGACACCTCCTGCTACTGCCACTGCTGGGACTTACCAGACCATGCGTCCTTTTCCCTGACAGCCCTTTACGTCTGCCATAGAGCTATTAAGAAAAAGAAGAGAGCCCCTGCTATCTTACCTTTAAATCATAGGTCGACTCTCTGGGAAGAGATCCATCGGAGAGTAAGTCCTGGTGGCGGTGGTGGTTCTGGGTTGGGGGCGAGGAAGGCTCCTGGTCAGCCTTGTTCGTGGATTTCCTGGGTTGCCTGCTATGCAGCCTGCATCCAGGAACCCCGCAAAGGCTGCTGAACTGCCTCGGGGGCAGAACCTTGCTTTGACTTTGGTACTGAAGCGAGGCAGGCAAGCCCCAATGTGTCTCAAGCTGAATCGGGGCCATATTGGGGCCTCTGAAACGGCCTCTGAGACAAGTCTGGGGGTGGGGGCTGTGCACAGGCTTAGGCCTCATCTGCAAGAATTCGGCTTTACACCTGTTCCTCCGATTATGCGCATCTTCTCGGAAGCGCTTTATCGTAAATGCTTGTATGCAGGAGGTAATTGAGCACTCAACAGGTGACCTTACTGGTTGTTTCAAATGCGTTTTACGGGTAGTTAATGCAGAGAATCGCTTGTTCACATAGGCAAAATGCGCTTTAATGGCCGGAGCAAAATAAAACTCGCTATTTAACGCGCAGTCAATAATGCGCATAATCGGAGAGAAAACGCGCCTCTACGCCCAATTTGCGCTCCGTTCTTGTAGAGGTAAAAATTTTAATGCGCCTTGAAATAGCTTTAAATGCCTCTTGTAGAGGCAGCCTGTGTTAGAAATCTCCTTCCTGTGTGCTGAGTTCCCAATGGAAATTGCCCCACTACGGCCTCTACTAACTGTACATTTAAAAACAAAGACTGTGCACCGAGTGACATATTCAGCCTCAGGTCTAGATTGGCTCAAAGCAGTTGGGATTAAGCAGCTGCCTGGGAGCATAAATTGGGGTGATGGATATAAAACTACTCGACCAGCCTTCTCTTGGGAGCAGGGAGCTGGGGGTGGTAGGATCCACACTGAGTTCTGATGTTAGGTTTCCTTCTTTTCACGGATTCCTGTTTCTATTTCCCTGCCTGTCTTTTCTGAAGGGGAAAAGGGGTGGGGATGCAGTGGAGGGGGGATGACCACCCAGAGAATGGCAGGCAATAGAGGAAGCAGTGAACAGTTCAGCACCTGGGCTGGCAAACTCCATTTTGTTCCTGTAGTCAGGGTGGTGCTGTGATTTGAAGGAGTTCAAACTGTGAAGCTGCACATGCTCAGAGGCTTTATTTTATCAGGGTTTGCAAACAGTGTGTTGTTGTTGGTTTTGTTATTGCTGTTTTACTGTAATATATCAGGAATGTAGAAGCAGTTGTAAAGCGTGGGGTGAGTCAAGGAAAAAGAAGCAGCAGGAGAAAGAGAAATGTTCCTTCACAAATGAAGTAGTACATAGGACTGTCTAAAAAAAAGCCCCTGCAGGACCCTTAAGTCCAGGGTCTAAGCTAACCCAGTTGCACCAAGGTGTGTTGAGACGTAATCACAACCAGGGCTGCAGGGCTCAGCCTTTTCTGCTGTTGGGTAAGATAATTTCCTCCCTGTTCCCTCTCCGAACCTTCAACCTCCTAATCAAACACTCTTTGCCCCTCCACTCTTTAGGCTGGCTAACTTGCCTCTTAAAAAAAAAAGAAGGAAAGCAAGCACCCTGCATGTTTTACTGATTAAATATTTGCTTGGCACCATCAGGCTTGCTGACTGAACGAAGTTGACTTACGATGACAGATTTAATGAATCTCGTGCCTGTCAAGGCCAGGGTCAGTGAGAGGGCAAAGCAAAACAAAGCTGTATGCAGGCTTGGAAGTTTACCAGTTACACAAAGCAAACTCACAGAGGCAGAGAAGAGTCCTTTTCCAGTCCAGGGCTCAAAATCCAAGGAAGTCAAGGTGTACAGGTGAGGGTAAGGCTCAGGGTCTAGAAACAGGCAGAGGAGAGCCGGTGTGTGGATCCGAAGTTGCACTTCAGTACTGGCCTATGAAATTCCAGCAGCCTTTTTATCTACAGCGTCCTGGAGCAGCTGCTGGGGATTTAGTCTCCAGTCTTCTGGAAGGCGTTTTGTCTTAAACGGGCCGACACTCATCTCCATTCTTCTCTTACATTAACCCTCCTTCACTCTGCAGGGGTCAGAGAAGCTAGGTCCTCTAAATCCGATGGAGGGGCTTCAGCAGGGCATTGATCGCTATCCATCAGTGAAGGCTCCAGAGCTGCTTCTGTGCCAGACTCCTCACCCGGATTTGCAACCTGCCCATCCTCTTCATCCTCAGAAGAATCCGAGGGAGGCATGACAGGCACACCTTAAAATTTTAAAAAACCCGTTTATGATTTTTCTGGACAAAAGCCTCTCTTTACCAGTGATCATAAACATGAGAGCAGCAAGAGGCTCATGAGGGGGTTTTAGGCTGTTCGTCTGAATATTTAACTCCACCCATTTTGTGCAGAAAAGATATAGGAAAGGCTTACTTCACCAGCAAAATACAAAGTTGATCAGGACTAGTTCCCGCTTCTTCATCCAGCAACATACTTACCTTAAAATCAGGGCAGCAGCAGCATCTGCTACAGAGTGCAAGCAACTTCTGTCTTCCTCTGTCCGACTTTCAAAATGTTCAATTTTGTATGTTCATCTCTCTCTTCTGCTATTTCCTTTTCACAGCTGCCGCTGCTGCATTTAGTCTTTGAGCATGGTGGACTGGGAGGGAAACGACTTGCTTAAATTGCTTGTCACAGGTTTGATGTGCTAATGTATGCTTGTTAATTCAAAAATAAAGTCCTCTGAATTGAATGGCCTTACTGCCAAGGAAATGTGAGCAGGCCTGCTTCCAGATGGGTGGCTCTTAAAGCATCATCACACAGGGAAAAATCACACGTTTGCTTACTGTCATTTGTCGACCCGTGTGTTTGTCCCTCATTACTTCCTCTTTTGAAAGAGGAAATAAACAACATACACGTTGCCTATTCAGTGGAACATTTTGATCACACTGCTTCTCCTTACTGGGGTGTTTATTTGTGGCGTGAAAAAGTCTAGAAGGGGCGGGAGGCAGACGATGTCGTGAGAGGGACCCGCAAAAATCTGTGACTGCCCAGTAATGAGTGTGCAATAAAACACTCATCTGATGGAGCTCTTAGCACTAATTATGACTATAACAGATTTTTTTTTTAAAAAAGCAACAACAACCTGATGATAAAAAAACCACTTTCCAGCTCCTGCTATTAATCACGTTGCTAAAATAGCAATGACCAGAAAGATCCCATTATATTTTCTGCTGTTAGCGCACTAAATAACTGTTGCATTTAAGGAGTATTTTGAATAATGGTAACTGGAGTGTTTAGGCCCTCAGTGACTGGGTGGTGGGTGAACCTTCCTGGCTCAGAGGAATCCCACCTGTTGCAGGTGTGTGTTTGTGTGAGCAGTCAAGGAACCCTTCACAACACAATGCGTCTTCACAGTTTCTTCACGGCCTTTCACAGGATTTGGTCAAATGCACAGCAAGAAAATGGCTCGAGCAAAATGTACTCATTCATTAATTTCATTTGTATACTGCCCCATAGCTGAAGCTCTCTGGGCGGTTTACAAAATGCAAGTTTACAACAGAAATATCACAAAAAATATTCCACAATATACTACAATGATAGCATTGAGAGCAGAAATTACTTCACTCAGCTTCCCAACTAAGAGGGAAAGGAATAGTCAAGTAAGACCAGCTTGCCTTCAGCTGTTCTGTGTTTGCATTGCTAGCTGAGGAACCATACAGCAGTCCTGTCAGTATTAAGATGAGGAATATCCCTAGCTGGGAGGGGAGAGAGAGAGGGGGGGGGGCTGGAGAAGAGATTTCCATCGGGGAGAAAGTTCAATGCTCTGCCTAGTCAGGGGAGAACCTGGGAGGCAACCTCTGCTGCTCCTCCTCCTGTGGTTGGAATCTCTGGGCAGCTTCCACCTAATCCTGTACAACCAGGCATCTTTCTCTTCTCACCTGCAACTGTGAGGAAGACAGGTTTTTATGCCCTAGCTCATGGCAACTGCCTTGTAGGTCACAGCCACCTTTTCCAGGGCCTTATTCCAACTACTTCTGGGTCCATGTTCCAGCTGGAACTACCCACCTACCTGAGGATTTCTCCACAGTCTAGTGTGTTTTTTTAAAAAAATCTTCAGATGCTTTATTGTTTAAAATATCATTTCTATACCGCCCACTAGCCAAAGCTCTCTGGGCTGTTCACAAAAATTAAAGCCACAAAATACAATTAAATTAGAAAATATGGAAACTTCAACCACAATAGAAAAAGCATATTGTGTAAATGTATAAAATATGTATTTTCACCTTCTTTTAAGCCAGGTTGAAATTGGCTCAAGGGCAGGAGGTAGACTCCTGACTGACACAAGGACCAGCCAATCAGGCTTCACCTCAAATAACAACAACAACAACAACAACAACAATAATAATAATAATATTTATTTGTAACCCGCCTCTCCCTCCGGATCGAGGCGGGGAACAACAACAATATAAACATAAAAATAGCAACAGTTAAATTTTTAAAAAAGCAAGAAAACAATACAACATCAAAAACACGGGGGAGTGTCCCGCTCAGCTCAGACCTGGGGAAAAGGAGGAATGTGTAGCAGAACTGTGGTGGATTCTAACTTTGGGGCTGTCTACACACAGAAAAAGCTGCACAGTGGCTGTGGATCTGTGCCCCGTTGGTTAGATGACGCGAGCGCAGGTTCGCAGCCACCGCGGGGCTTTGCGGCGATGCTCTGATTTTAAAAAGTTGGGGATTTACCCTGACTTTTCAAACGGAGCGACATCAACACGGTGCTTCTGCCGTTTAACATTGCTCCGTGTGCAATCTGGGGCCAACCTGGGGGTGGAGTCTGGTGGAAGGCGACCAGCGATTGGTCGCCTTCCAACAGAAAGAGGGCGGGGGCAGCTCCAGGACCTGAATGGCCACCCAGAAACCCCACGCTCCCTCCTCGGCATCGGGATCACCCAACACATTCTCTGGAGAGGGAAGGTGTGGGTTTGAGGAGGGAGGCGGTGCCAACCCAGCTCCGTGAAGACAGCCCTTTGACTGCATTAAGGAGAGATGGTCAGGTGGGCTTTTTTTGACAGCCAAAAGGAAGGGTGAAGGGTGTCCCCAGAGAATGGGCCTGCTGAGTATGTGAAGATCAGGGCCGCTGTATCAGCATCGTGAAAGGTCACCCATCCCCCTTCATGGTTCAGACTCACTCGGATTCTCTTGAGCTTCCCACTCCCTGACAAAGGGATGTCATTAGCCCTATACGCACCACTCCACTTGCCCATATCCCAGATCCCTTCCGCAGAACTCATGGCCAAGGTGCCCTTTCTCTTCATAGACTTCCTGGTGACCCCCACAGCCCATTCCCCCTCATCTCCCACAGTGACTTCCCAGAAGTGTCAGCCTGATAGGAAACCCACACGTCCCAGCACAAGAGCAGGGATGTCAAATCTCTCAGGATTCTTGGGCAGATCTTGACATTTGTTTCCACATCTCACGCTCTTACAATCTTCAGGCAGGATGAGCTGGGGATGAGCTGTGTCTGGATCCAGAGAAACATTTGCTGTTCGGGGTGGAAGATGGAGAAATGAGAGACGAAGAAAAAGACGTAGAATCAACTAGGAGACAGAGCCTAAACACACATCACAGCCATCCTGTTTCCCCGTAAAAATGAAAAGGGACTTCCAAGTACTGCATTCAGAATTGGGGTGCTCACTATGTGTGAATAGGGAACATGCTGGTGACAGGTTGGTTGAGGATGGGTGTGTGTGTGTGAAATTGTCAAAAGCTTGACTCATGGTTCCACTATTTGGTATATGTTTACCCTGCTTCTCTATCCATTAGGGACAGCATAGAAGAAGCAAACAACAAGGGCATCCTTAAAAGAGTTTCTGTCCTCTTCTGTTTGAGAAAGTTGTGGAGGAAGCGGGCAGAGTAAGGAAGGGGGAGAGAAAAGGATCTACTCTCTTATGAGGTGAAGTGGTGGCTTTTCTACATGAGGCTGTTAATCGGCTGTTAATCTACTTTTGGTTTTGTCGCCGAACTAAAATCAAAGCACTACACGAGGACTGTTTCCTTTCCTGCTTTTCCACTACAAAACCTCTAGGTGGCACTGTGGTATAGCAGAATAGCACAAATATGCAAAAGTTTCAAAAGTGTTTTCTTTTGGTTTTACAATTAAATGCACTTTCCCTGCTCTACAACAACACATTGAAAGTACTATTTAGGCACAGGACACCTCATCTAAGAACTGGTAAACAACCATGAGTAGGGAATGAGTAGTGCACAATATGAGGAGTGCACAATAAATGCCTCCTGGGGGGTTTCTATATGATCGGTATACCTCATGGTGGCTGCGCAGCAGCGCTGCATCATTTATACAATGCCTTCATAGACATACTGCGACTTTTTCATTTGCTGCGAGGTCACCAGCATCCTTCCTCTGCCTGTTGGTGGTGACCTCTCTTTGGGTTCATGCTGGGGGTGTTCCAGAGGCGGATCGTGGCCAATGATAGGCCACCAGGCAGACAGTGGGCTCGACGAACTGGATGGCCACCGGAAAGCCCACGCTCCCTCCTGTTGTGGGGATTTGCCGCCCCCACCCTGCATCTGCGATGCCACGGGGTTTTAAAGGAAGGAGCAGGAAAGCAGTGCCTTTAAGACACCCCCCTGTAGAAAACCCTCAGAGTGCCTCAGTTCAGGTGAGCAGAGGATGGCCGCCTGATCCATTATCTAGCGTCAGGAAGCACCTTGGAAGCAAGATATTTACAATCTTGCTTTAAAAAAAACCAAAAACTTTATTTTGGGTAGGTCCTATCCTGCCTGCTTCTCATCATAGAAGACAATTGCCATGCTATGTCTTTTGCGGTATGATTCCTGTTCTTGCATTAATTCTTGGAACTAAGGAGAAACTATACTATTGCCAACCTAGAATACTTTGAAAAACAGGAATATGGAGCCATCATAATTCCATGATGATCAACTGGGGGCTGCATGAATGTGTGCTGCAATTTGAAGGTTGTGCCTGTGGAGAGTGGTGCTTTTCAAAGAAACAGATTCTGACTGCCTTTAATCCCTCCCAAATATATTTTATTGACCCTTCAGAATAGCCTTCCACTATACCATTACTTGCACTTTTCCTGGGACCAGGCATACTGAAAGCTTTCAAGACAGACCTAACGTTTTAAATATGACAGTGATGAAATGCACGTTTGTTTGTTTTTTGCTGTTTGAAAGGACAGTTGTTGCCTTTAAAACACAAGCATGTTCAGAGTGGACCAACGAGGATAATCAGGGGTCTGGAAACAAAGCCCTATGAGGAGAGACTGAGAGAACTGGTCATGTTTAGCCTAGAGAAGAGAAGGCTGAGGGGAGACATGATAGCATTCTTTAAATACTTGGAAGGTTGTCACACAGAGGAGGGCAAGGATCTCTTCTCGATTATCCCAGAGTGAAGGATGCGGAATAATGGGCACTAGTTACGGGAAGCCAGATTCCAGCTGGACATCAGGAAAAATTTCCTGACTGTTAGAGGAGTACAACAATGGAACCAATGACTAGGGAGGTCATGGGCTCTCTCACACTCGAGACCTTCAAGAGGCAGCTGGACAACCATCTGTCAGGCATGCTTTAAGGTGGATTCCTGCATTGAGAAGGGGGTTGGACTCAATGGCCTTATAGGCCCAATTCCAGAGCCCCCAGGGCAGAACTGGTAGCATCCAATGAAATATAAGAGAATTATTTCTGACAAGCCTCAAATCCCTCCTATGAAATCTGGTTCTCTATCAGATTACCTTTCTGCAGCTGTAGTCCAGATATCACAGTGTCTGGTGAAAGAAAGGAAACAGAGGGACAATTAAACATCACACCAAAGTGCTTATAGCAAATCTTGGAAAAATCCCGACCCATCCCCTAAATCAGTTGATGCCTATCGTGACTTATCTTTCCTCATTTCAAATAAAGAGTTAAGTGAATTCTGATATGAATCTGGAAGAGGTGGGGGTCAGGGGAGTCCTCACCCAACTCCATTTCCCCTCCAATATTCAAGTTTGTCTTCTCTTTATGGGATTCCCCCCCCCCCCCAACCTTCCCTATTAGGTGTATCAGTGGAATTAAAATACAAAGAAGGGAAGAGCTTTTCTACACAAGGCTCTTAACCGGATGTGTTTTGTTCCGTTGCAGAATTGAGATCAGAGCACTACAAGAGGAGCATTTCCTTTCCTGCTTTTCAAGTACATAACCTCTGGGTGGCAGTGTGGTATAATAGGTTAGTATAAATACACAAGAAAAATCTCCCTTTCTTGTGTTCTCATAATTAAATACCGTATTTTCCCTGCTCTAAAAAAAAGCCTTACCAAAAGTGCTGGTTAAATACAGAAGTGAAAGTAGAGGGATATGACATTGTTTCAAGATCCAGTAAACAACCATGGGTAAGGAGTGACCAGATACAAAAGAGGGCAGGGCTCCTGCAGCTTCATCTGCTGTGATGAAGAGGGAATTTCCCCAGGTGCTGCAACATAACAATGACACTTACTGAAATTCCCTTTTCAATACAACTGTTAAAGATACAGGAGCCCTGTCCTCTTTTCCATATGGTCACTCTAGTTCAACCCCTTCCTCCCATTAATCAGTGGTGGATTTTGCAGCACCAATGGTTATGTCACAGAGTATGAACGTAATGTGTATTGTTGATAAGAATTCGTTTCATAGGAGTGCTATTCCTAATTATCGGTGTATGCTGACTGTAAGTGATCAGTAACAGTTGTGACGAGTTCTCTATGTGTTGTGAGAAAACTGTGAGTACTGAAAAATATTCCTGGAAACAGGGCAAAAAAGCTTGCCACAAGTTCCCTTTCTGCTCAGCGTAAATGACTGTAAGTCAGAATCCATCCCACACCAGCCCCTTCATCTATTGCTGAGAGGGGTCTGTCCATATAGCGGTTGTTTTCTCTCTTGGTCAGGTGAGTCACAGACACACTTGTTTAAAGAAGAGAAATGAGTTAGTCAGATAGAGTGGGGATGGGTCTCCTGCTTCATTTACAAGTGAGTGATCAAAAATAAAGACCAATGTCATTTTCTAGAAGATTCCACTCTGTGTTCAGTTTGCAATTTTGATTAGAGCCGTTCTATAAAGAACTCCTTTTCACTCCTTAACTGGCTTCCCTTCTACCAACAGTAAGAACCGGCCTCCTAGAACCTTTCCCACCAACACCTGGATCAATTCACAGTACAAGATCCTTGCATGCATTTTCCGTTACCTCTGAACTGCTTCATGACACCCTCTAGAAAGGGATTTATATCAGAGAAGTCCCAGATCCTCCACTTCAGCTCTGGAGAGAAAACCACTGGATTCTCAAACTTATTCTCCTCACATCTGGAGGAGAGAAACAAATGTTAATCCAAGCTCTGTCCAATTGGCAATTTACAAACATATATTGTATGAAAGAAATTACAAAAGTATACTGTATGAAAGATCTTTTCAAGCGCGTCTGAGGATTCGTTCTCTAAATGAATAAAGAGTAGCGCAAGCAGGATGAATCTTCAACAACGTACAGTACAGAGGAGGAAGAAATGATCCTTCATGTGAGAAGAGCAGTATCACAAATCTAAAAGGAGGTTGCTGTTTTCATCTGTGATTCGTTGGACTCCACACCCTCCAGCATTCTCCCCTGGGAAGTATGGAGAGCTATCCTGAACTCAGTATCATGAAGTATGAAGGGAAATGAGTGAGATCCACTTACCTCTTCAAGGTGCTTCTAATATCCTAGAGGGAAACAAGAAGAAAGAAAAAAGAAGGAACTCAATGTTTGCTACTATGTGTAAAAAATCATTGACATAATGAACTTCACAGGTAAAGTGGAGCCATTTCGGTGCAACGCAGAGCAGTCTGGGCTGAGAATCACACTGTCTGGATTCTAAATAAAAACTTAGTGAATGAAGGATGGCAATTCTAGACTAAATGGCTCATGTGGAAGCAACCCTCTAGTTCAGAATATCCCATACTAAGCGAATACACTATCCTAGTCCTCCTGAACATAACAAACGAGTTATCAGCACCATGAATGTGGGCCTCTCCATGTCTTGTATAAATGAAGAAAGCACACAATGGTTTGGAAGTAGCATTCCCACAAAGAGAAACCTTGGCTGTTTGCACCATCTTACCTGCAGGATTTCACTCACAGGCTGTTGACACTTATCCTCCATTTCCTGCATCATTCTTTCCAGAGACGAGAGATCCTCTGAGATTTTGGCCATGTGCTCACCCCATTTCCTTGAGATCTCCTTCTTCACCTCTTCCATCTGAGCCAGCAGAAGCTTCTCTTGTTCTTCCAGAAACTGGCGTAGTTGTTGGAACTGAACCACTGTCTTTTCCCTCTCGGCTTCCATTTGCTTCTGCAAAAAGAAGATAAAAATAATTCAGGAATATAATGTGTTTCTGCAGCAGGTTTAAAAGGCAGGTGAAGAGAATCACATAAAGAAGACACTTCTGAACTTTTCAAAGACATTCTGTCAACATTAGTCAGGGAAAGTTTTCAAAAGACTTACGAAGTCCCACCTTTAGCATGTCATTTCATGAACATTTTATGGGAGTTCAGATCAATCCATTCCAAATCATAAAGGGTCTGAAGAGCAGGGATACCTTGTGGCTTTATACTCATTTGCACTTAACATTCATTTTTGCCAGGTATTTTTTTTCTTGTACTTGTTCACTTTCCAGCAATAATGGCACTTACAAGTAGGTTTTGGCTGTTCGTTTCTGTGCCTGCTTTATATGCCAGAATTTGTTTTTTCTCCTTCCTCAGAGTCATCAGGAAGCTACAGATCCGATCCTGGAGAGAAAACAAAAATCCCAGTATGGTTCCTCTGTAGTGGTTTATTAACTATACATATATTTAAAATGCTACAAAAGAAACAAGGACAGACAGGTTTAAAGATATTTTCTCTGTGCTTTCCAGTGCTGTGGATGTGTGCAGGGTTCTCCCAGCCACCTCCATCTTTAACCCAGTAAAGTATAATAGATTGAATTAGTTACTACATCCAGTTGGAGGTTGTCTCTACACTAAAGGGGAGGAAACCGCATCCTTACTGGGGGTTTCTTCATCTGGAGTCCTTCCACGTTCACTAAGTGCTCCTTTAGACAAGGACCACATGATTTTGAATTGAGAAATTCCCTGCTAGGCAGTGTCATTAACTTCAATGAAACAGTACCATCTAGTGGTGAAATTATAGTGCAACAATGGATTTACACACTGCCGATTTCATGCCATTAAGGTTTATTCCAGCTTATCTCCAATCTTTTTCAAAGCAGGATAAATGGAGAAAAGTGTGGGAGACATCCTGGAGGTTGACACTGTTCTGCAAAATTCTGTGAGTGGCCAATCATGAATGTGCAATGAATTGCTCATGTAGAGAAGTTCAGACTATGGGTTTATCGCTCTCTGAGAAGGTGAAGGGAGGAACACTCTAAACACGGGCATCTGCAGGATTTTTTTCCAAGAGAGGCAAGCTACACAATGGCATGTGACTATAAAGCACATGTATAGTGTGCATGACGCTAAGACACACCTCTGCATTTTCCTTGTGTACCTCCAGATGCTTTGTTCTTGCGGAGAGACACACTGCATGACAGATAGTGGCAGAAAATCTTGGGAATTTTACAGCATTAATGAAGAAGAGTAGTAGAGTCTAGCTTCACACAAGAAGCACCATGAATTCCAAGAAAACTGTATTTGGAGTGAGGGATAAAAAAGCATAAAGCTCAGAACCAGGAGTGGGTGGGGGTGGGGGTGGGGGGAGGTTGGAGAAAGAGTGATGTGGGTTCCCCAGAAAATGTTGAACTGGAAAATTGTCAATTGCAAATTCGGTCATAAGACACACTTAGAATTTTTTTTTCTTTTACTCCTAAGCATTTCTATCATTACTATAAGGCTTTTGAATCAGGAACTTTACCAGTGTCTTTATATGATGCTTATATATCAGTTATCCTTAAATCTGGCAAAGACTATACTAACTGTGCAAATTATAGGGCAATTTCCTTAATCAATATTAAAATTCATTAAACAAAAAACCTACGGTTTATAAAACAACGTTAAAGCTCTACCGTTTCCAACCAAGCACCAAAAAACAGGGAAATTGGGAGTTAAAGCTCACAAGCCTTAACACCACATCCTCCCTAAGGAGGCAGAAAGTGCAAGTGAAATTCTCATTCTCCCAAGCAGATAAACCATGAGGACAGGATGGAGAATATGATATGCAGAGGTGACTGTGGGATTGTGGAAAATTGATGACAAACAATTTAGGGCCACCTACTTCTCTTTTTTTATTTAGAGCAGCCCTTCCCCAACCTGGTGCCCTCCAAAGGTGTTGGACTACAACTCCCATCATTGCAAGTCAGTATGTCCCATGGTCAGGAATGCTGGGACTTGTCATCTCAAACTTCTGGAGGGCGGCACGATGGGGAACGCTGCTCCATATCCTTATCAAATACAGGGTCTGCCCAATATTTTTTCTCTCACACACATCTCGCATATAGCAGCATAATTAAAAACAAAAGGGCCACTACTTTTTGCAGATCTAGAACCAGAGCATGTTCCAGGCATTTTCAGCAATAGTTTCATGCCAACCAAGATGGCTGTTAGAATGACCCCCCCCCCCAATTATCACTTTAACATGGTGCAACATGTTTTCTACTGATGGCGCTTAACAAAGGAGGCACTCTCGTGCCTTCTTTAATATGAATGGAAATTCTGGTTAATAGACTTCAGCCTGTGATACATACATTAGTACATCCTGATCAAGTGGGTTTTATTTGCCAGGAGAGGGGCCACATTATTTAGGCCTGCAGTGAATCTGGTTGTTTGAATTCTAACAGGATGAACATGCCTGTGATTATTTCATTTGTTGCAGAGAAAGCGTTTGACAAGTTATATCGGCTGTTCATGTTGGTGATCTTGTGAAAAATTGAATTTCCTCAGGAATTTTTAAAATGGATTAGATTTTTATAACTCTCCCCTGTATCATGAATGATGACAAAGGAAAAATGTACTAAATTAAATTTATCTCTATTGGGCAGACTTGCAATAGTAAAAATTCATATATTACCAAAATTATAATACACAATCCTTCTACTAATGACTTTGCTCAAATATAGCTTAATATATGAAAATTTTAGCACCTCCCATGTCCCCATTATGTCATATTTTGGAACACCCCAATTTTAACTTTGAAGATAAATCATGCATGACAAATCATGGAAAGAAATTGGGATTTAGAAACTTACCACATTTATTTATAAGAGGAAAACCAATTGCAATTAAATGATTAAAAGACAAAACTGTCCAAATAAGAGTGAGTTGGTTTTAATTAATGCAAATTAATAAATTTGCAACCCATTTGTATAACGTGTCAGGTCAATCAGAACACTTATGACATTGGAAAACTACTGTACTAAAGAGCGTAGGAAAAGAAAAGAATTAGTAATTTATAAGAACATCATAGAGGATGAATATGGTAATTATATGGGAGCCAAGATGAAGCTCAATATTGCTTACTATATCAGAAGAATCATAGGCAAAAATATGGTCTTCACAGCCCTATAAATCTATAAAAGTCAGGCCAGGTCTAAAGAAATGGTATTAAAAACAGTCCATACAGGGCATTTGCAGGGTGACCAGATCGCCTGGGGTTTCCGGGTCCTAACTGGGAAAACTGGGGCGATCCGGCTGACGGGGGGGGGGGGGGCGGCAGGGGCAAACCGGGGAAACGGTCAGCTCTCCCTCCGCCCTAAAATCGCGCTGGCCAAGGAGAAGCCCCGGATCGGCCCAGGGGGAAGGGCTAGATGTTGCGTTTTGGTAAGTCCAAAATGCGAATTCAGCCCCTCCCCTGGCCAATCCGATTGCAGGCAGCAGGAGCAGCAGCAGGAGGCGAGGCGAGGCATGGGGTTACCGGTGGCGTCTGCCTAACGGGCCCTGCAATGCAGGGGTGGGTTTAATGGAGGTTCTCCCTCATGCCCCCCCACACACACCCTCACACACCCCCAGAGGAAGAGAAAAAGGCTGAGTGGAAGAAAGAAAACCCTCCCCTATGGCATCCGACCAAACAAGCACTTTGTGGGGCCCTTTCTAAAGCTCAGCGATGCTGGGGCAGGAGGAGGGGGTTTTCCAGCAGCATTCAGGAGTTGGAGGCTGTTCATCATACAGAGCTTTCTGGGGAAGCAGGCAGTGAACAGCCTACAACAGCATGCACTACCTGGGAGGGCTGCATTTACGGAAAACTAGGACTAGGAGAGCTCTCTGGGGAAGCAGGAAGTTGCCGGGCTCTTGGGAAATGTGTGGTGCCAGCAACCCCTCCATGGACTGCCCCTCCTGCATCTTGCCAGCAGGCATTCAGGCTGGTGACTGTGCTGGCTGCAGTGGCAATGCCACAAGTGCTCACTGTTCCATGGCTCTGGTAAGTACAGCCTTCCAGGCAATGCGTGCTGGGAATTGTAGGCTGTTTTTACTGCACAACATCCTCCCCCCCCCCCATTTCTCACTTACATATAGTCTGAAATATAGAGTTTGAAATGAATAATTTGAATTAAATGTAGGTGTTATTTCCAATTTAAGCTCTTTTTGTACAGGTTTATAGTCACAGAGGATATAAGAATCTGATGATTGTTATGTATAAGCATTACCAGTGTATTATTGCAAGAGCCCTGCCCTCTTTAGCTAGTGTGACCAGATACAAAAGAGAGCAGGGCTCCTGCAGCTTTTAAGTGTTGTGATGAAGAGGGTATTTCTCCAGGTGCTGCATGCATGCAAATGACACCTGCTGAAATTCCCTTTTCTACACCACTGTTAAAGATACAGGAGCCCTGTCCTCCCTATGGTGCAACTTACTTCTGAATAAATATGCATAGGCTTGTGCTGCTTGTATCAAAGCTTCTTCCTTTTGTATTCAAAGTAGAGGCAACAAGAAAAAAATGCACAGTTTTTTATATTAAAGGTAAATTAATTTCATGAGAAGGAACAGAGGAGGCCTGAGTCTCAGGCTTGCTTATGGATCCAAGTGCTTCAGTATAGGCATGGAATATTCTTACCTACAAGAACATACTTGATTCATTTCAAAGGAGACTAGATCCACATACACCTTCCTTTGAACACCCCAATTGGATCCCTTCATTGAAATGAAAAATTAACCCATGTGCATAGTTGCTTCGTGTAAGCCCCTGGACATACATGAAGTTCAGCAGCACATACATACAAAGGCAAAAAGTGCTGAAGTGCTGTGTCATCTGAAGGACTAAGTGCCAATCTTCATGTTCAAAAGAAGCATGGTATATACTCCTTCCTGGACTGGACTTCAGGCAGCAGTCAGGAGGTCATAGGTTTGAATGCTCCCCAGCATGAAAACACCCTGCATATAGAAAGGGGGCATTTCTTTGGATGGGAAGGGGACTGGACCCCAGGCCTCTGCAGCCACCTTCCCTCACCCTCCAAGACTCCCTAGCTCGACAAGCAAAAACCCCACAGTGCCCCCCACTCTGCAGTGGATACTCTAAAGCCGCAGAGTTCCAATGTTTAAGAGCATCAGTTGCACTCTTAATGGATTACTGCCCCTTTAATAAAACTATGGAGGAAAGAGGGAATTTGCAAGAGGGAAGGGAAAGGCCAGGATCCTGAGTTGTGTTTGGTGAGTGCCCCCGAAGCCTGTGTGAGTGTTTGCAGAGCTGCCAGATGGTCAATACACAGTTTTTCACTTTATTACTAATCATCCTGGGCTGGAGCGTAACAGCAGGAAGGTGTGCAAAGTACATCTGACTGCCTTAGTGAAGGATGGAGACACTGATGCACATAAAAAGCTTATAGATGACCTGAAAATAAAAAAGGATACATATAGGAAGTGGAAGGAAGGCCAAGCAACAAAAGAAGCGTACAGACAGGTAGCACAGAAGTGTCAGAATGGCGTCAGGAAGGCTAAAGAATGAGCTATAAAAAGGCTTTTTTCAGATAAGTGAATAGTAAAAGATAGAGGAAAGAAATGGTCATTCAACTGCTTAATGAGGATGGCAAATTGATAACACATTAAAAAAAAAAGGCCGAAGTGCTCAATTCCTACTTTGGCTCAGTCTTTTCCCAAAAGCAGATCTATGACCCCCCAGGAAAAAGTGAAGTACAAGCTGAAGGGGCAGGATTGCAGTTTGAGATGGATAAACAAATGGTCAAGGAACAGCGAATTTCTTTGAACGAGTTCAAATCTCCAGGGCCTGACAAACTGTATCTTAGATAGGCTGACCATATGAAAAGGAGGACAGGGCTCCTGTAACTTTAACAGTTGTAGAGAAAAGGGAATTTCAGCCAGTGTCATCTGTATGCAATTAGTTCCTGGTGAAATTCCCTCTTCACCACAACAGTTAAAGTTGCAGGCACTATACTAGAGTGACCATATACAAAAGAAGACAGGGCCCCTGCAACTTTAACTGGTGTGATGAAGAGGGAATTTCACCAGGAACTAATTGCATACAAATGACACTGGCTGAAATCCCCTTTTCTCTACAACTGTTAAAGTTACATGAGCCCTGTCCTCCTTTTCATATGGTCAGCCTATCTTAGAGTAATAAAGGAGCTGGCAGAAGAACTCTCAGAACCACTGTCTATTATCTTTGCGAAATCATGGAAGACGGGTGAAGTGCTGGATGACTGGAGAAGGGCTAATGTTGTCCTTATCTTCAAAAAGGGCAAAAAGGAGGAACTTGGGAACTACAGACCTATCAGTCTGACATCCATCCCTGGGAAAATTTTGGAGCAGATTATAAATCAATCAATCTGTAAGCACCTTGAAAACAATACAGTGATTACTAGAAGCCAGCATGGCCCCCCTCTACAAGAATTCAGTTTGGTGCCTGGTTGTCCGATTATGCACATCTTCTCACAAGCGCTTTTACGCCTAAATCCTGTAAACGACATGCGGTGAAGCACATAACTGGCAGTATGAAACGCACTTTAAAGTGGTTGAAATGCGGAGAATCGCTCGTTTACATGGTCATAATGCGCTTTAACTGCCACGGAGAATTAAAACTCGCTATTTAACGCGCATTTGATAATGCGCATAATCGGACAGATAAAGCGCCTCAACCCCCGATTTGCGCTCCGCTCTTGTAGAGGTAATTTTTTAAATGCAACTTGAAAGAGCTTTAAATCGCTCTTGTAGAGGAACCCATAGATTTGTCAAGAACAAATCCTGTCAGACCAATCTGATCACATTTTTTTTATTGGATACCTCCCTTGTGGACTGTAGGAATGCTGTGGACATAATATATCTTGACTTCAGCAAAGCTTTTGACAAAGTGCCCCATAACAATCTGATTCACAAACTAGCTAAAAGTGGGCTTGATGGAACAACTATTAGGTGGATCCACAGTTGGCTACAGAATTGGATTCAAAAGAGTGGTTATCAATGGTACCTTCTCACACTGCGGGGAGGTAACAAGCTGAGTACCGCAGAGCTCAGTCCTGGGCCCAGTGCTCTTCAACATTTTTATTAATTATTTGGATGAGGACGTGCAGGGAATGCTTATCAAATTTGCAGACGACACAAAATTGGGTGAGATAGCTATAGGCTGACCATCTGAAAAGGAGGACAGGGCTCATATAACTTTAACAGTTGTAGAGAAAAGGAAATTTCAGCCAGTGTCATTTGTATGCAATTAGTTCCTGGTGATATGCCCTCTTCATCACAACAGTTAAAGTTGCAGAGCCCTGCCTTCTTTTGTACATGGTCATTCTAGTATAGTGCCTGCACCTTTAACAGTTGTGATGAAGAGGGCATTTCACCAGGAACTAATTGCATACAAATGACACCTGCTGAAATTCCCTTTTCTCTACAACTGTTAAAGTTATATGAGCCCTGTCCTCCTTTTCAGATGGTCAGCCTAGCTAATACCCTGGAACCCAGAAACAAACTTCAAAGTAAACTTGATAGGCTGGAGCGCTGGGCTGAAAACAACAGAATGAAATTTACTAGGGATAAATGCCAAGGTCTACACCTAGGAAAAAGAAACCAAATGCACAGTTACAAGATGGGGGATACTTGGCACAGCAATACGACAACCAGGAAGGATCTTGTAATTGATGTAGATCACAAGCTGAATATGACCCAACAGTGATGTAGCTGCAAAAAAAGCAAATGCTATTTTGGGCTGCATTAATAGAAGTATCACTTCCAAATTACGTGAGGTATTGGTTCCCCTCTGTTCAGCACTGGTTAGGCCTCATCTTGAATATTGCGTCCAGTTCTGGGCACCACACTTCAAGGATGCAGACAAGCTGGAGGGGGTTCAGAGGAGGGCAACGAGGATGATCAGGGGTCTGGAAACAAAGCCCTATGACTGAAAGAACTAGGCATGTTTAGCCTTGAGAAGGCTGAGAGGAGACATGATAGCACTCTTCAAATACTTGAAAGGTTGTCACACAGAGGAGGGCCAGGATCTCTTCTCGATCATCCCAGAGTGTGGACGCAGAATGATGGGCTAAAGTTACAGGAAGCCAGATTCCGGCTGGATATCAGGAAAAACAATGGAGCCAAGGACCTAGGGAGGTGGTGGGCTCTCCCACACTAGAGGCATTCAAGAGGCAGCTGGAGAACTATCTGTCAGGGATGCTTTAATGTAGATTGCTGCATTGAGCAAGGGGTTGGACTACATGGCCTTATAGGCCCCTTCCAACTCTACTATTGTATGATTCTATGATAAAAATAGGAGTGGTGATAGAAGGGTTTCAGTTAAGGGATTGAGCAGGCATCCCCCCCCCACACAATGTCTCAGGAGTAAAAACTCATTGAAGTATGGGGGAGGGGCAACAGGAATGCTGCTCACTTCCATAGGTTCCCCTGCTGCTGCCTCCCGCACACACACTCACATGCATTTGACGTGATTATGCAGTTAGTGTTTTATGCGGCCTTTATTAATTTTTTAATGCACTGTGAAGGGACAGCCAATCTCTCCTGCTCAAAACTGACCTCTCCTTAAACAGATTCTGTGGAGGGGGGCCTGCCTGAGCTCAGGCCTGCAGAGGAGGCCCAAAGCATGTCAGAACTGCAGTGGATTTAGGGAGATCTGTCCCTACCCTTTGACCACTTTAAGGAGAGAGGGTCAGGTGGGCTTTTTCCCACACAAAAAAAAGGGGGAGAAGGATCTCCCCAGAGAATGGGACTGCTGAGTATGTGTAGATCCAGGCTGCCGTATCAGCATTGTAAAAGGCCACCCGTCCCCCATCATAGTTTAGATTCACACGGATCCTCTTGGGCTCCTCACTCAGGAACAGAGGAAAGCTGTCAAAGGAGTCTGAGGCCCTATATTCACCCTCCCACTTTCCTATATCCCATATCCCTTCCTCAGGACCAGCGATGAACTCTCCTTTCCTCCTCACAGACTTTGTGGCGACCCCCACAGACCAGTTTCCCTCACTCCGAACGACAACTTCCCAGAAATGTCTGCCTGTTGTGAATCCCTCACGTCCCAACACAAATGCCATTTGGTCAAATCTCTCAGGGTTGTTCAGCAGATTTTGACGTTCCTCTCCAAGCTTTGTACTTTTATGATCCTCAGACAGGATGAGCCATGGATGCGCAGTGTCTGGATCCAGAGATACATTTGCTGTGGGAAGTGGAGGGGTGGGGAGGGGGAGAAAGGGAGAAAGTTGAGGAAAGAAAATATAACAGAATTTACCAGAACATTATGTCCTCAGCCTAGAGACACATCACAGGATTGATCTTTACCCTAAAAAAAAGAGGGTGGGAGACGACTTCCTAACCTTTGATGGCTTTAAAGGAAAATTAAACAAATTGAGAGGTTAGGTCTACCACCAGCTCTGATAGTGATTCTCTCTCTACCTGGAAACTCCAACATTAATCTCAGCAGGTTTGCAGGCAAGTAAGTCCACTAATGTTACCAGCTCAGAAACATCCCATAAGCCTAGACAGACCTCATGGCAATGCTTGGATGACAAAGAGAAGGAGTTCTACCTGCCTGGTCACCTGGAGGAGTTTCTTGTCCCCCTCAAGACAGCCAGGTAAGTGGCTGCTGCCTCCAGGCCAGCATGTAGCCTGGGGCCACGGATGGAAGCAGAACGCTGAACTGGACAGACCCTTTTCCCAAGTTGAGAGTTCTTATGTCAGAGGACGAAGGATGTGAGTTTGTGTGTGTGCAAAACATGTGGAGATAAGCATAGGACTGCTCCATCCGCCTTTCATATTTGTGTCATTTATAGCTGGAATGAATGGGGAAATTGAACAAAATACAAGGAGGAAACTTTCAAACGTGGCCCCAATCCCACTGCCCCTGCCCTTCTTTAATTCTGTGCCTCTATCATATCCCACAGTTTACCTTTTCTCAGCTGAAGTCCAGACACCAGATTATCTGGGGAAAGAAAGGGAACAGAGACAAAACATCACACCATTCTACACAAAGAAAATCTTGGAACATCCCTCCCGCCCACCCCGGAAATCATTTGTGTCATTATTTTGTCAATTTCCCCCCTTCTTTCAAGGTAAAGCTTTATGAGAATTCTGACATGAACCTCGGAGTGGTGGTAGTGACTGGGTTTGGACGTCACGATAACCCTCGAGGGTTTATACAAACCAAAATGGCTTATTTAACACATGGTGGGCTGTTGCCTGTCTTCTTACTAAATAAAGGAGGCACGGCATGAGATTTTGTCCGGATCCTGCAAATCCCCAAGGTGTTATAGGCATCAGCCTCTTTTCGGTGCACCTGGGATTTTAGCTCCTTTCACAATTAGGCCCCCTCTTCACGACGCTGGGAGCGCTGTGCCCTGGTGCCTTCCCAGCGTTGCGCTGCGCATTTATGCCCCTTACGCCAGTCCTGACGTAAGGGGTGTGATGGCGCTTTTTCCTTTGTTGACGCCCACGCTGCCGAGCACTCGGCTCTCCTCTCAGGTAAGTTTTTTTTTAAAAAAAAATTTTACAAAATGGGGAGGACAGTGGAGGCGCGTCAGGTTTTTTTTTTACTTTTAAAACTTTAAATGGGGGGAGAGGACTGCCTCAAACTAAAAAAGTCGCGTTAAATAGCTGACTTTTTTAGTTCGTGGCAAAGGGACTTTGCCCCTAGATGTCTTTGCATTGGCAGTGCGAAGACATGTCGACGGAAACTGTCCGTCTAGAGGTACCCTTGGAGCTCAGGATTCTATCAATGGGTGAAAGAGCGCCACTGCTTGGGCAGGAGGACGGCAGCAGGACAGGGGGGAAGCCTCAGGGGACGCTCAGGGGCTCACAGTAGCTTATTAGCCCGCTCGTGTGGTGGGGGAATATGGGTTGAGTAGCTTATTATGCCAGCACGGTTTAAAGTGCCATCTAAACGCGGCCACTGAGGGGAATCCCCTCCCCCACAAATATTCCAGTTTTGTTTTCTCCTAACGGGAATTTCCTCAATGTTCCAAATCAGGAATGTTAGTGGAGTTTGAATACTTAAGGATACATGTGCCAGGTTTGCAGGAGCAATTTGAACCACAGCCCTTTACACAATGAACTGATTGGGCCTCTTCGCACATCACGATAGCCCACCATAGCTTGATTTACCCACAAGGACTGTTCCATTGTGCCAGTGTCTGCTGGCACAAGTTTTTCATGGCACACAGCTTGCCGTGGATTGTTGTGTCATGAAAACTTAGGCGGCAAGGGTTATTTCAGTGTTAGACAATCCTCAAACAACCCCTCACACCTGAGTTCACACGATATGCTAAGCAACAACAAGCTAGGAACCTGTGGATGCCATACAAAAATGGCATTTGCAGGCCCCCCGGAAAGCATGAGAGCCCCATGGGTAAATCCAGTCACAGTTGTCATATCATGCAAGGCAGGTCATTTTGTCTTCTCAACAGGAACAGGAAGTTCCCCATTTTTCCAACTCTGACAACATTACAAGCTACCTTTGCCACCTACATCTGGACCAATTCAATGCACAGTGTGAAATCCTTTGCAGCCACACTTTGGTACCTTGGAACTGATTCAGGAAACCCTCCAGAAAGGGATTTATATCAGAGAAGTCCCAGACCCTCCACTTCAGTGCAGGGGAGAAAACCACAGATTTCTCAAACTTATTCTCACACCTGCGAGAGAGAATCATATGTTAAGAACATAAGATTTGTAAAAAGAAAAATTATTATTTTCAAAATATAATGAAAAAGCGATCAATCCCCTAACAACTGATGTCTAAACAACTATTATATAAAGAAAAAAAAAAGAATTATGAATACAGTTTTAGGGGGGGAAACAATACAAAGGAAGGAAAGGAAAAGAAAAGGGGGAAAAGAAAGAAAGCAACTATTATATAAAAGGAAAAATGATTTAATACATTTTTAGGGGAGAAAACAAGACAAAGAAAGGAAAGGGGGGATAAATAATTAAATAATTATACCAATTAATAAGTGTGCTGTGTGATCTTCATTTGTTGTTATAATATCCAAATGCTCAAAGATGAAGCGGGCATATGTGGTTGTAAGTCCGGTTGTGACGTATGCTGAATGAATCTCCACCATATAGCATAAAAGGATAATGGTTCTGTTTTTTCTTGGATTAGAGCCAAGTCATGAGTTATTTTTGTTAAGAATGTAAGATGTGTAAGTCCAGCACTCTGTTCAACAGTGGCCAAGCAGACGTCAACCAAAAACCCACAAAGCAGGACATGGTGAAACAGCTTCCTCTCACCCATGTTCCCCAGCAACTGTTGCATATAGGCTTACCACCTCAGTTACTGAAGGAAGCACATAGTCATCAGAACTAGTAGCCTCTGATCGTGGTCTCCTCCAGGAATTTATACAATCTCATTTTAAAGTCATCCAAATTGGTGGCCATCACAACATCCTGAGGTAGTGAATTCCATAATTTAACTGTGATGTGCGAAAAAGTCCTTCCTTTTGTCGGTCATGAATCTCCCACCAATCAGCTTCACGGGATGACCCCATTGGGTTCTAGTATTATGGGATAAGGAGAAAAATGTCTCCCTATCCACACTCTCCACACAATGTATCATTTTGTACACCTCTATCATGTCTCCCCTTAGCCTCCTTTATCCAAGATGAACAATCCCAGCTGTTGTAACCTTCCCTCATAGGGGAGATGCTGCAGCCCCTCAATCATTTTAGTTGCCCTTTTCCACACTTTTTCCAGCTCTACAGTATCTTTTTTTAAGTGTGACGACCGGAACTGTACACAGTATTCTAAGTGTGGTCACACCATAGATTTGTATAAAGGCAGTATGATACTGGCAGTTTTATTCCTAATTCCTTGGAGTTTACCTTCTTTACAGCTGATGCACACTGGGTTGGTATTTTCATTGAGCTGTCCACCACAACCCCAAGATCTCTTTCTTGGCCGGTCACCATCAGCTCAGATCCCAACAGGTTATACTTGAAGTTGGGATTTTTTGCCCCAATGTGCATCACTTTACACTTGCTTACATTGAACCATATTTGCCACTTGGGTAGACATTCTCCCCATTTGGAGAGATCTTCTTAGAGCTCTTCACAATCTCTTTTTGTTTAAACCACATTAAATAATTTAATGTCATCAGCACTTGGCCGCTTCACCGCTCACTTCTAATTTCAGCTTTTTAATCAACAAGTGGAAAAGAATTGTTTCCAATACTGATCCCTGTGGGATCCCACTGTTTACTTCCCTCTATTGGGAGAATTTCCTATTTATTCCTCCTCTCTGCTTTCTGTTCTTTAACCAGTTGCTGTTGACCCAGCTTCTGCAGAATCCTCAAAGAAAGGAAGAGGGAGAGAAGGGAGTGGCAGAAATCCAAGGGACACGGGCAGCTGCAGAGAGGCAGAGGGGGATGGAGGAGCTTTGCAGAGGAGACTCTCCCACACTCTGGCTCCAAAACCCCAAACGCTCAACCAGGCATCATGAGAATGAATCAATGGCTGCTGCCACGCAGTGGTGCAGCTGGGCCTGGGCGGAGATGCAAAGGGCCTCATAGCCCTGGAGGTCCCCAGATGATCACCCAGAGAGCAGCAGATGATCAGGGCAGCGACAAACATGCCTGGGTTGACACAGTCCTGATTGTTCTTGTAGACATTATAGTGCTGTGATTTAGGTGAGTTTAAAATGTGAGTCTGCACAAGTTCAGAGCAAACAGGATTGGCACATATTTGTGTAATTCAAATGGTCCTTTGTGTGCAAAGAGGGGGATTACAAGTCCAAAAAGATGTTGTTAGTGTTGTCTGTGGGACTCCAACCCACAATCCCCCACACCCCAAGCAGCCTGGAGGGCCACACGCCACTCATGTTGTCCTGAACCTTCTCAGTATCATGTGATGTGAAGGGAAATGAGTGGGATCCGCTCACCTCTTCAAGGTGCTTCTTATATCCTAGAAGGAAAGGAAATAAATAAAAGGGAACTCAGTAAATGCCTCAGTGTGTAGGAAATCGCTGGCAAAATAAATTCTGTGGGAAAAGTGGGGTCATTTCAGTGCAATGCAAAGCAATCAATTAAAAACTCTTAGAAACTGAAGCAAATAAACATATATTGGACAAGAATTCTGAAAACGAGTCAATGCCAAACATCCAACTAGACCAGCCTTCTGTTCCCAAAAATTACAACAGCTAAAGCTGCAAGGAAGCTTTTAATTAAAGACACAGTAGCCCTGAAAAGCCTCACTACATATTTTTCCAGTTCATACAGCATAGGCTGCCAATACAATTGTGCTTTTCCACAAATTTGATCTAAATAGAAGGTAGGAGGTGGAGACATCTAAGTAGAAGGCAGGAGGCCAAGGCAATTGCAATGCAACAGTCTGACAACAATGTTCTATGGGTTATTGATAAATTCTTAGTGAATGAAGGATGGCAATTCCAGTCTAAATTCCTAGTGAGGAAACAACCCTCTAGTTCTGAAAAGCCCATGCAAAAGTTACTATGCCATCCTGTTCCTGTTTTATATGGTGTTGGACATAACAAACCCATTACCTACAACATTAATTGGGCATCTCCATGTCTTGGGTAATGAAAGAAAGCACACAAAAAAGTTCAGAACTTGTTTTCCCAGGAAGAGAAGCCTTGGCTGGTTTTGCTGTCTCACCTGCAGGAGTTCACTCGCTGACTGTTGACACTTCTCCTCCATTTCCTGCATCCTTGTTTCCACAGCAGAGAGTTTCTCCGAAATTTTGGCTACATGCTCATTCCATTTCCTTGCAATCTCCTCCTCCACCTCGTCCATTTGGGCCAGCAGAAGCGTCTCCTGTTCCTCCAGAAAATGGTGCAGTTGTTGGAAGTGAACCACTGTCTTTTCCCTCTCAGTTTCCATTTGCTCCTATAACAAGCGGGTGAAAAGAAGTCAGGAATTGAATGCGTTCCTCCAGTGTTAAAGCAAAGATTAAGAGAATCATATATGAAGGACTCTTCCAGACTACACAAAGAGATTCTGTCAACATGATTTATTTATTTGTAACATTTCTACTTCCTCATCTGCCAAAAAGCCATCAAGGAAGTGAACAGCAGTTAAGAAAAAAAATATTTCTATGTTAAAAACAAAAAAAGTAAAAATGTTAGAAACTACACGTTTTAAAAGACAAAATTGAAAAGTGGCTCTTTCTACCCTTTCTAAGGGCCAAGAGAGTGGAAGCTAATTGTAGTTCTTGAGGGAGAGCATTCTATAACTTTGAGGGCAATTTAGGAGAGAAAAGCCCTTTTATGCATTCCAGACAAAACAGCTTCTCTGGGTTATGATGCACTCAAAAGAGCTGCTTTAGTCAGGGAAAGAGTTTTCCATAGAATTTCAAGAGACCATCCTTAGCATGGCCTTTCATGGACATCTTAAGGGAGATCAGCTGAGGACAAACAATACAGGTTCTGAGGAGCAGGGCTGCCTTGTGACTTTACTCCCTGCTGAGTATTTCATGGTTCCCAGATATATTTTCACTTTCCAGCAACAGTGACACTTACAAACAGGTCTTGGCTTTCCTTCTCCACATCTGCTTTACATGCCAGAATTTTCTCTCTCTCCTTCCTCAGGGTCTCCAGGCAGGTACAGATCTGATCCTGAAGAGAAGACAAAAGTTCCAGTTTGGTTCCTCTGTAGAGATTTAGTCAATACAAATTTATTTAAAAGGCTACTGAGAAACAAATATAGAGAAGTTTAGAAAGAAATAATCCCCTCTGCCTTCCAGTGCTGGGTGTGTGTGCAAGGGTCTCCCAGCTGCCTTCGTCTTTCTACCCTTAAGACAATACGTTGAAAAAGTTATGATCTGCAGTTGGAGTCTGGATTTATCACTTCCTGAGATGGAGAAGGAACACTACAGTCCATGAAACAGGGAGTGTTACCCCCTGTATAAATCATATGAAATCCACAGGATCCATTATTGATTTTATTTAGTTATTTAGTTATTAAAACATTTGTATCCTGCCCTATATCACTCGGATCTCAGGGAAGCGCACAGATAAAACTAGAGCAACGTAAACAGAATATGCACAGCTAAAAAAAAGTATTAAATCGTTAACAAATTAAAACCAGTAGAAACAAATTAAAAGCAATAAAAACAATTAAAACTACATGTGACCATGGAAAATTCATCCCTTAAAGCCTTTGATAAAGTGCCATGTTTTAACTTGGCGCCAAAATGAAACCAGCGTCGGCACTAGTCAGGTCTCCAAGGGAAGGGTATTCCTCAACCGGGGTGCCACATCAGAGAAAGCCCTCTCCCATGTTCCACCATAATGTCTGTCTCACATTGATGGGACGCAGAGGAGGGCTCCTCCAACAGATCTCAAATCTTGGACAGGCATATATAGGGAGAGGTGCACCCTCAAATACCAAGATCCCAAGTTGTTTAGGGCTTTAAAGGTCATTGCCAACACCTTGAATTCCATAGGCAGCCAATGCAATTCTTTGAATACCAGTGTTATATAGTCTTTATAGGATATTCCGGTGACCAGTCTAGCTGCTGCACACTAGCTGCAACTTCCAAGTCATCTTCAAGGGCAGGCCCACATAGAGTGCATTGCAGTACTCTAATCAGGAAGTTACCAGCATATGGACTACTGTGACTAAGTTAACCCTGTCCAGGAAAGGCCTTAGCTGGCGGATCAGCAAAAGCTGGCCCCAAGTCCTCAGGGCCACGGAGTCCACCTGGCCTCCAGTGACAAGGATGCATCTAGGAGTACTCCCAAGCTACGCACCTGCTCCCTCAGAGGGAGTGCAATCCCATCCAGAACAGGTCGCTTACCAAATTCCCGGACTCAGGAACCACCAATCCACTGAGCTTCCGTCTTATCAGGCCGGAGTTTTGTGGATCCAACTTTTTCCCAGGCCCGTCTCACAGCTCTCCCAATTTGGGGCTTGACCCATTTCAGTCCCCCAACCCCACCCTACCCTCACCAGTCACGCACTCCTCCTCTCCTGGCATCTCAGTCCATGAAATGGGCAGTGGTCCTTACCTTGTACTCCTGGGCAGCCTCATGCACGGGAACCACGTCGTGAGCTCGGTGCTCCTTGGATCTGTCGCACACCACGCAGATGGGGGCCTCGTCGTCCTTGCAGAAGAGCTTCAGGGGCTCCTGGTGCCACTCGCAGACTTTCCACCCTCCCTGCTCTGGCTTCAACTCTTTAGCAATCTCAACCATATTAGCCAGCTGCCAGTTCGGCTTGAGGCTCCGCTGCTGAACTCTCTCTCGGCACTGAGGACAGGAAGCGACTCTGGCCGTGTTTGTGGGCACATCGCCCCAGCACTTCTTGATGCAGGCGTGGCAAAAGTTGTGCCCACAGTCTAGAGTCACTGGATCGGTGAAAAAGTCCAGGCAAATGGAGCAAGTCGCTTCGTCTTGAAGCCTCTTCCTGGGGCTTTCAGCAGCCATGGCTCCAGGCAAAGACCAGGACAATGCAAACAGACTGAGTTTCGTTTTCCCCGCCTGCTCCTCCTCCCTGCCCAGGCGGCGCTTAGCCAAAGGCAGGATGGGGCGTTCCTCTTCCTGGAAGGGCTGAAACTGGAGGCAGAAAAGGAGGAGGGACTTGGGGGCTCTTGCCTTCTCCAGAGGATCCCCTTAAAGAGGTCTCGAGTTCAAACTACAGCAACAAGGGACATTGCCTTAATAAAGGAAGGTCCTCTACCTCATGGGCTGTCCAGTCCACATCTGCTTTAAAGACACACACAGAACTGTAGGAAGGGAGCGCAGCAGGAGCCTTGGAGCTGCCCATCCACAGGTAGCAGCACCTGAACAGCAAACTGATCAGTTGCACAGCTCACCTGTTCACAGCCTTCCCCGTTATGGGGATATGTATAGTAGAGCTATTTAAAAATACAGTCATAATGTCTAAGTTTCCATCTATACACATGAATGTATTGCATGATTCATACAAATGAATTTGTACATGCAAATAGGTGTCTTCTTTTCTCCTCCTCTGCGGTGATACGTTTTCTTTTTCTTGGTGATGTGTCAGGAGCCACGGAAGGGCAGCAGCTCCCTAGGGTCACCGAAAAGGGCCTTTCCTGCATCTGGAGCTGGCAGGGACTGAGCCTCTACAAGAGCGATTTAAAGCTCTTTCAAAGCGCATTACCGATTTTACCTCCACATGAACGGAGTGCAAATCAGGGGTTGAGGCGCGTTTTCTGTCCGATTATGTGCATCTTCGCATGCGCGTTAAATAGCAAGTTTTAATTTACTGCGGGAGTTAAAGCACCTTATGACCATGTAAACAAGTGTTTCTCCGCATGTCAACAACTTTAAAGCGCCTTTCAGACAGCCCGTAATGCGCTTCAACGCCTCGCATGTATAGGGATTAGGTGTAAAAGCGATTGGGCGAAGATGCGCATAATCGGACAACTGGGCGTCAAACCGGACTGAGTTTTGGACCTTCTGCATGCAAAACATCTGCTCCACCTCTGAGCAACAGGACCAACCACTGGCATGGAAGGGGAACAGGGACTCTGAGGAGCCACGGAAGAGATGGGAAGGAGAAGCCAGTTCACTGGACACTGAATGCCAGCAAAATGCAGAAATCTGTATCTCTGCCTTATTCTCATGTTAAGTAGGAGTATTCTGGTAATGAGAAAAACAATAAGTACACTGGACCTGCCTGAAAGCACTCTGTTCTTATAACCTCCATAGTTTCATAGATAAGTACTTTCTTGTTTCCCTGTAGGAGACAGTGCCCTGCGGCCCAGAGGGATTGGGCCAACACCAATCAGGCTGCAAGCGCATCACAAACCACAGAAGAAACAAAGTCCATGCAGAGCTGGTCATTTCAGGGGGCCAAAAATTAGGGAGAGCCACATCACAAGGCAAAGAGCGCAAGGCACATGTTCATGGTACATTGTTATTGATCAAGCATGTATACCGTTTAGAACCCGTGGAGTGCATTTGTCCCATTTTAGAGATGGGGAACACTGAGGAATGCAGGTGTTAAAGAATTAAAAAAAGCTCTGTAATACTGCAATAGTTTGGTTACAGGTTATATGTTGCATTATTGATATTTTCAGGAACTCATGCTGTATGCTGATAAAGGATGAGCACGCAGTGCTTGACCTTGTACACTATCTGCCTGCAAAGCTATTGCAAATGAGCACATAAGCAAAGGAAGCCAGTTTGCCTAATTTATGCAACTGACCACCTCAACAAAAGAGATTATCCTAAAGAATGGCATATCTTGTCAGGGGTCAGCACAGGAAAGATCAGCTTGCAAAGAGTTCTCACTGCAGCAATAAATGATGACAATTGACTGATGATGCCAAGATGATCCTGTAAACAACTCTTGTTCCAATACTATTGTGATTGTCAAAGGAAACTGAGAAATTGGGGTGGACCTGCTTTGTAACTGCTTTGAAAATGAATATAAAACGATGCTTGACTCTGGGACTGGCAGAGAGCTCAGTGACCAGCTCGCTGGCTGCTGTCTCTCTCCTGTGCGCACATAAAGCCTTTGAATCTGAACCTGCTAGTTTTTCTTCAAAAGGATTTTCCTTAACACAAGTAAATTCCTTGCCCAGGGGAGATGCAGAATCCACAGCACTGACATCTCTCATGTTAACCCCTTGGTATGGATTCCATCTACTGAGAGAAGCTACATGCCCAAGACCAAAGAATGTTATAGGCCGAAAATTCTTAAGCATACAAGGAAGGACTGATGTACAAGAGGGCCTACCCTTGTCCTCTAAAGTTGAAGAATTCGTTATGTCATGGGTTTGGGGTGGGTCTAAATGACCTTTCAGGAGCCCCTTACAGCCCAGTGTCTCTGATTGCAAACTTTCCAGATCTCTTCCAGCTATGTCATCCTTGCATATAAGATTTCTGCAAGTAGATGTATCAGTGTGGGTTCCCTGGGGCAATAACCCAAAGGTCTGCCAAAGCAGGGTGGAGAGCCCATAACATCCTGCTTCCGTGTTTCAACAGAAGCTGGGATGCCCAAGAAAACATCGGTCAGATTGGGATGAGTAACATCTCACTCCATCCAACCAGCATGTTTCCCAAACTTGAATGCGAGGATCTAAGATTCCCAAAAAACGGTGCTGTGGCATGAAGGTATTTGAGGGACCGTCTTCTCCCAAGTCAAGGTGCCTTGAAATCACAATGGCTTCCTGAGACCCTTCTCAAATTTCCTTCAGCTTATTTCTTAAAATGAATCCATGTGACTAAAGTGCTTTTTAAAGTCTGAAGATAAATCTTTAATACAAGACAATTATAAGTTTCGATAAAACATACTCATATCAGTTAAACGAAAAGAAAAGAAACAGGTTCAGTTCAATCATTAAATACTGGGTCTGCATCAGAATAAAATGGGAGCACCCCAATCCCCCTTTAGAACAATATTCCCTAAACCCAGCCTACTCCCCCAAATAAGAATCCGTTGCTCCCATTGAGAACTCTATCATAGGTTCCTCATTTGGAATCGCTTAAACAGGTAAATTGGGCCTCATTGCATAGAGATTTTGCTTAACAGCCTCCCTGAGTAGCAACAATTAATGCTGATATTTTGGGTGGGTTTGTTTGGCTTTTCGGGATCATTATGGCTTGTGGGAGGCATTGCCTGGGGGTGGCGCCCATCTGGAGTTCTCTTTCCTTGGAACAGGGAAGGGTGTCAAGACAATTCAGGAGCAGTGCTGTGACCCCAAAGAGTGTCTGAGCAGCTATAGGACATTTCGGAGCCCAAGATCCAGAGGTCAGAAACAGGGCTTTTGATCTCGGAGCCAAGAAAACTCACTCCTGGACCCCTCCGTCTACCAAATGGCACAGAGTGAACTGCACCGGCTGCCTCTCCAAGGTCGCAAATGTGGCCTTGGAGAGGGGAGCATTTCTGTGGGTGGGGAGGGGATAGGCTGGCTTAAGGAGTATCCCCTTTTCCCAAGCCTCTGCAGCCTCCTTCCCTCCCCCTCCAAGACTCCCTAGCTAGACAAACAAAAATGCCCTCAGCACCTCCCACTCTGAATTGGATATTATTATCATGATTACCATCATTACCATCATCATCATCATCATCATCATCATCACCATCATCAGTCTCTTAAACAACAGAGTTCAGAGCATCAATTGCTCCCTTAATGGGTCTTTAAGAAAACTACAGAGGAAAGAGGGAATTTGCAAGAGGGAGGGGAAAGGCCAGGATCCTGAGTTAGTTTTGGTGAGTGACCGGAAGCCTTTGTGAGCATTTGCAGAGCAGTCAAAGGGTCAATGGACAGTTTTTAATTTCGTTATTAATCATCCCGGGCTGGAGAGTAACAGCAGGGAGGTTTGCAATGGGACATCTGACTGCCTTAGTAAAGGAAGGAAAGACCGATGCACATAGAAACGGGTGGTGGCAGAGAGTTTTTGGCTCAAGAGGTTGAGCAGGCGACAGGAATGTTGTCAAAGATGTTGGGTTCCCCTGCCCCCCCTCTGAACACACTCACATGCATTGAATATGATTATCTACTTGTTTTATGCGGCTATTATTATTTTTTAAAAATGTTTTACCTTTTTAAATGCACTTTGAAATTGACTCATGAGCAAGAGGTAGACTCTTGAGTGACACAAGGGACAGCCAATCTCTTCTTATCAAAGCCCCTTAAAATGTTTTTGTGGAGTGGGGCTTGCCTTGGCTCAGTCCTGTGGACGAAGCCCAAAGCATACTGGAGCTGCCGTGGGTTTACGGATGTCTGTCACCACCCTTTGGCCAGCTTAAGGAGAGAGGGTCAGGTGGGCTTTCCCGCTCACCCAAAAGAAGGGGCGAAGGGTCTTGCCAGAGAATGGGCCTGCTGAGGTGTAGATCAGGGCCGCAGTATCAGCATCATGAAAGGCCACCTGTCCCCCATCATAGTCCAGACTCACACGGATCTTCTTGGGTTCCTCCCTCAGGGACAAAGGAATTCTCTTAGAGCCGACTGAGGCCCTGTACTCCCCATCCCACTTTCCCATAATACAGATCTCTACATCATACCAACTATTTAACATGCCATTCTCCCTCACAGACTTTCTGGCAACCCCCACAGACCATTTGTCCTCACTCCCTACAATGACTTCCCAGAAATGTCTGCCTGCCCTGAATCCCTCAAGTCCCAATGCATACGGCCAGAAGTCAAATCTCACAGAGAAGTAGAACAGATTTTCAGGTTGCTTTTCAAACTTCACAGATTTATGATCCTTAGACAGGATGAGACAAGGTTCCCCTGTTCCTGGATCCAGAGATACATTTGCTGTGGGAGGTGGGGGTGGGGAGGGGAGAAAGACGAAGAAATAAAACATAATAAATAGAATGTACCAGAATGTTACAGCCTCAGCCTAGAGACATATCAGAAGACTTACCTTCCCCCCCCCCAGAAAAAGAGGGGGAGGGAGATATCTTCCCAACTTTTGATGGTTTTAAAGGAAAATTAAACAAATTGAGAGGTTAGGTCTACCACCAGCTCTGATAGTGATTCTCTCTCTACCTGGAAACTCCAGTATTAATCTCAGTAGGTTTGCAGGCAACTGAGTCCACAAATGTTACTAGCCCAGAAGCATCCCAGAAGCCAACAGAGATCTTATGACAATGCTTGGATGACTAAGAGAAAGGGAAGGAGTTCCACCTGACGGGTCACCTGGAGGAGCTCCTCATCCCCCTCAGACAGCCAGGTGAGTGGCTGCTGCCTTTGTGTCCAGCATGTAGCCTGGGGCCACGGAAGGAAGCAGAATGCAGAACTTGACAGAACTCAACAAAGGACAAAAGATATGTTTGTGTGTGCACAAAATATATGGAGATAAGGATAGATCTGCTAGATCCTCCTTTCCTATTGTGACATTTATAGTTGGAATGAATGGGGAAATCGAATGAAATACAAGCAGGCAACTTTTGAATGTGGCCCCAATCCCTCCACCCCCGCCCTCCTTTAATTCTGTGCCTCTATCATATCCCACAGTTTACCTTTCTTCAGCTGAAGTCCAGAGATCAGAGCCTCTGGGGAAAGAAAAGCAATAGAGACAAAACATCACACCATTCTACACAAAGAAAATCCTGGAAAAATCTCTACCCCACCCCCAAAATCATTTGATGTCATTATTTTGTCAATTTCTCCCCTTCTTTCAAGAAAAGCTTTATGAGAATTCTGACATGAATCTCAGAGGGGTGGTACTGATTGGGTTTGGATGTCACGATAACCCTCTATGGGTTAAATAAGCCACTATGGTTTCTTTAACCCATGGTGGGTTGTTGTCCATCGGGGATTATTTAATCCATGATGTTTTATTTGGCCAAAATAACCCACACAGTTAATCCACGGTCTGCAGTAGAGTATATTTAAACCATAGTGAGTTATTTTTTCGTCTGGCAGTCACTATGGATTATTTTGATCACCTATGGAGTTGCGCAGCAAGAGCCGCCACAACAGCTGCCGCTCTTCTCTTCTCCAGCTTTAGAGCTTCCAAACACCTTAAAGAGACCAAGACAGCAGTGTCAATCATGGGAAATGAGCAATTTCTCCACCGGGAACCAAGTTAATACAAGCAAGCCAGTAGTGTCAATGGGGGAAATGCATAGCTCTTGTATTAAAACTCTATAGTGTTTTATTGATATTTGAAGCAAGTTAAAGCGGCGAAGCCCACAGTGACAACGAGGGAAAGTCTGCAGTGTCAATAGGGGAGGGGGTGCAGGGTTTTGATAGTGCATCAGGTGCCACCTCACTAGAGGAGGCATTGTAGGAGGTTTGGTCCCGTTCCTGAAAATCACCACGGTTAGAGGCATAACCCCATCTTCAGTGCACCTGGGAGTTCTGTTCCTTTCACAGTTAGCATGCAGGGTTCTGTCGATGGCCAAAACAGCACCGCTGCATGGGCAGGAGGACTGCAGCAGGACAGGGGTCGGGGGGATTGACTCAGGTGACACATAGAAGACTAATAAATAGTCACAGTAGCTTATTAGCCCACTCGTGTGGTGAGGGATGATGGGTTATTTACAAAATAAGCTATGGTAAGTAGCTTATTAAGCCACCATGACTTAAAGTAACATCCAAATCCAGCCACTGAGGGGAATCCCCCCCACAAATATTCAAGTTTGTCTTCTCCTAATGGGAATTTCCTCAATGTTCCAAATTAGGCATGTTAGTGGAGTTTGAATACTTAAGAATACATATGCTACGTTTGCTGGAGTAATTTGAACCAGAGCCCTTTCCACAATGAACTCCCTGGGCCTCTTCACACATCACGATAGCCCACCGTGGCTTAGTTTACCCACAGGGGCTGTTCCATTGTGCCAGTGGCCTGCTGGCACCAGTTTTTCATGGCACCTGGTTTGCTGTGGATTGTTGTGTCATGGAAACTTAGTTGGCAGGGGTCATTTGAGGGTTAGACAATCCTGAAACAACCCGTCACACCTGGGTTCACATGACATGATAAGCAACAGCAAGCTGGGAACCTGTGGATGCCATGCAAAAATGGCGTTCGCAGGCACCTGGAAATTCAGCCACAGTTGGCTATCATGTCACACAAACCAGGTCATATGGTCTTCTCAACAAACACGAAGTTCTTCATGTACCAGGGGAAACAACATAGAATAACATCGTGTGAACAAGGCATGGATCTTCTGCGGAACCTGGGCCTGATGGAGAAAGATACTAACGGGAGGCAGGAACAAGAAAGAGAAGGGGCAGTAGGAGGAAGCAGTTTGTGACTGAGATATAGATCAAAGAGGAAAAGTATGAAGAGCAAAGGGAGGGGGGGTTCTGCTTTGGCTCCATGTGGGATGTTCGCCGCCCCTCCCCGAAGAGTCCTAGGAAGAGGAGGAAGGGAGCCACTGCCTAGGGAAAACTGGGGTTGAGAGGGGGGGTAAATGGGGGTTATATGTGGGGGGAGGGGGGAGGGAAGGGGTAAGGGTGTTACACTAGGAGACCTACAAAGAAAATTGAGATTGGAGATATGGAAAATAAAGTAAGATTGATAACGTTAAATGTTAACAGGCTGGGTAGTGTTGTTAAAAGAAAGAGGATTGAAGGGATGCTGAATAAAAAGAAAGCTGATATAATATTTTTACAAGAAACACACCAAATGAAAGATGGCACAAATGAGCTTAAAATGAAGAATGTGGGAGTATATGAGAAAGCATATGGGACTTCTAAAGCAAGAGGAGTTGTGATAATAATTTCTAAAAAATGTGCACTTAATGTTGTTAAAGTGGAAAGGGATGTTTTGGGAAGATTTATTATTTTACACTGTCTCATGGGGGAAGAAAAATATGTATTGGTTAATGTTTATGCTCCAAATGAAAAGCAAATAGAATTTTATGATAAAGTGTTTAAAAATATGGGGAACATAGAGAAAACAAATACTGTAATGGCTGGAGACTTTAATATGGTGATGGATAAAATGAAAGATAAAGATACTATAAAAGGTATTGGAAAAACGGGCTTAGCTAAGGTAATGGAAGAAAAAGAATTGAAGGATGTATGGAGAATAGTAAAAGGGGAGGAAAAGAAATATACCTTCTGTTCACCAAAACATAAGAGTTTTTCCAGGATTGATTATATATTTGTTTCAAAGAACATGATTTCTAAGATTTTGGACTGTGAAATAGGAATAATTAAGGTCTCAGACCATGCATTAATGAGCATGGATATTAAAACAAAGAAAGATTATAGGGAAGCAAAAAGGTGGATATTAGATACTAAAATTTTAAATTATAAAAATATTGTGGAAAAAATGAAAAGGGAAATACAGACTATATGGGAAATAAATGAAAGGGGTAAATTCGCAGGGGATAGTATGGGACACAATGAAAGCAGTAGTAAGAGGGATATGTATTAGAGAATCGTGTAAATTAAAAAGACAACAAGAAGCACATAGTAAAAAGATTGAAGAAGAGATTAAGGAATTAGAGGAACAATTTAGAATAAATAAGGATAAGCATATATATGCGCAACTCCACGCAAAAATGAAAGAATTGGAGGAAAAGGATAGAGAGGCCAAAAAGAATTAATATATTTGAAAAGAAATTTCTTTGAATATAGCAATAAAAATTCTAAAATGCTGGCAAGGTCCACGCAATCAAAGAAGGAAAGAAATATAACAGGGATAATCAAAGATAAAACTGGGAAAAGTTGTAATTTAATGAAAGACAAATTAAAGATATTTGAAGATTTTTACCAGAAATTGTATACATCAGAAGTGGACCCACAGGCAAGGATAATGGAATATGTAGAGAAGAATTGGAAGATAAGATTACAAGGTAAGGATAGGGATTATATGGAAGCATTAGTGACTGAAAAATAAATGGAGGGAATTATTGACAAATTAAAAGGAGGGAAATCTCCAGGAGTGGATGGGCTGGGGCCGGAATATTGTAAGATATTTAAAGAGCTGTTAGTACCGAAAATGAAAACACTGTGTAATAATATATTAAAGGGAGAGAAGACCCCGCCATCGTGGGAACATTCGTTGATAATATTAATCCCGAAACCAGATAAGGATTTAACGGACCCAGCATCATATAGACCTATTTCTTTAATTAATCAAGATTCTAAAATATTTACAGCAATTATGGCAACAAGACTGAATACCTTCATAAATAAGTATATAAAAAAGGATCAATGTGGATTCCAGAGAGGCAAATGCCTAATTTAATAGGGAGAGTATTGAATATAGTAAATGTTATTAAAAGAAGGAACTTAAAAGCAGGGTTGATAGTTTTAAATATTTTAAAGCCTTTGATTGTGTGGAATGGCCAGCTTTGAAAAGTATTATAAAGATATTTGGTTTTGGAGAAAGGTTTATAGGAGTGATTAATCAGCTCTATGCAAACAACAAGGCGGTAGTAATGGTAAATGATGGATTAACACAACAAATTGCCTTAGCCCGGGGAACAAGACAAGGGTGTCCTCTCTCCCAATATTATTTGCAATTGTTATAGAAATATTGGCAAATGTTATTAGGGATGATGAGAGATTGAAGGGGATAGGAGGGGAAGATAAAATAAAAATTAATATGTTTGCGGATGATACTTTATTGACATTAGAAAATCCAAGGGAAAGCATAGAAGAAATAAAGCAACATTTGAGAGAATTTGGAGAGATTACAGGATGACAGGTAAATTGGGGGAAATCAGAAATGATGTTATTTAATTATGATAAAGAAGAAAGGGAGGAGTGTAGTTTAAGACTTGATTTTAAGATTAAAAATATAGTGCGCTATTTAGGAGTTTATATTACGAAAGATTTAGAAAAGTTAGAGGAAATAAATGTCAGTAGTTTAAAAAAACAGATAATGAAGAAGTTAGAGGCTTATAGGAAATTAAAGCATTCATGGTTTGGTAGAATAGCGGTTATTAAAATGAAAATATTACCAAAGATTAATTTTTTGTTTAGAATGTTACCAATTAAAATAACAGAAGTAGAATTAAGAAGTTGGCAAAGCATGATAAATAACTACTGTAATGGAGATAGAAAAGCAAGAATTAATAAAACAAAATGGTATAAGACTCAAAGGAAAGGAGGGTTGGGACTCCCGAATATAAAGACATATTATATAGCTAATCAATTAAGATATGTTATAAATAGTATAGTAGGAAAAGAGGATTTAGAATGGCTAGAGATGCGGATTGGAGATATAGAGTTAGAGTTACAAAATATATTTTTTAGTAAAGTACAAAAGAATAAATTGAAGAATATGGAAAATCCCATCCTAAAAAATATCATAGAAATTTGGGGAAAGAATAAAAAGAAATTAATTCCAGGAATTTCACCTTTAACCCCAGTCGTGTTATTGGAGAACTTCCCAGGTAACTTGAGAACAGAATTGGAAGGACTATTGAGGGGGAAAAAATAATTAAAGTGAAAGATTGGCTCAGGAGATTGGTTAATAAAAAGCAAATTGAAGAAATTTTAAGAGGACAAAAAAAATTATGGTTTAAGTGTTTACAATTGGAACAGTGGACACAGAAACGGAAAAAGAAAAATAAGGACTGTAGAAAGGAAACAAGATTTGAAAAATTAATTGAGTCAAGAGAGACGAAGGGGGAAAATAAAAGTAAAAAAGGTATTGTAAGTGAAATATATAACATATTGTTAGAGGAGGGAGAGCAACAAGAAATTTTGAAAATATTCTGGGAAGAAGAGTTAAAAAAACAAATTACTGAGGTTAACTGGGGGAAGATATGGGAACTAAGAACTTTAAAGCTGTTGTCAATAAGGATAAAAGAAAATCATTATAAAATAATATGGAGATGGTACCTCACTCCCATAAGATTACATCAGATAGGTAAGAAAGTTTCAATGCTATGCTGGAGAGGTTGTCAGGAAGCGGGGACATATTTCCATATGTGGTGGATTTGTGAATATGTACAAAAATTTTGGAAAAGAGTTTTTAAAGAAATAAGTGAAATACTGGGTAATAAAGTGGAAGCAAGTCCAAATTTAGCTTTACTGTTGATGTTTGATAAAGATTATGGGAATAAAAATACAAGAGAATTGATAAACAACCTCCTGACACCGGCTAGATTAATGATAGCTAAGAATTGGAAAATTCAAGGGAATTATAGTATAGAAGAATGGTATAAAGGGGTGTGGGATATTGCAATTAATGATAGACTAATATGTAAACTTAAAAGTTAGGATGGGAATATCCAAAAAGAATGATTTTGAAAGTATTTGGGGATCATTTATAGAATATGTTTTAGTAAAGGGGAGAGGCTGTACACCTTCAAAAGAATCGTTGCAATTTTGGAAAAATGTATAATATATTAGAGCATGAAGGTCTCAAGGGTAGGGGAGCACGGGGGATGTTAAGGTTTTGTTTATGTATTATGTTTATTTTATGTTATTATATGTTGAAATATTAAATAATTTTTTTAAAAAAAGAAACACAGAGTTCCCATGTTTCCAACTCTGCTCACATTACAAGTGACCTTTGCTACCCACATCTGGACCAATTCCTTATACAGCATCAAATCCTTTGCAGCCACTCCTTGGTACCTTGGAACTGCTTCATGAAACCCTCCAGAAAGGGATTTATATCACAGACATCCCAGATCTTCCACTTCAGTGCAGGGGAGAAAACCACAGACTTCTCAAACGTATTCTCCTCACACCTGCAAGAGAGAAACAAATGTGAAGAACATGTGACGTGTCATGTTGAATAGACCAAGGGTTCCTCAAGTTCAGCACTCTCTTCACCCAGTGGCCAACCAGCTCCTTTTGGAGCTCCTCACAATCTCTTTTTGGTTTAACCACCTTAAACAATTTGGTGTGATTGGCAAACTTGGCCACTTCACTGCTCACTCCTTATTCCAGATCATCTATGAACAAGTTGAAAAAAATTGTTCCCAATACTGATCCCTGTCGGATCCCACTATTTACTCCCCTATATAGGGAGAATTTCCTATTTATTCCTAGTCTCTGCTTCCTGTTCTTTAACCAGTTGCTGTTGACTCAACTTCTGCAGAATCCAGAATTCCCCAAAGAAATGAAGAAGGAAAGAAGGGAGTGACAAAAAACCAAGGGACACGGGCAGCTGCAGAGAGGCAGAGGGGGATGGAGGAGCTTTGCGGAGGAGACTCTCCCACACTCTGGCTCAAAACCCCCAAAGACCAACCAGACATCATGAAGAAGAATTAATGGCTGCTGCCACGCAGTGATACAACAGGACCTGGACTTGGGGGGAGATGCATAGGGCCTCGCAGCCATGGGAGTCCCCAGATGACCACCCAGAGAGCAGCAGATGATCTGGGCAGTGACAAACATGCCTCGGCTGACAAAGTCCAGTTTGTTCTTGTTGTCATGATGGTGCTAGGATGTAAGTGAGCTGAAAATGTGAGACTGCACAAGTTCCAAGCAATCAGGATTGGAACATATGATCCTTTGTGTGAGAACAGGGGGATTGCAAGTCCAAAAGGGTGTTTTTAGTTCCATCTGTGGGACTCCAAGCTGCAATCCCCCACACCCCAAGCAGCCTGGAGGGCCAAACGCCACTCATGCTGTCCTGAGTCTTCTCGGTATCATGAGGTGTGAAGGCAAATAAATGGGATCCATTTACCTCGTCATGGTGCTTCTTATATCCTATAAGGAATGGAGAGAAATAAAAGGGAACTCAGTAAATTCCATGGGACAAGTGGGGTCATTTCAGTGCAGTGCAAAGCAATGAATTAAAAACTCTTAGAAATTGAAGCAGATAAACATATATCGGACAGAATTCTTTAAAAAAAGTCAATGCCATACATCCAACTAGACCAGCTTTCTGTTCCCAAAAATTACAATAGCTAAAGCTACAAGGATGCTTTTAATTAAAGACACAGTAGCTCTGAAAAGCCTCACTACATCTTTTCCAGTGCATACAGCATAGGCTGCCAATACAATTGTGTGTTTTTTAATTCAATCTAAGCAGAGGGTAGGAGGCCAAAGCAACTGCAATGTAAGAGTCTGACAACAACGTTCTCTGGGTTATCAATGAATACTTAGTGAATGAAGGATGGCAATTCCAGACTAAATGCCTAGTGAGGAAACAACCCTCTGGTTCAGAAACGTTTACTATACTATCCTGTTCCTCTTTTATATGGTCTTGGACATAACAAACCCATTGCCTGCAACACTAATTGGGCATCTCCATGTCTTGGGTTATTAAAGAAAGCGCACAAAATGTTCAGAACTCATTTTCCTAGGAAGAGAAGCCTTCGCTGGTTTTGCCATCTCACCTGCAGGAGTTCACTCTCTGACTGTTGACGCTTCTCATCCATTTCTTGCATCTTTCTTTCCAGAGACGAGAGATCCTCTGAGATTTTGGCCAGGTGCTCATCACGTTTCCTTGCGATCTCCTTCTCTACCATGTCCAACTGGACCAGAAGAAGCTTCTCTAGCTCTTCCAGGAACTGGCGCAGTTGTTGGAACTGAGCCACTGTCTTTTCCCTCCCAGGTTTCATTTGCTCCTGTAACAAGCAGGTGAAAAGAAGTCAGGAATTGAATGGGAGCATTTGGACCACATGGTGATCAATTGGGGGGGGGGGGGGAACAATCGTCAGTTGTGTTGCTTATTTTGTCGTGTGGAGGGCAACACACAACGCACACACAACTGACTGTACACTATTTGGGGCACTTCAACAACGGAGAAAAACAACAGGCTTTCACGTTGTTTATCCCGAACTCCGTTGTTTACAGTGTTGTGTGGAGGGAACCCCCCTCTCTCCGTGTATTATTCCACTCGGTCATAGAGTTCGCCAGCCAGTTCCAATACCGGCAGAACTTGCGGTGCATGCTGACATATGGCTGGAGGACTGAGAGAAGTGGGAGGGAGGAGACGCAGTAGCCCAGAAGGATGCCGGGACTTTGAGCCACACAACAGGGGGAGGGGCAACATGTCGTGTGGCGGGCGCCGCAAAAATAACGCACCGTAAGTATGCTATTCCCCCCTCCTTTGCCGAAAATGTTGTCTGAATGCTGCCAATATGTTGCTCCAATGTTAATGGGTAGGTTAAGAGGATCGTATATGAAGGACACTTCCAGACTATAAAAAGAGATTCTGTAATTATTATTTGTAACATTTCTAATTCCCTATCTGTCAAAAAGCCATCAAGGCAGTGAACAGCAGTTAAGAAAAAAAATCTGTCAAGGTTAAAAACAAAAACAGTAAAAATTACTGTCTTTCAAAACTACACATTTTGAAAGACAAAATTGAAAAGTGCATCTTTCTATCCTTTCTGAGGGCCAAGAGAGTGCCAGCTAATCGCAGTTCTTGAGGGAGTTCATTCCATAATTGTGGAGTCACTTTGGGGGAGAAAAGCCCTTTCACTCGTTCCAGACAGAAAGGTTTCTGTGAGTTATGATGCACTCAAAAGAGCCTCTCCTGCATTAGGCAGGGAAAGAGTTTTCCATAGACTTCCAAGGGCCCATCCTTAGCATTGCCGTTCATGGACCTTTTAAGGGAGATCAGATGAGGACAAACAATGCTGGTTCTGAGAAGCAGCACAAAACAAAAGGAGAGGGGCCCTCACATATATAACATGTACACAAAACAGGACCAGAGCTAATTCCAATATTTATATTAACAGCTCAAAAAAAGGAGTAACCATCTCAAGAATTTATAACTGAATGCTATTTCAAGATTTACAATTGACTGCTATTATCAAAAGCTTTTATTAGACTAACTACCAGTAACTGCTCGTGGTTCAAGCTCTAAATGAGCAAATACAGAGAAATTGTTTGTTACTGTTTTTGTAATTACTGTATGTACATATAAATATTGTCAAGAATTACAACTGACTTCTATTTCAAGAATTACAACTGACTGCTATCGTTAACAGCTTTTATCAGGCTAACTATCAGTAACTGCTTGTTTCTTACTGCTTTTGTAATTACTGAATGTACAAGTTACTACTTTTTTTGAGCTGTTAATATAAATATTGGAATTAGCTCTGGTCCTGTTTTGTGTGCAGGTTCTGAAGAGCAGGGCTGCCATGTGACTTTATTCCCTGCTGCATATTTCATTTGTCCCAGATAATTTTTTCTTGTACATCTTCACTTTCCAGCAACAATGACACTTACAAGCAGGTCTTCACTTTCCTTCTCTATGTCTGCTTTACATGCCAGGATTATCTCTCTCTCTCTTTCCTCAGAGTCTCCAGGTAGCTACAGATCCGATCCTGGAGGGAAGACAAAGGTGCCAGTTTGGTTGCTCTGTAGAGATTTAGTCAGTATAAATATATTGAAAAGGCTACTCAGAAACAAAGACAGACAAGTTTAACAATATTTTCCCTCTGCCTTCCAGTACTGGGTGTGTATGCAAGTGCCTCCCAGCTGCCTTCATCTTTATCCCAGTAAAGCAATACATTGAATAAGTTAAGGCCTCCAGTTGGAGGCATTGACAACACCTTGAATTCCAAACAGAAGCATATAGGCAGCCAATGCAATTCTTTTAAGACCAGTGTTATATGGTCTTTATAGGATGTTCCAGTTAGCAGTCCAGCTGCTGCATTTTGCACTAGCTGCAACTTCTGAGTCAACTTCAAGGGCAGCCCCACATAGGCTGACCATATGAAAAGGAGGACAGGGCTTATGTATCTTTAACAGTTGTAGAGAAAAGGGAATTTCAGCCAGTGTCATTTGTATGCAATAAGTTCCTGGTGATATTCCCTCTTCATCACAACAGTTAAAGGTGCAGGCACTATACTAGAGTGACCATATACAAAAGAAGGCAGGGCCCCTGCAACTTTAACTGTTGTTATGAAGAGGGAATTTCACCAGGAACTAATTGCATACAAATGACACTGGCTGAAATTCCCTTTTCTTTACAACTGTTAAAGTTACACGAGCCCTGTCCTCCTTTTCAAATGGTCAGCCTAGCCCCACATAGAGTGCATTGCAGTAGTCTAATCGGGAAGTTAGCAGGAAATGGACAACTGTGGCTAGGTTATCCCTGTCCAGGAAGGCCGTAGGTGGCGGATCAGCCGAAGCTGGCCCCAAGTACTCAGCACCATGGAATCCAACCTGGGCCTCCAGGGCTCCTGTATCTTTAACCGTTGTTTGGAAAAGGGAATTTCAGCTGGTATTATTTGTATCTGGTCAAGAGGGCAGGGCTTCTGCAGCTTTAACTGTTGTGATGAAGGCGGATTTCACCAGGTGCTGCATGCATGCAACTGTTAAAAATACAGGAACCCTGTCCTCCTTTTCATATGGTCACCCTACTCCAATGACAAGGATGCATCTAACGCACCTGCTCCTTCAGAGGGAGGGCAACCACATCAAGAACAGGTTGCCTAACACAATTCCCAGACTCAGGAACCACCAATCTACTGAGCTTTCGTCTTATCAGGACAGAATTTTGTGGATCCAACTTTTATTCAGGCCCATCTCACAGCTCTCCCAATTCGGGGCTAGACCCATTTCAGTGCCCCAACCCTACCCCAACCTCAGCAGTCAGGCACCCCACCTCTCCTGGCACCTCCTAGAATATTCTTCAGTTCAGGTAAGGGGGATTTGTCTTTACCTTGTACTCCTGGGCAGCCTCCTGCACAGGAACCACGTTGTGACCTCGGTGCTCCTTGGACCTGTCGCACACCACGCAGATGGGGGCCTCGTCGTCCTTGCAGAAGAGCTTCAGGGGCTCCTGGTGCCACTCGCAGACTTTCCCCCCTCCTCCCTCTGCCTTCACCGGCAGGCTCAGCTCTTTGAGAATCTCCACCATATTAGCCAGCTGCCTGTTGGGCTTGAGGCTCCGCTGCTGAACTTTCTCTCGGCACTCAGGACAGGTGGCATCTCTGGCTGTATTTGTGGGCACATCATCGCCCCAGCACATCTCGATGCAGGCGAGGCAAAAGTTGTGCCCGCAGTCCAGCATCACTGGATCCGTGAAAAAGTCCAGGCAAACAGAGCAAGTCGCTTCGTCTCGAAGCCTCTTCCTGGGGCTCTCAGCAGCCATGGCGCCAAGCAAAGACCAAAACAGGCTGAGTTTCGATTTTGTTGCCCGCTCCTCCTCCCTGCCCAGGCGGCGCTTAGCCTCAGGCAGGATGGGACGTTCCTCTTCCTGGAAGGGCTGAAACTGGAGGCAGAAGAGGAGGAAGGACTTGGGGGCTCTTGCCTTCTCCAGAGGATTCCGTTAAAGATGTCTCGAGTTCAAAACACAGCAACAAAGGGCGCCGCCTTCTACAGAGTCTGACTATTGGTCCATCTAGCTCTTAGGTTGGCCATGTGTCCTACTTTACAGATGAAAGTCCTCTATTTGAAAGAGTCCTCTATTTAGAAGGCTGTTTGGTCCATGTCTGGTTGAAAGATACCAGAAATGGTATCAGAAGGGAGAGCAAGAGAGGATGTGAAGCTGCCCCCTTGAACAGGCACACACATTACCTTCCCTTTTAAGGTGACTTGTATTATATTTCTAATTTAAAGTATAGTAATTTATTTCTAAATTTGCATCTGTCCATGTGAATCCATACATGAACATATATATATATATATATATATATATATATATATATGATCTTTTGTACTTTTTTGGATAAATGTCTAAGTAGCCAACTGAAGTTCAACAGCTCTGCAGGATTTCCGAAAGGGGCCTTTCCCAGGATCTGGAGCTGACAGGCGTTGAGCCTGGGACCTTCTGCATGCAAAGCATCTGCTCCACCCCTGAGCCACTGCCCCTGCTACTGGCACAGAAGGGGTTCAGGGACTGTGTGAAGGGCCACGGAAGAGACTGAAAGAAGCCCCTTCTCTGGGCACTGAATGCAGGCAAAAACTCTGTATCTCTGGCATATTCAGATCTCAAGTATCTGCATTATGATAATGGATGCTCCAGTAAAAGAAAATATGCACTCTGTACATGCCTAAAAGCACTCCAGTCTTATAAAATGGACGAGGCCCGCCTGGTGCCAACATTGTTATCTTTTCGGCGCCAGGTCAAGACTTTCCTCTTCAATCAGGCATTTGGCAATATCTGAGGAGCCTGGGTTTGTTTTGTTTTGTTTTTGTAGCTTTTTGAAGTGTTGTAGTGGTTTTTAAATGTACAGATTGTGTGTATGTTGTATGTTTTTGCTGTTTTAATTTTTGTATATTGTTTTTAATTGTTTTTAATCCTATGTAAACCGCCCAGAGAGCTTCGGCTATGGGGCGGTATACAAATGTAATAAATAAATAAATAAAAGAGAAGGGCTTCCTTGTGTGCCTGTGGGAGACAATGCCCTGTGGCCCATAGGGATTGGGGCCAACACCAATCAGGCTGCAAGTGCATCACAAGCAGTAAAAGAAATAAAGAGCATGCAGAGCTGGTCATTTCAAAGGACCAAAAATTAGAGCCAGCCACGTCACAAGGCAAAGAGTGTAAGGCAGATATTTGAAGTTCATTGTTACTGATCAAGCATGTATACCATTTGCAACTTGTGGAATGCATTTGTCCCATTTTAGAGATGGGGAACACTGAGGAATGCAGATAAATTTCTTGTCCAAGAGAGATGCAGAATCCACAGCATTGACATCTCTAATGTTAATCCCTTGGAAAGAATTCAAAATACTTTGGCTATATGCCCAAGACTAAATAATATTAGAGACCTGAAAATTCTTAAGCATACAAGGAAGGAATGATGTACAGGAGGACCTGCCCTTGTACTCCAGAGTTGAAGAATCCATTATGTCATGGGTTGGTCTAAATGATGTCCAAGAGTCTCTTTCATTTAAAGCAGTGGACTTCAAGTGGTCCAGACCTGAGATTCACCTCGGACTCCCAACCTGCAATATGGGACCCACTTTCACAATTTCACAATTGCCCAACATGGCGGCAAGAGTTTTGCCATGCCCCATCTGGACTGACCCACCGGTTGAAGACCACTGATTTAAAGCAAAGGTTACCCCATCCACAAAGCCTAAACCAGACTTACTTTCGGCAGCAGGAGCAGCCTTTGAGGTCAGAGCCAGTTGGGGCTCCACCCTCCTAGCCCAGGTGGAAGAGAGCCAGGTCTTGCAGGACTCACAGTTGGATGATCTCTCACACACACAAAAGGCCATGCTGAGGGCAAAAAACAGGGAGCTCCAGGGACTCGAACCTACAGCCGCTTTGCCTTGCTCTCTGTCCAAAGGCAGGCAGGGGAAAGATGATGAGCAGCAACACTGGGAACATCGGAGGTGCAGCATACCGGCATTTCACCTGTACAGCATGGAACTAAGGTGTGCTCAGCTCCACGTCTCAGGGATGCCTAGGCAGATGGGCAACATGCGCCCCTACATGATGCAGGCAAAACGTGAGTACGTGCAACCCTTTCCATTCAATCCCCTTTCCCAGTGTATACACAAACGAGAAAAGTGTTACTGCCTGCTTTTACGAGGACAATACCAACTTGCATGTGAGGGGCGGCGGGCGGTGGCTCAGACTTCCAATGTGGCAAAAGTACAACGGAATCTATGGACATCATCAAAGTATAGCACGCTTGTTACTGGGCCACTTACGGGTTTTCATGGGATCTTTTGATGATGCCATCCACCTCCCATGCATCTCCCGCTCCTTCTGGTCTTTTTTCTGTGACAAAAAAAGACCCAGAAAATCCAACTTTTTTGGGTTGAAGCAAAATGTGTGCGATAAAAATACCCACTGAATGGGCCACGTGCTCATTGTTTACTTCCTCTTTCTTTCCCTTGTGAAGAAAGAGGAAGTATTGGGGGACAGAAGTGGGGGAGGAAGCTATGGTAAGGAAAGGTGATATATAACAATGGCTGAGGTAGGGACTGGAGGTAGCAGAAGTCAAAAGGGGAGGCAAGGAAATTGAAATGAAAAGGCTCATGCTGAGAGGGGGGAGAACCTATCCCAGAGGAGGTGGGTAGCAGGGCATACAATACTGCCAACAACTGAAAACATTCTGCCAGGATCCACCCATAAGTGTAAACGGCAGATAGCATTATGCAGTTAAACAAAAAACAGCAGTGTAAAAAGCCAATTTAAATCCCAGAAAGAATCCGGAAGGAGGTACAGCCAATCACAGGATAAAAGCTTCTGTGTGAAGGACCCCGTATCTATTTCCAGTTTCACCACAGGTCTGAGCTCATCACGAAGAGCTTTTCCTCTCATGCTTTTCTGCTACATAGGCCAGATCTACACCAAGCAGGATATAACACTTTGAAAACATTTTGAAAACTGTATATGGAATGTGCCCTTTTGTCAAACCCTTTACAAAGCAATAATAATATAATAATAATAATATTTATTTGTAACCCGCCTCTCCCTCCGGATCGAGGTGGGGAACAGCAACAATATAAACATAAAAATCACAACAGTTAACATTTTTAAAAAGCAAGAGAACAATACAACATTAAAAACATCTTAAAATTCATCTGGATAGGCCTGTCGGAAGAGGACAGTCTTCATGACTCTCTTAAATTCATGAAGACTGTCAATTTGTCTAACCTCCTCCGACAGACCATTCCATAGTCTGGGAGAGATGGAAGAAAAGGTCCTCTGGGTAACACTCGCCAGCCTAGTTCTTCCCAGAGGACCTAAGTAGGGTGACCAGATGGCCCGGGGTTTCCCGGTCCTAACCGGGAAACCTGGGGCGAACCGGCCCAACTGGGGGGCGGTGGGGGCAAACCTGGGTGGCGGGGGGTCACGCGGCGGTGGCAGCAAGCGAGGAGCGGCGGTAGACCCGGCAGTGGCGGCGGCGGAGGAGCCCGGGAAGCGGCCGCCCCAGCAGGTAAGTGCCCTCCCTCGCGCCTCACGCTCCTTACCCGCAGGGGCGTCCGCTTCCCTCCGGTGCTCGATTCTACTGAGAAACAGGCTTTGCGGCCTGTTCCTCAGTAGCGCGCCGGGTGATGACGTCATCACCCGGCGCGATACTGAGAGACAGACCACGAAGCCTGTTTCTCAGTAGATTCCGAGCACTGGAGGGAAGCGGACGGGACACCCCAGCGGGTAAGGAGCGCGAGGTGCGCGGGCGCGCTGGTGCGCGGGTAGCGCAGCACGGGCAGGGGAAGTGGGCGGGGCGCGCGGGCGGGGCGCGCGGGCGGCGCAGCGCAGCGCGGGCGGGGGGTTGTTTTAGGTGGGGTGGGTGGGGGGGACCGGGATTTTGGGTCTCAAAATCTGGTCACCCTACCTAAGTGTGCGGGGCCGATTGTGTGGATCCTGCCATAACCTCTAGCTGGAGCTGTACTATACTAGTGTGGTGCAAATACACACGTAGAACTAGTGCTTTCAGACACAATACCCTATTTTCATAGTTCTAAAAACCAAACAAACGAGAAAGTGCTCTACACAACAAATGGGTTGGGCTTGTTGGTGATAATATAATTAAAACAAAACCTGATTAGAAAATTATTTATCTATGTAGTTAAAATATATTTATATAAAAACTGTTAAGAAAGAATCATACATCAAACCAATGAGATAAAATATAATGTGGTTGTATTACAAAGGCCTAAACATACCGAGAAAGCAAAGCCACAAGCCTTGATATACCTGCTCTGTATGTAGTTTGGTTCTTGCAAGTGAACTGCATGATGGGATTGGAATGATGTATGTGCCTGAATGTGAGGTAATGCTGAAACTGATTAATCGGAAAGAAATGCTTAATTCAAATTTCTGTCAAGACCTTTTGATATAGTATAAGACAAATAAGCTAGCTTGATAGAGGACTGGTCATCCAGGTCCATCTGACATTGCTAGAAGAGTTATGGGCCACCTGTTGAGAAGGTATAATGAAGAAGTTTACTTTGATCTGTCTTTGTTTGGCTTTAGAACTTTGCTAACTGCTAATTAGTTAAGATGCTACTATGTATAAATATAAATATACCTGCTTTTCACATGGCCAGTTGAGAAGTTCTTTGTCTGTGGGACTCTCTCCATACGGCTGTATTACGCTCAATAAAACAGAGTTGCCTCTATTGCACTTGTGTCTGACTTGTAGGCTTCCCATGGGCATCTGATTAGCCAGTGTGTGAACAGAATGCTGGACTAGATAGGCCCCTGGTCAGATCCAACATGGCTCTTCTTATGTTCTTATATATGCCCCAACATTCAGGGACAACAGTAATGACTCCTCCACCCCCTCAGAACCCCTGGAAAATGTCCCCAAAAAGGGTGCTGTGGCATGAACGTATTTGAGGGACCGTCTTCTCCCAAGTCAATGTGCCCTGAAATTATAATGGCTTCCTGAGACCCTTCTCAAGTTTCCGTCACCTTCAGAAGTCACCTTGTTTCTTAAAATAAATCCATGAGACTAGAGTGCTTTTTAAAGTCTGAAGAGAAACCTTTAATACAGGAATTTTATAAGATTCGTCACAACATACTCATACAAATTAAATGAAAAGAATAGAAACAGGTTCAGTTCAACAATTAAGCACTGGGTCTGCATTAGAGTAAAATGAGAGCACCCCAATCCCCTTTAGAACAACATTCCCTTTGCCCAGCCTGCTCCCCCAAATCAGGATCCATTGCTCCCATTGAGACTGCTTGCATAGGAGGTTCCTCATTTGGAATCTGTTAAGCAAGTAAATTGGGCCTCTTTGCAGAGGGATTTTGCTAAGAATGTCACAGCAGCCTCCCAGAGTAGCAACAATGAATTTGGACATTTTCGGCGGGTTTATTTGGCTTTTGGGGATCATTATGGCTTGTGAAAGTGGGAGGCATTGCTTGTGGGGTGTCCATCTGGAGTTCTCCCTTTCCTTGGAACAGGCAAGGGGATCAAGGCAATTCAGGAGCAATGCTGTGACCCCAAAGAGTGTCTGGGCAGCTATAGGACATTTTGGAGCCTAAGATCCAAGGTCAGAAACAGGGCTTTGACCCTGGTGCCAAGAAAACTCACTCCTGCCCCCCCACCTCCCAAATCGCACAGAGAGAACTGCAACAGCCCACCTCTCTGAGGTTGCAAAAGTGGCCTTGGAGAGGGGAGAATGGGGGCATTTCTGTAGGTGGGGAGGGAAGCAGAGCGGTGGGCTTAAGCAGTATCCCCAGGCCTCTGCAGCCTCCTTCCCTCCCCCTCCAAGAGTCCCTAACTAGGCAAGCAAAAATGCCCTCAGCACCTCCCACTCTGCATTGGATATTATTATCATGATGATCATGATGATCATCATCATTAGTCTCCCAAGCAGCAGATTACCATCACTATCATCATCATCATCATCGTCTCTTAAGCAACAGAGTTTAGAGCATCAATTGCTCCCTTAATGGGTCTTTAAGAAAACTACAGAGGAAAGAGGGAATTTGCAAGAGGGAGGGGAAAGGCCAGGATCCTGAGTTAGTTTTGGTGAGTGACCAGAAGCCTGTGTAGGGTTTGCACAGCTGTCAAAGGGTCAATGCACAGTTTTAAATTTCGTTATTAATCATCCCAGGCAGGAGAGTACCAGCAGGAAGGTTGCGATGGGACATCTGACTGCTTTAGTAAAGGAATGAGACTGATGCACATAGAAACAGGGGTGGCGGCAGAGAGTTTTTGGCTCAAGAGGTTGAGCAGGCATTCTCCCCCCTCGTCTCAGGAGTGAAAGCTGACTGAACCAGGGGGGATGGATGACAGGAATGCTGTCAAAGATGTTGGGTTCCCCTGAAATTGACTCATGAGCAGGAGGTAGACTCTTGAGTGACACAAGGGACAGCCAATCTCTCCTGATTAAAACTGACCTCTCCTTCAACAGAGTGCGTGGGGGGGGGGGCTGCCTGGGCTCACTCCTGCGGAGGAGGCCCAGAGCATGTCAGAGCTACAGTGGGTTTAGGGATGTCTGTCACCACCCTCTGACCAGCTTAAGGAGAGAGGGTCAGGTGGGCTTTCCTGCTCACCCAAAAGAAGGGGAGAAGGGTCTTGCCAGAGAATGGGGCTGATGAGTAGGTGTAGATCGGGGCCGCAGTATCAGCATCATGAAAAGCCACCTGTCCCCCATCATAGTCCAGACTCACACGGATCTTCTTGGGCTCCTCACTCAGGGACAAAGAAAATCTGTCAGAGAGGACTGAGGCCCTGTACTTCCCATTCCACTTCCCCATATTCCAGATCCCTTCATTATCACAAATGTTTACCATGCCCTTCCTCCTCACAGATTTTCTGGCGACCCCCACCAACCAGTTTCCCTCACTCCCCACAATGACTTCCCAGAAATGTCTGCCTGCCGTGAATCCCTCACGTCCCAACACAGATGGCCATTCATCAAATCTCTTAGGATTGTTGGGCAGATTTTGACATTTCTCTCCAAATTTTGCACTTTTATGATCCTCAGAAAGGATGAGCCATGGATGCGCTGTGTCTGGATCCAGAGATACATTTGCTGTGGGAGTGGTGAGGGAGAGGAGAAAGATGAGGAAAGAAAATATAATGAATAGAATTTACCAGAATGTTACATCCTCAGCCTGGAGACACATCATAGGAATTAGCTTTCCCCTAAAAAAAGGAGGGGGGGGGAAACAACTTCCCAACCTTTAATGGCTTTAAAAGAAAATTAAACAAATTGAGAGGTTAGGTCTAACAAGAGCTCCGATAGTGATTCTCTATCTACCTGGAAACTCCAATATTAATCTCAGCAGGTTTGCAGGCAACTAAGTCCATTAATGTAATTATCCCAGAAGCATCCCATAAGGCAACACAGACCTTATGGCGATGCTTGGATGACTAAGAGAAAGGGAAGGAGTTCCACCTGCCTGGTCACCTGGAGGAGTTCCTCGTCCCCCTCAGACAGCCAGGTGAGTGGCTGCAGCCTTCGTGCCCAGCATGGAGCCTGGGACCACGGAGGGAAGCAGAATGCTGAACTGGACAGACCCATTTCTCAAGTCAACAGTTCTTGTGTCAAAGGACGAAGGATGTGTGTTTGTGTGTGCGCAAAATATATGGAGATGAACACAGAACTGCTCGATCCTTCTTTCCAATTGTGTAATTTATTGTTGGAATGAATGGGGAAATCCAATGAAATACAAACAGACAACTTCTGAACGTTGCCCAAATACTTCCTCCATCAATTCTGTGTCTCTATCATATCCCACAGTTTACCTTTCTTCAGCTGAAGTCCGGATATCAGAGTGTCTGGGGAAAGAAAGGGAATAGAGTTAAAGCATCACACCATTCTACACAAAGAGAACTTGGAACAACGTCTATCCCACCCCTGACATCATTTGTTGTCATTATCTTGTCAATTCCCCCCACCCCCTTATTTAAAGTAAAGCTTTAAGAGAAGTCTGACATGAATGTCAGAGAGGTGCTAGTGACTGGGTTTGGACATTTGGGCAAAATAACCCACGCTGCTAACCCACGCTCTGCAATAGAGCTTATTTAAAGCTGCTCCTCTGCTCTTCCTCAGCTTTAGCAATTAGGAACACCTTAAAGAGACAAAGACAGCAGTGTCAGTCAGGAGAAATGAGCAATTTCTCCATTGGGAACCAAGTTAAAGCAAGTAAACCAGCAGTGTGAATGGGGGAAGTGTGCATTTTTGCATTTGTGCTTTACGGTTTTACCTATAATGGGAATCACTTAAAGTGACCAAGCCCACAGTGTCAATAGGTGTGTGTGTGCAGCGTTTTGATGGTGCATCAGGTGCCTCCTTACTAGAGGAGGCATGGTAGGAGGTTTGGTCCCAATCCTCAAATCCCCAGAGCCATTTCTACAATGAACTCATTGGGCCTGTTCGCACATCACAACAGCCCATAATGGCTTAATTTATCCATCGGGGTTTTTCCTTTGTGCCCGTGGCCTGCTGTCCCCAGTTTTTCATGGCACCCCACTTGCAAACTTAGGTGGCTGGGTTTACTTGAGGGTTAGACAACCCTCAAATGTCCGTAAAACTAGACTGACCATATGAAAAGGAGGACAGGGCTCATGTAACTTTAACAGTTGTAGAGAAAAGGGAATTTCAGCCAGCATAATTTGTATGTCATTCGTACCTGGTGAAATTCCCTCTTCATCACAACATTAAAGCTGCAGGGGCCCTGCCCTCTTTTGTATCTGGTCACTCTAGTATAGTGTCTGCAACTTTAATTGTGATGTAGAGGGGATTTCACCAGGTACTAATTGCATACAAATGACGCCAGCTGAAATTCCCTTTTCTCTGCAACTGTTAAAGTTACATGAGTCCTGTCCTCCTTTTCATATGGTCAGCCTAGTAAAACAAGCTATGGGTAAGTTTAAGGTTGTCTAACCCTCAAACAATGGCGTTCGCAGGCACCCGGCAAGGCATGACAGCCCCGTGGGTAAATTCAGCCACAAGTGATTGTCATATCGTGCAAACCACATTGTTTTGTCTTCTCAACAGGAACAGGAAGTTCCCCATTTTCCCAACTCTGCCAACATTACAAGTGACCTTTGCCATCCACGTCTGGACCAATTCAGTACACTGTGTGATGTCCTTTGCAGCCAGCCTTTGGTACCTTTGAACTGCTTCATGAAACCCTCCAGAAAAGGATTTTTACCACAGATGTCCAAGATCCTCCACTTCAGTGCAGGGGAGAAAACCACAGATTTCTCAAACATATTCTCCTCACACCTGCAAGAGAGAAAGAAATGTTGACCCAGCTTCTGCAGAATTCATAACTCCCCAAAGAAATGAAGAGGAACAGAAGGGAGAGTCAGAAATCCAAGGGACATGGGCAGCTAAAGAGAGGCAAAGGGGGCTAGAGGTGCTTTGAGGAGGAGACTCTCCCTCACTGTGGCTCCGAAATCCCCAAAGCCCAACCAGAGATCATGAAGAAGAATTAATGGCTGCTGCCATGCAGTGGTGCTGCTGGTCCTGGTCCTGGGGAGAGATGCATAGGGCCTCATAGCCCTGGGGGTCCCCAAATGACCACCCAGAGAACAGCAGATGATCAGGGCAGTGACAAACATGCCTCGGCTGACAAAGTCCAGATTGTCCTTGTAGTCATGATGGTGTTGTGATTTAAGTGAGTTTAAAATATGAGGCTGCACGAGTTCAGAGCAATCAGAATTGGCCCATATTTGTGTAATGCAACGGTCCTCTGTGTCGGAATAGGGGGATTGTGAGTCCAAAAGGATGTTGCTACTTTCATCTGCGGGACTCAAACCCGCAATCCCCCACACCCCAAGCAGCCTGGGGGGCCAATCTCCACTCATGCTGTCCTGAGTCTTCTCAGTATCATGAGACATGAAGGGAAATGAGTGGGATCCACTTACTTCTTCAAGATGCCTTTTATGTCCTAGAGGGAAAGGAGAGAAATAAAAGGGATCTCAGTACATAGCAGTGTGTGGGGAATTGTTGAAAAAATAAATTCCATAGGAAAATTCAGGTCATTTCACTGCAGAAAACCGAAGCAGTTAAACATATATTGGACAAGAATTCTCAAAATGAATCAAAGCAAAGCCTCCAACTAGTCCAGCATTCGGTTCCCCAAAAATTATGACAGCAAAAGCTGAAAGGATGCTTTTTATTAAAGATGGCATAGCCCTGAAAAGCCTCCCTACCACTTTTCCAGTTCGTACAGGGCAGGATGCCAGTACAATTGTGTTTTTCCACAAATCAGATCTAAAAAAGCAGGAGGTTGAGACAGAAAACAAGTGCAATGCAAGAGTCGGACAACAAAGTTCTCTGGATTATCGATAATTTTTTAGTGAATGAAGGATAGTGATTCCAGACTAAATGCCTAGCAGGGAAACAAACCTCTAGTTCAGAAAAGCCCTTGCAAAGATGAATACACTATCCTGTTCCTCTTTTATGTGGTCTTCGATATAACAAACCCACTACCTGCAACACTAATTGGGCATCTCCGTGTCTTGTGTAACTTAAGAAAGCACACAAAAGGGACAGAACTAGTATTCCCAGGAAGAGAAGCCTTGGCTGTTTTTGCCATCTCACCTGCAGGAGTTCACTCGCTGACTGTTGACGCTTCTGTTCCATTTCCTGTATTGTTCTTTCCACAGCAGAGAACTTCTCTGAAATTTTGGCCAGGTGCTCATCCCGTTTCCTTGCAATCTCCTCCTTAACCTCGTCCATCTGGGCCAGCAGAAGCTTCTCTTGTTCTTCCAGAAAATGGCGCAGCTGTTGGAACTGAACCACTGTCTTTTCCCTCTCGGCTTCCATTTGCTCCTGTAACAAGCAGGTGCAAAGAAGTCAGGGATCGAATGTGATCCTCCAATGTTAATGGGTATGTTAAGAGAATTGCATATGAAGGACACTTCCAGACGATAAAAAGAAATTCTGTCAATATTATTGATTTATTTGTAACATTTACATGCTGCCTTATCTGCTAAATAGCAATGCAATATTAAAACAAAAACACTAGAAACGTTAAAAATACACATGTAGGGCCTGTTCAGACAACACACCAAGCCATGGTTTACATGACACGCTAACCCATAAAGTGTAGCTTAAAATGCTTAACCACCCTGGTTTAGCTTGTTGTCTGAACAGGGTCTTTAAAAGACTAGATTGAAAAGTGGATCTTCATACACTTTCTAACAATCAAAAGAGTTTTGGTTACTCATAGTATTTGAGGGAGCACATTCCCTAATTTTGTGGGGAGAAAGCGCTTTCACGCATTCCTGACAAAAGGGTTATGGGGGTTATGGGGCACTCAAAAGAGCCTCTCCTGCATTAGCTAAGGAAAGAGGTTTCAGTAGACTTCCAGGGGGCCACCCTTAGCAAAACCTTTGATGAACATTTTAAGGGAGATCAGATCTGGCTATTCTAAATCATAAAGGTTCTGAGGAGCTGGGCTCCCTTCAGGCTTTATGCTCTTTGGCATATTTCATTTTTTCCAGATATTTTTTCTTGGACACATTCATTTTCCAGCAACAGTGACACTTACCAGCAGGGCTTGGCTTTCCTTTTGTGTGTCTGCTTTACATGCCAGGATTTTCTCTCTCTCCTTCCTCAAAATCTTCAGGCAGCTACAGATCCGATCCTGGAGGGTAGACAAAGATGCCAGTTTGGTTCCACTGTAGAGATTTTATTCAATATAAGTATAGTCAAAATGCTTCTGAGAAACAAAGTCAGGCAATTTTAAAACATTTTCCCCTCTGCCTTCCAGTGCTGTGTGTGTGTGTGTGTGTGTGTGTGCTGGGAACTCCCAGCTGCCTCTGTCTTAATCCCAGTAAAGCAATGCATTGAATTGGTTATGACAACCAGTCGGAGTCTGGGTCTATCACTCCTTGAGATGGTGAATGGATTAACATTGCAGCCAATGAAATGGGGAATTTTACCCCCTGTATAAATCATATGAAATCCACAGGATCCAGTATTGATTTTGTGCAGCTGACTTTTATCCAGTCCCATATTGCAACTCTCCCAATTCCGGGCTGAACCATTTCAGTGCCCAAACCCTACCCCACCTTCAGCACTCACACACTCCTCCTCTACTGCCCTCTTCTGTCCACGAAATAGGGACTCATCTTTACCTTGTAGTCCTGGGCAGCCTCCTGCAAGAGAACCAAATTGTGAGCTCGGTGCTCCTTTGATACGACGACGCACACCACGCAGATGGGGGCCTCGTCGTCCTTGCAGAAGAGTTTCAGGGGCTCCTGGTGCAACTCACAGACTTTGCACCTTTCCTGCTCTGGCTTCATCTCTTTAGCAATCTCAACTATATTAGCCAGCTGCCAGTTCGGCTTCAGGCTCCGCCGCTGAATTCTCTCTCGGCACTGAGGACAGGCAGCGACTCTGGCCGTGTTTGTGGGCACATCGCCCCAGCACTTCTTGATGCAGGCGTGGCAAAAGTTGTGCCCGCAGTCCAGCATCACTGGATCCGTGAAAAAGTCCAGGCAAACGGAGCAAGTCACTTCATCTCGAAGCCTCTTCCTGGGGCTTTCAGCAGCCATGGCGGCAAGCAAAGACCAGGACGATGCAAAGAGGCTGAGTTTCGTTTCTCCTTCTTGCTCTGCTTCCCGCCCAGGCAGTGCTTACCTGCAGGCAGGATGGGGCGTTCCCCTTTCTGGAAGGCGTGAAACTGGAGGCAGAAGCGGAGGAGGGACTTGGGGCTGTTCCCTTCTCCACAGGGTTCAAAACACAGAAACAAAGGATGCTGCCTTTCAAAGAGTCTGACCATTGGTCCATCTGGCTTTTAGAGTGGCCACATGTCCTACTTTACGAAGGCCAATCCTCTACTTCCAGGGCTGTCCAGTCCACGTCTGCTTTGAAGACACAGAACCATAGGAAGGGAGTGCAGCAGGAGCCTTCGAGTTGCCCATCCACGGGTAGCAGCACCTGAACAGCAAACTGAGCAGGCACACAGCTCACCTGCTCACAGCCCTCCCCATTGTGGGGATATATATAGTATTGCTATTTAACCTGGCTTCAGTTGTCTATGCTCTGGTAATCTCTAAATTGGATTACTGCAATGCACCCTACCTGGGGATGCCTTTGAAGATGGTTCAGGGGCTGCAGCTTGCGCAAAATGCAGCAGCCAGAGTGATAACAGGAACCAGAAGGTTCGAGCATATAAGACCTACTCTGGTCCGCTTGCATTGGCTGCCTATACGTTTCCGAGCCCAATTCAAGGTGCTGGTTCTAACCTATAAAGCCTTACATGGCTTAGGACCACAATACCTTATGGAACGCCTCTCCCAACACGAACCTACCCGTACACTACGATCCACATCTAAGGTCCTCCTCCAGTGCCTACTCCAAGGGAAGCACGAAGGGTGGCAACAAGGGAGAGGGCCTTTTCAGCGGTGGCCCCCCAATTATGGAATGATCTCCCTGACCAGGCTCGCCTGGCGCCAACATTGTTATCTTTTCAGCACCAGGTCAAGACTTTCCTCTTCTCCCAGGCATTTAACAGCATATGATGAGGGTTTTGTGTTGTTGTGTTGTTGTTGTGCTTTGACCCAGAAGGATATTGTAATTTTAACTTGTTTTTATGCTTTATGGTTTTAAATTTTGTATATCGGTGCTTTAATTGTTCAATGTTTTTAATTTTTGTAAACCGTCCAGAGAGCTTAGGCTATGCGGCGGTATATGAATGGAATAAAATAAATAAATAAATGTACAGTGGCAGTATCAAAATTTGCATCTATACACATGAATATATTACATCATTCATACAAATGAATTTGTACATGCAAATAGGTGTCTTCTTTTCTCCTCCTCTGTGGTGATACGTTTCCTCTTTCTTGGGGATGTGTCAGGAGCCATGGAAGGGCAGCAGCTCCACAGGGCCTCCGAAAGGGGCCTTTCCTGCACCTGGAGCTGGCAGGGACTGAGCCTCGGATCTTCTGCATGCAAAGCATCTGCTCCGTCTCTGAGCAACAGGCCCAACCACTAGCATGGGAGGGGAAGGGGGACTCTGAGGGACCATGGAAGAATGGGAAGGAGAAGCCAAAAGCAGAAGTCTGTATCTCTGCCTTGTTCTCATGTTAAGTATTCTGGCAATATGGAAAAAAAATACGTACCCTTGACCTGCCTGAAAGCTCTCTGTTCTTATAATCTCCATCATTTTACAGATAAGTACTTTCTTGTATCCCTGTAGGAGACAGTGCCCTGTGGCCCACAGAGATTGGGGCCAACACCAATCAGGCTACAAGTGCATCACAAACAATAGAAGAAACAAAGTGCATGCAGAGGTGGTCATTTCGGGGGACCAAAAATTACAGAGAGCCACGTCACAAGGCAAAGAGCGTAAGACACATGTTTGTGGTACAGTTTTATTGATCAAGCCTGTATACCGTTTAGAACCCATGGAGTGCATTTGTCCCATTTTAGAGATGGGGAACACTGAGGAATGCAGATAAATTCCTTGTCCAAGGGAGATGCAGAATCCACAGCACTGACATCTCTCGTGTTAACCCCTTGATAAGGATTCACCGTACTGATTACAAGACCAACAAATGTTATACGCAGAAAATTCTTAAGCATACAAGGAAGGATGTACAAGAGAACCTACCCTTGTCCACCAAAGTTGAACAATTCATTATGTCATGGGTTTGGGGTGGGTCTAAATGACCTTTCAGGAGTCCCTTACAGCCCAGTGCCTCTGATTGCAAAGAGTTTCCAGATCTCTTCCAGCTCTATAATCCTTGCATATAAGATTTCTGCAAGAAGATGGATCAGTGTGGGTTACCTGGGGCAATACCCCAAAGGCCTGACAAAGGACAGTGGATAGCCCTTCCATGTTTCAATAGAAGCTGGGATGCCCAAGAAGGCATTGGTCAGATTGGGACGAATAACTTCTCACTCCATCAGACTAGCATGTTTCCCAAACTTGAACAGGAGGATCTGAGATTCACCAGATCAAGAGAGACCGGAACAGCTTTAAGGACAGAGATTTATAGATCTTTACTGAGTGTTTGGGGCTTCAAGAATTAGAGGACGACTCTCAAGCCAAATAGCACAAACGTAGTATTACAAAATATACATTTATTGCTCAAACAGTGTCAGATAATAACAAATCTTCGTAATGATGAAACAAGCAAAACACATTACTGCATACTATGCAATTTGGAGGATTAGAAACAAAATAGAAATTGTGGCTGGGATATTCTTCAGCAAAACTAAAGACCTATTCCTCTCCAACAGCAAAGCAGTCATCCTAAAGATCTTAGAGTTACCTATCTGGCAAGTATGATTTGCAGAGCTTCGGTCTGGTAGGTAATCAGATCAAACACCTGCTTTTATGACCTTTACGGCGATGACGACCTCATCTTCAAGTTCAGATGTAGTCCTATCACTGTTCTTAGTTCTCTCAGCGTAGCCAGGTTTGCCACCAACACCGGTCACACCTAGAGGGAGGCATCCCTGCTAAGCCAAGCAGCTGTCTGGTTCCAGAACTTGACCGACCCCCATGTGGCCCCCTTGCTCCATTTCCAAGAACATTTTCCATATTTCCAAGAATACTTTCCATTACTCCCAGTTCTCTCCCAACACACACCGAACAGAGCATGCACAGCTTACTTGGAAGAGCATTCCTTTAAAATACAATGCATTTTCATCAACAATACACATTCCATTCACGCTCTGTTCATGTTTACTGATAACTATGCAGGTTGAACAGTCCTTTCCCTTCTGCTCCAGGAGAGGTCAATGCAAAGAACCTCCGGTAGACCTCCTTTCATGCCTGTTCCGCCACGGCAGAAAGCATTTGTCATGTGTAGGTATTCAACAAGGCTTCTAGTCTTGTTGAATGTAAGTTGATTTATTAGAAATCGTTTTAGAAAGTCAATGTCTTTGGAAGCTTATCTTTGTCAGGGTTTCTTATGGGAGTAGTTTCTCACTCTTTGCTATAGCTTTGGAGATGGAAAAGGTTTCTTTGGGAATTTGGTTAGGGTGGAAAGGTGGGGGCACTCTTTGAGGGTGTCACTCAGATTGTAGCATCATCAAAAGGGGGTTGAACTGTGCCACCTTGGTGGCACATGGGAATGTTTTACAAGAAGCTAATTGCTTCTGATATAATAGCTTATATAACAGCACACATTACATTCATACTCTGTCGTGTTTATTGAGAAATATGCAACTTGAGCAGGGGGTGGCAGAATCAAGTTCCATATTTCTAAATAAACCAATTTGTAGACAGGCAACACAGAAGTATTGCCGTTCTCCTTTCTCTTCTGTTCCAGGAGAGGTCAATGCAAAGAACCTCTGGCAGAACTCCTTCCCTGCCTGTCCCTCCACAACAGGAAGACTTCAGAGTCAAATGCCCAGCCCAGAGGAATGAACTATGGCTGTCTGAGCCCTAGAGATTAGGAGTGTATTCTCTGTGCTCATGATGTAGGAAGTGACCTCAAAGGTCATCTAGTACAACCTTCTGCCAAAGCAGAAATTTTACAATAGCCAGAGGGGCAGCTAGGAGTGGACTTGGGGTCAAAGTTCAGAGCACTTCAGCCCAGGGGGCCCCAAGTGACCCCTCCAGAGACAGGTGAGGAGGGGAGCAGAAGCAAACTCATGTAATCATAATGGTGCTTCCATTTCAGTGAGCTTAACATGCAAAAGTGCCCATATTTTTTTTCCTTAACAGGAGCGGCAAAAACTCCAAGCCGTAAGGCAGCCTTCCCAAAATGGGTGCTTTACACCCATTTTGGATTTCCACCAGCCCCAGCCAGCATGGCTAATGGTCAGGAATGCTGGGAGTTGTAGTCCAAAATGTCTGGAGGGCGCCGGGTTGGGGGAGGCAGAGATAAGGAATGTAGAACCTGGTCGTGAAGTAGGGAATGGCTCCTGGGGGAGAGCAGGGAAGAGAACTGTGAGAGCCCATCATAGCACTCTTCAAGGACTTGAAAGGTTGTCACACAGAGGAGGGCCAGGATCTCTTCTCAATCATCCCAGAGTGCAGGACACAGAATAATGGGCTCAAGTGACAGGAAGCCAGATTCCGGCTAGACATGAGGAAAAACTTCCTGATTGTTAGAGCAATACAGCAATGGAACCAATGACCTAGGGAGGTGGTGGGCTCTCCCACATTAGAGGCATTCAAGAGGCAGCTGGACAGCCATCTGTCAGGGATGCTTTAAGGTAGATTCCTGCATTGAGCAGGGGGTTGGACTCCATGGCCTTATAGGCCCCTTCCAACTCTACGATTCTATGATTCTATGACGTGTGTTTCACGACTGAGGCTGTCTAAAGGGCCCCCGTAAGGCCATGAAGAGCAAGGTATAAACTTAACGAGATGCATGACTGACTACAGCATCCCTGAGTGGGGGCTGTCCAGCCTTGCCTTAAAAACCTCAACTGAGCCAGAGTCCCGTTCCCCCCCCCCCCCCCGCCCGCCTTTCCAAGGCTGACTCTTTCACAGGCTTCATTTGCACATCCTCATCTCTCTCTTCCTTCTTCTGCAGCCAATACACAGCATGCGAAAGCATTGCCTTATGGGAAATATGAGGTCAGGCAAAACGAAACTCCATTCTGGGATATGATATCTATAATGGTCTAATCACACGTGCACATCCCCTCTTTAGGTCACAACCGTGCTATGGTGGGGTGAGTGTGAGGGGGAGAGCCAGGACTGAGCAACCCTACATTTACCTCACACTGGTTCAGACTTCTTCTTATGATTATTATTATTATTTATTACATTTATATACCGCCCCATAGCTGAAGCTCTCTGGGCGGTTTACAAAAATTAAAAGATTGAACATTAAAAAGTCAATATACAAAATTTAAAACCATAAAACATAAAACAGCTGATATTTAAAACATTTTAAACTTTTAAGCCTGGCCACAAAGTCAGTTAAAACCTCAACTTGATCTGATAAAATGCCTGGGAGAAAAGAAAAGTTTTGACCTGGCGCCGAAAAGATAACAGTGCTGGCGCCAGGCGGGCCTCATCGGGGAGATCATTCCATAATTGGGGGGCCACCACAGAGAAGGCCCTCTCCCTTGTTGCCGTCCTCCGAGCTTCCCTCGGAGTAGGCACCCGGAGGAGGACCTTTGATGTTGAGCATAGTATACGGGTAGGTTCATGTCAGGAAAGGCGTTCCATCAGGTATTGTAGTACCAAGCTGTGTAAGGCTTTATAGGTTAAAACCAACACCTTGAATCGGGCTCAGAAACATACAGGCAGCCAATGCAAGCGGGCCAGAATCGGTCGTATATGTTCGAACCTTCTGGTCCCTGTTACCAATCTGGCCGCTGCATTTTGCACAAGCTGCAGCTTCCGAACCGTCTTCAAAGGCAGCCCCATGTAGAGCGCATTGCTGTAATCTAACTTGGAGGTTACCAGAGCATAGACAACTGAAACCAGGTTATCCCTGTCCAGATAGGGACGCAGCTGGGCCACCACCTGAGCCTCAAGTGACAGAGATGGTTTTAGGAGAACCCCCAAGCTACGAACCTGCTCCTTCAGGGGGAGTGCAACCCCATCCAGAACAGGATAAACACCCTCCGTCCGGTCAGCAGAACCACCCACTAACAGCATCTCAGTCTTGTCTGGATTGAGTTTCAGTTTATTAGCCCTCATCCAGTCCATTGTCGCAGCCAGGCACTGGTTCAGCACTTCCATAGCCTCACCTGATGAAGATGAAAAGGAGAAATAGAGTTGTGTGTCATCAGGGTACTGATGACAATGCACTCCAAAACTCCGGATGACTGCACTCAATGGTTTCATGTAGATGTTGAACAGCATGGGGGACAAGACTGACCCCTGAGGAACCCCATATTGGAGAATCCACGGGGCCGAGCAATGCCCCCAAGCATCACCTTCTGGAGCCGCCCCGCCAAGTAGGAGCTGAACCACTGCAGTGCAGTGCCTCCCACTCCCAACTCAGCCAGTCATGCCAGAAGGATACCATGGTTGATGGTATCGAAAGCCGCTGAGAGATCAAGGAGAATCAATAGAGTCACACTCCCCCTATCCTTCTCCTGACATAGGTCATCACACAGGGCGACCAAGGCTATTACCGTGCCAAAACCAGGCCTGAAACCCGACTGAAATGGATCCAGATAATCAGTCACATCCAAGAGTGTCTGTATGCCTCCTGTATGCCGGAGGAACACCTTTCCCATCTCAGCCCAGCAGGGGAGAGGAATTTGAGAAAGAAAGATAAGAAAAAGAGGTGGAAAAACAAGAGACAAGCCGGGCGCAGCCCACCAAGCAGGGACAGTGTTGACAAGACGACACAGGCAGCTTTCATGCAGAGACAATGAGGTGACCCCTCTCTGGGCCATCCTCCTCCAGCGCAATCCCATGTTACACGATACACACGCCCAAGGCCAGAAGACCCCCACTCCAGCAGCCACAGGGGCTTTGTGCATCTGGTTTGGCAGCACAAGATGGTAGCTCAAGCCCTACCACGAGGAGGTGGGACAACCCCCCCACTCACTTTTCTCATGCCTGGCACGCCCGCACAAAGAGAGTTTGGGGGACTTGAACCCCACAGCCGCTTAGCTTTGCTCTGGGCCCAAAGGCAGGGAGGTGAGCGAAGGTGGGCAGCAGAATAGCCCGGTGCTGGTGCCCACCAGCCTCTCGCTCTGGAACCAGCTGCTTTCATGCTACGTACCAGAGAGAAACCCAGCACAGGAATCTGAGCAAGGGAGGGGGGAGGCCCTTTCTCTCCTCTCAGAAATGTTCTTCTCTCCTCAGGGATGCTCCTTCCCTCAGTGTTGCTGCTGAAGCAGAATCAAGCATGGCTTAGTCCGAATGCCAGACAGGGCAGTTTCAGAGCTGAGGGACCGCCTTACACAGGATACTCTGAAGCCTATGGTGCCTCTACAAGAGCGATTTAAAGCTCTTTCAAGGTGCATTAAAAAATTTACCTCTACAAGAGCGGAGCGCAAATCGGGGGTTGAGGTGCTTTTTCTCTCCGATTATGCGCATTATCGAATGCGCGTTAAATAGCGAGTTTTAAAGCGCTATTTTAAAGCGCTATTTTATTTAAATATTTATTTATTAACTATTTATTAACTATTTCTTAAATATTTATTTATTTTATTTATTTATTTAAAGCGCTATTTTAAAGTTTTAAAGCGCCTTATGACCATGTAAACAAGCGATTCTCCGCATTAAACACTTCTAAAGCGCGTTTCAAACAACCGTTAAGGCCACCAGTTATGCGCTTAACCGCCTCCCGCGTACAGTGATTAACCGTAAAAGCGATTGGGGGAATATGCGCATAATCGGAGAACCAGGCGTCAAACCGAATTCTTGTAGACGGGGTCTTATTATAGTTGCTCCCTCAAAGTGTTACTGCCTCTTTAAGAAAACTGCAGAGGACTGAGGGGATTTGAAAGAGGGAGGGGAAAGGTCAGGATCCTGAGTTAGTTCTTTTGAGTGACCTGAGGCCTGTGTGTTTGCAGATCTGTTCGAAGGGTCAATGAACAGATTTTTAAAAATTTCATTATTAGTCAACCTGGGCTGGACAGTGACAGGAGGAAGGTTTGCAACAGACTGCCTTAGAGAAGGGAGTAGAGACTGATGCACATGGAAACAGGGGTGGTGATGGAGGTTTTTGGTTCCAGGGGTTGAGCAGGCATTCTCAACAGCAGGGGGGAGGGGCAGCAGGAATGCCACCCACTTCATTAGGTTCCCCTCTCCCCCATGAGCGCGCACATACTCACATGCATCGGACAGGATTATCTCCTTAATGTTTTATGTGACTTTTAATAATTTTTAAAAATATGTTTAACCTTTCTAAATGCACTTTGAAATTGACTCATGAGCAGGAGGTGGACTCCTGAATGACCCAAGGGACAGCCAATCTCTCCTGATCCAAATTGGCCTCTCCTTCAGCAGAGTGCGTGGAGTGGAGCCTGCCTGGGCTCAGCCCTGCGGAGGAGGTGTCAGATCGTGTCGGAGCTACAGTGGGTTTAGGGATGTCTCTCCCCACCCTCTGACCAGCCTCTTAGGGAGAGAGGGTCAGGTGGGAGTTCCCACGCACCCAAAAGAAGGGGAGAAGCATCTCCCCAGAGAATGGGCCTGCTGAGTAGGTGTAGATCAGGACCGCTGTATCAGCATCATGAAAGGCCACCTGTCCCCCCTCATAGTTCAGACTCACATGGATCCTCTTGGGCTCCTCACTCAGGGAAAGACAAGAGCTGTCATGGAAGTTTGAGTGCCAGTACGTCCCACTCCACTTCCGTATATTCCAGATCCCTTCCTCAGGACTAACAATGAACATTCCCTTCCTCCTCACAGACTTCCTGGCGACCCCCACAGACCAGTTTCCCTCACTATGAACAACGACTTCCCAGAAATGTCTGCCTGCCGTGAATCCCTCACGTCCCAGCACAAAGCACCATTCATCAAATCTCTCTGGGTTGTCCGGCAGATTTTGATGTTTCTCTCCAAGCTTCACAGTTTTATGATCCTTAGACAGGATGAGACAGGGATGCGCTGTGCCTGGATCCAGAAATACATTTGCTATGGGGGTGGGGAGGGGAGAAAGATGAGGAAATAAAACATCATAAATGTAGAATGTACCAGAATGTTATGGCCTCAGCCTAGAGACATATCAGAAGAATTACTTTCCCCCTAAAAAAACAAGGAGGGGGAGGGAGATGACTTCCTAACCTTTGATGACTTTAAAAGAAAATTAAACAAATTGAGAGGTTAGATCTACCACCAGCTCTGACAGTGATTCTCTCTCTGCCTGGAAACTCCAGTATTAATCTCAGCAGGTTTGCAGGCAACTGAGTCCACAAATGTTACCAGTTCAGAAACATCCCATAAACCAACAGAGACCTTATGACAATGACTGGATGACTAAGAGAAAGGGAAGGAGTTCCACCTGCCAGGTCACCTGGAGGAGCTCCTCATCCCCCTCAGACAGCCAGGTGAGCGGCTGCTGCCTTCGCATCCAGCATGTAGCCTGAGGCCATGGATGGAAACGGGATGCAGAACTTGACAGAACTCGTCAAAGGACAAAAGACGTGGTTGTGTGCGTGCAAAATATATGAAGATAAGGATAGATCTGCTCGATCCTCCTTTCCTATTGTGTCATTTATAGCTGGAATGAATGGGGAAATTGAACGAAATACGAGTAGGCAACTTTTGCACGTGGCCCCAATTCCTCCACCCCCGCCCTCCTTTAATTCTGTGCCTCTATCATATCCCACAGTTTACCTTTCCTCAGCTGAAGTCGAGAGATCAGAGAGTCTGGGGAAAGAAAGGGAACAGAGACAAAACATCACACCATTCTACACAAAGAAAATCTTGGAACACTCCACACCCTGCAAAAACATAATTTGATGTCATTATGTTGTAAATTTCTCCCCTTATTTCAAGTAAAGCTTTATGAGAATTCTGACATGCATCCCGGAGTGGTGGCAGTGTCTGGGTTTGGACATCACGATAACGCACAAAGGCTTATATAAACCACAAGGGCTTATATAAACCACAATGCCTTAACAACCCACCATGGGTTTAATCCATCGGGGATTTTTTAATCCATGATGGTTTATTTGGCCAAAATAACCCACACAGCTAAACCCCAGTCTGCAGCAGAGTATATTTAAACCATAGTGGGTTATCGTTTCATCTGGCGGTCACTGTGGATTATTTTGGTCGCCTATGGAGATGCACAGCAAGAGAGGTTACAACATCTGCTGCTCTGCTCTTCTTCAGCTTTAGAGCTTTCGAACACCTCAAAGGGACCAAGCCAGCAGTGTCAATCACAGGAAATTAGTAATTTCTCCATTGGGAACAAAGTTAAAACAAGCAAGCCAGTAGTGTCAATGGGGGAAATGCATAGTCAGTTTTGCTATAGCGTCTTACAGATATTTGAAGCCAGTTAGAGAGGCCAAGCCCACAGTGACAATGAAGGAAAGACTGCCGTGTCAATGGGGAAGGGGGGTGCATGAGGTGCCACCTTACCAGAGGAGACATGGTAGGAGGTGTGGTCCCAATCCTGAAAATCCCCTCAGTTAAAGGCATAACCCCATTTTTAGTGCACCTGGGATTTCTGCTCTTTTCAGTTAGCATGCAGGGTTCTGTTGATGGCTGAAACATCGCCACTGCTTGGGCAGGAGGACTGCAGCAGGACAGGGGGTTGGGGGGATGACTCAGGTGACACATAGAGGACTAATAAACTAGCCACAGCACCTTATTAGCCCACCCGTGTGGTGGGGGCTCATGGGTTGAGTAGCTTATTAAGCCACCATGACTTAAAGTAACATCCAAATGCAGCCACTGAGGGGAATCCCCTCCCCCACAAATATTCAAGTTTGTCTTCTCCTAATGGGAATTTCCTCAATGTTCCAAATAAGGCATGTTAGTGGCATCTGAATACCTAAGAATACATGTGATATATTTGCTGGAGTAATTTGAACTACAGCCCTTTCTACAATTCTTTGCACGTTACGAGAGCCCACCATGGCTTAATTTACGCACCGGGCCTGCTCCATTGTTCCTAAAACAAGGTATGGATTATTTGAGGGTTGTCTAACCCTCAAACAACCTGTCAGACTTGGGTTCACATGACATGATAAGCCACAGCAAACTGGGAACCTGTGGATGCAATACAACAATGGTGTTTGCACGCACCCGGCAAGGCATGACAGCCCCTATGGGTAGATTCAGCCACAGTTGATTGTCATATCGTGCAAACCAGGTCCCTTTGTCTTCTCAACAGGAACAGGAAGTTCCCCATTTCTCTAACTCTGTCCACATTATAAGTGACCTTTGCCACCCACATCCGGACCAATTCAAAATACAATGTGAAATCCTTTGCAGCCACTCTTTGTTACCTTGGAATTGTTTCATGAAACCCTCCAGAAAGGGATTTATATCACAGAAGTCCCAGATCCTCCACTTCAGTGCAGGGGACAAAAACAGAGATTTCTCAAATGTATTTTTCTCACACCTGCAACAGAGAAACAAATGTTAAGGGCATAAGAACATGACCAAGGGTTCATCTAGTCCAGCACTCTGTTCATACAGTGGCCAACCAGTTGTTGACCAGGGACCCACAAAGCAGGACACAGAGCAACAGCACTCTATCGCCAATGTTCCCCAGCAACTGGTGTATACAGGCTTATTGCCTCGGATACTGGAGGTAGCACAAAGCCATCAGGACTAGTAGCCACTGATAGCCTTCTCCTCCAGGAATTTATCCAGCCCCCTTTTATAGCTATCCAAATTGGTGGCAATCACTACATCTTGTGGTAGTGAGTCCCATAGTTTAACTATGCCCTGTGTGAAGAAGTCCTTCCTTTTATCTGTCCTGAATCTCCCACCAATCAGTTTCATGGGATGACCCCAATGGGTTCTAGTATTATGGGAAGGGGGGGAATGTCTCCCTATCCACAGTCTCCACACCATGCATCTATTCTGCCACTCCCAGACTGTGGAATGGCCTGCCGGAGGAGATTCATCAACTTAATAGTCTTTTTGACTTTAAGAAAGCCATAAAGACCGATCTCTTCTGGCAGGCCTACCCAGTCGAATTTTAAGAGTTTTAGTGTATTTTCTTAATGTATTAATTGTATATGTTTGTAATCACTTTTATGTATTTATGTCATTTGTATGATGTTGTTCCCAGCCTCGATCCTGAGGGAAAGGTGGGTAAGAAATAAATAAATATATTATTATTATTATTATTATTATTATTATTATTATTACACCTCTACCAGGTCTCCCCTTAGCCTCCTTTTTCCCAAGTTAAACAATCCCAACTGTTGTAACCTTCCCTTATAGGGGAGATTGAAGGAAATATCCTGAGAAAAAGGATTGTAGGGCACACCCTGATGCTTTCTCTCACCTTGATTCTTTCTATCTGTTATCTCTTTTCCGCTACATGCAAGATGTCCTAGCTACATACAGACTGTTCTAGCTTCAGCTTGCCAGCATCAGGCTAGGAACAAATGTTGCAGTAATGATGTAGCATTCTTATTCTGAGGTCTATTGTATTATCCTATGACAAGCCATAATGTGTGTGTGCTCTACTGTGTGTGTAATCACGCTGTGTCCTCATGCACAGCAACCTTCCGTCTTTGTGGACAGCATTGCTAGAAAGCTATATAAGCCATGCTCAAGAGACAATAAAGAATTCTGCATGCAGCTGCTTGCTTCCTGCTAACAACATCTTGGTGTGTGTGTCCTCATTCCTTCAGGAGATGCTCCAGCCCCTTGATTGTTTTAGTTGCCCTTTCCAGCTCTACAATATCTTTCTTTTTTTATGTGTAGTGATCAAAACTCTACACAGGATTCTATGTGTGGCCGCACCATAGATTTGTATAAAGGCAGTATGATAATGGCAGTTTTATTCTCAATTCTATTTCTAATAATGCCTAACATGGAGTTTGCCTTCTTTACACTGGAAGCCTATCCACATTGCCTTTAAAATGACTTATATTCTGTTTAAAAACGTGGTTTTTGAACTCGTTTCATTACGTGCTAGGACACACTGAGCAGTACTTACGTTTCATAGTGACTGCTTCCTCCATCCTGAAAGTGTTCAGTGGTGTGACACATGGTGATTTTTTTTGTCTGTTCTTGTTTAGCTTCTGTTCTGCAGGCTGCTTTACCCGCCCACTTCTGTCTCCCTAACTCAAGCAGCCTGCAAAACAGAAACTAAACAAGAAGAGTCAGGGAATTAACCCTGTAATACACCAGTGAACACGGAGAAAGCAGTCACTATGAAACATAAGTACTGCTCAGTGTGTCCTAGCACATAATGAAACGACTTAAAAACCATGTTTTTAAACAGAATATAAGTCGTTTTAAAGGCAATGTGGATAGGCACTGGGTTGACATTTTCTATGAGCTATCCAACCCAACCCCAAGATCTCTTTTTGGTCAGTCACTGCCAGCTCAGATCCCATCAGGTTACACTTGCTTACAAGGAACCCCATTTGCCATTTGGATGCCTGTTCTCCCCATTTGGAGAGATCCTTTTGGATCTCCTCACAATCTCTTTTTGTTTTAATCACCTTAAATAATTTGGGGTCATTGGCAAATTTGGCCTCTTCCCTGCTCACTCCTAATTCCATATCATTTATGAACAAGTTGAAAAGAATTGGTCCCAGTACTGATCCCACAGGGGTCGTACTATTTACTTCCTTGTATTGGGAGAATTTACCATTTCTGTTCTTTAACCAGTTATTGTTGACCCAACTTCTGCAGAATCCAACCCACAATCCCCCACACCTGAAGCTTCTTGGAGGGCCAAACTCCACTCTGGCTTTCCTGAGCCTTCTCAGTATCATGAGGTATGAAGGTAAATGAGTGGGATCCACTTACCTCTCCAAGGTGCTTCCAATATCCTAGAAGGAAAGGAAAGGAATAAAAGGGAACTCAGTACATACAGGGTAAGCTACCAATACAATCTTGTTTTTTTCACAAATTCAATCTAAGTAGAAGATAGGAGGTCAAAACAGAAAGCAACTGAAATGCAAGAATCTGACAACAATGTTCTCCAGATTATCAAAAAAAAATTAGTAAATGAAGAGTGGTTTGTTTCCATGCTTATTACCTAGCAAGGAAACAACCGTCTAGTTCAGAAAAGCCTATGCAAAGGTGAATATACTATTGTGTTCCTCTTTTATATGTTCTTGAACATAACAAACCCATTACCTGCCATATTAATTGGGCCTCTCCATGTCTCGTGTAACTAAGGTCATTATCACACAGGCAGTTTTAAGCACACCCGCCGTGACTTTGATCCAGTTCTTCAGCACGGGACTCGCATGATGTCATCCTCCTTGCGCAAAGTCTGTTTCAGGCAAAGTTCAACAGGCCAAGCTGAGGTATCGCAGCAGTCCCGACCACGTGTGATTCAAAACACAAGATTCGCATAGCAAACGGAGGGGGAACCCTCAGAAGCAATCCAGGGGGAAATGGTATGTGCAGTAAAGGCCCTAAAGAACGCACTCAAAAGGATCAGAACTCATTTTCCCAGGAAGAGAAGCCTTGGCTGTTTTTGCCTTCTTACCTGCAGGAGTTCAATCACAGGCTGTTGCTGCTTCACCTCCATTTCCTGCATCGATCTTTCCACAGCAGAGAGCTTCTCCGAAAGTCTGGCCAGGTGCTCATCCCGTTCCCTTGCGATCTCCTCCTTCACCTCATCCACCTGGACTAGCAGAAGCTTCTCTTGTTCTTCCAGAAAATGGCGCAGTTGTTGGAACTGAACCACTGCCTTTTCCCTCTCAGCTTCCATTTGCTTCTGTAACAAGCAGGTGAAAAGAACTCAGGCACTGAATGCGTTCCTCCAATGTTAAAGGAAAGATTAGGAGAATTGCATGGGAAGGACACTTTCAGACTATGCAAAGAGATTCTGTCCTCCTTTCTTCCCCTTATCAAATCAAAGGATCCCAACTATGGGGTGGGACATCAGAATGCTGCACTCTGACTCTGTGACTACTGACCCTTTTTGGTCTCTCAGCAGCCAGCCCTGCACTCTATTAGTCGCACCTTACCTTCTGCTGCCACTATTGAATCCTGTACCCTACCTCAGGTATCTCACAAAACACTCCAGTATGAAACAAAAAGAATATTTATTAACAACAAGTAGGTTATGCAGTTGAAGAGCGTAATGGTTTCATCAGGTTCAAATGCTTGCTTGTTTCAGTACAGTTCATTATGCAACCCTGCCTACTCTACCTTCAAGACTACACTATCTCTCCTCCCTTCACTCTGTTCTCCAAAATGACAAACCACGTTCCTACACTTAATCTAGACCCTCTCTCTGACAGACCCCAAACTCTTTTCTCTATCACTCTTCACACACTTCTCACAGAACTCCCACTCCCTGCTAACTACCAATCCTAACCTTTGAACCACCAGCCAATCAGCATTCACTCTCACATCATGGTCACTGTCTCCCTCTCCCACTAGAATTAACTAATTACCAACCTTGTTCCAGCAGTACACACAATAAATACATGCTTAACCTGCAAACATTATTAAAATAGTACAAATACTTACATTACAAAACAGGCCTTAAACACCAAAACATCACAACGATGCACTCAAAAGAGCCTCTCCTGCATTAGCTAAGATTTTCAAAGCCCATCCTTAGCATGGCCTTTCATGGACATTTTAAGGGAAATCAGATGAGCCCAAATAATAAAGGTTCTGAGGAGCAAGGCTGCCGTGTGACTTTATTCACTTCTGCATATTTCATTGTTCCTAGCTATATTTTCACTTTCCAGCAACAGTGACACTTACAAGCAGGGCTTGGCTCTTGTTTTCCGTGTCTGCTCTACATGCCAGAATGGTCTCTCTTTCCTTCTCCAGAGTCTTCAGGCAGCAAAAGATCAGATTCTGGAGAGAAAACAAAGGTGCCAGATGGGTTCCTCTGTAGAGATTTTCTCAATATAAGTATATTTAAAATACTACTGATAAACAAAGACAGCTGAACAGAGCAGAGAAAAGGAAGCTGCCTCAGCTGGACTAGAAGCTACATAAGGAAGGACGCTCCCAGGGAGAGCAAACAGAAGTTCAGCAGGGGGAGTTCGGCAGGTGAGGCCAAGGGGGAGGTCCCTAACAATTTTTTTGTTGTTGTTCTTGTAAGACACACCTATATAGTACGGGACTCTGTTGTTAACCTTCAGTGAAGACAGGACAAAGCACAGAGGAATACAAAGGGAAAGAAAAATACTATGAAGTTACGAAGATGGTTACGAAGATGGTACCGACGTGAGAGATTCAGATTCTGGGACCAAGGGCTATGCTACTTGGAAGATGGACTGATGGCAAGGGACAGGTTGCACCTCATAAGGCCTGGGAAGAATGTGTTTGGCCACAGCATGAAGAACTTCATCAGGAGGGTTTTAAACTGAATCCTACGGGGGCGGGAGACATAAACTTTGCGGCAACAATGGAAGAAGGCTTATGAACCATAACAGAGAGAACAGCTCCAATTCCGCCCAAAAAGAGTATTCAGAACAATGTAGGAAAGAAGCCAAACTATAAAGCACATCATCTTCAATGTCTATATACTAATGCCCAGAGTATGGGAAACAAACAGAATGGACTTGAACTCTTAATACATGAAAGCAAATATGATTTGATAGGTATAACTGTAACTTGGTGGGATGACTCCCATGAGTGGAATACAGCAATTGAAGAGTATAACTTGTTCAAAAAGAAAAGAAGAAATAGAAAGGGAGGCAGAGTCACACTATATGTTAAAAATACTTATCCCTGCACAGAAATACAGGAGGATAAGCCTGGGAGCCCCACTGAGAGCATCTGGATCAATATAAATGGGGAAAGGAATAAAAGTAGCATGATAGTCAGAGTTTACTACTGACCACCCAATCAAAGAGAAGACGAGGATGAAACTTTTGAAAAACAAATTGCCAGTGTTTCAAGGAAGTGTGACATAGTAGTGATGGGGGACTTCAACTACCCCGATATCTGTTGGGAGACAAATGCCAAAAATGGTCCCTCCAAGAAATTCCTGACATGTGCGACTGATAATTTTCTCCTACAAAAAGTAGAGGAAGGAACTAGAGGAATGGCAATCCTTGATTTGACACTGACCAATAGGGAGGACTTAGTGGATAAAGTGGCAGTTAAGGGAACTCTGGGAGAAAGTGACCATGTCATACTTGAGTTCTGGATTTTAAAGGAAGGGAAAGCTAAGTGTAACCACACACATACTCTGGATTTCAGGAAAGCCAATTTTAATAAACTCAGAACTATGATAAGTAAAGTCCCATGGCAAGTGACTCAAATGAGAAAAGAAATCCAAGATGGGTGAGAATTTTTTAAAAAAGGAAATTTTAAAGGCACAATCACAAATAATTCCAATGAGAAAAAAAGATAGAAGACAACAGATGAAACCAATGTGGCTCCACAAAAAGCTTAGAGATAACCTGAAAACAAAAAAGGATACATATAGGAAGTGGAAGGAAGGCCAGGCTACAAAAGAAGAGTACAGACAGGTAGCACAGAAGTGAAGGAATGGCGTCAGAAAGGCTAAAGCTGAGAATGAGCTGAGGCTAGCGAGAAATGCTAAAAGCAACAAAAAAGCTTTCTTCAGGTATGTGCATAGTAAAAGACAGAGGAAAGAAATGGTGGTTCAACTACTTAATGAGGATGGCAAATTGATAACAAATGACAAAGGCCGAAATGCTCAATTCCTACTTTGGCACAGTCTTCGCCCAAAAGCGGGTCTATGCCCCCTCCCCGGAAAAAAATAATTACAAGGGTCAGGATTGCAGTTTGAGGCTGATAAACAAATGGTCAAGAAAACCTAATTTCTTTGAACAAGTTCAAACCTCCAGGGCCCAACGAACTTCATTCTAGAGTAATAAAGCAGTTGGCAGAAGTACTCTCAGAACCATTGTCTATTATCTATTGCAGAATCATGGAAGATGGGTGAAGTTCCGGATGACTGGAGGAGGGGTAATGTTGTCCCTATCTTCAAAAAGGGGGAAAAGGAGGAACCTGGGAACTATAGATCGGTCAATCTGACATCCATCCCTGGGAAAATTTTGGAGCCGGTTATAAGGAAGTCAATCTGTAAACACCTTGAAAACAATGCAGTGATTACTAGAAGCCAGCATATCTGATCTCATTTTTTGATCAGGTAACCTCCCTTGTGGTCTGTAAGAAAGCTGTGGACATAGTATATCTTGACTGCAGCAAAGCTTTTGACAAAGTGCCCTATGACATTCCAATTCACAAACTAGCTAAAAGTGGGCTAGATGGAACAACTATTAGGTGGATCCACAGTTGGCTACAAAAACGGACTCAAAAAGTGCTAGCAAAAGTACCTTCTCACACTGGGGGGAAGTAACGAGCGGGGTACCGCAGGGCTCAGTCTTGGGCCCAGTGCTCTTCAGCATTTTTATTAATGATTTGGATGAGGAGATGCAGGGAATGCTTACCAAATTTGTAGATGACACAAAATTGGGTGGGATCGCTAATACCCTGGAAGACAGAAATAAACTTCAAAGTAATCTTGATAGGTTGGAGTACTGGGCTGAAAACAACAGAATGAAATTTAATAGGGATAATGCCAAGTTCTACACCTAGGATAAAGAAACCAAATGCACAGTTACAAGATGGGGGACACTTGGCTCAGTAATACTACAAGTGAGAAGGATCTTGGAATTGTTGTAGCCCACAAGCTGAATATGAGCCAACAGTGTGATGTGGTTAAAAAAAAAAAAAGGGAAATGCTATTTTGGGCTGCATTAATAGAAGCATAGCTTCCAAATCACATGAAGTACTGGTTCTCCTCTATTTGGCACTGGTTAGGCCCCATCTTGAGTACTGCAAACAGTTCTGGGCACCACACGTCAAGAAGGATGCAGACAAGCTGAAGCATGTTCAGAGAAGGGCAATGAGGATGATCAAGGGTTTGGAAACACAGCCCTATGAGGAGAGATTGAAAGAACTAGGCATGTTTAGCCTGGAGAAGAGAAGATCAAGGGGAGACATGATAGCACTCTTCAAATACTTGAAAGGTTATCACACAGAGGAGGGCCAAGATTTCTTCTCGATCATCCCAGAGTGCAGGACGCAGACTAATGGGCTCAAGTTACAAGAAGCCAGATTCCTGCTGGACATCAATAAAAACTTCCGACTGTTACAGCAGTACGACAAAGGAAGCAATTACCTAGGAGGTGGTGGGCTCTCCCACGTTAGAAGCCTTCAAGATGCAACTGGACAGCCATCTGTCAGGAATACTTTAAGGTGGATTCCTGCATTGAGCATGTGGTGGGACCCAATGTGCAAATTATAGACCAATTTCCTTAATCAATAGTAAAATATGAATGGCAATTCTGGTTAATAGACTTCAGCCTGTGGTATGTAAATTAGTACATCCTCGTCAAGTAGATTTTATTTGCCAGGAGAGGGACCACACTATTTAAGGCTTGCGGTGAATCTGGTGGCTTTGAATGCTAACAGAATGAACATGTCAGTGATTATTTCACTTGTTGCAGAGAAAGCGTATGACAGATTATATTGGTTGTTCATGTTGGTGATCTTGTGAAAAAAATGAATTTCCTCAGGAATTTTTAAAATGGATTAGAATTTTATAACTCCTGTTTCATGAATGATAAAAGAAAATAAAAAATATGGACAAAATTAAATTTATCTCTATTAGGAAGATTTGCAATAGTAAAAGCTCATATATTACCAAAATATTTATTTCTTTTTCAAAACATTCTATTGTTTAAGTAAATAAAAGTTTTGCTCCCCCCCAAAAAAGGGGGGGGGGAGAAATTTATCGCGGGGAATAATAGAAGTCTTAAGATTTGTAAACAGCGTAAAATACAGATCTGCTCCAAATGGAAGACTGGCAGTTCCAAACTTAATAAAATACTATGAAGCTTTTCAGATAGCCCAAGTTGTTAAATTCAGAAAGCAGAATAACATCTCCAATTGGACCCAGATAGAAGGAACTGAAGACATTAATTTTTCTGCCTCTTATTTATATTTACCAAAACTTCCAAGAAATAAAGTTATAACACACAATCCTTTTACTCATGAGTTTGCTCAAATATGGCGTAAATTTTTAGCACCTCTCGTGCCCCCATTATGTCATATTTTGGAAAACTTGTATATCACATCAGGGTCAATAAGGACACTTACGACGTTGGAAAACTATTGTCCTGTAGAGTGTAGTGAAGTAAACGGATTACTCTCAGTGAATGCGCTGCTTATAGTTGGGCATGCTCTGGACCTTGTTTTCTGTGTTGGATGGGGTGATAGTGATCTGAGAATGGGGGAGCTTTGTACAGTTCCGTTGTCATGGACAGATCACTACCTGGTGGGGTTTAGACTTGCTGGTACTCAGAACCTCTGCAGGGGTGGAGGACCAATTAAGATGGTCCACCCCAGGAGGCTGATGGATCCCAATGGTTTCCTGATGGCTCTTGGGGATTTTCCTGTTGCCTCGGCAGGTGATTCTGATCGATCTCTGGAATGGAGAAATGACCGGGGGGGGGGGGTGGACATGATCGCTCCTGAGCATCCTCTCTCACGAAGTGGAACCACACCAGCCCCCGGGTTTTCTAGGGAGTTGGCGTGGATGAAACGAGTGAGACAGCGACTAGAGTGACGTTGGCAGAAAACTCAGTGAATCTGATCGAACACAGGCTAGAGACTATCTGAAGGCCTACTCTGTGGCAATATGGGCAGCAAAAACCCCCAACAATTTTTCTCTGCTTCTATTGCATCTGCAAAGAGCCGTCCAGCAGAGCTGTTTTGGGTGGTCAGGGCCTTTTACATACTGGCACCCAAGAGGAGAATTCTGACTTGTCGGCAGCCTGCTGAGACCAATTTGCCCAGCACTTTGCAGACAAAATCGCTCGGATCCGTTCTGACTTGGACTCTATAGTTGATACAGATCCAGTGGATGTAACTTTGGCACCTGCTTGTCCAGTGTTATTGGATACTTTTCAATTTGTACAGCCTGAAAATGTGGACAGGATCCTTTGAGAGATAAGAGCCACCACATGTATGCTACATCCTTGCCCTTTCCGGCTCATGAAAGCAGCCAGAGGGGGACTGACCGAGTAGGTGAGTGGTTAATGCCTCCCTCCGCCAAGGCAGGATTCCACCATGCCTGAAGGAGGCAGTAGTACAACATGTTGAAACAACCCTCCTTGAACCCCAATGTATTAGACAATTACCAGCCAATCTCCAAGATTCCATTTCTGGGCAAGGTACTGGAGCGCATAGTGGCTTCCCAACTCCAGGGATTCCTGGATGAGACGGATTATCTAGATCCATTTCAATCTGGCTTCAGACCTGGTTATGGGACAGAAACAGCTTTGGTCGCCTTGGTGGATGATCTATGCCAGGAACTGGACAGGCGGAGTGTGTCCCTGTTGGTTCTGCTGGATCTCTCAGCAGCTTTCGATACCATCAACCATGGTATCCTTCTGGGCCACTTCGCTGGGATGGCACTTGGAGGCACTGTTTTACAGTGGCTCCATTCCTTCCTGGAGGGATGGGGCCAGAAGGTGGTGCAGGGGGACTTCTATTTGACTCCTTGGCCAGTGGAGTATCTCAGGGTTCCGTTTTTGTCCCCCATGCTATTTAACATATAACATGAAATCTTTGGGAGAGATTGCCCGGAGTTTTGGGGTGCGGTGCCACCAGTATGCTGATGACACCCAACTCTACGTCTCCGTTCCACCCAACTCCAAGGAAACTGTTTCAGTGCTAAACCGGTGTCTGTCGGCAGTAATGGACTGGATGAGGGCAAACAAATTGAAGCTTAATCCAAACAAGTCAGAGGTGCTCCTGGTCTGCCCAGCAGATCAGGGAATAGGGGTTCAGCTTGCACTGGATGGGGTTACACTCCCCCTGAAGACACAGGTCCACAGCTTGGGTGTACTTCTGGATTCAGCCCTGAGCCTGGAGTGCATTTGCAGAGTTAAAGCTAGTGTGCCAGCTGCGCTTATTCCTAGAGATGTCTGACCTGGCCACAGTGACACATGCCCGTTTGGATTACTGTGATGCGCTCTATGTGGAGAGCAGATCCATGAAGTTATTAAAGATGAAAGAAAAAGACTGTTTCATAGCACCAGAGCCTGGCTCTCGTTTTTATATTGCCTTGGTGGTACTGTTCTTCCTCCTTTTTACACACGCAAACACTCCAGACCAGTTAGTCACATGGACAGGGAGCCTGCAGAGGGAGATGGAGTTCCTATAGATCAGGCTACAAAAGAAGAGTACAGACAGGTAAGCATGGAAGTGCCGAACTGGCATCAGGAAGGCTAAAGCTGAGAATGAGCTGAGACTAGCAAGGGAGACTAAAAGCAATTTTAAAAAGTATTTCTTCAGATATGTGAATAGTAAAAGACAAAGGAAAGAAATGGTGGTTCAACGGCTTAATGAGGATGGCAATTTGTAACACATGACAAAGAAAAGGCTGAAGTGCTCAATTCCTACTTTGGCTCAGTCTTCTCCGAAAAGCGGGTCTACGACCCCCCAAGGAAAAAGTGAAGTACAAGCTGAAGGGGCAGGATTGCAGTTTGAGATGGATAAACAAATGGTCAAGGAACACCTAATTTCTTTGAACGAGTTCAAATCTCCAGGGCCCGATGAACTGCATCCTAGAGCATTAAAGGAGCTGGCAGAAGAACTTTTACGAAATCATGGAAGATGGGTGAAGTGCCCGATGACTGGAAGAGGGCTTATGTTGTTCCACTTCGTGAGAGAGGATGCTCAGGAGCGATCATGTCCACCCCCCCTGGTCATTTCTCCATTCCAGAGATCGATCAGAATCACCTGCCGAGGCAACAGGAAAATCCCCAAGAGCGAGAGAGGGCCTTCTCGGTGGCTGCTCCAGGGCTCTGGAACTCCCTTCCCAGGGAAGCAAGACTGGCTCCCTCCCTGGTGTGTTTCCGGAGGCAGGCTCAAACTTTTCTGTTCCGGTGGGCCTTTGGGGGGTGGGTGTAGTCTGGACCTATGCTTATGCACTGTTTATATATTGGATTTTTCAAAAATTATTTGTATTTTAAATGTTTTAAAATGTTTTAATATTGTAGCATGTTTCTTTATTTTTTAATTTTTGTATATCTCTATTTGTTTTAACTGTACATGATTAAATGTGTAAAGCCACCTTGAGTCCCAATACTGGGAAAAAGCTGGGATATAAATATAATAGAAGAATCATGGGCAAAAATATGGTCTTCACAGCCTTATAAATCTATATCGGCCAGGTCTAAAGAAATGGTATTAAAAACAGTCCATAGAAGGCATTTGTGTCTCGCAATCACTCCTCTCTTATTCTCTCCTGGCACCTTCCAAAATATTTCTCCATCTATGTAATGAGGAGTCGTCTTTACCTTGTACTCCCGGGCAGCCTCCTGCAAGAGAACCACGTTGTGAGCTCGGTGCTCCTCGGATCTCTCGCACACCACGCAGATCGGGGCCTCGTCGTCCTTGCAAAAGAGGTTCTGGGGCTCCTGGTGCCACTCGCAGACTTTCCCCCCTCCTCCCTCTGCCTTCACCGGCAGGCTCAGCTCTTTGAGAATCTCCACCATATTAGCCAGCTGCCTGTTGGGCTTCAGGCTCCCCTGCTGAACTTTCTCTCGGCACTCAGGACAGGCAGCATCTGTGGGTGAATTCCTCCAGCACTTCTCAATGCAGGTGTGACAAAAGTTGTGTCCACAGTCCAGCATCACTGGATCCGTGAAAAAGTCCAGGCAAACGGAACAAGTCGCTTCGTCTCGAAGCCTCTTCCTGGGGCTTTCAGCAGCCATGGCGCCAAGCAAAGACCAGATGCAAACAGGCTGAGTTTCGTTTCTCCTTCCTGCTCCGCCTCCCCGCCCAGTCTACACTTAGCCGCAGGCAGGATGGACCGTTCCTCTTCCTGGAAGGGCTGAAACTGGAGGCAGAAGAGGAGGAGGGACTTGGGGGCTCTTGCCTTCTCCAGAGGATCCCCTTAAAGATGTCTAGAGTTCAAAACACAGCAACAAAGGACGCTGTTCATCTGGCCACAATGATGCAAATAGGATGAGTTTCGTTTTTTGCTTCCTGCTCCTCCTCCCTGCCCTGGTGGTGCTTAGCTGCAGGCAGGATGGGGCCGTTCCTCTTCCTAGAAGGGCTGGAACTGGAGACAGAAGAAGAGGAGGGCTCCTCCAGAGGATTCCCTTAAAGATGTCTCGAGTTCAAAACACAGCAACAAAGGACACTGCCTTATACAGTATCTGACCATTAGTCCTCCCAGCCATGCATCCAACGTAAATTAATTTCCATTGGAGAAACAACACGCTGCGATCGGACACGGATTGTTGACTATCGCTTTAAATTAAAATACCGTATCCTAGAAGCACCTCTAGTACAACATTTCATTGATCACTCATGACTTTAGATTTTTGGTGATTGATAGAATTTATGCACACAACCACAATTGATGTGATTACCACAATTTACTCTTAAGTCAGTCATCTTTATTTGCAGTCAACAGACCATTAGTACAGAATATGGCACAATTTATAAAATTTAGCTACATTTAAAAACATAATATATGTTTGCCACAAGGAACAATTTGCAATATCTACTACATAATTTAGTACAATTAAAAATAAACAGAAGGATTTTCATTTGCATAACGTCAGTCTGCAACTTATTGCTGTACAGAGGAATTTAGAGACTTGCAGAGTTACATATTCGTCAGTACCCTGTAGGAGGCTTGACAGCGGGGAAGTCCAGGTGCCAGTAGAGAAACTTTGCATAATTGGTCGTATTATATCTTCTCTGGCATCATTATAAAAGTTACAAAAGAACAACACATGATCAATAGACTCTACCTCGCCACTATTGCACGGGCAAGACTTGTTAGCCAATGGTGTTTTCTTGTATCTGCCCTCCAACAGATTTGATTGAAGTACATTAAATCTGGCCAGTGTAAAAGCCTTTCTGTACTTTGGGACTACTAACCACTCCAAATATGGCATTGCCCCTTTCGAGGCGAAGTCCGGCAGGCCCTGGGACAGAGGAGAACATGGTCCTCAGGCAGTACAACGAAGTTCTTGTAAATCTATATCTGTCATTCTTTGCCTGATCGTGCGTTTGGCACTCTCCAGATCGATATCTAACAAGTATGAAGGGGGTAACCCCAGTGTTTTAACTTTGAAGACCATTGCCTTGGTCCACGGTGATTCATACGTGCATGGTATTGCTGGAACCAAAATTGCAGCGTTTGCAACCATGCCTGACACTTTAGTGTAGTTAGTCCAGCTTCCAGGTTCAGTACAGCCCCAGATACGCATTTTGGGACTCCAAATATCGCCCTAAGAAACTGTGACTGAACACAGTCGATGTTAACATTTGATAGTGGGAACCAGATTGGGGCCCCATACAACATCTGGGATTTCAGTTTAGCATTATATGCCTGTACCGCTGCTGGTAAGTATTTGCCCCCTCTTGAGAAATAAAATCTTAGTAGGGCCGCTACAGTTTGTGAGGCCTTGGTTTTTATATATTTGCCATGTCTGTTCCATTTTAAATTTTCTTGGAGCCAGATTCCCAGATACTTATAAGAATCAACCTGATCAATTCTTCTCCCCTTCATAAACCAGGAAAATCTGTTTTGCCGCTTGGCAAAAACCATTACCTTGGACTTTTGGTAATTTATTGTCAGTCCGTTTTTAATGCTGTAATCTGCAAATCCATTTAAAAGCCTTTTTAAACCCAAGCGTGTTTGTGATAATAGCACTGCATTACCTGCATCCAACAGGATGCAGACCTTTGCTGGGCCAATTTTGGGAGGATGTGATTGCAGCTGACGGTAAATCTGCTAAGTACAGATTAAAAAGCAAGGGTGCAAGTACGCACCCTTGTCTAACTCCTGAGGTTAGGTCAAATTCTTGGGTCAATTGGCCTGATTTATTGTATCTCACCTGAGCAGATGTATTGTGATATAATGACTTAATTAGAAACAGTAGCCTCTTATCTATTGAAAGCTGTTCCAATTTTTTCCAGAGGATAAATCATGAAATAGAGTCAAATGCTGATTTTAAATCTGCTGTCCCCCTTCAGCTGCCTCTTCTAACAACAAAACCAGAGGGATTCTATCAGGCCCACCACCTGGTCGATGGTATCAAAAGCCACTGAGAGATCAAGGAGAATCAATAGAGTCACACTCCCCCTGTCTTTCTCCCAACATAGGTCATCATACAGGGCGACCAAGGCTGTTTCCGTACCAAAACCAGGCCTGAAACCCAACTGAAATGGATCCAGTTAATCAGTCTCATCCAAGAGTGCCTGGAGCTGGCTCGCAACCACCCGCTCAAGGACCTTGCCCAGGAATGGAACATTGGCCGCTGGCCTATAGTTATTAAGGTTTTTCCGGGTCCAGGGAAGCTTTCTTCAGGAGTGGTCTCACTACCGCCTCTTTCAGATGGCCTGGGCTCACTCCCTCTTGCAGAGAGGCATTAATCACTTCCCTGGCCCAGCCGGCTGTTCCATCCCTGCTAGCTTTTATTAGCCAAGAGGGGCAAGGATCCAATACGGAGGTGGCTGCACGAACCTGTCCAAGCACCTTGTCAACGTCCTCGAGCTGCACCAACTGAAACTCATCCAAGACAACAGGACAAGCTGTGCTCTGGATACCTCGCTTGATTCACCTGCTATAACGCTGGAGTTTAAGTCCTGGCGGATGCCAAAGATTTTATCCTGGAAGTGCCTAGCAAATGTATTACGCAAAACAACAGCCATATCAGATAATAAATGCGTAGATGTTAAGTTATAGTGTGTGATGTTAGCAACAGATTTTAAAAGGTTATTTATTATCTGATATGGGTGTTGTTTTGCATTTAATTTTAAGCTTTTTTTTAACGTTTTATCTTCAAGTTGTTGTTTGTCTAATTTGTACTAATACTTGTTTTTTATGTAGCTCCTGATGAAGGATGAATTTCCGAAACGCGTAGAGCAGATCCATGAAGTTATTAAAGATGAAAGAAAAAGACTGTTTCATAGCTCCAGAGCCTGGCTCTCGTTTTTATATTGCCTTGGTGGTACTGTTCTTCCTCCTTTTTACACACGCAAACACTCCAGACCAGTTAGTCACATGGACAGGGAGCCTGCAGAGGGAGATGGAGTTCCTATAGATCAGGCTACAAAAGAAGAGTACAGACAGGTAGCACGGAAGTGCCGAACTGGCGTCAGGAAGGCTTAGGGTGACCAGATTTTGAGACCCAACATCCCGGTCCCCCCCCGCCCCCCACCTAAAACAACCCCCCCCGCGCGCCTGCCCGCCCCCCTCGCGCGGCCCGCCCACCCCCCCCGCCCACGCTGTGCTGCCCGCGCGCCTGCCCCCCCGCGCGGCCCCCCCGCCCACTGGCCACGCTGCGCTGCCCGCGCGCCCCGCGCGCCTGCCTCCCCCGCGCGGCCCGCCTGCCCCCCCACCCGCGCTGCGCCGCCCACGCGCCCGCCCCCCCCGCGCGGCCAGCCCACTCCCCCTGCCCGTGCTGCACCGCCCGCACGCCCCGCTCGCCCCACGCTGCTCGCACCGCCCGCCCGCCTCGCGCTCCTTACCTGCTGGGGTGTCCCGTCCGCTTCCCTCCGGTGCTCGGAATCTACTGAGAAATAGGCTTCACGGCCTGTCTCTCAGTATCGCGCCGGGTGATGACGTCATCACCCGGCGCGCTACTGAGGGACAGGCCGTGAAGCCTGTTTCTCAGTAGATTCGAGCACTGGAGGGAAGCGGACGCGGCCTGCACAGGTAAGGAGCGCAAGGCATGGGGCGCGAGGCACGGGGCACTTACCTGCTGGGGCGGGCGCTTCCCGGGCTCCTCCGCCGCCACCGCCGCCGGGTCTACCGCCACTCCTCGCTTGCTGCACCGCCGCATGACCCCCCGCCACCCCGGTTTGCCCCCCTCGCCCCCCGGTTGGGCCGGTTTGCCCCTGGATTCCCGGTTAGGACTGGGAAATCCCGAGCCATCTGGTCAGCCTAGGAAGGCTAAAGCTGAGAATGAGCTGAGACTAGCAAGGGAGACTAAAAGCAATTTTAAAAAGTATTTCTTCAGATACGTGAATAGTAAAAGACAAAGGAAAGAAATGGTGGTTCAACGGCTTAATGAGGATGGCAATTTGTAACACATGACAAAGAAAAGGCTGAAGTGCTCAATTCCTACTTTGGCTCAGTCTTCTCCGAAAAGCGGGTCTACGACCCCCCAAGGAAAAAGTGAAGTACAAGCTGAAGGGGCAGGATTGCAGTTTGAGATGGATAAACAAATGGTCAAGGAACACCTAATTTCTTTGAACGAGTTCAAATCTCCAGGGCCCGATGAACTGCATCCTAGAGCATTAAAGGAGCTGGCAGAAGAACTTTCAGAACCACTGTCTATTATCTTTTACGAAATCATGGAAGATGGGTGAAGTGCCCGATGACTGGAAGAGGGCTAATGTTGTTCCTATCTTCAAAAAGGGCAAAAAGGAGGAACCTGGGAACTACAGACCAGCCAGTCTGACATCCATCCTTGGGAAAGTTTTGGAGCCGATTATAAAGAAGACAATCTGAAAGCACCTTGAAAACAATGCAGAGATTACAAGAAGCCAGCATGGATTTGTCAAAAACAAATCCTGTCAGACTAATCTGATCTCATTTTTTGATCAGGTAACCTCCCTTGTGGACTGTGGGAATGCTGTGGATATAGTATATCTTGACTTCAGCAAAGCTTTTGACAAAGTGCCCTATGACATTCCAATTCACAAACTAGCTAAAAGTGGGCTAGATGGAACAACTATTAGGTGGATCCACAGTTGGCTACAGAATCAGACAAGGGGGGGAACCAAATGCACAGTTACAAGATGGGGGATACTTGGCTCAGCAATACTACAAACGAGAAGGATCTTGGAATTGTTGTAGACCACAAGCTCAATATGAGCCAACAGTGTGATGTGGCTGCCAAAAAAGCAAATGCTATTTTGAGTTTCATTAATAGAGTATAGCTTCCAAATCACATGAGATACTGGTTTCCCTCTATTCAGCACTGGTTAGGCCTCATCTTGAGTATTGCATCCAGTTCTGGGTACCACACTTTAAGAAGGATACAGACAAACTGGAACGTGTTCAGGGGAGGGCAATGACGATGATCAGGGGTCTGGAAACAAAGCCCTATGAGGAGAAACGGAAAGAACTGGGCATGTTTAGCCTGGAGAAGAGAAGATTGAGGGGAGAGACTCTTCAAATACTTGAAGCACTCTTCAAATACTTGAAAAGTTATCAAATGGAGGAGGGCCAGGATCTCTTCTCAATCAACCCAGAGTGCAGGACGCAGAATAATGGGCTCAAGTGACAGGAAGCCAGATTCCAGCTGGACATCAGGAAAAACTTCCTGTTAGAGCAGTACGACCATGGAAGCAATGACCTAGGTAGGTCGTGGGCAATCCCACCCTAGAGGCCTTCAAGAGGCAGCTGGACAGCCATCTGTCAGGTAGACTTTGAGGTGGATTCCTGAATTGAGCAGGGGGATGGACTCGATGGCCTTAGAGGTCCCTTCCAACTCTACTATTCTGTGATTCTATGAGAAACAAAAGCCTTCAGAGCTGATGGCTAGGTTATGGCAGCAGTAGTGAGCAAACAGATGACACTCCCACTTTCTGGGTGGGAGAGGGTGGTGGTGGTGGTTGCAGCAGCGGCAGCAGGGATCTCTCCCTCTTCCCTGGGTGGTGGTGGCGGCGGTGGTCCCTCCTTCTCCTTCAGGCACTGGCTCTCCCTGGACACCTCAGCCAGCCAGTTTAGGTATCCTCTTCCAGGGAGGGGGACAGGTGGAGGTTGTCAGATGGCTCAGTACTTAAGGTCTTGGTCCTGCAGGGAGTTGTAGTCTGCTAGGCAGAAGTCCACAAGGAGAGGGTGGCGATGGTGGTAGCAGCAAGCAAGCAGGCAGCAGTGGGCGGCTCCCAGCATCACTGGCCCTCTTCCAGTGATGGCTGCCCACACCTCCTGTGATCTTGGGATGTTCCGGGACCACGGGAAGAATCGAGTTTTCCCCGGGATCTCTTATTCTGGGGAAAACCCGTGCCCATCACCCCCCGGAGTCCCTGTGTATCATTTGCATGCCCAGGGACTACCCAGGGACGATTCCAGTTAAACAGGCAGGTGTAGAAAAGGCCTAAGTACAATGCATTCAGAACCCACATTTATTAATTGGATCAGGGTGCCAACCCCCAAATCAAAGTTCAAAATCAGTTAAGCACTCTGACTTAACCTCATTAGACAGTTTAACTGACAGCACCCATAGCAAAAAACAATCAAGAGTGGATCACCTTACAGTCTTTTTCTTTCTCTGGCTAGTGGTGATGTAACACACACCTCTGGCTGACTATTGGCATCAGGTCAGCAGTCAGACTCAGGATTCATCCGTTCCCTGCCATCCTCCTTCACCAGGGTTAAGCAGATCATAGTCATTTTATTAAGGGAAGTCAGTAAAAAACATGTTCCACCATGTTAAAGTGATAATTGGGGAGGGGTCATTCTAACAGCCATAAAATCAAAAATGTTTCACCAATCTCTCTGAAATTCACAGGTGCCAGAAAGAAATGTTTGTTTTACATTACCTGAAAATTTCAAGAAGATTGGTGAAAGACTGAGGGAAGGAGAGCAGTTTAAAGTAAAAAGATTAAAGAATCCCCTGAATCCAAAACTGAAAATTGAACTCAGGGCTTGCGACCATTTTTGCGCAGCTGTCCTTACCTTCAGGGAGCCTTATTCATTAATCCAATGGCAGGGTCTACTTCCTCCCGTTCTAGTGTAGGTGGAACTGCTTTTCTTTTTTAAAAATTCGCTTAAGTGGATTTTATTAAATTAAAGCTGTGCCTCTTTAAGAAATCCAGCGGCCATTTTGATTATGGCACATGCTCAGTAGAGTCTCCCCCCTCCCTCCTGCGTCAGCTACAATGGCTGCTTCCTCTAGCAAATAGATTGCTGTAGTCTCTTCTCAGAAGTAAGTTCCATTGACTGAATGCAATGGTCTTACTCCCAGGTAAGTGTGTAGAAGATTGTAGCCTTTCTTTTAAAAAAACAGTCTGGAACCTTAGAAGGCGGAGAGGGAGAGATGTGAGTGAGAATTCCCTCTCCTTTACAGCACTATAACTCTACAATTAACAACTTGCTTACATGCTTTGCATGTGTGTATGTTCATTTGATTATGGCTGCTGATCATTAATTTTCATATCAATTCAATCCAAGGCATGTCTACTCAGAAGCTAGTTCCACTGAGTGCAATGAGTCTCATTCCCATTCCACTAGCTTGAAGGGGTGTGTGGATTTGGCTGTACTTCTCTTTGAGAGCTCTGTGTATTTAGGGACCAAGGCTTTTTGTAAGAGAAGAGGTTAAGCTCCCCCCTCTTTTTCTTTTTTTTTTTTTAATTCCATGTATTTGATTTTTAAAGAATTTTTATTCCTTCATTGTTATTTTAATAATAATAATAATTAGTAGAAGTAGTAATACGTTTATTAATGTTACATTTATATCCTGCCTTTTTTTCCTCTTGCAAGGAACCTAAGGTGGCTTACATAATCCTCCTCCATTTTATCAGCACAACAAGTCTGTAGGGTAGAAGAGTCAGTGACATTCTGAATTCTCTTAGCTTTTCTAATATTTTTTGATCAGGTTGAACAAAACTATTGTGTATTGTTATCTCCAGTACCAACATCTTTGACAGGCTTAATATAGGATTCATCGACCACAGGCTATTTTTAGAGCAAAAAAATAATAAAAATCCAAACTTGGATAGATTAAAATTAAATTGAGCAATATTTCTAAACACCCATATGGCTATTCTTGGTAGTGGGTCAGATGTAGTGATATAAGAGGATGTTCAGACTCCATTTAGTTGATCAGTTGCAAAGAAGCTTCTCTAGTAAGGAGGAAGGGGAAAGCCCTAGACTGATCATTCTTTCAAGTGCCATATCTCCCCCCACAAAAACCCATGAGGTAGGTTAGGCTAAGAGTCTATGACTGGCTCAAAACCATCTAGTGAGTTTCTTCTGCTGCTCACTTTCACAGAAATGTAAAACAAATGTTTGGTAATGTTTGGGTGTATGGCATGTGCTACTTTTACCCTCACAACAACCCTGTAAGATAGATTAGGCTGGAAATTTAGGCCTGGCCCACTATCTATGTCTGTGTGTCTGCCTCTTTCATATATACACACAGAAAGGCATCCTTAGGTTTGTTCTTTACTTACTACATACCATAAACTATGTATGAATAGAGCTGTCACAAATGATGCAATATACTAACTTTTTGCACTTCCTAATACATTTGTTTCCCAACTAACTTATTGCTAATACAGTCATGAATCTAAAACTAAAATATGTTATTTTTACTATAGTAAGATTAAAGAATCCACATACATCAAGTGCAAATCAGAGAACCTACTATTTTTCATATTAAGTCTTCAAGAATTAGGATTCTTTTCCTAATTACGCCATACACGGAGGTTGCCTTTTTCACAGCAGCCAGATCAACATTTTCATCAAGCTGTCCACCTCCCCTGCTCCAAACTCTTTCTTGGTCAGTCACCGCTAATTAGCTCAGATCCTGTTAGTGTATATATGAAATTGTGATTCCCCAATGTGCATCACTTTACACTTGCTTACATTGAACAGCATTTGCCCTTTTCATGGCCATTCTCTCAGTATGCAGAGATCTTTATGGAGCTCCTCACAATCCTCCATTGTTTTAACAAGACTAAATAATTTGGTATCATCACCAAACGTGGCTACGTCACTGCTCACTTCCACCCTCATTCTAATATTATGAGAAAGGGAGAAACTGCCTCCCTATCCACTTTCTTCACAACATGCAAATAGGAGTGAGCACTGAGATGGCCAAATTTGCTGCTGACCTCAAAATATTTAGGGTTTTTAAAATGAAGTGAGATTACCAAGAGCTCCAAAAGAATCTCTCCATAGTGTGAAAATGGGCATCAAAATGGCAACAACAGTTCTACGTAAGCATTTGTAAAGTGATGCACACTGGAGCAAAGCATCCCAACATCACATATACACTGATGGGATCTGAGCCTGCAGTGACTAAACAAGAAAAAAAAACTTGGGAATGTGGTTGACAGCTCAGTGAAAACGTCAACCCAGTGTGTGGCAGCTGTAAAGACAACAAACTCCATGTTAGGCATTATAAGAAAAGTAATTGAGAATAAAACTGCCAGTCTCATACTGCCTTTATACAAATCTATGGTGTGACCACACTTAGAATACTGTGTACAGTTCTGGTTAATTATAGAATTTAGTATCACAAGATGTTGTGCTGGCCACCATTTTGGATGGCTTGTCCTCCTTTCCATGTGGTCACCCTATAACATGACACTATTCCCCCTTCTGAAGAGGTCTGGACCTCAGACTACTAAAGACAAAGTGGCAGACCATAATAACTGTGTTCATATGCCCATTGCTTTATGAGGCTTCTGCAGGCTACCGAACAGAGAACTATCAGGCCATAAAGTTGCTTAAATGGGTCTGCCAGAAACCTGACCTCACCGTTCCTGTTAGGTCCATGTCCTACAGGAAATGCTCTCAGCTGAACTTGATGGAATCCCATCCTTCATCCCTTGGTTTAATTTACTGACCTCCCCTGGCTGGGCCTTGCAGGAAACAATAGGGTAGACAGAGCAGGCATACATAGCACGTGCAGAGTGCTGAGAGTGGCAAATCTAAAAGCAAATATGTTGCTTTTAAAGAACCAAGGAAATTCAATGGGTCTTTTAAGTAAATATCTATGGATGGAAATGCAGCCCATGCAGGCTTGAAACTTGACCACAAACATGATCACAATCTGCTACTTTAAGATGCAAACATGAAGAAAAAGCATGTAGCATAAAATGAGCTAAAATAATTAATATAGTAAACTGTAACTTATTCTAATTTAGGATATTTTCCTGTATCATCTTGTGTGCTTCCAGAATAAATTGGGGAGTTTTTAGTCCAGTATAATTTTTTTTTCAGGTTCTCTCCAAATACAGACACAAAATATGAAAAGCTTCTTTTCATGAGTCAGTCATAGAAAGCTTTTATTTCTGGACATTGGCTATTGAAAAATTCAAATGAGACCCCTCAGATTTCAAGTGAGAGAGCATAACTTCTGGGGTTCATTTATTATTTTGAAAAGTGGGTGCAACACATATCACTAGCTTTGATTTTATATTGGATGTCACAATGGTGTAACATCCTAGCTGATGCTGGCTGTTTGTCAACTGTATAATATCCAGTCATCCGTTACACAAAGCCATGAAATTCATTAAACAAAAAATCTACAGTTTACAAAAACAATGTTAAAGCTCCACAGTTTCCAACCAAGCACCAAAAAGCAGGGAAATTGGAAGTTAAGGCTCCCAAGCCTTAACGCCACATCCTCCCTAAGGAGGCAGAAAGTGCAAGTGAAATTCTCATTCTCCCAAAGCAGATAAACCATGAGGACAGGATTGAGAATATGATATGCACAGGTGACTGTGGGGTTGTGGAAAACTGATAACGAACAACTTAGGGCCACCTACTTCTCTTTTTTTGTTTAGAGCAGCCCTTCCCCAACCTGGTGCCCTCCAAAGGTGTTGGACTACAACTCCCATCATTGCAAGTCAGTATGTCCCATGGTCAGGAATGCTGGGACTTGTCATCTCAAAAATCTAGATATGCAATTTGATATGCAGAGGTGATTGTGGGGTTGTGGGAAATGATGATGAACAACTTAGGACCAGCTACTTCTCATTTCTTAGAGCATCTCCTTATGTTGAGAGTTGCAACCCAACACATCTGACAGGCACCAGGTTGGCAAATATTGTTCAAGAAGAAGGGAAGGAAGAATGTGGATCTCCAGATGTTTTAGAATTCAACTTGTAAAAGCCCCTATCAGCATGGGCAGTTATCAGGAATGCCGCGAGTTGATATCCAAAACATCAGGATAGATCTATTTTCTGCCCACATCTGTACTAAAGTATGATGTTTTCCAGCATTGTAATCAATCAAGGAACTACAAAAGAGCTGCATCATTTAAAATAATAAACTGTATAAACCAAATGAAACAACAATGAATGGATCTTGAATACATACGGTAATCCGGATAGCCCTTCAGACGTCAACATTAGTTTTCAACACATGGCATAGGATGTCTGTTTCTTGAATATCAGATAAAGGATTTCTCTTACTTGTTCAGCAGTGTGAGATCAAAGGCAGAGCTACCACCTAATACTTTCATGCATCAGTATTATTTTAAAATTAAGTATGAAATTATTTTTGTCTTCCCCATAACACATAACATGAGAGTTAAAGTGCAACACATCTGGAGAGCACCAAGCTGGAGAAGGTTGACTCCTATACTTGTCTTCTCAGAAGCCAGTGCCACTGAATTCACTAGGGCTTACTCCCAAGAGGTATAGGATTGCAAACTAATTTCATCTGAAAGGTGTTCAAGACAGCCAAACTAAACCTCTTCTGCTCCTCTGTCGCTTTGATGAGATGATGTATTGTGGAGGGATTGTGGGGAATGAACAGTATATTTGGTTTAAATACATTTTTAAGAAAAAAACATTGGTTCTTTGAAGGGCAGGATATTGATCAAAAGTTGGAAGTGCCTGGAACATGCTCTGGTTCTAGATCTGTAATGAATAGTTCCCCTTTTGTTATCAAGCGTGCTGCTATATGCGAGATGTGTTTGAGAGATGTGTTTGAGACCCTGTATTTGGTAAGGGTATGGAACAGCATTCCCCATCTTGTTGCCCTCCAGGTGTTTGAGATGACAAGTCCCAGCATTCCTGACCATGGGACATACTGACTTGCAATGATGGGAGTTGTAGTCCAACACCTTTGGAGGGCACCAAGTTGGGGAAGGGCTGCTCTAAACAAAAAAAGAGAAGTAGGTGGCCCTAAGTTGTTCGTTATCAGTTTTCCACAACCCACAGTCACCTCTGCATATCATATTCTCCATCCTGTCCTCATGGTTTATCTACTTTGGGAGAATGAGAATTTCACTTGCACTTTCTGCCTCCTTAGGGAGGATGTGGCGTTAAGGCTTGGGAGCCTTAACTCCCAATTTCCCTGCTTTTTGGTGCTTGGTTGGAAACTGTGGAGCCTTAACATTGTTTTTGTAAACCGTAGGTTTTTTGTTTAATGAATTCATTTAAAGCGCAATTCAATTTAAAGTGCAATTAAAAATAGGGCTGGTGGCGGAGGTTTTTGGCTTAAGGGGTTGAGAAGGCATTCTCCCCCTCCCCCGACTTGTCTCAGAAGTGAAAGCTGATCTCTCCTGATCAAAACTGTCCTCTCCTTACACAAACTGAACGGATTGGGACCTGCTGTAGCTCATCTGCAGGACGAGGCTCAAAGTATGTCAGAGTTGCACAACATCTGTCCACACCCTTAAGAAGAGAGGGTCAGGTGGGCTTTTTCCGACACCCAAAAGAAGGGGAGAAGGGTCTCGCCAGAGAATGGGCCTGCTGAGTAGGTGTAGATCAGGTCCGCGGTATCAGCATCATGAAATGCCACCCGTCCCCCATCATAGTTCAGACTCACGCGGATCCGCTTGGGTTCCCCATTAAGGGACAAAGGAGAATTATCAAGGGAGTCCGAGGCTCTGTATTCCCCATTCCACTTCTCCATATCCCATATCCCTTCCTCAAGATAAAAGAATATGTTGTTCTTCCTCCTCACAGACTTCTTGGCGACCCCCACAGACCATTCTCCCTCATTCCCCACAACGACTTCCCAGAAATGTCTGCCTGCCGTGAATCCTTCACATCCCAACGCAAACACCATTGTGTCAAATCTCTCAGGGTTGTCGGGCAGATTTTGATATTCCTCTCCAAACTTTGCACTTTTATGATCCTCACACAGGATGAGCCGGGGATGCGCTGTGTCTGGATTCAGAGATACGCTTGCTGTGGGAGGTGGGGAGGGGGAGAAAGATGAGGAAAGAAATGATGAATACCATTTGCCAGAACGTTATGTCCTCAGCCTAGAGACACATCACAGGAATTAGCTTTCCCCTAAAAAAAAGGAGGGGGGGGGAGATGACTTCTCAAACTTTGAGGGCTTTAAAGGAAAATTAAACAAATTGAGAGGTTAGGTCTAACACAAGCTCTGACAATGATTCTCTCTCCACCCGGAAACTCCAATATTAATCTCAGCAGCTTTTCAGGCAACTAAGTCCATTATTATTCCTACCCCAGAAGCACCTCATAAACCAACAGAGACCTTATGGCAAAACTTGGACGACAAAGAGAAAGGGAAAGAGTTCCACCTGCCTGGTCACCTGGAGGAGTTTCTTGTCCCCCTCAAGACAGCCAGGTAAGTGGCTGCTGCCTCCATGTCCAGCGTGTAGCCTGGGGCCACAGAGGGAAGCAGAATGCTGAACTGGACAGACTCTTTTTTCCAAGTCGACAGTTCTTATGACAAAGGACGAAGGATGTGTGTTTGTGTGTGTGCAAAACTTTTGGAAATAAGCATGGAACTGCTCCGTCCTCCTTTCATATTTGTGTCATTTATAGCTGGAACGAATGGGGAAATCAAACAAAATACAAGGAGGCAACTTTCACACATGGCCCCAATCCCTCCGCCCCTGCCCTCCTTTAATTCTGTGCCTCTATCATATCCCACGGTTTACCTTTCTTCAGCTGAAGTCCAGACACCAGATTATCTGGGGAAAGAAAGGAAACAAAGACAAAACATCACAACATTCTACTCACAGAAAATCTTGGAACACCCTCCACTCCCCAAAAATCATTTGATGTCCTTATTTCGTCAATTTCCCCCATTATTTCAAGTAAAGCTTCTGACATACATTCTGACATTAATGTTTAACCCATAGTGGGTTGTTGCCTGTCGGGATTTTTTAAAACCCAGAATGGCTTATTTGGCCAACATAATCCACGTAGATAACCCACAGTCCTCAGTAGTGTTTGACAGGGGGAGTTCGGCAGGGGAAGTCCTTAACGAAAGTTTGTTCTCATAAGACAAACTCATACAGTAGGGGACTTTGTTGTTCACTTTCAGAGAGGACAGGACAAAACACAGGCAATTCCAATGCAATCAAGAAAGGCAGACACAAAACGGAAATGGAGACCCTGGACAGAAAGGAGACTCTAGTGGAGGTGACCTGAACAGTGTGTGCAATGTTTGTGTTCCTGCCTGAGATCAACGTGGCGTACACCTGCAGCAAGTGCAAGCTGGTTGCACTATTGGAAGGAAAAGCGAGTGTACTTGAGCGACGAGTGTCCACCCTCCAAGGAATAAGAGAAGGCGAAGAGTTCTTAGACAGAACAGTGGAACTTCAACAGCAGAGAGGAGCACAGGAGGTGGAAGAGCAATAGCAAGCCAAAGCAGAAGTGGGGAATGCTGAGGTGAGGGAAGCCAACGAAGAGGAAATTCCCTGGAAAAGGGTGACAGGAGCAGAAGAACTAGAAGACATTCTGCACCAGTGGAACCCCCACAGCTATGCAACCTCTTTCAAGTCCTGGAGGATGAAACTGGAGGACAGCCTGCAGAGGAAGAATGACAGGAGTTCCCGCGCAACACTGAACAAGAGGCAGAAGGTCAGTCGACCAAGAAGAAGAGAAGAGTAGTAGTTGTAGGAGACTCCCTGCGGCGCGGGATTGAAACCCAAGTATGTCGCAAAGACCCATGGATTCGCCAGGTGTGCTGTCTCCCTGGAGCACAGATCAGAGATGTGACTGCAGGGCTGCCAAAGCTCATCAAGCCCACTGACACATATCCTTTTCTTCTCATCCATGTGGGAACAAATGATACTGCCAAGCGGAGCTACGAAGAAATCACATCAGATTTTGAAGCTCCGGGAAGGAAACTCAGTTTGATAGGTATAACTGTAACTTGGTGGGATGACTCCCATGAGTGGAACGACAAAAAGGAGAGGAGCCCTCACAGCAGACAAGCAAACAAGAAAAGGACCTGAAACATTAACTATAATCTCACATTGTGCTAAGTTTATAATGATATTACAAATGGTAAATAAGGACAATAGTTGTAATACACAGACAAAATTTTAATTGCTCATAAGAGCCTAACAATGAGCAAAGGGAACTATGCTGATTAAGGTAATCCATAAAAGGTATAAATTATCTACTTTTGGGAGAAGATTGAGCCAAAGTGGGATTGAGCACCGGCCTTTTCTTTGTCATCTGTTACCAATTTGCCATCCTCATTAAGCAGTTGAACCACCATTTCTTTCCTTTGTCTTTTGCTATTCACGTATCTGAAGAAAGCCTTTTTATTGCATCCCTTGCTAGCCTCAGCTCATTCTCAGTTTTATATTTATTTATTTATTTATTTATTACATTTGTATACCGCCCCATAGCTGAAGCTCTCTGGGTGGCTAGACATCAGGAAAAACTTCCTGACTGTTACAGCACAATGGAACCAATGACCTAGGGAGGTTGTGGGTTCTGCCACACTCGAGGCATTCAAGAGGCAGCTGGACAACCATCTGTCAGGGATGCTTTAAGGTAGATTCCTGCATTGAGCAGGGGGTTGGACTTGATGGCCTTATAGGCCCCTTCCAACTCTACTATTCTATGATTCTATGATACTTGAAAGTTTAGCACACAGAAGAGGGCTAGGATCTCTTCTCGATCAATCCAGATTGCAGGACACGGAATAATGGGTTCAAGTTACAGGAAACCAGATTCCGGCTGGAGGAAAAACTTCCTGACTGTTAGAGCACAATGGAACCAATTACCTAAGGAGGTTGTGGGTTCTGCCACACTCGACGCATTCAAGAGGCAGCTGGACAACCATCTGTCAGGGATGCTTTAAGGTAGATTCCTGCATTGAGCAGGGGGTTGGACTCGATGACCTTATAGGCTCCTTCCAACTCTACTATTATATGATTCCATGATTCTATATAGTCATAGAATTGTGGCGTTGGAAGGGACCACAAGATCATCTAGTCCAACCCTCTGCAATGTGCAGGAAAACCAATTAAACCATCCATGAGATTTGGCTGTCCAGCCTCTTCTTAAAAACTTCCAGTGATGGAGAACCCACAACCTCCATAGGTAGATTGTTCCACCGTTGTACAAATCTTACCGTCGGGAAGCTTTTCCTTATATTTAATCAAAATCTAGGGAGCTGTGCCTTAGAGCCATTATTTCAAGTCCTAATTTCTGTGGATATGGAAAATAGCCACACCATGGTCATCATGGATTGTTTTGCCTGCATGACAAGAGTGGACACAATGGCTGCCCTCTGCTCTTCTCTGGCTTTTGCATTCCACAATACCTTCAAGGGACTAAGCCAGTCCTGTCAGTCATGGGAAATCAGCAATTTTCCCCTTGGGAACCCAGTTAAAGCAAATAAGCCAGTAGTGTCAACAGCAGAAATGCCTATTCGCTTTTGCGCTAAAGTGCTATAGCCTTTTACTGATATTGAGAGTCACTTAAAGTGACCAAGCCCACAGCGTCAATGGGGGAGGGGTGCACAATTTTGATGGTGCATTGGGTGCCTCCTTAGTAGAGGAGGCAGGGTATGAGATTTCGTCCTGATCCTGCAACTCCCCAAGGTGTTAGAGGCATCATCCCCTTTTGGGGGCACCTGGGATTTATGCTCCTTTCACAATTAGCACGCAGTTCTATGAAATGAGCAATTTCTCCAATGGGAACCAAGTTAAAGCAAGTAAGCCAGCAGCGTCACTGAGGCGTGTGACCAATATTGGGAGCCAGTTAAAGCGACCAAGGCTGCCGTGTCAATGGAGGAGAGGAGTGCAGGGGTTTTATGGTGCAACAGATGCCCCCTTACTTGAGGAAGTGGGGTAGGAGGTTTGGGCTCTGGTCCTGCAAATCCCTTGGTGTTATAGCTGTCACCCCCTTTTTGGTACATCTGGAATATTCACTCCTTTCAGTGTTATGATACAGGGTTTTGATGGTGCCCCGGGTGCCTTTTTTCTAAAGGAGGCACGGTTTGGGGTTTGGTTCTGATCCTGCATCACCTTCTTTTGGAGGCACCTGAGACTTCGCTCCTTTCATAATTACAGCGCAGGGTTCTATCAATGGGCGAAACAGCGCCACTGCTTGGGCAGGAGGACTGCAGCAGGACAGGGGGCGGGGGGTATGCCTCAAGTGACACTCAGTGGCTTATTAAGCTGGTTAGCCTGCTTGTGGGATGGGGGGGATGATGGGTTGAGTTGCTTATTACGCCACCATGGCTTAAAGTGACATCCAAATGCCACCACTGAGGAAATCCCCTCCCCCACAAATATTCAAGTTTGTCTTCTCCTAACGGGAATTTCCTCAACTTTCCAAATAAGGCATCTTAATCGAGTTTGAATACTTAAGAATAAATGTGCAACATTTGCTGGAGTAATTGAACCAGAGCCCTTTACACAATGAACTCACTGGGCCCCTTTGCACATCACGACAGCCCATCATGGCTTAATTCACCCACCGGGCCTATTCCTGGGGTGACCATATGGAAAGGAGGACAGGGCTCCTGCAGTTTTAACTGTTTTGATGAAGAGGGAATTTCACCAGGTGCTGCATGCATACAAATGACACCTGCTGAAATTCCCTTTTCTATACAACTGTTAAAGCTACAGGAGCCTGGTCCCTCTTTCCATATAGTCACCCTACCTGTTCCATTGTCCCTAAAACAAATGATGGATTATTTGAGGGTTGTCTAACCCTCAAACTAACCCTCATACTTGAGTTCACATGACATGATAAGCCACGGCAAGCTCGGAAACTGTGGATGCCATGCAAAAATGCCCTTTGCTGGCACCCAGCAAGGCATGAGAGCCCCATGGGTAAATAAAGCCACAGCTGATTATCATACAGTGCAAACCAGGTAGTTTTGTCTTCTCAACAGGAACACAAAGTTCCCCATTTTCCCAACTCTGCCAACATTACAAGTGACCTTTGCCACCCACATCTAGACCAATTCAAAACACTATGTGATGTCCTTTGCAGCCACTCTTTGGTACCTTTGAACTGTTTCAGGAAACCCTCCAGAAAGGGATTTTTATCACAGACATCCCAGATCTTCCACTTCAGTGCAGGGGAGAAAACCACGGATTTCTCAAATGTATTCTCCTCACACCTGCAAGAGAGAAAGAAATTCTGACCCAGTTACTGAAGAATCCAGAATTCCCCAAAGAAAGGAAGAAGGGATGAAGGGAGTGGCAGAAATCCAAGGGACACAGGCAGCTGCAGGGAGGCAGAGGAGGCTGGAGGGGCTTTGTGGAGGAGACTCTCCCTCACTCTGGCTCTGAAATCCCCAAAGCCCAACCAGAGATGATGAAGAAGAATCAATGGCTGCTGCCACACAGTGGTGCAGCTGGGCCTGGAGGGAGATGCATAGGGCCTCACAGCCATGGGGGCTCCGCAAATGACTACCCAGAGAGCAGCAGATGATCAGGGCAGTGACAAACATCTGAACGCCTGAACTGACACTCCAGATTGATCTTGTAGTCATGATGATGCTATGATTTGAGTTAGTTTAAAACGTGAGACTCACAAGTTCAGAGCAATCATAATTGGCCCATATTTGTGTAATGCAATAGTACTTTCTGTGAGAAGAGGGGTATTACAAGTCCAAAAGGATGTTGCTACTTTCATCTGTGGGACTCCAATCCGCAATCCCCCACACCCCAAGCAGCCTGGGCGGGGGCCAAACTCTACTCATGCTGTCCTGAGCCTTCTCAGTATCATGTGGTATGAAGGGAACTGAGTAGGATCCACTTGCCTCTTCAAGGTGCCTTTTATGTCCTAGAGGGAGAGGAGAGAAATAAAAGAGAACGCTGTATGTACCACAGTGTGCAGGGAACTGTTGACAAAATTAATTCTGCAGGAAAAGTGGGCTCATTTTAGTGCAGTGCAAAGCAATCTATTAAAAACTCTTAGAAACTGAAGCAGATAAACATATATTGGACAAGAATTCTCAAAATGAGTCAATACCAAGCATCCAACCAGTCCAGCTACAAGGATGCTTTTAATTAAATTTGTCATAGGCCTGAAAGCCTCACTATATCTTTTTCAGTTCATACAGGGTAGGCTACCTATGCAATTGACCTTTTCCATAAATCAGATCTTAGTAGAATGAAAGAGGTCAAGACAGAAAGTAACTGCAATGCAAGAGTCTGACAACAATGTTCTCTGGATTATTGATAAATTCTTAGTGAATGATTCCAGACTAAATGCCTAGTGTGGAAATAAACTTCTAGTTCAGAAAAGGTTGCTACACTATCCTGTTCCTCTTTTATATGGTCTTCGACATAACAAAACCATTACCCACAACACTCATTGGGTCTCTCCATGTCTTGGGTAACTTGGCTGTTTTTGCCGTCTTACCTGCAGGAGATCACTCACTGACTGTTGACGCTTCTCCTCCATTTCCTGCATCTTTCTTTCCACAGAAGAGAGCTTCTCTGAGATTTTGGCCAGGTGTTCATCCCGTTTCCTTGCGATCTCCTCCTTCACCTCGTCCCTCTGGACCAGCAGAAGCTTTTCTTGTTCTTCCAGAAACTGGCGCAGTTGTTGGAACTGAACCACTGTCTTTTCCGTCTCGGCTTCTATTTGCTCCTGTAACAAGCAGGTGAAAGGAAGTCAGGAATTGAATGCATTCCTCCACTGTTAATGGATAGGTAAACAGAATCGCATATGAAGGACACTTCCAGACTCTACAAAGAGATTCTGTCAATACTATTGATTTATTTGTAACATTAGTATACTGCCTTATCTGCTAAAAAGCCATCAAAGCAGTGAACAGCAATTTAAAAAAAACTTGCAAAGTTAAAACAAAAACAGTAAAAATGTTGAAAACTACACATTTTAAAAGACTACATTGAAAAATGCATCTTTTACCCCTATTCTAATAGCCAAGAGAGTAGCGGTGAATAGTAGTTCTTGAAGGAGGATGTTCCATAATTTTGGGTCAATTTGGGAGAGAAAGCCCTTTCATGCATTCCCAGTGAAAGGCTTCTGTGGGTTACGGTGAACTTCAAAGAGCCTCCAATAAACTTACCCAATAAAGAGTTTTGAATAGACTTCCAAGGGCTCATTCTTAGCATGGCCTTTCACGGACATTTTAAGGGAGATAGGGGCTGTCTAAATGTCTTCTTTGCTCCACGGTGGCTACAAATTGGTGCTGCATCGGTTATCTGACTCAGCTGTCAATTCACAGCCACTGCAGGCCAAATAGAAGATGTGCAGTAGAAAAGATGAGTATTTACCCAGGCTTTTTCCACAGGAGCATGGTCACGATGGCTCTTTTGCTGTCTGACCTTGCTCCGCGTTCTCTGGTGGAAGCTGACCTCTCATTGGTTGCCAGAAGCCAGGTAAGGGCCAGGGGATGGGGCCAGCAATCCAAATGGCTGCTGGAAAGCCCGCACTGCCTCCTCTGAGTGAGGATTACTTACCACCACCCTGCAGCAGCAATACTGTGGGGTTTGGCAGCAGAGAGGCACCAACGAGGCTCTGTGAAAGCAGGGCAAAACAGGCTATTCCAATTAATAAAGGCTCTAATGAGCCGGACTCCTTTGGGGCTTTTAATGCTCTTCTGCATCTTTCATTTTCTCAGAGATATTTTTTTCTTGGACACTTTCACTTTCCATCAACAGCGACACTTACAAGCAGGTCTTGGCTTTCCGTTTGTGTGTCTGCTTTACATGCTAGAATTCTCTCTTTCTCCTTCCTCAGAGTCTCCAGGCGCCTACCGATCTCATCCTGGAGAGAAGGCAAAAGTACCTGTTTCGTTCTTTTGTAGAGATTTGGTTAATATAAGTATATTTAAAAGGCTAACGAGAAATAAAGACGGGCAAGTTTAAAAACATTTTTCCCTCTGCTTCCAATGCTGGGGGGGGGGGTGTACAGGGGTCTCCCAGCTACCTCCGTCTTTATCTCAGTAAAGCATAATAGATTTAATGGGTTAATACATCCAGTTGGAGTCTGGGAAGGGGCTGCCTTCATGGGTTTTTCCTGCGGCTTGGGTGCATTGTCAGGTTCCTTGCGACAGATGGCACTGTAGTCAGTGTTGGTTAACCAGGCACTTCCCCCTGGAAAAGTCGCAGTATTGCAGAGTCATTTTACTGCGTTCTTTTTAGTCAAAGCGGCTCTGTGCTTTTGCTCTGCATTGTGGCCCTGTCCCTTTGCATGAAATCCTGGATATGTGTGGTCAAGGGGTGGGGCTGCCCCCTTCCCCCCCCCAACATCACTCCTTTCCCCGTTCCATTGAGTGCCTAATTAGGCGCTTCCTAATTGCTGCCTTACTTCACTTCTTTGATGCTGTGTTAATTCACCCAAATCTATATCTAAAACTGCACATTTCTAGAGGGCGCTTTTATCCTTTACTTTGCTGCTGCATAACTGTGCATCTCTGGTTTATAAAAATAGAGATCTGCGTTCCCTGATAGTTTGTTGGAATGGGGCTTAATTGAGAGTGGGGGGGAATGCTCTCATAGGTATCCTGCCCTGGATAACTGGGGATTTTTGCTCCTTCATAGAACAGTGGGCATAAGGGGGGGGGGGGGGAAGGGGGGGAGCTGTTACTCTCAGACAGTTTGCTGGAATGTTCTGCCCCACCCTCAGAAGTATGTTTTTCCCGACATAGAAAATCTGGGTTTTAGGGACAGCCGGCTCTGTTGTATAACACTGACGGAGCAGAACCGATTTCATCAAACTGTGGAGAATAAGAGCAATGTGTTTTCCTCCCGTGCTCGTCACGAGGAGGAGTGGGTTTATCACTCCCTGGGATGGTAAAGGAAGGGGCATTACAGTCCATGAAATGGGGAGTCCTATCCCTTGTAAAAAAAACATATGACATCAACAGGATTGGGTTTTGATTTTGTGGACTCAAGTTTTATCCAGTCCCATCTCTCAGCCCTCCTGCTTTGGGGCTAGAGCCAGTTCAGTTCCCCAGCACAGTGGGGGAAAAGTTGCATATCCCACCCACATTAGGAGGACTCCATTATGCGTTCCTACCTTGTATTCCTGGGCAGCCTCTTCCTTGAGAAGCACACTGTGCGATTCATGTTCTGCAGAAGACTTACACTTCCAGCACACCAATTCTTCATCTTCTTTGCAGAACAGCTGGAGTTTTTCCTTGTGGATCACACACAGGCTCTCGTTTCCTGGATTTAGTGGCAGGGATTTGATTTGTGGCAGGGATTTGATTTTTTTCTACTATATTTGCCAGCTGCCAGTTGAGTCGAAAGTTCTCTTTCTGGATTCGGGCTCTGCAGACAGGACACTTCAAGTCCTCTTCAAGTTCTTCCTGCCTCTCACAGTGCATTGTGATGCAACTCCGACAGTAGTTATGGCCGCAGTCCACAGTCATTGGGTCTTTCAGATATTCCAGGCAGATGAAGCACCCGGCTTCCTCTTCCATGTCAGCGAGTGGTGGGGCTGTGGCCATGGCGGATAGGAAAGTCTCTGTGGCTCTGTCGTTAGAAGAGGCTGGTGTTAGGAGATAGCAATATGAGAAGGGGTTAGAGGGGGGGAAAGCATGCCTGTTGCATAATAACTATGGGGGTACTGTTTATTTCAAACTCCCATCCATTGAGAGAGAGTCCCTAATACAATGACCCTGTTCAGACGACAGTCACGACATGCTAAGCCATGGTGGTTAAGCATTTTAAGCTAAACATTATGGCTTAGCATGTCGTGAGAACCATTGCTAACCATGGTGGCTACATAACCACGGTTAAACAGGCTCACTAACCATTTGCTGCAAAAGGGTTAGCAACCTAACCATGGGTTAGTGTGGCATCTGAATAGGCCAAATATATCTTCCAAAATCATGTGGAGATGCCAAAACAATCATTTTATCGGGCCGCCATAGCTGCTCAGGCTCATTGCCACCCACCCCGTCAGCTTTTTAGAACTTTCAGGGGGGCTATTAGGCACAGCCTCCCCTTCCGATCCTCCTGGTTTTCCAGATCTCTCAGCAGTGGAGCTGGGGGAGTTCTTTGTGAACAAGGTGGCAGCAATATCTGCCACCTTCCCTGCTGATGCCCCTCTTCCCTCCCCCCTCCATTTCCTTATCCCCCCAGTGGCTTCCATTTTATTGAGGTCACTAAGGCCCAAGTCTCCCGACTTATCTCTTCCTCCCCACTCACTAACTGCCCTCTTGATCCCTTCCTTTCATCCCTTTATACTACCCTGGGGGTCCCCTTTTTCCTGATCTTTTCGACATGCCTGGTGAATTGTTCCCTTTCCACGGGCAGTTTTCCAGGCTCCCTTAAGCACACCTTCCTTCGCCCTTTGTTGAAGAAACCTTCCCTGGACCCTTCCTCTTGTGTAAGTTACCGTCCTGTTTCACTTTTACCCTTCCTGTCCAAAATCCTGGAGAGAGTGGCCCTCTCCCAAAAGGCTCCTCACCGATCTTCCTATGATTTCAGTGACCCTTTTCAATCAGGGTTCTGAGCTGTCCATTCAACAGAGATGGCGTTGTCTCGTGTATTGAATGATGTCCTCGTGGCTAAGGCACAGCGCCGTACATTGGTGCTGGTGGATTTCTCAGCAGCTCTGGACACCCTGGACCACAGGATACTTCTGGCTTGGTTGGCATCCCCGGGCATTACCGGTGCTGCTCTTTCCTGGTTCACTTCCTTCTTGTCAAATTGCTCTTTTTCTGTCTCCTTTTCTGGAACTGTCTCAGATCCTTCCCCTGCCCCCATTGTTGGGGTGCCCCAAGAGTCTGTCCTTGGCTCTCTCCTTTTCTCTCTCTCTCTCTCCCCTTCCTCTAGGCCCCCTCATTTCCAGTTCTGGTTTCCAGCATCACATCTAAGCTGATAATACCCATGTTTACCAATCCTTCAATCGGCTTGGGGAAAGAGAGTGGGCATCTGTGGGAAATTGCCTGCTGGAGATTTCCTCCTTGTATCTGCTCACCACCTCAAGCTGAACGTGGATAAGATAAAACTGAAATCTTGATTTTTCCATCCTGACCGCCCTTCCTCCTTCCCCTCTTTACCTCCCCTCTGACTTCAAGGTATCCAGTTGGTCCCAATTCCTGTTGCCAGGGAGATGGGAGTCCTGGTGGAGGACTGTCTGGAGGGCCGTTGCAGAAACGGTGTGGTGCTTCTGGCTAAGCCTTGACAGTGTTTGTCTGCCCCACTCATCTCCACAGGTACTTAAACCTCCAGCGTGCTGGGGGACGAGCCTGCGGCGCGAGGGTGGGAAGTCTAAAAAGAGGACCTGCCACCTCGGAAGAAGAGCAGAACCGGAGGAGAGTCTGGAGTGACAAGTAGCTACTGATACAAAGTGCCACAGCAACACACAGGACAAGAGGAATACTCTTGCCGCCAGAGAAAGAACATCCAGGTTTCCCCCTCTATAAACATTTCTGTTTCTTGACGGCATTGACCAACTTAACGGCTTTTTGGTCTTATACTCCTGGAGTCACATTTTAGATCTAATTACTATATGTACTCACATTTTATTTTTTAGTTAGAAATATACTATTTGCAATTTTTACAGTTTCTGAACAGACAAGGCTAAAATAACCCTCTTCTCTGGCAACTAAAGTCCTGGGACCATGGAAAACAGTTTTAATGTAGAATGTTTTTGTATTTGTAGCTTTTATTTCTGTTTTTTTAGTTGTTGTTTTAATATAAAATATATATTTTAAAAAATATTTTAGCCAAATTATTTTTATGGCTGTCAGTTTTCCCTTGATATCCAGGGATTCATAATCATTCTTATAACCTTTCTATCAGTGTTGATAACACCTGTAACAAAACGGTGCTCACTAGAAGGGGATATCAGGATTTAGGTATCCCTCCCTGCACTGGGAACATTCCTCCAAAAAACCCCAAACAAGCAAATAAAAAATATACAATTTTTGTACGCCCAAAGTGACAGAAGAGGCTGCTGATAGGGTTATAGATGCCCCAACCCCCTCTCAATTCCATTTTAGACTGGACCCTGGATCTCAAAGGCTACATACATGACTCAAATGAGGACTTACCCTCTGTGAACCTTGCACAGGAGCTGGCTTGTGCTGAGAGTGGGGTACTGTGACAATACCCCACATTTCTGTCTCCCTAAGTATGTCCGGGTTAGTATGTCTGGAGAGTGTGGAATGTTGGACTGAGTGGGTGTGGCTGGTGATGCTGGGAAAGGCAGTGGGAGGAGTATATATAGGGTGAAGGAGTGTTTTGGTTTATCTTAACGTCTTATGGTCTTATTGTGTTGGTTGTGTGGAAGATAGTTGTGTGCGATCTAGTCAGGAATGTGTGAAGAGATTATAAAGATTTAGGATTATTAATAGTAAAAATATTTGAAGTATTAAGAATAGGCAGGTTAAATTGTTTTGAAAGGACTGTTAACAACAATAAACATTTTCTTTTATTTTTGCTACCACAAACCACACGTCAGCTTGGTTTTGTAACCTGCTCTATAAGTTTAATAAAGAAACACAGATCATTACACCTTCAGCCAACACACTCACAGGAGAACCTTATTCAAAAACCCTTAACACCCTTTTCCCCTCTGCTATAAGGGACAAGTGGTGCGTCTTTTACCCTTCCCTCAGGTTTTTAAGTAGTGTGTTTAGCCTGAGAGGGGTGTGCTCATCTAGGCCTGGTGTTTGAGGCTGTGGCAGCACAGGCACCCTCAGGGATAATACTGTCACTTGAAGAGGATAATCAATTAAATGAAATGCTGCTAAGACAAGTGGCAGAGCTGGGCCTACAGTGATGGGAAAGGAAACAAAAAAGAGTTCTGTAATCAACTGGAGGAAACAGACGAGGACAGTGCTTTGAAAGTACCATTTGTAGGCTGGTTCCTCCTGGTGATGAAAGACCTAGAACGTATTAAATCCTTTTTGTCAGAATGCAACAACCTCTTAACAACACTGGTTGAAGTACATATAAAAGATGGCCCAGAGCTGGGAGGAGAGGACTCAGGAACGGAGCTGAGTAAAATAGGGGCACAATCAAACAACCCCACTACGTTGGAATAGGAAGGTGAGCAGGAGATCGGCTAAGAAGAAAGGGGGCAGCAATTTAAAGAAGAGCAAAAATGTAAAAAATGCTAAACCTGTAAGATAAAAGAAAATGGAATTCAAGAAACTCTTTAAACAACTTGACAAAAATGTCCAAAGCAGGGGAAGAGGTCCAAAAGTTATGAAGGAAACCAAGAACAAGGAAATTATTGGCGATATTGACAAATACCAATCTGAAACGACATTGGATATCCCTCTACAGCCCATCTCACTAACACCAGCACAGGATCAGACCCAAGTTCCTGATACGCAGGATCCTTGGGCATTAGCCTCACTGAGAAAGAAACCCCATCAGATGAAGAGAGCAAAAGATTCCAACTGGAATTTCGTACTGAATCGCCAAAAGTTGGTTTTAGTGAATTATCCCAAGCCTGCAGGTCTTGTAACCCAGCATGAACGCAAACCGCACTTAACTATAATCTTGGATGCAGTTTTTCCCAGGGCTGATTAATATTGCCCACACGGAATATTTATACTATAATTACACGCATGCTCGTGCTGTGGTCACCTTCAGTGAGTGGAGCAAGGCCAGAATTGTATATGACTGCAGAGATGCTTTTGCTGGGAGTGGTATTTTTATCTCAAGACTTTTTGAGAATCTGGCACCTCCCCTGGCTTTAGGTCCCTTCCATTCCCTATACTAAAAAAACACCCAAGAGAAGGAGGCATGTGGCATACAAATGTAATGACCTCAACACCCTAGAAGGAATTCTCATTAGCCATAAAGATTTAAGTACCCAGGAGTACTTGGATAATAAGGAAGATGTCATTCATAATAGTATAAGGGTGCCAAGGTTCTTTGAAAACCAAATACCACCGCTGGCCCTAAGAGGGTATAATGCAAAACACTCTGAACACTGTGGAAAGAAGTGGGCTGATACCTCAAAAAAAATGCTTGCTTCCACAGATTCAGTTGTGGCCCATAGAACTTCCACTTTTGATATGGCCCAAGAAAGGGCTCTTACTCTTAAAGGACAAGCTGATCAAAAACCATTATGGGATCAGTGGTACAGATATTATAAGGATGATGAACCACAAATAGCCCTTCTGGACTCTTTTTCCGCATTGACCTTAGAAGCACAAAATTATATCTTAAGACGTCTTACGTCTTTGAGAGGGACTGTCTCTCGCTGTGTTCTCTTAATGAGAACACAGTGAGGGCCTGCAATTTCCATCTATTGGACATCTGCCAGATTCGCAGGTTCCTGTCTCAGGCAACTGTGGATCTCATGGTTCAGGCCTTGGTTGTCTCACACCTGGATTACTGTAATAGTCTCCTAGCGGGTCTTCCTCTTTCCTCTCTCCGCCCTTTGATCCTGGTCCAGAACACTATTCTGAACTTTCCCCAATTTGTCCATACCTCCTTCCTTTGTAGGGCCTTGCATTGACTTCTATTGAAGGCCAGGGCCCAATCTAAGATCTTGCTCCTGGCCATTAAGGCCCTACGGTTGCACCACCTAGCTTACCTTTCCTCCCTTTATGTCCTAGTATGTTCCGGGCCATCAGATCCATGGATCAGGCCCCCCTGACCCATTCTACCTCACAGATTACGGTGTCCCAATATTGTGCATTCCAGGACCTTGGAATTCACTCCCCCTGCCACTGTGGTTGACCGAGAGTTTGGAGGTGTTCAAGAAAGGTTTGAAATAAAAACCTTTCTTTTTTAATAAAGGGAGTTGGCTGGTTGTTCCTGAGATAGAGCATGCTGATTGTTCTTGTCATGGCCACAACACATTTTATTTTGATTTTTGAAGGTTTTATTGTTACATTCTTTTAAATCCAGTTCAGGTCTTTTACTAGAATTATTGTATTTATTCCATTTGTGTAAACTCCTGATCTATTTTATCTCATGTACAGTGCTTTGTTTGAAAGCACTATACAAAGTGTTGTTACTATTATTATTATTATTATTTCATCTCTTTCTCACTCGTGGCGATTTTTCTAGATGGACATGACGGGCTTTGCCAAGTCATGCTGTCTTTTACAGATTCAGGATTACTATTACTATTATTATCATTATTATTATTATTATTCCATCATAGCTCCCAGTGTACCGAATCTGATTTAAAAAAACTGAAATCCCAATATTTAGAAATGGGCCATTAGCAATGAGTGCAATGAGTCCCTGTCCACATCACCCTCTCCCAGAGGGGAAAGAGTTAAGCGGAATCTCTCCAGTTGCCCACAGAGTTAGCGTCCCTTAGTCTGCTTCAGGTCTTTAATAAATTTGCAGAGGGAAGCATAATGGAACACCATGTGCCATGTAGCTTGAGCCTAAAGAAGCCTTAAGAACAGGCCATCACTTGCCACTTATCCTCAAACCTACAGATCCACTCTGCTGCAGTGGTGTCAAGAGTGGCGCTGGGGTGGCAGAGGGATAAGTGGCAAGAGGCCACAGGTAAAAGTCATTGTGTGGAATAAAAGCAGCCCTGCATGTGTGCAATCTTCTTGGTCTGAGGTGTGGCGGAGGGAAGAGAGGAAAGGCTTAGAACTAGGAATCCAAGTCGAGACAGGCTGATTCGGCCTGCCTTGGCCCAAATCCAAGATGGTACCAGGTCAGCCCGAGGCGCCCTGAGGCCAAAGCGGATCAGTACTGAAGCCTCAGGCTGCCTCGGGCCGATTCAGGGTGGTGCTTGGCCACTCGCCCATCTGCCCACCCAGAAAACCCGGTGCAAGGCAGCCGTGAGTCCAGATGAGTCCATTGGATTCACTGGACCCACCTTCCTCTCCCTCCCCAGTCACCTCCCGACCTCTCTGGTCACCTCCTGCCACCGCCGCCACTGGGACTTACCTGGCTGCGCATCCTTTTCCCTGACAGCCCTTCACAACCACCATATTTTTGGGATGTGGAGCTATTTTAAAAAAAAGAGCCCCCACAATCTTCCCTTTATATCGTGGCTCGACTCTCAGGGGATCCATGGGAGGGTAAGTCCTGGTGGTGGTGATTCTGGGTTGGGGGGGAGCTTTGTTCCCAGATTTCCTGGGTTGCCCGCTGTGCAGCCAGCAGCCACGAACCCCACAAAGGCCAAACCACCTTGTTGGGGGCGGGATCTCGCTTTGGCTTCAGTACTGAAGCATGGCAGGCAAGCCCTGAGGTGGCTCGAGTTGAATTGGGCGGTTTTGGGGCCTCGGAAAAGGCCTCTGAGGTGAGTCGGAGGGCGGGGGTGCTGTGCACAGCCCTAGCTAGAAATCTCCTTCCTGTATGCAGAGTTCCCAATGGAAACTGCCCCTACGGCCTCTACTAACAGTTCATTTAAAAATAAAGACTCTGCGCCAAGTGACATGTTCAGCGTCGGGTCTAGTTTGGCTCCAAACAGATGGGAGCGAACAGCTGCCTGGGAGCATAAATTGGGGAGACAGATATAAAATTAGGCTGACCATATGAAAAGGAGGACAGGGCTCCTGTAACATTAACAGTTGTAGAGAAAAGGGGATGTCAACCGGCATCATTTGTATGCAATTAGTACCTGGTGAAATTCCCTCTTCATCACAATAATTAAAGTTGCAGGCACTATACTAGAGTGACCAGATACAAAAGAGGGCATGGCCCCTGCAGCTTTAACTGTTGTAATAAAGAGGGAATTTCACCAGGTACGAATTGCGTACAAATGATGCTGGCTGAAATTTCCCTTTCTCTGCAATTGTTAAAGTTACAGGAGCCCTGTCCTCCTTTTCATATGGTCACCCTATATAAAACGGCTACATTCTATGGAATGTAGAAGCAGTTGTAAAGCATGGGATGATGAGTCAAGGAGAAAGAGGCAGCAGGAGAAAGACGAGGGGAATGTTGTTCCTTCACAACGGAAGTAGCAACACAGGACTGTCTGAAAACAGCCCCTGCAGGACCCCTAAGTCCAGGGTCTAAACTTACCCAGCTGCCCCAAGCTGCCAGGGCTGCTGGCTTCAGCCTCTTCTGCTGTTGGGTAAGATCATTTCCTCCCCGCTCCCTCTTCGAGCCTTCACCCTCCGACTCAAACACGGTCTTCTTTAAAAAGGAAGAGGGGGGAGGAAAAGCAAGCACTCTTCATGTTTTACTGATTAAATATTTGCTTGGCACATCTCAAAATGTTGCAAAACTTGGTCATGATTTTCTGGACGAAAGCCTCTCTTTACCAGTGATCAGAAACATGAGAGGAGCAAGAGGTTCATGAGTGGTTTTTAGACTGTTCGTCTGAATATTTAGCTACACCCATTCTGTGCAGAAAAGATACAGGAAAGGCTTGCTATTTCACTAGCAAAATACAAAGTTGATCAGGGGCAGTTCCCACTACTTAATTCAGAGACGTACTTACCTTAGTATCAGGGCAGCAACATCTATTACGGACTAAATACAAACAACTTCCGTGTCAACTTCTGTCTTCCTGTCCGACTTTCAAATAGCTTTCGATTTTAAAAGCAGCAGCAGCAGCAGCAGCAAGCAGCTGCGTTTAGCCTTTGAGCTCAATGGGTGGGCCTGGAAGGAAAGGACTTACTTAAATTGCTTAGTGCAGGTTTGATGTGCACTTGTATGCAGGTTTATTCAAAAAATAAAGTCCTCTGAATTGAACAGCCTTACTTCCAAGAAAATGTGAGCACGTCTGCTTCCAGATGGTTGGCTCTTAGCACTAATAAACACTACAACAAAACCAGATAGTTAAAAAAACCACCTTGCAGCTCTTGCTATTAATCACGTTGCAAAAATGGCAGCAACTAGAAAGATCCCCTCCCCCATTATATTTTCTGCTATTAGTGCACTAAACAACTGTTGCATTTAAGGAGTATTTTGGATCATGGCAACTGGAGCGTTTAGGCCCTCAGCGACTGGGTGGTGGGTTTCTCTTCCTGAGAATACTAGTTCTGAGCCTTTTGTGTGCTTTCTTAAGTAACACAAGACATGGAGAGGCCCAATTAGTGTTGCAAGTAATGGGTTTGTTATGTCCAAGACCATATAAAAGAAGAACGTAATAGTTTGTTCACCTTTCCTTATTTATTTCATTCCATTTATATACCGCCCCATAGCCGAAGCTCTCTGCATGGTTTACAAAAATTAAAAACATTGAACATTAAAAAACCCGATATACAAAATTTAAAAAGCATAAAGCATAAAAACAAGTTAAAATTACAATATCCTTCTGGGTCAAAGCACAACACAAAAACACAAAACCCTCATGTTGCCCAAAAGTAACAGGCTCGTTTTCCTAGGAGATATGCCAATTCCCACTAAGAAGCACAGACTGCAAAGATCTGATCCAACTCACTTTTATTACGTTCAGCTGAGCAGCTGCACTCTAGCAAGCTGCCAGCTCACCAGAGTCACACCTAGGGGCACGCAAGCCCCCCTTTTATACTATACAGCATAAGATCTACGTCATTGCTTTATACAGCGCAAGCAAAACCCCATGCATTCCAAAGAGAGAGTCTCTGCCCTTTGACACACTGTTGAAAGCTACTGCACATGTTTCAATTGTTACTGGGGTACATTCTGTAGCTTCTGATAAGGTGCACTGACGGCCTTGCATTAGGACAAATGCTATAGCCAGATGAAACCAGGCTTGTGGCAAGGCCCTATCTGTAGCATACGCACTTCAAATTTTCCTTCAGCCTTGAGCAAGCATTCCCAGCATTCTGTACTTGTAAGCAAAGGTGGCTATATTTTGGCTATCACTCATCATATGCTGTTAAATGCCTGGGAGAAGAGGAAAGTCTTGACCTGGCGCAGAAAAGATAAAAACGTTGGTGGCAGGCGAGCCTCGTTGGGGAGATCATTCCATAATTGGGGGCCACCACTGAAAAGGCCCTCTCCCTTGTTGCCACCCTCCATGCTTCCCTCGGAGTAGGCAACTGGAGGAGGACCTTAGATGTAGATCGTAGTGTACAGGTAGGTTCATGTCGGGAGAGGCGTTCCATCAGGTATTGTGGTCCCAAACCGTGTAAGGCTTTATAGGTTAGAACCAGCACCTTGAATTGGGCTCGGAAATGTATAGGCAGCCAATGCAAGCAGGCCAGAGGAGGTCTTATATGCTCGAACCTTCTGGTTCCTGTTATCACTCTGACTGCTGCATTTTGCACAAGCTGCAGTTTCAAAATCGTCTTCAAAGGCAGCCCCACGTAGGGTGCATTGCAGTAATCCAATTTAGAGATTACCAGAGCATAGACAACTGAAGCCAGGTTATCCCTGTCCAGATAGAGGCGTAGCTGGGACTCCAACCGAAGTTGGTAGAAGGCACTCCGTGCCACCGAGGCCACCTGAGCCTCAAGTGACAGAGATGGTTCTAGGAGAACCCCCAAACTATGAACCTGCTTCTTCAGGTGGAGTGCAACCCCATCCAGAACAAGTCAGAGGAACCTCCCACTAACAGCATCTCAGTCTTGTCTGGATTGAGTTTCAGTTTATTAGCCCTCATCCAGTCCATTGTCGCAGCCAGGCACTGGTTCAGCACATCCACAGCCTCACCTGCTGAAGATGAGAAGGAGAAATAGAGTTGTGTGTCATCAGCATACTGATGACAATGCACTCCAAAACTCCGGATGACCGCTCCCAACGGTTTCATGTAGATGTTGAACAGCATGGGGGACAAGACTGACCCCTGAGGAATCCCATACTGGAGAATCCACGGGGCCGAGTGATGTCCCCAAGCACCACCTTCTGGAGCCGCCCTCCCAAGTAGGAGCGGAACCACTGCAATGTAGTGCCTCCCACTTCCAACTCAGCCAGTCGTCCCAGAAGGATACCATGGTCGATGATATTGAAAGCCGCTTTTCTTGGGCTTTTCTGAACTAGAGGGTTGTTTTTACTCTAGCCATTAAGGCCAGATCTACATCTTGCATCAAATCATTATGAATATAACACTATAAAAGCGGTATATGGAATGTGGATTGTGCCCCAACAGTTATCAGTGCACTTCAATAACGCTATAAATATAGGCATGCGCATGCGCAAGGGGTGTGCCAAGTATGCCCAGGCATATCCTAATGTCTCAAGAAATAAGGTCTCTCTGCTGGGAGCCACATTTCAAACCCAAAGGCTAATATTACCTCTTAAGACCATTCTCCAGCCATTGTCACCACTAAGCTGGGGCTTGAGGAATGTCTCCTCATCCCCTCCCTCACCTGCAATGGCCCTCCTGTGGTCAGGGAATCGGAATGCAGGTAAGGCATCAATGAACAGTGTTTAAATAAATGAATAAAAACAATGAGTATTCAATGCATGTTTGTCTTTAAAAATAATTTAATATAATTCCCTGGGTGCACACCCTAATTAAATGTGCTATGCATGCCTATAGCTATATAGCAGTCATGTAGCAGTCATCTAGGCAGGATCTACACTGTTGCTTTAAAACATTTTATAACGGTAGTGACAACTGTTGGGGTCTAGGACACACTCCAAATACAGTTTTCAAGATGTTTTCAAAGTGTCATATCCTGCTTGGTGTAGATCTGGCCCTAGTTTCTGTCTGAAATTACCATCCTTCATTCACCAAGAACTTATGGACAATCCAGAAAACACTGTCAGTCTCTTGCATTTCTGTGTTTTCTACATTGACCTCCTGCCTTCTACTTAGATCTTTTTACTCCAAACACAATTGTATCAGAGCTCTGCCCTGAATGGGCTGGTCAATGTGTCTTTAATTAAGAGGACCCGGACTAGACGGATGCTTGGCATCTACTCATTTTCAGAATTCTTGTCCTATACAGATTTATCTGTTTCAATTTCTAAGAGTTTTACATAGATTTTGCATTACACCAAACTTACCCCACTTTGCCTGCTGTATTCATTTTGTCAGAGATTTCCTTCCCAGAATGCTAAGCCCTGAGCTCCCTTTTATTTCTCTCCTTTCCCTTTATGGTATAAGAAGCACCTTGTAGAGGTAAATGGATCCGGCTTATTTCTTTTCATACTCAGGGCTGGCCCTACCATTAATTTATTTTTATTTATTTAAAAACATTTTTATAGTGCCACCATTTGGGGCTCATGGCGCTTTACAATGATGCATAAAACAATTTCAATTAAGAACCCACAACCCACATTAAAACTTAAACTACCCCTCCCCCAAACTCTTGTGAAAATAAGAAGCCCTTACAGAGGTGTTTGAAACAATTGACAGTGGGAGCCTGTCTAATCTGCAATGGCAATTTTTTCCATAAACGGAGGCCAACCACTGAAAAAGCCCTGGCCCCCGCACATTCCAAATTGTAGCAGGGATGATCAGGTCACCCTGCCCCTGAAAGCAAGTCTGTCAATGATGGGACACAGGAGCAAGGCGAGCACTCAAGTAGCCAGGGCCCAAGCAGTACAGGGCTTTATACATAGTTAATAAAACCTTGTAATGCACCCTAGCAGCCACCGGCAGCCAGTGGAGCTCTTGAAGCACCGAAGTGATAGAGGACCACTTCGGAAGCCCCTTGACCAACCTGGCTGCCGCATTTTGTACAGCCTGTAGGCACTGGATTTGCTTCAAGGGAAGCCCTGTATACAGCAAGTTGCAATAGTGAAGCCTGGAGGTGACCAGGGCATGAACTGCAATAGTAAGATCGGCCTCTGACAAAAAGGGGCGAACTTGGCGGAGCATATGTAATGGGTAAAAACATCTCCGGTCAACAGTCCCCACCTGTGATGACATAGTTAAGAGGTAGGAAGCAGGCACAACAGGTGGATCTGTTTCATCTTGCTGGCTGTGCAGACAGCCGGCAGGTCCAAAAAGCAGCAGCCGCTTGCTCAGCTGCACGCCGCACACCTCCCGTTGCGCCATGCCTCGCTGTGCCTCCCAGCCCCACAGGCCATGTCGGCCAGCTCCCTTTCCCTAGCGGGGACCCACATACCTGCGTTGCCAGCCTGCTGCACAGGTGTCGCACAGCTCCTGAAGGCAGAAAGACCTTACAGGGAACGCGCTGGAAATGTGGGCACATATGTTCATGGTAAGGAAAGTAAGCAGCCTGATGGTAAGCATGTGCACAGATCACATGTGGGGGGGGAAGGAGGGGATCATGGGGGGGTAGAGGAGACCGCAGGAAGAGGGGATCGCGGGATTGAGGGAGGGGAGATGAGATGAGATGAAAGAGGGTCATAGTGGGTTTCCGCTTCAGGTGGCAACTTGCCTTGGGCCGGGCCTGTTCATATTTCACGATACTGGGAAGGCTCAGCAGAGCATGAATGATATGTGGCTCTCCAGGCTCCTTGGGGTGTGGGGGTGCAGAGTTAAAATATCACAGATGAAAATATCAACATTCTTTCAGAGTTGTAACACACTTATTCTCACAGAGGGGATCATTACATTACATTACACAAAGGATTCTTCTCCACTTGCTGTACTCTGTATTTATTTTAGAAAAAGAGACCCAAAGGTAGTACCCCAAAGATATTTAATTAGCCCAATGTATCTTTAAATTACCAGCCCCAACAGCTTCAGCTTCAGGAAACTGCAAAAACACAGAAAGGCATTTTACAGCCATGTGAAATCTCATCATGTATAGTAAAGATGGTAGCATTCCCTATATTTCTGATGTTCGGGTGTGAGTGCCATTGCTTATGTAGCCAAAACAGCTTGGCGGAAGCTCAAGGTTTGCAGAAGTACAAACAAATCGGGGGCACTTCAAGGGGAAACAAATCCTCAAATCAGACCAATCAGGACTGAATATGCTCAGGGGAGATGTAATGCTGGCTGAATGTTGGGAAGAAAATGGGTGGGAATGGAATGGAATATCCTAGAAGAGGGTGACTGGTGGCTTCTCCACATGAAGCTAAGATCCCACAATTTTACCAGGACGTCTGCTTCCATATTCCTTGCAGGATTACAATGGGCTCCTTTCACATGTTTTTTTCCCTTTTTTTGTTGTTCTTTCTCAGCAAGTTCTATATGTTTCATTATAAAGGGGGACACATGTGGGCCGGTCAAGTACTGGAACCAGACAGCTGCTTGGCTTAGCAGGGATGCCTTCAACTAGGTGTCACTGGTGTCGGTGGCAAACCTGACTCCATTGAGAGAAATAAGAACAGTTATAAGACTATGTCTGAAACTGAAGATGGAGTCGTCATCAACATAAAGGTTATAAAAGCAGGTGTTTGATCTGATGACCTACCAAACCCAAGCTCTGCAAATCATGCTTGCTAGATAGGGAACTCTAAGCTCTTAAGAATGACTGCTTTGTTGGTGGAGAGGAATAGAACTTAAATTTGGCTGAAGAATATCCCAGCCACGATTTCTATTATGCTTCTAATCACACTAATTGCATAGTATTAAGTAGTGTGTTTTGCCTGTTTCATCATTACAAAGATTTGCTCTGACACTGTTTGAGCAAAAAGATGTATATTTTGTGATGCTACATTTGTGTTATTTGGTTTGAGAGAAGTGTCAGAGACCTCTACCCAAAGAAATTAATTCCTGAAGCCCCAAACACTCAGTAAAGATTTGTAAAGCACTCACTGAGTGGGCTCTGTCCTTAAAGCCATTCTGTTCTCTCTTGATCTGGTGAATCTCAGATCCTCCCATTCAAGGTGAGGAAACAAGCTAGTCAGATGGAACAAGAAGATGTTTCTCATCCCAATCTGACTGATGCCTTCTTGGGCATCCCCACTTCTATAGAAACATAGCAGCAGGATGTTATTGGCTCTCTACCCTCCTTGTCAGGTTTTTGGGGTATTGCCCCAGGGAACCCACACTGAGCCATAAAGTTGCAGAAATCTTATCTGCAAGGATTACAGAGCTGGAAGAGACCCAGAAACTCTTTGCAATCAGAGGCACTGGGCTGTAAGGGGCTCCTGAAAGGTCATTTAGACCCACCCCAAACCCTTTACATAAAAAACCTTCAACTTTGGTGGACAAGGGTAGGTCCTCTTCTACATCATTCCTTCCTTGTATGCTTAACAATTTTCTGCCTATGACATTATTTTGTCTTGTGAATATAGCTTCTCTCAGTACCAAAGGGTTAACATCTGTACCAAAGGGTTGAAATGGGATATGTCAGTGAGGTGGATTCTGCATCTCCCTTGGACAAGGAATTTATCTGCATTCCTCAGTGTTCCCCATCTCTAAAATGGGACAGATGCACTCCACGGGTACTAAATGGTATACATGTTTGATCAATAACAGTGTACCACACATGTGTGACATGGCTCTCCCTAATTTTTGGTCCCCTGAAATGACCAGCTCTGCATGGACTTTGTTTCTTCTATTGTTTGTGATGCACTTGTAACCTGATTGGTGTTGGCCCCAATATCTGTGGGCTGCAGGGCACTGGCTCCTACAGAGACACAAGAAAGTACTTATATGTGAAATGATGGAGATTATAAGAACAGAGTGCTTTCAGGCAGGTCCAGAGTACATTTTTTTTTTCTCATTGCCAGAATCACCTACTTACCGTAACATGAGGACAAGGCAGAGATACAGGTTTCTGTGTTTTGCTGACATTCAGTGTCCAGAGAACTGGCTTCTCCTTCCCGTCTCTTCCATGGCCCCTCAGAGTCCCTGTTCCCTTCCCATGCCACTGGTTGGACCTGTTGCTCAGAGATGGAGCAGATGCTTTGCATGCAGAAGGTCCGAGGCTCAGTCCCTGCCACCTCCAGATGCAGGAAAGGCCTCTTTCAGAGGCCCTGTGGAGCTGCTGCCCTTCCGTGGCTCCTGACACATCGCCAAGAAAAGAAGACACCTATTTGCATGTATAAATTCATTTGTATGAATCACGTAATACATTCATGTGTATAGATGCAAATTTTGACACCACCACTGTACTTTTAAATAGCATTACTATACATATCCCCATAACGGAAAGGTCTGTGAACAGATGAGCTGTGTGCCTGCTCAGTTTGCTGTTCAGGTGCTGCTACCTGTGGATGGGCAACTCAAAGGCTCCTGCTACGCTCCCTTCCTATTGTTGCATAAATTATGCTATTTCCAAGTGTCCAAACTCCAGATATGAAACACTTGACGAAAGACCTCTTGAAGCTTTGGAAACTGAGTTTATTCTGCGCAGAATAGGTGACCTCTGGGCACTCTCGCTGCCTTCCAGAGTCACACCCCGCCAAGATTCAAACAAGTACTTTTATACATTAGATGTCACATGACATTAGCCCTCATCTCATTGGTTTACAGCCCCAAAAACATCATTTCTGGCTACAGCTACTCTCGAGTAGACCCGAGTAGTGGCCAGACGTGGCATTGCATTGCCATGTGCTATTTTACTTGTACCCAGAGATGCTTTGCAACGTCCCTCCACTTCTAGCATTCCCTTATATGGTCATTTTGTCTCTCCAGGTGTGCCAAGGTCACATCTGGATGAGTCACACTCCTGGTTACAATGGAGTCTGACCTGGAGAAGAAGGAACATTGGCAATATTGACAAGCTCCTAGTTCTTGTGCCACCAAATCACTTGCAAGCAGCTTGACTTTTGCAGAAATGGATAGCACATGTAGGATGCGTGTAAGATGCATGTTAGGGGAAATGGACATGTTTTGTGGTGAAAATCATAGATCTGTTCAGATTTATACAACACTATGGTTCTGCATCTGCAAAGCAGACGGGAACTGGACAGTCCTGGAAGTAGAGGATTGTTCTTAGTAATATAGGACACGTGGCCACTCTAAAAGCCAGATGGACCAATGGTCAGACTCTGTAAAAGGCAGCATCCTTTGTTGCTGTATTTTGAACTCGAGACATCTTTAAGGGAATCCTCTGGAGAAGGCAAGAGCCCCCAAGTCCCTCCTCCTTTTCTGCCTCCAGTTTCAGCCCTTCCAGGAAGAGGAACGCCCCATCCTGCCTTTGGCTAAGCGCCGCCTGGGCAGGGAGGAGGAGCAGGCGGGGAAAACGAAACTCAGTCTGTTTGCATTGTCCTGGTCTTTGCCTGGAGCCATGGCTGCTGAAAGCCCCAGGAAGAGGCTTCAAGACGAAGCGACTTGCTCCGTTTGCCTCGACTTTTTCACGGATCCAGTAACAATAGACTGCGGGCACAACTTTTGCTACGCCTGCATCAAGAAATGCTGGGGCAGTGTACCCAGAAATAGGGGCAGAAACGCTGCTTGTCCTCAGTGCCGAGAAAGGGTTCCGCATCGGAGCCTCAAGCCGAACTGGCAGCTGGCTAATATGGTAGGGATTGCTAAAGAGATGAAGCCAGAGCAGGGAGGGGAAAAAGCCTGTGAGTTGCACCAGGAGCCCCTGAAGCTCTTCTGCAAGGATGACGACGCCCCCATCTGCGTGGTGTGCGACAGGTCCAAGGAGCACCGAGCACATAATGTGGTTCCCATGCAAGAGGCTGCTCAGGAGTACAAGGTAAAGACGACTCCTCATTGCAGGGAGTGAGAAAAATTCTGAGCGGTACCAAGAGAAGAGGAGTCCATGACTGTTGAGGGTGTAGTTGGGGCACTGAAATGAGTCAAGCAGCCCCAAATTGGGAGAGCTGTGAGACGGTCCTGGATTAAAGTTGGATCCACAAAATTCTGTCCTGAGAAGATGGAAGCTCAGTGGATTGGTTCCCGAGTCCAGGAATTGGATAAGTGACCTGTTCTGGATGGGGTTGCACTCCCTATGGGTGACCAGATCGGCCGGGTTTTCCCAGTCCTAACCGGGAAACCTGGGGCGATCCAGGCCAAATGAGGGGCAGCGGGGGCAAAGCTGGGCTGCGGGGGTCATGCGGCGGGGAGCGGCGGTAGACCAGGTAGGTCCGGGCAGGGTTTTGGGGGTGATGGGTAGCTTGATGGTGGGGTTTCGGGTGGGGGGATCCCCCGCCACCACCTGCCAGGGCGTCTGCTTCCCTCCGGTGCTCGAATCTACTGAGAAATAGGCTTTGCGGCCTGTCCCTCAGTAGCGCGCCGGGTGATGATGTTGTAAAAATCTGAACAGATCTATGATTTTCACCACAAAACATGTCCATTTCCCCTGACACGCATCTTACACATATCCTACATGTGTTCACTGACATGCACACCCAAACCGTCCACACACAGCACCCCAAGGGCCCATTTCCCACTGCCTGTCCATTGTATCCATTTCTGCAAAAGTCAAGCTGCTTGCAAGAGATTTGGTGGCACAAGAACTAGGAGCTTGTCAATATTGCCAATGTTCCTTCTTCTCCAGGTCAGACTTCATTGTAACCAGGAGTGACTCATCCAGATGTGACCTTGGCACACCTGGAGAGACAAAATGACCATATAAGGGAATGCTAGAAGTGGAGGGACGTTGCAAAGCATCTCTGGGTACAAGTAAAATAGCACATGGCAATGCAATGCCACGTCTGGCCACTAGTCGGGTCTACTTGAGAGTAGCTATAGCCAGAAATGATGTTTTTGGGGCTGTAAGCCAATAGGATGAGGGCTAATGTCATGTGACATCTGATGTATAAAAGTACTTGTTTGGGCCTTGGCGGGTGTGACTCTGGAAAGCAGTGTTAGCGTCCAGAGGTCACCTATTCTGCACAGAATAAAATCAGTTTCCAAAGCTTCAAGAGGTCTTTCGTCAAGTGTTTCATATCTGGAGTTTGGACACTTGGAAATAGCATAATTTATGCAACAGCTGGCGACCGTGGCAGGACCCTGGTGACCCGTGGACTGGAAAGAGGACTGCTACCTCCGGGGAGAAAAACAGGCGCCTTGGACGGGAATTTCCCCTCCACTCCTCGGAGCTCAGGTCTCTGGCCAGGATCACGGCTAAACAGGGTACCAGAAAACCGAAAGACCCAGAGGCTGCAGAATTCAGGTAGGGGCGTCGGCGTTCCATCTGCTCCCCGCCCGTCTTCTGATACACGGTACGTTTTCAACCCATCTTTTCTAGGCTGCACTTCTGGGGGACTCCCTTAGCGCCAGGGTAGTTTCCATCTGGGTGGAGGAACAGCATAAAAGCCTGTTCTAATCTGCCAAAGTGTGTGTGTGTGTTAGGTAGGAAGATGGGGGTTAAGCGTACCACTCAGAAGGAGGAGACCCCCCTTGACTGTGTATTGCGCAACTACAAGTCATTTTGTGGGGGTGGGGGAGATCTGAAAAAGGGAAACTTGATCAAGTACTGTAATTTTGTCTGGACGTCTTTTGTGGGATGTGTGTGGCCAAAAGGGGAAACTTGGGATCCGAAAGTGGTGGGAAATGTGTATGACTATGTTATTGAAATGAAGATGTGGGATCAATTGCCTTACATTGATACATAGTTGGGAGCAGTTTAAAAGTAGACCCCAATGTGGGAAAGAGAGATTCCTCCCTCCTTGAGAAAGGAGGGAAGTTCAAAAGCTATTGTATATTTTTTGGATTGTTATATGAATCAAATGAAAAGAGTAGAGTTTTAAAATATAGCTTTTCTCATTTGAAGCCTTTTGTTTCTCATGCGTTTTAAATCCATAAGAAATGGAACACCAAAAAGAAAAGTTACACAAAATGAGGCTTCAGAAGAGTAAAGAAATTGCAGGCAGACTGATAGTTAGAAAAGTCACTGTATTAAGAGAGCTGAATACGTAGCCAGTACAGCCAGTGTAGCATAGTGGTTAGAGTGTTAGACTGAGACTTGGAAGATCCAGGTTCAAGCACCAGTCAACCATGAAACCCACTGGTTGACTTTGGGCCATTAACTGACTCTCAGCCTAACCTACCTTTCAAGGTTGTTGTGAGGATAGTGTAGAGAAGAGGAGGATCATGTATGCCGCCTTGGTCTCCTGGGGAGGGGGGGGATGGATATACATGTAACAAATAAAAGGTTCAGACCTGGGACAGGTTTCTAGCTGCAAAAGCTGTAAAAGAAGGCTTTGAAGCAGCTGAAGCCATAGAATCTTGCTCCACGGACACAGGGGGTCTAAAATATAAAAACTGCCGCTCTGATGTCTGATTCTTTTCAATGAGAATAAGAGATATTTGCAAGCAAACAACTTAAGTTGAACTCGCCCCTTTTCCTTTCCCTCCCCCACTTCTTCCTTCCTCCCTCTGGCTCTGTTGCCAGCAACAAAAGCCAGTACTTAAAGAGGTAATTAATACCTACTGGACCCTTTATGTACTTAAAGGAATCCTTTTGTTCCTGAGAAGTATCGGCTCTGCCTTGAGGCAATGGGCCATCAGCACAGAGATAGACAGAAAGAATAGCCGCAGCTGTCCTGGCCTGTTCTTTTTTGTTTAGGCAGGGAGGAGGAAAAGGGCAAGAAATATTTGAAATGTGCCAAGGGCGGTGTCCCATGGAAATGAACCGGGGTTACGTTTGGGCAGTTGTAGAGATTTGTGGCGTGTGGCTTTTTTGAATTCTGTATAAGAACCCTGATCAACAGATGGGTGACTGCATGGGGATTTTTGTCTGCTTTTGGGTCAGATAAGCCTCACTTTGCAAAGAGATTAATAAACTGGAGTTTAGAAGATTGAATGTAAGTTAGAATGCACAAAATGGAGAAAATGGCCACCCATTTTGCATGACTTGGGTTTGAGGGAGGGATGGGAAGTGATGCCCTCACCTTACACCCCAAACCCTGCCCAGGTGCCTCAGCAGTCCCCGCAGCAGCTGCCCCATTTTTCCATTTTGCCCCTTGCCAACAACTGCCCAAGGAGCAGCACAGAGAGATCCATCCCAACGGCTGGATCCTGCCAGCCCCCAGCAACGCTCAAAAGCAAGCTGCAATGCCCCCAGTGGTTAGATTTTGCTAAGAGACAAGGGCGTATGTGAGGAAGCCTTGCCACACCAAGCGCAACTAACCCATTGCTAGCTTCAGAGATTGGCATCCATAGACTCCATAATGAGCAATTGAGAGTGAATAGCCAAGAAGATGCCCTGATTATAGCAAAGGTCCTTCAGGAAGCCAGCAATGCTCTAGAAAAGCTGCATGGAGCCAAAGAATTCTCTCCCTGGCACTCCGCTTGCAGGAAGCAGCAACCAAAAAAAAAGAGTTTGGAGAAAAGAAACCGGACCCAAGCGTTCCAACAGCAACATTGGCTCCTTCAGTGCACAAAGTGGTAGATCAAACCAAAGTCTACCAACTCAAGCAAGAACCGAGTGTGAATCCTGCTGCCTTTTTAGAATGCCTGATAGAGAGACTTATGGAGCATTCTGACCTAGATCCAGAGGCATGAGCAACCCAGCCAATCCTATCCACAATGTACATAGCCAAAGTTACAGCTGCCGGGAACAGCACGAAGAAAAGAAACAAGACCACAAGACAAAGCAACAAATAGCACTACTGGCGATGGCAATTAAAAGACGGGTGAGAAAACTGACAGAGGGGGGAAGAAACCAAGGACCCCCTGGACGACTGAAAGAAGGCAAAGGAGTGGAAAGAGAGAAGAGCCAGAGAAGCAAGTTGAAGATGGCCCAGATCCCCTATGCTCACCACTGAATTGCTCGCTGCAATTGAAGAGAAATGGTGGCTGAAAGAATCCAGGGACTGATTGCCCCAGGTGAAGGAAGAGGACGTGAATAGAGAGAAAAGAAGGTTGATAGAAAGAATAGAGGAAGAAGCGTTTCATGTGTTCAGCACATATCCCCTCATCACAAAGGTGGGGATAGCAAAGCTGAAACATGAATTCTTGGTGTCAGAAAAGTGCCCCGTCGCCCTGCTTGGTTGTGATCTGCTAGCAAAATTGCAAGCGCCACCCAGAGGCAAGGTTGCTGCAGTACACTGACGACTCAAAGAATAAGACAAAGACTGTCACCAGTGCGAAAATGCCACTATTTCTCTCCTGAAAGAACTAGGAGAGAAAAGATACAAGGTGTCAAAAGAAAAAGCGCAAGTTTGCCAACAGAAAGTCACTTTCCTTGGACATGAGATCATGAAAGAGTCAAGAACTTTAGGCCAAGAAAAAAAATCAAGGCTATCCAAAGAGTCCCCAGACCAGAGAACCCAAAAGCTTTGAGGGTGTTTCTTGGACTGACTGGGTTCTGCAGGCTATAGATTCCTGAATATGGAGATAAGGCCCAACCTTTGTATGACTCCCTGAAAAAAAAAGAGGAGAACTGCTATTGGAAATGGACACCAATCATAGAGAAGGCTTTCCTTGAATTGAAGAAGGCTTTGATGTCACCTCCAGAAAGGCATAGCGTTGGGAGTGCTGACTCAAAGAATGGGAGGAGACGTTGAGGTACATGTCCCACATGATGCCACTCAAATTTTAGGCACAGTTGGAGAGAAACCTCTGAATCCCAGCAGACAGTCTCACTATGAAATAGCTCTGCTAGGGACACCGGGACTGACCTTCAAACTCAGAAACATCCTGAACCCAGCAACCCTCATGCCAGTAGAAAGAATGATAGAACATGACTATGTGGAAGTCTTAGAGCAAGTGACAATCGCACGACCAGACCTGTCAGATGTGCCTCAGGATGATGCGGAAGTAGAGATGTTCGTGGACGAATCCAGTCGTGTTATAAGAGGCAAGTGATACACGGGTTGTGCTGTGGTAGTCCTGAAAAGAGAGACTTTAAAGAAAGACTTCCTGCCAGCTTGTCAGCACAAGCTGCAGAGTTTGACAGCACTTGCAAAAGCCCTAGAACATGCAGAGGGCATGAGATGCTATAGAGAGAGAGAGGCTTCATCAGGACAGAAGATCGCCAATGGACCACAGATTGAAAGACTGCTGAAAGCATGAAAGAAGCCACTTCGAGTGTCAGTGATGCATGTCCATGTAGGCTGACCAACTTAAAATAAAAGTCAGATGGCGGAGGAGGTTTAACTTCACTTTATTCAAAACTCAGCGCTGAGGTCCAGCTCCCTTTTGCTCCAGTAGCGAAAATAGAGGGAGTGGCCCCGGCCTTTGTGTGTCACTCATATTTATAGTTTATTCTGGTCAAGCAAGCATACAGAACAATTCAACATTCATAAAAGTGAAACAAAGATAACGAGACTGTCTGACTTCACACAGAATCAAAGAACCATTATTCTAGCTTCAGCAAAGAAAGGAATCTACTATAGATAACAACACATCTTCTACAAGGCTAAATCTAGCACAGCAAAAATTCCTCAGGAGTGAAGATTAAAAAAAAAAAAAACAGGCTTTGCAGCAGCTAACATAATTCAAAATTTAACCCTTCATGTCACATCCATGCACATAGAAAAAGTAGCTGTCCAGAAGAACGAAAAGAGAACTAGTTAGCAGACGAAGCATCAAAAGAAGCAGCTATAGAGAGACCAGAGCCAGAACCAGCAACTGAATCTTCTACCAGTAAAGAGACAACACCAGTTTACTCACCAAAAGAAGAAACGGCCGCCAAAGAGTGCCAAGCAACAAAGACTTCAGAAAGATGGTGGGTTCTTCCAGGAGGAAAAGTAGTGTTGCCAAGACCTCTGTTGATCCAGCTAGTACTAGCCTTACACCAAAGCACTCACCTGGAAGGGAGTGCTCTGGGGGACTTCATGACACTGGAAGTGGTGGCACCAGGACTGTATGTTGAAATGCAGAGAGCTGCAGCAAATTGCCCCACTTGTCAGAAAACCAACCCAAAGAGACACTCTCGTCCCCAACCTACAGGTGGCAGGCCATGGACCTTCTACCCATTTCAAAGACTTCAAATTGACTTTGCTGAGCTGATGCCAACCCTCGGGTACAAATACTTGCTAGCAATCGTAGGCCAGCTCACGGGGTGGGTGAGAGCATTTGCACAAGGAAGGCCACGGCACAGGCCACAGCCAAAGTCCTCTTGAAAGAAATCATTCCCCGTTTCCTGGTGCCTGAGGTGATAGAGCATGATCAAAGATCACACTTTATTGCACAGGTAGTCCGTGAAGTGTTGATAGCCCTGGGAATAGAATAAGTTCTCCACTCACTCTGGAGACCACAAGCCAGTGGCCAAGTAGAAAAGATGAACAGGACTCTAAAAACAGCCCTAACGAAACTAGCCATAGAGACAGGATTGAAATAGCCACAACCATTGCCTCTTGCCCTTACGCGAATCAGGTGCACCCCCAGGGGTAGGTCTAAATTGTCACCTTTTGAAACTGTATATGGGAGGCCGCCCCGCACACTGCCTCTGACTGTTGTTGAAAATGTGAATTTAGAGATGTCAGGAGATACAAGAGCATGTAATTGCCTTTCAGTCCGTTTTATCCACTTTGCATAGGTATGTGGTGCCTTTCCAAAGACTGCCCTTAGACGTGCCTGCGCACCCATTCAATCCAGGCGATTGGGTCCTAATTTGAACTTAGAAAGACGAGCCTCTTGCTGAGAAATGAAGAGAGATGTACCAAGTTTTGCTGATTTCCAGCTCTGTTGTTAAAGTTGCTGGAAGAAAGAGGTGGACCCATTACACATGTGTCAAGAGAGCTCCACCAACAATCCAGGCTGACACAGCACCAGAAGAGCAGAAGTAGTTGGTGAAGAAAAGTGATTTGGACCCAAAGCTGTTGTTCAAGCAAAAGCAAAAGCCATGAACTTGTTATAGTTTCTATGTCACTCGGGGGGAGGGATTTTGGTTTGGATCTCCCTCGGAGAAGCTCTGAATGAGAACCAGTTTGTGAAACTTATTGTATACCTCACAAAAATCTGGACCAACAACACCTGTTTGGCCAGCGGAATGGCTCCTTTGTCACACAAAGGAGGGCTACCTTTTGTGGCCCACCCCATCAACTTGACTGCCTTACTAACTGATGAGTTCTCAGAAGAAGAATGAAACTGACACATACTCCTAAAGGAGAATGTGTGTGCATATCACAGAAAGAGACTGGAAAATTTGTGGGAACCTGCTTTGTAGAAATGTAATGGGTTCTTGAAAGTAAATAGTTATGATTGTATGGTAAGATTGTGATAGTTAAGAGCACCCTTTTCAAAGTCACAGGTAGAAAAACACAGATCAACACACAGGTTGTGGTTGATATGTAAGAAATATGCTTACAAGCGGCTCCCAGTAGATTAGAGTAGAAGCTGTTATGTGAGAATGACTGTCTTTCTGGCTATGTGCTTCTGTATCATTGCTGGTTGCTGTTTACAACTTCTTTGTCGGCTGCCTACAAGACGTGCAGGTATGGGAGAGCCAGTTAGAGGTAACACAAGCAGCCCCTTCAATTAAGGAGAGCCTTGAGGGGGGACTGTTGTAAAAATCTGAACAGATCTATGATTTTCATCACAAAACATGTCCATTTCCCCTGACACGCATCTTACACGTATCCTACATGTGTTCACTGACATGCACACCCAAACCGTCCACACACAGCACCCCAAGGGCCCATTTCCCACTGCCTGTCCATTGTATCCATTTCTGCAAACGTCAAGCTGCTTGCCAGAGATTTGGTGGCACAAGAACTAGGAGCTTGTCAATATTGCCAATGTTCCTTCTTCTCCAGGTCAGACTTCATTGTAACCAGGAGTGACTCATCCAGATGTGACCTTGGCACACCTGGAGAGACAAAATGACCATATAAGGGAATGCTAGAAGTGGAGGGACGTTGCAAAGCATCTCTGGGTACAAGTAAAATAGCACATGGCAATGCAATGCCACGTCTGGCCACTACTCGGGTCTACTCGAGAGTAGCTGTAGCCAGAAATGATGTTTTTGGGGCTGTAAGCCAATAGGATGAGGGCTAATGTCATGTGACATCTGATGTATAAAAGTACTTGTTTGGGCCTTGGCGGGTGTGACTCTGGAAAGCAGCGTTAGCGTCCAGAGGTCACCTATTCTGCGCAGAATAAAATCAGTTTCCAAAGCTTCAAGAGGTCTTTCGTCAAGTGTTTCATATCTGGACTTTGGTGGACACTTGGAAATAGCATAATTTATGCAACAATGATGTCATCACCCGGTTCTACTGAGGGACAGGCTGCAAAGCCTGTTTCTCAGTAGATTCGAGCACCGGAGGGAAGCAGACGGTCCCAGCAGGTAAGCCTCCTCCCCCCTCGCTGTGTTTTTTTGGGGGGGTGGCTTGGTGGTGATTGGGTTTGTTTCGGGTGGGGGATTCAGATCTCACATGGCGGGTGGCCTTTTAACAAATATATATATTATGTATTTTGGGGGGGCACGCCCCCTTTGGGCGGCCGTTTTGGGTGGCCATTTTGGACTGGGATTTTGGGTTCCAAAATCTGGTCACCCTAGTACTCCTAGATCCATCCTTGTCACTTCAGCAGATCTGCGAGCTGCTGCCTTTCCTGGAGAGGGATAACCTAGCCACAGTAGTCCATGTGCTGGTAACTTCCCGATTGGACTACTGCAATACACTCTATGTGGAGCTGCCCTTGAAGAGGTATGTACTAAAACAAAGGACAGTACTTGCCCATAGGGATCCATAGGACATCACTTGCCCATAGGGAAACCATACTTGCCCATAGGGATCCATAGGACAACAGTTGCCCATAGGGAAAACTGCTGTCCTCTGGATCCTTATGAGTAAGTATGGTTTCCCTATAGGCAAGTGGTGTCCAATGGATCCCTATGGGCAAGTACGGTTTCTGTATGGGCAGGTACTCTCTTTTGTTTTAGTACGTCTCCCTTGAAGACAACACAGGAGTTGCAGCTATTGCAAAATACAACAGCTAGACTGCTCACCAGAACATCCTATAAAGACTATATATAACACTGGTATTCAAAGAAATGCATTGGCTGCCTATATGCTTCTGGATGGAATTCAGGGTGTTAGCAATGACCTTTAAAGCCCTAAACAGCTTGGATCTCGGTACTTGAGGGAGCGCCTCTCTCTATATATGCCTGCCTAAGATTTGAGATCTGTTGGAGCCCTCCTCTGTGTCCCACCAATGCGAGACATACGGATGGTGGGACCAGGGAGAGGGCTTTCTCTGTTGTGGCACCCAGGTTGTGGCATACCCTCCCCTTGGAAGCCTAGCTGGTGCCGACACTGGCTTCATTTCAGCACCAAGTTAAAACATGGCTCTTTATCAGAGCCATTGAGGGCTGAATTCTCCATGGTCAACCATAGTATTGCTTTTATTGCTTTTAAAACTTTCTACTGGTTTTAAATTGTTAACGATTTAATACTTTTTAAGCTGTGTATATTATGTTTCCATTGTTCTGATTTTATTTGTATGCCGCCCTGAGATCCCAGTGATACAAATGTTTTAATAAATACATAAATAAATAAATAAAATCAATAATGGATCCTGTGGATTTCATATGATTTATACAGGGGGTAACACTCCCCATTTCATGGACTGCAGTGTTCCTCCCTTGTCCATCTCAAGGAGAGATAAATCCAGACTCTAACTGGATGTTATAACTTATTCAACGTATTGCTTTACTGGGATAAAGACAAGGGCAACTGGGAGACCCTTGTACACACACCCAGCGCTGGAAGGCAGAGGAATTTTTTTTTAAAAAAACTTCTCTATATTTGTTTCTCAGTAGCCTTTTAAATAAATTTGTATTGACTAAATCTCTACAGAGGAACCAAACTGGAACTTTTGTCTTCTCTTCAGGATCAGATTTGTAGCTGCCTGGAGACTCTGAGGAAGGAGAGAGAAACAATCCTGGCATGTAAAGCAGACATGGAGAAGGAAAGCCAAGACCTGTTTGTAAGTGTCACTGTTGCTGGAAAGTGAAAATATATCTGGGAGTAAAGTCTCACGGCAGCCCTGTTCCTCAGAACTTGCATTGTTTGTCCTCATCTAATCTCCCTTAAGATGTCCATGAAAGGCCATGCTAAGGATGGGCCCTTGAATTTCTGTTGAAAACTCTTTCCCTGTCTAATGCAAGAGAAGCCCCTTTGGGAGCACCATAACCAATAGAAGCTTTTCTGTCTGGAATGCATGAAAGGGTTTTCTCCCCCAAATTTCCCCCAAAGTTACAGAATGCCCTCCCTCAAGAATTACAATTAGCTTCCACTCTCTTGGCCCTTAGAAAGGGTAGAAAGAGGCACTTTTCAATTTTTTAAAATGTGTAGTTTCTCACGTTTTACTGTTTTTGTCTTTAACATAGAAAGATGTTAAAAACTGCTGTTCATAGCCTTGATGGGTTTTTAGCTGATAAGGCAGGATAGAAATGTTACAAATAATACTGACAGAATCTCTTTGTATAGTCTGGAAGTGTCCTTCATATACAATTCTCTTATTCTATCCATTAACACTGAAGGAACGCATTCGATCGCTGACTTCTTTTCACCGGCTTGTTACAGGAGCAAATGGAAGCTGAGAGGGAAAAGGCAGTGGTTCAGTTCCAACAACTGCGCCAGTTCCTGGAAAAACAAGAGAAGCTACTTCTGGTCCAGATGGATGAGGTGAAGGAGGAGATCGCAAGGAAACGGGATGAGCACCTGGCCAAAATTTCGGAGAAACTCTCTGCTATGGAAAGAAACATGCAGGAAATGGAGGAGAAGCGTCAACAGCCTGTGAATGAACTCCTGCAGGTGAGACGGCAAAATCAGCCAAGGCTTCTCCTCCTGGGAAAATTAGTTCTTAACATTTTCTGTGCTTTCTTTAGTTACACAGGACATAGAGAGGCCCAATTAGTGTTGCAGGTAATGGGTTTGTTATGTCCCAGAGCATATAAAAAAGGAACAGGATAGTATAGTAAACTTTTCTGAACCAGAGAGTTGTTTCCTCGCTAAGCATTTAGTCTGGAATTGCCATCCTTCATTAACTAAGTATTCATTGATAACCCAGAGAATGTTGTTATCAGACTTTTGCATTGCAATTGCCTTGGCCTCCTACCCTCTACTTAGATTACATTTTTTTAAAACACAACTGTATTGGCAGCCTATGCTGTATGCACTGGAAAAGATGTAGTGAGGCTTTTCAGGGCTACTGTGTCTTTAATTAAAAGCATCCTGGTAGCTTTTGCTGTTATAATTTTCGGGAACAGAAGGCTGGTCTAGTTGGATGTTTGGCATTGACTCGTTTTAATATATGTTGTCCAATATATGTTTATCTGCTCCAGATTCTAAGAGTTTTTAATTGATTACTTTGCACTGCATTGAAGTGACCCCACTTCTCTCACGGAATTTATTTTGTCAAAGATTTCCTACACACTGTGGTATTTACTGAGTTCCCTTTTATTTAATTCCTTTCCTTCTAGGATATACAAAACACCTTGAAGAGGTAAGTGGATCTCACTCATTTCCCTTCATACTTCATAATAATGAGAAGGCTCAGGACAGCATGACTGGAGTTTGGCCCTTCAGGCTGCTTGGGGTGTGCGGAATTGTGGATTGGAGTCCCACAGAGAGAACTAACAACATCCTTTTGGATTTGTAATCCCCCTCTTCACACATAAATGTCCATTGCATTATACAAATAAGTGCTAATCCTGATTGCTCTGAACTTGTGCAGTCTCACCTTTTAAACTCACTTAAATCACAACACCATCGTGACTGGAAGAAGAACCTAGACTTTGTCAGCTGAGGCATGTTTGTCTCTGCCTTTATGATCTGCTGCTCTCTGGGTGACCATTTGGGGACCCCCAAGGCTGCAAGACCCTATGTGTCTGCCCCCAGGCCCAGCAGCACCACTGCATGGCAGCAGCCAATGATTCTTCTTCATGATGTCTGGTTGGGCTTTGAGGATTTTGGAGCCAGAGTGAGGGAAAATCGCCTCTGCAAAGCCCCTCCATCTCCCTCTGGAGCTGCCCATGTCCCTTGAATTTCTGCCACTTCCTTCTTCCTTTTTTGGGGGGAGTTCTGGATTTCGCAGAAGCTGGGTCAACAGCAACTGGTTAAAGAACAGAAAGCAGGGAGGAGGAATAAATAGGAAATTCTCCCAATGGAGGGAAGTAAATAGTGGGATCCCACAGGCATCAGTATTGGGACGAGTTCTTTTCAACTTATTCATAAATTATCTGGAATTGTGAGTGAGCAGTAAAGTGGCCAAGTTTGCCGATGACACCAAATTGTTTCAGGTGGTTAAAACAAAAAGAGGCTGCCTCTACAAGAGAGGTTTAATGCTCTTTCAAGGCGCTTAAAAAAATTTACCTCTACAAGAACGGAGCACAAATCGGACGTAGAGGCGCGTTATCTCTCCGATTATGCGCATTATTGAATGCGCGTTAAACAGCAAGTTTTATTTTGCTCCGGCCGTTAAAGCGCATTTTGCCTATGTGAACAAGCGCTTATGCGCATTAACAACTTGTAAAGCGCATTTTGGTCATCCCGTAATGCGCTTCGCCGCCTCTTGCCACCTCTCGTGCAGAGGTATTAGGCGTAAATGCGCTTCTGCGATTATGCGCATAATCGCCTAACCGGGCGCAAAAGCGAATCCTTGTAGAGGGGACCAGAGATTGTGAGGGGCTCCAAAAGGATCTTTCCAAATGGGGAGAGTGGGCATCCAAAGGGCAAATGTGATTCCTTGTAAGCAAGTATACAGTGACAAAGAATTACAACTTCAAGTATGACCTGATGGGATCAATGCAGACAGTGACCGACCAAGAAAGAGATCTTGGACTTGTGGTGAATAGCTCAATGAAAATGCCAACTCAGTGTGCAGCCGCTGTAAAGAAGGCAAACTCCATGTCAGGCATTATAAGAAAAGGAATTGGGAATGAAACGGCCAGTATCATGCTGCCTTTATACAAATCTATGGTGCAAAAAGTTCTGGTCGTCACACCTAAAAAAAGTTATTGTAGAGCTGGAGAAAGTGCAGAAAAGGGCAACTAAAATGATCAAGCGACTGAAGCATCTCCCCTGTGCAGGAAGGTTACAACAGCTGGGATTGTTCAGCTTGGATAAAGGAGGCTAAGGGGAGATATTATAGAGGTGTACAAAATGATGCCTGGTGTGGAGATTGTGGATGAGGAGACATTTTTCTCCTTATCCCATAATACTAGATCCCAATGGGGTCATCCCATGAAGCTGATTGGTGGGCGATTCAGAAGTGATAAAAGGAAGTACTTCTTCACGCAATGCATAGTTAAATTGTGGAATTCACTACTACAAGATGTAGCGATGGCCACCAATTGGGATGGCTTTGAAAGGGGATTGTATAAATTCCTGGAGAAGGCTAGCAGTGGCTACTAGTTCTGATGGCTATGTGCTGCCTCCAGTACCCGAGGCAGCAAGTCTATGTGTGACAGTTGCTGGGGAACATGGGTGGGAGGGTTCTGTTGCATTGTGTCCTGCTTTGTTGGTCCCTGGTTGACAGCTGGTTGGCCACTGTGTGAACAGAGTGCTGGACTAGATGGGGCCTTGGTCTGATTCAACGTGGTATGTTCATACGTTCTTCACATTTCTTTCTCTCTTGCAGGTGTGAGGAGAATACATTTGAGAAATCTGTGGTTTTCTCCCCTGCACTGAAGTGGAGGATCTGGGATGTCTGTGATAAAAGTCCCTTTCTGGAGGGTTTCCTGAAGCAGTTCCAAGGTACCAAAGAGTGGCTGCAAAGGATTTCACACTGTGTATTGAATTGGTCCGGATGTGGTTGGCAAAGGTCACTTGTAATGTTGGCAGAGTTGGGAAAATGGGGAACTTCGTGTTCCTGTCGGGAAGACAAAATGACCTGGCCTGCAGGATATGACAACCAACTGTGGCTGAATGTACCCATGGTGGCTGTCATGCCTTGCTGGATGCCTGCAAATGCCATTTTTGCATGGCATCCACAGATTCCCAGCTTGTTGTTGCTTAGCAATTCATGTGAACCCAGGTGTGAGAGGTTGTTTGAGGATTGTCTGACCCTCAAATAACCCTTGCCACCGAAGTTTGCATGACACAACAATCCACAGCAAGTCAGTGCCATGAAGAACTGGTGCCAGCAGGCCACTGTTAATATGGAACAGTCCCTGTGGATAAATCAAGCCATGGTGGGCTATCGTGATGTACGAAGAGGCCCAACGATTTGCTTGAATCAGGAGAATCATAGAATATTAGAGTTGGAAGGAGCCTACAAGGCCTTCGAGTCCACCCCCTGCTCAATGCAGGAATCTACCTTAAAGAATCCCTGACAGATGGTTGTCCAGCTGCCTCTTGAATGCCTATAATGTGGGAGAGCCCATGACCTCCCTAAGTAATTGGTTCCATTGTTGTACTGCTCTAACAGTCAGGAAGTTTTTCCTGATGTCCAGCCGGAATCTGGCTTCCTGTAACTTGAGCCCATTATTCCGTGTCCTGCATTCTCGGTTGATCGAAAAGAGATCCTGGCCCTCCTTTGTGTGAGAACCTTTCAGTCTTCTCTTCTCCAGGCTAAACATGCCCAGTTCTTTCAATCTCTCATCATAGGGCTTTGTTTCCAGACCCCTGATCATCCTCATTGCCCTCCTCTGAACCCCCTCCAGATTGACTGCATCCTTCTTGAAATATGGTGCCCAGAACTGGACGCAATACTCAAGATGGGGCCTAACCAGTGCTGAACAAAGGGGAACCAGTACCTCGCGCGATCTGGAAGCTATACTTCTATTAATGCAGCCCAAAATAGCATTTGCTTTTTTTGCCACCACATCACACTATTGGCTCATATTCAGCATGTGATCTACAACAATTCCAAAATCCTTCTCGCTTGTCGTATTGCTGAGCCAAGTATCCCCCATCTTGTAACTGTGCATTTGGTATCTTTTTCCTAGGTGTAGAACTTGACATTTCTCCCTATTAAATTTCATTCTGTTGTTTTCAGCCCAGTGCTCCAGCCTATCAAGATCACTTTGAAGCTTGTTTCTGTCTTCCAGGGTATTAGCGAACCCACCCAATTTTGTGTCATCTGCAGATTTGATAAGCTGCACCTCCTCATTCAAATCATTAATAAAAATGTTGAAGAGCACTGGGCCCAGGACTGAGCCCTGCGGTACCCTGCTCATTACCTCCCCCCCAGTGTGAAAAGGTACCATTGATAAGCACTCTTTGAGTCCGATTTTGTAGCTAACTGTGGATCCACCTAATAGTTGTTCCATCTAGTCCACTTTTCACTAGTTTATTAATCAGAATGTCATGGGGCACTTTTTCAAGGCTGTGCAAGTCCTAGATCAGTGCCTAAACTCAGTAATGGGCTTGATGAGGGCCAATAAACTGAGGCTGAATCCAGGCAAGACTGAAGCCCTGTTCTAGATGGGGTTGCACTCATAGGAGTGCGCAGCACATTGCATTAAGTGGTGCCCCCAGGGGATTGTTTTAAGGTAAGCATTGATTGAATATACAGTCATAAAGGACTTTTTTCATGCCTCCCCTTTGGCTCCTTGACTGCAGCGTCGCCTGGAGGGACTATTGGCTTTGCCATTCTGGGATGGCTCATTTGCAAGTGATAATCCACTCCCGGTGCTGCAGGTAGCAACAAGCTAAATCTGAGATTTGCAAAAGTAATGTATAAGAGTAGAATCACTCTGTGTTCAGGTAGATTATAGTATTATGCAATTTGGAGAGAGAGAGAGAGATGGTTTACTGCCCTTGGGGGCACCACTAGGCAATAGCAACAGCCACCCCATGCTCTGCATTGGCCTTGGGCCAAGACCGAAGGCTTTGGTGTCCCTGCCCTTCAACAGGGTCGTGGGTGGCTAACAAAGTTAAAAACTATGACAACATGTTAAAACTAAAAGATTAAACACCATATGTTAAAAGGCAGAATAAATTTCTCTTTCCAACAACCCTGCAAGGGAGGTTGCAGTGAGCAACCGTGTATCTCCTCCATCTGCGTTCGGTGCCCTGGCTACTGGGCCCACATGGGCTCCTTGGGGGGGGGGGCTTGTGGCCCTGGGCGTTCACTGGCCTCAGTGTCTCTCTCCTGGCCAGATAGGAGAAGCTAGGGAGGGGAGGACCTCTGCCTTCTTTCCTTCTCTTACCTTTAGGGAAGCTAGATCATGAGAGAGTCGTGGTGTAAAGGGGCTCGTTCCCCATGGGCAATTGGTGGCAAAAAAGCAGCTGCCTTTGGGGCGAGTCCCCCTTGTGAGAAGGGCTGCTGGCGTCTCCCCGGGCGAGCTGGGTGCCCACCTGCTTCCCACCTGTGCCACGGCCTCCGTTCCCACGCGTGCATGGCGAAGCTGGGCCGGCAGTGCTTCTGCTGCTCAGGGGCTGCCCGGAGGGGCGGGCAGGAGCGCGTCGGCCCTGGGCTGGGATTCATGTGGCTCCGGCGGCAGCAGCACCGTTTCCCCAACCCTGTCTGTGCGTCTTCGCCCGCAGGAGGAAAGACGATGTCGCCCTGGCAGCCCTCCTCTTCCTCCTCCCGGCCTGCCCACCCGCCAGCCACTGGGACCCAAGTCGCCGAGGCAGCAGCCCCTCCCTGCCCTGCCACGCGCTACGGAAGAGGAGCCGCCCCCTGAATAGACCCCACCAGCTGGGGCTGGCCTTGGCACCGTTGGGGTGGGGATGGCAAGGTGGTCGAGGCGACACCGAGATCTGGCGCGCACGGAGCAGCACCACACCAACTTCGGGAGGAGGGCCTAGCAGCTGGGGTGGCAAGCACATCCTATTAGGTGGTGCCTGGGCACCAGGTGCACCGGCCGTGCGCATGCCTATTGTTGCACTCCCTCTGAAAGATCAGGTTCGTATTTTGGGGTTACTCCTAGATCCATCATTGTTGCTGGAGGCTCAAGTGGCCGCAGCAGCTCGGAGAGCCTTTTACCAGCATTGGCTGGCTCGCCAGCTACGGCTTCTTCTGGACAGGGATAGCTTGCCAACAGTGGTCCGGACATTAGTAACCTCAAGACTGCATTACTGCAGTGCGATCTACGTGGGGCTTCCCTTAAGACTGCTCCAGAAGCTGGAGCTCTAGTGCAGAACACAGCAGCTTGGCTGTTGTCAGGAGCTGCCTCTTTGCAGCATATTACTCCTTTGCTGAGAGAATTGCACTGGCTACCGGGCCAGGTTTAAGGTTTTGGTAGTGGTGTACAAAGCCTTAAACAACTTGGGACCAGGATACCTGAGACGGCTTCTCCCTTACCAGCCTGCCTGATGACTGAGGTCAGAGGGCATGCTCCTGGTGGTTCCAGTTAGACCTGTGGCCCGATTGGAATCCATCAGGAGAAGAGCCTTTAGTGTGGTGCCCTCTTCTCTGTGAAACTCTCTGCCCCTGGAGATCAGGCAGGCACCAACACTAGGCTGCTTCCTGCGCCTCCTGAAAACAACTCTGTTTTGAGAAGCCTTGCTCAACTGACTAGCCACTTTTTTTGTGGTTCCTTTGTTTTTAAACTGAACAATTTCAATTTACTTTTTAACTTTCTTTTACTGTTTATACTGATGTTCACCGCTCTAAAATCTGTGTTAGATAATTGAGCGGTTATATAAATATTGGTAGTTGTTATTGTTGTTGTTGTTGTTGTTGTTGTTGTGGAAAGGGCTCTGGTTCAAATTTCTCCAGCAAACATAGCACATGTATTCTTAAATATTCAAACGCCACTAACATGCCTTATTTAGAACGTTGAGGAAATTCTCATTAGAAGACAAACTTGAATGCTTGTGGGGGAGGGGATTCCCCTCAGTGGCAGAGTTTGGATGTCAGTTTAAGCCATGGTGGCTTAATTAGCTACCCAACCCATGATCCCCCATCCCACTAGCAGGCTGATCAGCTACTGTGAGTAGCTTAGTAAGCCACTCAGTGTCACCTGAGGCATCCCCCCCGCCCCTTGTCCTGCTGCCATCCTCCTGCCCAAGCAGTACCGCTCTTTCACCCATTGACAGAACCCTGCACTAATTGTGAAAGGAGCAAAAATCCCAGGTGCCTCCAAAAGAGGGTGATGCCTATAACACCTTGGGGATTTTCAGGATCAGGACCAAACCTCCTACTATGCCTCCTCTAGTGAGGCACCTGATACACCATCAAAACCCTGCACCTCCTTCTCCCCCATTGACACTGCAAACTTCTCCTCATGGTCACTGCAGGCTTGGCCGTTTTAACTGGCTTCAAATATCAGGAAAACGCTATGGCACTTTAATGCAAAAGTGACTATGCATTTCCCCCATTGGCATTACTGGCTTGCATGTTTTAACTTGGATCGCAATGGAGAAATTGCTCATTTCCCCCAATTGCCACTGCTGGCTTGGTCTCTTTAAGGTGTTCCTAAGTGCTGAAGCCGAGGAAGAGCAGAGCTGCGTCCGTTGTGACTGCTGTTGCTGCACAACTCCATAGGAAATCAAAATAACATACCACTACGCGGCACAATAACCCACAAAAGTTTAAATAACCTCTACTGCAGAGCATGGTTAGCAGTGTGGGTTATTTTGCCTGAATAAGGCATCATGGATTTAAAAAAATCCCTGCCAGACAACAAGCCACCATGTGTTAAATAAGCCATTGTGGTTTATATAAGCCCTTATGGGTTATTGTGATGTCCAAACCCAGTCACTACCACCACTTTGAGATTCATGAATCTCGAGCTTTATGAATTCTCATAAAGCTTTACTTGAAAGAAGGGGAGAAATTGACAAAATAATGACATCACATGATTTCAGGGGTTGGATAGAGGTTTTTCCAGGATTTTCTTTGTGTAGAATGGTGTAATGTGTTGTCTCTATTGCCTTTCTTTCCCCAGAGGCTCTGATATCTGGACTTCAGCTGAGGAAAGGTAAACTATGGGATATGATAGAGGTACAGAATCAATGGAGGGCAGGGGCTGAGGGATTGGGGCCATGTGCGAAAGTTGCCTGCTTGTATTTCATTGGATTTCCCCATTCATTCCAGATATAAATGAGATAAATAGGAACGGAGGATTGAGCAGTTCTCTGCTTATCTCCGTATATTTTGCACACACACAAACCCACATCCTTCATCCTTCGACATAAGAACTCTTAACTTGGGAAAAGGGTCTGTCCAGTTCAGCGTTCTGCTTCCATCTGTGGCCCCAGGCTACATGCTGGAGATGAAGGCCGCAGCCACTTACCTGGCTGTCTGAGGGAGATGAGGAACTCCAGGTGACCAGGCAGGTGGAACGTCTTCTCTTCCTCTTAGTCATCCAAACATTGTAAAGTCTCGGTTGGCCAGATGTACACCAAGCAGGACATAATACTTTGAAAGTAGTTTGAAAACGGTACATGGAACGTGTCCTGGGCCCCAACAGTTGTCAATACCATTATAAAGCAGTAGTGTAGATCCTGCCCTAACTCTCAATTAGTTTAATTTTCCTTTAAATCCATCAAAGGTTGGGAAGTCATCTGCCCCCCTTCCCTTTTCAGGGGAATGGTAATTCCTGTGATGTGTCTCTAAGCTGAAGATGTAACATTCTGGTGAATTCCATTTATTAAATTTCCTTTCCTCATCTTTCTCCCCCTCCCCTCCCCACCTCCCACAGCAAACGTATCTCTGGATCCAGACACAGCGTATCCCTGGCTCATCCTGTCTGAGGATCATAAGAGTGTAAAGTTTGGAGAGAAACGTCAAAATCTGCCCAACAACCCTGAGAGATTTGACCAAATGCCGTTTGTGTTGGGAAGTGCGGGATTCACAGTAGGCAGACATTTCTGGGAAGTCGTCGTGGGGAGTGAGGGGGATTGGTCTTTGGGGGTCGCCAGAAAGTCTGTGAGTAGGAAGGATGAGATACTCTTTCGTCCTGAGGAAGGGTTCTGGGAAATTGGGAAATTCCATGGTATGTACAGGGCCTCACAGCTCTATAACAGATTTCGTATGTCCCTGAGTGAGAGGCCCAAGAGAATCCGCGTGAGTCTGAACTATGATGGGGGACAGGTGGCCTTTCATGATGCTGATGCAGCAACCCTGATCTACACCTATTCAGCAGCCCCATTCTCAGGGGAGACCCTTCACCCCTTCTTTTGGGTGGGCGGGAAATCCCACTTGACTCTCTCTCCTTAAGGTGATCAGAGAGTGGGGAGAGACGTCCCAAAACCCACTTAAAGCTCCGACACGCTCCGGGCCTCCGCAGGGCTGAGCCCAGGCAGGCCCCACACCACGCAGTCTGTTTAAGAAGAGGCCAGTTTTGATCAGGAGAGATTGGCTGTCCCTTGTGTCACTCAGTCCACCTCCTGCTCATGAGTCAATTTCAAAATGCATTTAAACAGGTTAAAAATATTTTTTAAAAATATTAAAAGCCACATAAAACATTAATTAGATAATCCTGATAATCCTGCCCAATGCATGTGAATTTGTGTGTTATGTGAGGGGGTACAGGGGAATCTAACGAAGTGGGGAGCATTCCTGTTGCCCCTCCCCCCTGCTTCAATCAGCTTTTCCTCCTGAGACAAGTGGGGGGAGGGGAGAATGCTTGCTCAACCCCTGAAGCCACTGGCTGTCTATTCATTTTAAAGGCCCCATGGTGGCTGCGCAGTGGTGCTGCATTGGTTATACACCACAAAGAGCCTCCTTGAAGCCACAGTGGGGTTTTCCCAGGAAGTTTCGAATTTAAAAATTCGGGAACATACACCAACTTCTTTTGCTACGGTGAGTTGACTGAGGCCCTTCAGCCATCTGTCCTTGCTCCATCATCGAGGTGGAGGTGGTCTTGGGTGGATGGCGCCCCCTGATTGGTCGCCAGAAGCCCAGGCAGAGGGCAGGGAGCAGGTCCAGTGGGTTAAATGGCTGCCAGAAGCCCACGCTGCCTTCCTCATAGGGATTAGGGGCCGCCACCCAACAACAGCAAAAGCGCTGTTTTTTCCAAGCGGCAGCAAACAGACACCATCAAGGCAGCCCCGAAAACCTCCATCGCCACCCCTGTTTCCATGTGCATCAGTCTCTCCTTCCTTCACTAAGGCAGTCAAATGTCCCTAGCGGATCTTTGTGCTGTTACACCCCAGCCAGGATGATTAATAACAAAAATTTTAAAACTCTGCATTGGCCCTCTGGCAGCTCTACAAATGGTCACACAGACTTCCGGTCCCTCAAAAGAACTAACCCTTTCCCCTCCCTCCTGCCAATTCCCTCTTTCCTCTGTAGTTTTCATAAAGGGGCAGGAACCCATTAAGGGAACAAATGATACTCCTAAGCATCTGAACTCCTGAGGCCTCAGAATATCCAATGCAGAACAGGAGGAGCTGTGGGCTTTTTTGTTCATCTAGCCACAGAGTCCGGGAGGGGCAGGAAAGGAGGCTGCAGAGGCCTGTGTAAGGCGGTCCCTCCCCCCTCACAGAAATACCCCCTTCACCCCCTCTCCAAGGCCACTTTTACGACCAACTTCAAGAGAGGCAGCTGCCATAGTTCACTCTGCACCGAGGGGGCTGGGAATGAGTTTTCATGGCTCCAAGGTCAAAGCCCTGTTTCCGACCTCAGATCTGGGCTCCCAAAGGCCCTATGGCTGCCCAGACACTCTTTGGGGGGCACAGCACTGCTCCCTAATTTTCTTGACACCCTGGTCTGTTCTAAGGAAGGGAGAACTCCAAATGGGTGTCCCCCAAGCAAGGCCTCCCACTTCCACAAGCCATAATGAGTCTAAAAATCCATACAAACCATCAAAACGTCATTCATTGTTGCTACTCAGGGAGACTGTTGTAACTAGGAAAAATCTCTATAAAAAGAGGCCCAATTTACTGTTGTTGTTTTGTTTTTTGGAAGAGAAAAATTAAAAATGGAGAAGGTTTGTCTATTGTTATTATTTCAATTCACACCTTGCCTATCTAAAAAATATCCTAGGAACCCACTCCAAAGAGCACAGTCAAACATACCTTGGGATAAATATGCTTAGAAATAGGCTATTATCCCACCCTGGATTTACACCACCAAGGCATTTTCAGTATATGCCTGCTGCTCCCCTATTTGGGTTTTCCAGTGACGCATACTCTTCCCCAACCTGGTGCTCTCCAGATGTTCTGGACTTCAGTTTCTAGCATTCCTAACCATTGGTCATGCTAGCTAGCGCTGATGGGTATTAAAGTCAGAAACATCTGGAGAGCACCTGGTTGGGGAAGACTTTCCTAGACAGCAAGACATGTGACTTGTATTGCCGCATCAAGCACAAGCTGTCAGTTTAGATGTGCCCGGATGTCACTTCATATGCAGAAGAGAAGTTGTCTCCCAAGCACTCAAGCGGCGATTTCACAAGGAGACCGGAAATGTGGCCTTGCGGGAATGCCGCTTTTCCCTTTAGCTGCCTGGTTATTACTATCGTGGGAAATTTCCCCCAGCTACGAGCCCCGGAGCTCTCCAGCTGGTAGCGTTTCAGGAGCAGCTGATTGGCTCCAACGCACAGCCAAGTGGCCCCGCCCACCGGACTTCCCCATTCCAAAGGAAGACCCTGTGGGTTTAGCAACAGAGAAATGTGAAGTGAACACACACAGGGACTAATCACAACAGCCAGGTAGGTCAATGAGAAAAACCATAAACAAGTGTATTAGTCCACATGTACTGAAGTATATGAGCACCCACAAGACACAATACACCCCTTAATAGTACACACTTATATAAAGACTATCACCAATGCAGGATACTTTAGACATTCATAACTCTAGATATCTCAGCATGGTGGTATCTGCATAAACAAAGCAATAACAGAACAATAAAGTAATCATTAAAGAACAAAACCAAAAGGTAACTCCGGATTTTTGACAAACACCATTTCAAGAAACTTTCGTCAGTGGTTTACTAATGAGAAAGTCGATTTTGCATGAGAAAATGGGTCAAACTGCAATTGACATGATACTATATGCCATGCCTCTCTAGCAGCCAAAATTGTAAAAGGAGGATTATTTAATCTAACATGTCGAGAACCAAGTGCCATCCATTTAGGAAGAGGTCCTTCATACAGTGTATAGTTAAACTATGGAATCCGCTACCACAAGATGTGATGGCCACCAATTTGGATGGCTTTAAAAGGAGAGTGGATAAATTCCTGGAGGAGAAGGCTATCAGTGGCTACTAGTCCTGATGGCTATATGCTTCCTCCAGTATCAGAAGCAGAATGCCTATGTACACCTATGCTGGGGAACATGGGTGGGAGGATGCTGTTGCACCATGCCCTGTTTGTGGGTCCCTGGTCAACAGCTGGTTGGCTGTGAACAGAGTGCTGGACTAGATGGACCTTCGGTCTGATCCATCATCAAGGCTCTTACGTTGTTACTTCCCCAAATTGGCACCTTTGGCTTTTGCAGAAGTTTAGTAGCTTCACCACAGCAAAGGGTTTAATCAGGCTCCACAGATTTATTTCTCCCCCTCCACTTTAATTTATTCCAGAAAGCTGGAGGCAGCAAATTATACCAAAAAGGGGTTAGAGCTATACGATGTCATCATCTAAGAAGTGCTGGGGCTTTTAAATCGGTTTATAGGTTTTTTTTAAAAGGAAGAATAATCCCTCAGCCCCCTCACCTCAATCAGTTACTTTAAGTATGTGCAACACACACAAACTCTCCTCTTGCTGCAGGAGTGAAGCCATGGATGCAGAGAAGCCAACGAAGTGAACATAGAATCAAAGAATGGTAGCGTTGGAAGGGGCCTCTAAGGCCATTGAGTCCAACCCCCTGCTCAATGCAGGAATACACCTAAAGCATCCCTGACTGATGGCTGTTCAGCTGCCTCTTGGAGGCCTCTTGTGAGGCCGAGAGCCCACAACCTCCCTAGGGAATTGGTTCCATTGTCATCCTGCTCTAACAGTCAGGAAGTTTGTCGGATTGGAAGAGATTGCCAGGTCTGCTTCATTGGCTTCACTGCTGTGGTGACATGCGAGTGCAGGCACCGCTTCTGGGAAACCTATATGTGTTCTGGCAAGGAGGGCCCTTGCACAGCAGCCATGTGCCCTTATTGCAGAACAGTCAAATCCCTTCCAAGATTTTTCAGAATATTCAGCCGTCGGGATGTGTCTGCAAAGGCCTGGCTGCCAGAAGGCGAGGAGCAGCCTCATCCCCTGGGGCTCTTTTGCAAGGACCATCAAGGCCCCCCCAATTTGTGGCTTGTGACAGATCAAGGGGGCACGGAGGTCCCAGTGTGGTCTGCATGGCGATAGCTGTCCAAGGGTACAAGGTAAGAGTGGGCTACTGATAGGAATGAGCAGGGCCTGTTCTGAAAACCCTTGAGCTAACAAGGTTCAAGCCTGCCCAGAGTTCACACTCAGCTCCTGGGAAGCCTTCATCCTTAATCCCAGATACAGGAGATGCAGTGGTGTGGGAATGGACTCTGCACATGCTTAAGAGCCCTCCCATCTAAACTCCTTTACACGTCCTAGGGCTAAATCCTGGGTTCGAGGGGATGAGCTTGGTGGGCCTCCTCAACTCATCCCTGGTGTGTGTAAGTGCCTCAGACCAGCCGCCCCGAACCAGGTACTCTTCAGATGTTGTTACTACAACTTCCACAATCCCCGTCCAGCATTGGGCTTTCTGGATGGGGTTGATGGGAGTTGTAGTCCAAAAACATCTGGAGGGCAATAAGTCAGGGAAGGCTGTTTTGGAGATTTCATAAGTCTCCTTAATGCATCTGAAGCCTCTGCGACCCAATTGAAAATCATAGTAGCTCCCCCGAGGCTGTCTGACCAGCCCTAGGTACCAGGTTACATAATAACATAAGAACATAAGAAGTGCCATGCTGGATCAGACCAAGGGTCCATCTAGTCCAGCACTCTGTTCACACAGTGGCCGACAGCTGTTAACCAGGGACCAATAAAGCAGGACATGGTGCAACAGCACCCTCCCACCCATGTTCCCCAGCAACTAGTGTGCACCATATTTAGCTGTGTTAAATAAGCAGAAACAATCATCTATTTATTTTTAGATGATTGTTGAAGGAAAGAAAAAAATTGAAGGAAAGAAAAAAAACACTCACCATTTGCATGCAAGAGAACTCCTGATTCCTCCAGAAAGCAAAGGTGGCTTTCCCCATGTGCGCTGAGTCTTTATACACTTTTGGCTCACAGTGCAGCCCTCTGGTTCTAGTCATTGGCTGTCCAGGTTTTGCAGTCCTTCATTGGCTGATTTAAAATATTTCCCTCCTTCTTGGGCCCCCAGGTGTAAGCCTTTGTGATTAAAATGGTACCATTGCCAGCTCCTTAGTTGGTCAGATCCTGCCACCCCACACAACAGTGATAGGATTATGACCTATTGTTCTGGAAGAATGCCCCAGGCATAAACACAACAGTGATGGGATTATGTCCTAGTGTCCTGTAAGAAAATCTCAATGTTTTTCCTACATATAGATTTGTGGGTAGGTAGAATGTTTTGTTTTAAACTGTCTTTTTAATAGAGGAAAGAGTGTGTTCAGAATTTTACAAAACATATTTACAAAAGACGAAAATAATGCCTACTTTTTGACTGCCGCACTTGGACAATGAAAGATTTTAAAGGAGCCCTGCATCCATGCACATTGCCTGTGTCATACTCTGCTATCCAGAGCAGCTCATGAGATTATGACCTGGTAGCCTGTGAGGTGGGGAGAAATATAATCAATCCACTGCTTGTAAGCAATTCTGATTTTATTTTTAAATTCCCAATGAATGATGCAAAACACTTTAACAATGAAGGAATTTATACAGAATTTCTAAAAACTGCATTTACAGATGTAAGAAATGACTTATAGTGCCGATTTTTGATTACTTGTTCTACATGCTGAAGAAAGGCTCGATCAGATGCCTTCCTGATTTTTTCAAGCTGCATCCGTGGATTTACTGATCTACTAATCTCTGTAGTCAGAATTAAGACTTGGTCCACATTCTCTAAGGGCAAAGCAAGACATTATAGAGAATAAGTAATGAGGATAACAATATGCAACACAGGCTGAAACCAGAGTTTTGCACAAAGAATGCGGTGCTGAAGCAGGGCCATAAAGGCACACCCCCCCCCCCCCCCCGCTGCATTGAGATAAATAACTGCTTCTCGCTCCATTTGACTAGCCTCCCAAACTTGAATGGCTGCGTCTGGGATTCACTAAATCAAGAGAGAATACAACGGCTTTAAGGACAGAGCCCACTCAGTGATAGATCTGCAAATATTTCCCAAGTGTTATGGGCTTCAAGAATTAATATGGGTAGTAGTCCCTGAAATTTCCCTCAAGTCAGACAACTATCGTGTCGTCCGAATTGAGCCATTCACAGAGCTTCTAGAGCAGAGTTGGCCAAGCAGAGTCTGCACCACCAGGGGAGGACAAGGCAGAGGCAGCAGCAGCAGAACTCTTTCAATGCTCTTTTCTCTTTCTCATTCTTAAGAGAAGCCAAGAGAGTTCCAAGAGGTAGGAAGGAAAGCTCCAGGGTCCTAAAGCCCTCTTAGCTTAAGAACATTAGAACCTAGGACCAGCCACGCTGGATCAGACCAAGGAACCATCTAGTCCAGCCCTCTGTTCACACAGTGGCCAAACAGCAGTCGACCAGGGACCTACAAGCAGGACATGAGTGAGACACCCATCTGCCCATGTTCCCCAGCAAATGGTGTACAGAGGCATACTGATTATGATACTGGAGGTAGCACACATCCATCAGGACTAGTAGCTATTGATAGCCTTCTCCTCCAGGAATTTGTTTAATCCCCTTTTAAAGTCATCCAAAGTGGTAGCCATTGTGAAGAAAGGGACACCCAACTCTAGGCTGACCATATGGAAAGGAGGACTGGGCTCCTGTATCTGTAACAGCTGTATTGAAAAGGGAACTTCAGCAGGTGTTGTTTGTATGCATGCAGCACCTGGTGAAATTCCCTCTTCATCACAACAGTTAAAGCTGCAGGAGCCCTGCGTAGCGTGTCCACATACAAAAGACAGCAGGGGTTGGATAAATTCCTGGAGGGGAAGGCTATCAATGGCTACTAGTCTTGATGGCTAAGTGCAACATCCAGTATCGGAGGCAGTAAGCCTATTTACACCAATTGCTGGGGAACATGGGTGGGAGGGTTCTGTTGCATTGTGTCCTGCTTTGTGGGTCCCTGGTCGACAGCTGGTTGGCCACTGTGTGAACTGAGTGCTGGACTAGATGGATCCTTGGGTTAATCCAGCAGAGTTCTTATGAATCCTTTCGAAGGCTTGGTTCACATATCCTTCTCTCCTGACCTCCACAGCTGATACACAGCATGGGAAAGCAATAACTTATAGGAAGCATAAGGTTAAGCAAAATGAAGCTCCTGTTTGCTGTGCAAATTTACGTGTACCTCATCCTGCTCCAGAAGTATGCCTCCAATATGCCGGATGTACACCTGATGAATGCTATGCGAATTGAGCCCAGCAGAGGAGGGGGATTTGAGAATGAAAAGAAAGAAAAAAGAAAGAAAGAAAGAAAGAAAGGAAAGTAGTGGAAAAACAAGAGATAAATCAGGCATAGCTAGAAACTCTGGCATAGCTAAGCAGGGCAACACACACCTGTTGTTTGAATATGGAGGCAGCCATTGACATTACCACTCTATGGACAGTCTTCTGGCCTACTACCATGACGCACTGTATGTGCAAACAAAGCCAGAAGGCCCCCACTCACTAGCTCACTGTGTATGGTTCAGACGTACAAGATGGTAGTTCAAACCTCACCAGGAGGAGGTAGGACATGGCCCCACTCACCTTTTGCATGCCCTGCACACACTGTGTGAACAGAAAAATGGACTAGAGGGACCCTTGGTATGAGCCAGCATGGACCTTCTTCTGTTCTTCCATATATGCCCCCAAATTAAGGACCAACAGTAATGGCACCTGTATCCCCACAGAACCGGTGGAGAATGGAATAAGACCTTTGTATGCATGGATCTCTCGGTTGTCTCCCAAGTCAACCTGCCCTGCAATCACGATGGCTTTCTGAGAGCTTCTCTGCAGTAGGCTGTTAATCCACGTATTGACTTTTGGGTTCATTGCAGGACTGAGATCCAAGTGCAACACAAAGAACTTTCCCTTTCCTGCTTTTCCACTCCATAACCTGTAGGTGGCGCTGTGAAGGATAGCACAAATATACAAGGGGAAACAGCGCATTCAGAAATAAGACCCCATTTTCTCAGATCTTAAAATAAAATCTGGGAAGTGCTCTGAAAAAACAGAAGTGAAACTGGAGGCTCACAAAAGAATCTAAAGAACCTGTAAACAACCATGAGTCAGGTTGCTTCGTAAAATAAATCAACGAGACCAGTCTGCTTTTTAAAATCTGAGGAGAAACCTTTAATACAAGAACATCATAAGCTTTGCCAAAAGACATTCATATACACTATACAAAAACCCTAATGAGTAAACAGTCAATTCAACAATAAAGCGCTGGAACTGCATCAGAGTAAAATGGGAGCACCCCAATCCCCCTTTAGAACCACTTTCCCCTTGTCCAACCTACTCCAGCAAATCTGGATCCGTTGCTCACATTGGGACTTCTTGCATAGGAGATTCCTCATTTGGAATCTGTTAAAAAAGTAAATTGGGCCTCTTTGCATGGAGATTTTGGCCAGGATGTCGCATCCTCCTCCCCGAGTTGCAACAATGAATGAAGGTGTTTTTGGTGGATTTGGCTTTTTGGAATATTTATGGTTTGGGCAAGGAAAATGGAAACCAGAACTGAGGGTGACACTGGTGGTAGGGTGACCACATGAAAAGGAGGAGCGGGCTCCTGTATCTTTAACAGTTGCATAGAAAAGGGAATTTTAGCAGGTGTCATTTGTAGGCATGCAGCACCTGGTGAAATTCCCTCTTCATCACAACAGTTAAAGCTGCAGGAGCCCTGCCCTCTCAAGCTAGTGACAAGATACAAAAGAGGGAAGGGATCCTGCAACTTTTACTGTTGTGATGAAGAGGGAATTTCACCAGGTGCTGCATGCCTACAAATGACAACTGCTGAAATTCCGTTTTCAATACAACTGTGAAGGATACAGCAGCCTGGTCCTCTTTTCCATATGGTCACTGTGCCGCCACAGCCTCAAACACTAGGCCTGGACGAGCACACCCCTCTCAGGCTAATCTCCTACACTTAAATACCTGAGGGAAGGGTTATAAGACACACCACTTTTCCCTTATAGCAGAGGGGGGAAAGGTGTTAAAGGTTTTTGAATAAGGTTCTCCTGTGAGTATGTTGGCTGAAGGTGTAATGATATGTGTTTCTTTATTAAACTGAAAGAGCAGGTTACATAGCCAAGCTGACACGTGGTTTGTGGTAGCAAAAATAAAAGAAAAATTTTATTGTTGTTAACAGTCTCTTCAAATCAATTTAAAAACCTGCCTATTCTTAATACTTCAAACAATCTTGTTAATAATAATCCTAGGTACTTATAATCTCTTCACACACTCCTGACTGGAACACACACAGCTATCATCCACTTAACTACCCTCCACCCAACCAAGACAATGGCTGAATTAAGCAACTGGGGGGTGGGGGGAACAATTGTCAGTTGTGTTGTGTGGAGGGTAACACACCGTTCACAAGCTACTGACGGTATGCTATTCCGCCCAAATAAGCAACTGAGAGAAACAACTGGCTTGCAAGTTGTTTAGCTTGAAGCCAGTTGTTTAAAGTGTTGTGTGGAGGGGTGAGTGTGTTAATGGCGTGTGGTGAGTTAAAACAAGCCCATAGAGGCAGGCGGCAAGAGCGACCAAAGCGGCGGCTGCCACTCTGCTACAACTGGTGTAACTTGCAGAGGCTGCTGGGATAGAACTGGGAGGAGGGAGGGTGGGGAGAGGGGCGGGGGCTGTGTCAGTCAAATGCTAGGTTGACTATTAGTCCACTCAACGTCAGCCCCAACCACCGACAGTTGTGTAGGAATATGTTGTATGGGGAATACCCACAAAATAACCAACTGTGAGTTGGCTACTCAACCCACCATTGACTAATGTGTTGTCCGAATTCAGCCAATAAGATAATCTAAAACACTCCCTCACTCAATACATACTCCTCCCCCTCCCTTTCCCAGCATCATCAGCCACACCCACTCAGACCAATATTCCCACTCTCCAAACACACTAACCCAGACATAACTAAGGAGACAGAAATGTGGGGTATCGTCACAGTCACCCTAAATGGTAGGAACTCCATCTGGAGTTCCCCCTTGGCTTAGAACAGACAAGGGTATTAAGACGATTAATGGATTACTTCCCCTAATAAAGCTACAGAGGAAAGAGGGGACTTTGTAATAGGGAGGGAAAAGGCCAGTTCCTTTTTAGTTAGATTCGGAGAGTGACTTGAAGCCTGGCTAAGCCTTTGCAGAGATGTCAATTTTGTTATTAATCATCCTGGTCTGGGCAATAGCAGAAGGAAGGATTTGCGAGGTACATCTGGCTGCTTTAGTGAAGGATGGAGGGACTGATGCATATAAAAACAGGGGTGGTGATAAGAGGTTTTTGGCTCCAGGGGTTGAGCAGGCATTCTCACACACATACCCCCAACTTGTCTCAGGAGTAAAAGCTGATTGAAGCACGAGGGAGGGGCAACAAAAATGCTGTCAATTTTGGTAGCTTCTCTCTCTCTCTCTCACACACACACACACAGACACACTTGCATAATTATCTACTTAAATATTTTTTCAGTTGCTTTATATATATATTTTTTTTTAAAAAAATTCCTTTTTAAACGCTAAACCAAACAAAGATAAGTGTAATCCAGATTCATAAAGACCAATATCCCTGCTGAATGGGCTAAGAGACTAAAAGAAACGATAAATGATTCCATAGGGTAGATCAATATGGCTTTTTGAAAAATAGGTACATAGCAGAACCAATTAGGAAACTATATGGCCTGATGAGGTTGAGTAATATAAGAAAAGTTCCAATGTTAATAATACAAGGCATTTGATACGGTAATACCGAAATTTAAAACCAATATGCCAGAAATATACAATCTGGAAACTAAATTTAAACACATAATATATATAATATATGAGCAATCAAAGGCCAAAATTAGATATAATGGTTTAGAAACGGGAGAAATAAAGTTAATGGCAGGAACAAGACAGGGATGCCTATTATCACCTTTATTATTCACAATGGCAATAGAGTTCTTGGCAGATAGAATCAGAGCAAACACAAAGATCAAAGGAATACAGGTTGGTAAAAAAGAATTTAAATTAAGCCTTTATGCGGATGACATTATAATGACATTACAAAATACCAAAGAAGAGTTAAAAGAAGTGAGAAGAGAATTATGGGAGTTTCAACAGGTAGCAGGCCTTAAGGTTAAGACGAAAAAATCAGGACTGATGTGTTTAAACATAGGGCCCCAGGATTAAATAGAAATATCTGAAAGGATGGGCATCCCAATAATACCCAAAGCATTTAGATATTTAGGAGTACAGATTTCTAAAAAACAGAAAAATATATTTAAACTTAATTATGAAATGAAAAAGGATATAGCTAGATGGGAAAAAATACAATTATCTCTTTCAGACCGGATAATGTTGATAAAGATATTGTTCGTACCAAAATTCACATACTTTTTCAATGTATTACCGAAGGAAATCTCAATTAGTAGATTCAAGATATGGCAAAATAGGCTAGAAAAATATATATTTAGAAGTAAAAGACCAAGAACGGCAAAAATATATAGATATAGACTCACGCAAGATGGGGGATGGAGTATACCAAGTTTGAAAACATATTATGATGCATATTAAGATATTTATTAGCAATAACAAAGGAAGAGGGAGACTTGCAGTGGATAGAAATAGAGAGGGAGTTTATTTATTTATTTATTTAATTTATTTATTACATTTGTATACCGCCCCATAGCCGAAGCTCTCTGGGCGGTTTACATAGGATTAAAAACAATTAAAAACAATATACAAAAATTAAAACAGCAAAAACATACAACATACACACAATCTGTACATTGACGGGACTTAAAAAAGAAGAAGACATAAAGAAATTGTTTTATAATAAAAACTGTATCAAAAAATTAATGGTAACAAAGTCTGATAAGTGGAATTTTGAAAGTATGGTATTATAAAAAAGGGAAATTAATGCCAAGTACATCACCTTTGACGCCAATTTGGATACATCCAGAATTTGATATTAAAAAAAAGGCAATAACTAAAAGTAAATTAAAAGAAATAAGACTAATACAGATGAAAAACTTTTATGAACAAAAAAACCCAGTAACACAAGAAATATGGAATAAGAGAGTACAAAATGTTGAAATATCATGCATGGCACGGTTGCAGATTGACAAATTTATCAGAAATAGAAAGATAGGAAAGGAGAGCACAAGGGAGCTAACTGAATGGGAAAAAATTATAGACAAGTATAGAGATGGAGATAAGGGACTGATTACACAAATATACAGAATTATAATAAGACAGGAGAGTGGAGGGAATGATATTAATCGACAGACATGGGAAGATTTGGATCAAGGAATTGAAGAGAGAGAGTGGGGAAGTATATTTGAAAAATTCCCATTTAAAACAACCTCCACAAAGATACGAAAAGGGGCCTTAAAAATGATACAAAAATGGTATTTTACTCCAGCGAAGGTAGCAAAAATGAACAGAAATGCGACCCCAGAATGTTGGAGAGGATGTACAGATTTTGGAACACAATTTCATATATGGTGGGAATGTTGTAGAGTTAGGAAATTTTGGGATAAGGTCTTTCAAAAAATAGAAACGGTCACTGGTCAAAGAATTAGTAGAACTAGCTCTTTTGAATATGTTTGTTAAAGAAAATAGTGGAGTAAAGGATAAAACATTGATTGGATTAATGCTGACCGCAGCAAGGCAGCAGATAGCTAGTAAATGGAAGATAGCTAAGTTGTTAACAATTAATGCGTGGGGGGGGGGGGGGAATTGTGGAATATAGCAATGAATGAAAAATTAACACAGAATGTATAGAGGAAAAAAGAAGAGGGATACATTTAGAATGGAATGGTATGCACATATAGATTATATGGGAAAAGATCCGAATAAGAATAATATTGTGGAAGCATACAAAATGTTATGGGATTCTTGAAAAGAAAGAAGAGATGGAGGAATTAGGAAGAAAAGACAAGAATAGAAGCAAACTAACAAAAAAAAGGGAGGAAGAGGGCGGGGGGGAAGGGTGTAAATAATAGTTAATGATGTTAAAAAGATGGATGAATGATGTAAGTTATGAAAATGAAATAAAGATGTATTCAAAAAAATAAAAATAAATGCACTTTGAAATTGGCTCTTGGGCAGAGGGTAGATTCTTGACTGACGCAAGGGCCAGCCAATCTCTCCTGATCATACCTGGCCTCTTCTTAAACAGGTTGGGCAGGTGTAGAGGGGTCCACCTAAGCTCAGTCCTGGCCAGGAGGCCAAATGTGTGTCTGAACTGCAGTGGGTTCATGTTCGTCTGTCCCTACCCTTTGACCACCTTAAGGGCAGAGGGTCAGGTGGGTTTTCCCATGCACCCAAAAGAAGGGGAGAAGGGTCTCTCCAGAGAACGGGGCTGCTGAGAACGCGAAGATCAGGTCCGCTGTATCAGCATTGTAAAAGGCCAACCGTCCCCCCTCATAGTTCAGACTCACACGGATCCTTTTGGGCTCCTCACTCAGGGACAGAGGAGAGCAGTCAGGGGTGTCTGGGGCCCTGTACTCACCATACCACCTCCCCATATTCCAGATCCCTACCTCAGGACCAAAGAATATCTCGCCCTTCCTCCTCACAGTCTTTCTGGTGACCCCCACAGCCCAAGCTCCATTATTCCCCACCACAATTTCCCAGAAATGTCTGCCTGCTTTGAATTTCTCACATCCCAACACACACTTCAATCTGTCAAATCTCTCAGGGTTGTTAGGCAGATCTTGATGTTTCTTTTGACCACTTGCACTTCTACGATCCTCGGAGAGGATGACCTGGGGATTCGCTGTGTGTGGATCCAGCGATATGTTTGCTGTTGGGGGAGGGAAGAAAAATGAGAGGGGAAAATATATTAAATAGAATTTACAGCCCTATTCAGAAGACATCTTAAACCACAGCTTTAACCATGGTGAACAAGGCTTTTTGCCTTATTTACCATGGTTAAAGCCATGGCTTAAGGTGTCTGCTGAACAGGCCCACCAGAATGTTTTGTCCTCAGCCTAGAGACCCATCACAGGAATTATGTTTCCCCTGAATTAAAAAAAAAGGGGGGGGGGGCAAATGACTTCTAAACCTTTGATGGCTGTTAGAGACTAACCTCTCTAAACAAATTGAGAGGTTAGTCTTACAAGACCTACAATAGCAATGTCTCTCTCTACCTGGAAGCTCCAATACAGATCTCTGCAGATATGCAAGCCACTAAGTCACAAGTGTTAGTAACCCAGAAATGTCCCATCAACCCTAGATCAGCATTGGCCTTATTAACAATATAAGGACTTCATTGTGTTCATGGTGATGGCAGCCCAAAGAGTCATAGCTAAAAGCTGGAAAACTGCAGAACTTCTAACACTGAAATCTTGGTATATGGAACTCTGGCAAATAGCCATGGCAGAAAGATTGACATAAGAACTGAAACTAGCCAAAGTCAAAAGCAAAACATTTGACTTTTCAAAAATATGGCAAGGTTTTATTTTATATACTAATCAGGGACATACACAGCAATATTTTTCAAAGCGTTTTCTCAGACCAGACTATGGAAGCAGCCTATATATTCTCCTTGTATTTTGGTTTGTAAAGCAAAAGGGAAAATATACATATTTGTTAAATGTATTACCCTCTGTCAATAATTAGATTTCAGTCCAAAGTATTCCTTTTGATATATATTTTTCTGTTGGTTTAATTTTGTTTCGAAAAACTAATATATATATTTTTCTTGTCTGGGCAATTGAGTGCTAGTAGCCTGGAAACAGCCAACAGCCAACAGGCACCTTATGATGATGATTTGATGGCTAAGAGAAAGGGAAGGAGTTCCACCTGCCTGGCCACCTGGAGGAGTTCCTCACCCCCCTCAGCCAGCCAGGTGAGCGGCTGCTGCCTTTGTGTCTAGCGTGTAGCCTGGCCACTGATGGAAATGTAATGCTGAACCTGACAGACACTTTTCCTGATCCAGGTGGACAGTTCTTATGTCAAAGGAATACGTATGTGTACGTGTCAGATATTGGCATAGAACTGCTTGACCTTATTTTCCTACTCATCTCATTTATTGTTCCAGAGCCCCCTGGGCAGAAATGGGAAAATCCAAGGAAATGTAAGCAGACAACCTTCTGACAAGACCCAAATATGCCCCCCCCTGTTAATTCTGTACCTCTATCATATCCCATAATTTACCTTTCTTCAGCTGAAGTCCAGATATCAGAGTGTCTGGAGAAAGGGAAGGAATAGAGACAAAACATCACACCATTCTACTTATAACAAATCTTGGAACACCCCCCCCCCCAAACATTTGATGTCATTTTTTTTGTCAATTGTCTTCCTTATTTCAAGTAGGTTTAAGTGAATTCTGACACTCATCTGGAAGAGGTGGAAGTGAGAGGAATCCTCCCCCTACAAATATTCAAGCTTGTCATAGAATCATAGACTAGTAGAGTTGGAAGGGGCCTATAAGGCCATCGAGTCCAACCCCCTGCTCAATGCAGGAATCTACCTTAAAGCATCCCAGACAGATGGTTGTCCAGCTGCATCTTGAATGCCTCTAATGTGGGAGAGCCCACGGCCTCCCTAGGTCATTGGTTCCATTGTCGTATTGCTCTAACAGTCAGGAAGTTTTTCCTGATGTCCAGCCGGAATCTGTTGTCCTGTAACTTGAGCCCATTATTAAATGTCCTGCATTCTCGGTTGATCGAGAAGAGATCCAGGCCCTCCTCTGTGTGAGAACCTTTCAAGTATTTGAAGAGCACTATCATGTCTCCCCTCAATCTTCTCTTCTCCAGGCTAAACATGCCTAGTTCTTTCAGTCTCTCCACATAGGGCTTTGTTTCCAGACCGCTAATCATCCTCGTTACCCTCTTCTGAACACACTCCAGCTTGTCTGCATCCTTCTTGAAGTGTGGTTCCCAGAACTGGATGCAATACTCAAGATGAGGCCTAACCAGTGCCGAATAGAGGGCAACCAGTACCTCGCGCGATTTAAAAGCTATACTTCTATTAATGCAGCCCAAAATAGCATTTGCTTTTTTTGCAGCCACAGTCTTGTGCTAATGGGAATTTTCTCAACATTCCCAATTAGTGGAGTTTGAATACATAAGAATACATGAGCTAAGTTTGCTGGAGCAATTTTAACCAGAGCCCTTTCTACAACGACCTCATTGGGTCTATTCACACATCACAACAGCCCACCATGACTTAATTTACCTGTGGGGGCCGTTGTGTTGTGCTGCAGACCTGCAGGTGCCAGTCTGCATAGCTCCTGCTTTCCCATGGCTTGTTGCGTGAATATCCAGGCAGTAGAGTTTAGACAACTCTCAAATATCCATAAAACAAGCTATGATTATTTGAGGGTTGTCTAAGCCACAAACAACCCGTTTGCTAGGATTGCACAACATGATAAAACAAAGCAAACTGGGCACACACAAGTGCCATGCAAAAATGGCATTGGCAGGCAACTGGCACAATGCAACGGCCCTTGTGGGTACATTAAGCCACAGCTGGTTGTCATATCGTGCAAGCCAGCTCATTTTGTCCTCTCAACAGGAACAGGAAGTTCCCCATTTTTCCAACCCTGCCAACATTACAAGTGACCTTTGCCACCCACAATGGAACCAATTCAATGCACAGTGTGAAATCCTTTGCAGCCACTCATTGGTACCTTGGAACTGCTTCATGCAACCCTCCAGAAAGGAATTTATTTCACAGACATCCCAGATCTTCCACTTTTGTGCAGGGGAAAAACCCAGAGATTTCTCAAACTCATTCTTCTCACACCTGGAGGAGAGAAGCAAAGAAGGGAGTGGCAAAAAGCCAAGGGACACAGGCAGCTGCAGAAAGGCAGAGGGAGATGGAGATGCTTTGCGGAGGCAATTCTTCCTTACTCTGGCTTCAAAATCCCCAAGGCCCAACTAGACATCATGAGGAATGCACATCTGCTGCCAAGGAGTGGTGCACCTTGGGCTGGACCTTGGGGCAGATGCATAGGGCCTCGCAGCCCTGGGGGTCTCCAAATGAGCACCCAGAGAGCAGCAGATGATCAGAAAAGCAACAAACCTGTCAACACCTGAGCTGGCAAACTCCGGATTGTTCTTGTAGTCATGATGGTGCTAGGATTTAAGTGAGTTTTAAAAGGTAAAACTGCATATGCTCAGATTATTTCTTTTATTTTTATCAGAGTTGGCAAACATTTGTTGGTTCTCTAACATATCAGGCATACAGAAGCAGCTGTTAAGTATGACGTAATGGTGGGGCAAAGAGAAATGTGAGTGCTGTGCTTCACAAGTGAAGTAATGCACATGGCTCTCTAAAAGCCCCCCCCCCCCCCCCCCCCGGCAAGACCATTATGTCCAGGATCTGAAATTTCCTAGCAGCCTTGTCTGTCCAGGAACGTACAAAGTCACTGTGCTCAGGGCTTCACTTGGCAGCATGAGACGCGAGTTTATTTGCACAATTCTGCTATACAACAGATCCATCTAGTGGTTGTATTAGTGGCAAAACAGTGGTTCCTGCGTTATGGTTGGGAAATCATTTTTCCAAGCATAACGCCAGCCCCCTTTCAAACCACAATGCGCTTTGTGCAAAGGGACCAGCACAATAGCTATTCCCAGCTATTATCGCTTCAACACGTAACTATCAATACCACAGAACTGTGTGCAATGTATTTCTTGCCATATATACTCAGGGCCGTGCGGAGCTGGTAATATGCCCGGGCCAGATAGGAAGTGTGTACCACCCCCATTTCAAACTGCTCATTAGATTTTTTTTTTATCTGTGGCACTGATTCAGTGCTAAATACATATATGAACTAGAACAATTTATAAAAAAGGTAATGGGAAGCACCTTCATATTAAACCTGTTCTACAACACCTCAAAGTTGAATCAGGAATTAACATTTATTTTTAGCTGCTGTACAAAAAGAAGCAACAACAATAGAACAGTCCTTCATCATTATCAAACATTATCGTTATCATCACCCTCATGGTATCATCATCATTATTATCATTAATAACTATCATCATCATTACTTCACCCTCCATTCCAGAGATTATATGCCATAAAGAAGATTGAGGAAAAAGACGTCGTACGGACAACCATCGCAACTTAGGCACATATATCCCTGCCCCGCATGCGGCATATGGCCCTCTGGAGCTTGTAGTCTGACCGTGGTATTCACGACAGATGGTTTCTGCGCTGTTGCTGCAAGGCGGGCTCCTCGCTTCTTGATGGGCTGCTTACACTACAGAAGCAGTCGTGTAAGCTGGGGAGGACCTCCTCGTCGGAGCGCCCCCTCAAAATCATGGGCCTCAGAGCAACTGGCCCCATTGCCCCCTCTCTGCACGGCCCTGTATATACTTTGCAAGAGGCTGTTGTAAGTTTACCTAAGCTGCGAAAATCCAGCAAAGGGCCTCTTCACCTTCACGTGCTCATGTTTGCAAGAGAATAAGCTGTGCCACAGATAATATTGTGCCTTGGTGTAAGATGAAATATTGTAACTGTCATTTGACAACTCTGCAGGAAACGCTTGACCACAAAATCAACTCAGGTCTGTTACAAAAGAGCCAGTGTGGTATAGTGACTAACGTGTTGGACTGGGAGTCGGGAGATCCGGGCTCTAGTCCCCACTCGGCCATGGAAGCTCACTGGGTGTCTTTGGGCCAGTCATAGATTCAGCCCAACCTACCTTGCAGGGTTGTTGTGAGGATAACATGGAGAAGAGAAGGATTTTGTACGCTGCTTTGGGTTCCTTGGAGAAAAAAAGGTGGGATATAAATGTAATATATAAATAAATAATAAATAACATGCACTGTCTAAATGTCTGCTTCCTACCCAAAGAATTACAGAAGTTCTGTGTTCAGGAGTGCTATTCAGATTCAGACCCAGGTCTGGATCTCCCGCAGCTTTGGTTTCTCTCTCAAGAAACAGAGCTGTATTTCAGATTGCTTTGAGAATGTTTATTCTCTGACAATATCATTTATAGATAGTGACTGGAGCGGCCTGAAATTAATTCCTGCATTTGTTTAGTGAAATAGAAATAAGGTGGAGGCCATGGGGGTGCTGTTTGCCCTTGCCAAGCTGCTACAGCCTGACGGAGGCCAAACTGTTAATTTTTTGTTGTGCTGGGCGCTGGCTTTCCTCTCCCTATCTAGTATGACATCCCAACTTCCTCTCTGCCAGCCAGTACACAAGCTATGATCCCCTTCACTGCTGCCAATGGCACAGGGTGGGGTGGGGGGATGGAACAAATGGGAAATGGGATATGGGGTGGAGGGTATGGGTGCTAAACTGTTAATCCTGGCTAGGGTGACCATATTTTGGAAACCAAAAAGGAGGACAACATGGCTGCCCCCAAGGGGGCATGCCCACCAACATGTCCAGCCCCCAGAGGACACGTCCGGCCCCCAGGGGACATGTCCAGCCCCAAGGGGGTGTGCCCACCTGAACATAGCCTTGGTCACATGTCTGATTTTACTGCATACAAATCTGTTCTACATAACATCTTAATGTTAATATCACTGAAATAACAAGTGAGACATCCAATGTATCTGAAATTAACTTCACTCCTACTTTTGTAGCTTTTGCTGTACTTTGTTGCTATACTCTGTATTCTCTCCTTCCCTCAAATATATTTTCTGAGTGCAAATCCTTCACTGGATAACCATAGTCTCACCTTTCCACTGGATAACCATAAGTCTCACCTTTCCTAACATTTAACAATCTTTCCCCACCACCTTTCTCATATCCATACTCACAGATTCAGCATTAAGCTGCAGATACCACTGAACAAATGAAGCAGTTGACAAGGGCATTAAGCTCTAGTACAACAAACTAGCAACCTAGCATTCAGAGAGAGTATAAAATCTATTACCCTGCAAACATTAGCCATGGAACAAAATGGACTAAAGGCTTGTTGCAGTCACTTCTCACCAGACCTCTTAGCTTGTTTCAACTTCTAGTTTATCAATGAGAAACTCATCTAAAAATGTGTCATTATACCTCTGGTTCATTAACCATGTAAACAAGACCATTGTCAGTAGGAATACAAAGAAAAACCAGGACGGATGCCCACAATGCCAGACAAGGCTCTTTCCCTCCTTTTATCCAAATATCTCCTGAATTTACGCTTCCTCAGTGTGCAGAGAACCAACATCCCAATCAGGGTTCCAAAGAAAACTGCCCAAAGAAACCTCAGAAATAAGTCCCATTGATTTCAATAAAGCTTACCCCCAGATAAATGAATATAGGATTGCAGCCTCTTCACATCTGTTCACCTTACTCTAGCAAGTGCAAGCCCCTCCTGTCATGGACAGCTATGCACTCACCAAAACCTGGCCTCATGGATCATGCAACAAGCAGGTGTTCTACAGAAAGATGCTTTCAGAGCCTAGGAAATTCAGACACATTCAAACAAGTCAAGCCAAGCCATGCTATGCACTCATATATTAGTTTGCTGAGACAGAACAATTCTGGGACAAGACAATACTTTACAATCGACCATACATAATAGTCGTAAAAAAGAAAAAACACACCTACCTCACTGACATAGCAATACCTAATGACAAAAATGTTGCAGAAAAGGAAGAGGAAAGGAGAAAAAAACATACGCCACTGGCTATGAAAGTTAAAGAACTATGGCAACAGGAAAAAGTTTCAATTATTCCATTAGTCACATCAGTCACCAGCATCACATCAATTATTATTTTTTACAGAAAACCTTCAAAAACTAGGCCTACCAAAATATATCCACACTAACATCCAGAATAGTCAGGAAATGTGTGAATCAGTAAAAGACAGCATGACTTGGCAAAGCCCGTTATGTTCATCTACAAAAACCACCACAAGCAAGAAAAGAGAGATAATAATAATAATAATAATAATAATAATAATAATAATAATGGCAACCCTGTTCATTTTTTAACGATTTTTTTTAAGAAGGATGAACAATTATCAGCAATTGTTACAAAATATACGTCATGCCAATTATATCAAACAAATTAGACAGGAAGGTCTATGGATCAAAATGCATTATTAAAAAATGAATTACTATCTTCTAGCACCAGCTAGAGACCCACTTCTTCCTTTGCACTACGGGGCAAGTAGGCACAAATAACTCAAGCAAGTGAGCCAAACCACATACCACAGAGGATGGCTAAAAACAACTATGTTGGGAAAGAATTTTCTTCATGACTCAAAATTCCTGATCCCAAGCATGATGACCCAGCAAAGGTTTTAGGAAATCTCACTCATATTGGCATAGGTTGAGCTATTTTGCTGGTCAGAATTTTTATCAGTAGAACCCCAATGGAAATACCTTAATGGGAGACTTGCCAGTGAGATACTATGGCAAGGCAGTTGTAAAGTTCCACCCTCCCTTCAAAGACCCTCGAGTAATGTTATGCAGCCCAAGTCCCATAGAGTTCAATGAGATTTACTTCCAACTATGTGTACATAGGATTGCTGCCACTTGTTGTTATCACTACTCACCCTCACCTTCCATTTGCAAAAGAATATTAATGATTCCCATTCCAGGCAGAACATTCCTGACATGTAAGGCTAAAAGTGGAAAAGGATGAGTTGGCTAGGCTGACCATATGAAAAGGAGGACAGGGCTCATGTAACTTTAACAGTTGTAGAGAAAAGGGATTTTCAGCCAGTGTCATTTGTATGCAATTAGTTCCTGGTGAAATTCCCTCTCCATCACAACAGTTAAAGTTGCAGGGGCCCTGCCTTCTTTTGTATATGGTCACTCTAGTATAGTGCATGCACCTTTAACTGTTGTGATGAAGAGGGAATTTCACCAGGAATTAATTGCATACAAATGACACTGGCTGAAATTCCCTTTTCTCTACAACTGTTAAAGTTACATGAGCCCTGTCCTCCTTTTTATATGGTCAGCCTAGAGTTGGTAGAGCGTAACATTTCAAAAGGGCAGTTGGGCTGCAATCCAATTACACTTTTCTGGGCGTAAGCCTCACTGAACATAGGTGGGACTTACTTCTGAGTAAACATAAACAGGATGGTGCTGTTAAACATTTGAATCAACAGGAACTAAACTTATTTTTCCAAGTGTTTTCCCTTTTCTTCTGTTCCCCAAAACAGATGTGCCCCTTATTCACAATTTTTCTAAAGCCAGTGCTTTGACAACAAAACAAAACTATCTTCCACAATGAGCCAAACAAAGTTATGACTACTTCTTTTAGAAGACGCAGAGCCCAAAATCTTGACTGAACTTTGGTTACAGCTCAAAAAATTCCAAACATGTGCTTTCTTTATTTCTCTCTCTGGTACCCACCTCCCTCAGCCCAGGTCTCTTTCCTACCATTTTCCTTGCTCCTCGGACTCCCCTCCTCATTTTGCTAAGCTCGTCCGCTGCCCTTAAAGAAAGCCTTTACAATGAGGAAGGGTGGCATAAGCGTGTGTGCAGGCACAAGCAGCAGCAGCCCTGTTTCCCCAGGCCTATGAAGTTAAGGTCATGGCACCTCTACTTTTACTATATCTATGGCTGCAAACTATGGCAACCATAAAGGGCCATTCATCTTTATGGTCACTGTACTTTGCAGTCATAGATATAGGAAAAATTAGATCTGCCTTTTGGGTGGGGAAGGCGGGGGGGAAATCCAGACTTTTCTTAAAATTACACAATTCCTCCCCCTTCCAAGATTTATTATCAAAAATCCTGACAAATCCTGGTTTTTCCTGTCACTTGGTCATTCTACCAAGTACTAGGCTGACCATATAAAAAGGAGGACAGGGCTCATGTAACTTTAACAGTTGTAGAGAAAAGGGAATTTCAGCCAGTGTCATTTGTATGCAATTAATCCCTGGTGAAATTCCCTCTTCATCACAACAGTTAAAGGTGCAGGCACTATACTAGAGTGACCATATACAAAAGAAGGCAGGGCCTCTGCAACTTTAACTGTTGTGATGAAGAGGGAATTTCACCAGGAACTAATTGCATACAAATGACACTGGCTGAAATTCCCTTTTCTCTACAACTGTTAAAGTTACATGAGCCCTGTACTCCTTTTCATATGGTCAGCCTACCAAGTACTGCTGGCTTTTCCCTCAGCTGTTTTCACTCAGGCTCTGCCATGGGACTCCAGAGGGAAGCTTTAAATCCTCCCCCTCTGACTGCATTCCACAGTTCAGTGTGAAAATTCAGAGGCCTCCAAACAACTTCCCTCAATACAAACAAACGGAGTTTTGGGGAGAAGAAAGCTCATATCCCCCCAATCCTTGAATGATCTTGCTGGATTTTGACCTCGCTGCTAGTTAACCCAGCCTAGTAAATTTGGTGGTTTTCCATCCATATTTAGTGTGACAGGTTGATCATGTCTTTTCACACTGTTTTTTAAATTTTCACACTAAAAAAAATCTACACTAAAAAAAAATCTACCATAGCATATGCAGTATAGAAGAACCAGAACCCCACCCCCCACAGACCTATAAATCAAAGGACAATCCTAACTTCCATCCATGAGGCCCTACATAGGGGGTAAATATTTTTTCCCTATAACATCCCATAATAAGCTTTATTATCCACCAAACCTAGCTAATCTGCTAGTTAATTAAGCCTTTACATGCAAAATTTGGGGCAAATTGCACAACTGTTTTTTTTTGCTCCTATGGAAAAACACAGAAAATGGTATTCCCAACCGGGCCACCCACAATAATGGAGCACACAGAAATGCAGAGAAAGAAACCTCCACCCCCCGGGGGACGATGACGTGTAAAGGAACCAATGCCACAGAAGATCTGGAAATACAGGCTTTATTTAAAATGTGGGTTAAAGCCTCAAATAGAAAAACCCTTTGTGTGAGAATAGGGGCATTATAAGTCCAAAACAATGTTATTTTCATCAGTAATATGTTGGACTCCATTCCCTATCTCAAACCCCAAAGCAGCCTGGGTAGAGGCAAACTCCACTTATGCTGTCCTGAGCCTTCTCCGTATCATGAAGTATGAAGGGAAATGAGTGGGATCCACTTACCTCTTCAAGGTGCCTTTTATATCCTAGAGGGAAAGGAAATAAATAAAAGAGAACTCAGTGTGCTTGTTACTGTGAGTAGGAAATCATAGACAAAATGAATTCCACTGTCAAAGTGGGGTCATTTCAGTACAAGGCAAAGCATCCAATTTAAAACTGTTAGAAACTGAAGCAGGTGAAGATATATTGGACAAGAATAAATGCCAAGCATGATCTAGCCCAGTATCCTAGTCCCCAAAATTATAATGGCAAAAGCTAGAGGATGCTTTTAGTTAAGGTCACAGTAGCCCTGAAAAGCCTCACTACCATTTTCCCCGTTCATACAGGGCAGGATGCTGATACAATTGTCTTTTGAGTAAAAAGAATTCTCCGCAAATCAGATCTAAATGGAAGGCACGAGGTCAAGACAGAAAACACTGAAACACAAGAAACTGAGAACAACGTTTTCCTGTGTATCCATACTTCAAAGTGTATGAAGGATGGCAATTCTAGGCAAAAGACTAACATGGAATCAACTTTGTAGTTCAGGACAGCCCATGCGAAGGTGAAAACACTATATTGTTGCTCTTTTTATACGGTCCTAGACATCCTGTGGGTTTGTCACATCTAGGACCTCTCCACATCTTGTGTAACTGAAGAAAGCTCAAAACAGTTAAGAACTAGTATTCCCAGGAAGAGAAACCTCGGCTGTTTTTGCCGTCTCACCTGCAGGAGTTCATTCACTGGCTGTTGACTCTTCTTCTCCATTTCCTTCATCATTCTTTCCATGGAAGAGAGCTTCTCTGAAATTTTAGCCAAGTGCTCATCCCGTTCCCTTGCAATCTCCTTCACCACCTTGTTCATCTGAGCCAGAAGAAGCTTCTCTTGTTTTTCCAGAAACTGGCGCAGTTGTTGGAACTGAACCACTGTATTTTCCTTCTTGGCTTCCATTTGCTCCTGTAACAAGCAAGTGAAAAGAAATCAGGAATATAATGTTTTTCTGCAGTGTTAACAGGTAGGCAAAGAGAATGGCATAAGAAGGAAGCTTCCAGACTTTTCAAAGAGGTTCTATCAACATTATCTATATATTTATTTGTAACATTTACATACTGCCTTATTTGGTAAAAATCCATCAAGGCAGAGAACAACAATTTAAAACAACAACAGCTTGTAGCAATAAAAACAAAAACTGTAAAAAAAAACCATGAAAACTGCACATTTTAAAAGGCTAAATTGAAGAGGTGCATCTTTACACCGCATTCCATGATTCTGGGGTAATTTTGGGGAGAAAGCCCATTCACATGTTCTAGACAAAAAGGCTCCTGTGGGTTATGGTGCTCCAAAGGGGCTTCTCCTTCATTAGAGTTTTCAAAAGACTTACAAGGGCCCATTCTTAGCATGGCCTTTCATGAACATTTGATCAGATTAGGCCACTTACAAGCAGGGCTTGGATTTCCGCTTTTTTTCCTGCCTTAAATGCCAGAATTTTCTCTCTCTCCATCCTCAGAATCTCCAGACGATGGCGGATCAGATCCTGGAAAGAAGACAAAAGGACGGTTTGGTTCCTCTGTGAATTTAGTGAATATATAAATATATTTTAAATGCTGGTGAGAAACGACGAAAGGCAAGTTTTAAAACATTTCCCCCTCTCCTTTCCAGTACCTTGTGTGTGTAGAAGGGTCTCTCCGCTTTTCTCTGTCTTTATTCCAGTAAAGCATAAGAGACTGAATAGTCACGACATCTAGTTGGAGTCTGGATTTATCACTCCCTGAGGCTGTTCGTAAATGAGTGATTTATAGCATGCTCAAGGAACTTTGTTGGCCAATTTCATAACGTCATCATCATGCAGAACGTCTCCCGCCCTTCCCCCCTTATCCCGCTGTCAGAAAATAGAGAAAGAAATCCGCCAAATCACCCCGGATATTGGTAGTGTTGCGCTATAATTCCACCACTAGATGTTTTATTGATTTAAATGGAAGTTCAAACTCAAGACAGAGATAGAAAGTATTCCAATCAAACCACACAGCCGCCTGTGGAATGAGCTGATTACAATCTCGGGATGAAAATGGAAGCAGAAAAGGGGGGGTGTTAAATGGAGAGAAGCTCTATGATGGAGAAGGGTGGAACATTCCAGTCCTTGAAATGAGAAGTCATATCGCTTGTAAAAATCTTATGAAATCAACAGTGTTAGAAAATATAGTAAGAACCTGAGCCACCCCATTTTGTTTTTGCCTATATTTAGCAATGGCTTCGCACTCAGCGCATGCTCTAATGCCTGCCAGCTTTTGCTTTGTTAAAAGAAACATAGAACAAAGGGTATTTGATGGGATTTGTTGTGATAGATCTTTTCTTTGAAGCTAAGGCAAGAAGACCTTGTAAAAGTTGTGCTACTTCAAAATAGCACAGAGATAACGATTCTGGGCATTCAGCCAGAAAATACTATGCTCTGATTGTAATATAACTGGTTTGCATTCTTTGAAATTTGGTCAAACCTGCTTGGGACATGAGTCTGGGGGTTTGATCCTTCTCATGAGAAAAAATAAAGCTTTTTGTACCTCCGCTTTGACTCTGCTTCGCTTCTCTGGCTGAGATTGGGACGACTCCAGAAAAGAACTCTAAGAGCAACAACAGGATCCAAGTTTGATTTTGTGGATCCAACATTTATGCAGTCCCATCTCGCAGCAATTTGGGGTTGGACTCATTTCAGTGCCCCCACCCTACCCCACTCCTAGAAGCTGCTCCCTCCTCTTCTCCTGTCCTGGCATCTTTCAAAATATGTCTCAGTCCATGTAATGAGGAGTCGTCTTTACCTTGTAGTCCTGGGCAGCCTCCTGCACGGGAACCACGTTGTGAGCTCGGTGCTCCTTGGATCTCTCGCACACCACGCAGATCGGGGCCTCGTCATCCTTGCAGAAGAGCTTCAGGGGCTCCTGGTGCCACTCGCAGACTTTCCACTCTGCCTGCACCGGCAGGCTCAGCTCTTTGGCAATCTCAACCACACTGACCAGCTGCCTGTTTGGCTTCAGCCTTGTCTGCTGAACTCTCCCTCGACATTGGGGGCAGGCGGCTCCTGTGGGTGAATTCCTCCAGCACTTCTCGATGCAGGCGCGGCAAAAGTTGTGCCCGCAGTCCAGCATCACTGGATACGTGAAAAAGTCCAGGCAAACGGAGCAAGTCGCTTCGTCTTGAAGCCTCTTCCAGGCGCTTCCAGCAGCCATGGCGCCAAACAAAGACCAGGACGATGCAAAGAGGGTGAGTTTCGTTTCTCCTGCCTGCTCCTCCTCCCCCTGCGGGCGGGGCTTAGCCTCAGGAAGGATGAGGCCGTTCCTCTTCCTGGAAGGGCTGAAACTGGAGGCAGAAGAGGAGGAGGAGGAGGAGGAGGAGGAGGAGGGGGGACTTGGGGGCTCTTGCCTTCTCCAGAGAACTGTCTTAAAGATGTCTCGAGTTTAAAACACAGCAAGAAGTCTGCACACTGAACAGGAGCACAGGTCACCTAGTCACAGCCTTCCCCACTATGGGGAAATGTATTATTTCAAAGTACAGCAATTATGTCTAAATTGGCATCTATAAATATGCATTCATACATGCAAACATATGTCTTCCTTTGTCCTCTTTTTTTGGAAATGTGTAAGGAGCCACTGAAGGGCAGCGGCTCTGCGAGGCCTCTGAAAGAGGCTTTTCCCACTATCTGGAGCTGACGGGGATTGAGCCTGGGACCTTCTGCATGCAAAGTATCTCTCCACCCCTGAGCCCCAGCCCCAACCCCTGGCATGGAAGGAGAAAAGGGATTCAGTCAGTGAATGCCAACAAAGGACAAAAACTCCAGGTCTGTACCTGATTTTCAATCTTAAATAGGTGTATTCCGGCAATGGATATTCTAGCGGGGGAAAGTACTCTGCACATGCCTAAAAGGACTCTGTTCTTAGAATCACCATCATTTCACAGAAAAAAGATAAGGACTTCCTTGAGTGCGTGTAGGAGACAGTGCCCTGTGGCCCACAGAGATTGGGGCCAACACCAATCAGGCTACAAGTGCATCACAAGCAGGAAAATAAAGTGCATGCAGAGCTGGTCATTTCAGAGAACCAAAAAATAGGTCAAGACATGTACAAGGCAAAGAGTGTAAGATGTTTTGCAGCTCATTGTTATTGTTTAGTTATGTATACCATTTAGAATCTAAAACACTGAAGCCTCTTATCTTAGCCCTACGGTACAGGTTCAAAAGACTAAGAGAAGCGACACGCCCAAGACCAAGTATTGCTATAGGCAGAACATTCTTAATAAATACAGGGTTGGAATTCATGATGTACAAGAGAACATAACCCACCACAGAGCTGAAGAACCTATTATGTAATGGAGCCCTGTATCAAAGTCACCTGCTCCCCCAGTAAGTATGTTTAGCACTGGTGCCTTTTCATGCTTCCCAGTTTGGGGGGGGGGGGGGGGGAATGGAGATAATTTTTTATAGCCAAGTTTCTTTCACATCTTGATGATCATGGCATCTGGGTGAGAAGAAAGATGATGCCTTACTCAGCTATTGAATTATTAACCATTGTAAGAGTTGGTTTGTGTCCGTTTTTAGGATTTATCACATGATCCTATGCATGTTTACTCAAAAGTCAGGCCTGCTCTGTTCAAGTGTCAATTGGGCTTTCTTCCAGGTTAGCGTGCGCAGGTTTCCAGCTTGTTTTGAACTACTTATAGCATATAGTAAGAATCAAGTATATCTGCTGTTAACTTTATGTGATTTCATTTATAGTCTTTACCTTTTCTCCAGGAAATAAAGGTGATGTACAAACCTCCACCTCCATTTTTATTGACACAGAGCATCATCATAAAAGCTCATCTTCGTCCTGTGTGCACCTTTTCTCTGAGACAAGTGTTCCGTCACATTTCTTCCGGTAATTGAGTTGTATTGGGGTTGCTGGGGGTGCAATTTTCTGGTTTGCCTCAGGCAGAAAAATGTCTTGGGCCAGCCTTGGTAAATCAAGATATCTAATTCCATTTGTAGCCCCTCCTCCCCATCCTTTTCCACAGCTTCTTCCATCTTTTTTCTTACCAGGGGAGGGGGGGGGAATCCTTCAAGGAAAAGAAGTAGAAGAGCTGTACAACAATATCTTTTGATCCACAGCACTAGAAAGCACCCAAAACCAGGGGGGGGGGGTCTTGTTGCATTCCCAGAAGCCAAAGTGCCCCCCAAATGCCCAAGCAAGGTGCTTGGGGAGAGGGAATTTGGACTCTGAAGGGGCAATGGTGACCTTTGAGAGGGATGTGTCTCTTCTGTGAGTAACAATGACTGCCCATTAAGTATTTTAAGGTGCGACAAGACTCTTGTTTTTGCTGCAACCCACTTAACACAACTAGCCCACTGGAAATTATCCCAAACTGGAGCTTCTTACCTCAGCAGCCCTGTTCTCATCCTAAATAAGTGCATTTTGGCAATGGGTACCCAGACCCTCAGCATATACCGGAGTATTCTCCATTCTTACTCCCCTAATTGAATACTGACATTCCTTACTCACCAAATGAATACTGACATTCCTTACTCACCAAATGAATACTGACATTCCTTACTCACCAAATGTCCTGCCATGGGAAGGACCTTAGAAATAATTCAGAGGACTTTATGTTGGGGAACAGAAATGATAATTTTTTAAAAAATTGGAGACAAGAACAATTGGAAGAGAAACCTTTAATGAAATTTAACATCTCAATACATTAAAACAGATACAAAACATGTTCACAGACATTGAACAATAGAGGAACCAAAATCCTCTTAAAAAATAACATCTGGCTCTGCCTAGCTATTAACTACAACTCTTGCAGTTCAACTGTAGAAATGGGAATGTCTCCTCCTTCGGAATGACATCCTTCTGGATTGGCGGAGTTTTCCCTGCCCCTTCAGGACTTAGGTAAATAGACATATTTGCTGACATTCTACTATAAATAACAAGCAAAGTGGTTTCTTTTGTTCAGGTAGGCCTTTGGCAAATAATCTGAACCTCCATCTATGCCTAGGTCTTTTGAAGTTATTATGTATTTTAAATGTTTTAATACTGAAACATGTTTAATTATATTTTTAACTTTTGTATATTTTAACTGTTATGTTTTAATTTTGTAAAGCCGCCTTGAGGCCCAGCATTGGACAAAAGGTGGGATACTACTACTACTACTACTACTACTAACAACAACAACAATAATGATTTGGCCTAGATTCCACCTCTTTCAATGGATGGGTTTTGGTGCATCTACACAGCTGGGGGGTGGGGGGCAGGCAGTGGCATGAGAAAAGGATCCAGGGGGCTGGAACCCAGGCTGACTAGTGTGACCTCTATGTACAACTCTGCTTGTGTTCAGAATGGATGGAGGCCTAAAGATTGTCAGCGTGTTCCTGCCTTTGTGTTCTTAAAATGATTTTATGTATAACTTAGTTTGCTCACAAAATTATCATTATATTTTAAAACTTTTAAAAGTAAACTCAGTAAATTTGTAATTACTGTCTGAGTAGATTAGAATATTAAGTGACTGCTACAGCATCAGATACACAGGACTCTATAGAACAAAACCCTAACTGTAAAAATGCACATTTACTGTAGAGAACACACCATGATGACTTAAGTCACATGTTGGGAGACAGAGCATAAATGTCTCTCAGTAAAATATACTTTAGATCAATAATCTTAATAAGGACTAAAAGAATTAACTATGCTGAGAATCTTACAGAGAAGATTAAAAACTATTTCCCCCCATGGCTTCATTATTTCCAGACATTTTACACCTCTAGTCGTTCCATAAAACTGTTCTTATTACATAGTTTTTAGAAATCATGTTGTGGAAAGGCTTGGTAACAATATATAAATTGTCTTAAATTCTTTGTCTTAAATTCTAAAAGACAATATTTCATAATCCATATGCATAAAAGAAAATATTTCCTAATTTATAATTAAATTTAAAAGAAAATATTTCATAGTTTTTTCACTTTTTTGGGAAAAAAATTAAAATGGTCCTCGGGGGGGGGGGGGAACGTTTCCCCAAATTTTTCCAGTTTTATTTCTGGGCCTTCACATAGCTAGTCGTGGGTGGCTTGTCAACCACCTCAACCACCCACCCTTCCCGGATTTGCAGGTAACAATAAAGTGCAGTGTGCCCCCTCTGCAACCGGGATTAGTCAAAATGGCTACCGGTGCCACAACATAAAGCCGCGCAGGGAAATTCACCCACAGTGGCTTCTAGCTACATGTGAACCAGGCAAATGTCCCTTCCCTCTCCCCACATTTATCATCCTGGTCTGGAAATTAATCATATTGGAGCTGTCAGATAGATTTGACTCCCTTAAGGGAGACTGAAGATAAATGTATTCGGAAAAAGGAGCGTTGAAATACCCCCTCTTTTATTGCACTTAAAGTGGCTTGGAGGTTGGGGAAAAGGCTTCCTAACTGGCACAAGGGTTGAAGGATCAGTGCTCAAAATGGCACTGTAAGATGAACCATCCAATTTGCACCATAAAAATTCATCGCTGAAGGCTGAAGGTACAATACAACTCCAGATGTAAATTGGTTCCACCGACCGCCACCTTTAGATCACCTCAGGGAGAGAGCATCAGGGGCTCTTCTCCAAGCACAAATAGGAAGGGGAGGACAGTCTCCCCATAGAAGAAGACATCTGAGTGGACGTAGAGCAGGCCTGAGGTATCGGCATTTAAAAATGCCACCTGGCCCCCCTCATAGTTCAGATTCACTCGGATCTTTGTGGGCTCCTGAAGCAGGGTGAGAGGAGGATCCCCGTGGCAGGTGGAGATCCTGTACACATCGCCCCATTTCCCCATCCCCCAAATCCCTTCCTCAGGAAGGAAGTTCACCACACTCTCCCTCCTCACAGACTCACTGACGACTCCCACCACCCAAATTCCTCTACGCGCCACAGTGACTTCCCAGAAGTGTCTGCCTGCTCTGAATCCCTCACGGCCCAGGACGAAAGGGTACAAATCAAATCGCTTCGGATTCGCCGGCAGATCCTGAACTCCATCTCCGACCCACACACTTTTGCCATCCTCGGACACGAGGAGACAGGGGTGCGCTGTGTCTGGATCCAGAATGACGTTTGCTGTTGCAGAGCAGGGGAAGGGAGTGGGCAGGAGAGAGAAGATAACCAGAATCAGTCAACAAACTTCCTGGGCCCAAACTTACTGCAGGAATCACATTCCCTCTCAACACAGTAGGACTTCTTTACCCTGCATTTGGGATTGAGAGACTTCTCAGCCATGATAGTTTAGTGGAGCCTCCATGTAAAGGGGTTGTATATCTCTGAGCAGCCTTGGATACACAAAAGTCCACAAAACCCACAGCCTTTTATTATTACCCAATATGTTCCCATGTACTTCACTGAATGTTTTGCACTTCCATTTCCCATCAGCCACAGGGCAGCCTGGCCAATGGTTAGGAATGCTTGGAATTGCAGTCCAAAACATTTGGAGGGCAGTAGAATTGGGGAAAAGTCACGTTTAGGGCACAATCCTCTGCATGTTTAGACAGAAAAAAGTCCTGCAATTCCCAGCATGCCCCTCTGGCTGGTCATTCAGAGTAGATTCTCCTCACCTGCACACCACCAAACAAATAGCCATTTACCAGCCTGCCTCTGAAAACCTGATGCTGAGGAGAAAGGATGATGCCATCGCTCTGCTTGTGAGAGCTTTACAGAGATGCGCGCCTGGCTGTGGTGGGAAACCTCATACCTGCAGTCCCAATCTGGTCCTCTTGAATTATCCGAATGGCTACTCCCCTTTCCCCTAGTCCTGCCTCTTAAACTGTGGGTTTCCTGGCTTTTTGGCAGTTTCTCCCCCCCCCCCCCCCCCAATTCTAAACAGGTTGAAATGCCTCTCCTAAGGCTTTAGTTCCAGGCAGTTAAGAGCTTCAGGGTAAAAGATGCAGTATTTTTGACCCTGCCCCCTTTGCCTCCAACCCACCAAAATTGGAATGGCTTCCCAAAAGTCCCAAAATTCAGCCCTTGGCTGAATTCATCATTCCTGGACTAGATGGTCCCTTGCTCTGTTGTAGCAGGGCCATTCTTTTATCCTAATGTCAAAGGGGCATATTTAAAACCACAGAAACATCAAGATGAGCACAAAACCAGTGTGACAGACAGTGTGGTGCAGTGGCTAGAGTGTTGGGACTGGGATTCAGGAAATCTGGGTTCTAGTCCCCACTTGGCTGTGGAAGCTCACTGGGTGACTTTGGGCCAGTCACTGACTCTCATCCCAGTCTACGTCACATGGTTGTTGTGAGGATAAAATAGAGTTGAGGGTTACGCATGCTGCCTTGGATTCCTTGGAGGAAAAAAGATGGGATATAAATGCAATATATAATGAATAAATAAAACCACTGCCTTGTTCTGCTTTCCAACTATTCATAACTCATCTGTTGATGGTTCCAGCATCTCCATGACAGAGCTGGTGAGCATTCCTCCCTATAAATTGGTCCTCCTTGAAATCTTATAACTTACCTTGTTTAGGTGCAAGTCCTGCTACTAGATATTCTGAGGAAGGAAAAAAGAACAGAGATTAAGCATCCTTTGGACTATCATGCTTATAAACAAATCTACTCAGCACAAAGCAAAAATGGAAAACCTACTTGATATCATTATGGCACAATTGTTTCCTTATTTCAAGCAAAAGCTTATGACCATGCTGAAACAAGTCTGGGAAAGGGGGAAATCCTTCCCTCAGCTTCTTGTTTCAAAACATTCACATTTGCTTTTTCAGACTGCAATTTTCTTTCTAATTAAGCCTAATACTGGATTTGAAAAAATGAAGAATAAAAGTATCAAATTTGGCAAGCTCGTGTGCTTATTGCTTTAAAAGTTATCAGCTCAACATGGCTATTCAAAAGTGAGTTCCTTTGAGGTGGGACTGACTTCCTAGGAATACGGTGCAGCGTAACGCTCTGATCTGGCTAAACCTAATTGCGACAAAGTCCAATTGAATCAATTAACTTGGCCAGAAGTTAGTCTCAACTCCTGAGGATGATCAGAGGACTGGAAACAAAGCCCTATGAGGAGAGATTGAAAGAACTGGGCATGTTTAGCCTGGAGAAGAGAAGACTGAGGGGAGACATGATAGCACTCTTCAAGTACTTGAAAGGTTGTCACACAGAAGAGGGCCAGGATCTCTTCTCGATCATCCCAGAGTGCTGGACGCAGAATAATGGGCTCAAGCTACAGGAAGCCAGATTCCAGCTGGATATCAGGAAAAGTTTCCTGACTGTTAGAGCAGTACAACAGTGGAACCAATGACCTAGAATGCTGTGGGCTCTCCCACACTAGAGACATTCAAGATGCAGCTAGACACCTATCTGTCAGGGATGCTTTAAGGTGGATTCCTGCATTGAGCAGGGGGTTGGATTTGATGGCCTTATAGCCCCTTCCAACTATACAATTCTATGACTGATACTTTTACATTGTTGTGTTTTTTTAAAAAAATGTGAGAATGCAATTCTGAGCTAAAGTTGCAGGAGCAATTTTGTCCTTACCACATTGAACTACAGTCATCTTCTCAACCAGAACTTAAACCGCACATTGCCCTGGCCCTGCTAACATTACAAACACAATCCACTTCTGGGTCAACGTAATCTTAAGTATAAAAGTGTTGTAGCCATTCTTCCATTACCTTTGAATGACCCTATGATGCCCTCCAGAAAGGGAATGACATCGCTACATTCCCAGAGACCCCACTTCAACATGGGATAAAAATCCACTCGATTGTCACAGGTGTCAAGCTCCTCAAGCCTGGAAAGGAACAATGAAAACCAACAATCCAATTTAGAATCCCCAATACAACAAAAGGCATCAACATTTATAATTTATAACGCTTCTTTAATCCAGTGGTAGGTGCTGCACTTATTTTAAAAAGAGTCCATGCCAATGCCTTATGCCCCAGTCTTGCAAGACAGGTGTCATGGTCCCGGTCCCAGAACCTTCATCCTCAGAGGACCCCAACCCCTCTTCCTCAGAAGAGACTCCTGGGTTAATGGCTCAGGGAGAGGACACGGTTACAGAAAGGAGTCACAAAGCTTCCCCTTCCCCAGGACTAAGTTCTGAGTGTGAGTCCAAAGAATATCCTTATTTTCACCTGTGAAAATGCTGCAGTGGGTGGAGCGAGTCCTACATTCTCCCCGCAAGAGCCTTAGTGAACCACGTTCTTCATACACTATCCATCCCCTTTCCCAGCCTCAGGAAGCATGGAAGGAAATGAGTAAAATCCACTTACCTCTCCAAGACGCTTCTAATGTTCTAGAGGGGGAAAAGAGAAAGGGGTTCAATGTCTGTAACTGGCCATGCTACGAAAACTGCACACACGCATGCGCACACCCAGGCCCTGAGAGGTGACACACTCTGGCCTTTTGATGATCAGCTGTTGTTCTGTTGTCAGGGTTCTGATAAGCAGTCATCATACAAGGACTGGAGTGGGAGGGTGTATCTTCATAAAGTACGTGTAAGAGGAAATCTTCGTGACATTATTAAGTCAACAGGCAAAGCGGAGACTGGAGCAGAATGCAGAAGCGTAGGCCAGGGACCAAATCCAGCCCTCCACAGTTCTCCAGGCCACACCCCCTTCCCCATAACCACCAATTGTTTGGGATGTCCCAGCTTTTGTGTAGCTCCCCCACCCCAATTCTAAAAGCTTGAAATTATCATTATAACCTATTTAATAGATTTATATACCACTGATGGCCAATCAGGGTGTGGCCAGGGATGAGGAGGGGGCGTGCTGCATGCAAATATCAGAGGGGGGGTCATTATGCATGAGCCATATTTGCATTATTCATGAGCCCCTCTCCTCTGTGATGAGGGGACCGAGGGGCAGAAAAGCGGGAAAAGAGGACTACTAGCACCCATGGCAACATGGGCTTTACTCTAGTACTTTCAGGAAGTAGTAGATGTTTCCTAAAGGAAGAGGCATGCCAAAAATGAGAAGGCACCATCCCTGAAGGAGTACGTAAGAGAACCAGTTCTGGATCAGACCATGGGTCCATCTTAGCCAGTATCCCACAGCCAACAGGCACCTCACAAAGGTCACATGATGGGCATGAAGGCAGCACTATCCGATTTAAGAGAAGGTGAAACCTGCAACAAATTGCTATAGCATGGAGTTCTCCCGTTCCAAGTGTCACTAAGCTAGCCATGCCCTTTTGTAGAAACTCCATTCCATTCCCTCCACCCCCTGCCCACCCTCCTCCAACAGACACTTAGCATATTGTGTCCGCTGAAGATGCACAGTCCTCACTGGGGTGTTTTCAGTATTTCTTCTCTTTTTTAAACAAAATTGGGAGGGGGACGTACATTTGCTACCCCCACCCCCACGCCTGCCAATGCCTCCCTCTTCTGTACAGATGAGCCCATTTTGGCTAAATAAGGAACAGTACTCAGAGGAGGAGCTCCCTGTTAGTACAAATGTGCTTGGACCACAATTCTCAGCATTCTTGACCATTGGCCATGCTGGCTGGGACTGATGGGAGTTGAAGTCCAAAATATCAGGAGGGCAAGAGGATGAGAGAAGGCTAGTATACAGCAGCATTCCTCAGCCTGTCATGCAAATTGGGGGTGATGGGAATTGTAGGGTACCAGGCTGGTAAATAGGATATCCAGTTCAAAATAATCCACCATGAGGGTCTCTCCAAAATCCCAACCCGTCAGAGTGTTATCAGCCTCCTCTTACACCGGAGGACTCCAGGTTTCAATTCTGTGACCAACCTGATCCCAAACATTGGCCAGAGAAGAAGCAGCTGCAGGGAGCTTGCCTCAGCCCTCCCTGCCAGAAGTTGCAGCGCCTGGCCTCATCCACCGACCAGACAACCAAGGGCCGCTGGAAGCCTGCACCCCCTACTTCCCAAAAACAACATCTAGCCCCAAACATTGGCCAGAGAAGGAACAGCTGCAGGAAACTTGGTTCACCTTCCATGCCATAAAGACAGCCTGTAAGAACTGGAGCCTGAGTTCTGCTGTTTCTCCTCCTCCCTCCCAATCACTTTTCCTTTTGTGAGGTGTCTTTCAGATGGCAAGCCTGATGGCATGTACTCTCTCGTTATTAAGCTGCCTGTAAGCCTTTTTTGGCTGAAGATAGAGGTAAAAATACTGTAAATAAATGGATAGATGGCCCAGCTCCTAATAGGGGATGGTTTAGGACTAAAATTCTCTCCCACCTACAAGGATTAATTATTCCCATAAATCCAATACAACCCTTCTCATTCTGTTGCCCACTTTTCCAAGTTCTCTGGAGGTTTAAAATAGCTGAAATTTCCATTCCTGCTCTGTTTTCCCAGCCCCACCTGTTCTCTGAGCTTGAATTCAGCCAGCTACTGTGAGCAGGCCCGTCTAGCCAAATCACAATCTTTCCTGGGCTCATCACATCCACACTCAGGCGGATATGCTGTCCTTTTTCGAACATGACTAGCAGCGTATTTTTCGGCTCCACGGTTTGTTTGTTTTAAAATGAAAGTTTAACTGATTTTAATGGTCATAGAGTGTTTTAAATTGCTTTGTTTAAACTTACAGTTTTAGCTAAAGTGTGAGTCAGGAAAGCTGTAAATGTTTTGGCTGCTTCAAGGTCAAATCTGCTCAAGTTCTAATCAGCTGTGAGGAGGCTCAGTGAGAGCTCTCGGTGTTTGGACTGTGTTTGGAATTCTTCTGATAGACTTTACAAATATACATACACAAGCTGCAGCATCTTATGTGAACTCCTGTCTCATTGCTTTGTGAATTTCGTGGACTTCTACTATTGTTTATCGAGTGGAGGACGTTGCAGAGTGGCGTTGTTTGATTTTTACCATCTACCTGCGACGAGCAGTAAGAGAAAGAGACTGAGAGACCAGCCAGAGTCCCCACCATTCTGCTGTGAAGGCTGCATACCAACATATTTGATTCGGAGGAAAAAATAATTGTTTATAAAACCATATCTTGGTTGCAAGAAACAGCACAAACAGCCCATCAAAAGCATCATGAAAGAATTTAAAAGAGCCAGGAATACCGATACTGACGAGGAGCTGGAATTACCAACCCCCAAGCAAAGCAAACTGGACCACTATTTTTTGCCATCGACTAAAAAACAAAACGTCTCCGAGTTTACAGTTCCGGTGGCAAATCGCTTTGAACCATTGCTTTCAATTGAAGATGAGGAGACACACTGTGAGTCCAAAAAAGCAGGGACAAACAATGGGGACAATCTCGCCAACGGAATCAAATACATCTCTCATGGGGAAATGAATCTATGGGATGTGTTAGAAAAGCAAACTATGCTAATCAGTCAGGCAGTTCAGAACATATATAAACAAATAGATTTTGTTATCAGGAAGTGGGATATTATAGCTCAGGAGTATAGTGGCATTCTGACACATACCAGAGGAGGCTGTCAGCCTAAGAATGAAGATAGAACTATGGTTTCCACAGCTAGATCAGCTACAAACAAGGGAGCAATGTCTCTGAATACCATGAGTACTGTAGTATTTCAACCTTGTGATTTGATTATTGATGTTTATCCCCTTACAGGATTCTCACCCAAATGGAACTCTGTGTTTTGGGCCAAGCATCATTTGCAATTACTGCCGGGTTTATCAGCAGGCAACATAGATCTAAAATCAGTGCAGAAAATCTTAGATAATGGTCACTCACAGAGAATGATTCTTTCCTTTGAATCCAAAAGGATTCCATCTCTAATGATGGGAACAAAGCCCAAGTTAACTCACTCAGGAGTGTTTCCTAATCGGTACTTTGTAGATACAGCAATAAAATCCCTATTACCATTGGGGAAGGGGGACAGTAAGAAAGCAATATCCCCATTACAGTCTTTATTGCCTTCTAAATATTCCCCAATACCCTGTGAGGATCTCACCCAAGGGAAAGGCTTAATCCAAATATCTGCGGAAAATATTCCAAATGATCATAAGACTTTAGAGTCAGCTGCCCAATTAATTAATAAGGAAACTGCCTTAGGCAGTAAAAGTGGAAACACCCAGCTGACAGGCTGGTCAGAGACTGTTGAATATAATCTTCCACTCTCATTTGCTGATTCACCTAAAAGAAATAATCAAGGGGAAATACACAGATTAACCAAGTTACAGGTTAGCTTGGACTGCATCGCACAGCTGAGCCATCCCAACGATGCTGCAACTGATCAGAATCAATCCCATGCTAAAGTGATTGAACCAGATTGCATAGTCAAAAGAATGGCTAACACTGGCAAGTTCCAACTTGTTGATGCAGATCTGCAAATCCAGTTTCCTCTAGAATTTGAGCTATCAAACTCAAATAACTCAGATGATATAACCAATACCAATTGGCTAAATTACCAAATCCTCAATACATCAGAGCTAGGCACCTCCCTGACAACACCCATGGTTACAGGTAGCCCAAAACAAGTTCCACCAGCAAAGGAAAATGGATGTGTTTTTTTAGACATAGACTCACTAAACAGCGTGGAAGTTCTAGCTATAACACCTTAAGTAATACAAGTCTAAAACTACTATCTTGGAACATCGCAGGATGGACCTCTAAGCAAAACAATGATCAATGCTTGAACTTTTTGGGCCAATTTGATATTATTTTATTGCAAGAAACATGGCAAAAGGAACCTATACAGTTGAATGGATATAAGTGCCACTGTTTGGCAGCAATGCCCTCTGATAAAGGGGGTAGGGCCAAGGGTGGACTAGCATGTTTTGTTTCTACAGGCATTAAGGTAGATATAACTTTTATAACTCCTTGTAAGCCATTAGCAGTTGCTGTGCTAATCAAGTGTGCAGAAATACATCTAATAATAGATGTATTTCTGCCCAACTAAACTGGCTGTGGATAATACGTGGATGAGCTTAGATAAATATATAGAGTATCTAGGATCTTTGTATCCTGCTGCAGTATTTGTAATAGCAGGGGATTTTAATGCACGAATTGGAACAAATGATCTAAAATTATATGCCTCCTTTTGTCGTGTCCTAGACTTGGACACATTAGAGGGTCAGGACACTTTTCGTGTTTCTAAAGACAACAAGTTTAACTATGCAGGATTCAAATTGGTCCAATTCATAAGACAGAGAGATTTGCAGCTACTAAATGGCACAGCCAAAGGGAATCAGAGAGGGGAGTATACCCATTTCTCAAATCAGGGTGGAAGCGTAATCGATTATATACTGATTTCAAGACTAATTTCCAGGTTCCTTGCCCACTTTGAGGTTGGCACCTACACAGAAAGTGATCATTTACCATTAACTATGACACTGGAAAATATAATAGAGAATAATACATGTTTACAATCCCAATATATTACCAACAGAGACTTAGGAGTGACTGGTAATAAGAGAATAAAGTGGACTCCCAAAACAGATCTAGCTCTGTCCCAACTTTTGCAATCAAAGGATTTCAGTACTTTACATGCTGCAATCCTTTCTGAAAAATCACCCACTGAAGCCATATGGGGATTTCAGGATCTGATTGATGGATTACAAGTATATTTAAAAACAGAAGCTAATCCAGGGCCGAGAAATACAATCGTGAACTCAAGTTGGTATGATAACGAATGCAGAATGGCCAAAAGCCATATGATTAGAACTTACCGAAAATATAGAAATACCAATTCTGTTTCTTGGTTGAGGGAGTACATAATAAGTCGGCAGAAATACAAAGTATTGATCAAAAAGAAAAAATGGCAGGATGGAACAACTGCCTGGCAATCACTGGTGAAAGCCTCTCATGCTAAAGATAGTTGTCTTTTTTGGCGCACCATGACAGGACTACTTGACAGGGCTTGCACCTATCCACTATGTGTAATTAGACCAGATGAATGGACATTTTACTACCAGGCACTGTTCTCCGATAGTGACATGTGCAAGGGGAAGGCCCATCAGTCTAGGGAAGCCCCAAATAATCTACCACAATGGCCCCCTGTATCAACAAATGAGGCTAAGGATCTTATTTCCCAATTAAAGATAAATAAAGCACCCGGAATAGACTTCATACCACCAGAATTATTAAAAATCTAATATCAGTTGGTGGGCCCCAATGCTGGTCACTGTATTCACTCATATTGATTCAACAGGAATAATACCCAAGGCATGGGATACAACTATAATTGTCCCCTTACACAAGAAAGGTCCTAAAACTGAACCAGCAAATTACCGTCCAATTAGTTTGCTGAGTGTAATTAGTAAATTGTATGCAAAACATCTATACAATAAGTTAATTAACTGGATGGATGAGGAGAATATCCTGTCAGATGCACAAGCCGGATTTCGACAAGGTAGATCAACTATAGACCATTGCTTGGTTTTGAACCATCTAATTGACAAATATGCAAAAAAAAACCAAAGGAGTGTTATACGCTGCTTTTATTGATTTAAAAGCAGCATTTGACTCAATCTCTCGCTCAAGACTTTGGGAAAAACTGGCATCTACATCTATAGATAAAAGATTAGCGTTTCTGATCAGATGTCTGTACAGCAATACATGGCTGAGAATACGTTGCACAATGGATGGTGGTCTGACAGACTCAGTCCCATCCTCTAAAGGGGTCAAGCAAGGCTGTATTCTGGCCCCTGTTTTGTTCAATTTTTATATTAATGATATTGTTGAATCCTTATCATCTTCAAACTTTCATGCCCCAAAAATAGCCACAAAGGAGATCTTTATCTTAATGTATGCAGAGATGCAGTAATCCTATCGCGGACCAAAGTGGGATTAAGGAGGTTGTTAAGGGCATTCTCTATGTACTGCCAAAAAGAACATCTCATAATTAATTACGATAAAACGAAGGTAATGGTCTTTGCCAGGCACTATAAACCACATAAATGGCACCTGAATGGGCACCTTATTGAGCAAGTTAAAGTATTTAAATATCTGGGAATAGTATTCCAATATTCTGGAATATGGACAGCTCAGCAAGATTACGCAATTGAAAAAGCCACAAGAAGCACTAGAATTTTATTGAGATTTTATCGAACAAAGGGACGTAACTTTATTCCAGTGGCTCTCGAAGTTTTCAAAGCCAAGCCAACAGCTCAACTGCTCTTTGGGATTCCAATTTGGGCCAAAACCAATCTAAAAACATTGGAGGTAGTGCAGTCCAAATTTCTTAGGCAAATTTTTGCAGTACCTAATTGTGTTCCTAATGCCGCTTTAAGGCTTGAAGCTGGTGTTAATTCCATTTACACACAGGTCTGGACGAGGACACTTATTTACTGGGTGCTGCTGCATTTAACTGCCACGGGTCTACTCCCTTTGTTATTGAGAGATTCCCACAAAAGCAGCTGGATGAAAGCTGTGAATAAGAGGCTAAATTTAGCAGGCTTTTCAGCTCAATACTTATTAGGACTAGGTTTCTTTAAAGCTAAGGAAGTATTGAAACAACGGTTATCAGACATTGAACTACAAAATAGCTTGTCCATAATGAGGAAATTGTGCCCTTACCTCAAACAGTCTACATTCAGTTCCTCAGATAAGACACCAGTCTACTTACAGCAGCTTACATACCCTAAACATAGAGCGGCTTTCTCAAAAGCACGTTTTAATGTACTTCCTTCGGCAGTTCTCGAAGGCCATTATAAGAGAATCCCATATCAAAACCGGGTCTGTGTTTGTGGAGATGGAAATATTAACCGTTGCCCATGTGCTGCTATTTTGTTCTTTGTATAGACATACTCGTGAAGAGTTAATTACCCCCTTACTACTGCCACATCCAGGGCGTTCAACTGATTATTATGTGAACTTCCTCCTTGAGGATTCTAATAGATTGGTCACAGCACAAACTGCAAAATTTTTAGTAACTGCTATTTAAACGAGGGAAGCAATCACATCCGGAGCTCCGAATTGAATAAATCCAGTTCCAACTGCATTTAATGCTTTTATTTGCTTGGTGCCACTGAGTATATTTATGTTGAGGATTCCCACCCCTGAATATGGGACATTTTACTGTCTGCTTTTTGTATCATGCTTATTTTACTGTTATAAATTGCAATGGCTATTCGCTCGATGCAAATAAAATTTGATTTGATTTGACCTGTCCTTTTTCTCTTGGATGCACCTGTTGATATCAGACCTGGTTTTCAGCATCGCAAACTGGTCCTCTTCACTTCTAGAGGTGAAGGCAGCACACAGTCAAGTTTCCACTCGGAGGAGCCGCTGACTTACCTGCAGGAATTCATTCGGAGGCTGCTGACGTATCTCCTCCATCTCATGGATCGCGTTTTCAAGAGAAGACTGTTCCCTAGAGAGTATGGCCAGGTGCTCATCCTTTTTCCTCGTAACCTCCTTCTCCACCTCTTCGATGTTGTTCAGAAGATGCTTCTCTTGGTCTTCCAGAAAGTAATGTAGGTGTCCGAACACAGTTGCTGTTTCTCTCCTATAAGTTTCTATTACTTTCTGGAACAATCAGATGGAAAAGAGAAGCGCCGACCAAGGTCAGAAATTATTTATTTATCAATTATATTTATGTCCCGCTTTTTTTTTCTTGCAAGGAACCCCAAGGTAGCTTACATGGTCCTCCTCACAACAACCCTGTGAGCTACGCCCACCACTTCTAGCCCTTTGCTCACCTATATCAGCAAGAGATTCAGGTGATGATGGGCAGCCAGGTAGGTTAGGGGACTGGCCCAAAGTCACCCAGTGAGCTTCCATGGCCAAATAGGGATTAGAACCCACATCTCCCGAGGCCCAGTCCAACACTCTAACCACCACACCACACTGGCTCCCATCAACATGAGCAGACTCTGCAGCAGCAAGAAATGGGTGACAAAGGCCTGTTGGAAGGCCACTTCTGGTGTTTTTTGACAGTGACTGATCCAGCTGCCATGTCAACTGTCAAGTATAGGTTTCAGCAAGTTGTAGTTAGATTTAATTAGAACTAGTTTAGAATGTTTGTGCAAGTTTATCTCTGTCAGGATTCTCAGGGAAAGCATTCACTTCTTTTCTCTCTTGGCTTTGAGCCATTTAGAGTTCCCTGGAAAACTGACAGAATATTTAGAAAGGTGTGGTGGTCTCCTTGTTGAAGGAGTCACTCAGATTGTAGCATCACCTTGGTGGGCTGAGCAGTGCCACCTTGTTTGGACACAGGCATGATTTACAGGCCAGAACCCTGTCTGTCAAGTAGTTTTGAACAAGCTTACTTTTCTCTTCACAAGCTGGAACAAAAGCGAAGAGCCTTTGCTAAGATTATCTTTCAACTCATGGCCCGAAATCCTTCTCTGTTTGGATCTATTATCGTTTAGGATTTTGAAAGCACTCTGCATATGGACTCCCTCCTATTTAGACCTTGGATTTCTAAGAACTGTGCCATGAAAAGTACTGTGACGCTTTTCATAGACTTGAACTCTAAACAGTTCAAAGCCGGGGGGGGGGGGGGATAAACACTTTCCCTAAAAATCCTGACAGAGATAAGCTTGCACAAACATTCTAAACTAGTTCTAATTAAATCTTAACTACAACTTGCTGAAGCCTCTACCTAACATCAGCAGAGAAAGACTGACGCCAGGGGTGGGCAACTCCTGGCCCTCCAGATGATGTTGGCCTAAAACTCTCACCATCCCTCATTTTTGGCTATGCTGGCTAGGGCTGATGGAAGCTGTAGGCCAAAACACCAGTAGGGCCAGAAATTGCCCACCCATGGCTTACAAAGATCCACTTTTACAATATGTTTTCATTTCTCCTTGTAGGGAAGATCAACGCCATTCCAAATATAGGTTCTAAAGAGCAAATCTGCCTTGTAGCTTTTGCTTTTCTGTTCACTTTCCCCCAGTTACTGGCTCCAGTACTTACAACAATCTTGTCACTTACACACAGTTTTTGGCTTTCCTTTATTTCATCCACTTTAGATGTCAGAATGTTGTCTTTCTCGTCCCTAAAAATCTTCATGCGGCTGTGGATATAAATCTGAACAGAAGGAAGTTCCTTATTAGAGGATTGCTCTATATACAGATCAGCGTGAGAAAGAGTGGGAGCAAGACGTTAGACAATATCCTTTCTTCTGCCCCTACATTCCAGCATATGGGGGAATCACCCACATTTACTTATATACATTCATTTAAAACATTTCTTGGCTGCATGTCTGGGCAGAAGCCCTCCCATGGTGGCTTACAGCAGTAAAATACATTAAAAATGCACAACAGCCCTGTTCAGGTGACACATTAAGCCACAGTGGTTAAACATTCTTAGCTAAACATTATGGCTTAGCATGTCATGTGATCCATTCCTAACCGTGGTGGCTACATAACCATGTTTTAAACTAACCATTTGCTGCAAAAGGGCTAGCAGCCTAACCATGGTTTAGTGTGTTGTCTGTTCCATTGTAGCCTACAGGGCAGGATGAAGATTTCCAGCCACGGAGTTCAGCATCTGGCCCATAGAACTTCCAACCGATCCCCTGCAGAAATTGCTGCTGTAATCTATCAGATTTAGCTGTGAGGATTCCAGCACCCATTGAGTACTGTCGCATGATGTCCCCGTGAAAGTCCTGGGAGAAGTGGCTGCTCCTACCAGAGCCCACAGAGTCATAAGAACATAACATAAGAAGAGCCATGCTGGATCAGACCAAAGGTCCATCTAATCCAGCACTCTGTTCACAATGGCCAACTAGCTGTCGACCAGGAACCCACAAGCAGGATATGGTGCAACAGCACCCTCCCACCCATGTCCCCCAGCAAATGGTTTATATAGGCTTACTGCCTCTGATATTGGAAGTAGCACATAACCATCAGGACTAGTAGCCATTGATAGCCTTCTCCTCCAGGAATTTATCCAACCCCCTTTTAAAGCCATCGAAATTGGTGGCTGTGGCGATACCCCACATTTCTGTTCCCTTAGGTATGTCTGGAGGAGTATGTTTAGAGAGCTCGGAATGTTAGACTGAGTGGGTGTGGCTAGTGATGCTGGATAAGGGAGTGGGGGGAGTTTATTAGTTAGTCTGTGGGCAGTCAGTCTGTCAGATTGTTGGGAGTCTGTCTGTGGTGGTTAGTTCGGGTTTGTAGGTGGCTGAGTATGTTAAGATTTTATTTGGTTTAAATGTAAAGCAAATTGGTTTTTTCTGCAACTAAGTAAAAAGTAAGAGTCATGAGATGACTGATATCTCAAGTACTCTGTACAGTTGCCAAATCAAGGGCAGCTGGTAAGCACTAAAGACCAAGGTCATTTGGTACTCTTCTCTGTGTGCTGGAAAGCATAGCAACACATGGGGAGATATGCAGCCAACGCTGTGATAGGCCCACAGTGCTATAAAGGGACAGCATGTGGTGAAACAGTGTGGGACGTTGTGGTGGATGGTGGATGATACTAGATGGTGGTTTATGTTGTTGGCTGAGAAGGCTGAAGATATTAGATGAATGTTTTTCTTCTATGTAAATACTTGTAAAGTAAACTTAGTATATTAGTTTGAAACACTGCTGTGTCTGAGTGTTTTCTGGCTACCAGGACATCTGTCTGCTACCAGTGAACTCTGCTGTTATTCCGCTGCTGTGTGTTTGCACTCTGTTCATGCTCAGAGAGCACAGTGCATCACAATCTCTGACAGAGTATGAGAAGACTATGTGAGAAAGGAACAGATATAAGATTGTAGAGATTTAAGATTATTAGTATTAGGATTGTTATTACTAGTATTATTAAGAATAGGCAAGTTTTAAACTGAATTTGAAGAAACTATGGACTGTAAACGACAATAAACATTTTCTTTATTTTGCTACCATAAACCACGCGTCAGCTTGGCTTTGTCACCTGCTCTACTGGTTCCCAAATACACAAATTATATTAAACCTTTAGCCCAGTATATTCACAGCAGAACCTATTCTCCAAGTCTTTGCCTTGTTCCCTCACAGAGAGGGGAAAGGTAGTGTTATTTTGCCCTTCCCTCAGGCTTATTCAAGTGGTGGCGCTTGTCCTGAGAAGGGGGGCTCACGACCGGGCCTAATATATAGGTGGTGTGGTGGCACAATGGCCATCACCACATCTTATGGTAGTGAATTCCATAGCTTAACTTTGCACTGTGTGATGAAGTCCTTCCTTTCATCTGTCCTGAAATCTCCCACCAATCAGCTTCATGGGATGAACCCATTTCATTCTAGTATTATGGGAGAGGGAGAAAAATGTCTCCCTGGCTACATTTTTCACACCATGCATACTTTTGTATACCTCTATTAGGTCTCCCCTTAGCCTCCTTTTTTCCAAGCTAAATAATCCCAGCTGTTGTAACCTTCCCTCAGAGGGGAGATGCTCCAAACCCTCGATCATTTTAGTTGTCCTTTTCTGTACTTAAAGCTCTTTCTAAGGAGAGGCAGGTCAACCTTTTTAGAATGGGGTGGGGGGACTGCACAAGTCAGAAACCCATGAAATGATTGGGAGGGTTGGGGAAAAGGGTGTGTGGCCATTGGACAGGGTGTGTGGTCTTCTGAGGAATCTTGGCAGGTCAGATTGCAACTCCCAGAGGGCTGGATCTGTACCTCTGCTCTAAATGGGCAATCATGCCAAAATATTGTCCATGGCTCATTCTTACCTTGTACTCTCGGGCTGCCTCGTCCACAGGCAGCACACGGTGGCTTTTGTGTTCCTGGGATGTGTCGCAAGCCATACAGAACGAGCTTTGATGGTCCATGCAGAAGTGCATCTGGGGTTCCTGGTGCCTCTCGCATTGCAACCCTTTTTCTTCCACCTCTTTTTTTGCAGGCAAGCCCCAAATACGAAGTATTTCCACAATATTTGCGAGAGGTCTGTTTGGCTTTAAGTTCCTCTTCATCACCTTTCGGCACTGAGGGCAGCTGGCACGTACGCCAGGCTCTGCCCAACATCTGCTGATGCAGTTTCGGCAAAAATTGTGTCCGCACTCCAGAATTACAGGATCAGCAAAGTAGCCCAGGCAGATGGGGCAAGTCATTTCATACCGAAGCCTCTTCCCGGGGCTCGCGGTAGCCATCAGGTTACACCTGCAATGCCACACAAAGGAGTGAGATGCCCTTTTCCTTTCCCCAGAATCCCCACCCAAAACTGTGACAGCTGTTCAAATGTAATGGACTACAACTCCTAGCATTCCCGACCTTTGGCCATGCTGGCTGGGGCTGATGGGAGTTGAAGCCCAAAACATCTGGAGGGCCCCAAGTTGGGGAAGGCTGCCCTAGACAGAAAGAGTAGTGGATAGGATGGTATGAGATTACCACTCCAGCCAGAAATATAAAAGGTGCCTCTCAAGAAATTTCTTCCTTCCTCCCACAACTACAAACGGGTCTGATCAGGGACATTGCTAGGCACTTAAATGAGTTGAGAGCCAGGCCCATAGGACACAAATGTGCATAAAATCTGCATATGCTAATTCATACGTCTGTACACAAATCTAGAAATAATTTCTAGGGTTTATTTAAATGTCTCAGGAGGCAAAACTAGCCAATTGATTTCTCATCCAAATCATCTCAAATAAAATAAATTCAATTAATTTGCATCTTGATCCAGATCATCCCAAACTAATGGAAAAACAATGTGTGTGTTTTTAAAGGCTCAACTGTCATACAAGGGAGACTGAAGTGTGTGTGTGTGTGTGTGTGTGTGTGTGTGTGTGTTGTAGTAGCAGCTGAAGTTCCTCACGAAAATTGGCCCCAACAATTGGCCCCAACGGCCATGGGAGATCTTGTAGCCGGAAACAAGATTACATCCACATGTAAAGAGCTGAAATATTTGAGATGGACACTCCCACCCCTCAGTGAATACTACATATGTCCAGAAAGAGAGACACATATTTACATAAAAGGTTTGTTTTTTAATGGCAGCATTTTTCTCATCTCTTTGCTCTCTCTTTTCTATTTCTCTGTTGCATTTTAATTCCAATTCCTAAAAACGTGCTTATTTCAAACCAGAGATTTCTGTAGCGCACGCCTGCTGTCCCCGACCCGTGTGGACTAGAGATAAATTCATTAAACAAAAAAACTACGGTTTACAAAACAACGTTAAGGCTCTACAGTTTTCAACCAAGCACTAAAAAGCAGGGAAATTGGGAGTTAAGGCTCACAAGCCTTAACACCACATCCTCCCTAAGGAACCAGAAAGTGCAAGTGAAATTCTCATTCTCCCAAAGCAGATAAATCATGAGGACATGATGGAGAATATGATATGCAGAGGTGACTGTGGGATTGTGGAAAACTGATGACAAACAATTTAGGGCCACCTACTTCTCTTTTTTTTGTGTAGAGCAGCCCTTCCCCAACCTGCTGCCCTCCAAAGGTGTTGGACTACAACTCCCATCATTGCAAATCAGTATGCACATTGACTTGAATGAGATGAATAAATGTTTATTAAAAATCAACCTAAGGGAATTTTAAAAAAAGAAAAGCTATTCCACAAACTACAAGGAAGGAAGAAGAAGACACCACCACTGGATTACTTAGTAAGGGCTTATTCTTTACAAAAATCCATGACATATATAATCGCCAGTCATAATGATCCGAATCATTCTGATTCAGAGAGGTTTTTTTTTTCTTTTCTTAAACTGCCATTCTTCCCTCAATCTTTCGCCAATCTTCTTGAAATTTTCAGTTTATATAAAACCAACATTTATTTCTAGCACATGTAAATTTCAGGAAGATTGGTGAAACAATTACCCCTTTAACGTGGTGGAATGTTTTTTCCGGTTCACGCTTAACAAAGGAGGCACATAAAATATGGAATTTATTTTAAAAGGCTCTCATGAGACTTGTGGCAAACAATGAGACAACTGAGGGTGAGGGGGGAAAGTAGAATCATAGAGTTGGGAGGGGCCTATAAAGCCATCGAGTCCAACCCCCTGCTCAATGCAGGAATCCACTTTTAAGCATCCCTGACAGATGGTTGTCCAGCTGCCTCTTGAAGCACTATAAGCACTACCTACGGACATATCACCATCACCTATCAACTCTCTCTCTGCGTGTTAGAACAACAACAACAAAAATGAAGTTGCAATTCTGTGCATATTTGCTTTTGGGGGAATAAATCTCACTGAACTCAGTGGGACTTTCTCCCGAGTAAACATTCATTGAGTCGGTTTACCTCCAACTTCAGCCAAAGGAGCAAAGTACAGTTACCCTAATAATAGTGCAGAGCAGCGAAGCTTAAAACTCTTTTTGGAAAATAGCGCCAAGATCAGCAGTCACTTCAGCCAGGAAGAGCCGCTCAACATGAGCAGTTTCCGGTTTTACTTGGGAAGTTTCCTCCACTCACCCGCGCTCCCAGCCCCACCCCGCTGAAGAGTCTATTGCCCATAGAAAACAATTGGGAAATTCAGGTTTTTAGCTTATCTGAGTGGGTAGCAGCAGTGCGTCCTCCCCTTCTCCGGACAAATGGTACCACCAAGCTCAGGCTGTTTCTATCGCTTTCCGTGTGAAAAGTGTGGAGTTTTTCTTTGTTATTTTAAAACGTTTAAAACCACAAAGCTTTTGTTTTAAAACGACTGCTGCTTTGGAGCTTGGAGGGGGGCCGAGGGGATAATTTAAGTAGTTTGAGGGACGTTTTTATGGCCTTCCATCCCCCGAGAATCCACACCAGCGCAGTTCTATGCTATAATGTTACCAGTGGTTTACGTTGCAGGGATGTGGTAAGCCAGACATAAGCACCCCCACTAATATGGGGATAATGGCTGATCTTCGCACTTTTCTTTATTTTTCTGGGCCACGTATGATTTCCAGCAAAAACAGCAAAAGATACAAATATGCCCAGCCAGCATAGTTGTGACAAAGACTCTTTTGTCTATATTCCTCAGAGGTAGTGCTGCCAGCATCACTCCCGTGTCTATTATTGCATTTATATCCCACCTTTTTTACTCCAAGACACCCTCCCCTCCATTTTATCCTCCCTACAACAACCCTGTGAGGTAGGTTGGCCTGAGGATCTGTGACTACCCAAAAGTCATTTGGTGAGTTTCCACGGCCGACTAGAACCACGGTCTCCCAAGCCCCAACCCTCTAACCGCTACACCACACTGGCTCTCCTGTATGGTGTAAGAACTAGTTATCCTTCGCCATATATAAAGTCCATAAGCCTGTCTTCTCCTATGGGCAATATCCTGCCAATGAGAAGAAAGGCTTATAGACTTTATTATATGGAGAAGGATAAGCCTTTTTTCTAGAGTTTCTTTTAGCCTCCTAAACAACCTGGCTACCAACTTTCAAGGTAGGCAGGACAACTCCAGTTTCCAAGCCAATGTATTTATTAAGGACCAAGCAAAGAGAAGCTGAGAATAACCCGTTGCCTTTAAAAATAAAATGCAACATCAAACTAGCTCAACAATAATTTACTTAAGAGCAACTCACGAAAGCAGCTAACAGGTGGGGGAGATGAGGTCCACGCTTGAGACTTCCGGGCCTGGCTAGACTGATGTGGCCTCTTTGCTTTCCACTTGCAGAAAAGGCTTCCTTACCAAAGCCGGGTATTCCTGTGCTGTGGGTGGGCAACTCAAAGGGAGAGAAATTTAAACTGGCCAATCAGTAGCCTGGGAGGCCCTGATGATGCATCCGCCAGGTGATTTTTACAGCCCTTCTTTTACATATCCTGAGTTGAGAAAGGGGGGGGGGGGGCAGTCTGGAAGGTATAGAGATGTAGATTTAGGTGTGGACTATAGCATTACTACGCCTGATTTGTTCTTTGTTCATGGATCTTTCCAGAAAGGTGAAGGTACATTGGTTCATCACAATGACAAAGAGTGTTTGCTTATCATTGCTTCTCTGCTGGCCCTCATTAATTCCTCTTTTGAAAGAGGAAGTAAACAACATGCAGTGGGCTGTTTTAATCCTGCTGCTTCTTCTGCACATAGCAGAAGCTTTTATTTTAAAAAATAAGTCAGACTTGCTGGGGTGGGTTTTTTTTGTGACACGAAGGGGCAGGAGACCCCTTGAAAGGTTGTCACACAGAGGAGGGCCAGGATCTCTTTTCAATCAACCCAGAGTGCAGAACACAGAATAATGGGCTCAAGTTACAGGAAGCCAGATTCCAGATGGACCTCATGAAAAACTTCCTGACTGTTAGAGCAATAGACAATGGAACCAATTACCTAGGGAGGTGGTGGGCTGTCCCACATTAGAGGCATTCAAGAAGCAGCTGGACAACCATCTGTCAGGGATGCTTTAAGGTAGATTCCTGCATTGAGTAAGGGTTTGGACTCAATGGCCTTATAGGCCCCTTTCAACTCTACTATGATACTATGAGGCGCAAAGGAAACAGACAATGTGAGAAATCTGTGACTGCCCAGAAAGAACATGCAATAAAACACCTGATGGAGCTCAAAGAGTAAGCGATTATAGGCATTACAGTTCAAGATGTCTGTGTACTCTGTAGTAAATGTCAAACCCACACTCAGTTGAATGCAGTTGTGTTGCACTCAATAGATGCAACCCATAGAAAATTCAGATGAACATTCCATGCAGGATCTTCTCTTCATAGAAAAGCTAATCAGTGACCCAGGAGTCACACAGTTTAAAAATTCCCTCAGGTAGACTTCTGCTATGTTGGTGAGAGAGCAGTTGCAACAGTCAAGTGGAGGTGGAGAGGTGAGTGGGAGCCATAGGCATTTAAATTTCCCATAATTCCCCAATGTGACAATGCTGTAGGGGATTGTGGGAAATTAAAATGTCATCTCCTAAACCCCATGGGGTGCTGCCATTTTAATTTGCCACAACTCCTCAGATTTGACTATACATCAGGAGGGGAAATAAAAATGGTGACCTGACCCAGCACTAGGGGGGGAGCTGTAAGGGGAACACAGGGTAGGCATCAGAGGTGTGTCTGCAGCTGTCTGAGGATGTCAAGTCTTGACATCTGGGCTGTTGCATGTAAATGAGCATTGAGGTTAGTTTGGGTGTGATGCTGCTCACAAAACTAACCAGATCATTTACCTTTGCTACAGCATCTCAAAGCACCTGCCATGCCTTTTAAAGGCAGGATAAGCAATAATAAATAAAGAAATAATAATGGAAAGCCAAATAAACGAACCAGCAGCTACAATTTTTAAAAGTACCAGACTGACAATTCCGTTCTTTGCAGATGGAAATTCCTGGTTTTGATGCCTTATTTTTTTTTCCTTGGAGGGGTAAACAAACATCCTGGCAAGGGGGAGTTCACCCTTGCTGCATACATCCGCCAGAAAGCAGTTGCAGGGAGCTTGTTTCACTCCTCTTGCCTGAAGAACAACTGACATTTCCCTGGGATTACAGACTGGACTCATTCATTGACCAGAGAATCAAGGGCCACTGGGAAACTCTTCCAGGGCAAACATTACAGCAAGGGAGAGATCAACCTAGCTCCCTATATCGGCCCAGGAAGGAACAGCAGCAGGGAAACTTGTTTTGCCTTACCCTTCCCTACTAGAATGGACATCTATAAGAACTTTGAAACAAAGAACTGGTGCCAGTTTTTCTTTTTTTTGTTTCCCCTTCACCCGCCTAATCCCTTTTCCTTTTGTGTCATGTCTATTTGATAAGCCTGAAGGCTTATTGTTAATCTCTGTAAGACACTTTTGAGAGCCTTTCTTTGGCTGATGAACAGGGTAAAAATGCTGAACATAAATAAATAATACATACATAAAAGTGAAATTTTGTAGTTTTGATTTGACAAAAGTTGTTTTCCCTTTCTCTTTCTCCTCCTCCTCCCCCAGAGGCAGAAATAAATATAGAAGTTCATTTTTTTTTGTTCAGCTCTTATTTTATGTGACACACACATACTTTATTGTAGTCTATAGACCATAAAAGAGCATACAAAATTTAAAATTTGCATCAACAGAAATTGAATATTTTGGAGGGTTTTTTTGACATTTTAAATCGTGCTACAAGTGCAAATATTTATTCATTTATTTATTTACAATATTTATATACTGCTCCATATCTAAAACAGCTAAAAAATTAAAACAGAATATTAAAATTGTTCAATTTAAAACAGAATACCAATAAAAACAGTGGCTGGTCAGTTGAGAAATGCTTCCTGGAAAAGGAACCTCCTAACCTCCAGGATCAGGGAATTCCAAAGAAAGGGGCCACCACGCTGAAGACTCCTACTGGTGGACTCCAGTCGAGCCACAGGTCCATGTGGAATCACCAGAAGCATGCCCTCTAATGACTAGCAGGTTGGTAAGGGAGAAGGTGCTCTCTCAGGTCCCAAGTTATTTATGGCAGTCCTGTTCAGAAGACACCCTAAACCATGGTGTTAACAAAAAAGCCTTAACCACCCTGGTTTAGGATGTCTTCTGAACAGTGCTGGCTTTGTACACCAGAACCCAAACCATAAACCTAGCCCAGTAACCAATAGGCAGCCAGTGCAGTTCCCTCAGCAAAGGGGTAGCTCGAAACAAGAGCTGAGCTGCTGCATTCTGCATTAGCTCCAGCTTCAGAAGCACCCTTAAGGGCAGCCCCACATAGAGTGTATTGCAGTAATCCAGTCTTGAGGTTACTAACGCCTGGATCACGGTGGCCAAGCTATCCCAGTCCAGAAGAGGCAGTAGCTGGCGAGCCAGCCAAAGCTGGTAAAAGGCATTCCACTTGGGTATCCAGCAACAATGATGGACGTAGGAGTCCATAGTGGAGCCCAGAGGGGGGAAATTGCCCATCAGAAGCACAGATGTTGCTCGCTCCTGTCCTACATGAAGGGTCCTTCCAGCCAACCTGATAAGCATGATTTCCTGCAGCATAGTTCATTCCATTCTCCCTTTTTCTTTTTTTTTCCCCAACTGGCATCCAACATTCCATGGCTATTGAGCATGCTCAGTCTTCATTGGACAGGTTTGCAGTGTGGGTGATTTGCCCTTTATTTTCTACATTTTAGAGCTTTTCCCCAACTTCTGTAAACCTTGGGATTCTCTCAAGCCAGCTGGTATCTCCCTCTTGTTTCTCAGTGGCCTATTTTGGCTCCATATTCATTGGCACACACCACCTGATTTCATAATTAGAGGGAACAATTATTGCTTCGGAGGGCGCTTCCAGATTGACTGCAAAGGCCAGCCAACCAATCAGGACTATGCAGAACCGTGATCTGAGTGGGTGGCAGGGAGTTGCTTCATGATGGACAGGTGAGCCAGCCAATTAGGAAGGGCCAGCTGTTCAAATAGGGCTTCTCCAGCATAAAAAGGTCTCCCTGAGCCTGGCGCTGGCAAGAACGTGACACGTGTGTGTCACAACTGTAGTGAGTGCGCTTTTGCACGCCTTAGGGAGCGATCCTGAGGTGGGCTTGTTTGCTCACATAAAATATGGGGAGAAGGGTCTCTCCAGCAAAGGAGGCTCCGGAGAATGTGAAGATTAAAGTTGCTCTGTCAGCATCGTAAAAGGCCAAGCGCCTCCCGGCATAGTTCAAGACCACTCGAACCCTACTTGGGGAAAGGCGGAAGAAATTGGGATGGTTGGAGGCTGCGTAAAACTTTCCAAAGTGGCTGACAGCCCACATCCCTTCCTCAGGGCTATAGGCAATATAGCGCTTTCTCTCCACAGACTCTCTCATAACTTCCAGGGCCCAGTTCTTCTCACCTCCCACAATGACCTCCCAGAAATGTCTGCCTGCCGTGAATCCCTCACATCCCACCACAGAACGGTTTTGATCAAATCTCTCAGGATTGTCAGGCAGATCTTGATATTCCTCTCCATGCCTCACACCTTTATGGTCCTCAGACAGGATGAGTTCAGGATGAGCTGTGTCAGGATCCAGAAATACATTCTCTGTTTGTGGGTGGGGGGAGAAAGAAGATAATGGAATCAGCTGAGGCTGACTTTCTGAGCATAAAACAGCCCAGGAATCTCATTCCCTCCGAAATCAGTTGGTCCACAGCATTCTGGATTGAAATATACTCCTCTCCTGCTTTCAGACCTCCCCCAAATTTCAACCATCCCTAGCTCTGTTCCCCAAGAAGAATAAAAACATATGTAGGGGGAGCAAGATCACAGCCCTAGTCTATGTGCATTCAATTATTATTAATTTCATTTCTATACCACCCAATAGCCAAAGCTCTCTAAGTGGTTCTCAACAATTCACAAGGTAAAATGCAGCATAACATTTAAATATACAAAATTTAAAAAACAGTTTCAACAGCTAAAAACAATTTCAATAAAATACCAGACCTGTGCAGTGATCTGGTATAAATGCCCCATCACATGGCATTAAATACCTGGGAGCAGAGAACAGCCTTAACCAGGTGAGGAAAAGATGACAGTGTTGGTAACAGGTGAGCCTCAGTGGAAGATCATTCCATAATTGGGGGGCCACCACAGAGAAGGTCCTCTCCCTTGTTGCCGACCTCCGAGCAGAGGCCAAGGTGGGGCAGGGCTCAAAGGAATGTGTCCACCCTAGAGAGAAACTACAACAAAGAGTCTTGTGGCCCCTTAAAAACTTAACACATTTATTGTGGCGTAAACCACCTGTCTCCAATCCGACACTCTCTAGATGTGTAAGACTACAATGACCATTGTACCCAGCCAGCATGGCCATGGGAGTTGTAATCCATGAAGGACATCAGGTTGGGGAAGGCTAGCTTAAGCTTTGTAGAGTAGAGTCCACTTCAACAGATGCGTAAAATGTTATCTGGAGCGGTACCCTCCAAACGTTTTGGACTACACCTCCCATAATCCCTGATCACTGGCAATGGCTGATGGAAGTTGTAGTCCAAAATATTTAGAGGGCGCCAGTTTGCCTACCCCTGACTATACACATGTACAGGAGGTAAACAGTGATGTGAGAGCAAAATCAGCCACCTGGAAATCACCTCAGAGCAGCTGCCTTCCCCAACTTGGCGCCCTCCAGATGTTTTGGACTGCAGCTCCCAACATTCTTGACTCTTGGCCATGCAGGTTGGGGCAGATAGGACTTGAAGTCCAAAACATCTGGAGGGCACCAGGCTGGGAAGGCTGTGCTAAAGATTGGACCCCTTTTTCCAATCTTTGCACCCCCTTTTCTATCTACTGCGTTTTAATAGTGATTCCTAAGAAATATGGAGCATGCATTTCATACACAGATTTTAAAAACAAAGCATCCACCACCACCCTTCAGAGCCCTATGAATCTGAGTAGACATCCAAATGGGTTTAAAAAAATAATAATTGTAGGATATGTGCCAAGGAGTCAGTGTGGTGTAGTGGTTAGAGTGTTGGACTGGGAGTTGAGAGATCCGGGTTCTGGTCCACACTTGGCCGTGGAAGCTCAATGGATGACTTTGGGCCGGTCACAGGTTGTCAGCCCAACCTACCTCACAGGGTTGTTGTTGTGAGGATAAAATAGAGAGGAGGATTATGTACTTAAGTTCCCTAAGGAGGTAAAAGGACAGGATATAAATGCAATAAATGAAATGAACAAGGAAAACCAAAAAAAAAAAGTCATAAATTGGAAAACTGAGCCACGGGGGAGGAACACGGACAGAGAGACAGACAGACGGCGCTCACCCGCGGGCACAAGCGGAACAAAAGTGAGTTTCAAAGCTCCTGCCTCGATCAGCCGCAGCAGCTACAGCCGGGAAGAGGAAGCAGCTAAAGACTCTTGTTCTGTCAAGAGTCGCTCACACTGATCAGCTTCCAGGTTCCCTTTCGAAACCTTCCTTATTATACACGGACTTTTTGTTTATCGTTCAGCCCCGCGATCTTTACACGCCATCGTGCCTGTGCTGTTATCATCTCGCTCTTTCTCGTGATAGCTAAGGATTAGAGCGTGGCATTTCCCCCTCCCCCGCGGGATAACACCGCCATTCCGTCTCCGTGTATTCCCAGCTTCCCCCCCCCCCCACACCCCGTGTTGGGAGGTGGGGTGCGATGGTGGGCTGTCTTGTGATGTCACTGCTGACGAATGGGGGAGGGAGGGGGCGCTTCTCTTCCGGCGCGCCATTTCAACTTCTGACCCTTTCTGCTTGCAGAGGTGCGCTGCCCTATACACCCCCCCTTCCCCGCCCCCCACCCACCCCAAGTTTTCTCATGGCTGAGACCGAAGTAGCTCCCGTCGTTTGCAATGCTCGTAACGGTCGCGGGGTCTCCTGGCGGTACCAGGAGACCCTGGACTTGCTTGAAATTTGGGGCGAGAGCAAGATCCAGGAGCAGCTGCGGAGCAGCCACAGGAACATGTGCTCGTTTGAATACATCGCGGGGGAGATGGCTGCGCGCGGCCACCACCGCACAGCCCTGGAGTGCAGATCGAAAACCAAGGTCATGCGGCTGGAATACAAGCGGGTGGTGACCCATAACTCCCGCTCTGGGAACCATCGGGCCACTTGCCCTTTCTTCGACGCGCTCCATCGCATCCTCCGTGGGGATGCGAGCGTCACCCCAAAGCGGGTGGCGCGGAGGGCCAACACGCAGCACCTCTCTGCCTCTCAGCCACCCTTCCCCTCCCCCGAAGACCTGGGGGCTGGGCTTCCCGCAGTAAATGCGGAGTACTACGTGGACGAAGGCGCAGGTAGGTCGCGTGTCGCTGGTGCTTGTTTGTCCCTTGTCTCTCCCTCGCGCACGTGGGGGGGGGGGCGGCAGGGAAAGAGGATATGGTGGAGAGCGTGGAAGCTCTCCACCATATCCTTGCTGGGGGAGGGGGGGGAGGGCAGGTAAATAGGTAGCATTTAGCAGGCACTTTTTTTATCCCATGCATATCCCTCGAGCATAATGTCCCATTGCTTGTGACCCCCCCCGCCCATTTCCTCCCCACGTGGGGCACCGCTGTCATGGGGGGGACAAGGAAAGAGGGTATGATGGAGAGCGAGATAGAGGCTGTGTTCGGATGACACTTTAGGCAATGGAGGGGGGAATAGCGTACTGACCGTGCGTTATTTTGGCTGCGCCCTGGTGGCACCTGTCACACGACGTGTTGCCCCTCCCCTCGTCGCATGGCTGAAAGTGCCAGCATCCTTCTGGGCTGCTGCGTCTCCTCCCTTCCACCTCCCTCAGTCCTCCGGCCGTATCCCAGCATGCACTGCAAGTTCTGCCGGCTGCATATGAGCAGCTGGGTTTTTTTCGGCTGCTGCGGCCGGCAAACTCTATGACCAAACGGAATAGTACACCGAGAGAGGGGGGTTCCTTCCACACGACACTTTAAATGACGGATTTTGGGATAAACAATGTGCAAGCCCATTGGTTTTCTCCGTTATTTAAGTGCCCCAAATAGCATACTGTCAGTTGTGTGTGCGTCGTGTGTTGCCCTCCACAAGACACAATAAGCAACACAACTGATGATTGTTTCCCCCCGCCTCTGTTGATTATCGTGTCATCCGAACCAGGCCAGAGGATGTGCTGGATAGCGTGAAAGTACACATCCTCGCTGTATGGGGGGAGGAGAAGGCAGGTAGCGTTTTACGGGCACTTGTTTGTCCCTTGCATATCCCTCATGTATGTGGTCGTCCAATTTCTTGGGACCCCCCCATTTCCCCTTATGCCATGGGGGGGCGTTGCTGCAATGGGGGGACAGGGAAAGAGGATGTGCTGGAGAAGGGGGACGATGCAGGAGAGGCACAGGGGCACTGGTAGGGGGCAGGCAGACCCTCTCTCAGCCGTTCTGTGGACCAGGCAATGTTAGGCAGCGATTGTGCGTGTGCGTGTAGGACCGCTTTCACGGACGTGCAGGTCGCTGCAGGGCAGGAGGTTCTTTGAAATCACACCACGCATAAAGCTCAGTGTCTTCTGTATCCCCCCCTCAGGCTTCAGCGGGGAAATCCTGCCTGCAGAAGACCCCGCTGCGGAGCAGCTGCCGCCCAGGGAAAACCCCAGCCCTCCTCCAAACTCTGAACACAATTCTGCTGGTGAGTGTGGGGGCAAGTGGCATCCCCAGACCCCTTTCCTGGATAACAGTGGTGTAGTTCCCTTTTTCTCTCAGCTCGTTCAGATTCTTCATGTGATTCTTATAGGTGTGGGGGCCGTCTCAGGAGGACAAACCGATGACGACTGCCCAGAGCCCAGCGATCCGTGCACCAGTGTTGGTAAGCGACCGGCGGCCAGCCAAGCTTGTACTAGGACTGGTGGGAGCGGGGGAAGGAAAGTGAAGCATTCATCTGGGGGCTAGAGAAGCCCGCCAGGGTGCACCGCGTTGCCGTAGGAGCTTCAGTTCTGACACCCGCTTTCTCTTGTTTCTTCCCGTTAGATCCTGCTCTAGGTAATCCCATGGCGACTCCTCCACCAGATATTCACCTCGACTGGCACAGGACCAGGAGGCAGAGGGGGGAGCGTACCGAAGCTCTGTTGCTCCGGTTGGTGGAGCAGAACCGGCGGGAGCAGGAGCAAATGGCAGAGGAGAGGGCGGTTGCGCGGCACCTGCTGGCAGCTATGGACAGAGACCGGGAGCGGGAGCGGCAGGAGCGAGAGCGGGAGCGGCTTGAGAGGGAGCGGGAGTGGCAGGAGAGGCGCCAAGAGAGGCGTGAGGAGAGGGCCAGGGCCGAGGAGAGCAATCGGCTCTTTCGGGAGAGCATGCTTGCCAACACGGAGCTCCTACGCGCGCTCGTGGCAGGGATTGGCCCCCTGAGCGAGACACTCGCGTCGAGCCAGAGGGCAAGTTACCTCAGCCCCCACCCACGGAGGGAGCGTAACTCACGAGGCAAGAAGGTTAAGCCCTGTTCAGCGAACCCTTACAGAGGGGAAGATGGGGATGTGGGCCAGGATTCACGTCTACAGCCCAGCCAGCCTCAACGACACAGCCCCCGTCCAGAGGGAGAAGCCGTCCCCGTAACCAGCAGTGCCTGCACAGAGCGGGTGGAAGGAACGCAAGCTGGAACAGCTCTTAGGGCAGATGAGTTCGGCTCCAGCCCTCTCCTGCCGCAGGACCAGCACCAACCACTTGAGGCAGGCCTGGGGTCCCCCATTTCAAGCAGCGACTCCCTCCTGGAAGACAGTTCGGATGCTGAGAGCTTCATAGACTGCCCAGAGGAGGGTCCGGCTGCATCAATGTCCTCTGCTTCCGCCCCTGCCTCTCCATTGCTGGCTACACCAGAAATGCTCCAGGACTCCAAGGAGGAAGACCTCCTTGAAAAGGAAGGGGCTCAGCACCACCTTCCTCGGCTGGGTGGGCTGAAACGCAGTGCCCACACCGCCCATCCTCAGGTGCGCTACAGTCCCCACCATTAAGTTTAGGGATCACTCCTTCCTGTTATTTGATACTTAGGTTCAAAGAAGTTGAGCAACACTGTTATTTTGTGGTGTGGCTATTATGTTGTTAAGCAGCGATGTGTTCCGTTGCTTGTCAGTTTATCCCTCTGTACCCCTGTTGACGATTAAACCACTTGCTCCTGTTTAATAAAGTAAAGCAAAACTTTCTCGTGTGGATTGGTTAGTTAGCCTCCGTTAGTACATCCACCTGGTTTCCAAGGAAGAAACATGGGTCGGGGAAATGCACTGGCGTGTTGATTTATTTATTGATTGCATTTCTATGCCGTCCAGTAGCCAAAGCTCTCTGGGCGGTTCACAAAAATTAAATCCATGAAGACAATTCAAAGTATAAAACAAACAACAGTATAAAAGTACAATATAAAAGTACAACCAGGATAAAACCGAGCAGTAATGCAGATTAATACAGATTTAAATGGCAAAGTTAAAAAAAAACTAAGATGATGAACTAGTAGAATACTGGGAAAATAAAAAGGTCTTCATCTGGTGTCGAAAAGTGTATAACGTAGGTGCCATCTGCCAAGCTGCAGCAGATCGAAGGTACCTGGAACATCAGTGCTGGGGATGGGGAGGTGGTGGTACTAGAAATGGTGGAAGGGGATAGGTGGGGTGGGAATGGAGGCAGATGGGATCCCAGTCTCAGAGCCACGTTTTCGTACTCATGAGTGGCGGATTCTGGCTTCTTTCTGCTTCAGTCTGTGATGGGAGATGGGCTCTGTGGTGGGCATTGGGGTGTGGAGGATCACCCATAGAAAAATCAGGAGCATCCCTGAGGAACCCTGCATCAGAGCCCTGCTTTCGCACCCGTGAGTGGCGGATCCCTACTTTTTCTGCTTCAGCCTGTGGACGCAGATGGGCTCTGTGTTGGGATTGCCGGGTGGAGGATTTCCCAGCCTCCTACATCCCAGCCTTGAGACGGGTGAACCTGCAGGGCCTTCAGAGTTTACTCTGACTAGAAGGAGGGTACTGTGCACTCATGCCATTTCTTTTAAAAACACTTTCCTTTTTTTTCTTTTCTTTTTTTATAAATCACACTCAGGATGAAGGCATCTAAAACCACATCTCCAAGCAACACCCGCTTCCTCCCAGCTGTCCTGGAGCCTTCCTCTGCCAGACAAAAGGCCGACCTTTCCCCCAGATTCGTTTCCTCTTACCCGCACTCAGGCCTTGTAGAAGAACCGTTTATCACTTCAAAAGGTACTGGTGGGGTAAGGCACTGTGGGGGCACAGAGCTCACCTGCTCCTCCAAAACCAAAGCTCCAGTGGGGGACCATTCAGCCTCAGAACTACACCCTTCTGTTCTTCGGGTAGAGACCTTCCACGATCCTGTCCCCATCTTTCTCTAAAGCGGACCATCATGGATGCCCCGAAGATCATGCTTTTGCTCAGGAAGCACTTGCTGCTGATAGGGGCGGTTCTGCAGAACATCCTCAACCTCTGCCAGTGGTACCAACAGCAATGCGCCAGGGGAGGAAGGGAGCCGGAGAGTGGACCATCGAGAAGGGGAACGTGCGCTCGTCGTCGCCAGGAATATCTCTGTGTGCTTGCTAGGGATAGCCTGCGAAGACTCCACCGGCTACAAGCAGCTCGGCGGGCCCGTGCTGCTGCCTTGATTGCGCTTCGTGGCAAGAAGACACGTCCGCGGAGATGGTGGGTTACCCCAAAGCCGGAGCAGTGGTACGACGACTTTGTCCTGGGCGTTTGGGATGACGAGAGGTGGCTTCGCAACTTCCGCATGACCAGGGCGACCCTCTTTGAGATTGCGGAGCAGCTGAGACCCCACCTTGAGAGGCAGAGGACCATCATGAGACAGCCGCTCCCTCCGCATAAGCGCGTGGCCATCGCCATTTGGTGGCTGTCCAGGCTCGAGACCCACCGGGAGGTGGCAAACCAATTCGGAGTCGGGGAGTCGACTGTCGGTACCGTGGTCCTGGAAGTGTGCCTGGCCATCAAAATGGTTCTCCTCCGAAAAACAGTTTTCCTGGATGACCACAAAAAGGTAGGACCGGTGGGCCAACATTGGGGGCGGAGGGAGTGAAAGTGGCCCCGCCACCGCGCAGTACACACACATGTGAACTGAGCTCAACCATGGGTTTTCCAGGAAAGAGAATGACCGGGGAAGCAGGAAAGTGACTTTAATGTCTACCATGCACCAATGAGAGATGGGTCCCAGGCTGGCAGAGGATGTGCTGGAGAAGGGGGATGTGCACCTTCTTGCTCCATGAGTGTGGGGGAGAGGATGTGTGGAGAGCATGGAAGTGTGAGGGGGAGGCTGGAAATAGGAATGTATTTTCCAACTTCACTGCTAGCAACAGTGGCATATCCCAGATTTTGCAGGTACAGACTAGTTGAATTGTGGTTTGGGCAATTTCCCTTATAGAAATCTTGACATTCCCTGAGGACCCATGTCTCAGATCTATGTTTTTGCGCCGGGGCTGCCAGGAGTGGTGGATACCTCATTTTTCTGTTTCAGACTGTGGATTTCTGAGGATCCCATTTTCATTTCATGGATTCTTGTTCTATCCACACCCTGCTGAAGAGCCGGAAAGAGTGTTGAACTGGGAGTTGGGAGATCTGGGTTCTAGTCCCCAGTTGTTCATGGAAACTCACTGGGTGACTTTGGGCCAGTCACAGACTCTCAGCCCAACCTACCTGACAGGGTTGCTGTTTTGAGGATAAAATGGAGAGGAGGAGGAGGAAGACCATGTAAGCCACATTGGGTTCCTTGGAGGAAAAAAGGTGGGATATGAATGTAACAAATAAATGAGTGCGAAAGCACGGGTCCTCACTAGGAAGGGGGCAGGGGATGGCAGAGCAGCCTCTTGCAGATCATCCAGAATTCTCTATGGGAAATTCCCCAACCCCAAGCAATCTCACAGCCCATCAGCCTTCACAGACTGAACCATGCATCTGAGGCAGGGTTCCTCAGGGATCCTCCAGAGCTCTATATGGGGAATTCCCCAACCCCCCATGAAGCTCAGAGTCCATTATCCTCCACAGACTGAACGATACTAATCAGGCACCCACCAGTCTTAGTGGGGTGCATCCCTGTTTTTTTCAGGTTCATTCCCTGGAGGCAGATGGAACCTGTGAATGGATGGTTGTTTTGTGGGTGTCCTCCTTAGTAAACCATATTTTTGCCCATTTCCTGCTATTGAGGGAGGAAGTGTGTGTGTATGTGTGTGTGTGCAAACCTGATTTGGACCTTGTTGGGTGGGTCTTGGAAAGAGACTGTAATGTATTTCTCATCCTCCCACAGATCATGGATGGATTCCTGGCCATGGGAATGCCCCATTGTGTGGGAGTTCTGGGCGGTTGCCCCATTCCGATCTATGCGCCAAAAGGACAGGGCTCTGACCACGTGAACCGAAAACTGGTCTTCTCCATGCAGCTCCAAGGAACAACAGACCACCGTGGTCGCTTCATTGATGTTGAGATTGGTTGGAATGGGAAAAACCACGACGCATTCATTTTCCGTAGCTCCGCACTGTGCCAGGCGATGGATGCCGGGGTCTTTGTGCCATGCAACCCTACAGCCATCATTAAGGGTGTCCAGGTTCCACCCCTCATTCTGGCTGACTCCGCCTACCCCATGCGGAGGTGGCTGATCAAGCCATACGACGGGCATCTGGACCAGCGAAAGGCAGCATTCAACCAGCGTTTGAACAGGTGCCGTGATGTGGTGGAGCAGGCATTCGGCCGACTAAAGGCGAGGTGGCGATGCCTGACGGCACGCCTCCCATTGCGGCAGGAGAACATTGTCCCGGTGATCACAGCCTGTGTGGTGCTTCACAACATTTGTGAAGCCAAGGGGCACGACGTTTTAGAAGGAAACGATGACACAGGTCCTTTGCTGCTGCCAGATGCTGCCGATGAGTATAGGGAACATGATGATCACCACTCCCGAGAGGGTAATGAGGTGCGGGACGCACTGGCGGACGCCTTTTTCCAAAATCCCGATGTGTAGGTTTTCATTTCCAGGCAAAGGAGCGCTGCACCCGCCATTGAGGCGGTCTGGCGTGGGGAAATGTTGTTGCTGTCTTGTCCCACCACAAAAGTACTGCAGTAAAACCTTTTTCCTGTTGCAAGTCGACGTTTACTTTCTTCGAAGATGGGTGTAGGAGGGGTTGCGCAAGCAAAGTGGCTGGCAAGGAAGCACTTTTTAAATAGCCTCCCTCCCTCCCAGCGTCCAGACAAAAAATTCCCAATATCTGCAGTGAGAGTCAGGCTTTGTGCTCTCCCTGCTGTGTCCCAGAGTTCAATCTGATTTCTCTGCTCCATGCAACTCAATGGGAGTCCCAATCTAGCCCCTCCCTACATAGCTTTGTGGGCTCTCCCACACTAGAGACCTTCAAGAGACAGCTGGACAGCCATCTGTCAGGGATGCTTTAAGGTGGATTCCTGCATTGAGCAGGAGGATGGACTCGATGGCCTTACAGGCCCCTTCCAACTCTACCATACTATGATTCATCCCCTTATCCCAAAGCTACCTCCTGGGTTCTGTTGCTTGAAGTCCATTATATAAGCTCAAGGTGTGTTAAAACGTGTGCACATACACAACTTCACGTGGCACGGTGTCTTATTCATAGGATTTTTAACTCTCCCCCTTCAGGTGCCTCTTCCAGGTGTCAACAAACAATGGACCTTATCCAGACTAAATAGTGTCTGTTGCAACTGAACACAACCTAGAAGCGAGTCTTTTAAGGCACCAGAATATCATGGTGCGTATTTGAATGCTCCAACAGCACAAATAAACAAAAATGAAACGGCTCCCTGTGCATGCCAGGAAGAAGGGTTTTAGATTCGCATTTCCTTTGGCACATTAGTTTCTATGTGATTCTGGAAGTTTTACATTTTCATTGAGGGGGCATGCAATTTTGCTCTCCCCTCCCCCCCGGAGCAGCAGGTCATCCATGTTTGCCCTATAAATGGAAGCAGTTCTGCCCTGTGAGTCAGCTGTTCTCATCTTCTGGCTAATGCTAGTTGTCACTTTAATGCAGTGTGTGTCTTATAGAGGCATCACCAGGTGAGTCTGTGCAGATGGTGTGATGCCAGGAGAGTCCAGATTTCTGAATCTGGAAACTCTGTGGTAGAAAGCCAGCGTAACCTGGCCCCATCATCCCATGCAATAGAGTGTGTCTGTGCCTCAGATTTTTCAGTTGGGGTAATAGCGCTTTAGGATATCATTGATGTGTGTCCATTTTTCATACTGGCAGACTGATCACTTTAGCGCCCCTGTTTCCTCAGTCTCTCTTTATTGTACAAGATCCCAGTCCCAAAAGTACAAAGTCCTAAAAGATTTGTTCTGCAGAGGCGGGGAGCATTATGACACGGCAGATGTCTATGTGAAGTCAGTTTCTAGCTGCATATCTTAGGTAATAAAATTCACTCAGGTTGGTCATAGCACCCAGGTTGGTCATAGCTGTTAACTGGAAGTCAGCAAATGAACTTTCTCCTGCAGTTAAAGCTGCAGGAGCCCTGCCCTCTTTTGTATCTGGGCTCTCTAGCTAAAGAGGGCAGGTCTCCTGCAGCTTTAACTGTTGTGATGAAGACAGAATTTCACCAGATGCTACATGCATACAAATGACACCTGCTGAAGTTCCCCTTTATGCAATTGTTTTAAAGATACAGGAGCCCTGTTCTCCTTTCCATATTGTCACCCTACTTCAGGCTTACATCAAAACCAGGCCTGTGTAGGCCTCAAACCTTCACAATCCCAAAATAGGTTCAGTATCTTAGATAGCTCCTTTAGAGTTCTGGCTGGTTCTGACTAAAACCCAGAATAGATTCACAGCTCCACTGAAATCAAAGCCACTAGCCTTCACTGGTTTCCCCCTCAAACAAACCATGCAGACTGGGTTCAGATAACATGACAAACCTGAACCAGGACAAATAATTACAGAAATGGCAGTCTGCACACGGCAGCATGTGCTGCCAATTAAAATGAGCCACCATGGCTTATTTAACCCATGATGGCATCTGCTCATAGGGGCAACTGCCTCCCCCCCCGTGTTCCAGTGTTGAGAATGGTAACAATGGCTTGCTCCAGCCGTATCTATCTCTGCTTCCAGTTTCCAGCCACACAGGCAAGGCTCAGGACAGGACAGGACAGGAGGTCAGTAAATTAAACATGGGAGCAGGGGATGCCCTTGTGTTTAACCAGGGCCGGATTAAGGCCAGCTGATGCCCTAAGCATAGCCCAATAATGGTTCCTCCTTGGCCCTTCCATTGCTTAGCCGGCAAAACATTAAGGCTCAATAAGTGCTGAAGGTGAAATAAGACATTAAAAACTCAGTTTTCTTCAGGGCCATTCCCCACGCCAGAACACACAACTATATTAAATATAAACTGTTTTTCATTATATTTATTTAACACTAAATAGCAGCAAGCAATATAAGCCAATTACTTACTTATAAATAGGGCAACAGGAAAAAAAATACAAATTTTCATTGCTGTTTCCCCCCCCCCCCCTTTTATTAATAAAACTGTTATAAGGGAAAAAATGCAAATGCAAAAATAAAGCACAAATAATAAAACTTTGCCGCTCTTAGAATATGCCGCTAGGCCCTTTCTATGAATCTGGAATTCCTTACAATTAGGTGGTCACAGCTACAGTGCCAGTATTCTGTGGTGGCCCCCTTCCCTTGGTGCCCGAAGCACATGCTTATTTTGCTTAATGGTTCATCCAGGGCTGTGTTTAACTGGTGTTGTGGGAGTGCCTCCTCGTGAGGCAAAGAAGTCGTAGCACAACTAGGCTCCTCCACCCCAAAGTAGCTCCATTTCAAGAGTAACAACAGCATGCTGCTCACGCCTGCTCCATCTATTTCTCTGCAACGTGGGGAGGAGAGGCCCGGCCCGGTCCGGGCAGAAAATTAAACCCAGGCTGGGAGAGGGATTCCATTGACCTCAGATGAGAGTGGCTGCAATGCAAATGGTAGACTGTGGACTTGGAGGGGGTGGTGAGGCCTGCTTTCTGGCAGGCCCAGCCAGGCAGCACTGTGGCCTGTTAGGCCTTCAGTTTGGTAACCTGCAGGAGCACTTGCCTCGTAAAGCATCTCTCGCGGACTGTGACTATGGAAATCACTGATTCCTGGCCTGTCCCACTGGGCATCTCTCCAGCCCATAGATGTGACGAGGTTGGGGGGGTGGAGTGAGAACACAGGAATGTTACCCATCTGGAAAGCAGAGGCGTGTGTCTGTGCTTGAAAGGACAACTTCTGCCAGTCCCAGAATCACAAGGGAAGATGCACCTCTTATGTACACTGGCTTTTTGGGCTTAACCCACACCCCAGCCCTACCTGCTAAAAATGCAAAGCATTGGGTTGTCAAAGTTGGTATGTTGGTATGTGAAAGCGCCTTAATACCCTATGCTTTCACCCAGGAAGGCTGGGAAAGTGCTGAAAGATTTACTCACTGAGGAACAATAGACGAGTAGACGTGGTATGCAAATTTCTCAGAGGCTAGATCTTGGCAGGCCTGGTGACCTGATTTACCCAATTCTATCTGGGCTTTTGAAAATGCACTACCATACACAAAATGTACAGTTCAAGGAAATGCTGGGGTTGCACTCTAAAACATCTAGAGGGCACCAGGTTGAGGCAGACTGTACTAGAGAGTATTTACCAATGTTCCCAAGATGAAGGGAATCATTCTAGGATAAATCATGTGAAGCTGTCAAGGTCATGAAAAGGACAGTGATGCCATAAAATATGATATTCTTAAGACAGCTCTATTGTGTTTGTATACTTGGTTTGGGTTTTTCTCTCTCTTATTCCTAGGTGTTTTCTTTTATTCCTCATTCCAAATAAAGTTTTGTTGAACCTCATCAATCAATCAATCAATTCTTTATTAACAGTCAACAGACCATAAAACCATTAAGTTACAAAACTGTCAATTTTAACAAATTTATAGAAATATCCTCAGATGACCATTTGTGATCTAACACATGAGGCAAGGTATACATATTTCGAGACTTGGATTGTTATAGACTTATCCCTACCCTGGAGAAGGATAGTGACCAAAAATTCTCTGGATTGGCCAGGAAGTTTCTGAATAATTGGTTGCAGCAAATCATTCCTGATCCTATTATAAAAGTTACAATTAAAGAGCACATGTACTATTGTCTCTATCTCTGAATTATTACAAGGACAGAATCTATTTCCTGCAGGTATTTTTTAATATCTTCCCTCCAGCAGTTTGGATGGGAGAGCATTCAACTTGGCCAAGGTGAATGCTTTCCTATATTTGGGAATAGAAAGCCAATCAAGATACACCATTCCTCCTTCACTAGGATAATCTAATATACCTAACACCACCTGGGAACTGGGGCCTCTTGCGGACCCCCACAGCTCTTGAATATCAGTATTGTCCAATCTTTGCTTGAGAGTTGATTTAATATTTCCCGAATCCAGCAGAAATAGATGAGGGGGGTAAAACCCCAGAGTGATAACATTTTGCACTATTGCTTTGGTCCATAAAGATTCATAAGAATCCAAAAGAACCTGGGAAACCAAGGAGTTATAAGACAGGTTATAAAATTGTCGAAACCAGTATTGTAGAGTGTGATTTCAGGCCACACTTCCCAATGATCTTAGTCCGACCTCCAACCTCATGATGCTTCTTGAATACAACAGTGTTCTACATTAGTGCTGTTCAATTCTGACGACCTTTACTACTCTGTTCAGGTGTCTCAATGTCCCAGAATGTGATACTCAGCAACAAAGAGCACACGCAAGGAAATTGCAAAGGTGTGTTCTAGTGGCACGCATTATGTGCACAAATTGCAGCTACAAATTGGTGTGCAGTTTTGCCCTGTCCTTGGAAAAATTCCAGCATGGTGGCTTAATTTGATTGTGTGAACCAGGTCAATTTCCAGAGTTATAGGAGGGTTGCAGCTTACAACTGTGTTGCAGGAAAAAAATTATAACACAAACATTAGTCTTTAAATTGTGCACCACCTTCAAAAGTAATACATTTATTATGGCATGAGCTTTTGTGGACTTAAGCCCAATTCATCAGATGCATAGAATATTATTCCTAATTCCAATTATATATACATACATACACGCACACGTTTGCTGGGGGATTGTAAACAGCGAGGTCAGGGTGGAATCGAAATGCAGAATGTACTTAATCATTACCTTATTTACATCCACTGAATAGTTGCCATGTGATAAATACCCAGACATCTTTACATCGCTGAATTTATTAGCTCACAGGAGAGCGATAAAAAGAAAACACTTGGTCCCTATTCAACCCATAGAAGATAAGAACTGAACCAGCAGACGAATTGTAGCTTGAATGTTCCCTGATGAAATCAGGCTTTGAGGTACCTTCTCTGCCACACCCAACCCCATCTATCGCTCATTAATATGCAGAAGAGAAGTTGTTCTCCAAGCCCTCGAGCGGCGATTTCACAAAGAGACCGAAAATCGGGCCTTGCAGGAATGCCACTTTTCTCTTTAGCAGCCTGGGTATTACTATCTAGGGAATTTTCCCTATCGATGAGCCTCGGAGCAATCTACCTGGTAGCGTTCCAGAAGCTGCTGATTGGCTACGACGCACAGCCAAGTGGCCCCGCCCACCGATTCACGGGAAGCACCCGGTGGTTTATCAACAGAGCCACGTGGAAGGAGGCCTGGATCTTCCAGCAGGCGCCGCGCCGGAGTGGCTGCAGCTGTTTCGAATTCGTTGCCTGCTCCTTAACGCTCTTCCTGGCGGCGGCGTTTTTTCGAGGGTTTGAATCAAAGAATTGCTCCGCTCTTTTACAATAGGACAACTATACTTTGCTGCTACTTTGAGGTAAAGCGAATGTCTGGATCGGACGTGTTTTGCAGCCCTGCCTTCTCCAGGGGTGTTCAGACGCCCTATATAGCTTCAATAGACGGGTGTCGAGTCTTGCAGGCCCCGCGGCTTCCAATATATGTGCCTCTTAAGTTGGGATGGTGGTCCTTACTGCGGCTCTTTCCTCAATCTTCTCCATGGCGACATACCTCTGGAGCGGATTCTTAAAAATCCCCCTTTTCTTATAAACGGGTTGGAGTGGTGCTGCTTTTTTTTAGGAATTGCTATAGGAGACACACAGATAGAAACCGGTGGGGGAGGGGGCAAAGGCACTGCCCAACAGTCCATAGATAAGTTTGTGTGGCGTTTACAGGAGATATGAAGGAAGGAGGGAGGGAGGGAGGGGTAACTTCCAGGTCTTCCAGCAAGAACCATCTGCTTCCTCTTTCCAGTTTCCTCCCAAGGCAGTGGGTTTTAGGGATTTAGGGCGCAATCCTATGCCTGTTGAGACAACAAGGTCCTACAACTCCTAGCATTCCCTGGGATGGCGAGCTGAAGAATGCTGGAACTTGTAGGACTTCTTTTCTATCTAACCCTGCAGAGGCAAACATGCTCTTTGAAACGAGGCCCTGATTGTCCTATGAACTCTATGCAGTCTGTATGGGTTCAGACCAAGGGTCCTTCTAGCCATGTATTGTTTGCTCTGACTGGAAGCAGCTTTCCAGGGTCTCTTTCCTGGCTCCACTTGGAGATGTTAGGAGAGCCAATGTGGTGTAGTGGTTACAATGTTGGACTGGGACTCTGGAGATCCAAGTTCTACTCCCCGCTTGGCCATGACGCTCACTGTGTTACTTTGGGCTAGTCACTGACTCTCAGTCTAATCTACGTCACAGTATTGTGGGGTAATATGAAGATGAGAAGGACCATGTAAGCCGCCTTGAATTCCTTGCAAGAGGAAGGAAGGCGGGATAGATATGTAATAATAATAAACTAAATTGACCCCGGGGATATCTTTGTGCCAAGAACCTAGGCAGGATCTACACTACTGCTTTAAAACGGTTTATAACAGTAGTGACAACTCTTGGGGCCCAGGACACACTCCATATATACAGTTTTCAAAAAGTTTTCAAAGTGTTATATCCTGCTTGGTGTAGATCTGGGTCTAGTCTTGTCACAAAGCTGCTGCCATGACTGTTGTGGAGGGGGGGAGGAACCAGCCCCTCTCCTGTTGTTGGGGGTGAGCCGATCATGAGATCCGCCTTTCCTAGTCCTGGGGATTGTAGTAACCCACCCCCCCCCCCATCTTCCTTTCCAAGGTGGAGACCTGTTCTTTTGAGGCCTCTTCTCCTGAGGGCAGAGCCTGGCCATTGTAATGCTGCCCCAGAATCTGAGCTAATCTCATTTGTTTAAATATTCAAATTCAGTGTCAAGCTGGGACAATTAGAATTATATTTCCTTCCACAGACAATGGAATCCCCTTGGCTAGATATAACCTCTTCACTGTTGATTGAATAATAGATAAGATGACATAACAGGCCTGGTTCTTTCAAAAGAAACATTTCAGCATCCTGTAGGCGTTTCTTAGCACCTTCTGCCTTAGGTCACAACTCTTTTATTTCAATTATAGATCAGATCCAGGCTCCTAAATCTCCATTTTGTTTTCTCACTGGCTGTTGCTCACCCAACAGAGATCTGACACCAAGACATTCCCTAATACAGCCTGCCCCAACCTGCCCTCCAGATGATGACAGACTACAATGCCTGTCATCCCCATTCAGCATTGGCCTGCTGTCTGGGACTGATGGAAATTGCAGTCCAACAACATCCGGAAGGCACAAGGTTGGGAAAGGCTGCTCTTATAGATTAGGTATAGTAGGAGGAGAGGTTCTCCAGATGTTGTTGGACTACAGTTTCCATAATTCCTATTGGCCATACTGGCTGCCGCTGATGGGAGACCAGCAACATCTGGAGGGCCACAGGCTCCACATCCCTGTCCTAGAGGGTTTGAACTAGCCAGCCTCATGTCTTACGGGGCTGAACATAACATGTTAGAGCTGCTTTCACCAATCTGGTGCCCTCCAGTGACATGGGACTATGATTCCCATCACCCCAAACCAGCTTGGTTATGCTGTCTGTGGATGATGGGAATTGTAGCCCAGCAGATGAAACACACTCGGTTGCAGAAAGCGATCAATGGCTACTAGCCCTGATGGTTATGTGCTAACTCCAATATCTGAGGCAGTAAGCCTGTGTGCACCAGTTGCTGGGGAACATGGGTGGGAGGGTGCTGTTGCACAATGTCCTGCTTTGTTGGTCCCTGGCCCACAGCTGGTCTGATCCAGCATGGCACTTATTATATTCTTAAGGCTGCATTTAATTATACCACAGGAATTCTCATATAAGTCATTCCTGCCCTTTTCAAAGAGGAGTTATACAAACTGATGGTGTTGTTCCCTGCCCTTAGGTTATCTTGGTCAGTAGGCATGGTCTTTTTACCTGCCCTGTTTCAAATTAAAGTTTACCATGGTTCTTAACTGTGGCATTTCTATACAAGGTTGTGGCTGCTTCCGGAGAAGGAAATTCACCCCTCGCTACCGGAGTGAAGCCATGGATGAAAAGACTGCCAGGAAGATGGTTCGACAGGAAATGACCTGCCCTCTTCTGCCTCCGTTACTTTAATTTTCCTGTGACCCTCGAGTGCGGGCACAGCTTCTGTGATCCCTGCATCCGTAGAAGCCGTGAGGAGAATTACATATGCCCCTATTGCAGGGCAGACATCAGATTCCCCTTCCATCGCAGCTGTTCTCTCTCAAACCTTGTCGAAATACTCTACAGTTGGGAAATGTCTGCAGAGAGAAAGGCGCTGGCCTGGGCGGCCGAATGCAAGATGCACCGTCAGCCCCTGGACCTCTTCTGCAAGGATGATCACATTCCCCTCTGCGTGGAGTGCAACCATTCCCAAGAGCACGGAGGTCACAGCGTGGTCCCCGTGGAAGAAGCTGCCCAAGATTACAGGGTAAGAGTGAGCTACTGGCCCTGTTCAGAAGGCACCTTAAACCAGGGCTTTAACCATGGGGAATATTCCCCATGATTAAAGCCCTGGTTTAAGGTGTCTTCTGAACAGGGCCACTGAGAGGAATGACCAAGGGCCTATTCTGAAAAGCCTTGGCCCTCCAGGCTTCAAGGCTGCCCAGAATCCTCTCCCCTCCTGGGAAGCCATTATACTTCATCCCAAGAACGAGAGATATGCAGTTGTGCAGAAATGGACGCTGCACAATTCAGGAGCTCTCTCATCAATCTAATGGTTCTTTAGATGGATCCTTACTTTGAGACTGAGGCTTGGTGTGCCTCATTTCACTCAATCCTGTGTGTGTGCATGGGTGCCTTAAGTCAGCTGCCCTCATTCACGTGTCCTTCAGATGTTCTTAGACTACACATATATCCATCCCCATCCAGCATAGACTCTACTGGCTGGGAAAATGGGAGATGCAGTCAGAAAACCTCTAGAGGGCCCCAGGTTGCAAGCAGTTGCTTTAGACACTTCTTATTTATTTTATTTATTACATTTCTATACTGCCCAATAGTCGAAGGTCTCTGGGCGGTTCACAAAAATAAAAAAAAATAAAAAACATCAAACACAATTCAAGGTATAAAACAAACCACAATATGTATATATATTTAAAAAACACAGTATAAAAGCACAACAAGGAGAAAATGAAGCAGTGATTTTATACAGATTTAAAATACAGATTTAAAACAGCAAAGTTAAAAGATTAAGAGGATAAACTGTTAAAACCTGGCATCGAAATGGGCATAACATAGGTGCCAGGTGAACCTCTCTAAGGAGCTTCTTCCACAACCGGGGTGCCACAGCAGAGAAGGCCCTCCTCCTGGTAGCCTCCTGCCTCACTTCCTTTGGCAGGGGCTCATGGAGAAGGACCCCTGAAGAGGATCTTAGGCCCGAGCAGGTACATATGGGAGGAGGTGTTCCTTCAGTTAACCTGGCCCCAAGCTGTTTAGGGCTTTGAATGTTAATACCGGCACTTTGAATGTGACTAGAGCCTCCACAACCCAGCTGGGAGCCATGGTAGCTCCTTCAAGGCTCTTTGTTGATCCCCAGGTGCCTGTTGACATGATAACCTGGCTCCACATCAACCGGCTTCTAATGGCTTTCATCTCCACCTGGAGCAGGGTTTTTTGTAAAGCGAATGGGTCTTAACACCCCATTCAAGACCAAGCCTCCTCAAAATACCTTGCCTTACAACAGGCATAGCTCACAATGATATGTTATTGCTGGGAAAATCCATTCCAGCGCTCCCTTCTCCAGGAGCATGGAATGGGAAGTTCAGGTGTCCTTGATGGATGTAGCAACCTGCAGGTTGCCATTTTGCACCCCAATGAAGGAGCCAAAAAACAGTGCCAGCGCAAACATGGCCAGCCCCTGTCATCTCAAGACATCTCTTCTGCGGCTTCTGAATCCACCCACATTTCAGCTAAGCTCAGAGGGAACAGGGAATTCTGAGGGAGGGAGGGTGGCAGAAGACATTAACATCCCTGCTAATAAAAAATTGCAAGTGCAGTGTCCCAGTGAGCCTTGGCTCCACAACACCGCTGTCTCCTTTCCTAGCCTTCTGCGTCAATGTTATTGAAATTGTGGCCTGGTCCTGAATGTTGCGTTACTTATTTATTATACATTTCTCTGCTGCCTTTCCTCCAACGAGGTCAAGGCCAGATATGTGATTCTCACAACAACCCTGTGAGGTAGATTAGGCTGTGAGATGGTGACAGGCCCAAGGTCACCCATTGTGCTCTGTGTCTGAATGGGGATTTGAACCTGCATCTCCCTTATCCTATCTAGTGCGACATTCTAATCCAGCCTTTCCTAACCTTGGGGTCCCAGACGTTGCTGGACTCTAGCTTCCATCATCCCCAGCCATCAGGGATTATGGGAGTTGTAGCCCAATGCCATCTGGAGAGTCAAGGCTAGAAATGCTGCTAACCATTACATCATTCTGGCTCTGGCATTGGTATATTATTATTAAGTGACAAATTTTGATGTGTGTATTCCATTAAACCTCAAACAAGGAGCCAAACAGAAAACTTTTGCTTTTCAGGATCAGATCACCAGCTACCTGGAGATTCTGCAGAAGGAAAAAGCAAAAAATATGGCACATACAGTAGACATGAAAAATAAAAAACAATTTGCGTTGGTAAGTGTCATTATTACTGGGAAGTGAACCAGCTCTGGAACTGACGTTTGGGGGGAGATGCATATTAAATGCTGAAGAGTTTAAAGCCACGACGCGTCAGGTGATGTGTTTCTTTGGAAAGTCCTGGTCTTCCAAAATGATGCAAATTCAGTGTTAGGGAGGCCTCTGTAAGTCTTTAGGAAACTTTGAAACTTCAGAAGTGCCCTTCCGCAGGAATTCTCCCAACCTCCCTCTTAACCCGCGAAGTTGGTCCACGTTCCTAATGTGACCCTCTTTTTCTCCTCTTTCCATTGGCTTGCCACAGAAAGAAATGGAATACCAGAGGCAAGCGGTGAAGGATGGTTTTAATGAACTATATGTGTATCTGCGTGACAAACATGACCAGCTGGGCGAGATGGACCTGCTAGGGGAGGAGATTTTAGATAAAGGGAAACTGCACAAGGCCAGACTCTCTGAAGAATTCACTTCTCTTGGAAGAATCATCCGGGAGATGGAGGAGAAGTGTCAGCAGCCGGCGAGGGAACTCCTGCAGGTAAGATGGTGGCAGAAATGGCTCAGGCCCTTTTCCAGGGCAAGGGTGGCTTCGAGAAGATGCCTCCTTCACCTACACAAAGCGTGACATTTCCCAGTTTATAGAGCTGATAAGTCAACTCGGTCATACCCTAGAGCATCCAAGTGAACCACGAGAGAGGGAATTCTCCTTGATGCTGACTAGAGATTCCTGTTTGATGGGATTTGATGCTCGTATTTCTTTATCTTATTCTTATGCCGTTCCTCTGCCAAAAAGCCTCTCCAAATGGTTTACTTATAATAAATTAAATAAGACAGCCCTAGCCCACATATTTCTCCTCTTCTCTCCTCCTTCCTTTCTGTGTTGTGCCTTTTCAGATGGTAAGCCTGTGGGCTAGGACTGTCTTGTTTAATATACATATATAAGGCTGATGGAATGGCCCTGTCTCTCACCTTCAGCTCGGCTTGCTAGAATGGTTGCGGTTCTGCGTTGTTTGCGTGTGATTTGGCTCCCCATGGCTTCTGGTTAGATGCTGCTGCCTTGATGTCCTGCTTGTGGTCAGCCCTACCAGTAGGCAGAGCGAGGCAGATGATTATGGATATCATGGAAGGGCAGCAAATTGTTAGTTCCTGACCTTGTTCAGCTTGGAAAAAAGGAGGCTGAGGGGAGGACATAATAGAGGTGTATAGAATTATGTATAGTGTGGAGAATGTGGATAGGGAGACATTTTTCTCCTTCTCCCATAATACTAGAACCCCAAATGGTCTTCCCATGAAGCTGATTGTTGGGAGACTCAGGATAAATAAAAGGAAGGACTTCTTCATACATCGCATAGTTAAACTATGGAACTCACTACCACAGGATGTGGTGATGGCCACCGATTGGACAGCTTTAAAAGGGGGTTGGGTAAATTCCTGGGGGAGAAGGCTATCAGTGGCTACTAGTTCTGATTATGATGTGCTCCCTCCAATATCCAAGGCAGTAAGCCTGTACGCACCAATTGCTGGGGAACATGGGTGGGAGGGTGCTGTTGCACCGTGTCCTGCTTTGTTGGTACCTGGTCAACAGCTGGTTGGCCACTGTGTGAACAGAGTCCTGGACTAGATGGACCCTCGGTCTGATCCAGCCTGGCTCTTCTTATGTTTGTTGTTGCATCTTTACTGATGGGAAGGGCGAAAGGTGTTTGGGACTTTCTGTCTCGGATTCTAAAATAACTTGACCGGCCTTGGCTATTATGCACCTTGGCTTGGGGATGTCATTTGCTGCTCTGCCTCTGGCAGCAACATACTTTACATCAGCCCTGTTGCCAACAAGATGGTCCACTAGACAAGTTGGTCTGATCCAGCCTTTCTCAAGGCTGGGATATGTGTCCTTTCATGCATCCTGCTTCTTTAAAGAAGTTATGCTGTGTTCTTCGGTTAAACTGCTTCAGTTGAACTGTTGTACGCCATTCTTCTGGGCCCTAGATAGCATGGCTGGTGACAGACGATGACTTCCCTGTTTATTTCTCTCTTTTCTCTGTAGGATGTTAGAAGGACTTTGCAGAGGTAAGTGGATCTCCCTCATTTTTCATCCTGCTTCATGATGCTGGGAACAATGTGGAGAGCCAGTGAAGAACATTCCTAAATCTATACTACTGTTATGCCTTGATTAGGCCAAGCTTAAAACTACAATATAAAAGTGCGACCCAAATAAAACCAAGTAGCAGTGCAGAGATTTAAAACCCCGATTTGAAACAGCAGAGTTAAAAGATTAGGATGGCAAAATGCTAAAATACTGGGAATGGCACTGAATGGAGTACAATGTGGGTGCCAGGCGAACCTCTCTAGGGGACTCATTCAATAACTGGGGTGCCACCACAAATAAAGCCTTCTTCCTGGTAGCCGCCCACTTCACTTTCTTTGGCAGGGACTCACGGAGAAGGACCCCTGAAGATAATCTTAGGGTCTGGGCAGGTACATATATTGAATCCTCCAGTTTTGAAAATATAAAATCCAGCTGTTCTCAGAAGTGTTTTCCATCCTGGATGAAGCACACAAGTGCCTGATAGTGAATCCCTGGATCCATCACACTCTTTTTCTCTTAGCTTCTCTATCTTGTCATTCGGCTTCAGCAATTCCACTTGCCATGGCGAGCAGGATGTGCTCTGGCCAGCAAGGTGAGTAACCAGGCTTCTGGCCAGTGCTTGGTGCTGAAATCGCCGCTCTCCCTGCTTCTCCTCCCACCAGAGAAGGGAAGGCTCTCAGCGCTGCTTTTTTGCGGGATGCAGAGTACCTGCAGCAGCAGAGGCTCTTTCAGCTGCTGCTTTGATTTGGGGCTCTGAGCAGCTTCGCATCTCAGTTTCTCGCAGGATGATGATGGCGGGAGGTGATGACGGTTTGTGGGACGCTGGGCTTGTGGGTCGTAGCAGCGCCGTCCCATTCTGCCTCTAGAACTGCCTTCCTCAACCTGGTGCCCTCTGCTCTGTGTTCTCTGCTTTGGTGGCATTTTCTTCTCCTTCCTTGGGAATTCTGGGTTGGGCACAGTGGAGGCTGGTGGCTCGGATGTCTGGGGCAGTAAATCCGCACCGGGTTTCAGTCAGATCTCCAAGGGAGCTATCCAAGATAGCTGCTTTAGAGTTCTGACTGAAACCTGGAGTGGATCCACCTCTCCACTGACATCAAAACTGATGGCGACCCTTTTCTCCCCCTCTCCAGGTATGAGGAGAGAAAGTCATTGGAGACTCCTGGGCCTTGTCCTGTTGAGCTGATATGGAAGTTCTTTGAATACTCTGACAAAAGCCTGTTCTTCAAAAGTGCAATAAAGCAGTTTAAAGGTGAGGAGGAGTGGATACCGAGATCTTCTTCTGGCTGTACCATTGGCCCAGGTGTGGGTGGGGAAGGGCTCACGGTCCTTTGTCATAGAAACATCGGCTATTTCTGCCTTGGTCCATCTAGCCCAGATCTGTTGACATGGGCTGGCAGCAGCATGTCATGGTTTCAAGCAGGATTCTTCCCCAGCCTTCCCTGGAAATGTCAGGGATCGAACTTGTGACCTTTTGCAGGCAAAGCAGGTGTTCTACTGCTGAACCTCAACCCCTCCCCTTCATGGATTCCCTTTCTACACACACACCATATCTGCTCTGGAGAACCCTCTGGAGCAGCTTTAGGGGTGCATGTGGGGTTGCAGAGGGGAGAAAGAGAGGGAAATGTGTTGTGCAAGCGGACGTCCACTCGTGTTGATGTTGGATGTGTCCCATTTCATTTAAACATGTTTGGAAGACTGAAATAGTGCGAAATAAATAATGTGGCTTGTGGGGTCTATTTGATTGAGCTAGTAGATTCATTAACTAAAAAAATAGTCAGCTAAAATGGTGTCTAATTGGGCAGCAGTTTTAGATACAGAATTCCATTATGAAAATTGCAGATGCAAGCAGCATCTCAAAAGAGGTGTTTCACCTTTTTTCACATTGGTGGGACTTGCAGCAAGGTGAAATTCCGTCCTGCAGTTAAAGCTGCAGAAGCACTGCTTTATTTTGTATCTGGTCCAGAGGGCAGGGCTCCTGCAGCTTTAACAGTTGTGATGAAGAGGGAATTTCAGCAGGTGCTGCATGCATTGCAAACGGCACCTGCTGAAATTCCCGTTTCGATATAACTGTTAAAGATACAGGAGCCCTGTCCTGCTTTTTATATGATCACCCTAGTCTTACCCTTCTAAGATCATGCCTGCCATTAAAAAAACAACAACACCTGCATCCTCTAAAAACATAGTAAGCAAGTTGCTTGCTTCAAAAGGGTTTTCTTGACCACTTGCAAGTTCATGCAGGGATACCTATAAAGACATCTCTCTAAGGTAGCAAAATCTAGTTGTGGCTAAGTCCCTTTTAATTAATGGAACAAGATTGTTATGATGAATTTAATGATTTTAATGGTTTCAGTGGGATTTAATTAAATTTGGCTGAGTTGAGGATGTAGCTCTACAGGTGATGACACATTTCCTGTGATGCAAATCCTATGTAATGCAGATATTTCAACATTTCCTACTCAGTCCTAAGCATGTTCCTTGGATATATGTTCCCTTGTTTTCAATGGGATTTACTCTTGCCAACTTGCCAACTTTGAAGCACCTATCAATGGACCAGAACATAAGAAGAGCCCTGCTGGATCAGACCAAGGGTCCATCTAGTCCAGCACTCTGTTCACACAGTGGCCAACCAGCTGCCCATGGGAATCTCACAAGCAGGACATGAATGCAACAGCACCCTCCCACTCATGTTCCCCAGCAACTGGTGTACATAAGTGTACTTCCTCTGATACCGCAGGTAGCATATAGACATCAGGACTAGTAGCCATTGATAGCCTTCTCTTCCAGGAATTTATTCAACCCCCTTTTAAAGCCATCCAAATTGGCAGCCATCACTACATCTAGTGGGAGTGAATTCCATATTTTGACTCTGCCCTGTTTGAAGAAGTCCTTCCTTTTCTCTGTTCTGAATCTCCCACCAATCAGCTTCATTGGATGACCCCATTGGTTCAAGTATTATGGGAGAGGGGGGAAATATCCTCCTAGCCACATTCTCCATACCGTGCATCACCTTGTACATAGTTTTGGATATGTTGTGGCGAGATGGGGTAAAAATCTCATTGGCAGAAGACAAATTGGAATATTTGGAAGCAAATATGTGGAAACAAATTAGAAGTGAGGGGATAATTTCCTCCCTCCAGTCCAGCCTCTCCCAGATTTCTTTCAGCATTTTCATAATCTTTTCTTTGAAATACAGAAAACATAGGTGTTATGTTTTTGTGTTGCAAAAGCACCTGCTTTCATGCAAAAGGTCCCAGGTTTTATCCCCGGCTTCTCCAGGTAGGACAAAGATGGAATTCTGCCTGAAACTGTGGAGAGTTGCTGCCAGTCTGTGTCGACAATGCTGGGTTCGATAGACCAATGGTCTGACTCAGTATAAGGCAGCTTCCTATGTTCCCATGATGGTGTGATGCTTAATCTTTTCCCCTTTCCTTCCCCAGACACCTTGATAAAAGAAAGTGTTCTGCAAAAAGGTAAGTTGAAGGAACTGCTGAAGTATCAGATCCACTGGCGGGAGGGGGACTTGTCAGAGAGCTGCCTGCTTGGGTTTCATTTAGGTGACCATATGGAAAGGAGGATAGGGCTCCTGTAACTTTAACAGTTGTGTAGAAAAGGGAATTTCAGCAGGTGTCCTTTGTATGCATGCAGCACCTTGTGAAGTTCCCTCTTCATCACAATAGTTAAAGTTGCAGGAGCTGTACTAGAGTGACCAGATACAAAAGAGGGCAGGGCTCCTTCAGCTTTAACTGTTGTGATGAAGAGGGAATTTCACCAGGGAAGGCCGGCTTATGAAGAATCTTCCAGCCTCCCCCAATGTCCTTCCGTGCTGCTCCACAGAGCCTGAGCTAGACAGGCGAAAAAGCCCATCTAGCAAAAACGCTGAGCGGGAAGTCTGTGGAGGAAAAAATGCAGAGCAGGAAATGCACGGAGGCAAAGGTTGCCTCCATGCTTCTCCCACTCTGTATAGCATCCCCTTCAGTTTCTGAGTCCAGAGACTGATGAGCATCTCATTATTATTCCGCCCTAAATCCTCCATGAAGATTAGCGGGACGGTATGTTTTCTGTCCTTGACTAACCTGCCTGCAGCATTCTCCATGTTCAAATATGGGGAAAGTCTGGAAGAAAGAGAGGAATTTTCCAATCTGGGATGCAAGTACATGCAAACCCTGTTGATTTTTAAGGTGAAGGTAATTCCTTTGATGTTTTGAAGCTCAGTGTAAACAACTCTCCCACCTGATCTGCTTGTCTTCTCTTTCCTCATTTCCCCACCACATCCCTACAGCAAACATAACTCTGGATCCAGACACGGCTCATCCCCTTCTTATTCTGTCTGAAGATCAACGAAGTGTGCGATTGGGAGACAAATGTCAAGATGTGCCCAACAATCCAGAGAGATTCAAGGAACGTGCAATTGTGTTGGGGCGTGAGGGATTTACAGCGGGAAGACACAGCTGGGAAGTCACTGTGGAGAATGCGGAAAAATGGGCTGTGGGCATCGCCAGAAAGTCTGTACAGAGAAAGGCCTATTTCAACATCCGTCTTGAAGAAGGAGTCTGGGCTATGGAGAGAGGAGAGTATGGAGCCCTCGATCACCCTAATCCTCCCATGAGTGCAGAGCTCAAGAGGATCCGAGTGGTTCTGAACTATCCGGCGCAAAAAATGGCCATTTATGATGTCGACAGAGCAACCGTAATCTATACTGTCTCGGATGCTTCATTCTCTGGAGAGCCCCTTGTCCCATTCTTTTTCCTAGGGGGCACAGGTCACCTGACCCTCTCTTCTTAAGGTTGCCAAGTAGTGCTGGGACTTAATGCAATAATAATATCAACAACAGCCATCGCACGACAGACAGAACCCAGCAGCAGGAGCAGAAACAAATTGTATTGGGGAGGAAGTTTGCAAATGACTCACATAACCATCATAGAGAGTTTGCAGCCCTCTCTCCAAAACAACCTTGGAATGTTAATGTGGAAGGTCTTACCTAACAAATTCTGAAGCCTAAATGCCGCTTTGCGAGACAACATGGTTTTCTCTCCCAACATCCCCAAATAAACCTCCCAAAATGGATTTTTCAACTTTGGCTCACCGTGTGTATGCCCAGAAAGACCATCCGACTTGGTTAACAAATCTTAATTTTTATTTGTGTGTATGTGATTGAAATTAGTCCATCCCTTTCTATACTTTAGTCCATCCCCTTTCTATACTTGAACGTACAGCTTATTATGGACAGCATAATCACGTTTGGATATTTGGTCATCATACATTGATACGTACTTTCGAGTGTCAGTGAGAGCTTACATATGCCATTGAATGTGCTTCTTCATCCCAATACCATTCCCCTTTTTTATATGCATTGTGTTAAAAATAAATCTAATAAAAATAGTAATTAAAAAAGAAAGCTGGTCCAGGAGACTTTATTGCAAAATTGGGAACGCTCAGATTTGTACTGTTTTTCTGTAACTTGATCTGTTTGTTTTTTATTTTAAAAAAAGATGCAGAGCAATCATCGAGAAAGAAAGCAAAACATGGTTTTCAATATTCTTAGTAATGTTTTACTATATTTTTATTTCACTATAGTGTTTATATCCTGAGCTTCTTGTAAACTGCTTTGGTTCGTTTCAGATAGGCGGTATAGAAATACAGTTAATACAAATGTGTCTACTAATAACCTGTTTTGTTAAACATCAATTCTTGCTACTGAATAATTGAAGTTCTTCCTCCATGAGCAATACAAAAAATTGAATGATATAAGGGTTGAATGACTCCAACCATTTAAAAAACTCTGGTAATGTGCCCTTCAGCATGATCCTTCAAATTGAAGCCATGTACAAAGTAAAGGTATATTTTCACATAGAAATCCTAACTGAATCCTAAATTGGAATTCATGAGCCCTTCATTGACTACAGAACAGATACAATAAAAAGTAAACAGTTTTTAAAACAACAACTTTATATTGTGTTTTAAATCACACACTTTAAATAATCAATGAATATATAGAAAATATTACAACTTTTTCAACAACACATGCATTACATGAAAAACCTGATTACAGTTAAAAGGAGTTACAGGAGTTTCAATATATTCATAACATATTTATCCACAAAAGTTCACCAGTGTTAGGATTTAGTTGTAACTATCTAAATGTATCTTTCCCTATCTGTCCATGACACTGGTGACTATCTCTCAGAACCTTGCTTGTTCATAAAATCAATACATTTTTAATAAAGTATTTAGGCTGATGATATGAAAAGGAAGACAGGGCTCATGTAACTGTAACAGCTGTAGAGAAAAGGGGATTTAATCCAGTGTCATTTGTATGCAATTAGTTCCTGGTGAAATTCCCTCTTCATCACAACAGTTAAAGGTGCAGGCACTATACTACAGTGACCATATACAAAAGAAGGCAGGGCCCCTGCAACTTTAACTGTTGTGATGAAGAGGGAATTTCACCAGGAACTAATTGCATACAAATGACACTGGCTGAAATTCCCTTTTCTCTACAACTGTTAAAGTTACATGAGCCCTGTCCTCCTTTTCATATGGTCAGCCTACTAAAGTCAATGAAGTTGAATTTCAGTTTTGCCTACGCAGGGGGAGGGGGAAGACTACACATCCCACCACCCTCCTTTTCCCCTCTGGCGCATAGCCTTGTGGGAGTTGTAGTTCCCACTGCTTCTGGTTATGAAGGGGAAGATGGAACGAACGCACATCTCCCGGTGATGTCATAGTTCCGGGGTGGGGGATAAACCACCCAATTGTTGCTCCTCGTTGGCTGTTCTGGTTTCTAGGAAAGTGGAAGTTAGTTCCTGTTGCGCCGGGGAGCATGAGGTAAGGGCCATGGCTGCGGCGGGGAGCTCCATGCAAAGCCTCCGAGATGAAGCCTCTTGCCCCATCTGCCTGGACTACTTCAAAGAGCCGGTGATGATCATAAAGTGCGGGCACAATTTTTGCCGAGACTGCCTCGCCCAGTCCTGTGAGCAGTCGGGCCAGGACGCCTTGAGGTGCCCCCAATGCCGGCAGCCGCTTTACCAAAGGCACTTCCGAACCAACCGGCAGCTGGCCAATTTCGTGGAGATCGCCAAAGAGCTCAGCTTGGAGGCGAAGAGAAGGAGGGAAAGGGAAGAAAGCTGCTGCGGCGGGACCGAGTGCCAGAGACACCAGGAGCCCCTGAAACTTTTCTGCAAGGAGGACCGAGTCCTCATCTGCGTGGTTTGCAGAGAGTCCCGAGAGCACAGGACTCACACGGTGCTTCCCACGGAGGAAGCGGCTGAAGAATACAAGGTAGCAAATGGGGGTGCGGGAGGAAGACCGGGAGAGAGGGAGGGGTCGTTAACAATAGAGCCAGTGCTGTTGCTAAGAGACTCTGAAGCAGATCAGGAAGTGTCTTGATCCGAAGCATGTTCTGTTTTGCTCTCTCCCGGTTTTCAGCCAACGGTCCCCAAAACAAGCATGCCATATTTTTCTTTAAGTACATAATTTAGAAAAAAGAAAAGCAGACGCATGATTTCGTTAGCTGCCTTGAGTGCCATGTTTTGGAAGAAAGGTGAAGTATAAATCAAATAATAATAACATATTATTTATACTAGTGAGCGGACCTGGCTTTGCATGGGCTGGAATAGTGCTCCGTTTGATACTGCAAAGCTTCCAGCAAACTTACACAGTCATCAAGAGTTGGATACAGAGTTGAAATTCAGGCCTGGCCTACCTGAGTGAAGCCACGCTATGATTAGGCTGACCAGATAAAATCCAGGTCAGGGCTCCTGTAACTTTAACAGTTGTAGAGAAAAGGGAATTTCAGCCAGTGTCATTTGTATGCAATTAGTTCCTGGTGAAATTCCCTCTTCCTCACAACTGTTAAAGTTGCAGAGGCCCTGCCTTCTTTTGTATATGGTCACTCTAGTATAGTGCCTGCACCTTTAACTGTTGTGATGAAGAGGGAATTTCACCAGGAACTAATTACATACAAATGACACCGGCTGAAATTCCCATTTCTCTTCAACTGTTAAAGTTACAGGAGCCCTGACCTGGATTTTATCTGGTCAGCCTAGCTATGATGCACCCCCTATAGCCCTCTGAGGAAGGGATCTGCCCACCCCATTCCCCTGAGTGGGAGGCTGTGCCACAGCAGAAGACAGACCTCGGCCTCCTAATTCCCTGCGAGGCCATGTGCGGGTTAAGAAAGTCTGCTCAAGATAATGCTGCAGACATCAACCACATGGAGACATTTTAATTAATTAAGGGCATAATCCTATGCATGTTTATTGTTATTACATTTATATCCTGCCTTTTCCCCACTCTTGTAAGGAACCCAAGGTGGCTTACATGTTCCTCCTCCTCTCCATTTTATCCCTGAGAGTCTGTGATTGGCCCAAAGTCAACCAGTAAGCTACATGGCTGAGTGGGGACTAGAACCCCGGTCTCCTGAGTTCCATCCTAATGCTTTAGCCACTACACCACACTGCCTCTCTTTTTAGACAGAAAGTAGTCATACAAATTCCAGCATGGCTGCCTTCGGCATGGTGGGAGTTGTAGGACTTTTTTCTGTCTAAACGTGCATAGGATTGTGCCCTTAATTAATTAAAATTAATGTGTGAAGACCCTAGGGACCCCTTAGTAAGCATGCCAAGTTTTAGGTTTCTAGGCTTCCTGGTCTTTGTGTGAAGGTGCTGACATCCCTTTTACTATTATAGATTAAGGACATAACACAAGCCATGCTGGATCAGGCCAAGGGTCTATTTAGTCCAGCGCTCTGTTCACACAGTGGCCAACCAGCTGTCAACCAGGGACCCACAAGCAGGACACAAGTGCAACAGCACCCTCCCACCCATGTTCCCCAGCAACTGGTGTATATAGGTTACTGCCTCTGATACTGGAGGTTGCACTTAGCCATCAGGATGAGTAGCCATTGATGGTCTTTTCTTACAGGAATTTGCCTAATCCCCTTTTAAAGCCATGTAAAGTGATGGCCACCACTACATCTTGTGGTAGTGAATTCCATAATTTAACTGGGTGAAGAAGGATTTCTTCTGTCCTGAATCTACCACCAATCAGTTTCATGGGAGGACCTCAGGTTCTAGCATTATAAGAGAGGGATAATTATTATTATTATTATTATTATTATTATTTATGGCATTGACATACCACTGAATATAATAAAATCACTCACCAATTCACCATATTACAATACAATATTAAAAGCACATTAAAACATAGCATTAAAATACATTGCTAAAAACACTTCCAACTACAGTAAAAATAATAATCAAGGAGCAGTGAAATGGAGCGGCCTAATTAATTTACTTACAGCCCAGGGAAAGCCTGGGTGAGCAAGTGTATTTTAGGGAGGTGCTTAAAAGGTGCCACGTTTTCTGCCTCCCAAACTAACATGAGGGAGGGTTTTTCAGAGGGTGGGTGCCGTTATAGAGAAGGCCCACTGTGTACTTCATGGTGTTGAGGAATTTCAGAGCACCAAACACAACTCAGGTTGCTTTCTCGCTCAAACAGCCTTTTATTATCAGTAAGACAGACCACACGCTGCAGCGGAGTGCTTCAACACGCCAGAGAAAGAGACTGCCGCCCAGCCCCTGTTAGCAGAATATATAGGTTAAATGATCATTCTATGAGTTAAGAAAATCAGTTACAGCTTATACTGATAAGACTAGGTTACTACTATCCGTGCGCTGACTACTTTCTACTTTCTTATCTCAGCCAAAAGCTGGTTCAGCGCTTCGGGTGTTTCCCACAGGAACAGCTTCTTCACATACACTAGCTTATCAGTAACACGCCAACTCGTGCGTTATCCTTCCAGTAAAATTCCATCATTTACAAGGACTCTAATAAAATTCCATAACAATGACCGATAAGGCCTCCTCTGCTGACCTAAAAGGTCTCCTGGGTATGTAAAAGGGAAGGCAGTCTGCTTATTATTCTGGTCCCAAGTTGTTTAGGGTTTTATGTGATAATAACATAACCTTGTATGAGGCTCAATAGCTAGTAAGCAGCCAGTGTCTCATAATCCACATTCTCCACACCATGCATAATTTTATACACCTCCATCATGTCTCCCCTAACCCTTTTTTTTCCAAGCTAAACAATCCCAGCTAAACAATCATAGGGGAGATGCTCCAGTCCCTTGATCATTTTCGTTGCCCTTTTCTGCACATTTTCTAGCTCTACAATGACTTTTTAGGTGGTGTGACTAGAACCATACACAGTACTTTAAGTATCATTTGTATAAAGGCAGTATGATGTTGGCAGTTTTATTCTCAGTTCCTTTTCTAATTATGCCTAACATGGAGTTTGGCTTTTTTATGGCACACTGAGTTGACATTTTCATTTTGCTGTCCACCACAACCCCAAGATCTTTTGCTTGGTGTGATGGTAATAATAATAATAATTTTCCTGGAATATTGAGTTTTTCCGCAAGATGTGGTGATGACCACCAACTCTGATGACTTTAAAAAGGGAATTGACAAACTCATGAAGAATATGGCTACCACTGGCTACTAGTCATGATGCTTACATATTTTCTGCAGTATCAAAGGCAATATGCCACTGTATGTCTGTTGCTAGGGAACACGAATGGGAAGGTGTTATTGTAGGCTTCCCATGAGCCTCTGGTTGGCCACTGTGGGGACAATGTTGGACTAGGTAGACCTTTGGTCAGATCCAGCACAATTTTTCTTATACACTACTACAAATAGCTTGTTCAGAGACTCCTTTATAACATCACAGTATTCATTTATTATATATGCAAATAAAGAGATGTCTCCTCAACACAGCCCACCATCCAACCAGATCAAATTCTGTGATGAATTATTTAAGTCAGGTGTGGGCAACTTGTGGCCCACCAGAAGTTTGGACTGCGACTTCCATCAGCCTAGCCAATATGGATAGTGTTGAGGTATGAAGGGACTTGTTGTCCAACTGTTAAGAGTGGGGGCATAGGTTCTCCACTCCTGAAGTGCTCACATCAACTATCATGCTGTAATCCGTACAATAACCCTATACGGTAAGCCAGTATTGTTGTCCCATCATTTTTATCCCAGCCATTGCAGATGGTGGGTGAGGAGAGGGGGAAGACTGAGGCTCACCATCCAAATAACATAAAACACATTTTTTTTCTCGTCTCAGCATTGGATTCAGAGCCAAATAGCTGCTTTGAAGACGAAGAAAGATGAGATTGTGGGGTCTAAAAGGAATGGCAAAATGGAAAGCCAAGAGCTGATGGTAGGTATCCTTGTTACTCTGAATGAAACCATCAAATGCTACTCTGTGGTCTTTACTCAAGGCTTTAATCAGAAAGTGAGTATTCAGGAGAACAGACATCCCCCAGCAAGCTGGTCCAGGCTGCTCTGCCTGGACTGAAGCAAGGGAGTTTTTTTATAGACGAAGGTTAATTACATGTAACTTACAAGAAAACTAAATCTCAGATCTGTCAGCTCCCCATTTTAAAGCAAAGCTCCCTCACATATTGAAATCATGACCTCTTTATTCCAATCAGCTTTACCTTTGCTAAAATTTCTTAAATAATTATTATAATAATGGTAATTTGAAGCTATGGCAAAGTTGTTAGAGCAAAGCAAAATACTTTACAACACAGCTCAGGTCATTTGTCATGGTAGATAACACTTTGCAAAGTACTTTGCCTTGCTCAGAGTTGTTTTGGGAGTATGGCATGGTCTAAAGGCAAACACGTCCAGTAATTTCGCTGAAACTAGGCAGATCTGATTTGGTCAGTGTTTGGATGGAAGTCTGCTTGGGGACCATATATATATATATATATATATATATATATACTAATCACCTTGCGGTCTAAACAAGGAATATATGCTATACGTATAATAATTAAATGCATTTTTCAAATGTACTGCATTGTACATTACATTGTGTGAATGTTTTGCTGATTGACTGTAGCTGATTGACAGAAGGAAGCTTTAATCTGGCTTCACTGAATTTGAATTGATGGAGCTGAGAATGAAGAACATACTAGTTTGTTATTTGACATCATTATGGTTTCAGTGTTATTTGAAGTTATTATACGCTGCGAAAAAAGAAATATTAAAGTTGGCCTTCCAGTCTAACAATGACTGGTAGCCTTTGCTTAAAATAGTAAGTTATTTCTCATCTTCCTAAGAAAAGACTCAGTTTGTCAATTAAACATTCTTATCTATCTCTGTAAAAAACCTTATCTAGCGTTTAATAATCTTTGCAGAACCTGAACTAGCTGGGTAAAGCTAGATTGTTTACATAACCAGCTCATACTTAGTTGCTTTAACAAAGATAGTCCAGATCAAAGGTCTTGCAAGTAAACGTGAATGGACACGCGTGCCTACATTCATCACTAGGGCACACTGGTGTAATACCAACTCAGTGCCTTTGTTTGTGGCTTAATTTAGGAATATGAGCTGTGAGTGAATGGGATTTTTTCTATATTTGTTTGTTTTTCTCAGCTTAGTAATGTAATTTCAGGACTAAGGAGCTGAACAGTGCAGACTTATACATGCCTGCTCAGAAGTAAGGCCCATTTCTATAATCAGATTTATGAGTTCAATGAAGCTTACTCCCAACTAAGTGTATAGAGGATTGCACTTTGACAGTGCAATCCTATGTAGTATACTCCTAGAAGTGTAGTTAGATTTGAACAACAAAGCAAGATTAAAACACATTTATAAATAAAGGAAAAGGTAAGTAGAATTCAGCACATCAATACATGTAACAATGATGCCAGAATAAACAAGTGCTTCCAGCATTGAAATAAATAGTTTCAACAAAACAGTAATAATATACCACGGTTAGTTTGTTGCTATTCTGTATCTCCTTCCCCTGCCTCTGGAGGTGTCCTTTCAGAAAACACAACTCCCTGGGGGCACAACCCTATGCATGTTTAGACATTTTAAAAAAGGCCTACAACTCCCAGCATGCCACAGTCAGGGGACCTGTAGGACTTTTTTCCTGCCTAAACATGCATGGCACTGGAACAATAGAATCTGTCGAACATGTACTTTTGCATTGTAACATGTATAAGGAATGCAGAAAGAAGCTAATCTTTCCATTATTAACAGCCTTTTCTGGAAGTAACCCCACAACTTTGGTATTAATTTGTTTAAGGGATATATCCTCCCATATTACTGAAAGGGTCTCTTAAGTTTTTTTATGACATCAATGCAAATTAGGGGGGAAAATGTTGCCATCCTCTTGAAGTCTACAAAGCTGTATCTTATTTTCATGTCACCTTTTTAACTGTCTTTTGTATGTTTTATATTGACTTTGCTGGTCTGTGACCGTAATAAATGATTGATTGATTGATTGATTGCATAGGATCGCACCCGAAGTCAGTCTTTCACCGTCCGTCACACCTGACACATAGCACAGATCTTTAGTCCTTTCAGGAACAGATACTTCTGTTTTATTTTACCTACAGTAATGGCTTCTCTCTGACATTCAGAGCTTTTACTTTCACTCTTCTGTTGTCTTGGGTGCTTAGTCTTGATTTCTTTCACCACTTCCCTCCTCAACTCGTGAAAATTTTCTTTAGCTTCTCTTTCTGTCAGTTGTGTCTCCCCCCCTTCCATCTCTTCTTCCTTTCCCTCTCTCTCCATATGCTACGAACCACCTTTTCTCCTTGCCTGGGTAACTTACTACTGTCCCCTGCTATAACTATCTGGTGATTTCAAGTCCAGCTACTACACCTCTACATGTCTGCTCAGAAGTAATCCCCATTGAATTAAAAGGCACTTACTTCGACATGAATTTGTATAGGATTGCATCCTAAATCTCCCCTTTTAGGACTTTTGAACAGTTGGCAGCTATGAAATGTGAATATCAAACTTGAAAAGACTGGAACCAGTGAGGCAGTAAAGCTTATATACAATGTTATATATCCCAGAATTCTATGCTTAATAAAACGGTCTGGTTTTCCAAAAGGCATACGTTAAGGACTTATGGACCTCCATCACACCTAATTTTCCCCCAGCCTTGCCTCCACGATTTTTTACCTCTGATGCAAAGCTCATCAAGCTTATGATCCCTTTCACCTGAATAGCTGCTCTTTCGCTCGTTTGCTCTTCCACTCCACTCCACCCTACCCCTTCTCTTTCTCCCTCCAGTCAGGTCCTGGCAGATGAGCACTTGAACCAGACTGCCTTTCTGCTGGACAAAAATGGAATGACCCTTTAGTCTGGCTCTTTGGAGGCATTGAGGGAGTTCAATCCTGTCTCTACAGAGATTCAGGCATTGTATGATTTTAAAAAAATGCTTTCAAGGTTTAGAGCCGGCTGCTAGGAGAGATCGCTTTTCCCTGCCAGGACCTGATGCAATCAAGCCCCCAGTTCCTTTAAAACTACATGGAGGCTTAGGGTGCATTGAATAGCTTAGGGGAAATAATCCAGGCTTTTAGCATTCTAGGAAAGGCTGGGGAAGAGGCAGGGTGTCAGCAGGACAGGCACAGCGTCATGTGAGTACTGTGCTGCAAATCCACACAACAGGCATGGCGAGAGTGCACTAAATCGTTGGTGTGATGGAGCTCATGGTCACTCTTTAGGGCTTGTGAGAGTTTTCTGGAAAGGTTTTACTGAACATAGGATCAGAAGTATCAGAAACTGTGAGATGTTACACTGCTCACACTTCACATCGCCCCGACTTCACCCCCCCCTCCCCATAGTTACAAACCACCAGAACGTTCTCTTATGCCCCATTGAATATGAATGAGAAGAGTGTAAGATACCTCCCAGCATTCCCTCTACTTCATTACTGGCTTTAAACATGTCCTCCTCCCTGTTCCCATCTGTTCATTGCAGACGCAGACAGACAATGAAAGGCAAGACATAGTGTCTGAATTTCAGCAGCTGCACCAACTGTTGGAGGAGAAAAAGCTCGTTTTGTTGGCACGGTTGGAAGAACTGGACAGAAGGGTTTTGAAGCGGAGGGATGAGCACGCTGCCAAGCTCTCTGAGGAATGTACCTCTCTCAATAACCTCATCCAGGAGATGGAAGAGAAGTGCCAACAGCCAGCAACTGAATTTCTCCAGGTGAGGCTGTTTCCCTCCTCAACACTTAGCTCCTTCAGACATCTGTTTAGGTGCTTGGCCATTTTGGGCAGCCACCTAACAAGAAGTGAGGGACCGCTTTCCCTCCACAATTCCTAACCCTGAGTACTTGGCCATTCTGGGGAGCCACCTAAACAATAGGCTAGGGACTGCTTGCCCTCCACAATTCCTAACCCTATTTAGCCATTTTGAGCAGCCACCTAAACAGGAAGTGAGGGACTGCTTTTCCTCCACAACTCCTAACCCTGAGTAGTTACCCATTTTGGGCAGCCACCTAAACAGGAAGTGAGGGACCTCTTTTTCTCCACAGCTCGTACTAGACCCTCCTTTCTCAGTGAGGCGATTCCTTTTTATCCTCACAGTCCTGTGAAATGTCACTGAATGACATGTACAAGGCTACATAGTGAGATCCATGGCAGAGCAGAGGTCTCCCTAAACTGAATCCTGTCTCTTACGCTATGCTTGGCCTCTCAACTACAGGCTATGTCTTGCATTTATATCTTGCTCTGAATACAATGAGTTCCCAGGTGATTTCCCAGCCAAATAATGACCAAGCTGGGCAGCTGCTTAGCTAGCTAGGTTTTATCCACCTGTTTAGTCATCCAGCCATTTTGAGTAGCTACCTAAGCAGAAAGTGTGGGTCTACATCAAGTCCCTAACTCACTCTGGCTCCAGTAATTGTGTGAATTCACTGAAATTCTGGCTGATTTCTGTAAAGTGCAGTGTGGAACTCATTTCCATTTCTGTTCTTTCCTTCTCCTAGGACATCAAGAGCATTTTACAGAGGTAAGTGGCTCTAAATTTCTGCCGTTAATGATAGGAGTTTAGTTTCTTCTAGGTCCTGGAATTTGACAGTATACTGGGCAACCCGTGCAACGCCACAGCAGAGTCATTTAGGCCACAATCCTATATTCACTTTCATGGGAGGAAGCCCCATTGAACTTACTTCTGAGTAGGCCTGATGTCAGCGCCTGGCCTGGAGAGACAAGTGCTTGGGCCCACCAGGACTGATGCTGGCCTTTTTGTTTTTGTTTAGTTTCATTTTTTTTTAAAAAATCCCTCCTCTCCTGCCCTTTTTAGGGCCTGATACTCTAAAAAGAAGTACTAGGTGAGGGAGCTGCAGCTGCTGCCATATTTATTTATTTATTTAGAATATTTTTATTCTGCATAGCCCTGCTCCATTTTTTCCTCTCCTCTCCCCTCCCTATTCCTTTTTCCTTGTGTCTTTCTAATAGTGAACTCAGCCCATGAGTGTCTTGAGGACTGTAGCCACAACAGGGCCATTGAGAAACAGGAGGGAGGTATTGAGCTGCTACTGGCATTTATTTATCTAATAACAACCTATATATGACAATCTATAACAAAGTTATTTGGGCAGCTTACAATAAATAATATAAAAACAATTTAACTCCAAAATAAAACATAAAACCATAAAGTCAAAAGCAGCATAGAAATAACAGCAGAAAACAAAAATAGATCACAACCCTAGAATTAAGACAAGCTTTTAAAAGAGAAGATACCTCAAATCTGTAAATTATTTTCAAAGTCTGGCCGAACAAAAATGCATTCACCTGGCAATGAAACTACCACAAGGACGATTCCTGGCTAGCCTGTCGGGGAAGATTGTGCCACCACTGAAAAGGCCTCTCTTCCTCAGGCAGAAGCACTCGGGAGCAGATCTAAAGGTTTCGGGTAGGTATGTATGGGAGAAGGCAGTCTTTTGGGTAGCCTGTCCCCAAGCAGTTCAGGGCTTTAAAATTTAAAAACAGCACTTTAAATTGTGCCTGGAAATTGATGATGGGCATAGGAGAAGTACAAAAAAAAAATGGATGTGGGGCAAAGCCCAGTGGGAATTGAGCATACTCAGAAACCACAAAATAGAGAATGCAAAAGAAAAATGGAGAAGGAGGATGGAATGCTCTGTTTGGAGGAATGGCTGACTGGAACCCTGAGCAGGAGTACTTCTACTAGGAGGGAGGATACAGTGCAGTATTTTGTTACAGATTGTCTATACCCTGGGAGGACGGAAAGCAGATCTCCAGATGTTTTGGGCCTCCAACTCCCAGAAGTGCCTGCCAGTGGGGCCAATAGTCAGGAATGTTGGGAGCTGAGGTGCAAAATGTCTGGAGATCTACCATCCAGCCATCCTTGGTCTATACCAGCCTCCTTCATCCTAGCGCCATCTTCTGGAGTTCAATTTCCACCAGCCTCAGTCAGCATGGCCAGTGGTCAAGAACACTGGGAGCTTTAGTCAAAACAGCTGGAGGGTACCAGATTAGAGAAGGTTGATTGATCCTTCCTGGTAGGAGAATGGCAATTGCTTCCCCACTGCTATTTTTCATGCTATTCCAGTAAATGTTGGACACGGAGACTGCTTGAATGAGGCCATGGACGTGTTTTCTTTCTGGCCTGAAGCAGTTGGAGAATAGGAATAACTCCGCATGCTGCTTCCAGACACTAGGGGGCAATAGAGAACGTGTTACATCAACAGCTGCTTGTCTTGTTTGCCCCTCCCCTTCATTTTGTAAGTTCCAGTTCCTTTTTTCCTGCTTCCTCCCCTCCTGCTTCCTCTGCAACAAGCACCATGCGGCTCTCCGCCTTAAAGACCACCTCCTGCCATATGTTGCTTCCAATCCACAGTCAACATCTGATCTCCTGCTCCAGGTTTCCCTGCAGACTGAGGAGTAACTCAAGGTTTCGCACACTTACACTCACGCACCCAATTTTCCAGGGATCTTGTATTTAAACAGTATTAGATAGCCTTCTCTGATGGTGCATTTAAAGGCACTAAGTTGATTTGAACTTCTAAACTGGCTCTAGCTTGCATTTATTGCCTCTAAATACTAAAATGCTGCGTTACCACGTTTTCTCTATATAAGGCAACTCTGCTGTAAGTCACACCAGACTTTTCAGTGCCTGCGATGTCATTGACTGAGTTGAGTTACCATTTGTTGTCTCTCCCCCAGATGTGAGATGGAGAAGGTGCGGAAGTCCATGGCTTTTCCTCCTGAACTGAACCAGTTGGTCAAGGAATTTTCAGACATAAACTTGTTTCTGCAGCGTGTTATGAGGCAATTCAGAGGTAACTTACCTGTTTTTCCCCCTCAGTGGTTTGATACTGGAAAACATTCCTATCCCTTAGTACAGGGTGGTCAGGAATGTCTGGAGTTGCCATCTGGGACATCTGGAGGGCACCAGTTTGGGGAAGACTGTTGTATGGTCTTGATGACAGCCAAGAGAAGAATAGGTTTTTGCTGTCAAACATGCCCTTCCCAATAACCCCTTTTTTAAAAAAAAAAAAACTCTCTCTCTCTCTCTCTCTGTCCATAGTGACCCTCCTTACCGAATATCAGCTCTGCAAAGGTAAGTTTTCATATTTCAGATATTATCCACCAGCACGAGATATGACCACAGACTTCACTTTCTGGAAGCACCTGGCTGGCCACAAGTGTGTTCATAATTTCACACAAGTAAGGCAAACCGCAGCGGTGATCAGGCAAGACTGGTCTTTTCCATTCATTTGGTGTGGTAAGGTTGTGACCATACCCTAGCAATTAAAAGGGCGGTTGGGGGAGGAATTAATCCCCTCCTTTTCCCAGTGCACTTTGTACCAAGGAACTGAAAGCCCTGGGAGACGGGGACTCATCCTGTTCTGTAGCATGAGGTGAAGCATGCAAAAGCCCCCCCCCCTCCCGTTAATCTAGGGATGTGGAACATGTGGCCTTTTGGATGTTTTTGCATTGCAACTCCCTCGATCCCTCACCATTGGCCAGGCATGCTAGGGCTGATGGGAGCTGCAGCCCAACATCTGGAGGACACATGTTCCCCACCCCTGCATTATTGCATCGAGAGATTCTCCTGTATATGACACAACAGTACTTTTGCTGCGTTAATTTATGAATGATCTAGCGATACATAAGTGGTTCCAAACCATACCACTTATGTATCGCTGCAATTCTGCATTTTGAAGGAATGCTTGCTTGCCGAAAGCTCTGATCCATCTTTGGGAGCTCTTCTTCTGGTGGCCCCATCATCTGAAGTGAAACTAGGGAGAGGGCCTTCATGGTGATAGCACCCCAGTGATGGAACTAATGCTTACGTTAATGCCTTTTTGACGGCAGGCAAAAAACTTGTCCTTTTCCTAGGGTTTTTAACACTTTCTTATGAAATCATTTTAATGCAGCTCTGTGAATCTGCAGTTTTATCGTTTTGATCACTATTTTATTGCAACCATAAAATCTACAGACAATAATTGAAGACAGTAATCAAAATAACAATGTTTCTTTATTGAAGGGCAGGATTTTTATAAGAGAGAATGTCTGTCAGCACTATAGCTTCAAGACTGTGAAACCTAGATACTACAATTTTAGCATGCATACTAAGGAAGTGCACCTATTAATGTCTCCATATATTTGAAGACTGCAATAACATGTTTAGTCACTAAGTGGCAGATTTCCCTAACCAATGCATAGTGCAGTCCATAGTTTGAAGGCGAGGGGGGGGAGTTCTGAGGCATAGTTATACAGCTGTGGAGCACCCACCCACCCCGGGAATGGAGTGACAGACCCCTCTCTCATAGGAGGGGCTGTGCTTAGAGATGGCAGTGATCATGGCTTCATTCAGACTGGGCAGGCACCTCTCCAGCTCTGACATCTGCGTAAATTCGCTTGAAGGTTTTGCTGAATCAAACTGGGGGCTATTCCAACCCATGCAAAGCCGGGTCAGTTTGCAAATAAATGTATAAGTTTTTTTTAAATTAAACCCATTAATAATCATGAGACATGTTAATGGTGATTATTTACTATGCCTGTCCTTGAATTTAAGAAGAGCTGTTCACTCTCTCTCCCCTGCAGAAAACGTGACCTTGGATCCAGATACAGCTCACCCCGACCTCTGCCTGTCCAAAGATCATAGGGACGTGAGACTCCAAAGCACTCAGCAGAAGCTGCCCAACAACCCGGAGAGATTCGATGCTTGCACCTGCGTTCTGGGTCACATGGATCATGAAGGATTCATCTCGGGAACACATTGGTGGGAGGTGGAGGTGGAGGAGAGGGGCATCTGGGCCATTGGGGTCGCTGTGGAGTCTGTTAAAAGGAAAGGCCCACTCACCTTCAGCCCCGAGGAGGGGATATGGGCTGTGGGGCAGTTGCGGGGAGGTCACTACCAGGCCCTGACCTCTCCAAAGCATCACCTGCTGTTAAATGGGAAGCTCCGGAGGATCCGGGTGACTCTTGAGTACGAAAACGAGCAGGTGACCTTCCTCGATCCTGATACCGAGTCCCCCATCTTTATTTTCTCATCTGCCTCATTCAATGGGGAGCTAGTCCTGCCTTGGTTCTGGATTGGGGGGCTGGCATCCCAGCTCAAAATCTCTCTCTGAGACACCTGGAGCATTAAGGCTTTCAAAAACAGGCCTCTAGCTGCCAGCACCCAGTGCACAACAATGCTGGCATCCTCTCTAGCCTCCAGCATCTCACTCTCTATCATGCCCGAGGATTCACTCTATCTCCCCATGGACGTGGAGCTTCTGCCAGCAAGGTGGTCAACTGGCCAGGGGAAAATATGGCCTGTCCTGCTCCTGTACTGGTTTGATGCACAGATCGTGAGGAGGGGGTTGGTGGGCAGAGACCAGCAGGTGGAGCCAAATGTGATCCCCTGATAGATGCTGCACAGCAAACTGCTCTTACAGGGAAAGCTGCAGGAGACAGTTCAAAAGTTGGCAGCCTTACCCATCCACAGCAAAAGGGTGAAATGCAGCCTGATCCTATGGAGTTTTGCTTGGGAGTACGTTCATGCATAGGATTGTGTGATGGGAAGGAACAGTTCTGTGAGTGAGTGCCTCCCCATGGTTGGGGAAAGGGGGCTAGGGCAGCCAGATGTGAAAATGGACAGGGTTCCAGCCCTTTAATAGTTGTGCAGAAGAGGGAATTGTAGCATCGTTTGCTTGACAATTTAAACTTCTACAGAACTACTAAAGGTGCAGGAGCCCAGTCCAGTTTTGGATCTGGCTTTCCAATCTAGATCCCCGCCTCGATCTAGATCCCCGCCTCGATCTGGACGGAGAGGCGGGTAAGAAATAAATCGTTATTATTATTATTATATTATTATTAATTCATTTCAGCAAAATCAACTGGTAAAAGTGGTGTGTAGATAAGATTAAGGAGAGGAGTTCTATATTTGAATTATTCCACTGTTAAGAAATAAACTCCCCGTATATAGGGGAGATACCATATTATGAAAAAGGCAAGGCTGAAACCATCTCCCTGACATTTTGATTTTCTACATGGTGGGGTATCGTTATTTTGTTTGTTTTTTGAGGAGATGGCATTCAAACACACATTGGCACCACTGCAGCAGTCCAGTCCAGGGCAAGTTTTATTAGTTGATTCTGCTGGAGATGAATTTTACGGTTGCCAACTTCTGAATGATCCCTGCATTTATGCCTTTCATAGCATTCTGATCTGCTGCAATAGTTATCAGGTGATCATGGTTGGTAGGCTGACCATATGAAAAGGAGGACAGGGCTCATATAACTTTAACAGTTGTAGAGATAAGGGAATTTCAGCCAGTATCATTTGTATGCAATTAGTTCTTGGTGAAATTCCCTCTTCATCACAACAGTTAAAGTTGCAGGCACTATACTAGAGTGACCATATACAAAAGAAGGCAGGGCCCCTGCAACTTTAACTGTTGTGATGAAGAGGGAATTTCACCAGGAACTAATTGCATACAAATGATACTGGCTGAAATTCCCTTTTCTCTACAACTGTTAAAGTTATATGAGCCCTGTCCTCCTTTTCATATGGTCAGCCTAATGGTTGGTGCTATGCTTCTGCTGATTTCTGCATAGCAAACCTTTGTTAAAATGACAGCACCAGACCAGGTCAGTGGTGTTTTTTTTTTAAAAAAACTGGCTCTTTTAAACCATGTATAGAAGCTCCAGTCCAGGTGAAGTTATACCACAGAAGGATTACTCAATTTAAGGAATGGCCAGCAACTGCACTGTGCCTGTGCCTTTAACAGCCATGGGATCTTCAGCAATTAGCAAGGCATGCCTTATCTCCGTGTCATGAAAAACTTCACTTGCTAGTAATGTGCAGCTGCTAAAGGCACAGAGGTAGGCCAGGTACGTCTCTTTTCTGATCAGTTGGCAACCCAATGAGAAGTTGCTTGTCTTTACTATATCATGTGAAGTATTATAAACAACGTATCCTATCAAACCTGTGTCCTGAATTTGAATCACTTCAAAAGTGCCCCTCTGTCAGCAAGTGTTAACATGTCTGAAAGGTTCCCCAGAGTCAGGCAGAGAAAGTTGGATGCTATCCTAGAGCTGCCAGTCACTTTTCTTGGCCTGTTCTTTTCTGATACAGAAAGTAATATAGTTTCTCTTTCCTGCATAACTTTTGACATTTTTGCAAGGCTCATTTCGCAAAGGGGAAAAAGCCTTCCTGCCACAAATTGTTTGTGGAGGGGAAGACATACATACAGAGAATTCCTAACTCAAATTCTGGGAAGATGACAGGGAACTTTTCTACCTGGGGTATTTATTGGCTGGTTTCGGACAACATATTAGGCAACAGAAGGGTTAATGGTACCGACCGTGAGGGAGGCGGGCCTCCCCACACAACACGGCAGCCACCTGCGTTGCTTGGCCGCAGCACCCACACTGTGCCTAAAACGGAGTATGCGGCCATGATGGACAGCCCGCCCGCCCATCACCCCACCCACCCATCTCTGCAAGGCCTCCCAGAGGTATCCCAGCACACACCGTGGCCCACAATCCATCGACGCCGCAGGAGGACACGCCTCCCCAACCCCATTGGCTGCCCAGCGCACATGCTGCCAGGAGCTGGCCCTCGTGCTCCATGCAGCCGGCTGGGAGGGGGTGGCTGTCTGCTGTTGCTATGGTGATGTCAGCAGTGCGCTGTTGGAGGGGTGTAGAAGCAGCCGGCCGCTCTTGCCGCCTGCTTCTATGGGCTTTCGCCGTAACGCACTCAACGCCTGGAATTAGTGCATGCACCCCTCCACACAACACTTTAAGGCATGGGCTTCGAGCTAAGCAACGTGCAAGCCCGTTGTTTCCCTCGGTTGCTTATTTCGGCTGGATAGCGTACTGTGAGTTGTGTGTGAGTGGCATGTAACCCTCCACACAACACAATAAGCAACACAACTGACGGTTGCTTCCCCACCGTTGCTTAATGTGTCGTCCGAAACCAGTGCTTGTGTGCTTGTGATTCCTCACTCATGGTAGTTTGTGGGTGTTTTACACAATGATATCATCCTTCAGAGCCTCTCTTGTGCTTTGCAACCATTATAGTGGGTGGTAGTGGTTTCTAACAAGGAGAGTCTGGTATTTCTGTGGATGGTGGCATGAAACCCCTGAATATTCTGCTATACCACAATGCCACCTAGTGGTTGTGTAATGGCACATATAGAAAGGAAGTGTAAGAAAACCTTTGGGGAGGGGAGAGGTGGAGGAAATGTGTAAAGTAGCCAATCTTAATCCCACAAAGAATCCAGAAGTAGAAACTTTGGTAAAGCCCAGCATAGCTCAGGGTAGTAAACTCTGGGCTAGATGAATTAATCTGACTCTAGAAAGCTGTACCACAAAAACTCAGCATGGCATGGCAAAACAGCACAACTTTGATCCTACCTGTATGTTATCCATGTACGGCTGATAGATAGTCATGGAAGTAAAAGATTCTCGCCAGAGCTATTGGTGCTTCTACTCAAAACATGATTTGCAAGTTCTTTTGATGTTTTGTCTTACAGTTGGGAAGACATTCCAAGGGGATCTTCTGTGTCATCCTGCACAGGCCTGACACAGAGTAAAAGCAAATGGGAGAAAGCCAGGCTGCTATTTCCTTGGCTGTGAGCTTCCACTGTTGGAACATCACAGAGCAGCCTCCACTGTAGCTCTTCCAGTTGATAAATTATCCATATGCAGCTTGACCGTTGAGAACCTAAGTAGAGTCATGCTGGATCAGACCAAGGGTCCATCTAGTCTAGCGCTCTGTTCACACAGTGGCCAACCAAGGGAAACCCACAAGCAGGACATGAGTACAACAGCATCCTTCCACCCAATTTTCCCCAGCAACTGATGTACATAGGCTTTACGTCCTCTGCTACTGGAGGTAGCACAGAGCCATCAGGACTAATGCCCCTTGATAACGTTATCCTCCAGGAAGTTGTCCAATGAAGCCATACAGGTGTCCGCAGGTAGAAATGCAGAGCTGCATCTTGTAGCTACCTCTAAAAATACACTGGTGGCAAATATGGGTTGTTACAGTGAAGAAAGAGTGAGCAAATTTACAGTCTGTAAAAGGGAAAGACTAGCGTGTTTTGGGTGATGAGTGTAAAGCGGGGCAGAGAACTTGCGGTCCTCTAGATATTGGACTTGAATGTCCATCAGCCCCAACCATCCTGGTCAATGGGTTATGGGAGTTCCAATTCAACAACATGTGAAGGACCAAAGGCCTCTCTTCCCCTCCCCCCCCCCCCCCCCCCCCGGCAGTAAAAAAAAATGGCTTCCTTCACTAGCCACCTTTCACAGTGTCCCATTGTACTGGGGAGGAAGATGCGCAATACATGGACAGCTAGCAAAGGTTCAAAGCCTAACCCTCAGGTAACAATGGTAAAGTCCTCTTCCTACTGGGATATAAAGAGCTGTTTCTCTATCACAAGTTGAGCAAGGAGGCAAAAAGATAACTTTTATTCAAAGTCTTCCAAACAATAATGAGGACACTTGGCCCAAGAAAACATGCTAGTAACACTTACGGGAAAATGAAGAAGGCATAAAAACAGAAATGGCTTTGAATAAGAACACTCACATAGGGGAAGCATTATTTAATCTTTGCCAAGGTATTCACAGTGCCACTATTAGCTACCCTCCAGGTTCATACTTCTTGGCACCAAGGAAAGATGACAATGGGCCTGTTCAGAAGACACCTTAAACCCTGCTGGTTGAGGCTTTTGGTCAAGCAGCAGGGTTTAAGGTGTCTTATGCAATGCGTTTTGCTAAACCCTGCTCGCTCACTAACCCCAGTCGGACTACCTTAGCGGCTCTAACAGTGGCTTGTGGATAGTGCTAACCCCAGAGAACCACAGTTTCTCTAACCACAGAGCCTGAAGTGTTGTCTGAACAGGCCCATACTGTTTAGCACATCCGTGAGCCTGCTTGAAGGTGGGTAGAGGCCCCACCTCTGCCCTAGGTCCATCTATACCTATTAACCTCCGGCTGAAGACAAATTATTTATACGCATTTTACAACCTTGGACCCGCCCTAAAAGAACTGCCCTCTGATAATGCAATCCTTTTACTTACACAAATCCAATTCCTTTTGTTACCTCTACCCTATAAAGCAGAGTTAACATCAAACTGGGATTGAGATAACTTGTTCAGGGGTGTGCGTGACAGTTTAAGAGATATCCTTCCCCTTGTTTTCGGAATCCAATCAGGGAGGGGGAAATGGTGTGCACGACCCCATGAGTGTATCCCGTTCATTATTCTTTGCAGTTCTTCCTATCCCTCTCACTGACACAACCATTCAAAAAATAAAGTGTACTAACTGCAATATTCCCAGCACTAAATCTTCCAATTTTTTTTTAATGAACCAAAAATGAAGTGACCTAGCTTCCAGCTTGGCAGATCTTTAAAGAGAAGGGATTGCACAAAGGGAAGAGCAATTGCTGAGGCTCTCTTCATACTTGACATACACGAGAAATACACACATACCCGAAAAGGAACACTATAGTAGCCACCTCCCAGGTCTTTGTATTCAGATGTGCACTACAGCAGCTGGCTGAACACTGATTCCCGCATGTTACACCAGGGAGAAGTGCCAAATTTAATTGGAGAAATCCCCAATTATTGCAATGTGAAATCTCCATTAGCCGACTCAATCCTAATTTAAAACAGTTTAAGCACCAATAGTAAGGGAAGAATCCCATGTTCAAATAACTCTAGTATCTCGTGGCTTAGCCATTCACTTCTCCCCTTGGTATGAGGAGCGCATGAGCCACAGGTACACTGTTGACCTCTCAATGGGCCAGTCCAGGGGAGAAAATATCATTGGGGCCTTTATATCAGGGGTGGGCAGAAGATACATCACAAAATGTTTTGGACTTTTAACTCCCAGAAGCCTCTGCCAACATAGCCAACGGTCAGGGATACTGGGAGTTGATATCCAAAATATCTCGAGATCTGCTTTCTGCCCGCCCCCGCTTTATATAGATTTGCAATGGAAGGTCCACATTTGCCCTTTTACCTTATTTAAAGATATTCTAAATAGAAAACATGAACTTTTCAATAGGGAAAAATACAGCAATTACTTCCTTTCAATTGATCCACCCCCATGCATAGTCTCTCCTCTGCCATTTATCCTAAAAATCAGGGATGGGGCAACTAGAGAGATACAAATCGTAACTTCGATGGAATTACGACTTTATGGCGAGGCTCCACCAAAGCACTGGGATGAGCGGTTCATTGGAAGCCAACTATGCTCCGAGACGACTTGGGGTGGAAGAAAGATAAGCCAGCCGCTCACCAAAAGGGCTGGATCGGCCACGTGCCTGGCGCAACCAGCTGGGAGATCCCGCACCTGGCCGGAAAAGACTGAAAAGAGACCGTTGTGAGAACTGGATTCCCTGCTGCGGCCAAATCAAGGACTTTGGGTGGAACATTCCCCATCCCCCGAAAGTAGTTCAGCCATTGGTAAAACCAATAAAGGGGCGGAGCAATGCAAAAACAAGTCCCATTGTGATTTTCAAGGGGAATTACTTCCAAGAAAGTGTGGTTTCTTTTCCGGCCCGTCCCAACTGAGTAAAACTTATCAAGTTGGAGCCTGTTTAATAACCAAGTAGGGCACTTCTGCAATAGCCATTGGATCCCATGGAGTTTACTTCCAAAAAGCGCACCTAGAAGGATCTGATTGTCAGGTTGCAATCTTATACATATGTGATTGAGTGTAAGCTTTTGAAGTATTTAGGCGGCATGTGAACTTACTTGGGTGTGAAGTCTAACGGCTTCAATGAGAATTACATCCAACCAAACACACCTAGGATTGCATTGTCTAGCTGAAAATCTATGTACACTAACGTGGGAGTAGCCGTCCCCCCCCCCCCCCCGAACGCAATGGGACTTATTTTACTCAGAAGTAAAACCCATTAATTTCAATATGGCTTACTTCCACATCGGTGGCTTTAGTTTAGGATTGCCTTAAGAAAAACAGCCACATCCAGAACACGTTAGACTATAAAGTATATGCTAACACTCTCCAAGAAAACCCCAATAAAAGCTACAACTAGGAAAGCAGCCCCAGTTTCTCTCTGTATAAGAAGACGTACACACCACCATTTCGAAGGAATTCTGAGATAGGGACTAAGGGAGGAAAAGAGGGAAAGCCCACTAAAAACGACGGAAGCAGCAGCAATTCGACAAGCAAGTCTCTCCCTCCCTCTTTTTTTAATCTCACACGATCAAGCGCCGAAACCTCATTGACGTTATTCTCTCTTCATCCTCCACTCTCCTGCAGCGCCAGCCAAACCAAACAGGTTGTGTTTTGCCGAAAGTGACGGAGGAAAAGCAGGCGCAGGGCGTTAAAAAGTCCACTTACAATGCAACCCCCCTGGCACACCAAGCCAACACCAAGAAGAGGGAAATAGCCAGGGCACGAGCAGAAAGCAGCAAGTTTAATAAACCCTGCCTTCTTTTGTATATGGTCACTCTAGTACAGTTCCTGCAACTTTAACTGTTGTGATGAAGAGGGAATTTCACCAGGAACTAATTGCATACAAATGACACTGGCTGAAATTCCCTTTTCTCTACAAAGGGACTTTTTTCATCTGTGTCCTCCTTCCAATAAATCTTTCAATTGATTTTGATCACGGTGAAGCTTCCAGTTTAGATTTCACATAAGGACATAAGAAGAGCCATGCTGGATCAGACCAAGGATCCATCTAGTCTAACATTCTGTTCACACTGAGGCCAACCAGCTGCCAATGTGAAACCCACAAGCAGGACAGGAGTGTGACAGCACCCTCCCACCCATGTTCCCTAGCGTATACATAGGCTTACTGCCTCTGATACTGGAGATAGAATATGGCCATCAGGATTAGTAGCCATTGATAGCCTTCTCCAGGAATTTGTTTAACCCCTTTTTAAAGCCATCCAAATTGGTTCTCATTATTTTTACTCTCTTTCTGATGACTTCTAAATTGTAGTAAGGTGTGTATACCTTAACAATTTTTTGGTTAATAAATGTTGGGGTGCAATTCCAGAAAGCTCCACCGCTCTGGCTACCCCATCAGCTGGTAAAGGCAATAATAATAATAATAATAATAATAATAATAACAACAATTTATTTCTTACCCGCCTCTCCGTCTGGATCGAGGCGGGAAACAACAACATGATAAAATACATAAAACTGATTAAAACATGACACATATTATTAAAACTGCATTAAAACATCCTAAAAACATCCTAAAAACATTCTAAAATTCCACTGGATATGCCTGCCGGAAGAACAGTCTTTATAGCGATCTTAAATTCTAAAAGACTGTTAAGTTGGCGGATCTCTCCTGGCAGGTCATTCCACAGTCTGGGAGCGGCAGAAGAGAAGGTCCTCTGGGTAACGGTTGTCAGCCTAGTCTTGGCCGACTGCAGTAAGTTCTTCCCAGAGGACCTGAGCGTGCGGGGCGGATTGTATAGGAGAAGGCAATCCCACAGGTAACCTGGACCCAAACCATGTAGGGCTTTAAAGGTAATAACCAACACTTTATACTTCGCCCGGAAACTAATTGGCAGCCAGTGGAGCGATTTTAAAGCTGGCGTAATATGGTCACCCCTAGGTGTACTGGTGACCAACCTGGCTGCCATATTTTGAACTAGTTGAAGTTTCCGGACTAGGCACAAAGGTAGCCCTATGTACAGCGCATTGCAGAAGTCGAGCCTCGAAGTTACCAGCGCATGCACTAACATCTTTAGGTCTTCCAACTCTAGGAAGGGGCGCAGCTGGCGTATCAGCCGAAGCTGATAGTAGGCACTCCTGGCCGTTGCATCTATCTGGGCTGTCATTTGGAGCGACGGATCCAGGATCACCCGCAAGCTGCAAACACAGTCTTTCAGGGGGAGTGTAACCACATCCAGAACCAGTTAACACACCTCCAAACCCAGGTTGCAGCCTTTGACAGCAAGCACCTCTGTCTTGTCTGGATTCAGCTTCAGTTTGTTTTTCCTCATCCAGCCCATTACCACCTCCAAGCATTCATTAAAAAAAAAAAAAAGAATGAAATTCCATTTCATTCATGTAGAATGAAATGGAATTTTAATTCATGGATGGAAGAGTCAGGCATTTGGCAAAAAAGGATAAATACTTGTTAAAGAGGTATGATCCCCAGGACAAGAAAGAACTTGAAAAATTATGGATCATAGGAAGGCTAGCTTTGTTGCAGCAATAACCAAGAATCCTATCTTGCACCTTAAAGGCCCACGTTGCAACCTTGTACACACTTACCTGAATCTTCATATACGAGATTGTGCTGTCAGAATTGTACTGTGGCATGAGCTTTGCCCTACTTCATCAAATGTATGAACAGACTGCCAGCTATATTAATGTATAAGATTTATATAGAACCCTCAAATCGTTTTTTTAAATTGCAGGACTCTGTATACACATAAAAATGCAACAAAGTAACAAACCCAAGATAAAAGCAAAAGATAAACCGTAAGACTGACTAATAACTGCTTGTGCAGTTAAAACATCTGGGTAAACGAGGATTTCATTTACCTGGTGCCTAAATGAGAACAAGTGTTGGTGACAGGTCAACTTTGCTCAGGAGAGCTCTCCATTATGGGCTAGACTGTTTAAAAGGCATTCTCATTTGTTGATTATCTCACCTCAGATAAAAGGTGGTGTGTATGTGTACAGTGTTAAGGGGTTGGAGGGGGGGGGGCAGCTGAACTGGTTGATGGGTCCCTTGGAAATTGGTAGTTCTTGGCTTTAAAAGGTGGGCCTCAATATTGTCAACCAGATCCGGCCTAGGTACCTTTGGGAGGGGCCATAGCTCAGTGTGATAGAGCACATGCTTTGCATGCAGAAGGTCCCAGTTTCGAAACCCTGACTTCTCCAGGTAGGGCAAAGAAAGAACTCTACCTGAAACCCTGGAGAGACACTGCCAGTCAGAGTCGACAGTACTGGGCTACATGGACCAATGGTTTGATTCAGTATAAGGCAACTTCCTATGTTCCTAATATTAGACTAAAGTGGTGGGGAAACGAAAGAGTAAGAACTGATCGTGAGCTCTGGAAGCATCTTTAGGTGCAGGTTGCCCCCTAGAAATCTACCAAAATTTTAAAAATTGCCAATAAACTCCTAATGACTATATCCAAAAGGAAATCAAACAGAACCCTGGGAATTCTCACTGCTTGGAAAATTGGGGTGGGGGGGCATGTAACAATATGTTAAAGGTAATGTGAGCTGAACGGCTAATATGTATAACTAGCTTTTGTGTACATTCACCACTCAAGTACATAATCTCATGAAGCACATTTTCCAGTCAATATACATAATCTCCAGCAGGCCTTGGGAAATGTTCATATCTGAACAAGGTATTGTTCATTCTCTGGGTAATATAACAAGTCCTGTTATATCCCTCTTATAACATAGCTGGATTAGTGCCCCAACCCATTCCCTGCACTAGGCTGCAAAACACACACGAGCCATCTACATACAAGGGAGCTCTTCAGGCTCTGCTGTGGTTGGTGCTGGATTGGGGCCCCTAGAAGATAAAAGGTTCAGAAAAGGGCCCCAAGTTCAGAAAGAAAAGAAAAAACCTTGATAAATGCTTCATTACCATGTAATGCAGGGATTTTAAGTTTGTATGTGTTGCAACGATCTGTGGATTTAACAATAAATGTTTGGAATGTAATGCAGGGATACTGCCAAAAATAGCATTCCATAGCAAGTTCTCTTTCAGTTCCCTGTAATGCATAGAAAGGAATACATGCTTGTGAAGTATTACCTCTCTTACCTGTGATCTGATAACTTTGTGAATTTACCCATTAGTGGCAACCAATGAGCAAGAGTGGAGAAATTCACATGATATATATTCATACAGATTATGAAAGCAAAGGGAAAAACTTGATTTGGTATTTCTATTCCCAAAATTGCCATTTCTAGCAGCATCCCCCATGCTGGATGCAATGTTTAGGTTTGACCGCTCAATCCCCATCCCTACCTTAGCTTCTTCTTTGTCACACTTTAACCAAACGCCTCCTCACATCTCAACTTGATTCCCCTCCGCTTGTGTAGGAAACGCCAAGGCTTCTGGATTTCAGTGCAACTCAAGTTACATATGTGCAAATCTGCGACTAAGGGGGCAACCAGTCTGCTATGGAAGGCACATTGTGGATGCAAAAATTATAATCCAATCCCATTCATTCATTGCCATTGATTGGAAAACATTAAACTAAAAATTACATTATGTAGGTCCCATATTGCCTTGACAACAGCACATAAATTTCTCAGATGTTTATTTTAATAAGTTACATACAATATTCTTAGACAATCTGCAGCTAAAATAAATTCAAGCAGTGTTCTTTCATACACCTTACATTGGAATGCAGTATGATCGCACGCAAACACACACATAGGATTTTACTATTGATTAAAGTATTCAAAAGTAGATTTGAAAATAGAAGGTAATAGGTCAATTAATGTTTGAACAGTCTGAATGAAATAGTTAGCTAATTAAACAAGAAAAGTTTAAAATCTCAAAATGTATGTACAATAGCATTCTATGTGCAATAACTTATTAATAGGAGAAAAAGGCTGATTGATACATTTATTAAATATGGCAGGTATTATTTCTGTTGCAGGTATAGATTTCTGGGTCACTAAAAATTATGCCTTCACTTCCCCCCCTTCTGATCCTTAAATAAGGTGTGATAAATGAAAGAGGCTCCTTCTAAAATATATCATAAGATAATTAATTCGGACTGATGACTCTCTTACTAGGCTAGCTGATTTTTAAAATTCCCTCTCAGGCAAATGCTCCAATGTTGTCAAAGAGTCAGGTTGTGACCAATATTTTTCTCAGCTTGTGCACTTATACCCTAATTTGTCATAATAAAGAGATATTTTATGACTTCTTAGATTTGCATTTCATACACATTATTTAGGTTTTATCTCCAGAATGGATTTTCTTACATTTAATCATCTATCTACTCAAGTTTTTGCCTCAGAAAGAGCTCGTACATGGATTCTCCTTCATGTGCATTCTTTATCTCACATGGATTTTCTCATGTCTCCTCAGGTATGCTTTACTTCTAAATTTTTCCCCACATTCAGTGCATGGGTGTTGCATTTTATCCAAGTGGCTTCTCTCATGTGACGTAAGGCTTGATTTCTGCTTGAAGCTTTTCCCACAGACTGAGCATGCATATGGTTTCTCACCTGTGTGGATTCTCTCATGGATAATCAGGTATTCCTTACGGCTGAAACTTCGATCACAGACTGAACATATGTATGGTTTTTCCTCTGTGTGGATTTTTTGGTGCTCAGTATAGCTTGTTCTGTGTTTGAATCTTTTCCCACAGACAGAACAAATATATGGTTTTTCTCCTGTATGAATTCTCTCATGAATAACTACCTGCGATTTATTACCAAAGTTTTTCCCACAAACTGAACATGAATATGGTTTCTCTCCAGTATGGGTTCTCTCATGGGCAAGAAGGTGTGCTTTACAACTGAAACTTTTACCACATACCGAGCACATAAAGGGAGTTTCTCCTGTGTGAATTCTTTCGTGACTGGTGAGGTTTGATTTTCGTTTGAAGCTTTTACCACAGAATGAGCATGGGTGAGGTCTTTGTTCTGTGTGAATTTTTTCATGTGAAATAAGGCTACATTTTTGACTGAAGGCTTTCCCACAGACTGAGCATTTATGTGGTGTCTCTCCTGAATGGATTTGTTGATGTCTAATAAGGCTTACTTTATGAACAAAACTTTTACTACAGACTGAACATGTATATGTGTTTTCTGGCGTGTGCATTTGTTCATGTACAATAAGGTACGATTTTTCACTGAAGCTTTTAGCACAGATTGAGCAGGTATATGGTTTCTCTCCTGTGTGGATTCTTTCATGGATAGACAGATAACTTTTCCACATGAAACTCTTCCCACAGACTGAGCACATATATGGTTTCTCACCTGTATGAACTATTTTGTGTCTAATAAGGTAATCCTTACGACTAAAGCTCTTCCCACAGACAGAGCATTTGTATGGTTTCTCTCCTGTATGGGTTCTCTGATGTTTAAGAAGATATGCCCTATCTGTGAAACTTTTACCACAGACTGAGCATAGGTATGGTTTTTCTCCTGTGTGAGTTCTTTCGTGGCTAATAAGGTTTGATCTATGGCTGAAGCTATTTCCACAGATTGAGCACATATATGGTTTCTCACCTGTATGTGTTCTTTCATGTTTAATAAGATGTGTTCTGTCAGAGAAGCTTTTCCCACAGACTGTACACGCATATGGTTTTTCTCCTGTATGGGTTCTTTCATGACTAATAAGGTTTGATTTGTGACTGAAGCTTTTACCACAGACCGAACACATATTTGTTTTTATTTGTGTATGGCTTATTTTGTGACTGTTGAGGTTTGATCTTCGTTTGAAACTTTTGCCACAGAATGAGCATGGGTATGGCCTTTCTTCTGTGTGAATTCTTTCGTGTGAAATAAGATTACTCCTCTGACTGAAACCCTTACCACAGGCTGAGCATTTATATGGTGTCTCTCCTGTGTGGACTTGTTCATGTCTAATAAGACTGACTTTATGTACAAAGTTTTTATTACAGGCCAAACAGGTATATGTTTTTTCTTGTGTGTGCATCCGCTCATGTACAGCACAGTATGATCTTTTACTGAAGCTTTTACCACAGATGGAGCATGTATATGGCCTCTCTCCCGTGTGGATCCGTTCATGGATAGTCAGGTTACTTTTCCATGTGAAGCTTTTACCACAGGCTGAGCAAGTATGTGTTTTTTCGCCTTGATGGCCTTTGCTATAGGAAATCAGACAGTATCTCCAATTCAAGTTGTTCTCACAGTCTAACTGTTTATGATGTTTCCCTTCTTTATGATGACTTCTCCCCAAAATGTGAATTTTCTTTTGAAATTTGGTTTCATTGAAGTCACCTTCCCCACAAATTGAAGACTTTCCTGTTCTTTCCCCAGGGGCATTTCTTTGGTGCCTCTCTGCTTCGTCTTGATTCTTGGAGATATCTGAATACTGGGAGATATCCGCTGGGTTAATTCCTAAGGATATCTTCTTCACTGACAGGAATTTAGTGTTTTCTGGCAGAAGATTCTCTTCCTCTTCTATTAAAAGAAAGAAAGAATCCCTTAGTAAAAAAAGGTATGGGTTTTAAGGTCCCCACACTTGTACTTCTCTTTCAGACCTTCCATCTAATCTGGAGACATTTTGAGGGAACCAGAAAGCCTCCAATACTACTTCTGGGCAAGTGAACTAGCTTTCAGTCAGGGTGGGTTTGAATCACCCTGGTCTGTGATACTGACCCAGGCCCGAGCTCATTCCTAAAGGCTAATAATTCTGAGAGTGGTAGCCTAGAAATAATTGCCAAAGGAAGGTATCTGATGCTAAGTTTGCAGGTGGTGTTTTGGGAGTTCTCAGAAGGATTTCTTTTATTTTGTTGTCGTTTTCACATTTGCTTCTTTTAGACCAGACGTCCCCAACATGGCGCCCTCTATGCTAGCTGGATATGATGGGAGTTGTAGTCCATCACAGCTAGAAGGCACCAAATTGAGGAAGGCTGGCTGAGACTTTAGGGAAGGGGCTGTGGCTCAGTGGTAAAGCACATGCTTTACATGCAGAAAGTCTCAGTTCAATTCTCTGCATCTCTCTGCCTGAATCCTTGCGGAGAGCTGCTACTAGTCCCTGTCAACAATACTGGGCTAGATGAACCAAGTGTCCAACTCAGTATAAGGCAGCTTCCTATGTTCTTGGACTGTTTATTGTGTTTCTATTACATTTTTATCTCCCCCAACCCATTTTATCCTCACAACAACCCTGTGAAGTAGGTTAAGCCTAGCGATAGTGACTGGCCCAAAATCACCCAGTGAGGTTTGTAAGTGAATGTGAATTTAAACCTGGGTCTCTTAACACCCTAAACCCTATGCTACACTCTTCCACTATACCATATTGGCTCTCCTGGTGTTTTTTATAAAGGAGGAGGGAAGATACAAAGATGATCAGGGGTCTGGAAACAAAGCTCTATAAGGAGAGACTAAAAGAACTGGGCATATTTAGCCTGGAGAAGAGAAGACTCGGGGAGACATGATAGCACTCTTCAAGTACTTGAAAGGTTGCCACACAGGACAACCAGGATCTCTTCTCAATCATCCCAGAGTGCAGGACATGGAATAATGGGCTCAAGTTACAGTAAGCCAGATTCCAGCTGGACATCAGGAAAAAATCCTGACTGTTCGAGCAGTACGACAATGGTACCAATGACCTACGGAGGTGGTGGGCTCTCCCACGCTAGAGGCCTTCAAGAGGCAGCTGGACAGCCATCTGTCAGATATGCTTTAAGGTGGATTCCTACATTGAGCAGGGGGTTGGGTGCGGTGGCCTTACAGGCCCCTCCCAACTTTATTACTCTATGATTCTATGATAAAGTAATGTAGGGAGAATAATCTGATTTTATACAACGTTTAAGAAGGGTTTGAGGGAACACCTCTTCTATTTTATGAAGGGATTGATTCTCTTCTTGATTTGAGTGATAAAGAGGCTAGAATCAATGCATTCATAGCAATCTATACTGCAATGCATGAAGTGATGTTATGGTGGTGGCTGCAGCAGCAGTAAACCATCTGGTATAGTTTTTGTCTGAGTCGATGGACTTCATACACATTCTAAGTGCTGGAGAATTAAAATAGTCTCCACGGAATCTTATGTACTTAACAATAGCTTCATCAAGGTAACATGGAGTCTCCTTGTTACTATAATTGTTGTAACCACCAATCAAATTAATTAAAAATATACTGATTGTGGACTATGAGCTACCCAAACCTTTACCTGATTGGATACCCAAGGCACTTTTGCTTTCCTTACGTGCTTGGAAATTTGGGACCAATGGCTCCTCTTTAGGTTCCACCTTTATTATAACAGCAGGAAACCCTGATTAGGAGAAAAGAGTAAAAGTAAGAGGTCAGCTTGTCACGGATTTTAATAAAATAATTTATTTAGCTTCATTGGAATTGATAGAAAAACTACTGAGAAATTGCTGACCCCCATCTCTCAAAGCAGTATAAGATGTCTTGCTATAAAATGCCAAGTGACAAGCCACTGAAAGTTTATTTATTTATATTTATTTAAAGCATTTATATTTATTTAAAGCATTATTTATCTTGCTCGTTAGCCAAAATAAGCTTCTGGAACATTTTAAAAGAATTTTCAGAGATGAATAATTAAAAATAGTGACCGCATTAAAGAGAAAACACAGCGACACAATCTGGTTGAGAATGACTTCTGGGTAATTGGCATGGTGGGCTGGATTATATCCATACAGGGAATACTGAATTAAAGCCTTATCGCTTGGGTGAAAGAGTTATTTAGGGGATGAAAAGGTGTGGGACTCTAAAATTCAAAGTCAAAAGTGTAGTTATGTTTTTGCTTATCAATGAGCAATTTTTAAAATAAAGTATAAACACTAAAAAAAAAGTGATATATAGATGTTTAGAAAGTTTTACACTACTCGGTTTAATTAGCAAATGTTGAGTCACTGGGTCTGCTTGGGGGTCATCACCAGTTTGCCTTATGCGAACAGGTGTTAACACATTTTGTTACCTAAGAATCCAAAGCTTGTGTAACTTTAGAAAGCTGACTGGTGTGAACTTGTGATGTTGTGGGACATATAAGTTTGTAAAAAAATGGCTAATATTTATTCCTCTTCATTCTTCAAGATGTGACTTTTCAACAGAAATTAAACAAGCACCTCTGTGTGCCATCTCAAGTATCTATCTATCTATCTATCTATCTATCTATCTATCTATCTATCTATCTAATCTCCTTTCATTGGGTAGAAATCCTGGGAAGATGCAAGGGGGAGAGCCGTAGAACTGTAGGATGTGGGAATGTGTTGAGCCTCAAAGGATAATAACGGCCTCACTGTCAGGCACGTTTCAAGCCAGAGTTTTCTGGATAAACTTTAGCCAGGTCAGAAGTTGTGAGGCCCACTTCCAAGGTTCCTTGGCACTCTTGCACGGAATAAGAGCTCATGCTTCCCCAGAGGAGCGGGTTCACATATATTCCTTAACTGTGAAAAGTGTACTCCCCAAATGCTGTTAATTTTAGGGGCCATCATTGCTCAATGGATGAGCCCTTGCTTCACATACAGAGAGCCCCAGGTTGAACCCCGGACCTCTCTAGTTAAAAGGATCAGGTGATGGGAAGGCCTCTGCCTGAAACCTTAAAGAAAGCTGGTGGTGGTCAGAACAGATGATGCTGTGTAAAGATGGACAAATAGTCTGACTGGTATGGCAGGTCCCTATAAAAATTGGCCTTGATTGTGAACTCCAAATTAAGAACATAAGAGCCCTGCTGGATCAGACCAAGGCATCCATCTAGTCCAGGACTCTATTCACACAGTAGCCAACCAGCTGTCGACCAGGGACTAACAAAGCAGGACATGGTGCAACAGCACCCTCCCACCCATGTTCCCCAGCAATTAGTGTATACAGGCTTTCTGCCTCAAATACTGGTGGTAGCACATAGCCATCAGGACTAGTAGCCACTAATAGCCTTATCCAGGAATTTATCCAACCCCCTTTTTAAGCCATCCAAATTGGTGGCCATCACCACATCCTGTGGTAGCGAATTCCATAGTTTAACTATGTGCTATGTAAGAAATCCTTCCTTTTATCTGTCCTGAATCTCCCACCAATCAGTTCATGGGATTGACCCCATTAAGTTCTAGTATTATGGGAGAAGGAGAAAAATACCTTCCTATTCCCAATGTATACAGGCTTTCTGCCTCAGATATTGGAAGTTGCACTTAGCCATCAAGACTAGTAGCCACTGATAGCCTTCTCCTCCAGGATGAATCGCTCCCTCACCTGGCTGGTCACCAGCAATGTTTGCACTTTCCTCAGGTCCCTGGTGATCTAGGACCCACAGTTCATCTTCAGGTTCTTGTTTTACGATAATGTCAGGAAATCCTGAATCAAGAGAAGCAGGCAAGGTGAGTAGAGCTGCAATATTTCATCAACTAATTGGGTGGAGTAATCAATCCTAGAACATTTGGATCAGCAAAATAGAACATTTGGATCAGCAAAAAGGTGTCCCCAATTTAATCGTTGAACCATTTTGAAAAAAATATTGAATTATTTTGAATGCAAGTACATATAAAAAACCTGCATGCCACAAATTCCATATTAGAAGAGGCATCCCTCCCATCCGTGAGATGCTCCTTTTACGATATAGGCACCAACTTTGCCTCTGAAGTGGCTCTTCGGCTATGTTACAGAATGGCAATTCACAAACTTGTCTAAATTATGGGGAAAGGATCCAGCTGTGACACATCTATGCCTCATCTAAAATCTAAAAAAGTTGTGTCTAAACCACCACCACCACCCGTTTGTTCAACTTCTATTTTTGGACTCATTTTCTTTGGACAAGGAGAAGACCCACCAAGCCTGGACTCACTGTGAACTAAAACATTGGCTCAGAAACGCTATGATGATTTTCCTCTGCTTTGCTGGACACAAGGAGAGACTGAGCAAAGCTGACCATGAAACCTTGAAGATGGTATGCAAGAGATACCATGAGAAGAACACCAGTACCGTAAAATATGGAAGTGAACAGAGTTTATTGAATTAGTCTGAAGTCCATATCAAAAACATGTAAGTGCATATAGTACAATAAAAGCATGGATGCTCTTTTCAACTGGGCTCCAAAAAGGATGGGTTAACCGCTGGGTTGTTTAGAGCCTAAAAACCCAGTGGTCTTGGTTCAGACATCATGCTCCACTACCTACAAAGAAGCCGATTGTGGACTGTGGAGTAAAAGCAGAAGTGATGGGCACACGAGAGGCAGAACACCCACTCATACACGACAACCCATTGGTTTTTTAAACAATAGGCAGTTGTTACATGCAAACCATGTCTAAGAATCTTGTTGTAGCTTAAAGACTAACATTTATTATAGCTTAAGCTTTCATGGACTGGAGCCCACTTCATCAGATGCATGAAGTGATAGTTAGGGTAGTATTTCTGAGATCAATTCATGCAACAGATGAAGTGGACACTAGTCCATGAAAGCTTAAGCCATAATAAATACACTAAAAATAAATACACTATGGCAGCTTAAAGGTAAATAAATACCTTTAAGCTGCCATAGGAGTCTTTGTTGTTTCTGCTGCAACAGACTAACACTTGGCTGGTATATATATACACACACACACACACACACACACACATATAGTTGTAGGCAACTTTCAGCCCTACAGATGTTTTGGGCCACAACTCCCATCAGCCCTAGCCAGCTTAGCCATGGTGAGGGATGATGGAAGTTGTAGGCCAAAACATCTTGAGAGCCGCAAGCTGCTGAACCCTTGTGGGGAGCAGGGAGAGAAGAGTATATAAGCAGTGAGCTTGAAGTGAAATGCAAAAATGCAGACTGATAATTACATTATTGCTTAATATATGTAAAATAATTACCATTCACAAAGCAGTGCTCCCGTTATTGGCACTGATAAAGACTTTAGTAACACTGATGATTACAATAATATTATTAACAACAACAAATAACTAACAGCTGTATACTTATAGTGCAGAAATCAACTCATAGAGAAAAGCCCTTAGTAGCTTATACCTCACCTGAGATGGTACCTGGGAAGATATCAGACTTCTGCTGATGGAGGCCCCATGGCTCCTCTTCATTTTCCAGCTTTATTATCACATCAGGAAACCCTGATTGGAAGAAAACAGGGTTAAGAGGAATAGATTGACCTACTGGCCCAGAAAAGAGGAGAACTAGAACTCTGTACACTACTTAGGGTGGAGCGTAAATACGTAATTCTTACAAATTGGTTTTATTTTTGTTCCCTCACCTGTGTTGTGATCCAGTACTAGTTGATCTGGAAGCCATGGGTCTTGCTCAAGCCAGGAGATCAAATCAGGCTTAGTAAGTGGAAATCCTGCTTACGAATTAAAAAAAGAAGAAGTCATATTCAGGTGAAGTATAGGTTTTGAAGTGAGGTGCTGTGTACTATTCAAACTGCCCTTATACAAATCCATGTTGCGACCACACTTGGAATACTGTGTACAGTTATAGAATCATAGAATAGTAGAGTTGGAAGGGACCTATAAGGCCATCGAGCCCAACCCCTGCTCAATGCAGGAATCCACCTTAAAGCATACCTGACAGAGTATGGTCACCGCACGTCAAGAAGGATATTGTAGAGTTGGAAAAGGTGCAAAAAAAGGCAACTGAAATGATCTGGGGAAACTCCCTTATGATATCTGGGACTGTTTTTAGTTAAGAAAAAAGGTAAGTGATGTGGGACATGATTGAGCTTTATAAAGTTATGCACAGAATGGAAATCATGAGGGATGTTTAGGTTTTCTCCCTCTAACACTAGACTTCGGGGTCATCTGATTAAACCTATTGGCGGGAGATTTAGGACAGACAAAATGAAGTACTTATTCACACAAGACACAACTTAACTTGTGGGATTCATCATCTCACGAAGTGGTGACGGCCACTAGCACAGATGGCTTCAAAAGGGGATTAGACAATCTCATGGGGCATGGATCTATCAATGGCCCCAATTCATGAATGCTATTTGGAAACACCTGCTTCAGAGGCAGTATAAATCTGAAAAAGCAGCTGCTGCAGGGCCGCCTTCCTCAACCTGACACCCTACAAATGTGTTGGACTACAACTCCCATCATCCTCAACCAGCATGGCCAATGAGGGGAGTTACAGTCCAACACATCTGGAGTGTAGCAGATTGGGGAAGGAGAACATAGAACAACATTAAGGGGCAACCATTGCCTTTTTGCTCTGCTTGTGGGCTTTCTTGAGACAACTGGTTGAACGCTACAAGAAACATGTACATTTAATAAACAAACAAGATCCAGACTAGATGGAATCTTGCTCTGAACTTGCAGGGCTCTTATGTTCTTAAAACTTAAGCAAAAAATAAATATAAATCACCATCTGACATCAGAGAAATGTGGGCCTCTTAATGCTGGGGAGAGCAGTATAAGCTAGGGATGTTTTGAGGAGACAGGTTCCTTATTTCCAAACTATCCCCTTCCTACAGAACAAGCCCCACCTCTTCCAAAGGCTCCCTTGCAGCACATTTTAAACACAAAAGGAGTCCGAACAGATGAACACAATTTCTGTTTAAAAAAACCTAGGAACAGAGATCTTACCCAAGGAGGCCACATTGTGGTAATTCTCTTGCATGACTTCCCTGTATAAAGCTCTTTGACTGAGATCCAACAAAGCCCACTGTCCCTCCGTGAAATACAGGGCCACATCCTCAAAAGTCATGAGGTCCTGAAAAAAGAAATAAAATTTGTCCCAACCCCTCAAGGTTCTTTGCATACATTGACCTAGTTTGAACAATCACTGCAACCTAGCATGGCTTATTTAAGCCATGACGAGCCAAGGTGCCCAGAGGCGCCATGTTGCCTATTCAAACCCTGGCTACGGCTTGTCATATCATCCGAACCCGGGCAGCATGGCTTGTTGGAGGAGGGAGCAACCCTCCAATAACCTATTGTAAGGTTTTGGAGGTTTTTTTTTCACCCTCCAACAAGCCATACTGCCTGGATTCAGATGACACGGCAAAGCATGGCAGCCTCCTACTGGGGCTTGATTATTCAAAATGGCCACCAGCATGCAATCCCAACCCACCATAGCTTAAATAAGCCATTTCTGGCTGTGGTGATCATATGAACCAGCCCTTATACAAACCCTAAACTAGTAACTGTAGCAGCAAGACAGTGTCCTAAGCAGAGATGTGAACTGAGAACTTTAACTGAGAAGCCACAGATGACCGGCAAAGCACACGCTTTGCACGCAGATGGTCAGAGATTCAGTTTCTGGCATCTCTAGTTAAAAGGATCTAGTAACTGCCACTCAAAGTAGGCAATATTGGACTAGATGAATGATCAGTGTGACCTGGTATAAAGCAGCTTCCTACTATATTCCAGTAACTTCTTGGGTCATCGTTTCTGCTCTTAATCTCTAAATTGCAGCAATTCCCCCAAAACAAACAGTGACTTCCTCAGTCTTTGCTGTCCTGGAAATAATACCAGCATTTCAGTCCTAGAAACTCTTCAGATTTCCCAGCTTTTCACCTACAAGATCATTTGACATTCACCTCTTCCGTCCATAAACAGAGCAATTTTCCTTCCTGGATAATCAGATAGCTTATTATTAAAATTTTACTGACGGCAAGGGAAGGAAGTGCTTGTGGGTTTTTATGCCTCTGGTACCAAAATAGGTTGGCTGACCTTTGGTGCTATGCACCTTGATTGGGGGGGATCTGCTACTCCAACTCAGACAGGAAATATCTTGGGCCGGCCCTACCTCCATCCCCATACCTGAAGTAACTCCGTTGCAGCCATTTCCATTTTCTAAGGAACTGGCCATCCAGTGACAACCTTGAACGTTGTGCCGCAATCTTTGAAGACTGGAAGAATGATTGGGGTGAAATTACGCAGCGCTTCAGTCAAGACTGTGTCCTTTACGAAGGGTGAGAGAGAGAGAGAGCATTTGTGATCTGAAATGGGTAATGAGAAAGCAAGACTGAGGCTTGAGGGTAAAATAACAATGTTAGTCTTCTGGAAGGAGAGAATTGTATGAGGAGAAGGAGATACTCAGAATAGAAGCAAGCCTATTTCAAAGGCTTAAATTGTACCAATTCCATTCCAAAGCAGTTGCTCTGCAGTTAGAAGCAAACAGTTTAAATTGTGTCGCTGATTGAGGTGACTGTGGTGTTTAACTGAAGGTTGGGTTCTCTAGAGCTTGGATCCACCATTTTTTGTTTCCAGTGCTAGCCTTCAAGTCTAGGTACTGTTTATTAAAACCTGAATACCCTGCCTTTCTATCAAATGACTCTCTCAAGGCAGCTAAGAACATCCAATATTAAAAGCAATAATTTAAAAAGTTAATAAACACCTCAATCCCTCGAACAACAACAATAACCTGTAAAAATTGTCAACACAAAATCTACAATGGATTTAGAAGAAGAGCTGGTCATCTGCTACATCCTAAATGCTTTCATTAAAAGAAAAAACAATGTCTTCAGACCTGGAAAATGAGCAGAGCAGCGAAGAGATTAGCCTCTATATGGAGAACATCCCACAGTTAAAAGACATCGTGAATCATATGAAGCAATAAACATGACTGGAGTACTGCTAAGCATGAGCAGAGTATTTTCTTTTTGCCATTGAATAAGCATAAGCAACCCCAATATATCCAGGATTAGTAATGAGGGCTTCTTGGTCAGGGGAGTATAGCTTCCCTATATTCCTGGTACCTCTCACTTCAGGAATTAAGCTGTGATTATACATTTTGGGATCATTCCCCCAAATTTCTCCCACCTTTAGATCCAGCCCTTGCCATTTTTTATCATCTAGTACAGTCATCACTTGTTCATAATATCTGTGGGCTAGCACTCATATTTTGTGAGCTCTGTCCATAATAAATATTATCAATCGATCAATTGATCTGTGAAACATTTTAATATCACCCTTCATCAAAATTAATTCCAAGGCAGTTAACAAGTTGCTTTTTTTTTTAAAAAAAAACTAAACACAAAGACATAAAATATATTATGGATACAATTTGTCCATCTTTTTTATGAAGGGAGATTATGTGTAATATGTCTTGCCTTCAGTTTCAAAAACCTGTGCTGGAACTTTTTTTTAAGGCTTTGGGATGCACCCAAAACCACAAAAGCATGGTTAAAAAGGACTTTAAACTTGCTGAATTTCAGGGGAGGGAAACGGTGCAGTACAGTGCTCAGTTGTTTTCACCACTTCCTCCCCTTACACTACAGGAGAGTTAGGCTATAAGGATGGAAATTAAGGTTTACCCTGTTTTCACCCCATTTCAGGATTGTTTTATGCCTGGGGTCTTGATGTCTGTGGGCACAAATATGCCCATAAACACCTCTGGTGATGCCCGTCTAGCTCCCTGCCTCTGCTTATTATTATTTTTTAACTCGGGAGGCTGGCATGGTGCAAACTGATGAACCAGCACCATTTTTATTTCCAGGAATGCTATGGGCCCCCAATGGGCCTCAGAAGCATTCTTTGAACATAAAAATCTTGGGCGCGTTCAGCCCAGTGCTTTGTTTTGAAGCGTGCTTAGCCGCCCATAAAAGAAAGAAAGAAAGAAAAACACAAACTGGGTGGTTGGTAAGGAACATCTGGAGGGGCTAAAGGGAAGATGTTTTGCCTGAGGTTAGTGCATTTTTTCTAGTGCATTTCTTCTGTTTGCCTTCTCTGTTCGAGCAGAAAACTGGGGGTTCAAATTAGTGGTTTTGTATTTTAGCACTTAGCCTCTTGGCCGTGCATTTGTATGTATGCAGCACCTGGTGAAATTCCCTCTTCATCACAACAGCTATACTAGAGTGACCAGATACAAAAGAGGGCAGGGCTCCTGCAGCTTTACCTGTGGTGATGAGGGAATTTCACCAGGTGCTGCATGCGTACAAATGACACCTGCTGAAATTCCCTTTTCTATACAACTGTTAAAGATACAGGAGCCCTGTCCTCCTTTTCAAATGGTCACCCTACTAGTTGTTTTGGACTACAATTCCATTAGCCCCAGCCAGCATGGCCAATGATCATGGATTGTGGGGGTTGAAGTCCAAAACAACTGGAGGGCACCAGGTTGCCTGCTCCTTCTTTAATAGCTTCTAGCATCCTGTATGGAGATCCTCTAGGGCAGCATAAGCTGTTAAGAGCTTGATCAGGTGAATTAAAACAACACATACACAAAGAGTTTCCCTCCACTGCTCCAAATTGCTGCTCAACAGTCCTCAAAAATTTCAGGGAAATGGGTGGCGGTGGGGGGGAATTACAACACAAAGAGGGAGAAGATCAAATCCCTTCCTTTTCAGCCCAGGTTTTGATCCCAGCTTTATGATCTGAGCCAAAATCCTATCTGTTGGATTACTGGCCCCACAAGATGGTTTGAAAGGGGCGGCTGTAGCTCATGGTGTGTACACCCCTCCCCCCCACACTCTTTCACCCATGATAAATAGATCTTGCAGGCTTTTGTATAAATGCCTGCAGCACCTGTTTAACTAGAAGTGGCCAGTGGGAGTAGCCTTAGTTTTCACCTCCTCCCTCTCCCCATTCTCACCAGCAGAACATCCTGCTCATTTGCTTCCCTGCCCAGAAATCGCTCTACCTTTTCCTTCCACTGCACCCTTCCCCCTAACCCACCCCCTCCTCCCCCCTCCTCCTCCTCCTCCTCCTCCTCTTCTTCTTCTTCTTGCTAGATTTTTTTTCCTTTCCAACTCGATCCTGCACCAATAATTCTCACCCGGCCTCCTCATTTACCTTCACGATTTCCAGTAGCCGATGCTTTGGTTTTGTTTTTGATCAAACAGACTCGGGTTGATGTTTTGGAAGTGTCCCTTTTTAATGTTGCACCTATTTTCTTCTTGCTTCCCCCCCCCTTGCTAGTTTTCCACTTCCCATCATGTGACTGAAGCCAAACCAGACTCCTGGCAAGACAAACGCAAACCCATCCAATCTGCTGGCTGAGCACATGGATGAGTGGTGTGTGTTTGGTGGGGGTGGCTAATTAAAGGCCGGATTTGCTAAACGGAGAAATCCTCAGCAGACGCTAGGCAGTTTAGCGTCACCCTTTCCTGCTTCCCAGGCCAAAATCATCCCATGCTCTCACATTGAGCAGACTTGGATTTTTTTTTTCTTCTCTTGAGAGAGTAGGCTGGCCCAGGCACTGAACTATTGTTGCTATTTAAAATTCCTATAAAATCCTCCCAAAATAGCAGAATGGATTATTATATTAATAAAACAGATACCAATTAAAACAACCTCTTGTTCATTTTTAGCAGCCTTTTGCAAACTGGTAGCCTCAAATTGTAATCCAAATCCCATCACTCCCAGCCACCTGCTGGCTGGGGGATGATGGGAATTGCAACACTTTTGGAGGGTGCAAAAATTGGGGAAGGTTGATTTATACACCGCCCTGTGTGTTTTACCAGGTACAAGAGGTCAGGTCCCTGCTCCAAGGAGTTTACAACTACATTTTGATGGGGGTGACTATGGACTGTTGCTCTGCAGAGCAGCCAGTTTGCATGCAGAAGGGCCTGGGTTAAACACCTGCATCTCCAGCCAAAAGGGCCATTTTGCAGCAATGGCACAGTTCTCTGCTTGTGACCCTAGAGCAGAAGTTCTCAGCCTGTCACCCTCCAGATGTTTTGGACTGTACTCATGTCCTACTTCTGAGTTTCCCATGGGGAGCTGGTTGGCCACTGTGTGAACAGAATGCTGGACTAGATGGACCCTTGGTCTGATCCAGCATGACTCTTCTTGTTGTTTTTAACTCCTATCAAGCCCTGTCAGCATGGCCAGCAGTTAGCAATGACAAAGTTGTAGTCCAAAACATCTGGAGAGCAACAGGTTGGGGAAAGCTGCCATAGAGTAGGTAGCTGCTTAAGGGCAGACCATACCAGGCTAGATGACCAATAGGGCCAGTTCGCGCAATTGCAGCAAGGGTAAAAAGTAATGGTGGCTTGTTAAACTCACCATGGATGTCAGACGGATTTCCCCAATTACCCTCTCTGGCAAAGCTCTTATCATCCAAACCTGGGCAGCATGGCTTCTTAGGGGGTGGGGGAGGCAGCAACCCTGAATTAACCCAACAACAGCTCATGGATCATGCGAACCAGGCCAAAGTCTAACATGGCATGACATAAGGCTGCTTCCTAGGCTCCTAGAGAGTGGGCGGGGGGAATGGAGGCAGGGGTAAACGGGAAAGATATGCAGTTATTTCAGTAACCGTTACATGTAGTTAGGCTTAGTTAGGGTAGGGTATTGCAACCAATGGGTTGTGCAAAATTCTTCCATGGAAAAGATGGATTTTGAACAGGACTTTCAAGGAAGAGGTGCAAGGGAATCATGCAGGTGCTGTGGGAGGCAGCACCAGTACAAAGCATGTTGGATCAAGAGCCATGCTGGATTGCAACAGGGCCTATTGCCAGGCCCCACTGCATCCTCATCCTCATTGTTGCTGGCTGCTTTCATATTCATGGCAGTAACTGGTGGGGATACAAGCACAGCGTCAGTCAGAGCTGCGAGCCATGCGCCCAAACTCATCAGCCCTGCCCCTGACATGCAAATGTTGGGGGGGTGCAACCAGCATAATTAATCCAGGAGATTTGAGTGCTTGGCCCATGCTCTAATCAGCATCACTGCTGCCTCTCCAGTAATCACCACAAGGCAGACTGCCTGCCTGCAACAAGACACTGGGAGAGGAGTCAGGCAGTGGTGTGGGTTGGAAGTTCGGAGCACACGCCCAAACTTCCTGTGTTTGCCAGCATAATTAAGATGCATTGTGTTCATGGAAGGTGACAGTTGTTTATTGGCTGATGAATTGATGCAGAAAGGGTTTCTGGGAGGGGAAAAATCTAAAAAAGAAAGAGGGCTTGTTAGTGGTTCTGGAATGATCTCCCAAGGGAAGCTTGCCTGGTGCTCACACTGCTATCTTTCCATCTTCAGGCTAAGGTATTCATGTTCTCTTAGGCTTTAAAAATAATGCAAAATATTTTAGGGATCAATTCTATGGTCCCTAGACATTGCTTCAGGAGCGATAGGATTCTAGGGATTCCCCTCTCCGATGTCAGAGACAGCACTCCAACCTCGGAAGGGGGATTTGGATATCCGCCCCCACACCCACCCCTGTAGCCAGCATGGACAGAACCACACTGGCTGCTTTCCAGAGTCAGAAAAGCAAAACAGTTTTGGTGGGTGGGGATGGGAGGAGACTGGAGAAGCCTGTAGTGCCATTGCTAGATGGGCAAAAAAGCCTGTCTAGCAAAAAATGCAGGGCAGCCATGTATTCCACCCTGCATTGGATGATTGGAAGCCTTAGAGTTTGGGGGCTTCTGCTCATTGAGGGTCCAATCGACAGGACTGCGCCCTTAGTATTTTTGTATTTTGTTATCTTAGTCCCTGCAATGTTGTTTATTTATCCTAGTCCTTGCAATATGATATTGTATTTTATGCTGTGTTGGCACATTTATTTGTTTTATATTGTTTGAACTGTGATTCTTTTTGTGTATTTTGATCGTTATTGTAAAATGCCTAGAGGTATTTGCTGAGGCGTTTAATAAATTTATGAATTGAATAATAAAAGCCAGTGTGAGAAATGAATTACCGCGTATGTAAAGCAAACCCTTTCAGATGGAAGAGTACAAACCCATTCATACATTCATCAGTGTGCTAAATGCCCCAAAGACTGAGAGACTCAATCACAGATCTACCACATTCACCTCTTTGGTCGCCAGGAAGGCAGGTTAGGGTGGCAGGCAAGTGGGAACAGAAACAAAAAGATCATCTCAGTTTGTGCATTTTTTTTAATCACAGATGGAAAAACATTTGATTCATGAATCACTGTATCAGACATGTTTCACAGTGGCTAGATCACAGGATATATCTTTATCAAACTTTTATTTAATAAATTACATAAAAGACTCCAAGATAGCTGCAGCCAAAGAAAAACAAAGAAGTATTTTATACACATTACACAGGAATAAAATATAGCTAAAATGTAAAACAAAACAAAACTGGAATTTAGTATTAATAAAAAGGCTCAGAAGTAGGATTTGAAATTAGAAGGATAAATATCACAAAATGGAACAAGGGTCTTCATGGCCTGCAAATGTGTGTAGTGCTGAAATGTTTGTTCAATAGCATTGTAGATAGGCTACCATAGACCACTGTGATACAATGCTGTTATTTCATATGGCATGTATAATTTCTGTCTGGGTTTGGGATTTTTGGGTCACTTAAAATGTATGCCTTTACTTTTTCAGTAGCCTGCATTTCCCCCTTGCTGCTTAAATAAGATCTGTAAAGGAAGCTTTTTGTCATAATATGTGCCTTTTATCTCTGGAATGTGAGAGGATGTGTTGAACTCTGACTGAAGATTTTGTTACAAACCTTGACATCTTTAGCATTTAATCCAGAGTTAATCCTCTAGGGTTTGCCAAAGGACTAGGCTGTGACTCAATTTTTTTAAAATCAAAGTCTGAGCCCTTATCTTCTAGCTCATCCTTATACAACATATTTTATGAGCTCTTTGCCCTGGGCTTTTCATACTCATTGGCCTCGTTTGCACTATGGTTTAAGGAAACAAGCTAACTTCAAACCATGGTTTACGCTTCTGGCTTTCCCCCCTAAACCAGGGGAAGGCAACCTGGTGCCCTCCAGATGTTTTGGTCTACAATTCTCATAATCCCGGACCATTGATTATACTGGCTACAGCATATAAGAGTTGTAGTCCAAAACATCAAAGGCAGAAGGTTGCTTACACTTGCCCTAAACCATACTTAACACTAGCCACAGTTACTGGATTCAGACAGAACTAGTAATTATTCGTGGTAGAAAATAGAAGCAAACACTTCTGATCTCCTCCTTTCAGCAACACTCAAAGAAGAGATGGGAGGGGGCACATGCAAGCCTGAAACTCATTTCCATAGTTCTTTTCTGTGGTTTAGTGTTACATTCAAATATAAAAATTATTTATAGATCTTCTTTTCTAGGAGAATGTTATTTAATTATTCTTTATCAACTGTGGTTTTCATTGCATTTGGAGAATCTACATAGATCTCTTTCTGTATGGATTCTCTATCTCGCATGGATTTTTTCATGTCTCCTCAGGTACGCTTTGCTCCTGAAACTTTTCCCACAGACTTCACAAGGGTGTGGTTTCTCTCCTGTATGAATTCTCTCATGAAGAATAAGGTTTGATCTTCGATTAAAACTTTTGCCACAGACGGAGCATGTATGTGGTTTCTCTCCTGTGTGGCTTCTCTCATGTGAAGTAAGGCTTGATTTTTGCTTGAAGCTTTTCCCACAGACTGAGCATGAATACGGTTTCTCACCTGTGTGAATTCTCCCGTGGATAATCAGGTGCTCTTTGCGACTGAAGCTTCTACCACACACTGAGCATGTGTATGGTTTTTCCTGCGTGTGTATTTTCTGGTGCTCGGTATAGCTTGTGCGGTGTTTGAATCTTTTCCCACATATTGAACAAGTATATGGTTTTTCTCCTGTATGAATTCTTTCATGAATAACTACCTGTGATTTATTCCCAAAGCTTTTCCCACATACTGAGCATGAATATGGTTTCTCCCCAGTATGGGTTCTCATATGTCCAAGAAGATTTGCTTTACAGCTAAAGCTCTTACCACAGACTGAGCAAGTATAGGGAGTTTCTCCCGTATGAATTCTTTCATGGCTGGTGAGGTTGGATCTTTGCTTGAACCTTTTACCACAGAAAGAACAGCTGTAAGGTCTTTCTTCTGTGTGGGTTCTTTCATGTGAAATAAGGTTCGTTCTCCCACTGCACCCTTTCCCACAGACAGAGCACTTATAGGGTGTCTCTCCTGTATGGACTCGTTCATGTCTAATAAGGCTTACTTTGTGAATGAAGTGTTTACCACAAATGGAGCATGTGAACGTTTTTTCTTGTGTATGGGTTTTTTCGTGGCTAAGAAGATTTGATCTTTGGTTGAAGCTTTTCCCACAGACTGAGCATATATATGATTTTTCTTCATTATGACTTCTCTCATGGACAGCCAAGTAACTTTTCCAGTTGAAGCTTTTCCCACAGACTGAGCACGTATATGGTTTTTCTCCTGTATGGATCCCCTTATGTCCCAGAAGACAATCTTTACGACTGAAGCTTTTCCCACAGATTGAGCATTTATATGGGATCTCTCCTGTATGAATTCTTTCATGCTGAAGAAGGCCAGAGCACTGACTGAAGTTTTTGCCACAGACTGGACATGTATATGGTTTCTCTCCCATATGAATTCTTTCATGTCTAATAAGGCTTGCTTTGCGACTAAACCTTTTCCCACAGACTGAACATACATGTGGTTTTTCTCCTGTATGGGTGATCTTGTGTGCAATAAGACCAGAGCTCTGACAGAAGCTTTTACCACATACAGAGCACTTATATGGTTTCTCTCCTGTATGAATTCTCTCATGTCTGATAAGGAGTGCTTTGCGACTCAAATTTTTACCACAAACAGGGCATTGATATGGTTTTTCCCCCGTATGGGTTCTTTCATGGCTAATAAGATGAGATCTTTGACTGAAGCTTTTCCGGCAGACTACACACGAATATGGTTTCTCCCCTGTATGGTTTATTTTGTGTCTAATAAGATGTGATCTTCGAAAGAATTTTTTCCCACAGACTAAGCATGTGTTTAGTTTTTCTCCTGTGTGGCTTTTTCCATGGGTCATCAGATAATATCTCCAACCAGATCTCTTCTCACCATCTAAATGTTTATAAGGTTCCTCTCCTTTCTGAAGCATTCTTCCAGACTTATGGATTCTCTTTTGGGATTTGATTTCATTGTTTTCATCTCCCCCACATGATATAGTCTTTCTCATTCTTTTCCCCAAGGCATTCCCTTGGTGTCCCTCTACTCCAGCTTCATTCACAGAGACATCTGCCTTCTTTGGATAGTGGGAGACTCTCCCTTTCACAATTCCTAATGGTGTCTTATCCATTGCCACTTGATTAGTGCTTTCTGGTAGGAAGTAGTCTTCCTCTTTCATACACCCATTGCCTGTTTGAATAAACAGAGAATTATGACACAAGGAGTACTTGTTTTTAATGTTGTTCCCTGCCTCAATCCAGAAGGAGAGGCAGGTAAGAAATAAATAAATAAATAAAATTATTATTGTTATTATTATTATTACTTTAACCAAACACTAATGAATGTTATGGTCACTCCAACAGTATGTCTCTAGGACACCCCTCACCTAAACTGCATATATTTAGAAAGAAGCAGTGGAAACTTCTGACCAAGAGATTCCAGTCCCAATGTAGTCTGATTGGCACTTCCTGATTCCACAGGAAGTTGAATAGTGAATGGGCCGGTGTCAAGATTATTTTTTAATTTATTCTATTTATTCCAAAATATTTCTATACTGCTTTTCATTTTTTAAAAACAATCCCAAAGTGGGTTACAGTATGAATCATGATAAAATACAATAAAACCAATCATTAAAATCTCAAAGTAACTAGGGGTAGCTGACAGGGAAATGCCTGGACAAACAAATGTGTCTTCACTTGTTGTCAGAAACACTCCACACTAGAATGGGGAGATCGTTCCACATGATGGGCATCACAACTGAAAAGGCCATCCCCAAACCATGATCAAATGAACTTTAGTAGACCAAGATATGGTTCTCTGAACACAAATCCTTGTCTGAACCCAAGCAGTTTTGTCCTCAAAGTGCCTAGCAAATTTGATACAGCAGGGCTTTGAGGGCATAACAACATACTATTTGTTGGGGAAGAGGACACTAAGCTTTGTACTACTCAAAAAAAGCTCTACTGGATGTCTACTTGAGGACGTAATGGAGTCAGCATGGTTGGGCACCTGCCGAGGGCCCACACCCCAGTAGGGGTGACAAGAGACCCCTGTACTGACAAGAGACCCCTGTACTTGTGCCTGCTTGGTCACCTGCCTCACACTCTGGTCCAGACAACAGTGATGGTGAGGAAGAGGAACAGAACATGTCATGGCCTGCTTGCTCACTGACTCTCTGCCTGTCAAGCAAACAAGTGGAAACCATCATAAGAAAGAGCATGAGGAGCAATAGCAACTGGTGAGAATGTCAGTGAGCAGGTGAGCACCACCCCCTATCTGCATTATGGACCAAGTGGGAAAAGGACATGAGGGCTGTGTGTCACTTTAGCCTTTCTTTTTAGCCTTTAAAGCCCTACATGGTTTGGGTCCAGGGTACCTGCGGGATCGCCTTCTCCCGTACAATCCACCCCGCACACTTAGGTCCTCTTGGAAGAACTTACTCAAGCCAGCCAGAACTAGGCTGGCGAGTGTTACCCAGAGGACCTTTTCTTCCATTGCTCCCAGACTATGGAATGGTCTGTCGGAGGAGGTTAGACAAATTGACAGTCTTCATGAATTTAAGAGAGTCATGAAGACTGTCCTCTTCCGACAGGCCTATCCAGATGAATTTTAAGATGTTTTTAATGTTGTATTGTTCTTTTGCTTTTTTAAAAAATTAACTGTTGTGATTTTTATGTTTATATTGTTGCTGTTCCCCGCCTCGATCCGGAGGGAGAGGCGAGTTACAAATAATAATAATAATAATAATAATAATTATTATTATTATTATTATTATTATTTTCCAGGAACCCTCTCTATTCTCTGGCAAGTGCAGACTGGCTTCCTGCAAGGATGCATCCTTCTACCACCTGGTGGTAAAATGGTTTGATCAGAATGGTCATACCATGGTTTTCAAAAGCATCCCCATGACATTCTTTGCAAGTGATGGAAGATGCTGGTTTGGTAACAACCACCAATATTAAAAAAACAACCATCAACTAGTGGTGATGATTTAAAAATCACATTCACAATAAGGTAAAATTGGGATTGATAATTAATTCACCTATCCAAATTTTAGCAGATCTCCCTCTCTCTCTTGATGCTGAGAAAATGTAGATTCCTGGAAATCTGTACTTAGGATTTGTTAAAATGTGTACATCTCTAAGAAGATTAATTGCAGGTGGGTTTTTACCTAGCTACTGCATAAGAATATAAGATAAAAGGTGAAGAACAACTGAAGGGTATGAACAGCTGAAATAGGGACGGGGGAGCAGTGCTTGAATTACAAGGGAGCCCGAGGGGATGAGCCCCTGACCCCATACTTTTTGTGCTGAATCTTTTAGTGTTGTTTGGTTAAAATTTAGGGGAATCAGGTGGTAGGGCTTGTGGATTTCATTAGCTTCCCCCCCCCATAATTCAAGGACTGGGTGGGAGGAGTTCTTGGGGAGGCACGCTAGGGAGTAATGACAATAGCTGAAACCAGAAATCACAATCTGTTTCTTAAGAGCAATTGTTTTGGCTCATATTAGACCAGTGTACACACAAGTGACTCAGATAGTCACAGGGAGCAATAGATGCTGAATAGATACAGATAGGCCCATGATATATTGGAGCCAGTCCCTCACCTGACTGGATGCCTGAGACTGTGGCGCTTTCCTCAGATACATGGAAATCTGGGGCCCATGTCTCCTCTTTGAATTCCAGTTTTATTATGATACCAGGGAACCCTGTTTAGAAAAAAAAAAGATTTTTGAAAGAGAAGGTCATGGATGATCTAACTTTTATTATATTTTGGAGTGTTGCTACTAGACCAGTGCACAGGAGAGTGACTTGGAAACTAGCAATCTGCAATAGGTGCTGAATAAATGGGTTGTGCACTAGTTGTCAGCAATATTGGGCAAGTGCTGAGCCTTAAAGGCTAGTAAGGTACCCACTGTTGAATGCAGTAGAGCTGGAACCAGGAACCCTAAGAATCACTTTGGTTGATACTTCTGGTTTCCAACTGACTGTGTCCACTTCCTTACTCAGTGCACTCTATGTTAAAAATATAAACACTTCTGGGTAGAACCCTTCTACTCACCGAGTCAGGTGATCAGGAGGAATCAATCACCTCCTAATTTCTTTTATAATCCCCTCTTTTGTATGAACAACCAAACACCTCCAGAAGTGACTCAGCTGATTCTCAATCAAACACACTTCTACATATTTCAATCCGCTGGTTTATCCTGTTGCCTGCTCCAAAGCAACTGGAGTCCTCTGTTGTCTTAACAGGCTCTGCCATGCTGAGAACAAAACAGTGAGCACCCAGCTGTGCTTGCTTTTACATAAACTGCCTGGAAGAGTCAAAGGTAGTGCAAGTCTCTCTCATGCTGACCTGGTTTGCACAATCAAAACAGCCCACCATGGGTTCTTTAAGCCATGGTAGGCTGTGGTGTATGCTGGCATGTGCCGGGCAGGATTTGCATATTCAACGCCTGGCTGAGAACCTAGGAATGTGGGTTATGAGAGGTTAAACAATCCTCACATAATGCAACAACAGACCATGGGTTCTGCGAGGGTTGTTTAATCCTCGCATAACCCATGGTCCCCAGGTTCGCATGACACTAAGCTAAGGCTAGGCACTGAATATTCAGAACGGCCAATTGCAGGTGCCACAGCCCACCTTGGCTTAAATAAGCCACAGTGAATTGATCCTGTGAATTGGGCCACTGCCTCTGAACTTCCCAGAGACCTGCCGTACAACGAGAGAACCTTGGAGGAGTATATTAACAACTCTGAAAAGAAGAGGTGTTATTTCTGTGTGCACATTACTTGGGAAGCTTTTCATATGGAAAGAGACTGATACTTAAAGTTCAGCAAAAGTTAGCTCATGCCTGCAGCTAAATAGAGATTCTAATGAGCAAAGGATATGGAGCATGGAGAATGACATTTTGCCTTTTTCAAAATACTGGTATAGCTTTGAGATCCTGGAGAGAAGTTGACAGAATAGACCACAGGTTGGCAACCTTTTTGGACCGTGGGCATAATTAGCAATTTGAGAAACTGTCCTGGCCACCAACACAAAATGGCTGCCATGGAAGGCATGGCAAAGGCCAGGTAACTTGCCCAAAAGTACTAAGTAGAAGGCAGAGGTAGGGTTTGAGCCCCAACATACTAAACAACTCCTTTGAACACAATCTTTTTGGCACCAACAAAATGCTGTTTCACAGAAATCCCAGCTGCCAGTAAGAAAATATGTTGATAAAAAAAAAATTGGGAGGGGTACGGCACCTTGGTGGGTGCTAAGGAAGGTGTCCGAGATACTTTGATACTTGCAGACACCACACTGCCTACATTCACATCTTAGAGCAGACAAGTGAGCAAGATGGACCAACAGACTGGCATGGTACAAGGGAGCTTCCTATGTTCCTGTGACTATCCCAGGTACCCAGAGAAAGAGAAAGAGAGAGGTTGGGTTCACACGTCATGCTAACCCATGGTGGGTGGCAAGCTACGCTGGGTAGGTGGTTATGCAAACAACCTACTGTCAGACAATCAGCCAAATAAGTTACACAGAACTTATTTCACACACACCTCGCTCCTCCTCCTCCTGTAGTCTTCCTGCTCAGCCAGGCAGGTATCCCAACTTCCTTTGCTGTGGGAACAGAGATTGCCTGAGAGAAGTAGAGCAGTGGCAGTGTTTTTGCCTGCTCTTGCCGAAAGACAACACACTAACCTATCATAGGTAAAGTAACCCTTACAGCAGACTGTGGGGCCTCAGGTGGGGTGGGAACGTTCCACAGACAACTCGTTAACCCATCATGGGTTGTTCTGGAAAATAAACCATCATGGGTTACCATGTTGTATGAACCCAGTCAGAGAGAATGAGAGAGAGTGTGTGAGAGAGAAAGCAAGAATTGGGACGTAGGGAGAGGTATCTGTGTAATTTTAAAACCAAAAATTAGATGAAGTGACCCCTCACCTGTCTGATCAGTGGCAACACTTGCATTTTCTTCGGATCCTTGGTGATCTAAGGCCCACAGCTCTTCTTCCTGCTCTTGCTTTATTACAATGGCAGGAAATCCTGGGTCAAGAAAAAAAAAGAGGTCAAATGAGGTGGTTGGATGAGATATTGTAACCTGTGCTGAAGATAATGCACAACTAGTAGGCAAGGATTTTGTTCAACAGCTAAGGATTACTTATCATTTGACTTCTCACATCCCTTACATGAGCACCATGGGTTTGCATGACATAAGATTGCATATTCAAAATGGGGGATGCATGCACCCTGCATGTTGTGTGAACAGCCCCACTGTGTGCGGGGTGTGTGTGTGTGTGTGTGTGTGTGTTTTATTATTGCTTGCCTCCCATAATGATTTGTTACCTGGTTTTCTTTTTAACTCTGGCTCTTTATTTTATTTTTATTTTATGTTGTCCCTTGTTCTGTTTTATTGTTGCTTGTGTGCTGTAATCATTTGTAACCCTCCAGTTTGCTTTGGGTTTTTTTACTCTGGCTCTTTATATTACTTTATGACAATCCTCTGGGCCCCAATTCTACCTCTTACCTGAACTAGGACCTGGGAAGGCCTTATTGCCCTCACATCTCTGGTGATCCAGGACCCACGACTCTTCTTCTTCTTTTTCTAGCTTTATTATCACATCGGGAAACTCTGTTGGTGTACGACGAATGTGGTTAGGAGGAACATTTGATCACTCCAGCAAAGGAAGAACCAACCTAGATTTTACAAACGTACCCAGAGTTACATGCAGCTTTCCCCTACCTGGTGCCCTCCAGATATGTTGGAATTCAATTTCCATTGGCTGTGCTGGCTGGGAATTATGTGAATTGCAGTCCAACACATCTGGAGGACACCAGGTTGGGGAAGGCCGGTTTAGTGATCCACCCATACTGGTTTCATATGGGTTGGGTTTCTGTTTCCCCACCTGTGTCAGCCTCAATTGGCTGATCTTCTGAAATCCATGGGTCCTCCTCTTGCTCAAGCCGGGAGATCAAGCTGGGTTTCACAACTGAAAATCCTGTTGAGGGTTAAAAGAAACACAAGTAACTGAATGGAATTTAGGATCTGAGTGAAATTTAGGTTCTGAAGTGTGAACAAGCACAACCACTCAATGAGCCTCAATTAAAGTCGGGAGGGAGGAGTAATTTTTTGGTCCACCTTGTGCATTAGTAACGAGCTACTGGATTCTCCAGAGTTCTCTTCCTAAATCAGTAGGTGGTTGTTGTTGTTGCGAATCATTTACTTTCTGGGAAATCCTTTCTATGTTCAGTCATTTATTTAATATCTTGCTTTTCCACTAAAAATACCTCTCAAGGCTGCTAACAATAATAGAGAATTATACTTAATACATAAAAACAGATTACTTAAAACACATCAGTTAAAAAGAAATAAATGGCAGCCACCAGTTAAAACCTACTACAGCAAATAAGTCAGCTTGACAGCCCAATGCCTGTCTGAATAAGAATGTCTTGCTCTGGCCCAGATGGTGGTGGTGGTAAGATGGAGAAATAGATGCCATGGCCTACTTGCTCACTGGCTCTCTACCTGTCAAGCAAGCAGGTAGTACCAATGATGAGAAAGAGGACGAAGATCCATAGCAACTGGTTACAATGGCAGTTAAAAGGTAGACTCACTGAGGTGTCTTACCCAAAGGGCTTCAAAAATTTAGAGCTGACACAGCTCTCTTGTTCCCACCGAGTATGCCTCTGATAGTAGTAGGAAAGAGAATTGAGTCTGGCTGGGAATTCTGGGAGTTGCAGTCCAACACATCTGGAGGGTCCCAAGTTGATAAAGGCTGCTTTACACCAATGACCCAGGATCTGCGTAGGGCTTCCTTTGGCGTTGCGTGTATAACGTTTTGACACGGGCCATACAATTTCTTTCCTTATGCCTTTTTATTTCATTTCACTCATTTAAAATATTTTATATGCCACCACTCCATCAAAGTGATCCACAAGTCAGTTTATAGGACATAAAATGATGAAGAACAATAACGTAACATGGACATCCTATCAGTAATCTCCAGCATCAGAGGCAGTGTGCTCTGTATACCAGTCTCTAGGGAACAACAGCAGGAGAGGACTACGTGTCAGCTTCCCAGAGTCAAATGGTTGTCAGTCTGGGAAATAGAATGCAGGACTGTAAAGATCTTTGGTCTGATCCAGCACAGCTCTTCTTAGGTTCTTATGTTCCTTAACAAACAGGCTGAAGTGAAATTGTTCCCTGAAGACACCAGGGCTATGTCTACATGATGGATTTTTCCCGGAGTTGTCCCTGTGCATCCGAATGATGCACAGGGGATCCTGGGAGCAGGCAGGGACGACTCCTCCATTTTCCCGAGAAAACTGGTTCCCCAGTTATCCCGACTTTCCCTGCGGTCCCGGGACCATCCCGAGGACTGTGGGCGGTGTGGGCACCCGTCCTGGCTTCTCCTCCCCGCGACTAGTGGGGGTCAGCAAAGGGAAGGAGCCGGTTTGGGGGGAGTCTAGGGACATCAGGGGGGGAGTGGGGTTGAGGCTTTTTTTTTTTTACTTACTTTTTGGTGGACAATTGCATTCCTGGCTCCTGTTTTTAGTTTGTTTGTTTTTAAATGGCACCCGTGACGTCCCTGTTTGTTTTCAGGACGTCACACTGACATACACACAATGGAGTTCCATCCATGTTTATTAAAGTCAATAGACCATAAAGAAAAAGCGTACATACAGTTTGTCATTACATACAAACATTGCACAATACATATAACAATATACATAACAGCCGTCTCAGGTACCCACCATTTGAGCTCTATGACAAAGGGTAAGGTGTAGAAACTTTGCAACTTGGATTGTAACTGTTTTGTCTTTGGCCTGTAAGAGTATGATAGTCAGGGCCTCTTTAGAGTGGCCAGAATAACCCTTAAGAATTGGTCGCAAAAGGTCATTCCTAATTCCTAGGGTGACCATATGAAAAGGAGGACAGGGATCCTGGAGCTTTAATTGTTTTGATGAAGAGGGAATTTCACCAGGTGTTGCATGCATACAAATGACCCCTGCTCAAATTCCCTTTTCTATACAACTGTTAAAGATACAGGAGCCCTGTCCTCCTTTTCATATGGTCACCCTATAATTCCATTATAAAAATCACAACCAAGGAGCACGTGTGTAACTGTCTCTACCTCAGAGTTGTTACAAGGGCAACATCTTTCTCCCATAGGGGGACGATCCCAGAAGCAGGTAAGTCCTGGATCGTCCCCCCTCCCTCCCTCTACACCCTTAGATGTAGAAAGGGCCTAAGAAAGCAAGATTGAAACAACTCTCCTAGAACAAATCTATTTCTTTAGAAGTGTCCACTAAAATGAATTTCATAGGTACGTTTGAGTGTGTGCCTGATGTGAGGGAAGCATGACATTTTCTTTTCAATTATGGTAAAGGAGGCCCTTACCTAAAGAGGCCACATTTTCAAAATTTTCTTGCATGACGTCTCGGTACAAAGCCCTTTCGCATGGACCAAGCAGAGCCCACTGGCTCTCTGTGAAATACACGGCAACCTCCTCAAAAGCCACAGAGCCCTGGAAAGAAAAGGGAAACTTAGGGAAAAGCGTGACACAAATACAATTCTATACTACTACTACTAATATATTTATTTATTTATTACCCGCCTCTCCCAACGGATCGAGGCGGGGAACAGCATCAAACATAAAATACAAAACTGATTAAAACACTTAAAACCAATACATCATTAAAATACCAATAAAACACCAATAAAACACTTTAAAATTCATCTGGGTAGGCCTGCCGGAAGAGATCAGTCTTTATAGATCTTTTAAATTCATGAAGACTGGTGAGTTGGCGAATCTCTCCCGGCAGGTCATTCCACAATCTAGGAGCAGCAGAAGAGAAGGTCCTCTGGGTAATGGTTGTCAGTCTAGTTCTTGTTGACTGTAGTAAATTCTTCCCAGAGGACTTGAGCGTGCGGGGCGGATTGCATGGGAGAAGGCGATCCCGTAGATAACCTGGACTCAAACCATGTAGGGCTTTAAAGGTAATAACCAACACTTTGTACTTCGCCCGGAAACTGATTGGCAGCCAGTGAAGAGATTTTAAAACTGGTGTAATGTGGTCACCCCTAGATGTACCGGTGACCAACCTGGCTGCCATATTTTGAACTCCGTTGCTGTGGCTTCTGAGAGCTTTTCTATATGAAGCATTTATTGTGCTCTTGAGATTCCTTAATCACAGTTGCTTATGGGATTCTTAACTTCTGTGAATCGCTCAGAAAGCTTCAGCTGTTGGACAGTACAGAAATGTAATAAATAAATAAATCATGACCCTCCAGTTTCACTTTTGTTTTTTCAGAACACTTTCCCATTTATTTATTTTTTAGAACAGGGAAAATAGAGTATTATTTTTCATAGCGCAGTTTCTACTGGTGCTTTTGTGCTATTCCGCAATGGCACAGCCCCACCTACTTGTAATTTATTTATTTTATTTATTATTGCATTTATATCCCGCCTTTTTTCCTCCAAGGAACCCAAGGCGGTATACATGATCCTCCTCCTCCTCTCCATTTTATCCTTACAACGACAACCCTGTGAGGTATGTTGGGCTGAGAGTCTGTGACTGGCCCAAAAGTCACCCAGTGGGTTTCCATGGCTAAGTGGGGACTAGAACCTGGATCTCCCGATTCCCAGTCCAGCACTTTAACCACTACACCACACTGGCTGAAAAGTAGGAAAGGAAAAGCTCTTTCTGTAGAGCTCAGATCTCAATTCTGCAATGAAATCAAAGGTAAGTGGAGGTTTAATGAGAAGAGCCCATAACAATGGAGAATTATCTGTCCAAGGTCACTTCTGTGTCAGGGAGATGATAATTGTCAGTTGGTGCTTATGTTCTGCTTCAACAAAGATCGCTGGATCACAAGTGGTTAGGTAATTCTGCGCACCTGACTGGGTGAATAGTCACTTTGTTTACATAAACAGATAACTGAGACTCCATTTGGTATTGGCAGTTTGGCAATGGAACTGTTTTGTACATCATAGTGGGATATCATTAATTAATTAATTAACCCACGATATGCAAGGATGAGCATTGGGGGTGAGCCACTTCCGGGTTTTGTAAACAACTTCCGATCGGCTCAGCAGAGGTTGTGAGTGTGATGTGTGAACCCAGACTGATGGGTTGTGTAGGAGATAAACAACCAAGCAGCTAACCCAGCAACTAACTCAACAACAAACCATCCTGATAGAAGGCTATTTACAGAAACTGGAAGCAGCTTGCAGGTGGGATGTGCCACATGAATCATGGGCTAAATAACCCATGATTTGCTGCCACTACATGAGAGCTGGGTCACTGAGTTGTCCATGGTCAGAAACCTCTCCTCTGGGTTGTATCCCAAGATAGAAATTGATGCCCTATGCCAGGGGTTGGCAACCTGACATCCTCCAGATGTTTTGAACTACAAATCCCATAATCCCTGGTCATTATTTATGCTGGCTGGGGCCTATGGAAGTTGTAGTCCCAAACAGCTAGAGGGTAACAGGTTGCCTACCCCTTCCCTAAGCTCCATTTTGCAAACTCTACCACCTTCTCAAGAACCCCACTCCTGGCCCCATACCTGAGACGGCTCTGCTGGTGTTGCCAACAGTTCCATTTCCCTCGGAGGGCGGCGATCTGGGGATGTTGTTCCACAGCCTGCGAGGCCAGGAAGACTGACGGTGGAGAAGTTACATTACATGGGACAGCAGCTAATGCCGTGCCCTGCGATATCAGCCAAGATCAGTCTGTGGCCTGAAATGGATGAAGGGAAAGTAAATTTGCAATATCGATGGGTTGCTACAGAAGAACAGAGTTTGTTTCCGTGAGCAGGGAAAAATACCAGGCCATAGGAGAGTAGATGCAAAGCCCATGAGCAGGATGAAGTTTACATGGATTCCATTCCAAGGAAGATGGGGCAGTTGGGATTTTGAATTCTTTGGCAGTTAGAAGCAGTTAAAGAAGAGTTTTTAGGCCTTGGTTTGAACCTGGACTCATCAGGACTTAGACCCAGCATCATTTCTTCAATGCAGAAGCACAGGCCTAGGATATATGAAATGATAATGATGCGTTCACTCTATACATGCCTAGAGTGCCTTTTTCCTTTTCTTTCTCTCTCTTCCCCCCACCCCTTTCCTCACTAAGCATGGATCTCCGACTTCAGAAATGAAGTATCAGTTTAGGATGGGGCCTTGTACAACTGTAAAATCATTCCAACAGATTTGGTCACCTTTTAAACTCGAGCCTTCTGAACACAGAGCCTTTAACTATCTTCTGGCAAAAGAGTTCAACAGACAGAGCAGTTCCCACAACAGGTGGCAAAGGAACAGATACCCACAACCGGCATGATCGAGTGGAGGCAAAGCATTTCAAGTTGAAATAATTTCCCCATGTAGATCAAGAATTATTTGAAATAATACTTAGCATCATCTTCATACGTGTTCAGATAACTCCATATGCATTATCTCAGTAATTCTGAAGCAACCTATAAAGTTGTACTGTATCAGTTTCCTTTGGCCTTCTGAGCATAATACTTCGAATAAGGTCATACTATATATATATATATATATATATATATGCGCCACCCTTCCATCCAAATGATCCCCAAGGCAGCTTACATAACATGCTAAAAACAGTAAACCAACATAGACGTTCTAATAGCAGCTATTAGTCATGATGGGTAAGCAGAGCTTCCAGTTTACGTGTCAATATAACTCTGAATACCAGTTCCTTGGGGGAAAGGGCAGGAGAGGGCTATTGCAACCATGTTCTTGTGGGACCGGCATTAAGACTACTAAGTAAAATTCAGAAGTAAAACTGTAAAACTGGATCCCATGCTGCTGGTTGGGAATCCGAGGTGGGTCTTGGGTCTGGACCAGTTGAAGACCACTAGTACTTGAAGTATTCTGGCCTCAGACCATTGAAGCATCAAATCTCTTTCAGCCTGAGGGCTGAGTTAAATTTTGCAGAATCTCTCCAGGACCACATTCCAGCAGTGGGAGAATCTGAAGGCAAAAAGTAGGGGCCAAAATACCAAAAAATACCATCCTATTTTAGCTTAACGAAATAACGAAGCTTTAGGAGAGGCATTTAAGGCTTTCAACCTCAGCACCTTGAATTGGAACCCAAAAAAACTGAGGGGTGTGTGTGTGAAGCTGACATAATATTGGCCTAAGATGCTCCTCGTGGCATGAATCACATCTTAAACTTGGGATGTGAGGAGGAGAAAGGAAATAAATAAAGTCATCATCTGCCTCTAGACCCAAAGTTAAGAAATAAACAAAAAGTGAAGAGAGAGGACATTAAACATTAAAAACATCTCTAGTTTGGTTCAGTTCTGAGCTCAGCTTTAAGTCAGAAGCCTTCGAAGTTCTTCAAATGCACAAATATCTACTCTTGGAGGGATTACTGGACCTAAAGCTCGGGTTTAGGCAGGCTTCAGGCTCGTGGGAACTACTTCGTTTTTTGCTGGAGCCCCCAAGAACCACCAACTTGGTAGAGCATGGTTGCAAAAGACATATAAAGAATTCCGAGCAGAGGAATTTGAGTGGAGATCCAAAACTGAACTAAGTTCACAGCCCTTGCATGCAAAATAAATAAATATCTACGCCTGGTTAACCAAAGCTTTCTTCATTTTAGCAGTCTTATTTATGGCGGGGAGGCAGGGGATGGGTCATTTTGTTGCTGCTATTGTTAAACAATTGGGTGTCAGACATCCTTGCCGATCTACTGCAAATCACCCTGAGATCGACCAAATTCAGATCTACCTTACCCCCGCCCTTCCTGTAGCTTCCCCCCTTTCCCATTTCTTACCAGCAAATTGCTCTGCTCAATTGCTTACCTGCTCAGTTGATTCCTCTCGTCCTTTTCTTTCTCAATCCTACATCTGTGATTCTCACCCGGCCTCCTCCGCCCCCGCCTTTATCCTTTCAGGAGGACTTGTTTTGGAAGTATCCCTTTCAATGTTGCACCGGGTTTCCCCCCTGCCTGCTTATTTTGAGCTATGTATCCTGTTTTCCGCTTCCCATCATGTGACTGAGGCCAAGACAGATCTCTGGCACTACAACAAATCCATCCATTCACCAGATCCTGGAGCAGAGGGAGGGGGAGCGTGGAGCCCTTGCTTAAATGCAATGCCTTGTCTGGATTGGGGCTATGCATCCCTGCTGAAACTCTCTAGTGGATGGCATGCTTTGCCTACCTTACAGGGTTGTTGTAGGATTACAAGATAATATGTGTGAAGCACTTTGAACATTCGAAAACTCTACGGAAACCTTTTTCCTATATACTATGTAAGGCATCTTCATACTGTGTAAAATATAATACACACCCTGCTACTGGTCAGGCTTCAATGTAATTTTTTCTCTAGCAGAGAGGCGAACCTGTCACTTTCTTAACCTAGCAAATTATGAATAAAGCAGTTATCTCAGTAATGAGAAAAGCTGTTAGGAAAACAAGGGGCTTATTGGGACATGAGTATAATTACAGCTATTGAGTCACATTAGTTTAATAATTAAATACAGATCTCGGACACAAATCACAAATGCTTAATGATAGTCAAAAACATAGTTGAAAATACATAGCAATTTCAGTTTTCAGAGTGATTATGGGTGGCATAGACAAAACAATACTATACATTATAAGTGCAGCTTGATTGCATACATGTTTACTTGGAAGTAAGACTTTGGGAGTTCAATGGGACTTCACTCCCAAGAAAATGTACAGAACTGTACCTTGAATTTTATTAATCCTTTGTTTTAATTTCAAAACAAACCTGCTGTTGCCATTTGCTGCTTCTAAACACCCCCCCCCCCAAGTTTTGAACTGAAGGGAGGAATTCAACACATTTTAATAAAGGCTGTCCAGAAATTCAAGATATTCCTACGGCCAATTGGCAGGACCCTATGCCTTCCAATGGTCATTATGTTCTCATTCATTTTAGTATATACCCCACGACTGAAACTCCTTCACATACACTTCTGCCTTTACAAATGCATACTTTTTTATATCTGGTGCGTGTTTGTTGAAGCTAGAAAGTTGTATTTTCATTTCTTATATATTCATTCCATATGCATTGTTATGCACATATATACAATTCCACGACTTCTGCAATGCGCTGTACATAGGGCTAGTCCAGAAACTTCAGCTAGTTCAAAATATGGCAGCCAGGTTGGTCACCGGTACACTTAGGGGTGACCATATCACACCAGCTTTAAAATCACTTCACTGGCTGCCAATTACTTTCTGGGTGAAGTACAAAGTGTTGGTCATCACCTTTAAAGCCCTACATGGTTTGGGTCCAGGTTACCTGTGGGATCGTTTTCTCTCATACAATACGCCCCGCACACTCAGGTCCTCTGGGAAGAATTTGCTGCAGTCAGCCAAAACTAGGCTGACAACTGTTACCCAGAGGACCTTCTGCCGCTGCCAGACTGTGGAACGGCTTTAATAATCTCTTTGACTTTAAGAAAGCCATAAAGACTGACCTCTTCCAGCAGGCCTACCCAGTTGAATTTTAAGAGTTTTATTGGTATTTTAATAATGTATTTGTTTTATGTGCTTTTAATCAGTTTTATGTATTTTATATTTGATGTTGTTCCCCGCCTTGATCCAGAGGGAGAGGTGGGTAAGAAATAAATATATTATATATTATTATTATTATTATTATTATTATATATACAAAACCCTGAAAATAATAATAAATGTTTTCTACTTTTGGACAGGAAACTCCCAAATGGTGAACAAGTCTCAGGTCCACCTCCAAGGTTTTTTTGGGGGGGAAGGGGGAGGGCTTGGCAAAGATGGGGTTCCTCGCTAGATCTGCGGCTTAGAAGGAAGTGGCTACTGCAGAATCGACTTCTCCTTGCTTGCTGCTGCTCACTTGTCCACCTGCCCAAGCAACCAAGGACAGCTGTCCAAAGGGAGGGCAGGCGAGCAAACTCTGGTTGCTGCTCAGTGCCCTTGTGTTTATCAGCAACCTATGCAGATAGGAACTGTGTCACCTGGGCAAGCGGTTAGGAACTGTGTCACCTGGGCAAGCGGTCAGTTTTGCTTCTAAGGGCATCCCTTTACTTTCTCTTGCATAATTGAATGACTGCCCTTCACTCATTAGGGGAAAAGGAAAACACTGCAGATGGCTACAATATTGTGTGTGTGTGTGTGTGTAGGTGGAGGAAGCATGCATACTACTTGTGAAACTGGGTACTTTGGCCACCACTGTTAGTCTGGCACTGGACAGGTTAAATAACATAGCTAACAGAAGATTGGAGAAGCTTCCCAAAACGGTCTCAAATTGTTGAGTCGGTCCTGAAATGGTTGAATAATATGAGGGTATGAGGGTTTAGTGGAAATCTACAAGACCCCCTAAAAGACCCTTAAAAAAGTAAAACATATTCAGAATATTGAGGCACATCAACAAAGAAGACAGACGAAATTCTGTTTTATTTTTTATAGTTTCGTTTTTTTATAGTTAATTTTTAAAATAGTTTTTTATCCTCCCCAAACTGCAAAGCAGCATAGATCACACATACCACCCCGCCCATTTTGTGCTCCCGTCCGCCAGGGAGGGGAAGAACGGCCGTAGTTGGCCCAAACTCGGTCTTGCAGAGTTGTCATAGAAGGAAAGGCAAAAACACTCACTGCCAGATCCTAGGTTTCTTACTCAGAAGTAAGCCTCATACTGTTCAATGGACTTACTCCCAAGTAATGGTGCACAAGATTAAGATGGCAATCCTGTAACTCATTTACCTGGCGGGGAGAAAACCCTTATTTCAGAATAAAGCTGCAGAGAATACGGGCTAACAAAGCTGCAAAGCGGACCCCCCCCCCCCAACCGACCCCCCAACCGACCCCAAAAGAATTCCGCCCCGCCAGGCACTGAATGCACAGCCCTGAACAATCGATGGGTGAACACATCCACCCTTGCTCCATCCATGTGCTCAGGTTGCCGGATGGGAGAGTTTTAGGTTTGGGGGACTCATTACAAGAGAGTTTTGGGTTTTGCATGGATCACAGGTGTGAAGGGGGGAAACAAAGAGCCAGCCGAAAAGCCCCCCCCCCTTGGAACGACATACAGAAAAGGAGGGTGGAAAGGGGGGTGGGGTGGCAATTAAAACACACAACAACAACCTCTCCATCTTGGAACTCGTAATTGTATTCAGGGAAGATGCATGGAGGATTTCTGGTGCAGCCGAAAAGAGAAAGAGGGCCGGAGGGATCTGCTAAGTAAAGGATCCCGCTTTTTGAAGGATTCCTGGTGAGTGTGGCTTTCAGGAGGCTGGAGAGATGGAGCAAGCGTGGTGGGGAGATGTGGAGATAGCAGAGCTCCATTGAAAGGATTCTTCCAGGGCTGCAACCCTAGGGGCTGATTCTAGACAGAGGTGCAGCGCAAACCTAGGCCACTATGAAATAGAGGCCAAACCATTCTTCCCCCACCTGGGCCCTTCAGACGTGCTGGACTAGAATTCCGAACTTGGCCCACTCAGGCTGGGTTAGAAAAATGGACTAGAACACGGGAGAGCAAGGTTCAAATCCCAACACATGAAGCTCACTGCTATGCAACTTTGGCCAGTCACATATATACATTGTCTGTCTGTCTGTCTGTCTGTCTGTCTAAGCCCAGCTTACCTGACAGGGTTAAGAACATAAGAGCCATGCTGGATCAGACCAAGGGTCCATCTAGTCCAGCACTCTGTTCATACACTATCCCCAAGCCTGAAACCTCACAGAACCAATGTCAGTCAGAGTAGACTGGACTAGAGAGGGATCATGAAGTATAAATGTTAGGCAATATGAAAAGGAGGACAGGGCTCCTGTATTTTTAACAGCTGGATAGAAAAGGGATTTTCAGCAGGTGTCATTTGTATGCATGCAGCACCTAGTGAAATTCCCTTTTCATCACAACTGTTAAAGCTGCCCTCTTTTGTATCTGATCACTCTAGAGGGAATTTCACCAGGTGCTGCATGCATACAAATAACACCTGCTGAAATTCCCTTTTCTATCCAACTGTTAAAGATACAGGAGCCCTGTCCTCCTTTTCATATGGTCACCTCACATTATTAGAAAAGGAATTGACAATAAAACTGCCAGTATCATACTACCTTTATACAAATCTATGGTGTGACCACACTTAGAATACTGTGTACAGTTCTGGTCACCACACCTAAAAAAAAAAAAGATATTGTAGAGCTTGGAAAAGTGCAGAAAGGGGTAACTAAAATGAAAAAGGGGCTGGAGTCTCTTCCCTATGAGGGAAGGTTACAACAGTTGGGATTGTTCAGCTTGGAAAAAAGGAGGCTAAGGGGAGACCTGATAGAGGTGTACAAAATTATGCATGATATGGAGACTGTGGATAGGGAGACATTTTTCTCCCTCTCCCATAATACTAAAACCCAAATGGGTCATCCCATGAAGCTGATTGGTGAGAGATTCAGTCCAGCACTCTGTTCACACCGTGGAACCTCAACCAGAGAACCTCAAGCAGGACATGGTGCAACAGCACTCTCCCACCCATGTTCCCCAGTAACTGGTGTATATAGGCTTACTGCCTTGGATACTGGAGATAGCACATAGCCATCAGGACTAGTAGCCATTGATAGCCTTCTCCATGAAAGAGCCAATTTGGACGGCTTTAAAAGGGAATTTCTAGATTCGGACGTCACGGAATAACGTTCCTGAATTGTAAATTAGAATTGGAAATGGCTATCACATTTGGCTCCCCCTGCAATTCCTGGGTTAAACAACCCAGAAATTGCCCAGTGTTATATGCAAACAAGTTCAATGACTTGACTAGCCTTTGGTACTGTGCACTTTGATATTACTCCACCAGAGGGAGCAAAATGTCCAGGGCCAGCCCTGACTAGGCGGCAGTCAATGTGGAGAATTGTTCTCTCTTTTTGCTCACCAAAACTAATATAATTTCCTTTTCTTCTCTTCCACTGATGCCCCTACCCAGCCTAATCTCTCATTTAGAACTACTTGTAACTTCACAATAGCCCTTTAAATGCTCCCTTCACCTTCTCGTCATCCCCCCAATATTCTGGACACAGTCACGTTTCTGGGAATCCAGCAGGACTTTATTAAAAAAATCCCCAAAGGGGCTTCCGCTGGTAAGCGTGGATCAAGGAAGGGAATTTCAGGTTAGCAGAAAAAAGTACAATTAAATAGATCTGAACTTTTCAAAGCACAAACTTTTACTTAGCACGAGGAACCATAAAAAAGATTAGCGTGAAAAATATTTATATTGACATTGGAGCAAAAGAGAAATGGATGTAATCTTGATTCCTTGTTCTTTACTTTCCCAAAGAGATTTTAAAATTAGAGCATTTGGGGCTGGATTTTGGGGCATCTTCATGATGGACTGAGGCTACCTCACTTCGTAGGCCAAGATCCCACCTTGCTATCTTCTCCCCATGTAGGGATTGCCTTCCCAATACGCCTTTTTATCAGACCCCTTCCCTTTTCTTTCTAAAAATTCAGTGATCTGAAAGGAAGTTTAGAAAGTTCAGTGACTGGCACTTCCTAGATCTTCCCTTTTTCTCTGCCAGGCAGAATCATAGGAAGAATCTGGGTTTCCATTGGTATTTTTCTTAGCCAGCTAATTACACAGTAGTGTACCTACCCGGAAAGGCTTGTTTAAATTAACCTCCAAGCATAACCATAGTACAGACTAGGAATTCCTCAGCAAAACTAAGAAGTATACAAAGATCACATTTGGGTTGAAGTGTCCTTTTGCTATACCTTATCTACAGCAGTCCCCCAGTTTCACATTCATGTATATTCTTTCTCTCCTGATCAGAGACTCCAGTTATGATGGAACAAGAGAAGGAATGTCACTCTCTAGTTTTCCAGGATTTTGAGAACAAAACTTCCCCAGAGACACACTCAGGTAAGAGATGGATGCCCAGAGAATTTGTTATTACAGATAAGGAAGTGGGACTTAGAATGAAATTTTGATGTGTGATTTTATTTTTAAATACGTTTGTTCTTTAAAATACTCCTGTAGAATTTATAAGCCATATTCTTTCATTCTCCCCTCTTAGCTTGTCAACTTTAAAAGTTTGGAGAATTTACAAGGGATTAGTCCTGGGATGGTAGTGGGATGGGAAGCCATTGTATGGGCTTGAGAAGGACACAGCTGCATGAAAATCTGGTAATAAGGCAATGGGGTAAAAGAATTTACAATGAGATAGTAACATACAACATGATATAATTAACACGTGTACATGTATACAACACAGAGTGAAGTTACACAAAGCAGGTTGATAAATATGGCATTCAATTACTGAGTGAGATAAGACCTAACAGGCTTCCTGGTTCTTACACCTGTTTTGCCCCAGCTTCCTTAGAACCTCACTATTGTTACACCACTACTAAGCTTGTGCCGTGAGAGAAAAAGTGAGGTAATGCTTAATTTGTTTCTCTGCCCTGAAATATCTTTGGTTGTCCTCCAAAATGGATTGACTCAGGCAAGTATTTGGAAAGCTTCAAGGGTGATGAGTTTTTGAGGAAGTGAGGCAGGTGGCTACCAGGAGGAGGGCCTTCTCTGCTGTGGCACCCCAGCTGTGGAATGAGCTTCCTAGAGAGGTTCACCGGGCACCTACATTATACTCTTTTAGACGTCAGGTGAAGAACTTTTTATTTTCTCAGTATTTTAACAGTTTATTAGTCTAATTTTTAACTTTGCTGTTTTAAATTTGTATTTTAAAACTGTATAGATCTCTGCATTGCTGCTCAGTTTTATCCTGCTCGTGTTATTATATTGTATTTGTACATGTTTATATTTGCCTTCTTGTCCCATTGGAGAGAAATGAGAACTCTGAGAAATCAGTACTATATTGGCCAAAATATCATCGCAATCTGCATAGAAATGAGCAGACATTCACTGCCAGCTATTTGGGTTTGGAGGATCCATCCCTACTTCATCCTTTCTCTTGATCAGAGCTCCTTGACATAGAGATAAAGGTGAAAGAAGAGGAGGAACTGTGGGCAAAGGACCATCAGATTTCTGAGAAAGACGAGACCTTGACAGCTGGCCATTCAGGTGAAGGATCTATTCAAGAAAACGGATGCATAGATAGTTTATTCAGAATTTGTGGCATTCTTCTTCACAATTTCCCAGGAATCCCGAGGGGTTGCTTTGTTGCAGGAAAAACAATAGAGTTCTCTGGGCCCTGAGGCAAACAAGATTGATTGTGACACAAGTTTCCGTGGACTAGAGCTCAATTTCCTCTAGCTTACTGGATTTATACACCTGTAGCAGGAAAAATGGCATGATGGGGCTGAAAGGCCAAGAAAATTGAAGCTATGCAGGATACAAATGAAAACAAGCTTTGTTCAGAGTGGTATTGACCTGATCAATTTGGGTTAATTTGTTGCAGCAAAAATGGATTTTTGTGGGCCCTTGAAGGCGAACAGATTTATTGTGACAGAAGCTTCCACAGAGTAGAGCTCAGTTTGTCACATACATGATGTGGTTCCTCTAATTTACTGGGTTTATATATAGGTAGTGGTGGGGAGAATCTACACGAAGGAGCGAAAAGGCCAAGGAAGAGCCAGAAAGCAGTATATACAATATAGAAAACTAATGAAAACAAATGCCGGTTAGGATGGCAGTGACCCTCTTTCTTAGCAAGAGAGAGACTGGCTCAGTTCAAACAACATGTTTCTCAACAGTGTTTTTAGAACTCCGCAGTGGAATTTTTACACCACCGTTGAGAAATGTGTTGTCTGGTGGGAAAACTCCACACAACGGTGGAGTTTTTTTAGAAAACGCTCCATGCAGAATATCAACACTGTAGAGTAGGCTGACCAGATAAAATCCAGGTCAGGGCTCATGTAACTTTAACAGTTGTAGAGAAAAGGGAATTTCAGCCAGAGTCATTTGTATGCAATTAGTTCCTGGTGAAATTCCCTCTTCATCACAACAGTTAAAAGTGCATGCACTATACTAGAGTGACCATATACAAAAGAAGGCAGGGCCCCTGCAACTTCAACTGTTGTGATGAAGAGGGAATTTCACCAGGAACTAATTGCATACAAATGATACTGGCTGAAATTCCCTTTTCTCTACAACTGTTAAAGTTACATGAGCCCTGACCTGGATTTTATCTGGTCACCCTACTGTAGAGGAGCTCCGTGGGCGACCGGGGCACATGGCAGGAGCAAGCAGCCTGCCAGCTGCCTGAACAAGTGAGAGGTTGGGCAGCGGTGGCAGCTGAGGCTGCTCTCACCTTGTGCCCCAACTATCGTGAGACACCATGTTCTTCAAAAAAAAAAAAAAAAACAACTTTTAATGGTGTTTCTATTCTGCTTTTATTCTTTTATTCCATTTGTTCACTGCTCCAAAATCTTTGGATAGGGAGCAGTATATAAATATTGTAAATAAATAAAATAAACTCCCACGAGAGGAGCCGTGTGGACAGCTGGGACAGGACAGGCAGGAGCAAACAGCCAGCTGGCTGGCCTAACAAGTAGAGAGGACAGGCAAGCAGGCTGCAGCTCCAGCTGCGGCCACCTACAGCAGGAAGAAGCAGGCCTCCCTGGCAAGAGCGGGGTGGGGAGAGTAGCACAATTCATCTCTCTTTCCTGCTCTGCTGCCTGATGTGGGCACATGAAAACCCCCCACCATAATTGTGGGGCCGGCCCTGCTGTCTGGGGAAGGGCTGCAGTCAGCAAAGCCACCATTCGCAAGGACTCAGGGCAGGCCACATTGAGTCCTGAGGACAAAGAGGACTGATTAAGCTTGGCTTTCCAAGGAAAGCCCAGGCAAAATGAAGGAATCCATTTGGAAGGATGAGTGGCATTCTAAATAAGGGAAATCGCCACTCAGGGAAAAACCCTAATTTATCTCCTATCAGAGATTATAGCAGAGATTCCTCACCCTGCCTCCTTCCTGAATCTCTGGGATGGGGTCCATGAATGGAGCCCAAGCCTCGACAGGTAGTATGGGGAACCTTTGTAGGCCAGATTTGCGGGCAGAAAGTTTGCCATTCCTGATCTAAATTACATGTTAACCAATTTACACATCCCAAACCTATTGATAGGTTTCATGCCAAAGTTGGTTGCTGTTGTTGTGTTGATAATGATGATGATGATAATAATAATAATGCATCTATACTTCCTAGGTTATCAAGCCACAGAAAAAGTGCAGAGTCTCAAAAGCTAAAGGTAAAGACAAGTTGAATATTTTGTTGTCCGTAATATTTCTATACTGCCATTTATTTATTTGTTTATTTATTTATTACATTTCTATACCGCCCGAAGCCGAAGCTGTCAGGGAGGTTCGCAACAATTAAAACCATTAAAAACAACAACCATAAGATGCAACAGACAAGTTTAAATGTATAAAATAGAAGTAAAAACCAAAATAAAAGCTAGCAGCAAAGCAAAGATTTAAAATACAGGATCAGATTTGAAGCAACAGTGACTGAAAGACTAAAATGCCTGAGAAAATAAGGCCTTCAGACCTGGCGCTGGAAAGAGAATAACTTAGGTACTGAGAGAAGCACTCTAGGAAAACTCAATTTTAGACTTTTAATCATTTTGGGAGTCCCCCAATTTAGGATTTTTCTTCAAAACAGGATTTATTTATATTTCAGCTAACCTTGGAGTTTCCTGAAGCCCGCTTATTCTTGTTCTGGGTGGATGGTGTGGTTTTGGCTTCATGAGAATCCAGTTTCAGTGAATTAGTTCACTTTTCGTATTTGGACATATTTAACACTTCTAAAAATTTATTTTTTTATATCTAGGACAAAGGCGCACTTCCTCTTTGCTTCCAGCACTACAAGAAAGTGTCAAGGTGAATTCCATAGAAGCACTTCAACAAACATCTTTCTTCAAGTTGCCTTTAGCCGATAAGCTATGAATTAAAAAGATGGGTCCAGAGAGGCCTCCTCCGATGCTTCACCAACCCGGATGTGACGGGGGAAAAGAGTACACACGGACGTTCAGCACATCGTGATATGACAGAAAGAAATGGCTCTGTGGGAGTGCTACGAAAGACGCCCTGTTCTGCTTTCCCTGTTTGCTATTTGGGAGTGACAAGTCATGGACACAGGAGTCCAAGACTTAAAACATCTTGCCGAGAAGACCAAGAAGCACAAGGAATCCAAAAGCCACATAGAGAACTGCGTGCAGCTAAGCATGTTGGGTATGAATGTTGAAGTGCAAATGGACGAGGGCGATTATGTAAGAAATCACAGTCAAGAAGTTGAGAACAACAGGTACATCCTTTCAAAAATCATTGACTGTCTAAGGTTCTGTGGTGCTTTTGAGCTGGTGCTTTCCAGTCACAGCAAGATGAATGATACAGAAAATCCAGGAGTATTCAAAAGATTTGTTAATCTTGTGGCGTCCATTGACTCAGCCATGGAACTTTACCTGCAGAGTGCCACAGTGTTGAGAGGTTTGCCAAAGACGGTTCAGAATGAACTGCTTGACTGCATGTTGACGGTGGCAAAGGATCACATTAAAGAGCAGTTGAAAAACTCTCATTTTGTGGCCATCGAAGCTGATTATACAACCCATTTGATGACTGACTACCAAATCGCACTGATTTTCCGGTACATCGACGAAGATTGCTCACTGGTGGAACGTTTCTACGGATTCACCCGGATGGAAGATTCTAAGCCAGAAACCATTACTACAGTTTTGCTTCAGCAGCTGGGAGATGTGTTTCCGGAAGTGACGGACAAGCAGAAACTCAGAGCTCAGAGCTACGATGGGGCGAGTGTGGCACGTGGTGAGCACACAAGATTGCCAAACAGGATTCAAGATATATTTCTTAATGCCCACTATGTTCATTGCTATGCTCATCAGTTGAACTTGGTGATGCCGGAAGCAGCGTACCAGATACGGGGAGTGGGCATTTTCTTTGCACAGCTTTTTGCGTTCCATGAATTCTTTGCCCACAGACCAGAAAGGAAAGCAGTTTTGGAGGCAGTTTTGAGAAGACGACTCCCCAGACCATCTCAGACAGACTGGAACTTGACCATCCAAAGAGTGAAGGCGGTGAACGTGGTGTTTGAGAAGAGACTGGAACTAATTGAATGTTTTCATGAAATTAGGGATGGGGGGTTTGATCTGAGAGCAGTCCATGAAGCCTATATGCTTCTTCGACTTCTCAAAAACGATGGTGAGTTCCTGTACCTCTTGTCCCTATTCCACAGAATCATGCCTCACGTGGATGCCTTCGACAGGCAACTCCAGAGACCAGACTCTGATTCTGTAGCAGTCAAGAAAGCTACCATGGACTTTGTGAGGGCCATCAATTCAGTCCGAGATTCCATTCCAACCTTGTTCTCTGAATTACCTCCGGAATCACTTCTGCCCAGGGACAAAACAAAGGGGACGTTAGATCAAACGGCATCACAAGTCTGCACCGTCATCGTTACACATGCAAAAGAACGTTTTGCCTTCACCAGCCATCTTGCAAGTGCCACGCTGGTGCAGGGACATTTGTTTCCAGTGCATAAAGAGAGATTCCCACAAGAATCACTTAAAAAACCGTCGAGGCCTACCCAATGCTGCAGAAGGATAGACTGAAGATGGAGCTTTCCATTTTGTACAAGAGCCAAGAATTCTACAGTTGTGAGAATGCTTCCACACTCCTGGGCGCGCTTTCGGAGAACAATTTGGAGACAACTTTGGAGCAAACTGTGACATTGCTGAAGATCCTGATCACCACTCCGATGATGAAAGCAGAAGCGGAGCTGACGCCCTCTGCTCTGAAGAGGATAAACACTTTCCTGGAGAACAGCATGTCAGAGGACAAGCTCAACGCCTTGGCAATGCTGTCCATTGAGAGAGACATGATTAAGCAAATTCCGGACTTTAACAACAAGACAATCGAACTGTTTGCAAAACAGACAGAATGTCATGACAGCTTTCTGTGCAAACAATGAGAACAAGAGGCAGTGCTCCACTTTTTTCATGGGGTTAGGTTTTACTGACAAGTACATTTCAAGGAGTTGGGGCCAAACTCTTTGCTCAGGTGGGAGCGGGGCATCTAACTGGAGGATCGGATCGGCTGTAAGGGGTGGTGGAGGCCACACACTTTCTCCCAGCACAGAACCAAGTGTGACAGCACACAGCCCTTCTGAACCAAGGTAAGACACCAGGGCCAGCCCTAAGGCAAATAGCGCCCTGCATGAGGAGTGCCTTAGGTGGCCCCTCCTAGTCAGTCTTGTTATGTTGTCAAGTTTTGTTACTTGTGCAGAATCACAACAGCACATCAGCGTAACAGGCCCAATCTCTCTCAGGCTTTCCTAGCAATGTCCATGAATTGGGCCCAGAGTAACCTGTTGGTAATTTTGCTGCTTTGTGGCCAATTATCTTGCTCAATAATAATAATAATAATTTGTTTTCTTACCCTCCTCTCCCTCTGGATCGAGGCAGGGAACAACATCAAATACAAATACATAAACCGATTAAAACATATAAAACTAATATATTATTAAAATAACAATCAGACATCTTAAAATTCAACTAGGTAGGCCTGCCGGAAGAGATCGGTCTTTATGGCTTTCTTAAAGTCAAAGAGACTATTAAGTTAACGAATCTCCTCCGGCAGGCCATTCCACAGTCTGGGAGCGGCAGAAGAGAAGGTCCTCTGGGTAACGGTTGTCAGCCTAGTCTTGGCTGACTGAAGTAAATTCTTCCCAGAGGACCTGAGTGTGCGGGGCGGATTGTATGGGAGAAGGTGATCCCGCAGGTAGCCTGGGATCCCATTGAAAGCTCACAAGCCGTAGCAGCTTTTTCTCACTCCAGGTCTCCTCCTCCATCCTTTTTCCAACCTAGTTCCTCTCTTTCCGGAGGAGGAGCACTTCCTTTTTTAGATCAGGCTGAGTAAGCAAAGACTATTGAGAGATTTCGGCACAACTGTCTAATTAAAACAGAAAAATCAGTGGCATTGGGCAATGAGAAAAGTAGTCCTTGAAGATCCCTCAGCTTAGCAGCTGGATCTTGTGGGTTTTTCTCTTCACAGGCCCCAAAGCTCTCTGTTCTCTCACACAGGTTCTTCACTTCTACTTGGCCTCATAACCATTCCAGTGCTGAGTCGTTTGAGTTACACCTGATCTGTTTGGTTGCTCAGAGATTTCATTAAATGCCCGTTAAATATTGCCTGTGGGGCTTTTTGAACTTTAAAAATGACCATTGCCCTGAAATAGCAGAACCACTGTAACCACATGACCAATCCAAACAACTGCCTAGAATGCCGACCAGGTTTGTAGTACCAGTATGGCCAGTACCACATATCAAGGTGGTAGATGCATGAGTTTTGACTAGTGGATTGTGAAAATGATTTCAAAAACGCTGCCTGGGACTCAGACAAGAAAATCAAGAGCAGAGCAACAGACCCAGTGTCAGAAAGACACTGGTAGCATGAATTTCCTTCAGCCTGTTAGAGCAATGGGTTCTTCATGCAGTGATAGTGTGAATGTTTGTGTAGCGCTATGAATTCTTCTGACATTTCCAGTTACAGTTGCCAGTGGTGAGCATAGCTTCTCAAAGCTCAAGCTCATCAGAATGTATTTGCGGGCTTCTCATCTATCTATCCTTTCCATTGAAAATTACATCTCTTGAAACCTCAATCTCTCATCCACTGTGCTACAGTTTGCACAAGCATAACCTAACAAAGCCACATTCTGAGCAGTGGCGGCGGACTATGGCAAGACAGCTAAATGTTTGACAAGTATTCTTTATTTTATAATATATGATAAAAAATGTAAGTAAATGAAAATATTCTTAAATGTTGAGTAGATTTCCTCCCATCCTATCCTAGCAGGTTATGTGTAAATTAATTTTAGGTAAGGTAGATTGATACCGTGATGAACCTTGCTTTGGAAATGCAACAGTGTTATCAATTATTGGAACCATTATTGGATCCAGAGATATCATTCCTTATCAGCTCAACAGGATATTTTGGCTTTATTATAATCTTTTTCTCTTTAATACGGAGATGGTTGTATTTTTGTCTTTGAAAATTATCCAGTTTTGAAATTGACCCCTTACAGTTTTTCTTCTAGTTGCCTTTCACAAAGTGTTGATTGGTGATAACACAGACATCTTTGAAATAGTGAACCGTTTGACATATGTTCCATGGTTATAAAAAAACAAAAACTGGTGAACCTCCAGCTACTAGATTAGCCTTCCCTAATCTGGTGTCCATCACCCCCAGCCATATAGTAAATCGGGTTGGGGGAAGCTGCACTAGATACTGATAGGCAGCTGCTTTCCAAGTTCTTCCTAGTCTCTGTGCATCAAACAGATTCTTCACCTGCACAGAACCCCATTTCACGAAGCTTTGATCATTTTCGTCGGAAGCTCCAACCACCGTCCCAGTGTGCATGACCCAGGCAGGTTCCTGGCTATTCCCTGTTCCCTTTCGGCTGCCATTGTGGTACCCTTGTTTGGGAACTTCTCTTCAGACAGACATCTCTGAGGTGTGCTGGGTTTCTGGACTTGGGTCCAGGTTATCTGAAAGACCTTATTCTCCCTTACGAGCCTGCCCGTCCACTGAGATCTTCTGGGGAGGCCCTTCTCTCGGTCCCTGATAATGGACATGTCCCATTCGGATTGGGGTGCCCACTGTGGGGTGTTAACAGTGCAATGATGGTGGAGGCCTACAGAGGCCATGAGACATATCAATCTGTGGGAGTTGATGGCTGCTCAGGGTTTTCAAATTAGACAGCTTGCCAACTTGTTCAGGTGTTCTCGGATAAGACAATCGTCATCTGAACAAGCAGGGAGGAATGCAATCTCATCCCTTTGTCAATTTCACCCTTCAGATTTTCTACAATCGGATTGGACTGGTGGTGATCCATGGAGCCAATACAGACAACATTCTTGCAGATCAGATCAGTCGGACTTTCCTTGTCTCTCATGGTGCTCTCAGAACTCTTCCTAGGTTGGGGATTTGTTTGCGTGCAGTAAGAATGCCATTTGCCCAATGGTCTTCAGCAGAGTGGGTCTGGATCTGAGATCCATAGGGCATGCCTTTGTCTTCACATGGGAAGGCATCCTGTTCTATCTGTTCCCCCGATCACCAAGATTCTGGCAGAGGTTGGAACAGATGGGACGAACTGTATTCTGATCACACTGTGGTGGCTGAAGGAACCCTGGTTTGCCCCACTTCTCCATCTAGCGCAGGGTGACTACATTTGACGAACAGTGATCCCAAATCTACTCCTTTGAGGGAAAATCTGACACCCTGGGCCAGATCTACACTAAACAGGATATAGCAGTATGAATGCGGTATATAAAAGGCAGGAGCCACACAAAGCAGTATATAGCGCTATATGGTATGTGTCAATGGGCCCCAACAGTTGTCATTGCACTTCAATACTGCTATAAAGCAGTAGTGTGGCTCCTGCCTTTTATATACCGCTTTCATACCACTTTCATATTACTATATCCTGCTTGGTGTAGATCTGGCCCTAGATGTTCACACCCTCCGATGATTGCATAGTGAAAAGTGGGCTAGATGGAACAACTATTAGGTGGATCCACTGATGGCTACAAAATCGGACTCAAAGGGTGCTCATCAATGGTACCTTTTCACACTGGGGGGAGGTAACGAGCAGGGTACCTCAGGGCTCAGTCTTGGGCCCAGTGCTTTTCAATATTTTATTAATGATTTGGATGAGGAGATGCAGGGAATGCTTATCAAATTTGCAGAAGACACAAAATTGGGTGGGATCGCTAATACCCTGGAAGACAGAAACAAACTCCAAAGTGATCTTGATCGACTGGAGCGCTGGGCTGAAAACAACAGGATGAAATTTAATAGGGATAATGCCAAGTTCTACACCTAGGAAAAAGAAACTAAATGCACAGTTAGAAGATGGGGATACTTGGCTCAGCAATATGACAAGTGAGAAGGATCTTGGAATTGTTGTAGATCACAAGCTGAATATGAACCAACAATGTGATATGGCTGCAAAATAAGCAAATGCTATTTTGGGCTGCATTAATAGAAGTATAGCTTCCAAATAGTACTAGGTACTGGTTCCCCTCTATTTGGCACTGGTTAGGCCCCATCTTGAGTATTGTGTGCAATTCTGGGCACCACACTTCAAGAAGGATGCAGACAATCTGGAGCGGGTTCAGAGGAGGGCAACAAGGATGATCAGGGGTCTGGAAAGAAAGCCCTATGAGGAGAGACTGAAAGATCTGGGCATGTTTAGTCTGGAGAAGAGAAGATTGAGGGGAGATATGATAGCACTCTTCAAATACTTGAAAAGTCACACAGAGGAGGGCCAGGATCTCTTCTCGATCAACCCAGAGTTCTGGACATGGAATAATGGGCTCAAGTTACTGTCAAGAGAACGTGAACCGTTCCTTGCCGTGGCAGGGTGTTTCCCTTCCTGCCACCCAGTTCCCCAGCCAAAGCTGGCTTGAGCCAACGCTGGAAATAACCACACAGAATTTAGGGACCAAAGCAAGTTTATTCACACTCTACTCTAAGTTAAGGCCTTGGTCAAAACAGAAGGGATTATACACGTAAAATAGCAAAACATGGGGTTAGGTGGTTGGGAAGGAAAGGAAGGGGGGGGTTAGAAGGGATTGAGGTAGGTTTGGTATTAGCAGTACAAACAGCATAAACAAGCACAAGCCATAAAACGATTAGGACCCCAATCAATCAATCACACTCTTAAAAGTGCTAAGCAACCCCAAACCGAGCAGGCTTATAAAACAATAAAACTCTAACACCCGACTTGATCCGGACGGACGGAGATCACCTTCGAGCAAAGCCTCTGCCCCGAAGAGAAGCCAAACTCCACCCAAACCGTCGTTTTTCTATCTTCTCTCGGGCTGGTCTCATTGCCATGGAAACCAGCCCTCCCTAATTCCTCAAAGCTGAAGTTCGTTAACACCAGCCACCTGCTTAACCTTGGCTGGTATGGCTTGAGATAACCAGCCCAGAAACTATGCCAACATTCTGTTCCTCCGTCCCCCTCCTCCCTTGAGCTCTAAGGTTCCCGCTTTCCTCTTCCCGCCTAACAACACCCCTTGCAGAGCAGGTCCTTTTCAAAAGCTATGTCCTTCACAGTTACAGGAAGCCAGATTCCGGCTGAACATCAGGAAAAACTTCCTGACTGTTAGAGCAGTACAGTAATGGAACTAATGACCTAAGGAGGTGGTGGGCTCTCCCACACTAGAGGCATCCAAGAGGCAACTGGACAACCATCTGTCAAGGATGCTTTAAGTTGGATTCCTGCACGGAGCAGGGGGTGGACTCGATGGCCTTATAGGCCCTTTCCAACTCTACTATTCTATGATTCTAAGATTACTTATCATTTCTAATAAGTGAGAGAATCTTTCCAAGCTAAATAAGATCTCAATAGCTTTCCCTTCATACCAGATTTTCCTAAACTACATCCCACAAATAGGAACAGGAATTTCCCTAAAACCGCCTTACAAACAGGAACAGATGTGGTATACCAGTTCTTCCTGCTTTTTCTGGCTTCAAGGATGATTCATATTTTTCAGGGACTACTTGCTGAAGTTCCCTGTGGTCAAACATAAAACAGGAACCTTAATGTATTATGTATAACTTGCTCTGCTCATCTTATTTGGTATATTAAATTAAAAAATATAGTTTATTCACACAATAATTTCAAATTTACTGAGTTTACTTGTAAAAGTTTTAATTTTAATGAAAATTTTATGAGCAAAGCAAGATATAAATAATTTATATTCTTAATCAAGATGACTTTTGATCTATAAAGACTGTTAAAAATTATTTTGTATTTTTTCCTTCCCCCCCCCCCCAATTTGTTTTTCCCCTTTCAAAAAACTAAGAAAAATGGGGGCTTTCCCATGGCTTAAAAATTTCAGAAATTTTACTTCTTTAGTTCTAAGACAGATTTGCAAAATTCTAATGAGAATTTTATGCAGTTCTGAAACAGTATCTAAATGAAGAATATACATTTTTTTAATTCAACAAACATGTCACAATAAATATAATTTGTTTTTCTTTTTGTTCTTCAACCTATTGTAATCTCCAACATGACTTTCATTTGAGGGTTGGAATTCCTGCTGGCTTCATCCCAGGAAGTCTCAAATTCAAATAATAAAAAATTCTTTTTAAATTCAATTCAGGAAAGGCAGCATAGCAGAGAAATATGGCTGCTCTTTGCCTTTCAGTCCAGTAGAACAGCCCTTACCCCACCTGGTGCCTTCCAGATGTTTTGGACTACAACTTTCAGCATTCTTGACCACTGACAATGCTGGCTGGGGCTGATAGATGTAGAGATCCAGAACATCTAGAGGGCATTGGGTTGTGAAAGGCTGTTATCAATTATCTTCCAATATAATATATAAGGCAGCTTCATACACTTCTCAGAGTGAAATAAGCCACATTTGTTACTGGGGAGGCCTCAGGGTCAATACATTTCAATATTTATTCTCTGTCTTTCATCTTATATCATTGTATATAACAATATGGTAGTGTAAGGCGTATTACTCGAGATCTACCAGACTGATTTTGCTCATTTTTGTTTTAAATGGAAGCTTGAGCAGTGTAGACATGCAGAAATTTTTTGAAAGTTAGAAAAGGTTCAAAGCTTGAACTTTAATAGCAATTAATTCCTCTGCACCAAACAGGCAGAGCACCTCTCCGCCAGTGGGATAACATAAGAAGAGCCATGCTGGATCAGACCAAAGGTCCATCAAGTTCAGCACTATGTTCACACAGTGGCCGACCAGCTGTTGACCCACAAGCAGGAGTCAGGACACGGTGCAATAGGGACAGCCCTGCTCAGCCAATCAGTGTGGTGTGAAGGCAGGCCTGGCCCAGAGATGCGTGGTTACGTCGTTGCTGCCAGTGGGGAGGGAGAAGGGGACAGAAGCTGTCGATCGGGGCGCATGAGGGAGGGGTCGCACCACATGCACATTTCAGAGGGGGGATTCACTATGCATGAGCCACATTTGCATTATTCAGGAGCCCCTCTGTGGTGAGGGGAATGAGGGGCAAAAAAGCTGCAAGGGCATCTTCTCCTTACTGCTGCATGCTTGTCCACCTGCCTGAGCATCTAGGAGCTGCTATTTATCTGTCTTGCCCAGCATTGTCTGCTTCAACTCTGGCAAGAGCTCTCGTGTCATTGCCCCTGAGGTGCAGCCCAGGAAAAGGCGGGAAGCCCCATCCTTCTCTATGTTGTGAGGGAAGGAGAGGGCCCAGATTCAGGTCCCACAGGAGAAAAAAATGGGAGAGCTCCCCCCTCATCCTCTCCTCAATCTGGCCCCTCCATTCACAGTATTCCCCCGGAGTTGGGGTGTCAGAAGGAAATCCTCTCAAAGCTTGTCAACCAGTCCAAGATAACCCATGTTGGTACAACTTGATGTGGTGGCTGTTCCTCAGTATATCAAAAGATCAACTGTGCCAGACCTCCCCTTCACACACACATACAGAAACAAAAAAGCAGTGAATTCTCTGGTAGAAAACCCATGGAGTTCCAGTTTATTTCTCTCCACTTTATTTCTGTGGAGATTATTGGACCTTATCCTCCCTCAAAAACAGAGTGGGGAAGCTGTCTGGTGAAGAAACTAAAGCTTTCCAAAACCCCTTTGCACCCACCCCCGTGGGCCTGGGCAAAGACAAGGGAGTTCCATCGTAACTGAGGGCTTTCCAGCCATTTTTGTCTGAAGTAACTAGAACAGGAGGAGCCATTTCTGTTTCTGTTGAGGGAGGTATCTGTCTCTCCCAAGCCCTGAGAGGCTAAGAGAAGGTTTCTCAAGGGCAACAGCAGAACTTATTTTTTAGAAATAAGTAAGAATTACCTCATGATTGGATGAGGAATTCAAGGGTTACCCTAGTGCATGGTCCTGTAGCCACACTCATTTCTAACATTCTGGTTGCAAAGCCTCAGCATTAACCATTAAGATGGCCCAAGAAACTCCTTGAATATGCACCTTAGCAGAACATTTTTCTCTGTATGGTCTAGGCGACTTCTGCCCTTGATAATGGGTACAAGATTAGTCCCCATAATTTTTTTCTGACAGCAGATATTTTCACTAAAGAACAGGCTGTAATATATGGAGTGTACACTACAAGTTTGAGGTTGGTTGGTTTGTGCTCCTTTTTTGTTTTGTTTTGACTCCTGTTTTAGGCAGGTACTCCTTTTGGAGAGTCTTGAAAAATGTTCTAACAGAAGCAGAACTTTGAAGGGGTATGTTAAAGGGCTGTGGAAAATTTCATCAACCTGAATTGGTTTATTGTGCAGGACTTTAGAGTTAAGTTTTTGATTGATTAATCTACAAATTAAAAATATGCAACTGTCGCATAAATATAAACACAAGTTAATATTGGTGCAATAGTGCAATTCTAAACATGTATACGAAGGGTGCCTCTACAAGAGCGATTTAAAGCTCTTTCAAAGCGCATTACCGATTTTACCTCCACATGGAGTGCAAATTAGGGGTTGGGGCGCTTTTTCTGTCCGATTATGCGCATTATCGAATGCGCGTTAAATAGCGAGTTTTAATTTACCGCGGGAGTTAAAGCGCCTTATGATAATGTAAACAAGCGATGCTGCACATGTAAACAACTTTAAAGCGCATTTCATACAACCGGTAATGCGCTTCACCTCCTCCCATGTATAGGGATTAGGCGTAAAAGCGATTGGGAGAAGATGCGCATAATTGGCCAATTGGGCGTTAAACCGAAATCTTGTAGAGGGGACCTTAGACATGGGTACCATTGGAGTTCAATGCGACTTACTTCCAAACATAGGATTGGACGTGTTTTTTGTTTTTTTGGTATCTGAAATAGTTAATCGTGCAATACTAAACATATATACGCAGAAGTAATTGACATTGGAGTTCAATGGGGCTTACTTTCTAGTAAATGTATGGAGTTGTAGTATTAATTTTTGGAGATACCACAAGACAGCTTTTGGTTTTGCGACAGACTAAATGGTGTAGATACATTCCTTATATGTGTCAAACTTCTTTTAATTATAGTTCTCCGAGTATTGAGAAACACCAACCACAAAAAAACGGCAGATTGTTTTATTTATTTAATGTGATAGCTTTTCTCCTCCCAATAGTTCAAGGCAGCCTGCATCTCCCCCACCTCCCACCCCCAATCCCATTTTATGCTCCTCTCCACCAGTAAAGGGAGAAGACAGTAGCTGGCCCAAGGTCACCCTCGCAGAGGAGTCGAACAAGAAGCAGGAAAAGGCAGGGACGGGCAAAAAGGCCTGCAGCCTGATCCTGCGTTGCTATACTCGGAAGTAAGCTTCGTTTAGCACAGTGCACTTCCAAGTGTGCATAAGGTTTGCAGAGTAGCCAGCCGTGCAACAAAGCTGCGAAGGCTCCCTTGTCTCCCCCTTCCCCCCCCCCCCCGCCTCTTTCCCGCCCACTCGGAAGAATTCCGTCTTGGCCGACATTGAATTTCCAGGCCGAAGCAATCGGCGGCCGAACACACCCACCGTTCCATCCATGCGCTCAGGTGGCCGAATGGGAGGGTTTTAGCTTTGGAGGATTGCATTGCAAAAGAGTTTTTGTCTTGCACGGATCGCGGGGTGGGAAGGGGGGGGGAAACAAAGAACAAGCGGCAAAGCCCTCCCCTCACTTAACAATATATAGAAGAGGAGGGAGGAAAGAGGTGGAGGAGTGGGGGGGGGGGTCTCGATTTGTTTAGAAAGTCGCTCGCCCTCTCTCCATCTTGGAAGTCGTAGTTGTGATTGGGGAGATGCAGTGAGGATTTCTGGTGCGGCCAAGCAGAGAAAGACGATCGGAGAGGGTCGGCTAAGCAGAGAAGCCTTTGAGGATCTGGAAAGACTACTGGTGAGTGTGGCTTTCAGGGTGTGGGGGGAGGAGACGGATTCTTCCAGGATTACTTCGGGCCGATCCGGGGCAGAGTTACAATGCAAGCCTAAAGCCGCTGGGGAGTAAAGGTTAGACCATCATCCCCCCCACCCCCACCCCCTACACCTGGGGTCCTTCAAACTCCCATCAGGCTGTGTTAGACAGTTGGACTAGAACGGGGGACGGACACACACACACACACACACACACCCCAAGGTTCAAACCCCAACACATCCATGAAGCCCATCCATGCGACCCTGGGCCAGTCGCATACATACATGCGCTCTCTCAACCTAGCCTACCTAGCAGGGTCGTTTTGAGGAGAAAATGAGGGTGGGGGGGAAACCATATAAGCCGCTTTAAACTCCACGGAGAAAGAGGAGGATAGAAATGTGATAAATAAACAACATACTTCGATGTAAAGTTCCACTCAGTTCAGTTGGGATTACACTTTGGCAGCTGTGTTTAAGGATTGCAGCCATTTAGAAATTTTGTCACTGTATTCATATCTCATTTTGCACTGTCTTTGATCTCCTGATAATATCTCTCCCAGAGGTTTTTCTATCTTTGCACCTTCTTGTGGTTAAAAACACATACCCACGCGAACTATCAAGCCCCAATTTCCCTTGGATTTTTTTTTTAAAAAATTGCTCCACCTTTCTGTCAAACTGAAGTTCAAGGCAGTTTTCCAAAGGAAATGAAATTAAAATGTAACACAGGCTGAAATTACAATACCAGTTTATTTATTTATTTACGACAGTTTTATACCGCCCAATAGCCGAAGCTCTCTGGGTGGTTTAAAAAAATTAAAACCATAAAAACCATTTAAATATAAAGCAACAACAGTATAAAAACATTATATAAAATAAAGTATAAAAGCACAGCCAGGATAAAACCAAGCAGCCATGCAGAAATTAAGTTCAAAAGATAGTAGCACCAAATGGATTTTTAAGAAATTCAACACCCAGCAGCTTACCACAGTTAAAACCTACCAAAGTCATTAGTAAATAAAACAGATTTTACCTGCAATAATGACAATAAGTGAGATCTGCAACAAAGTGTTGCAGTATACCCTCTTAACAGGAGTGCTCCTTTTTGACATTGGACCCAGCCATACTCTCCTCCAGGCCTCCAGCGGGACATTCCACACTTTCTATTCCCCCGCACAACATCTCTACAGTTCATTTTTTTTCTTTTTCAACTAACACTTGCCTTTCTGTGGCTTCTTGCCGGTGGCTTGTTGGTGGGCTAACCCTAAACAACACAGACTGCTGGGTCCGCATACAAAGCCGTATGCAAAGCAGAAGCAGCAAGCACATTGGAGGCAGCTCGCTTGCTCCTACTATCCCCTGGCAATTAAACAACCCATGAATTGCCATTATCTACAAACCATGTCAGAGTGGGCCAGTTCATATGGCAAGACAGTCCATCGTGGATTAATTAACCCTCAAAGAGCTGTGGCATGTACTAGCCTCCATTTTGGACATACAACCCCCTATTGCGGGGTTGTGTCGTCCAAACCTGACCGTTGGGGTTTAAACAATTTATGGGTTAAACAACCCTTGCATAACCCTACAACAGCCAGGGTTATGCAAGAGTTACCCCGATGACTGGGTTCCAACGACACTGCCAATCAGGGCTTGCGTATGTAAAATGGCGCCCATGGACACTGCAGCCCGTGGATGAAATAATCCATAGTGAACAACAGCTTGCCATAAAAACCTAGGAAGCAAAATATATTGGCTCAGTCCTGCCTAGACCCTCAGTAAGAGAATTGCTCTCTTCCTGTCCCTTTGCTTGCCAACATTAACATAATAATTTCCTTTTCTTCTCTGCCACTGATCAGTTCCCCCATGAAGCCTAACCTCCCATTTAGAAGTGCTTGTGAATTTACAATGACCCTTTAAACACATCCCTCACCTTCTCTCTGCCCCTATACTGGACACAGTCATGTTTCTGGGACTTTGTAAAAAATTTCCCCAAATGGGGTTCCACTGTTAAGCATGGATCAAGGTAGGGAATTTCAGGTTAGCTGAAAAAACGACACCTAACAGATTTGAACTTGTCAAAGTGCAAACTTTTACTGAGCACGTGAAAATAACAAACCACAAAAAAGTTTAAACATGAGAGATTTATATAGACATTGGAGCAAAGGAGAAATGAAAGCATCCTTGATTCCTTGTTTGGTTGTTTGTTTTTATTTTCCCAAACAGATTTTAGAGGCCTTTCTTTATAATTACTGGGCTGAATTTTGGGGTATCTTCATGATGGACTGTGTCCAGCACACTCCATAGTCCCACCAAGCTGGATATTGTCTCCCTACATAGGGATTGCCTTGCCAATATGTCTTTTTACGAGACCCCTTCCTTTTTCTTTCTAAAAATTCCATTATTTGAAAGGAAGTTTAGAAAGTTTTGTGACTGGCACTTCCTAAATCTTCCTCCCTCTTTCCCTGCCAGGAAGAGTCAATATGTGGGGAGAATCTCTGTATAGGTGTTTATCTTAGTCAGATTAATTGCACAGCAATAGCCTTACTGGGAAAGGCTGGTTTGAGCATTACCGAAGTACAGACCAGGAATTCCTCAGCAAAATGAAGAAGTATAGAACAATCACGTTTGGGGTGAAGGATCCTTTCACTATATAATACCTTGTCTACACCAGTCCCCTATTTTCATATTCATTCTGGATTGAGTTCAGTTATCTTCATTAGTACACAGTTATTCAAGTAGGGGGCACTCCCCACACAACATGGTAATAAATAATCAACTGTAGTGTGGATTAGGATCAGCGCTGAGTTGACTATGGCAGCATTCGGATGACACAATAGTCAAAACAACTGACGATTGTTTCCCCCACACCAGTTGTTTATTGTGTCGTCTGAATTGAGCCAGTGTGTCTCAGATCCTACATCTCATAGGACTGTGTTGTTTTTGCCCACAACCAGGCTTTCCAGTTCACAGAGCAGGCTTTATTTTCCAGCTTTACTAAAACTGGATCCCTGATCATTGAAAATTGGAGGAAAGAGAGACCACATCAAATTGTAGTTTGGGTGAGAGAACAGAAAAATTAAATCCAAAACCCGTTCATTTTAGGAAGCAGCATTCTTGGATTTGAATGTAAACAAACTGTATTTCTTCTGTCGCTCTAGATGGTCAAAATCTCTTTCCTGAGCAGTGTTTCTGGTTTTACTTTCCTGATCAGAGGCTCCAGATATGATGGAACAAGAGAAGGAATGCCAAACTCTAGATCTTCAGAGATTGGAGAACAAGACTTCCCCAGATGCCCACTCAGGTAGGGATGGATCCCCAGAAAATGTGTCATTATAGATAAGGAAGTGGGGACTTGCAACAAAATTAGTGTGGTTTTATTTGTTAAACATGCTTGTTGTCTTTTAAAACACTCCTAGAACATGTGCGTCTTATTCAGGTGTTCTCTTTTCATAGGCTGTACATTCTAAAAAAATTGAGAACTTGCAATAATTAGTGCTGGGCTCATGGTGGGATGGGAAGCCACCGTGTGGGTTTGAGAAGGAACATTGTATGGTCTGAAGAAGAGGATAGCTAGCCATGGATTATGGGTCAGTAGGCGGTTCGACAGGGCCATAACTTGGGTGTGGAACTGACAACCCAGCTCATTCAAGACCCTTTTATAGATGTTGGACAGCCTCTGGTATTTGAAGAGAAATTAGTCAACATCCAACACTACTATCAAACGTTACCTCCTCTCCTTAATATGTCCTTCTTTTGATTAGGGTATGCTACTATGACAATAAAAGTGGAGGAGGAGGAGGAGGAAAATCCATGGGTACCAAATAATCAGGACTCTGAGGAAATCGAGACCTTCCTATATGCTAACTTAGGTATGGGACCTTTCTAGATTCTCACTCAGCTAACTCAGGGGGCCTAAAGAATGAAATCAGAATCTGTTGCCAGCCATGTTTTTTTAAAAAAATAAAAATCACACACACACACAGTATCTTGGATTGAATATGCTGAGTGCCAGTTAAAAGGATTATCTAGCCGCCTGAACTCTTGCAAATAACTGTTCACACAAGTGGTCTAATTCATGAGAGCAGTGTAATGTCAGAAGAGATCACATGTAATCTTCCATGATTAGGGAAATGGTAAGTTTAGTTGGCTGAATATCATCTGAACTTGCTTCTTTAATCTGGGGTATGTTTGTCTTCCCTGCTTTTGCCTTCTTGTGTCATTGGAGAAAGATAAGCCAACTCAGAGAAATTATTAGTATATTGGCCAAAACACCACTGAGATTTGCATAGAAACATTTGCATAGAAACGTTCACTGCCAGCTGCTTGAGATTGGAGGGTCCATCCTACCTCATCATGTGATATCTTTCTCTTAATCAGGGCTCCCTGACATAAAGATCAAGGTAAAAGAAGAGGAGGATCTGTGGGCAATGGATCATCAGATTCCTGAGGAAAACAATATCTCCCCAACTGCCCATTCAGGTGAAAATCTGTTCAAGAAATTGGGTACACAGAAAATTTATTCAGAGTCTGTTGCAGACTTTCTCACTGTTTTCCAGGATTCCAGAGAGGCAGCTGTGTGAATATGTTGCAGCAGAAATTATTATTATTTTTTTGTCAGCAAACAAATTTATTGTGACAGAAGCTTCTGAAGACCAGAGCCCAGTTTGTCACATACATTATGTGGTCTCTTCCAGTAAACTGAAGGATTTTGTGTATGGGTTTATATTTGGGGGAGGGGAAGATCTAAATGGTGGGACTAAAAGGCCAGTAAAGTGCAAGAAAGCAGTATTTGCTATACATGACAACAATGAAAATGAGCCAGTCAGAGTGGCAGTGACCCTGTCCCAATGTTAGCATAAAAAGTAGGATACTGACCTAGTTAATATGTCACGACTGCAAATCTTGGGTTAATTAACGCATGTTTTTTGGGGATGCATATTGTGTGCAAGCTGTTTCTGATTTGCACTAATGAAAAGCCCATGTCGCCATGGGTGCTAGGTTTTTTTTTTACTCTGTTCCTTAATACTCCTGTTCCTTGACCCCCTGCTATGTCAGTCTGTCCTCCAGAAGCTGTATGGTGGTTACTTTCCTTCAACTTTACTTAGGGCTTTTGGCCCTTGTTCCTCACACTTGTCACCGGTGAACAGCATGGGCTTCTTCCCCTCAGGCCTCAATTCCACCTCTCATCCTCTTCCGCCACAGATTAAAACCCCACTTTACCTAGGGCTGCTTCTTTTCCTCCTCTGCCGGCACCTCAGAGCCTTCGCCAACACCTCCACCACCATCCTTGCCGCCAATATGGCCACTCGGAAAGCAGGCTCAACTCACAAAACCCAAGCGCCCCCCTTCCCTCCATCCTCGCCTTGGTGTTTTTCTTCTTGAGCGCCTGCCCTGGCCATGGCGCAGAAATATACTGTTTGCCTATTAAAGTTTGAGCTTTGACCCTTTTTGAACTTTCAACATTTTATACATATCTACACTGCTCAAGCTTCAGTTTAAAATAAACATGAGCGAAATCAGGTCTGGTAGATCTCTAGTAATAATCCTTACACTACTGTATTCTTATACAAGATAAGCAACCTACAAACACCTTGTTTGTACATCCAAACCCAGACCCTGTGGCTTGTTTATGGGTTAAACAACCCAGAATTAAATTATGATTTGTTGTTGCCATCATGACATACAAACTGGCACCGTGACTGGGTTCAGATGTAAAGCTTCCAATTCCTCAAAAGACAGTTTGGAGGATTGGGAGTGAACCCTGAACTTGTGTGATCCCTCCTTCCCTCCCTCCCCTCATATAGTTAGTTCAATGAGTAGATAGCTGGCTTTTCAGAAAACCATGGTTTACTATTCCATAGCAAACTTGTGACTTGTGTGAGGCTTTCAGACCAGGAGCACAATCCAGGGCTTCAACCTGGTTTGGAAATCTGATTCTCTGTGCAATCCCTCTTAAACCCGTTGGGTGTACATATGGAAGGGGTCAAGTGAACAGCATTTTAGTGTATTTCAAATGCTTTTTTCAAGCTGATTCATCACCTTCTTTTGCATCTAACAGGATTTTCTGATCTCAAGTCCAAGTTGAGCCCCAAGACTAAGCCAGGCGAAGAGGCTTCGATTCTAGAGCAAAAGATGATAGAAGAAAATGACACTCCAGACCACAACTCTGGTGAGGCAACGAAAAAGACATCTTATTTGAAAAACCATGAAGTCTCGGGGGGAACACTATGATTTCCATTGAAACTAAGCCGCCAAGCATTACCTCCTCTTACCCCTCTCTGTTCATCAGAATTTCCTGATGTGATGGTAAAGATGGAAGAATGGGATGAAGAAGTCCCCACTGCTCATGAAGGATCTGGGATGAGTCAGGCTGTCGAGGCTCCCTGCTCAGGTAAGAGATGGATTTATTTAAGTCAGGGTGCACAGGTGATTCATTGCGAATCTGTGGCACACTTCTGTTTGGGTTTGAACATTCTTGGAAATAGAGTGACAGGTGTGAGAAATGTTTCCTGTTTTCATCTGATGGAAGAGGAGAGCAGAGCAAAAGTGGAGACCCGCAACAAAATGTTGCCCGGGCCCTAAGACAGATGCTCCAGCTCATTCCAGCCACCCTGGAAGAGACATACAGAAAAGAGGTAGCTCCGTGACAAGGAGAAAGGGAAAAGGATGTTTTTGTTTTAGTTTTCCTGTACTGGGGAGCTAAATTGCTATCGAACTGCAGGGAGATTTCTGGGGGGGGGGGGGGGGAGAGAGAGAGAGAGAGATACAAAAGGATCTCTCCAAATTATTTATTTATTGAATTTCTATGCCGTCCAATAGCCGAAGCGTTCTGGGCAGTTTACAAAAATTAAAACCATGAAAACCTTTAAAATATAAAACAATAGTGTAAAAGCATAATGTAAAATACAGTATATAAGCACAACCAGGGTAAAACCGAGCAGCAATGCAGAGATCTATACAGTTTTAAAATACAGATTTAAAACAGCAAAGTTAAAAATTAAACTGATAAGCTGTTAAACTACTGAGAAAATAAAGAGGTCTTCAGCTGGCATCTAAAAAGAGTATAATGTAAAAGCCAGGTGAACCTCTCTAGGGAGCTCATTCCACAGCTGGGGTGCCACAGCAGAGAAGGCCCTCTTCCTGGTAGCCTCACTTCTTGGCAGGGGCTCACAGAGAATAGGCATTAAAATGGCAAATGTAAAGCAAGTGTAAAGAGAATGGACACGGGGGAAAACCATCCCAACTTCACATATTTGCTGATCAGGTCTGATCCAGACATGAGAAAAAGAGCTAGAGGTTGTGGTTAAGGAATAGGTGGGCTGCTCAGCAGACCCCACCGGCCACTCAGCCTTGTTCGCCATTTTGCATAAAAATGTTGACTTAGGCTTTTACGTAGTTTTGTGTAATTTATGCCTGTAATTTTGCGTAAATGGGCCTCTTTACAGCATGCACTGAGTTGGGCAAGCATAGGGATCCGTGGACTGAGATCTGGTGGGGAGGGGGGCTGAGCCTGTGAGAAATTGTTGTGCCTCAAGATCCAACCAGACGCCCTCTATATCCCTAGTTTGATGAAAATGTTGATCCTGTGTGCAATTGCTGTTTTTTTTTTTAAAAAAAGTCACAATCTGGGGATCATTAGGAAAGGATTAAAAAATGGAACTTCAAACAGCATAGTGTATTGTACAAATATAGGATTATGCATCCCATGAAGCTGAATTGTGGGAGGTTTGGGAAAGATTAAAGGAAGGAATTCTTCCTGCAATGAGCAGGGGGTTGGACTTGATGGCCTTATAGGTCTCTTCCAACTCTACTATTCTATGATTCTTCTCACAACACAAGCCGGAAGGTGTTCTTGTGCTGATGTGCTGCTTGGCGGCTTACTATTGGAGCTTCTGGCTGACCACTGTGTGAACAAATGCAGGATGAGATGGGCCCTTGGTCAGACCCTGCAGGGTGTTTCAAATGTTCTTAACTGGGCCAATAAAACCTAGCTGAAAGAGCCAATTTGGACAGCTTTAAAAGGGGGTTGGATAAATTCCTGGAGGAGAAGGCTGTCAATGCCTACTAGTCCTGATGGCTAAGTGCAACCTCCAGTATCAGAGGCAGTAAGCCTATATACATCAGTTGCAGGGCAACATGGGTGGGAGGGTGCTGTTGCAATTGTGCCCTGCTTGTGGGTTCCTGGTCAACAGCTGGTTGGCCACTGTGAGAACAGAATGCTGGACTACATAGACCCTTGGCCTGATCCAGCACGGCTCTTCTTGTGTTCTTAAGAGGGGAAATAGGGGGCATCATGTCCTTTAGTTCATAGGCAACTGTGTAACTATATATTATTGCTTCAGAATCAACTGGAATTGCTCTGAGAGATGCTTGCATGGATGATTTCATCCTCCCCTTTTCTCTGACTTCTCTCTGACTTCCCTTGGCAGGCAAGAGCCTGGTTGAGAAGTTATATGTGGCTACTTTTTCTCATTGCTTTAAAGTGGCTGAACTAAAGAACTAAAATCACCCCCTAGTTTCCATGTGTGTACATTTGTTCAAAAACCAAGCAGAGAAAAATGCAGAAATGGCCAGTTGCTTTTAAAATGAAATCAATCCTAAAATTAGGTAATTAAAATTTAATTATTAAGAATCTATGTCCTAAGAATAACTAGCCAGAGCATCTTGTAAGTGGGGCAGGAAGGCAGCATGCCAGTGGGGAAGGCCCGCCTGGGACTTAACACCATGGCGTGGCCTTGCATATTCAAACTGACCAATCAGTAGCCTGAGAACATGCTTCCTCCAGCTGATTCCTGTCTGTATTTATTTCTCATTAACAATAATAATAATAATAATAATAATAATAATAATAATAATATTTATTTATAACCCGCCTCTCCCTACGGATCGAGGCGGGAAACACAATGCAAAATACAAGCATCACAAAGTTAAAAAGTTTTAAAAACAAGAGAAAACACATCATTAAAACATTTTAAAATTCATCCGGATAGGCCTGCCGGAAGAGAACAGTCTTCATGACTCTCTTAAATTCATGAAGACTGCTAATTTGTCTAACCTCCTCCGGCAGACCATTCCATAGTCTGGGAGCCATTAGAGAGGCAGGAGTCGAGCATCAGTAAAGCAAATTTTGGTACCTACGTATGTCTGGGCACATCCTTTGTTCAGATGTGCTATGCGTCCGGAGGCAGGCAAAAACATTTTTGTTCCAGCAGGCCTTTGAGGAATTATGTTTATGCACTGGATTTTTAATTTGTTGTTGTTGTTGTTGTTGTTTTAAGTCTTTTAATATTGCACCAGGTTTAAGTATATTTTTAAACTTTTGTATATTTCTATTTATATATTTTAACTGTGTATGTTTTAATTTTGTAAAGCCGCCTGTATTGAGAAAGGGGTGGGATACAAATGTAATAGTAATAATAATAATAATAATAATAATAATAATAGGGGGAAAGTTCAGTTTGCCACAGTTCCTCATTTCGTGTTTGGTTACAGGTGTCCTTATGTCTGCACAGCAAATCAACTATGTACTCCTCTCCTTATCTGCCCAAGCTAACAACCAAGGTAAATATTGGGGGGCAGATAGGAGAGGGAGAAGAAATATAAACAACTGTGATTTGGTTTAATTCTATATCCATTCTAAATCAAGGGTGAGCAACTATATAGGGCAGGGAGGGCAGGTGACCCTTATACAGACCTCCCTGGGCTGGATGACATCATGTGGGGAGGCACTGTTCCATGACATCAATTGGTCCTGGAGCTCCTCCAGCCTCCACTTCAGCCAGGTACCTAGTTTTGCTGTGCACAGGCCTTGTCTAGCTTGGGGAAGGCCTGCGGCCAGCAAAGCCACCCATTCAGGCAGATGTGGAACAGTCAAAGCAGAGCCTTGAGAATGAAGGGCACTAAGCAGTTTGTGCTTTACTCTGTCCAGGTTTTCTGTAGCCTGAGAAAGGCCAGGCGGAGTGAAGCACTCCAGCTGGGAAGATGAATTCCATGCCAAATAAGAGGAATTGCCACAATGCTCCTCGCAATTGGGAGGGAGAGCAGCACTCGGGGTGGGGCGGGGATCTCTGATCAGAGATAACGGGGATTTCCCTCCTCATGCTCCTTGGGGCACATGGGTTCAGATGGGTTCAGACAGTTGCAGCAAGGGAAGGAACAATCATGGCTGCCCCCCGCCCCTTCGTGTTCCACGTGTGCGACCACCATTTGCATTAAGAACATAAGAAGAGCCATGCTGGATCAGACCAAGGGTCCATCTAGTCCAGCACTCTGTTCACACAGTGGCCGACCAGCTGTCGAACAGGGACTAACAAAGCAGGACATGGTGCAACAGCCCCCTCCCACCCATGTTCCCCAGCAACTGGTGCACACAGGCTTACTGCCTTGGACACTGGAAGCAGCACATAACCCTCAGGGCTAGTAGCCATTGATAGCCTTCTCTTCCAGGAATTTATCCAACCCCCTTTTAAAGCCATACAAATTGGTGGCCATCACTACATCTTGTGGTAGTGAATTCCATAATTTAACTATGCGCTGTGTGAAGAAGTCCTTCTTTTTATTTGTCCTGGATCTCCCACCAATCAGCTTCATGGTATGACCCCTGGTTCTAGTATTTTGGGAGACGTAGAAAAATGTCTGCCTGCGCTGCACAGGTTGGTGTCTCATCCGAACCTGGCATGTGTATGTGTGTCATACTCATCCTACAACATGCAGTAGAGATTGTAGGATGGGTGCGACCCATACCTCCGCCTTGCCATGTGCCAGGTTCAGTTGACACGCCAACCTGCGCTGCAGCGCAGGGAATAATGCAAATGGCGGGCAAGAGCAGGGGGAGCAGCCACAATGATTACTTGCATCACTGTGATCATTCGCCCTGAGCCTTTGCAGGTAGTAATGGTAAACTGCAGGCCACATTTGGCCTGTGGTCTGGAGGTTCCCCATCCTGATCTAAATGACGTATTAACTAGATTAAATATCCCAAACATAATGATACATCTCTCACTTCTAAGTGCTGATGTTGGTGGATGTTCTAGTAGTTGTTGTTCTTGTTGTTGTTATTATTATTATTATTATTATTATTATTATTAAATTTCTACACTTCCTAGGTACTGTACAAAAAGCAGAAGAACCACAGGGAATATGCAGAGGCTCACAAGTTAAAGGTAAAGTTACATTTAATATTTTTTTGCTATTAATATTTCTATACTGCCTTTTTTTTCTGCCAAAAAGTCTCAAGAAAAAGGGAAGGAGGGTCAGCTAGGAAAGGTCAGATGAATTAACTAGGGCTGAATTCAGTGCTCTAACAGTCTATCAATATCATCCTTTCCAGTATCCTCCAAATGTGGTGGTGGACTATGACTCCCATTATAAGAACGTAAGAAGAGCCCTGCTGGATCAGACCAAAGGTCTGTCTAGTCCATCACTGTGTTCACTAAGTGGCCAACCAGTTGTCGAACAGGGACAAACAAAGCAGGACACAGTGCAACAGCACTCTCCCACCCATATTCCCCAGCAACTGTTGCATACAGGCTCACTGCCTCTGATACTGGAGGTTGCACTTAGCCATCAGGGCTAGTATCCTCCAGCCTGCATAGCTGTGCTGATTTGAGGGTGATTAGAGTTGCAGGCCATAACACATCTGGAGGGCACCAGTTTGTGAAGACCAATCTATATTATGTACATACACTTATAGGTTGTTAGCCATAAACAACCCAGGAAGTGAACCGATGGTTTGTTGTTGGTTTATGAACTCTGGGTTGTTTAGACAAAAGCCAAACCAGGGGGTTCTTTTGTCAGGCTACAGAGTCAATGGGTGAGCGAGGTGTGGTGGAGGAAAGGCTGGTCTGCATGCTGCCATGATCTCGCTAGCCCTTTTCCCTTACTAGCAGAAATGGTGAAGGCTGCTTGTTAAGAGCAGCAAGGCTGGTTGTTCCACCATCTCCCTGCTGCAGTTTGGTGCTGCTCCTGATAGGGTTGGGATGTTGGGGCAGCCTCTTATGCTGTATCATGCGTACTAAGCGACGCCTCGATAATTATGTGGCAGCTTAAAAGTAATGACCTCCACCCATGCAGGCTCAGGTGCAGATAATTGGCCTACTGGTGATACTGATCCCGTGATAGTTTGGTTTGCATTAACCGCCTGGCACTTATCTCCACTTACAGTCCTTTGAGATATATCCCTCCGTTGCTATGCCATCCTGAATTGCCTTTGGCATGTGCTGTGCTCAAAGTCCATTGTGTGCTGTCCTTAAAACTACAAGTGAATTCCATTTCTCACCCCCAAAATAAGCATTTGTCCCACTTGCTAAGTGCCCGCTTGCCCACCATCTGCCTTCAGAAAAGTTCCTGCAAAGTACATGCAAAGAGGCACTCTCTGGTCGTCCCCAAGACAGCTCTTAGTGAATTCCAGCCCTCACCCCAAATTAAGTATCACTCCTGCTCACAGTATGCCCACTCACCCACCATTTGCCTTTAGCAAAGTGCCTGCAAAGAAATCCCCAAACAGCTAGTTTCTCCTGTACCAGAACTTTACATTGCCCTTGGCGACCTACAGCAGTCTCTTTTTTTAAAAAAAAAGCCTTTTCCAAAGATATTCCCATCTCCTTCCTTCTGTGTAGGGAGGCGGGAGTGGTGGTGGGGAGGTTAAAAGTTGAACAAAAATCACAGTGATGAATGATGGCTGACGTCTCATTGGTCGTCCATCAATACTTCTCACGGTGAACTAACAGACCTGACTGGACGTGTCTGGCACACACGATGGCTGGAAAACCTCCACACACTCCCCAGAACCAAGGACAGGTGAGGAGGACTCACAAGATCCATTTTCTCCTTATTCTCCTTCACTATTCTCAGCCGCAGATGAGCCCACCTCACAACTCTCTCAGCGGACAGGGACGCAGCCATCGCAGGTGCATTCCCGAGTGAATGGTATCCCAGACTCACAGAGAATACGTGCAAAGTTCTGGTCTCACCGTGAGCTGGGTCTGTTCATCGATCTATGGATCAGTCCAGAGGCACAGCAGACCCTGCAAAGAAACTACAGGAATGAAAGCGTGTACACGTGGATTTCTGAGGAAATGGCCGCCCATGGCTTTACACGCAGCCCGGCCCAGTGCAGGGAGAAGATAAATGGACTTAAAAAGAAGTTTAAAGAGGTGACTGCCCACAACAAAGAGTTGAATGTTGAACCCCGCACCATGCCGTTCTACGACAAGTTGGCTACAATACTGCTTAAGAGGAAGGATGTGACGCCAGGCTATATCGCTGGCGGTGGCATCCCGGTGGCACATCAGCTGAAAGTTAGGCATCACACCAAGCAGGTGAGCCTTTTGCCCCAGAGGGATTTCTCATCTACTCCAGACCCATCGCGGAGAGCGTATGCAAGCCAGTCGCCTCCACCGCAGCCCCACCAGCTTCTCGGTGGGACAGCGTGTAGGCGTAGAGCCCCCTCTCTGTCAGTGCCACCCACCGCAAATTCTGCACCCTCAACAACGGTTCCGTGTGTGCCTAGCAGCGCACCACCCTCCAAACTACCACGTCTGGAGCCGGAGAAAGAAGGGCAGCCCACACCTTCTCAGGACCTTGTTCGGGCCAAGAGAGAACACACTGCCTGCTCAGGAAGCTCATCACTTTTGGCAGTGCAAGGGACTCAGCCTGCGTCGAGGACTAGCAGCCCAACTTTGTCCTCCAGAACAGGTAGTCCAACGGTGTTTCAGACTATGCCGAAACACCTTGGTGCACGTTCACGGGCCCTGGTTACTAGCTGCCGTTCCTCCCCTACTCCCTCTCCAGCGCAGGAGGCGGAGCAAGAATGCCGCGGTGCAGTGTGGAACAGTTTCCCTCAGGCAATGCTGTCAGAAGTGGATTTGGACGTGGTCCCGCCACAGCTGTCCCAGGGTAAAGAGCAGGAGTTGTCCCATTTCCTCTCTGATGCTGACGATGCCATCATGCGCTCTTTGGCTCGAACGGGGGAACCTCCGTCCGAAGAGGAATTACTGAATGACAGCATTGCTCTACCTGAGACAGAAGAACAGGACGGACGTGGCGCTGACGAAACCCCCCTGATTGAAACTACCTTGGCTCGGCTGTTTGAAGAACGGAACACCTCGACCTTTCTAGGATTCCCACCTGGGCCAAGACAGCAGGACCATTCACAGTACGCAGACGCTGCTGGTGAGTTACGAACTTGCCTCTCAGGGTGGGGGGTTGCCTTGGAAACCCTGTTCTAAATGGGGGGGGAAGCAGTTGAGGGTTAGCAATCCTAGTGACAGTCCCTGTAAATGTAACTTAGCATGCGTTAAACTATTGAAAAGTGCTTTGGCAATCTAGGCTGAGCAAGTTATTCATTCAAGGTAGATTTAAAAAGCACCTAAAGCATAGCATTTGTGGTATCTTGCTTGTTAATTAAAAACACCTAAAAGTGGTGTGATGAAGTAATTATGATAAAAGACAGGTACCAATATGCCAACTAAGCAGTGTGCAATCTGACACCATTGTTCAACCCACCCACCCCTTTGAAATCTTGCAGAGCAACTGGAGGAGGAGCAAGTACTGAAACCAGAGGGCCGGGAAAGTGGTCTTCTGAAGGCCCGGTACACCCCGCTGGAAGGAACGCCAGAGGAGAGAGCGGAACCTGAGGGGCCGCTGACCAACGCACAGAGAGCCGCGCGACTGAGGAACAGGCGCAAGACTGACCGTGTTCAGCTTGCAAAGGACTTGGTGCGGGCCATAGAAATAACAGGAGAACACACATGCGAGGTTCTCCAGGAGCTGGATGCAAAGGAGTCTCAGCGGAGGGCGAGGGACCATCTGCTGTCAGTTTGGGCAACACGCCACACTGCTCGGAGCATACGCGACTGCGGAGAGTTAATGTCTACCACTCTGCGGGAGTCCATGCGGGCCTCCGACCAGGCATTTGAAAGGGCTATGGCGGAGAGGACGGCTGCCATCGAAAGGCAGACCTGTGTGTTAGACAAGCTAGCAGCCGCCATGATGGCAACGTTGCCTGGACAGCAGCCGCATGCCTCTTCTCAGCAATTACCATGTGGCCCACAGCCCTCGGTGCAGGCCTCTTCACCCACCATTCACCATTACCCACAGGCTCAGGAACCCCAAATTGGGGCCCCAGACAGGGAACACCAGCCGCACCACATAGAGCAGCAACCGGTTGTGCCTGCCCCAGACCCAGAACCATGTCTCAGTCTACAAGTTGAGCAGCAAGAGGTTGAGGCAGAGGTGCAAATGCAGTACCAACCCTCCGAAAGCATTGCAGACCCCCCTGCACTAGCACAGAGTCCAGTTCAACCCCAAATCCACACCCCAGAAAACCTCACCTAAGACCCAGTAGCCATATGCAGATCTTGATCTGCCTAGCAGGGGGGCAGAGTGTGCCTGTGAATACAAAATGATGGGTCACTGATATTCAGTGTAACCTTTTTTGGGCATATTCTTTTAAAGTTTCTTCATTGCTATGTAGAAACACTAATAAAGTTGATACGTTACGGTAGAAAGAGTGGTGCCCCATTCTTTTATCTCAGAACACCAAGATAGGGGAGGTAGGTTCTCAAGGAAATGTCTCTGTATGAGAGACCATGTAGCCAGTGGGGGGAAAAGTTACGATAAAAGGAGAGCAAGATTAGTACCGGTATATCTTTGTGAAGCATGTACATGACAACAGTCTGAGAGGAGGTATAGAGGTTATGAGAAGGACAGATCTGAGAAAGAAATATATGAAGTACAAGATTTAATTCCTTCCATAGACTCGTCAGGCGCTTGAAATGAAAAGGTGCGTTCCTCAGGAATGCCCGGCCAGGTAGCCAGTGGTAGGTTGCGTTAATCATCATTCCGCCAGGGCAGCAGAGTTAACAGTACATAAGAACATAAGAAGAGCCCTGCTGGATCCGACCAAGGGTCCATCTAGTCCAGCACTCTGTTCACACAGTGGCCGACCAGCTGTCGACCGGGGACCCACAAAGCAGGACATGGTGCATCACCACCCTCCTGCCCATGTTCCCCAACAACTGGTGCATATAGGCTTACTGCCTCTGATACTGGAGGCTGCGCTTAGTCATCAGGACTAGTAGCCATTCATAGCCTTCAAGATGGTAAACTCTGTGCCTTCTTCTGACTTTCCCTCCTCCCTCACCCTACATGTACATCAGCAAGAGTATACAAGAGGTAGCACATGGGCCTTCTGCAGATTCTTTCTACAAAATGCACCAAGAACAGTTCGAGTGGAGCAATGTGTCCTTAGAGAGTGCAGTTTTCAGGTCCCACAGCTACAGGGTTGATGATCTTGCGATGGGGCAGGTGCTGCTCCTCATGACTGTTGTATCACATAACTACAGAATATCAAAGGGTGGGAGGAAGAGCCTAGATTCAGTATGTTTCACACTTTCAGCCTCCTATTACAGAGCTAAGGAGGAAACTACCATGCCATACATTCCTCCCCCTCTTCCCTCTCCTGCTGCACCTCGTCTCACAAACAGCAAGCACACATAAGGCGCACTACTAAAGCAGGTTCCTCCTGCCAACGTGGTGGGTCTGCCCTTCCACCCTAGGCTCTTTCCTAGCTAGCAAAGTGTTGAAAGAAAGTAAGTGGGGGCCACGGCAGACAAAACGGTCACCTTTTATGCCATTCTGCAGTGCGTTTTGGAGAACTGCGACTTTGCAGAGATGCAGTTTGAGCGGCAGCTGCAGTGGGAAACGTTAGAGCGTCATAGCATTGCTGTTTCTACAGGTGAGGCTTCTCCCCTGCACTGAGAGCCGGTGTGGTGTAGTGGCAAAAGTGTTGGACTGGGACTCAGGAGATCCGGGTTCTAGTCCCGACTCGGCCATGGAAACCCACTGGGTGACTTTGGGCCAGCCATAGACTCTCAGCCCAGCCTACCTCACAGGGTTGTTGTGAGGATAAAATGGGAGAGGAGGAGGATTATGGATGCTGCCTTGGGTTCCTTGGAGGAAAAAAAGGCGGGATATAAATACAATAATAAATAAACTGCTTGGTGTTCACAGGAGCCATCTGTTGAGCCTGTACTGGAGAATTGTTTGCTGCTGTTGAAAGGGCTGGCGCAACCGTTGCTACTATTGTAACGGCAGAACAACTGAACAACGAGCTCTCCGCCTTCATGTGTTGGTGTCTGCCAAGAACAGAGCTGGCTGCTGATACTTGAGGTCAAGGAATGGGATGAGGCTAGGCTATGTGGCAGTTTCAGGCTGTCCTGGGTGACCTTTAATACCATTGCCGATGTGTGGTTAGAGTTTTGGACTGAGATTGGGAGATCTGAGTTCTAGTCTAAACTCGGCTCTGAAGTTCCCTGGATGAACTTTAGGCCAGTCACGGACTGTCAGCCTCATGTACCTCACAGTGCTGCAAAGTTAAAACACTATTGCAAGGAGAGGAGGATCATATAAGCCGCCTCAGGACCCTTGCAAGAGAGAAAAAAGGCAGGGTAGAAATGCAATAATAAAATAAACAACCCAAAGGTAGGATACTAAAATGCAAGCATCGGTTCCCATAAGAAACCACGTAGCAATTATACTGTACAAACTGGGCTATGCCTGCTCAGCACCAACTTTGGTGTGGCCAGCCGGACAGCCTGTGAAATATTCAGGGAGGTGGCGTGAGTCCTGAATGAGCTGTACCTGCCGGACATGATAAAAGTTGATAAAAGTCCTTCAAGATTGTAGAGAGCTGGGCTTTCCTCAAGGTGCGTGGTGGACTTGACCCTTCCTACATCAGGACCTTTGCTCCTAGGGGGAGCAAAGTCCAGAGTACAACAGCATGGTTCTGCAGGTGGTGGTAGACATAAAGGGCAGGTTCGTAGAAGTCCTAACACTGCAATCTTTTGGAATTCCCCTCTGAAAGATAAGCTTCCCATGTTCTTCAGTGCCCCCCTCCCCATTTCAGTTAACGGAATGCTATCCCATCCATTCATTCTCTGTGACCAGGCTTTCGTGCTTCAAGCATAGCTTATGGCACCATACTGGGGGGTGGGGGGACTTCAACTACTACAACTTCAGAGCCAGACAAGCAGTGGAGAGAGCATTTGAATGGCTAAAGTCAAGATGATGGTAGTTTTGCACACTTCTAGAAGTTGAGGAAGACCTTGTGGACCTTGTCATCTGGCTGCATCCTCCACAACATCTGCGGATCGAGGGGAGGGATTTACAGCTGGAGGATAATCCTCGGTTTCCAGGACCCCCAACGGAGGAGGATGCCACCCCCATAGGATCACAGCACCTGCAGGCCCCTCGTCCTCAGAACTCCCACTCCGCAACAGGGTCACGCTGGGAGGTGAGAGACATAAATGCAGCAGTAACAGCGTTCATCTAGGAGCATTACCGACATGTTATCTGTGTTTAAGGACTGCATGTTGCTCTGCCAACTGACAAGCTTTACTGATATGGAGAGCCCCTTTCACACTGGGCACTTATATTCCCAGCCTGCCCTTGGTTAGCTTACTGGAGTCACGTGTGTGCCGATGCAGACCACAGTACTTGCAGGCTATTAAGTAGCTGATTAGAATCACCTGCCTTCTACTTCTACTGTTAGGAATAAGCAAACATTAAAATTAGTAAGTAAATCCAGGCGTGCCGCTCTTTTTGTCCAAGTTACCAGCACATGTGAAGGAGTCTGCAATCTGAAATGGGGTGACCACATGGAAAGGAGGACAGGGCTCCTGTATCTTTAACTTTTGCTAGAAAAGAGAATTTCACAGGTACCATTTGTATGCCTGCAGCACCTAGTGAAATTCCCACCATCACAACAGTTAAAGCTGTAGGAGCCCGACCCTCTTGTATCTGGTCCAGAGGGCAGGGCTCCTGCAGCTTTAACTGTTGCAATGAAGAGGGAATTTCACCAGGTACTGCAGGCATACAAATGTCACCTGCTGAAATTCCCTTTTCCATGCAACTGTTAAAAGATACAGGAGCCCTGTCCTCCTTTCCATATGGTCACTCTAGGTACATTGCTTCTGTAGTTCTTCCTTCATTTTAAAGAAAGAACAGAATAGGGAATGACCTACTTTTTACTAAATGCCATGCTTCAAGCACACCCACAGAGACAGCGAACAGGTGGAGAGGGAGGAGCATTTCATTGGGACTGTATGAGCAGTTTCGGGAGCAGCCAAAGAGTATTACACATCCAGAACACTAAGAGGAGGGCCAGTGACAAAGAGGCAGCTGACACAAAGAAGCCTTGCCAGTAAAACAACCCACAGTTTGATTGTCTGACAGATAAATCGTGGATGTACTCTGAGTAAGGCAACAGTCCATGAGTAAGTTAAATCATGAGTTGTCATGACATGCAAGCCAAATCAGTCTACACAGCAGGGCTTTTCAACTTTAGTGAGCATATTTTAATTTTGAGAGGCTGCTGTCGGTTCTTTCACAAAATGGCTACCATGGTGGACATGGCCTGCCACAAAACACTAATTTCCAAGAAGGCCAACTGGTAAGACTAAAAGAAAAGTCACTTGTCCAAGGACCTAAGAGAAGGCAGAGGTAGTATCTGAGAGTATTCTTCTTCCTCACAACAGTTGAAGCTGCAGGAGCCCTTCCCTCTTTTGTATCTGGTCACTCTAGTGTAACTTGTGATGAAGAAGGCATTTCACCAGGTGCTGCATGCATACAAATGACACCTGCTGAAATTCCCTTTTCTGTACAACTGTTACAGGAGCCCTGTCATTTTCATATGGTTGACCTAGTCTCTAACACCCATTTCACAGAAGGCAAACTGATGAGGCTCAAAAGGAAAGGATCTTGGCCACGAAGTAAAGTATAAGGCAAAGTTGGGCCAAATCTGTAACTTGGAGACTGAACCCCAAATGCCAAATCACGTTAAGCCCATAAAGCGCAAAACCCATTTCACAGAAGGCGAAATCATGATACTCAAAGAAAGGTGCCCCCCTCTCACATGCACACATAAGCAACACACACAGCACAGGGAAAACACTTCCCTTGCTCCCCACCCGCTCTATACTAGCCTTCTCCCCAGCATCCCCAGCTTACCTTTTTCTGGGTGGCTCAGCACGCTTCAAAATGCAACCCTGGGCTGCAGCCACCCTTAGGATTATGCATCCCATGAAGTTGAACTGTGGGAGATTTGGTAAATATTAAAGGAAGGAATTCTTCCTGCATTGAGCAGGGAGTTGGATGCAATGGCCTCATACTCAGCCCCTTCCAACTCTACTCTTCTATGATTCTATGATTCTTCACCATTTTTTGTATTTTCCAAGAGTGCCTCAGGAGCCAATTTTTGGAAATAAAGGTGATGGTGCTCAAGAGAGGCCCTTCCTCTCGCAACATGCTAGCCAGCCAAGTTTAATAAAACAACTTGGTGTGTGCCAAGAAGTCTGTAGGTACAATGGTGCGCATGGACACCACTTTGAAGACCGCATAGCTGCCCCGGGCTCCCTGCAAGGAAGGGTGCAATAGAAATGAAATACATTATGTATGTTCTCTGCAAAGAACCTCCCCTCCTCCATGAATTCATCTAACCCTCTTGTAAAGGCAAGCCAGTAACCCACTACACATCTTATGGCAGCACATTCCATAAATTAATTGTGCGCTGGGTGCAGACACTGCCCATCATCCCAAGCGTTATGAGAGAGAAACAAAAGTGTGTGTCGGTCCATTTCTTTTTGCTTAAAAAGAAGTGTGCCTGTTTTGTCTTGGATTGAGACTGTAGGGCAGGGGCCAGAGCTGAGTGGCAGAGGTCATGCTCTGCATGCAGAAGGCCCAGGGTTCAATTCACAGATCCCCCAGGTAGCTGGGCTGAGAAAAGGCCCCAAGCCTGAGACCTCAGAGAGCCAATGTCAATCAGAGTAGACTGGACTAGAGAGGGACCGATGGTCTGACCAGGTATCCAGCAGCTTCCTGTGTTCAGAAAGCCTATCTACGCTACTGCTTTAAAACGGTTTATAACAGTTTCAAACCGGTTAATAACCATAATTAACCAGTTTAAAGCTGTTATAAACCGTTTTAAAGCAGTAGTGTAGATAGGCTCACAGCTGCCGCCACAAGAAACATAGATTAGAATAACACAACATGCATTGTGCATTGGGTATTGGCCACTTCCCCACCCCCTGCCTCAACCTAATTTTGGACTTGTGGGACCTGTAACAATATTTTGCAACGAGAAGTACTTTTCTTCAAGGTGCCAGCCTGTTCAGCCATGCATACACCATCCCTTATTCCTCCCAGCACCCATTTCACCCCTGCTCCCCCACAGCCAGTTACTTTTCCATGCTCATATGCTCAGTCCTCACTGGACTGTTTTGAGGATCTCCCCCCCACCCCATTTCCTTCTCACGGGGCTGGGGCTGTTCAGCCAACTTTCTGGTTCCTCCAATCCTATTCATTCTTCTCTCTTGTGTGTGGATAGTATAGCTTTGGCTACATAAGAATTCCATTTCAGAGAACGATGAGTTCACTGATAGTATTTATTTATTTATTTATTTGCAGGGCAACAGTGCACTTCCTCTTTGCTTCCACAAGAAAGTGTCAAGATGAATTCTGTAGAAGCACTTCAGCAAACGCCTTTCTTCAAGTTGCCTTTAGCGACAAGCCACAAAACAGAGAGATGAATCCAGAGAGGCCTCCTCTGATGCACCACCAATCTGGATGTGACACTACATGTGAACTGAAGGTCACAGGTCTGGACTGATAGAGTTTTCTCCCCATCATTTCCACTTGAAAGAGGCATACGACAGAATTGTCCACTCTCTGTCCACATCTGTCTGGAGCCATTGGCCTTTGCCGTCTTGGAAAAACAGACATCCAGGGTTTGTGCATCATGCCACAGAATATAAGACTATCCTTTATGCAGATGTTATGCTGTTGTTTATGATGACCCTGAAAACTCTTTACCAGAGTTAATAAAGTTAATAGATACTTTGGGGGGGGCATTATCATGATACATGACCAATGGGACTACGGTAAATCAGAATTTATGTCTCTGGTGCATAACTTATGCCCCTCTACCCTGTTTTCCAGATGGCCATTTAAACAATGTCCAATGTCGTTTATCTGCAACTTAAGGTCCCCAAGCATGTTTCACAGATGGTCAAACTAAACCTGTTACCTCTTATCCCTGAGATTGCCTCAGATCTAGAAAGGTAAATCTCACTCTGTGTGTGGAGAAAAACCAATATATTAAAAACGAACATCTTGCCTTGAATAGTATAGAGACTCAGAGGCATTCCGCTGTCTATCCCCAAATTATTTTTCCAAAAATTTAACACATTATTAAGGGAAATTATTTGGGGAAGTTTTCCCCCAACCCTACTTCCTCAAAAAATTACAACTGCCTGTAAAAGAAGGAGGTTGTAACTTCCCTGAGCTAAATCTGTATTTGCTTTCATGTGCCACTGAGTGGACTGCTAACCCCTCATCACGACAGCCTCCCTGGACAGGTTTAGAATCTGCGTATCTGACACCACTTGCCAAATGGATGGTGTTGTGCTTCACATATCTAAACTCCTCCCATTTAGGTAGCTAGACATAGAGCATACTGACTCACCAGCTGCGCTTTGACTCCTTCTCACATGCCAAACAAATAATATGGTGCAATCCTGGCCTGAAAATGGTAGGTCAACTATTTCTTCGGAGGCTGTGGGGCTGAGAGAGCTATCCTCGCTTTGGATCAGCTATCGGGTAGAGACTGTGAATTTCTCTGCTATGCAGACCTAAAGACAAAATATCAGTTGCATCAGCATGCACGTTGCCAACACATTCAAATAAAGCATATGTTGTGCTCCCTGTATAGCTCAGCAGCACTCATGCCTCAGAGTGCCCCAGAATTACTGGAGGACCTGGTTAGCTCTATGCAAGCAGCCAAACCAATAATTGCTATTTATAGAATGCTCTTGACGTATGGTAAGCTTGGCATTCAGGCATTCATAGAGGAGTGGAACAAGGAACTAGAATATCACATCCAGCCATGCCAACAGAAGGTGGTTGTGAGTTCAATATGGAATATTTCCCTTGGTGTGAAATTATGCCTTTTACCAGAGAAATTGCTGTTTGGGGTGTCTTGGATGTTGCAGTGCCTGTTTCAGGAAAAAAAACTATTGCCTTCCAAGAGAGGCTGGCGCTATGGGATTGTAGATGCATCACTGGTGTATATGATGTGGGCATGTATAATGGTGACTCCCTTCTAGATGGGCATTATTAAGTGCATCCATTTTGTCTTGGCTACACCATTACAGGACCAAAGTTGTCCGAGCAATTATTATATTCCCATGGTGTCAAATTTGAACATCGGCCTATAGCAGTGGATTATCTGTGCTCATGGTGGCTAAGGGACTCATCCTGTAGGGGGTGGAAGGACAATTGTACAATGGGCTAAGTATATCACAGCTCTTACCTCCTTCTAGAAAGTATATTACCAGCAACAGCATTGCCCTGACAAACTTTCTGACGTATGGTCAGCATACCTCAACCTTTATAAATAACTTGGATTAGGAGGAATTTTATATGGATTTGGATTTTGTATTAGATTTATTTTTTTAGTGCATATGTATATTTCTACACATATCTATAGTATGTCTTTTCTCTTTCTTAATTTTATGCCATTTATGTATTTATTTTGTGTGTGAGAGTTTTATTAAATTGGGAAATGTAAAAGTTAAATAAAAAATGTGAATATTAAAAAAGAGTCAGAGAATCCACTAGAAGCTTGTTCTCTGTGTTACTTCCAGAATTGCTGCTACCCCAATGCAAAACAAGAAGACTCTGGATTGCATTATCATTGCATATGGAAAATAAGTCATCTACCAGTGCAGGGGTGTTTGCTTCCAGCTCATAACCAGAAATTCCTACAAGAGGCACTTAAAAAGCTGTAGAGGCCTATCCAAAGCTGCAGAAGGGATAGACAGAACACAGAGCTTTCCATCATGTACAAGAGGGAACAATGGTACAGTTGTGAATGTCCTACTATGGCTGAATCAGGCTCAGTGTTAGGGCAAATTATGGGGCAATCCAAAAGGCAAGGCAAGCAAATGGTCAAGTACAAAGGATATCAGGCTATGGCAGGAGTGGTCAAGATACAGGCAGGGTCACAGCACAGTTAAGTAGTCAGATACAACATCCAGTCCAGAAGCAGAGTCAAAGAGGTGTCTAAGGGTCAGTAGCATGGAGGTTCAATCACACAGCAAGGTCAGGGATAGAAGGCAGCGGAGCTGGTGGAATGATGTTCTAGCATTGGCTAGGCGAATGTTGAAGGCTTATACAGCCGTAGGCTGGATTCAGACGACATGATAATCAATGGGGTGGTGGTGGTGAAGAGGCAATCATCCATTGCGTTGATTATTGTGTCTTCTGGGGAGCAAACAATGGGGAAAAACAACAGGCTACTCCGTTGCTTATCTGGAGACCCATTGATTAACATGTCGCGTGGCGCGATCTGTTGTGTAATCTCCCCCGTCGAGTGCACTATTCGAGAAGGTCATAGAGTTCTCCGGCAGGAATATCCGAAAGCACCCCAGCCACTCCTGTACAGCCAGCAGGACTTGCAATGCATGATGGGATAGGTCCGGGAGGAGTACCAGCCACCCAGGAGGAGGCCAGGACTTTCAGTCGTGCGACAGGAGGAGGGGCAACATGTCGTGTGGAGTGTATCTCGGAAACAAGGTACTGTGCATTGCCTACTGTATTTCCTCCTCCATTGCCTAAAGTGTTGGGCTCAGCTGCAGTGCGTTATACACCTTCTGTTGAAAGTCCTACTCAGGAGGAGGCTCTTGCTCCTGAGTCTTTCCTTTTGAGGAGTCCTCCTTTGCAGAGGAGCACTTAAAACAAGAGTCCAGGTAGCCTGCATCTTGAAGTGATGACGACCCCAGGGATAGGTGGCCGCCCAGGCCCCGCTTTAGAGGCTGAACTCCCCTCCTCCTGCATGGATGGACTAGTGGTGATCTCTGAAGGCCCAGGGTCCCCCAGATTCCCTGACATGGGCGGCTCCTTGCCATTGTCTGTCTCTGACCCCCTCTAGATGGATTCCGTTTGACGCTTGTTCCTCCGATTATGCGCATCTTCTCAGAAGCGCTTTATCGTAAATGCCTGTATGCAGGAGGTAATTGAGCACTCAACTGGTGACCTTACCGGTTGTTTCAAATGCGCTTTACAAGTAGTTAATGCGGAGAATCGCTTGTTCACATAATCAAAATGCGCTTTAACGGCCGGAGCAAAATAAAACTCGCTATTTAACGCGCATTCGATAATGCGCATAATCGGAGAGAAAACGCGCCTCTACGCCCGATTTGCGCTCCGTTCTTGTAGAGGTAAATTTTTTAATGCGCCTTGAAAGAGCTTTAAATGCCTCTTGTAGAGGCAGCCTCTGAGAGCTCTAGTTCCTTCTCAGAAGAAGATTCCTCCAGCGGCGGCATGACCGTGAGAATGCTTATTTGGAGAATAACCTGGAGACAATTTTGAGGCAAACCATGACATTGCTGAGGAGCCTGATCACTACTCCAAAGATGACTACACAAGTGGAGCAGATGTCCACTGCTTTTGAGAGGACAAAGACTCTTTTGTAGAGTTCTGTGAAGATTGTTTAACAATGGCAGACCAAGGCTTAATTAACCCACAAAGGGCTGTCATGTGGTCTGAAACAGGTCACACACAGAGAAATAAAGGGGCAGCCAATTCCCTGGGGAGAAGTCCAATGAATCCTGGTATTTTATTTCTGTGGAGATTGGAGAGGAGAGGTGAGCTATCTGGTGAAGAAACTAAAGGTTTCCAGAAATGTTTGTTCCTGTGGAAAGTTTTATACACCCTTCCCCTCAAAAACAGGAGAAGTGTCTGTTGAGGACTTTCCTGCCTTTTTTCTCCGAAGCAACTAGAACAGTGGTTTCTGTTTAGGGAGCTGCCTGCCTCTCTCAAGCCAGGGCTGGGGGCTGGGGGGTGAGAGTCCCAAGGCCAACAGCAGAAGACCTTATTAGCTGCTATAGAAGGCGACATTTTAAAAAATTAAGAATTACCTCATGATTGTATGAGGAATTCAAGGGTTCCCCAGTGCATGGTCCTGTAGCTACACTCATTGCTTGGCCTAAGAAACTCCTCGAATGTGCACTTCAGCAGAACTTAATTCTCTGTACAGTTTAGCTAAGGCTTCTGCACGCAATGGTAAAAATACAAGATTAGTCCCTATACATTTTTCTGCCCGTGTCCTGGCAGCATCAGACTAAATGTATAAATTATGTTTGAGGTGGATTTGTTTTTACTCCTCCTTTTTGGCCAGTACTCCAGGAGAGTTTTGAAGATGTTATAATGGATGCTCGCGGGGTGACTTTGGACTTGTCACAGACCCTCAGGCGAAGCTACCTCACAGGGTTGTTGTGAGAAAATGACCCTCAGGCAAAGCTACCTCACAGGGTTGTTGTGAGGAGAAAATGGAGCGGAGGATTGTGTATGTTTTGGGTTCTTTGGAGGAAAAAAGTCAGGATATAAATAAAATAAAGAAATATGTCTCTTTACGGAGCAGTTTTAAGTGCAGGGATTATATAGGCAGTTCACCATTTTTCTAAAGGATGACAATATGTCAGTATGTAGGAGGGTCCTATCTGGAGAAGTTTTCTGCACTAACACAAAAAGGACGGGGATGGGGGGGGGCAGGCAAAAGGACTTGAAGCCTGATCCTATGTTGTTTTACTCAGAAGTAAGCCTTGCAGACTTCAATAGACTTACTCCCAAGTATGGGCGCCTAAGGTTCGGACGGCAGCCGTGCAACCTTATGTATTGACCTGGCGAGGGGAAAAAACATTTGAAATCCATGGGGACTTATTTCAGAGTAAACCTGCACGGAATCAGGACCCCCCAAAAAATAACAACAACAAAAAAACAAATGGCGGGAAAAGGGTCTCCTCTGCCCTCTCGAAAGGTTTCCGCTTTGGCAGGCACTGAATTTCCAAATTTCCAGCCCGAAACAATCGATGGCTGCACGCATCCACCCTTGCTCCATCCATGTGCTCAGGTAGCCTAGTGGGAGGGTTTTTAGCTTCGGCGGATTTGCATCGCATGGTGGTAAGTGGGAAACAAAGAAGCTGCCGCAAAGGCCTCCCCGTTGAACGACAGATCGAGGAGGAGGAGGAGGAGGAGGAGAGGAGGGACGGAAGGAAGGAAGGAAGAGGAAAGGGGGTGGGTGTGTCTCGATTTGTTTAAAAACTCGATCGCCCTCTTTCTCCCTCCATCTTGGTAGCCGTAGCTGCGCTCGGGGAGATGCAGTGAGGATTTCTGGTGCAGCCAAACAGAGGGAAAGAGCCGGAGGGATCTTTGAAATAAAGAAGCCCTTGAGGATCCCACTTCTTGAAGGATTCCTGGTGAGTGGGGCTTTCAGGGGGCAAGGGGCATGAGTGGGGGTTGGGGGAGATGAGTGGATAGCAGCGTCCCCCCCCCCGAAAGCATTCCCCCCAGGCTGCAACCCTAAGCGCGGCAAAGCCCCTGGCCTATGCTATACAGAGCTACAGCACAAGCCTAAGCCAGTGTGGAGTAGTGGTTAGAGCAGCGTTCCCCTACTGGGGCTTGTTACGTGCGCTGGACTATTACTGCTATCATCCCCCAGCCAAGCTGGGTTGGAGTGAACAAGGTTCATATCCCAACACTTCCATGAAGCTCCTCGAGGTACAGCCTTGACCCAGTCACATGGGTGCATGCTCTCTCGCTCTCTCTCTTTGAGCCTAGCCTACCTGGCAAGGTTGTTGCAAAGAGAAAATTGTGGGTGGGAAGAAAGACCATGTAAGCTAGGCTGACCAGATAAAACCCAGGTCAGGGCTCATGTAACTTTAACAGTTGTAGAGAAAAGGGAATTTCAGCCAGTGTCATTTGTATGCAATTAGTTCCTGGTGAAATTCCCTCTTCATCACAACAGTTAAAGTTGCAGGCACTATACTAGAGTGACCATATACAAAAGAAGGCAGGGCCCCTGCAACTTTAACTGTTGTGATGAAGAGGGAATTTCACCAGGAACTAATTGCATACAAATGACACTGGCTGAAATTCCCTTTTCTCTACAACTGTTAAAGTTACATGAGCCCTGACCTGGATTTTATCTGGTCACCTTAATGTAAGCGGCTTTGAGATGGTTGAAAGAAAAGTGGGATAGAAGTATGATAAATAACACCACTTACTCACTCAGAAGTAAGTCCCACTCTATTCAGTTGGGTTTACATTTTAGCAGCTGTGTTTCGGGTTGCAGGTGTTTAGACCCATTGTGACTTCCTCTACTTTTCTTTCTGATTTTGTATTTTCTCTATTCTTCTGAGAAGTTTACCATCTTCACTCTACCTGGTTAAAACACACACAAACTTCCAAACACTAATTTACCCTAATCCTTAATTTTTATTTTATTTTATTTTAAAGGTTAATTCTTTCCAGCAATTGAACTTCAAGGCAATTTGTCAAACTAAACCAAGTCAAAATGCAACACAGATGGAAACTACAATACCAGTTCAAACGATAGCAGTACTGGATTTTTTTAAATTATTATTTTTATTTAAAAAAAAAACACTGTCAGCTTTCCACAGTTAAAACCCACAGAAGCTTTCAGTAAATAAAACAGATTTTACCGGGTATCATACTTATTTATTTTTATTATTATTACCAGGAACTGCAATAAAATGTTGCAGTGTACCTTCCTAACAGGAATGGTCCTTGTCAGGATTTGACCCTCCTACTAGGAGAGCTCCTTTTCAGGATTTGACCCAGCTATGCTCTCCTTCAGGACCGTTTAAGCTTAGCTCAGAATTTCAGGAGTTGCAGTCCAACCTATCTGGAGGGCTCCAGGTTGGGGAAGGCATATGTAAGCGGCTCAAACAGGGCATTCCACACTTTTTCTATCCCTCCCCCATTGTTCAATTTTTCTTTTCCAACTAATGCTTGCCATTCCAGGCTCTTGGAGTCCACTGAGCATGAACAATTGAGGGGGGGAGGGTTCTTTGGACTGCTGCAAACCTTCTTGCAAGCATGCTGATGCCCCGTTCTTAAGAACGTAGGAAGAGGCCTGCTGGATCAAACCAAAAGTATCTAGCTCAGCGTTCTGTTTCCCATAGTGGCCAACCAGATACCCCAATGGAAAGCCTGCAAGCAGGACATGAATGAAACAGCCCTCCCCTGCACTTTCCCTTTTGTAATAACAGTCCATGGTTTAATTAACCCATGGGTTGTTGGCTTACCCATAATTAACCCATGATTTGGCTGCCAGACAATCAAGAAACTCATGGTTGTTGTTTTCAATTTCTGGGTTGATTGGCTCCTTCTCCCTTCACCCACTCTCTCCCTGTATCCCATATAGGTTTGCTTCACTGTAGTACTAGCATATAGAGTGACTGATGTGTTTTTCCCCCTACCCTTCTTGCCCACTGCCTCTGTAGCCTGCAAAACAGCCCATGAACAGCCCACAGTTTTTGGTTCATATGTAATGACAACCCATGGTTTAAACAACTTACAGTTCACAACCTAACAAGTCCAGAGACCAATTTGCAGTGTCATCACAGTGGCTTATTTAAGATGCAAAGTGTGCTGGCCGTGTTTTAAATAATGACTGTATGGGCACAGCTTGTAATGTTGTCCTAATTTAGGAGGTATGGCTTGTTGGAGGATTAAACAATGGGTTATTTGAGAGTTGTTTAACTCTCCCCACAAGCCATGCCACCCAGATTCAGATGACACAACAAGCCACGCTGGGACGATTATTCAAATTGTGCCGCAGCTTAAACAAGGCATTGTAGCTTGTTTGTTGCAATAATCATGTGAACTAGGTCATGGGTTCTCACTTAACCCATCATGCTGGGTTCACACAAGAAAACAACCCATAGCAGGGGTTGTTTGATTGTGACTTGTCGTGCTGGGGCAATTCGCACATCTTCAACAGGTTGCCCTGCATATTCAGCCAGTTCCTGCTCTCCTGCCGCAGGTGGGAAATTGATAGACACGCAGTCACTCTGTTCAGGAAACAAACAAACCAAGTCCTGCTCCGGAAGTGATGTTTCGACACCCCTCCCTGTCTCAGCCAACCTTGGTAGAACTGTACTTTTCAGCACAAGACCCTCTTTGGGTAGAGGGGAGCCGGTACGGGTGACAGAGCACATCTCAAGATCCCCTATCGTGTGGCACAAGAGCTGCTGCTCCTCTTCCTGGGAAAGTTGCCATGCCTAGGCTGACCAGATAAAATCCAGGTCAGGGCTCATGTAACTTTAACAGTTGTAGAGAAAAGGGAATTTCAGCCAGTGTCATTTGTATACAATTAGTTCCTGGTGGAATTCCCTCTTCATCACAACAGTTAAAGGTGCAGGCACTATACTAGAGTGACCATATACAAAAGAAAGCAGGGCCCCTGCAACTTTAACAGTTGTGATGAAGAGGGAATTTCACCAGGAACTAATTGCATACAAATGACACTGGCTGAAATTCCCTTTTCTCTACAACTGTTAAAGTTACATGAGCCCTGACCTGGATTTTATCTGGTCACCCTAGCCATGCCAGTACCCTCAGAAGAATGGCAGGATGGCATTGTCCTTGGGATGCTTGGAAGGGTGATGCCCTATGACTAGCAGGCTGCACCGATTCTAGACGGAGAGGCGGGTAAGAAATAAATAGTTATTATTATTATTATCGTTATTATGTGTTAGCAGCAGCCTTTCCTGAAACTGTTCCAAGACAGCGGGTCCCAGACGCTTAGCTTCCTATTTGTATGGCCCCACACAGCAGCTTTTGCCTCTTCCTGCTTGGGTTGAATTTCAGCAACATGCTCAAGTGTCCCTAGTTGGCCTACAGACCTGTGACCCACAGGTGCATGATGCGCTGCTTCAGCCTGTGGTTCTAGGTGTGCGCTTCCCAGAGCCTATAGCGGTACCAGAATGTGTCCAGCCACAACCACAGTTGAAAATGCACCACCTGTGCAGCCAGGATATTGCAGTGGGCTAATAAGCAGGCCGGAATGGAAGAAGACGCACGCGCACCCAGAGACGGGAGGCAGTTCCAAGTAACCCCCCTTCCCAATCCAAACTGATACTTTTCAGCACAAAGTCTGTCCTTCCTTCCCTTTCATCTGCTGTCTTTCCCCCACCATACTAACAGTTAAGTAGCAGAGTGCTGGAGTGCGGAAACGGGAATGAAAGGAGTTGGTGAGGTTTCATTTCCAGGAGACGTTTAGCTAGTTCTGTGTAACGAAGTTGCAAGTGCAGCCCACCTAGTTGAGGTCAACAGGGGAGTGGGGGAAGATCAGTCATATGTTCACTTTCATTGGGGCTAGAAGAGCCATGGGGCTAGCAAGTGCACATGTGAAGCCATTGCCCCCCCATCCATAGAAGAAGCCAACATATGAAGTGGAGAGGTGGGGTCTCTAGGTGTTAAATCAGGCACGGTAGTGGTGATGGGTGATTATATGTATCATGCTGTTAGTGCAGAAATAACCGTGTGCTTTTTCTTTTGTCCCCCTGCCTTTCCCCACCCCCCCACCCCTTGTCATCTGCCCTCCTTAGTACGACTCTTCAAGAGTCGGTACAGTCCGCTTTGCAGATATCTCTATCAAAATGAACATAGAGCCCACGGGATGCACCGAGATTTGCCTGCTGTGGGTTGTAGATTGCTTAGACTAGAGAGCACAGTATTCAAGCCCTGTCGGCGCAGGCACGAGGGAGACTAGAGAGCCGCCTTAATTTCTCAGCGTACAGCTCCAGCAAAACAGTAGTAGCCTTGGGAAGCCATGGGGATGCAATGGCAGAGATCCAGAGTAACTACCTCTTAATGGCTGTTAATGCCAGGGAAGTCAGTGGGACCAAGTAGGCAGAGGAAACAGATCTACCGTCCAGCTCTTTAGCATCCTTCCCACCTCCTCTCCCTGTTCCTCCACGCCTTCCCCACCCACAGCTGGCGTCCACTTGCTCCTCCTCCACCCAAAGCTGCCTGCCCTGCCAGGCACTGCAACTCACGTCTCAAATATCAAAGCCTGAGAAGCAGGTATGGCTGACAACGCTGCTGTTGTGGCAGCCATGTGCACAAGTCTGCAGTGCATCATCGAGTACCGTGACTCTGCGGAGGAGCTGTTCCAGTGGCGCTTGAAGTGCCGTGCAGCAGCTGTTGAAGCCTTGGAGCAACACCTCAAAACGGTTGGGGCAGCGGAGGAGGCGGTGGTGCGCTTCGAAAGAGACCGGCTCCGTGACCACATGCGAAGCCTGACGCGGATGCGCCGGAGAATATCCGCTGCGGTCAAGCAGGCACGGGAGGCGGTGGCGGCCATCGTTATGGCTGAGCACCTGAACACAGACCTGTGCTTGACGCGCCGCTGGTCCCTGCCGCGCACGGAAGCTGTGTGGGCCTCTATGATCGAGCTGGACGGTTGGGACGATGCGCGTTTCCGTGGAAGTTTCCGGATGTCGCGGAAAACATTTGACACCATCGCTGACGAAATTAGCCCAATAATCCAGAAGCAAAACACAGTAATGCGCCGGGCTGTGCCAGTAAAGAAGAGGTTAGCGCTGACACTGTACAAATTGGCATTTAACCTGGGCTACCTTCCGCTTAGCACCACCTTCGGAGTTGGGAAATCAACAGCCTGTGAAATCTTCAGAGAAACCGTGCGAGCCCTGAACAAGCTGTATCTGGCTGACGTCATCAAGGTGGGTGATGAGAAAAACAATATCCAAGGCTTTTGTGAGCTTGGATTTCCTCATGCAGGGGGTGCCCTTGATTCATCCTATGTAAGAATCCTTGCTCCAGAGGGGAGGGGACCGGAGTACTACAACCGAAAATGCTTCTACAGCATGGCTTTGCAAGCAGTGGTAGACGCAAAGGGTCGGTTCATGGATGTGTACGCTTGCATTTCTGGGAAAAGTCATGACTCAGCTGTCTTTTGGAACTCACCAGTGGCAGGTAAGCTGGCCACGGGCACATTCTTCACCGCCGCTCCTGTAACAGTCAATGGAGTCCCAGTGTCCCCTCTCCTCCTGGGCGACCCGGCTCTTTCGCTCCGACCTTGGCTCATGGCGCCGTACCGCTCTCCAAGTACGCCCAAAGAAAAAAACTTCAACTACTATCACAACCGAGCAAGACTACCAGGGGAGAGAGCGTTTGGGCGATTAAAGTCACGGTGGTGCTCCCTTTACACGGTTTTGGATGTTGAGGAAGACCTTGTACCAGATGTTATCATCGTGTGCTGCATCCTTCACAACATCTGCGAGTCGAGGGGGGACGTGATCTTGGAGGAGAACCCGGACCTTCCTGGGCCGGAGGCTGAGAATGACGCCGTCCCCATTGACCCGCAGAGACAGCAGCCGGCTCCACCTCCGCTGAGTCCGCGCTCGGAAGCAGCGTTGCATCGTGAAACGCGTGCGATACGAACAGCTATAGCTGACTTCATCTGGGACCATTACCCACACGTTATCCGTAGCTAAGTCCTGTGTGTTCATGCGCATGGCCAATTGGTGCTTTATTTCCCCCCACCCCCTCACCCAAATGAAGTGTTTGCCTGTCTCCTATATAACCAGAACAACCTTTTAGTAAAATGTATTGTGTAATCCATGTCAGATGTGTTTTTTGTTAAAAATATACGAGGGGAGCCTTTGTCCGCAAGTTCTTCAAAAGGGAAAGGCAACAGACAGACCGGCAGGGGGGGATGGTGGGTTTGAACAGAACACATTGTACCTTTGTCTCTGACCACTCCTTCTGACAACTGACTAGTCTCCAAGGAGTACTGCATTTCTAGAGATGTGGCAGGAGCTCACCTTTTGAAAGGCTTTGCATGGGAACTTGAGCAATTGGCCACAAGTAGGGTGGAGAGGAGGATGTTTAGGGTGACCCTATGGAAAGGAGGACCGGGCTCCTGTATCTTTAACAGTTGTATAGAAAAAGGAATTTCAGCAGGTGTCATTGTTATGTATGCAGCACCTGGGGAAATCCCCTCTTCATCGCAACAGTTAAAGCTGCATTACATCTCAACACAAAAGGATAGAAGTTGAATCTCTAAGGATTGCCTGGCAGGTCTTGATCGTGGCCTCTCCACGTCACGCATTTATGATCCTCATATAAATTTGAGTTCGGGATGGGCTGTGTCTGGAACCAGCGTGACATTTGCTGTTGGGGTTGGAGGCAGATGAGGAAATCGACATTAGCTGGGAGATGAGCTTGCGTATTGAGTCTGGCAACCCCCAAATGCAGTACATGGAAGTCATGTTGACTGGAGGATGCTCCTTTCCTGGGTGACCATATGGAAAGGAGGACAGTTGTATAGAAAAGGGAATTTCAGCAGGTGTCATTTGTATGCATGCAGCACAGCACCTGGTGAAATTCCCTCTTCATCACAACAGTTAAAGCTGTAGGAGCTATACTAGAGTGACAAAAGAGGCCAGGGCTCCTGAAGCTTTAACTGTTAAAGATACAGGAAGCCTGTCCTTTCCATTTGGTCACCCTAAGGGTGTTGGAATACCAGGAAGTAATGGAGTGGTGGGCTCTTTGATGTGCTCAAAGCGCCTTGGTAAAATTGGGGTGGAGCTGTAGAAGAGGGGCAGAGCGGGGCAGGAAGGAAGCATCGCAGCAGCAGCAGGAGGAAGTGCAGGTAAACGAGGGGCTTGTCCAGCCAGCATGGCGGTGCAAGCACAATCAAGTCCCCCAGCTACTTTCAGCACCATTTGCTAGCAGCAAGGATGGATGTTTTACTGTTGACACAAGGCTTCTAAGGGAAGTGGGCGGTGGAAGGGTTTTATCACAATAGTTCAAGCATTCCCAGGAGCAGCTGAAGGTTAGTATATAGCCAGAATACACCGAGCGGCTCAATAGCGAAGAGGCTGGTGACAACGTGAAGCCTTGCCAGTAGTTGCCCACCCTTTAGGGTTGCAAAGACTCCAGGGATACATGCTGTGAGTGGGCAAGGAGGGTGGAAAGGAAACAAACCCATGATCTGGGCAAACAAGCTGGACAGCGCTTGATCATCTGGCTGCTGTACCATGGGTTAAACTATGGGCCAGAAAAAGCCACCATGGGTTAATGAGAGCATGGGCTTTCATGACATGTGAACTTCCCCACTACGCCTGAACATGGAGCCTCTGTTGAGCCATCATGGCTAATTGCTGTTTATAATGGAACAGTCCTCCATCAGTTTTTTCTAATCCAGTTTTAAAGCCTACTGTTTGTTGGTGCGAGACAGTTACCTCAGGCAGCCAATCATGAAAGGGCATCAAATTGTTCATTATTTACTATATTGTGTATTTAGTGGTAGGGAGGAGGGGAAGGAGCTTATGAGACTTCCTGCCTAAGGAGACAAAATAAGCAGGTTCAGACATAACGCAAGACAATTCCTGGGTTGCTTAACCCAGGAATTGTGGGAGGAGTGCATAGGGTTAATTCTGTGTTTAACCATAAGTGGTCCAGAGTTTCCAGCTTTGGACATCATAAAAAACATTTTGGGTTAATTAAAACTGGAAATGACTTTTGTGTAGAGGAGGGGGTGTCTTCATTGGAAATGGCTCTTGTGTTTGGCAATTCCTGGGTTAAACAACCCAGGAATTGCTCTGTGCTGCATACAAACCAGGTAAATAACTTGGCTAACCTCTGGTACTGTGCATTTTGACATTGCACAATATCTTTGGCCAGCCCTGACTAGAGACACAGTGATGAGAATTGTTCTCCTGTCCTTTTGCTCACCAACATTAACGTAACTTCCTTTTCTTCTCCCCACTCCTCAATATTACGGACACAGGTTTTGGCTTTGTCAGAATTTCCCAAAGGGGTTTCCACTGGTAAGCGTGGATCAAGGAAGAGAATTTCAGAAAAAAAGTTCAGCTAAACAGATTTGAACTTCTCAAAAGTACAAACTTTTACTTAGCACATGAAAATAGCTAATCACCAAAAAGATAAGCGTGAGAGAGATTTGTATTGAACATCGGAGCAAAGAATAAATGAATGCATCCTTGATTTCTTGTTCTTTATTTTCCCTAATAGATTTTAAAGTCAGAGGCCTTTATAATTACTGTCCCTTGGTTGGATTTTGAGGCATCCACATGATGGACCGTGTCCACCACACTTCATAGGCCAAGATCCCACCAAGCTGGGTATCTTCTCCCCACATAGGGATTGCCTTCTCAATATGTCTTTTTGTGAGGCCCCTTCCCTTTGGCTGATACGCCAGCTGCGCCCCTTCCTAGAGTTGGAAGACCTAAAAATGGTAGTGCACATGCTGGTAACTTTGAGGCTTGACTTCTGCAATGCGCTGTACATAGGGCTACCTCTGCGCCCAGTCCGGAAACTTCAACTAGTTCAAAATATGGCAGCCAGGTTGTTCACCAGTACATCTAGGGGTGACCACATTACACTACCTTTAAAATCGCTCCACTGGCTGCCAATTAGTTTCCGGGCGAAGTACAAAGTGTTGGTTATAACCTTTAAAGCCCTACATGGTTTGGGTCCAGGTTACCTGTGGGATCGCCTTCTCCCGTACAATCTGCCCCGCACGGTCAAGTCCTCTGGGAAGAACTTACTACAGTCAGCCAAGGCTAGGCTGACAACTGTTACCCAGAGGACCTTCTCTTCTGCTGCTCCCAGACTGTGGAATGACCTGCCGGAGGAGACTCGTCAACTTAACAGTCTTTTAGAATTTAAGAAAGCTATAAAGACTGGTCTTTTCTGGCAGGCATATCCAGTGGAATTTTATAATGTTTTTAGGATGTTTTATTGCTATTTTAATAATGTTTGCCATGTTTTTAATCAGTTTTATGTATTTTATTGTGTTTTATATTTACTGTTCCCCGCTTCGATCCAAACGGAGAGGTGGGTAAGAAATAAATATTATTATTATTATTTTCTTTCCATGATTTGAAAGGAAGTTTAGAAAGTTCAGTGACAGGCACTTCCTAGATCTTCCTTCCTAGTGACTCTCCTTCTTTCTCCAGGGAGAGTCATTGAATATCAATACCCTGGGGGAATCTGGTATCCATAGGTATTTATCTTAGCTAGCTAATTGCACAGCAATAGTTCTACACAGAAAGGCTGATTTAGGTTTACCAAAAAAGCCAGCTGCACCAATGGTATAATTCCCAACGTGTTTCAAGATCTTCCTCTTTATCGAGGGCAACTGAAACATATAATACAAAGGAATCTTTAAAAATGAAGTTACGTGTCTTAAGAAAATACCAACAATTATAAACAATTATAAAATATGATTCTTACACGCTAACATACAAGACACCACTGTTTCAGTTGTTACAAAATAATTCATGACTCAAAGCTTACTTGATTTCTTCAGAAATGTAATAAATAAACTTCCAAATAGTGCTCAGAACTTTTGGTTTCTAACTCGCTGATGGAAGACTAAATACAGCTGACTTCCCAAAGTATGTATAAAGGGTTTCTCTTAGCCAGCCCTTTCCTACGAAGTGAATTAGATTACTCAGTCTCAACTGTTAAAGAAACAGAACTTAAACCAATTCTGCTATCGCTTAGGGCTCAATCTTTTTGTTTACTCACTGGGTGTTTGTAAACCTCTGAGCCAGGAGGCTTGCAAGTATCCAATTGAGAGTATGAGGTGCTCTGCATTTTAGCTAGCCGGGCATTTCAGGAAAGAAAGGAGGCTGGAAATGGCTGGAGATAGCTTTTATCTAGGGTGACCATATGGAAAGGAGAACAGGGCTCCTGTATCTTTAACAATTGAATAGAAAATGGGATTTCAGCAGGTGTCATTTATATGCATGCAGCACCTGGTGAAATTCCCTCTTTGTCACAACTGTTAAAGCTGCAGGAGCCCTGCCCTTGTGACAAATACAAAATTCTATGCCTTCCCCCAACTCTGTCTAGGTGCTGTAGGATTGCTCACCCTGTGTTTTAATGGAAGAAGGTCCAATATATATATTTTCTGAAACCACAACAACCAGTTAAAAAAGTCAAACTATAATCAGTATACTGTGAGAATGAATGTCCTAAAATTACTGTTAAGAACATAAAAAGAGCCATGCAGGATCAGACTAAGGGTTCATCTAGTCCAACACTCTGTTCACCCAGTGGCCAACCAGCTGTCAACCAGGAACCCACAAGCAGGACATGGGTGCAACAGCACCCTCTCACCCATGTTCCCCAGCAACTGGTGTTTATAGGCTTACTGCCTCTGATACTGGATATCACCGAAGGCTGGGGTAAGTAGATGTTCATTGGAATCTAATTCATTGCTATTTTCTTAAGATATATAACTTACTTTTTAAAGATACATTTGTATGAAATGTTTCAGTTGCCCTTGACAAAGTGAAGAATCTCAAAATGTATCTGGAATTATGACGCTGGTGCGGTTGTCGTTTCTTTGGTTTTCCCTTTTAACAGATTTTTTTAAAACCCTCATCAGGTTTTTTTTTTCTAGTTTAGGTTAAACTCTGAGTAAAACCAGAGGCCAGACTAGGAATTTCTCAACGAAACAAATATGCAAATACAACATTGGGGTGCAGAGTCGTTTCACTACACCTTGTATTTTTTTAGGTGTATATTCCCGGAAATATAGATCAGTACATTTGCACAGCTTGGATCAGCAGAGTCTCGGGAAAAGATACACCACTTTCCTATTTTCATATTCATTCTAGATTAAATTCAGTTATCTTCATTAGTACACAATGTACCGTTAATCCTACATTTTGTAGAATTGGGTTGTTTTTTCTTGCCCTTAAGCAGGCTTTCTAATTCACAGACTAAGCTTGATCTTCCAGCCTTAACATAGGCTAACCAAATGAAAAGGAGGACAGGGCTCATGTAACTTTAACAGTTGTAGAGAAAAGGGAATTTCAGCCAGTGTCATTTGTATGCAATTAGTTCCTGGTGAAATTCCCTCTTCATCACAACAGTTAAAGCTGCAGGCACTATACTAGAGTGACCATATACAAAAGAAGGCAGGGCCCCTGCAACTTTAACAGTTGTGATGAAGAGGGAATTTCACCAGGAAATAATTGCAAACAAATGACACTGGTTGAAATTCCCTTTTCTCTACAATTGTTAAAATTACATGAGCCCTGTCCTCCTTTTTATATGGTCAGCCTACTTAACAATACTGGTTCTAAACTCTGATCTGTAGTGGAGGAGAGAGAGATCACATCAAAACACAGTTTGGGGGTGAGAACAGAAGAATTAAATCCAAAACTGTTTGGAAGGAAAATTTCTGGATGCAAACCATCTGTGTTCCTTCTGGCACCCCAGATGGTCAAAATCTCTTTCCTGAGCACTGTTACTGTTTTTTTCTCTCCTGAACAGAGGCTGCAGATATGATGGAACTAGAGAAGGAATGCTGAACTCTAGATCTCCAGGATTTGGCGAATAAGACTTGCCCAGAGGCGAACTCAGGTAAAGGATGGATGCCTAGAGAATTTGTTATTATAGCTAAGGAAGTGTGACTTGGAATGAAATGTTGGAGTGTGATTTTATTTTTAAACATGTTTGCGGCCCTTTAAAAGGCTCCTGTAGAATATTCAGTTGTTCACTCCTCATGGCTTGTAAGTTCTTAAAAGACTTCGAAGGAATTATTGCTGGGCTCATGGTGGGATGGGAAGCCAGTTTATGGGTTAGAGAAGAAACGTTGCATAGTCTGAAGAAGAGGGATAGCTTTTGCTTACATATCATAGTTTGGCTGAGCGAACCGAGAACTTGAGGCTTGATAGTAGTGGTGGATGTCAACTAGTACACTTCAACCTCCAGAGAACTAACCGAGAACCCAGCTCATTCAAAAATATGATATAGGCCCTGTGGTAACTGTTCAGAAGACACCTTAAACCACGGTGGCCAAGGCGTTTTTGTTAACAAAACACCCTTAACCACTGTGGTTAAGGTGTCTCCTGAACAGGGCCTATACCATGTTTCTCGATTAGTTCTCTGGAGGTTGAAGTGTACTAGTTGACATCCACCACTACTATCAAGCCTCACCTGCTCTCCTTATGTCCTTCTCTTGATCAGGGTATCCTATTATGACCATAAAAGTGAAAGAGGAGGAGGAAAATCTATGGGTACCAAATAATCAGGACTCTGAGGAAAACGAGACCTTTGTACAGAAACCCTTCAGGAACCGGGCCTACCAAAATACATCCACACCAACATCCAGAAAGCAGTCATACTTAAAACATGCTCAATTGTCAGGAAATTCCTGAATCTGTAAAAGACAGCATGACTTGGCAAAGCCCATCATGTCCGTCTAGAAAAACCGCCACGAGCGAGAAAGAGATGAAATTAATAATAATAATAATAATAATAATAATACAGATGCATGCATGTAGGCCTCTTCACACAGTGCATGCACCACATGGAGGGGCCCCCTCTGCTATCTGCAGTGCCACCTTCTCCCCCTCACATGTGCTGGATGCACATGCTGAATGCGCCACAATCGGGGGCTTGGCCAGCAGGCACATGAACTACAATCCCACGATTCCTTCACACGTGTTGGTTGTTCACACGGAGGGAGTCAAATGAATACCGCTCCTGTGTATATCAGAGGCTTCATTCAATGTGACTGAGTTGGTTTCTTTTGCGCCCAGCAGGATTTTCCGATCTCAAGCCCGAGTTGAGCCCCAAAAATAAGGGAGGGGAAGAGACTTTGATTCCGGAACAAAAGATCACAGAAGAAAACGAGGCTCGACCCCACACCTCTGGTGAGTCATCTCACTTGAAACCCATTAGGTCTTGGGGGAAACTAGGGTTTCCACCAAAACTAAGCTGCCAGCGTTTACTTTTTGCATTGAAAAGGGTTTCCTGATGCAATGGTAAGGATGGAAGAAGGCGAACCAGCGGTCCCTCTGCTCCTGAAGTCTCTGGGACAAGCCAAGCTGTCGGAGCTCCCTGCTCGGGTAAGAGATGGGTTTGACTCTTAAATCGGTGCACAGATGGATTTGTTCTGAATCTGAGGCATACACTTCGGTATATACATCACAGCTTGGTTTTTCACACTTTCCCCCGGAAACATCTAAGGTTTGAATATTCTTGGAAATATGGTGACAGGGTGGAGAAATGTTTGCTTTGGCATTTGAGGGAGTAGTGCTATTTTTATTAATTCCCCATGTGGTGTGTGGGAGGCCTCCAAACTGTGTGGGAGACCCAAGAGGAGGAGAACAGAGCAACAACAGAAGCAGGGACCTGCAGCAAAATGTTGCAGTATCTGCCCAGGTCGTAAGAGAGATGCTCCAGCTCATAGTTCCAGCCAGCCTGAAATAGGAACCCTGCTCAGGCATCACAGAATCATAGAATCGTAGATTTGGGAGGGGCCTATAAGGTCATCGAGCCCAACGCCCTGCTCAATGCAGAAATCCACCTTAAAGCACACCTGACAGATGGTTGTCCAGCTGCCTCTTGAAGGCCTCTAGGGTGGGAGAACTCACCACCTGCCTAGGCTATTGGTTCCATTGTCGTACTGCTCTAACAGTCAGGAAGTTTTTCCTGATGTCCAGCCAGAATCTGGCTTCCTGTCACTTGAGCCCATTATTCCGCATCCTGCACTCTGGGATCATTGAGAAGAGATCCTGGCCCTCCTCTGTGTGGCAACCTTTCAAGTATTTGAAGAGTGCTATCATGTTTCCCCTCTGTCTTCTCTTCTCCAGCCTAAACATGCCCAGTTCTTCTTTGTGGTCTCTGTGCATCACACACTATGGGCTTGTGCCGGCACCGAGCCCCAATTCGGAAGCTTCTAAAGCCTAGACTTTTTGGCGGGAACCCCTCCCCCCTCCATTGCGCATGCTCGGGGTTCCCGCCTACCTCAGTTCTTTTTCGACCGCCGTGCAGCTTGCCTCGCGGAAGTCTTCTCCATCGTTTTTCTCAACAAAATCGTTCATAGATACTCTTGTTAGCTTAGACTTCTCTCAGTTTCTCTTTCTTTCGTCTTTCTCCTCTTCTTTGCTAAAAAAACAAACAAAAAAAAACAACTTTCAGTATTGATATTATTCTTCCTATTCTAGCCTTCTATCTATCGTTAACTTCCCGTAGCGTCAATAGCAGCTCCGTGGGTGTGGGACGCTATCCCCAACCCACTCGGACGTGTTCGACCGTCTCCCTCGGACGTGATCGCCAGGCGGACGGGAATGGGGCAGAACGCTTTATTTAAGACCTGCTCCTCATGCAGCGCAAAATTAACATTGTCCGATGGCCGCTCCCGCTGCTTACTATGCCTCGGGGAGGCTCATGTCGTGGATGCCTGTACCCACTGCAGGGGGTTTTCCTGACAAACAACAAAGAATAGGGCTGATCGCCTCCGGACTCTCTTGTGGAAAAAAGCCCTGGAAACGGTGGATCCGCCGACCTCGGTCGTGCCGGCCCCGACTCCTGAAAAGTCTTCGGCGGAACGCGCAAAAAAGCGCACCGCAGCCAAACTCCCCTCGGCATCAGAGGCCGAAAAGCCAAAAAAGCCGAAGAAAGCTCACCCTCCAACAGAGGTGCCAAAGAAACACCGAGAGAAGACGAGGCACAGCAACCTCGTCGGCGCCACCCTGACCGGGATCGGCATCGGCACCCAACAGGTCACCGGTACCGATGGGGCAGGCCTTGTCGTCGCCATCAGCTTCGGTCTCTATCCCGCCGATACCATATGCCTCGGTACCGAAGCGGCCGTCGATACCGACCAAATCGGTACCGACCCCTCTGAACCTCACGTTCGACACCGTAGGCTCCTCGCCGACACCATGGAAGACGCATATCCGACCTCGGGCAGTCCCCAGACACGACTCGCCCCTCTCCATGGGCTCACCCTACTCGTTACCGAGAACCACACCGGCAGAACATCGGTACCGGCCCCACTCCCCGACACCATCCCAGGATTGGGATTGCCTGTCAGAGCACTCTGTCCGTTCATGGACCTCCCGATCGAGCAGGGGCGAATGTGCCAAGCAGGCATACCTGTTCGATCCCTATACCGGCAAAAGACTCAATGCGGCGGGGGAATTTCTTCCTCCTTTGCCTCCGCGGTTGCCACCGTCTTCTACCGTCGATGCTCCGCCCGTCGACGCCCCGACACTGTCCGTCGCCGTCTCGGTACCGGGCCTGGAACTACTCGACGTCCCCACTCCGGCATCGCCACAATCTGTGGACGACTATGCCTCAGATTCTTCCTCATCACTGGATGCTCCTCCGTCGGTACCGTCTCCGGACAATACTGTCGGTACCGGGGCTCGGACATCCTCGGTACCTTCCCTGAGCAAATGGTTAGGATGGCGGACTCGCTAGGTATTGAGCTCAAACAACCAGCAGAGGCTTGCGCTGATAACATCTACGATGTAATGTACCCTGATATTCCAGCCTCGCCGGCTCTGCCTTTTATACCTACACTGCTACAGACCGCCCAAGACTCCTGGAGAAATCCAGCCACAATGGGCTCAGTTTCGAAGCGTCTAGACTCCCTATACAAAACTCAAGAAAAGGACGTCGGTTTTCTATTCCAGCACCCTAAGCCTAACTCCGTCATTGTTGAGTTGGCTCAGGGAAGAACCTCTAAGTCTCATTCTGCACCCACAGACAAGGAGGGACGAAAACTTGATTCATTTTGCCGCCGGATTTATTCTTCATCTGCTTTATCGCTCAAAATTTCTAACTATCAGGCCATGATGGCCAGATATCACTTATTTATCTGGGACAAAATTTCCTCACTTCACGCCCACCTTCCTGATGTTATCAAGCAAGCGGTGCAAATTTTCCAGAACGAAGCAGTGGCATTGGCTAAACAACAGTTGACAGACAACAGCGCGCCACCAAGTAGACTCCGTCTCGAAGTCTATGGTTGGCGCCATAGCGCTCCGCCGCCATGCGTGGCTCAGGTCCTCTAATTTACCCCAAGAGTCGAAGGCAAGAGCTGAGGATTTACCCTTCGATGGCAACGGCCTTTTTCATGCTTCAACAGATGAAAAAATGGACACAATATATAAAGCGAAAACTACTGCTAAGAAGATGGGGTTTTATGCACCATCTCTACCCTACTCTTCTCGGTCACGCAGATGGGGCCGTCAGCAGTACTATCCCCCCCGCCAGTCGTTGGGTCGTCAGCAACAACAGCACCAGCACTACCAGGCCACTTCACAACCTGCCTTCCAGCCCAGAAAGGGATACCAATCGGGCCACTTCCGACAGGGCCGCTCCAGGCAAGAGGTGCCACAAAAACAGCGCCTTTGACTGCCTGACACCGAACTTCAACCACCGTCTGCTACATTTCCTCCCAGCCTGGACCCAAATAACATCGGACCAATGGGGCCTCAACATCATACGGCACGGCTATCGGATGGAATTCACTGAAACTCCCCCAACAGGAAGGCTCAAAATTACACCACCTTCAGCCATTCTTCACCAAGAGGTTTCTACCCTCCTCCAGAAGGGGGCAATTCTTCTGGTCCATTCTGCCGCGCTCCGGGACGGATTCTATTCCCGTTACTTCACAGTCCCAAAGCGCAACGGAGATCTCCACCCCATCATGGACCTGAGAGCCCTCAACAAATTCATAGTGACCAAGAAGTTTCGCATGGTTACTCTCACCCTCATCCTTCCCCTGCTTCGCCACCGTCAATGGTTCTCACTCATCAACCTGAAGGATGCATATTTTCATGTTTCCATCCACAACGTGCACCACCGCTTCCTCAGGTTTGTGGTAGGTGGCCTGGCGTATCAGTTTACCGTCCTCCCCTTTGGACTCAAGACCACGCCACGAGTATTCACAAAGTGCATGGCTGCAGTGTGAGCTTTTCTCAGAACGTTGGGCATAGAATTGTACCCGTACCTCGACGACTGGCTGATCGTCTCTCCAACATGCGCTCAAGCGATCTGAGACGTAGCCACCACAACGGCTCTACTCCAACGCCTGGGACTCGTTGTCAACTACGAGAAGTCCCATCTTGCACCAACGCGTACTATTCAATTCATTGGGGTTTGTCTAGATTCGACTATGGAGAGGGCAACCCTCCCATGCGATCGCATAAAAGCAATCTGCAACCTGTCTCGCGTGCTTTGCAGTTCTGCAACAGTTCCAATACGACTCATCCAGAGGCTGCTGGGACTCATGGCGTCCTCCGTGTATGTGGTTCGCTGGGCACGCCTCCACATGAGGCCGCTCCAACAATTCCTCGTCATGAATTGCGACCCCTGCGAGACCTCCAGATACAAGAGAATTCATCTGCCACATACTCTACGTTCCTCTCTTCAATGGTGCCTGCCATTCACGGACCCTCCTCCAACAAGAACTCTGACCTCCAACGCTTCCACAGAAGGTTGGGGCACGCACTGCGACCACTTAACAATTCAAGGGAGGTGGTCGGCAAACGATCAAGAGCTTCACATAAACATCCTAGAACTACTTGCAGTCCAAAAGGCCCTCCATGCGTTCAGATTGTACCTCACAGGACACCATGTCCAAGTGGAAACGGACAACACCACAATAGTTTGGTACTTGAACAAAGAAGGAGGCACTCAGTCCCCAGATCTACTGCACTTAACGCTACGGATCTTCCACTGGGCAATCAGGCATCGCATTCTCCTCTCTGCCATTGACATTGCCGGAAAGGACAACATCCAGGCAGATCTCCTCAGCCGCCAGTTTCGGGACACCCACGAATGGTCGCTTTCACGGGACGTCCTGAACCTTCTTTTCAACAAGTGGGGAGTACCATCCATAGACTTGTTCGCAACCGAAAAAAATGCCGTTTGCCCCAGATTCTGCACAAGAGCAGGACTAGGGATGCACTCTCTAGGGGATACATTCAGCACTCCCTGGGAGATCGGCATGGCTTATGCCTTCCCTCCGTTTCCGCTACTAACCAAGGTAGTAGCCAAACTAGCCTACGACTCAACAAGCGCCATCTTAATAGCGCCATGGTGGCCCCGCCAAGCGTGGTTCACCCCCTTATACCACTTGTCCAGAGGGGAATTTCTACGTCTTCCAACAACACCAGACCTAATCTCCAAGGAACAAGGCCTAATCCTGCACCCGGACTTACCCCAGCTCAAGCTCACAGCATGGCGAATCCGGCACTCTGGCGAGATCTAACGTTGCCTCCCTCGGTGCAGGCAATCCTCCTGGAGGCTAGACGGCCCTTTACGCGGGAGTCCTATAACAGAAAATGGAACAAATTACATTATTTATGGCCCTTAGACAACAGAACCCGACAACTTGTGATGTCACACACGTTCTCTCCTTCTTGCACTCCTTGCATACAACGGGACTGAAGCCCGCTACAATTAAGTTCTATCTTGCAGCAATATCAACTAGACATGACCTAATACAAGGGTATTCAGTCTTCACTCATCCCTTGGCAAAACAATTTCTCAAGGGCCTGAACAATGTACGGCCTCCATTTCGTTCAATCGTTCCCCAATGGAGCCTTTCAGTAGTCCTCACAGCATTAACGAATAAGCCGTTCGAGCCACTAGCCATGGTCTCTCCAAGACTACTCACTCTTAAGGTAGCCTTTCTGGTCGCGATAACTTCTGCAAGACGGGCCTCAGAGTTATGCGCCCTAATGGCGGATTCTCCATACACTCAATTTTTCCGCGACAAAGTGATTCTTAGGCCAGGACTGTCCTTCCGACCCAAAGTGCTCTCAGACTTCCACATAAACCAGAGCATAGTGCTTCCTACCTTCTTCCAAGCACCGTCGGACCCTCTCAGCTCCAAACTCCATTTGCTCGACGTCCGAAGAGCCCTAGCTTTTTACAAATCAAGAACTGCTGAGTATCGCAACTCAGACTGACTGTTTATCTGCTACGGAGGCAGGACTAAAGGCCAGCTGGTGTCATCCCAACGTTTTGCCAAATGGGTGGTCCAGACAATCTCCATCGCTTATTTAGTAGCGGGTAAGGAACCCCCAGACGGCCTAAAAGCGCATTCTTCTAGGGCGCTCTCCACGTCCACGGCTTTGACCCATGGAGCAGCAATCCCTGACCTGTGCAGAGCAGCCACGTGGTCAAATGCATCGACCTTTGTGTCTCATTATAGACTGGATGTTCAATCCAGAGCAGAATGTTCCTTTGGCAGGACGGTCTTCAATTCTGCAATAAGCCACCAGCGAGTCTACCCTCCACCGGTAAGTGGTTTGCTGATTACTTGCCCATAGTGTGTGATGCACAGAGACCACGAAGAAGAAATGCAGGTTGCTTACCTGTAACCGTAGTTCTTCGAGTGGTCATCTGTGCAGTCACACAACCCTCCCACCGTCCCCTCTAGACCTCGCTATAGGCCTGGTCCATGAGGCTATCGCCATGCATGCTTTTAAGTTTTAAAATGCTTATATATGTACTTTTAAATCCTAGCTTATCTCGTTCGCGAGGCAATTCGGTCTCATAGAACTGAGGTAGGCGGGAACCCCGAGCATGCACGATAGGGCGGTGGGGGGAGGGGTTCCCGCCAAAAAGTCTAGGCTTTAGAAGCTTCCGAATCGGGGCTCGGCGCCAGCGCGAGCCCATAGTGTGTGACTGCACAGATGACCACTCAAAGAACTACGGTTACAGGTAAGCAACCTGCATTTCTTTCAGTCTCTCCTCATAGGGCTTTGTTTCCAGACCCCTCCAGGAAAGGGGGAAAGGAAAAAGGCATCTTGGTGTCCCCCCCTCCCCCCGTACCAGAGTGCTTAATTGATGGACCTGGAGGGAGATTTATGTAGAGAGAATGAGGGACAGTGAAGATATCTAAAAGGATCTCTCCAAACTGGAGGAATGGGCATTAAAATGGCAAATGCAATTCAATGTAAGCAGATGTAATGTGGATGGACACTGAGACAAAAATATCCCAACTTCTCATATACACTGATGAGTTCGGAGATTGTGATGGATAATGTGATGAAAACATTGATCCAGTGTGCAGCTGTCGTGAAAACAGCAAATTCCGTGTTGGGGATCGTTAGGAAAGGGTTTGAAAATAGAACTGCCAGTATTATACTACCCTTTCACAAATCTGTGGTGTGACCACATTGGAATATTGTCTACAGTCTAGTCACTGCACCTGAACAAATATATATTGTAGACGTGGAAAAGGGTTAGGAGAGGACAGCCAAAATGACTAAGAGGCTGGAGCAACTCTTAGGCCTTTTAGCTTAGGAAAAAGACAAGGAAGCAGGGACACGAATCAATAAAAGTATATAGGATTATGCACATTGGGGCGAAAGTGTCCAGTATCTCTCACAATATTAGAGCTCAGTGGAGGTCATCCCATGAAGCTGAATGGTGGGAGATTCAAGAGAAATTAAAAAAAGAAGGAAGTTAAGCCTCTGAGAGAGGGCCTTCTCTCTGGTGGCCCCCCAATTGTGAAACCATCTCCCCGATGAGGCCCGCCTGGCGCCAACGTTGTTAATCTTTTAGGCGCCAGGTCAAGAGTTTCTTCTCTCAGGCATTTAGCAATATCGGATGAGCCTGGGTCTGTTTTTGTTTTTAGGCTTTATAGTGATTTTAAATGTATGTGCATATTGTATGTTTTTTCAATTTTAATTTTTGTATATTGTTTTAAAATGTTTTAATGTTATGCAAACCGCCCAGAGAGCTTCGGCTATGGGACGACATACAAATGTAATAAATAAATAAATAAATAAATAAAATAATGTGCTACCGCAAGATGTAGAGATGGTCACCAACTTGGATGGCTTTAAAAGGGAATTTGAGGGACTCATGGCTGCATATTAATGCCAGTATCAGAGGCGGTATCCCTTTCAGTACCATTTGCTGGGCAACACAATCAGGAGGGTTCTCTTGCGCTGATATGCTGCCTCTGGGCTTCCCACTGGTGCATCTGGTTGGCCATTGTATCAACAGAACCTTTGGCCTGATCCAGCATGGCTCGTCTTCTGTTCTGAACTGTGCCAATAAAACCGAAGCTGGAAAGGGGAAAATAGAGAGGCATCATGTCTTATAGTTCCTAAGCAACTGTGTAACTATATATTATTACTTCTGAGTTAACTGGCGTTGCTCTGTGAGAGGCTTGCATGGCTGATTTCCTCCTCCCCTTTTTCTGAGATCTCTGACTAAACCTTGGCAGTCAAGAGCCTGGTTGAAAACGTATATGCGACTACTTTTACCCCTTGCCTTAAAGTGGCAGAGCTAACATCACCTCCAGTTTCTAGTTGAGTACATTTATTCAAGAACCAAGCAGAGAGAAGTTCAGAAATGATCAGTTGCATTTAAGATGAAATGAATCCTAAAATTAGCTATCCAAAGCTTAATTTCAAATTTTGTGCATATACATTTTATGTTGTCTTTTTGTTGTCTTTTATTTATTTTATGAATTGTTGTAAACCATCCAAAGAGTTTCTGCTGTTGGGCAGTATTGAAATGAAATGATAATAATATAGTTTAATAATAACAATAACGAAACAATCTTGGAAAATGCCGATCATAAAAGATACTGGGACAGAACAATTCATACAGACAAAACAATACCTTGCAACTGACCAGACATAACGGTCATAGACAAAAAAGAAAAACACATGTACCTCACTGACATAGCAATACCTTTTGACAAAAATGTTGTAGAAAAGGAAGAGGAAAAGAGAGAAAAATATACACCACTGGCTATGGCAATCGGAAAATGTCACAATCATCCCATTAGTCACATCAGTCATTGGCATCACATAAAAAAAACTATACAGAAATCTTTCAGAAACTGAGCCTACCAAAATACATCCGCACCAACATCCAGAAAGCAGTCATACTTAAAACATGCTCAATTGTCAGGAAATTCCTGGATCTGTAAAAGACAGCATGACCTGGCAAAGCCCATCATGTCTGTCTAGAAAAACTGCCATGAGCGAGAAAGAGATACAACAACAACAACAATAATAATAATATTAATATTATTAATAATAAGCAAAATATACCCTACGAATAACTTGCCAGAGAGGTGGGGAAGGAAGGCAGCATGCAAGCGGTGAAGGCCTGCCTGGGATTTGGCAGCATGGCTCAGTCTTGACTCTAGAGAGAGGAAGATTTTGCAAACAAAGGTATTTCTGTAGGGGATTGGCAACTCCCCAAGAGGGAATGGAAATTAAAACTGACCGGTCAGTAGACTGAGACCCTGCATTCTCCCGCTGATTCTTGCCCATATTCGAATGTTGAGCCTCAGATGTGGAGTAATGCAAAGTTTGGTACCTACCTTCCTACGTCTGAGCGGGTCCTTTGTTCAAAGGCATGATTTAGCAGGAAGCAGGGTAAAGGAAGTAAATAGTTTATTTGTGTAGCAAAAGCCATTGCAATAAAGGGGGAAAGATTAGGTTTGTCACAGTTCCATCCATCCCTGTTACAGACAATAATATACTTCCGCGTTTGGTTACAGGTGTCTTTGTGTCTGCGCAGCCTATTAGTTGTGTATTCCTCACCTTTACTCTCCCGGTTAATAACCAAGGTAAGTATTGGGGCGTAAAGGGTGGTATAATTCTGTATCCAGTATAAACTACATTTGGGGGGAGGCGGATGACTCACCAATCCAGCCCTCCGTGTGCTGAATAACATAAGGGGGTGGGGCTCCATCCCCTGACCCCGTTTGGTCCTCCAGGCACTGATCTAGCCAGGGACCTAGTTCTGCTGTGCATTCTGGGGAAGGCCTGTGGCCAGCAAATCCAGCTGTTCGAGTGGATTCAGGGCAGACAAAGAAGGATCCTGAGAGGGAAGGGGACTGAGCAGACTTGGTTTTGCTCTGTCCACGTTTTCTGTAGCCAGGGAAAGGCCAGGCGAAATGAAGCAGAGTCCGGTCGGCAGGAGGAGGGGTGGGAGGTGAGGAATCTTTACTTTCCCTCCAATCAGAGAGCTTCGGCTATGGGGCGGTATAGAAATGCAATAAATAAACAAAATAAAGAAATAAACAGCGGGGATCCCCCTCCTCCTCCCCATGTCCCTTGGACAGGGCACACGGAGATCGCTGAAGCCTCTGCTGGTAGTAGGGGGGAAACTGCAGGCCGGATTTGGCCTGTGGTCTGGAGGTTCCCTATCCCTGATCTAAATGACGAGAATGATCAGGGGTCTGGAAGCAAAGCCCTGTGAGGAGAGACTTAAAGAACTGGGCATGTTTAGCCTGGAGAAGAGAAGGTTGAGAGGAGACATGATAGCACTCTTCAAATACTTGAAAGGTTGTCACATAGAGGAGGGCCAGGATCTCTGCTCGGTCATCCCAGAGTGCAGGACACGGAATAATGGGCTCAAGTTACAGGAAGCCAGATTCCGGCTGGACATCGGGAAAAACGTCTTTACTGTTAGAGCAGTACGACAATGGAACCAATGACCTAGGGAGGTGGTGGGCTATCCCACCCCAGAGGCCTTCAAGAGGCAGCTGGACAGCCATCTGTCAGGGATGCTTTAAGGTGGATTCCTGCATTAAGCAGGGGGTTGGATTCAAAGGCCTTACTTATAGGGCCCTTCCAACTCTACTATTCTATGATTCTAGATTAAATATCCCAAACCTAATAGCAGTTTTCGCACTTCTACGTACTGAAGTTGGTGGGGGGTTGTAGTCATTATTAATAATAAACATCTGCACTTCCTAGTGACTGCTACCCCAAAACCACTGGCAATATGCAGAGGCCCACAAACTAAAGGTAAAGTTATGTTTAATATTATTTTGCTATTAATATTTCTATGCTGCCCGTTTTGCCAAAACGCCCCAACAAAAGGAAAAAGGAAGGAGGGCCAGTTGCGAAAAGTCAGCTTAATTAACTAGGACTGAATGTGATGCTCTTACAGTCTTTCAATATCATCCTTCTCCAGTTTGGTGCCCTCCAAATGTGGTGTTGAACTATAACTCCTATCATAGCTGTGCTGGCTTGGGGATGATTGGAGTTGCAGTCCACAACGTATCTGGAGGGCACCAGTTTGGTGAAGACCAATCTACATTATATCTACATTATAATATCTATGTTAGAAAGAAGCACTCGGGGGGGATCCCCACTTTAACTCTGATCAGTGATAATAGTGGGGATCCCTCTCCCCCCCTCCTCCCTATGCCCCTTGAGCAGGGTCCATGGAGGGAGCCCAAACCTATGCAGGTAGTATGAGGAAACTGCAGGCTGGATTTGTCCTGCTGTCTGGAAGTTTGCCATCCCTGATCTCAGAGGTTTTCTACATGAGGCATCTATTGTGAACTCGCTATTCCCTACTTGTTTACAGGTTCTTTAAACAACATTGTGACTCTCCAGTTTTGAGAGCACTTTCGGTGAGGTTTTTTTTTAGACTAGGGAAATGCGGTATTATTTATGAAAGTGAAAGAAAATGCTTTTTCCTCTTGTGCATTTGCCCTATTCACTATAACCGCAGGAAAGGAAACAGACTTTGTGTAGAGCTCAGATCTCAGTTCTGTGACAAACCCAAAAGTCGATACTGTGGATTAATTGCCTTGTGTAGAAAAGCTCTGAATGACATGTTAACTAGTTTTAACATCCCAATCCTAATGATAGGTCTCTAATTTCTTAAGTACTAAAGTTAATGGGGGTTGTAGTTATTATTAATAAGCATCTACACTTCCTAGGTATTGTACAAACAGTAGAAAAGCCACAGAAAAAGCGCAGAGCCTCCAGAGTTAAAGGTAAAGTCACGTTAGTCACGTTTAATATTTTGCTGTTATTAATATTTCTATACTGTGCTTTTTGCCAAAATGCCCCAAAGAAAGGAAAAGGAAATCCAGATAAATGAATCAGAACTGAATTCAGTGCTGTCACAGACTGAGGTCAGACTACACGATAACCCACACCCAAGATTTGAGTGTGGGTTGTTGTTGAAACATGAGTTATCGTGTTGTCTGAATCCAGCCGTGCTAACAAACCATGGTTGGTTAACCATGAACAATCCATGAAGAGAACCTATGGCTTATTGTTGGACTGCGAACTATGAGGTATTTGTGGTTACAAACCAGGAATTTTGTTAGACCCATGGCACGTAGAGAACTGGGTCACATGTAACGACAAACTATGATTTAATTAACCATGGTTTGTTGAATAATGGATTTTCATTATGTGTGAACCTGGAACAATGGGATAACTATGGGCTGTTAACCACAAACAACTCATAAAGAGACCCCGTGGCTTGTTGGGTTGTGAATTGAGGGTTGTTTAAACCATGCGTTGTCACTATGTGTGAAGCTGGAATTGTGGGTTGTTCATGGGTTGTTTCACCAGGCTACAGAGGCAGTGGGGGGAAATTGTTAATTAAAAAAAAAAAAACAGACACTTTACATGCCAGTACTACAGTGCTGCAAATGCTTGTGGAATAGCTGGAGGCAGTGGCCAAAAAGGGCAGGAACCAAACAATCCAGGAATTGAAAAACAACCTGTGGTTTGCTTGATCACCTGGTAGTCAAATCATGGTTTAACTCTGGGCAAGGCAACACATGGGTTAATTAAATCATAGCTTGTCATTAGGCATGGACCAGGTCAGAGACTGTACAAGAAAGTGAACCAACAAAGAACTGCAAAAACATTTTGAGGTGAATAAAGTAATGCACGTTGCCACATTTAGTGCCCCAAGACCATTTAGGACAGATTCAAAAATTAGCTAACTGCACTGGTGCTCAGACTCCTGCCCAAATCCCTTCCGCAAAATGGAACCGTTCATACTTTCAAGGTTGCTATCAGGATTACTGAGCCAATATAGAATAAGTGCTTTGAATGCTCAAAAGGCAATTAAAATGCTAGCTATTAGTAGTGGTAATAATAGCAATACCCAAATAAAATAAACTGTACCTGCAAAGTATCTTTCCTCGGAGCCAAGAACTAGCTTCTGTTTTCAAAAATAGACCTGAGAACTAGTTGTCTCTGGACACATGCTGAAGGCTTTCTGCCACTCACACGCTTCCTTTAAAAACGAACTTCCTGACTGTGAGAGTAATACGACAATGGAACCAATGACCTAGGAGGTGGTGGGCTCTCCCACATGAGAAGCCTTCAAGAGGCAGCTGGACAACCATCTGTCAGGGATGCTTTAAGGTAGATTCCTGCATTGAGAGGGGTTGGACTCAATGGCCTTATAGCCCCCTTCCAACTTTACTATTCTAGGATTCTATGAAAAGTAAATTCACAGTGAATTCTATACATGTTTACTCAGAAGTAAGTTATATTGAGTTTAATGGGGTTTAGTCCTACAGAAGTGCGGCCTGAAAAGACAAAATCGCTCACATTTATAGAGTGGCCCCAAAAAGGATACCTTCACCCCAACACACTCAGTCACCCCCCCAAAAGCACACATACATCCTCCCTCTCCTCTCACACCACACTTTGACCTACACCCCCCCATTGGCAGTGAAAGCCTAACCGCACGGCTGCACCCAGGGCCCGCCTTCATGCCACACATATTGGCCAAACAGGGCTCTCTGTCATCCCGCTGGCAGAGGGGCGGCTCTGCTTGTTTGGCATGGAGGAAACGAATTGCTATGAAAGCTCGAGCTTTGAACTCTTTCACATTTTCAAAATTTTCTGCACATCTACACTGTTCAAGCCTCAGTTTGAAACAAAAATAAGCAAAATCGGCCTGGTAGTTCTCCAGTAATAAGCCTTACACTACCGTATTCTTATATAAGATTGGTCCCTTTAACAAAATGTTGCATTGTAGAATTGTTTTCTTCAGGTGCCAGTGTGTCAGCCATGTCCGTTTACAGGATTCTCTGTTCCATTCAATTCCATTCCCTCTCTCCAACCCCCATTTTCCATTTCTCCCTCTCCAAAAGTCAGCCAGATTTCCATGCTTTTCATTGCTTCTTTTTTCCCTGACCCTCAGTCAACCTTGGGGTTCCCCCAAGTCTGCTGATTCTTCCCTCTGGTATGTAGATGGTGTGGCTTTGGCCACACAAGAATCCAATTTCAGAGAATGATGATGATGTTCATATTTGGACATAACTATTTATTTATTTGCAGGGCAACAGCGCACTTTCTCTTTGCTTCCAGCTCCACAAGAAGGCATCAAGATGAATTCTGTAGAGGCGCTCCAGCAAATGCCTTTCTTCAAGCTGCCTCCAGGTGACAAGTTACGAATCAAAGAGATGGGTCCAGAAAGGCCTCCTTTGACACTCCACCAACCTGGATGTGACAGGGGGAAAGAGTACACACGGACGTTCAGCATGTCGTGGTACGACAGGAAGAAATGGCTCTGTGGAAGCGCTACGAAAGACGCCCTGTTCTGTTTCCCCTCCTTGCTGTTTGGAGGTGACAAGCCTTGGACACAGATAGGCATTAAAGACTTAGCGCATCTCACCAAAAAGACCCGGAAGCACGAGGAATCCAAAAGCCACATGGAGAACTGCGTGCAGCTAACCATGTTGGGTACAAACGTTGCAGCGCAAATGGACGAAGGCAGTTGAGAAGTTGAGAACAACAGGTACATCCTTTCGAAAATCATTGACTGTCTCCAGTTCTGTGGTGCTTTTGAGCTGGCACTTTCTGGCCAGGAAGAGACAGAGGATTCAGAAAATCCAGGAGTGTTTAAAGGACTGATGAATCTCATGGCATCCATCGACTCGGCCATGGAACTTCACCTGCAGAGTGCCACAGTGTTGAGAGGTCTGCTGCCAAAGACGGTTCAGAACGAACTGCTTGACTGCATGTTGACAGTGGCAAAGGATCACATTAAAGAGCAGTTGAAAAGCTCTCATTTTGTGGCCATCGAAGCCGATTATATAACCCACTCGATGACTGACTGCCAGGCTGCGCTGATTTTCCGGTACGTAAGCGAAGATTGTTCACCGGTGGAACACTTCTATGGATTCACCCGGGTGGAGGATTCTTGGCCTGAAACCATTGCTACAGTTTTGCTTCAGCAGCTGGGAGATGTGTTTCTGGAAGTGACGGACAAGCAGAAACTCATCGCTCAGAGCTACGATGGGGCGAGTGTGATGCATGCTGAGCACACGGGAGTGCATAAGGGGATTCAGGAAATATTCCTTAATGCCCACTATGTTCACTCCTATGCCCATCAGTTGAACTTGGTGTGCCGGAAGCAGTGTACCAGATCCGGGGAGTGCGCATTTTCTTTGCACAGCTTTTTGCGTTCCCTGAATTCTTTGCCCACAGACCAGAAAGGAAAGCAGTTTTGGAGGCAGTTTTGAGAAGATGACTCCCCAGACCATCTCAGACAGACTGGAACTTGACCATCCAAAGAGTGAAGGCGGTGAACGTGGTGTTTGAGAAGAGACTGGAACTAATTGAATGTTTTCATGAAATTAGGGATGGGGGGGTTGATCTGAGAGCAGTCCATGAAGCCTATATGCTTCTTCGACTTCTCAAAAACGATGGTGAGTTCCTGTACCTCTTGTCCCTAATTCCACAGAATCATGCCTCACGTGGATGCCTTCGACAGGCAACTCCAGAGACCAGACTCTGATTCTGTAGCAGTCAAGAAAGCTACCATGGACTTTGTGAGGGCCATCAATTCAGTCTGAGATTCCATTCCAACCTTGTTCTCTGAATTACCTCCGGAATCTCTTCTGCCCAGGGACAAAACAAAGGGGACGTTAGATCAAACGGCATCACAAGTCTGCACCGTCATCGTTACACATGCAAAATAACGTTTTGCCTTCACCAGCCATCTTGCAAGTGCCACGCTGGTGCAGGGACATTTGTTTCCAGTGCATAAAGAGAAATTCCCACAAGAATCACTTAAAAAACCGTCGAGGCCTACCCAATGCTGCAGAAGGATAGACTGAAGACGGAGCTTTCCCTTTTGTACAAGAGCCAAGAATTCTACAGTTGTGAGAATGCTTCCACACTCCTGGGCGTGCTTTTGGAGAACAATTTGGAGACAACATTGGAGCAAACTGTGACATTGCTGAGGCTTCTGATCACCACTCCGATGATGAGAGCAGAAGCGGAGCAGACGCCCTCTGCTCTGAAGAGGATAAACACTTTCCTGGGGAACATCATGTCAGAGGACAAGCTCAACGCCTTGGCAATGCTGTCCATTGAGAGAGACATGATTAAGCAAATTCCGGACTTTAATCACAGGACAATTGAACTGTTTGCAAGACAGACAAAACGTCACACCAGCTTTCTGTGCAAACAATGAGAAAAAGAGGCAGTGCGCCCATTCTTTTCAAGACTTGGGTTTTGTTTACAAGCGACATTTCAAAGAGCTGGGGCCAAAGTCCTTGTTCAGGTGGGAATGGGGTGGGTGGGTGGTGGAAGCCACCCACTTTCTCCCAGCAAGGAACCAAATGCGATGGCACATAGTCTGTCTGAATTGAGGCAAGACACCAAAGATAAACAGTGCTTTGTATGAAGAGCACCTTAGGTGTCTGTCCCTGACACACACACACACAGTTCCTGTTCAGACAGTGCTTGGGGAAGGGTGGTTAGGCTAGCCACACCACATGGTGATAACAATAACCACTACGGCTCCATTCAGAAGACACCTTAAACCATGGCTTTAACCATGGTGGTTAAGCCAGAAAGCCGGTCTGTGTTCCGAAGACACCTTAAACCACAGCTTTAACTATGGCGAATAAGGCAAAATGCCTCATTCACCGAGGTTAAAGGTGTCTTCTGAACAGGGCCAGTAGCTCACTCTTACCTTGACGACCACTTAACCACCCTCTGCAGGGTGGTTAACCTAACCACTCTATAGTACCTACTGTCAGGCAGAATCCTCCAGTTCTCTGGCCACTCCTTCACACATCCCAGTGTCCTCAGCGTCCATTACGGGGCTACTGCTGCAGCAGCTGTTCTTTAACTTTCAGGAAAACGGCAATTAAAAAAAAAAACAGCAAAAGAACAGCATTGTTGGCTGTTTTGTGGTTTTCCTGAACCAAGACAATACGATTCTGTTGACAGGGCTGATGCTGCTAATGGCCATGGGTGAGGACGCCCATTTCAATTGTAGAGATCCAGCAGGAGCAGCAGGGCCATTTTTGGCCGCTCTTGCCACAGAGCTCTATGGTAGCGCTTGGTTAACTACAATTAACCATGAGGGACTGTTTAGACGACACACAAAGCCATGGTCAGGGCTGCTAGCCCTTTAGCAGTACGTAGCTATTGCGGGTGGTAAAATCGTGGTTATGTAGCCACCGTGCTTAGTAAAAACGCCATTCAGATAACAGGCTAAGCCAGCATGGTTGGCTCAGAACACTTAACCATCATGGCTTAGCAAGTGATCTGAACAGGGCCATTGTTAGGCTGACCAGATAAAATCCAGGTCAGGGCTCATGTAACTTTAACAGTTGTAGAGAAAAGGGAATTTCAGCCAGTTTCATTTGTATGCAATTAGTTCCTGGTGAAATTCTCTCTTCATCACAACAGTTAAAGGTGCAGGCACTATACCAGAGTGACCATATACAAAAGAAGGAATTTCACCAGGAACTAATTGCATACAAATGGCACTGGCTGAAATTCCCTTTTCTCTACAACTGTTAAAGTTACATGACTCCTGACCTGGATTTTATCTGGTCACCCTAGCCATTGTCAGTCTTGGCATATTGTCAAGTTCTGTAACTTGTGCAGGATTGCAAAACTCAATGATATAACAGATCCAACTGCTCCCAGGTTTTCTCCGCAATGTCCATGAAAAAGATCCAGAGCTACCTTTGAATAGGTTTAGTGCAGGTGCTGTCCTACTCCAGCTGTTAAGCTTCACTGGCTGTAGCTTCTCCCCTCTCTTCAGGTCTTTCCCACCATCTGTTTTCCTTTCATCCCAGAGGAGGAGCACTTCCTTTTACAGGTCAGTCTAAGGAAGCAGGGGCTTTTGGGAGATGTAGTTGAAAAATCAGCAGTAAGAGAAGTGGGGTCTGTAGATTCCACAACTAGATTTTGTAAGGTTTTCTCTTCACAAGCCCCAAAATTCTTTTCCCTCTTGTATATTCACTAGCCTCAAACTTTTAGTTGGCCTAATAACCATCCCATTGCTGAGCTACGTGGGTTACATTTGATCTATTTATTTTCTTGCACAGAGATCTCATTGAATACCAGCTCAATTCTGTTGGTGGTGGTTTTTTTAACTTTGAAAATTACCAATGCCCTGAAATATTAGAGCTTTAGTGACCATATGACCAAGCCTAAACTATATTGCACGCAGGCCAGTTTGTATTTCAAGCAAAGCCGATACCACTCTACCACATACCACAATAGTATATGCAAGAGTCTCCATTAGCGTGCTATGAAAATGGTAGTATAAAAAAGTTTTATTGAGCCCATTGGAGCAATGAGTTCTTCATGCCTTGATAATGAGAAGGTCTGAGTAGTGCTACGGATTCTCCTGATGTTCCCAATTTCAGCTGCCAGAGTCTCTCAAAGCTGAAACTCATCAAAACCTATTTGCGATCTAACATGCTCATATCACCTGCTGTCCTATCCATTGAGAATGACGTTGCTGTAACACTTGGTCTCTTATCCATTGTGCTACAGTTTGCACAAGTCAAACCTCACAAAACGACATTCTGAGCAGCGGCAGCACATGGTGGCAAGACAACAAAGGTATCTCAGGCTTTTAAAACATTTTTTCTGCTCTCGCAATTCTCGTCTTTCGGCAAGCATTTATTTTGTAATATCCATTATAGGTGTGTTCGTCGCTTCTGCTTTCAATTAACAATGTACAATTACTCGGCTCAGAGGTTGTTAGTGTGACGCCTGAACTCAGACACTTTGGGTTGTTCAGGGGTTAAACAAGCCAGCGTTAGCCCGACAACAAATTGTAGGTTAGGTATGGTGCCCCTTCTGTTTCTGAGGGGCTCCTCCGCTAGATCTTAACTAACCCAGTTTTGCCATTATGTGTGAACCAGATCAATGAATGAAATAAAGAAAGACACCTTCTTTTCCTTCAAGAAATTAATATAATTTGATTGTTGTGATAAAGAGTCCATAGTACAGTGACATTTGCTCTAAAGAGCATCACTCAGATGGAAAAAATATGAGAGTAATCAACATTGAGGGAACCTAATGTTTCCCAGTTCCAGCTCATACACCCCAGAAAGATACGATGGTCAATGGTATCAAAAGCTGTTTAGAGGTCAAGTGGAATCAACGTGACCTTCTCCCTGTGTCTTTCCTGGCATAAGTCATTAGACAGGCCAACCAAGGCTGTTTCTATGCTATTTATGCATCTGTTGTTTGTTCTGACTGACAGTGACTGTCCAGGGTCTCAAATAGAGGGTCTTATTTATTACCTACTACCTGATCCTTTTTTGTAACTGGAGATTGGTCATGGGTCCCTCAGCACACTCAATGGTCCTTCCTCTGAAGCTTGTTCAATATAAGTCCTGTGGCACTTCATTTATTCCTAACATTTATATACCATCTCCCCCCATCCACTAAAGATCCATCAAAGCAATAAACAGCAATTTAAAATGGGTAGGCAGACTTTTTTTTGTCCTGTGGGCACATTTGGCAATTTAAGAACCTGTGCTGGGCACTGCCACAAAATGACAGCTATGGGCATCCACCATCTTCATTTCCTAAAAATGTCTCTGAGCCCTCACCATGTAGTAGAGAGGACTTTGTGGGGGATGACGATAGCAACCGCTCAAGGCCCCCATTTTGCTTTGAAGCGATGTAGCCCACACCTGATTTACAATAAAACCATAATCTTATAAACTTTAAATCTTTTTTTTGAGGTACCACAAGACTCCTTTCCTTTTTGCTGCAACAGACTAGCAGCCTGGATGGTTGTAAGATGTTTTGCTGTCTGAGGCAGAGCAGCAAATGTCAGAACAGTGCCCACCCAGCCCTCAAGTCAAGGTGCACAGGCTGGTCAGGTTATTTTGGCATCTGAGGCTGAAAAATCCCACAAGCACCTCTCTCCCCCCCCACCAACAGTAGAAATACAAGAATAATAATGCTCTTAAGTTGCTGCCCTTTTTATGAAACCCCAAAACTGCTTCACTCTCCCTAATGGTAGGGCCAACCCTGAACACGAGTAATTTAGTGTAGATCTAGTATTTGGAGGGGGGAAGTTTTTTTAAAAAAAAGTAAAATGTGTTCCAAATATTGAGACACGCTAATGAAAAAGAGATGGCCAATTTTGCTTTATTTATTACATTTGTATGCTGTTTATCCTCCCAAAAGTTTATCCCAACTTTCCTGTTAGCCTTGGGTAAAATCCAACATAAGTCTTACTTTGAGTAGATCCATTGAAATGAATGGGGCAGGATCTACACTATTGCTATATAATAGTTTTGACAACTGTTCAGGCCCAGGACACATTACATATACCATTTTCAAAGTGTTATATCCTGCTTGGTGTAGATCTGGCCAGGGTTTCAGTTAGTCGAGATTAACTAATCAATTTCAGTGGATTAGAGTTTATGTTGGATTTTATCCCTGGTATCCATCAGGAAAGGGCAGAGCCCCCCTCTAGACTTTTGATTTACGGCTCCTTTAAGGTGCACTACCAATTTTACCTCTTTAGGAACGAGGCTTAAATCAGGTGTGCAGGCGATTTTTATCTTTGTAAATGCGCATTTTTGATTTTGCATTAAATAGCGACTTTTAATCTACTTCGATGGTTCCCCGTTCGAGCATCGATATATGCAAATGATAATGCGATTAAAAGCATGTAAACAACTATGGAGCCCGTAATGCGCCTCTATGCCTCTCGTATATATATGTATTGGGTGTAAATTCGACCGTAAGGTATTCGGAGAATCAGGCGTAAAACCGACCTCTTCTAGAGGGGGAGACCGGCAGCCTGAACCTATGTTGCTTTACTCAAAAGTAAGCCTTGTAGAGTTCAATAGACTTAAGAACGTAAGAAGAGCCCTGATGGATCAGACCAAGGGTCCATCTGGTCCAGCGCTCTATCCACACGGTAGCCAACCAGCTGTCGACCAGGAGCCCTCAAGCAGGTCGCGGGTGCCACAGCACTCTCCCACCCATGTTCCCCAGCAACTGGTGCACACAGGCTTGCTGCCTAATGGTGCCTAAGATTCGGAAGGCAGCCGTGCAACCCTCTTCCTAGGCATTGACGTGGGAGCAAACCCCATTGAACTCCATGGGACTTGTTTCAGAATAAGCCTGCCTGGGAGCGAGGCCAGGTCCAAAAAGCTACGACGAAGGCTCTCTCCCTCTCCTCCGCCCCGGCAGGTACTCAATTACCAGCCCGAAGCAATCGCTGGCCAAACACACCCACCCTTGCTCCATCCATGCGCTCAGGTAGCCGAGTGGGAGGGCTTTCGCCTGGGAGGGCTTTGCATTGCGAGAGAGTTTTTGGCTTTGCTCCGATCACATGGTGGGAAGCGGAAAACAAAGAAGAAGCCGCCGCAAAGCCCTCCCCATTGAACGGCATAGGAGAAATTATGGAGAAGGGAAGGGAATAGCGGGGAGAGAAAGATCTCGGTTAAAAATGCGCACACATGTAAATATCCTCTTGGAAATCGCGATGGCGATGAGGCAGTGAGGAATTGCTGGTGCAGCCAAACGTGGGGGAAAGATCCGAGGGATCGGCTGAGCCAGGAAAGCCACTGAGGATCCCGCTTCTTGAAGGAATCCGGGTGACAGCAGCTTTCAGGCTGGGCAGGAAAGGAGATGTGTGGATAGCTGAGCCCCACCCGAAGGATCCTTCCAGAGCAGGGGTTGGGAAGAAGAGAGATCGGGATCGACTGGTGGATCTCTGGGTAATTTGCAATAGATCAGTAAGGATTTGTGATTCCCAATTGTTTAGCGATTGGCAACAACAAAATAATCTCATCTCACCTCCCACCCCCACCCCCAAATTGTTCTGTGAGGAATATTGGTGACCATGAGTGGATTTTTGAGCGGAATTGCTGTGAGTTCCATTCAGTTCTGGTCCTCAAAACGAATTCCTGGGTTCAGAATTCTTTAATTCAAAGTGTATGTCTTTTGCTCCAGCCTTCAGTTGATGGGTTTCGGGGTTCTGGTGAAAACCAAAGTAGACCCTCACAAGCCTGAAGTCCACCTTCTTGTAGGACTGCAACTGAAATGCATATGTGCAGACACCATCCTAGCCAACCTTCAGCCACTGTAGCGTAGTGGCGAAAGGTTTGGAATAAGACAGATCCAGGTTCAAATCATCACACAGTCGTGAAGTGTTACTTGGTGACCTTGGTCCAATCATTGTGTGTGTGTGTGTGTGTGTCAGCCTAAACAAAGGATTACAGGGTTGTGTAGAGAAAATAGGATGAGTGAGTGGATGGAACCATGTAAGCCACCTCTGAGCAACCTCATACTGTCTGGGGCTGATGGGAATTGTAATACAACAAAATCTGGGGATACACAGCTGGGAAAGGGTAGCTTAGAAAATAGTTCTGTACAGTTCAAGACTTTGGGCAAAAGGCTCCTGCATTTTCACAGTTGTCCTGGATTGAATTCTGTTATTTTCATTAGCACCCAATGTACTATAGATAATAAATTTGATAGGGTTGCATTCGTTTCTCTTGCCCTCAAAGCAGGTTTCACATTTTCATGAACAATTGTTACCGGGGGGGGGGGGGGGGGAAGAGGGGGAGAGAAATTCCATCAAAGCGTTGTTTGGGTGAGATGACAAAAATGTTAAATACATAAATCATTCTGTTTTAGGAGGTAAAACAATGGGATTTATGTAGAATCTATCTATATAAAAACTCCTGGGCATCGTTTCTCACATCTTTCTCCTGTTCAGAGGCTCCAGATGTGATGGAAGAAGTGACGGAACGACACGTTCAAGATCTCCAGGGACCAGAGAACATCAAGACTTCCCCAGATGCCCACTCAGGTGAGGCATAGGTGCACAGAGAATTCATTATTATAGGCAGATACATCATTTAGACAATATCTCTCGTACGCCTTAAACTAGTTGGCCTGTGACTATTCGTGCAGAACAATCCCATGCATGCTTCCTTGATTCTTTGCATGCAGAAGGTCCCAGGTTCCTGAGATTACCAGGTAGGGCTGGGAAAAGACCCCTGCCTGAAACTCTGGAGTGCTGCCAGTCAGTGTTGACAATATGGAGCTAGATGGGCAAAGGCTCTGCCTCAGTATATGGCAGCTTCCTATGAACTCAACAGAGCTTTACTTCCTACTAAGTTTTTTGGGGATTGCAGTTTCAAAGACAAGATTATGGGGCTAATGAGCCTTCAGCCCTACAAGATGCAGAGTCCCTTTAATACCAATGGTTTTCACACATTCAGTGGGTGAAGTTTCCCCCACTGTTTTAGCTTATGCTATCTGCTCAGCTTCTTCCTGTCAAGCTGCCATTAAAGGCACAGGATTAGGGCCTAATAAAAGAGGTGGCAACTCTATATCAGAGCCACTTAGCACACGATCCTATGCATGTTTAGAAAAAAAAGTCCTACAGCTTAGGGTGACCAAATGGAAAGGAGGGCAGGGCTCCTGTACCTTTAACAGTTGTATTGAAAAGGGAATTTCAGCAGGTGTCATTCGTATGACACCTGGTGAAATTCCCTCTTCATCACAACTGTTAAAGCTGCAGGAGCCCTGCCTTCTTGACCAGATACAAAAGAGGACAGGGCTCTCCTGCATCTTTAACTCTTGTGGTGAAGAGGGAGTTTCACCAGGTGCTGCATGTATACAAACAATGCCTGCTGAAATTCCCTTTTTTGTGCAACTGTTAAAGATACAGGAGCCTGGCCCTCCTTTCCATATGGTCATCCCTACTGTAGTTCCCAGCATTCTCCAGTCTAAACATGCATAGGATTGGAGCCTTAAAGCTTTCTATCATATACATCCATCTTTGTCTATTTTCCTCCTCTCTCTCTCTTTGAAAAAGAATGTTTAAATAACAACACAAAAAAGGTGAGGGTGGGGATGTACCCTCCTACCTAAGTTCAGGATGCAACCCATGTGTGGATCACACCCACCAGTGAAGACCGGTAGACGAAAGAAATAATCGTTTTGACATCACTGGTTCTGGCTGAAACCCAGAATGGAATCACAAAATGACATCACCTATTCATAAGTAGCCACTCCTTATAGAGAAGGCAAGGTCAAATGCAGTGGGGGCTGGGGGCTCTGATTCTGCTGGGGCTGTGATTCCATTCTGGGTTTCAGTCAGAACCAGCTAGAATTCTAAAGGAACTCTGCAAGATACTGAACCCATTTTGGGGGATAGGGTTCAGCACCTTGGATAGCTCCTTTAGAGTTCTGACTGGTTCTAAAACCCAGAATGGAATCTCAGCCCCAGCTAAATCAAAGCCACCAGCCTCCGCTGGAAATGTCTGCTCCTGGATTCCATGGTTCAGAAGCCAGATCATTCAAAAGCATTAGACAGATATTGAGCAACCTTTGTCATTTGAAGAGAAGCTACCGTAGTCAACATTCCTCCACCACCCCTATCAAGCCTTACTCTTCTCATTATACCTCTCTCTTGACTAGGGTATCGTGGTATGACAATAAATGTGAAAGAAGAGGAGGAGGGAGAACCATGGGCCCCGAATCATGAGGGCTCTGCGGAAAGCGAAATCTTCCCCGGTGCTTGCTCAGGTATGGGCTGGGCTCAGTTCATTTTTGGTGCGCAAAGGACAGATTGGCTCAGTTCAGACAACACGTTCTCTACTGTGGTTTTAGAACTCCACCTTGGTTTTACACCACTGTTGAAAAATGTGTTGTCTGTCAAGAAAACTCCATGCAACATTGCAGGTTTTTTTTGGGAAAACACTCCACGCAGAATACCTACGCTGTGCAGAGGAGAGTTCCTGCACAGCCATTGTGTTGCGTGTTGTGTGGAGGGCTCCGTGGAGTTTTCTGTTGCATGGCGTTTTCCCACTGGTTGCAGAGTTCCCTGGCAAGATTGGCGAAAGGAGCGAGTGCCACTCTAGGAGAGCCGCCGGGATTGGTTTTATGCAGCAATGGCTGATGGGATACCATCGGGAGGACTGGGGAGGAGAGAGGGCGGAGGAACTGTCAATCAAACCCCGTGATGGATTTTACTCAACTCCATGGTAGCCCACAATCACGCACACGTTGTGTGGGGAGTACCTCCTAAAATCGCAACCATTGAGTGGAGTTTTCACACTGTGTTGATTAACATGTTGTATGAACAGAGCCATTCAGTATCTCTTGCCAACCCGTTTTACAAAATCACAGACACACACAGCCTCCAGGATAGAACCTGCTGAGTGCCAGCTGAGAAGATGATCCAGCAGGCGAAACTCTTGCAATTAAGTGTTCACGCAAGCGAGTTTAACTTCCTAAAGAGGCATGCCTGGTGCCTACATTGTTAACTTTTCAGCGGGAGGCAAAAACCTTTCTTTTCTCCCAGGCATTTTTGAGACTTTGGTTTTTTTGTTTTTGTGGCTATTTTCATATAACCTGAGCTGATCGATTTTTTGTTTTGTTTTTACATTGTATTCTTTTAACCATTTGTAATCTAACCAGAGAACATTTGTTATCCGGCAGATAAAAAAATACAATGAATAAAATGTAAGCAGCATAACATCGAAGGAGATCAAAAGTCATCTTCCATGATTAGAGAAATGGTAATCCTTTCCATATCAGAGGAACACCTTGTATGCCTGTCCAAAGAACCCCGGTGCATCCTAAACAATTCTGGGACATGTTCTAGGGTGCAGAGTGCTGGCCAGACTTACTGGTCCTCATTGCCATCAGTGTCAATTGAGAACACGCTACTCAGAAACAATTCCCCCCCCCCCTCCCGTATTGTAGAGCTGCAGGGAGAATTGCTACTGATGGGCAAGCGGTATATGTTTTCTTTCTTTATTCGTTTTACTTATTAAAATATTTGTATCCCATTTAAAACAATCACAAGGCAGCTAACAAGTCAAAATATAAAAAAACCCAATGCAGAATATAAAAAACCTACAACATAATTGAAACTTGAAAATGAAAACCCAACAGCAATTGAGAAAAACAGTAACAAACCAAAAATGGGGATTTATGTTAAACACTGCCACCAGATAACTGCGGAAGTCCAAAATGCCAGAACAACATGGCCGTGGCTGGCTATCTAAAAGACAATAGGGAAGAGTCAAGGTGCACATCCCTAAGGCAAGAGGTCATCCACCTTGGTGCCACTGCTGATAAGGCCTTGCTGTGCATTGCCATTCACAGGAAATGGAAAAAGCTTCCTAGAAAAATCAGGAAAAGAGAGACGAGGAGGAGATGGCTTCTGTGAAAGCTGCACAAAAGTTATTTTCCTTCTTTTTCAGAGAACCATTTCTGGAACAATAGCCTTGTTTGGGCATAATGATCAACTTTGGTTTATTGTTTCAGGAGCAAGCTTTCCTCATCACCTCTCCTTCTCTGGAATGGCTGTAAGGAAATTAGAAGCTTCTGTTTCCATTTTTGATGAACCACAGTGTAGGTTTGGAAATGCCAATAAACTATGGTTAAATTTAACAATGGTTTATTAAAATAAGCCAGCTTCATAAGCCAATGGTTCAGTTTGCAGTTCATGGCCAATTCCTGTGTTTTTAAACCCAGGAATTGCATTGGCACACAGGTGTGAGCGAGCGTGCTGCTTACCACTTCTATTTTCAGTTAACAACCTGGATTGTTTTGTGATGCCCAAACCTGAAAACTGTGGGTTGTTTATGCGTTAAACAACCCAAAGTTAACCCAACAACACACTATGGGCAATTGTTGTTTAACCCATAAACAATCCAGCGTTCTGGGTTCAGACATCACAAAACAACCTAGGAATGGGGCATTTGAAATTGACTTGTTTCATTAAGCTATAGTTAAGACTAATCTCAGCTTGTCTGGGAGCATACAAAAACAGCAAACTGTCAAAAACAGAAGGAAAAGTTTCCAATCTCCTCCATAGTTTGTTGTCCTATCCAAACATAGCCAATGTTGTCAGCTGCTTTGAGGATCTCTTGAACGAAAAGCAGGAGGATAGGAGAAATGGTTTGATGACCTCCTGATACAGAGGTGCAAGTCCCAGTAAAAGTTTTATTGCAGTAATTCTAGTAATTTGCTATAAGCCTTTACAGTCCCAATAAAGTTCTGCAGAGAACAGAGTATAATGTAGTTCTTCGACCAGGATCAGTTTATGAGCATTTCGGCAAAAGACCCAGCCAGCATACAGAATAAATCCAAACAAGTTTATAGTTCCAGCAAAATCATGAAGCTTTCGAGGTTACAAAGACTTTGCTTCTAGCAAATTCTAATGCCTGTTGCTCTACTTAAAATACAAGATAGATCACTGAAAATACTGAAGATCACTATCGGACATTCAATCCTAGAAAAGAAACCTCTTTATTTATTTTTATTTAGTTGCAACATTTATGTTCCACTCCCCGTTCAAAATTTCGAAGCTGTGGGCAAAATAAAATAGAATAAAAACAGGATAAAAACACCAGTAAAAGTACATTTTAAAAAGAAACAAAGTGCAAAATAAATGTTCATTAAGGGAAGGCTTCCTGGAACAACGATGTTTTCAAAAGGCGCCAGAAGGATTCCACTGCCTGACCTCCAGAGTCAGGGAGTTCCATAGGAGTTGCAAATGTGTGCTGCGCCTCACTGGAGGCCTCCGTTCCACCCTCTGTAGTTGGCGACGCATTTTAGAATACACCCCAGAGGCCCCCTCTCTTGCAGAGAATTTCCCTCATTGCTGCCCTGTTCCCATAACAGATGTCCCTGTTCGAGAAGCAGAGGCCTCTGTCAAGGTCAGGTCTCCCCGATGTAGAAAATAAACTATATTGGTTTCCTGAGTCTCACCCCTTCCCGGCTCGTAAGCCAGTAAGATGCCTGGTAAAACTGAATTCTCAGGCATCTAGCTTCCCATAGCTGGGCCTGGCTCTACAGCATCCCCCCCTCCCCGACTCAGAATTGATTCCACAGGCTATCACTCACCCCAGATTGAGGCAAGGTCTTTCAGAGCAGTTTTACAGTGGAATCTGTTGCTGTGGGGAGTGGCGGCCTTTCGCTCACTGGAAGGCTTCCAGCAAAGGCTGAATGGCCATCTCTTGAGGATGCTCTAGCTCTGGATTCCCCGCATGGAGCAGGGGGTCAGACTAGATGGCCTCAAAGACACCCCTCCAATTCTATATAAATCTAATGAAATAAATTTTGGTCCAAGTGGGCTTGAGGAGCAGGGCCTCTGAGGAAGATTGTAATGTGTGGGTTGGCTCATATGGGAGAAGACAGTCCATCAAATATGCAACACCCAGACAGTTTAGGGACAGCGCGTGTATGTTTTTAACAATTGTATATACTTTTAGCCATTTGGCACTTTTCCTGTAATTTACAGGCAACATCATTTTCTCATCCAATGCTCGCCCTTAATTTGAAAGTGGTTTTTTAAAATTAGTTCATATGATCATTAAAGTTGTATGGGGACCCCTGTTTGTTCTAATTATGGATTATGGAGGCCTCTCCCCCGCCCCCAGTTGGGTTTTACCTTCTTCTTCTCCCAGTGGAGACAGAAAGTCTTGGACAAATCATGTTTAAATCTGTATTTTAAATCTGCATTGCTGCCCGGTTTTACCCTGGTTGTGTTTTTATATTGTATTTTTATATTGTGTTTTTATACTGTTTTGCTGACGGTTTTAACTTTTCTGAGCCGCCTGGAGAGCTTCGGTCATTGGGCGGTATATAAATGAAATAAATGAATAAAATGAGGGAGAACTGGTCAAAACAACATTCACATTTGCATAGAAATCAGTTTACTGTCAGCCATTTGAGACTGCCGTATTCATTCATACTCCGTCTTGCGACATCTTCCTCTTGTTCAGGGCTTCCTGACATAAAGATAAAGGTGAAAGAAGAGGAGGAACTGTGGGCAAAGGATCATCAGATTTCTGAGGAAAACAAGACTTTGCCAAGTGGCCATTCAGGTGAAGGATCTATTCAAGAAATCGGGGTGCATAGATGATATATTTAGAATGGGTTGCAGGCTTTTTCACAATTGCCCAGGATTCCAGTGGGACATCTCTGTTATTAATAAGTTGCAGCAAAAACAACAAATAATTTTGTGGTCCCTTGAAGATTAACAGATTTGGGTTCACACAACACCCTAACCCTTATTCAGTGATTGAGTGTGGTTTGTTGTTGAACCGTGGGTTGTTGTGTTGTTAGAACACAGCACGTTTTCTGCAGGGTGGCTTGTTAACCACTTTGAACAACCCAACAACAAACCATAGGTTTGAGAAAAATAAGCCAAACTGGTTAATCAACCATCCTGTGGAAAATGACCTTCGTTCAGACAATACAATAACCCATGGTACAACAACAACCCATGATTCAACAATAGCCCATGCTCAGCCATTGAGTGTGGGTTAGCTTGTTGTGTGAACCCAGTCATTGTGACAGAAGCTTCCATGGGATGTTCAGAGGGAACCCTCAACACATACATGCACATTCAGGAAGGGGGCATGGGCGCAGTGGGCTCATGCAGGACAACCACCACCATCCAAACCAATGTGTGTGCCGGCCACATCCCCTGGTGGCTGCATGTGCGGTGTTGATCCGAAGGGAGATGTAGTGATGGCCACCAATTTGGATAGCTTTAAAAGGGGGTGAATAAATTCCTAGAGAACACTATCAATGGATACTAGCCCTGATGGTTATGTGCTGCCTCCAGTACCTGAGGCAGTAAGCCTGTGTGCACCAGTTGCTGGGGAACAGGAGTGGGAGGGGGCTGTTGCACCATGTCCTGCTTTGTTGGTCCCTGGTCGACAGCTAGTTGGCCATTGTATGAACAGAGTGCTGGACTAAATGGACCCTGGGTCTGATCCAGCAGGGCTCTTCTTATGTTCTCATGAGACAATGCGCCTACAGATATACATGCCTAAGACACCTTGTCACTGTTGCCAAATGCTCAGCCACCAGGAGATGTGGCCAGCACATGCATCACCATGAAGGGGGCATGGCCAGTGCCAGCTCCAGGCTTTTGAGGGCTTTGGGGCAAGACACCATCAATGGGCCCCTCTTCCAGTGCACCTTCTCAGCGCTGATGTCACCTGCTACTGTTACTTCTCATCCTCTTTCTCATCATTCCTCCCACTTGTTGGCTTGACAGGCAGAGAGCCAGGGAGCAAGTAAGCCATGGCATCTGCTGCTCCTCCTCCTTACCAGCGCCACCATTGTCTGGGCCAGAGTAAGAGGCAGGTGAACAAGAAGAGGAAGAGCGACTGTAAGGGGCTCTTATCAGCGGCCCCCACTGAAGTGTGGGCCCTTGACAACTGCCCAATGATGCCTCCCTTGACACTGGCCTTTGGCACAGCTGCTCTGTGCAGTCCTGATACCTCCCCTGCAAGTTAAGAACATAAGAAGAGCCCGGCTGGATCAGCTGAGGGTCCATCTAGTCCAGCACTCTGTTCACACAGTGGCCACCAGCCGTCGACCAGGGACCCACAAAGCAGGACATGGGGCAAGAGCACACTCCCACCCATGTTCCCCAGCAACTGGTGTACACAGGCTTACTGCCTCGGATACTGGAGGTAGCACATAGCCATCAGGTTTCGATATACAGGTGGAGGGGATTGAGTGCATTTCAAGTGCCAAATTCAAGCTGCTCACATCGGTATCTTTTGCGCTCTGCAGGGTTTTCTGATCTCAAGGCCGAGATGAGCCCCCAGAATGAGGAAGGAGAAAAGGCTTTGATTCCGGAGCAGAAGTTTGTGGAAGAGAATGAGGCTCCCAACCGCAGCTCTGGTGAGGCAACCAAGAATCCGTTGGAAAACTATCAGGACTTGGGGGAGAATCTGGGATTTATACCAAACCTTAAGCTGCCGTCTTCCTTTTACACTTCTCCATTGATCAGGGTTTTCCGATGTGATGGTAAAGATGGAAGAAGACAAACCAGGGTTCTCCGTTGCTCATGAAGACTCAGAGACAAGTGAAGCTGTTGGAGGTTGCTGTTCAGGTGAGAGACTTTTAATTTGGGGGGCACAGATGGATTTGTTCCGAATCTGTGGAGCGCTTCTGTATATCAGTTGTTCACAGGTTACTTTTGCACACTTCCCACACCCCCACCCCCGGAAACATCTAGGATTTGGACACTCTGGAAATTTGCCGAAAGGTTTATTTTGGCATCTGATAGAAAAGGAGAGCAGAGCAGCAAAAGTAGGGATCTGCAACAAAATGTTGCAGTGTCTGCCCAGGCCCTAAGAGGTGTACTCCAGCCAGCCTGGAAGAGGAGTCTTGTTCGGGCCCGCAGTAGGAAGGTGGTTTCAGGAGGAGGTAAAGGGAAAAGGGCACCTTGGTTTTTCTTTTCCTTTCTTGCCCTCCTGAAATATTCCCCACTGTGTTCTAGGAAGCACTAAAAGGCTTTTGGGTTCGGGGATAAGTGCCTGTCCTGTACCTGAGCGCTGCTGCTCCTTCTCACCCGCACCGTTGTCTGGGCCAGAGCAAGAGGCAGGTGAGCAAGCAGGTTGCCGTGTTGAAGAGGAGATTTCTGGAGAGTGAGAAAGGAAAAAGGTTTTCTTTCCTCCTCCGCTCCTGAAAGCTCCCTAAATAGCAGCCCCTAATTCACCTTCCAGGATTGCAGTGTAAAGTGGGGTGTTCAGGATCCCAGCTTACAGGATATACTTTGGTTTTTTTGCTAGAAACCCAAGATCCACCAACCAGGCCCAAGTGAAAAATATTGGCTTAGGGGTCAGACAGGCACTTAGAATTAAGGAGCACATGCTTAGCCCGAGGGAGCCCACAGCCCCTTTTGCAGACAGACCCCGATTTCTGCCGATTCCCCGATTTCACCCTGATCCCTACATTTCACCAGCCTAATTTGGGGCAGAGGAGGCTTTTTCATTTTTCTGTAACTGTTAAACAATTGGGGTTCAGAAACCCATGCCGATCTACTGCAAGTCACGAAGAATCTACCAGGAGATCCCCTTCTACTTTTTTCCCACCTATGATATAAAATATCCTATTTTCTCTTCCTCCCTCCTGAAACCTCTCCGTATATTGCAGAGTATTGCATATATTGCATATATACTGCAACATATGGAAATCTCTCCATATATTGCAGGGTAGGAGTTATTTTTTTTTTTATTCTCAGGCACTATGTTCTAAAATGAATAAAGTTTTTTTTAAAAAAATAATTCATAAGGCACATTGGAACAAGGCCTCTGTATACAATTAAGCATTATAACACCTATAAAAGGCCTTGCTTGCAGTGTGGAATGTTTTATAGGTTTTATAATGCTTCAGACAATATTCCTGTGCCTTGTTGAAGGTAAGAATGCCTAGATCTATGGAAAGGTATTGCTATAATAAACTAATACTTTAAATCTAATATATAGATTCCCCCCAAAATTCCATACCGGGGTGGGTGACATGCAGGTCACATGTGGTCCCCCCCAGCTTTTTTTTTTTGCAGACAGTGCTACCCCTCTCCCCCACCCCCTGCAGAATTTGCAGCAGCTAAAAACTGGCAATTTTGCTGTAAAACAAGGTGTGCAGGAATCACACACCTTGTTTTGGAGAAGGGATAGGCAATTTGAGGCCTTCCAGATGTTTTGGCCTACAGGTCCCATGATCTCTCTCCATTGGCTGTAGTGGCTAGAGCTAATGGAGTTGTAGGCCAAAACGTCTGGTGCGCCCACCCCTCTTTTAAAGCACAATCATGGGGGGTGAATTGCCATCGCTGTGCTGTTCTGCGGAATTTCAATGGCAAATTTGGTGGTGCAGCAGTATGAGTGCATTAGGGTGACCATAGGGAAAGGAGGACTGGGCTCCTGTATCTTTAACAGCTGTACAGAAAAAGGAATTTCAGCAGGTGTCCTTTGTATGCATGCAGCACCTGGTGAAATTCCCTCTTCATCACAACTGTTAAAGCTGCAGGAGCTCTACTAGAGTGACCAGATTCAAAAGATGGCAGCTTTAACTGTTGTTAGGGAGTTTCACCAGGTGCTGCATACATACAAATGACACCTGCTGAAATCCCCTTTTCTCTACAACTGTTAAAGATACAGGAGCCCTGTACTCCTTTTCATAAGGTCACCCTAGGGTGCACACAACGGTTGGTTCTGGAGGGGAGGGGAAATTATACCTACCCCGGATCCCTGGACGTTGCTCACGCCTGCTCTATGGCATTAGGATGTCCCTTAACCTTCTCTTTGCCTGTGATCCCATCCAAGTAATTCTTAAAATAAGATGCAGTAAGATAAGGTCGTTTGGAGTATCAGTCCATTTTACTCCTCTTCTCATATCTCTGATCCTTACCAGGTTTTCCTGTCGTGACAATAAAAGTAGAAGAAGAAGAGGAGCCATGGGAGTCAGATGCTCAGGACTATGAACAAGGTACGGCCTTTCCGTAAGGCTGGCAATCATGGTGTCAGCTTGTTGAAAGAGGCACATTGTTTTATGTCCCAAGGTGGTGCTTCAATTACATGGGGGTGGGGGCACAGCCTCTTTACCTTTTGCGATGCCCCCCCAGCTCCTGTTTTTAGAAGGCTATAGGGGGGCAACTAAAATGATCAAGGGCTGGAGCATCTCCCCTGTGAGGAAAAGTTACAACGTCTGGAATTGTTTGGCTCAGAAAAAAGGCAAGTAAGGAGAGACCTGATAGAGGTGTACAAAATTATGCCTGGTGTGGAACATGTGGATAGGGAGACATTTCTCTCTCTCTCTCTCATCACACTAGAACCCATTGGGGTCATATCGTGGAGCTAATTGGCAGGATATTCAAGACAGATAAAAGGAAGGAAGCCTTCACACAGCGTAGAGTTAAACTGTGGAGTTTGCTACCACAAGATGTGGTGACGGCCACCAATTTGGACGGCTTTACAAGAGGATTAGACAAATTCTTGGTAGAGAAGGATACCAATGGCTTCTAGTCCTGATGGTTCTACGCTACTTCCAGTATCGGAGACCGTATGCCCATATACACCAGTAGCTGGGGACACATGAACAAGAGGGTGCTGCTGCACTCGTGTCCTGCTTGTGGGCTTCCTGTTGAGGCCCCTGGATGGCCACTGTGAATGTAAGAACAGCTGTGCTGGATCAGACCAAGGTCCATCTGTTCCAGCATTCTGTTCACACAGTGGCCAATCAGTTGCAAAACCTTCCTGGTTTTCCCAGGAGGACTGTAAACAAACCATTGAGACTGCAAGTTGCACCCGCATCTTGCTCATGGGTTCCTAGTTGACAGCTAATTTGGCCACTCAGTGAACGCCACTCAGTGAACAGAGTGCTGGACTATATGAACCCTTGGTCTGATCCAACATGGCTCTTCTTAAGTGTCCTGTAATAGAAATGTGAAGGCCTGGAAAAAAACCAGAAAAATTCAGGAAAAAACCCATTCTCCCCCCTTTTCCAAAAATTTTCATTTTTTTCCCCGAAAAAAACAGGAAAAAATGGAAATTTTGGGGGGAAAGGGGAAAAAAACGGGTTTTTTTCTGAATTTTCCTGATTTTTTCCCCCGGGCCTTCACATCTCTATCCTGTCAACAGTGGAACGTAGGGGTGGAAGCAGGCTAAAGTGCTGAAACAAACCAAAAGTTAAACCTGTTGAGTGAGATTCACACAGTCGTTGTTCCCTTTGACCCTGGGAGTTTGATCATCACACCTTGTCTCCTTGTCTTGCCTCTCTGTTTGGCTCAGGATTTCCTGGCGTGATCATAAAGGTGGAACCAGAAGAGGAGCCGTGGGTATCCGATCGAAGCGCGACCATCTCGGGGTTTCGGTCAGGTGAGCAGTGAGTTGAACTAACTCGCGGCCCCACCATCGGTATATTCAGCCCTAAACCATAGCGTTGGGCAGGCTTACAGGTCAACATGGAGTGAGGGCACAATGAGCCAGATCATCCAGAGAGGGTAGTGTTGCCCAGTACAGCCCAATACCTTTGATTTACCTACACCATTGCTTATTAACTCAAGAGTGTGGTGGAAAACTCTTCAGCTTTTTAGCTGAAAGGAGACTAGTTTTAAGGGAAACATTTATTTATTACCTTTTTATACCGCCTAATAGCCAAAGCTCTATGGGCAATTTCACAACTGTTAAAAGCATAAAAATAAAGACGATAAAATACGATGTAAAAGTTTAAAATTAGAATATAAAAATATCCAAACAGGAGCTAGCAACTGTGCAAAAATTTATAATACGATACCAGACAAAAGCAAACTGAAAAACTAAAATGCCTGGGAGAATAAAAAGGTATTCACCTGGCACCAAAATGAGCACAATGTAGGTAGCTCTTCCCACAGCTGGGGTGCCACAGCAAAAAAGGCCCTATTTTTAGTAGCTTCGTCTGGCAGGGATACCTGGAGAAGGGACCAATTCTTCAGTATTGGTGCTACCACTGAAAAGTCCCTGTCCTTTTTACTTGCCCATTATATTTCCAGTGTCGTTGGGACAGAGAGCAGGACTTCCTGAAGCCACTTTAAAGGCTCAGGCAGGTTGATGTAGGAGATGGTGGTCCTTGAAGTACCAAATGTTTGTTGGATTCAGATATGAAAAACTCTCCAGATTGCAGTCCAGGAGATGGAAAATGTAACATCCCTTAAATGCCTCCTTAAAACACGTCTTTTCACACAGGCTTTCCCTGGGCTGTAACTACTGCTGGGTGTATTTTGGTTTTACATGGTATTTTTAAAGCTTAATATAATGTTTTGATTTGCTGTATTTTATGGTTTTAATTTAATTGTGAACTGCGCAAAGAGACACAGCTATTGGGCAGTACACAAATTTAATAAATATATGCAAATCACCCCAGAAATAGCTGGCTGGACACAATGCCACTCTGCTTTGCTTACTGATTAATGAATCAAGGGAATCCATTCTCTTGGCATCCCGGTGTCTTTCAAATGCCTCCTTTTTGCACAGAATTGTGCTTGGGGTCATGATTCTCCCTTGTTTCCAACAGGCAATGGTTACGTGAAAGAAGAGCAAGATTTTTTGCCCGGAAGCACGAAGCACATGGAAACCAACAGGGCCATGACAAGAGGGAGCGTTTTCCGCTATCTGGGCAGGGGCAATCATCAATACAGAGCGGACAGGCAACCGGGAAGCCACACGGGGAAAAGAGTGAGCAAGAAACCCTACAAATGCTCGAATTACGGGAAAATCTTCATTTGGAGAAAATATTTCCTTGCTCAAGAGAGAACCCACACGGGAGAGAAACCGTACAGGTGTTCATACTGCGGGAAAACCTTCAACGTGCGGTCGTACCTCCTTGCCCACGAGAGAACCCACACAGGAGAGAAGCCGCACAAATGCTCACTTTGCGGGAAAGGCTTCAACGTGCGCTCCTACCTTATTGCTCATTGGAGAACCCACACAGGAGAGAAGCCACACATCTGCTCGTTTTGCGGGAAAAGCTTCAGCGGCAGGTCCAACCTCAACAGGCACCAAAGAAGCCACACGGGAGAGAAGCCCTACACCTGCGCGGTGTGCGGGAGGAGCTTTAGTCACAAGGCGCACATGATCAGACACGAGCGCATCCACACAGGGGAAAAGCCCTACAAATGTTCACAGTGCCTGAAGAGCTTCAGCCAGAGTTCGACCCTCATTTCCCACGAGAGGACCCACACGGAGAAACCTTATAAATGCTCGTACTGTGAGAAGAGTTTCAGCCAAAGCGCCAAGCTGGCAACGCACGAAAGGACCCACACGGGCGAGAAACCCTACGAATGCCCGGCGTGCGGGAAAGGTTTCAATCACCGGTCGGATTATATCATACATGAGAGAACCCACACGGGGGACAAACCCTACGCGTGTTCCATCTGCGGGAAAGGGTTCAGCGGGAGATCCAACCTCACCAGACACGAGAGAAGCCACACGGGAGAGAAACCCTACCTCTGCTCCGTTTGTGGCAAAGGCTTCTGCCACAAAGCGCACCTCCTTCGCCACGAGAAGATCCACACGGGAGAGAAGCCGTACAAGTGCTTGGATTGCGGCGAGAGCTTCAAGCACCGCACTGACCTCATCGGCCACGAGAGGGGCCATTCGGGGGTGAAGCAGTACACCTGCACGGCCTGCGGCAAAAGCTTCAGTGGGAAATCAAACCTGAACAGACACAAGAGAAGCCACACAGGCGAGAAGCCCTACACATGCTTGGTCTGCAGCAGGAGCTTCAGTCACAAAGCGCACCTGATTAGACACGAGAGAATCCACACCGGGGAAAAACCGTACAAATGCTCGCACTGCACAAAAAGTTTCAACCAGAGCTCTACCCTCGTTGCTCACGAGAGAACCCACACGGGAGACAAGCCGTGCAAATGCTGAGTTTTGGGGGGGAAATCCCTCCTGTTTTTTGGAACTTGTTAAATCCTAGAGGTTGCCGATGGATTGCATGGATTGTGCTTTTAAAACTTCGTCCATCCCCTCACGCGCCTTTTAGGCAAAGAGGGTAACTTTTTAAAAGATTCTAAATAAATGTTAGGAGGAAAATGGCATAAAAATGTGAGGGGGAGGGCTTCTCAGTCACACCCCAGTCTTTCTGCAAATGGAGGGTTTGCCTAGGAAAGTGTTTGGTTTTAAATGCTTGCCTCAATCTCGGTTCTGTATGGTTTAAAAGAGAAAAAACATAATCTGTCAAGGAAACGTGCCATAGCTCAGCGGTAGGGTGCATGTTTTGTAGCCCAGATCAAGATCCCAAATTCAGTCTCCGTTTAATAGAGGTAGCAGAACTAGGAACACTCCTTTCCTAAGGCTGGTACTGGGTTAGATAGAGCAATGGTTTGACTCAGTATGAGGCCGCTTCATGTCAGGGAAGAATCGAAACTTCTCCGGGTAAAGGGAGACACGAACATGAGCTGGAGGGTGCTGTGGTACTCATGACTTGTTCGTGGGCTTCCCAGTGGGGCAGCTGGTTGGCCACCATCTGAACAAAATGCCTTTGGTCTGACCCAGCACGGCTCTTCTTAGGTTCTTACGGATTCGTAACCAGTGATGCCGAAATCCGCGCTACAGAAAGAAACAATACATGATCTGTTGTGTGATCTGGCGGTCATGGCCACTGGCTTTGATGTCATCAAAGGGGTAAGAGGTCCATCAATGGCTGTCAGCTAAGAGAACGAAATGGAACTTCCACATTATTATTATTATATATTATTATTATTATTATTATTATTATTATTATTATTCAGGGTCTCTATACCTCAGCATACCAAGTACTGGGGACAAACAACCCTGCGATTTGACAAAATGAGTTCCATTAATTCAGGGCTGGGGAAACTGTGACCCTCCCAATGCTGGATTCTAACTCCCATCAATCCCAGCCAGCATTGCCAATGAGCAGAAGTGATGGGAGTTGCAGTCCAAAACATCTGGAGGGCTGCAGGTGTCCAACCCTTACACTGATCCAGGAAAGTCAATGCCACAGTAAATCTGTTGCCATTTAAGACAACCAACCTGATTTTTTCCAGACGTTTTTGACTAAAACTCCCATAACCATTGGCCATTGACCATGCTGGCTGGGATTGTTGGGAGTTGTAGTTCAAAACATTTGGAGGGCATCAGCAGGTTGACTACCCTTGTCTTAGCACAGCTTTCTTCAATCTGTTCTCCAGATATTTTGGACTACAACTCCCAGCCTACCTGACCACTGGCTATGGCTGATGGGGGTTATGGTCCAGCACCAGATTGAGGAAGACTGCTTTAAGAGGACACAAGACTTTTGGTTGATTTTCTGCAATAGACCGACACAGGTACCCCTTTGAAACACGTTGAAAAGCAATCTTAGGCTGTAGTCCTATGCCCACTTACCTGGGAGCAAGCCCCATAGAACTCAATGGGACTTATTTCTGAGTAGACATGTATAGGATTATGCCATAAAATATTACTATACCTTTTCATGTATGTCCAAAACTGGTTTTTAATTTGTTTGTTTTTTTTAGGATTAAAAGTATTGGTACTTCTTACAATGGTAGTATTCTTGTATAGCCAGTGCCCATAATAAATATATAAAATGTGTATAAAATAGATAAGGTCAAGATGGAGTAGTGTTCCCGATCAAGCAAACAAGAATTACATCAACATTTTAAAAAATACTGTAATGATGTATAAGGCTAAACATCCAAAATGTTCCCTTTACAGCAAACAGCTTTGTTTATTTTTTTAAAAAAAGATGAACTTGCATTACTGGAATCGTCAAAGTGAGCAACATTTTTGGCAATCCGCTTATATTACTACTTCAGAACACCATCTTCTTCTCCAGAGATAAGTTTCACATTTTCAGACAAATTTGACTTCTAACAGTAAGAACCTCAGGCGTTGAACCAGCTAAGGTGAATAAGACTTTAATATCTAAATCTACCACAATACTGATGGTTAGGGTGACCATATGGAAAGGAGGACAGGGCTCCTGTATCTTTAACTGTTGTATAGAAAAGGAATTTCAGCAAGTGTCATTTGAATGCATGCAGCACCTGGTGAAATTCCCTCTTTGTCACAAGAGTTAAAGCTGCAGGAGCCCTGCCTAGCACTAGCAGATACAAAAGAGGGCAGGGCTCCTGCAGCTTTAACTCTTGTGATGAAGAGGGGATTTCACCAGGTGCTGCATGAATATAAATGTCACCTGCTGAAATTTCCTTTTCTATGCAACTGTTAAACATACAGGAGCCCAGTCCTCCTTTCCATATGGTCACCCTACTGATGGATCTTGAACTTTTTTTTTGTTTTTAACTTCACATGGACTATTGCATTGTTCTCCTCAGTCCCTTTTGGGGGAGTTCGTAGCAACCAGTCTGTGTACTGAACTGTGATTACGAGATCCTGATTGGTGTCTTGACTCCCAAAATGGCTTATTCTTTAACCTTTATTTTGATGTGCTGCAATGGCAGGGAATATAATGTATTCCCTGATTTAATAAAGAAGAAAACATCAAAGATAATTTCCCTCCCCTTTCTAGAATGAAGTTGCAGCTTTTGTTTATTATGCTAGGCGTTAAGTTGTTACATAAGCAGAAAAGACAACTTGGAATGGATTTAGAGGAGCACAATTGAAAATGGGTAGTGATATGTAAAACAAGCCCTATGAAGAAAGGTTAAAGGAACTGGGTACGTTGGCTTGGAGAAGACAAGAGAAGACTAAGAGCAGTCTTCAAATACTTGAAGGACTATCTCATAGAAGAGGGGAAAGATTTGTTCTTTTCTATCCCAGAGGGCAGGAATAGATCTAAAGGGGTTTCAGTTACAGGAGGAGAGAGTTCGGATGAACATTAAGAAAAATCTCTTGATGGTAATAGATGTTTGACAAAGGCACCTGTTCTCTAGCACATCTTTCTCCAACCTGGTTCTCTCCATGGACTACAACTCACCTGAGTGAAGGTGCAAAACTTCCATGTTAGTTGGTGACGGCACATAAAACATTTTGGGTATTTGTGAAGCTTTTATCCTGCAATTGAGATTGGTTACTCACCGAAGTTTGCAGTCCTTTACATAACATCATCAAGCTCCAGGATCTCTCCCATGCTTTCTGACCTTTATCCCTGTTCTTTTTAAGATTGGGGGTAATGAGCTATTTAAATATCACAAATTGAATTTCTCTGTGAAAAGAGGAAATTGCACTAGAACAGCAACTATACCACAGCGCCATCTAGTGGCTGTATAATAAAAGATACAGAACTTGCAGATAAAGGAAATTCCTGAGGGGAGGGTAAAACAAGTGCTTGTAAAGGATAGATCTTAATCCTGCAAAGAATCTGGAAACAGAAACCCTGGTAAAGTTGTGGGATAAAAAGCCTCTGTGTAGAGAAGCCCAAAGTCTCTTTTATAAAGGTGTGGTGAATGCGAATTCCTCCAGATGTTGGTAGACTGTAACTCCCATCAGTCCCACTCAGCATGGCCAATGGTCAGTTATAATGGGAGGGCCACAGGTTTTCAACCCTTGCTTTAACCACACAAGACCATGTGAGTAAACTTACACAGTCCAAGCCAGGAGACCATGTAACACCATTGTCTGGGTGCAGGGCCGGCACCAGGTTTGAGGGGCAAAATGAGCTCTATTGTAGCACCTGGCTGGCTTAATTTGGCAGCAGTGGGGGCCAGCAGCAGTATTAGGTGGCTTAGAGCTGCCATTTTACTTTCCCACAATGCCCCATCCTACTGCTCTAAGGCCAGAGAGCTATAGCCTCATGCCACACATCCTGTCACCTGACTTATGGCCCCCTTTGATGGAGTTTAGATACTGGTAGTGGCGTCATGTGATTGGGGAGGAGTTATACTATATCCTATGTTTTGCCATGCCGATGTGGGTGGGGTGGGAAGTGGTGATGGGCAACTACACACGTGCACAAGTTATCTAACCTTGGGCTCATGCAAAGTTGCACCGTTGATATGGTTGTGGATTGAAGGAGTGCAGGATTTGGAGTAAGGCTCAACTAGGGTGACCCTATGAAAAGGAGGACAGGGCTCCTGTATCTTTAACAGTGGCATAGAAAAGGGAATTTCAGCAGGTGTCATTTGTGTGCATGCAGCACTTGGTGAAATTCCCTCTTCCTCACAATAGTTAAAGCTGCAGGAGTCCTGCCCTCTATCGTATTTGGTCACTCTAGTATAACTCTTGCAGCTTTAACTGTTGTGATTAAGAGGGGATTTCACCCGGTGCTGCATGCATACCAATGACACCTGCTGAAATTCCCCTTTCAATACAACCGCTAAAGATACAGGAGCCCTGCCCTCCTCTTCATAGGGTCACCTTAAGCTCACCACCACCCACCACCACATGGCTTTAACACATGACCACTCAGCATATCTCTGCCAGCAGAACATCTCCATTGGTGGAGTCTTCTCCGGCATCTTGGTGGAGGTGCAGTGACATATATGCAGCGGAGGCTGGTGGCTCTGATGTCAGTGGGCCAGTGAGTCTGCTCTGGGTTTCAGTCAGACCTCTAAAGGAGCTATCTAAGGTGCCCTGGACCCGGCAAAGAACCTTGGGTAGCTCCTTTAGAATTCTGACTGTTCTGACTTAAACCTGGAGTGGATTCACCACCCCACTGACATCGGAGTCACCAGTCTCCACTGCATACGTACCATGTTGATAGTCAGCCTTTCTCCCTCCGTGCTCCCCCCCCCCCTTTCTTCCCCTACAGACCCCGCCAAGACCTCGCAAGGTAAGCAGGTCACACACAAACACCGGATCCGATGAAGGGGACAGCGTAGCTTTCAGCCAATTCACAGCCTAGCCCCACTCTTTCTCTGCCATCCGCACCCCACCCCCGGATCTCCCTCTCTCTCTCTGCCACCCCCTCCGTGCCTCTCTGCTCTTGCTCTCTCTGGGGCAGGAGGTGATAAATGCCAGTATTGGGAGGAACTCAGAACACCTTCCAGTAGCAGCGGCCGAGCATATCTGCTTTCTCCTCAGGCAGGAAGCTGCTCAGCACTGGAGGAGAGCTTCAAAGGGATGTCAACTATCTTTGACATCTATATTAAAAAGAGAATTTCTGCAGGTGTCACTTGTATGCATGCAGCACCGGGTGAAATGCCCTCTTCATCACAAGAGTTAAAGCTGCAGGAGCCCAGGCTAGAGTGACCAGATACAAAAGAGGGCAGGGCTCCTGCAGCTTTAACTCTTGTGATGAAGAGGGGATTTCACCCGGTGCTGCATGCATACAAATGACACCTGCTGAAATTCCCTTTTCGATACAGGAGCCCTGTCTGCCTTTCCATAGGTTCACCCTAGGTATAGAAATGCATCCGGAGATGCACCCCTGTTTCCTGACAGGATGTGAAACTGAGAGACACCTATAAAATCCAGCAGGCTGAAGGGCTTGTTTGTTTGGATTTATTTATATCTGCATCCATATTATAACTGTGTATTCAATCAATTGCATGTCGTTCTTTTACACAAGTGGTCTTGTTTCATCTTGGTTACCCCCCAGGATCTCTTTTGACTGGGCCCTGAGTGGATCAGGCTTCGAGAGCGGGAACACAGCCAGAGCTTGACTGATCTCATTTCGGCCCCCTCCACAAGGATGCGCTTTTGCGCCCGGTTCGGGGATTATGCGCATTTTCGCGGAGGCGCATTTACGCCTAATCCCTCTGCACGGGAGGCGGCGAGAAGCGGCGAAGCGCATTAAAAGATGCCCAAAAAGCACTTTACAGGTAGTTAATGCGCATAATCGCTTGTTCACACAGCGAAAATGCGCTTTAACGGCCGGAGCAAAATAAAAGTCGCTATTTAACGCGCGTTCGAAAATGCGCATTATCGGGGAGATAACGCGCCTGTACGCCCGTTTTGCGCTCCGCTCGTGTGTAGGTAAAATTTATAATGAGCCTTCAAGGCTCATTAAACGCCCCGTGTGGAGGAGGCCTTCCAGGAAAGGAGGCACCCGGTTGCTGACCCAGAAAACGAAACTAAAAACTGCGCCTCTCTCTTTTGTGTCTGGAAGCCGTGGCGGCTGCTTCTGCTGCTGCTGCTGCTGCTAGGAACCCCATCGAGGATCTCTGCTCCATCTGCCTGGAGTATTTCAAGGACCCAGTGATCATCACAGAGTGCGGGCACAATTTCTGCCGAGCCTGCCTGAGCCAGTGCTGAGGGGAGTCCGACGCTGACGCCTCCTGCCCCCAGTGTAGAGAAACTGTTCAGCAAAGGAATGCCAGGCCGAACCGACAACTGGCTAATGTTGCTGAAATAGCGAAAAAGCTCAGTCTTCTGGGGGGGGGGGGAAGAGAGCAGAAGAAAAGGGGGGGCGTCTGTGAGAAACACCAGGAGTCCCTGAAGCTCTTCTGCAAAAACCACGAAAGCCCCATCTGTCTGGTGTGTGACAGATCCAAGGAGCATGAAAATGACAAGATCATTCCTCTGGAGGAGGCTTCCCAGGAGTACAAGGTAGGAGATCACTTTAGAGCTTGAGAGGGTGGGAGAGTAGCTGTGGACAAGTGGGCAAAACCTTGCAATGTATCCCCACACCCTAAAAAGAGCCGGTCTTGGGAGGGGGGTGTTTCAGGAGGGGGGAGGGAAAAAGGACACCTTCAACTTCAAGATACACACCCCTCCAAGTCTTATTCCCCCCCTCCAAGATATTTGCTAGAATAAATACCACAGCTAGAATGAATACCAGAGATCAGGAAAAACAACAAAGAGACCTGGGGGCTGTCTAAATGTCCTCTTTGCCCCCCAGGGTAGCTCTGAATCTGCGCTGCATTGGTTATGTGATGCAGCTGCTGATTCGGAGCTACCCCAGGGCAAAGAGCGGAAGGCCCCCTCTACAAGGATTCGCTTTTGCGCCCGGTTAGGCGATTATGCGCATAATCGCTGAAGCGCATTTACACCTAATACCTCTGCACGAGAGGCGGCGAGAGGCGGCGAAGCGCATTAACGGATGACCAAAATGGGCTTTACAAGTAGTTAATGCGCATAAGCGCTTGTTCACATAGTCAAAATGCGCTTTAACGGCCGGAGCAAAATAAAACTCGCTATTTAACGCGCATTCAATAATGCGCATAATCGGAGAGATAACACACCTCTACGCCCGATTTGCGCTCCGTTCTTGTAGAGGTAAATTTTTTTAAGCGCCTTGAAAGAGCTTTAAACCTCTCTTGTAGAGGCAGCTGAAGATGCGCAGCAGGAAAGTCGGGGGCTTATCCAACTTTTCCTGCCTGCATGAGGTCAGCACCACTCTTCCACCGTCTGTCCTTGCTCTGGCGCTGCGCTGGGGGCGTTCTCGGGTGGAAGGCAATCTCTTATGGTTGCTGGAAGCCATGGGAGAAGGAGGGGCAGGCCTGGCAAGCTTAATGACTGCTGGAAAGCCCACTCTGCCTCCCCCAGCAGGGATTATTTGCTGCCACCCTGCAGCAGCGATACCACGAGATTTGGTAGCAGAGCAGCGCCAACTCAGTGCTGTGAAGGCAGCCCCCAGGTTCGCACAATCCCCAAAGCCCACTGTGGCTTATTAGCCTCAGTGAGTTGTGGCACCCATAAGCGCCATGTTGCCAATCTAATGTGTGTCTCCTCCCCTCAGCTTCTGATCTCAGCCGAACCCCACAAACCACCTCACAGTCCTACAATAGGCCATGGTTTTTGGGTGGTTTGTTAATCATCCCAAAAAGCCACCCTTGCTGGCTTCTGTATGCGGGGTGGGGATGGGGCACCATCTTGTCCTCCTTAGGCAGTAAAATGTCTTGGACCGGCCCTAGTAAGCATTTGCATGTATCCAGAGTTCCGTGGGGGCAACTCCTCATAATTTTATCAAGAGAGTACATACATAGGTACTGCAACCTATGAGTTTTACCTATGTATGTACCTATGAGAGTACATACATAGGTACTGCAACCATCCTTGGCCCCCTCATTCCTGGCAGGCTGCAAGCCTTTCTCAGAACAAAAGCCTTCTTGAAGTGTGGTGGGCCTTTCTCACCACACTTCAAGAAGGATGCGACAAAGAGAAGGGGGTTCAGAGGAGGACAACGAGGATGAAAGGCCATTCTTAAGGTGGATCCTTGTAACATTTAGGAAGCTCCTTCCCTGTTAAAGATTGATATGGCCTCTGTGAAAAGATGCAACTGCCTTTCTTAGGGAATTCTCACAATTGACCACTTTGTGGGTGTATTTCTCTTCCCATCTTGTTGTAGAAGCAAACAAAAGCAGAGAGGGGAAAGACAACAGCTCTATTCAGACTATTGCACCAATTTCTAGATGAACAAGAGAAGCATAAGCTGTCGCAGATGGAAGAGGTGGAGAAGGAGATTGCCAGGAAAAGGGAGGAGCACCTGGCCAAATTCTCTGAAGAGTTCTCCTCTCTTGATAGTCTCATCCGGGAGATGGAGGAGAAGCATCAGCAGCCAGACGGCGAAGTCCTACAGGTAAGGCCTGACCCTGAAGTGACAGTGGAGTGTAACACTGCCGACTGCAGGCAGGGGTAAGATGACCATAGGGAAAGGAGGATAGGGCTCCTGTATCTTTCATTTATTTATTTATTGCATTTTTATACCACCCAATAGCTGAAGCTAAAGCTGCAGAAGCCCTGCCCTTTTTTTGTATCTGGTCACTCTGGTATAGCTAGCATAGCTTTAACTGTTGTGATGAAGAGGGAATTGAACCAGGTGCTACATGCATACAAATAACACCTGCTGAAATTCTCTTTTCTCTACAACTGTTCAAGATACAGGAGCCCTGTCCTCCTTTTCATAGGGTCACCCAAGGCAGGGGCTACCATGTTTGAATCCTCCCCCTCAATAAGAAATTAATGGGAAGAAGATAACTTAACACATCCAGAGAAAGAGGTGCTAACCTAGCCCGATCATTACAATTCTAGTTTCTAAGTTGCCAGGACTTGGAAAAAAGAAAGCAAAAGCAGAGTGAAGCGGTACCTTCTTTTCTCCCATGGGATCCACCCATGCCTGCTTTCACTGTAGAACGACTCTACTGAGTTCTTATTTATTTATTTTAGTATTTATTTATTTAGTTCTTTTTTATTCTGCCCAATAACTAATGTTCTCTGGGTGGATTACAACCAGTTAAAAACTAAAATGCCATTTTAAACACCGTTAAAAATATAAAATACATTAGAAATATTTAAGAGACTAAAATATGATATAGTGCAAAACAATAAACAGCATAATAAACTTTCTCTCTTTCCCTCTATCTAGGGTATCCAAAGCTTGTCGCTGAGGTAAGTGAAATCCTTTGTGGATGCCAAGAAAGCACTGTTCACCCCGAAATATCACAGATCAAAACAGGGACATTTTATTATAGTTATAATACCATCATTCTGCCACCAAGGATCATTTAATGTAATTTATCTTTTAATATTCAACATTTCTACAGGCTCTTCCTCAGACAACTACGAAATACACAAAATCATTTTACAGAAACGTAAAACTCAACAACCCCTATGAATTATTAAAATATTCCACATTGTATGAAATATTATTTTCATTTCCAGTATTTATTATCTCATTTTAAAGTATATTATTCATTTCTCAAAAGGTCATCTTATTTTCCCTGGGAAGACACTCTGTAAATTATTATTCTGTATTTCCTTTTATTTTAAAAAAATCCACACACTAGAGTTATTTTGTTCTGTTCTTCTCTCTTTTACAGTGGTTCAGTTAAAATTGGTATAGTCCTAAAATCAGTCTATCAGTCTCTCTCTCTCAATCTCTCTCTCTCTCTCTCTCTCTCTCTCTGTCTAAGGACCCAACTTTTCATTTATCCTTAACAAATTATTAGCAAATCCTGTACATGTCTACTCAGAAGTAAGCCCAGTTAAGTTCAGTAGGACTTATTCACAGATAAATGTGTTCATATCCATCTGGGAGTAAGCCAAATTGAATTTAATGGGACTTACTTCAGAGTAGGCTTGCATTGTTAATTGCATATATCTCTTTCTTTACCCTCGAACACATCTTCATATATTTGATTCAGTATATTATGGAAGCAAACCACGTCAGTTTTTCTTGTTAAATACTCTATAGATCTGCCAAGTTATCTGGATGCTGGTTTTCACCATAGTAAAATTAGGATGACCATATGAAAAGGAGGACAGGGCTCCTATATTAGGGTGACCAGATAAAATCCAGGTCAGGGCTCCTGTAACTTTAACAGTTGTAGAGAAAAGGGAATTTCAGCCAGTGTCATTTGTATGCAATTAGTTCCTGGTGAAATTCCCTCTTCATCACAACAGTTAAAGTTGCAGGGGCCCTGCCTTCTTTTGTATATGGTCACTCTAGTATAGTGCCTGCACCTTTAACTGTTGTGATGAATTGGGAATTTCACCAGGAACTAATTGCAGACAAATGACCCTGGCTGAAATTCCCTTTTCTCTACAACTGTTAAAGTTACATAAGCCGTGACCTGGATTTTATCTGGTCAGCCTATCCTATATCTTTAACAGTTCTATAGAAAAGGGAATTTCAGCAGTGAAATTTCGTGTGAGCAAGGAATGGATCTACTGCAGAACCTGGGCCTGATGGAGAAAGATACCAACGGGAGGCAGGAACAAGAAGGAGAAGAAGAAGGGGCTGCAGGAGGAAGCAGTTTGTGATTGAGCCATAGATCAAAGGGGGAAAGAAAGAAGAGTAAGGGAGGAGAGGTTCTGCTTTGGTTCCAGATGGGATAATCGCCGCCGCCCCCCCTGAAGGGTCCTAAGAAGAGGATGAAAGGAGCCACCACCTGGGGGAACCTGGGATTGGGGGGAGGGAAGGAGGGGGTTATATGTGGGGGGAGGGAAGGAGGGGGTAAATGTATCACACAAGGAGACCTACAAAGAAAATTAAGATTGGAGTTATGGAAAATAAAGTAAGATTGATAACTTTAAATGTTAATGGGCTGGGTAGTGTTGTTAAAAGAAAGAGGATTGAAGGAATGTTGAATAAAGAAAAGCTGATACAACATTTTTACAAGAAACACATCAAATGAAAGATGGCATAAATGAGCTTAAATTGAGGAGTGTGGGTGTATATGAGAAAGCATATGGGACTTCTAAAGCAAGAGGAGTAGCGATAATAATTTCTAAAAAATATGCACTTAATGTGCTAAAAGTTGAAAAGGATGTTTTGGGAAGATACATTATTTTACATTGTTTCATGGGGGAAGAAAAATATGTCTTGGTTAATGTTTATGCTCCAAATGAAAAGCAAACAAAATTTTATGATAAAGTGTTTAGAAATATGGGGAATGTAGAGTAAGCAAATATTGTATTGGCCGGAGACTTTAATATGGTGATGGATAAAATGAAAGATAACGATAACATAAAAGGTATTGGGAAAACGGGTTTAGCTAAGGTAATGGAAGAAAGAGAATTGAAGGATGTATGGAGAATAGTAAAAGGGGAGGAAAAGAAATACACCTTTTATTCACCAAAACATAAGAGTTTTTCCAGGATTGATTATATATTTGTTTCAAAGAACTTGATTTCTAAGATTATGGATTGTGAAATTGGAGTAATTAAGGTCTCAGACCATGCATTAATAAGTATGGATATTAAAATAAAGATTATAGGGAAGCAAAAAGGTGGAGATTGGATACTAAAATTTTAAATCATAAAAATATTGTGGAAAAAATGAAAAAGGGAATACAGACTATAAGGGAAATAAATGAAACAGGTAAATTCACAGGGGATAGTTTGGGACATGATGAAAGCGGTAGTAAAAGGGATATGTATTAGAGAATCGTGTAAATTAAAAAGACAACAAGAAGCACATAGTAAAAAGATTGAAGAGGAGATTAAGAAATTAGAGGAACATTTTAGAATAAATAAGGATAAGCATATATATGCTCAACTCCAAGCAAAAAAGAAAGAACTTGAGGAAAAGGATATAGAGAGAGTCCAAAAAGAATTAATATATTTGAAAAGAAATTTCTTTGAATATAGCAATAAAAACTCTAAAATGCTGGCAAGGTCCACGCAATCAAAGAAATAAAAAATATATAATAGGGACAATCAAAGATAAAACTGGGAAAAGTTGCAATTTAATGAAAGATAAATTAAAAATATTTCAAGATTTTTATCAGAAATTGTATACATCAGAAGCAGGCCCACAGGCAAGGATAATGGAATATGTAGAGAAGAATTGGAAGATAAGATTACAAGGTAAGGATAGGGATTATATGGAAGCATTAGTGACTGAAAAAGAAATAGAGGGAATTATTGATAAATTGAAAGGAGGGAAATCTCCAGGAGTAGATGGGTTGGGGCCGGAATATTATAAAATATTTAAAGAGCTTTTAGTACCGAAAATGAAAAAATTGTATAATAATATAATAAAGGGAGAGAAGACCCCGCCATTGTGGGAACATTCGTTGATAATATTAATCCCGAAACCAGATAAGGATTTAACAGACCCAGCTTCATATAGACCTATTTCTTTAATTAATCAAGATTCTAAAATATTTACAGCAACTGTGGCAACGAGATTGAATACTTTTATAAATAAGTATATAAAAAAGGATCAATGTGGTTTTATTCCAGAGAGGCAAATGCATAATTTAATAGGGAGAGTATGAACATAATAAACGTTATTAAAAGAAGGAATTTAAAAGCAGGGTTGATAGCTTTAGATATTTTTAAAGCCTTTGATTGTGTGGAATGGCCAGCATTAAAAACAATTATAAAGATATTTGGCTTTGGAGAAAGGTTTATAGGAGTGATTAATCAGCTTTATGCAAATAATAAAGCAGTGGTGATGGTAATTGATGGATTAACACAACAAATTACCTTAGCCCGGGGAACAAGACAAGGGTGTCTTCTCTTCCCAATATTATTTGCAATAGTTTTAGAAATATTGGCAAATGTTATCAGGGATGATGAGAGAGTAAAGGGGATAGGAGGGAAAGATAAAATAAAAATTAATATGTTTGCGGATGATACTTTATTGACATTAGAAAATCCGAGGGAAAGCATAGAAGAAATAAAGGAACATTTGAGAGAATTTGGATAGAACACAGGACTACAGGTAAATTGGGGGAAATCAGAAATGATGTTATTTAATTATGATAAAGAAGACAGGGAGTAGTTCAAAACTTGATTTTAAGATTAAAAATATAGTGCGCTATTTAGGAGTTTATATTACGAAAGATTTAGAAAAGTTAGAAGAAATTAATTTTAGTAGTTTAAAAAAACAGATAATGAAGAAGTTAGAGGCTTATAGGAAATTAAAGCATTCATGGTTTGGTAGAATAGTGGTTATTAAAATGAAAATATTACCAAAGATATTTTTTTTGTTTAGAATGTTACCAATTAAAATAACAGAAGTAGAAATAAGAAGTTGGCAAAGTATGATAAATAACTACTGTAATGGAGATAGAAAAGCAAAAATTAATAAAACGAAATGGTGTAAGACTCAAAGGAAAGGAGGGTTGGGACTCCCGAATATAAAGATGTATTATATAGCTAATCAATTAAGATATGTTATAAATAGTATAGTAGGAAAAGAGGATTTAGAATGGTTAGAGACGCAGGCAGGAGAAATAGATTTAGAGTTACAATATATATATATTTAGTAATATACAAAAGAAGCAATTGAAGGATATGGAAAATCCCATCTTAAAAAATATTATAGAGATTTGGGGAAAGTATAAAAAGAAATTAATACCAGGAATTTCTCCTCTAACCCCAGTTGTTTTATTGGAGAACTTCCCAGGTAACTTAAGAAGAGAATTGGAAGGGTAACTGAGGGGGAAAAATAATTAAAGTGTAAGATTGGCTGAATAGAATGGTTAATAAAAAGCAAATAGAGGACAAAAACAAATTAAGTTTTAAGTGTATACAATTGGAACAATGGACACAGAAATGGAAAAAGAAAAACAAGGACTGTAGAAAGGAAACAAGATTTGAAAGGTTAATTGATTCAAGAGAAAAGGAGGGGGAAATAAAAGTAAAAAAGGTATAATAAGTGAAATATATAATATATTGATAAAGGAGGGAGAGCAACAAGAAATTTTGAAAACATTCTGGGAAGAAGATTTAACAAAACAAATTACTGAGTATAACTGGGGAAGATATGGAAACTAAGAACATTAAAGCTGTTATCAGTAAGGATAAAAGTGAATCATTATAAAATAATTTGGAGATGGTATCTCACACCCGTAAGATTACATCAGATAGATAAGAAAATTTCAATGCTATGTTGGAGGGGTTGTCAGGAGGTGGGGACATATTTCCATATGTGGTGGACATGTGAGTATGTACAAAAATTTTGGAAAAGAGTTTTTAAAGAAATAAGTGAAATACTGGGTAATAAAGTGGAAGCAAGTCCAAATCTAGCTTTACTTTCTATGTTTGATAAAGAATATGGGAATCAAAATACAAGAGAATTGATTAATAACCTCCTGACCCCGGTTAGATTAATGATAGCTAAGAATTGGAAAATACAAGGGAATTATAGTATAGAAGAATGGTACAAAGGGGTGTGGGATATTGCAATTAATGATAGACTAACATGTAAAATTAAAGTTAGGATGGGATTATCCAAGAAGAATGATTTTGAAAGTTTGGGGACCATTTATAGAGCATGTTTTAGTAAAGGGGAGAGGATGTACACCTTCAAAAGAATCATTGCAATTTTGGAAACATGTATAATATATTAGAGCAATGAAGGTCTCAAGGGTAGGGGAGCACGGGGGGATGTTAAGGTTTTGTTTGTGTATTATGTTTATTATATGTTGAAATAATAATAATAATAAAAAAAGAGAATCCAGTGGTTTTTTCTCCTGTACTGAAATTGAAGATCTGGGACTTCTGCGATATCAACCCCTTTCTGGATAGTATCATGAAGCAGTTCAAAGGTAACAATGGTTGGCTGCAAAGATTTTCTACTGTATGTAACATTGGTCAAAAAGGCTGTGTGAAAGGTCATTTGTAATTAGGGTAGGCAGATGCAAAAGAGGACAGTGGCTACTGCACCTTTAATAGTACTGTAGAAGTGAAGCAGGAACACAGGAAGCTGCCTTATACTGAGTCAGGCCCCTTGGTCCATTCATCTTAGTACTGTCGACACTGACTGGTAGCGGTTCTCTAGGGTTTCAGGCAGGACTTTTTCCAGCCCTACCTGGAAATGCTGGGATCGAACCTGCAACTTTCTGTATGCAAAGCATATGTTCTGCCACTAAGCTATGGCCCTTCCCTTAAGGTAGGGTAACCATATGGAAAGGAGGACAGGGCTCCTGTATCTTTTAACAGTTGTGTAGAAAAGGAAATTTCAGCAGGGAATTTTTTTGCTTCCACTCTGCATTTTAGCTAGATGGGCATTTTTGTCCATCTAGCTGAGGTGTCAGGGAGGGAAGAAGTCTGGGGCAGACTCAGGATATGGCATAAGGCGGCCTCCCCAGTCTCCTCCCTCCCTGGCTACCATCACACACCCTTTCCCTTCCCTCCCAGGTCACATATGCAGTTGTCTCCATGCTGGCTGCTGGGGGGGGAGGGGTCAGACTCCTGGCTCCGAGGTCAAAGTGCTGACTCCGACCTCAGATCTAGGAATCTGAAATATCCTATGACGCCTGAGATGCTGTCTAGGGCCTCCTCCACACGAGACGTTTAATGAGCCTTGAAGGCTCATTATAAATTTTACCTACACACGAGCGGAGCGCAAAACGGGCGTACAGGCGTGTTATCTCCCCGATAATGCGCATTTTCGAACGCGCGTTAAATAGCGACTTTTATTTTGCTCCGGCCGTTAAAGCGCATTTTCGCTGTGTGAACAAGCGATTATGCGCATTAACTACCTGTAAAGTGCTTTTTGGGCATCTTTTAATGCGCTTCGCCGCTTCTCGCCGCCTCCCGTGCAGAGGGATTAGGCGTAAATGCGCCTCCGCGAAAATGCGCATAATCCCCGAACCGGGCGCAAAAGCGCATCCTTGTGGAGGGGGCCTAGGAGCCATAGAATTGCTCTCTAAATAACTTTGAGAATTGTATCGAAAATCCCCAGACTTGAGTGCTTTAACTCAGGGCCCAAGTCAGGGAATGTTAGCCATATTCTTATGAAAGCTGCCACATTCTATTTGGTCCCCTTTCTCCACCAATTGCTCCAGAACACCATGGCATCTGGGTTATTTTCAGATTATGAAAATAGTGGTTGGACTGCTGAGAGCAGAGAAACCACCCCGTCACCACTGGCAAAGGGTAACCCCCACTGCCCATGGCAGCAAAAGTAATTCGATCTGTCCTCATTGGATGCTGAACATTTGGGCTGTCCTTATCCCAGCCCTGAATAATGCATGCTGTGTAGTGTTGTTACCAGATATATTATAAGCACAATCTCTGCTCCCTTTATTTCTCTAGACACTCTAGTATCTGGACTTGGTGTTCAAAAAGGTATTTTTTTGGAGTCTCATGAGGGTCCAAATTCACAAGGGAAATGAGGTATTCTCTAAATGTTGTCTGCTTATGTTTCGTTGGAGTTCATCAACGCTGCCCTGGCAGTTCTAGGATTATCAGTCCAAGCCAGCATGAACAAGGGTCAGGTGATGGGAGCTGTAGTCCAAAACATCTGGAGGGCTCAGGGTGGAGAAGGCTGGCCTAAACTACAAAGCCCCAAACTCCAGGAGAGGAGCATTCTCAAGTCAACATGGTTTCTATGTACTGCATTGGGGCTTGCCAGATTCAATAGGCAAGCCAGTCTCCAAGCTCATGTCGATTTGTTTTCTCTTTCCTGGTTTGCCTCCAACCCCAACAGCAAATGTCACTCTGGATCCAGACACAGCCCATCCCGAACTCAACTTGTCCGAGGATTGTAAATGTGTGACATGGAAAGGCCACAACCTGTCCGGCAATCCTGAGAGATTCAACTTCTATCCTTTTGTGTTGGGATGTCATGGATTTGCAGCAGGCAGACATTTCTGGGAAGTCACTGTGGGAAGTGAGGGAGAATGGACTGTGGGGGTTGCCAGAAAGTCTGTCAGGAGAAAGAGTGCTGTTTTATTCCCTTTCAGGGAAGAGTTATGGACTGTGGGGAAGTGTCAAGGTGTGTACAAGGCCTGGAGTTCCTCTCGTTCATTTTGTCTCTCCGTGAAAGAGGAGCTCAAGAGGATCCAAGTCTCTCTCAACTACGAAGGGGGGCAGGTGGCCTTTGTTGATGCTGATACAGGAGCCCTAACCTACACATACTCAGCGGTCTCATTCTACGGAGAGACACTTTTCCCCATTTTTATGTATACCGTGAAGGTCAACTGGCTCTCTCTCCCTAAGGTAGGGTGACCAGATAAAATCCAGGTCAGGGCTCATGTAACTTTAACAGTTGTAGAGAAGAGGGAATTTCAGCCAGTGTCATTTGTCTGCAATTAGTTCCTGGTGAAATTCCCTCTTCATCACAACAGTTAAAGGTGCAGGCACTATACTAGAGTGACCATATACAAAAGAAGGCAGGGCCCCTGCAACTTTAACTGTGATGATGAAGAGGGAATTTCACCAGGAACTAATTGCATACAAATGACACTGGCTGAAATTCCCTTTTCTCTACAACTGTTAAAGTTACATGAGCCCTGGCCTGGATTTTATCTGGTCAGCCTAGTTTTTGAGAACTTCTGGTGGTCTCTCTTTTTTTAAAAGACATCCCCCTCTTCTTTCTTGACCTCTCCTTTTTCCCTTTAAACTGGAGCAGTGGGTAGGGGGGCCTTTTTCCTGTCAAGGCCTCCATTATCTCAGTCAAACTCTGTTGGAGGTCTGCATTCCATCAGTGGGTGAGGCCAGAACCAATGGTGGGCGGAGTCAGCTATGTGATTCTTACCATTGTTCAGTAAGCAACAAGATGGGGACATTTGTATCCAGGCATTCTCTTTCCCCAACCTGTTCACTTCTCTTTGGTGTTGGGGCCAGGCAGGACACAGTAAATAATGATCCTGTTCAGATCTCACACTAGCCATGGTGGTTAAGCACACTGAGCTAAACATTGTGGCTTAGCATGCTGTGTGAACCATGACTCAGCATGTCGTGTGAACCATTCCTAACCATGGTTTAAACATGCTCACTAACCATTTCCTGCAAAAGGGTCAGTGGTCAAATCATGGCTTAGCATGTTGTCTGAACAGGCCATCTATAATCTCGAGTGAGGCCAGTGAGGGGGTGTGGCCTGGGGAAATGGGGTGTGGCCTGCTACGGTCCAGGTGGAGAAGTCTGCATTTGAGCCATGGGCTAGTGGTCCTGCACCCCTGATTTAAACTTGTTTTGCCTTTCTAGGCCTTGAGCAAATGTGATAGTGTAGCACTTGCAGAGTGGGAAGTAGGTCTAAAATCAATAACCTCGAGTTCTGGAGTTCAACCGTACCAGGTTTACACAGAAGTAAGCCTCACTGTGTTCAAATAAAACGAGAGCAACCCTTTCTTTCCTGGTTTCCTGTCCACATCGGATAGTGAAGAACTGATGCAAAGGATTGTGGGATAGCTTCAGATGACTTTATTTAAACAGAATGAGCCTTGTGAAGGGGGGGAAATGAGAATGTATTCCTGGGTGAAGGTTTTACACCAAGTTACACCCACAGGGGCCTGTACAAAGGGAAGACGGATGTACAAAACCATGTCATTGTGTTCTAGCTTGGCCATATCAATATAGTCTTGTGTCAACTGACCACCTAGAGTAAGGACTGGCCACTGGCTGCCCAGGGACTCAAGGTGGTGTGTTTTATCTTTGCTGGTCTGAAGTGGGACATTCTTCAAAGCTGTGGGTTTAGGTTTAATGTATTCCATGAATAATTGACATTTTACATGGGGCCTCTTCAGACAACATGCTAAGCCATGGTTAGGCCGCTAATCCTTTTCCAGCAAATGGTTAGTGAGCATATTTAAACCATAGTTATGTAGCCACCATGGTTAGGAATGGTTCACACAACACTCTAACCCATAATGTTTAGCTCAAAATGCTTAACCACCATGGCTTAGCATGTTGTCTGAACAGGGTTGATGTTTCCATGACGTGATTTCATATTATTGTATATTGAAGCGTATACTCTATATTGAAGCGTATATTACTGGTTGACAGCTGATTGGCCACTGTGTGAACAGTGCTGGACTAGATGGATCTTTGGTCTGATCCAGCACGGCATTTCTTATGTTCTTATTAGATTGGTTATATTGTAAGCAACTTTGTTGAGGCTAATTGTTTAGAAAAGTGGGAAATACATACTTTAAAAGAATGTAAAATATCAAACAATCATGAACTCTATTAAACCTAAAAGAGCAGCATTGAAAAACATCCCACTTATTTATTTATTACATTTATTATTAATTTATTAGGTTATTATATTTATTACTTTTCAAACCAGCCAAAGTAAAAAATAAATTATCTGCCATAGTAGCTTCCGCCCCCCCAGCCCCCCCACAAATTATACATTTTAACAGCTTCTTCCTGCTGAGGCAAAAAGTAGCCATGATAACTGGGTGACCAGATAAAATCCAGGTCCGGGCTCATGTAACTTTAACAGTTGTAGAAAAAAGGGAATTTCAGCCAGTGTCATTTGAAATTCCCTCTTCATCACAACTGTTAAAGTTGCAGGGGCCCTGCCTTCTTTTGTATATGGTCACTCTAGTATAGTGCCTGCACCTTTACCTGTTGTGATGAAGAGGGAATTTCACCCGGTACTAATTGCATACAAATGACACTGGCTGAAATTCTCTTTTCTCTACAACTGTTAAAGTTACATGAGCCCTGACCTGGATTTTATCTGGTCACTCTATATGATAACAAAAACAGAGTCGCCATTGTAATGGCAACATTGTGACACAGAATCGTAGAATTGTAGAGTTGGATGGGGCTTATGAGGCCATAGAGTCCAACCCCCTGCTCAATGCACGAATCCACCATAAAGCATCCCTGACAGATGGTTGTCCAGCTGCCTCTTGAATGCCTCTAGTGTGGGAGAGCCCACTACCTCCCTAGGTCGTTGGTTCCATTGTCGTACTGCTCTAACAGTCAGGAAGTTTTTCCTAATGTCCAGCCAGAATCTGGCTTCCTGTAACTTGAGCCCATTATTCCGTGGCCTGCACTCCTGGACGACCGAGAAGAGATCCTGGCCTTCCTCTGTGTGACAACCTTTTGGTTTGTGTTTGAAGAATGCTATTATGTCTCCCCCTCCTCACTTACACATACATATGCAAATGTGTGGCATGACATCATCATGTTCTGGGCTCTTCCCCACACTGCAGCAACCAATCATTTTGAGCTGGGGGTGGGGGGCAGGGAAATGCACAGACTGATGACATCACATCACAAGTTCCCAGAACTCCACAGTTAAGTGGGGAGAGAGAAGGGAAATTCGACGACAGATTTGCCATGGAATGGGCTCTTCAGCTCCTTTTGCGCCAGTGTCACCCCGGCATAAAGCAGTGACAAACGTTTTGACCCTCCTCATTGTAGAACTCATAAACGCTCATTCCAAGACGTCCACCAAAAGCTCTTTAACATCTACTCCCTTCCCAAGGTGAACAGCCACAGAGGCTCATAAAACCTAAGAGAATCCCAGAATTGGAAGGGGCTTCTAAGGGTGGGCACCCTCTTTCAGTCTGAGGTCCGGATTCTATTTCAGAAAAGCTCTTGGGGGCTGCATAGTTTGGCTTAAAGCTCTTACTGCCAGTAACTAAGCCTAGGAGAGGCATCTCAACCGTTTAGAACGGGAAGAATATGGCACAAAAGCCAAAAATCACTACATGATTGGTGCTTGGCTAATACAGGGACTCCAGATGGCCTGATTGGGACCCTTTGGAGGCTGGATTTGCCCCTCAGGCTTGAGATGCTGCAGCCCTGCTTTAAACAATATTCTCCACCATCTGATCTAGTTCAATTGCCTGCTGATGCAGGAAACCCACACCAATGGTCCAGCTAATCTACCATCCTGTCTCCTTAAATAGGAAACCAGATGCCTCTATGAAGTCCACAAGCAGGAGAAGACAATCACCTGCCCCTATTATTTGCCCCGCGAATTGGTATGCAGAGATACCCTGCCGTTCATCTTGGAGAGTCCATCTAACCCTGTTGGGTTATAGGTGTTGATAGCGTCATCCCCCATGGATTTGTCTAATCCCCTTTTAAAGCTACCTAAGACAGTGACCATTACCATCTCATACGGCAGTGAATCCCATTAACTGTGTGCCATGTGAAGTAGTGCTCCTTTTAGTCCATTCTGAATCGACTGCCAACTAATTTAAATTGGATGGCCCTTGGGTTCTAATATTATGAGAGAAAGGATAATTTCCTGTATTGACGGGGTAGGATTAGATGACATTTGAGGTTCTTTCTGACTTCCAAGATTCCGGGTTCACTAACAAACGATGGTTTGCTTTGAGGTTGTGAACTGTGGGTTGTCTGTGGTTAACCATGGTTTGTTAACGCAGCTGGGTTCACACAACATAACAAGCCACGGTTCAACAAAAAATGACACTCAACCCATACTGGTCTATGAGTCAGTGGGTGGAGCTAATATTGCTCATCTTCAGCCCTTGCTCAGTTCAGCACTGTGCATTTATATTTTTTGTGTCTCTTGTGTCAACAGAGGAGGGTCAGGATCTCTTCTTGATCAACCCAGAATGCAGGACACGGAATAATGGGCTCAAGTTACAGGAAGCCAGATTCCGGCTGGGCATCAGGAAAAAATTCCTGACTGTTAGAGCAGTACGACAATGGAAGCAATTCCCTAGGGAGGTCGTGGGCTCTCCCACACTAGAGGCCTTCAAGAGGCAGCTGGACAGCCATCTGTCAGGTATGCTTTAAGCTGAATTCCTGCATTGAGCAGGGGGTTGAACTCGATGGCCTTATAGGCCCCTTCCAACTCTATTATTCTATGATTCTATGAACGCTGCAAATTCTATTAAGTTCGAAGCACCCATTGAAGGGGCTATTTCAAGGTTGCTCGCCTGTGTGGCTTCTCTCGTGTATGGCGAGATGTGACCGCTGGTTGAAGCTCTTCCCGCAATCTAAGCACTTGTACAGCTTTTCCCCTGAGTGGCTTCTCTCGTGGATGAGGCTGTACGACCGCTGGTTGAAACTCTTCCCGCAGTGCGAGCATCGGTATGGCTTCTCTCCTGTGTGGATCCTCTTGTGTTCAACGAGGGCTGAGCTGCGGCTGAAGCTTTTCCGACAGTCTGAGCATTGGTAGGGTTTCTCCCCGGTGTGCATCCGCTCGTGCCGGATCAAGTGCGACTTCTGCCGGAAGCTTTTCCCGCACTCGAAGCACGCGTAGGGTTTCTCTCCCGTGTGCGTCCTCTCGTGCTGGCTCAGGCTGGACCGGAAGCAGAAGGTTTTCCCGCACTGGGGACACTTGTATGGCTTCTCCCCCGTGTGTATCCTTTGGTGTTTGATCAGTTTGGAGCTCTCGTTGAACGACTTCCCGCAGTCTGAGCAAGCGTACGGCTTCTCTTCCGAATGGGAGCGCTCATGCTTAATCAGGCTCGACCTGTGATTGAAGCACTTCCCGCAGTCCGGACACTTGTACGGCTTCTCGCCAGTGTGGATAATCTTGTGCGCCATCAGCCATGAGCTCTGGCTGAAGCATTTGCCACAGTCCGAGCAGGCGTACGGCTTCTCCCCCGTGTGGGTCCGCTCGTGCGCCATGAGGTTTGCTCGGCGGTTGAAGCTCTTCCCGCAGTCGGAGCACCTGTAAGGCTTCTCCCCCGTGTGGGTCCTCTCATGTGTGATGATGTGGGACCTCTGGCTGAAGCTCTTCCCGCACACCGAGCACTTGTAGGGCTTTTCTCCTGTGTGGGTTCTCTCGTGCCTAACGAGGTAGGATCGCTGCTTGAAGCTTTCCTCGCAAAAAGAGCACTGGAAGGACTTGTCACCCGTGTTGATTTTCGCATCGCCCAGGTGATCAAATGTCTCGCAGATGCTTCTTGTGCTGTCAGTGCCTTCTGCACAGAGAAGGGCTCCTTTTGCTATCACTCTGGGATGATTCCCCTGATGGGTCTCAGAGAGCTGGTATATATTCCCTTCCAGTGATGACCCATTAAATCCCCCATGGTCAGGTCTCTCCACCTGAGGATTCTTCTCCTCATTCTCTCTTACTTGCCTATTATCTGCTGGAATAAACGAAGAATCACCAAATGGGTCATAGGAACTTGCCTTATACTGAGTCGAACCACTGGTTCATTTAGCTCAGCACTGTCTACACCAGGGTTGCAGAACCTCTTTCAGCCCGAGGGCCGAATTCCATTCTGAAGCTCTTGGGGCCCGCATTCCAGTGGTAGGTGGGGCTGGAGCCAAAAGGGCTGGAGCCAAAAACAACAGCATATTTTAGCTTTTAACGCTCTTACTGCCTTAGGAGAGGCATGTTGACCTTTCCAACCGAGGAAATAACTGCACGGAAGTCACCAAACAATTGGTGGTCCGGGGGTTTGCCTATAGTAGTTTGAGCACATGGGATTCTCTTACCCAACAAATTGGCATCTCCATAGCCCTTCTGCAGGGCCTTCTGGTAGAGCTGGAGCTTCACAGTGTCTGCCAGAGGCAGTTCTGCCTTGGGGGAAGCAACAGCCTCCTCCTTCAGCAGCCTGGGTACCTGAAACAAAAGTGAGGACACAATGACAGGTTTGGGTCAAGCAGTGGGTGAGTTCGGACAATTGTAGCGGGGAAAGAAACCATGATGGCTGCTCCCCCTGCCCCCACCGGCACAATCTCCATTTGCATTATTCCCCACATTGGCATGTCGTCCAAATTAATAATAATAATAATAATTATTATTATTATTATTATTATTATTATTATTATTTCTTACCCTCCTCTCCCTCTGGATCGAGGCGGGTTATGACACCAAATACAAAACACCATAAAATACATATAACTGATTAAAAGAATATGAAACTAATACATGATTAAAAGGCATCTTAGAATTCAACTGGGTAGACCCGCAGTGCAGAGGGTGGGGGGTTGGGGTTTCATACCTACCCTAAAACCTCTACTGCTCGTCATGGGTGGAAGGGTGGGTATCTCGTCAGGCACAATTGCATGCGGTTTCCCTAATTGCCCCCTGCCTCCACTTCCTCGGTTGTTTCCCCAGTGTCAAATTCTGGTTGTAAGTTCCAGTGGCTGCCCCAGGTTTTTGAGGCCGCTGGGGCGAGACTCCCCCAATGCTGCCCCCCCTTCAGTGAGTTCTAATCTCTCACTGCCATTGGTACCAGCTGCTCTTGCTCCTCCTCATCATTGCTGACTCTCTTGCTTGACAGGCAGAGAGCCAGTGAGCAAGTAGGCCGTAGCATCTGCTGCTCCGCCTCCTCACCTCCACCAACGTTTTCTGTGCCAGAGGGAGAGGCAGGTGAGAAAGCAGGTTGCTATGGTGAAGGGGAGGAGCTGATGGAACGCCTCTCCCGACACAAACCTACCCGTACACTACGATCCACATCTAAGGTCCTCCTCCGGTTGCCTACTCCGAGGGAAGCACAGAGAGTGGCAACAAGGGAGAGAGCCTTTTCAGTGGTGGCCCCCCAGTTATGGAAATGATCTCCCCAACAAGGCTTGCCTGGCGCCAATATTGTTATCTTTTCGGTGCCAGGTCAAGACTTTCCTCTTCTCCTAGGCATTTAACAGCATATGATGAGGGTTTTGTGTTGTTGTTGTGTTTTGACCCAGAATTGTTGTTTTAAAAGATATTGTACTTATAACTTGCTTTAATGCTTTATGATTTTAAATTTTGTACATCGGTGTTTTCAATGTTCAGTGTTTTTAATTTTTGTAAACCGCCCAGAGAACTTTGGCTATGGGGCGGTATATAAATGGAATAAAATGAATAAATAAATAAACTCCAGGGGGCTCTTTTCACTGGGCCCCTACTGAGGTGTGGCCCTCAGCAGGTACCTGACTATGCCTGCCCTTGACGCTAGCCCTGGTGAGCACCTCAGGGGCAGTGACCTGTCGTCTTGTACTCTGTAAGCCCCAGGCACCATGATGGCACAATATAAATAAATAACAGTGTCTCTCTTGTATGCTGTTTTGGGGGCCTTTGGCTTGAAAAGCAGCATTATCATCAATATGAGCACAACTCAGGAAGGATTATCAAAATTCCAGCTACAAACCTTCTGGTGTTCCTCAGCACTCGGACAACCGAAAACCTTACGACACTCAGGCGGGGTCTCCATGCTGGCAGCATCTCCGACCATACTCTCCTCCTTCATTTTCCTGGAGTTTTCCAAGTTGCAGACATCCAGCTGGGATCCTTTGCTGAGCCCTCCTGGCAAGGTTTGATTCACTCTCTCCCTTTTAGATCGCCGGCTGACATCAGACTCTCCCTTGAAAGCGCCCTGTAAACTTTCAGTATTTTCACACCGTGAGAGAGGAGCCACCGGTGAGGTTCTCCACCTAGAACGACAGGACTCTACTGATGTCAGAAATGTCTGCCACTGCGGTTCCCAGCACTTGTCTGGTTCTTGTTGATCTTGCTGTGGGGCTGCCCCAGTTAAAAACTCGCCAATGGTCCCAACCTGGATGACCCCAGGGACTCTTTCTTCTCCCTCTGATCTCTCTGCTGGTCTCATCCCAGCAGCGTCCTGTTCCTCCATCTTCATTTCAGGCTGCGCATGCTGCACTGGAAATGAAATTCAATGTTGATGTGTCTGTGTGAAAATAAGCCCTAGCCATGATTCTGGATTAATTATAAGGGACTTCCTTGAAATAAGAGCAAATGTATCTTGCTGCCATTATAAAAGCAAACTTGTTGTTAGAGAAAGACTAGCAAACAGACTCGGCTTTGCACAGGTTGGAATTGCCTTTAAGTTGATACAAAGATACCTTCAAACAAATTTATACAGCTGTCAGAGTTGGATACACTGTGCCCCCCACCTGAGTGGAGGCACACTTGCTAGCACCCCTAGGCACGGCCCTTGCCATGGTTCACCCCTACATCCCCCTGAGGGAGGGATCTGTCCACTCCATCCCCCTTAGATGGAGCTGCCCCACAACAGAGGGATTGGGCAGGCCTCTAACTTGGCCTACTAAGCTTCCCTGGCTTCAAACCGTTTGTATTCTTTTTTCATACTTTAACTTTTTCTTTTTTTAATATTTGGGGCGTGATTTTTAAAAATGTCAAAAAACATGTACATTTTATGCTTACAATCTACTTGCTGTGGTGCTGGATCATGCAAAGTTTGGTTGAAATCGATCAAACGGTGTTGAAGCAGTACATTTTTAAAAAATTTGATTTGCCACTTTTTTAGTTCAAGATGGGATTTTCACTATGCCTAAAGCTATCTCAGACAGAGGCAGAACAAATCCTAAAAGTTTCATAATAATTGGATGTATGGTTTTCGAATCCATCGAAGACATACAAACAAACCCTTCCTTTTTAAAGATTAAATGAAAGGCAGAAAATAGTAGACTTAACCCCCACTAGGCTTGTGGGGGGGGGGGGGGTTGTACTTCCGCAAACCTAGGGTGACCTTATGAAAAGGAGGACAGGGATCCTGTACTTTTAACAGTTGTATTGAAAGGGGAATTTAAGCAGGTGTCATTTGTATGCATGCAGCACCTGGTGAATTTCCCTCTTCATCACAACAGTTAAAGCTGCAAGAGTTATACTAGAGTGACCAGATTCAAAAGAGGGCAGGACTCCCACAGCTTTAACTGTTGTGAGGAAGAGGGAATTTCACCAAGTGCTTCATGTACACAAATGACACCTGCTGAAATTCCCTTTTCTATGCAACTGTTAAAGATACAGGAACCCTGTCCTCTTTTTCATATAGTCACCCTAGCAAACCTCAAAGTTCCCCTGAGGGTGCAGATACCTCCCGCTTGTTCCTCAATGGACGCTATTTTGGCTCCACAATCCTATTGCCCCTCACCAGCTGAGTCTGCGATTAAAAAGAGTGATTTGCATTTATAGAGCACATGTTTAGTATTCAAGGGATGTCTCATAAATTAATCACAACAGGCTAAGAGAAACTTGAGGAGAAAGTAAATAGCTAAGGCCTGAATATTAAGCTATTCCTTCTCTGTTAGGCTGACCAGATAAAATCCAGGTCAGGGCTCATGTAACTTTAACAGTTGTAGAGAAAAGGGAATTTCAGCCAGTGTCATTTGTATGCAGTTAGTTCCTGGTGAAATTCCCTCTTCATCACAACAGTTAAAGGTGCAGGCACTAAACTAGAGTGACCATATACAAAAGAAGGCAGGGCCCCTGCAACTTTAACTGTTGTGATGAAGAGGGAATTTCACCAGGAACTAATTGCATACAAATGACACTGGCTGAAATTCCCTTTTCTCTACAACTGTTAAAGTTACATGAGCCCTGACCTGGATTTTATCTGGTCACCCTATTCTCTGTGGGATAATCCTATGTGGCTGGTAAAGATCAGGAGTATGAAACAGGCGGCTGTGTTATCCCAGGAGGCTGTTCTAAGAACTTGTCAGAAGAAGGTTACACAAGCAGGCATTAAAACCCAGATGAATACTCCAAGCAGCCAGAAACACAACAGGAGGAGCTTTGGGAGTCAGAGGAAGACTGTACCCAAGAGCTGTACCTGATCGTGAGTGTATTTGGCTGGGGTGGAGGTTTGAGGAATTTGGCCTGAGGTAAAACAATTCATTAAGAGGCTTGTATTAGCAACAGTGTCTCTGGAGTCCTTAAGATGTGTCAGTAAACAGTCTTTTGAAAATCCCAAACATTATTATTCCCTTATGTACAAAACGTCCCTTTAATTAAACCAACTTGTTTAGTAGTTTGTCTTGTTTCTAGTGGTAGTGCCCAGCTCATGCCTAAGGGCACAATCCTATGAAGATAGTCCCAGTCTCCAAACATGGAGGCTGCTGAGTATCCAATGCAGGGCAGCTGGAGCGCGGAAGCAATCTTTGCCTCCAGCCTCCCTGCATTTCTGCTAAATGGGTGATTTCACCTGTCTAGCAGCAGCACTTTGGGGGGGAGGCCATAGGAAAAGTTGTATTGCTGCCACCCCAGTCTCTTCCTCTCCCCACCCCTGGGAATGCTCCCTTTTCTCATCCCCGTACTCTGTTTCTGAGTGTGGAGAAATAGCTAGAACTTAGTTGACTATGAAGGGAGAGAAGAAGGGGGCGGAGACATGGTTTCTCAGCTCCAAGTTCAGAGCCCTGTTTCTGACCTTGCAGCCCAGAAACTGAACAATCCTATGTCTCTCCAGAACTGTCCAGGAGGACAAAGGATTGTTCTCTAAGCCGCTTATATCAGCCACTAGAGATTCTAAAGCATTCTAACAAAAATGGTGGCAGCAAAAAAGGGTCAGCATTTGCAGCTATGAGTTATAGTGGCAGAGAGTTCCTTAGGCTCAAAAATATAATATTTCGTAAAAATAAGAAACCCTATAGGTGGAACAACCCAGTGAAGGCGCAGTTTCCCCATAGGTGGTGGCAGCACTGGAAGTGAAATTTGAATCCAGAACTTCCTTGCTCACAGTTCAAAGGTTGCAATCCTAAACGCAATTACTAGAGAGGAAGCCCTACAGTATTCTAGGGAGACTTGCTGAGCATACATATTGGCTCAATTCGGACAACACGATAGTCAACGGTGGGGTAATAATCAACTTTACAGTTGTTCAACTAGGGGGTACTCCCCACACAACACGGTAATAAATAATTAACTGTGGTGTGGATTAGGATCAGCGCTGAGTTGACGGCAGCATTCGAATGACACAATAGTCAAAACAGCTGACGATTGTTTCCCCCACACCAGTTGTTTATTGTGTTGTCCGAATTGAGCCATACTGTTTTTCAATATACAGTGCTGAATTACATGGAGATGAAAGTATAAAACAGATGGCGGTGACTGTGGCATCCAGGTAAAAACAGCAACCTACTTTAGCATCTGTCCAGCAGCCGTGCCGGCTGGGGAATGTTGGGAGTTGTAGGTCTTTTTCCTGTCTAAACATGTGTAGGATTGCACCCTAAGGTGGCATACACATGTGGTTCATAGATAGACAAATACTGAGATAGATGGGCTCACAGGTGAGCAGCCTGGCTGATGCTGTAATGCTCTGTGCAAATGGCAGATTTAACCCTTTTTCCTCCCCTACCTGCAATGTTTCCCCATCTCTTTACCTGGAGCCCCTCTTCCAATGGAATTACTTTTCCATTGGAAGAGATGCTCAAGGAGTTAAAGGGAGGGAGTGCGCTCATTCCTAGACGGGGCCAGACATAGAGAGATGCAACCCCCTCACTCTAAACCGGAACTTTCTTCCTGTTGTGTGCCCTCCTGGAAAAGCGTGGGAATAGATTTTGGGGGATTACACATTCCCTAAAGGTGCGAGGTAAAGACTGCAAGGAACCCCTAAGTTAAGCAGCCTTCCCTGATCCGGTGCCCTTCAGATGTGTTGGACTACAACTCCCATCACACTCAGCCAACGTGAGTGTTGCAGGGACACTGCGGATTCCAGCTAAACTTTAGAACACATGGGCAACCAATGGTCTGGCTCAGTACAAGGCAGCATCCTAGTTTTCTGTGTGAGTGATGGGAGATGCAGGACCGGTAAAAGGAAGGACATCTTCATACTGTGCATAGTTAAACTGTGGAATTTATTTTCACAAGATACTCACCGGCTAAACATTAGGACACATATGGTCTGGCTCAGTATAAGCCAGCTTCCGATTGTACAGCCGCATGTCAGACATTTGCTGCCACCTGTTGCATGCACCAAAGTCCTCTCCCCTTCCAATTCTCTTATCTGCAAAGGATTGGGGCATTGCATAGTTCCTGATTTGCAATGGGGCAGGAAGAGCCTCGATCGCCTGTCCAGAGACTGGCATTCCTTGCTCTAAAGCATCTTTATTTGTAACCCAGCCTCCTCCTTTCCCTTCTTCAAGCAACCCCCTCCCCCTTTCAGCTGTCCCCACTCTGGCTTTCACTCACCCGCTATCTGCAGCCTCTGCATAGCATCCACTGAGAGAGGATCTGCTCCCAAAACGCACTGGTGGGCTTTGGGGGTGGGGGGTTGCAGAGGGCGGGACAGGAAGAAGCCTTCCGGCTTAGGTTCCTTACTTTTTTTATCATCACTACATTTCCTGTTCTCTCTCTCTCTAGGAATTTCAACTTTGTTTATTTAACCGTTTGAGGATCTTTTAGACGGACGTAGCCCAGTTCTGCATCGCCCCCCCCAAAAAAATACGAAACGCATCACCAAAAGAGAGCGAGCGAGCGAGCGAGCGAGCGAAAGCTAGCACCTATTTGCATAAAAATGGCATATTCTCATCTGTATGTAGAGATGCAGATTTAGACATAATAATAACTGTAATTTAAAAAGAAACAGATTATATCTCACTAGTGGGGAAGACAAAGGACCGGTGTGCCTGCTCGTTCTGTTTTGATCAGAACATAAGTAGACCCATGAGAGATGCTGGATCAGGCCAAGGGTCCGTCTAATGCAGCACGCTGTTCACACAGTAGCCAATCAACTGTCCAAGGAAAACCTACAAGCAGGACATGAGTGCAATAGCACCCTCCCATGTTCCCCAGCGTCTGGTGTTCATAGGCATAGAATCATAGAGTTGGAAGGGTCCTATAAGGCCATCAAGTCCAAACCCCTGCTCAGTGCAGGCATCCACCTTGCATCCCTGACAGATGGCTGTCCAGCTGTCGTGGACTCTAGTGTGGGAGAGTCCACGACCTCCCTAGATCATTGGTTCCATTGTCATACTGCTCTAACAGTTAGGAAGTTTTTCCTGATGTCCAGCAGGAAGATGGCTTCCTGTCACTTGAGCCCTCATAGCAAAATTGCTCCAGTCACTTAATCATTTGTTGCACTTTTCTCCAACAAGTCCGGTTGCTTAATATTGGCCCTTCATCATCCCTTCTGATGGTTCTTGATCTTTAATTCAGATTTGAACTGGACAATCCTTCAAATGGAGAATGCCTTCAAGTAGAGGATTGTCCTCTGAAAAGTAGGATATGGGGCTACTCTGGTGGAGTGGGGAATAAACTGGTAATAAGCTAAACTGGGTTACCAACTGTAAATAGGGTTGCCAACTGACCTGGAAAATAAATCTTAGGTTGACCTGCTCCTATGACTTTAATAGAGGCTTGATCTGCAGAAATCAGTATGCTGGGTAAGCTTTTCATGGCATGGAGCTAAAGAGGATTGCTTGCACATGAAAGTTGGTAACGCTTAACTGTAAACTGACTAGGATACTGTCAACAGCCCAACCTACCTTCAATATAAGTGTGGCAAGATCAGACACTGAGCAAAATATTGATCTGAATTTCAAGGGTGTCTAGTCTCATGCCTCTCCTTTCTCTGCATGTTTCCTCATGAGTAACTCCCACTGTATTGAACAGGGCTTATTCAAAGGTTAATATCCATAGGACTGAAGGTTTATTACTAGCACTACTTGTCTTTAATCCTACTTTTAATTTGCCATTGTATGCGTAGATCTAAGTATTATTCCCAGTTTACAGATTAAAAGTGGTTATCCACCACTTTAAATGAGCTGAGCAACAAGCTCATTCAACAGGTATTGCTTTCCCAGCACAGAGATGCAATAATGAAGGAAGGCATCCCTTGTTGCATTTCTGCCTGTCGTGCAGTTGTTAAAATGCACTGGAGCCCTGCCATGAAAAAAGGTGACCATCCTATAGATGTGTTTTCTTTCTGTCTTTCCTGACAGAAACTCTGCTGAACTATTGGAACCCAAATCCAACTCTCTCCAGCCACAGACAAGGCCTCCGCACTAACAATATACCAAAGAGAAAGGGAGAGAAGATAAGCAACAGAACAAAATCTTAAAAACTTGTTTTATTGTATTTGTATGACTGTCATGTTGCTAGCCTTCTCGGGTGCGATATGTAGAAAGACAGGATATACATTGAAAAAAAGAAATCAATCTGTGATGAGACTTGAAAGCATCACCAGAAAAGTTACAGTATATGATGTACATGACTCATAAGTCCCCTTCATATCATGAATAAAGGGGTGGATCCCTACCCCCTGACATCCTTAGGTTGAGCATGGGCACCTACATATGGTGCCTGCACAGACTTCTGCACAATCATGAATCACAACTGTCCAGGGTTCCAAGTTGTGTAGAAGCAACCAGTTGTATGTTGTAGGTGTGCAACACAGGATTATTCCAGTGTGGTTGCGTGGCCATCGCTGGTGCAGGAGGGCACCCACGTTACAAAGCCTTTTAAATATTGATCATATGGTTACCTTTAAGCTTTTGAATTGGGCTTGGATGGAGTTGGTCCGCTGCAGCCTTCCCCAACTTGGTGCCCTCCAGATGCATTGGACTGCAACTCTCAGCATTCACAGACAGGATACTGGCTAGGAATAATGGGAGTTGCAGTCCAACACCAGGTTTGGATGGCTGGTCTGGTGGGATCACACAAGCTCTCGGAGTAGTTTACGTAAATTCAATAAAGAAGCAAGACAGTCTTTGCCTTCAGGCTCATAATCTAAAAGACACAACACAGAAGGAAAAAGGGAGAGGAAAACAATTCATCTCAGGCACCAGTTCTTACCTTTAAACAGTTCTTATAATAAGCAGCTGATATGAAAAGAGTCCAAGGAAAGGAAGAGCTAAATGGAGCTGGTGTCTCAACAGAGCTTATACAGCAGGCCTGGGGTCCCATCTCTCCTTCTGCTGCAGCCAGGTGGAATGGTTGCTGCCAAATGACATCTGAGGGAGGCAGATGTCATTTGGGACATCAAATGAAAGCTTACATCTGTGTCTGCAGATCACACAGCAAAAATCAGGGACCCAGCATTTTGTAGTGCCACCATGGTGCAAAAACACAGATCCAAAGCTTAGATCTTCATGGATTTTATATGGGGGCTCCCCCCCCCCGTCTACAATAAAATTATACCCTATGCCTGTGGCCAGGGACTACATTATTAAAAACCATTGCTTCATGGTATGACCAAGACACAAAACACAGAATGTAGCAAGTTTCCAAACATGAAGTTAGACCGTTGGTTTATCTAATTCAGTACTACAGAGATTGCGAAGTAAGTGGCTAGAGAGTTAAAGGAAGGAAAGGAACCTGATGAAAGCTGCAAGGGGAATAATTGTGTTTAGGATTTGCAGACTCAGTCAGGATCCATTCCTTCCTTCAGCTCTCCAGCTGTTCCTCTTTTCTAGCCTTTGCAGTGAGCCACCTGCTTTGGCAGGGGAGAAATTCTAACTCAAGAAGATGGTAAGCCCCAACAGATGAAATGATATTATCGTCTTCCTTTGCCATTAAACAACTGGCTTGTCCACACTTCATCAAAGTGAGTAGGCCACCAGTTTGAAATTTTATCCAATGCAGTATGTCAAATTGTGGCTCCTCACAGGCCATCATCCAGCATTAAACACCAGTTCAAGAGACAAGCCATATAAACATGCAACCAAAAATCGGAGGCATTCTGGAGCCTGCTGGAGCCGTGTAATGGTGGGTGTGATATAAAATTTAGTTAATTTATTTATTTCTATACTGGCCAATAGCCAAAGCTCTCTGGGTGGTTCACCACAAGATAATAAAATACAGCATGTAATTTCAGTATACAACATTTAAAACAATTTAAACAGCTAAAAACAGTTTAAAAAAACAAACAGAAATTTGACTTCCTAAGTATTTAGGAACATAGGAAGCTGCCTTTTATTGAGTCAGACTATTATCTATCCCAGAATTGTCAACGCTGACTGCCAACAGGGTCTCAGTCAAGGGTTTTCCTAGCCCTTCTGCATGCAAAGCAAATGCTCTCCCACTGATTCATAACTTTTGCCCTTGCTTTCTGTTAACCTAACGTAGCCTTCCCAAGCAGGCACCCTCCAGATAGGTTGGACTACAACACCCATCATCCCCAGTGAGCATGCCCATTAGACGTAAAAAAAGGTTAGGCCAGCCTCCCCCAACTTGGCACCCTCCAGATGTTTGGGACTACAATTCCCAGCATCCCTGCTAGCTGGGGCTGATGGGACTCAAAGTTCAAAACATAAGAACGTAAGAAAACTCCTGCTGGATCAGACCAGGGGTCCATCTAGTCCAGTATTTTGTTCGCACCGTGGCCAACCAGCTGCCCATGGGAAACGCACAAGCAGGTTGTTGAGTGAAACAGCACCCTCCCACCCATGTTCCCCAGCAAATGGTGCATGTAGGCTTACTGCCTCTGACACTGGAGTTAGCACATAGCCATCAGGACTAGTAGCTACTGATAGCCTTCTCCTCCATGAATTTGTCCAGCCCTCTTCTAAAGCCATCCCAAACGGTGGCCATCCCCACATCTTGTGGAAGTGAATCCCATAGTTTCACTATGCGCTGTGTGAAGGAGTCCTTCCTTTCATCTGCCCTGGATCTCCCACCAATCAGCTTCATGGGATGGCTCCATCAACATCTGGAGGGCACCAGGCTGGGGAAGGTTGCATTAGATAATGACACATGCCCCACCCCCCCAAGTAGATAATATTTAGGTAGAGCAGGCCAGCTCCAGCTCCACCTCAAATAACTCGGTATTTGTAGGCATTCCCTTTGGGAATCTGCAGAGGCCACCCATGCCAAGCCTGGGAGCTCCAAAAGGCGCTTTCCCACGGTGATGGGGAAAGAGGGAAAGAGAAAAGCAGCCGCAGGAGGAGGAGGAGGAGGCCTCCCCCTTTCCGACTCCCCCCTCGTCCGACGTCTCGGTCTCTCTAGGAAGCCGCACTCTCTGTCTCCCAACCCCACCCACCTCCCCAAAATACCAGCCGCGAGAAGGAGAGGGTGGGTGGGTGACGGCGTGAGAGACAGGCAGAGAAATTCCCCAGCCCCGATGGTGGTGGGGGCTGCGCGCGCCGGATGACCCCAGGCGGCGACTGTGCAATCGATGCGGGAGGGGAGGGGAGGGGAGGGGGCGAAAAGGCTCTGCAGATCGGCCAGGTAAAGGCTGCACCCAGGTGAGTAGAAGCGCTCGCCGGTGAGGTGGGACCCAGCCGCAGGGGAAGGAGGAAAAGATCAGAGAGGCAGGACATACGTGGCGGGGCCGCGCCGCCAACCAGGACCGGACAGGCAGCTTCATCATTCACCCGCCACCCCCCACCAGGCTTTCCCTGCCCCGATCCTCCGTATTTGAGGGCGGGGAGACCTCTGGACGGATCTCAGCACGTCGCTCCGTGTGTCACCCCTAGATCAGGAGAGAGAAGCCTCTCGGATGGGAGCGACAGGGCTTGGAACCAAGTGCGGATATTTATTTTATGTAGCCGGTAGCCCAGTCCTGGGCACTTATACTCGCACGTAAGAACCAGGATGGCCAAGCAGGTTCCGAGGATTGAAGCCTTCCAGCGCCGCCCTGTGTATGTCTATTCAGTAGGAAGCCCACAGTGAGTTCCAATGGAATTGCTCCCAGGTAAGTGTGCACGTGTGTTATAGGATTGCAGCCTTCCTCTGCAGTCCTGTATATACTTACCAGGGGGAAGCCCCCATTGAACTCAGTGGGACTTATTTCTGAGTTAGACGTGTATATAGGATTGCATCGTTAGAGTATGATTATGTGGTTAATTTATTTATTTCATTTCTATGCCACATAATAGTTGAAGCTCTCTGGGTGGTTCACAGCAATTCAAACCATACAATACAAGACACAATATAAAGTTTTAAAACTACAGTATAAAATAAAATTGGACACAACTCCATCCACCCAGCCCGTCCCGGAAGTTCCAGATTCAAATCCCTGTTGTTCTCCATGAAGCTGACTGGGTCACCTTGAGCTAGGCTGACCATATGAAAAGGAGGACAGGGCTCATGTAACTTTAACAGTTGTAGAGAAAAGGGAATTTCAGCCAGTGTCATTTGTATGCAGTTAGTTCCTGGTGATATTCCCTCTTCATCACAACAGTTAAAAGTTGCAGGGGCCCTGCCTTCTTTTGTATATGGTCACGCTAGTAGAGTGCATGCACCTTTAACTGTTGTGATGAAGAGGGAATTTCACCAGGAACTAACTGCATACAAATGACACTGGCTGAAATTCCCTTTTCTCTACAACTGTTAAAGTTACATGAGCCCTGTCCTCCTTTTCATATGGTCAGCCTAGGTAAAACTGATCTTCTGTTTGGTTCCAATCTCAGTTGTCTTGTTCTGATTGAAGGGGGGGAAACCCACAGAAGTTTTGACTCACTTGCATATATTTATTTAAATTCATCGCCAATCCCCTAGGTAAATGTGAGGAGATATATATGTTTGTGTGTGTGTTTGTGAAACACACAACCATTCTTTCAAAAAAAAGGAGGGGGAATGTTCTTGTCATTATTGGATTCTCAATTTGAAAGGCAAACGTGTGCCAATAGTTTCATATAAAACTCCAGCAGCCCCTTCCTCTTGTTTGACTAACACCCAAGGGAGACCTCTCCTCTATTTCACCACACCCAATTTCACAGCGCATGAAGCTGAGCTACCTAATTTTCCAGCCCTGCAACTCTTTACCGCAGGGTTACGGAACAAGCAAAGGCAAGTATGGTTGCCTGCCGACCAAGGGGAAAACTGGCCCAGCTGGTTATTTTGCTTTCAGGCTACTTGCTGTAAAAGAAAAAGAACAGTGCTGGTTCCCCCCCCCCCCCCCACACACACACACACACTAGTTGGCTTTTTAAAAAAATTGAACACGTCAGGCATATAGTTGGCGTTTGCTCTGGCTTGTGGCCCTGCGCTTGCCAAAACCAGCTGCGTTATTGAATTCCATGAAGAAGTCTTCTACCCAATCTGTTGCATTACTCAAAAAGAGACCTTGCTAGGCCTGGTGGGGCTCATTTGCAGGTACGTGTGCATAGTATTATTACCTGGTTGAACTGTTTAGGGTGACCATATGAAAAGGAGGACAGGGCTTCTTTATCTTTAACAGTTGTATTGAAAAGGGAATTTCAGCAGGTAGCTATGTTAGAGTGACCAGATACAAAAGAGGGCAGGGCTCCTGCAGCTTTAACTTTTGTGATGAAGAAGGAATTTCAGCAGGTGCTGCATTCATACAAATGACACCTGCTAATATTCCCTTTTCTGTACAACTGTTAAAGGATACAGGGATCCCTGTCCTACTTTCTATGTGATTAACCAACCCTAGGCTATAAGACCAGGGTCTAAAAATTAGCTTGCTGCATTACTGGCTATACCAAACATGACAAAAAGCCTGAGGTGTTCTGATGCCTGTTGTCATCTATTTGACTATGCGTGTGCATGCAGCATGTGTACTTCAGATTAATATTAAGTGGATTTTTAAATTTTTTCTATTTTATTGCTTTCTGTTAGCATAACAAGTAAACAGTTAAATAGTGAGACCTCAAGATGATAATAACTAGATTGTCTAGAACTCACATCCTGTTTGGCCTTACCCTGAATTCCATCCCTGACTCTTCTTATGCTGTTATCACTTCTGCTTTTAGGACAGGATGTGGAACCACAAATAAAAAAGGAGGAGCAGAGCAGAACTGGGCAAATTCCAGGGGAGAAAATGGAGGAAGGAGGCTCTCAAATTGGCACTCTTGGGAAGTTTCTGTCTGTTGACGATCCCCAACAAATTAAAGCGGAGCTAGATGAGGGTGCCCAATGGCAGAATTTCCAGGACGGAACACGCTCAGAAGGAGGCAAATCACAGCTGCCGGGATCTAAAGACTGGGATGATATTACATTTTTTTCTGCATCGTTGAAGGCCGTTGCTAATGCTGACCAAGGGCCTAGAGGAAAGTTGGTGTCTGAAACCCTGCTAGGCCTTTGTGGAAAAGCCCACGAGGCCTCTGAAAATCTGGATTCTTCTATGAAAGAGAGAAAAGCGGTTCCAGATAAGGATACAATCCACTTGGAGATGCTGCGCCAGCGGTTCAGGCAGTTCTGCTACCAGGAGGCCAAGGGACCCCGAGAGGCGTTCAGGCATCTCCAGGACCTTTGCCATCAGTGGCTGAAGCCCAAGAGTCACACCAAGGGGCAGATCCTGGAGTTAGTGATCCTGGAGCAGTTCCTGGCCATCCTGCCACTGGAGATGCAAAACTGGGTTAGGGAGGACAACCCAGAGACCTGCGCCCAGGCTGTGGCCCTTGCAGAGGACTTCTTGCTTTGGAAGGAGGAGGCTGAAATACAGGAACAGCAGGTGAGCCAATGTCACTTTGGTCATCCCAGGTGACTGGGGAAGCACCAGCAGCTCTGCTGTCTTGATATGAAATGGGAATGCTTTCGGCCTATTGCCGGTGGTCTGTTTTCTGTCCAGTGATCACCCTTGGGGTGAGTCTCCCTTCTCACGGCCATTGTCATCAGCTGCTATTCCCATTGTCATCAGCTGCTATTCCTCTTCCTCCTCATGGCATTTATTTACTTATTTATTAAAACATTTATATCCTGCCCTATTATTGCTGGGATCTCAGGACGGCATACAGATAAAATCAGAACAATATAAACATAAATAATTTACACAACTAAAAACATATTAAATCGTTAACAAATTAAAACCAGTAGAATTTTTTAAAGCAATAAAGACAATTAAAACAATGTGCAACCATGGGGAATTTAGCCCTCAGAGGCTTTGATAAAGAGCCATGTTTTAACTTGGCGCCAAAATGAAGCCAGTGTTGATACTAGTCAGGCCTCCAAGGGGAGGGTATTCCACAGCTGGGGTGCCACAACAGAGAAAGCCCTCTCCCTTGTCCCGCCATCATGTATGTCTCACTTTGGTGGGACGCAGAGGAGGGCTCCAACAGATCATAGAATCATAGAATAATAAAGTTGGAAGGGGCCTATGAGGCCATTGAGTCCAACCCCCTGCTCAATGCAGGAATCTACCTTAAAGCATCCCTGACAGATGGCTGTCCAGCTGCCTTTTGAATGCCTCTAGTGTGGGAGAGCCCACAACCTCCCTAGGTCATTGGTTCCATTGTCGTACTGCTCAAACAGTCAGGAAGCTTTTCCTGATGTCCAGCCAGAATCTGGCTTCCTGTAACTTGAGCCCATTAGTCCATGTCCTGCATTCTGGGTTGATCAAGAAGAGATCCTGGGCCCCCTCTGTGTGACAGCCTTTCAAGTATTTGAAGAGTGCTATCATGTCTCCCCTCAATCTTCTCTTCTCCAGGCTAAACATGCCCAGTTCTTTCAATCTCTCCTCATAGGGCTTTGTTTCCAGACCCCTGATCATCCTTGTTGCCCTCCTCTGAACACGCTCCAGCTTGTCTGGTGCCCAGAACTGGACACAATACTCAAGATTTATTTATTTATTTATTTATTTATTTATTTATTTATTTATTTCATTTGTATACCGCCCCATAGCCGAAGCTCTCTGGGCGGTTTACATAGGATTAAAAACAATTAAAAACAATATACAAAAATTAAAACAGCAAAAACATACAACATACACACAATCTGTACATTTAAAACCACTACAACACTTCAAAAAGCTACAAAAACAAAACAAAACAAACCCAGGCTCCTCAGATATTGCCAAATGCCTGAGAGAAGAGGAAAGTCTTGACCTGGCACCGAAAAGATAACAATGTTGGCGCCAGGCGGGCCTCATCGGGGAGATCGTTCCACAATTGGGGAGCCACTACAGAGAAGGCCCTCTCTCTTGTTGCCGACCTCCGAGCTGCCCTCGGAGGAGGCACTCGGAGGAGGGCCTTAGATGTTGAACGTAGTGTTCGGGTAGGTTCATGTCGGGAAAGGCATTCCATCAGGTATTGTGGTCCCAAGCCATGTAAGGCTTTATAGGTTAAAACCAGCACCTTGAACCGGGCTCGGAAACATACAGGCAGCCAATGCAAGCGGGCCAGAGTAGGACTTACATGTTTGAACCTACTGGTTCCAGTTATCAATCTGGCTGCTGCATTTTGCACAAGCTGCAGCTTCCGAACCACCTTCAAAGGCAGCCCCACGTAGAGTGCATTGCAGTAATCTAACTTGGAGGTTACCAGAGCATGGACAACTGAAGCCAGGTTATCCCTGTCCAGATAGGGACGTAGCTGGGCCACCAACCGAAGTTGGTAGAAGGCACTCCATGCCACTGAGGCCACCTGCACCTCAAGTGACAGAGATGGTTCTAGGAGAACCCCCAAGCTATGAACCCGCTCCTTCAAGGGGAGTGCAACCCCATCCAGAACAGGTTGAACACCCTCCATCCGGTCAGCGGAACCACCCACTAACAGCGTCTCAGTCTTGTCTGGATTGAGTTTCAGTTTATTAGCCCTCATCCAGTCCATTGTTGCAGCCAGGCACTGGTTCAGCACATCCACAGCCTCACCTGATGAAGATGAAAAGGAGAAATAGAGCTGTGCCAAATAGAGGGGAACCAGTACCACACGCGATTTGAAAGCTATACTTCTATTAATGCAGCCCAAAATAGCATTTGCTTTTTTTGCAGCCACATCACACTGTTGGCTCATATTCAGCTTGTGATCTACAACAATTCCAAGATCCTTCTCGCTTGTCGTATTGCTGAGCCAAGTATCCCCCATCTTGTAACTGTGCATTTGGTTTCTTTTTCCTAGGTGTAAAACTTGGCATTTATCCCTATTAAATTTCATTCAGTTGTTTTCAGCCCAGCACTCCAGTCTATCAAGATCACTTTGGAGTTTGTTTCTGTCTTCTAGGGTATTAGTGATCCCACTCAATTTTGTGTCATCTGCAAATCTGATAACCATTCCTTGCACCTCCTCATCCAAATAATTAATAAAAATGTTGAAAAGCATGGGGCCCAGGACTGAGCCCTGCAGTACCCCACTCGTTACCTCCTCCCAGTGTGAAAAGGTACCATTGATGAGCACTCTTTAAGTCCAATTTTGTAGCCAATTGCGGATCCACCTAATAGTTGTTCCATCTAGCCCTCTTTTCACTAGTTTGTTAAACAGAATGCTGTGGGGCATTTTGTCAAAAGCTTGCTGAAGTCAAGTCCACAAGGGAGGTTACCTGATCAAAAAATGAGATCAGATTAGTCTGACAGGATTTATTCTTGATAAATCCATGCTGGCTTCTAGTAATCACTGCATTGTTTTCAGGGTGCTTACAGACTGACTTCTTTATAATCTCAAAAAAATTCCCAGGGATGGATATGAGACTAACTGGTCTGTAGTTCGCAGGTTCCTCCTTTTTGCCCTTTTTGAAGATAGGGACAACATTAGCCCTCTTCCAGTCATCCAGCACTTCACCTGTCTTCCATGATTTTGCAAAGATAATAGAAAGTGGGTCTGAGAGTTCTTCTGCCAGCTACTTCATTACTCTAGGATGCAGTTCGTTGGGCCCTGGAGATTTGAACTCATTCAAAGAAATTAGGTGCTCCTTGACCATTTGTTTATCAATCTCAAACTGCAATCATGCCACTTCAGCTTGTACTTCACTTTTTCCAGGGGGGTCACAGACCCACTTTTGAGAGAAGATTGAGCCAAAGTAGGAATTGAGCACTTTGGCCTTTTCTTTGTCATCTGTTTCCAATTTGCCATCCTCATGAAGCAGTTGAGCCACCATTTCTTTCCTCTGTCATTTACTATTCACATATCTGAAGAAAGCCTTTTTATTGCTTTTAGCATCCCTCGCTAGCCTCAGGTCCTTCTCAGCTTTAGCCTTCCTGATACCATTCCGGCACCTCTGTGCTACTTGTTTGTACTCTTCTTTTGTAGCCTGGCCTTCCTTCCACTTCCTATATGTATCCTTTTTTATTTTCAGGTCATCGCTAAGCTTTTTGTGGAGCCACATTGGTTTCTTCTGTTGTCTTCTATCTTTTTTCCCTATTGGAATTGTTTGTAATTGTGCCTTTAAAATTTCCTTTTTTAAAAACTCTCACCCATCTTGGACTCCTTTTCTCATTAGGGTCACTTGCCATGGGACCTTATTTATCATAGTTCTGAGTTTATTAAAATCGGCTTTCCTGAAATCCAGAGTATGCATATGGCTACATTCAGCTTTTGCTTCCTTTAAAATCAAAAACTCAAGTATGACGTGGTCACTTTCCCCCAGAGTTCCCTTAACTGCCACTTTATCCACTGAGTCATCCCTATTGGTCAGTATCAAGTCAAGGATAGCTGTTCCTCTAGTTCCTTCCTCTACATTCTGTAGGAGAAAGTTATCAGCCACACATGTCAGGAATTTCTTGGAGGGGCCACTTTTGGCAGAATTTGTCTCCCAACAGATATCAGGGTAATTGAAGTCCCCCATTACTACCACATCGGATTTCCTTGAATCCCTGGCAATTTGCTTTTCAAAAGTTTCGTCCTCAACTTCTCCTTGATTGGGTGGTCGGTAGTAAACTCCGACTATCATGCTCCTTTTATTCCTTGCCCCATTTATTTTAATTCAGATGCTCTCGATGGGGCTCCCAGGCTCATCCTCTTGTATCTCTGTGCAGGGATAAATATTTTTAACATATAGTGCTACTCCACCTCCCTTTCTATTTCTTCTGTTCTTTTTGAACAAGTTGCTATATTCCAGTCATGGGAGTCATCTCAAACCTGGCATATATAGGGAGAGGCGCTCCCTCAAGTACTGAGGTCCTAAGCCATTTAGGGCTTTAAATGTCACTGTCAACACCTTGAATTCTGACCGGAAGCGTATAGGCAGCCAGTGCAATGCATGGCTCCCACTTGCTTGCTTGGCAGGCAGAGAGCCAGTAAGCATGTAGGCTGTGGCCTCTAGTCCGCCTCCTTCTCACCACCACTGTTGTCCAGGCCAGACTGGAGGCAGGGGAGCAAGTAGGTTGCCATGGTGAAAGGAGGAGGAGCAACTCCAGTGGGCTCGTCAGTGGGTCTCAGTTGTGGAATGGACCCTTGGCAGGTGCCCAACCAAGCCTACTCTTGACTCCAGCCCTGGCCGCTGACACCCCCCAAATCCCAGCAGTTCTGCAGAGGAGCAGATTCTGCGCTCCCCATGAGCCTTGTTTCCCAGCAGAATTAGTGGGATTCCACTGGTTAGCCAGGTCCATGAGTGATGGCAGCAACATCCAGTGGTGAGGAGGTGTGGCCCATGTGACTCCACCCCAGCCTTCCACAATTACCCACCCCTGCAGTATCTAACCAGAGGGATGTCACAGAGTTCGCAATGGTAAGCGGAAGAGCTACTAAAAGGATCAAACAGCTGGCGGACCAGCCTTTTTGAGGGGGGGGGGGGGGGAGATGAGAAAGGCTTATAAAATTATGAATGTAAGGTGATAATAGTAGTACCTCACACCACATCATCAACATCAGTATAGCATATAGGAGCACTGCTGGATCAAACCAAAGTCCACCACAATCCAGTATTCTGTTTCCAACAGTGACTGGCCAAATGCCCTTGGAAGTCCACATGCAGGGCATGAAAGCAATGGTCCTCCTCTGTTGTTTTCTCTCAAGCAGGACAGATAAAAGGAAGGACTTCTTCACACGGCACGTAGCTAAATTATGGAATTCACTACCACAAGATGTAGTGATGGCCACCAATTTGGGTGATTTTAAAAGGGGGTTGGATAAATTCCTGGAGGAGAAGGCTATCAATGGTTACTAGCACTGATGTTTATGTGCTACCGGCAGTAAGCCTGTATACACTAGTTGTGGGGGAACATGGGTGGAAGGGTGCTGTTGCACCATGTCCTGCTTTGTTGGTCCTTGGTCAACAGCTGGCTGGCCACTGTGGGAACAGAGTGCTGGACTAGATGGACCCTCAGTCTGATCCAGTGTGGCCCTTCTTATGTTCTTATGACAGTACACTGCCTCTGAACATAGAGGTTCCATTTCGCTCTTCTGGCTAATAGCCAATGATTGACAGACCTGTCCTCCATGAATTTGCCCATCAAAATGGAGATTTTAATTTGGGAGGGACTGAGCCTTGGACTTTGCATAAGCAGAACATGTACTCTGCCACTGAGCTATGGTCATACACTGAAACTAGGTTCCGAACTATGCGCAGGTGAGGAATCCAACTAAACTTGTGTTTGCTCAAGTGCGGTTGCGCAAGCAGTTGTGCTTTATGCTTGGGAAGCCTGTTGTGAAATCAGTTGCTGCATCACTGTTGTGGAACCTGCTTTGCAACAGGTTGTGCAAGTGTAATGGGCAGCTGCTTGCACAACAGAAAGATTCAGCAGAGCTATGCTGGCACTATTTCAGTTTGCAGGATGACACCATTGGATACTGCCCTACAGTTTGCAGAAGCTATATCTATATCTATATATAGATCTATACACCCAAACCAGCCCAGTGAAGATCTAGCTCAGTAGTCACAGAATGCTGAATGGAAAAGCAAAATGAGAACCAGAAAGGTATTGATGGAATGGAGTATTTTGGAGTAGGGCAAGACTGGCTGGTACCCTGGAGAGAAGGTGAAGTTATAATGCACCGTTAACTACACCTTTTAAGTAAACCTCCACAAACAGAGTGTCTGCTCAGATGACACTTCATGCTCTGTGGTTAGTGAACCTGTGGTTCTCTGGGGTTAGCACTAACCACAAGCTGTGCTGTCGCACACGGCACGTTAAGCCAGGCTTAGAGCCACTAACTCTGCTGCAGATGGTCCGACTGTGGTTAGTGAACGAGCAGGGCTTGGCAAAACGCATTGCATGAGACACCTTAAACCCTGCTGCTTAACCAAAAGCCTTAACCAGCCGGGTTTAAGGTGTCTTCTGAACAGGCCCGTTGGCACTGTAACCTCTGAACACTAATCTTCCTGCCTTTCTTGTGATCTACCCATCTGGCTGGCTGCTGTTGAAAACCGGATCCTAAACGAGAAGGACTTTGGCCTTGATCCAACAAGGCGATTCTTATGTTCTCGAACCTTCCAACTTTTCATAAGCCTTTGAACTTGTGTTTCAGGTGTCAGAGCAGGCTCGGTCAGATGCTGTGAAGGAGCAGCCCTATACAGAGGCCGAGCTGAAAGGTGACGGAAAGCCCCACTTGCTAGGTAACGTTTCATTAGCTTGGATTTTGCAACGTTCTCTAAGCTGACTTCTGCGCAGCTGCACTCTCCACTTTACTGGCTGTTCCAAGTTCAATCCATTGTAAGATGCTGGAGAAAAAGGAGTTGAGAGCCAGTATGGTGTGGTGGTTAGAGTGTTGGACTGGGAGGTTCTAGCCCTCGCTTGGTCATGAAGCTCACTGAGTGGTTTTGGGCTAGTCAATGGCTCTCAGTCTAGCCTACCTCACAGGCTTGTTATTATTATTATAATTATTAGTATAATTATTATTACATTTGTATACTGCCCCCACAGCTGAAGCTCCCTGAGGATAAAATGGAGAAGAGCAGGATCATGCCTTGGGCTCTATGGAGGGAAACGCAGGATAGCAATGTAAAAAATGAATGACTAAATAGTGAGAGAGTGACCTGACTAGCAGCTGAGGTGGATCTGGATTTCGGAGGGGGCGCCCATGGATGGCGACGTTGGCTGCGGCTGCACCTGTTCTTCCTTGCCACCATCGCCCGACTGGGTGATTGGTAATAGCAGCAAGGAGTAGTAGCCGCTGGCGCTTGTCTTCTCGCACTGTAAGGCAGAAAGGAGCAGCTACGGGCGCCCATGCAGTAGCAGCCACCTCTCTCCCTGGGTAGCAGGCATCACTGCTACCCAGGGAGAGAGGCTGCTACTATTGCTGCTGCTCCTTGTCAGTAGAGGGTCAAGGGTCAGGGCCTTGGCAGCTGCCTATAATGCTGACCCCCTCTCCCCCAATGCCAGCCCTAGCATTCCGTTCACACAGAGGTCAACCAGCTTGCCCCAGCGGGCAACTCGCAAGCAGGACCTGAGTGCAACAGCACTCTCCCACCCATGTTCCCCAGCTACTAGTGTATACAGGCTTACTGCCTCTGATACTGGAGGTAGCATTTAGCCATCAGTACTAGTAGCCGTTGAAAGCCATCTCCTCCAGGAATTCAGCCAATCCCCTTTTAAAGCCATCCAAATTGGTGACCATCACTGCATCTTGCGGTAGTGCATTCCATAGTTTGACTATATGCCACATGAAGAAGTCTGGCAGTAGGGATAGTTTGCATGCTCCTGAGGGATTCTGGGACGTGAGCAGAAGTCACCACGAGCAGCAGAGAAGTTGGACTTCAAGACCATTCTGGGCACTATGCTTCAGGAAGGATGCAGACAAGCTGGAGGGGGTTCAAAGGAGGGCAACAAGGATGATCAGGAGTCTGGAAACAAAGCCCTATGAGGAGAGACGGAAAGAACTGGACATGTTTAGCCTTGAGAAAAGACTGAGGGGAGACATGATAGCACTCCTCAAATATTTGAAAGGTTGTCACACAGAGGAAAGCCAGGATCTCTTCTTGATCATCCCAGAGTGCAGGACACGGAATAATGGGCTCAAGTTCCAGGGAGCCAGATTCTGGCTGGACATCAGGAAAAACGTCCTGACTGTTAGAGCAGTACGACAATGGATCCATTGACCTAGGGAGGTGGTGGGCTCTCCCACACTAGAGGCCTTCAAGAGGCAGCTGGACAACCATCTGACAGGGATGCTTTAAGGTGGATTCCTGCATTCAGCAGGGGGTTGGACTTGATGGCTTTATAGGCCCCTTCCAACTCTTCTATGATTCTATCCTGAATCTCTCACCAAGCAGTTTCATGGGACTGACTCCAAGTTCTAGTATTTTGGGAGAAAATAGCATATCAAAAATATAATTAAGTCAATTTAATTTGCTTATGTTGGACTGCAACTGCACACAAGCAGGGCTGAGAAAAGAAATGGCCAACTAAAATACCAAAAGTACAGCCATGCTGGAACCAAAAAAATATTGACCATTTTTCTAATGCTGCTATGATGAATGTTGCTGATTTCTCAGGATTTGATTCTCTTATAATTGTTGACAATAATGTTACAGAATATATTTGGTTTGCAACCCCATAGACATTTCTCATTCCCATTAAAAATGTAAGAGATCTTCCACCACTGATATACTACACTGGCTTTCCCCAGCTTGGTACCCTCCAGAAGTTTTGGACTATAGCTCTCATCACTCTCAGCAATACCAAGCTCTTGGTCATGTTCCCCAGCACCTGGTGCACCTAGGCATACTGCCTCTGATACTTAAGATAGCATAGGGTCATCAGGACTAGTGGCTATTGAATTTATCGAAACCCCTTGGCGGCTGTCCTTAAATCTTGTGGTGGCAAATTCCATAGTTTTGTTGTGTGGTTAAGTTAACCATGGTTATGTGTGGTATTTGAATAGAGACAGTGGCAAGCCACAGACAACACGTTAAGCCACAGTGGTTAAGCATTTTGAGTTAAACATTATGGCTTAGCGTGTCGTGTGAACCATTCCTAACCATGGTGGCTACATAACCTCGGTTTAAACACACTAACTATTTGCTGCAAAAGGTTAGCGGCCTAACCATGGCTTAGCATGTCATCTGAACAGGCCCAGTGATTCTGCTATACTTCGTCTTTTAAAGATGGTTGAACCCATGCCTAGCACAGAAATTGGGATTACGCCCACCTGCCCCTTCCCTGGCACACCACCACAGTGTCCGCATGTTGGACCATTATTACATCGGCCTAAGGGCCTATACGCATAGTGGCCAATCTGTGTAGGCCTCAACAGTGTGATCTGAACATTCTGGCTTTCTGGTGTATAGATCATGCAATTATAGCAGATGCACGTTTATTTATTTATTTGTTTATTACATTTTTATACTGCCTGACAGCCGAGGCTCTCTGAGCAGTTTACAATTAAAATCATAACATACAAGTCAAGATTTAAAACTTTTTAAAATTTTATTTTTAAATATCATATAAAACCAGAATAAGCTGTAGTCCAGAGAAAGATATGTTTTCAGGAGGCGTTTAAATGATGTTACATTTTCCGCCTCCAGAACCGCACGTGGGACAGTTTTCCAGAGGGTGGGTGCCGCTACAGAGAAGGCTCTGCTGTCAAGGTCTTCGTGGCGACATTCTGTTCGTTTTGGAATGACCAGCAAGACCTTCTCTGATGATTGTAAATGTTGTCTGGGTGTATATAAGGGAAGGTGGTCTGCTAGATGTTCTGGTCCCAAGTTGTTTAGGGCTTTATAGGATAATAACATAACCTTGCACGTGGCTCGGTAGCTAACAGGCAGCCAGTGCAGTTCTTTTAACACAGGTGTTACATGGGCAGAGCTGGGTACCCTAGCTGCTGCGTTCTGCACTAGCTGCATCTTCCGAACTACACAAATGGGTAGCCTCACATACAGCATGTTACAGTAGTCTAGTTGTGAGGTTACCAGTGCATGAATGACTGAAGTGCTAGGCTATTTCTGTCCAGGAATGGGCGTAGCTGGTGTACCGAACGAAGTTGATAATGGGTGTTCTGGGCCGCCAAAGCCACCTGGGTCTCCAGTGACAAAGATGGATCCAGAATCACCCCCAAACTACAGACCTGCTCCTTTAGAGGACATGCAGCGTTGGGCTCTGTGCATTGGCTCCTCTGCAAACATGCCAACCCAACACATGGATGCTGGTGTAGAGAGGGTGGGTAGGCTGGATGGGCATAGACCGTGATCCTCTTGCCCCATCTCCTTAGTTTGTGTCTCCATTGAAGGGTATTACTCATATCGCAATTCTGTTCTTTCCATCAGGTGGTGGGCAAGTGGCTGAGAATAAGAAGATGCATCTTGAGCCAGAAGTGTCTCAGCAGATGGAACTTGGTGGAGTTTCGTTTGACAAAGGCAAATGGGATCTTTCCCAGTTTCCTCAAATTAAAAACGTGCCAAAACGTCAGGAGGAAACAGAGAGAAATGAGGGAAGCCACCGAGGGTGGAGAGAAGGGAAGCTTATTTGGGAGAAAGATGGTAGCCAACTCCTAAACAAAACCGCCTTCCAGGACACCACAGAGAACCGTGACCTTCTTAAGTGCCAGAAAACACAAAGTGAAAACAAGCCACACCAGTATACAGATTGTGAGGCAAGTTGGAAATCAGTCCCTCAGCAGGAGAACATCCAGATGGGAGAGGAGCCCTATATGGATTGTGGAGCCAACTTGAGTCAGAAAGCACCACTAAGTAATTCTCACAGAATCCCTGTAGGAGAGAAACCATACAAATGCTCTGAATGTGGACACAGCTTTAGTCAGAGCTCAGATGTTACAAGAGACAGTCTTTATATATGTTCCAACTGTGGAAAAAGCTCAGTCCCTGGAAAACAAGAGAGAACGCATGTGGGAGAGAAACCGTCTAAATGCTCCGAAAGTGAGAAAGGATCCCCTCAGCCCTCTGAACTTCAAATGGGGGAGAAACCATACACGTGTACAGACTGTGGGAAAAACTTCAGCTTTAGGTCAAGCCTTGTTCGTCATCAGAGACTCCACACTGGAGAGAAACCATATAAATGTTTAGACTGTGGGAAGAATTTCAGTCAGAGCTCAAACCTTCTTAATCACCAAAGAATCCACACCGGAGAGAAACCATACAGCTGCACAGACTGTGGGAAATCCTTCAGTAACAGCTCGAGCCTTACGTCGCATGAGAGAACCCACAGAGGAGAGAAACCTTACAAGTGCTCCAGCTGCGGGAAGAACTTCAGCTGCAACTCTGTTCTTAGAATCCATGAAAGGATTCACACAGGTGAGAAGCCGTACGAATGCTTGGAGTGCGGAAAAAGCTTCAGCCGGAGAGAATTCCTCATTGGGCATCAGAGAACTCACACAGGGGAGAAGCCGTATGAGTGCACCGAATGTGGGAAAAGCTTCAGCCAGAGATCAAACCTTATTAATCATCAGAGAAGCCACACTGGAGAAAAACCATTTGAATGCTCAGACTGTGGGAAGAGATTCAGTCATAAAGCATCCCTCCTTAAACATGAGAGAAACCATGTGCATGGTCCAAAAATGGGAAAGGAGTCAGCCGTTCAAGCTACCTTGCACATGACAGATGTGGAACATACGTAGGAGAAGAAACCACATCCGTGGGGGAGAGGTTTCCTCAAGTACTCTCAGCCAGCGAAAATCCACACACAGGAGAGAAATGACACATTGGCTCAGTTCAGACAACATGATAACCAACGGTGGTTTAAGTAGTCAACTGTTAGTTAAATAGTCAACAGTTGGTTATTGTGTTGTCTGTCAGGGGAAAAACACCCCATGGTTGACTATTTCCTCAAAATAACCAACGGAGATAACCAACGTTCTGCAGAGTTGACTATCTGCACAACCGTTGGTAGCGTGTCATCTGTCGGGCTCAGTGAACTATTTTGCAGGGTTGAGTGGACTATTTTGGCTGGCTACAAAGTCCCCAGGCAAGAGCAGCCAAAGCAGTGGCTGCCAGTCTAGTCCAGCCAGCAGCATTTGCAATGGCTGCTGGGATAGCACCGGGAGGAGGGAGGCCGAGGAGAGGGGCGGGGGCTGCTTCAGTCAAACACCGGGTTGACTATTAGTCCACTCAACGCCAGCCCCAGCCACTCCACAGTTGTGTAGGAACATGTTGCGTGGGGAGTACCCCCTCTATAATCAACCCTGGAGTTGACTATTAACCCATCATTGACTATTGTGTTGTCTGAACACAGCCATTGTGAGAACTGCATCACTTCGAGGCCAGCCTCTTGTTCAACCTGAAAGAATCTATTATCAGGAAGAGAACCCAGACAAGCGTGCAGAGTAGGAGAAAGCACCAATGATAGGCCACACATCCCCTTCACATTCCCTCTATTTCTGATATTCAGGTGTGAGTGCCGTTGCTTAAGTGGCCAAAGTAGAACCATCCAAGCAAAAGAGGGTTTGCAGAAGTACCAAAAAAAAGTTAAAAGGCGGGGTGGGGGACTCCCAAACAGCCCAATAAGACTGACTGTGCCCAGGGGCCACAAAATGCTTACTGAATGATGGGAGGAGAAATGGAAGACCAGGTGGGAGGAGGAATGGAATGGAGTGTCCCGGAAGAGGGCATAGCTGACTGGAACGCTGAACAGAAGCACTCCATGCTGCAACCTTTTGTGGCTGGTCTGACTAGTTTTCTTTAAAATTAATCCTTTCAAAACTTCTGAAGTGCCCAACGTGCCAACTTCAGGCTCAGTATTCCCAGTTCCTTCGACCCCGCTTGATCTCTGTACTGGTGGCATTGTTACGTGTGATCCCCATCGCACCGGTTCTTACAGATCTTTGGCCTGAAACTGTGACTAAGCCGTTGCTGTACCACCACAAAAAGTGTCCAGTAGCTAGAGTCAGGCAGCACCAACAGCAGCAATTTTGCAGCCTTCGCATGTGGAGAGCCAGGTGTGGAGTGTTTTCTGTAAGGCCTCAGTAGATGCCATCCCTCCCTTACAAGATGCCTCCACATATAGTGTTGCTCTTGAGGCAGCGCGATGAATCGGTCTGGTTCAGGGGCGCAACAAGAGAAATGGACGCCTGGGCAAATTACCCTCCACCAGACCTTCTGTGGTGTGGATGATGGCAGTGGGTGTGGCCATGGCCACTGACATCATCGCCTTTCTCCGTGCTGAGAGAGGCTCGGAGTCCTGCGCTGAGAGAGGTTCAGAGTTCCATGCTCCTTTCAGCCAGCATAGGGAGCAGCAGCTGCAGATCAGAGATAGCATTGGGGATTCCTCCAGGGAGGAACTCAACTCCGCAGGCCGCATGAGGAACCTCCGTGAGCTGCAGGTTCCTCATCTTTGGCCTGGCGTTTCACGCCCAATCAAGACCCTCCAACTTATTTTTCCAAGCTTCCTGGCTTTAGTCCTTCCCCAGCCTCTCAGGCAAAGTAGGCCTCAGATAGATGTGAATGGGCACACTAACCCACAGCAGGCCCATACGTCTGGCGTAAGAGAAGGGGGTTTCTACTGGGGTCTAATAGGAACCACACCACGCACATCCGGTTTGCTTTCGCGGCCAATGTGCAGAATTGTTTTTATTTAAGTATATCTTTATCCTGTCATTTTTCCAGGGTGGGGTACATGGCTCTCTTTCACATTCCTACCATATTACCCTCACAACCACCCTGGGAGACAGGTTAGGCTGAGAGAGGGCGTTAACTAGCCCAGGTCACCCCACAAGCTTAATGCAAAAAATGAGTGAGGAAATCCTGGATTAAAATTTTGCTTCTGCCACAAATTCACATAAGGGCGCAATCCTATGTCCTATGCATGTTTAGACAGACAAAACATGCACAGGCATTCTGTTTAAACATGCATAGGAAAGCAACTGAAGTGGCCTTAGTCTCTCGTCCTGTTCCCCATAGGAGGAATAATAATACTGACCTACCTTTCAGGGTTGTTGTATGGATGATTGAGATAACGTATGTGGTGTTCTTCCATGCTGAAGCACAGCATAAAAGCAATTCTGAAACTTTTAATATCCGGAGTGGGTTCCTTCACTGCCCCCTTCCAGGTGTGTATGCAAAGCAAAAGAATCAAAAAGCGTGCAGTGGACCAATGCTACATGTTAAAAGTTATTGAGGAAAACACACAATAACATGAAGCATTTTAAAACCTAAAACAAGTGAGCGCTGGAACATTACAGGCTGGGCTGTGTGTGTCTGACTCTGCCACTCAAGTGCAGCATGTCCAGGTTGTAGAATTCAAAATCTAGAAAACTTAATGCTTGCCTTTAAAAACAAGAAAGTTTCAAACCCTTCAAGCATTCGAAATTGTGTAGGCAGGTTATGCTGGGTGAAAGTGCAAGGGGGAGGAATTCCAATATTTGGGGTTGGGATTTCGGGAACTCTTTGCCCCTTCCATGAACTAGTAGAGGAGGAATAAATTATGCACAATAGCAATGCTTTGCAAGCTTGAATTGGGTTCAGTCAGTAATAAGTCAAGTAAAACTATAGTTAGTTTATGGCTAGGAGCCAGTGTTAACTGGTGAAGAACAAATTTTAATCAGTAAGGTGCTATTAAAGACATGTTAAATGTCCTGGGAAACAATTTTGATTCTGTTGCATTAATGTAACGGAGCGGAAAAGAAAATATTAAAATTGAAAATATAACATTAATGAACATTAGCTTTGGTTTATTAAGTTGTACATTTTTTTGCATTTAAAAAAGACAGCTAAATATTTTCTAGCTTTTATATAAAATATGTGTAAATTACCAGATGTCATCAGCTAAAATAACTGATTGACTACACACATTCCCTTAACTGGCTGACAGCTTTAAAATTAACAAAGATATGGGAGGGAAGTCACAATTTGCAGAAACAAAAGGAGACACGAGATCTCAACCGTGCAGGAGAATAAAGATGACGTTTGAACATTTCTTGCTACACGCCAAGTGGTTGATTTGGTCACATATTTGTATTTTGCAATTTTGTTGTTTTAAAGTTTGTATTGTGAGTTTAAAACTTGCACTTCAGGAAAGAAAGTTTCCCCTCCCATCTTTCGGTCACATTCCAGTATGACCAACAAAGAGAATCCAGGGTAGAGCAATGTTATTAAGGAACACTTGATTCTCACTTTCCTCAGACTGGCCATCCAGTAAAAGTAAATGCTAGCTGGTTTCTCCCAGTGAAATCCTCTCACTCAGGTTCTCAGTTTTCCAGAAAGAACACGCCCAAAGTTAATTCAGGTAAGGACAGGTTCTACTGGTTCAATTTATAGATCACACTATTCCAAAGGTTCAGAGTAAGTCACAATTTGTCAGAATCATGAAGGCCACAACAGTAATTTAAATCATCCCCAACCCAAGTTTGCTATATTATAAATTTATTTGCGATAATTCATGGTCGCCTTTTAGGATAGGAGCCCTTCCAAGGTGACGTTCAACAGTAAAGTAGGCGTGAGCAGATTGCATGGTTTTAGATGTTTTGGACTACAACTCCCATAATTCCTGACAATTGGCTATTCTGTCTGGGTTTAAGGGAGTTGTAGTCCAAATCACCTGAAGATTGCCTACACCTTTTTTAGTCCGTGCCAGGATGGAAGACAGCCTGGGAATGTGTTCTTGGCTCGAATTCTATTGGGGGAAGGATGGTGAGATCTAAAGTAAATACATCTATTGTCTATTATAATCCATTTTTGCTTTAAGTTGGAAACTCAGCTTTGCTAAAAAGAATTACCTTTGGGGCTATAGAGGATGAAATCACTTGGAGGAACTGGGACATTTCTTGGAAAACCACTAGATTTTGTGAGGAGCAAAGGAAGAGGTATTGGCCCCAATGAAAGCATCCAAATTCCATAGTTGGGCAATAATACCTTTGTTAGAACCAATCAAAATATCACAAAACAGTGAGTGACCATTCAAGTTTTCTAGAACTCTTTGAAGGGGCTGGATGTTGAACACTAATTTTAGTCAAAAGGCGGGATATAAATATAATATATGCACATACATACATACATACATACATGTTAAGTAAAGCAGAGGGTGAAGAGAGAGAGAAACATTAGCTTGATATTAAAGCTACAATATCAGCCTTTAGTCACCATCTTAAAATGGAGGGTAAGAAGAGGTAACAGACTTAGGCTATAATTTACCTGGGAGAAAGTTCTTTTAGAAATAATGAGATTTACTTCTGAATACACTATTGAATTATACTGACCCTGTTCAGACAATACACTAAGCCATGGTTAGGCTGCTAACCCTTTTGCAGTAAGTGTTTAAACCATGGTTATGTAGCCACCATGATTAGGAATGTTCACGACATGCTAAACCATGATTCACATGACATGCTAAGCCATCATGTTTAGCTCAAAATGCTTAACCACCCTGGCTTAGCGTGTCGTCTGTACAGGGTCATGATCTGCATCAGCCTTCCACAACCTGGTGCCCGTCAGATGTCTTGGACTACAACTCTCAGCATTCCTGACCATTGCCTGTACTGGCAAGGGATGATGGAGGTTGAAGTCAAAAACATCTGGAGGGTATCAGCTTGGTAAAGGTGGAAGTGCCCAGTTGTGAGAAGTGTTACAGTCTTGAGGGCATGTCTAATCTGGCATCGTGTTATTACTAGACAATTTCCATTTTGGATAGGCCAAGGCATACCCTGCCTCAAGGCTCCAGAGGTGGGTTTGTTGGCATACACCTGCCTTCCCTAACTTGGTGCCCTCCAGATGTGTTGGACTGCTCAAGTTACAGGAAGCCAGATTCCAGCTGGACATCAGGAAAACTTCCTTACGGTTAGAGCAGTACGACAATGGACCCAATGACCTAGGGAGGTGGTGGGCTCTCCCATGCTAGAGGCATTCAAGGGGCAGCTGGACAGCCATCTGTCAGGGATGCTTTAAGGTGGACTCAATGGTCTTGCAGGCCCCTTCCAAGTCTACTATGATACTTTGGCTGCATTCGGACAACACATTAAGCAACTGGGGGGGGGGGACAATCATCAGTTGTGTTGCTTATTGTGTTGTGTGGAGGGTAACATGCTGCTCACAAACTACTGCCGGTATGCTATTCTGCCCAAATAAGCAACTAAGAGAAACAACTGGCTTGCAAGTTGTTTAGCTCGAAGCCAGTTGTTTAAAGTGTTGTGTGGAGGGATGAGTGTGTTAATGACGTGTGGTGAGTGGGTTAAAACACAAGCCCATAGAGGCAGGTGGCAAGAGTGACCAAAGTGGCGGCTGCCGCTCTGCTACAACTGGTGCAACTTGCAGAGGCTGCTGGGATAGAACTGGGAGGACTGAGGGAGGAGGGAGGGTGGGGAGAGGGGCTGGGGCTGTGTCAGTCAAATGCTGGGTTGACTATTAGTCCACTCAACACCAGTCCCAACCACCCACAGTTGTGTAGGAATATGTTGTATGGGGAGTACCCACAAAATAACCGTGAGTTGGCTATTCAACCCACCATTGACTAATGTGTGGTCCGAATGCAGCCTCTGTGTGGCATGGCCAGTGGCCACACTGGCTGCTGGGAAATAGAGTCGTTGCAGTCCAACGCTAATCCCATTTTAAAACTACTCAAATGATGGCCATCATATCTTGTGATATAAATTTGAGAGTTTAACTAGGCATACTGTGAAGATGTCCTTCCTTTTACCTGCCCTGAATCTCCCATCACTCACATAGGAACCTAGGATGCTGCCTTGTACTGAGTCAGACCATTGGTTGCCCATGTGTCCTAATGTTTAGCCGGAATCTGCAATGTCCACTCACGCTGATTGTAGTCCAACACATCTGGAGGGCACTGGATCAGGGAAGGCTGCTTAATTTAGGGTTCCTCGCAGTCCTTCCCACCCACCTTTAGGGAATGTGCACTCCCCCAAAATCTGTTCCCACTCTTTTTCACGTGGAGGCAGGACAGGAAGAAAGTTCGGGTTTTGGCCTGAGGGGGTTGCATCTCTCTGTGTCTGGCCCCATCTAGGAATGAGCGCACTCCCTCCCTTTAACTCCTTGAGCATCTCTTCCAATGGAAAAGCAACCCCATTGGAAGTGGGGCTTCAGGGGAAAAGATGAGAAAACATTGCAAGCAGAGGAGGGAAAAGGGCCAAATCTGCCATTTGTACTGAGCATTGCAGCATCAGCCAGGCTGCTCACCTGCGAGTAAATAAATCCCTTTGAACCCAGTGAGGCTTATGCCTGAGTAGACATCGGGTGCCTCTACAAGAGGCATTTAAAGCTCTTTCAAGGCGCATTAAAAATTACCTCTACAAGAACGGAGCGCAAATCAGGCATAGAGGCGCGTTATCTCCCCGATTATGCACATTATCAAACGCGCGTTAAATCGCGAGTTTTATTTTGCTCCGTCCATTAAAGCGCATTTTGACTGTGTGAATAAGCGCTTATGCGCATTAACTACTTGTAAAGCGCATTTTGGACATCTGTTAATGCGCTTCGCCACCTCTCGCCGCCTCTCGTGCAGAAGGATTAGGCGTAAATGCGCTTCAGCGATTATGCGCATAATCGCCTAACCAGGTGCAAAAGCGAATCCTTGTAGAGGGGACCCTGAATGGAGGCCGGTGGCTCTAATGTCAGTGGGGTGGTAAATCTGCTCCGGGTTTCAGTAGGAACCGGGTCAGAACTCTAAAAGAGTTATCCAACACCTTGGATAGCTCCTTTTGAGTTCTGAATAGTCCCAACTAAAACCCGGAGTGGGTTCTCTGCCCCACCGACAACGGAATCCGCTATGAATCCACCTCTGGGGTTCAACTTCAGCTGGAACCAGTCAGAACTCTAAAGGAGGTCTCTAAGCTCCTTTAGAGTTCTGATCCAAGCTCCTTAGAGTTCTGATCCAAGCTCCTTAGAGTTCTGACTGTTTCCAACTGAGACCCGGAGCGGGTTCATCACCCCACTGATATTGAAGCTTCCAGCCTCCACTGGTAGACATGGATAGGAATGCACTGTAAACCCATGGATGTCAGAGGGGCTGAAAGGTTGCACGCCCTCCAGATCCCCTGGATCGCTTTCATCCTGCTTTTTTGTGCGCCTGGTAAAGGACCCGGCCATCCATGCGCTCAGCTTTCGGATTGGTCGGGCTTGTCGCAGTTTGCCCGCGGCCTGGCTGCGGCTTCAGTCGAGTGATGGGAAGTGGAAAGAGGGTGGGGAGAGTGGGGCAGAATCAGCTGCATTTGTAAACTGGTACAAAAAGGCCATGGGGGGTTTCAGAGAGTGAAAGAAGATCATCGCCCAGAACAGGCGTAGCTGGGCAGGTGAGCATTTGAATTACGCAGCAGGTAGGTTAGGTTAGGTTGAGAGGTAGTTGTTAGTCCATGTCACCCAAGGAGTTGAGTAGGGATTGGAACCTGGGTCTCTCCAGGCCTAGTCCAACACTCTAGACCACCAAGTTCCTGCCCTCCTTCAGCAGATCAGACACCCCTGACCACAGTTATTCACATTCTGGAAACTAGTTACTAGTTACATATGGAGCTGTACCCAAAGCCTTTTTGGAAGCAGCGGTTAGCTCAGGACATTGTTGTTAAGGCTGCTAACAGGGACTTGGCAATGGAGGCAGATCTCTCGCCAGGGATTAAACAGTGGTCTTGCCTCCTGAGTTCTCCGGGCACAATTCAGAATGTTGGTGCTTAATACAAATGTTGGTTGATTAAAAAATACCTTCGGTTCAAGAGACCCTGAGATCCATCTCCTTAAAATGATCCATATGTCAGCCTGCCCCTCCTCCTCTTATATCTTTTCCCTTATCAAGGTTTCTTGCTATCATCATGAAGAAGGAAGAAGAGGATCCGTGGGCTCCAGCTCTGCATCACTCTGAGAGGAGTGAGGCCTTCCCAGGAGTATCCTCCGGTAAGGGGTGGCTTTGACTACAGTAGCGTCGGGGCCAAGCCCTGCTTTTATTTATTTATTTATTTATTTATTTATTTTAGCACTTTTATCCCACCTTTTAGCCAAAAAAGACTCTCAAGGGGGCTTACAAAAATAATTCTTAAGACATGGGTTATTTTGGAATCTGACACAGTTACTTTATTCTGTTTTAAGTAGCTGAGTTGATCTTCGTGTGGCCTTCAGAAATGTATTTATCTTGCAATATTAATCTGGCCTCTCTGAAAGAGCAATCTTGCATTTCGGTTATATCACTTCAGCCTGCGAGTGGGGGTGGGGGTTGGGTCACCATTGAACAGTTCTCTGTGTGTGTGTGTGTGTGGTGTGTGTGACTCTTTCTAATATGAACTCAGCTAGCCTGTGCCAACAAGATTGTAGTCAAAACGGGGCCACTGAGAAAATAAGAGGAAGTTATCGGCATGCTCTGGAGAACAGCACGGCTTGCAAGAGTACAAAAGTAGTTAGGAAAAAGAATCTGGAGGGGGGGGGGGCAAAGAAAACCAAGACTAGCCCAATGACAACTGAGCATGGGCACAGGCCTAGTGTCATCCCGAATAGAAGCATTCCGTACTGCAACATTTTCTTGCAGGATGCGTGTGTTTGTGTGTGTGTGTATGTATGTATAATTCTCTGCATGCAAGGATTTAGAAAAATACATGGATGAGCATTCGGTCTCATGTGAGCCATTAACTGCAGTCTGACAATATACAACTCATACGGAGGTTTATCATGTCCATGAGAATTGGGCCTCTCTCTGTGAATACATTCCTTTTGGCTTGTATTTATTCAGTGTGTGTGTTTTAATGACTTGTTTTTTGTTATAAAATTTCAACAAGAGAAAAGGAAAAAAACACAAAAGGAAAAAATGTGGCTACATAGATTTGAATATATCCATTCAGTGCATATGTATCACAGAATCATAGAATAGTAGAGTTGGAAGGGGCCTATAAGACCATGGAGTCCAACCCCCTGCTCAATGCAGGAATCCACCTTATGCTTTAAGATGGTTCTCCCGCTGCCTCTTGAATGCCTGTAGCATGGGAGAGCCCACCACCTCCCTAGGTCATTGGTTCCACTGTCGTACTGCTCTTACAGTCAGGAAGTTTTTCCTGATGTGCAGCTGGAATCCGGCTTCCTGTAGCTTGAGCCCATTATTCCATGTCCTGCACTCTGGGTTGATTGAGAAGAGATCCTGGCCCTCCTCTGTGTGACAATCTTTTGAGTCCTTGAAGAGTGCTATCATGTCTCCCCTCCATCTTCTCTTCTCCAGGCTAAACATGCCCACTTCTTTCACTCTCCCTGATATACATATGATATAAATATACATATGAGATGTGTATGCATGTGTATATATGTTGAGGAAAATTCCAGAGTCAAAGTGGATTGGTGGAAAGCTTTAGAAGCCTGAAGGACAGATCAGCCAGCTGTAGGCAATAAGATAGTGAAAGAGTTTTTTATGTACAGAAACTGGAAAGGTCAACCTAATTATTGCAGAGTGCCAGAAATGATAAGATGATTTAGCAGGGATGGGCTGATGTCTAGAATGTATAAAAGTAAGCCTTAGTTTAATGGCTAGTGTGGTGGAAGAAGTCAGGCGTGGTGTGTTTTGGACGTGGAGAGAACTGTGTAAAGGACTGTGTACATATCTGGATGGAAACTGTTGTGCTGTATATATTGGACCACGAGTAAACAACTCTGTATTATACACAAGACTTGGTGTGTGAGTATTTCTTCAGCTCCTGGAGTGTTACTGGACTTATTGCTAATACAAACGCTCGCAGCGTTTGCCCTCTTTTGCTTCCCCTCCTCAACAATATACATATACAAATATATGAAAATACAGGCTTCTAAGACCTATTTGCTCAAGGTTAGAACTTACCTTGTGTAACCTTGATAGATAGGTCTGGCCTGTTTGAAAGCTTGTCTACACATGGAGCAGCAGCGACTGGACCAGTAAGCTCTCGCTCCTTTCCAAGAAGAGAGGAGGAACTCAGTTGGATTCAGAGTTGTCTTACACTGTCTTGCAACAGACTTCCCCAACCTGGTGCCCTCCAGATGTGCCGGACTACAACTCCCATCAGTCCCAGCCAGCATGCCCAGTGGTCATGGATGCTGGGAGTTGTAGTCCAAAGCATCTGGAGGGCACCAGGCTAGGGAAGGTAGGGTGACCAGATAAAATCCAGGTCAGGGCTCATGTAACTTTAACAGTTGTAGAGAAAAGGGAATTTCAGCCAGTGTCAATTGTATGCAATTAGTTCCTGGTGAAATTCCCTCTTCATCACAACTGTTAAAGTTGCAGGGGCCCTGTCTTCTTTTGTATCTGGTCATTCTAGTATAGTGCCTGCAACTTTAACTGTTGTGATGAAGAGGGAATTTCACCAGGGACTAATTGCATACAATTGACACTGGCTGAAATTCCCTTTTCTCTACAACTGTTAAAGTTACATGAGCCCTGACCTGGATTTTATCTGGTCAACCTAGGGGAAGGCATTCTTATAAGGGATTGCAAATATCAAATTCCTTCTGGCTGCAATCCTAAACCTGTTTACCGATAGTACGTTGCATTGAACTCAGCACAGACTGAGCCTGTCCGAGCCTTAAGATCACAGGCCCTGCTTGTCTGGCCTGCCATTAGCAAACATTCCAGTTGATCGGTACAAACAACTGGGCCTTTTTCATGGTAGCCCTGCGGCTGAAGAATTTGGTTCCAAGCTCCCTCACTTCCCATTTTCACATGGCGTTGAAAATATATACATTTTTAAATTATTATTATTATTATTAATTACATTTATATAATGTCCCATACCCGAAGCTCTCTGGGCAGTTTACAAAAATTAAAAACTTTGGACATTAAAAATCAATATACAACATTTAAAACCATAAAAGCATAAAAACAAACCACATATAAAAACAGTATATATTTAAAACAGCTACGAACTCTCAGTCAGGCCTAAACATAGTTCTGGAAGGCATTTTTGTTATTGATTTCTGCTGTTTTAAATTGTTTGGGGCTCATTTAATGCTGCCCTGATTTCTACTTGATTGTTTCGAATGTGGTTTTTAAAAATTTTTTTATTAGATTATTTATTTTTCCATTAGCCGTTTTGTAAAATTGTTTGAAAAGCAGAACAGAAAGAATAATAATAAAAAAAACCACCAGGAAGCCTCCATAGAATAGGACTATAAGAACATTCTCTTCTTTTCCCAGCAGGATTTGTCATTCCCAAAGCTGATGTCATATCCTGGCTTGAGCAAGGGGAAGCTCTGTGGATTCCAGATCACCCAGTCTTGGAGGAAAAGGAGACTGCATCAGAGACTGCATCAGGTGAGGGACTCAGAACTCGCAGCTAACAAGAACTTGCTGGATGTCAGGCAAAGCCAGATGGATCTGCCACCTGGGAAATCAGATGATTTCCCTCTTTTTGGGGAGGGGCTGTAGATCAGAGGTAGAGCCCCTGCTTTGTATGCAGAAGGTCCCGGGTTCAATCCCATGCCTGAAACCCTGGAGAGCCTTTCTGCCAATCAGTGTTGACAATACGGGGCTAGATGGACTAATGGTCTGAAACCGTGTAAGGCAGGTTCTGATATTCCTCTTTACACTTTTCTCCTGATCAGGTTTTCCAGATGTGATCATAAAGTTGGAACAAGAAGAGGGAGATGAAAGCACCCCAAATCCCCAGGAGGCTGAAGGAAATGAGACCACCCTAGGTGTTTCTTCAGGTAAGACAGGGATCCCCAATCTTTTTGGACCTGTGGACACATTTGGGAATTTGATAAAATGCTGTGGGAACCACCACAAAATGCCTGATCAGTGGATCACTGCTTTGCTGTCTACGGATCTTAGGCTGTGTCTTATTGTGCAGAAATATTTGTTTCGTGTTCTGTTGGATGCCGCAATGTCTCTATAATAAAGGATTGCCTAATTAGGCTAATTGCTGGCTGTGCAATACAGATAATACTTCTTTTAAATGTATGTTTTTGCAATGTCTAGTAGTTGCTTCTTTTGTGGAGGAGGCTATCACGCAGATAAATTTTGTACCGGAACAGTCTTTAATATTCACTGATGTACACATGCTTTTAAATTACTTACCTGCTTTATGGAAAGTAACAAATGGTCGGTATGAACGGATTCTCCACCTCCTATTGACAACTGAAAGAGTAATATCCCAAGATTGGATAGGATAAACACTCATCTCCTATAACGCAATGGTTGAGGATCTTTGCAACACTTTTAATATTTGAACAAGTGGCATATAGGCACACCTTCAATGGATGATTCACTTTTGTTGAAGTCTATGTATAATTGCTAGAAAGTTGTATGCATTTCACACGTATTCATTGCTATGGATATATACAAATCCATGTATGTATATTTTAGAAAAATGGGGTGAGGGTGACCGCAGGGCGCCATGTTGGGGAACCCCTCCATGGGCGCCATTGGAGGTGTTCATGGGTGTTGTGCAGGGGACCCCAAGGTAAGGAATGAGTTCTGCACATGGTGCAGCCTTCCTGGGACTGTACACTTCAGGGCGTAGGTAGTGGAGGAGGGAATGCAGCTCGCGGAACCCAGGGTCACTCTGCCCATTTTTCCCAGTCATCCCCTGCTCTTCCACTGCCCTGTGGTATAGTTGTACAGTCTCATCTTGGCTAATGTTTCTTGTTCTGGATTTCTATAATGGGTGATGCTTTGTTCCAATAGGCACTGAGCTCGCAAGCAAGAACCTTGACCTACCCATTTCTGAGGCAGAAGGGCCAAATGGCACATTACTGGGAAGAGTCAAAGGGCTGCTTTCTTGGTGTCATGAGAAGGGGAAAACTTCGGAGGGTCTGGATGGAGAGGAGAGGCAGAGAGGACTCCGCCTGGGGATGACAGGGGGAAACATCTCTCTTTTGGGAGAAGACGACATGGCTTGCGATGAGTCAAAAGTAAGCGAGAGGACCCTGAAGCACAGAAAAATCTCCCTCTGGGATTCAAATCTTCTAGGACATGTGAGGGCGGAAGCGCCTGCGTGCACAGACTGTGGGAAAAGCATTAACGGGAGCACAAGCCTCGATAGGCATAAGAGAAACCATGCAGGGAAGGAGACGCTGCACGTATGCGCGCATTGTGGGAAAATAATTGGCCTCAAATAGAGCCTCATGAGACATCAGAGAATCCACACAAGGGAGGAAGGAGGCTAACCTCCAGATGACAGGGCTAGAATAAGTCAGAACTCTGAACGCGGGGTACAGGGAGCAACCCACACAGAGAGGGAGCCATACTCCTGTTACACCTGTGGGACGAGTTTCAGGAATAAGGCCCACTTCATTATCCATGAGAGGTCCCACACGGGAGAGAAGCCGTTCCGGTGCCTTGACTGCAGGAAAAGCTTCAGAAACACCTCCCACCTGATTTTGCACAAGAGAACCCACACGGGCGAAAAGCCATACAAGTGCCCTGTTTGTGAGAAAAGCTTCAACCAGAGCTCAAACCTCATCAGGCACAAGAGGACCCACACGGGCGAGAAGCCCTATCCATGTTCGGTCTGTGGGAAAAGCTTCAGTTGGGGACCCGAGTTGCAGTTCCACAAGAGGACCCACACAGGGGAGAAGCCGTACAAGTGCTTGGATTGCGGGAAATGTTTCAGCAACTATTCGGGTTTCTTAAGACATCAAAGGGTCCATACAGGGGAGAAACCCTACCAGTGCTCTGACTGCAGTAAAAGTTTCCACCAAAGCTCTGATCTCTGGGCGCACCAGCGAAGCCATCATGCCATGCCAGAGGGAAGATCGATTTCTGGGAAGGCTTGGGAAATGCCTCACACCTCTTTAAGGACCAGGGAATGCAGGTGGAAGCAAAGTGCTATAAATGCCCAGCTTGTGGGGAAAAGTTCAGTCGACGGTCGCACCTGACGCGTCACAAGAGGACCCACGCGGGAGAGAGACCATACAGGTGCGCCGATTGCAGGAAAAGTTTCAACCAGAGCTCCAACCTCATCCGGCACAGGAGGACCCACACGGGAGAAAAGTCATTAGAGGAACATGCCCTCTAATGACATCAGTGACTGGGTAGGTTGGTAAGGGAGAAGGCACTCTCTCAGGTATCCTGGTCCCAAGTTGTTTAGGGCTTTATACACTAGTACCAAAACCTTAAACCTGGCTTGGTTGCCAATAGGCAGTAAGTGCAGTTCCCTCACCAAAGAAGTTACATGCTGAAAAGGGACAACTCCCAACAACAGCCGAGCTGCTGCGTTCTGCATTAACTCCAGCTTCCAGAGCAGCCTTAAGGGCAGCCCCACATAGAGCACATTGCAGAAATCTGGCCTTTAGGTTACTAACGCCTGTACCACTGTGGTCAAGCTGGGAGGGGGAATGTGTGGCTATCCAGATGTTACTGGATTGCAAAGCGTCCCTCAGAATTAGTTCTGCTGGCTGGGGCTGATGGGAATTCAAGCCCAACATGTGAAGGGCAACACACTTCCCACTGCTGGTGTATGGGATACAGAGCTCAATAGACCAATATTCTGCCTCAGGATAAGGTAGCATCTTGCATTCCTGGGGTTGGACCCAGACTTGAGCTGAATCAACTCCACTGGCAGACATGGACTTCCCTGCCCCTTCTTTCCAGGAGAGCCCCTCCAGCCCCCTGAAAAAGGCTAATTTAACTTTGTGGGGTGGTAAGAGAAGCTGAAGTTGTAGAAATTCCCTCTCATCTATGCACCTGTGAAAGACTGAGCGGGAGTTACCCCCAAACAGCTGGATAGTGCTGAAGGCACCCAGTGCACTCATTCAGGAGTCATCTGCATCAAAATCAGGGTGATTTAATTGTGCTGGATCAGACCAAGGCATCCATTTTGTCCAGGACTCTGTTCACACAGTGGCCAACCAGCTGTTGACCAGGGAGCCACAAGCAGGACACAGTGCAACAGCACCCTCCCGCCCATGTTCCCCAGCAACTGATGTACCTAGGCATACTGCCTCTGATTCTGGAGGTGGCATAGAGCCAGCAGAACTAGTAGCCCTTGATGGCTTTACGCTCCATGAATTTAAAAGGGGACTTGTCTAACCCAGATTGGTGGCCATCAGCACGTCTTGTGGGAGTGAATTCCAGTTTAGCTACACGCTGCGAGAAGAAGTCCGTCATTTCTTCTGTCCTGAGTAAGCATGCTGAGGACTAGGCTACAACAGAGCTTAAGAATGCCAGCGTTCCAGACAGAGAACCTTCTCGCTTTTGGTGCCATTGCAACGTCTCCCCTCTGGGAGAGGGAACAGAAAGGGACTTTGGACTGTTTCGCCTCCAGCAATATATCCGGATCTTTCCCCTCCTCCATTCCCCAAATCTCTCAGCTGCTAGGCCAGAGGTAAGAGAAGAAAAGGGGGTGACATTGTAGGCAGTCACATTGTGGGGCCGGGGAGAATCCCCAAAGCCACAGCAGCAGAACCTTCTCTTTTAGAGAGAAATAAAACCCAAAATACACAGTAGCAAAACACCTTTATTAGGAATAAAGGGTCACAAAATAGGGAGTCAGCTTGGAGTTCTGCAGAACTCTTCATCAAGATGGACACAGAATAATGGGCTCAAGTGACAGGAAGCCCAATTCTGGCTGGACAGCAGGAAAAACGTCCTGATTGTTAGAGCAGTACGACAATGGAACCAATGACTTAGAGAGGTTGTGGGCTCTCCCACACTCGAGGCCTTCAAGAGGTAGCTGGACAGCCGTCTGTCAAGGATACTTTAAGGTGGATTCCTGTATTAAGCAGGAAGTTGGACTCGATGGCCTTATAATCCCCTTCCAACTCTACTCTGTTATTCTTGTCTCACCATTTTCAAGCGATTTTCCTGCCACATTGCCATTCCTCCTCGTCTCCATTGGACGAACTTGTGTCCACACATGACATCAGAAGGGAATGTTGTTTCTAACAGCCAGGCGGTGGTGGCGTGGGAAGCTCTGGCAGTGAGGAGAGAGAGGCAGAGAAAGGGAGAGCAGCATTGGGAGCAGAACTTGCAATGTGGTGGCCCCCTTCAACTGCTCACTGGCAAGTGGAGCCACGCTTGGGACAATTGGGAGTCACCACAGGCCTTCAGTGAAGAATGCTGGGGATAGGATTGCAGCCTCAGGAAGCCAGACAATCCTTGTCTATAGACTTATGATCTAACAGACACAATTCATAAGGGAAAAGGGATAAGGAGGGGACGGGAATTCAACATTTTATGAGCAGGTGGAAAAGTCGCTGAGGGAGTCAGTTCTGGGAGAGGAGGAGCCAAATCATACTTTCTGTCAGCTTCTGGGGCAGGATCTACACTACTGCTTTAAAACAGTTTATAACTGTTTTGACAACTGTTAGGGCCCATGACACACTCCAGATTCAGTTTTCAAACCATTTTCAAAGTGTTGTATTCTGCTTGGTGTAGATCTGGCCAAGGAAAGAGCTCCTAGCATCAGGGGCAGCAACAGAAAATGAAGTAAACAGGAGAGCTTTGGACAGGTAAAGGAGAGTAGTAACAACTTTGCCAGAATGAAACAAGTACAACCTTTATTGATATTCAACCTCACAACAACCCTGTGAGGTAGGCCAGGGGCATTCCCATTTCACAGCTGTGTAACAGAGGCTGACTCACACAGAGTAAGGCCATACTGGGACAGGATTGGAACCCAGAACTCCCACACTCAAGTACAAGTCTCTAGCCATTGGGGCACCCGACGCAAGAACACTGATAAATTGTTCTCAGAAATATGGACATTTAAGGTTAAAAATTAGGTTAGAACTAGAATTAGGACGTGATACAGTTGATTAAGAAATAGAGTAGACCGATCCTACAGAGTTTTACTTGGGAGCAAGCTGGACTGAATTCCACCTGGCAGGAAGTAAGCCTGTGTAGGATTGCCGCCAAATGTGTTTAAAGAAATATTAAAAATATCTACCTGTGCGCATTCATTTGGGAAGGGTTGCAAGATCTCTTTCCGTCTGAGGGCCAAATTCCCTTTCAGAGCAGCTCTCAAGGGCCATATTCCAGTGGTGGGCAGGGCTGAAGGCAAAACCCCAAAAAATGCCAGCCTGTGGTAGCTCAAAGCTCTTGTTCCCTGTAACTAGGAGAGGCCTTTCAACATTTTAGAATGCTGAAAAAGCTGCGTAAAGGCCAGGAAGCCAGCAAATGATTGGTGGCTGGAAAAGGGGTGGGGCATGGGAAAGGGGGCGTGGCCTCCTGGGGATCCCCCATGGGCCAGATTTTGACCCCGGGCCTGACATTCTGCATCCCTGTTTACGGACATTTCCTATCAGCAGAGAAAAACTCTCCAGTGGCCAATAATATTCTTAACGTTTATGAACACAGACAATAGCCACTACTAACTGAGGCAAAACAAAGAATATTTAAAGAGGGCCTTGATCAACTCTCTCTAATGCTGCCTTGTACTCTTCTGGCTGCTGTAGGTGACCAGGAATGCCATGCAGGCGAGCGACAGGACTAGCGGAGGAGGGATGGGTAGCTCCGTTCCTTTTCTGCCAGCCAGACTGGTTTCTGTGCTAGTTTCTCTTACTCCATGGAAATGCAGCCGGCAGCTGGAGAGGGGATGGAGTGATTGGTACATTCGGCACCAGCCTGGTTGGTAGAAGTCAGGGTTTTGGTCTTTACTAGCCTAAGAGATTAGGCACCTGTGTTTCTATGCTGACTGCAAAGGAGGAGGCTTCCCTCCTTCATGGCCCGCACAGAAAAGCAGGCCACTAACCACTTAACAGGCTAGTGTATTTGGTGGGCTTATTTATAAAGCTGCTCTAATCACACACACACACATATAAATCTTTCTTGCACTGGGAATGCTCTTTCTGGTATAAGCCATCCAGTGATTGTGGATGACAGGCAGGGCCGGCCCAAGACATTTCATTGCCTGAGGTAAAAGTCAAGATGGTGCCTGCTTCGCTGCACAATTCCATGTATAGAAGCCAGCTGTATCTTCCTATCTCAGTCATGATGGGATAGTACCACCCACCACACCTGTGGGCAAGAAGCTAGCCTGGGGTGGGGGCGTAGGACAGGCTGTGTGGCATATATGGTCAGGGCCGGTGTCAAGGTTAGGCATGTTTGGGCACCTGCCAAGGGCCCACACCCCAGTAGGGGCCCTCTGATAAAGAGCCCCTGAAGTTGCTTCACCATGGCAACCGGCTTGTTCACCTGTCTCTTACTCTGGCCCAGACAACAGTAGTGGTGAGAAAGGGTATACAAGGCAGGTAAGCATCCAAGATGAACCAAAAAAAGGGAGGAAACATCTCAGAATGCTGTAGACAAATTTATTGCAAAGAAGCCTGACACGTTTCGGCCTCTTGGTTTCTGTCAGGCCTTCTTCCGGGGGTTGTAACAATGTCTGCAGGAATTATTTACAGCAGGTTGTCTTGTGTCACCAGCGTATAGACACAAGACAACCTGTTGTTAAGTAATTCCTGCAGACATTGTTACAACACCCTGAAGAAGGCGTAACGGAAACCAAGAGGCTAAAATGTGTCGGGCTTTTTTACAATAGAGAAGAAGGAGCAGCAAATGCCACGGCCTACTCGCTCGCTGACTCTCTGCCTGTCAAGCAAAGAGGATGGAGAACATTAGCAGCTTGTGACGATGGTGGTGAGAAGGCAAATCCACTGAAGGAGTTGGGCCGTTGAGGGTGTGTTCCCCTCAGAAACCTGGAGCTGGCACGGCATACAGGTCTGCCCGCCAACACCCTGTCACCTGAGGTGGGCCCCTCGCTTTGCTCAGTGGTAGTGCCAAACCAGAGACAGGTTCAGATCTCTTCCTCCTTCACATCCCTGGTGTGAATTCTCTGTTTAATAAAGCTTGGTTATCTCTAGAAGGTGGATGGTCATTTTAATGTTTCCGCTCCCTTCTGAGAGAGTTCTCTCATGTACAAAGATGTCTGAACTCTGAAATCCTTCACCGCCACCAAACTGAACACAACCCACCAGTAGCTCAGGAAAACCTCTCATTCTCGCTGTCTGTGTGGACAGCAAAAAGAAATGGTTTTGCCAAGTAGCGGGCAGACCAACGGATCAGAAATAAGTGGGCAGGGCTGTCGCTCAATGGCAGAGCACCTACTTGGCATGCAGAAGATCCCAGGTTTGATCCCCAGCATCTCCAGGTAGGGCTAGGAAGGTATCCTGCCTAAAACCCTGGAGAGCTGCTGCCAGTCTGTGTCGGCAATACTGGCTAGATGGACTCCGCTTAAGGCAGCTTCCTCTGTTCCGAAGTTGGGCAGGCCACGTTCACCCACAAAACGCAGCAATTTCCTGGTTTCAACCCAATAAGCTTTATCCCTTTTGAAAGAAGAATTGATCTTGGAATAAAGCTTGTCTTCGCGAGCCAGCCATTTATACGGCCTCTCCCATGAGGGCCTTCTCATGCGGCATCAGGCCAGGATTCAGGTCGAAGCGCTTGCCGGGATCGGAGAATTTCGGGAGGCCCTGCCGGGCGTGGGTCCGCTCATGCTTGAGAAGGCCCGAGCTCTGCTTGAACCGCTTGCTGCAAAGGGTGCATTTATACGGCTTCTGCCCTGTGTGGTTCCTCTTATGCCTCGTAAGGCTGGACTTGTTGCTAAAGGTGTTCCCGCAATCTGGGCACCGGTAGGGCTTTTCTCCGGTGTGGATCCTCTCGTGCTTCACGAGGTTGGAGCTCTGAGAAAAGCGCTTCCCGCAGATCGAACAGCTGTACGGAGTCTCTCCCGTGTGGGTCCTCCCATGGACGAGGAGGCTGGAGCTCTGCTTGAAGCTTTTGCCGCAGTCCGAGCAGATGTACGGTCTCAGGCCCGTGTGGTTTCTCATGTGCCGGATGAGGCTGGAGCTCTGGCTAAACCTTTTCCCACAGTTTAAGCAACAGAAGGGTTTCTCTCCGGTGTGTTTCCTCTTATGCCTGGTAAGGCTGGATTTGTTACTGAAGCTGTTCCCGCACTCTGAGCATTTGTACGGTTTTTCGCCAGTGTGGGTCCGGTCGTGGGTGAGGAGGGCCGACCTTTTCTTGAAGCATTTCCCACAGTCGGAACACTTGTAACGTTTCTCGGCTGCGCTGGGCTTCTCGCGGTTCAGGTGACTCGATTTGTCGCCAAAGCTTTTGCTGTAGACGGAGCAGTAACGGGAATCCTCTCGGGTGTAGATTCTTTCGCGCTCTTTGCCTCCTGGGACAGAGAATCGGAACGTCAGTCTTTACACAGGCATAGGGTCAAAGCGAATCAGAAGACAAGAAGAGCCATGCTGGATCAGGCCAGTATTCTGTTCACACAGTGACCAATTAGCTGCCTGTGAGAAGCCCATAAGTAGGACAGGAGTGAAATAGCTTTCAAAGCTATATTTAGTTTGTTAAGAGAAGTCATTCTAGGCCAGGCATCTCCAACCTCTTTTGGTCGGTGGGCACACTGGGAATTTTGAGTGAGTGCTGACAAAATGGCTGCCATTGGGGAAGGAGTGTATGCAAAATGGCTACCATAATAGGCATGGCCAGTCACAAAACACTCATTTCTCAGAAGGTAATTGGCAAGACTAAAAGAAAAATAACTTTGCCAGGAATCTAAGTACAAGGCAGAGATGGCGGTTGAGCTTCAAACAATGTTTTGAAACAAAATAAAGAGACGCTGGAAGGCAATACTTTGCTTTGCAGCTATGCCAGCCTCCCAGTTTTAAAAAAATAGGAGGAGCATGCTGGGAAGAAAACTTTCCATCAGCCCATTGTTGCCCACAGACACCACGTGAGAGACTCCAGTTCCAGACAAAGACCTCTGCAAACTCACAGACAAATGTGGAAAAGGATACTGCAATGATGGAGAACATTGATTACCTTGTTGAATGTCACATTTCTGTTATGTCTCATACAGATGTGGCTTACCAGATTTCTGTAGGATCTCTTTGTGAAAGTTACCACGTTAATTTGTTTCTTACAGTAAATAAAATGAATTTTAAAAGAAATATCCCTAGTCATGTTCTGGAATCATCGTTTGATTTTGCTGAAGTACATGTATTACCGGATGATATTCCCACATTACTTTCCATATGGTCCTCCTTTCCATATGGTCACCCTACCTATGAGAAGACCATTGGTATAAAGAACGTGCAGCAAATTTGGGGTTATTCAATTTATTATCGTTGTATTTTTACTGACAGGAAGGGGGAGATGCTGAAATAACTTGACCCGCCTTTGGTACTCAGCACCTTGATGTGGGGGAAGGGGCACCATTTGTTGCCCCACCTCAGGCAGCAAAACATCTTGGGCCTGTTGTCAACACGGCCACACACACAAATTGGCAGATTGTGTAATGCTCTCTCCAGGAAAATCCGCCCGGTGCCAACATTGTCATGCTGGCTAGGGAATGCTGGGAATAAAAGGACTTTTTCCTGTCTAAACAGGCACAGGATTGCGCCCTAAGAAATTTAAATAATAGTAATAATGATAATAGATAATAGTAGTAATAATAACGATAGCAATAAAATAATGCTAGTAATAATACTAGTGGCAATATTCCTACTCTAGGCTGACCAGATAAAATCCAGGTCAGGGCTCATGTCACTTTAACCGTTGTAGAGAAAAGGGGATTTCAGCCAGGGTCATTTGTAGGCAATTAGTTCCTGGTGATATTCCTTCTTCATCACAACAGTTAAAGGTGCAGGCACTATACTAGAGTGACAATATACAAAAGAAGGCAGGGCCCCTGCAACTTTAAGTTGTGATGAAGAGGGAATATCACCAGGAACTAATTGCATACAAATGACACTGGCTGAAATTCCCTTTTCTCTATAACTGTTAAAATTACATGAGCCCTGACCTGGATTTTATCTGGTCACCCTACTACTCTTATGCCTTTAATAGCAGCTTGAACTGCAAGAACCAGCAAGTGAAGCTGTCCGTAGCCTAGAGATAAGCATTACCAAACCTTATAAAGCAATTCACATTGCAGTTCAGAGATCAGTACATTGATATTTTCTCTCTCTCACTGAAAGCTTCACCTAACACGGCTACCAGTTCTTATCTGATATTTTTCTCCAACTTGGTGCCTTCCAGATGTTTTGGACTTCAACTCCCATCAGCCTCAGCCAGCAGGGCCAACGGTCAGGAATGCTGGGAATTGTCATCCCAAATATCTAGAGGACACCAGATCAGGGCCACCCCGCCGCCTGCCAAAATGGCTGCCAGAAAAATCTAGCACCGGATCACAGTATTAGGGGGACAGGACCTCTCTGCTTGGAACTAGAGGCAGATGCTGGCCAAGGCTGTTGTCTCTTTCTCTTTGTTTCCCAAGCACCGGAGCGAGTCGGAGGGATGTGATAACAGTCTTCAGTCTAGAGTCTCATCTTCTGCCTCTGGTTCTTCAAGCTCTGACAGCAGGCCCAATATAAATACCACCCCCACCCCCAGAAATGGCCACCAGGGAAACCTGGCAATTGATGACATCCCCCGTGTATACTACGGGAAGCTCACTGGAGAAAGGTGTGAGAATACAAACATAATGAATCCGAACAAACCTCCTCTTGGGAATAGAAGCCCACCCTCTGAGGACCCCACTGTCCAAACCCAAGACAGGAGGAAGGCATCCTTACCCAATGAGATGACATTGCCATGGTCTTCTTCCATGATGTCTCCCTCTATAGCACTTGGATTGGAATCCAGCAAAGCCACTTGATCCTCTGGGAAGGACAGAACTGTACTTGTGGGAAAAAGATAATCAGTTTATGTATTTTATATTGTTTGTATTGATGTTGTTCCCCGCCTCGATCCGGAGGGAGAGGCGGGTAAGTAATAATAATAATAATAATAATAATAATAATATCCACATTAGCCAGTCTGTGGAATTATTCCAAACAGGTTTCAGCAGGTAGTCTGGGAAATTTTTCCTCACTCAATCAGCCAGGGTGACAATTGCACCAGCTGACCCTTTAACTTCACAGATACCTCAGGTAATCAATTAGATTTATAAATATTGATACGTTCTTAAACAGTTCTCTCTGCTTCCTCTTCCTTTCTGTGTATTCAGGGTATAACCACTGACCTTCCCACTTATGGCAGCACATCATGCATTTGGTGAAATGGGCTTGGCCCATGAAAGCTAATGCCACAATAAACGTGTTTGTCTTTTAACGTGATGCAAGACACGTTAAAGACCACAAGAGAGCCAGTGTGGTGAAGAGGTTAGAGTGTAGGACTAGGACTGGGGAGAGCCAGGTTCAAATCGTGCCACGAACCTCACTGGGTGACTCTAGACTTGTCACTTTCTTTCAGTCTAACCTACCTTGAAGGGTTGTTGTGAGGATAAAATAGAGGGGGAAAGAAGCACAGGTGCCACCTTGAGTTCCTGGGGGCGGAGGGTGGGGGAAGAGGAATCATTTTCATCATCATTTAGGTAAAACTGGAGGCAAATTCCGTATCTACCCAGGAAGCTCACGGGTTGAGTTTGAGTCTAATTTACTTCACAGGGTTGTAGTGAGGATAACATGTGGGTGGGAGGGGAACCATGCATGCTACCCTGAACTCCTGGAGGAATGGTAGGGTGTTGTTGTTTTTAAAAAGCATGCAAATCTCTTGATCAGCCTTTGCTAGCCTGATGTCCTCCATGTTAGCTGGGGATAATAGGAGTTGCAGTCCAAACTATCTGGGGACACCACGTTGGAGAAGGCTGCTCTTGATTTTTTTTAGGAGTACTCTGCCTTCCTACTGTCATGTTGCTTTCAATCTCCCAGGCACAGAATGCCCTAAGAGCGTCCAGGGCCGGCTGCAGATCTTGAGGTAGCCCTGGGCAAAGTGTTCTTTAGTGGAATTCCTCGTTCTATCGCTGGACCCTGGTGGGCTTATCTCAGAGCTGTGCTCTGAGCAGCACTGGGCAGTTGAGTATAGCCACTCTTCCCATTTCCCCAGTGAAGGCTCTAGTAGCTCCAACATCAGTGGGCAGGAAACCCACTCCGTGTTTCAGTCAGAACCAGTCAAAACTCTAAAAGAGCTATCCGTGGTGCAGAGCAATTTGGATAGCTCCTTTAGAGTTCTGACTGAAACCCGGAGTGGATTCACTGGCTCATCGACATCAGAGCCACCAACTTCCACTGCATTTCCCAGAATGCTCCGAAGCGGCGCTACATCAGGGGAATTGTGGGAAATGAGAAGAGAGGCTCAGTGTAGCCTCCCTCATGCTGCTAAGAGTGTCAGTCCAGAAACAAAGATATGGGGCCGGGGAGTAGTGTAGGGTAGGGTGACCAGATAAAATCCAGGTCAGGGCTCATCTAACTTCAACAGTTGTAGAGAAAAGGGAATTTCAGCCAGTGTCATTTGTATGCAATTAGTTCCCGGTGAAATTCCCTCTTCATCACAACAGTGAAAGGTGCAGGCACTATACTAGAGTGACCAGATACAAAAGAAGGCAGGGCCCCTGCAACTTTAATTGTTGTGATGAAGAGAGAATTTCACCAGGAACTAATTGTATACAAATGACACTGGCTGAAATTCACTTTTCTCTACAACTGTTAAAGTTTCATGAGCCCTGACCTGGATTTTATCTGGTCACCGTAGAAGGTTTAGCAGGGGGCCCTGCCAGGAAGGACAAAACTTCTTTCTACTTCCCCTCAGGGGATCCAGAGTGTTTCCTGGTGCCCATTCAAAAGCAATTGTCCGGTTACTTCTTTTGTTTGTAACTTCTTTGGGCAATAATATCAGCCTTCCTGCATAATTTGGAATACCCCCCTCCTCAACCTTTACAAATTAAATATCCTGCTCCTTCCCCCCCCCCACTAAAAATGGGCTTAATAGTCATTCTCAACACAACACCTTGTCCATTAATTATTAGAGTGACCATATGGAAAGGAGGACAGGGCTCCTGTATCTTTAACTGTTGTATAAAAAAGGAAATTTCAGCAGGTGACATTTGCATGCATGCAGCATCTGGTGAAATTCCCTCTGCATCACAACTAAAGCTGTACAAGCCCTTCCCTCTTTTGTATCTGGTCAAGAGATCAGGGCTCTTGCAACTTTAACTGCTGTGACAAGGAGGGAATTTTTCACCAGGTGCTGCATGCATACAAATGAACTGCTGGAATTCCCTTTTCCAATATAACTGTTAAAGACACAGGAGCCCTGTCCTCCTTTCCATATGGTCACCCTATATAAGACCTAAGAAGAAGGAGTAATAGATTTCTCTGACAAAACATTGCCGCATGCTGGCAATGTCTTTAACAGAAATTCAACAAGTGTGAAGAAAATGGCTCTCCCATTAGAATAGTAGGTCATCCAACAATACTGATAGAGAGGAGATTCAGGACAGGCCAAAAGAAAGTACTGCTTCACACCACACACCATTAGTTGATGGAACTCACTGCCACAAGCTGTGGCAACAGCTACAGACTTAGATGAATTTTAAAAGGGGATAACTAAAAGCGCTCCCTAAATTAATTATATAGCACCATCACTACACAGGCCCCTGCCCTGAGGAACTTACAATCTAAAATTCAACATGGCAGGGAGGACTACAGTAGGAAGAGCAGAAGATGGAGTCAATGGTAAAACAAGGAAAGAATATGCATTCTGTTCAGTTTGGTAGCAAGGCTGTGATGAACATACTTCACCTAATGAATTTCTGCCTGTTGACTGCTGTTGAATCCAGAGCCGCTCAAGAGACTATGGATGGTTAGTAGTCATTATGCTTATATTATCTCCAGGATCAGTGGCAGGCGGCTCTGAATACCAGTTACTGGGGAAGCAGAGTGAGAGAGAACTACTGCTGGGCTTCCCAGTGTGGATCTGGTTAGCCAAAATGAGAAACTGGACTAAATAGGCCTTTGGTCTGATCCAATACTGCTTATGATGTGGTGGGGTGGAGGGCAAGCTGCCAAAGATGACAGAACAATTTAGGCATCAAATAAAGTGAACCCGCTGCCCAATCCTTTTGCTAACACCTTGACAATTTATTTTAAACAAGTATCCTGCAAAATATATATACTTTGAACTTTTCCAGCCATCAGCACCTTATCTTACAGCCCTTGCTTACTTGTTTAGCAATCCTGTGATCTTCTCTGTCTGCTTGATATCTCTGGTGTTCCTCTCTCAGGAAAAGATTATTGTCTTCTTCAGTATCAAACACGCTTTAAAAACAAACCACCCTTCTGTTTCTATTCCGTGTTAATTGGTTAAGTAGAATACCCAGCAAACGCTAGTTCCGTCGCCACAGTGACTAAAGTGGGCGAGAATCCAGAAAGAGCATAGGCTGATTTAAAAATACCGCGGGTGCGAAGAGAATGCAGTTTCCACAGGTCGTGTGCACAACAGACTAGTTAGTTATAAGAAGCATCAAGGTGCCACTAATCCGAATCGAGGAAACTGGATGCGCCTGCGCGCGCACCCGACAAAACAGCTTATTAAAGGCAAGGAACTAAAACAGGAATGCACCCCCCACCGCGCCTTTTTGGGGGGGAAATAGCAATTAAATCGATCTTGCTCAGTTTCCCCTTATTGTTGTGTTGGAGTTTTTTTTCCCCTTAAGGCGGCTTTTCCTTTGTTTTCCGCTTCCCATCATGTGATGGAAGCCCAGCCAAAGCACTGGCAAATCGAGCCCCTACCAATCTGCTGTTGGAGCACATGGATGGATGCAGAAGGGAGAGGCGAGAAGGGGAATTTGCAGGAGGGATACAGCGCCTGTTTCTGGCAGAGAATCAATCAAGCCATTGATTCTCCCCTACATTAAAAAAAAGGGAATTTGCTCTCCATCTCTTTGAAATACAGAAGTTTATCAAGTGATGCATGGTCTGGCGAAGGGGGCTACGTAGAGAGCAGTTGTGTTCCTTTCTAATATTACTAGATTGTGCCAGATCCAGGTTTTTGAATGGGATGAATTGCAAAAACACTCTCAATGGGCCCCCTCCTTCAGTGAATCTACCATCTCACTAACCTGCCTCACAGGGCTGTTGTGAGGATAAAATGAAGAGGAGGACAATCGTGTATGCCACCTTGGGCTCCTTAGAGGATATACATGTAAATAAAATAATAAGAATAGCTGCTAATTCTTTTTCTCAACATTGCTCTATTCCCAGAGTCCTTAGAATCCATTGGGGAGGGAAGGGTTAACTCGCCTCTCCCCTCATGCTGCATCCCACCCTTCAATTTCTCCCTCCATGACATTGGTTTTGTATGCTATGGGGCAGGGTACAACTGAATTGGAGAATTCCTTGTATTTGAGTGATTTGGATGAAAAAATGAATTGGCTTTGAAACTGATATAGCAAGCAAGTATAGTTCCAGTTCATGCAGCCCTTTCTTATATATAGAATAGGAACTGTCTAACCTTGCCATCCACATACCTAAATATTAACCAAGGATCATGGAACCAAATAATCATTCATGTCCGGTTCAAGAACTCAGGAAACAAATACTAGTATTAACAAAGGCTGTTTTATTTTGGAGCAGGAGGATAGAAAATAAAACTAAACATTCACAGAACTAATGGCAAAAGCAGCATGCCTCCATAGCCAAAGATGGAAATTGCTTTATTGGGTCAAGAGGTTTGCAATATTATTTAGGCAGGAAAGCAAAATGAATGCCTCTCCTACAAAAAAAAACTACCCTACCTACCTCACAGGCTTGTTGTGGGGATAAAATGGAGAGGAGGAGGAGAATGATGTATGCTACCTTGGGCTCCTTGGAGGAAAAGGCAGGATATAAATGTAACAAATAAATAAACAAGCAGCAGGTGACACTGGAATCCAGCTCAGCATCTTCCCTGTTTCTTGCCATGATCAAATAAACGTTATCTGGTTGTTATTATTATTATTATTATTATTATTATTATTATTATTTTAAATCACAAATAATGCACTGTTTTGCTCTTGAGGGCTCTTTGTTCAATTTCCAAATTATTTGGCTATTTTAACACATTTTGGACAAGGTGGCACCATGAGTTCCATACTATATTCATTTAAAAACACATCTCCTCAGAATCAGGCTTTGGAATCTCTGGATGAATTTTTCAGCTCTAATCTTCTGCAGTGTTCAAGGGCACTTGCAAGACTTCCCTGTCCATGGATTTTCTCTTTATGAAGAAGGGCCTTTTCACACATGCAAATCAGTCACATGTTTTTTTTCTTTCCTGCATGGCCCCCCTGAGGTCTTGCAAGGTTCAGTTCCCTCACAAATTGCTTTCCGGGTTCAGGACTGGAGTGTTTCCTCCTCAAGTTATGTCCTTGGATAGAAGAAATTGGTGAAAAGGCAGAATGACAAAGGGAAGCAACAGAACCAAAATCAAATGCAGGAGACTGGAAGGAAACAGATGTACAGTAGCCCCTTATCATGTCCACCTGCCTTACCCAAACTGTTAGGATGGTATCACAAGAGAGCGTTTGTGTGCTGTCCTATCCAGTCTGGGAAAATGAAAGGGGGATGTAGCACTGGAAATAAAATAGCTGGAACGTCCCAAAAACCAGCTCAAGATCTTCTGCAAGGGCATTCCTATGTTCTTGGATATATTCCCCCTCCCAAGTCTCTTCCTGGGTGGCTTCTCTGATTCATAGTGGGGTTGTGAGTCATCCTGAGGTAAGAATGAGAGAAATGCAACATGGCTGCTTTCTGCCTTTGACTCCACTTTGGGTCTCTCACCTCGTCCCATCTTTTCCGAGCTAATTGCTGGTACGTAGGCAGACATAAGCAGTGAACCCAGATATTTGGCTGCTTGTGGGCAGGGAGGAGAACGGAGCATGAAGGAGCATCACCTGGATCTTCTCTTTTTGTCTATGAGGGTCTCAAGAAAAGAAAAGCAGCTCAGGATAACTTGGCCTTTCCTTGTTGTGGGATCAGACCATATGATAACCCACGCTCAAAGTCTGAATATGGGTTGAGTGTGGGTTGTCACTGAACAGTGGGTTGTTCGTTTGTGGTTTGTTAACCACAAACAACCCATGAAGAGAACCTATGGTTTGTTGTTGGTTTGTGAACTGTTGTTCATGGTTAACAAACCATGGTTTATCGCAACTGGGTTCAGACAACACAATAACCCATATTTCAACAACAACCCGCAGTTCAACAACCCACATTTAACCCTTGTCTGAAACCACAAAACCAAAAAGGGAGGAGGAGGGGCCCTAGTTGAATGGTGGAGCTGGAGCTTGTCATGTACCAGGTTCATCCCTTAACATCTCTAGGTAAGGTTGGTTAAGACTCCTGCCTGAATCCTTAGGGAGCCACTGCCAGGCAGTGTAGACAATTCTGGGGTATTTGGACCCATGGTGTGACTTCTTGTAAGTCAGCTTCATATGTTCATCTGGGATCATTCAGTTGTTCAGACCAGCTTCAGACTAACATACTATGGAGTGTTTTAGACACATGGATTCATTGATGGTAAATAATTTTTCCCACATAGCAACTATTTTACTAAAGGTTAGATACTCAGATTTTTTGCTTGTCTCAAGCTAATTGTAGTTCACACACACACACACACACACACACACACACACACACACGTTTAGCAATGACATTTCCTACATTTTGAGCTTTTAAATGTTTCGTTTTGTGTGAAATCTCTGGTGATCCAGTATGTTCAATGGTTGAGTAAAACATTTCACACAATTGAAGTATTTGTAAGGTTTCTCACCTATGTGGAGTCTTTTATGGCCAACAAGGACTGAGTTGTGAGCAAAACATTTCACACATTCCAAGCACTTCAACAGTTTATTTCCAGTGTGGACTCTCCTGGCATTTGAAAGGTTTTTCTCCTGTGTGGACTCTTTGGTGTCTTGCAAGGTCTACTCGACCAATAAAACATTTCTATCACACTACAAATTTATAGGATTTCTCTCCTGTTTGTTTTCTTGTCACCGCCACCAATTTTCAGTGGTCTCGGGGTGGCTGGGGCTGCACGAGTGGTCACGGGGGCCAATTGTTGCACACTCCTGATCTACACCAAAAACATGCTCTGCTCCTGTTTATTTTGCAAATATTGCTATTTTTGACCCAGCTCTACCTAACTGACAGAAGCCTGTCTTCCAACACAAACAGACCCAGGAGACAGAGGTTCCACTAGCAGGAGTCTAAATTCCTTGTCATCTGCTATTGCTGAGAGACTTCTGGAAACAGATCCAGACGTTTGCAGAGATGTGTATCCAAAGAAAGTGGGGGTTACAATCTATGCAGCGAGTTCATATTTACAGGCTGTGTTTGGACAACACAATAGTCAATGGTGGGATAATAATCAACTCAACAGTTGTTTATCTAGGGGGTACTCCCCACACAACATGATAATAATGAACTGTGGTGTTGATTAGGATCAACACTGGCTCAATTCGGACGACACAATAAACAACTGGTGTGGGGAAAACAATCATCAGTTGTTTTGACTGTTGTGTCATCCGAATGGTCAGCGCTGATCCTAATCCACACCACAGTTGATTATTTATTACCATGTTGTGTGGGGAGTACCCCCTAGTTGAACAACTGTAAAGTTGATTATTACCCCACCATTGACTATCGTGTCATCCGAATTGAGCCACTGAGTTGACTCACTCATCCCCTGCCTTCTTTCGCCGCCTCAGTCTTCCCACTAGTATCCCATCAGCCTTGACTCAGTGGCTGAAGAAATAACAAGCGGTGCTCACCACACAAGAGGATAACTAACAGTGGGTTAAATAGCCAACTGCACAGTGTTGGTTCTTGGCATGGGTTATTTCGGCCAAATAACCGACAGTTGGTTAAAAAAACTCCCACCACACAACACGATAACCCATGGTGGGTTACATAACCAACCATTGACTATTTTAACTACCATTGGTTATCGTGTTGTCTGAACCGTCATAGTGTAGTACCTTCCAAACATGCCATTCACAGCCTAAATATTACCCAAGTAGCATAGAACCAAATATTGATATTCATGCCAGGTCAACAACTCCAGAAAAAATGACTAATACAAAATAGTTTTAGTGAGGAAAAAGATGATAGAAAATAAGACCATACATTCAAATTAATAATTGCTGTATCATGCCAAAAGGCCTTCAACTTTATTTAGAAAGGAAAACAAAACAAACGTCTCTCCTACTACAACAAGGAACACCAGAATCCAATCCAGCATCTTCGCTGTTGCTGGCTATGATCAAACAAAACTAACTGATTAAAAAAAAATATATCACAAATTTGTTCATTTGATTTGTATCCCGCCTTTCTATCAAAAAATGGCCCTCAAGGCAGCTTGAGTGCTGTTTTGAATGCCAAATGACACACCACATGGCTCTATTTGTATGTGCAATGGCTCTTGATTGAATTTCCAGATTATTTCAATATTTAACACATTTCAGACAAAGTGCTCCATGCTATATTCACTTTAAAGCATCTCCTCGCAAAATCAGGCTTTGGAATCTCAGGACGATGATTTAAGCTGTGATCTTTTGCAGCGCTCAAGGCATTTGCAGGACTTCCCTTTAGCGTGAATCCTCTCTTTAGGAGCAAGACCAAGCCTTTTCACACTTTGAAGTCAGTCACACTGTTCTCTTTCCTGCACGGTTCCCCTGAGTTCCCGAAGACACTGCTTTCCACGCTCAGGACTGGAGTGCTTCTTCCTTGAGTCACGTGCTGCGATGAAAAAGAGAGGATTACTAACTTGGATTGATGGGGAAAAGGGAGAACATATAAGACCAACTCTGGCCTGCTTGTGTTTGGCTGCCTGTACGTTTCCGAGCCCGATTCGAGGTGCTGGTTCTAACCTATAAAGCCTTACACGGCTTGGGACCACAATACCTGACGGAATGCCTCTCCCAACATGAACCTACCCGTACACTACATTCAACATCTAAGGTCCTCCTCCAAGTGCCTACTCAGAGGATGGCAACAAAGGAGAGGGCCTTTTCAGTGGTGGCCCCCCAACTGTGGAACGATCTCCCCGATGAGGCTCGCCTGGCGCCAACATTGTTATCTTTTCAGGGCCAGGTCAAAACTTTTCTCTTCTCCCAGGCATTTAAAGCATACGTTGAGTTTTTTAACTGACCCCTGGATAGTTGATAAGTAGTTTGTTTTTATGCTTTTTATGGTTTTAAATTTTATATATTGGTTTGAAAATGTTCAATGTTTTTAACCTTTGTAAACTGCCCAGAAAGCTTCAGCTATGGGTCAGTATATAAATGTAATAAATAAAATAATCATCATTATGATGACCAACTGTCAAACCCAAACTGTTGGGAGGGCATCATAAGAGTGTTTTTGTGCTGCCCTATTTAGTCTGGAAGGGTGAAAAGAGGATTTAGCAATGAAGAGAAGATGGCCTGCGCTCCTCACAGACCACCTCAATAGCCCAGTTCGCACATAACGAGAAGCCACCATGGGTGAGTTCCCCAGTGGGGCTCCTCATCATGGCAATGGCAGCCATTCTGAATATTCGGGGGCATGCCATACCTTCGCATTACATGTGAACCCGGTAAGGGTGGGTTGTTGGGGTGGCTGACAAGCCACCAAGAAACCATGGGTTGTTTTAGGGTTGTGGCCTACTTGTCAACCATCACAACCACCCACCCTGGTCGGGTTTGTATGTAGTGAGAAGCTGCAGTTGTGGCTGCTTGGATCGCCAACATGGCGCCCACAGGTGCTACAAAACCACAGTGGCTAATAAGTGATCACGCAAACCAGGTTGGCACTTGCTGCTGCCTCCCTCTCTCCACAAGCCCTCCCCTGATATAAATGAAATTATATACTATAAATTCTGGGAGTTGTAAGACTTTTTCTGTTTAAACATGCATAGGATTGTGTCCTAAAAGAGATATGAAAACACAATATACAGACGGCTGTCCTTCCTGCGTTGCCTTTAATGAGCAGTTTGAAATGGGGAGGGCACACACTTCCCATCTGGCCTAGGCATATTACCAGCTCTGCACAGCCCTGCCCCTCCCCCTTGCATCCAGCGCAGAGAGAACCATACTGGCTACATCGAGAGGACAGAAAGGGGGGCATGTTCCCATGGGCAGGGATGGGAGGAGATTGGGGAGGCCAGCTTACCTCGTATCCAGAGAGCTTCAGCCATGGGGCGGTACATAAATGGAATAAATAAAATAAATAAAATAAAAACTCCTTCCCTCTTCCTCCCTGAGGCCTCAGCAAAATGGACAAAAATACCCATCTAGCTAAAAAGCAGAGTGAGGGGAGTTCAGAGGTTTACGCCAATCCCCATAAGTTTGTCCCCTTAGTGATGGATCATCCATTCATCTCAATCATTGTTTTTTCTCTTGCATACGTATTCTGCTGTTAAGCAAGCTTTGGGAAAGCTGTAATCAGAGATGTAACATTTCTGGAAATTTTGAAGCCATGGGGGAAAAGTGGTGGGTTTGGATTTTGGGGGGGGGGGGGGGGGTTGGGAAAAAAACCCTAAATTTTGGTAAAAACTGAAAAACAAGAAATATTTATTTTTAAGCACTCTTTACAGATATCAAGTCATTTTGTTGCTTTAGGACATCCTTCAGCAATCTGGTGCCTTCCGGATATTTTGGACTTCAGCTCCTATCAGCCTCAGGAAGGATGGCCAGGAAGGATGGCCATTGTAGTCCAAAACATCTGTAGGGCACCAGGGTGAGGAAGGCTGCTTAAGGAACGTATAGCAACCTTTATATTCCTAAAGTTATATTGTGCATAACATGGTTTGCTCATAAAATTATCATTATATTTGAAAACTTTAAAAAGTGAACTCAGTCAATTTGAAATTATTGTCTGAATAAACTATGCTTTTAAAATGTCATATACCAAACGTGATTAATTTCATAAGCAAACCAAGTTATACATAACATAGTATATATCCCTACTTTATGTCTGACCAGAAGTAACTTCAGCAAGTAGTCCCTGAAACATGTGAATCATCCTAGAAGTCAGAAGCAGGAAGAACTGGAGGCAGAGGAAGACACAAAGCACTCTGTAGAACAAACCCCAGACTGTCAAGAATGTATATTTTCTTCCATATTATGATATGGTGACTCTATTCACATGTGGGGAAACTTAGCATGTCTTGGAACATCCCAAAATGTCTATCGGTAAAAGATACACTGGATCAATAATTTTAATACTAAATGGAAGAAATAACTATGCTGAGAATCTTACAGAGAGGATTAAAAAGCATTTCCCCCATGGCTTCATTATTTCTAGATATTTGACATCGTTGGTCTTTCTATAAAAGTCTTCTTATTACATAGTTTATAGAAATTATTTGGGGGTAGAGTAAAGGCCTGACAACGATATAAAAACATCTTGTCTTAATTTCAAAAAGAAAATATTTCATAATCCAAAGCTGTTCAATTTTTTGGGGGAAAAAATGAAAACAAAATACGGTCCTTGGAAAAAATTGGGGGGAAACTGTTTCCCCCCTCCCCCCAAATGTTTCCATGTGTTTTTTTTGGGGGGGGGGCTTCACATCTCTAGCTGTAAAACACTGCTTACATTCTGAGCATTTCTAAGGCTTCCTACCTGTGTGGACTCGCTGGTGATTCAGAAGGTTTGATCGTTGAGTGAAATGTTTCTCACACTCGAAGCACTGAAAAGGTTTCTCTCCTGTATGGACTCTCTTGTGATTCAGAAGGCTCGATTTCCGAGTGAAACAGTTCCCACATTCCACACACTTATAGGGCTTCTCTCCTGTGTGGACTCTTTGGTGTCTTACAAGGTCCGATCGACCAGCAAATTGTTTCCCACACTCTACACATTTATAGGGTTTTTCTCCTGTGTGGAGCCTCTGATGGATAACAAGGTCTGTATTCTGAGCAAAGCATTTCCCACACTCAAGGCATTTAAAGGATTTCTCTCCTATGTAGACTTTCTGGTGATACAGAAGTCCTCGCCTCTGAGCAAAACATTTCCCACAGCCCAGGCATTTAAAGGGCTTCTCTCCTGTGTGAGTTCTTTGGTGATCCAGAAGGCTTGATTTCCGAGTATAACATTTCCCACAGTCCACACATTTATGGGGCCTCTCTCCTGTGTGGACTTTTTGATGTCTCACAAGGTCTGATCGATCAGCAAAACATTTCCCGCACTCCAAGCATTCAAAGGGTTTCTCTCCTGTGTGGATTCTCTGGTGTGCCATAAGGTTTGCTTGTTGAGTAAAACATTTCCCACACTGGAAGCATTTAAAAGGCTTCTCTCTTGTGTGGACAGTCTGGCAATTCAGAGGTTGTGATTGTTGCATGAAATACTCCCCACAATTTAGGTATTTATATGGTTTCTCACCTGTGTGGAGTCTCCGATGGCTAACAAGGGCTGGGTTATGAGCAAATGTTTTCCCACATTCCAGGCATTTAAAGGATTTCTCTCTTATGTGGACTCTCTGGTGATTCATCAGATTTGATTTCCGAGAAAAAAATTTCCCACACTCTTGGCATTTAAAGGGTTTGTCTCCTGTGTGGATTCCTTGGTGTCTCACAAGGTCTGCTCGAACAGTAAAACATTTCCCACATTCCAAGCATTTATAGGGTTTCTCTCCAGTGTGGACCCTCTGGTGAACCACAAGTCTTGACTTCTGAGCAAAACATTTCCCACACTCCAGACACTTAAAGGGTTTCTCTCCTGTGTGGACCCTCTGGTGAACCACAAGTCTTGACTTCTGAGCAAAACATTTCCCACACTCCAGACACTTAAAGGGTTTCTCTCCTGTGTGGACCCTCTGGTGATCCACAAGTCTTGACTTCTGAGCAAAACATTTCCCACACTCCAGACACTTAAAGGGTTTCTCTCCTGTGTGGACTCTCTGGTGATATGTAAGTCTTGATTTGTGAGAAAAACATTTCCCGCACTCAATGCATTTAAAGGGCTTTTCTCCTCTCTGAGATCTTTGATGATTTACAAAATTTGATTGAAGAGAGAAACACTTCTCAGATTCCAAGCTCTTATAATTTTTCTCTCCACTGTGGAATCTCTGGTGGTTGATTAAGCATGATATTAAAGCATACCGTTTGCCACAGTCCAGACATTTAAAGGGGTTCTTCTCTCCTGTGTGAATACTTTGATGTCGAGTAAGATTTGATTTCTGGGTAAAATATTCCCCACAGTCCGAGCATTGCATCTCTTTCCGGGAATCACCTGTTAGGATTCAATGAGGAAAGGATACAATCTGGTGAACACAGAAGTGAAGAAATCCCTGTGAGTAGATTGCTAGAAAAAAAAATAGGGGTGGTGGTACAAAAGCTATAAAGACTGTGGAAGATGTGAAAGAGAAAGAAAAGAGGGACCCAGATCCCCAACACATATTCTCTCTCTCTCTCTCTCATTTCATTCCAGTGATTGTGTTTACACGACACATGGGATGTTTGCTTGAACAACCCACAGTGGGCTAGCACATTGTATGAACCTGGATCATTTTTTATCAGGGTGGCTTGCTGGCTGAAGAACATTGGGAATCGTGGGACTTTTTCCTATCTAAAAATATATAGGATTCCACCCTTAATTAGTTATATCGCACCATCACTACGCAGGTCACTTCAGGGTAACAACAAAGTAACAGGTCCCTGCCCTGAGGAATGTACAATCTAAAATTCAATATGGCAGGGAGGATTACAACAGGAAGAGAGGAAGGTGGAGACAACTGTAAACGAGGGAAGAATCTGTTATCTTGTTGTTACTTTGACATAGGGATGGGCGAATTCCCCCCACCCCCAAGTCCTGTTCGTGCTCTGCTTGCGTGACTCCTGCTATTTGCCTGACCCAGGGGTGCATGCGCGGTGAGCCACCAGATAGTCCATGGGTGCCCAGTGAGAGCTCACGTCTTTTTTTTTTTTGTCCACGATTTGTGCAAAGTCGCAGCTGGGAATATTTTCAAAAATCGCAATTTGTGCAAAATCGCGGCCATAAATAACAAAATTTGCATAAAAAGGCAGGCGTAAAGGACCATTTACGTCTGCAATTTTGCACTGACTGCGCTATTTATGGTTGCAGATTTGTGGAAGTTGTGATTTCTGTAAATGTTCCAGCCGCAAATCTGCGTAAATCAGGATTTCCACCCCCCAAAAAGTGGGAAAATGCTATCTTCCCCAATTCGGCATATCCCCGAGTTGAGCCAACTCAGGAATCGATGAGGTGGCACCCGGGGGGCCGAGCTAGCAAAAAGTCACCGAATTCCACCCTAAACCAGATTCCTCTGACATCCCTACCCTGAAGTGACCTGTGTAGTGATGGTGTTATACAATTAATTAAGGGTGCAATCCTAAACATGTGTAATCAGAAAAAAGCTGGCTAATTAATGCTGGGTGTTATAGGACTGTTTTCTGTCTAAACATGCATAGAATTGCATCCTTTGTGGATTCTTGTGTCCGCAGGTTTCCTCTCACCACATATAGGTCCAGAGATCTGCATTTCACGCAAGGCCGAAAGGTCTGGCATCCACGGCTCTTCCCCTTGCTCCAGCCGAATGATGAGGTCAGGCTTGGAGTCTGGGATTCCTTCTAAGGAAAGAAAGAAGAAAATAGGGACTATCAGTAGGCAGTTGGCATTGCTGGCGCTCGAAACGAATGAAGACATGAAAATGCATCCGCCAGCTCACCTCACCTCAGTTAGTCCTGCTAAAACAAATTTAGAGTGCAATCCTATGCATGCTTTGGCAGAAAAAAGAGTTCTCCAGCTCCCAGCATCTGGCCATGCTGGCTGGGGCGAGCTGGGAATTGTAGGACTTCTTTTCTGTCTAAACATGCATAGGATTGCATCCTTAAGTGTGTAATACTCTGGGTCAATTTACTAACACCCTTCCCTGGATTAACCTACATTGCCAAAAGAAAGCTCAAAATCTTTATTATTATTATTACATTTCTATACTGCCCAATAGCCAAACCTCTGGGCAGTGAAGAAGGGTAGATTCTATTTATTCGATACAATTCTAACCCACTTTTCTTCCATCATTAAATGGGGTCACAGGCAGGTCTCCCTTCCAGGCAATGACCACATCCAAACATGCTTAGCTTCAGCAAAGTGGCTGCACCATTCCCCCGACTGTTACAGTGCAGCGCTGGTAGGTCTTTCTTGAGCAAAGGATATACACAGCTTCCTGGCAGCCCTGTGTGGTATGTATTTAGGCATTGGAAGCTACTAATAACCCCTCAAACGAGGAGCATCCGGTCTCCTCACAGTAAACCTTAAGAAACTGGATTTCCCAAACCGACCTGGAGAAAACACTCGTGCTCACTTATCTCACCATCGACCAGCGAGAAAGATTCAGGGCGCGATCGAATGCATGTTTAGACTGAAAAAAGTCCTACAACTCCCAGCATTCCCCAGCCAGCTGTAGGGTGTTTCCCCCCCTTGTCTAAACGCACATAGGGTTGTGCCTCTAGTCAGTTGTGGTCACACTGTATTCTGTCAGGAGGCAGGTGGCCACACAAGGACGGAACACGGAACCTGACCTGAGCCCTTCCGATATGGTGAGATGGAAATCTTGAAACTATGGTACGGTGGTTTGACTGTGGGACTAGGTGCAGGGAGACCCAAGTTTAAAGGCCCACTCAGCTATGAAACCTGTCGGGTATCCCTGAGCCAGTCACCATCTTTCACCTTGACCTACCTCACAGGGTTGTTGTGAAGGTGAAACGGGCAAAAGAGAACAACATATGCTGCATGAATATATAGAAGAATGTGCAAAGCTTCCTAGCAATCCTTCGTATTATGCATTTATGCATTGGAAACTACTAATAACCTACTACAGATGAAAGGAAGTACTTCTTCGCACACATAGTTAAACTATGGAATCTGCTACCGCAGGATGTAGTGATGGTCACCAGTTTGGATAGCTTTAAAAGGGGGTTGGATAAATTCCTGGAGAAGACTATCAATGGCTACAAGTCCTGAAGGCTATGTGCTTCCGCCAGTATCAGAGGCAGTATGCCTGTATACACTAGTAGCTGGGGAACATGGGTGGGAGGATGCTGTTGCACTCATGTTCTGCTTGTGGATTCCTGGTCGGCAGCTGGTTGGCCACTGTGTGAACAGAGTGCTGGACAAGATGGATCTTTGGTCTGGTTCAGCAGGGCTCTTATGTACTACTAATAACCCCTAAAACCAGGAACATCTAGTCTCCTCACATCGAAATACAGTATTTCTGAAAATCTGAAGGACAGAGACTCTGGTACTTCAAAAGGTTCCAGCTCCTGATGAGGATGCAAATTTCTTACCCAAAGAGGCTACATTCTTGTAGTTCTCCATCATGACTTCCTTGTACAAGGATCTTTGCTTTGGATTCAGCAGAGCTCCCTGGTCCTCTGTGAAATACACGGCCACATCTTCAAAAGACATCGGTCCCTGCAAGAATTAAAGTCCTTCCCTCAGTTTCCATTGCTCCAGATATACTCCAAGTAGCTTAGGTCCCCTCTACAAGATTTCGGTTTGATGCCCGGTTGGCCGATTATGCGCATCTTCTCCCAATCGCTTTTACGCCTAATCCCTATACACAGGAAGCGGTGAAGCGCATTATCGGTTGTATGAAACGAGCTTTAAAGGTGTTTACATGTGGAGAATTGCTTGTTTACATGGTTATAAGGTGCTTTAACTCCCGCAGTAAATTAAAACTCGCTATTTAACGCGCATTCGATAATGCGCATAATCGGACAGAAAAAGTGCCTCAACCCGATTTGCGCTCCATTCACGTGGAGGTAAAATCAGTAATGCGCTTTGAAAGAGCATTAAATCACTCTTGTAGAGAGGTACCCTTAGTGACGAATAGGGAGTGAGAGTCACCCTCTCCCAGAAGTAAAAAAATACAGCCCCATTCAATAGTCTCCCCAAAACCATTTTGCTTGGGAGGGAGACTTTGAATGGGCATCTCATGTTTTGCAGAGAGGGGAGATCAGATGAGCTGGCTGCGATGGTTAATTCATTTTTATTTATTTATTAGCAGCATTTATGTACCACTCCACATCTAAACAAATTCCAGAGCAGTGAACAATAAAATATGATAAAAGAGGATAAAAGAAATAAGACACCACATTAAAATTGTTAGTTTTAAAAAGAGTGTACCAATATTATTATTATTATTTACATTTATATACTGCCCCAAAGTCGAAGCTCTCTGGGCGGTTTACAAAGATTAAAAACATTGAACATTTAAAAACCAATATACACAATTTAAAACCATAAAAAGCATAAAAACAAACTACATATCAACTATCCAGGGGTCAGTTGCCGTTAAATGCCTGGGAAAAGAGAAAAGTCTTAACCTGGCGCCGAAAAGATAACAATGTTGGCAACAGGCGTCAGTCAAGGAAGGCTTCCTGGAATAAAGATGTTTTCAAGAGGCAACGGAAACAACATAGGGTTAGCCCCTGCCTGAACTCCAGAGGAAGGAAGTTCCATAGAAAGGGGGCCACCACACTGAAGGCTCTTCTCCGGGTGGACTCCAGTCAGGTCATAGGTCTGTGCAGAACCACCAGGAGCATGCTCACTGATGACCTCCATAACCGGGCAGCTTGATAGGGGAGAAGGCACTACTTCCACCACTTGATTTTCATCCCATCGGGCACATCCTGCTCTTTCTTTTTCCCCATCCACCACAACCCCTCCTGTTGCTTCCTGATAATGTCCTACCTGAACTGGCTCCACTGCAGCCCTTCTGCTTATCCAGCAAGCAGGGGAGAATCCAGAGCGAATCACTGTTGTCATTCTACACTCGGGGCGGGTGGGGGCTGAATGGCAAGGAGAGCAAAAACAAAATGAAGAGCATTTTTTCAAAAAAGACCTTTTCAACATGAGATCATGTCTTAAGAACCAAAAGGCTTTTGGAGATCTTCCAGAGTAAAAGGATTCTTAAATCAAAAAGCCAGCTCCAAAACAAAGCAGCCAGATGGTGGAGATTGGATGAGGGCTCTAGTTCTCCCACCCCATCCTGGAGGAAGCTATCAATGGCTACTAGTCCAGATGGCTATAGACTTCCTCCAGTATCAGCGGTAGCAAGAGCTCCATCACACCAGCGGTTTAACGCACTCACACACCTGGTATCTGGTTTCGCAGCACAGCACTCACATGACGTCATCCCTGTCCTGCACCCTCTTTTCCTCTGTTTTGCATATTAGTTTGGTGCGGGGAAAGTTTGGATTATTTTCCCCAAGCAACTTTAATGCGCCCTTAAAGCCTCCATGTAGTGCTGTCCCCTCGCTTTTTCCTTTGTTTGGGGCGTGTGCTTTGAATGGAGTCTTGCTGATGAACGGTGGGGCGGTTCTTCTCCTCCAGCACTCCATGTCAAATGAATGGACTTTTTACTGCTCCAACCCCACCCTCCTTGCCCGCAGCTCCCTCATTTTTAAAGATAAAGAGATGAAATTTGGGACCTTGAGAGCTCTTAAGTAGAGCTTTCGGCATGCCAAGTTTGAATGAGATTGGTTCATCCCTTGTTATTTTAAAGATTTTTAAAATTTCACCCCTTAAACCATTTCCCTGATATTCCACCAATGAGAAAGTCCACTTGTTTACATTTGTGAAGGACCTATTTTCCTTTACTTGGTCCCCTCTACAAGGATTCGCTTTTGCGCCTGGTTAGGCGATTATGCGCATAATCGCAGAAGCGCATTTACGCCTAATCCCTCTGCACGAGAGGCGGCGAGAGGCGGCGAAGCGCATTAACAGTTGTCCAAAATGCACTTTACAAGTAGTTAATGCGCATAAGCGCTTATTCACACAGTCAAAATGCGCTTTAACGGACGGAGCAAAATAAAACTCGCGATTTAACGCGCATTCAATAATGCGCATAATCGGGGAGATAACGCGCCTCTACGCCCGATTTGCGCTCCGTTCTTGTAGAGGTAATTTTTTTAATGCGCCTTGAAAGAGCTTTAAATGCCTCTTGTAGAGGCACCCTTGGATAATGTGAAGCTGTGCATCTCCAGTTCATAAAATAGAAGCCTGCTGGTTCTCTTACCCAAGAGTAAATCCCATTGTTTTCAACTGCATTTACATCAAAGTCATACTAAAATCCGATGCAGGCTTACCTTTGAGTAAACCCCATTGAACAGAGAGAGAAACTTACTTCTGAGTGAACATCTATAGAACTTTTAATAGTGTGGTCACTCAGAAGCTTTCTTTTAAAAGTCTAAAACAGCAAACTGGAAAGCAGTGCTCTGCCACCGGATGCTTACTTCTGAGGTTTTCTGTCAGGGGGTTGGACTCGACGGCCATACAGGCCCCTTCCAACTCTACTATTCTATGATTCTAAGTCTCTCTCTATTCAATGTGGTTTACTCAAATATAACTCTTAAATATGTACTCTTAAATATAACAAAAAGGGGGCGGGGCGGGACTGTGGGGTAGCCTTAGTTGGCAGCAGAACTCATGCGCTCTGCATGTAGCAAGCTCCAAACACCTGGGGAAGACCCCTGAAAGGAGACCCTGTATCTCCCCCACCACCACCCCAATTCCTTCTTTCAAGAGGCGGCAGCATTCCCCAATACGCCCGCTTTTTCAGCCCTTTTGAGTTGTTCATTCTTTCTCTCACTGACCCTGCCAGAAAAGCAAAGCGAGGGCGTTCACACTACCGTCACTTCAGAGCCACAATGAAATACCCCAAACTACAGGAGGGGAGAACTGCGCCCCCAACCAGCACTCTCCTCCCTACTTTGCGGAGCTGCATGGAGGCGGCTTCCTCTCCTTTGCAGCTCCTCCGTCCGCCCTCCAAGCCCAGCCTCCCACCTTTATCCTCCTTCGTGCTTCCCAAGGCAGACTTTGTTTTCAAAAAGCCAAGGATGGCACCCCTCAGCAGCCGCCGCCGCCGCCCCTTCTGAGAACAGAGAAGCAACCAGGAAGCCGCTAAAGCAAGTGGGACCCGTGGTCCTTCCTGCGCATTCCTTTTCAGTCGCAGAGGCTTCTGGCCTTTGTAGTTTGCGTTGTCACCCTCTGGGCCCTCTGCCTCCACTAGTGCGTGGTGGTGCGACGCACGATCGAAGATTTGATGCTGTCCTGTCAGCTCTCACTGCATATAGGCCAACGGAGCTTGCAACAAATAAAATCAAATCTGAAATGTATTGATTTGTTTATACATCTAGCGTAGGCTGACCACATCAAATCCAGGTCAGGGCTCCTGTAACTTTAACAGTTGTAGAGAAAAGGGAATTTCAGCCAGTGTCATTTGTATGCAATTAGCCCCTGGTGAAATTCCCTCTTCATCACAACTGTTAAAGGTGCAGGGGCCCTGCCTTCTTTTGTATCTGGTCACTCCAGTATAGTGCCTGCACCTTTAACTGTTGTGATGAAGAAGGAATTTCACCAGGAACTAACTGCATACAAATGACACTGGCTGAAATTCCCTTTTCTCTACAACTGTTAAAGTTACATGAGCCCTGGCCTGGATTTTATCTGGTCAGCCTAATCTAGCGTCATCCGTGTCCATGCTTCTAAGCTCTTTGCCAAATGTCGTCCCTTGTCACAAGCAGAGGCTTGAATGAAACGGATTATCTAGATCCATTTCAATCGGGTTTCAGGACTGGTTTTGGAGCAGAAACTGCCTTGGTCGCCCTGTGGGATGACCTTTGCCGGGAGAGGGACAGGGGGAGTGCGACCCTGTTGGTTCTCTTGGACCTCTCAGCGGCTTTCGATACCATCGACCATGGTATCCTTCTGGATAGGATGTCTGGGCTGGGAGTTGGAGGCACGGCGCTGCAGTGGTTCCGCTCCTACTTAGATGACCGTTTTCAGAAGGTGGTGCTGGGGGATTATTGCTCTGTGCCGTGGCATTTAAGCCATGGGGTTCCACAGGGCTCTATTTTATCCCCTATGCTGTTTAACATATACATGAAGCCGCTGGGAGAGGTTATCCGGAGATGTGGGCTGAGATGTCACCAATATGCGGATGACACCCAACTCTACCTCTCCTTTTCAACAAACCCAGGTGAGGCAGTAGCTGTTCTGAATCAGTGCCTGAGCACGGTAATGGACTGGATGAGGGCTAACAAACTGAGACTCAATCCAGACAAGACGGAGGTACTGTTAGCGGGTGGTTCTTCTGTCCGGCGAGGTGATGTTCACCCTGTTCTGGAGGGGGTTGCACTCCCCCTAAAGGATCGGGTCCGTAGTTTGGGGGTGCTCTTGGATCCAGAACTGTCGCTTGAGGCACAGGTGAACTCGGTGGCAAAGAGCACCTTTTACCAGCTTAGGCTGATATACCAACTGCGCCCTTATCTGGACAGAGATAGCCTAGCTACAGTTATCCATGCTCTCATAACCTCTCGTTTGGATTACTGCAATGCGTTATACGTGGGGCTGCCTTTGAAAACGGTCCGGAAACTTCAGCTGGTACAAAACAGGGCAGCCAGATTGTTAACGGGGACTGGCCAACGAGACCATATTACGCCAGTCCTTTTCCAACTTCACTGGCTGCCGATCCAGGTCCGGGCCCAATTCAAAGTGCTGGTACTAACATTTAAAGCCCTAAACGGCTTGGGGCCAGGATATCTAAAGGAACGCCTCCTCTCATATGTACCTGCCCGAACCCTAAGATCATCTACAGGGGTCCTTCTCCGTGAGCCCCTGCCAAAGGAAGTGAGGCAGGTGGCCACTAGGAGGAGGGCTTTCTCTGCTGTGGCACCCTGGCTGTGGAATGAGCTCCCCAGAGAGGTTCGCCTGGCGCCTACTTTGTACTCTTTTCGTCGCCAGGTGAAGACCTTTTTATTCTCCCAGTATTTTAACAGTTAAATTAACTCAATTTTAATCCTTGCTGTTTTAAATTTGTATTTTAATCTGTATTAATTCCTGCTGCTTGGTTTTATTCTGGTTGTGTTTTTATATTGTATGTTATTCTGTGTTTTTAGATTGTGCCTTGTTTTATATATTTTAAAATGATTTTATGGTTTTAATTTTTGTGAACCGCCCAGAGAGCTTCGGCTATGGGGCGGTATAAAAATGCAATAAATAAATAAATAAATAAAATGCAGCACCTGGTGAAATTCCCTCATCATCACAACAGCTAATGCTGCAGGAGCCCTACCAAACTTGACCAGATACAAAAGAGGGCAGGGCTCCGGCAGCTTTAACTATTGTGATGAAGAGGGAATTCCACCAGGTGCTGCATGTATACAAATGACACCAGCTGAAATTCCCTTTTCCATACAACTATTAAAGATAAAGGAACCCTGTCCTCATAGACTAGTAGAGTTGGAAGGGGCCTATAAGGCCATCAACTCCAACCTCCTGCTCAATGCAAGAATCCACCATAAAACATACCTGAAAGGTGGATGTCCAGTTGCCTCTTAAAGGCCTCTGGGATGGGAGAGCCCACCACCTCCCTAGGTAATTGATTCTATTGTCATACTGCTCTGTCAGGAAGCTTTTCCTGATGTCCAGCCAGAATCTGGCTTCCTGTAGCTTGAGCCCATTATTCCACGTCTTGCACTCTGGGATGATCGAGAAGAGATCCTGGCCCTTCTCAGTGTGACAACCTTTCCAGTTTTTGAGGAGTGCTATCATGTCTCCCCTCAGTCTTTTCTCAAGGCTAAACATTATTATTATTATTATTATTATTATTATTATTATTATTTATTTCATTTCTAACCCGCCTCTCCATCTAGATCGAGGCGGGGAACAACACCAAATATAAATATAAAACAATAAAATAGATAAACCGTTAAAACAGATAAAAACAAATACATTACAGTTCTTTCCGTCTCTCCTCATAGGGCTTTGTTTCCAGACCCCTGATCATCCTTGTTGCCCTCCTTTGAACCCCCTCCAGCTTGTCTGCATCCTTCTTGAAGTGTGGTGCCCAGAACTGGAACCAGTAACTCGTGCACTTTGGAAGCTATACTTCTATTAATGCAGCCCAAAATAGGATTTGGGTTTTTTTGAAGCCACCTCACACTGTTGGCTCATATTCAGCTTGTGATCTACAACATTTCCAAGACCCTTCTTGCTTGTAGTATTGTTGAGCCAAGTATCCCCCATCTTGTAACTGTGCATTTGGTTTCTTTTTCCTAGGTGTGGATTTTGGCATTTATCCCTATTAAATTTCATTCTGTTATTTTCAGCCCAGCGCTCCAGTCTATCAAGATCACTTTGGAGTTTGTTTCTGTCTTCCAGGGTAATAGCTATCCCACCCAATTTTGTGTCATCTGCAAATTTGATGGGCATTCCCTACACCTCCCCACCCAAGTCATTAATAAAAATGATGAAGAGCACTGGGCCCAGAACTGAGCCCTGTGGTACCCCGCTCGTTACCTCCCCCCAGTTTGAGAAGGTTACCATTGATATGGTCACCCTAAGCAACATGATGCATGGAGGCCCCTTGGTAAGCACATACTAAGGAATATGGCTCACACCAAAATAGGCAGAGGTCGCTCCTGTTGCTCCTGAGTTATATATACTCAGCCACTGAATGTATAAAGTTCTGAGCAGGCGGTTGTCAGGTTAGACTCTGGAGATATAACGACGCATCAAGGTGCCGAAAAAAACTTTTATTTCTTACTTTAACGCGAGAGAAGGAGAAACCTAACCTCAGCTGAAATCAGGAAACTTACGGCTTGGATGGGATGAGGAAGAGGGAAAATGGCCCTCCATCAATACTTGAAACGCACCCCCCAACCCCTACCCCCATTTGAGAGAGATGGCAACAGAATTGAGCAGCTGGAGTGATGAGAAAGAGAAACTCAAAGGGAAGGGGGCAGGTCCAAGCAAACACTACATGCAAGGACGCGCGCTGGAACAGGGGCGGGGGTAGTCAGGCAAGGGGTCACAAAGGCCTGGAGGTCAACCTCACGGGTCATGGCCAGGGCTAGTCCGAGGTCAGCGGAGGGGAGCTGGGGCAGAACACTCCTGCCCCGTAGCTGACAAGAAGGCAAGCATCCTCACATGCAGCCTGTCCAGGCGCACCTCGAGATGGTCCAGGCGTTGGCCAGTGAGGAGCTCGCTATTCTTCTGGTTCTCCTCCTCTCCCTCCTCATTCGGCGCCATCAAGCCAAGCAGGTCTTCCATGTGCTCCAGGAAGTGGCTCTGCCTGTTCAGGAACTGCAGCAGCTTCTCTTCCACCTGGCAGTGGGTAGTCACGAGAGACTGGGCTGCCTTCAGAATCTTGTCTCTCATGGAGAGCACTGGGGGGGGTTGAAAACCAAGAGGCCAGTGAGACATGGAGGCAGGGGGAAAGCAACAACCCCTTCCCCTTCTAGCAGCCCACACCACACTTGTCTCCATCTTCCTCATACTCCCCTACTTTCTATTCTATCATCCTCAGCTTCTCGTGCGTCTCTTTCTCTTGCAAGCCAGGGGTGAGCCAACCTCACCCCTTGCATGGAAGCCATCTTCTACAGATACAGGCTGGTGATCCGTCTAGCTCAGTATTATGGATACTGAGAATTGTTCAGACAGGGGGCTTTCCTAGCACTATCTGGAGGTGGCAGGGATTGAGCCTGTGATCTTTTGCCTAAAAAGTGTGTGCTCTATCCCTGAGCTGCAGCCCCTTCCCCTTAAGCCAGAGGTGGGCACCTTGTGGTCTTCCACTCAAGTTCATACAGGTGCAAGGAGGGAGAAGTGTGTAGCACACAGAGAGAAAGGGGTGGCAGAGAGAGAGAGAGAGAGAGAGAGAGAGAGAGAGAGAGAGAGAGAGAGAGAGACGGGGGTGGCGCAGAGAGAGACAGAGGGAGAAAAGAGAGTGTCACCTATTTCTGGCTATGGCCTCATCTGCCATCAAGATGCAGCCCCTGAGACAGAAGAGGTTTCTACCTCAGCCTTAAGCGATGGTCCATCATTCTACTTTTTAATTTTAAAAAACACACACAGTCCAATGTGCTTGCGTCTCCCCTCCTTCCCAATTTACAGAGTACGTGTGCATAATCAGTCATAGACCACTCAGTGGTATCCAATGTTAGTCCTACATAGAGTCGACTCACTGAAACAAATGGGATTTACATTAGCCATGATTAACCTAAGTCTCATTATTTTCAATGGTTTCTACTCTACATTGGATATTACCCATTAGTAGGGCTCTGCTGGTTCAGAGCCAGCTTCACCTAAGCCAATTATCATTCCCAAGAATTCCAGCAACTAAGACAGGTACTAGAAGATGGTCCAACAGAGACTGGCCATGAGGGACCACGGACTAGCTTCTGTCTATATGGGTCTTAACGGATTCTGCCTACATCCATCTAGCCTCTCTTTATGCCTGGAACTCCAGTGATGGACACTTAACCTGGTATAAGCTCTCTCTCTCTCTTTCTCTCACCCCCTTCTCATCTCTCCTCAATCTCTACCTTTCCCATGAGGCCTTTGGCTTCACCCTTTTAATCCGCAGCTTCTTGCTTTTCGAAAATCCGCCTGTTTGCCTCAGAGCCCAAAGGGCCACAGCTTACACCTATCAATTGCCTGTGCAGGAATATCACTTGCCAAGGTCCTTCCTCATGTGCCTCCTCTTCCTCCTCTGTTGGAAGTGAGGCTGTGGGGTCCCAGTGGCTCTAACGCCCTCGTGAAGGAGGCCTGCTTGGCCCTGTTTGTTAAGCACCAGGGAAAGAGCTGCTCATGTCATCAACACGCTTGTAGCTCAGGGGTGGGGAATCGGTGCCCCCCCCACTGCTTTGGACCACCACTCCCATCGACCCTGACCAATCATCATGCTGGCTGGGGCTGATGGGAGTTGTGGTCCAGCAACATCTGGAGGCCCACAGCTTCCACACCACTGCTTTACTGTTTCATCTGCCACTTATCATGCTGGTTGTTTAACTTAGGTTGTTTTTCAATTGCTGTTTTGAAAAAAGGCAAACGACAATTGCTCACATTCATCCCTTGTGTCTCCCTCTCTGCCTTTTTGGTTTAATTCCACCGTAAGCCCTTTGGGAGCAGGGACCTATCCGTCGTCCAGGGCAACATATGGGGAGCCTGAAGTCCCCACACCAAACGGTAGCCATCAAACGTCACTTTGAAGCTACTGCCCCAACCGCTTGGACCTGAGAAGAGTTTGAATGGTGGAGCTGGATGTCCCACGAGAGCCAAGTGGAGGCAAAGGGACGATTCAACACAGCGCAACAGAAGGCCACTCACTCATCCGCTGAAAGCTAGTCTGCCACAGCAATTGCCAGCACCGCCGTCGTCCTGGGCCCCTCCGTTCTCTACGCCACACTCTGTGAGGAGTGGCCTTCGCCCCAGAGGTTTGCTGAACAGCTGTAGCGGCTGGCAATGCTTCAGAGCCAATGGGAATCAGGTGAGCATTGTTCATATCCATCTTCAAAGAAGGGGGACCTGTAAATAAATGTTGTGGTGTACAGTGCTCCCATTCAGGTTTCTAGCCAGCCATGGTTGTTCTCTGAGAGATTCCATTCCACTCCCTTGTAACTGTCGGTCAACACTACATGGCCAGCCAATACTCTTTTCCAGGAACTCTATTCCGTTCCCGGCCCCATCCCCATGAGGTTCTCATTTTCCTCTCAGCCAATCAGGATTCCATGACCTTTCTGTGATCTTTAAAAAAAAATTCAAGAAAAGGCCCAACCAGCACAAAAACCCAACTACCAACACAAATCACAGCAGCTAGACCCAGCCAGTAAATATGGGAGTGAAAACCAACACCGTAGGGATGAAAACAACAAAACCTTTAAAAAGGAGAAAGCCAGAGCCTGCCATCGAAAAGAAAGCAATGGAGCCCAGCTTCCCTAGGGAGAGTGTTCCATTTCCAGGAGAAAACCAAAACCAACAGAAAGGCACCCGGGGTGAATGGAAAGCAAGAAGGGAACAAGTTCTCAGAGATGCCAAAGTGAAACGTGTTCATTTCAGCCCAACCTGTTTTGGAGACTGGGGCTCCTTCGTCAGGGGCAATTTTATAAAATGCAAACATGTAGTGAGCTAGTTAGTGAGCAGAAATACGGACTTCACAGGGTTCCAAAATGCTGCTAAGACACCTATGTAGCCTAACACAGTGAGTAGAATTTTAGCAGGCTTTAGCTAACAAGAGCAGGCCTCATTCCCTGGATGGGCCTCTCATAGTTCTGTCAGCCTTTTCTCACAGAGTCTTATCTTGGGATGAGCTGGGAGGTTTTCACTCCTAACCAGGCCAATTATTTTCCCAGTTGAGTTGTTTTGGGAACCTGCTAGAGGGATACCCCCACCCCACCCCCACCCCCTTCTTCTTCTGAGGAGGGGGGAGGGATGCAGCCTCTCAGCTCCTGAGAGAGAGGCAGGCAGCTAGCAGGAAAGCGTGTAAGATCCAAGGCACAAGCTTCATGCTTTGGCCTCGCTTCAGGAGGAACTGCGCAAACGGCCTGAAGAACCTGCTTTGCCTCAAAAGGACCGCTTCCGTCTATCATGCCCCCCCCCCCCCCCGATAAGGCACCCAGCTTGATTAGCTGGAAGAAAGTGCTAACGTTCTTTGCATGTATATATCCTGCATCCATTTTCCATCGATAAACTGCCCTCTTTTTGCACAAGTGGCTTGTTTTGATAACCAAAAGAACCTGATGGATGACTAGGATCTGACAGAACCAGAACCCAAACGCAACACAGCAAACTCAGCCAGCTTACTAAAGTGTAAGTAAGTTTGGGCGGCAACGTTGTGTGTACGCTACTGAGACAGGTAAAAATGAATTCCACCAACATAATCAGGGTGGTAGCAGTCTTACGTATTTCAGCCACAATCCATGGGGGCAAAAAAAGAGGAGGAGGAACTATGGGGGATGTTTAACCCTTCACAGTAACACAGGGAGTTGCCTGATACTGACCCTGTTCAGATGACACGCTAAGCCACGGTGGTTAAGCATGTTGAGCTAAACGATGGCCCTGTTCAGAAGACACCTTAAACCACAGTGGTTAAGGCTTTTTTGTTAACAAAAAAGACACCATGGTTTAAGGTGTCTTCTGAACAGGGCCATTATGGCTTAGTGTGTCATGTGAACCATTCCTAACCATGGTGGCTACATAACCATGGTTTAAACATGCTCCATAACCATTTGCTGCAAAAAGGTTAGCGGCCTTACCATGGTTTAGCATGTTGTCTGAATGGGCCCATCGAGTCAGACCCTTGGTCCATCCAGCCCAGTACTGTCAATACTGACTGGCAGTGGCTCTCCAGGGTTTCAGGCAGAAATTATCCAGTCCTACCTGGAGATGCCAGGGATCGAACCTGGGACCTTCTGCATGCAGAGTGTGTGCACCACTGAGCAATGGGCCCTTTAAATCAGCATCCCTCTGGGAGGTCACCCTGTCCTCAAAATCTAAGGTCCATCATAAACCCACTTACCTGGGTTGGCGTATGGCGGGACTCCCCTTTCCTCTGATTCCTTGGGGTCTCTCATCCATGGCTCTTCCCCTTGTTCCAACCAGAAAATAAGTTCAGGTTTCAGAACTGGATTTCCTGCTCAAGGAAGGACAACAAAAGAATCAGGAACTTGTACCAGAATCCACAGACTTTATTGCCCTCTGGCAGAGAACTCCATTGCGATGTGTCACATAAATCAAGTCACCTTGCTCGTGAAGAAATTATATTTTTCTCAAGGCTAACATGTGGAGCTTCAAACCTACTGCTTGCAAGAGTGTGACTGGCCTAAGATCATACAGCCAGTTTCATAACTGAGTCAGCATTTGAACATAGGTTGTCCCAATCCTAGTCCAGCTATGAAGGTTTGAGGCCTATACAAGGAAGGTAATAAAGTCAGGCCTTAGAGGCCTGGGGGGAGGGGTTGTTGGGAGGAGGTATCCCTGTGAGGAGTAGTTTCATTTCTCCAGTTAAGTTTCATTTCTTCAAAGTTGAAACAATATTTTCTGTTTTCGAGGAAGAAGGTGTAAAAGAGAGGAGAAAGCTAGCCAGAAAAGACCAGTGCATGAGGAAGGAGCAGAAAGAAGCAGCCTGAAAAAGTTTAGATCCAGCTTAGGGTAAAAGAACTTGTTTTTCCTCCAACTTTTATTTCCTTTTAATGCCTTTGGTATCACTCAGCTCTACTGATTAAATATCTTTAATTGAAACTTGCTTGTTTTAATATATTGATAAACTGTTGTGTTAAACCTAAAGTGTCTAGTGTGCTAATCACCCCATATCTACAGCCTAAATCCCAAGTTACTGGGAAGGGAAAGGTGAAAGAAGGAAGGTGGGACTCTTACTGCTCAAGGGGTCCATGACATAGAAGGAACCAACACTCTAATCCAACCTTCCCAAACTCGGTACCCTCTGGTTGTGTTGATCTACAACTCCCATCATTCCCAGCCAGCATAGGAGTTACAGTCCAAGACATCTGGAGGCCATGCTGGTTGGGATTGATGGGCATTGCAGTCCAACAGACCTGAAGTACACCAGGTTGGGAGAAGGCTGCTCTAATCAATACACCACACTGCCCCCCAAGGCTGTTCATAACTAATTAATGGACACCAGAGTGGAGGAAAGCCTCCAGCTGCCCACTGTTGAGGACCAGCTGGAATACCTGTTCCTACAAACCCACCAATTTGTACAGGGGGGAAAAACATGGAGGAAAAGAATTATTACCCAGTGAGTTCACATTGCTATAGTTCTCCTGCATAACAGCCTTGTAGAGGGCCTGCTGACTGGGATCCAGCAGAGCCCATTCATCCTCCAGGAAATGAATAGCAGTATCAGCAAATGTCACTAGTTCCTGAAAGTAGATAATACCATACAACACAGTCCCCAGGAAAATCTGATCCTTCGATCCCAGCATCTGAGGACATAACTTGGCAGGTGGGGGTAGGGATGGGAGATTAATTCTTATCAAACTTTTATAAGAATTAAATTAAAAGGGAATTGTATAAATTCCTGAAGGAGAAGGCTATCAATGGCTACTAGTCCTGACGGTTATGTGCTTCCTCCAGTAGCAGAGGCAATAAGTCTATGTTCATCAGTTGCTGGGGAACATGGGTGGAAAGGTACTGTTGCACTCATGTCCTGCTTGTGGGTTTCCCATTGGGGCAGCTACTGGCAACTGTGTGAAACCTTAGCCTGATCCAGGATGGATCCTTGGCCTGATCCAAGAAGACTCTTCTTACATTCTTCAGAATCACCAAGAACCCCACAGTACGCCAACTTACAATTAAAAATGCATTTATTTATTTTTTACTATTTTCGATAGCAAAAATAACTGGCAGCCTTATCCTCTAAGAATTGCTATAATCACCTTTTAAAGCCATCTAAGCTGATGGCTGTTACCACACCTTGAGGCAGCAAGTTTCACTCGTGAATTATATATTTCCCAGTGGTTCTGTTCCAATTTAACTGTCATGGCTTCTGTCAGAGATCCCCAGAAATGTGGCCAGAAAGGTAGCATATTAAAAGTACTTCTTCACACAGCGCATAGTTAAACTATAGAATTCACTACCACAAGATGTAGCGATGGCCACCAATTTGGATGGCTTTAGATGGGGGAGTGGATAAATTCCTGGAGGAGAAAGTTATCAATGGCTACTAGCCCTGATGGCTATGTGCTACCTCCAGTATCAGAGGCAGTAAGCGTGTGTGCACCAGTTGCCGAGGAACATGGGTGGGAGGGTGCTGTTGCACCATGTCCTGCTTTGTTGGTCCCTCGTTGACAGCTAGCTGGCCACTGTGCAAACAGATGAACTAGATGGACCCCGGTCTGATCCATCGTGGCACTTCTTATGTTCTTAAAATACCTAAATTACAAATTAATTTCCTGCCTCTTCTTAAAACTAGAGATCCCAGGATCCCTTGGGGGCAAGGAGAGGACTACTGAACCCATTTTATGTCTTATGAGTAGATACTCTATCCCATCTCCAACCCTACACAGTTCCCTGACTGGACATTGTACCTGAGTCACACCTGCTCCAGCCATCTTCTTTAGCGGAGGGGAACGGGGAGATCCTATGATAATCACAGGTGTTATTCTACAGCCTGCAAGAATGAACACTGAGAGGAACATTAACTTCAGGCCTAGCTCCTGAAGTGGAGGGCAGTCAAAAGACTAACAAGAACCATTTTTCCTGGCAGTTCAGGGAAAGAGGGTGTCCTTTTATTTAACCTTTTACTTATGCTGGTATTTTTCTTTTTTGTGGACAAAAAAAAAAAAAGACAGATTACATATACCGAGTTCAATACATTGCAAATGTAAAGTTTTAAATAATCTGAACTAACCAAGAATACTAAACTAATATTTAAAACATAAATACTTAATATAAAAAGAAAAAAACCTTCCCAAAATGTATTCTCACATAGCAAAACTCTTTATTTAATTTGAGCTGGAAAGATAATGTAAGCTAAAGCCTATGCACCAAGGTAGCAGTCAAAATCTTAGCACCCACCTTTATTAAAGAAATAGGTTTATGGCTGGAATGTAACTTTGGAAGCTTCATTATGAACCTCCAATACAGCTAAAAAGCTCTATATACGTTTTATACCAATCAATAAGAAATCCTTCAGGTACAGGAGCTCCCCCACCCCCATTTCATGGATTTAATAGCATCTACTACAATTGTTCACCTATGAAAATAGCCCAACTTTTAAAAAACCCTGGATTGTTGTGAACAAAGTGAGAGCAGCCAAGAGTGCTGGTTCTCGCTGTCCGATTGCACCCACTGCAATTGGAAAGAGCTAAACAACCCAAGGATGTTCGGTTGTTGAGAGATATGCGAACCTGGAATTTGGGGTTGCCTTTCCCTCAACAACCTAGAATCCCCAGTTCACATGCCATGCTTAATAGCCTGCTTCGTTCAGAACAACCCAGGGTTTAAAGAACGATATCATCATCTCATAGAAATTATAATCTATATTACTAATCTAATAGTAATAATCTATATTACTATCTAAATCAGAAGAATTACAGCTATATAACAGAGTAATGTTTTGGGGTGGGTTTTTTTTTTGGAAAAAATATTATTTATAGAGTCTATAAACCTCACCTTGGTTATCATGAATAGAGGATGTAATATGTTGCTGCTTAATAATATATTATATTGCTCTCTGCTTTCTCACTACCTTTGCCTAGTACAGCTTAACAAAATTCAGTATGTAATTTTTTGTTTTCTTAAATTTTTTAAAAGGACTTGTAAAACAGAAAAGTCTAAACACCAAAAAGTCAATAAGTTGAAATTGCAGCTGCTGATTAGATTCAATAAAACAACATTTGAAAAAGGTGACAAATGCCGTGGCAACCATCCCATTGCATTTGTACTAACTACACAGAACACCTGGAAACCAGGAACACGCTTACTCAAAACTGAGCGAATGAGTCTACAAATTTTCTCTGTTATCTCCATAAATAAAATTGAAGAGAAAAAACAATAACTATTTAAATGTGGGAAAGATGGTTTGAACATATATTCTCTATTCTAAAATGTGTGTCAGTCTAAGCGTGGCAAAACCTCTTCCGCTGTATTTTAAAATTATGCATTTTTCCCTCTCCTGCCCCCTCCTAACATCCCTCATCCTCCCCTATCTCCCTGAGGATAAAAAGGTCCTAGAGATAGGGGAGGGGAATGTGTGGCTCTCAAACTGTTGTTGGACTACAACTCCCATCAGCCCAAGCCAGCATGACCAATAGTAAGGGATGATGGGAATTGCAGACCCACAACATTCACCAGCCCTGTCCTAGGGGGAAATTCTTGATTATCCCCCGCTTGAAATTACACAAAGTAAAAAGGTGCATTCACACATGGTCGGCATTTTCCAGCAGAACTACCAGCAACTCAATGATCGGCGCTTATTTTTTCAGCAGTATTGATCTGAGTTTATTTTTACCCCACCTTTCATACTAAAGAGTTGACCCATTCAAATAAATGGGACCTAAGTTAGACAAACATTGGATACAACCCAAAAACATTAAAATGCAATAATATATTTTTGTTTAATATGACAACAGAGATCAGAGTAGCTGGCAAAAATAAACAGGAAAAAAACGTCATTAAACTTATTAAAGTTGGCATTGAAATGGAGAAGGCCTGTTTGCCGACGCCCCCATAGACAAACGCGATCTCTCCACAATAAAGCAAACCATCCACCCCCTAGTTGGGTTCAAAGTAAAGCGCGTTGCAACAGGGGTCCCCCCTTTCTTCGCTTTTAAATCCACAGGAGGAAAGATCACGTACCAGGGAATCACCGATCAGCTGTAACTGTCCCGAAAGCTACTCGCTACTGCAGATCCCCACGTTGCGGAATTTAGCGCTCTACAATGAGCGAGCCAGTCAGAGCACGTGTGAAAAAGACTCAGCCCCTCCCCTTCCGAGTCTCGTGCCTAAAAGAAGCCTTGCATTGGATTTACAAGTGACCATCCCGGGCGCGTGCCCAGCCCATATCCTCCCACCTTCCCTGCAGCTGTTTGCTGGTTTATTTCAGGGGTGTGGTAGGAGATTTACCAGGATAGTCTTCTTCAGTCTGGTGTTCTGGATTATAAGCGCCCATCGGAATTGGTAGGAATGCTGGGAGTTGTAGCCCAAGACATCTGGAGGTCCCCAGGTGAAGGGGAAATAGAGCATGCAGACAACACTTTATTAAGAACATAAGAGCCCTGCTGGATCACACCAAGGCCCCCTCCACAAGGATGCGCTTTTGCGCCCGGTTCGGGGATTATGCGCATTATCGCGGAGGCGCATTTACGCCTAATCCCTCTGCACGGGAGGCGGCGAGAGGCGGCGAAGCGCATTAATTGATGTCCAAAAAGCGCTTTAGAAGACGTTAATGCGCATAATCGCTTGTTCACACGGCGAAAATGCGCTTTAACGGCCGGAGCAAAATAAAAGTCGCTATTTAACGCGCATTCGAAAATGCGCATTATCGGGGAGATAACGCGCCTGTACGCCCGTTTTGCGCTCCGCTGGTGTGGAGGTAAAATTTATAATGAGCCTTCAAGGCTCATTAAATGTCTCGTGTGGAGGAGGCCCAAGGGTCCATCTAGTCTAGTCTTCTGTTCACACAGTAGCCAATCAGCTGCCTATAGGAAACCCACATTGCCCCATGTGCTGGACCTTTTTTTCCTTAAAGGCTGCCTCTACAAGAGAGGTTTAATGCTCTTTCAAGGCGCTTAAAAAAATTTACCTCTACAAGAACGGACCGCAAATCGGGCGTAGAGGCGCGTTATCTCTCCAATTATGCGCATTATCGAATGTGCGTTAAACAGCAAGTTTTATTTTGCATCCGGCCGTTAAAGCGCATTTTGCCTATGTGAACAAGCACTTATGTGCATTAACTACTTGTAAAGCGCATTTTGGTCATCCGTTAATGCGCTTCGTCACCTCTCGCCGCCTCTCGTGCAGAGGGATTAGGCGTAAATGCACTTCAGCGATTATGCACATAATCGCCTAACCAGGCGCAAAAGCGAATCCTTGTAGAGGGATTCTAAGAGGAACCTTCCAGTCCACAATCATATGGTAATAGTCTGGCCACCATCTTAGATGGCTTTAAATTGCACTGTGCCTTCTTCACACAGTGCCTATTTAAACTATGGAATTCACTGCCACAAGATTGTATGGCTTTTGAAGGGGATTGGACAACTTTATGGAGGATATGGCCTGCCCTGGGCCCCTTAAGCTAGTCTGCTGCCTTCAGATGTTGTGGAGAATGCTGTCCCATCACTAATATTGAAGAAAGATTCAGCTGCCTGTCCAGTTGGCTTTTATATATGAAATGGAAGGGGGGACCATCTTGTTCTTTGCCTCAGGCAGCAAAATGCCTTGGGCCAGCCCTACTCCTTGGCAAAGTCATCTCTAGGTCTCCATCAGTGTTGGTATGGGGTGTGTGAGTGCCCCTTTTGCCTCATCCCTTGTTTTCAGCCCTACCCACTCCTAGAATGTGGCTTCTGAGAGGTTCTCTGAAATGAAATTTGATGCTTGGGGTGATAGCGGTTCCCTAACCCTGGGCCAGATCTACACCAAGCAGGATATGACACTTTGAAAATGGTTTGAAAACTGTATGTGGAGTGTATCCTGGGCCCCAACAGTTGTCACTACTGTTATAAACCGTTTTAAAGCAGTAGTGTAGATCCTGGCCTGGTTTACAATATAGGATGCTCTGTGAAGCTTTTTCCATATAAAAAAATAGTGTATGTTTTCCCCAACCCCATGCCCTATAGTTATGTGGGACTGCAATACTCACCATCCACAACCAGCATGGCTATGCTGGCTGGGAGTGATGGGAATTGCACTCCAACACAATGGGAGGGCATCAGATCAGGGAAAGCTGGAACTCTGCACTTGCTAACCATGTAGTTTGACGTTTGTTTCCATGGGTATCGTATGCACAGAATTAGCTAAAATGAGCAGCTGGGAGGCAAGAAAAGTGATGAGGTATTTTTGGGCAACACGAACTGTAGTGTTAATTCTACTTAGAGCAAATGAGTTATTAATGCCTCCATTGTTAAACTACATTGTTTTCATATATGTTGCTGTGCCAAAATATCCTGATCCTTTTGTGAAATAAATCCTTGACTGGTTTTGAAAAAAGTCTAGAAATGTTTCAGCTGGGAGTTTTGGCTATAGGGTGATTCATAAATTTGATATTAAGGGAGCCAGTGTGGTGTAGTGGCTAGAGTGTTGGACTGGGAGTAGAAGATCTGGGTTCTAGTCCCCACTCAGCCATGGAAGCTCACTGGGTTACTTTAGGCCAGCCACAGACACTCAGCCCAGCCTACCTCACAGGGTTGTTGTGAGGATAAAAATTGAAAGGAGGAGGATTATGGACACCGCCTTGCCTTCCTTAAGGAGGAAAAAAAGCAGGATATACATGTAATAAATTATGTTAATAAATAATAAGAATGTTCAAACACCACTATGCACACAGAATATTTCTTTTATACATTCCTCAGTGTATTTACACACACACAATATTCCAGTTTGGGAAGTGTGGTGAAAGGGAATCTGAAAAATTTGTTGTACCACATTCAGCAAACTTTATAGTGTTTAGATGCATCAGGGCGGGATTTTAAATTGCACTTGCTCCACAGCAGAGTTCTTTACTCTTGAACTTTCCTGATGCAGATAATAAGTGAAGCTTGATGTTTCAACCATGGTGTGTGGCTCTGTCATGTTAGGATGCCATTTTAGCTTGGTGACATCACTTCCCCTGCCTATCATCTATGGTGAACCTTTGCCAGCAGCTGGAGACTTGGGAAGGTACTGCAGTGTATAATTACACCTAATTTTTACACATGTTTTTGGTGACAGTCAAAGCTCTTCTAAAAAAAATTCACCCAGTAGAGGTTTCACTAACATTTTCATTGATGTTCATTTACAAAAGAATCCAAATGAGGGGAAGTGTTAAGCAGGCTTAAGAAATCCCTGGGAGGACAGGAGGTACACAGGCCCCACAGGAACTTTAAAATTCTAATTAAAAGCACTAAGAGGCTCCCAAATTGTGCTGTCCTTTCAGCTATCTTATCTGGACATTTGATGGCAGATTAATTTTGGTGGCAGATTATTATTATTATTATTATATTTAATTGTATCCCATCTTTTTCCTAATACTGGGCCTCTAGATACTCAGGGAGCAAGATACTACTTGCAAAGTAGGTCTGTGCAAACCTCAGATATTTGAATCCGAGGCTCGGAGGCCATTTTATGGTGGATCTGCCATTTTATGATGTATCCGCCATTTTCTCTCACAGCCGTAGGCCCCGGTACAGGCTACAAACCCTAGCATGCAGTGCCTGGGAGGGCTGGACTTACTGGGGCCCAGGAACAGAGGGCATACCTGTCCGTGCCACCACCATTGCCTACTCCTTGACATGGTGCTAGCACAATTGCCTCCTTCCCGGCAAGATCTCGCCCAGCGTGATCGGCCTCTTTCTGCCTGGTGTAATCACATCCAGACCTCCTAGGCACAGCATACCGGGGCTTGTAGGCTGTACCGGGACCTACAGCTATGTGAGGAAATGGCGGATCTATCATAAAATGGCGGATACACCACAAAATGGCCTCCAATCCTCGGATTCAAATATCCGAGGTCTGAGGTTTGAACAGCCCTATTAGTAAGTATCTGGGAGCGTGTGTCCTATATTACTATTCCTGCCAATAACATCCGCAGAAACACTTCTCCTAGTGTGTGTTTTCCAATGCACAGTCAGATGCACTTCCTTAATGAATCTCTTCCCACATCTGGAACACTGAAATTGATACCCCCATGTGGATTATTAATTCATATTTACAGAGGCTAGCCCTTCGAGAGGAACCCCTCCTTCTCTCATGTGAAGTCTCTGATGTACTCATGACTTGTGTCGAAACCTCTCGCACAATTCACTGATATGGTTTCTCTCCTGTGCGGATTCTTTGGTAAGCCTGAAGCTGTCCGTTCATAGTGAAGCTTTCCCTGTACTCCCAGCATTTATATGGACTCTCTTCTGGGCAGGGCCGGCCCTATCTTTAGGTAGGGTGAGGTAGCCAACTGAGGCAGCAAATGTTCAGTTGTGTGGACATTCCCATCCATTTGAGGACAGAGATGTGTGTTCTATTTATTTATTTATTTATTTATTGCATTTTTATACCGCCCCATAGCCGAAGCCTGCCTTGCACCCTGCAAGTTAGGCTGTTGTCCTCAGGTGAGGTGGAGGATGCTGTTCCATCACCACTGCTGAAGTAAGATTCAACTGCCAGTTCAGTCAACTTCTGTAAGGAGAACAGGGTGAGGCGTGACATCTTGTGCTTTGCTTCAGACAGCAAAACGCCTTGGGCCAGCCATGCTTCTGTGTGAATCATCTGATGTTGTAGCTTTTCTGACCTTCAAAACAATTGTAGCATTTTTCTCCCCGGCGGAAGTTTTCATGCCGAATAAAGCATGATCTCTACGTGAAATCCTTCCCACAGCATTAGCACCTGTGAGGTTTCTCCTCTCCTGTATAGTTCCTCACATGTTGAGTGAGGCTTAATCTTTCACAGAAGCTCATCTTGCCCTCCTTTTCTCTTCTTTGGATTTCTTTATGTTGAATTGGTTTAGATTTTGTTATGAAGCCTTTCCCACAGGGTAAACATCCATAGGCCTTCTCTCCTCCGTGACATGTCTCATATATAACCAATGCAGGCCAATGATGAAAGCTTTTACCACAGTGCGAGCGTCTAAATGGCCTTTCAACTGTGTGTATTCTTTTATGTCATTCAAGGGCTGAGCTTTGGCTGGAGCATTTTTCACTGTCAGAGCATTTATATTTACGCATTCTCTGATATTTAATCAAAGAGAACCTATGCCTTAAACATTTTCCACATGCCATTGAATTTATATGATTTCTCTCATTTGTAGTTTCTCCAATTACTTGCCAGGCTGGAGTTACAAAGGAAGCATTTCTTACAGTCAATGCACTGATAAGGTTACTCACCAGTGTGGATTCGCTCATGAAGTTTAAGGTCTGAAATAGTCACAAAATCTTTCCCGCAATCTGAACATTGATGCAGTTTTTCTTCTCCGTGAGTTTTCTTATGCCTGCTAAAGTTTGATGCACACTTGAAGCTTTTCCCACAATCTGGGCATTCATAGGGTTTCTCTCCAGTATGGATTCTCTCATGAACATTAAGGTACTCTCTCTCTCTGAAGCATTTCCCACAGTATAAGCATTTAAACAGCTTCTCTCCTGAATGGATCTTTTCATGTCTAATAAGATTTCCTCTTTGATTGAAGTTCTTCCCACAATCTGAACATGTGTATTTCTCCATTCCAGAATGCCTTTTCTCGTGTCTGTTGAGGGTTTCTTTGCAACTGAAGTTTTTTCCACAGTCTGAACATATAAATGGTTTTTCTCCGGAATGGATTTTTTCATGTCTAGTAAGACGTTCTTTGTCAATGAACTTTTTCCCACAACCTGAACATGTAAACGGTTTTTCTCCCGAATGGATTTTTCCATGTCTGTTGAGATTTCCTTTGAAATTGAACGTTTTCCCACAAACTGAACATGTGTATGGCTTCTCTCCTAAGTGGATCTTTTCATGACTAGTAAGATGTTCTTTGACAAGGAACTTTTTCCCACACTCTGAACATACGTACGTTTTTTCTCCCGAATGGACCTTTTCATGTCTATTAAGATTTCCCCTGCAAGCAAACTTTTTCCCACAATCAGGACATGCATATGGCTTCTCTCCGGTGTGAGATCTCAAGTGTACAATAAGGACAGCATTGTGACTGCAGATTCTTCCACAGGCAAAGCACTGAAGGGGTTGCGCTGTTGACTGTGTATAGCTGTCCTCTTCTTCGTCACCTGCCTCTTGTATCTCACCCCCGTGACTCCCCTCCCGCACTGCCGTTTCCCTAGGACCCTTGCTATCTTCCTCCCCAACAATGGCTTTCTTCCAACCGTGCGTTTTTTGTCTTTCCTTTGGTCCGGAGTGCTCTCCTTCCTTTCTATACTTGGACGCTGTGTCTTTGCTCCATTGCAAAGCCATCTCTTTTGGTTTTACGAGTGGAGAGCTTTCCTCATCCTTCACCTGTTCATAACCTGTTAAACAAGTAAACCAACAGGAAAATCTGGATGTGAGTGTAGCTCTTAGATTCTGAAAGGAAGGAAAGAACTAAGTCATAAAGAATGGTTGGACTTTGCTTTTATTTTTTTAAAAAATCTATTCCACTCTTAAATGCAAATAATCTCAGGGAGAGTGGCTAAAATCAGAGTTGAGGTAAAATAGCAGAAATTAATGAGAACACCATATTATAACCATATTTGACTATTTTTATTCACTGTTTGTATTTAATGCATTGTACACTATTCAGAGAACTTGGGTTATTGGTGGTTCCGTGAGTGGGGAGGGGAGGAGACCGGGGCGGGTGGCTGATGAAGAATCCTCTGGCTGCCCCAGCCCCCTTCCCTCTCGCTCTGCAGAGCCCCAGCTAGATGGGCCCAAGACATTTTGCTGCCTGGGGCAAAGAATAAGATTCTGCCCCCTTCTATTCAACCGCATTTGGCAGAGGTAGGGAACTCCGGTTATGTCTTGGATCCTGCAGGGGAGCAAAGGGGTGGGAGCTGTTCCCTCCATGGTGGCACGATGCCCTAGTGTTCATGCGCATGCATTCGTATGCGTATGCACTAGAGACTAGGTGCACCCAGTCCCCACTTTGAGTGTTAACTTCTAGAGACCATGATAGGGGAAGCGGGGGAGTCTGAATCCTGAAAAACTGAAACTACAGCAACTCACACTAACAAATAAGACATCTCCAAGACGTATGAAGAGGAAGCAGAAAATAGGGACTGTTATGAGAATATACAAAAAGTGCTGTCGTATCAAGCCAAAGGCCTATCTAGTCCAGCATCTTGTTCCCATAGCAGCCAACCAGATGCCTCTGGGAAGCTCATAAGCAGAACATTAGCACAATAGCACTCTGTTGTTCATGTTCCACAGCAACTGGTCTTCAAAGATGTACTGCTTCCAATACTGGAGGTAATATACAGCCGTCATGGCTAGTAGTCATCGATAGGCTTATCGTCCATGAATTTGTCCAATCCTCATTTAAAGCTTGGTAGCTGTCACCACATCCTGTGGTAGTAAATTCCATACTGCTCACGTGCTGTCTGAAGAAGTCCTTCCTTTTGTCTGTCCTGAATCTCCCACCATTCAGCTTCATTTGATCAACCCTCTAGCAGATAGACTTCTCTCTATCCGCTTTTTTCACGCCATTCATAAAATTATATACCTCTCTCATCCCCGTTAGTTTTTGGTAAAGAAAGTAACCCCACACACTGTAATTTTACCTCGTAGGAGAGTTGCCACAAGCCTTTGATTAGGTTGGTTGCTCCTTTCTACCCCATTTGCAGCTTTCCAAGCTTTTTGGAGAGAGTAATCAGAACTGTACACAATATGCTGTATAAGACTGTATAAGACTGTTATGATACTTGGCAGCTTTAATTTTTATCCCTTTCCTAATCATCCCCAACATGGAATTCACCTTTCCCATAGGTGCCAAACGTTGGGTCATTTTCATTTATCGAACCCCAATAAAAAGTGATAGCTGGAGTTTATGTAAACAGGTAAAAGGCGTTTCTTTTTGTTGCTGTTGTTTGTTTATTTCATTTACATCCTAAATTTCTTCCAGTGTCAGAGGAGGAGAACACTGATCATAGCCCTGGCAGGAGCAATGGCAATACCACCTTTGTTAGAAACTGCAACCACACTTAGAAGACTGTGTATAGTTCTGGTCACCACACCTAAAAAAGATATTATATTGCTGGAAAAAATGCAGAAAAGGGCAACTAAAATGATTAAGGGGCTGGAGCATCTCCCCTCTGAGGAAAGTTTGCAACAGCTGGGATTATTTAGGTTGGAAAAGAGGAGGCTGAGGGGAGACATGATAGAGGTGTACAAAATTATGCACGGTGTGGAGAATGTGGACGGGGAGACATTTTTCTCCCCCTCTCAAAATACTAGAATCTGGGATCATCCCATGAAGCTGATTGGTGGGAGAGGACAGATCAAAGGAAGGACTTCTTCACACAGCACAGAGTTCAATTATGGAAATCACTACCACAAGATGTAGTGATGGCCACCAATCTGGATGGCTTAAAAGGGGGTTGGATGAATTCCTGGAGGAGAAGGTTATCAATGGCTGCTAGCCCTGATGGTTAGTTATGTACTACCTCCAGTATCCGAGGCAGTAAGCCTGTGTGCACCAGTTGCTGAGAAACATGGGTGGGAAGGTGCTGTTGCAGCATGTCCTGCTTTGTTGGCCCCTGGTCGACAGATGGTTGGCCGCTGTGTGAACAGGGTGCTGGACTAGATGGACCCTCAGTCTGATCCAGCATGGCTGTTCTGATGTTCTTATCTCTCAATCTGGAAACTGCTGCTCTCCCTTAGAAGACAAAGGCAGCAGCTTCAAGACTGAGCAATGGAATCTGTAGGTCAAAGAGCGCCTGAAGAGGAAAGGGATCCTTACCCAGTGAAGCCACATTCCCATAATTCTCTTGCATGACCTCCTGGTATAAAGCCCTTTGATTCAGATCCAGCAGCGCCCACTCAGATTCTGTGAAATACACGGCCACATCTTCAAAGGTCACAGGCTCCTGAAAGAGGAAAAAAAATTGCCCAATTAGCCCCATCTAGAAAAATCCCAGAAGCCACATTTTCATAAGAGAACTCTCTGCTTTGAATTCAGCAGTCTTGCTAAAGGAGTGAAAGCTTAAGCACACAAGAACAAACACATGGAGAAAGATGGTTAGAGCCTCCATGGTACCTTCTGCTATTTTTGTGGCAGCTTCCAGGATTCTTAGAGGTCAGAGCCTTCATTACATGGAAGAATCTTTCATGGGAACGGCCTGCTTGTGGGTTTCCCATGGGCAGTTGGGTGGCCACTGGGTGAACAGAATGATGGACTAGATGGAACTTTTGGTCTGATCCAGCAGGGCTTTGATGTTCTTATGAAAAGTGTAGGCTAGGCTGGCCATATGAAAAGGAGGACAGGGCTCCTGTATCTTTAACAGTTTCATAGAAAAGGGAATTTCAGCAAGTGTCATTTGTATATATGCAGAACCTGGTGAAATTCCCTCTTCATCACAAAGTTAAAGCTGCAGAAGCCCTGCCCTCTTTTGTACATGGTCAAGAGACAGGGCTCCTACAGCTTTATCTGTTGTGATGAAAAGGGAATTTCACCAGGTTATGTATGCATACAAACAACACCTGCTGAAATTCCCTGTCCTTTGCAACTGTTAAAGATACAGGAGCCCTGTCCTCCTTTTCATATGGTCACCCTAGTGTAGGCCCCACACCAGCACACCGCGTCTTTGGACAATCTTTCTCCATTTCAAATGCACAGAAAGGCCATGCTGCTGCTGCTGCTGCTGGGACTAGTGTGTCTCCCTATTGTGTTCAGCATGTTGTGCCTGCTTGGTTGTATTTATCTCTGCTGCCATTTTAATTACCCCACAATGCAACACTACTAGGGTGAACGAATGGAAAGGAGGACAGGGCTCCTGTATCTTTAACAGTTGCATAGAAAAGGGAATTCCAGGAGGTGTCATTTGTACGCATGCAGCTCCTGGTGAAATTCCCTCTTCGTAACAGCTAAACCTGCAGGCGCTATACTACAGTGACCAGATACAAAAGAGGGCAGGGCTCCTGCAGTTTTAACTGTTGGGACGAAGAGGAAATTTCACCAGGTGCTGCTTGCATACAAATAACACCTGCTGAAATTCCCTTTTCTATGCAAATATTAAAGATACAGGAGCCCTGTCCTCCTTTTCATATGGTCAACCTAAACACTACATATGAGTCCATCCACAGAGGCCTATGCTCCTGTGAAGTCATGGCTAATTGTCCACCACCTCCTGGTAAGCCAATGGGCAACCCCACTGAATAAGGTTGCTCTGCCTATCCCTGATATGTGAAGGCCTGGGGTGGGAGACAAGGAAAATGGGAGTGGGGAAACTTGGAAAATTTGGCAAAATCTTTCCCCTGTAAATGTTCCAAAACATCCTTGGGAAAAATGTTTGTTTCTCCTATTTTTTCCGCCCGCTCCGTTTTTCTGCGTTCTTTTCCAAGCCTTCACACACTACAACACTGAGCCAACCTTTGAGAAGTGTAACGAGTCGCCATGCCCTTCCACCCTCCTTTTCCCCATCACTACCTGAGTTGGGTCTGTTGCAGCCATTTGTCTTCTACTGAGCACACAAAAGGATATTGCGACAATGGGGGAAGTCAACCTGCACCTGTGGGGAGAAAAGAGATATAGGTATGTAACACTTCAATCCTATCGTACAGTCAAAAGTGATTCTAAATCTGGTTTCAAATCCTGTAGGTGAAGTCATATTGTTGGATAGGATTGCACTTTAAATGACATACTTCATATAAAGGGTGTAAAGGTGTGGGCCAGGGAGTTCAAAATCCCCTCTAAAATATGAAAAGGAGGACGGGGCTCCTGTATCTTTAACAGTTGTACTGAAAAGGGAATTTCAGCAGGTGTCATTTGTATGTATGCAGCACCTGGTGAAATTCCCTCTTCATCACAACAGTTAAAGCTGCAGGAGCCCTGCCCTCTTTTGTAGCTGGTCATGCCAGGCAGTTTACTCAAAGAATTGTAGGGCTTTTTTTCCTGTACAAACATGGATAGGATTGCACCTTAAATGACATATTTCATGTAAAGGGGTGGGGCAGGGAGTTCAAACTCCCCTCTAAAACAAGGAAAAAGTATACAGACAAGATGAAAAACACACTTACCAAGATCCGATTCCAGCTCTTTAGCAAAATCTGGCAACTCCAGGCCTCCAAACGCTGTGCAAGAGGATGGCCCAACCTCCCTGGGAAGCAGGTTCAGATCGTCCCAGATGGATGCAATTTTTGTCTCTGAACCATTCCAAGCTCTTACAAGTTCTTCCTTCCTGCCTTCCCAGCGGATCCCATTGCATACATGTCTTAATGGCTTTAGGGTTCAGCAAAGGGCTGCAACGCCAAAGCAAAATCTGATCGAACGTTTCCACCGAGCACCACGGAGCATGCTCAAAAGCTGCCTGCGTTCCACCTTGACTATGCTCAGTTGCTGCCAGTGAAGCTTTCATGCCCTTTTCCTTGCCCTCATTTGGAATCAGATGTCATCCTCCTCTTTCCCAGATCTAGATTCCGAATCAGGAAGAAGCCGGTGGCTGCTTTAGGGGGAAAGAGGGACAATAATATATATGGAACGCCGTTATGTTTTTCAAAATTGTGAAGGAGGATTAACGATGTTGTTGTTAATTCTGAATAATCTGAGCCAGTGTGGGAAAGAGGCAGATCTGGCCAAAGGGGGGGATGCTTAGCGTCTTCCACTGTAGCCGGCTTCTTTGTATTAATTTCTCCAACATATTAGCATACCACGCTTCCTTCAGGAAGGTCAGAGGGGTGTACACTGGACAATTAGGGTTTACAAATAGGAACTGCAACAAATTGTTGCAGTGAGTTCTTCTGTTCAGAATTCCAGCTATGCCGACTTCCATTACTTCCCCTCCTAAGAGTCGCTCAACATTCTGTGCCCAACGAGCATCCTCATTTCGAGTTCTTTGGGGGGATCCCCCACCGAATAATTATTTATACTCCAAGCCCGCTGGTATCTCCTGTTAGGATGTTGCCATTTTCGCTGTGCAAGGACCAATAGTGGGAGAATGAGTTCAGGGTTGCCATGTGGGAGACTCCTGACAATCCTGTGAGGTAGGCTAGAGTTACTGGATTTGAATCCAAACCTCTCAAACACCCCCACCCTCCTCTGCCTGGTTTTTTGTCTGACAGCAAAACATCTAGCAATGCACTTCATAGGAAAATACAATGAATAGCTAACAGGGAATTTATCTCTCTCACACACCACACACGTCTCTGTAAAATGTGAAGTACGTATTTTCTTCCCACAGAAAAGTGGTAAACATATTTCACGGCCTAGGAAGAATGGGGTCTGAAAAGATTCACATGTCAACTTTAAAAAACTTCTAAGCAAATTAACAGTCCAATCCTAAACTGGCTGTTTGAAAGCAGAAAAGGGCAACTAAAATGATCAAGGGGCTGGAGCATATCCCTTAAGAGGGAAGGTTACAACAGCTGGGATCATTCAGCTTGGAACAAAGGAGGCTAAGGGGAGACATGATAGAGGTGTACAAAATTATGCCTGGTGTAGAGAGACTGTGAATAGGGAGACATTTTTCTCCCTTTCCCATAATACTAGAACCAAATGGGTTCATCCCATGAAGCTGATTGGTGGGAGATTCAGGACAGATCAAAGGACTTCCTCACACAGTGCAAAGTTAAAACTATGGAATTCACCACCACAAGATGCATTGATGGCCACTAATTTGGATGACTTTAAAGAGGGGGTGGAAAAATTCCTAGAGGAAAAGGCTGTCAATAGCTACTAAACCTGTTGGCTAAGTGCAAACTCCAGTATCAGAGGCAGTAAGCCTATATATATACTGCTAGCTGGGGAACATGGGTGGGAGAGTGCTGTTGTACCATGTCTTGCTTGTGGGTTCCTGGTCAACAGCTGGTTGGCCACCGTGTGAACAGAGTGCTGGACTAGATGGACCCTTGGTCTGATCCAGCATGGGTTTTTTTATGTTCTAAAGCATATTCTGTGATTTCCCTAAGCATAGCTGTATTTAAGATGATAGCACAGCATTTGAAGGCCTGGAATTGCCAGATTTTGCCAAGGAGCTGGAATCGCTTGCCACCCAGCTCGGATCTTGGTAAGTGTGTTTTCCTTATTGTCTTTATACTTCTTCCTTGTTTTAGAGGGGAGTTTGAACTCCCTGCCCCACCCCTTTACATGAAATATGTCATTTAAGGTGCAATCCTTTCCATGTTTGGACAGGAAAAAAAGCCCTACAATTCTTTGAGTAAACTGCCTATCATGACCAGATACAAAAGAGGGCAGGGCTCCTGCAGCTTTAACTGTTGTGATGAAGAGGAAATTTCACCAGGTGCTATATACATACAAATGACACCTGCTGAAATTTCCTTTTCAATACAACTGTTAAAGATACAGGAGCCCTGTCCTCCTTTTCATATGGTTACCCTAGCCCTGTGAGGTTCCTCACGCCCCACCCTTTCTCCCCAACCACTGATCATTTGGTGATTTCCTGGCCTTTGAGCAATTTCCCCCATTTTAAAAGGTTGAAATACCTCTGCGAAGCCTTTGTTAGTGGCAGAAAGAGCTTTAAACCACAATAGGCTGATTTTTTTGGAATTAAAAAATTGGCCTCTCCCGCCCAGTGAAAAGCAGCCCACCAAGAGCCTCTCCAAAATTGAATTCTGCCTGCAAGCTGAAAGAAGTTCCTCAAACTAAGCAACAACAGATCAAGACATCTTGCTGAAAAAATATTCACCCGTGAGCTAGAAATCACAGGGAAACCTTTTCCAGAATAGCCGTTGAATTCAAAACACAGGAAGCATAGTGGGTCAAGAAAAACATTTCAAAATGATTTGTGTGGGCAGTTATGTCGGAGAAAGAATCTCTATTAAAGTGGCAGCCGTCATGTTTTATTTTTATGAGCATAGCAAATTGCTATACATATTTGGTACTAACATTGTGTACATAATTCTGGTATTTTAAAGGAGTGGTCTGTTTTGAGCAACGAAATTGGGAAAGGAATAAGTTCACTGGGCAGCAGAACTTTCTTTTGCCATCAAATATAGACTCTGTTGAGACCACATGCTCAGCCATGGTGGTTAAGAATTTTGAGCTAAAGATTATGGTTTAGCATGTCATGTGAACCATGACGGAGGGCCTGTTCAAACATGCTAAGCTATGGTTAGGCCACTAACCCTTTTGTAGCAAATGGTTAGTGAGTGTGTTTAAACCATGTTTATGTAGCCACCATGGTTAGGAATGGTTCACATGACACACTAAGTCATGGACCACATGACACACTAAGTCATGGATCACATGACACACTAAGTCATAATGTTTAGTTCAAAATGCTTAACCACCATGGCTTAGCATGTCATCTAAACAAGGTCTTAGTGTGTTGTGAGAATCATTCCTAACCGTGTTGCTACATTATCACAGTTTAAACATGCTCACTAACCATTTGCTGCAGAAGGGATAGCAGCCTAACCATGGCTTAGTGTGTTGCTTTAACAGGCCTGTGGATTTGTGGTTTTAGAGTAGACTTGCTTCCAAAACTTAGGAACTTGTTCACATCTCTCCACTGTGTATGAGAGAGTCGTTTATTGTAAATCCATGCCTGTAATGTTCTATAGAAATAATGAAGTTTAAGAGGCAATAGGTGCAAATTTTCAGACATTCAGGGTGAAAGAAGTACTTGACAAAGTTGTCCTTTAACCTTAACTTTATAATTTTTATAAAGAGCAAATAAATGCAGTGAGAAAAGCTTCAAATATTAGAAGGCTATGAATAAAAAAATAAGACTGCACCAATGAGACAATACTCAGCTTGAGAGATCTTGTCAAGTCACTACAAACAGGTAAGGCAGTGTCCTGCTTTGGCTGTAGCATGCTCTAGATGCAGTGGAGTTCAGGTTTTAACAGAGGTCAGAGCACAGGCAGGCAAACAAGAGGATCAGACAACAACAGAAGCTGTCAGAATAACAAGCATAGGCGTGCACGGGGTGCGCCAGATGTGCCCAGGCACACCCTAATATCTTGCCGTGCAGATTCCCCAGCCAGGCAAGTAGTTCATAGACGCTCCCTGCTCAGCCCGGGCTCCTTCCTCCTGCAGTACGAAGGGACAGAGACAAGCAGCAGCACTCGGAGTCACACCACATTCGGGTCCTTTATGATTGAGTATACTATACTTATTTGCCTTAAAAAACATTCCCTGGGTGCACACCCTAATGAAATGTGCTGTACACACCTATTTAAACAAGCAAGTGGTCAAACACAGTAAATCAATCGGGTATGTTCAGAAGCAGTCATTAGGCAGTCCAAAAGATCAGGAAACATGGCATCAATCACAGACACGGTTCAAAAGGCAGGATGGACCAAGTTGTTCCAACTTCAACTTGATTTCCTCTGAAGGCTTTTAAGGCCAAAGCCTGCTGAACCCCACCCAGAGCTCAGCTGGCATAATCAAGCCTCCCTTTGCAGAGCCTTACTCCTGAGGAGTCACATTCTCCCGAGGAGACATTTTCTGGAGGCGAGCACTCCTTCACACAGCAGATTTTACTTGCCTGTCGTTTGAGGTTGCTCAGCCTCTGCCTCAGAGGCAGAATCCTTCCCCCTGACAGGCATGGCCCTGCAACCACCTCCCTCGAGGGCTCAGGCTCCTGCGGGTGTGGTGGCATTCCCTGGCCTGGGGTACCCTGGGCTCTCTAGTTCTTCCTCCAAAGAGGACTCCTCCAGCATGACAGACAATTAATTAGACTTAATTAATTAATGATGTATTGGTTATTTGTTTTTAATATCTCATCTATTGTGGTCCTTGTATTATATATTTATTGTTGTTCCCCGCCTCGATCCGGAGGGAGAGGCGGGTTATAAACAGCAACAACAACAACAACAACAACAACAACAACTACTATTATTATTATTATTATTATTATTATCCTTTGGTATCAGAAGCTTGAAACCTTTCTCAGAAAAAAAGGGTTTTAAAAAAAAAAAAAATCAGCCCTGCCCACTTTGGTTTCACCTGCCACTGGGATTATTTATTTATTTATTTAAAACATTTCTTGGTTGCCTTTCAGGGCGGCTTCCAACAATACAATGCATAAAAACAGTTAAAATGTTAAAAGCAATAAAAACAGAAAACATGATAAAAGCCAATAAAAAAACCAGCAAGTACAACAATGGCAATACTCGTATCATGAGAAGGCCACAGTAAAATAAAATGTTTTCAAAGCCTTATTAAAAGCCTGCAAGGATGGTGCATGGCAGAACTCCAATGGGAGTTTGTTCCAAAGGTGTGGGGCTACTGCAGAGAAGGCCCTCTCCTGTGTGTCATCCACCTAACCACTCGCTCAGGTGGGCAAATGAGAGGGACATCTCTTTCTGATCTTAAATGCAGCCCCCAAGAGCTTCTCCAAAATAGAATTTGGCTCCAAAAAAGGCGCCCAACCCATGATCTAAACCATACACTTGGAAATTACAAGGTCTATATTAAATATATGATTGAAATGCAAATCAAATTGAGAATATAAATTTTGGTCACAGCAGTCAGAGAAGGCAACAAATTTAATAGCTCACAATGGATACCCAATAGTGTGTCTGTCCACACGGAAGAATGAACAGAACGTTTAAGACAACTTTGTCAACATAAAAAAATCATGACATGGGAAAAGCGGGACGTACTAAAACAAAGGACAGTACTTGCCCATAGAGAAACCATACCTGCCCATAGAGAAACCATACTTGCCCATAGGGATCCATTGCATAGCACTTGCCCATAGGGATTCATTGCATAGCACTTGCCCATAGGGATTCATTGCATTGCACTTTCCCATAGAGAAACCATACTTGCCCATAGGGATTCATTGCATTGCACTTTCCCATTGAGAAACCATACTTGCCCATAGGGATTCATTGCATTGCACTTGCCCATAGGGATTCATTGGACAGTACTTGCCCATAGAGAAACCATACTTGCCCATAGGGATTCATTGCATAGCACTTGCCCATAGGGATTCATTGGACAGTACTTGCCCATAGGGATTCATTGGACAGTACTTGCCCATAGGGATTCATTGCATAGCACTTTCCCATAGAGAAACCATACTTGCCCATAGGGATTCATTGGACAGTACTTGCCCATAGGGATTCATTGTACAGTACTTGCCCATAGGAATTCATTGCATAGCACTTTCCCATTGAAAAACCATACTTGCCCATAGGGATTCATTGCATAGCACTTTCCCATAGAGAAACCATACTTGCCCATAGGGATTCATTGGACAGTACTTGCCCATAGGGATTCATTGTACAGTACTTGCCCATAGGGATTCATTGCATTGCACTTGCCCATTGAAAAACCATACTTGCCCATAGGGATTCATTGGACAGTACTTGCCCATAGGGATTCATTGCATTGCACTTTCCCATTGAGAAAGCATACTTGCCCATAGGGATTCATTGGACAGTAGTTGCCCATAGGGATTCATTGCATAGCACTTTCCCATAGGGATTCATTGCATAGCACTTGCCCATAGGGATTCATTGCATTACACTTGCCCATTGAGAAAGCATACTTGCCCATAGGGATTCATTGCATAGCACTTTCCCATAGAGAAACCATACTTGCCCATAGGGATTCATTGTACAGTACTTGCCCATAGGAATTCATTGCATAGCACTTTCCCATTGAAAAACCATACTTGCCCATAGGGATTCATTGCATAGCACTTTCCCATAGAGAAACCATACTTGCCCATAGGGATTCATTGGACAGTACTTGCCCATAGGGATTCATTGTACAGTACTTGCCCATAGGGATTCATTGCATTGCACTTTCCCATTGAAAAACCATACTTGCCCATAGGGATTCATTGCATTGCACTTTCCCATAGAGAAACCATACTTGCCCATAGGGATTCATTGCATAGCACTTGCCCATAGGGATTCATTGCATAGCACTTTCCCATAGAGAAACCATACTTGCCCATAGGGATTCATTGGACAGTACTTGCCCATAGGGATTCATTGTACAGTACTTGCCCATAGGGATTCATTGCATTGCACTTTCCCATTGAAAAACCATACTTGCCCATAGGGATTCATTGCATAGCACTTTCCCATAGAGAAACCATACTTGCCCATAGGGATTCATTGGACAGTACTTGCCCATAGGGATTCATTGTACAGTACTTGCCCATAGGGATTCATTGCATTGCACTTGCCCATTGAAAAACCATACTTGCCCATAGGGATTCATTGGACAGTACTTGCCCATAGGGATTCATTGCATTGCACTTTCCCATTGAGAAAGCATACTTGCCCATAGGGATTCATTGGACAGTAGTTGCCCATAGGGATTCATTGCATAGCACTTTCCCATAGGGATTCATTGCATAGCACTTGCCCATAGGGATTCATTGCATTACACTTGCCCATTGAGAAAGCATACTTGCCCATAGGGATTCATTGCATAGCACTTTCCCATAGAGAAACCATACTTGCCCATAGGGATTCATTGTACAGTACTTGCCCATAGGAATTCATTGCATAGCACTTTCCCATTGAAAAACCATACTTGCCCATAGGGATTCATTGCATAGCACTTTCCCATAGAGAAACCATACTTGCCCATAGGGATTCATTGGACAGTACTTGCCCATAGGGATTCATTGTACAGTACTTGCCCATAGGGATTCATTGCATTGCACTTTCCCATTGAAAAACCATACTTGCCCATAGGGATTCATTGCATTGCACTTTCCCATAGAGAAACCATACTTGCCCATAGGGATTCATTGCATAGCACTTGCCCATAGGGATTCATTGCATAGCACTTTCCCATAGAGAAACCATACTTGCCCATAGGGATTCATTGGACAGTACTTGCCCATAGGGATTCATTGTACAGTACTTGCCCATAGGGATTCATTGCATTGCACTTTCCCATTGAAAAACCATACTTGCCCATAGGGATTCATTGCATAGCACTTTCCCATAGAGAAACCATACTTGCCCATAGGGATTCATTGGACAGTACTTGCCCATAGGGATTCATTGTACAGTACTTGCCCATAGGGATTCATTGCATTGCACTTGCCCATTGAAAAACCATACTTGCCCATAGGGATTCATTGCATTGCACTTTCCCATTGAGAAACCATACTTGCCCATAGGGATTCATTGCATTGCACTTGCCCATAGGGATTCATTGGACAGTACTTGCCCATAGAGAAACCATACTTGCCCATAGGGATTCATTGCATAGCACTTGCCCATAGGGATTCATTGGACAGTACTTGCCCATAGGGATTCATTGGACAGTACTTGCCCATAGGGATTCATTGCATAGCACTTTCCCATAGAGAAACCATACTTGCCCATAGGGATTCATTGGACAGTACTTGCCCATAGGGATTCATTGGACAGTACTTGCCCATAGGGATTCATTGCATTGCACTTTCCCATTGAGAAAGCATACTTGCCCATAGGGATTCATTGGACAGTAGTTGCCCATAGGGATTCATTGCATAGCACTTTCCCATAGGGATTCATTGCATAGCACTTGCCCATAGGGATTCATTGCATTACACTTGCCCATTGAGAAAGCATACTTGCCCATAGGGATTCATTGCATAGCACTTTCCCATAGAGAAACCATACTTGCCCATAGGGATTCATTGTACAGTACTTGCCCATAGGAATTCATTGCATAGCACTTTCCCATTGAAAAACCATACTTGCCCATAGGGATTCATTGCATAGCACTTTCCCATAGAGAAACCATACTTGCCCATAGGGATTCATTGCATTGCACTTTCCCATAGGGATTCATTGGACAGTACTTGCCCATAGGGATTCATTGCATTGCACTTGCCCATTGAGAAAGCATACTTGCCCATAGGGATTCATTGGACAGTACTTGCCCATAGAGAAACCATACCTGCCCATAGAGAAACCATACTTGCCCATAGGGATCCATTGCATAGCACTTGCCCATAGGGATTCATTGCATAGCACTTGCCCATAGGGATTCATTGCATTGCACTTTCCCATAGAGAAACCATACTTGCCCATAGGGATTCATTGCATTGCACTTTCCCATTGAGAAACCATACTTGCCCATAGGGATTCATTGCATTGCACTTGCCCATAGGGATTCATTGGACAGTACTTGCCCATAGAGAAACCATACTTGCCCATAGGGATTCATTGCATAGCACTTGCCCATAGGGATTCATTGGACAGTACTTGCCCATAGGGATTCATTGGACAGTACTTGCCCATAGGGATTCATTGCATAGCACTTTCCCATAGAGAAACCATACTTGCCCATAGGGATTCATTGGACAGTACTTGCCCATAGGGATTCATTGTACAGTACTTGCCCATAGGAATTCATTGCATAGCACTTTCCCATTGAAAAACCATACTTGCCCATAGGGATTCATTGCATAGCACTTTCCCATAGAGAAACCATACTTGCCCATAGGGATTCATTGGACAGTACTTGCCCATAGGGATTCATTGTACAGTACTTGCCCATAGGGATTCATTGCATTGCACTTGCCCATTGAAAAACCATACTTGCCCATAGGGATTCATTGGACAGTACTTGCCCATAGGGATTCATTGCATTGCACTTTCCCATTGAGAAAGCATACTTGCCCATAGGGATTCATTGGACAGTAGTTGCCCATAGGGATTCATTGCATAGCACTTTCCCATAGGGATTCATTGCATAGCACTTGCCCATAGGGATTCATTGCATTACACTTGCCCATTGAGAAAGCATACTTGCCCATAGGGATTCATTGCATAGCACTTTCCCATAGAGAAACCATACTTGCCCATAGGGATTCATTGTACAGTACTTGCCCATAGGAATTCATTGCATAGCACTTTCCCATTGAAAAACCATACTTGCCCATAGGGATTCATTGCATAGCACTTGCCCATAGGGATTCATTGCATTGCACTTGCCCATTGAGAAAGCATACTTGCCCATAGGGATTCATTGCATAGCACTTGCCCATAGGGATTCATTGCATTACACTTGCCCATTGAGAAAGCATACTTGCCCATAGGGATTCATTGCATAGCACTTTCCCATAGAGAAACCATACTTGCCCATAGGGATTCATTGTACAGTACTTGCCCATAGGAATTCATTGCATAGCACTTTCCCATTGAAAAACCATACTTGCCCATAGGGATTCATTGCATAGCACTTTCCCATAGAGAAACCATACTTGCCCATAGGGATTCATTGCATTGCACTTTCCCATAGGGATTCATTGGACAGTACTTGCCCATAGGGATTCATTGCATTGCACTTGCCCATTGAGAAAGCATACTTGCCCATAGGGATTCATTGGACAGTACTTGCCCATAGAGAAACCATACCTGCCCATAGAGAAACCATACTTGCCCATAGGGATCCATTGCATAGCACTTGCCCATAGGGATTCATTGCATTGCACTTGCCCATTGAAAAACCATACTTGCCCATAGGGATTCATTGGACAGTACTTGCCCATAGGGATTCATTGCATTGCACTTTCCCATTGAGAAAGCATACTTGCCCATAGGGATTCATTGGACAGTAGTTGCCCATAGGGATTCATTGCATAGCACTTTCCCATAGGGATTCATTGCATAGCACTTGCCCATAGGGATTCATTGCATTACACTTGCCCATTGAGAAAGCATACTTGCCCATAGGGATTCATTGCATAGCACTTTCCCATAGAGAAACCATACTTGCCCATAGGGATTCATTGTACAGTACTTGCCCATAGGAATTCATTGCATAGCACTTTCCCATTGAAAAACCATACTTGCCCATAGGGATTCATTGCATAGCACTTTCCCATAGAGAAACCATACTTGCCCATAGGGATTCATTGGACAGTACTTGCCCATAGGGATTCATTGTACAGTACTTGCCCATAGGGATTCATTGCATTGCACTTGCCCATTGAAAAACCATACTTGCCCATAGGGATTCATTGCATTGCACTTTCCCATAGAGAAACCATACTTGCCCATAGGGATTCATTGCATAGCACTTGCCCATAGGGATTCATTGCATTGCACTTTCCCATAGAGAAACCATACTTGCCCATAGGGATTCATTGCATAGCACTTGCCCATAGGGATTCATTGCATTGCACTTGCCCATTGAGAAAGCATACTTGCCCATAGGGATTCATTGCATTGCACTTTCCCATTGAGAAACCATACTTGCCCATAGGGATTCATTGCATTGCACTTTCCCATAGGGATTCATTGGACAGTACTTGCCCATAGGGATTCATTGCATTGCACTTGCCCATTGAGAAAGCATACTTGCCCATAGGGATTCATTGGACAGTACTTGCCCATAGAGAAACCATACTTGCCCATAGGGATTCATTGCATAGCACTTGCCCATAGGGATTCATTGGACAGTACTTGCCCATAGAGAAACCATACTTGCCCATAGAGAAACCATACTTGCCCATAGGGATCCATTGCATAGCACTTGCCCATAGGGATTCATTGCATAGCACTTGCCCATAGGGATTCATTGCATTGCACTTGCCCATTGAGAAAGCATACTTGCCCATAGGGATTCATTGCATTGCACTTTCCCATTGAGAAACCATACTTGCCCATAGGGATTCATTGCATTGCACTTTCCCATAGGGATTCATTGGACAGTACTTGCCCATAGGGATTCATTGCATTGCACTTGCCCATTGAGAAAGCATACTTGCCCATAGGGATTCATTGGACAGTACTTGCCCATAGAGAAACCATACTTGCCCATAGGGATTCATTGCATAGCACTTGCCCATAGGGATTCATTGGACAGTACTTGCCCATAGAGAAACCATACTTGCCCATAGAGAAACCATACTTGCCCATAGGGATCCATTGCATAGCACTTGCCCATAGGGATTCATTGCATAGCACTTGCCCATAGGGATTCATTGGACAGTACTTGCCCATAGGGATTCATTGTACAGTACTTGCCCATAGGGATTCATTGCATTGCACTTGCCCATTGAAAAACCATACTTGCCCATAGGGATTTATTGGACAGTACTTGCCCATAGGGATTCATTGCATAGCACTTGCCCATTGAAAAACCATACTTGCCCATAGGGATTCATGGCATTGCACTTTCCCATAGGGATTCATTGCATTATACTTGCCCATTGAGAAAGCATACTTGCCCATAGGGATTCATTGCATAGCACTTTCCCATAGAGAAACCATACTTGCCCATAGGGATTCATTGGACAGTACTTGCCCATAGGGATTCATTGTATAGCACTTGCCCATATGGATTCATTGCATTGCACTTGCCCATAGAGAAACCATACTTGCCCATAGGGATTCATTGGACAGTACTTGCCCATAGGGATTCATTGCATAGCACTTGCCCATAGGGATTCATTGCATTGCACTTTCCCATAGAGAAACCATACTTGCCCATAGGGATTCATTGCATAGCACTTGCCCATAGGGATTCATTGCATTGCACTTGCCCATTGAGAAAGCATACTTGCCCATAGGGATTCATTGCATTGCACTTTCCCATTGAGAAACCATACTTGCCCATAGGGATTCATTGCATTGCACTTTCCCATAGGGATTCATTGCATTATACTTGCCCATTGAGAAAGCATACTTGCCCATAGGGATTCATTGCATAGCACTTTCCCATAGAGAAACCATACTTGCCCATAGGGATTCATTGGACAGTACTTGCCCATAGGGATTCATTGTATAGCACTTGCCCATATGGATTCATTGCATTGCACTTGCCCATAGAGAAACCATACTTGCCCATAGGGATTCATTGGACAGTACTTGCCCATAGGGATTCATTGCATAGCACTTGCCCATAGGGATTCATTGCATTGCACTTTCCCATAGAGAAACCATACTTGCCCATAGGGATTCATTGGACAGTACTTGCCCATAGGGATTCATTGTATAGCACTTGCCCATATGGATTCATTGCATTGCACTTGCCCATAGAGAAACCATACTTGCCCATAGGGATTCATTGGACAGTACTTGCCCATAGGGATTCATTGCATAGCACTTGCCCATAGGGATTCATTGCATTGCACTTTCCCATAGAGAAACCATACTTGCCCATAGGGATTCATTGCATAGCACTTGCCCATAGGGATTCATTGCATTGCACTTGCCCATTGAGAAAGCATACTTGCCCATAGGGATTCATTGCATAGCACTTTCCCATAGAGAAACCATACTTGCCCATAGGGATTCATTGGACAGTACTTGCCCATAGGGATTCATTGTACAGTACTTGCCCATAGGGATTCATTGCATTGCACTTTCCCATTGAGAAACCATACTTGCCCATAGGGATTCATTGCATTGCACTTTCCCATAGGGATTCATTGGACAGTACTTGCCCATAGGGATTCATTGCATTGCACTTACCCATTGAGAAAGCATACTTGCCCATAGGGATTCATTGGACAGTACTTGCCCATAGAGAAACCATACTTGCCCATAGGGATTCATTGCATAGCACTTGCCCATAGGGATTCATTGGACAGTACTTGCCCATAGAGAAACCATACTTGCCCATAGGAATTCATTGCATAGCACTTTCCCATTGAAAAACCATACTTGCCCATAGGGATTCATTGCATTGCACTTTCCCATAGAGAAACCATACTTGCCCATAGGGATTCATTGCATAGCACTTGCCCATAGGGATTCATTGCATTGCACTTTCCCATAGAGAAACCATACTTGCCCATAGGGATTCATTGCATAGCACTTGCCCATAGGGATTCATTGCATTGCACTTGCCCATTGAGAAAGCATACTTGCCCATAGGGATTCATTGCATTGCACTTTCCCATTGAGAAACCATACTTGCCCATAGGGATTCATTGCATTGCACTTTCCCATAGGGATTCATTGGACAGTACTTGCCCATAGGGATTCATTGCATTGCACTTGCCCATTGAGAAAGCATACTTGCCCATAGGGATTCATTGGACAGTACTTGCCCATAGAGAAACCATACTTGCCCATAGGGATTCATTGCATAGCACTTTCCCATTGAAAAACCATACTTGCCCATAGGGATTCATTGCATAGCACTTTCCCATAGAGAAACCATACTTGCCCATAGGGATTCATTGGACAGTACTTGCCCATAGGGATTCATTGTACAGTACTTGCCCATAGGGATTCATTGCATTGCACTTGCCCATTGAAAAACCATACTTGCCCATAGGGATTTATTGGACAGTACTTGCCCATAGGGATTCATTGCATACCACTTGCCCATTGAAAAACCATACTTGCCCATAGGGATTCATGGCATTGCACTTTCCCATAGGGATTCATTGCATTATACTTGCCCATTGAGAAAGCATACTTGCCCATAGGGATTCATTGCATAGCACTTTCCCATAGAGAAACCATACTTGCCCATAGGGATTCATTGCATAGCACTTGCCCATAGGGATTCATTGGACAGTACTTGCCCATAGAGAAACCATACTTGCCCATAGGAATTCATTGCATAGCACTTTCCCATTGAAAAACCATACTTGCCCATAGGGATTCATTGCATAGCACTTTCCCATAGAGAAACCATACTTGCCCATAGGGATTCATTGCATTGCACTTTCCCATAGGGATTCATTGCATTATACTTGCCCATTGAGAAAGCATACTTGCCCATAGGGATTCATTGCATAGCACTTTCCCATAGAGAAACCATACTTGCCCATAGGGATTCATTGGACAGTACTTGCCCATAGGGATTCATTGTATAGCACTTGCCCATATGGATTCATTGCATTGCACTTGCCCATAGAGAAACCATACTTGCCCATAGGGATTCATTGGACAGTACTTGCCCATAGGGATTCATTGCATAGCACTTGCCCATAGGGATTCATTGCATTGCACTTTCCCATAGAGAAACCATACTTGCCCATAGGGATTCATTGCATAGCACTTGCCCATAGGGATTCATTGCATTGCACTTGCCCATTGAGAAAGCATACTTGCCCATAGGGATTCATTGCATTGCACTTTCCCATTGAGAAACCATACTTGCCCATAGGGATTCATTGCATTGCACTTTCCCATTGAGAAAGCATACTTGCCCATAGGGATTCATTGCATTGCACTTTCCCATTGAGAAACCATACTTGCCCATAGGGATTCATTGCATTGCACTTTCCCATAGAGAAACCATACTTGCCCATAGGGATTCATTGGACAGTACTTGCCCATAGGGATTCATTGTACAGTACTTGCCCATAGGGATTCATTGCATTGCACTTTCCCATTGAGAAACCATACTTGCCCATAGGGATTCATTGCATTGCACTTTCCCATAGGGATTCATTGGACAGTACTTGCCCATAGGGATTCATTGCATTGCACTTGCCCATTGAGAAAGCATACTTGCCCATAGGGATTCATTGGACAGTACTTGCCCATAGAGAAACCATACTTGCCCATAGGGATTCATTGCATAGCACTTGCCCATAGGGATTCATTGGACAGTACTTGCCCATAGAGAAACCATACTTGCCCATAGGAATTCATTGCATAGCACTTTCCCATTGAAAAACCATACTTGCCCATAGGGATTCATTGCATTGCACTTTCCCATAGAGAAACCATACTTGCCCATAGGGATTCATTGCATAGCACTTGCCCATAGGGATTCATTGCATTGCACTTTCCCATAGAGAAACCATACTTGCCCATAGGGATTCATTGCATAGCACTTGCCCATAGGGATTCATTGCATTGCACTTGCCCATTGAGAAAGCATACTTGCCCATAGGGATTCATTGCATTGCACTTTCCCATTGAGAAACCATACTTGCCCATAGGGATTCATTGCATTGCACTTTCCCATAGGGATTCATTGGACAGTACTTGCCCATAGGGATTCATTGCATTGCACTTGCCCATTGAGAAAGCATACTTGCCCATAGGGATTCATTGGACAGTACTTGCCCATAGAGAAACCATACTTGCCCATAGGGATTCATTGCATAGCACTTTCCCATTGAAAAACCATACTTGCCCATAGGGATTCATTGCATAGCACTTTCCCATAGAGAAACCATACTTGCCCATAGGGATTCATTGGACAGTACTTGCCCATAGGGATTCATTGTACAGTACTTGCCCATAGGGATTCATTGCATTGCACTTGCCCATTGAAAAACCATACTTGCCCATAGGGATTTATTGGACAGTACTTGCCCATAGGGATTCATTGCATAGCACTTGCCCATTGAAAAACCATACTTGCCCATAGGGATTCATGGCATTGCACTTTCCCATAGGGATTCATTGCATTATACTTGCCCATTGAGAAAGCATACTTGCCCATAGGGATTCATTGCATAGCACTTTCCCATAGAGAAACCATACTTGCCCATAGGGATTCATTGCATAGCACTTGCCCATAGGGATTCATTGGACAGTACTTGCCCATAGAGAAACCATACTTGCCCATAGGAATTCATTGCATAGCACTTTCCCATTGAAAAACCATACTTGCCCATAGGGATTCATTGCATAGCACTTTCCCATAGAGAAACCATACTTGCCCATAGGGATTCATTGCATTGCACTTTCCCATAGGGATTCATTGCATTATACTTGCCCATTGAGAAAGCATACTTGCCCATAGGGATTCATTGCATAGCACTTTCCCATAGAGAAACCATACTTGCCCATAGGGATTCATTGGACAGTACTTGCCCATAGGGATTCATTGTATAGCACTTGCCCATATGGATTCATTGCATTGCACTTGCCCATAGAGAAACCATACTTGCCCATAGGGATTCATTGGACAGTACTTGCCCATAGGGATTCATTGCATAGCACTTGCCCATAGGGATTCATTGCATTGCACTTTCCCATAGAGAAACCATACTTGCCCATAGGGATTCATTGCATAGCACTTGCCCATAGGGATTCATTGCATTGCACTTGCCCATTGAGAAAGCATACTTGCCCATAGGGATTCATTGCATTGCACTTTCCCATTGAGAAACCATACTTGCCCATAGGGATTCATTGCATTGCACTTTCCCATTGAGAAAGCATACTTGCCCATAGGGATTCATTGCATTGCACTTTCCCATTGAGAAACCATACTTGCCCATAGGGATTCATTGCATTGCACTTTCCCATAGGGATTCATTGGACAGTACTTGCCCATAGGGATTCATTGCATTGCACTTGCCCATTGAGAAAGCATACTTGCCCATAGGGATTCATTGGACAGTACTTGCCCATAGAGAAACCATACTTGCCCAGAGGGATTCATTGCATAGCACTTGCCCATAGGGATTCATTGGACAGTACTTGCCCATAGAGAAACCATACTTGCCCATAGGAATTCATTGCATAGCACTTTCCCATTGAAAAACCATACTTGCCCATAGGGATTCATTGCATTGCACTTTCCCATAGAGAAACCATACTTGCCCATAGGGATTCATTGCATAGCACTTGCCCATAGGGATTCATTGCATTGCACTTTCCCATAGAGAAACCATACTTGCCCATAGGGATTCATTGCATAGCACTTGCCCATAGGGATTCATTGCATTGCACTTGCCCATTGAGAAAGCATACTTGCCCATAGGGATTCATTGCATTGCACTTTCCCATTGAGAAACCATACTTGCCCATAGGGATTCATTGCATTGCACTTTCCCATAGGGATTCATTGGACAGTACTTGCCCATAGGGATTCATTGCATTGCACTTGCCCATTGAGAAAGCATACTTGCCCATAGGGATTCATTGGACAGTACTTGCCCATAGAGAAACCATACTTGCCCATAGGGATTCATTGCATAGCACTTGCCCATAGGGATTCATTGGACAGTACTTGCCCATAGAGAAACCATACTTGCCCATAGGAATTCATTGCATAGCACTTTCCCATTGAAAAACCATACTTGCCCATAGGGATTCATTGCATTGCACTTTCCCATTGAGAAAGCATACTTGCCCATAGGGATTCATTGCATTGCACTTTCCCATTGAGAAACCATACTTGCCCATAGGGATTCATTGCATTGCACTTTCCCATAGGGATTCATTGGACAGTACTTGCCCATAGGGATTCATTGCATTGCACTTGCCCATTGAAAAACCATACTTGCCCATAGGGATTCATTGGACAGTACTTGCCCATAGGGATTCATTGTATAGAACTTGCCCATAGGGATTCATTGCATTGCACTTGCCCATAGAGAAACCATACTTGCCCATAGGGATTCATTGGACAATACTTGCCCATAGGAATTCACTGCATAGCACTTGCTCATAGAGAAACCATACTTGCCCATACGGATTCATTGCATAGCACTTGCCCATTGAGAAACCATACTTGCCCATAAGGAGAGATAGGACAATGCTGTACCCTTTGTTATTGTGGTAAGGAAACGTTTTCATAGAAAACTGTTTGCCTATTAGCATAATAACACTACTATAGTCACTTGCTGTAGAAATGTGCTGGAAATTTTTTTTTTGCTCCTGTTAACTTAGTTAGATAAACAATGTTTAGCTACATTGCTTTCATTATATTTTCATTTACTGCTTCTTTCTAATGTAAGATGTGTTTTTCATGGTCTTATTTGCACTGCCTTTAATGAGTGCATTTCTGCATTTCTTTTTCTTTTACTGATTAAGTGGGATATAAGTGTTTTAAAAAAGGAAAGGGAAGGCTCAGGCAAGCAGCATAGATAGCATTCTATGTCAGCGAGTGTCATACTGTGGGTTGGGAGTCACCAGGGGGTTCCACCCCACTCTGAGGTTGGTCCCGGTGCTGCAGCCTACGCAGTATCTCATTGTTTGACCACCCTGTGCCATGGCAGCACCCCAGCTTTCTAAGATTGATATAGCAGCAATTGCCTACATCCACAGGGCATGGGTACTTGTGGGAGTGGGATTTGGTTAAAGAGCAAGGGTGGAGCATAAAAGGTGCGAAAGAATGTGAATCAGGGAAAGATCCGCCAACTCACCAGTCTTCAAGAATTTAGAAGAGTTATAAAGACTGATATCTTCCGGCAGGCCTAACCAGATGAATTTTAAGTGTTTTATTGGTGTTTTATTGGTATTTTAAAGATGTATTGGTTTTATGTGCTTTTATCAGTTTGTGTATTTTATGCTTGATGTTGTTCTACGCCTCGATCCGGAGGGAGAGGCAGGTAATAAATAAATTATTATTATTATTATTAAAAGGTAGTTAATTATAGTTTGTATTAGCATTTTTAAATTTTGTTTTGTTAACTGCCCTGAGGAGGTTTTTACCTAAAAAGGAAGTTTAAAAGTATTTGAAGTCAATACACAACCTAAAAGCACAGACAGGTTGAGGGGGAGGGAAAGGAGCTCTCTTACCTTTTTACCTTGTTGATGAAAAAATTCTGTATTGATTTTTAAACAGAGAAACACACAAGACTTACAATTTTCATAACTTTTACTAACAACCCCCCTTCAGTAGCACAGTTTGTCTTATCTGGAGTCTGTCTCTTTAGTCCGTTGCCCATCTCCCTCCATTGCCCTTGTGTTACCCCATGAGCACAGAGCAAGAGCCTCTACACACACACCACCATGACATATCTTTATGGATTGCATTGTTTGCAAATGTAGTAGTCTGGCAATGGAACAACGTTCTGTCCCAGACATGCTACATGATACCACGTCCTGCAAATGCAACAGAAAACCATTGTGTCACCTGGTCCAAAGGCTCCTTTGCAGAAAGCTTGTGGACATGTAGACCATCTACTTTCCTCTTTATCTGTCAACTGTAATATATATGTGGACAATGGGGCCTCCACAACCTCCACAGCTGAAGACATTCTTAGTAAGTTCTTATGCATTTTGGTGTAGATGGGATTTTTTTTCCTTGGCTTTCTTTTCTTGCAGGCACAGTTCTGATGCATGCCCACCTGTATTCCAATCCAAGACCTTGCTGTCTTACTTACAATGTTGATGCATTCCTCACCAGATATTGTTGTGTATGCATTTAAAACTGTGTGTATTCCACAGTCATAGGAATTCCTTTGTTGTGGTATATCCTTACACAAAAACACTTTCCAGTCTTTGCAGTCTATTGTGAATGGCACCCATGCTACCTGATAGCATGCAGCTGCAATACACAGGAGAATGTGTCCATGCTGTTTCGATCTTTCTCTATTTTTCAATGAATCAACTATAATTACTTCTTTTGTTTTGAAAATTACAATCCCAAGTAGCCAATGTTGACCTGTACCAACAATATCAGTGTTGAATGGTATCAGCAGAAAGTCTTTGTTGAGAGCAAGATTTGTATCAAGAAAACTGTAGAACACATCTGCATTGCCTAAAGCAACACTTTTATATATGTATGTTGGGCAGAGTAGGATTTTATCATTTAACTGGTACTGACAAATGAAATTACAAATAGCTTCATCAATTACTTCATCTAACACCCATTTTCTAGGATGTAATGATTCCGTTAGTGCAGCTGGTAGCTTTCTCAGGTATTTTTGGTCTGTTTCACTTGGTGTTGTGTTCCATGGTTTCCCATGTGCTGTATCTTGATGTTGTTTTGGGTCTTTTTTTTTTGGTGTTGAATGCTTTGGCAACTCAGCCTCCTGTGCAGCCACAATAAAATCTGCTGCTTTAATTTCTGATATATCAAGGACTGTGTCAGCGATCTTGGGGCTCCTTGGAAGAGGATGTTCAAGGTATGACATACAGACAATAGAATCGGGTGCTGGGTTTATGCTGTAGTCATAGTCACCACATCTTGGTTTCTTCCTTCCAGCTTTATTTGACCTACCTCTCTTTCTTTTCATGAGTGCTGATAGGGAATATGTGTGTTTATCAACTGTTTCTGTGCAACGAATTGACATTTGAGCTGCAATAATATGATAACATTGCCCTGTACTGCCGCAGGAACAATGTGCAGGTTGCGGGTGAAGTGTGACTGCTTGCATTTTACTACTGTAAACATCGCGGACAGTGAAGGTGCCTGACTGACAGCAAAGACTGACTCCTCCAGAGTCCTTGCATAGCTTAGCCAGAGATGTTTGACTCATGCGATAATTGTTTGCCTTTTCCACACCTGTCCTGAGTGGGTTCTTATTCTGGATGGATTTTATATTATCAATAATTGTCTCTAGGGAGTAAAATGGAGGGAATTCTACCTCCGCGGGTGATTTCTGTAAGTGTGAGAATTGCTGTTTTACAGAATAGTTTCCAAGACCACAGTATGCTCGTTTAAACTCATACAGAAAATACGTTTGCATATAGTACATTGTGAGTGCCATAGTGTCAACTGGCATTTCTTTCCACTCCATCTCATCCTTAATCAGCTTGTTCATGCTCTCACTGATGTTATTGGTGGCAGTTATATCATTTCTAAAAGCAGCAAATTTCTGTGTGTGGAATTTTGCAGCATATTTTGGAATGCAATCTTTCAGTTCTTTATCAAAATATTCTTTAAATGGCTGACTCCACAGCACACTATATTCCCCATGTCTCTTCTGATATTGTTTTTGGCTTGATGAATTTAGCAATTGTGTCACATTGTCTTTTAAAACTATCAAATCATCTTTTCTCCCACCATGATTCTTTACCCACATCCTCACATCTCTAAGAATATGATTTCTGCAATATACCTTTGGAATTTCGGGGAATTTCTCTTGCAAAGGTTGAACAATACCCCTTTCTCGGTCTGTTACAAATGGTATATTTTCCATGTTGTTTCTTCCCAGTTTTGAAAATATTTTACATAAAAAAACTTCATGGTATGCCATATATTTCTTTATATGTAGGAGAAATGCAACGGGGAGTATTGGATCTCCTTCCAAAATAATGTTTCTCATTACTATTGGAGATAAATAGAAATCCCCAAGTTTGAAAGTGGTGTCATAGGACATAAGTTGTGGCAAGGATGCATCTTTACTCGAGAGAGAGAGGAGAGCATGTGCCTCAGCAATGATATTGGGATGTGCAAATGAAACAGTGAGACTGGGCAGAAAGCAAAACTCCATTATAAAATTTTCAAGATGGTGTGAGAGTTCCACAAGGTTGAATATTTCATCATTGCCAATTCGTTTTTTCTGGTTCAGTTTGTATGATGCATTTTGCACCTGTTTGAGATTCCGTGGACGATCAATGGCCATATGTCTATGAGAACTGTTCTTTGATGCAATTGTTTGTAAATGTTTATAGGCTTTCAATGGGTTTTTGTGTGACTCCAATGCAATCTCCATTTTGTCTAAAGCCTGCTTCATAGTGCCAGTATAAGGCTTCTTTGAATGTTTCCTGTTACCATGACTGGAAGGTTGGTGTAATGTTTCATCACCCAAATAGTGGATAATGTACAACTTCCTAGGATCTGTGCACTCCCTTAGACAGAATACATATCTCTTGAAACCATGTAGTGAGTCTTTCCAGGATCCATCTGGGTCCTTTAGATAGTAGTACCTTTTCAGTACAGATGGGGGGTGCAACCTTTTGTGATGGAAATTTGACCCCCTTGCTACCCATCTGTACTGGTCAAAACGATAATCATGCTCATGCTCAGGAACAGGGGAAGAGGAACAGTACACAAACACCTCCCCTCCCTTTGGCAGCACAGGTGGTAATGAAATAATTTTGCTTTCATGTATGTTTTCTCTCCTGAGAATTGCTAGCACTTCTTCCATTGGAAGATCACTTGTCCGACCAGTCATATATGGGCTGTTGCATGAATCCATACCTGTATCATGGCAATCTCTCATCTCTGTACTTGTTGTTGGCTTGCTCTCACGGTGATAAAAAAGGCCAAACACTGATGTTAGGGGTTGAAGGAGGTTGAGAAGAGTAAGATCAGCTGCTCTGCTATGAAATAGAAACTGAAAGCAAGCCTCCAAAGTTTCTATTAAGTCTCATGCTGGCTTCCAGAAACTGTTAAGATGAAGATTGACTCCAGCCAATAGGGGGAGTAGCACTATGAAGTCAAAGGTCTGAGTCTGTCTTTCCACCTATCTATAAGCACCTATCTTTAAGACAGTTGTTAGCATATACTCTTTTGTGGGATGGTGTAAAAGCCAGAATGGAACGGGCTGGAACGACCTCTTTATATTAAAAAAAACCATGCCAGAAAAAGTGGCATGTGTTAGAAACACTTGAGAACAATATTTTAGGACTAAAACCATTGCAATATTATATTGCTATTAACCCCATAACTCCCAAAACAACATCCAGAACAGAATGGATGGCCCGGAACAGCCACTTCCGAATGACTGAAACCAACCAAAATCAACTGTTACATATTACTAGGTGGGACAGATACAATACACCACAAAACAGCCACAAAAACCATGTTCCGGTGCCCGTTCTGGTCCATAGTCCATATTGCGCAAAACAGGCCAGAACGGCATCTTCCAAGTGAGGTAAGTCAAATGAATTCAACAGTCACATGTTACTCAGTTGGACAGAAAATAATAATAATAATAATAATAATTTTATTTCTTACCTGCCTCTCCATCTAGATTGAGGCAGGAAACAACAGTAAATATAAAATATGATAAAATACATAAAACTGATTGAAAACATGGCACACATTATTAAAATAGCAATAAAACTTCATAAAAAAACATCCTAAAATCATTCTAAAATTCCACTGGATATGCCTGCCAGAAGAGACCAGTCTTTATAGCTTTCATAAGTTCTAAAAGACTGTTAAGTTGACAAGTCTCCTGCAGCAGGTCATTCCTCAGTCTGGGAGCAGCAGAAGAAAAGGTCCCCTGGGTAACGGCTGTCAGCCTAGTGTTGCATAAATTATGCTGTTCCCAAGTGTGCCAAAGTCCAGATATGAAACACTTGACAAAAGACCTCCTGAAGCTTTGGAAACTAATTTATTATTCTGCGCAGAATAGGTGACCTCCGGACGCTAACGCTGCTTTCCAGAGTCACACCACACCAAGGTTCAAACAATGCTCTTATACTCCAAAAGTTACACGGCATCAGCCCTCATCCCATTGATTTATAGCCCTAGTGACATCATTTGGCCAACTCTATTTTACTCTCGAGTAGTCCTGAGTAGTGCCAAATGTGGCGTTGCATTGCCATGTGCTATTTTACTTGTACCCAGAGATGCTTTGCAACATCCCTCTACTTCTATCATTCCCTTATACGGGCACCGGAACATGGTTTTTGTGGCTGTTTTGTGGTGTATTGTATCTGTCCCACCTAGTAATGTGTAACAGTTGATTTTGGTTGGTTTCAGTCATTCAGAAGTGGCCATTCCGGGCCATCCATTCTGTTCCAGATGTTGTTCTGGGAGTTATAAGGTTAATAATAATATAATATTGCAATGGTGTCAGTCCTAACATATTGTTCTCAAGTGTTTCTAACACATGCCACTGTTTTTGATGTGGCTTTTTTAATATTAAGGGGTCGTTCCAGCCTGTTCCGTTCCATTCCTGCTTTTACACCATTCCCCGTTTCTCTATGGGAAAGTGCTATGCAATGAATCCCTATGGGCAAGTATGCTTTCTCAATGGGCAAGTGTAATGCAATGAATCCCTATGGGAAAGTGCTATGCAATGAATCCCTATGGGCAAGTATGGTTTCTCTACGGGCAAGTACTGTCCAATGAATCCCTATGGGCAAGTATGGTTTCTCTATGGGAAAGTGCTATGCAATGAATCCCTATGGGCAAGTATGGTTTCTCAATGGGAAAGTGCAATGCAATGAATCCCTATGGGCAAGTATGCTTTCTCAATGGGCAAGTGCTATGCAATGAATCCCTATGGGCAAGTACTGTCCAATGAATCCCTATGGGCAAGTATGGTTTCTCTATGGGAAAGTGCTATGCAATGAATCCCTATGGGCAAGTACTGTACAATGAATCCCTATGGGCAAGTATGGTTTCTCTATGGGAAAGTGCTATGCAATGAATCCCTATGGGCAAGTATGCTTTCTCAATGGGCAAGTGTAATGCAATGAATCCCTATGGGCAAGTGCTATGCAATGAATCCCTATGGGAAAGTGCTATGCAATGAATCCCTATGGGCAACTACTGTCCAATGAATCCCTATGGGCAAGTATGCTTTCTCAATGGGAAAGTGCAATGCAATGAATCCCTATGGGCAAGTACTGTCCAATGAATCCCTATGGGCAAGTATGGTTTTTCAATGGGCAAGTGCAATGCAATGAATCCCTATGGGCAAGTACTGTACAATGAATCCCTATGGGCAAGTACTGTCCAATGAATCCCTATGGGCAAGTATGGTTTCTCTATGGGAAAGTGCTATGCAATGAATCCCTATGGGCAAGTATGGTTTTTCAATGGGAAAGTGCTATGCAATGAATTCCTATGGGCAAGTACTGTACAATGAATCCCTATGGGCAAGTACTGTCCAATGAATCCCTATGGGCAAGTATGGTTTCTCTATGGGAAAGTGCTATGCAATGAATCCCTATGGGCAAGTACTGTCCAATGAATCCCTATGGGCAAGTACTGTCCAATGAATCCCTATGGGCAAGTGCTATGCAATGAATCCCTATGGGCAAGTATGGTTTCTCTATGGGCAAGTACTGTCCAATGAATCCCTATGGGCAAGTGCTATGCAATGAATCCCTATGGGCAAGTATGGTTTCTCTATGGGAAAGTGCAATGCAATGAATCCCTATGGGCAAGTGCTATGCAATGAATCCCTATGGGCAAGTGCTATGCAATGGATCCCTATGGGCAAGTATGGTTTCTCTATGGGCAGGTATGGTTTCTCTATGGGCAAGTACTGTCCAATGAATCCCTATGGGCAAGTATGCTTTCTCAATGGGCAAGTGCAATGCAATGAATCCCTATGGGCAAGTACTGTCCAATGAATCCCTATGGGAAAGTGCTATGCAATGAATCCCTATGGGCAAGTATGCTTTCTCAATGGGCAAGTGTAATGCAATGAATCCCTATGGGCAAGTGCTATGCAATGAATCCCTATGGGAAAGTGCTATGCAATGAATCCCTATGGGCAACTACTGTCCAATGAATCCCTATGGGCAAGTATGCTTTCTCAATGGGAAAGTGCAATGCAATGAATCCCTATGGGCAAGTACTGTCCAATGAATCCCTATGGGCAAGTATGGTTTTTCAATGGGCAAGTGCAATGCAATGAATCCCTATGGGCAAGTACTGTACAATGAATCCCTATGGGCAAGTACTGTCCAATGAATCCCTATGGGCAAGTATGGTTTCTCTATGGGAAAGTGCTATGCAATGAATCCCTATGGGCAAGTATGGTTTTTCAATGGGAAAGTGCTATGCAATGAATTCCTATGGGCAAGTACTGTACAATGAATCCCTATGGGCAAGTACTGTCCAATGAATCCCTATGGGCAAGTATGGTTTCTCTATGGGAAAGTGCTATGCAATGAATCCCTATGGGCAAGTGCTATGCAATGAATCCCTATGGGCAAGTATGGTTTCTCTATGGGAAAGTGCAATGCAATGAATCCCTATGGGCAAGTATGGTTTTTCAATGGGAAAGTGCAATGCAATGAATCCCTATGGGCAAGTACTGTACAATGAATCCCTATGGGCAAGTACTGTCCAATGAATCCCTATGGGCAAGTATGGTTTCTCTATGGGAAAGTGCTATGCAATGAATCCCTATGGGCAAGTATGGTTTTTCAATGGGAAAGTGCTATGCAATGAATTCCTATGGGCAAGTACTGTACAATGAATCCCTATGGGCAAGTATGGTTTCTCTATGGGAAAGTGCTATGCAATGAATCCCTATGGGCAAGTATGCTTTCTCAATGGGCAAGTGTAATGCAATGAATCCCTATGGGCAAGTGCTATGCAATGAATCCCTATGGGAAAGTGCTATGCAATGAATCCCTATGGGCAACTACTGTCCAATGAATCCCTATGGGCAAGTATGCTTTCTCAATGGGAAAGTGCAATGCAATGAATCCCTATGGGCAAGTACTGTCCAATGAATCCCTATGGGCAAGTATGGTTTTTCAATGGGCAAGTGCAATGCAATGAATCCCTATGGGCAAGTACTGTACAATGAATCCCTATGGGCAAGTACTGTCCAATGAATCCCTATGGGCAAGTATGGTTTCTCTATGGGAAAGTGCTATGCAATGAATCCCTATGGGCAAGTATGGTTTTTCAATGGGAAAGTGCTATGCAATGAATTCCTATGGGCAAGTACTGTACAATGAATCCCTATGGGCAAGTACTGTCCAATGAATCCCTATGGGCAAGTATGGTTTCTCTATGGGAAAGTGCTATGCAATGAATCCCTATGGGCAAGTACTGTCCAATGAATCCCTATGGGCAAGTACTGTCCAATGAATCCCTATGGGCAAGTGCTATGCAATGAATCCCTATGGGCAAGTATGGTTTCTCTATGGGCAAGTACTGTCCAATGAATCCCTATGGGCAAGTGCTATGCAATGAATCCCTATGGGCAAGTATGGTTTCTCTATGGGAAAGTGCAATGCAATGAATCCCTATGGGCAAGTGCTATGCAATGAATCCCTATGGGCAAGTGCTATGCAATGGATCCCTATGGGCAAGTATGGTTTCTCTATGGGCAGGTATGGTTTCTCTATGGGCAAGTACTGTCCAATGAATCCCTATGGGCAAGTATGCTTTCTCAATGGGCAAGTGCAATGCAATGAATCCCTATGGGCAAGTACTGTCCAATGAATCCCTATGGGAAAGTGCTATGCAATGAATCCCTATGGGCAAGTATGCTTTCTCAATGGGCAAGTGTAATGCAATGAATCCCTATGGGCAAGTGCTATGCAATGAATCCCTATGGGAAAGTGCTATGCAATGAATCCCTATGGGCAACTACTGTCCAATGAATCCCTATGGGCAAGTATGCTTTCTCAATGGGAAAGTGCAATGCAATGAATCCCTATGGGCAAGTACTGTCCAATGAATCCCTATGGGCAAGTATGGTTTTTCAATGGGCAAGTGCAATGCAATGAATCCCTATGGGCAAGTACTGTACAATGAATCCCTATGGGCAAGTACTGTCCAATGAATCCCTATGGGCAAGTATGGTTTCTCTATGGGAAAGTGCTATGCAATGAATCCCTATGGGCAAGTATGGTTTTTCAATGGGAAAGTGCTATGCAATGAATTCCTATGGGCAAGTACTGTACAATGAATCCCTATGGGCAAGTACTGTCCAATGAATCCCTATGGGCAAGTATGGTTTCTCTATGGGAAAGTGCTATGCAATGAATCCCTATGGGCAAGTACTGTCCAATGAATCCCTATGGGCAAGTACTGTCCAATGAATCCCTATGGGCAAGTGCTATGCAATGAATCCCTATGGGCAAGTATGGTTTCTCTATGGGCAAGTACTGTCCAATGAATCCCTATGGGCAAGTATGGTTTTTCAATGGGAAAGTGCAATGCAATGAATCCCTATGGGCAAGTACTGTACAATGAATCCCTATGGGCAAGTACTGTCCAATGAATCCCTATGGGCAAGTATGGTTTCTCTATGGGAAAGTGCTATGCAATGAATCCCTATGGGCAAGTGCTATGCAATGAATCCCTATGGGCAAGTATGGTTTCTCTATGGGAAAGTGCAATGCAATGAATCCCTATGGGCAAGTATGGTTTTTCAATGGGAAAGTGCAATGCAATGAATCCCTATGGGCAAGTACTGTACAATGAATCCCTATGGGCAAGTACTGTCCAATGAATCCCTATGGGCAAGTATGGTTTCTCTATGGGAAAGTGCTATGCAATGAATCCCTATGGGCAAGTATGGTTTTTCAATGGGAAAGTGCTATGCAATGAATTCCTATGGGCAAGTACTGTACAATGAATCCCTATGGGCAAGTATGGTTTCTCTATGGGAAAGTGCTATGCAATGAATCCCTATGGGCAAGTATGCTTTCTCAATGGGCAAGTGTAATGCAATGAATCCCTATGGGCAAGTGCTATGCAATGAATCCCTATGGGAAAGTGCTATGCAATGAATCCCTATGGGCAACTACTGTCCAATGAATCCCTATGGGCAAGTATGCTTTCTCAATGGGAAAGTGCAATGCAATGAATCCCTATGGGCAAGTACTGTCCAATGAATCCCTATGGGCAAGTATGGTTTTTCAATGGGCAAGTGCAATGCAATGAATCCCTATGGGCAAGTACTGTACAATGAATCCCTATGGGCAAGTACTGTCCAATGAATCCCTATGGGCAAGTATGGTTTCTCTATGGGAAAGTGCTATGCAATGAATCCCTATGGGCAAGTATGGTTTTTCAATGGGAAAGTGCTATGCAATGAATTCCTATGGGCAAGTACTGTACAATGAATCCCTATGGGCAAGTACTGTCCAATGAATCCCTATGGGCAAGTATGGTTTCTCTATGGGAAAGTGCTATGCAATGAATCCCTATGGGCAAGTGCTATGCAATGAATCCCTATGGGCAAGTATGGTTTCTCTATGGGAAAGTGCAATGCAATGAATCCCTATGGGCAAGTATGGTTTTTCAATGGGAAAGTGCAATGCAATGAATCCCTATGGGCAAGTACTGTACAATGAATCCCTATGGGCAAGTACTGTCCAATGAATCCCTATGGGCAAGTATGGTTTCTCTATGGGAAAGTGCTATGCAATGAATCCCTATGGGCAAGTATGGTTTTTCAATGGGAAAGTGCTATGCAATGAATTCCTATGGGCAAGTACTGTACAATGAATCCCTATGGGCAAGTATGGTTTCTCTATGGGAAAGTGCTATGCAATGAATCCCTATGGGCAAGTATGCTTTCTCAATGGGCAAGTGTAATGCAATGAATCCCTATGGGCAAGTGCTATGCAATGAATCCCTATGGGAAAGTGCTATGCAATGAATCCCTATGGGCAACTACTGTCCAATGAATCCCTATGGGCAAGTATGCTTTCTCAATGGGAAAGTGCAATGCAATGAATCCCTATGGGCAAGTACTGTCCAATGAATCCCTATGGGCAAGTATGGTTTTTCAATGGGCAAGTGCAATGCAATGAATCCCTATGGGCAAGTACTGTACAATGAATCCCTATGGGCAAGTACTGTCCAATGAATCCCTATGGGCAAGTATGGTTTCTCTATGGGAAAGTGCTATGCAATGAATCCCTATGGGCAAGTATGGTTTTTCAATGGGAAAGTGCTATGCAATGAATTCCTATGGGCAAGTACTGTACAATGAATCCCTATGGGCAAGTACTGTCCAATGAATCCCTATGGGCAAGTATGGTTTCTCTATGGGAAAGTGCTATGCAATGAATCCCTATGGGCAAGTACTGTCCAATGAATCCCTATGGGCAAGTACTGTCCAATGAATCCCTATGGGCAAGTGCTATGCAATGAATCCCTATGGGCAAGTATGGTTTCTCTATGGGCAAGTACTGTCCAATGAATCCCTATGGGCAAGTGCAATGCAATGAATCCCTATGGGCAAGTATGGTTTCTCAATGGGAAAGTGCAATGCAATGAATCCCTATGGGCAAGTATGGTTTCTCTATGGGAAAGTGCAATGCAATGAATCCCTATGGGCAAGTGCTATGCAATGAATCCCTATGGGCAAGTGCTATGCAATGGATCCCTATGGGCAAGTATGGTTTCTCTATGGGCAGGTATGGTTTCTCTATGGGCAAGTACTGTCCAATGAATCCCTATGGGCAAGTATGCTTTCTCAATGGGCAAGTGCAATGCAATGAATCCCTATGGGCAAGTACTGTCCAATGAATCCCTATGGGAAAGTGCAATGCAATGAATCCCTATGGGCAAGTATGGTTTCTCTATGGGAAAGTGCTATGCAATGAATCCCTATGGGCAAGTATGGTTTTTCAATGGGAAAGTGCTATGCAATGAATTCCTATGGGCAAGTACTGTACAATGAATCCCTATGGGCAAGTATGGTTTCTCTATGGGAAAGTGCTATGCAATGAATCCCTATGGGCAAGTATGCTTTCTCAATGGGCAAGTGTAATGCAATGAATCCCTATGGGCAAGTGCTATGCAATGAATCCCTATGGGAAAGTGCTATGCAATGAATCCCTATGGGCAACTACTGTCCAATGAATCCCTATGGGCAAGTATGCTTTCTCAATGGGAAAGTGCAATGCAATGAATCCCTATGGGCAAGTACTGTCCAATGAATCCCTATGGGCAAGTATGGTTTTTCAATGGGCAAGTGCAATGCAATGAATCCCTATGGGCAAGTACTGTACAATGAATCCCTATGGGCAAGTACTGTCCAATGAATCCCTATGGGCAAGTATGGTTTCTCTATGGGAAAGTGCTATGCAATGAATCCCTATGGGCAAGTATGGTTTTTCAATGGGAAAGTGCTATGCAATGAATTCCTATGGGCAAGTACTGTACAATGAATCCCTATGGGCAAGTACTGTCCAATGAATCCCTATGGGCAAGTATGGTTTCTCTATGGGAAAGTGCTATGCAATGAATCCCTATGGGCAAGTACTGTCCAATGAATCCCTATGGGCAAGTACTGTCCAATGAATCCCTATGGGCAAGTGCTATGCAATGAATCCCTATGGGCAAGTATGGTTTCTCTATGGGCAAGTACTGTCCAATGAATCCCTATGGGCAAGTGCAATGCAATGAATCCCTATGGGCAAGTATGGTTTCTCAATGGGAAAGTGCAATGCAATGAATCCCTATGGGCAAGTATGGTTTCTCTATGGGAAAGTGCAATGCAATGAATCCCTATGGGCAAGTGCTATGCAATGAATCCCTATGGGCAAGTGCTATGCAATGGATCCCTATGGGCAAGTATGGTTTCTCTATGGGCAGGTATGGTTTCTCTATGGGCAAGTACTGTCCTTTGTTTTAGTACGTCCCGGGAAAAGCCCATCTTGGAAGACTACTGAAAAAGAGAAGTCCTAAATTGGAGCCAGAAAGTATCATATTGGCAGGGTGTGATCCGAGCAATGCACCTTTGCCAGAAATCCTAGGGTTTTGTTTTTTTTAATAGTTAACCTTAAAACAGCATCTGCTAAGAATTTTAATGCCAGTAAAAAATCATTAAGAATACAAGAGATAGAGGCATATGTGTACAGATACTGGCTTGGATCTGAGCCTCTCCAAAACAGAAGTTCACTTCATGCAACAGGCTTTCTCCATCTTCTCCTGAACCCCCTGTGTGAAGAAAACGGGGCCTGTTGCCTCGGTCTCCCTTGCAAGGCTTTCATGAGCCTGGAGCTGGTTTGCACGTTCACAAACACCACCGGGCCCCTTGTTATGGCACACAGGTCGCATTCGGATGATATATTAGGCAACGGAGGGGGAAATAGCACACTCACCATGATTTTCCACATGTTGCCCCTCCCCCTGCCGCGCGGCTGAAAGTCCCAACGTCCTTCTGGACTGCTGGTGGTCCTCCCGGATGTATCCCATCATGCATTTCAAGTTCTGCCGGCTGTACAGGAGCGGCCACTCCTGCCAGAGAACTCTATGACCTGCTGGAATAGTACTCAACAAGGGGGATTCAGCAATGGGACCTGTCACATGACATGTTAATCAACAGGCGTCCAGATAAGCAACAGAGGAGCCGTTATTTCCCCATTGTTTAAACTGAGAAAATAATGTACTGTGAATTGTGTGTCCATTGTGTGTTGCCCAACGCACAACACAATAATCAACACAATGGACGGTTGCCTCTTCTCCTCCCCTCCCCCCCCCCCCCCCCGGTTGATTATCGTGTTGTCCGAACCAGGCCACAGTTGGAGCCTGGCCTGGGATTCAAGGCTGTGTAACAGCCTCAGCTAATTGGGAAGATTGATTGCAGCTGTTCTGGTGGGAACCGTGCCCTGGTTGGAAGCGGGGACCAAGAGGAGCAGCCTGGACCATGATTGGTGGGGCCTGATCAGCCGACCCAACTGTGCCTGGTGGTGTAGTGAGAAGAGTTATTGGCAGCATTCGGACGACACTTTAGACAACGGAGGGGGGGAAGAGGCAACCGTCATTGTGTCTGTGTCGTGTGTCAGGGTTTATCAGAGCCCCGTTGCTTATTATGAGGCCGGGACTTTCAGCCACGCAACAGGGGGAGGGGCAACGTGTCACGTGTCGAGCACTGCAAAAATAACATACCATCAGTTGCCTCATCCCCCCACCCCTCCGTTGCCTAAAATATCGTCCGAATGCTGCCATTGTCTCCCTGGAGGTCCTCAAGGCATGGAGGACGTATGCTTGGCTAGCTGAAGCAGGAGGCCTCTATTTCATTTTTATTTATTTTATTTTTATTTATTCCATTTATATACCGCCCCATAGCCGAAGGCCCTCCCACAAATGGCGTTCCCGTTTGCATGGTAAAGTTTTGACTACTTGTTGAAAGTTTTTCCTTGAACTGAACGTTTCGGTGGTCTCTCCCGTTTCGGTGGTCTCTCCTCTGTGTGGCATTTTAGATGCGATATGAAGCCTGAACTATTAATAAAGTCTTTCCCGCAATCCATGCATTTATACGGTTTCTCCCCTGTGTGGATTCTCTGATGGACGGGAAGGGCTGACTTGTACCGGAAACGTTTCCCGCAATCCCAGCACTGGTATGGCTTCTCCCCTGTGTGGATTCTTTGGTGGGACTTAAGCGATCTGAGTTCAATGAAGCTTTTCATACACTCGGAGCATTTATGTAGACTCTCTCCGCTGCTGTGAATCCTCTGATGTTTCAGAAGGTATGAAGGATTGGTATAACATTTCCCACATTCTGAACAACTGTAGGGTCCCAGGTGGAATTTTTCATGCTCAATCCACTTTCCTCTCTGTCTGAAACACTTCCCGCACTGAGAGCATTTATACGGTTTCTCTCCAGTATGGAGCCTCTCGTGTTGAATGAGGCTTGATTTTTGGTTGAATCTTTGTTTGCACTCTGAACAGGTATGGGGCTTCTCTCCCGTGTGGATCATGTCATGTCGAATAAGTTTATGTTTGGTTATAAAGCCTTTCCCACATTCTAGGCAACTGTATGGCTTCTCTCCGGTGTGACATCTCTCGTGTATTACCAACGCTGATCTACGATCAAAGCTTTTCCCACAGTGTGAACATCTATGTGGTTTCTCGCCTGTGTGTTTTCTTCTATGTCGTTCAAGGGCTGAGCTTTGGCTGAAACTTTTCTCACAGTCTGAACATTTGTATTTATGCATATTCTGATGTTGAATAAAGGTGGATCTGTACTTTAAAAATTTCCCGCACTCCTGGCATTGATATAGTTCCTCTTCCTTATGGCTTCTCCTATGAACGTTAAGGCCGGAATGACTCCTGAAGCTTTTCCCACACTCGGCACACTGATAAGGTTTTTCACCTGTGTGGATTCTCTCATGAAGTTTAAGGTCTGAAATGGTTCTGAAGCTTTTCCCACAATCCGAACACTGATGTGGTTTCTCACCGCTGTGAATTTTCTTGTGCCTGCTCAAATTTGACTGATAATTGAAGCTTCTCCCACAATCTGGGCATTCATATGGTTTCTCTCCTGTATGGATTCTCTCATGAACATTAAGATGCTCTCTCTCTCTGAAGCATTTCCCACAATATATGCATTTAAACAGCTTCTCTCCTGAATGGATTCTCTTGTGTCTAATAAAATGGTTTTTCGAACTGAATGTTTTTCCACAATCTGAACATGGATCTGATTTCTCCCCCCAGTGGATCATTTCATGTTTAATGAGATCTGATCTGCGATGGAAGGTTTTCTGACAAAGGGCACAGGACTTCTTTGTCGTGTGGGATCTCAAGTGACTAAAAAGGGAAATTTTGCGATTGAAGATTCTCCCACAGTGGGAACACTTCAATGGCTGTGCTCCTGAATGGTCAGTCTTTCCAGTTTCAGAGGTAGAGCTTCCTAGTTGTCCTGTAGTTGTCTCTTGTGTTGTTTCACTGGGACCATTGCTGCTTTCCTCAGAAGCACTTTTCTTCTGAGGGCGCTTTCTTTGGCTCTTCTCTTCTCTGTACAGTATCCCCGAGCTTTCTCCTTTCTCAGTAGGGCGAGAAGCATTCTCTTTGGGCCTTCGCAAGATTGTTTCTTTTGGTGTTACCGATAGAGAACTTTCTGTCTGATGAGATCTCTTTTCCTTCCTCACCTGCTCCTCATCTGCTCAAACAATACAAAACAGGAAAATCAAGACACACCTCACAGTTCCTTCCTTCCCTTGAGAACATAGGAGTTAAGTTAGAATGGTTTGTTTTGATGAATTTTAAAATTGTATATCCCACCCTTAACTATGAATAATCTCAAGATGGCTAGCAGGAGCAGTCAAAGTTAAAAACAGCAGAAATTAAACAGAACAGCAGATTTAACACTATTTAGCCAACATTAAAAAAATGCCTTGGAAAACGAAAAAGGTTCTTTGCCTGGTGCAGAAAGAACGTAAGAGTAAGCAAAGCAGAATCTCACTTGGGAGAGCTTTCCTTAATGGGGAATCCCCAAATGAGTAGCCTTTCTTGCTGGTCACCACCCACCAAAGTTCAGAAGACTGGAGATACACGGAGTATGGCTTCTATGGTGATCTTATTGTGTAAGGTACTGCGGCAAGGTGGTGATTCTTACAGTACATGTGTCATGGGCCATATAGAGCTTCAAACGAAATACCCATTTGAATTGTGCTCAGAAACAGACCAGCAGGCAGCAAAGTTGTTTCAGGACTTACAAGATCTGTTCCTATGCACATCCCCTGTTAGCAGTCGAACAATAATATTATTAACTAAGAGAGCAATCCTATGGCCCATAGACAGCTTCTAGAGGGAGCATTGGATTGTTTGGTTTCCTGGCTTGAGGTTGGAGACAGGACTCTGACCTCAGAGCCAGGAAACTGCACTCCCCTCCCCTACGAACCTCCATGGAGCGAACTGCACTAGCCTACCTCTCTGTGGTTGGAAAATGGAGCACAGGGATGGGGGAAAGGCGATGGCCCCGGGGGAAGACCGGAGGAGACTGGGGCAACAGCGGTACTCCATTTCCTATGGCTCTCCCAGCCTCCTTCCCTCTCTGTCGGAAGTGCCTTCTGAGAAAGTGCCTTCTCCCTTACCAACCTGCCTGACCTCTGAGATCATGTTCCTGATGTTTCCACATGGACCTATAGCCCGATTAGAGTCCACCAGGAGAAGAGCTTTCAGTGTGGTGGCCCCCCTTCTTATGGAACTCCCTGCCATTGGAGGTCAGGCAGGTGCCAACGTTGTATTGCTTTTGGCGCCTTCTGAAAACTTCATTGTTCCAAGAAGCTTTCCCAGAATGACGGGCTATGATTCAATCTGTACCTGTTCTTTTAAAGTGTAATTTTTAATGATGTTTTTATTCTTTTATCCCATTTGTTTACCGCTCCGAAATCCTTGGATAGGGAGCAGTATATACATACATAAATAAATAAATTTTAAATTTTTTTTTTTAAAAAAGTGCTATTGCTAGATGGGCAAAATTGCCTGTCTAGCAGAAATGCAGGGCAGCTGGAGCACGGAGGTGAAGTTCACCTGTGCTGCCGTCCCACCCTGCACTGGATACTCAGTTGCCTCCGGTTTCGGTGGCTGCCGACTTTCCACATATAGGATTGCGTCCTAACTAAAGTTCCTGCGAAATGTTCAAAGGCTGCCCCACACAGAACAACACATAGCGATCAAGTCTGAATGTTCCCAGGCCATGGAGAAGTACTATCTCTGCCCAGTAGGGGGTCACAGCTGATATACCAGTTTCAGGTGATGGAAGAGGAAATTGGCCACACAAGCCACAAGGGCCTCCAGTGTAGAGCTAGATCAAATCAGCACTTCCAAACTGGAGGCCTGATCCTTAAGGGACAGTGCAACGTGACTGAGAACAGGCATAGCACCAACTTCCAGGTCAAACAACACGCCAACGGTACCATCTGTCAAGGTAGTCCTTCGCTGCCACCACCTTCTCAGAGGCTCCTGGCTCCCAAGCCTCTAGAGAAGGGCACCAGAACCCTGGTACTCAGTCTCTGGATTTAGCACTAGACCCAAGGTGCAAGGAAATAGCAGCAAACATATAAATGAGGTAGAAGAATTTTATTAAACTAAGGGCGGGAACATATATGGGAAGAACAGGCATGCATAACATAAAACCCAGTAACCCTGAAACACAATAAAACCTAACTGCAACTACTTACTCCTAAGTAGTGCCTGCCGTTGAAAAGAACGCAACACGACTACCTCCACATACACCTTGAGGAGGGGCAAGACAAGACCCAAAGGGGAATTTTTCCTTTATACTTTCTACTCTCTGAATCTTCCCCCCACCCCAACTCCCTCCTCTCCTTGGCGCCCTGAGTGCCTGGCTTCATACCTTCCCAGCTGCAGAAACCTCCTTCCTGCCAGGCTGGTAGTTTACGACCTTGGACTGAGAAGGCCAGTCCTTCCTGGCGCCAAGGCCTTTTGGATCTTGTCCGCCTCCCTTCCCCAGGTGGCCTGTTGTAAATCCATCGGCTGGGGCCCCTTTTACTTAAAATACGTGCATTTAAAAGTATCATGCTAAAACTACTTCCCCCCCTTACTACATAACCCATACTACTTCTCTACCCAGTGCAGTCTATCTGACCTCCTTCACACCATCGTCTTGTCTGGATTGCACTCTATCAGCTGTATGTTGTCTGGTCAATTTGACACATAAAACAACTCCCACCATGTAGCTCTAACCTTCTCCCACCTGCCACAACATCAAAAACATAATAACTGGAGTTCCCTACCTGCGTGAAATGATGTTGAATGAGAGAGGGATGGTTTGCAGGTTGAACTCTTCGCCAGTGATTTTTTGAGAGCTGGCGCATCCAATCTCTCAGCAGAAGTGCTGCCCGATTGGAACTCCCTTTCTCCTAATTCTTGCTGATCCAGTACCTGTAACGCTTCCCCGTTTTCCAGCTGGGAAATCAGCTCAGGCTTTGGAACAGGAGATCCTGGTTGGGGAGGAGAGAATCTGCTTTTAACTTAAGATGATTTGGGTGAGAAATTAATTTGCTAGCTTTGCTGCTAGTGAAATTTGAATAAATCCTAGGAATTATTTCTACAGTTGCATGTTTGGATTTATTGTGGCTTATGTTTTTATTGCTTTCAATATTTTAACTGTTTTGTGTATTTATTGCTGTAAACTGCCTTGTGAAGGCTTCGGCCCTGAAAAATCAACGTCTGCATATTTTATGCAGATGTTTTTGTTCTGGGCTTCACGTTTTTTAAGTGCCTAGAAACACCCATCTGTTTGAACTGGCTGGGGAGGGGGGGAGGGGGAAAGGGAGGGAGGGCCCAGTGCTTAATCGATCCTCCCATCCCAGGACATTTTAGGGCACTGGTGAGATGTCTTTTAGGCACAGACTTGAGGAGAAAAAACTAAGGCACTAGACTAGGGGTAGGGAGCTTTTCAGATGTTTTAGACTACAACTCCCAGGCTTCCCAGCCATCATGGCCGATGGCTGAAGATTATGGGAGTTGCAGTCTAAAACATCTGCACTAGATGGCCGGAGTGGGTTTATAGAGTGTTTGCCTGCATGGTTCTCCTTCATTGCTTCTCAACAATTCTTATTGCTGCCCCCCTTTGGGGAAAAGAGATGCAGAGGTCGACTAGCATATGGGCAAAAGAAGGCCCTTACTAGATCAGATGAAATGCCCATAAAGTCCAGCATCCTGTTTCCCAGAGTGAGTAAGTTAGGCTAAGAAAACTAGTGCAAAGTCAGGATCTGGGTCTCTCCAATCCCTAGTCTTACATCCTACTAAATCCTTAGTCATGGCTCTGGAAATATTAGTCCTGGATTAAAGAATTTGAAACACCACTAAACTGAATGGGCAATATTCCCCCAGCCCTATGACATATCGGCTCAGTTCACACAACACGTTTCTCCATGCAGTGGGAAAGCTCCACCCAACAGTTGAGTTTGCAGGGGGTACTCATCACACAACATGTTTTAACTCCACCGTTGTGTGACTGTGAGCTCCTGTGGAGCTGAGTAAAAGTCAACGCGGAGTTTAATTTACAGTTCCTCTGCCCTCTTTCCTCCCCCCCGGGTCCTACTGATGGTATCCCATCAACCACTGCTGGAAAAAAACAAACCCTGTGGCTCTCCTAGAGTGGCACTCGCTCCTTTCGCCGCTCTTACCAGGGAACTCTGTAGACCGTGAGAAAAGTCCACTCGAGGCAACGGGAAACTCCATGGAGCTCTCCACACAATGCGCAACACAACGAGGGTGCAGAATTCTCCTCTGCACAGCGTGGATATTCATCATGGAGTGTTTTCCCCCCCCCCAACCCCTCCCCGCCACCTTGGGGTGGAGTTTTCCCGCCAGATGTTTCTCAATGGTGGTGCAACAACTCCACCATAGAGTTCTAAGACCACCATTGAGAAACGTATTGTCCTAATTTCTTCAAGCCTACCACAGAGAGAGCAGGAGCCTACTATGGATTTTACCCCAGGCAGGAATAGTAGAAGCCCCAGTTTTGCTAGACACTGCCATATATCACTTTCTCTGGAAGCGACTGCTGTGGCTCGGAAGGCAAATGTAGCCACTGCTAGATTGTGCAATCAACTCTGTAGGATTAAAAGAACCTAAAAAGGAAAGGCCTCCTTACCCAGGGAAGCCACATTCCCATAATTCTCCTGCATGACCTCCCGGTATAAAGCCCTTTGAACTGGATCTAGCAGAGCCCACTCAGATTCTGTGAAATACACGGCCACGTCCTCAAAGTTCGCAGGGTCCTGAAAGAGGAAAAGATTTCCAAATTAGCCCCATCTAGAAAAATCCCAGAAGCCACATTCATAAAAGAGAACTCTTTGCTTTGAATTCAGCAGCCTTACTAAAAGAGAGATAATATAAGCATACACAACTACATGAAGAAAGACGGCTAGGGCCATTACAGTACTATCCCGCTTTCTCGGCCTATCGTTGTTGGAGGTTTCAGTCAGAGCCTGGTTTACATGTGGCAACTTTTTAAATTTGTTAAGTGCAGGCCCAGCACCAGCACACAACACCCTCAAGAAAATGCCACTGCTATGGTGTTGGAACTGATCCATCCCACTTTTTTTGCTGAAAGTTATCAAGAACACCATGCCTGCACATCTGAATTCACCTCCACTGTCATTTTAATTTCCCTCACAATGCAGTGCTGCATGCAACTCCAGCCATGTGGGCCTACCTTCCTGTGAAAGCCTATATTATATTTCATCATGTTGAATTTTAGGGTTTTAATTTCTGTGAACCACTCAGAGAGCTTTGGCTACTGGGCAATATTGAAATATAATTAATAAATAAATAAATGTAATAAATAAAAGTTCTTGCTGAACTGCCCACCATCACCTAACACTTGGAGTGAGTCACTGACAAGTGTGAGGTGTCGTGAGTTCTTTCTGCCCTTCCTCTCCCCCCAGTTACCTGAGTTGGATCTGCTGCAGCCCTTTGTCTCCTAATGAAAGCACGAAAGGATCTTGTGACAATGTGGGACGTCATTCTGCAATCTGTGAAGAGATAAGTTGAGGGGTGGGTGGGGAAAGTATTGTCACACTTCAAACCTTTGATCATATTCACAGTCCCCACTCAGACTATGAAGCTCACTGGGTGGCCATGGCCCAGTCACCATCACTCACTTCTCTACTTCACAGGGTTGTTGTGAAGGTATGTGTGAAATCCTATATGCTGTCTTTAGCTCCTTGGAGGAAAAGCAAGAGAAGTTTAACAAACCAACCAGTGACTGGAAACTGGAATTGGCCACAGTAGCGCATGCACTAGTAACTTCCCAAGTAGACTACTGCAATGCACTCTATGTGGGGCTGCTCTTGAAGACTCAGAAGTTGGAACTAGTGCAAAATGCAGCAGCTAGAATGCAGACTGGAACATCACGTAGAGACAATATAACACCAGCCTTAAAGGAATTGTACTGGCTGCCTATATGCTTCCAGTCGAATTCAAGGTGTTGTCAGTAACATTTAAAACTCTAAACGGCTTGGGACCTCGATACTTGGGAGAGCGCCTCTCCTTATATATGCCTGCCTGAGATTTGAGATCTGTTGGAGAAGCCCTCCTGTGCATCCCACTAGTGCAAGACATACATTATGAGGGGACATAGGAGAGGACCTTCTCTGTAGTGGCACCCCAGTTGTGGAATGTCCTCCCCTTGGAGACCTGATTGGCGCAGATGCTGGCTTTGTTTCGGCGTCAAGTTAGAACGTGGCTTTTCATCAAAGCCTTTGAGGGCTAAATTTTTCTAAAGTTACACATATTTGTAATTGTTTCTACTATTTTAATTTTTTTGCTGATATTAGCTTGTTAATGATTTAATACATTTTAGCTGTGCAAATAATTGTTTTATATTGTGTGGATGTTGTATGTTTTTGCTGTTTAAATTTTTGTATATTGTTTTTAATTGTTTTTAATCCTATGTAAACCGCCCAGAGAGCTTCGGCTATGGGGCGGTATACAAATGTAATAAATAAATAAATAAATAAATATTGCTTGAATTGATTTTATCTGCAGGTTTCTCTGAGAGCCCAATGATATAGGGCAGGATATAAATGTTTTAATTAATAAATAAATAGTAGGACGAGCTAGCAACATACATGTCACACTGCACCCCTTTTTATCACTATTGAGGTGTTAAGTGATACGGCTACCACTACAGCTGCTCTCCCCCTTGCCCCTTTAAATTAGAGGAAGGTGACAGAGTAGCTGCAAAATGGGGCTCATGGCTGTTGAATTCTAGGAAGCTTACTTCCTGGCAAGTGTTTATGGAGTCTAACCTGCAATCTTACACACACATACCCGGGTATAATTCCCACTGAAATCAAAGGGGCTAACTTCTGAGCAGGCCGGCACTCATAGGCGTGCGCAGCACATTTCATTAGGGTGTGCACCATGGGAATCGGGGCCTTTCCCACCCCCATGCCCTCAATTGGAGAAGTGGGGGGTGGGGGTGGGGTGGAAAAGCAGCAGGAGTGTCACCTGCACCTGGGGCCACCTGAGTGCCGCTGCCACCACCGCCTCTGCCTCCTCCCGCTCCACACCAGGCCAGACGGGGAGGGAGGAAGGGAGCACCCCGCTGCCGCCTTGCCCCGACCTTCTCTGCCCTGGTTCCAGGGCCCTGTGCGCCACAGTCGACACTGCTGCACCTTCCTCTGTCAGTGCCGAGCTGGGCCTCTGGGCACCAGTGCAACACGCGGGCTGCCCAGAGCGGTGGCGGCGAGGAACAGGAGGAGGCGGCAGCTGGGCTGGGTCGGGTCTCCCCTCCCTCTGTCCGTCCCTCCCTCAGCTGGCAGAGCCAGAGTCCGCACCCGCTCCCCGGGTGTGGGACGGGGCTGCGGGTTTGCGAGGCGCACTACCGAAAGACCCACCAGCCCCGGGAAATTTGGGTGCGCCTGTGCACACTCGGCACAACCCGTGCGCCCGCCAGTGCCGGCACTACAAGGCTGCAATCCTATGCACACATTTCCCCACCGATGTCAAGGGGCTACATGCCCACATAGGATGTCTGTTTGTTTTATGTAGGCTGACCATCTGAAAAGGAGGACAGGGCTCATGTAACTTTAACAGTTGTAGAGAAAAGGGAATTTAAGCCAGAGTCATTTGTATGCAATTAGTTCCTGGTGAAATTCCCTCATCATCACAACAGTTAAAGTTGCAGGCACTATACTAGAGTGACCATATACAAAAGAAGGCAGGGCCTCTGCAACTTTAACTGTTGTAATGAAGAGGGAATTTCACCAGGAACTAATTGCATACAAATGACACTGGCTGAAATTCCCTTTTCTCTACAACTGTTAAAGGCCTCCTCCACACGAGACGTTTAATGAGCCTTGAAGGCTCATTATAAATTTTACCTACACACGAGCGGAGCGCAAAACGGGCGTACAGGCGCGTTATCTCCCCGATAATGCGCATTTTCGAACGCGCGTTAAATAGCGACTTTTATTTTGCTCCGGCCGTTAAAGCGCATTTTCGCTGTGTGAACAAGCGATTATGCGCATTAACTACCTGTAAAGTGCTTTTTGGGCATCTTTTAATGCGCTTCGCCGCTTCTCGCCGCCTCCCGTGCAGAGGGATTAGGCGTAAATGCGCCTCCGCGAAAATGCGCATAATCCCCGAACCGGGCGCAAAAGCGCATCCTTGTGGAGGGGGCCAAAGATACATGAGCCCTGTCCTCCTTTTCAGATGGTCAGCCTAGTTTTATGCTTGGTTAAGGGGTTGCTGTTTCGTGGCTGGCCCTGTTCCTGTGCTTTTAACAGCAGCCGGAGGCGCAGCAATTCAACGGGTAAAGCTGTTTCTGGCATGGGGAGAAAGTGAAAGGAGAAACTTGAGTTCCTCCATTTCTGCAGGTCGAGCTTGGTTAAGGGGTTGCTGTTTTGTGGCTGGCCCTGATCCTGTGCCTTTAAGAGCAGCCGGAGGCGCAGCAATTCAACGGGTAAAGCTGTTTCTGGCATGGGGAAAAAGTGAAAGGAGAAACTCGAGCTCCTCCATTTCTGCAGGTCGAGCTCCCGCTTAAGGCTGCAATCCTACAGAAAGCGAAAAAGGGAGAAGGGGCAAAGGAACGGGGGAGGGAGAACAAGAGGAAAGTGTCAGAGTTTGTGATGCACTGCACTCTCTGAGCATGTACAGAGTGCAAGCACACAGCAGCGGAATAACAGCAGAGCTCACTGGTAGCAGACAGATGTCCTGGTAGTCAGTAAACACTCAGACACAGCAGTGTTTTAAACTACTATACTAAGTTTACTTACAAGTATTTACATAGAACAAAACATTCCTCTAATATCTTCAGCAATACTTCCAACCAACCATAACCTACCGCTAACATTCACCATCATCATCACCCACACTGTTTCTCCACATGCTGTACATTTATAGCACTGTGGACCTATCACAGCGTTGGCTGCATATCTCCCCATGTGTTGCTATGCCTCACAGCATACAGGGAAGAAACCAAATGACCTTGGTCTTTAGGTGCTTACCAGCTGCACTTGATTTGGCAACTGTTCAGAGTACTTGAGATATCAAGTCATCTCTCTTTTACTTTTCTTCTTAGTAACAGAAAAAATACATTTGCTTTTATATTTAAACAAATAAAATCTTAACACCCCTCCTTTTTTCTGTAACTAACAAACATTTTCATTCTGTCTGACATTCTAGCATTCCAAGCTGTTTTGACAATTGTTCATGTCTTTGTACATTCAAAGGTTTTGTGAATACATCAGCCACATTTACCTCGGTGTTACAATACACAAGTTCAATCAATCCATCATGTACAGCTTGTCTTACGTTGCAGTAACGAATATCAACATGTTTACTCCTTGCGTTCACCCTTTCTGACTTTGCCATATGAATGCAAGTCTGATTGTCTTCAAAAACTTTAATTGGAGTCTTCACTTGCAACTTCATATCCTTCAGCAACTGGATGAACCAAATTATTTCTGTACAAGCCTCAGACAATGCTGAAAACTCAGCCTCTGAGGTAGACAGGGCAATTAACCGTTGTTTTCTGGATTTCCACCCCACTAAACTGTTGCCCAGTTTTATTACAATTCCTGAGGTGGATTTCCTGTCTTGACTGTCACCAGCCCAGTCACTGTCTGTGTAACACTCTAGTGATAATGTGTCCAATGGTCTTAATTCTAAAGACACATCAATAGTCCCTTTTAAGTACCTGAGTACTCTTTTAACTGCTTGCCAGGCACTATTCGTTGGTTTGAACACAAATCTGCTCAATATGCCAACTGCATTAGCCAAATCTGGCCTAGACCATTGAGCTAAATAGAGTAGACTTCCTATTGCTGACTGGTATAGGTCTCTGTCACAAAATTCTGTGTCACTGTCATTACATTGAAAACCAGCCACCATGGGAGTTTTAACACTTTTACATTCCTCCATGTGGAATTTTGCAAGCAGATTTTTGATTTTCTGTTTTTGACTTAACACATAAGCCCCTTTTTGCTTTGTGACTTCCACTCCTAGGTAGTCATGGATTGGACCCAAATCCTTTAATTCAAAATGTTTACTCAGTTGCTCTGCAAATTCTTTAACCTGAGTTTTTGTTTTTGAAATTAAACATATATCATCCACAAAAGATAACAACCACATTTGTTCACTGTTGACACCTTTTGTATATAAACATGGGTCAGCCATTCCATTTTTGAAACCCATTGACTCCAATGCTTCATGCAAACACTGGTTCCAATTCCTTGCTGACTGCTTCAAACCATAGATAGCTCTGTTTAATTTGTACACAGAGCCTGGCACATTTGACTCATAACCAGGAATTTGAGCCATGTAAATCTCTTCCTGTAATGGTGCATTCAAATATGCTGTCTTTATATCAAAATGATTCACCTGACAATCATATTTTGCAGCTAGAGTTAGCATTACTCTCATTGACTCAGCCTTCACAGTAGGTGCAAAGGTTTCATCATAGTGCACATTCTTTTCCTGTGTGAACCCTTTTGCCACAAGTCTAGCCTTATACATTGTCTCTCCTGACATCAGCAATTTCTTTTTGAACACCCACCTACAACCAACCACTTTTTTACCTTTTGGTAGCATTGTAGGGGTAAACACATTGTATTTTGCCATGGCTTCCATTTCCTCATCCATAGCCTCATACCATAGATTTTTCTCTGGATTTGACAATCTTTGAACATCTGCATAGTTCTCTGGTTCATAAGATATTTGGCACACTCGTACTTCATTGGCCGTATATCTTTCAGGAGGTATTCCCTTTGTACTTCTTTCTGAACGTCTGGGAATAAAAACATTTCTGTTCTCTCCCTCCTCCTCCTCTTCCTCCTCCTTCTTAGGACTTGAAAGAGTTGTGGAACTGTTTGTTTGTCTCTCTACTGGCTGTGGTGCTCTGCCTATGTTTTCCTGTATAGGCAAACACACTTCACTGCCGTGCAAACGTTCCCAGTCACACTGCTCCTGAAAACTTGCTGATCTAGAAATTACTATGTTTCCATTTCCAGCATAAAACCTGTATGCTTTTGAACCAGGTGCATAGCCTAGGAATTTCATTTTCCTGGCTTTTGGCTGCCCTTTCCTCCTAGCCACCTTGGGGATGTTCACCCAGGCATCACTCCCAAAAACTTTGAGATGAGCCAGGGATGGCTTCTTCCCAAACATGAGGAAATATGGAGTGTTATCTATTGCTGAGCTCCAAAGCCTATTAGCAATGTAATTAGCTGTTAGCATTGCTTCTCCCCAAAAATGAGCATGCAACCCAGAGTCTGTCAACATGGCATCTTTCATTGTTTGCAGAACCCCATTCCTTCTTTCTGCAACGCCATTTTGCCATGGTGAATGTGGAGCAGTTCGTCTCGCTGAAATTCCTTTCTGCCTAAGCCATTTTTGGAACGTTTCAGCCATAAACTCCCCCCCACTGTCTGTTTGCAATTGCTTTACTTTGGTAGAGAATTTCCGCTCCACCCAACTCAGCCAATCTTTGAAAACAGTAAACGTTTCACTTTTGTTTTTCATCACATAACAAAAACCATATCTAGTGTAATCATCCACCAGAATTAAAGCATACTTTGCCCCTCCTAATGTTGCAGTCATAGGACCAATTAAATCTGCATGTATTATCTCAAATGCTGCCGTGGCAACTCTGTTACTCTTCTTACAGATTGGAGCAACCTTGGATTTAGCCACCTTACATGCAGTACAGTCTAGATATTTGTCACAGGCTTTTACATTCAGTCCTACACACATTTCAGGCATTTTTTTCAGTATTTGGAACCCAACATGTGCAAGTCTCCTATGCAGCAAATGCACACAATCATTATGCAAAGGTGTGTTATTCATAACAGAATTTACATTTCTAGATGTTTCTAGACCTTTAGGCAACATTTCATAAAGATTGTTCCTAAGTACACCTAAAGCTACAACATTGTTTTGTTTGCTCACTTCACACTTGCTGTTTGAGAATGATACACAATATCCTTCCTTATCCAAACAAGATACACTTAACAAATTGTGTTCCAAACTTGGCACACACAGAACCTTGCTTACAGTTTTATCAATACATGGCACATATACACAACCTTCTGCAGTCACAGCTGAAGATTTGCCATCTGCTAATGTAACATGGTCCCGGCTAGCAGAATGTAGACTTGTAAACAAACTCTTGTTGTTCACAATATGCTGACTGGAACCACTGTCCATCAACCAGGTACATTCTGGGTTGTTCTCTGCAGCTTTAACTACGGAGACCTTCGGTTTAGCAGATTTTTTCTTGCTTGTTGCTGCTTTCTCCTTCGTTTGGTTGGGACAATCTCTCCGCAGATGCCCGGGCAAACCACAACGAAAACAGCGCCGAACTGCAAACACTTTCTCCTTATCTTCACAAGCTGCTTGTTTAACGTGGGTGTCTCTAGGCTTGGCAGTCTGCCTCTCTTGCCTCTTCTTTTCTTCTTCCAGCAATCGGCCGGTCAGAAAACGAAGCGTGAGCTCGGATTCTTGCATTGCTTCCAGGCTCAAAACAAGATTGTCCCACGAATCATCCAGGGAGCTGAGAACGACGTACACTTTGTGGGATTCAGTGAAAGACATGCCGTGCTCCTCCAGATCCGCAAACAGTTGCCTCATCATGCTTAAATGTGCAGATATGCTGGCTCCTGGTTCAAGTTGTGCTCTGTACAATTTTCTTGTTAGCATAACTTTGCTGGCTGCCGTTTCTCTCACATAAATCTCTCTGAGAGTTTTCCAGCATTCCTGCGCGGACACCAGCCTCCTTACATAAACAAGTTGGTTATCTTCTAAACACAAGATAATGCTGGCCAAAGCTTTCTCTATGTTTCTCTGCTCTTCTTCATCTGGCTGAGCTGGAGGGTCACAGACAACCGTCCATAAACCTTCCCTCCTTAGATATTGTTCCATCTTAATGCTCCAAGCCAGATAATTGTTTTCATTTAGACGATTGAGTGGTAGATTAGCTGCCGACATACTTGCTGCCATCTCAAATTACTGCACACAGATGTCTTGCTTGCTTTTCAGCTTTCAGCCCCTCCAAGGCACTCAGCAACGACACTCACCGGACTGCAGATTTGAGAAGTCACTCTTCACTTCCAGGATTTTCACAACGCTCTGCCACCACGCAGGGAGTCCTCTAGGCTGTCTGGACACTCTGGACACCTTGGGTAGCCTTGCAGCCCTAGCAGCCCTAGCAGCCCTAGCAGACTGGGCCCATAACCTGTCAGAGTTTGTGATGCACTGCACTCTCTGAGCATGTACAGAGTGCAAGCACACAGCAGCGGAATAACAGCAGAGCTCACTGGTAGCAGACAGATGTCCTGGTAGTCAGTAAACACTCAGACACAGCAGTGTTTTAAACTACTATACTAAGTTTACTTACAAGTATTTACATAGAACAAAACATTCCTCTAATATCTTCAGCAATACTTCCAACCAACCATAACCTACCGCTAACATTCACCATCATCATCACCCACACTGTTTCTCCACATGCTGTACATTTATAGCACTGTGGACCTATCACAGCGTTGGCTGCATATCTCCCCATGTGTTGCTATGCCTCACAGCATACAGGGAAGAAACCAAATGACCTTGGTCTTTAGGTGCTTACCAGCTGCACTTGATTTGGCAACTGTTCAGAGTACTTGAGATATCAAGTCATCTCTCTTTTACTTTTCTTCTTAGTAACAGAAAAAATACATTTGCTTTTATATTTAAACAAATAAAATCTTAACAGAAAGGAACTTGCAGTTTATCTTTCTTCCTCTCTTTTCCCGCTGCTTGCTGCTGATTTCAGGACGGCAAGAGAACTTCTTACCTGGAGGATGAAATAAGCCAAAACACAACGAAGTTTCCAGCGCTGTTAATCATCCGCTCTTCCGCTTCTTGCTGCAAGCCAACAACAACAATAATAATAATATATTTATTTATTACCCGCCTCTCCCAACGGATCGAGGCGGGGAACAGCACTAAACATAAAATACAAAACAGATTAAAAGCACATAAAACCATACATTATTAAAATACCAATAAAACACTTTAAAATTCATCTGGGTAGGCCTGCCGGAAGAGATCAGTCTTGATAGAGGCAGGGAAGGCGTGCTGAGTGCAGTCTTTTATTACGGGCCCATTGCATCATGGTCGATGTAGTTTCCCCCAAAGGCAGCTGCAGTGGCAAATGGCTACACCCCTACAAGCTACTAGGCCGGCTCCGGGCCAACATAGTCTTCCTGTGAGAAAGGAGGGAGCTGTTTTACAGCTCTGCTGATGGGCGGCTTTAAGCCATGTGCTCACTTCCTTTTCCCACTCTGCAGTTTAGGGGCTTGCTAGGCCTGGGCAGTCTGTATCTAGTCACTCTAGTATAGCTCTTGCAGCTTTAACTCTTGTGAAGAAGAGGGAATTTCACCACCAGGTGCTGCATGCGTACAAATGACACCTGCTGAAATTCCCTTTTCAATGCAACTGTTAACAATAGAGGAGCCCTGTCCTCCTTTCCATATGGTCACCCTACACTGCTGTTTCCGCGGCTCCTTTAAAAGGCAGACACAATTGAACTGAGGGATCACCTCCTTTCCTCCCTCTCTGGTATGTGTGGAAAGGAGGGGGTGTTTCTTGTCTTCTTCTTCACAGCCCGCAGGAAAGCCAGGGCTTACTTTTGAGTCTGTTACATGGGGAGAAAAGCCTTTTTTTAAAAAAACCACAGCCAAATGTACAAATATAAAAAGGAGTTTATGGGGGTGGGGGAGAAAGAAGGGGTAAAACAGGGAAGGCAGCAATCCCACAAATACACAGAATTCCAAATAAAATCAAAAAGTTCATCTCAGTTACCTAATCACATTATCTAATTGAGTACAATCTTGGGTCCTGGAGTATATGCCAAGCTTATTGCTGAGAGGGTGATCTGAGAAAACTTCATGGCAGGAATGCAGCAAGCCACAAAACGTCCACAGAAACCACGTTCCAATACCCGTTCTGGCCAATAGTATTGAAGAAAAATGGCTGGGAACAGCAACTTCCAATGAGCCAAATCAACCAGACTCACATGTTACTTCAAGGGACTGATGCAATAAGCCACAAAAATTCCAAAATGTACTATGGCCTGGACCTGGTATCGGAACGTGGTTTCTGTAGAAGTTTTGGAGCTTATTATATCAATCCCATCTAGTAATGTGCAACTAGTGAATTTGGTTGTATTGGCTCATTTGGAAGTTGCTGTTCTGGCCTGTTTTGCATAATATGGACTGTGGCCTGGAATGGGTATCAGAATGTGCTTTCTTCTGAGATATTGCAGGATTCCTGGTTGTGCTTCAAAACACCCATTAGAGGGCGCGGTCCCATTCAAGCATAAGAGCACTGAGAGGCGGGGAAGTTTTTAATTACAGACCATGTGGTCAGCAATTCAAACCACATGGTCCCCTGTCCCTGCCCGTGTAATGCAGCCCATTACAATCACGCAAAAGAAGCAGGCAGCACAAAACCCCAGTACAGCAGCGCAATTTCCCCTTAATGTAGAGACATCCTTGGTCTATAGGTAGGAATGAGGTGAAAAGAGTGAGCTATACCACTTCAGACTGTACATGGGGGATATTTTTTAATGCTCCTACACATCCAAAAATAAATTCCATGAAAAATAATGAACACATGCAGGCAATAATGGTTCTAATCTAGACCATATCTCATATGCACATTTTCCAATTATTGTTAGCATAGGCTTTAAAAAACACCACCACCATCAGAAATGTGATTCCACAACCTGCAGTCAGAAATGCTACAGCCCATTCTATCAACTCATTCCAACCTCAGTATGTTGAAAGTACCTTACCTGGATATTTTTACATAAAATAATATTCTGGCAAAAAGCTTATCCTCTGCTAATGATCTGATAGTCTCAAGGGTGCTATCGGATTTATTTGGCCACAATTAGAACGTTCAATCTTTTGAGTTCTGCTTCTTCCTTATCTAACAATTATAGAATTGTTTCTCCAAAGGCTTTATATTTTGTGTGCTGGCAACTTGAAGTACTGTGGAAGGTTTCATCATACGGAATAAGCCAGTTCACATGTAACAGCAATCGTAGTTTAATTAACACACAAATTGCTGAAATCTAATGGGAGCAAGTGAGCATGCTGCCTCCAGCCTGTTTGCCACTTCTTTCAATTAACAAGTTATGATCTGCCCCATTCATAAGTTAATATCATGACATCCAAACCTGGACACTCTGGGTTGTTTAGGGGTTAAACAATCCAGAGTTAACCCATGGTTTGTTGTTAACTCTGGCTTGCATCAGAGCCTGTGGCTTCTGCACTAATTAATGGAGGCACAGCCGTGCCTCCATTGTTAAGGGCCGTCAGTAAAAAACATTCTGCCATGTTAAAGTGATAATTGGGGGGGGGGTCATTCTAACAGCCATAAAATTGAAAATGTTTCATCAACCTTTCTGAAATTTACAGGTGCCAGAAAGAAATGTTTGTTTTACATTACCTGAAAATTTCAAGAAGATTGGTGAAAGATTGAGGGAAGGAGAGCAGTTTAAGTTAGAAAAGGAATACAAACCTGTTTCCCTGCTTTTGTAAAATTTACTTCCGGGTTGCTACTTTTTGTGCTCACAATTTGCATAATTTCTAGAGCCTTATTAAGTAATCCAGTGGTGGGGTCTTCTTCCTCCTTGACTGTAGTTGATGGAAAGCTTTTCATTTTTAAAAAATTCTCTTCGGTTGACTTTTAAGGACTATTTTAACCTCTCATTCAAGTCAATGAGGCGGCCATCTTCCCTCATAACGCGACACTGACACATGCTCAGTAGCATCGCTGTCCCCCTCCCTCCTGCCTTAGAATGTGGGGTGGGTGAGTGAAATGGCCGCTGCCTCTAGCACAGACCTTTTGAGTGAAGAAGAAGAGTTTCTCTTTTCTTTTCTGGAACATGCATTCCTTTGACTCTGAGAATATTTGGGGCTATCTTCATAAGGCCAGTTTGCTCTTTTGCACCCTGGTGAAGTAGGGTGTGGCTCCTCTGGATCCATGGTAATCTGATCTTCAGATCTCTCCTGGGAATAGGTGGCTATACCTTTCTTTCTATCCCCCCCACCCCATACACACACAGTGCTCCTTCCTTCTTTTCTAAGAGTTTGGTCCATGCTGCTATAAAGTTGAAAGCTTCAAACACTTCATTAATTAGTTTGGGCTGGTGTTAAGTTTTAAATACAACGTTGAAACTTCTGGCCCTACAACGCTGGTTTCGGTCTAGTCACCCTGTTTTTCTAATAAGGTTTAGAAACAGTTGAGCTGTCGTTTATTTTGCATAGTGTACACACATGTATTTTCTTTCTAATCCTTGCAGTCTACACTGGCTCCCTCCTTGATGTGTTTTTAGATGCAGACAAACCCTTTTTTGTTCCAGCAGGCCTTTGGCAAATAATCTGGACCTCTGTCTGTACCTTTGACTTTTAAATTGTTATGTATTTAAAATGTTTTAAATGCTTTAATATTGAAAAGTATTTAATTATATTTTTAACTTTTGTATATTTAGGCTGACCATATGAAAACGAGGACAGGGCACATGTAACTTTAACAGTTGTAGACAAAAGGGAATTTCAGCCAGTGTCATTTGTATGCAATTAGTTCCTGGTGAAATTCCCTCTTCATCACAACAGTTAAAGGTGCAGGCACTATACTAGAATGACCATATACAAAAGAAGGCAGGGCCCCTGTCCTCCTTTTCATATAGTCAGCCTAGTATATTCCTATTTATAGGTTTTATCTGTATATGTTTTAGTTTTGTAAGGCTGCCCTGAGGCCCAGCATTGGGCAAAAGGCAGGATACTACTACTACTACTAGTAGTAGTAATGTTTCAGATTTCACTTCTGCATCTGATGTTCTTTTGCATTTACTTTTCTTTATAAACCATTCATATCTTAAGACTTCTTGTGTGGCATGTTTTCATTGGTTTAACAAGTTAAAAGGGGTATTCACTGTTTTGATGCTTATGTTATAAAATCTATTTTCAACAGGCCTAGTAACTTCAAGAGTAACAGAGTTGGGGAAAATCCTCAATCTCTTTGCTATCAGAGGCACTGAGTAAGGTACCCCTGGAGATAATTTAGACTGACCCCAACCACAAAACACTATTCCCCCTTCTGAAGAGATCTGGATCACAGACTACTAAAGACAAACAAAGTAGCAGGCCATAATAACAGTTCTCATGTGGACATTTGCCTTATGAGGCAGGTGCTCTGCGGGCTACCAAATGGAGGGACTAACAGGCCATAAAGTTGCCTGGCTGGGTCTGCCAGAAATCCAGCCTCAACACTCCTGGAAGGTCCATGTTCTATAGCACCTGCTGTCAGAGGAACTTGAGGGAATCCCACCCTCCACCCCTGGGTTTAATTTACTGGCTTCCCCTGGCTGGACCTTGCAGGAAACTATAGGGACAGACAGAGCAGGCATTCATAGCACACATAGAATGCTGAGACTGGCAAATCTAAAAGCAAGTGTGTTGCTTTTCAAGAACCAAGGAAATTCAATGGGTCTTACTTTTGAGTAAATATCTAGGGATGGAAATGCAGCCTGTGCAAGAATTGAGTAGGGCAACCATATTTGGGAAACCAAAAAAGAGGACACCTAGTGGGGGGCAGGAAAATGGCTTTCTGGGGCCACCTTAAGGTCCCCAATTAGAGCGGAGGAGGGGAAAGCATGTCATTCTCACCCCACCCCACTGCTCCAATCAGGCCCTTTTCTATAATGCCTGGGAATGACACGTTTTTCCCTTTTAAGGCCTTAATTGGAGCAGTGGGAGAGAATGACACACCTCCAGAAAGCATGTCATTTCCCCCTGCCACGCTAATGGTGGCCTTAAAAGGGAAAGTGTGTAATTCCAGGTCATTATAGACTATTACATAAAATCCCCCCTGACACCGAGGATAGAACAAAAACCAGGAGAAATCTGGGGAAATCCTGACAGTTTTTTATTATTATTTATTACTGCATTTATATCCCACCTTTTTTCCGCCAAGAAACCCAAGGCGGCATACATAATCTTCCTCCTCTCCATTTTATCCTCACAACAGCAACCCTATGAGATGAGTTGGGCTGAGAGTCTGCAACTAAGTGGGGAGTAGAACCCAGATCTCCCAGTTCCCAGTCCAACACTTTAGCCACTAGGCCACACCCTAGTGGTCACCCTAGAATTGAGCCATGCCAAGTTGGAAGCAGATCGGTTTGTGCCTTGATTTTTAGGATATATTTTTTAAAAGTTTGACTTCAATTTGTTTTCTAAAATTCAAGGCATGAACCAATCTGCTTTCAACTTGGTATGGCTAAAGCCTTACTTAAGAGGTACCATGATGCCAAGTTTCATCTCTTCATCTTTACTTTCTTTCTTTCTTTTTTTTTTAATGTACTGCTCAAGGCCATAGACCCCAAAGAGGAGTATTGGGTTTGAAGTTTTAAAAATTCCTAAAACTCAAGGCATAAACAAATCTGCTTCCAACTTAGCATGGCTCAATCCCTACTTAAGAGCTACCATGCTGTCAAGTTTCATCCCTTTATCTTTAAAAATGATGGAATTGTAAGCATTTTAGTTAATTTAAAAAATTAAATTGAAGTTTTAAACATTTCTAAAAATCAAGGGATGAACGGATCTGCTTCCAACTTGGCATGGCTAAATCCCTACTTCAGAGCTACCATGGTGCCAAGTTTCATCTCTTTATCTTTAATTTCATTTTTTAAACTTGTACTGCTCAAGTTCCTGGACCCCAAAGAGATTTCTGTTTGAACTTTAAAAAATTCCTAAAAATCAAGGCATGAACGGAACTGCTTCATACTTGGCATAGCTATATCCCTACTTAAGAGGGACCATGATGCCAGGTTTCATCTCTTTATCTTTAAAAATGAGGGAGATGCAACCATTTTGGTTGATTTATTAATGTTAAAAGTGAGTTCAACACATAACACTAGCTTTGATTTTATATTGGATGTCAAGATGGTATAACATTCTGGCTGACGCTGGCTTGGTTGTCAACTGTATCATATCCAGTCATCCATTACACAAAGCCATGAAATTCATTAAACAAAAAACCTACGGTTTACAAAACAATGTTAAGGCTCTACAGATTCCAACCAAGCACCAAAAAGCAGGGAAATTGGGAGTTAAGGCTCACAAGCCTTAACGCCACATCCTCCCTAAGGAGGCAGAAAGTGCAATTCTCATTCTCCCAAAGCAGATAAACCATGAGGACAGGATGGAGAATATGATATGCAGAGGTGACTGTGGGGTTGTGGAAAACTGATGTTTAGAGCAGCCCTTCCCCAACCTGGTGCCCTCCAAAGGTGTTGGACTACAACTCCCATCATTGCAAGTCAGTATGTCCCATGGTCAGGAATGCTGGGACTTGTCATCTCAAACACCTGGAGGGCAGCAGGATGGGGAATGCTGTTCCATACCCTTACCAAATACAGGGTCTGCCCAATACTTTTCTCTCACACACATCTCGCATATAGCAGCACTCTTGATAACAAAAGGGGCACTATTTATTACAGATCTAGAACCAGAGCATGTGCCAGGCACTTCCAACTTTTGGTCAATATCCTGCCTTTCAAAGAACCAACTTTTTTTTCTTTAAATGTATTTATAAAAAATATACTGTTCACTCCCCACAATCCCTGCACAATACATCATCTCATCAAAGCAACAGTGGAGCAGAAGAGGTTTAGTTTGGCTGTCTTGAACACCTTTCAGATGAGATTAGTTTGCAATCCTATACCTCTTGGGAGAAAGCCCTAGTGAATTCAGTGGCACTGGCTTCTGAGAAGACATGTATAGGAGTCAACCTTCACCAGCCTGGTGCTCTCCAGATGTGTTACACTGTAACTTCCATGTTATGTGTTATGGGGAAGACAAAAATCAATTCATACTTAATTTTAAAATAATACTGACGCATGAAAGTATTAGGTGGTAGCTCTGCCTTTGATCTCACACTGCTGAACAAGTAAGAGAAATCCTTTATCTGATATCCAAGAAACAGACATCCTAAGCCATGTGTTGAAAACTAATGTTGATGTCTGAAGGGCTATCTGGATTAGGTATTCAAGATTCATTCATTGTTGTTTCATTTGGTTTTGACAGTTTATTTAAAGTGATGCAGCTCTTTTGTAGTTCCTTGATTGATCACATATCTTAATGCTGGAAAACATCATACTTTAGTACAGATGTGGGCAGAAAATAGATCTATCCTGATGATTTGGACATCAACTCGTGGCATTCCTGATAACTGCCCATGCTGATAACTGCCATGCTGATAGGGGCTTTTACAAGTTGAATTCCAAAACATCTGGAGATCTACATTCTGCCTTCCCTTGTTCTTGAACAACATTCCCCAACCTGGTGCCTGTCAGATGTGTTGGGTTGCAACTCTCAACATAAGGAGATGCTCTAAGAAATGCGAAGTAGCTGGTCCTAAGTTGTTCATCATAATTTCTCACAACCCCACAGTCACCTCTGCATATCAAATTGCATATCTAGATTTTTGAGATGACAAGTCCCAGCATTCCTGACCATGGGACATACTGACTTCCAATGATGGGAGTTGTAGTCTAACACCTTTGGAGGGCACCAGGTTGGGGAAGGGCTGCTCTAAACAAAAAAAGAGAAGTAGGTGGCCCTAAGTTGTTCGTGATCAGTTTTCCACAACCCCACAGTCACCTCTGCATACATATTCTCCACCCTGTCCTCATGGTTTATCTGCTTTGGGAGAATGAGAATTTCACTTGCACTTTCTGCCTCCTTAGGGAGGATGTGGCGTTAAGGCTTGTGAGCCTTAACTCCCAATTTCCCTGCTTTTTGGTGCTTGGTTGGAATCTGTAGAGCCTTAACATTGTTTTTGTAAACCGTAGGTTTTTTGTTTAATGAATAAACAAATAAGGTGCTATTGCTAGACATGATGCCAATAGCATGAATGCAATTTCAGCAGATTGATGGGGGACATTTTCATTGGAACCATGGTGGGCAGGAGGAGGGTTAAACTCTCCTTTCCCACATCCTGTTACTCAGGCCCCCTGCGGCTGTCATTTACATTTTTTTAAAAATGGGCAGGTTAATTACATAAATGCAGTTAACATCACATTTAGTTTGATTCTGAGTCTATGAAATAGTAACAATAATATATTTATTTATTACCCACCTCTCCCTCTGGATCGAGGGAGGGAACATCAAATACAAATTATATAAAATACATAAAAGTGATTAAAAACATATAAAAACTAATACATTATTAAAATACCAATAAATGTCTTAAAATTCGACTGGGTAGGCCTGCCGTGTTTTATATTGGCTCAAGTTGGCTTATATGAGTGACTTCCATCTCCCCCCTCCCCAATGCTTTCAAGAGCAACTCCAGACCTTATCCCCAAAGTCTTAGGTAAATTTGACCAGGCCTATATTCAGGACCAGATTAAGACACATTGAAACCATATCAAGTTTCTGAGGCCCATGCCATAAAAATAAAGAGAAAAAAGAGTATCACATTGTAATAGGAAGGCTAATGAAAGGGAACCACCCAGCATTAGGGGTTGCTTGTAGTTAAACAGTGTTAGATAACTTTCTCTGAAGACATTTTAAAAAGGACTAATAAAGCAAGTTGGTTTGAACTTTTTATTCTATTTATTTTTAATCCTTTATATTATTTTCACAAATCATAACAAGAAAAAGTTAAAGAGAAAAGCTTACAACATTGCAAAGGACTCAAACCATCCATGAATTTAGAATTCCACTATATTCTGAATAAACATGTTTGCAGAGCCTTGTTCTTTATATCTTCTTAAATGAGTCAATTGTATCATATGAACCATGTTCCAGACCTTCTGGAACCCATCTTCATTAGTCAAGATCTTGATCTTCTCCCAGAAAGAAGCTATCACTATTTTACCAACTGTTAAAATAACCTCCAAATCACAGATTAAATTTAAGTCATTAACATAGCCAAATAAAACATACAGTGGATTCATTGGTATCATATGTCCTGTCGTTTCATAAATATTTTGCAAAATCATTTCCCAGTATTTTTTTATATTAGGACAAGACTAAAATACATGAACAAAGTCAGCTTTCATCCCCCCACATCTCCAGCACTTCTCTGAACAATTCTTATACTTTTTACTTCATTTATATAGGGCAAAAACTTATTTTAAATTGGCTCTAGTTTGTGCTTATTGCCTCCAATACTAAATGTTGCATTGCCACACTTATTCTAAGGAAACTCTGTTGCAAGTCACACCAGACTTTCCAACATACTTAAGCCAAAACGATTTTATCTTAGTTATCTCCAACACATGTAAAGGCCCCTCATACTTGGCTCGTTCCTAAATCCGGCACTGCCGATATTGCATGCTTATGGCCTGATTCAGAGTCTTTATCTTCTTTTGGTTCTGACAAAGTCAAGCAGATGCTTAAAGGGGAAAAAATCATCTTTATTCTAAGCAGTTGGATATGGTTACAATTTCATAGATGTCCTATTCCTGTTGGTATCCTTTATATCAGCTGTCATTTGATTTGCGGAACTACTTTATAACTCTTACTATGGTCCCCTTAAGAAAACCATTCACAGCATTATGCTTGCAATGTATACCCTATGCCTTCCTGGAGGGGAGATTTGATAAAATTCCACTCTGTCAAAGCCTTTGTATTTGTGGGTCTGGGGAGATTAAGGATGTTTTCCACTATTGACTAAGATGTTCCCTCTATGACCATCCTAGACATAAATGTCTAGGTGCCTGTTGAAGACCTTTCTTAGATCAAATAAGTGTTCTTCTTTCTTACATTGATATTTTTACTACTGTCCAGGTAGCAACATTTGCCTTGACAGCAAGGAAAATATGCACCAAATCTCAAAAGGGTTAGGAGGGAGATTTTCCAGTGGATATGTGTATGCATGTATATATAAATATGTGGTTGGACTGGATTTTTTAAATGTATATTGTGATGGCCTATAGCAAACAACGTACTCCTCTATGAAATAAGATCACCTTGCACGTTTTTTCCCCATAAAATCCCACCAGGTTCCAAAGAACCGAGAAAGCTGTGCTACCCCCACCCTCTAGCTGCTGCTGGACTCCACACCCATCAGGCCCAGCTAGTATAGCAAATGATCAGGCATGATGGGAGTTGGAGTCCAACAACATCACAAGGGTCACAGGTTCTCCATTCCTGCTCTAGAGACTTTGACCCTGTTCAGACAACATGCTAAGCTACAGCGGTTAAGCATTCTGTGCTAATCATTATGGCTTAGCGTGTTGTGTGAACCTTGACTTATTGTGCAATGTGAACCATTCCCAACCATGGTAGCTATATAACCACAGTTTAAACACGTTCACTAACCATTTGTTGCAAAAGAGTTAGTGGCCTAACCATGGCTTAGTGTGTTGTCTGAACAGGCCCCAGTGACTGAGGGGCAGGGAATACGGGACTTCTAAACAGGCCTTTTCTGTTGTGGCAAAAGCTGTAAGCCACATTAGCACTCCTAGCCTTTCTTATCTTTGCTTTCCACCCATCCTCGATTTTTATAACCATCAGTAATATATGATCTGTGCAAATATGCTGCCCCTTCAGAATGACCTCTTTTAAGGCTTCCCACCTCAAGCATGGGTTTTCTGATGTGCAATTAGCTGTACTTTCTGAATGAACATCTTCCTAAAGTCAGAACATTTACATTTTTTCCCCTTTCGGTGTATTCTCTTATGTTTAAGAAGGGCAGACCTCTGCATGAAGCTTCTCCCACAATCTGAACACTGAAATGGTTTCTTTCCCAAGTGAATTTTTCTGTGTGCTGTAAGACCTGAACTGTTGTTAAAGCTTTTCCCACAAGACAAACACTGAAATGGTTTCTCTCCTGTGTGTGTTCTTTTATGTACTGTGAGGGTGGAGTTATGCCTGAAACTTTTCCCACAATTTGAGCACTGGTATGGCTTCTCTTCAGAGTGGATTCTTTTATGTGATTTAAGATGTGCATTCCCAGTGAAGCTTTTCCCACATTCTGAGCATTTATATGGGCTCTCTCCTGTGTGAATTCTCTGGTGTTTATGAAGGCGTGAAACATGGCTGAAGCTTTTCCCACATTCTGAACAGTCATAGGAGAACTCTCCCGGATGGGATCTCTCATGCTCAATAAAGTGTGATCTTTGGCTGAAGCATTTTCCGCAGTGGGAACATTTATAGGGTTTCTCTCCAGTGTGGACTCTCACATGTTGAACAAGGTTTGCCCTTTCACTGAAACTCTTCTCACAGTGAAGGCATTTGTAGGGTTTTTCTCCAGTATGGGTTCTCTCATGTCGGATAAGTTTGGATTTCTGTATAAAGCTTTTCCCACACTCTAAGCAAACATAAGGCCTCTCTCCTGTATGAATCCTTTCATGAATCATCAGTAGTGATCTGCGGTCAAAGCTTTTCCCACAACACAAGCATCTAAATGGTTTCTCACCAGTATGTTTTCTTTTATGGAGCTGAAGGGATGAGTTTTTGCTAAAGCTTTTCCCACAGTCTGAACATTTATATTTATGCATTCTCAAATGATTAATAAGGCACCATTTCTGGCTTAAACATTTGTCGCACTCTGGGCATTTATATGGTTTTTCACCTCGGTGGGTTCTCTTGTGTGTAATAAGGCTTGAGCTACAACGAAAGTTTTTCCTGCAGAATGAGCACTGGTAAGGCTTCTCACCGGTGTGGATCCTTCTGTGCGATTTGAGGTCTGAGCTATTTCTGAAGCTTTTCCCACAATCGGAACATTTATGCAGTTTCTCTCCATGGGTTTTCTTGTGCCTGTGAAAGTTTGCTGCACAATTGAAACTCCTCCCACAATCCGAGCATTCATAGGGTTTCTCTCCCGTGTGTGTTCTCTTGTGAACTGCAAAGTGCTCTTTCAGTCTGAATCCTTTCCCACATTCTGAGCATTTGAATGGCCTGTCTTCTTTGTGGATTTTTTCATGCCTAACAACATGGCTTTTGCTCCGGAACGTCTTCCCACAATAGGAACACGCATGTGGCTTCTCGCCAGTATGGATCGTTCTATGAGCTTGAAGGTCTCGGTTCTGTATGAAGCTCCTTCCACAATCCGAGCATTTATAGGGTCTCTCTCCTGTGTGAATTCTCTTGTGTGAAAGAAGGTTCGACGGGGAACTGAAACTTCTCCCGCAGTCCGAGCATGTGTGTGGCTTCTCTCCTGTGTGGGATCGCTCATGTATAGCGAGGTAAGTGTTATTACAGAAGGTTTTTCCGCAGACTGAGCATTCTTCTGATTTTGCTACTCCATTGGTAGCAAAGGCTTTAGAAACAGAGTTCCTCTCTGAATTCCTATTCCTGTGGCTTCGCTCTTGGACGATGCTTTTCCCACTAGCCATTGCTTTATGGACTTGCTTCCCAGGATGCTTTCTTCGCTGTGTCTCCGCCCCATGCCAAGTCCCTGAGCTCTCACCATTTTCCTGACAACTGATGCCCCCGCGGGTTCTCAGCAACCACGTGTCTTTTGGCTTCACCAGTGCAGAACTTTCTGACTGAAGAGGGTTCTCTTCATTCTTACCTGCTTGCTCATCTCCTGTTGGAATAAAACAGAAATTCAAGAAATCAGGATAGCGATGCACTTTTTAAAAGGAGCCACGTATTATTGGAGCCAGTGCGGTGTAGTGGTTAAAATGTCAGATGAGGAGCATGGAGAACCACTGTGTGGTTGTGGGCCAGCCACCATCTCTCAGCCTAATCTACTTTACAGGGTAGTTGCGAAGACTAAAAAAAAACACCTCAGACTAAAAGCGGGTAGAAGGTAGATCTCTGGGTGATTTACGGTAGCTTGTCAAGGATTTCTGACTCGCAATTATTTAACAATAGCAACAACAAAATGGCTTCCTCCTTCCTCCCACTTGCCCGAAATTATACAGCAGAAATGGAGAAAGTTTAGCATAGTCAGCAGTGAATTTATATGTGGTTGAACTGTGAGCTCCATTCAGTTCTGGTAAAATTCCTGGGCTCAGTATTCTTTAATTTTAAATGTTTGTCTGTTGCACCTACGGTTAGTGGATGTCGTGGTTCTAACAAAAAACAAAGCCACAAGCCTGAAGTCTGCCCACTCCTACGGTACACCACCCTGCACTCCCAGGAGGAAAGATGAGTTAATTCAGAAATTGCTCGTTAAATGTTTTTTTTTTTTTTTTTGGCAGAATTATTATTACAGAATTTTTAATGTCGGTTTTACAAAGTTCAATTCCGTTCAGATCACTTTACTTTTACCTTGCTTTCCTACAAAACATGTAGCAGTGGTTAAGAGTGTCAGATTAGGACTGGGTTCAAATCCCCACTCAGCCATGAAGTTCACTGGGTGTTCTTGGGCCAGTCACTATATCTCAGCTTAACCTACCTCACAGGGTTCTTGTGAAGATAAAATGGGGTTAGAAAACCATGTTGTTCCTTGGAGAAACGGCAGGATAAAAATGTAATAAAGAATGAATTAAAACAATTAAAGCAAGCAATGATTACCAACAAATCAACCAAAACTACAGAGTCAGGCATTACAATGACCAAAGCATTAAAAATAAAGAACAGCAGTGAGTTTAAATTCTACTCTAGAAAGCTGCCTGGAATGAAAAGGTCTTCATTGATAATCTAAAAGCAAATAAAGGACCTGTTCACATGACACACTAAGCCATGGTGAGGCCGCTAACCCTTCTGCAGCAAATGGTTAGTAAGCATGTTTAATCCATAGTTATGGTTCACATGACATGGTATACCATAATGTTTAGCTTAAAATGTTTAACCACCATGGCTTAGCGTGTCATCTGAACAGGGTCAATATGGGGGCGTGGCAGATCCCCACACCCAGGGAGTTCCATTATCTTGGCACCACCACTAAAAAGCCTTATCTCACAAGCATATGGGATAGAGATGAAAGCTAAAAAGGGTCAATGGAGGAATATTAGAGATGAAATAATATTTCATCCCATATTTTGACTAACAAGTTAAGTTAAGAACATAAGAAGAGCCTGCTGGATCAGATCAAGGGTCCATCTAGTCCAGCACTCTGTTCACACAGTGGTCAGCCAGCTATTGATGGGAGACCCACAAGCAGGACATGACTGCAACAGCATCCTCCCATCCATGTTCCCCAGCAACTGCTGCAAACAAGCTTACTGCCTCTGATACTGGAGGTAGCATATAGTCATCAGGACTAGTAGCCACTGATAGCATTCCCCTCCATAACTAAAGGATTAAAAAAATGTTATCTGCTCTCGCATGGGATGTGCAACAGTCTCCCACCCAAGGGGCTGACCAGGTTCACACCTGTGTAACTTCACCACTGCGACAGTACTGGATGCTCCTAGATACCGCCCATTTGGCCCAAGAACCAGATATGTTAAAAAGACGTTTGCGTGAAAAGATGCTGTAGAAATGTAACCTCATCCTCATCATCTGTTATCAAGGGGGCTACAGCTTCAATGTCTTGCTTGGCTATCCGTCCCTCCCTGTGACCAGCAGAACAAGAACGTATGGCGCAAAAGGTGCCAAACAACCTGAACATTTGCAGAGAAGGACCACAGTGGCAACGATGGCTCCTTGCAAGCTGCGCTATCGGAATGCCTCACCTGAACCGGCACCTGGAGGGATCGCCGTTTTGCTGTATTCTGGCTGATCAGGTTCCCACAGCACTTCCCCCCGCTCCAAACAGGAGATCAGATCTGGTTTTAAAGGAGAGGATCCTGTTGCGGGGAGGAAGGAAACAGGAAGAGGAAGGGTGTAGGAAAGCTGCCTTCTATTGAGTCAGACCCCTTGGTCCATTGGGCCCTGTACTGTCAACACTGACTGGTAGCAGCTCTCCAGGTTTCAGGGCAGATTCTTTCTTAGCCCTACTGGGGAGCTATCTTCATGGCGCCGGATTGGTGCCACCTCCTTCTCAAACCCTGTGCTTTCACTCTCCCAGAGTGGCGCCGGGTAATCCTGACGACGAGAGGGGAGCGTGGGGTTTCTGAGCGGCCATCTGGGTACCGGAGCTGCCCCGCCCTCTTCCTAGTGGAAGATTACCAATTGCCAGTCACCTTCCATCAGGCACCGCCCCCAGAGTGATGTCAGACAGTGGAAGGGCTGTACTGACATCATTCTGATTGAAAAAGTCAGGGTAAATCCTGAGTTTTCCTAGCCACAGCATCGTGGGAAAGCCTCACGGTGGCTGCAAAGCTGCGCCTGCATCATCTAAATGACGCAGCGCAGATCCATAGCCACCGTGGGGCTTCAAATACTTGAAAGGTTGTCACACAGAGGAGGGCCAGGATCTCTTCCCGGTCATCCCAGAATGCAGGACACGGGTTCAAGTTACAGGAAGCCAGATTATGTCTGGACATCAGGGAAAAAATCCTGATTGTTAGAGCAGTACGACAATGGAGCCAATTACCTAGGGAGGTGGTGGGCTCTCCCACACTAGAGGCATTCATGCAGCTGGACAGCCATCTTTCAGGTATGCTACAAGGTGGATTCCTGCATTCAGCAGGGGGTTGGACTTGATGGCCTACAGCCCACTTCCAGCTCTACTATTCTATGATTCCCCGCATACAGATAGCCCCCTGGAGATGCCAGGGATTGGACCTAGGGCTGTCTAGAGAGTGAGGAAGAGTACTGCGATTTTGACATGCTGCTGGAGAAAAAAACAATAGGTCAAGTCAGGTCCAAGTTATTTTCTGTGGTTTGGAAAAAGGGGGAGCTTTTTCAGGCCCCACTTCTGCAGTGGTGTGCATGGCCCAGAAACCTCAGCACGAGAGGATGGGACAACAAGAACCAGGGCTAGCAGAGGCTTTCTCTGGAAGCAGCCACTGGGGAACAGAACCAGAGAGTTGGGGGGGGGGGCTTTGAGGCATCCAGTTCAACCCTTTGCTCAGTGCAGGAAATCCAGAGCTTCCCCAAGAGATGGCTGGAAAAGGGAGGTGCTGTCATGTTTCCAAGCCCTCCCGCCAAGATGTGAATCAATAAAGAGGTCCACCTGTGTAATCCACAAAGCTTTATGTTAGCCTAACAAAGCAAGCCTTTCATCTAAAATAGATAGTTCCCCTGCAGTGCCAACAAGCTCTTTACTTTAAGGAGGGTCTTTGAGGAGAAGCCTCTGGCAAGTGGCTAGGCTGCCTCCCACCTCCCCTCAACTCCTGCGGTGGACTCTGGGTTCTGTCAACTCCAATGCCCCCTCCCCCTTCAAAAGCATCTGAGTTCCTGGGCGGGGGAGAATGGTCTCTGAGCTTTCCGCATCCTGTCTAATAAGCTCCTAGGAAGATTCATCCTTCACTTCTGGAGAATCTCCTCTCCTGCTTCCTGTTTAGGCTAGCATAGTCCTGGTCCTGCTTCTCCTTCTTCTTCAGACTTCGGGCCCATTCAGCCCCCAAAACCCCTTCCCCCACACTATGGAGAACAGGTCTGATGCTGACAATTATGTATAAATAGCATCGCCATCTACCCAATAAGAAGAATGTTATGTTTACCCAGGGATGCCACATTCTCATAGCTCTTCAGCATGACGTCTCTGTACACAGCTCTTTGGCCTGGGTCCAGCAATGCCCATTCTGCTTTCGTGAAATACACAGCCACGTCCTCAAAGATTACTGGCTTCTGAAAGAGGAAGAAAACTGTTCAAGTAGCTGTTGACCCAAATCCACATTTAATGCTCCTGCTGGTTCCATACAGATTTATGGCCCAACTGGAGTCCACCTGCAGAAGAGCCTTCAGTGTGGTGGCCCCCTTCCTATGGAACTCCCTGCCTCTGGAGGTCAGGCAGGTGGCAACGTTGTGTTGTTTCTGGAGCCTCCTGAAAACAACTTTATTTCAGGAGGCCTCCCTTGATTGACCAGCCATGGTTTTATCAGAATTCTGTTTCTATTTAGAAATAGTAATTATTTTAACATGATGTTTATTCTTTAACATATTTTGTATTTTTATTGTTCACCAGAATCTGTCTGGATGTGGAGTGGAATACAAATGTTGTAAATAAATAAATTAATGAAACAATGCCAGAACTCTCAGGAGATTGGTGATTGATCTCATAAGAACATAAAAACATAAGAGCCCTGCTGGATTGGACCAAATGTCCATCTAGTCCAGCATTTGGTTCACACAGTGGTCAACTAGCTGTTGGCCAGAGACCCATGAGAAAGCAAGGCCACAAGCCTTCATATACCTGCTCTGTATGTAGGCCTCTCTATGTAGTTTGGTTCTTGAAAGTGAACTGCATGATAGGATTGGAATGATGTTTGTGCCTGAATGTGAGGTAATGCTGGAATTGCTTAAGTGGAAGGAAATGCTTAATTGGAATTTCTAACTGTCAAGATCTTTTGATATAGTATAAGACAAATAGACTAGCTTGAAGGAGGACTGACCATCCAGGTCAGTCTGACATTACTAGAAGAATTATGGGCCATCTGATGATAAAGCAGAATGAAGTAAGTTTTTTTTTTAATCTGTCTGTGTTTTGTTTTAGAATTTTGCTAACTGCTAATTGGTAAGATGCTATTTTGCCAACTACTAATTGGGTAAAATGCTACTATGTATAAATATACCTGCTTTTCACACTACCAGTTGAGAAGTTCTTTGTCTGTAGGATTCCCTCCATTCAGCTGTATTACGCTCAATAAAGCAAGAGTTGCCTTACAACCAAATTGGATTTTTGTCTTTGACACCCATAAGCATGACACAGAGCATCACCCGATACTTTATTAGTATGTATGTGTATATATATATATAACTCCTTGATTTAGAATGTTTTCATTACATTTTTAATTAAATAATACCGTGACTCAGTTCACATGTCACGGCTACCCAGGTTTTTTTAAAAAAAACTGAGTAGTCATGAATGAGAGGGATAGTTGCTCCCAGCTGCTCCTGTTGAGCCAAAAACAAGTCCCGATTGTTAGTTCCTCAACAACCCACAATTCTGGGTTTGGACACCATGGACAACAAACTCAAGGACAGAGTATTCCTGAGTTTAGATCAGCAAGAGCAAGTGAACATCTGGGAGCCAGTTCGCTTCTATTCATTCAGGGCTACCCAGGGTTTATTTTTAAGGCTGCAAAAACAAACAGGCCACATGAAGAGCCCTGCTGGATCAGACAAAAGGTCTATCTAGTTTAGCATCCCGTTGCCCATGAGGTGAAAAATCTTATCTATATTTCCCAAATAATAGAAAACTAGTAGGAAACATGATAGCATAGTAGGAAACTTTCTCCCCTGCCCCCATTTTGTCACAATTGAAACTTGTCCCTATTATAAGAAGGGCAATCAGAACTGCATCGGTGTGTGCTTATTTGATCAGGGAAGAGGTTTGGGGACTGCAGGCCTTTAGCTTTTCCTACACTGCCTTGGTTTCCCCAATCTACAGGGCTGGCTCACCCATGAAGCAAGGTGAAGTGCCTGCATCAGGCGGAGAAGCGGCGAATTGCTCTGCTTCCCCCACCCATCGCTGCAGCCTCCACCAAGTGCTCTGGAGAAGCTCGTCAGCTACCCTCCCACCATGGCATTTACCGTAGCAAGAGAGAGGACAGCGGGACTCCTTGGAGCAGCCATCCACCTGCTCCTTCCCTTGTCGCACACGGCCGGAGGAAACAGCTGCAGAGGCTGCCTCTACAAGAGGCATTTAAAGCTCTTTCAAGGCGCATTAAAAAATTTACCTCTACAAGAACAGAGCGCAAATCGGGCGTAGAGGCGTGTTTTCTCTCCGATTATGCGCATTATCGAATGCGCATTAAATAGCAAGTTTTATTTTGCTCCGGCTGTTAAAGCGCATTTTGACTATGTGAACAAGCGATTCTCCACATTAACTACTTGTAAAGCGCATTTGAAACAACCGGTAAGGTCACCCGTTGAGTGCTCAGTTACCTCCTGCATACAAGCATTTCCGATAAAGCGCTTCAGCAAATATGTGCATAATCGGCTAACCAGGCGTAAAGCCGAATTCTTGTAGATGAGGCCCGAGCTTCTGAGAGACCTGCCTGAACTCCTGCAAGAGTCCCAAGGGGTCTCATGAGACTCATGCAAACTTCCACGGGAACCCTGCTGCCACCATTTCCGGCTACGCAGATCTCCACGGCGATGGTGGCAAAGGTAAAAGTAAGGGGGCATGGGCAGGGCATGGGCTGGGTTGCAAAGGGTGCATCTTATCTCTTGCCTCTCACAGCAAGAGACCTTGCACTGGGCCTACCAATCTAAATCACACACCCTTAAAGTTCCCCATTAAACAAAAAGCAGCCTGTGGTGGTGGTGAAGGACTTATTTAATCTAAACGATTTATTAATGTTTTTATGTGATATATAAGCCATGTTTTAGGTTATAGCCTCCAAAGGCAGCAGTATACAAAACTTAAAACCATAAAACAGAGGTCCCCAACCTTTTTGAGTCAGTGGGCATATTTGGAATTTTGAGTGTGTGTCTTGGGCACTCCCACAAAATGGCTTCTATAGTGGGCTGTCCATTCAAAAAAATGGCTGCCATGGTGGGCATTACCATTCACAAAACACTCATTTCCCAGAAGGCAAACTTGTGAGACTAAAGGAAAAGTAACATGCCCAAGAACCTAATTGCAAGGCAGAGGTGAGGTTTGAGCTCCAAAACACAAAATCGGTAGTTTGAACATAAAGAGGGCACCGGAGGGCAGCACTTCGTTTTGCAGCACACCAGCCTCCCAGTTAATTTTTTTGAAAAAACAAAACTTAAGATATAAAATTAAAATCACAAAAAGCAAGGATCCTAAGGGGCACCACATTGGAGACCCTACCTTTAAAACAAAAATAAGAGCTGTGGTAAAATAAAATTATTTGTTAAAAACAGATAATATACACAACGGCCCCCACAGCTTCCTACGGATGCAATCTTATGTATCATTAGACATAAAGAAGCCCTACAACTCCCGGCATTCCCCAGCTAGCATGACTTTTTGTGCCTAAACATGCACAGGATTTCAGCCTGTCAATTGTAGGCCAAGGTAAAAAGCCGAGTCTTTAGAGCCCCCTTGAAGGACTGTAATGATGAGGGCTGTACCACATGATGGGGGCTGTACCACATGAGCTCGCCTAAACATTTGGATTGGCTCAGGGTGTAGCGATCAAACAGGCAGCTTTGGTACCTCTGAGCAGTGCAGACAGAGAAAAATGGGTCATGTTACTTCCACTTCCCATCTTGTCCCACTGGAAGCTCCTGAAATAATTCTCTTACCTGATTTGGCTCCGGCGCAGACATACTTCTTCCCCCAATACCATGGAACAATCTGGCAGCCAGAAGGGAAGACAAAACACTTCCTATGAGGGCAAGAAATGGGATAAGAGAACATTTTTACACCCTAATTTAGCCCACACTGTGTGGTGTAGTGGTTAGGCTGGGAGCTGGGAAATCCAGGTTCTAATCCCCACTGGGCCATGGAAGCTCACTGGGTGACTTTGGGCCAGGCACAGACTCTCAGCCCAACCTACCTCGCAGGGTGGTTGTTGTGAAGATAAAATGGAGAGGAGGAGGAGGATTAGGTACACCACTTTGGGTTCCTTGGAGGGAAAAAGGCAGGATATAAATGCAATAAATAAATAATAATAATAATAATCGCAGCTAGACCGGTTCAAGCCTTGGTTGTCTGTTTTTCTAAACCTGATGCGTGGAGACTAAGAATATAAGAAGAGCCATGCTGGGTCAGCTCAAGGGTCCATCTAGTTCAGCATTCTGTGCAACAGCACTCTCCCACCTATGTTCCCCAGCAATTGGCATACATAGGCAGACTGCCTCTGAAGGTGTCTCTACACAAGCGATTTATTGCACACATGATTGGTTACTCCCGGATGCAGCCTCCATAAGGCAGCAGGTTGGGAAAGGCTGTTCTAACTCACAAAGGGTGTAATACACAGAAATATTCAAGGATGCATTTTCTCAGGCTACCAGTGGGGGCAATAAAGGGCACTACACACTGTGATTAAGTAAGTACTGGAAAGCTGAATAAAAAGATTGTTGTTACAAAGATAAGATGAGGGATAAAACAATGGATACGGTCCTATGCATGTTTGGACAGAAAATAAGTCCTACAACTCTCAGCATTCCCCAGCCAGCCAGGCTGGCTGGGGAATGCTGGGAATTGTAGGACTTTCCTTCCCTGTCCCAACATGCATAGGATTGCGCCCTAAATCAGTAATGCATATGTTTGATTCAGATTGGTACATAAATACACAGATTCTCTATGGAACCGGCCCAAGAAGTTATGCAGTGAAATGTACTAAAGGTGGACGTGGGTGAGTGCAGGGAGAGAAGGCGGAAGGCACCCAGGAAAGGATCCCACCACCCACCCGCCTTCGCTGGGGGGGGGGGGGTGCCCAGACAGGCAGAGAGGACTGTCGCTAAGGCCTCGTCAGTGCAGGAGGGACGTGGGGCGAGGAGCAGCTCCTCCTCCTCAACAAAACAAAGACACCCCCCGTCCAGCCCCCACTGGTTCCTGCGCCAGCAGAGCCCCACCCACTAGCGGACCCCAAGAAAGGCGAGCTCAAACCGCTGTGGCGACGGGGGCTGCGACTCCTCCAGATGCAAGCCAGCCTAGAGGCGCTTGGCAAACCTCCCTGGCCCTGGCCAAGGGTAACGGAGCATGCTCAAGTGGCCGGGAGCATGCTCAGTCGCAGCCCTTGAAGCCTTCTCTTGCCCTCGCTTGGAATCACATTCTCACGCACAAACCCTCCCGCATTCGATATTGTGGACACGGAGCGTCCTCTGCTTTGGGCGAGCAGAAGGACCAAGATTACGCGGAGTGGCGCGTTACGCCCCTATAAGGCTAAAATGTGTGAAAAGGGGGAGTGCGTTTTTCCGTGTGTGATATGTGTGCGTTTGCGTATGTATGTATGTACGTGTGTGAGCGTATGTGTTATCTATGTATACGTGTATGTCTATATGTGTATGTCTATGTGTGCTTATGTGTATGGCTGCCTCTACACGAGACGTTTAAAGCTCTTTGAAGTCTCATTAAAATTTTTACCTCTACAAGAGCGGAGTGTAAATCGGGAGTTGAGGCGCTTTATCTCTCAGATTATGCGCATTATCGAACGTGCGTTAAATAGCGAGTTTTATTTTCCTCCGGCCGTTAAAGCACATTTTGCCTATGTGAACAAGCGATTCTCCGCATTAACTACTTGTAAAGCGCATTTCAAACAACCGGTAAGGCCACCAGTTGTGCGCTCAATTACCTCCTGCGTACAAGCATTTACAATAAAGCGCTTCAGTGATTATGCGCATAATCGGCTAACCAGGGGTCAAACAGAATCCATCTAGAGGGGGTCTAAGCCTATATATGTGTCTATCAAAATGTGCATGTGTATTTATACAAGTGTGTATATGTCTATCTCTGTGTGTGTTTTTGTATATATGTGTTGGAGGGTGTTTGTGTGTGTATAACGAAAACTCTGGAACAATATGTGAATCTGGCACTAAAAGGGTTAAATTATTTTGCTAACAAAGGACTACTACATACAAACAGCCAGTGGCTAATTTGATCTGGTCTGAATGAGGGTTTTGGAGAGACCCCCTAGAAGACCCCAGACTCATATTTAAGAAGACCCCCATACTTATATTGCAGACCCCTGACCCATGGGCAAGAAGACCCTGACATTGTGATTCTGTGCTAATTAATGTTATGGCAGTATATTTTGCATGACTGGCTTTGAAAGAAAGTTGGGGGATTAAAAAGTGTTTGAGTTTCCTCTCTTTTTCTCTCTGTGGTGTAGCAATGAGCACAGCTACCTTCCAAGCAGTTGACCCCAGCTTCGATTTCCAGCCAATGCTAATAAAAAATTAACAGCCAAGAGCCTTCGACCTGACAAAGGTCCCCTCTACAAGGATTCGCTTTTGCGCCTGGTTAGGTGATTATGCGCATAATTGCAGAAGCGCATTTACACCTAATCCCTCTGCACGAGAGGCGGTGAAGCGCATTAACAGATGTCCAAAATGCGCTTTACAAGTAATGTGCATAAGCGCTTATTCACACAGTCAAAATGCACTTTAACGGACGGAGCAAAATAAAACTCGCGATTTAACACGCATTCGATAATGCGCATAATCGGGGAGAGAACGCGCCTCTACGCCCGATTTGCGCTCCGTTCTTGTAGAGGTAATTTTTTTAATGCACCTTGAAAGAGCTTTAAATGCCTCTTGTAGAGGCACCCATAGACAGAGCATGCTCAGTATCTACCACTGAGGTAGCTGCCCTAACTTACTATCAAACATTGTTATCTGGGAGGACAGGCACCCATGAGAACAGGGCTTGGGTACCCATAGTTGTATATAAGAGGGATTTCATCAGGTGCAGCTTTTTTAGACGCAAGGGCTGAACATGCTTGTGTAAATTCACTTGTGAGTACTGGAATAAAGGAATGGTGGTCCCTCTTATAGAATTAAAAAAATAACCTTTTATTAACTTATTATCACACAATTCTGGATATAAGAGGGAGGGCAGTGTTGTGGAGCAGTTAAGAGTGTTGAACTTTAACAGGGCAAACCAGGGTTCAAATCCCAGCTCAGCCACAAAACTCCTTGGATGATGTTAGACCAATCATTAACTCATGGGCTAGCCTACCTCACAGAGTTGTTGTGAGGATAAAAGTAATTGCAGCATATACACTGCCCCAAATTCCAAACAAGAAGGCTTTAATAAAAATAAAATATTTGTGCAGTGCAATCAATATATAGGATACCTTACAGAGTTTCTTAGGCAAAAAAAGAAAAAAAGAAAAAGGAAGGTCCTTGCCACCATGGAGCATACAATAAAAAACATCAGAGGGAGGGAGGGATATGGGAAAATGCAGTGACATGTGTTTAAAATATTGTTACTGTGCGAAATGAGGATTAGGAGACTATGTTAAGCAAACGAACTTGGGAAAGGTAGTTTTTGAGGACAGATTTGAGGGGGAGAGATAGAGATGGTGTCACATAGATGTTAATGTGTATAATACAACTGATCAACCTTACAGGGTTGTTGTAAGGATTTCTGAGATAATGCATGTGGAGCACGTTGAAAACTCTTGCAGTGGTTCCCAACCTTGGGTCTCCAGATGTTGTTGGAATACAATTCCCATCATCTGCCAGCACAGCCAACAGTCGGGGATGATGGGGAGTTGTAATCCAGCAATGGGAATCACTGCTTGTCTGAAGTGCTATATAAAGGATTTAGTATCAGAATTATAGAAATACACAGGATAAATCCTTCGTGGTGTTTATCTAAAACAAGTTTAATAAAAATTGTCAATAGAAAAAAAAACCTCTTAATACTCTATATTACAAATCAGCCCACAAAATTCAGACAACGTTGTCCGTCACCAAAGCTGCTCTCTGCATCTTGGAAGACAACATATTTTAATATATAATTCTAGACAGGTTTAGATTAAGGAATGGATAAATGCAAAAAGAATATATATTACAAAAGAAATGAATGCAACAGGATCCTGATATCCTTGAAGTGCTGAAGCAGGGACAGACGAATCATGCAAGAATAATAAGGCAAAATATGCATGAGAGATGCCATAGTCCATACCCATAATTCCCCCAACCCACAACAGGTTTAGCAGTTTGATAAACCGCTTAGTTATTGTAGTGTCAACAGTTTCATAGAACAGTGTGTATATGGGTAGCATAAATGAACTTGCAGCAATAGAAGTAAAAGATTTATATCTGTGCTTGTGGATGTCATTGTAAAATGAAGACTGCATGCTGTTGTTTTCTGATTTAATATTGTATTAAGGCTAGTTAAGACTGAGTTCCTAAATGTGGGTGGAAACCAAATAATTCCCTCTGCCAACAGAAGGTTTCTGAGACTGGATTAGGGATTGGTGTGATTTTCAGAGATTTTCCTGTCAAATCCCCCACACATCCTAATCTGCTCTGGAGGGGTCGTCTTGGAGGATGGGGTGGATAGAAAACTACAGAGAGGGGGAATCACTGGAAACTGCACCCCTCCCTGATCTGCTGACAAAATTTCCATCAGAAAATGGAATTAATTGGATTCTGCCCTTTATTCACTTGCATGTACAGGCTGGTTCACACATTATCCACTTTGGTATACAGAAAAGGCTTTCACACAGGACGTAGGATACTATGCAGAATGATGATCACAGAAGCTTGCATATTGTACACATGATGTAGGTGTGCTGGAAAGCTGCAGTCACGCACCAGTGGTACAACCATGTGCGATCATCTCGTCACTCTCTACATGCGAGTTGGTTTCTCCTATGCAGAAGCACTTCTTGCGGAAAAATGTGGGGTGTACAAAATTGCAGATTGCGGGTGTGGGGCAAAACAGTGTTGTTAGACTTCAGAGGGCAAGAGGATCGCCTGGTCATATGCTTTCCCCATGAAAAATTCCTTGTATGCAAAAAAAATAAATAAAAAATTAGAATATCAAGGAAATGGAAGGACAGAATTATTCTTGTCTCCCTGACATCTTGTTTTTTGTGCACAGGAAACTTTGTAATCTGGAAGAGCATTCAACCGCATGATTTCCTCAACTACAGGCCTCAAGTACTTTTAATGTGGTGTTTTTAATATTGTATTTTAATATTGTGAATCGCTGAGAGATTTTAAGAGCAAAATACCTTAGGAAGAGACATGCTGGATCAGACCAAGGGTCCATCTAGTCCAGTACTCTATTCACAAAGTGGCAAACCAGCTGTCAAGCAGGGACTCACAAGCATGACATGGTGCAACAGCACCCTCCCACCCATGTTCCCCAGCAACTGCCTCTGATTTTGGAGTTTGAACTGAGCCATAAGGACCAGTAGCCATTGATAGCATTCTCTTCCAGGAATTTATCCAACCCCCTTTTGAAAGCCATCCAAATTGGTGGTCATCACATCTTGTGGTAGTGAATTCTATAGTTTAACTCTGCGCTGTGTGAAGAAGTCCTTCCTGTTATCGGTCCTGAATCTCCCACCAATCAGCTTCATGGGATGACCCTATTGGGTTCTAATGTTATGGGAGAGGGAGAAAAATGTCTTCCTATCCACATTTTCCACACCATGCAGAATTTTGTACACCTCTAACATTTTATTATAGTTAGCGGTATATAAATGCCACAAATAAGTGGTACAATCCAGGAGTACTTTTACCCTTTCATCTACTGCATGGATTGGAAAACTGTGGGCCATCCAGAAGTTGTTGGACTACAACTCCAACGTTCTTTGACCACCAGCCATGCTGTGTGGAGCTGATGGGAGTTGGAATCAGCAACATTGGGCCAGTAGTCGGTCCCCCATCATCCCTAATCTGGAAGAATTTGCAAGGGGGTAAAAGGAAAATACATTGTTTTCTTTTTAAAGCTAAACACACCTAGATTAATTTAGATATAATCACAAATGCCTTCTCTCATTTTGAAGGCACTTCCAGAAATAAGCTGAGAATGATCAACAAAGGTTCAGTTTAGAGGTTTAGCAATTCTGTTTCATCTTATATGGATATTCCGACTGCTAATAATGAGTGGCAACTATAAAACAATCCTTTTCAGACGACACACTGAGGCACGGTGGTTAAGCATTTTGAGTTAAATGCGTCATGTGAACCATTCCTTACCATGGTGACTACATCACCATGGTTCAAACACGCTCACTAAGCATTTGCTGCAAAAGGGTTAGCAGCCTAACCATGGCTTAGCACATCATCTGAACAGGCCCAACACAGACATACTTTGCCTGATCCTATCAAGAGTTAGGTGAACTTAATTTTATTGGGTTGTGGCTACTTTTTCAGGTAGCCTTCCCCAGCTGGGCATGCTGAGAACTTAGTCCAACACATCTGGTGGGCACCAGGTTGAAAAAGGGTGTTGCTAGGCTTCTCAGAATGGACTTTCTGGCAGATGGCAAAGTCTGGGCCCCAATAGATGCTTTCTCATTGGCTGGAGGATGATGCAAGTTGTAGTCTTAATATATCTGGACGGCACCAGACTGGGGAAGGCTGCTATAATCTCGCCCACCCCTCATTCGAGGATGGTTCCTCTGATGGCTGGTAAAACTCAGCTTCCTAGTGAAGCTTTTCTCACAGTCCAGGGGGCTGGTTCTATGCCCTATCTACCTCGTGGTGGCTACACAGTGGTGTTGCATGGGTTACACGATGCAGCCCCCAACGCACAGCCATCATGGGGCTTTCCCCCCAATCTGCACAGACTTACCGCATCTTTTTCCTTTGCTGCAAGGTCATCACTGACTGGGGGCATTCTGGGGGCAGATTGTGGCCACAAACAAAGTCGCGAGAAGCGCGGGAAGGCTGGGCAGAGGGAGGGCTGAACGAGTTGAATGGCTGCTGGAAAGCCCGCGTTCCCTCTCACTGTAGAGATTAATTGTTCCCACACAGCAGATGTGATGCCACAGGGTTTTAAGGGAACGTGCGGCTAAAGCGGCACCATAAAGGCCTCCCCAGTGCTCAAACTATTAAGTACATTATACTGGTGTGAGTTTTTTCATAAGGCCTGGGTTTGGACGGCTTTTTTAAAATAGCTTTTTCCACTGTTTGAGTAATAGTTTATACAAAGAGCAGAGGAAGTGTAAAAACTGTTCCTGGACAATGGCACTTCAGGCAGCGGGGGTGAGGGTGGGGAATGCATAGCCATGCAAATGATCCCTGTCCATAGAAAACAAGCATATCAGAGAGAAAGTGAACCTAGAACTTGATGTGCCGGGAGGCGTTTTTTTGTTTGTTTTATGAACAGGGGAACAACCATATGGCCCCATTCTGGTAATCTTAAGTAGTGCAAATCTACTATTTTCCCCTGACTGTTCGCATTGCCAGCTACGCCTAGTGATTTTAATGAGAGATTTTGTTTCACTGATGTTTTATTGATTGGTTTTATGGTATTTTAGCACGATCTTATCTTGTGAACCTCTCCGGGATTCTGTTAAAAATGAAAAGTGGTATAGAAATTATCTGGTATAAATAAAATAAATATGTCTAGGAACAGTTTTACCATCTCATATGTTACTTGTATGAACTAGGGCCACACTTTCTCCTGCACACGTATTCCGCGTCTAGCAAGAATGGATGTACGACCAAATGTTTTCCCATCACAGGGTTTCTTTCCCAGACAGCTTCTTTCGATGTTTAATCCTGTATACCGTGTCACTGAACATTCATGAGGTTTACTTCCTGAACTAATTCTCCAGACTGCAATATGGTATGAGCCGCAGCAGAAGCACCTCCCACAGACGGCGCGTTCATATGATTTCCCTCCGGAATAGATTCATTCCGGTTTAAGAGCGTTGGATCCTGAATCGAAACTTCTCCCTCGATCTGAGGAAGCGGCCTCAATCCGGCGTGGATTCTCCCGTGCCGAACGAGGTGCGACCTTCGATTAAAGCTTTTCCCACAGTCAGGGCAGCAATAGGGTTTTTCTCCTGTGTGAATCCTTTTATGCCTAATGAAATGTGACCTCCAGCTGAAGCTCTTTCCGCACTCGGGGCAATTAAACACTTTCTCTTCTCTCTGGGCCGTCGCGTCGCTGATAAGGAGGGTAGTGTCACCATGGCTGCTTTCGTTGCTGTCTCGACAGCTATACAGTCGGGCTCCCTCAAGGCTCCCCTCGTTCACGCCGTTAATAAAGAACGGGCCATGGGTGTCGCTCGTCTCACCATCACCATGATAGGGCTGGTCCCCTGCAAGGTTGCTCTCTTGTAGATTCACACCCGTAATAAGGAGCGAGCAGTGACTGTAACTTGTTTCGCTGTTGGGCCATTCGTAGAGCTGGCCTCCTAAATGCGTTTGCCCGTGTGGATCCACCCCTGCAATGAGGAGGGAGCTGCGATCGTAGGCTTTTTCACCACTGGAGCATTTATAGGGACGACCTGCTGCATAGATCCGCTTGGGTGGATTCATACCCGTAATAAGGAGCGAGCTGTTGTTGTAGCTGGCTCGGCCATCTGCCCATTCGTAGAGCTGCCCTCCTAGATGGGTTGCCTCGTGCGTGTTGAGATGCGATCTCCGATTGAAGCACTTCCCACAGACGGAGCACTTATAGGGCTTCTCTCCCGTGTGGATTCTCTCGTGCCTGAGGAGCTCCGAGGTCTGGCTGAAACTCTTCCCACAGCCTGTGCAGGAGTAGGGCTTCTCTCCCGTGTGGATTCTCTCGTGCCGCATCAGCTTCGACGACTGGTTGAAGCTTTTCCCACAGCTGAAGCATGTGTACGATTTGGCTCCTCGGTGGGCTATCTCATGCCTAATCAGGTTGGATCTGATGCTAAAGATTCTCCCGCATTCTGCACATTCGTGAAGTTCCTTCTCCGTGTGGGTTCTCTGGTGCCTATTCAGCTTCGACTTTTCTATGAAGCTTTTCCCACACTTTGAGCATTTGTACGGTCTCTCCCCCGTGTGGGTCCTTTTATGCGTAACCAGGTGAGACTTCCAGTTGAAGCTCTCCCCACAAACAGGGCACAGGAAGGGCGTTTCTCCTGTGTGGAGTCTTTTATGCGCGAGAAGGGATGAACTCTGAGTGAAGCTTTTCCCACAGTCTGTACAGGAATAGGGCTTTTCTCCCGTATGGATGTTCTCGTGTCTAATCAAGGTCGAGGCGTGGCTGAAGCTTTTCCCACAGTCCGAGCATTTATAAGGTCTCTCTCCCGTATGAGTGATTCCATGCCTAATGAGGTCAGATCTAAAGCTAAAGCTTTTTCCGCAGTCTACGCATTTATACGGTTTCTCTCCCGAATGGGTCCTCTGGTGCCGGTTGCGGTTTGACCTTTCAGTGAAACTTTTCCCGCAATGCACACATTTGTAGGGCTTCTCACCCGTGTGGATCCTTTTATGCGCCAGGAGGTTTGAGGCCTGAGCAAAGGTCTTCCCACACTCATTGCATGTCCTCGGGCCCTGGGATTTGCGGATCCGCTTTCGGGCTGTGCCTTTGCCAAGGTCCTGGAGACTCTCCACGTTTTTAATTCTCTTTGCTAGGTGATTTTCAAGGTGCCTCTCTGGCCTGTGGTGATGCAGAGCTGTTTCTCCTTTCTCAAGACACTGGGGAACAATTTCTCCTGCTAATCCCAGAGATACCCCAGTTTGTTGGTCTTGCTCGGATCTTTGCGTCTGAAGATCCTCCGTGATCTCATTGGCCTGTCCATTACCTGTTGGAAGAAAGCAAAGAATAATGACGTAAGCAAGCCCATGTACAGGACCGGATGGGTGGGAAAAGGCAGGTTTGACCTGTTTCTGCAAAACTTTAGTGTTTATCCAGAAATGATATAATATTGTGGCGGTGAGTCCTAAAAGAACAGTGTTGAGCTTTATACAATGCCATTTTCATGTTTATAATTGTAACTGTGTAACCTCACATGGGGATTTATATTATACTGTATCATGTACTGGTTAGGCCTCATCTTGAGTATTGTGTCCAGTTCTGGGCACCACACTTCAAGGAGGATGCAGACAAGCTGGAGGGGGTTCAGAGGAGGACAGTGAGGATGATCAGGGGTCTGGAATCAAAGCCCTCTGAGGACTGCTGAAAGAACTGGGCACATTTAGCCTTGAGAAGAGAAGACTAAGGGGAGACAAGATAGCATACTTCAAATACTCCCACAGAGGAGGACCAGGATCTCTTCTTGATCATCTCAGAATGCAGGACATGGAATAATGGGCACAAGTTAGAGGAAGCCGGATTCTGGCTGGACATCAGGAAAACCTTCCTGACTGTTAGAGCAGTACGACAATGGGGCCAATTACCTAGGGAGGTCGTGGGCTTTCCCACGCTAGTGGCATTCAGGATGTAGCTGGACAGCCATCTCTCTTATGTATGGTGTAAGGTGGATTTCTGTACTGAGCAGGGGGTTGGACTCGATGGCCTTATAGGCCCCTTCCAATTCTACTATTCTATGTATGTTTTTCAGTTAATGAAAACTGCTTTTCTGAAAAAAGCCGTGTATGAAACTGGATTCCTGTAAAAATATTATTTACGCTTCGTTGTTAACTTGTGGTTTTATACCTATCCATTGTTCGTGTGTGTGCCTGTGTAATTACCTTGTTTTACACTTAGTCAGCTTTGCCTACTATGTAATTTGTCAGGTTGTAGTATATCATTTTTCAGTTGTATTGGTTTGCTTGTCCCCCCTTTTCTGACTTATTACAATATTGCTTTTCTGTATTTTTGCCTGGTTGTATGCTTTTTAGCATTTATTTTTTGCCCCTTATTCAACTGGTGCACTAATTTGGATTTTGATCCAGAAATAAGCCAGGATGTTTTCTCTCCCTCTCTTTCTCCCTCACACACACACATACATACACACAATATACATACATTCCCTCTAGTTCATTAATGCTTATGGCATAAACCTGATTATCTTTAAGTTGCCACAAGAATCTGCAGTTCATTCATTTCATTTATTATATTTTTTATACTACCACATAGCCAAAGTTCTCTGGGCAGTTCACAAAAAATCCTGTTCCATATGGACTCTCTCTGGTATCTATTAAGTTTTCTATGATGCCTTCCCCACACTTGAGCATTTATGTCAAGGCTGGGAAACCCGTGGTCTGCAGACATTGTTGGACTCTAATTCCCACCAGCCCCAGCCAGCCTGGCCAATGGTGAGGAATTATGGGGGTTGCAGTTCAACAACATTTGGAGGTCCACCAATTGCCCACCCCTCATTTATATGGTTTCTTCGCTGCCTGGGTTCTCTTATGTGTTAAATGCTGTTACATCCGGTGGGCAGAAGCTGCATCAGGGTAGATCTCTGCAGGGTGCAGTAGATCAGCAAGGATTTCAGATTCACAATGGTTTAAGAACAGAAACAACAAAAAGTTTCAACACAACCACTCACCCACCCAAATGGGCTGCTCAAACTAACGAAGTCAGGGGGAAACAAGGAGTGGAAAAGAGTGTGAGCTCAGATCTAAGACCAATGAATTCCTGGGCTAAGCATGTGCTCAGAGATATCCTCCCACAAACTCCTATTTTGCACTTTGTTCTGGTTGCTGGGCTTCATGGTTCTAGTAAAAAATATGGTAGATTCCACCAGCCTGACATGGGCCCACCCCTAAAGGGCTGTGTTTCTTCTCCATCTCAGTCTTCTTTTCTTAAGAAAGTGGGGATAGGAAATAAGTTTCTAAGCCTGATGGTTGAACAAAGAGGCTTGAAAGTACGCAGGGCACACCTGCTCAAACTTTGAATAGGGGGTAGTTAGTATCCAATGTTAGTTCCCAGTGAAATGAAATGAATTTAAGTTAGTCATGATTAACCTATGTCTCATTCATTTCAATAGGTGTACTCTACGTAGGACTAACACTGGATACTACCCAGGCTCTCCAGTGGTCAGAAAATGTGACTTTGGTGAGATACGTAATGCCTCACCATTCCCCATCAATTCCAAAAGAAACCAAGAATTCAAATAAGCAAAAAGTAAACAAATCCACAAACACAGGTGTTTGCTGGATTAGCCAATTTCTCTTAGGGTCAGGAATGCTGCGAGTTGTAGTCTCCTTTCCCTCCAGTTTTCAATCCTGCTCCTCAAAATTCAGTCAGCATTTCATCACCGTTTAGCACTCTTACTGGCCTCTTTTGGAAGGTTTCTCCCCTTTTAGTTTTTTGCCCTATTTTTTTTTTGTACATCTGCAGCCTTGGGGTTCCTCCAAGCCTGTCTTGTTCATGGGCGATGCCATTTGGCTACAAGAGGATCGGCACTCACAGCCTGAATGTTGTAAATAGAAGAAATGATGAAAGTACATATGAGCTGAAAAAGCAATGTTCTAAACCTGCAAAACATCTACAGAAAAGGGCTCTTTACCAAGAAAGGCCACATTCCCATCATTCTCCTGCATGATGCTCTTGTACAGGGTTCTCTGATCTGGATCCAGCAAAGGCCCTTGGTCGTCTGGGAAATACACAGAAACTTCCTTGAAATTCACTGGCATCTGAAAGACAAAATCACCAGCCAGTCAGTCTTCGTTACTGCCCCTCATTTTCGGCCAGCTTCGCTTGCAAGGTTAAGACTTGGCCCAGCCCACATGAGCACCCTTTTGCAGAAGTACCTAAGCATGCAGAGAGCTGCCATCTGCCTGTGTGTCTGCTAGCAAGCATCACTCACATGACTGGGCTAACACATTCATTGGGACCGAGACAAAAGGGCTTTAAGCTCAGAACTGCATAGAGATCCACACTCAGAGCATGAGTTTGCTATGAGTAGGCAGAATAATGCTTTATTTTTAAAATTTAATTCTCATAATAAGATACAGTGAGGAACAAAACAAACAAGCTCAAAACATTCCCTCCCCACTGTTGGTCCGTTTCAGAGTTTTTCTTCTTACTTCTTTCATTTTCTTTCTCTATTCCAGGGTGGTGAAATATATATATATATATATATATATATATATAGAATAATGCTTTAGTTGCAGAAATAATGGGTGCTTTTTTTCCAATTAGCCCCCCCCAATCAGATAAAACCAACAAAAACTAGCAACAGCAATGAAAGTGAACACAGGCTGCAGACTTCGAAATCTCTGTAGCTATTGGTTAAGAGTTCTGTCTTCATTTATTGAAATGAGTCCAGTGCCAGCTCCAGGTTTTTGAGGGCCCTTGGGCAAGACACCCTCAATGGCACCCTCCCTCAGTAAGTCGGCCTTCTCGCCAGTTACTACTGCTCTTCCTCCTCTTTCCCACCATTGCTCCCACTTAGGGTGACCATATGGAAAGGAGGACAGGGCTCCTGTATATTTAACAACTGTACAGAAAAGGGAATTTCAGCAAGTGTCATTTGTATGCATGCAGCACCTGGTGAAATTCCCTCTTCATCACAGCCGTTAAAGCTGCAGGAGCCCTGCCCTGTTTTGTATCTGGTCACGCTAGGCAGGGCTCCTGCAGCCTTAACGGTTGAGATGAAGAGGGAACTTCACCAGGTGCTGCGTACATAAAAATGACACCTGCTGAAATTCCCTTTTCTATGCAACTGTTAAAGCTACAGGAGCCCTGTCCTCCTTTCCATATGGCCACCCTACTCCCACCTGCTTCCATGACAGGCAGAGTGCCAGTGAGCAAGTAGGCCGTGGCTTCTGCTCCTCCTCCTCCTCCTCCAATCCTCCCTCCCTCTGAAATTCCTCCTCCTCAACCCATAAGGAAATGCAGAGGCAGCATCTGTCTGTTTATTTTCCCCAATCTGCCCCATGGCTGGTTGCTTGCACACGGTCTCTTTGGAATTGTGCTCAGTTTTGGAGAGAGAGAGAGAGATTTTTCTCTCACCCCAGCATAATGGATTCTCTGTATGTGCTAGCTGGGACCCCCCAATTTTGCTAGTCCCCCTCCCCAAGTCCCTGTCACTGGAGGATATTGGGCATTCCAACAACAGCATTTCTCCCATATTAAAAGAGAGAAAGAGAGAGAGAGAGAGATCAGTTTCTTTCTCCACCTCTTTGTTTCTCACCCTAAAGTGAGCACCGATTCCATCTTTAATGAAATCCTGATTCCACCTACTCCATGCTGGAAATCACCTCCCTTTGGATACAAAATAAGGTTTTCTTGGGGAGGGGGGATCGAGGACTTTCCCCCCTCGTTGCCCCCCGGAGATGCCTCCATACAGGAAATTCACCTCAGCTTGACTAAGCAGAAAGGAATCAGGAGGGGAAAACCCTCCCCTCCCGGCTCCCAAAGTAATAGCTAGAGAGACCATCTGGTCAGCCACATGGCCAAGAGGCATTGTCCATATACCATATAACTTCACCAGAGATCTCTTCTTTCCCCCCACCCCACTTCCCAACTGATCAACAACCTACTTACAGTCTTCATCTCTGAGTCTTATTTACAAAAATACAAAATTAGCTTGAAGACAGGAAACTGCCTTATTCCAAGTCGGATTATCCATCCACCCTGATGTTGTCTCCAATTCTCCTGGGTTTAATTTATTTAATTTATGTAATATATTCATGTTACACCTTTTTCCTCTTGCAAGGAACCCAAGGTGGCTGACATGTTCCTCATCCTCCCCATTTTTCTCCTCACAACAACCCTGTGAGTCAAGCCCCAATTCACTCAGTAAGCTTCATGGCCGAGAGGGAACTAGAATTCGGGTCTCCCGAGTCCCAGTCCAACACTGTAACCACTATGCCACACTGGGTCCCAGAGAGAGATCTTCCCCATTAACACCCAGCCTCTGCCTGATCCTTTTAGATAGAGATCTTGGGGGTATACATAGGAACATAGGAGCTGCCTTATACTGAGGCCCCCTCCACAAGGATGCGCTTTTGCGCCCGGTTCGGGGATTATGCGCATTTTCGCGGAGGCGCATTTACGCCTAATCCCTCTGCACGGGAGGCGGCGAGAAGCGGCGAAGCGCATTAAAAGATGCCCAAAAAGCACTTTACAGGTAGTTAATGCGCATAATCGCTTGTTCACACAGCGAAAATGCGCTTTAACGGCCGGAGCAACATAAAAGTCGCTATTTAACGCGCGTTCGAAAATGCGCATTATCGGGGAGATAACGCGCCTGTACACCCGTTTTGCGCTCCGCTCGTGTGTAGGTAAAATTTATAATGAGCCTTCAAGGCTCATTAAACGTCTCGTGTGGAGGAGGCCAGAGTCAGACCATTGGTCCATCTAGCCCAGTATTGTCGACACTGACTGGCAGCGACTTTCCAGGGTTTCAGGCAGGAATTTTTCCTTGCCCTACCAGATGTTAGGGATCGAACCTGGGACCTTCTGCATGCAAAACTCTGTCACTGAGCTACAGAATATAGAAAGCTGCCTTATACTGGTCCATCTAGCTCAGGGTGGCCAACTTCAGAGGCCCAGAAGCCAAATTTGCGACCCCGGAACCCACAGAGGGCTGCATTCCTCCTAAAATCGCCACTTTCGAAATGGGTTGGGAATGATAGGCATTGCAGTCCAACACATCTGGAGGACACCATGCTGGGGCACCTGCCATAGATGATGTACTTGCCGCTTCAGAAGACTGAATTCAAGGACCATACTTTCTGTCCATATACCGCAAAGGTGGACAACACATGCCTCCCTGTCGGCCCCCCAAAATGGGTTAAAAAAAACAACTACTATGGAGACTTACTAAGGACAATTTTAGCTTGCCCGCCACCATCACAACAGGAGTGTGGCCCACAGGGACAGAGTGGAGGAAACTGGCACACAGGCGGCCTGAAGTTGCCCCCCTCCCTACGATATACAGGAATTTTCAGCACTGCTGATTTCTGATCATTTGGATGACAGACAGGGACATCTGGCGGCAGAATCCAGGGAGTTATATGCACATTTAGTCTTTTTCCTGTCTAAACATGCTTAGGATTGCGCCTTTAATTTGTAAGCCTAATGCAGGGTCTGTCTTGCTTTTGGATTGATGTGAGAAGCTTTAGGAGACAATAGCTGTTGGAAAATGTGGGATAAAAATGCCCCAAATAACTAAATAAATTGGATCCTAGTGCATAGCATCCGCGAAAATAAAGATGACATTGATATCTTGCTCATCTCACTCAACTGCATAAGAACAGAAGAGCCTGGCTGGATCAGACCGAGGGCCCATCTAGTCCAGGATTCTGTTCACACAGTGGCCAACCAGCTGTCGACCAGGGCTCTCCTTAACACAGAGTTTGGCATTATTTTGGATCAGATGATATGCCATCACCTGCAAGCAATACTCTACTGCGGTCTACATAGGACCAACAGGCCAATCTCCACGCAAAAGAAATAAATGTGTGAACAATAATATGATATCAGAGAAGACAATATTGAAAAGGTTTTGGGGAAACACTTCAACCTCCTGGGATACTCTGTCATTGACCTCATGGTGGCTCTTCTCGAACAAAGGAACTTCAAAGATAAATCCCAACTCGAAGCTACAATTCATCAAGGGGTTCATTATCCAATGCCAAAAGTGCTATACAGGGGGAAGGAATAAAAACGGAGGTAAAAGCAGGAGAACTAGTGCGGTGTAGTGGCCAGAGTGCTGGACTGGGAGTTGGGAGATCCGGGTTCTAGTCCCCACTCGGCCATAGAAGCTCACTGGGTGACTTTGGGCCAGTCGCTGGCAGAATTCAGACAAAACGATAGTCAATGGTGGGGTAACAATCAACTTTACAGTTGTTCATCTAGGGGGTACTCCCCACACAACATGGTAATAAATAATCAACTGTGGTGTGGATTAGGATCAGCGCTGAGTTGACTATGGCAGCATTCGGATGACACGATAGTCAATACAACTGACTATTGTTCCCCCCCCCCCCAGTTGCTTATTGTGTCATTCGAATTCAGCCACTGACTCTCAACCCAACCTACCTCACAGGGTTGTTGTTGTGAGGATAAAATGGGGAGGAGGATTATTATTTATGCTGCCTTGTGTTCCTTGTTGGGAGAAAGGCGGGATATAAATGCAATAAATAAAATTGCACCGTTAGGTTGGAGAACTAAAGGAGACTTGGTTTCCTCAGCTCCAAATCTATGAGGGGGAAAAGGAAGGAAACAAACAAGGAAGGGAGGAAGGAAGGACGAAACGGGATAGAGGAAGAACGTAACAGGCTTGTGCAGAAGCGAGAGGATGCCAAGAACCTTAAAATTAAGCAGCTAGTCCCTAGGAATTTGAGCTGGTTGTCGTTTTAGATCCAGTTCCTAAACCATTTGATCCTGTTCTTTTGCAATTGAAAAAACGAGGGGAGCGGGGTTACCCCCCCCCCCACCACCCTGCTGGGAAGGAGCGATGCGTATTGGGTAATAGGTGCTGGGGAACGGAGAGAGAAAAGAGCAATCGAGTCCCAGCCTGCTTTAATTGATGCACTCTTAAAAAGAGTTTCCCAGGCTGACTAGAAGCTGCGTGCAAAAGAAAAAAAAAAACCTTTACTTCTGAACAAAGTCCGTACCTTGCTTAAGGTTACGTAGCCTATCTTTGCAGCGCGACTCCGGGCGGCTCGAGCCAAGCGGGTTCCCTTGCGCGAGATGACGAACGACCATAGGCCAGGCTGAGTGAATAAACAGCAACGGGGGGGGGGGGGGGGGGGAGAGAAAAAGGGAGGCGGGGGGACGACAACGGCTTTTATTATGATAGAGCGACGCGCACCACGCTCTTGGCACGAGCATGCTCAGTCGCAGCCGCCGAATCTCCTCTGGTGCCCTATTTTGCCCACAGTTGCGTTTTGTTGATTTTCCTGACGCGTATCCAAACCGGCGGGGGGGGGGGGCTTTAACTCTCCAATTACGCCGTCGCTCCACAGCTTAAAATACAAATAAAATTCCACAATGTACCTATATTATATGTGCAACTGTTGTCAAACTGATAAACTGATTTACCGTGTTTATGTTTAATTTGTATGTTTAATTAGAAGCAAATCTCACTATGTTCAGCAGGGAATGGGTTGCGCCAGCCTTCCCCAGCCTCCAAATCATCTGGAGTGTACCAGCTTGTGGGGAGGTTGGATTACACTGCCTTAAACTTTTAAAGATAAATCGCATTTATCTTATGTAAACCGCCCAGAGAACTTCGGCTATGGGGAGGTATAGAAAATAAATAAATGGCACACCAGATATAGATGGTAAAGGATTGCAGTCTTACTAGGGGCTGCTTCCTTCCAAGGAAGAGTCATGTGATGCCTGAAAGGCTAAAAGCCTTATTGTGGCATAAGCTTTGGTGGACTAACTTCAAGGCCGGGTTGCGACTCAAAAGTAGGTCAAGGGATCAGTCTAGATGGGTCACAGTGAAGCTATTGCCACCACGTAGGGCATGGAGAAATGTTGGGCACGGATCCCACGTTGCAAGTTGGGAGTCTGAGGTGGGTCACGGGTCTGGACCAGTTGAAGACCACTGGCTTAAACGACACCTGATGATTTTTTTTTGGCTTGGGGACAATATAATCAGCCTTCCCCAACCAGGTGCCCTTCTCCATCCAGGTGTTTGACTACAACTCCCATCATCCCCAAGACAGCATAGTCTAGTCTAAGCCATAGGAGCTGTGGTGTAATCTCTATTCCTATCAATCACAGTGCCGTAATTCCTTTTAAACTATTTTTTTAATCCCAGAAGTGCTCTCACCATGGATCCAAAAACTCTCCCTCAGCCTTTTTATTCTCACTGTAAGGTAGGTTTTCCCCCTCCCAATTTTTTTTTATTGTGAATTTGTGAACAAAACAAAAAACCATAAAGAAAATTTCAAAAATAAACACAGCCACATACTTCAAAAGCCTCAGTTTCAAATATCACAATTTCTAAGTAAAAAAAAAAAAAAGGGGGGGGAGTTAGCATAAATTACACATAAATGTCGGTAAAAGCAGACCAAATGTCTGAGTAAATGTCTGTATGCCACTCTTTCAAATGTTGCTAATGTTGTTAAGTCTTCAATCCATTGCATTATAGAGAGTGTGGTTTTATCTTTCCAATGTTGTAAAATAATTATTTTGGCAGTCAAAAGGGCACGGAAAATTCATTTCTGTTGACCATATGTTAGTTTCCAAGCAGTCGGTACGTAATTTAAAATGACATGTACATCTGAAAATATTAAAGAGCTTTCTAATACAAAATTTATGCAACTGATAATTTCCTCCCAAAAGGTGGCAACTATTGGACATTTCCAAAACATATGAACAAAAGAAGCATTAGGTAACACTTCCAACAATTAGTTGATTTAGACAAACCTTTATTAAACAGACGCTGTGGTGTCCAGTATACCCGAAACAGTAATTTTTGCTGGATAAGACGTAACCGGAGATCCATTGACATATCTGATACGGATGCCAAAACAATGGTCCATTGTTTCCATAAAACAGGACGCTCCAATTCCCTATTCCATTCCTGCTGAAGCCCCATTGTATCATATTTATTCACTAATAATAAGAATTTATAAACATGAATTGTGGGCCGATTTACCCGGTCAGCCTCAATCAATGCTTCCAATAGCAAAGGAGATTCTGAAGCAGTGAATGCTGCTGGGCCAAATATAGATTCTTACAAATGTTGCAGTTGCAGATACTGCCATTCCGCTGCGGCAGGTAATTTAAATTTATCACGCAGTCCTGAAAATGACAGGAACTCATCATCTGCACCCACCAATTGGTCCAGGGTAAAAAACATTCTGTCTATCCAAGTCCACCGTAAAAACATTTTCTTTCCTATTTTTAAATCTGGATTTCCCTATATGGTCAGTTTGACATGAGAAAATGGATCAAACTGTAATTGGTGTGACATTATATGCCACACATCTCTAACTGCTAGGATTGTGGGTGGGGCTCTTTCCACTTTAATATGCCGAGAACCTGTGATCCATTGGGAAAGAGGCTCCAAACAAGATGATTCCAAAACTGACCAAGGTGTAAAATCAAATCTAAGTGGAAAGGACCAAAATTTAGTGCAGGTGAGCAAGTAAGCCCGATGGTATATAACAAGGTCTGGAAAGCCAAACCCACCCTCTTTAATTGAAAGCTGCATCCTTTTCAGGGATAATTTCGGTGGAGGGGAACCCCAGAAGAATGTACAGAACAAAGTATTAATTTTAAAAAAATATTTGCTGGGTATAAGTAAGGGGATTCCATGTATAATGTAAACAATTCAAGGTATTGTATTCATCTTAAGTGTATTATTAACCTTGCCCCATAAACTTAACTTTAAAGATGCCCATCTATCAATATCTCGTGAAATATCATTAATCAACTTATTTAAATTTAACTTAATTTGACATATGTCTCTGGGAATGATTATTCCCAAATAAGTGATAGAATCAGGGCACCAGCGAAATTGCCAATTGGCTAATACACTAGAATGTATATTATCTCCAATCGGCATTATTTCCGACTTTGACCAATTAATTGAATAGCTAGACCAATCACCCAAAATATTAATCAATTTCATCAAAGCCGGAACCGACGACTGGAGTTTTGAAATAAATAGTAAAAGATCATCTGCATATAGAATAATTTTAAATTCTAAGTCAGCATGTACAAAACCGTGAATACTGCTGCTTTGTCTAATGGCACATGCCAGGGGTTCCAAACATAAATATCAATGGGGAAAGTGGACATCCCTGTCTGGTACCCTGACCAAGTAAAAAAACAACAACAGAAAATAACCCATTAGTCCTTACTCTAGCTCTCGGGGTCGAGTACAAAATTTTTACTCATTTCAAAAATTCTGTTGGGAAGCCAAAAATAATTAAAGTAATAAAAATTAATTTCCAGTGAATTTTGTTGAAGGCCTTTTCTGCGTCTAAAGAAGTAATGGCTGACTGATCAGTTCTTTCAGAATTTAAAGCGACCAAATCAACAACTAATTTAAGATTATCAGCTCCCTGTCTATTTTTAATAAATCCCACCTGGTCTGGCTGAACCAATGCTGCAATAAATTGTCGCACTCTATCGGCCAATTTTGCAGTCAATATTTTGATATCCACATTAATTAATGATATAGGTCGATAGCACAATTGGTATGTTCCTTGCCAGGCTTAGGAATCACAATAATATAAGCATCATTTAATGATGGGGAAAGAAAGCCTGATTCAAAAATGTGATTATAAAGACTATAGAGCTTTGGAGCTAGAAAACTAGAAAAAGTTTTATACCACTCAATTGGAAACCCATCTGGTCTAGGTGATTTCCCAGTGTTCATATTCATTATTGCATTCATAATTTCCTCCAAGTGTAAAGGGGCTAGAAGAAGCTGCCATTGTAGTGAATTCAAGCATGGAAGATTAATATTAGGAAAAAAAGCCTCTATGTCTTGCTCTGATATCTCTCTACCTTTACTATAAAGATCAGTATAGAATTTTAAAAACTGTGAGTTTATATCTATAGGAGAAGTATATACTTCATCATTCTCATCCTTAATAGATGATATAACGTTTCGATGTTTTTGCTGCCTTAGACGATGTGCAAGGAACTTACTAGGACGTTCGCCATTTTCCCAGTATACGTCTTAGGCAAGTCAAAGCGAATTCCACCTGCTGTGAAAGAATAATATTCAGTTCATGCTTAGCATTCTGCAATTCTTGGTAAAGTTGTGCAATAGGGGAGATGGCAAACTGGGTTATGAGGGATTTCAACTTCTTACCTAGATACGTCTGTTGAGTTATTTTGATTTTTTTTGATAAGCAGTTTAGGCAATGATTCGACCCCGATTAAAAGCTTTGCAAGCCTCCCACTCATTGCGCATGAACTAGCTGTATCCTCAATAGTTTTAAAATACGCTGTCAATTCAGCTAGCATCTTTTAAAATTCTCATCAATAAGAAGAGAAACATTAAGGTGCCACTGGCCAGAGGCCCTAGGAATATCAGATAATTGCAATTCCAAGCATACTGGGGCATGGTCTGACACAGCTAATATGTCAATTTTACAATCTTTTATTTGATCAATCAGGGGTGTTGAAACCAAAAAATAATCTAATCTATAGTAATTATGATGAACTGATGAAATAAAAGTATACTCTCTATCAACAGGATGTAATATTCTCCAGGCATCAATTAAAACATATTCCATCATGTGGGCCTGAAGTGCCAGTCTCACGGCTGTTTGAGTCTTAGGAGGAGGTGTACTTCTATCCAGCAAAGGATGTAAAACCTCATTAAAGTCCCCCCCCCCCCGCAATCAAATAATCATAAGCAATATTGATCAGATTGCTAAAACAATCATGAAACATATCCGGGGAATCAATATTAGGTCCATACATATTAATCATAGCAATTCGTTTTTCCATATACTTCCCAACCAAAATAAAAAAGCGCCCCTCAGTATCAAGAATCACATGTTGAATTACAATAGAGAGTCATTTATGGATCAAAATCGCCACCCTTTTACACCTCACCAACCCAGTCCTTTCTCAACAGATGTTCATCAACAGCCATCAAATTAGTTTCTTGCAGAAATGCAACATCAGCATTGAGCTCTTTTAACTTAGAAAGTACTATTTTCTGCTAATTTACATTTCGCAGCCCTTTGACATTCCATGAGATCACATTAACCATTGAAAAAACACCATCAAATTGTTTACCCCACCACACCGACAGATCCTTCAGATTTATAAACAACAACTAATATTACATAGCATGGATTGTAGAGCAAATGAATCCAACGTTTATGTTTAAAATGAACCATTTCTGACAACCTTAGAGTAATATTTGTAATATTGGAACTGAGAAAACTCTTAAAATTATCCAGAAATAGACATAATAGGGGACAAATCCCCCCAAAATAAGAATATGCCTCACATAGTATACTATCAACATGGGGTTGCACAGCTAGACGCTTTCAATCGAAGGGCTAATCTGCGTATTCTGGGTCTTAAAGATCTACCGACAGATCTTCGCCTGGATGAGTTTATGGGAAAAAAATTGTGTGAGTTACTGGCATTGTCTCCTGATTTCCCACTGGATATCGAGCGTGCATTCCTGGCTGTACGCGGGGTCCTAGAGCAGGACCAATCATAGTTCAGTTTCGATGGGCTTCTACCAAAGATTATCTGCTTCGCACAGCTAGACAAAGAGGAGACTTGCGGTGGGGTCTTTCTGCCGCTCCCAGACTGTGGAATAGCCTGCCAGAGATTTGTCAACTTAATAGGTTTTTTGACTTTAAGAAAGCCATAAAGACCGATCTCTTTCAGCAGGCCTACCCAGTCGAATTTTAAGAGTTTTTATTATATTTTAATAATGTCTTAATTTTATGTTTTTAATCAGTTTTATGTATTTTATGTCATTTGTATCAATGTTGTTCCCTGCCTTGATCCTGAGGGAGAGGCGGGTAATAAATATATTATTATTATGATTATGATCATTATAATATTGGTATTCCCTGATTACACCAAGGAAGTCAGTGACAGAAGAAGGCAGTTTACCAAGGCGAGAATCCTAGCAAGGCAGATCCCCAGAATTCAATATTACATAAAATATCCTGCCATTTTTTGTATTTCCTTTGAAGGCCAGATGAAGAGGTTTCAGAGTCCTGACGCGGCGGAGTCATTTCTCACCAGCATTAAAATGAAAACCAAGGATCAATCTTCAACCTGAAATTGATCAGCTAGTCTTTGTTTGCTAGCCAGGGTTTTCCAGTTTGTTTTCACTTACTTGGTTGCTAGCCAGAGTCTTGGAGCTTGTTTTCATTTATTCTCAGCCATTTTTGATAAGAAGTCTGGACGTCATGCCAGACCCCTTTGTTTTGCATTTCATTGCTTCTATTTTCTTTTTTTCTTTCTCTCTTTCTCTTTGCCCAGTTTCTCTCTCTCTTCCCCCCTTTTTTCTCCCCTTATCATTTCCTTCTTTCTCTCCTTCAATGTAATAACTTGTACAATAACTATATATAATTTTCATATTATATTTATATAGTTTTGTTACTAAACACTGGCTAGAACTACCATAGCAATAGTTCTTTCTAGTAGCTCATATTTTAAATGGATATTTTAAATACCCATGGATTCTTATTTCTTCTTTTTTTTAATGTGGGTTTCCCACCCTTCTTCCTTGCTTGTAAAGTCTGTTTGTTTGTACTCTTTGTTTTGTATTCATATTTTGCATATGGGAGGGACCTGGTGGAGGACTACGGTTGCACGTTTGTCCAAACGGAAGGCAAAAAGTTTTTTTTTTCTTATATTGACTTTTGTTTTGGTCAAGTTTTTCTTTGTTGCTGTTGTTATTTTGTTGGAGGGGGCTTGGGGGCACTTTTTCATCACTGTAAGGTAGGTTAGGGTGAGGCCCAAGGTCAACCAGGGAACTTAATAACACAGTGGGAATTTGAACCTGGGGGTTCTCATTCATCACTCAAACTGCTACACCATGGCTCCTCAAACATTTTGGGTCAGTGGGCACCTTTGGAATTTTGAGAGAATTTTGTGGGCATTCTCACAAACTGGCTGCCACCAAGAGCTTGCCCGTTTACAAAATGGCTGCCGTGATGGGCATGGTTGGTCACAAACACTCATTTTCCAGAAGGCAAACCAATGAGATTAAAAATGCAAAACCATTCTTTTGAACCCAAATAAAGATGGCGCTGGGGGGGCAGCACTTCACTTTGCAGCATGTCTGCATCCTCATTAAAACAAAATAGAATAAAAATCTATTAAAAATGAGGAGGGAGCAGGAAGCCTGGAGGACATCAAGAGTGTTGTCTGCAGCCAAATTCATGCCCACGGAAACCATGTTGGAGACTTTTGCACGACACCACACTGGATCTCATTTAGAGTTATCAAGAGTACATAGAATGGCTTAGGTGAGGCCTATACAACTTAGCAGAGGCCAAGCTAAAGCCCAGCATCATATTTCTTACCTTCAGCCATGCTACAGCACCGTGAGGTACATCAATTTTTTTCAAGTGGTACATTTTTCCGCATAATATCTTCCATTTCCTGTGCCCATTAGTAACAATGAATTGCAAATGCAATATTAGGCAAGCTTGGTCATTATAAAGTTGTAATTAATGTTTTAGTGTTAATCGTGTTAACAATTATCCCCAGCATGTACACGAGAGAGCACAGATATGTAATGGAAATACATATATGTCTTGGTGTAAAATAGAACTAATACGCCGTGGCAACGAAACGGAAGGTGCCTTCACAACCTTAGTGGAAAAAAATTGAACTCTGTTAAATAAAGTGGATGTCAGCATATCATGTACAGTTGTTTGGGTTACTAAAGTTTATTAGTGAGTCAACAATTTTCAGTACCTTCATTTTTTTCCTTAAATTTAAACAACGTAAGGGATGTACGTCTTTAAATTTTTACAAGTGTTCCAATAAAAACACCTAAAGAATATAGCATTTAAATCACATTAACTGTACTTTAATTTTCCCCCTTGAATATTTCAAGTCAAATATCTGTGCAGTATTCAGACAAAAAAAAAATAAACTAGGTGCTTTCACTTTTAGTGTTGTTATTTATTAAATACAAGTAAAATTAACATGCCAAAATCGATCACTCTCTAGGGCCTCAGAACATTTTCTGATTCAAACTGATTTTTTTTCCAATGCAAATTAATTTGCATGAAATTATTTTTCCCCCCAGAAAACCCATATCCCTAGTACAGCAACAGATACTCCCAGCCCCATTCACTGAGCCGTCTAAAAGGTAGAGAGAGGTTAGACTTGTTCTTCAACCTCTTCAGTGTGGGTTCTCTCGTGAACAAGAAGCGGAGTCCATTGGATCAAGCTCCTGCCGCAGTCCACACATTTGTAGGGTTTCTCACCAGTGTGGATTCTGTAATGATTCAGAAGGTGCGTCCGTCGACTCAAGGTTTTCTCACAGAGGCTGCATTTATACGGTTTCAATCCCGTGTGGATCTTGTAATGATTCAGAAGATTTGACTGCTCATTGAAACTTCTTCCACAGACGGAACATTTATACGTTTTCTCACGTCTCTCATGTTTACTGCAGCTTGATTTGTCGATGAAGCTTTTCCCACAGGCCGAGCAGGAGCATGGTTTATCTCATGTGTGGTTTCTTTCATGCCTAATGAGGTGACAGCTCTCTCCGAAACCTTTCCCACAGATCAAGCACTTGTAGGGCCTGTCCTCTGCATAGGTCCTCTCGTGTTAGTGAGCTTTGAGCTGTCACTGACGTTTTTCCCAGTCGAAACATTTGTACGGCTTCTCTCCTGTGTGGATTCTCCTATGCTTAATGAGGACCGATGCATCGCTAAAGGACTTCCTGCAGTGAGAGCATTTATATGGCTTCTCCCCTGTGTGGGTTCTCTTATGCTTAGAAAGGGACGACGTATCACTGAAGCATCTCCCACAGTAGGAACATGCATACGGCTTCTTCCCTGAGTGGATTCGCTCATGTACAACGAGGTCAGATTGAGCAATGAACTTTTTCCCACAGGTTGCGCACGAAAATGGTCTCTCCCCAGTGTGGATTCTCTCATGTTTAGGGAGGTGGGAGAGTTGCTTGAAGGTCTTCTCACACCACGAACATTTATAAAGTTTCTCTCCTGTGTGGGTGGGCATGTGTCTGACAAGATGAGACTTCCACCGGAAGCTTTTCCCACACTGTGAGCACTGGTACCCTCTCTCCCCCGTGTGATTCATCATGTGTCTCAGAAGAACCGAGCTCTGGTTAAAGATATTCCCGCACACGGTACATTTGTATGGTTTCTCCCCTGTGTGGGTTCTCTTGTGGATGGTGAGGCGCGAGGCTTGGCCAAAGCTCTTCTCGCAGATCACGCAGTTGAACAGTTTTTCTCCTGTATGCGTCCTCTTGTGCCTGGTAAGGTGGGATCTCCACAGGAAGACTTTCCCACACTGAGAACATTTGTAGTCTCTCTTTCCCGCCTCAGGCTGTTTATACTGATGTTCTGTTGAGAGCAAAATGAAGAATCATAACCTGAAACGAGCTACAACTGAATGTTCACTTCCACTTTACACTGCGCCAGCCAAACCTCAGCTGGAGTACTGTGTCTACTTCTAGGCCCTGCTCTTTTAAGTAGGATGTAGGCATATTGTAAAGGTGCAGAACTTCTTTCAGCATGAGGGCCCAAATTGTTTTGGAGAACCTCTCAGAGCCCATATTCCAGTGGTGGGTGAGGCCAAGGGGCTAAAATACCAAAAATACTAGCATATATAAGCTTAAAGTTCTTAAGGCCAGCAAATAAGCCTCAGTCAGGAGAGGCTTTTCAACCTTTTAAAATTGAGTAAATCTGCACAAAACTCAGGAATTATTATTATTATTTATTTCATTTATATACCGCCCCATAGCCGAAGCTCTCTGGGCGGTTTACAAAAATTAAAACTTTGGACATTAAAAATCGATATACAAAATTTAAAAGCATAAAACAGTCAACATATACAAACAGTATACATTTAAAACAACTGTGAACTTTCAGCCAGGCCTAAATATAGTTCTAGGGTCAATTAAAAACTCAGCACATGCCGTTAAATGCCTGGGAGAAGAGGAAAGTCTTGACCTGGTGCCGAGAAGATAACAATGTTGGTGTCAGGCAAGTCTTGTCGGGGAGGTCGTTCCAAAATTGGGGGGCCACCATTGAGAAGGCCCTCTCCCAACTGATCAGTGGTTGGGGGAAGCAGCATGGCATGGGGAACCCTGGAGGGCCAGATTGGGACCCCAAGGCTGAGATTCTGCACTAGTGACATACTGGAATGGGTTCTGAGGAGGGCAACCAAAATGGGAGGGGCAGTGGAAAGCAAGTCCTGTCATGACCAGCTTGAATGGAAACACTTCAGGGAGCTAAATGCAGCTGGTCTCTCAACAGAGCTGACAGAGAGGGCCTTGGTGTTCCCTCTCTCCCTCTGCTGCAGCCAGGTGGAACTGTTACTGAGAGCTTCCCCTTACTGGAGTTATTCACACAGAGGTTTGTGGCTATCTCTCAGGAATGTGGTAGGTGCAAGTTTCCTGCATTTAGCTGGACTAAATTTATTGTTATTATTATTATCAGTATCCCACCTTTTGCCCGATACTTGGCCTCAAGGTGGCTTTACAAAATGAAAACATACACAGTTAAAAGCTATAAATAGAAATATACAAACGTTAAAAATATAATTAAATAGGTTTCAATATTTAAAAAAATCAACTTTTAAAATACATATTAAATTTTTTAAATCTTAAACACAGATGGAGGTCCAAATTATTCACCAAAGACCTGCCGGAATAAGAAAGTTTTTGCCTGCCTCTGAAAACAGATCAAGGAGGGAGCCAGTGTAGCTTCCCTGGGAAGGGAGTTCCAGACCCTTTGAGCAGCCACCGAGAAGGCCCTCTCCTGTATACCCATCAGGCGCACCTGAGATGTAACACTCTACAATTCTATGACAGCAGAAGGAGAGGAAGAGCCCAATGAAGCTGGCCTCCCAGCAAAGCCAGTGGGAAAAGGAACAAAGAATGTCTGATCTCCTCTGCAGCCAGATGGAATGTCTGCTAGTAGATGATGGCTGAGGGAGAAGGATGCAGCTAAACGGCCACTGGTTTCTCAGCCAAGAAAGCTTTGCTTTCTTCTCCCTCCCTTAGCTTCTCTACCTCCTAGGACTTCTTCCCAGCCTATTCCACAAAGCTATACTGCTCCTAGGGCCTGTGAGAGATTTAATCCCAGACAAATGGACAATTTTTCTTTCTCTCACGGAGGCTGGATTGCAAACATTCTTTGTTCCTGGAGGAATCCGGCTACTTCCTAAACAATAACTTTCCCTCACATCGCATCAGCACAGCCAACTGGTGTCAGAGGTTTCTACCTGGATCTCCCTCAATCCATACCGAGTGCTCCATCCACACCACCACACTGGCATGTATGCTGGAGTTGCCCCAGTAGTTGTGCGACATCCAGTAATTCACCAAATTGATTGTTACCTAGCACACCGGCTTCCCCATCACTCTCCTGCATGGTCTCCATGGAGGGTCCCACCTGTACAGGGGCTGTCTTGAAGGAATTCATCACCACTTCCTCAAATGGTACCAGTGCCTAGAACAGAAATGCAAACAAGGTTAAATTTGTTGCTGCCAACTGGAAAGTAACACAAAAAGCAAACAAAACCCTGAATTAAAAAAAACGGAGTGTTGCTAGAGATTGGTAACATATGTCAAATGGAGGCAGAATGGTTTAAAAGTAATTGTTATACGATTTGGGAGCCTATGATTTCAGCATTTAATATCTTCAGTTGAGGTGCTGCTCAATCATATGCTTATTTACTCAGAAGTAAGTCCCACAGTGTTCAATGGGGCTTATCCCAGGAAATTGTGCACAGGATTGCAGCCTAACTTAGTCATATTCCTGATGTTAAGGATGATACTAATTGTGACAAGTCTACCATGAGGCATTATTTGAAATGTTATTGTTTGTTTTGTATATTTCCGACTTAAGAACATAAGAGGTGCCATGCTGGATCAGACCAAGGGTCCATCCAGTCCAGGACTCTGTTCATACAGTGGCCAACCAGCTGTCAACCAGGGGTCCACAAACAGGACACAGTGCAACAGCACCCTCCCACCCATGTTCCCCAGCAACTGGTGCACACAAGCTTACTGCCTCAGATAGTGGAGGTTGCACTTGGCCATCAGGACTAGTAGCCATGCTTATTGTATAAGTGAGTAGCTTTCAACCTTTTTAGATCCAGGAACTACATACAACACAAATTTCCATTTACGGATGTACTTAATTATTTTTTTTAAAAAAAATCCACTATCTGTATAGTTGTAATGCTACTACGGTGGACCACCTTAGATTTGGTCATGACTCAGTAGTGCAGGAGTAGGCAACTTTGGAGGATCTGAGGGGCAATTTGCACTCAGTGTGGCATGATTTTGTATTAAAACAAGCCATACCCCCCCAGTGTATTTCATTTTAAAGTGAAAATGCGACCTCTGCACTACCACACGCCGCTGAAATTTGGTGGCAATTTAGCAGCCCAATGGCAGTTATTGGGGGGGGGGGGTGGCAGGACTGTGTCTTGCCCACTTGCAGCAGTGGGGGCTGACTCACCAGCTGAAGGCCAATGGTATGAATGAATTCTATTTGTGTTGAGTACGTGTAACTTTATTCTTTTCCTTTTTTAATCCAATGAAATATTTTTTAAAAAATATATAAAAAGATGACCGTGGGGTGTTGAGGGTGGGACATGGCCACATCCTAAGTTCTGAGGGTTGATCATGCGAGGTAAAAGTGGGGCCTACCACCACCTCCGGCAAGGTGCACTGCCCTGAACCCCATGTGGTAAGAAGAGAATAAATTTATTCATTGATTACTTTTCTATTACACCTTTTTGGAGCTTACCAAGGAGGCTTACCCAAACTCCAGAAAATAAAACCCAGTCAAATAAAAACGAAGGGTAGTAGACAATGAGGCCACTGCTCTCCAGTGGATTGTGTTGCTTTAGTGAGACCCACCACTGGCACAATGGGGTGTTAGCATTTCGTAAAGGAACCCCAGAAACAAGGGGAATCACTTCTTTCCGGATTGGGACAGGTCAGTGGTGCTCTCTTCTCCGAGCTCTGCTGACCTGTTCCAGAAACTAGTGTTTCCCGTCATTTCAGGTTGTTTCCACTAATGCCCGGTTATGCTAGCAGTGCATAGGGTACAGCTCAAAGTCGAATATTAAAAACAGTCTGAAGAAGCCACAGCAGCCACGAGAAACAATTTTAAAACCACATTAAAAAGATAAAAAGTGAGAAAATAATAAAGAGGTGATGATTTACTAATCCTTAGGAACACCCAGTGATAAATCTGCACCACATCTGGAGTCTCAGAGTCTAGAAGAAATATACACCACCTATGGCCAGGATGGTGACTACTGTGATGTACTCATGGCTCCCTGGTATTTTTTATTTATTTATACAGCTCATAATTCTTTTTTAAAAAACTTAATAAACTGGCAATATTATCAGGAGATCACGCTTCAGTTTGCGGCCTCTTCGAATTATGTGCCCGATCTCACCTGCAGTTCCTGTGCTTCCATCTCTTGGGGCCTCCTCAAGTAATCCTCAGCCAGGCTAACCGCCTGGGTGCAGCTCTGGGGCTCATGGTCTCTCACCCAGCATTGCATTTCCGGTGGCAGCACAGCCAAGAATTGCTCTAGGATCACCAGCTGCAGGATTTGCTCCTTGCTGTGTCTCTCCGGCTTCAGCCATCGCTGGCAAAGTTTCTGGAGATGGCTGAAAGCGTGCCGGGGCCCCTCCGCTTCCTCACAGCAGAGCCGCCTGAAGTGCTGGCGCCAAATGTCCAAGGCAACATAGTCCTCCTCCAGAATCTCTTCCTTCACTTTCTCAGGTGAGAGGTTCAGGCTTCCACAGGCCTCCTGGGCTTCTCCGCTGAGGCCCAGCAGGCTGTGGGAAACACACTGTCCTCTAGGCCGCCTGTTGGCATCAATTGCTCCATTAAAATGAGACTGAACATCGTCTTTAGCGCTATCCTGGCCTGAGGACTCGGGCAGGTGTGGACTTCCTTTTCCAGAGTGAGAAGATGCCACTGCCTTGACGAGCAACTGCCACTGGGTTTCCCAGTGCTGTTGCAGGCCTTCCTCTGGTTCCTGTTTAACTGGTAGCAAAGCTGCCTGAGAGAGAAAATCCCTCACGGTCCCAACCTGGAGGACATGAGGGTCTCCTCCTCCTCTTCCTTCCAGTCTCTCCCCTGGAACACATCTCGGTGTGTGTGGTGCCTCCATTTTTATTTCTGGCTGCTTGTTAGCATTGTACACTGGAAAAGAAAGCAACATTTGCTAAGTTACACATTAGCAAGAATGCAAATGGGGGGGGGGGGGGAATCCCTGACAGGTGCTATTTGTCTTATACTCTGATCCCCATCTCCTTTCATCATAACCATTTTGTAATGGCCTCTTTCCATTGTAGTTTAAGAAAAAACATGAGGTAGATTAAAAAAAAGTACCTTGAGCTTGTACAAAGTGTTCTTCTTTCCCCACTGACCAACTGCAGCCCAGATCAGACCTGTAAATATGCTTTATATTGTCTTTTTTTAAAAAATTATATGTGCATGATGTTTTATTATTTTGTACCTGCTTTTAAAAAAATTGTTTGGCAGCTGCTTTGGACTCTTCCATGGAACTATGCAATAGAAATATTTCAAAATAAATTAAAACACATCATTGCTAAGTTCGTTAGACCAGGAAGATGGCATAGGAAGTACGGAAGTTAAGCAAAACTTAGGTTTTCATTTATGTATTTGTTACATTTATATCCTGCCTTTCCCTCCAAGCAGCACAAGGTAACATGTATGTTCCCTATCTTCGCCATTTTATCCTCACAACAACCTTTTGAGGTAGATTAGGCTAAGAGCAAGTGACTGGCTTAAAGTCAGCTTCATGGGTGAGTGAAGACTTGAACCCAGGCCTCCCAAGTCCCAGTCCCAACACTCTAACCACTACACCACACTGTCTCTGGTTCAATCCCCGTCATCTTCAGGTAACACGACTTCAGCCTGGAAACTCTGGAAAATCAGTCAGAACAAAGCATAATGAGCTAGATACAGACCAGCTTCCCAATGTTCCTAGGAATAGAAGTGACTACATGTGAGAGGGCCTTTTCTGCAGTAGCCCCCACAACTCTGGAGTAAGTTGCTATCAGAGGTCTGCCAGGCCTCACCATTGCAGGCTTTTAAGAAGGCCCTGATGGTTTTTTGGCACCTGCTAAAAATGTATTTGTTTAACCAAGCATTTGCTGATTTTGCCATTTTGCTTAGTAAGATGCTTTATTTTTATTGTGGATTTCTATTTCAGTTTTATTAGTTGTTTAACAAATTTCAGGGCGGCAGTGAACTAAATTTGTTACTTTAAAATAAATAGAAGTGAAACAAAATATTGCTCCCCAATTTCTGATTTTTTTTCTAAAGGGCATGGGATGTTATAATAATGATGAAGATAACCTGTTATACAAAGGCTAGAGAGAATCTAAAGTTTGAAAACCGGTTCATTGAAAAATGGAGTGTTTTGGTTTCTTCTTGGAATGATAAATTGCACAATAATGTCCATCCTTTTTCTCTTTTGTTTTCCCTGATTTGAAAAGTACTGAAAAAATTAAATATAAATACAATATTGACTGTGAGATCACTAATGTATCCTCAGCTCCTTGGAGAGAAAGATAGGGTTGCAAATGCAACTCCCACCCCACCGAACTGCACCCCATTTCCTTACCAGCCGAAAAACTCAGCTCTTTCCCCCAAGGCTGTTGTTTCTCTTGAACTTTTTGCGAATCTCTATTCCTATTTCTAAGAGCCATCTAGAGTCACCCGGAAGAGGCGGGGGCGGATGAACGAGTGCTTTTTAAGCCCAGGAGAAGCCAGGTACTTGGGTTTGGAGTCGGCAGAACTTCTTGCAGCTTAATTTTAGGACTTGTTTCTTCTTCCGCTTCCCATCACATGACTGAAGCAGATTCGGTTCGTTGGTAATATTTTGCCGGTATGGGTGGAGAAAGGTGAATAGGAGGCACGGAAGGCGATTGAGTGAATAGATAGATGCCCGGGGTGGAGGAAAGGATTGAAGTTTAACTCGTACCAGGAATCAGCCCCTTCGCCCTTCCCGCTCCGGATCCTGCCCTCCAGATAGGATATTTTTTATTATTATTATTAATGACGATGCAGATTGAAGGAAGTGCCCCTGGCCATGTGCAGAGTGTCTTTCCGTATGCCGCTAAAGAACCACACTCACCCCTCCACTTCTTTCTTTTCCTTTCCCATCCTTATATCAGATCAACGCGTTCCTTTAGAATGTTTTGGGATGTTTTTTATGATGTTTTAATGCAGTTTTAATAATGTGTGCCATGTTTTAATCAGTTTTATATATTTTATCGTATTTTATATTTACTGTTGTTTCCCGCCTCGATCCAAACGGAGAGGCGGGTAAGAAATAAATTATTATTATTATTATTATTATTATTATTCCTGAAAGGTGGCTTTCTCTTAATTATTCACTTCATATAGGTTCCAACAAAATAGGTACCCCCAAGTAGAATAACCCAAAGAGCAAAAAGCAATGAGTACGCAAAAAGAGTTTTATTCCAAAAAGACGAAAGTGTTTCAATGCACTTGGGACCACATATAGTAGGGTGACCAGATAAAATGCAGGTCAGGGCTCATGTAACTTTAACAGTTGTAGAGAAAAGGGAATTTCAGCCAGTTTCGTTTGTATGCAATTAGTTCCTGGTGATATTCCCTCTTCATCACAACAGTTAAAGGTGCAGGCACTATACTAGAGTGACCATATACAAAAGAAGGCAGGGCCCCTGCAACTTTTAACTGTTGTGATGAAGAGGGAATTTCACCAGGAACTAATTGCATACAAATGACACTGGCTGAAATTCCCTTTTCTCTACAACTGTTAAAGTTACATGAGCCCTGACCTGGATTTTATCTGGTCACCCTAACATATAGGTCCTTATTCAGGGAAAGCTCTAGCACAATATACATCATAGTTAAAACAATTCAACTGCTTATCAAAACTGTAAATGTAATAAAAGGGAAGCTCAAAATTCCAAGCATAATTTCCTATAAACTATACATGACTATAATATAGATTTCATAATATCCCCCAGGAATAAATCTCACTTTCTGTAATCTAATTCCACAATGTGTGCACTTTAGTCTCCGCTGTCCTGTGCTATGGTGGACCAAGTTGTAGAAGCTAAGCTAATATGTGATCAAGTCCTGATTTGAGACAGCTGTATTTAGCGTAGCATTAAAGGTTGACTCATCAAAATCCACCTGGCTTCTTTCTTTAAAAGAACCTTATCTATTGTGTTTATAACTTGTGTCTGTTGCCCAGAAAGAAAGATCTGTGTTTCTATGGGATTTGTCTTCCCAGTGTTGTTCCAATTGGCTCCCACATTTCGATGTCTACTACTACTAATATAGTCTCCTGATTTTAAGATTTCATGTATAATTTATAAGGAAATTATGTTTGGAAATTTGAGGCTCCCTTTCATTAGATTTTCAGTTTGTATAAACTGTTGTATTATCTTAACCGTGTATACATTTATTTATTTCTATACCACCCAATAGCTGCAGCTCTCTGGGCGGTTCACAAAAATTAAAACCATAAGATACAACGTAAAATATAAAACATGGAAGCTTAAAACCACAAAATAAAAGTACAAGCAGAATAAAACTGACAGGGTGTCATCTGCAGATTCTACATTAAAGTGGGGTCAGGAGGCGGGGGGATAGAGAAGCTGCTGAGTAAAAGCAAGAGGATCTTGGAGAGGTAGAAAAAGTGCAGAAAAGGGCAACTAAAACGATCAAGGGACTTCCCTATAAGGAGAGGTTACAACGTTTGGGACTGTTTCGCTTAGAAGAAAGGCAAGTAAGGTGAAACCTGATAGAGCTATATAAAACTAACCATGGTGTGGAGAAAGTGGATAGGGAAACATTTTTCTTCCTCTCTTATATATAATACTGGAACCCAGTGGGGTCATCCCATGAAACTGATGGGCGGAAGATTCAGGAAAGATGAAAGAAAGGACTTTGTTGCACTGCACATAGTTAAAATATGGAATTCATCTTCACAAGATATAATGATGACTACCAATTTTGATGGCTTTAAAAGAGTCCATATAATTTATAGAGGATAAGGCTACTAATAGCTACTGCTTCTGATGGCTACATGCTACCTCCAGTATCAGAGGCAGTATGCCCATGTACCCCAGTTGGCAGGGAACACGAATGAGGTGCGTAATATTACACTTGTGTCCTACTTGTGAGTTTTCAACAGGCAGATGCTTGGCCACTGTGAGAACAGTACACTGGACTAGACGGGCTTTGGTCTGATCCAGCATGGGTCTTCTTATGTTCTTATCCATTCTGTGTCTTACTGTACAAGTCACAAGGCATGGCTCTTCCCAGGGCGGATCATGCTGCTAGTCTTTAAAGTGCCACAAGATTCTTAAGAACTCGTGGCTGCAAACAGGACGTAGCATAATAATCCGAAACACTCCAAAACCTGGCATCGGTTCAAGTAGGCACAGTATGAGACAAATTCCAGCAAACCTTATCATCAGTGGTATATCACAATGCTAAGCACGTTTAAACAGAAGTACATTTCTGATATTGAAATGTGTTATAAGCTTGCTCTAATATTTTTATGTACATAATTTTCCTTAAATTTACTTTGTTTCATTGTGAGTGGTTAAGGATAGATAGAACCGGTTTGCTATTTATTTATTACATTTATATCCCACCTTTTTTCCTCCTTAAGGAACCCAAGGCGGCATACCTAATCCCCCTCCTCACAACAACACCCCTGTGAGGTAGGTTGGGCTGAGAGTCTGTGACTGGCCCAAAATCACCCAGTGAGCTTCCATGGCCAGTGGGGATTAGAACTCGGATCTCCTGACTCTCAGTCCAACACTCTAGCCCACTATACCACACTGGCAAACCTTTACCAACTGAAGATCTGCGCGCATAGATGGGTTTAATGGGATGGGTTCGCTCATTGGGCATCGGCATTCCATCGACCGAGGATGGGGATCGGAGAATCCATGGAATGTAAGAAGCACTTGATTACGCAGATGGACTCCATTCGTTTCCAGAAGATTTGGGGCGTGCGGGATTCGAATCCAGTGCCTGGCGGACATGCAACTATTTACAACATCGATATAGCTTTTGTGCCCCGTTGCCTCCCCTCCCCTATTCACTATTCACCTCTTCTTTGCAAGCGGCGTCTCCTCGCCTGATTTTCCCCTCGCAGAATTGTTCAAGGGGTTAAACGGAGAAAGCGTTCATTCCTAGAGAGGATCAGACGTGAGAGGTGGGGGAAGTGGCAAAAAAAGAGTCCTTCCTGTCCCGCCCCTTCCCTCCTGAGATTTTTGGATTTTTTTGCACGATCTTGCAGAAATTTGGCTTGTGCAGATTCCCAGAGCTTGCAATGCAAAGGTTGCAAGGAGCGGGTGAGTTGGAGGAGAGATCTCCATTCGAGGGAGGGGCGCGAGGGTGGGGAGAGAAGATATGGAGAGGGAGAGCAAGCTGGGTTGTCAATAAGAGACGCCCCAGATCAAGGGGTCACTCGGTGCAGCACATCCTAGCAATGCCCCCACCCCACCTTATTCCATTCCATTGAGATCAGAAGGAGAGCGATTTAAGGTACACTGAAACCAGGCTGAAGGAGTGGCAGGCAGTTGTCTCCCTTCAAAATGCAGCTATGCTGGAAACAAAGGTTTGTCCAGGGAGAACATGAGAAGAGTCCTGCTTGATCAGAGCAAAGGCCTGCCTAACCCAGCCTCCACTTGACCATCTTGACCAATGGGATCCCCCCAGTGGAAAGCTCACATGCAGGACATGTCAGCACAGTAGCCCTGCCTTGCAATTGTCCCCCAGCAGCAACTGGTTTTCAGAGATCCATCCAGCCTCTGAACATGAAGGTTTTATTTAGCCAGGTGTCAGTTATATGCATGCAGCACCGGGTGAAAATCCTTCTTCATCACAACAGCTAAAGCTGCAAGAGCCCTGTCCTCTTTTGTATCTGGTCATGCTAGACAGGGCTCCTGCAGCTTTAACTGTTGTGATGAAGAGGGGGTTTCACCTGGTGCTGCATGCATACAAATGACACCTGTTGAAATTCTCTTTTCAATACAACTGTTAAAGATACAAGAGCCCTGTCCTTTTCATATGGTCACCCTACTATTGTGAATATTTGTATTTGTATTGGCATGAAAGTTTTTTTTTTTTGCTGTTTTAGCACATTGTTCGTATTTTTATTGTGTTGGACTTTCCGCTTTTATTAATTTACATTTATTTATTAAATTTTTATACTGCCTAATCACCGAGGCTCTCTGGGCTGTTCACAACTAAAACCATAAAATACAGCAGAACACAACATAAAGCTTTAAAAGTAAAAAAAAAACCCACCATATAAAACCAAAATAATTTTCAGCCCAGAGAAAGCCTACGTGAAAAGATATGTTTTCAGGAGGCGTTTAAAGAATGTTATATTTTCTGCCTCTCAAACTACACGAGGGTTTTCTAGCTGCTACAGAGAAGTCCCGCTGTTGAGGTTCTTCATGGTGACATTCAGTTCGTTTCGTAATGGCCAGCAAGACCTCCTTTTGTAAAGTGTTTCAAAAAAGCTTTGCCTTGGAAGGCGATACATAAAATATTTTAAATAAATAAGTAAATCCTGTCAATCCCACTCAGACACCATTTCTATGGCAGCTCCAGGCTCGTGGGACTCTCTTCCTCAAGAGATTCACCTTGCCCCTTCCCTGATCCTTCCTTTTGCTGGCTGGGCAGATATTTTTTTGTTTTGTTTGTTTAGGCAAGCATTTGAGTTGCCTCCTGTGTGATGTTTTTAGGCTCTTTGTTTTTGTTGTTCTGCTATAGCTTGATACTGAATTCTGCTTTTTTCATACTGCTTTTAGCATTTTTAAAGCTCCCTTGAGCGCACTCTGTTAAGAGTCGAAAGGCCGTGGCAGCGGGTGTTATGATCTGGGTAAATAAATACGAGGATAGTAATGCTGACCTACCTTACAGGCTTGTCGCAAGAACTAATATATGTGACCTGCTTGAAGCCTGGAAAACGGCTATAAGTTGGGTGTGTAAATGGCTGTGTGGCATTTGGGAGTGTACGTTGCTCCTGGCAGCTGTTGCCAGGGAGACTGGAACTTTAGGAGGAAGGAGAGTGGCAGTTAAACTGGAGAAGAGGACCAATGGGGTCGTGGTCTGGGATGAGCATTTGAAACCCAAATAAGGTTCAAACAATTATTATGTATTATTATTATTTATTACATTTATATACTGCCCCATAGCCGAAGCTCTCTGGGCGGTTTACAAAAATTAAAAGACTGAACATTAAAAAGTCAATATACAAAATTTAAAACCATAAACCATAAAACAGCTGATATTTAAAACATTTTAAACTTTTAAGCCTGGCTGGAAAGTGAGTTAAAACCTCAACTTAAGCTGTTCAAATGCCTGGGAGAAAAGAAAAGTTTTGACCTGGCGCCGAAAAGATAACAGTGTTGGCGCCAGGCGGGCCTCATCGGGGAGATCATTCCATAGTTGGGGGGCCACCACAGAGAAGGCGTGGGCTGGATCCAGACTTAGACCTGGTTTGCAAGTAACAACATCTCAAAGTGGGGTTTGGGCATGGATAGTTATTGCATCATGGGTTGTTGTTGAATCGTGAATTGTTGTTATGTGCAAACCCTTCACTATGATTGTGGGTTGTTAACCACAAACAATCCAGAATTCACAACTTAACAACAAACCCTAGATTCTCTTCCTTGATTGTTCTTGGTTAAGAAGCCTGACTTAAACCATAGTGCAGAATTCACATATAATGGCAACCTATGATTCAATGACAACCCATACTCTGGGTTGTTGTTATGTTTGAACCAGGCCTTAGTCATATACAGACCCTGTTCAGACGTCACACTAAGCCACGGTGGTTAAGCATTTTAAGCTAAACGTTATGGCTTAGTGTGTCATGTGAAACATTCCTAACTCTGGTGGCTACATAACCACAGTTTAAACATGCTCACTAACCGTTTGCTGCAAAAGGGTTAGTGGCATAAGTGTGGCTTAGTGTGTTGTCTGAACAGGCCCATAGAGTTGCCCCATTGAAATCAATTAATCATTATTCCAATGGATCTGCTTCCAGATAGGCAGCTCCTAGCAGGCCTTTCTCAGCCTGTGCCTGGGCTATTTTACATTAAAAGCCTCATTTGGGGGGGACCCTAAGTTTGAGTAAGTCTAGATTCAACCATATAAAAGTATATAATTTCCCTTCTATATATGATAACTTCAGAATCACCTAACCCAGTCCTCTCCAACCTAGTGCTCTCTAGATGTGTTGGACTGCAACACGCATCATCCCCAGCCAACATGGGCGGTGGGCCTCCTGGCTGGGGATGATGGGAGTGATAGTTGGGGAAGGCTGCTGCCACCCTTCCTATACAATATGGGGACGGTTTCATTTTCTGTGTTAGCTGAACGCTGCTCAGTTTTGCCCAGCTGCCACAATGTTTTGATATTATTATTATTATTAATTATTATTACACTTATATACCACCCCATAGCCGAAGCTCTTTGGGCGGTTTACAAAAATGCTCTACTGCTTAGGCTTGGTTCCCACATAATGGCAACCCAGAGTATGGACTGTCATTGAATCGTGGGTTGTCGTGACATGCAAACCCTGACTGTGACCACGAACAAACCAAGAAGAGAACCCATGGTTTGTTGTGGGGTTGTGAACTCTGTTAAACCATAGTGCAGAGTTTGCACACAAAAACAACCCACGTTTCAATCACAGCCAAAACAGAATCTGTACTTTGGTTTGTTGTTACGTGCGAACCAGGTCTTAGGCTCCAGTCTATACAGCTTCTGCCGGCTTCTGTCATGGAATTGCAGCTCCTTCCTCCAAAGATCATCTCTAACAGCAACACTTGCATTGCCCCTTTCTGTCCCCACCATAACCCCTCTGTCCTCCTCCTTCTCTGCATTCTCTCCTGGCCCTTCTTTTTCTTCTCCCCCTCCAGGTGCATCTGCCATGCCGGCTTGCTTGTGGCCCTTAAGAAGTTGCTCTCCAATGCTGATTGAAAAAATGACAAAAGGATCTCATGCCACCTTAAAGCCATTAAGATGGTTGGCAACACGCTGGCCTCTTGCTGCTGCTGAATTTGCCACAGCTGCTGGGGTGGGGAACGGGGAGAAGCATTTTTTAAAGAAAACACGGTGCAGGAACAGCATGTAACTTGCTTAGAAGTTCCTGGAAGTGCAGCTCTGCTTTTAAACACAGCACCCCCTCCCTATGCACCTTGTGTTTTTTAAAACTGCTGCTTTGGGGGGGGGGGCTGTCACTGAAGCAAAACTGGCAGCAGGGGGGCAAGTTTGGGTGGGGGTGGCTCCCTTGGGTTCCAGGTCACCCCTGCTTTAAGATAACACAAGATTCTTTGTTGTTACTGCTGCAATAGCTTAACATTGTTACTCCTCCGGACCGTCTTCTGACTGTGTCTGTTTCTCTCCTTTGTCATCAGGTTTTCCTATTCCCGAACCTGACATGATCTCCCGACATGACCAAGGGGAAGAGCCATGGATTCCAGATCTTCCAGCTGAGAAGGAGAAGGAAATCCCCCTGGACAGCGAATTAGGTGAGAGATCAAATAAGCTCACAGACACACATCAATTTGTTTTTGGGCAAGCTCTGAGCTTGCCACAGAAAACTGTAAAGAACCTCTCTCCACCCCAAGGAAAGATGGTACCCTTGACCTTTGAATCATATTTCTTTTCTCTGATCAGAGATTCCTGATGTGATAATAAAGGTGGAACAGGAAGATGAACTGTGGCTGCCAGTAAAATCGGAACAAGAAGAGCAGCCCTTGAACCAGTCTCCCCAGGAAAGAGAAACCTTCCCAGGTGCCCCCTCAGGTGAGGTGTAGCCGTGCATCTGTCTCGCCTCTCAATCAAACACTTCTGCCTGGCTGCTTCAGAATCCACCCACATTATTATTGATGGCTCTGTCTGGTCGTCAAGGTCCACCCCTGAAAAGATCCTCCCCACAAGAGGTTCTGATAGTAATGGATTCCTTTTTAATGTGTCCGGCTAAGCCCTTTTTGTGTATGTGGAAAAAAGAGGCAAGTCATATGAGGATTGCTTTTCACTGAGGTAGCAAATTTGTATCTCGGCTGCAGGTGAGGTTTGTATGACTGATTGTGTCCCTCCATCCCTCCACCTCAAAACCATGTCAGTGAGAGTGGGCCTGTTCAGACAACATGCTAAGCCATGGTTAGGCCACTAACCCTTTTGTAGCCCAGGTCTGAGGTTGGCCACCCCTGAAGTAGTAGCTGAAAAGGCTGAGCCATGCATAAGGAAGTTCCCAGATTGAATCTTGCCTTTTCATGAACTCACAAGATGGCCTTAAGCATCAGTTTCCCACCCACCCCAAGCCCCGCCCCCATCCACAATATGAGGAGTAATAATACTGGCTTATGTTGCAGAATTGTTGTAAGGATTCCAACTAGATATTTATTTATTTATTTATTTATTTATTTATTTATATTTATTATTACATTTAGATCCTGCCTTTTTACCTCCCACAAGGAACTCAAGGCATCTCACATAGTCCCCCTCCTTTCCATACTACTATCCCTGTGAGGCACGTTAGCTGAGAGTCAGTGACTGGCCCAAATTCACCCAAACTGAGCTCCATGGCCGAGTGAGGACTAGAACCCAGATCTCCCAAGTTCCAATCCAACACTAGCTATATAGTGGATGGGAAGTGCTTTCAATATCCCAAAGTGCTGTACAAATGTTAAATGTGATGATGTCTTTCCTCTGATTAGGCTTTCCTACTGTGATAATAAAGAAGGAAGAAGATGAAGACCTGTGGGTATTATATCGCCAGGGCTCTGAGGATAATGAAGCTTCCCCACCTGCCCACTCAGGTGAGAGATTTGTTTAGCTATGCCTGACATCCCTAAATAAGACATCATTTGTATCATCAGAATTGGTGGGTGGGGGAATTATGCTCTTCCAGCATTGTAGAATCATAGAATAGCAGAGTTGGAAGGGGCCTATATGGCCATCGAGTCCAACTCGCTGCTCAATGCAGGAATCCACCTACATTGTAGTAATGTGACCATTCACAGAAACAGATCGGCCATTTTTATTTAAATCTGCTTTCTGGATTCAAAATCACATCCATGCAGGGATATTTATCAGTGGCTCAATCCAGCCCAGAAGTGCCGAACAAAGTCGGGACTGGAAGAGTGCCCTTCCGTAATATCTACCTGTAGTGGCTGGTGAAACTAGTACAGTAGAGGGAGGCTTTATAATGGGCGATGCATTATCCGGCCCTCAGGTATTCACACATTTTATTCTTTTTTATACACTGCATTCTGTTTACACAGTGGCCAACCAGCTGCCTGTGGGAAACCCAAAAGTAAGACATGATTTCAACAGCACCGTCCCACCCATGTTCCTCAGCAACTGGTGTACCTAGGCATACTGCCTCTGATAGTGGTGATAGCATATAACCATCACAACTAGTAGCCATTGATAGTCTTAGCCTCCATTGTCTTTTAAAGCCATCCAAATTGGTGGCCATCTTGTAATCATGGCTACGAGCTAGCCAAAGCTCTCAGGGCAATGTGCATAATAAAAGCAGATACACCACCTGTAGGATGACGGGTGTGGTACACGCCACATCCTTCCCAGTGAAGGTTTCTGTCAGCTGATTTTTGCTTTTTCACATTGTGTTTCTCTCTCTTTATCCCAGCAGACGAGGAGCACATTAGAGGTTTTGTGGGAGAGAAAGAGAATAAATGCTCCGACTGTGGGAAAAGCTTCACTCAGAGGTCTAGCCTTGTCCGACATGAGAAAACGCATACGGGAGAGAAGCCATATCAGTGCTCCGAGTGCGGGAGGAGCTTCAGTCAGAGGTCTATCCTGACAAGACATGAGAGAACCCACACGGGAGAGAAACCTTACAAATGCTTGGAGTGTGGGAAAAGCTTCCGCCACAAGTCCGCGCTTCTCAGGCACGAGAAGATGGAAGCAGGGGAGAGGCCGTATGAATGCTCCCACTGTGGAAAAGGCTTCATTCAAAGGTCAAACTTCCTCATCCACGAGAGAATCCATACAGGCGAGAAACCCTACCTGTGCTCGGACTGTGGGAAAAGCTTTGTGCAACGGTGGCACCTTCTCATTCATGAGATGACGCACAAGCAAGAGGAGCCCCACGCGTGTTCAAAGTGTGGGAAGAGGTTCAATCACAGCCTAAGCCTTCTCATTCACGAAAGGAGCCATATGGGAGAGAAAGTGTATCCGTGCTCCGACTGTGGGAAAAGCTTCACTCAGAGGTCTAGCCTTGTCCGACATGAGAAAACGCACACGGGAGAGAAGCCGTATAAGTGCCCCGAGTGCGGGAGGAGCTTCAGTCAGAGGTCTATCCTGACCAGACATGAGAGGACCCATACGGGAGAGAAGCCCTACAAATGCTCCGAGTGCGGAAAAAGCTTCCGCCACAAGTCCGCTCTTCTCAGGCACAAGAAGATGGAAGCAGGAGAGAGACCTTATAAATGCTCACAGTGCGGAAAGGGCTTCATTCAAAGGTCAAACTTCCTCATCCACGAGAGAATCCATACGGGCGAGAAACCCTATCAGTGCTCCGACTGTGGGAAACGCTTTGTTCAGCGGTCGCACCTTCTCGTCCACGAGATGACACATAAGCCAGAGGAGTCCTATCAGTGCCCAAAGTGCGGGAAAAGGTTCAATCACAGCTTAAGCCTGGTTATCCACGAAAGGAGCCACACGGGAGAGAAACCCTATCAGTGCTCCGCCTGCGGGAAAAACTTCGGCGACAAATCAAGCCTCCTCAGACACGAGAGGGCGCATCGAGGAGAGAAGCCGTATACCTGTTCCGACTGTGGGAAAAGCTTCAGTTATAGGTCAGCATTCATCAGGCACAAGAAAACCCAAGCAGGAGGGAAGCCATATTGGTTCTCGGCCTGTGGGAAAAGCATCATTCAAAAATTAAAGCTCCTGGCTCACGAGAGGCCCCGTAACGGAAGCAACCTGTACAATTGCTCTCACTGTGGAAGAGGCTACAGCCTGAGGTACAAGCTTCTCATACACGAGCGAGCCCACACCAAAAAGAAACCCTACAAATGTTTGGAGTGCGGGAAAAGCTTCAGCCAGAGATCCAATTTCGTCGTGCATGAGAGGACCCACACAGGGGAGAAGCCCCACCAGTGCTCTGACTGCGGGAGGCCCTTCAACGACTGGCGCAACCTCCTGAAGCACCAGAAGACCCACACGGGAGAAAAGCCCTATCGCTGCGGCGACTGCGGGAAAAGCTTCACCAACAAGTCGACCCTCGTCGTGCACAAGAGGACCCACACGGGAGAGAAGCCCTACGAGTGCACCGACTGTGGGAAAGGATTCACCAGCAAATCGAGCCTGATCAAGCACGAGCGGACCCACACAGGGGAGAAGCCGCACGCGTGCTCGGAATGCGGGAAAAGCTTCATCCAGAAATCAAACCTTCTCAGGCATGAGAGGACCCACAAAGGAGAGAGAGCGCCTCCATTCCCAGATTGTGGGGAGACTTCCCGGTGTGACCCAGCCTTGATTAGGTGCACAGGAACCCACCCGGGGGAGAAACCGCACCAATGCACCGAGTGCGGGAAGGGCTTCAACGAGAGACGCAACCTGGTGGTGCACGAGCGAACCCACACAGGAGAGCGACCCTACAAATGCGCCCACTGTGGGAAAACGTTCACCAACAAAACGACCCTCGTGGTCCACAAGAGGACTCACACGGGAGAAAAGCCGTATCACTGCTCGTCCTGCGGGAAAAGCTTTCCGTACAAGTCGAGCCTGATCAAACACGAGAGAACCCACACGGGGGAGAAGCCGTACACATGTGCCAGTTGCGGGAAAGGCTTCAACCAAAGTGCCAATTTGCTTGCACACGAGAGAACTCATACTGGAGAGAAGCCGTTTCAGTGCTTGGACTGTGGGAAAAGTTTCAGCGACAGATCCAACCTCATTCGACACCAGAAAAGTCACACAGGAGAGCAGCTCTAGAAAGGCTTATACTTTTGGTAGGATGTGGAAAACCCCTGAGACAGATAGTTCTTACTAGGCATCATAAGAAATGCACAAAAGACAACACTACACTCTTTTTGCATTTCCTGTTGTAGGGTAACACTTTTCCTGAAGTATACCACGTTAGCCTGCTGAGGTGGGGGCAGAGTTCACGTATTTGAATGTTTCCTCACCAGAACTGGGGGCGGGGGGGGACGACAGGAATGCAGATAAACAAACCTCCCTGCACCCAGAAAATTAACATATCAAGAAGATCCCTGACACTGTAGTTTTCTATCTGCAGGAATTTCAATTATGAAGGAACAGTGCCCCCCGACCCACCCACCCACAGCAGCCTGTAGATGTACTGTTCAGAAAAGCTCTACTAGAGATCAGTTAGCGTGGCTGATGGATCCCTACTTCCTTGTCCTTGAATTCTGAATTCCGGAGACGATCTTAAAATCTATGTTCTGTTACCTCGATTATTGCTTTCTCCATATCACTTAATTACAGTATTTCAGAATGAAAAGTTTAACACTTCTAGCAGTGGAATTACCCACACGTCAATTAATTGTACAGATTTTTTTAAAAAAACCTAAATGAGATAAATAAATAACATGCAATAAAAGAAATCAAAGGGGAACGCTCCCGGGCAATAACCTTTGATTAAACTGGCTATATAAATTGGTATTAGTATAAGACGATTCAGCAAGAAGTGGGGTGGAGAACTTCTTTGTTCATGCAGATCTGAAATGAGATGTTTTCGGCTCCCCTCACTCCCCGCTTGACATCACCATGGCTGTGCTTTTGCCATCTGGCTTCTTCTCTTTGGATCATCTTGAGGCAGTTTGCGTCTCACACACACCCCGGGGCAGGCGGGGTGGGGTGGGGTGGGTCAGATAATCCAAGGCTGCCCAACCCAGCTGAATCAAATCAGCTGGGGCAGGCATCTGCCTTTCAAGTCCTGAGAGCGTCCCATCGAGTCACTGCTTCCTGATGTTGTTACAGCGATTTCCTCAGGCTTAGAGCCTGCACCTCAGGACTGAGCAGGACCTTGTAGCGATGCCCCTGCCGGACAGTGAGGTTGAGTCCTGCGCAGAGCAGATCCACTCTCAGAAAGCTCACTCTGAAGGAGATCCTTTGGGGGAGACCAGACAAACGCCCTCTGAAATGTTGTATTCATCTGCCATCCACATCAAGAGCTTTCCGTGGCTTTCAAGGATACTGAAAGGAAGATGTTAATATCTGGGGTTTGGCGTTGATTTAACGCTTGGAGGGCAACATCCAATGGCGTCGGTGCCGTCTCGCTGTTGGTGTCGCGGTAACAGGACCACCAGTTGCACAACAGGGAATTAGCACTTTGTAAAAGATTCTTGTTAAGGAACAGAAATAACTTGTTTCTGGATCCTGGTAGATCAGAGATCCTGTCTACAAGCTCTGTTGATCTGCCCCGTTCCGAAAACAGGCGTTTCCACTTTTGGGGGGTTGCTTAAGCAACTGCTAGCTCCCGTTGCGCTAGCCGTGGGTCCTACTGTTGGCAAACTGGCAGCATAGGATACTGCCCAGAAGGTTGTAGTCTAGGGTGCCCATATGAAAAGGATGACAGGGCTCCTGTATCTAACAGTTATATAGAAAAGGGAATTTCAGCAGGTGTGATTTGTATGCATGCAGCACCTTGTGAAATTCCCTCTTCATCACAATACTCAAACCTGCAGGAGCCTTGCCCTCTTTTGTATCTGTCAAGAGGGCAGGGCTCCTGCAGCTTTAACTGTTGCGATGAAGAGGGGATTTCACCAGGTGCTGCATGCATACAAATCACACCTGCTGAAATTCCTTCTTCATCACTATTGTTAAAGATACAGGAGCCCTGCCCTCCTTTCAATATGGCCACCCTAACAAGTTGTACCCGTTGTTAGTCTAACTTAGTCCCATTCATTTCAGTGGGTCTGCTCTAAATAGGACTCACATTTGGATACAACCCAGTATTTGGTGTGTGCCACAATACCAGGGAAGCTTAGCAAAAGTACTGGCTGCCCTCTCCCCAGATTCTCAGCTCTCATATTTGTGTGTTGCTGAGAGGTTTGTTTTTTTGTACTGATTTTACTCTGAGCATTTTATGTTATTGGTTATAGTTGTATTTTATTGTTTCATTATTGTAAGCTGCCCAGAGAAATTTATTATTGGGCTGCATTTAAATATTAACAAATAAATTTCAAGAAATTAAGAGAACCAAGCTTCTAGACCTTATGGCTGTCAATGTATGGGATTGAAAGTGTTTGGGAAATACTTGCTGCCATGGCAGGAGAAAGATTTATTTCCATTGGTTGGTAGCAAGTCTCCAGTACCACACAACACCCCCTTGCCCTTCCCCATGACTAGCAAAACAAGAATAAATTATGCAAAAACCAAATATTATGCAAATTGTTTAATATTGATGATTTATACCAGGCACAGAATCTGGATTGCATGTGTCAAGAATTTATTTTTTAAAAAAGAATGGGCTACAGACAGCCCTCTTAATGGTCCTATGCCTAAATACCTTATTTTTAAACCCGAACAAAAGTAGGCAAAGGAAGTTTGGATATGTCCATTGGAGCCAGTACCCTTACCTTTTGCTAAAGAGGAAATCTGTTTGTCTGTCCTTCTGTAATGGTCTGTCCTGTGTTTCTTTGTCAACAATATTGTCAGTCCGGATGCTATGCAAGAAATTTGTCTTTTATGGCCTTGTTCTCATGAACAACAGAGAGGTAAACCCATTTCTTGACTGTACCACTTCAGATCTCATGTGATTCAAGAAAAAAAAATCCTCTGCATATGGAGAACTAGCATGTCAAGAAGAGAGGTAAGCTAGTGCCCTACTCCCTGACATGGAATAAACCGCCCAGAGAGCTTCGGCTATGGGGCGGTATATAAGTGAAATAAATAATAATAATGGCAGTTTTCTACTTGCAGGGAGTTGTACTTTTAAATGGAGAATCGTGTGAGCTTCCTCCCACCATGGTTAAAGTAGTTCAGTCCAAAAACAGGTTTATCACCTCATAAGTATACATTTTCTATAGTAGGCCTCCTGAAAGTATTTTGTTGATACTGAGTCAATATTGTCATTGCTGGAGTACCTCCCATCCCCTCATGTTTGCAAGGTGTGAGAAAGGACGCGGCTGGGAGCAAACGCTGGGAACAGACTCTGGGGTGTACTGATTAATTACAGCGGTTCTGCACATTTATGCAACTTCTAATAAAAGCCACTTGGCGTTTTATTTATTGGATTTGTAGTCCACTCTGTCCATGGCACGATCTGTGCCACTGCTTTATAACGGTTTATAACGGTATTGACAACTGCATTCCACATGCTGTTTTCAAACCACTTTCAAAGTGTTATATCCTGCTTGGTGTAAGACAAAGGCAAATTGTTCTGCCAAGTACAACATGGTCATATTTAATTTTGAGGTGAAACGTATTTATTTGGTTTTTCGTCCAACTGAGGAGTTCTGGGAAAAATCCTGAGAAGGCAGCTAAATGGGGCAGTATGAATGGGCCCCCCGGGTGGGGTGGGTGGCAGGCGTAAGCGCTGCTACTGCCCCATTTGCTCTGCCCCATTCTGCCACTTCTATAAAGGGGGGGGTGTGGCACAGCTTTTTGGACTGGAAAAAATATACAAATTCAATGGCTAGGAAGTAAATGGAGGGGGAAATTTGTGAGAGGATTGTCTCGGAGGGGTAGGAGGCTGGCCAGCCAGCTCAGTGGCACGCATGGGTCGGCAGGCAGGCAAGGGGGGGTGGCTGGGAGGGGAAAATCCAATAGCCTCCCAGTCGGCCTCATGCCGGTCTTTCCCATGTGCTCGCGGAAAAGTGTGATACTGAGTGATAAAGTACTAGCGCACAGATGGCCTGCACAAGTCAAGCTAGTAATAAGATATTCAACCATGCGGAATTTATTCACATTGCAGATGTTTGTCTTTGGTGTTCGGCTTGGACAGCCTGGTTTATGCACAGGTAAGATTCAAGGAGCTACGTGAGCTCCCCCCCCCCAAGTGAGAGTCTTGATTTCTGCCTTTGAACACGACGGACCCAGCAATCAATCTCAAGGCCTTTTCGAAATGGCTCTCGACCTCAAAAGCAATTTGCCACACAGCACAGGCAGAGAGATGGGCTAGGAGGCAGCGACTATATGAAGGAAACAAATTCAAGCGTCCCCTGTGCCAGAGAGGGAGGTATCGGCTGGCATGGTTTGAAGGGACCCAACAGATGATTCCAGGAAGCTCACAACGGGCAGGCAGACAACAGGCCCTCACAGCTGGTCATCCTCCAGGAACTGGTATTCAGTTACACTGCTTTTGAACATGGAGGATCCATTTTGACTAGCATGGCCAATAGCCACCGGGAAGGCTTTTCCACGAATTTATCGATTCCCCATTTAAAGCTGCCTAATCCGACGGCTAACATCGCATCTGACGGTAGAACACTCCATTGAGTGAATTGTTTTCACGCAAGGTCTCGGAGCCCTGCCCAAACACCAACAGAAGGCAAAGATTGAAGAGACTATTTATTAGGAAGTCTAATTGAGTCTTTCTACCGGTGCTTCATAGCCCTGGTCATACAAAAGATCCTTTTTTTCACTTCAGATCATCTTGAGCTAATGCCCCGCTGACATTTTTACTCCACAGAGATCATCGGCATGCAGGAGGGAGGGAGGGTAAGGGTATCAGTCAGTGTACAGTGTCGTGTGTGAACGTGCATCTACGTTGCCAGATGTAGACACGAGGCCTGTTCAGGCGGTCTACAACTGGGGAGACTGAACCCCTGAGAGGGCGCACTCTACCATGTGGAAAACCAGCACTCTCAATCATGTGGAGAAACTCCATGGATACAAGAGGCTCTCCTCTTCAGAAAATTGCCCTCTTCTATCAGGTATAGACCATTGGATCGAATAGTTACTCTCTTCGGTTACGTAAAGGAAGTTGTTTTGTCTGATGGCATAGGGATAGTCAATGCACTAGCAGCCACCAGAATGCTAATATCTGCAAACGGGGGGGGGGGGGGGGGGAGGAGGAGGAATCAAACACCCCCTACAATTGAGTTGCATTATTAAATTATGGGAAATAATATACATCAAGTTAACCAACGTAGTAAGAGTCAGAGAGGAAAGACCACAAGATAATAGATGTGTAAAAAAGTGGTCCTTATTTGTAACGTATTGGTGTAACAACAATCGAGAGAACGTAGAATGTGCAACGTTCTGTGTGATCAGGAACCTTGTGGTGTCTGTCGGATGTGTTAATAAATTTGTTTATAATTGCTATTATTAAATCGTTAACATTTTGGTCCAATTATTGGTTTGTATACTTCTGTAAGCGCTGTTATGAAATTTTAAAAAAGAATTAAAATTGCCCTCTACGGGTAGAGGGTGCTGCATGTGATGACAGAGGCGGGCGGGCAAACCATTTCCTCGTTTGTTTAGTCTTCCCAGTTGCGGAATGTCTGAATACAGCAGGGAGCTAATTATTGTTGCACAAATCCTTGGAGCCAAAGGAAGAGGAATAAAATCCTGACCGCTCAGAAGTCAAACTGCAATATAAAAATGGTCAGAGCAGTCATTGTATAGCTACATTTCGTTATGAAATTTCATATATTTCACTGCATTGTTCCGTTTATATATGTTTTCATTTTTTCCAGCGACGTTTGTAGCTTTTGTTCTGACTTATATTGCAGGGAGACTGTTGGGCCAGGGTGGGCAGAGGGTAGATCAGGACGCAGACCAGTGGGTGATCTGCAGGTCGGTGACTCCCATTGGTTGAATAGTAACGGCAAGGAAAAGACGCCCAATTGAATCCCTGATCAGCAGTCGCTCTAATGTAAATATGCAACTGTTTACTACGCAGGTCACCTTAAGCGTGTGAGGTGGACTAGGGAACTGTAGGCTGATGACATGGAAAGGAAGGCAGGGATCCTCTATCTTTAACGGTTGTGTAGAAAAGGGAATTTCAGCCGATGCCATTTGTATGGTGAAATTCCCTCCTAATCACAACAATTAAAGATGTAGGAGCCCTGCCCTCTTTTGTATCGGGTCACTCGGGTAGGACAGGGCTCCTGCAGCTTTAACTGTCGTGATGAGGGAATTTTTCACCAGGTGCTGCATGCATACAAATGACACCTGCTGAAATTCCCTTTTCTACACAACTGTTAAAGATGCAGGAGCCCTGTCCTCTTTTTCATACGGTCACCCTAGGTAACTGAACTTACCCCCCTGATCCACCGTTTTGTGCCTGGCTCCAGCTGTCGGGTGTCAGGATTCTAGTTATTAAAACAAGACAGATTATGTATAAACTAAGTCAACATCAGGCCAGCTGGGAATTCAACTCTGAAAACCAATACAAGAACAAGTTATTTTTTGTTTGTATCTTATATTGTATTCTAAGAACAAAAGAAGAGCCCTGCTGGATCAGACTGAGGGTCCACCTAGTCCAGCACTCTGTTCACATTGACCAGGGACCCACAAGCATGGGTGGGAGGCGGCACCCTCCCACCCATGTTCCCCAGCAACTGGTGCAGTTTCTCCCTAACACCAACACGTGTGCAGTTCCAAACACAATTGTGTAATTCAACCTTCCCCAACCCAGTGCCTTCCAAATGTGTTCAACTACAACTTCCAGCATCCCCACACCAGCATGACTAGCTGGGGAATACTAGGAGTTGTAATCCAACACGTCTGGAGGGTGTTGCGGAAGGCTAGTGTGGATTTTTAGCCTCGTGCCCATCCCCAAATTGCTTGAGAGGGTTGGGGAGCCCTCCAGAGCAGATTCGGGGTACGGTGGGGTGCAGGGGAAGGAGAGGAAAGGAAGTCCCGTTGCGTGAGCTGGAGCTCTACTCATTCCACGTTGGATGTGATCTGTAATCTGTTCGTTAGGCTGCAATCCTGTGTACACTTACCTAGGGGTAAACACGATCAGGCTTTCTTCTGGGCAAACATGCATAGGATTGTTGCTGTTAATGTGATTCTCCCTACGCTTTCCCATGTCCCTCGCCCTGGTACCCTCACTTCCTTAATAATAAATGCTTCGATGCAAAAAGTACTTTTTCTTATGATGCCCCCATTCTTTTGGTGTTTGTTATTTTTCTGTATTTAGACTTATATTTTTTAATTGCATGTGTTTCTACCCCACTATACTCTGACCTTATTTTGGATGGGGTGGGAGGCAATGTATAATAAAGTTCATGTTTTGTTCTTTAAAAATGTAGATCCCACAATCCTGAAGTCTGCCCACACCAGCAGACTACTTATTCATCCCGCCTCCACCCCGTTCGCATACACAGATATCATGTCCAGGTAGGGAAAATATCGGGATCGCAACCCAACGCCGGAGTCGAGCTCACTGAAATCCACGCATTGAAGCGCACCTCACACTATGCTGAACTGGGGCCCACGTGTGAATCCGCTTCCCACAGGACTGGGCGTGCGTTTGTGTTGGAGAACGACTCGCCTAAAGCAACCTATGATCACGGTAGAGGCGAACGCTAAACCAGGGGCTGCTTGGTTCACTATGCTCTTTTAGCTTTAATGCTTGTCTTCCAGCAAAGTTCCTTCATGTCGAAGAAGGCCGAAGCCTCGGGGTAAGCAACTTGTGGGCCAAGAACAGCCAGAGGGCCACAACTCCCATCATCCCTCACCACTGGCTAAACTGGCTAGGGCCGATTGGAGCGGTAGCCAACCACCTTGAGAGCTGCACATTGCCCTCCCCCTCTGCCAGCCTATGTCATCCCCAGAGCTGGTGGTCTCCTCCACAGTCCCGGCCTTCACTGTTTTTCCCCGGAGTGGGTCCTCTCGTGCTTGTTGAGGATCGTCCTCCGAATAAAGCCTTTGCCACAGTCCGAGCACTTGAATGGCTTCTCCCCCGTGTGGGTTCTCTCGTGCACAATGAGGCTGGAGCTCTGGTTGAACCCTTTCCCACAATCCGAGCATTTGTAAGGCTTCTCCTCGGTGTGGATCCGCTCGTGCCGGATGAGGCTTGACTTGTCGCTGAAGCTCTTCTCGCAGGCCGCGCAGCTGTACGGCTTCTCCCCTGTGTGGATCCGCTCGTGCTTGATCAGGCTCGAGCGGTCGCTGAAGCTCTTCCCGCAGTCGGAGCATTTGTACGGCTTCTCCCCCGTGTGGGTCCTCTCGTGATTTGTCAGGTTGGATTTCCGGTTGAAGCTTTTCCCACAGAAAGAGCAGTCGTAGGGTTTCTCCCCTGTGTGGGTCCCCTCGTGCCTTATAAGGTGCGACCGGCTGCTGAAGCTTTTCCCGCAGTCCGAACATTTGAACGGCTTCACTCCCGTGTGGATCCTCTCGTGGGTGAGAAGGTGCGACCTCCGGACAAAGCTCTTCCCGCAGTTTGAGCATTTGTATGGTTTGTCTCCCCTGTGGGCTCGCTCGTGTTTATTGAGGCTCGATTTGTCGCTGAAAGGTCTCCTGCAGTGGGAACAGTTGTACGGTTTTTCTCCCGTGTGAATCCTCCTGTGTATGACGAGGCTCGAGTTCTGATTGAACCCTTTCCCGCAGTCCGAACATTTAAATGGTTTCAGGCCAGTATGTTTCATCTCGTGGATAAGGAGGTTGGATCTCTGACAGAAGCCTTTGCCGCACACTGCGCAGCCGTACGGTTTCTCTCCCCGGTGGATTCTCTCATGTGCGAGGAGGCTTGAGCTCTGAATAAACCTTTTGTCGCAGTCCGAGCATTTATACGGTCTCTGTTCTCGGTGGATTCTCTCATGCCTCACCAGGGTCGAACTCTGGTTGAACCTTTTGCCACATTCCAGGCATTTGTAAGGCCTCTGCTCCGTGTGGCTTCTCTCATGTCTGATAAGGCTGGAGCTCTGGTTGAACCTTTTCCCACAGGACGAGCAACTGTAGGGCTTCTCTCCTGTGTGCTTCCGCTTATGCCGGATAAGGCTGGACCCGTCGCTGAAGCTGTTCCCACACTCGGAGCACCGGAACGGCTTTTCTCCAGTATGGATTCTCTCGTGGGTACGAAGGTTGGATCTCTTCATGAAGCTTTTGGCGCAGCGCGAACACTTGTGCGGCTTCTCCGCTGCGTTTTGGCTCTCGCACTTGATGAGGTCTGGTTTGTCGCTGAAATTTCTCCCACAGCCTGAGTAATATGGAAGTTCTCCCACGAAGATTCTTCCATCTTCGGTTCCTGTCAGAGTAAACAGACCGCCATAATGTCAGTCTTTACCACAGGGAGGGTGGAACCTCAGACCAGAGAGCCAAATCCAGCCCACTTGGGTTCCCTAGTTGGCAACACCCCCTTCACCCCTAGACCACCAATCACAGACCACCAATCATTTTGTGGTTTCTCGGCTTTTGTGCAGTTTTCACCCCGTTCTAAAAGGTTGAAATGCCTCTCTTAAGGCTTAGGGGCTGTTCACACAACACACTAACCCACATTTAGTGGTTGAGTGTGGGTTATTTTAAACCATGGGTTGTTTGTTGAACCGTGGGTTACTATGTTGTCTGAATGTAGCACGTTTTCCGCAAGGTGGGTTATCGTGTTGTCTGGATGCAGCCAGCATGAACAACCCAACAACGAACCATGGATTCTCAAGGTGGCTTGTTTGAGAAAATGAGCCACATTGCATGGTTAACAAGCCACTTTGGCTGCGTTCAGACAACACGTCAACCCACAGTTCAACAAACAACCACAGTTCAACCACTGAGTGAGGGCTAGCATTCTGTGTGAGCAGCCCCTTAGTGACTGGCAGTAAAACCTTTAAGCTAAAATATGCTGGCGCTTTTGGCCCACCCACCACTCAAATGGCCGTGTTGGCTAGGAATTATGGGAGTTGCAGTCCAACACTTCTGGATGGTGTCAGGTTGGGGAAGGCTGCTTTAACTGGAGACTAAACACAGGACCTTCTACATGCGGGAAGCATCTGGTTAACCACTGCCGCCGAAAGACAGAACACTTGACTAGATGGACCCCTTGCTTTGATCCGGCGGTTCGTATGTTCGTGAAAGTACCAATCAGACCCAGTGACTGAAGTTTACTCTCACCCACCTGAGGGGTCTCCTTTGAAGGTCACGCTCGCCCCCGAAACCTGGCGATAGGGAATGTACGGCTCCTCCTCCCGTTCCAGCTTTATGATCACATCTGGAAATTCTGGGAAAAGAGGTAAGATGAAGGGGACAGAAGCACTATTTTGATAACAGGAAGCAATGGATTCCAATGGCTTTCTGTGCAAATCCAATAATTCCCCGATAATTTAAGAGCCAGACTACACATTACACTTCCCCCCATGAAAAGACATCTAGTTCTGCCTGTTCAAAACCTGAAAGCCTTTCTCCCGACAGGCAAAGAAAAGCCGAAAGGGCTCAGGGTACAATCCTATGCATGTTTAGATGGGGAAAAGTCTTGCATGCTGGCTGGGTAATGCTGGGAATTGTAGGACTTTTCCCCATCTAAACATGCATAGGATTGCACCTTTAAAGGCAGTCTGGAAATGACAACTAGAAGGAAATGCAACTACCAGGATGCTAGCTGGGGAATTCTGGGAATTGTGGGACTTTTATATGTCTAAACGTGCATAGGGTTGTGCCTTTAGTCACACGGAGCAATTGACTGGGCCCTTCCCTTTTGTGGTGCATCACCAGTTAACTCTTGCTCTTATTACAGCTGATCTTCCCTTCCAATTGGGAGGGGAAGGAGTAGGGAATATGAGCTGCTGTAGACAAAGATTACTGTGTAAATAGTAGAAAGAAAAAGTTCAGCTAAGAACATCTCCTCTGCTAGAAGTATAACTTCCAGACCTCAGTTTTCTTTGCCTACTGGAAGACAGATTTCTTTATTTATTGCATTGTCCAAGAATTTCAGGGTGGAATACATAGTGTATGCCCTCCCACTAATATTTTATCCTCACGACAAGGCCAGCCACTGGCTGAATTAAGATTTGAACCCAGGCATTCCAAGGTGTAGTGTAATGCTTTAACCAGAACACCACGTTGGCTCTCAAAAGTGATGAACAGGCAGAGGTGGGCTGTTATGGAAAGCCTAGGCCAGCTCCAAGACATTTTCCTCTTTACCTGAGCTGTAGTCTGTTGGGATCTCCCTTTCCTCTGAAACAGGCTCTGGAATCCATGGATCTCCACCATGGATCACTTCTGACTTGGGGATGGGAAATCCTGCTTAGGAAAGAAACAAACAGCTCTGGACGCCACACTTCAAGAAGGATGCAGACAAGCTGGAGCATGTTCAGAGGAGGGCAACGAGGATGATCAGGGGTCTGGAAGCAAAGCCCTATGAGGAGAGACTGAAAGAACTGGGCATGTTTAGCCTGGAGAAGAGAAGATTGAGGGGTGACATGATAGCACTCTTCAAATGCTTGAAAGGTTGTCACACAGAGGAGGGCCAGGATCTCTTCTCAATTATCCCAGAGTGCAGGACGCGGAATAACGGGCTCAAGTGACAGGAAGCCAGATTCTGGCTGGACATCAGGAAAAAGTTTCTGATGGTTAGAGCAGTACAACAATGGAACCAATGACCTAGGGAGGTGGTGGGCTCTCCCACCCTAGAGGCATTCAAGAGGCAGCTGGACAGCCATCTGTCAGGGATGCTTTAAGGTGGATTTCTGCATTGAGCAGGGGTTGGACTCCATGGCCTTACAGGCCCCTTCCAACTCTACTATTCTATGATTCTATGAAACAGATGTAATCAGAAAGAATTTGGTAACTGGGGACTGGATTCAGACGGAAAGAGGAAAGCAATTTTTGCCAATTCCTCCCCACCCCCTAGAAAAGCTGCCACAGGTTGCCCAGCTTTGCTTTAGAGAGTTCAGAGCATTTCAGAAAGATTAGCCCAGCTAATAGTATTTACGCCCGTAATCACCAATGGTGGGTTGGGAACCCAGAGACTGGAGGCCACCTAGTGAACTCATGGCCAAGATGAGATTTGAATCCTGGACAACCCGGTTCAGAGCTCAGTCCCCTAGCTATTCCGCTCCACCAGCCCTGATTAAAGACAGCTCTTTAATTTTTCTAAATCCTGTATCCTTACCCTGAAAACATTCAGAGGTATCAGAAAGAGCTGAAGTGTCACGTGGGTGAACAGAAACAGACAATCTCCCAATGGTTAGGCCTGCATCCGCAACACCTGTCCCTTACCTGAGTGGTCACCTGGGAAGTTCTTGCTTTCCTCCGATTCCTGTTTATTCGGGAGCCACGGTACCTCTCCTTCATCTTCTAGCTTTATGGTCACGTTAGGAAATTCTAATCAAAAGAAGACAAAAAATCAGTTTGAGAAGGAAGACACTAGTGAGGTTTTAAATTCTTGGGGGAGATACGGTCAAGAATTTAATAAGAAACATACAGAAACATGCAGTTAACAATTAAATCCAAGTTAAAGCTAACAAAGCAGTAGAAAAAAATCTAGATGTAACCCAATTTAGAAGCATGCGTTCTCAAATTGTACACACCGAAGTGCATCCAATCTAAGATGTGCTCAAATAAAACATTTTTTAAATTTAGTACTTTGTTGTTCCTTAATAGTACTTTAGCATTAATATAAAGTTTTTTTTCTAAAATAAAAACGTATGACCTGGGTGGCCCGATTTAAAGTGAGGAAGGGGTGCACGGCAAAGGGTGCCGAAACCTTCCACAACCCGTGGTCTGTTCCCTGAAATCATATTCTCCCTAGTTGGGCTTTCCTCAGTATTGAAGTCCAGGTGTGGAAAAAGCGGCCAATGACAGGGTGTCACTGCCCAGATAATCCCTTTCCATTTTAAACCACTCACTCACACACACACCATTTTACATGTGATTGAGTCAGCTAGCCTTTAAAGCAGGGGTACAAAACTTCAGGCCTGGGGCCAAAGCCAGGCCTTGGGGGTTCCCCAGATGGCCATACCCATATCCTGCCTTTTCCCCAATACTGGGACTCAAGGCAGCTTTACAAATTAAAACATGCAGTTAAAACAAATAGAAATATACAAAAACTAAAACTATAATTAAACATGCTACAATCTTAAAACATTTAAAAACGTTTAAAATATGAATAATTTGTAAAAAAAAAAAGGCCAATATATAAACAACGATTAAACAGAGGTCCAAACTACTCCCCAAAGACCAGCTGGAACAAAAAAGGTTTAGCCTGCCTCCAGAAACACACCAAGGAGGGAGCCAGTCTAGCTTCCCTGGGAAGGGAGTTCCAGAGCCCCGGGGCAGCCACCGAGAAGGCCCTCCCCTGCGTTCCCACCAGGCATGCCTGTGATGGTGGTGGGACCAAGAGAAGGGCCTCCCCTGAAGATCTCAAGAGGACGGGCAGGCTTGCAAGAAAGAAAACCATCTTTCAGATAATCTGGACCAGAGCCATAGAGGTCCAGGTTAACTGAAAGACTGTATTCAGATAACCTGGACCCCTATCCACCAATCCTTTGGTGATTTCCCAACTGTTGTGCAGTTTTTCTGCACATTCTAAAATGCTTCTCCTAAGGTTTAGTGACCAGCAGGAAGAGACTGAAGATGAATAGGCTGGTCTTTTTGATATTTTGGGCCCGCCCGCCACTCAGACGCAGCCCCTGAGAACTTCTCTTAAATTGAATTTGGCCCTCAGACTGAATGGCATTCAACACCCCTGTTTTAAAGGCACAAGTGTGCCACAATCAATTTGGCCCGGAGGGACATCTACTAGTTCAAAATATCTGTAAGGAGTGGGGAGGGGAATCCTGATTTTAGGAAAGAATGCTCCTTGTTTTGTGAAAGGTTAATTAGCCAGTGTTACTCAGAAGCACATTTCACTCTTCCATGGATGGAAGTAAAATCAAAGCCACAACTTCAGGTAAAAGTAGGGTGACCAGATAAAATCCAGGTCAGGGCTCATCTAACTTTAACAGTTGTAGAGAAAAGGGAATTTCAGCCAGTGTCATTTGTATGCAATTAGTTCCTGGTGAAATTCCCTCTTCGTCACAACAGTTAAAGCTGCAGGCACTATACTAGAATGACCAGATACAAAAGAAGGCAGGGCCCCTGCAACTTTAACTATTGTGATGAAGAGGGACTTTCACCAGGAACTAATTGCATACAAATGACACTGGCTGAAATTCCCTTTTCTCTACAACTGTTAAAGTTACATGAGTCCTGACCTGGATTTTATCTGGTCACCCTAGGTAAAAGTCTTCCTTCAATTTTATTTAATTTACTTTATTTTAAATATTTATTGGCCGCCTTTCAAGGCAGAAGCCCTCACAAGGTGGCTTACAACAATAAAATACATAAAAACAGTTAAAATATTAAAAGCAATAAAAAGATAATCACAATAACATAGCAATTAAAAACAATAAAACCAACACGAACAACAAAGGCAATAGCAGCAATTACAGTACTCATCATGCAAAGGCCATGGTAAAATAAAATGATTTCAAGGCCTTCTTAAAAGCCTGCAAGAATGGTGCATGGCGGACCTCCAATGGGAGTTTGTTCCACAGGTGTGGGGCCACTGCTGAGAAGGCCCTCATTCCAAGTGCTCACCCACCTAATTGCTCCTTGATCTTTGGAGTCTTAAAACCCCACCATTCCCCTGAGCACCCCAGTTTCTAATCCAAGTACAGGAAAGGGATTCTTACCCAATGAAGCCATGGTCCAGCAAGTCTCCTGTATGACCACCCAGAGCTCAGTTTCATTGGCCTGGATTCAGCAGATCTCTGTCACTCCTTCAGGAAACACACCCGGCCACGTCCCAAGAAGTCACCGAGAGGCCTTGAGACAAAAGAAAGCATTTGCACACTTTGGCTACAGGAGCTGCGTCAAAGTCTGCAATCCTCTCAATGCTGTGCATCTCCCCTCGTAACCCCATGATGCTTGGTGCTATTAAGCCAGTTTCACAAATTATGAAAAACCACTTTCTTGATAAGAGCCAGCTTGGCATCTTTATGATCCTGGAGTGAACTAAAGAGCTCCCAGACCCAACATTGGCTTTGGGAGGACTAACTCATACTGCAGAGCTGGGAAAAGTGCAGTAGCCCTGCCTTGCAATTGTTCCCCAGCAACTGGTTTTCAGAGATCCTGCCAGTGAACATGAAGAAAGGTTACAACAGCAGGGATCATTTACTTTGGGGGGGAAAGGAGGCTAAGGGGAGACATGACAGAGAGGTACAAAACAACGCATGGTGTGGAAAATGTGGATAGGGAGACATGACATAAGTCTCATTCATTTCAATGGGTCTACTCTACAAGGGACTGACGTTGGATCCTATCCCACGGCAGATTCTCTTTGAGCCAATGAGGGCACAGTCCTATGCATGTTTAGACAGAAAAAAGTCTTACAACTGTAGGACTTTTTCCCATCTAAACATGCCTAGGATTGCGTCCTGAGTTATTTATGCTACAGTTCTTACTTTATTATTTGTTTACAACTATTTATAAACCACCTATCTCTATAGAGTTCAAAGCAAACATATAAAATCAATACATAGAATATACTGTATCTGTCTGATGGTGTGTGTGCATCTGGTCAATGCCATATTATTTTTTACTGTGTTTTATTGCTTGTAGCCCGCTTTGGGCTTATTTTAGAATGAAAAAAGGTCAGAAATGACTTAAATAAATAAATTACACAGGGAAGGCTTGAATAAACAGAGGTGTCTTTAACATGCACAGGTAATCATCCCACAGGGAAGATTATTCCATATGGTGGGCATCACTATCCTAAATAGTGGACATCACTAACCTAAATGCCCTGCCCTGAAAAACTGCAGAGCAGATCTCAGAAGCAAATGGCCCCCACCAGATGACTTCAAAGTTCACATGTGTCTTCAGGGGAAAAGGCGAACTTCTTTATATTTTTGAGAAAAATCCAGGACTGTACAGTTTTCTAGAAAAGGACCCCTGTTGAATCCTCCTTCAACTGTCACCACCACCACCCCCATTCCAGCAGGCTGCAACAGAAAGAGATGAGAGGGCGGCAGGAAGCCAGATTCTGGCTGAACATCAGGAAAAATGTCCTGTTAGAGCAGAACGACAATGGAATTAATGACCTAGGGAGGTGGTGGGCTCTCCCACCCTAGAGGCCTTCAAGATGCAGCTGAACAGCCATCTGTCAGGGATGCTTTAAGGTGGATTCCTGCACTGAGCAGGGGGTTGGGCTCGATGGCCTTATAGGCCCCTTCCAACTCTACTATTCTATGGTTCTAGGTCCATTCTGGCAGGCCTGATGAAAGCCTACTTTTTTCCTCTTCCCTCCCAATCCCCTTTTTCCTTGTGTGTTGTGTCTTTTTTATGTTTGTAAATCTGTGAGCAGAGACTGCCTTATTTTATTGATTGTAAATAAGCCACTCTGGGTTCCAAGGAGCAGGATAAAAATGTGTTGTTTTTGTCAGTCGTAATGGGGAATAGCTGGGGAGAAGGGGGATGTGATAACAATGCCCTTGCCATCAGCCTGGCTGAAACCAACTTTTATTTGACTCCTCCCCTTTCAGAACCACCTCCATCAGTAACCATTACACCAATGGGTTCCCATTAGTTTCCAGTTCCGAGTCAAATTCAAGGTGCTGGTTTTTACTTACAATACCTTAAATGGCTTGGGATCAGGATATCTGAAACAACACCTCCTCCAGCAAGCGCCTACCTGTAATTTATGATCTTCATCAGAGGCCTTATATGTCTCACTACCAGGAGACACTTACATAAGACAGGGCCTTTTGTGTAGAAGCACCCTGACTATGGAACACTCTTCCAAGAGCAGATAGGCTAGTTCCATTCCTACTGAGTTGGAAACAGGCAGTAAAAACAGTCCTGTTATGCCAGGCCTTCCGTGGATTTTAATACTGTTTTGGCCTGTCTTTAAAAAAAATGATATATTTGTTTTTTTTATTTGCTGCAATTTTAATGCACTCCTTCTGGTTTTATTCCATTTTAAACTTCTAACAGCTTTATATTATGTTTTCTCATGGTTGCATTTGAGGGTTTTAATTTGTGCGAGCTGCCCACAGAGCTTTGGCTATTGGGCGATATAGAAATGTATGAAAGAAAGAAATCTAAATTGAACCTCGGTGGGGAGAAAAGCAATATATAAATTCTTTTCTTAAAATATTATTATTAATACTTTAAGTAATAATAAGAATAATAATACCTTTCCTCCATCCTGCCCCTTTCTATGTAGATCCTGGGACAGGGAACAAGCTGCACCAAGGGAGGGGGGGGGGGGAAATAACATGGGTCCGGATGTTTTTTTGCAGGACCTGTGGAGGAAGGGGAAAATCCTCAGCTCCTCTCGCAGGTTTCACAACTGGATTGTCCCCCTGCTCGGTTGATCTCTCTTTTGCTGCCCCAGCAGCAGCTTCACTTCCTCGGCTTTCCCTCGCGTCCTCCAGCTGCTTTCAAGGTGCTCCCTCGCCTCGCTCCTTCGCTCCCAATGTCAAAGCCTTGACAAGGCTGCCGCTCGCTCTCCTCTGTGCCAACTAAATCCAAGAGAGCAGCCAGATCAGGATCCCACCTTCACCTGGCAACATGCATGCATTATATATATAATGCATGCATGTTGCCAGGTGAAGGTGGGATCCCGATCCGTACACGCGCACACACACACGATATATATATATATATATATATATATATATATATAATCCAGCACTTTAATTTACCCTTCTCATCATACACTCGACAGAAGCCTGCTGAACCTGCATTAAAGGAGCAACTGATCCGCAATAAGGCTGCAAGCCCTATGCACGCTGACTTACCTGGGAGCAATCCCCATTGAACTCAGTGGGGCTTTACTTCAGAGTAGACATGCCTGGGATGGCGTTACACGTGATCCCGAACAGGCAACCCTGCTTGTTCATGAAAGGATCCGGGTCAAGCTTCTTTTGGAAGGAAAGGGATTTTAAGACCCGGGGGGGGGGGGGCTGCATTAAACGTCGCTCCAGCTTTCCTTGTTGCTTCTGCGGGCAGCTTTTCCTTTGTTTTCCGCTTCCCGTCACGTGACTGAAGCCAAGCCAGGTGTCTGGCAAGCCAAACCCGACCAATCTACTTGCTGAGCGAATGGATTGGGCTGAGGTGGGAGGGAGAAGACGCTAAAAAGCAGTTCATTTTGAGAATGAATGAGGGCGCTTGTCTTTGGAATAGGGGGTTGGGCTGAGTGGCGAAGTCTGTACAGCTCACCCACCCACCCACCCACCCACCCTTCTATGCATGCTTTTAGATGATACATTCCAGTGCACGTCTACTCCTCCATAAGTCCTATTGACTCCCTTGGGATTTATTCCACGGTAAATGTATAGAGTAACTTGTTGGACTGCAATTCCCAGCAGCCCTAGCTGGTAAATCCAGTGGTGAAGGTTAATCCGAGTTGCAGTCAACAACATCTGTAGAGTTGGGATGTATCAGCCTTCTCCAACTTAGTGTCCTCTAGCTATTTTGGACTACAATTCCCAGCATTCCTGACTATTGGCCATGCTGACCACAACTGACAGGAGTTGTAGGCCAAAAAATCTGGAGGGCCATTGACAAGAACCTTGGCCTTGTTACTCCTCCTTTAACCTGCTTGTTCTCCTGCCGATTGCTCCCGCCCAGACAAAGCCCAGACAACGTGATGAGGAGGTACAGATCCCATGGCCTGCTTGCTCACTGCCTCTCTAGCAAGCAAGTGGTAGCAATGGTGAGAAACAGGACCGGGAACAATAAGTTAGTGATAATGGCATTGTGAAGTTAGACTCGCTGGGGGAGGGGCCCCACTGAGTGTAACTTGCACCGCTGGAACCTTTTGCACGCAGAGCGTGTGCTCTACTACAGAACGGTTCACCACACATAACCCCAACATGGTACATTCTACAGATATGAGGACATCAAAATGAACTTTTGGCGCACACATCTTCTTTGTTGCATGAAATGTGGATTGTGGACTGCGTAAAATCTGGACCACCTTTTCATAGTAAATGGGTTGCTTTAGCAGTGAGTCGGCTCCATTTCACATGGAAGGTTCTACATGTGGTAGGGAAAAGAAATGCAGACCCGAAAGTGGCTCCTGTGCCCTGCCATATGTATGTACATCACGCCAGATGGGATGTGAGGAAGGTTAGTTGTCACCCCAGATAGGTACTACTCTGTGTTATGCTTAGGGCTGCAATCCTCTGGCCCTCCCTCCTGCAGGCACTAAAACAGATGAACAACAGTTTATCAAATTGAGGACAAAAGAGATGAATGTATGGGGGGGGGGAGCAAATGCAGAGGTATAGGATGGAAAACATCTCGCTGGGCTGCCATAAACGTGAAAAGGATTTCAGGATTGTAGTTGAATGCAAGCTGAAGATGAGACAGCAGTGTGATGCGGCTGCAAAAAAGACTTAACACAATTTTAGGTTACGTTAATAGGACAACAGTTTCCAAGTCCTTTTCGGCCCCAAGGGCCACATCTGGTGTCCGCTGGGGTGTCAGGACCCACAGATATATGTGTGTGCGCACAGGTACCATCAGAAACAACTCTCTCTCTCTCACACACACTCCACTTGGGCTGTCTCTACAAGAGGCATTTAAAGCTATTTCAAGGCGCATTAAAATATTTACCTCTACAAGGAGCGCAAATCAGGGGTAGAGGCGCGTTTTCTCTCCGATTATGCGCATTATCGAATGCGCGTTAAATAGCGAGTTTTATTTTGCTCCGGCCGTTAAAGCGCATTTTGACTATGTGAACAAGCGATTCTCTGCATTAACGACTTGTAAAGCGCATTTGAAACAACTACCTCCTGCATACAAGCATTTACGATAAAGCGCTTCAGCGATTATGCGCATAATCGGCTAACCAGGTGTCAAACGGAATCCATCTAGAGGGGGTCTTACACTGTGCCTTGTCTTTGTACACATGCTAATATTTCAAAAACCTTCCGTTTCAGGCAGGGCTGGGCAACTTGTGCTGCATTCTCTCGGGAATCAAATCTCTGGGGTTGGGGGACCCCCTTCTGCTCCTCCTCACCCACCCACCCAACTCACTTCTCCCACTATTCACTCAGTGCTATAACCCTTCCATTCGCTCGGCTGCCAAAGAACAATGTTCTAGGAACAGGCTCTATGGTTCCTGCCATAGAAGCCCCATTTCTAGAGCATCCAAGGAACATTTGAGTACTGTTTCCTAAGGGCATTCTAGGAATGAGGCGTCTATGGCAGGAACCATAGAGTCCATTCCTAGAGCATCTTTTTTTAAAAGCTTGCTGGAGGTCTTGGAAGCTGCCAGACTGAGTTGCATTTGGGGGCACTTTTTGCACCCCTGAGCTAGGGGAAGACAAAAATGAGGGAAATATTTAAGAGACTGGATACTTCTTGCTTTCCTTTGATGAGGTTTCTACTTCACTCCTAGGGTGACCATATTTTGGAAACCAAAAAGGAAGACAAAGTGGTCAGCTCCCAAGGGGGCATCCCCACCAACATGTCTGCCCCCAGGGGGCGTGTTCAGCACCAAGGGGACGTGCCCACCTGAACATAGCCTTGGTCACACATCTGATTTTTCAGCACATAATTAAGACAAATCTGTTCTACATAACAATATTAAAATCACTGAAATAAAGAACAACATATTTGAAATTAACTTCACTTACTCCTACTTTTGTAGCTTTTGCTATACTCTGTGTTAGGGTGACCAGATTTTGGAAACCAAAATCCCGGAACACCCCCCCCCGCCCCCCCACCCAAAACACCCCCCCCAACAAGCCACTCACCCCCCCAAAAAACCCAGCCCGGACCTACTGGGTCCTCTGCTGCCGCCGGGCTCATGCCACCGCTGCCGCCGTGCTCATGACGCTGCCGCCGTGCTCATGCCGCCGTCGCTGTCGCTGCAAGGCTCGTGCCAGAGGCTGCGAGGAAGAGGGCCGATTCCGGAGATGATGTAATCGGCCTCCCCAGCCTCTTCCGCGCGGGCATCCGGGTTCCTCACCATCGCGACAAACCCCGAGGAAGCCAGAGGCCACACAGAAGAGGCAGGAGAGGGCCGATTTCATCATTTCCGGATTCGGCCCTCTCCCACCTCTTCCGCACGGCCTCTGGCATGAGCCCTGCAGCGCCAGCGCTGGCAGCATGAGTCCGGTGGTGTCGGCGGATGCATGAGCTCAGCGTCGTCAGCGGCTCCACGAACCTGGCGGCGGCGGTGACACAAGCCCATAATTGGCCCTCTCCCGCCTCTTCCGCACAGGCATCGTTTCCCCTGTTTGTCCCCGCTTCCCCCCGGTCAGCCCGGATCACCCCAGTTTTCCCGGTTAGGACCCGGAAACCCTGGGCAATCTGGTCACCCTACCGGTCACTCCCCTTCCCTCATATATCTTTTCTGACTGTATCCTCACTCCGCTGCAAACTGCTGCTGCTTTTAACAGGGCTTGCTGCCGGCTGGCTGGCTTTATTTTTAAATTTCTATTTTAGAAATTTTATGATTGTCACAAGTTTCTCTACTCTAACATTAGGATGGGTGTTATGGGCGGCAGACACTACTTCGCCCATTCACACTTCTCACTTATATATATTAGCTTCTCAAGGCTTGCACGTTACCACCACTTCTCACATACAGGTTTTGAACTCCTGTCTACTTCCTGCACAAACACGTGACTCTGAGACCCTCTTTCTAATGCCCTGCGTTGCATGCCAGCACCGTGGGGCTAAGTTACAACAGGTGTCTCTGGGTTGTCTGTGCAGCCTCTGTTTCCTCTCTCACTAAGTCATTGCAGCCAAACCAAAGCCTCCAGCCTCAAACAATCTCCCCCCTTCTCTCTCTGCCAGTTTCTCGATGGTCCAGCCGGGCCGCACACTTGTGGCCAGGGGTATTGCTTATTGTTTGGTCATGTCTGGTGACTCTTACTTTAAAAAACTCCGCTGCCAGCCGCCTCCTCTCCTCCTGCACACCTGTTCAACTCTGATGCACTCTTAACACACTCTGGGTGGCAAGCCAGCCTCTCAGGGCCAAGCTACAGGTGAATCTGGATTGCCTTCAGCCTCTCTCTGCCTTATGCCAGCCAACTGATGACTCCAGCTTCCAGCCTCAAACAATCCCCCCCCCCTCTCTCTGCCAAAGTCTCCCAACAGTCCAGCCAGGCTGTGCACTTGTACCCTGTGACTGGGGGTAGGGTGCCAGCTTACAGCTTGGTCACATCTGGTGACTCTTGTTTTAAAAAAAACTCCACTGCCAGCCACCTCTGTCTGCATCAACACTGGATTCTGCTCTTAAAAGGCTCTGTGTGGCACACCAGCCTCTCAGGGCTAAACTTCAGCCGTCTCTGAGTTGTAACTCTGTCTGAAACTGATGCCAGCCAAAGCCTCCAACCAGCCAACACCTGCACCAATACTTGATTCTGAGACGCTCTTGAAAGGCTGTGTGTGGCATGCCAGCCTCTCAGGGTTCAGCTACAGCTATCTCTGAGTTGTGTCTTCAGTCTAACTCGGTCTCTAAGAGATATGCCAGCCAGCCCAAGCCACAAATCTATCTCTTTTTCTCCGACACGTGCTTCAAACGTTCTGTATTGCATGCCAGCAGTGCAGACAGAGCCTAACTCACAAGTGAACAAAGTGAAATGGAAGGGAAGGGATAGCAAAGCAACAACATGCCAGGTTCCAACATCCGCATCAACAGGACATCCACAACAATGAGAGCCTCTCTCTCAACTGACACCTCACTGTTGGTCATGAGAGTTTTTCTCTAAGGATGACCCTTCATCGCCCATGATGTGGAACTCTTGAGAAAAAGGCCTCTGGCCTGTTCCGTTTTGCCCTGTGGGCTGCTTTGACTGACCTCTTCTTCCCACATTTTGATCTGTAGATGCCTCACCTCTGCTGAGCTCCAGGTGCCCGACTGCCCACCAAATATTCAACAGGAAAGGTGCCTTGCTTGCCCAGCACTTCTTAGCTAAAAACTTGAGATTCCCTTGATGCCAAGGGCTGAAAATTCTCAAGGTGCAATGCCCTAAAGAGGAGGTTTGACAACCTGAGTTTGAAAAGTATGGCTCCAGTGGTTTTTAAAAAAATTATTTTAAAACCTCAAACTTAAAAAAAATCCCTAAAAATCAGCAGATGAAGAGATTTGCTTCAAACTTGAAAAGGCTAAAGCTCTATCTGAGAACTATCATGGTGCCAAATTTAATCTCTTTATCTTTAAAAATGAGCATTTTGTTAAAAAAACTATTTTAAAACCTCAAACTTTAAAAAAATCCTAAAAATCAACGGATGAACAGATCTGCTTCAAATTTGGCATGGCTAAAGCCCTTCCTTAAAGCTATCATGGTGCCAAATTTCATCTCTTTAGCTTTAAAAATGGCGGAGCTGTAAGCATTTTTGTTAATCCTCATTAAAGTAGAGTTGCCCTTTGGCTGTGGAGGATGGGGAAAATCTGGATTTTTCATAAAATTTCATAATTCCCCCCCCTTCCCGGATTTGTAATTAAAAATCCTCACAAATCCAGGTTTTTCCTGTCATATGGTCACACTAGCCATTTCACTCTAGCTGCTCTTCTTTGCAAAAGTGTTTGCATTTCTAATTAAAAACAAAAGGTTGCAATTTCAGTTGACTGAGGAAAGTGTTTTAGAAGTTGAACCTCTGCGGTCAGAAGTTAAATGCCACTGAGCTCAACGGAGCTGACGCTCAGGTAACCACACATAGGATTGCAACCTTGCTGTTCCTGAAAAACTGGGTATTTGGCTATGTACTCGTGTTCTTTGGAGGGGAGCTAGCACACTTTGCCATTATCACCCCCTGCACTTCAAAATTCATCATCACACCACTGGGTACACGACAGGAAGATTCCTCTGAAACGGAGAATCGATGGTTGTGCCGGATTGAGGAGAATTATGTTAAAAGGGACAAGCACATTAATTCTCAGGTCTTCTCCAAGCTCAAGCCTTGATGTTTCTAACAATCCCCACAGAAGATGCCAAAGGGACAATATGCTAACGGATAAATACTTTAAAAAAAAACAACCACAGAAATAGCCATTTTCTCAGAAAATAATATTGACCTCAAAGATCCTGTTCAGATGAAATTCCAAACCATGCTGGTTAACCAATTTGGGCTAACCATGAGGGTTTAGCATGTCGTGTGAAGGGTATTTACCTATCTATGGTTGCTGTATAACCACGTTCTAAGCATCTTCACGGTGGTTCCACAGTTGTGTGCAACAGAACACGTGGTTCGTGGTAACCACAGTGAGATGTGGCTAGCATAACCACGTTCCCCAAAGTGTTGTCTGAACAGGGTCATTCTGAAGTACCAGGGTTGCTGTTATTTATTTCTGTGGAGAAACAGTGGGGAATGATTTGTCACAGCTGCAGGTCTCAAAAAGAGGAATTTAACTTTTATTTTCCATACAACCGCAAAACAGTCGCAAAGTAGTCATCGTGGGCAGCCCTGGCTTAGTAAGTTTTGGGCACTGTGGAGTGCTATAAAAAAATGCCAGATCCACAAAGACCATCGACCTGTTTAAAGGCATTACGACAAGGTGCAGAAAACAGCACCACTTTCTCATGTAACAGAGGGACACCTGAAAAACACTGATTGTGCAGCATGGTACAGTAGACCAGGAGCAGGCCGAAGGTAGGATCTCCAGAGGCTTTGGACTTCAACTCCCAGAAGCCCTTACAAGTATGGCTAATGGTCAAGAATATTGGGAGTTGAAGTCCAAAACATCTGAAGATCTACCTTCTGCTCACCCCCTGCAGTAGACAGTAAACGGAAGCATCACCATCATTTCATCAATGTTCAAAAATGCTTTGCGAACCTTCTTTTGTTTACAAGAGGAACAACGCAGCGACTGAACAATCCGTTACGAGTGTTGTTGCCTACTGCTACTTTGGTCTAACCCCCACCTCACCCAATCTCCTCCTCCTCCTCCTCCTAGGTGGCTCTTCCTCGTTCGCCGGCTGATTTCTAAGCAAGGGGAGGGTCTTGTTCCACACAGGTGTGTTGCGGGAGGGAAGGGGCCGGTATGGTACTGGAATGCAGGGATGCTGCGTGTATCCTATCGGTGGGAATGACTGGGGAAGTTTGGGGAGCCTCCGCTTGCGCGTTCAACGAGTCTGCAATGCGCTCCAACAGAGTCGTTTGCCTCTCTAGGGCAGCGGTGTACTTCTCCATGCACCGGTGGAGCGCGGTGTCGGAGCCGCGCATGGCCGTAGCCATCGTGTGGCTGGACTCCCTGATGCTCCGCGCGATGTGCCTCGCGCACCAGACGGCCACTCTGCGGTCATCGACCCGCCGTTCTGACTCTTTGCTGTCGAGTTCGTAAAGAGCTTCTCGGATTTGCTCCCCGGTTTCCCTGGTGGCCTTGATGAGCTCCTTGGCCATCTGCGCCCTCTCGGCTTTCCTCTTGTTCCTGAACCTGGCAGCCCTCTGTGCGTTGGTCAACGGCGCCTTCTCATCGAGCTCTACAGCCGGGGGAGCGTAGTCTGATGGGTGCTCGTCAGCTACGCCTACGGCCCCGCAGCCGCCCGCCTGGGGATCCATACGCCCCACGTTGCCCAGGAGGAAAGAGGTGGGATCCGCGTTTTCAAGCCCTTTGCCCTCTTGCTCCTGGAGAAGACTTCCAGCTGTGGAAGATTAGAAAGAGGACAGGTAAGAGCACAGCAAGGGGGTAGTTTTAAATCAGAGGCACGTATCCTTTTTTGCCCTCAGGGCTGTATCCGATGTTGGCAGGGGGCTTGCGCATAGATGCACATGTGCACACACTCGTAGGGACACAAGAACACTAGAGAGCGAAGGAGGCTTTAACCCTGCCATCATCACAGCAAACACGTGCAATGCCGCTGGAGGGGGGGGGGAGGGAATCTGTACTGGGGTTGCTGAGGGAGGCGGAAGCTAAAGTCTCTTCCTCCTCCCAACAGGCATTACTGCTTTGGCGTTGCCATTAGTGGGGTAGAAACAGCAATGCCGACTCCTTCCGGGTTTCTGGGGGGTGGGGGAAGAAGGCTTTAACTCCCTTCCAGCAATGCTGACCTTATCACTGCCCCCACGCTGTCATTATCAGAAGAATAGCAGCAATACTGATTAGTGAACAGGCGAAAAGCAAAGGGGCTGCACAACTGTGTCCAGGAGTCGCATGCAGCCCGTGGGCTGCGCACTCCCGTTATCAAGTTAGGGGACTACACAATGGGGCTAATGTTTGGGAAACCAACCAAATGATAGGCATGTACCTAATGATAGGGAATCAAACGACAGGGTACAGGACCAAATGATAGGTAGGTTAGGGGACTACACAATGGGGCTAATGTTTTTAAGACCAAGTCACGCTTCCTTACCTAGAGACGGAGCCCTGGATGGTGGACGCTTTCGTTCCGGCCTTTCCCGCTCCAGGTTGCCGTCCCTCAGCCCGTGAAGAGTGGAGAATCGGTCCTCAAAAGAGTGGAGCAAATCCACAGGGAAGTCATCGTCCCCCTCGCCTCCGCTGTACGGTTCTTCCGAGAGCTCTGACAAGGCATTCGGGTCCACAAGGACCTCCGCCACCTCCGGAGGGTCCCCGTCAGCCACGATCTCTTTGATGAGCTTAGCGTCAAAGTCAAGCTCGAGATCCAGGCCTGCATCAGTCTCCTCCTCCTCCTCCTCCTCTTTGCACTGCTTGTACGTGGCTGTCGCAACCGTGGCTCCATGCTCATCCACCACGCACACCTCCACCGGCGGGAGGGCTCCTTGGAGCTCAGAGTGGCTGGAACTGGGTTGCTCGTCCTCAGGTTCCTCCTCCTCAATTTTTGGAGTGAGCAGAGCAAACTGCCCTGGGGAACTCAGTCCAAGGGGCTTATGGTCCCCTTGCGTCATCACGCTCCCGCTGGGCTGCGAGACAAGCTCAGGGTGGTGAAGGGCGGACACCCAGCCGGCCTGAGCAAGGCCAGTCTTCCCCTGGAGAAGGCGGGCCTGCTTCTGAGGAGGTGGCTTGGCTTGGGTCGTTGCCGTCAAGGGCAGCCTGCCCTGCCCAGACGTTCCAGGAGCGAGCGATGAGGTCTGCCTGGCCAGCATCAGTGCCGTCTGCTTCTGCCATGGACCCTTGTCTGGAGCCCCGCTACCCGCAGCATACCTAGGGGTGCCATCTCTTCTGTGCAGTAGGATCGTGGCTAGCTTATCGTAGAACGGCATGGTGCTCAGTTCCGCCCCAGGGCACTTCTCCTGAGTGGTGACCTCCTTGAATTTCTTCTTGAGGGCATTCATCTTCTCGCGGCACTGGCGAGCTGAACGATTAAAGCCCCGGAGGCCCATTTCGTTGGAGAGCCAGTTAAAGACCGCCTCGTTGTGGTACATATTCCGGAGCTCGCTTTGCACCTCTGGGCTAACCCATAGGTCGACAAAGACCCCAATCTCTTCCTTGCTCCAATATTTGGCCCTTTGCCTCTGGGACTCCTGGGTGTCCTTCACAGAAGCAGCGGGAGATGGCAAGAAAGGGGTCCGGCCTGTCAAGGAGACACAAAGGAGCACAGGGGGCGCATGAGGATTGTTTTGTTTCTACGCTCTCCCAAGCAACTGTTATCACACCCCGATTACCATCTTTAGACTTCTAGCACGAGGACCCTGAGGAAACAACGGCGCTAGGGCTCCCCGGCTCCCCGGAGAGTACAGACGAGTCAACAGCGTGGCTTTCCCAGCTGCAAAAAGCACTTAAGTGCAGAGGGTCAAAGTTCAGCAGGCTGGAGCAGGTAGAATACTAAAATCCAATGGGATCATCCCATGAAGTTGCATGGTGGGAGATCTGGGACAGATCAAAGGAAGGTCTTCTTCACACAGCGCATAGTTAAAATTATGGAATTCACTGCCACAAGATGTAGTGATGGCCACCGATTTGGATAGCTTTCAAAGGGAATGGCATGAATTCCTGGAGGAGAAAGCTACCAATGGCTACTAGTCCTGATGGCTAAAAGCTACCTCCAGTATCCGAGGCAGTCTGCTTAGGTACACCACTTGCCTGGGAACATGATGGGAAGGGTACTATTGCACTCCTGTCCTGCTTGTGGGCTTCCCATTGGGGCAGCTGGTTGGCCAGTGTGTGAACAGAATGCAGGACTAGATGGACCCTTGGCCTGATCCAGCAGGGCTCCTCTTATGTTCCTCGAGAGGCCTGGTTGGCAGGAAGCGATTGGCAGGAAGGGAGCCTGTTGCCAGGCAGAGGGCGGACAGAGGGAGAGGACTGGAAAACCGCTAGTGGGACTTGCTCAGCTATTCTTGCTTCACATCAGGTGAGACCTTTTTATTTTATTTATTTATTTATTTATTTATTACATTTGTATACCGCCCCATAGCCGAAGCTCTCTGGGCGGTTTACATAGGATTAAAAACAATTAAAAACAATATACAAAAATTAAAACAGCAAAAACATACAACATACACACAATCTGTACATTTAAAAACCACTTGAACACTTCAAAAAAACTCTCAGTATTTTAACAGCTTATTAGTCTAATTTTTAACTTTGCTGTTTTAAATTTGTATTTTAAATCTATATTGCCGCTTGGTTTTATCCTGCTTGTGTTTTTATATACTATGTTTTTAAACTGCTGTTGTTTTATATTTTGAATAATTGTTATATTGTTTTTTTAATGTTCAATGTTTTTAATTTTTGTGAACCGCCCAGGGAGCTTCGGCTATGGGGCGGTATAAAAATGCAATAAATAAAATAATAAAAATAAAATCAGGTGGGCGGCTGGGGTGGAACACCCAAATAAATTAGAATTAAGTGAGGATCGCAAGGATTGGACATATCAACAAACCATGGTTAATGCAAGTCAAGATTCACAAACCAACTTCAAACCACAATTTCAGGTCATAGTTAGTTTGCCAGCTTCAGTTCAGATGTAGAAACCACAGATAAGCTAAATAAACCATGGTTTAGCATGGGGTGGGCAATTTGTAGCCCTCCAGATTTTTGGCCTACAACTCTCATCAGCCCTAGCCAGCATAACCAATGGCAAGGGCAGATGCCCACCTCTGGTTTAGCACTACATCCAAGTGCAGTCATTCTGTTTTTGAAGTGTTGTTATTCTGTCCATATGGGTTGTTATTGAAATGTTTTAATAGGACCTGAAGTGTTTTTATTTATTGTTAATTACAATTCTTTTGGTCACATGGCATGTTATTTTGATACCGCCCTCCTGAATATTTTTGTCCTTGCTATTAGTGGCTTTCGGTTTTCCTTGGGAAAGAAACTTTATTTATTCATTACATTTTATATCCTGCCTGTTTTCCTTTTGCAAGGAATGCAAGGTCATTCACATGCCCCCCCTCATTTCTATTTTATCCTCACAAAAACCCTGTGAGGTAGGTTAAGAGTCAGTGACTGGCCCAAAGTCACCCAGTGAGCATCCATGGCAGAGTAGGGACTAGAACCCAGATCTCCCGACTCCCAGTCCAACACTCTAACCACTACACCACACTGGCTAGATGTTAAGAATACTTATTAGTTGCTCTCTAGCAAAGCTTTCAAAATAGCTTGCAAACATTGACAATAAAATAGTAAACTCGTTACTAGAAGACAACAAAATAATAAAGAGTTCACTCGACAAAAAGAACACAGCTTAGCAATAAAATAAAATGCCCGTATAACACCACAAAACTGCATCGAACAACTAAAATGCCTGGAAGAGGGGAGGGAATTCCAAAGATGTGGTGCCACCACAGAGAAGTTCCTGTCTTCTGTCACCACCCACCTCATTTCAGAGGATGGTGGGGCCCAACGCAGGGCCTCAGTCTCTTGATTTTAACGCCTGGGCAGGTTCATGTGGGAAAAATGGGTGGGATACAAAAATGAAATGAAAAGAGAGCTTCCGATATTGGGTGGTACAGAAATGCAATTAATAAATAAATCAAAATACAAAGCAATGCAGTGCAAATACTTCCACCAGATGGCGCATCCATCACTATGTGAAGATTGGGTAGCAGCAGGTGTGTTCAGGAGTACCAGGGCTGTTGGATGGACTAAAGGCAAGCAGGCTCCGAAGCAGGCAGGCGGAGGGAAATGGGACCCCTTTCTCACATTACGCCAGTGGGATGGGAGTCACTGTAGTATGACTCCTTCCTGAGCCACTACAGGAGTGCAGGCCCTAAAGCCCACAGGCCAAATCCAGCCCTCCTGGAACCCCAATCCAGCCCTTTTGGGGTTCACCAGACAGCCACCCCCCCTTCCCAGGGCACCACCCCCTTCCCCTCAATCACCAATCATTCGGTAGTTACCTGTGTTCTGTGCGGTTCACCCCAACCCCACCCCATTCTATAAGGTTAAGTGCCGCTCCGAGGGCTTTAGCTCTTGGCATGGAGAGCTTTAAGCTACAATATCCTGGTTTTTTGGCTCCACCCCTTTGGCCCCACCCACCACTGAAATGTGGCCTCGAAAGCCTCTCCAAAATGGAATCCAGCCCTCTGGCTGAAAGAGGTTCTGCACCACCGCGCCAGGGTAATGCTAGAAGCTTTGGGTAATAATAATAATAATAATAATAATAATAATAATATATTTATTTCTTACCCGCCTCTCCCTCTGGATCGAGGCGGGGAACAACAATAAATATAACTACAAAGACTATAAAATAGATAGAACATTAAAAACAAATAAAACTAATGCCGAGGCTCCTCCTCCAGGCAGGATCACTCCCGCCCCCCCTACAAACTAGGCCAATGCTGGTATAGGAGGAGCCAAACTGAAAGTTTCTCCCATACAGCCCTGGGGCACAGGGAGCAACAGCGCAACCAGGGTTCCTGCATCCCCAGAGTAATGCGAGCGAAAGCCCTGTGAGAGGAAAGTGGTGTTCCTTACCCAGCGACATCACATTCTGGTAGTTCTCCTGCATGACCTCCTTGTACAGGGCTCTCTGTGCCAAGTTCAGCAGAGCCCACTCCGCTTCTGAGAAATAGATGACCACATCCTCAAACGTCACAGGGCCCTGGAAGAGGAAAAAGCGCCAAGGACTCAAGGCCTGTCCTCTTGGGGCAGGGCAAGCACATCTCAAGCATGCTCAAGAGGCCTTCCGCCTGCGGGTTCCTAGATCCCTTGGGATTCCCAGACCCTGTGCTATGAAAGGAATAAAAAGCAGGGTCGAGATCTTCCGTCGGTTACTTCTGCAGATTAATCAACTCGAGTTTTAGTTGATTAAGTAGGAAGGGTCGGTTTTAAGCTGGCAAGGCAAGAGAGACTTTAGCCCTTTTCGTGCGAGTTCTCAGTCACATAGATGGCCTCCACAGGTACAGGAAGTGTGCCTCATGTGAACATCGCTCTCCTCGCGTACAGAGCCATGGAGGCGACAACGGAGGGGGAAGGGGCCAGAACACTCCTCTCTTCACAGGTTCTTTCAATGCAGGAGGAACAAGGCGTCAAAAGGGCTCCTGTCTCTCATGTTCAATCTCTCTATTGGTAGCCACAGGTAGCAAGGAACCATGTGAAGGCCAGCGAGGTGGCAGAGAAGGGCCGGAGTGCTCTTCTGACCCAGCAGAGAAACCAAGCAGGTGTCCAGAGGAGGGAAGCCCCGTCTTCTGTGCTTTACATAGAAGGAGGAGGGCAAGGACACTCTTGTCTCTTCTCTATCAACTCCCAGAAAGCAAGTATTAGTAGTAGTGGTAGTATTTGCAATTTTTGTGGGCTTATTTACAAGATTGCCGCTCCACCCTTAAGCCACTTTTTACAGTGGGTGAGGAACCTCAGGCCCAGGGCCAAATCCGTGTGGCCACGCCCCTTCTCCTGGCCCCACCCCTTTCACCACAACCACCAATCATTTCATGGTTTCCCAGCTTTTGCACAATCTTTTCTCCATTCTACATTTGGAGTTTCTCTCCCAAGGCTTCAGTTCTGGGCAGGCAGAGCTTTCAGCTAAAACATGCTGGTATTTTGGCCCTGCCCTCTTTTGCCTTCAGCCCCGTCCACTTCTGGAATGCATCTCTCGACAACTTCTGGAATTCGTCCCTCAAGCAGAAAGAGATTCAAACTCCCTGCTTCGTACACATTTCCTCCTCCCCTCTCAGCACAAACCACCCACAACTTATGGATGCAAACTCCTTACCAGATTCGTCTTCTGTTCGTTTCCTCCACAACTCTGTAACGACCTGGAAATGAACAGGGAGGTCATGCCGCAGCCTGGGGGGGCAGGGAAGAGAGAGAGACCAGGGATGAGGCCTTAAAACTGTACCGCCATCTTCTCTCACTACATGTGGGGCATAGTTGACCATTCCACAGGAGGCGGCGGCAAGAAGGAATGACAATACTCATCTTCAAGCAAATGAACTGTCTGGATACGAGCACATTATAATTTATACTTTTCTTTTTTCAAGCTCGCCTTTACCATTAAAACTTGGAAGTTCATCTGAATTCTTCAGTGAGAAGCGCAGTCTAATGACGGACAAACAATACCCTCAAGTTAGTTTGCCCGCTGTTAAGAGTCTCCTAAACTAAGATACAAACACACAGCAATATTGTCAGTTTATACAGAGCAACAGTGGTGCTAGCCAGAGGCCTGTGCGAACGAAGCATACTGCCTAGACCATTTCCCAGAATCCTCTGCAACAAACGGGAGTTCCATGGCAGAGACACTGGCCTGATTCGTATGTAATGACAACTCAAGAGGATGGGTTGAATATGGGGTGTTGTTGACTTGTAGGTTGTCGTTGAATTATGGGTTGTCTTTACGTGCAAACCATGCACTAGGATTTAACTATGGGGTGTTAACCGTAAACAATCCTGGAAGAGAACCCATGGTTTGCTGTTGGGTTGTGAACTCTGGGTTGTTGTACCCTGAACAGAGTTGTCGTACTCTGGAACAGCAAGGTGCATTTTCCAGGCCTGCCATTATTGTTTTGTATCTGGAAAATACATCCCTTCATTCTCATCAGTGAGAGACTTGGCAAGATTTTCCTTCTCCCTTACATGCCATCTGCCTCCCAGAGCGACCTAAATAGCTCTAGGAGGGAATCACACTACACAGCTTAGCACAGCCTTCCCCAACCTGGTGCTCTCCAGATTTTTGGACTACATTTCCCATCAGCCCCCAGCCAGGATGGGCAGTGATCAGGGATGATAGAAGTCATGGTCCAAAACATCTGGAGGGCTCCATGCAAACAACCATGTGGGATAGGGAGGTTGGCCTTTGGCCCCAGTTCGAATCACTGTACAGTCAGACAATTTTAGGCTTTATAGACCCTCCTCTTTAGACAGCAATGTGTATGACTTCACTTACTTCAAAATGAGGCAAGCCAGCCCTGCTGCGTGTGGGGCCCCTCTTGCTCATTCTGCTGAGTGGGGCCCTGGACATCGGCCCCGGAGTCCAGTCCTGACGCCACCACTGGGTTGTAAGGATGGGAGTGACCATGAACCCCATCTGAGCATTGAAACGAATAAGCATGAATTCCTCTTACATCTTTCCGGCTTGCGTCATCTATGAAGAGCAGAAACAACCGTTTTCACTTCATCTGCAATGCACACACAAGTTTCTCCGTTTATGCCTTCCATGGGAGCCGGTGGCTCACGTACCCAAAAGCTTCAGTGGATCGCAGCACGGAGAGGAAATTCTTAGTAAGGATTTAAAGTCGGGGCGGGAAACTTGTGACCCTCCAATTGTGGTTTGGCCTACAATTCCCATCAGCCCTAACTGGTACAACCAGTGGCGAGAGACAGTGAGAATTGTAGTCCAAAGCATCAGGAGGCCCAAAGGTTGTCCAGCCCTGTTTTAAATGGTCACCCTAAAATAATATTCATGATTAAATTGCCCCTGTCCCCAAAAGTTCTGTATTTCAAGAGTTTTTATTGAGACCTGGGGAATAATCACATCTGGACCCAAATACATGCAGGGGGCAAAGGGAAAGAGGTGACGCCCTAAAATCACACCACTGGGTAGCGTGCCCCCTCACCGGCCCACGTTAAAAAAAAAAAGAGAGAGGTAGTCTTCAATTTTGTTGTTTTAAAGTACTTCCTTCCCCCATTATCTAGGTCAGGAAACTGATGTTCCAGTGACCAAAAACCACAGACAAGCTATACCTGCAGTTGCTGAGAAGTCAGAAATTGAGATCATACTAGCAAAGCAGGTGGACTTTGGTTCGGAAGTGGGGGACTGACGGGAGCCTTAAAAACATATTAGGCAAAGATATTGAGGAGAGATGGAACACACCTCTCTTAGCCAAAATAGCTTCAGTGAAACTGACACGCTCAGGAGCAGTGAATCCAACGCCTCTGCAGGGCAACAGGTTATCAGACACTGATAGTGCCATTCTAGGCACGCTCACTCAGAAGTCAGTCCCGCCGCTTCCAATGGGGTTTGCTTCCTAGGAAGCGTGCTTAGGATTGCAGCGAAAATCCTACGCGGATTCAGACATGCTCTTCTTTTGCAAGGACCTGGTAATATCTACCCACATTTCCGTCCACCCACATTTCCGTCCAGAGACCTTCCGCTATTGGGCAGTATGGAAATGTTATTACGTAATAAATAAATTTAAGATGGTTATTAGGTTTGTTTATTTATTTATTTAATCTACTGCATTTTTTTTACTTCCCAATACCTCCGAAGCTCTTTGGGCCGTTCACAACAATTAAATACTGATTAATCAACAGCAGTTTTGGAGTACCAGATTCTAACGCGATATAGAAACGAACCAATTAATAATAGATACAATATTCCATTAGCTATAGATGAATACATAACGTATGTGTGTGACTATATTTGTTACATTACTTGTTCATGTAAAAATTATTAAAAGAAAGAAAAAAGAAAAAACAATTAAATACTGATTTAAATTTAAATACTGATTTAAATACTGTTTGTTTTTAAAGATGATGTAAGTCAACCTAAGTACTTGTTTGTTTTTGATTAAATGGACAGTTGGGAGAGAAATATTTAAGGTTAAGAACCTAAGAAAAGCCCTGCTGGAACAGAACATTCAAAGGTCTGGTTAATCTTGCAACCTCTTTCCCACTGTGACCAATTCAGATGCCTCTGGGAAGTCCGAAAACAAAGCACAATAACCTCATCCTGCTTGTGTTCCCCCATGGGTGATAGATAATTCAGAGGTATATTTTTACATACATACATACATACATGCATGCATTCATACATTCTGCCTGCCTCAGGGCTAGCATGGATATGCTGCAGCATTGGAGTGAGGCTTCCTCCAAGCCAGTACTGGCCAGATGTGTTTGGACTGCAACTCCCATCATCCCCAGTCAAATACATCCGGAGGGCACCAAGCGGGGGAAAAGGCTGTTTAAGCCAATGCTATTGATCAAACTATACCAGCCTTCCCTGCTCCAGAGGTGCTGGACTACAACTCCCAGCGTCCCTCAGCCAGCCATGCTGGCTGAGGGATGCTGGGAGTTGTAGTCAACACCTCTGGAGGGCACCAGGCTGGGGAAGGCGGAACTACACTATCCCAGGTAGTCCTCTTAGGCAAAAGTAGCTTGGTCTCCTGCATCAACCTGCCAATTCCTAAGGAGGCGTTTGTGCCACGCAGAAAGGGGCTGCCGACGCGTGATAGGACGCGTGGCAAAGCGGTCGTCTGCATGCACCCAATACTAAGTTAGAAACACAGCAGCAGCGACAGCCAAAGCATCCAAGGATGAGGAGAAAGGGCGGGTGGCCCTAGGAAGGGACAAGGAAGAGTCTAGATTGGACAAAGAGACACTCTTACCAAGAGCCGAAGGGACTCGGGAGTTGGGCTGCTCCGGGTAAAACTGGTTTCAGCGAGAGACGATCCCCTCCACTTAAGGAGGGCCGGCCTGGAACCCAAATCCAGTGCAGCGGCGGTTCCGATGCAAGGAGACTTGGATACCGCTTGTTCTCTTCCTCTCTCTCCTCCGGGTGCAGGATGCAAAGGCCTAGGAGCACTTCGCGGGAAGGTTGAAGACTCTTCTTCCTGCTCCCCCCACCCCACCCCCGTGCACCGGAGTAGCCAATGAGAGTCAAAGGAAACCCCCTTCCCACCCTAGTATTTTTTTGCATACTCTGATTGGCCAGTGCATAAATAGACACGGAGGACGAGGAGGAGGAAACAGTAGTTCAACGTGGTAAAGAAAAAAAAACTACAGTTCCCAAAATGCCCAGGTCTGGAGTCCAAACTCGCAAGCTCTACCGTGGCGACCTCTTTCTTTTCTTTTTAACCAAAGGTTTCCTCCCCTACGGAACGATGAGGACTAGAAACTTGCTTTTTAACATTCAAAAACAAAACCTTGGTCTTTGGATAGTTTTGGCAAAAACATTGCTGTAGTTTCCTGGGAGGACAAGAAACCCCAAGCCAAACACCCGTTTGAGTGCTAGCATCGGAACGGGCATGCAATACCAGACACTTCGACTATCAACTAGCCAATCCCATTCCTACCTACTTCCTACCGAAATCCAGCCCATCTATACACGTGGGATCTACCTGTACTCAAGGAACACCTGAGCCAGAAGGTCCAACCTGCAACTCATTCAGAGAAAAAGAGAAGCAGATAGAGACAAGCGTTACACACACTTCTGGTTCCCATTTGAACCAGGGAAGGAGCAACAGGACAGCCTCTCTCCGTTATGACAAGCATTCTATGGTACCCTGTTCTAGTCTTTGCCTCAAAGTTTCCAGACGTTCGGTTAGAAACCGGAGGTGTTGTTATAGCACCATGTAAGTGTTTTGATTCCATTGAATGCACCTATAAGCCCAGAGATAGAAAAAGGTAAGAGGTATATACGAGCTGCACATCTCTGTCATGTCACTTCGGCTCATAACGCGGGTCACGAACCAATATTGTGGGTGAATTCGGGACAGCTTCTGCACTGCCCGGATGGCTTCTTTCATAACGGAATCACCTCACATCTATGCAGAGCAATTCTATGCACATTTGCTCAGAAGTCAGCCCTACTCTGTTTAATGAGATTTAGTCCCAGGTAAGTGTGCATAGAATTGCAACACAAAAAGCAAAGATAGCCCTGCTGGCCATAAGAAAAAAATCCTCTGATCTAACTTAGGGCAGAGGAGGAGGAGAGGAGTTGAGTGTGCCTGCCTGCCTGCCTGCCTGCCTCCTGGCCTCACTGCTACCACCACCACCACCAGCCTCCAGAGAATTTCAGCCTGGCAGACTGCCACTACTGAGCCAGCTGCTGTGGACAATTACATCAGTCCCCCTCCCTTCCTGGGAGGGATATTTAAGCTGCTGGCTGAGGGGGCCTGGGAAAGCCATCAACCTGCAGGAGAGGGAGGCCTGCTGCCAGAGGAGGAGGAGAGGAGTTGAGTGTGCCTGCCTGCCTGCCTGCCTGCCTGCCTGCCTGCCTCCTGGCCTCACTGCTACCACCACCACCACCAGCCTCCAGAGAATTTCAGCCTGGCAGACTGCCACTCCTTGCAGGACCAGGCTCCCAGGTACTGAGCCAGCTGCTGTGGACAATTACATCTGTCCCCCTCCCTTCCTGGGAGGGATATTTAAGCTGCTGGCTGAGGGGGCCTGGGAAAGCCATCAACCTGCAGGAGAGGGAGGCCTGCCGCCAGAGGAAGAGGAGAGGTGTGTGCCTGCCTGCCGGCTTTCTGTTTTTGTCTTTGGTTGTTTTTTGTTTTGTTTTTTTGTTTTTTTCCCCTTTCCCCAGGCTTGAGCTATGTGCCTGGGAGGGAGGATACAGGGCCAGGTGAGGGGATCTGAGGGGAGCACAATCAGGGTAGTGACGGGTAGAGGGAGATATGGCGTTGTGAGGAGGACTTGCCAGGTTAGGGAAACAAGGCCCAGACAGTTAATGGCTGTGTCTTGTTCCAGTCCCCCTCACACCCACAGGCTTGTTGGTTGCCTTATCAGCCAGCCCTCAGGCCTCCGGGTGCTGCTTTTAAATGCCAGATCAGTGCATAATAAGATCTCCCTCATCCACGATTTAATTGTGGATGAGGCAGTCGATCTGGCATGTATAACCGAGACCTGGGTGGGAGAGCAGGGAGGAGTTAGTCTCTCCCAGTTATGCCCACCGGGGTACTTGGTTCAGCATCAGGGTAGACTTGAGGGCCGGGGAGGGGGGGTTGCTGTGGTCTATAGGAATTCCATCCCCCTCTGTGGGCTCCCTGTCCATGTGACTACTGGTTTGGAGTGTTTGCACCTTGTGTTGGGCCAACGGGACAGATTAGGGATTCTGTTGGTGTACCGCCCACCCCGCTGCTCAACAGACTCCCTAGCTGAGCTGACAGAGGTGGTCTCTGGTGTACTGTTGAGGTCCCCCAGACTCTTGGTTCTGGGGGATGTCAACATTCATGCCGAGGGCACTTTATCTGGGGCAGCTCAGGATTTCATGGTTTCCATGACAACCATGGGACTGTCCCAACATACCATCGGCCCAACGCATGTAGCAGGGCATACTCTAGACCTGTTTTTTTCAACTGGACATGGAGATGGGGATCTGAAAGTGGGGAACTTTACATCAACCCCTCTGTCATGGTCAGATCACCACCTGCTGAGGTTTAGACTTACAGTGGCTTTTCCCCTCTGCAAGGGTGGGGGACCCATTAAGATGGTCCGCCCCCGGAGGCTAATGGATCCAGATGGTTTCCAGAGGGCTCTGGGGAGTTTTCCGGCTGATAGGGCTGGCTCTCCTGTCGAAACCCTGGTTGATCTGTGGAATGCAGAAATGACCCGGGCAGTTGACACGATTGCTCCTGAGCGCCCTCTCCTGTGTAGAGCTCGAACGGCTCCGTGGTATACCCCAGAGCTGAGAGTGATGAAACAAAACAGGAGACGGCTTGAAGGCAGATGGAGACGAACTCCTGATGGATGAAATCAAACACTGGTAAGTGCTTATGGTAAGCTGTATTCAGGGGCAGTGAGGGCAGCAAAAAAACAATACTTTGCTGCCACTATTCAATCATCAACCTGCCGCCCAGCGGAGCTTTTCAGAGTTGTCCGAGGGCTTTTACATGCTGGCCCCAAGGACATGGTAGAACCATCTAAGGCCCGCTGTAATACATTTGCTGGGCACTTCCAGAATAAAATCTCTGGCATCCGTCAGGACTTAGACTCCAGTGTTATAGCAGATGAATCTAGTGAGGTATCCAGAGCACAGGCTTGTCCTGTTTTCTTGGATGAGTTTCAGTTGGTGCAGCTCGAGGATGTTGACAAGGTGCTTGGACAGGTTCGTGCAACCACTTCCATATTGGATCCTTGCCCCTCTTGGCTAATAAAAGCTAGCAGGGATGGAACAACTGGCTGGGCCAGGGAAGTGATTAATGCCTCTTTGCAAGAGGGAGTGGTCCCAGGCCTCCTGAAAGAGGCGGCAGTGAGACCACTCCTAAAGAAATCTTCCCTGGACCCTGAAAATCTTAATAACTACAGACCAGTAGCAAATGTTCCATTCCTGGGCAAGGTCCTGGAGCGGGTGGTTGCGAGCCAGCTCCAGGCACTCTTGGATGAGACTGATTATCTGGATCCATTTCAGTCGGGTTTCAGGCCTGGTTTTGGTACGGAAACAGCCTTGGTCGCCCTGTATGATGACCTATGTCGGGAGAAAGACAGGGGGAGTGTGACTCTGTTGATTCTCCTTGATCTCTCAGCGGCTTTCGATACCATCGACCATGGTATCCTTCTGGGACGACTAGCTGAGTTGGGAGTGGGAGGCACTGCATTGCAGTGGTTCCGCTCCTACTTGGTGGGTCGGCTCCAGAAGGTGGTGCTTGGGGAACATTGCTCGGCCCCGTGGATTCTCCAGTATGGGGTTCCGCAGGGGTCAGTTTTGTCCCCCATGCTGTTCAATATCTACATGAAACCGTTGAGTGCAGTCATCCGGAGTTTTGGAGTGCGTTGTCATCAGTACGCTGATGACACGCAGCTCTATTTCTCCTTTTCATCTTCATCAGGTGAGGCTGTGGATGTGCTGAACCAGTGCCTGGCTGCGACAATGGACTGGATGAGGGCTAATAAACTGAAACTCAATCCAGACAAGACTGAGACGCTGTTGGTGGGTGGTTCCGCTGACCGGATGGAGGGTGTTCAACCTGTTCTGGATGGGGTTGCACTCCCCTTGAAGGAGCGGGTTCGTAGCTTGGGGGTTCTCCTAGAACCATCTCTGTCACTTGAGGCGCAGGTGGCCTCAGTGGCACGGAGTGCCTTCTACCAACTTCGGTTGGTGGCCCAGCTACGTCCCTATCTGGACAGGGATAACCTGGCTTCAGTTGTCCATGCTCTGGTAACCTCCAAGTTAGATTACTGCAATGCACTCTACGTGGGGCTGCCTTTGAAGGTGGTTTGGAAGCTGCAGCTTGTGCAAAATGCAGCGGCCAGATTGATAACTGGAACCAGTAGGTTCGAACATATAAGACCTACTCTGGCCCACTTGCATTGGCTGCCTGTATGTTTCCGAGCCCGGTTCAAGGTGCTGGTTTTAACCTATAAAGCCTTACATGGCTTGGGACCACAATACCTGATGGAACGCCTTTCCCGACATGAACCTACCCGAACACTACGTTCAACATCTAAGGCCCTCCTCCGAGTGCCTCCTCCGAGGGAAGCTCGGAGGTCGGCAACAAGAGAGAGGGCCTTCTCTGTGGTGGCTCCCCAATTGTGGAACGATCTCCCCGACGAGGCCCGCCTGGCGCCAACATTGTTATCTTTTCGGCGCCAGGTCAAGACTTTCCTCTTCTCTCAGGCATTTGGCAATATCTGAGGAGCCTGGTTTTGTTTTGTTTTGTTTTTGTAGTTTTTTGAAGTGTTGAAGTGGTTTTTAAATGTACAGATTGTGTGTATGTTGTATGTTTTTGCTGTTTTAATTTTTGTATATTGTTTTTAATTGTTTTTAATCCTATGTAAACCGCCCAGAGAGCTTCGGCTATGGGGCGGTATACAAATGTAATAAATAAATAAATAAATAAATAAATACGTTATGGTAGGGTAGAGATGTGTCCTTTGCACACGCCTTTTTCGGGGGGGGGGGGTCCTTTCTCTGCCTTCCTATAGATTCCATTATGCAACCCTAGGGATTGCATAAATATACCATGGTTTTTTATGCTGCCATTCCAGGTTTGCCTTCTTAGGAAAAAAACCCCTGCTAAAATGCTTGCAAAGCACAGGAAAGGCCCTTGGAGGAGGAAGGAAAGTTGAAGGAAAGCAAAACCCCTGCTAAAATGCTTGCAAAGCACAGGAAAGGCCCTTGGAGGAGGAAGGAAAGTTGAAGGAAAGCAACCTCAATACAGCTTCTGGAGGACTGACATAGCGAGAGTCAAGGAACAATATGTTTTACCCTCAGACTACATGGGCTTTACACCAATCCATATAAGAATATGGTAGCTTAAGGCTTATTACTTGAGATCTACCAGACCGATTTTGTTCATTTTTGTTTTAAACTGAAGATATGCAGAAAATGTTGAAAATCCGAAAAAGTTCAAATCTTGAGCTTTAATACTGATTAAATTCCACTGCCCCAAAGGCAGGGCAGCCCCTCTGTGGCAGGATGACAGACAGCCCTGCTCGGCCAATCAGTGTGATGCAAAGGCAAGCCCTGGCTGCAGTTATGTGTTTAGGCTGTTGCTGCCAGGGGGAAGGGGACAGAGACGGCCAGTCAGTGCTCCTGAAGCAGGGGCCATTCATGTTTCTAAGGGGATATTCACTATGCATGAGCCAAATTTGCATTCTTGATAAACAGTAGTGCCACTTCCTCCCAACAGCAGCTATAATGTGGTGGAAGTGTGTGAGAGAGAAAGAGAGCACTGGAGAAATGGCATGGAGAATCTCCAGAAACAGAATCTGGTTCTTCCCTTACCTCAGGGGAAGGGAACTTCTGCACTTGCAGATGATGATGGGTTCAGACTCCCTCTGGCTCCAGCCAGCATGGCCTGTAATCTGGGATGATGGGAGGTGTAGACTAATAAATCTAGAAGCCCACACGTTCCCCCTCCCCAGCTTATATTATGGTTATAAAAATGGCATGTAGTTATATAGTGGAGGTTGTACTTTGTACACAGCCAGGAGCATCTGCTACCATTCCTTTATGTATTGCAAAGGCAGTAACAATAATCTGACAACCACAGAACATTTCTACATGAAGCTTTTCCATGAACCTTTACTGAGGCTCCTACTTCCAGATTTTCTGCGGGATTGATCTTGACTCCTTTACATGTGCTTTTATCCAGGGGTTTTCATTTTCTGCCTTTCTATATGTTTCATTATACATCCACTAGATGGCACTGTGGTATAGCAGAATCACACAACTACACCAAGAGTTTCATGGTGCCATTCAGGATATACCAGACTTTCCTCGTTAGAAATAAAAACTTGCGATAGTGGTTTCAAAGCATGGGAGAGGCCTTCATGGGTGTCCTGATTGGAGCCTGCCACCAAATTTCCTTCCCTAGCAATCCTGCTACAGATTACACTTTCCTCTCTGCTATGTCTTCATGCAGATTGTTAAATTAACAGATTGATTTGGCAATTGAACCAATGTATGAGTGAGCACATGTGACTGGAAAGAGAGTCATCCATCCCTAATCGTTAAGCAAGACACCGCTTTTCCTATTGATTTACGCCTTGCCCCTTCCTTCAGGAAGTGCTTGGGGACCGTCCTCTTCAGTTTTAGATTTAAATGAAATTTTAATTAGCTGAGATTTGTTAGAGCAGCTGCTTAGGGCTAGGCTGACCATACGAAAAGGAGGACAGGGCTCCTGTAACTTTAACAGTTGTAGAGAAAAGGGAATTTCAGCCGGTGTCATTTGTATGCAATTAGTTCCTGGTGAAATTCCCTCTTCATCACAACAGTTAAAGTTGCCAGGGCCCTGCCTTCTTTTGCATATGGTCACTCTAGTATAGTGCCTGCAACTTTAACTGTTGTGATGAAGAGGGAATTTCACCAGGAACTAATTGCATACAAATGACACTGGCTGAAATTCCCTTTTCTCTACAACTGTTAAAGTTACATTAGCCCTGTCTTCTTTTTCATATGGTCAGCCTACTTAGGGCACAATCCTGCCTGGATAGTCAGCAGACTCTGAACTAGGAAACCGCCGGGTATCCAATGTAGAGCGGGAGGATTGCGAAATCACCCATCTAGCCCTGCATTTGTGCTAGACAGGTGATTTTGCCTGTCTATTGGCAGCACCTTGGAAGAGGAAGGATGGAGGATATGCCCCTCCCCTCTAAGCCCCCCGGTAATGCTCCCTTTTCCCATCTCTGAGCTCCATTTTCCGAGCATGGAGAGGTAGCTGGCACAGTTCTCTCCGTGACAGCTACAAGGGGAGGGGAGCATGGTTTCTGGGCTCTGAAGTCAAGCCCTGTCTCTGACCTCGGAGCTAGAAACCAAACTTTCCTATGCCCCTGCCAAGATGCTATCTGGGGAGGTAGGCATAAGATCACTCACTTAATGTATTCTGTATGCCAACTTGTAGGGCAAAACTTCTGGAGGGCAATAACTCCCATCAGCCCTAGCCAGCATAGCCAATGGTGAGGGATGATGGGCATTGTGGCCTTTCCGATGTTTTGGCCTACAGGTTGTCTACCCCTGCTGTATGCTAACAGATGTACGTTAACAATTTATAAGTGCATGAAACAAAAGTTGAGCACAATACCTTTTATTGAATAAAATTGCAGTTAAAAGTAGTGCAAATATGTTGTAAGGCATAATTGTTAGTACTAGAGGCAAAAACGTTTTTTAAAAATAAACAGGATTAGGACAATGCTCCTCATTTGGTCAACAGCTACAGGCAGGAATTTTGGTTTGAACTGATGAATGCAGCTGATGCCAGGCAACAGGGCAGGAAACGGTCATTTTAAATGCAGGCGACAGCGCCAAGAAATAGGTCTGTTTCATCCAAAGGAGCGGTGGGCATGCGTTTTCCTGTTCTTATGAATGCGAAGAGATACACACATTATTGGCAACTGCCTGCCATTCTGGCCACAGAGTAAAAGTGGACAAGGCATATTCCATTTCAGAGATGCTCTCGGGGGGCACGTTCCAGTTGTGATCAGGGCCAAAGGGAAAATGGGGTGAGGCAAAAATACCCACACATTTTAGTTCAAAGCTCTAACTGCCAGTAACTAGGCCTTTAAAGAAACATTTTGACCTTTTTAGAATGGGGAAAAGAATGTGTAAAAGTCAGGAAACAATTGACGGTAGGAGGAAAGCTAGGGGGTTAGGGGCAGAGGGTGCGGTGTGGCTATCTGGGAAACTCTGGAGGGTCAGATTGGGACCACAGGAAGTCCAGATTTCAAATAAAGCATCTCTGTTTTTTTGCAAGGCTTTCTTATTACTTTTATGTTGTCAAAAAAAAGGACGAATGGAAACAACCCGTTTCGATGGTGAGTGACAGGGCTTTGAAACTGCCTTGGGAATTATGAGCCAGCCCCCTAGCTAAAAAGAGGCTTTGGGGTTCAGACATGGTCTACCTCTGAGTACCAGATGCTGAGGTCAGCAAACAGGGAGGGCGGCTCCCGGTTAGCCCTGCTTCTGAACTTCTCAAAGGGATCTCTGGCTGGTCATTGGACAAGGTGGACTTTTGGTCCTGATGCAAGTAGGATCTTTTTACGTCCTTAAATCTCCAAGCGCAAAACATCCCATGACAAATAATCTAGCGACCGGGGTGGTGTTAGGGGGACAGTATTTTTTCGGCATCTCTGATTCGGCTGCAAAGCTTCTGGTACATCAAGATGGGCGAAAGCACATGAGACGCTGGTCGGGCTTCTCTGGTTCAGACTTGGCAGCCGCTTTGGGCAAAGGAAGTGGTGAACGCCTGGAGTTGAGCGCAGGTGTTGCGGTACTGGGTGGCCCGACAGCGCCGGGGATCCGGAAGCTCCTCCACCCAGGAATTCATATCCAGCAGGTACTGGGGGCTGCAGGGAGGCAGGATCAGAATGAAGACAAGCCTGGCTAGGAAGCAGGAGTCTTTCCTACCTCTACCTGGAGTTGCTGGAGATCAAACGTCGGACCTTCTGCATTCAAAGAGGATACTCTAACACTGACCTATGGCTTTCCCCCCACCATAAAAAATACATGCTGGAAAGTTTTGGTAAATGACTGTTCTCAAATCTGCATTTGCGGAGACAACGTAAACATGAGGGGCAGAGGAGGCAAAAGGATGGGAGTGAAGAAGGAATGCTGAACCATCCCCCTGCCTGCTAATTCTCCCCTGCAAGTGTCGCTCTCCCAGACCCTTCCACCCCCCCACCCCCCCAAGTGGCGTTTACATCTGGATTTGGGGCTTGGATCTGGGAGGGAAAGAGGCAGGGCAGCATTAAGCATGTGACCCCAGTTGCTGATTCTTCCAGGGGCAATGGAGGACAGCAGAGCTCCCATATTTATTTATTTATTTATTTATTTATTACATTTGTATACCGCCCCATAGCCGAAGCTCTCTGGGCGGTTTACAGCATTTATTTACCACATCTAAACATATTCCGGAGCAGTGAGCAATAAAAGATAAAAATAATAAGACATCATTTTCAAAAAAGTTTTTAAAACAGAGTACCAGTTAACAGCCATGGCTGGTCAATCAAGGAAGGCTTGAATGTTGGTGCCTGCCTGACCTCCAGAGGCAGGGAGTTCCACAGAAAGGGGGCCACCACAGTGAAGGCTCTTCTCCTGGTGGACTCCAATCGGGCCATAGGTCCATGCAGAACCACCAGGAGCATGGCATCTGAGCCTTATCGGTTGCGTAGAAGAGGGGAATTTGGAAGGTACAGCTTGTATGCAGGGCAGTGAGAAGCTGCACCGGCTGAAATTCCCTCTTCGATACAACCTTTAATGATACAGGTGCCCTGCTGTTCTTGTTTGCATTGGGTCACCTTACAGGTCATTATCACTCCCACTAAGGGTCACTGTCACCCCCACCCTTCCCTTTGTGAGAAGAAAGGCACGACTTCCTTCCCACAAAATCCTTGCATGTCACTGAAATCTAACTCATTATTTCCTAGGAGCCACTCCCCATTCCCTTTCCACAAATCCACTACTAGAGATGTCCGTTGTTTGAAAATCCAGTCCTTTTTGGGCACCAACGGCTTACATTTGCGAACTGATCCATGGGTTTTCCCCCTGAAATCTGGGAACCTTCCTTGGGTTCCCTTCCCCACCAGTAACTAGAAATTTGCAGAACTTGCAATTGCAATTTGCGTAATTTACACAAATTACGGCTGCAATTTGCGCAAATTATGGTTGAAATTTGCATGAATTTCTTGTTACGAACCCCCCCTCCAAATTCCACAAGCTGGCCTGACTCGATGCAAATTGAGTTGGGCCAGCTTGTGGAGAAGCGAAGCAAAGTCTGGGGAAGGGGTGAGCTGCTGAAAGCTCAGCGGCTTCACATACCACTCCGGGATGGATTCCTTTGGCATCCTTATCCACTACACTCCTGATTTCCCCCTCGCCGCCCTTCACCTACCGGTCTTGAGAGTCCCGAGTCTTCCCATCACGTCCCATCAGCAGATACTCGCGACCTGCGGCCATGCGGGTCCGACACGCTGCACGCACCACAAAGCGTCGGATCTGGTCGACAGAGATGCCGTTGTCTGCATCTAGAGAGGAAGAGAGAATTAAAAGGTCAAGGAGAGAGGGGGCAGGGCAGGGCGTTGCTGAAGCTAAGGAGGAGCGGAGCGGATCAGTCCCCTCGATGGGAGATCCCCAGGAGTCTTACATGAGAGCAAGTGGAAATGTTTTTTAAATTGGGGTTTGGCTCCTTGTCCCTGTATGAATTTGTGCCCTTTCCCACTCATCCTGTTCGGCATCCTCTCTTCGTTGCGGTGCCCAGCTGTTGCCCTCCTGGTCTCTGTCAGGATTCACACCCAGACATCATGGTTTTCACATAGTTTGGGGAGGTGCGGGGGGGAGCTGGGCATTGGGGAGGGGCGATTAAACCCTTTGCCCTGCTGTGGTCCCTGTCAGAATCAGGCCGCTTCTCACACACACCTGCTATTCACAACGGGAGGAACATTCCCATTCACACCAGTGGGAGCTTTCCTCCCATTTGCGGTGAGCAGGGCTGGGCGTGAGATCCTGAAGCCCTGCAGAACGAAGCAGGAAGAGGCTGCTGGCCTGCTCCTTCCTCTCCCGCCTGCCCCGTTTCTGCTTTCCTGCCCTACTCAGCTGGGGCTGCTTATTTGTTGCTTGTTGCTTTCTTGCTTGTTTCTTCTGTTTAGACTATTTGGAATGACCAGGATTTTGACCCTTGGCCTGCCTAGACTCACCCCGACCTGTTATTGCGGGGGGTGGGAAACATTTTTTCTGTCAAGGTATGATTTCTCCCCAGAGCAATCTGTCAAGGGATGCATGCTGGTAGTGGATACAGCAAGTGGGGCCATCTCCTTCTCTCTCCCATCCCCCACTCTCTCTCTGCTCCACCCTTCTCTCTCTCTCTCTCTCTCTTCCTCCAACCCCTTTTCTCTCTCTCTATAATCCCCTTCGCTCTCTCTTCCTCTTTGCCATCCCCTTCCCTCTCTCTTTACTAATGCCCTCCCCTTTTCTCTCTCTCTGCCACCCCCTTATCTCTCTCTATAATCCCCTTCTATCTCCCCTTGCCATGCCCTTTTTTCTCTCTCTCTGCCACCCCCTTGTCTCTCTCTATGTGTGCCATCCCCTTCTCTCTCTCTCTCTCTCTCTCTCTCTCACACACACACACACACACACACACACACCTTTTTTCTTTTTGCTCTTCCTGCACCCCTCCCTCACCTCTCTCCTTCCTTCCCTCCCTGCCCAGTGGACTGACAAGAGAAGGGACAGACTGTTCTTGCCAAGAGATCTGAACTTGAAGAGGGCTTTTGAAATTTGGCCCAGGAGAGCATAAAATTAGTCTGAGGATCACAGGTTGCGGGGTTCTGCTGGGAATTATCCTTCTCTTTTTTGTGTGATTCTGTTCCTGCAAAAAAGCACTGGATCCATCCTGGTGCTTAACAGCTCCTCCTAAACGATCACTTACTGAACTGCAGGGGCTCTAGGATCTTAACTTCATAGACACGGAAGGCGCTTTCTTGGCTCTCAAGCTCCACTCGAACCCGGAACGCTGTGGGTAAAAGAGAAAGATTGCAGTAAATTGGGGAACTACTTGAGAGAACCCAATAAAACAGGGATTAATTTTATAATGCACACTCCTTGGTGTGCTATTTGCTAGAAAAGGAGTCCATATATCCTGTGAAGAAATAAAACATGCACAGACAAGAGAATTCACCCAGACTTAGTGCCTCAAGCTGTTAACTGATCTAGATTTGGTAACTTGTACTTCACTTTGGACTTAATGGACTTTTCTATAGGAGGCTGTGCATCTACTTTCAGTTTTGTCGCATAAGTGATATCCATGCCCTACATGAGAAGCATTTCCTTTCCTGTTTTCCTGCTACATAACCTCTAGGTGGCACTGTGGTACAGCAGAATAGCACAAATACACAAGAAGAAATCACGCTTTCATTCAACATCAGAAATAATACCGCAATATTCATGCTCTAAAAAAAGAAATTTGTGGAAAACACTGTTTACAAACAGATGCGAAACTGGATGGTCATGACATCGCCTAAAGAGCCCGTAAACAACTGTGTCTAGGGAATGATGAGCGCACATCAAATGCCTCATATAGAAAAGTTCCAAGTTAGATCAGCACAACAATTGCAGAGCTGGAAGTAGGCTATATGAAAGAGTGGAAGAGATGCCAAGGAACTGAACTGAGGTGGGTAGGCAAAAGTAAACAGGCTTAGTGGGTTGCAGTAGCAGGAAATACATGAAAGAAGAACCAAACCTGGCCAGGCTGGAAACAGTCGGGTCTCCATTCCTAGGATCAAACCCTCTTACCATAATTTACAATGGGACTGTAACACGCAAAATCCCTGCGAGCATCTTCTGTAACACTGTCCTCTAAGGTACGCTTCAAACGTGGGCAGGCACCTGTGCAGTGGAAGGAAGACACTGGTTAGATATCCTGGGTTTCCTGGGGGTGGTTTCCTGATGGCTATGGGATGAAATTGACTCCTCTAGGAGGGACATGGGGTGGTTGGGGTGATCTGAATAGGCTCCTGGATTCTCAAAGTGTCTTTCCAGACACAGTGGTTTTCCTGAGTGCTGCTCAGCAAGTGCAACTGTCATGGGTATTTTAATGGGCAGTTGTGCTCACAGCATGAGCACCTATTGGACATGCCCATAACATCACTACCAGGGGTGTGAATTTGTGGATTGCCCCTTAAGGAATCGTCCCTTCTTTGTGACTTCTAATATGGTGCAACCACATTTGTTGGCAGAATGAATATACCACATCAGGAGCACGCCTGGTGCTGTCATTGCGTTAGCCAGGTACTGTGACATTCCATAGATCCGAGGTGCAGACCTTCAGAATCAGGAGCCAAATCCAGTCCACCTGGACTCCCCAAATGGCCATATCCCTTTCCCTAGCCTCACCTCCTTTCCCACAACCACCGATTATTTGGTGGTTTCTCAGCTTTTGTGCAGTATTTTCCACACTCTAAAATGCCCCTCCTAAGGCCTAATTACTAGCAGTAAGAACTTTAAGCTAAAATATGCTGGCATTTTTCCCTTTTGCTGTCGGGCCGGACTTCGGTCCCGCCCACCCCTGGAACGGGGCTTTTCTAAAATGGAATTCGGCCCTCAGGCTGAATTTCCCACCCGTGCAATAGATTCCACATGGGCCCAGCATCATCTCTAATGCACCTTCCACAGCTGCTCTCCTCAAATGTGGGAGATCAGAAGTCAGAGACCATTCCTGATGGCAAACCGATGCATGCAGCCTGCTTTGGGGCCTGCTAGCAGAACGCAGTGAGCATGAGTGAGCCAGTTGCGCTGCTTTAGCGGGCCTTAATTTACCCTCCTGGCATATGGTATGGGTCTTTCCAAATGGCGTGGTCATACCATGGGTGGGGCGGGCCTCTTGCCCAGGGTGTCCCCCACTGGTGATCCAGGTCCCTCAGAAACTAGGGTGATCACATGGAAAGGAGGACGGGGCTCCTGTATCTTTAACAGTTGCATAGAAAAGGGAATTTCAGCTGGTGTCATCTGTGTGCATGCAGCACATGCAGGTTGCTTACCTGTAACTGTAGTTCTTCGAGTGGTCATCTGTGCATTCACACATATGGGCTCCGCGCCGGCGCCGAGCCCCAATCGGGAAACTTCACTAGCTAGCTTAGTGCTTTTTGGCGGGAACCCCTCCCCCACCATCCATTGCGCATGCTCCGGGTCCCGCCTTACCTCAGTTCCCTGAGACCGCGTATGGCCTCGCACTAAGATTCTACATAGGAAGCATATGCGCCCTAATCCTCTTGCACACACCGTAGCGTAGCATAGAGGGGATGGTGGGTGGGTTGTGTGAATGCACAGATGACCACTCGAAGAACTTCAGTTACAGGTAAGCAACCTGCATTTCTTCTTCGTGGTCTCTGTGCATCACACATATGGGCGAGTAATTAGCCACACTTACCGGAGGAGGGTATGCACGCTGGCGGATCACTGACAAATAGAAGACAGGACTGCTCGACCAAACGAAGCGTCCCGTGCCGCTCTAACGTCCAACCTACAGTGTTTCACGAAGGTCGAAGCGTTCGACCATGTTGCCGCCCTGCAAATGTCCGGAACTGTTGCTCCATGGATCAGGGCCATCGAAGTGGCTTGTCCCCTTGTTGAATGCGCTGTGAAAGAAACCGGGGGCTGCTTGCCAAGAACTTGATAAGCTAGAACGATGGTGTCAACTATCCAACGTGACAGGCGTTGAGAGGAAACTGCCAACCCCTTCGCCTTACCCCCGTAACATACAAAGAGTTTATCTGATTTACGGATTGATTCCGTCCTTTTCTTATAAAACGCCAAGGTACGCCTAACATCCAGTGCGTGTAATGCTGTACAAAGAGGGTCTGTAGATGCCTTAAAAAACGTAGGCAGAACAATATCCTGGTTAATGTGAAACATTGAAGAAACTTTTGGTACAAACGAAGGACCAGGACGCAACACAACCTTATTTTTAAAAAACTGAGTATAAGGAGGCTCCACCATTAGCGCCGCCAATTCTGAAGCACGTCTAGCAGATGTTATAGCTACTAAAAAGACAGTCTTGAATGTAAGCAGCCGAAGGTCTATCGTAGCTAACGGCTCAAACGGCTTTGTTGTTAACGCAGTCAGCACTACTGATAGGCTCCATTGAGGAACAATTTGGCGCAGTGGTGGGAACATGTGTCGTAAGCCTTTCATAAAAGTTTTTGTTACTGGGTGTGTAAACACCGTAAAGCCATTTATCCTAGTGTGCTGCCCTGAAATGGCAGCTAAATACACTTTGATGGAGGAGGGCTTTAGACCTTCCGCATGAAGAGAGTACAAGAACTCGATGATCCCTGCTATGGGGCCGTCCCGAGACGGAAAACCTCTGTCCTTGGCAAATCGCAGGAAACGGTTCCATTTCCTAGCGTAAGAAACTCTAGTAGACGGTTTGGTGGAGGCTTCAAAAATGGAACGCAGAGCCGGTGACATTGTTAGAGATTGCCACCTGGTTGGATCCTCCACGCTGTGAGGTGTAGGGATTGGAGGTTGGGGTGCAGGATGGCTCCTGCATTCTTGGACAGCAGGTGCGGTATCCTGGGTAGGCGCCACCATTGTTGCTTTGATAGGCGAGAGAGAATGGTGAACCAGTGTTGTCTCGGCCACCAAGGGGTCACCAGTATCGCGTCCACGGAGCATCTGCTGGCTCTTGCTACCGTTTTCGCAATAAGCGGGAAGGGTGGGAACATATATAGGAAGCCGTTGGACCAGTCCCATTGGAATGCATCTCCGAGCGATGCAGGTCCAATCCCCGCTCGAGAACAGTAGTCCTGGCAAACGGCGTTGGCAAAGGTCGCAAACAGGTCTATCGTCGGTGTACCCCATCTTGCAAAAAGGCGTGCCAGCACGTCCGGAGACAATTCCCATTCGTGGGTGTCGGTGAACTCTCTGCTGAGCGCGTCCGCCTCCGCATTGTCTGTACCTGCAATGTGAAGCGCAGACAGACAGATGCTCCTGCGAATGGCCCAATGAAGAATGTCTAACGCCACACTCAGAATGCGAGGAGATCTTGTCCCGCCCTCTTTGTTTATGTACCACACAACAGCGGTGTTGTCTGACAGTATGCGAACATGCTGTCCCTGAATGTGGGGTAAGAACGCGTGTAAGGCTCGTTTCACTACCAGAAACTCCAAGAGGTTGATATGGAGTCGAGACTCTGATGGCGACCATTTTCCTTGAATCTTTAGATCGTTGAAATGTGCTCCCCACCCTTCCAGAGAAGCATCTGTTGTGACGATTCGGGTGGGATCTTTTTGGTGAAAAGGCATGCCGCGCGACAGATGCGTCGTGGTCGACCACCAGCGGAGAGACGGGAGGACAGATGGCGGAATCGTAAGTATTATTTTTCTTGGATTCAGGTACGGACGGTAACGGCGGAGGAGAACCTGCTGTAACGGTCGCATGTGGAGACGGGCCCATCGGACAACGAACACCGCAGACGCTATGAGGCCTAACAGACGAAGCACTGTATATGCTGTTGAGCACGCGCTCTGTTGGAGTCGTGAAGCGAGAGCCGCGATGGCTTGCATGCGTGCTACTGGTAGGAATGCTCGCCCCACGGTCGAGTCTAAGATCACCCCTATAAATGGGATCGTCTGAGCCGGGCGAAAAATTGACTTTTCTCTGTTTATTTGCAGGCCCAGGCTGGTGAGACAAGACGTGACGAGGTGGACATCGGAGAGAGCTCGTGACTGGGATGAGGACACGATTAACCAATCGTCTAGGTAAGGGTATAGCTCGACGTTCTGCGCCCTTAGATGGGCACACACCACTGCCATGCACTTGGTGAAAACCCTTGGTGCAGTCCGGAGGCCAAAGGGCAAGACTGAAAACTGATACGCTTTGTTCCCTATAAGGAATCTCAAATATCTCCGATGAGCAGGGTGTATCGGAATGTGAAAATAGGCGTCCTTGAGGTCCACTAAAGTGAACCAACGATTTCGCCTGAGGAGCGGAAGGATTTGCGCCAATGTGATCATGCGAAATTTTTTTGGTTTGATGAATTTGTTCAAATGTCTGAGGTCCATTATGGGCCGCAGCCCTCCGTCCTTTTTCGGAACCGTGAAATAGCGCGAGTAAAAACCCGCTTTTAAAAGGCGCGTTGGAACGCGTATGATGGCATTTTTTTCTAATAGAGTTGCTGTCTCCTGTAGAAGTGTGGGGGATGACAGAGTGTACCTCACGGTGCCGAGAGGAGGGAAGGTGTGAAACTCTATGCGGTACCCCTCCGATATCGTTGAAAGCACCCATTTGTTGTTCGTTATGGACGCCCAGCGCTGTACAAATGGTTGTAATCTGTTCGTCTGAGATTTTGGAAAGGCGATGGGAATGGAGTCAAAGACGCCGTTTCGACGCCATGTCCTGTCTGCGCGCCTTGGAGTATCTGGGCGCCGGCTTCCTGGACTGGAAGGAAGATTGCTGCTGCTGCGATTGAAAACGCTGAGTCCGCTCTTGTTGGCGTCGCGGCTGATATTGAAATGAACGGTACCAACGTCGCTGGCGAGTTTGTTGCTGCGGTTGTTGCGCCGATGCTCCCATTTTTCGCGCCGTCATCTTCGCCTTATGGATGACATCCATGGTCGTATTCGTGGTCGCATGAAACAGACCTTCCCCGTCGAATGGGAGGTCCTCGATACGAGTCTTCGTCTCAGTTGGCAATGTAGATGTGCGTAGCCAGGCATGGCGGCGTAGGGCTATCGCTCCAACCAGGGCTTTTGCCGAGCAGTCTGCTTGGTGACTCGCCGTCGTTAGTTGTTGCCTCGACAGCCTAGTCGCTTCGGCCTGGAAGACCCGGGCTAGTTCCCGTTGGTCATCTGGGAGGTAATCTGTAAGTGTAGATATTTTCTCCCAGAGAAAAAGCTGGTACCTTGCCATGGTTGCCTGATAGTTCGCTATCTTAAATCCCAGCGTCGCCGATGAATAGACGCGACGCCCAAACACATCCAACTTCCTACCCTCCTTGTCTATTGGTGTTGAATGGCTCTTGCCGGAACGTCCCTGCGATGACTCAACCACAATAGAGTTTGGCCGTGGATGATTACAGAGGTAAGGGGCGTCCCCATCCTTAACCTTGTACAGCGTTTCTAGCCTTTTCGATGTCACGGCAGCTGTGTTTGGATTCTCCCAAGGCCCTTTGAACGTTTTAAGTAGTGTGGGCACCAAAGGCAGGGTAAGCTGAGGCGCTGGTTCCGAATACATGACATCGTATATTTTGTCATTTAAGTCATCTTGTGGCTGGTGAATGTCCAGACCAAGAGACTGTGCCATTCTCTGCATCTGGTCAGAAAAGGAGCCAAGTTCTAGGGATGGCGAAGGTCTGTCCGTGGAACCAACGTCTTCAGGTGGTGATGGCATTGATGGAGCCAGAGAGCGCACTGAGGATGTATCAGAAGCATAGCCATCTCCTGATGTAGGGGAGAGTGGCCTACGACTCACTGTCGCAGAAGCGTGTTTAAGTGCCCCAGATGCCCGTCGTCCCTGGGCAACTTCACGGCGTGCTTCTAACTGTGAGGGTGAGTGTCCAATCCTTCTTCCCGTGTAGGGGTCAAAAAGGTAGCGCGGTTCACTACGATGTCGAGACCTACTACGGGACCTATCGGAATAAGACTCCCAACGGCGAGACCTGGAACGTGAACGGGACCGGGACCGAGAGCGATACGTAGACCTCCGTGATGTCCTTGACCTCGGTGACGGTACCGACAATGGATGCTGCACATCACCTGCATCACCTGCCTCTACATTGGCGTCGGTATCGATCCCCATTGAGATGTCCGATTGGATAATGTCGACGAGTTCCACATCCGAGGAACACCCCTCCAAACTCACTGATGGCAACCCTTGATTGAATGGCTCTCTGTGCTCTTTGCACCTCCTTTTAATATTTTACCATTTTAACATTTTAAATTCAGACTTGAAATGATTTGTGGCAGTTGAGAGCTGCTAGTCTGTTTTAGTCTGTTTTAGCGTTTTTATTCATTCTATTTATTTTTTTATTTTTTTAATAAGTTTTAAAGCAGTATAACTACCGACGTTGGATTTGTAGCTGCTGCTATCTGAGCTGGAGGACATTGTTGGCAAAAACCCAGAATATTTTTGAGCATTGAGGTGCAGTGGAAGGAGCGGAAAGAAAGAAGGAGATAGCAGACAGAAGTAGAAAACGGGTGGAAAACAAAAAAAACTAAAAACAAATAGGAAATAAAGCAGCACTGGAAAGTAACAGCTAAGCCAAATCAGCATCTGATTATGCTCAGAACACGGCTGTGGAGTTAATCAGCTAATTAAGAAGGGGCAGTTGCAATTCACTGCAACAGTTGAACTCGGGAGAGGAAAGGAGAAAGACTCTACAGAATACTTTTCTGAGAGGAGAGAATACCTGATATTCCTGGGAGCCGAAGACGAAAAGAGCTTAATTTTGGAGAAGCTGAACAAGGCACTGAAGGTACAGATCCATTTCATCTTTGCTCCCCTGTTAAATGTTTCTGTAAGATCTTCAATCTAGAAAGCACTTAATTGGTATATATATATATATATATATATATATATATAAGAACAAAAAACCCAATCTAAAATGGTGCTTACACGAGGAGGCTATAGAGAAAGGGGACTTGTTCCTATAACTACAGATGTTAAAGAGTTTATTAACTCATACAAACAGTCTAAAATTACTGACTTCTTGCTTCCCACTGCCAGCTCTCATTTCAGTAAGAAAGTTTCCTCTACCCCAGTTCAAGACTTACCGATAAAAGAAGCTCTAGACCGGTCTCTAGGGCCTCTTTGCTTAACGAGAGCTGCAGATAACGAACTATTTGTGGAACGTAAAGATAGCTTGGCAGCTGAAATTCTAGCAGCAGGCAATTCATCGGTTAAAGGAAATAATACAACCAGAATTACTGATTTAATAAGACAAAACAACTCTATTTCTCCAATAAACATCACACAACTGCAGACTGAGATGGAAAACCTTGAAAAGATAATTACAATTCCTGGCTTTTCTGATGACGCTAAGGAAATTATAGACCACACCGAGCAACTATTTAACGCTCAGTTTGAGAAAATTAAGAGGCTTTTGTCAGATCAGGCGGAGGACATCTGGTCAATTAAGAAATATCTCACTGAAAGTTTGGACCTGCTGACGACCCTCACTGGTTTTGCCCTCAGATCAGTTAATAGTGGAGGTCAAAAGGAGACATGTCGAAAAGAGCTTAATGATTCAAACTTAAACCTCAATATCTCCGAGTCACACCAGACTCAGAAAGTGATTAAGCCTAAATCATCTGCTGTGGGGGAGGACACAGGAGTCCGTGTAATTAACAAGGGTAGAGAGGGTGTTGCTACTACTAAATCTGTTAGAACTAACAAATCTGACAGAACTAACAAACCCTATAAAGTAAACTCACATAAGAGTCTACAGGACACGGGGAAAAAAACAAAAAATGTAAAAGGCTCCTCAATTCCAAGGACATCAACTAAAATGAACTTTGATAAGCTTTTCAATTTGATGGAAAAACCTGCTGAGGCCAAAAAGACCTCTAACTCAAAGAAAAAGAAAGGATCAACTAAAAGTCTGGCATCAATAGGAACTCAAACACTAACTTTATCAAACTGTCGTTGTCTCTCCGCTCAGGACAATGCCTTAATCAGAGGTACTTCTTCGGCCATGGAGGAATTCATTCAACCCCAAAAGGAAAATCCTCCTCTGTCTTTAAAACAAGTAGATCCTGCTAGCTGGAAGATTCTTAATTTAAAAGAGAAATCATGGCAACTGCAATTATTAAGCTCCAATCTGGTCTTCTCAAACTATCCTAAACCTCGACGGCTGTTAACCCATAGAGATCGTATTGATCATTTAATCGCAGTTATTGCAGATCTAACTACAATAGCTGTTGCACCTAAGGATGTACTTAAAATAGACTATATTTTTTATAATTACTGGTCTGCTCGGGCCATTGTAACATTCAGGACTCCAGATATTGCTTCATACATTTATAGTGCCAGATCCTCATTTTGGAGAAATGGGATGATGGTCAATAGACACTTTAATAACATGGCTCCCCCATTGAAAATGAATCCAAGAAGATACTCAAAAAGCTGCTACGCAGACCTCTCAACTGGAAACTTAATAAATTTAGACTCTACGGCGGAATCTACAGCTAGGAAGGACGCTACAAAAAGTAAAAGTGGAAGCCCTTCTAACTTAGAATGCAGTTACGAACAAGATTCAGATAAAGTGGACTCAAGCAGTGAACATCTTATGATAGAAGAACTGCAACTGATAGAAAGTTTTGAGGCATTACCTCCCTCCGAACAGAAGGAGATATTAAACAACTTATCGATACTAAAAAAAGTACTGATTAACAAAACCAAAACTAAAGAAGGAAACACCAAAATATCAACTTCTGAAAAGGATACGAGGGCTAAGGGTTTGAGAGGGGATGTATCCTCCATACATAGTACATCGGGAAGGGAGGAAACTATTAACAACACTATGAATACTAAAAACTGCAGACTTAAATCCATTACTGGTCAAAATACAAACCTAGAAAAAGCTGCCAACCCAGACCTGGAGGCCAATAACGTGGATCCTCCATTAAGTAAAAGTTTTCTGGGGGGAAACAGTGGCAACTCAATACACTTATGCCGGCCACCGAACGGTTGTGTTTTCGATAATAGGGAGGGACTGGCAGATCTAATTGAGGAAATGGACTGACTGTCCAAAAAGGGGTCTCACCTTGCTCTAAATATTCTATCTTGGAACATTGCAGGATGGGGCTCTAAGAAGAATGGGAGCCCGAGTTTTCTGGAATATTTGGAACGCTTTGACGTTCTCTTTATCCAGGAAACTTGGAGTAGCGATATAATAAATGTAAATGGTTTCTCCTCATTTTGTCTCCCTGCTCTCCCCAACAAGGCGAAAGGAAGACTCAGACAGGGTCTCGCTATTCTAATATCTTCTGCACTAAATGTCAGAGTAATTAAGGAAATGAGGTATAATGCTAACGCTCAAGCTCTGTTACTGGAAATGGATACCTCTAAACTGACCCTATTACTAATTAATGTGTATCTGCCGCCGTTGTTTTGTAAAGAATCTATACATAGGCAGTGGATAGAACTAGATTGTTTTTTTACAGACTTAACAACTAGGTTCCCATTTGCTTTACCAATTCTGGCAGGAGATCTGAATGCTAGAATGGGCAGATATACTGTTAACTCACTGTCTGGGAAGACGAGAAGAGGCAGAGGAATGTCCACAGAATCCTTAGAGAATAAGGTTAGACACTCAAAAGACAGCTGCACTAACTCAGCAGGCCACTGTCTGTTTAATTTTGCAGCTAGACACAAGCTTACCATATTAAATGGCCGAACTGAGGGTGACCGCTGGGGTGAGTTCACCTTCATTTCATCTAACGGATCGAGTACTATTGATTACATATTGGTACATAAAAAATTGGAGTCTATTAGCTGTAATATGGTAGTGGCTGAACGGCAGGATAGTGACCATCTCCCATTAGAGGTCAGTCTGGTTATTCCTGGCCCCAAGGCAGAGACACATCTCTGTCCCCTTCTTTCAAACAATCACCTGTCATTCACAGGAAGGAAAATCAAATGGTCAGTGGCTACTGCCCTAACCTTTGAACAACTGTTAGGGACTAAAGAATACTTAAACTACTTTAGTCGGATAACTGCAAACATAGCCCCCGAGAGTTGTGTGTTAGCCTATGAGGACTTAATAAAGAATCTAAGTTCAGCGTTACAAGGTAACCTCTCTAACTCTATACCACAAAGAAAACAATACAATGGCTGGTTTGACAGGGAATGTACTATAGCCAGAAAAGAACTTCAGTTGTCTTACAGTAAATATCGTAAGAACAACGAACGTAAATTACCATCATCCTATTTTGAGCTGAAAAAAAACTATAAGAAGTTAATAAGAAAGAAAAAACAAAGGGCAGATATGGAAAAGTGGCAACTTCTGGCTGGTGCCACTAAGTCAAATAATACCAGAACTTTCTGGAAAGTGGTGTCAGGATTGACCATCAGAAGTACAAGGGAACCTGAATGTTTTGTATCAGCCACAAGATGGGTTGAGCATTTTACTGAAATACCTTCCAAACTCAACGAACCTAAAAAAATTCTTATTATAGACCCAGAAGTGCTGGAGTGGCCTGATGTCGACCCAAAAGAAATTGAGGAGTTAATAACAAATTTAAAAGAGGGCAAAGCGCCAGGTCCCGATGGTATTCCAGTAGAATTGTTAAAAAGCAAAATTGGGTGGTGGGCTCCACTTCTCGCATCCTTATTTTCAGTAATAAACAAATCAGGAATTATCCCAGAGACTTGGAGGAAGTCCTTAATAATCCCTATTCACAAAAAGGGCCCAAAAACCGACCCCCAAAATTATCGCCCTATCAGTCTCCTGTCAATAATTGGAAAGATTTATGCTGGCTTCCTGAATGGTAAGCTAAACGCTTGGATTATCCAAAATAAGATTTTAGGTAGTGAGCAGATAGGGTTTACTGCTGGAAGATCCACAAATGATCATTGTTTGACCCTGATGCATCTGGCTTTTAAATACACAGCCCACAAAGGAGGGAAGCTATTTTGTGCATTTATAGACTTAAAAGCTGCATTCGACTCCATTTCGCGCAAACTATTATGGGAAAAACTGGAGAAACTATCAATTGAACAAAGATTGCTGTTTTTAATACGCTCTTTATACTCAAATACAACAGCCCAGGTTAGGTGCAGCCAAGCAGGGCAGGTCACAAACGAAATTGTTCTAACTCATGGTGTTAGACAGGGCTGTGTTTTAGCGCCATCCTTGTTCAATTTGTATCTAGCTGATCTCCCAGCGGCATTGAGCATATTACAATCACATCCGCCTAAAATTGGGCAGGCGAAAATAAATTTACTACTGTATGCGGATGACGCTGTACTTATGTCTCAGACCCGTTTGGGTTTGAAACGTCTTTTGAAGGGTTTCGATGCCTATTGCCAAAAAAATTGTCTGTCTGTGAACACCCAGAAATCTAAAGTTTTAGTGTTTGCTAAAAAGAAGGCAAAGTATGTATGGTCCATGGGGGGAAATCAAATAACCCAAGTGGACTCTTATAAATATCTCGGAATTCACTTCCAAGCAAACCTCAAATGGACCATACACAGCAATTATATAAAACAAAAGGCAGAACAAACTATGGGAGCGCTCAGCCGATTTTACTATCAAAAAGGAGGTAAATCCTTACCTGCAGCAATTCGTGTTTATAAAGCAAAACTTGTTCCCCAAATTCTTTTTGGGGCTCCAATCTGGTTACCCCTGCTTAAAGGTTCACTGGAAGGTCTCCAGTCTTATTTTTTAAGGCAGATTTTCGGTCTTCCAAAGTGCGTAGCAGGACAGGCACTTAATCTGGAAGCCGGTCTAAACTCCTTACACTGTGTTGGTTGGATACATTCCCTGAATTTTTGGTTCCGACTGTACCATAGTATTACTCCAGATGCCTTGGTCTCTCAGGTTTTATTGGATTCATACGAATCCCCTTGGACCAAGGCATTAGCACATAAAATAAACTCCTTGGGACTATCAACTCCCAGTCTACTCTATATGGAACTAGAAGGTGCTAAATATATTCTGAAACAGAGACTAATGGATATAGACTGCCAGATGATGAACGCTTCTGCCCGTGGCCCATGCTCTCCTCTATCCTTAGGGCTACCGGTTCATATGTCTGCAGATGGTATGGCATACCTGTCTTGGATCACTGTTCCCAAATATAGGAGAGCGCTAACTCTGGGAAGATTTAATGTCCTGCCCTCCAAACTTTTGGAGGGGAGATACAAGAAAGTTCCAGCTGAGGAAAGATATTGCCCATGCAACCATATGGAGGTAGAAACAGTTGCACATGTTTTGTTTAATTGCAGTTTCTATAATGACGTTAGAAGATCACTTATATGGCCAATTACACAGAAATTTCCTGGCAGAACGCATGACAAACTGGTAACTGTCCTTCTTCAAGGGAACAATAAGCAAATCTCTATTCAGGTTGCAAAGTTTCTTAATTTTGCTATCAGTTGTAGAGCCCAAATGAATGTATAATTCACTAGAAAGTGAACAAAAGAAAAATACATCATTAACAGAATAAATGGGCCCCTTATCTCCATTGGACTGGCACCCGAATTACAGTTCAAACTCCATACTTTTAGATCTCTGTAACTGATGTCATTTCTGTAGCATTGTAATATATGCTGTATATGGATAATGGTCTATGGACTTAAATAAAGATTGTTGATTTCACTGATGGCAACGCTGACCGAGGGGGCAATGACGTCGCTCTATGGGCTAGCGATATGGACCTTTGCGAGAGAATCGGCGACGCCGCCGGGCGGGAGGGTGTCGGGGTCGGACGCTTCCTCGCCGGTACCGAGAGCTGGCGCGTTGGGATCGACGACGGTGGAGTCGCATGAGGCTTCGATGCCGACAGCCTCGGAGTCGATGATGTGGACCGTGGCTCCGCTGGCGACAAAGGCTTTGTTGTTTGTTTCGCCGATGTCGAGGGCCGCTTCGGCGCCGATGGCGGTTCCAAGCTCGATGTCGATGGGCGCTTCGGAGTCGACACTCGCTGTTCCCTCGATACCGATGGGTGTTTCGACGTCGATGTCCTCTCCTCTCTCGATGCCGAAGAGCGCTTCGGGGTCGATGATATAGCGTGTTTCGTCGACGGCATAGCTTTGCTCGGCTTCGTGGCCGATTGCTTCGATACCGAGGTGGTTGTCGTGGCCGATTTCTTCGATACCGAGGTGGTTTTCGCCGAAGATTTAGATCTGAGGACTTTGGTCTTGGTCTTGCCAGACTTCTTTGTCGGTACAGACGCCTTTTCAATGGGGTTCACCACAAGCATCGGTAACGAGTCCTCTGCCACTTCCCCGTGAGGGAATGAACAGGGTGATGCCGGATTTGAGCGATTTACAGGCGTTTGCCCACGCTCTCCGGAGGATCTTCGCTCGGTATCTGACTCCATGGAACGCGGAGATAGGTCTCCTGATCGCCGCTTTTGGAGTGGACGGTCAACGGCAGACAAGGCCTTGCTCCATAGCAAGCTACGGAGTCTATCTGCTCTATTTCGCCGAGTTTGGCGTGAAAAAGTCATACAGTGGGGGCAAGAGTCCACCACATGCCCTTCCCCCAAACACACGAGGCATAGAGAATGTCCATCCGTGAGGGTCAATTTTGCTCTGCATCGGGAGCAGTGCTTGAAAAGCGCCGATTGCGCCATAATCCCTTAGGCCAAGGGCCTAGAATTACTATCCTACTATATTAAACAATTTTTTTTTTTTATATCTATACAAATTAACTATTTATCTAAACTAACACTAAGCTAACTAACAATTATTATCTATCTTTTAGAATACGAACGATTCTTCTCGAAGAAGTCTCCCGCGAGGCTATCAGCTAGGCGGTCGAAGAAGAACTGAGGTAAGGCGGGACCCGGAGCATGCGCAATGGATGGTGGGGGAGGGGTTCCCGCCAAAAAGCACTAAGCTAGCTAGTGAAGTTTCCCGATTGGGGCTCGGCGCCGGCGCGGAGCCCATATGTGTGATGCACAGAGACCACGAAGAAGAACTGGTGAAATTCTCTCTTCATGACAACAGTTAAAGCTGCAGGAACCCTGCCCTCTTTAGCTAGAGAGCCCAGATACAAAAGAGGGCAGGGCTCCTGCAGCTTTAAGTGTTGTGATGAAGAGGGAATTCCACCAGGTGCTGCACGCATACAAATGACACCTGCTGAAAATTTCCTTTTCAATACAACTGTTAAAGGTATAGGAGCCCCGTCCTCCTTTTCATATGGTCACCCTACAGAAATCTAATGCCAGCCCAGGCGACCTTACCTTCAGCACACTGACAAACATCATCCGAGCACAGAGCGGACACATACTGAGGCTTATTGGGGGCACCGTAGAAGATGTTGCAGCGCTGGTCTGTAAGGGGAAAAGGAGAATGGTTTGAGGAAGGGAGTGAGCGAGTGTGTATATATAATGTATGAAAGATGCTGTTGTTCAATTTAGGGAAGCAACCTTGTGTCCAGTAGACAGCGTCTGGTGGGGGGAGGGGGGATGGACACAGGATTGTTCAGTTTCCTGGCTCTGAGCTCGTAGACAGGGCTCCGAGTTGGGAGCCAGGAAACTGTGTCTCCCCCTCCCCTCCCCTTCGTAGCTGGTGCAGAGAGAGCTGCACTGCTTACCTCTTATAGGGTGACCATATGGAAAGGAGGACAGGACTCCTGTATCTTTAACAGTTGCATAGAAAAGGGAATTTCAGCTGATGTAATTCATCTATATGCAGAACCTGGGGAAATTCCCTCTTCATCACAACAGGTAAAGCTGCAGGAGCGCTGCCCTCTTTTGTATCTGGTCAAGAAGGCAGGGCTCCTGCAGCTTTAAATGCTGTAATGAGGAGGGAATTTCACCAGGTGCTGCATGCCTACAAATAACACCTGCTGACATTCCCTTTTCTATCTAACTGTTAAAGATACAGGAGCCCTGTCCTCCTTTTCATATGGTCACCCTAACCTCTTAGTGCTCGCAAGACAAAGTGCAGGAGCGGGGAAAAGGAGGCATTCCCAGGGGTGGGGAGAGGACAAGACTGGGGGCGTGGGGCTAGGAGCTATCCCCAGCCATTCCCAAGTCTCCTTCCCCGAAGCCTCCACTAGATGTCCATCCAGCTAAACTTCAGAGGCTCACGAGTACCCAGAGTGCATCCCATAGGATTGTGCCCCAAATTACTCTTGTAAGACAAGGAGAGCATTCACTGGTAGGGACTTAAAGATTCCTAAAGTGCAGAGAAAATGTTCGTGTGGGGCAGGGTAAATAAACGATAATGGGGAAGATCTTCAACTCAGCCCATTGTGTAGATCTCCCAGAGATTTCTGTCCCATTATCTGCCAACAATGGCAGACTGTTCAATACAGAGAATATTATGCTTTTTCTTTTCTTTTTTAGCCGGACGTGGAGTGGATTGATAAAATTTGAGAGACTATGAGTATGTATAAATGTACTCATTGAGCGCAGCGAGCAAGGAATCCTGACTCAAAGAATGATATTATGGCACCCTGGTTTCCATTTGTTTCGTATGTTGAAGCTCTAAAAACTTTTGATAAAATTCCAACCAAGTACAGTTGCCTATATATATATATATATACACACACACACATATATCTATATCTATATATCTATATATCGTAATACACTCATACACACAAAACAACATACACTCGCACATGCTCCTTTTATAAGTGTATATCTTGTATTTCCATTTTTGTTAGGTGTTGAGCTCCAATAGGCCATTTTACTGTAGTTATAGATAGTGACTGGGTTCGGACATCACGATAACCCATGATGGGTTAATTAAGCCATGGTGGCTTAATCATGGGTTACTGTGTCATCTGGTGGGAGTTTTTTTTAACCCACGATGGTGTTGTGACACAGCCCAACCCCAGGCTTCTGCTCACGAACTTTTTGGCAGACTGACAACACATTCCAAACGGTGAGATTCTTTATTTGTGAAATCACATGGAATTCAAGCATAACGGTTTCATTTCTGCATACATCCACTTAAAGCTGATGAAGGCCAGATAGCTTCAGGTACAAACAGCTTAATGCGAACAGCAATCACTCAGGGGGAGACGTGTAGAGTTGCCCCTGTCCCATGTGAGCAGTCACCAGCAGCAGCACACACAGATTCATCAGGAACAAGAGCAGAGCTCAAGGAACTAGCTCCTGCACAGGGATGCATGAAGCCCGGCAAAGACTTGCACGAACCAGACTCAGCCTGCTGGAAAACACTGAGCTGATCACATAAGCAAGACATCAGGGCACGAACCTCCCTTGCTTGTAACTCTGGCTCTGAGGAAGGCTCTCTCGCAGGTCACACACACACACAATTTCAGAACAGCAACGGTCAGCCTAGGAGCTTCCCTGTGCCCGTACTTTGGCTCCATGCAGGGAAGGCTCTCTCTCAGGCCATAGAAACACGATCCAGAACAGTAATCTGCAGGTCCAAATCTATGAAAAGCCTCAGGGCACTTTTCATGGCACAGTCCTTAGAAATTCCAAGTCCAAATAGCAACAGAACATGTACAGAGTGCATCCAACATCTTCAAACAGATAAAATCCCAAACACGAGGAGTTTCATGGCAAGCGTAGAACAGATGATTCTTAGCAAAGGGCCTCCCCTTTGCTTGTTCCACTTATAGGGTGGAGGCTGGCTATTCCAAGCCACTTTGACAGACAGGACTACAGGCCTGTAATCCAAACTCATGTGCCAACAGGGCGGCACAGTTACCTGCTCTTGATGACGACACCATGTGAAAGACAGCTTGCAAGATAGCCCCCACCTTTTCCAAAACATACATTTGTTCTCAAGGAAACTCAAGGCCTCAGCTAGCAGCCATAGATAAGCACAGAACAGAGACAGACTTTCTCACAACAATTGCCAAGCTTTCAACTCACAATTCACAAGGCCAGCCTTGTGAATTGTCCATCGAACACCTGACATCCGACAGATGGCTTCTTTGACCAAAATAACCCACCCTTGGTCTGCAGAGTGGGTTATTTAATCCATCATGGGTTATTGTGATATGTGGCAGTCACCGTGGGTTATTTTGGCCGTCTACAGAGTTGTGTGGCAAGAGCGGTCAAAACAGCTGCCGCTTGGACATTAAAGTGTCCAAGCCAGCAGTGTACAGGAGGCAGGGTATGAGGTTTGGTCCCAATCCAGTAACCCTCCCTAAGGTTTTCTAGGCATCTCCCTCTTTTGGGGGCACTTGGGATTTTTGCTCCTCGGGAGTAAATGCACAAGGGTTTGATGGTGGATTAGATGCCTTCTGACAAGGAGAGGCTCTTTATGGAGTTCAGTTCCAATCTTGCAAACCCCCAAGGTTTTCTAGCCACTTCCTCCTTTCTGGGGTGCTTGGGATTTTCTCTCATTGGTGAATTATCGCATAGGGGTTTGATGGTGGGTCAGTTGCCTCCTGACTGGGGGAGGCTGTGTATGAAGTTTTGTCCCAATCCTGCAAACCTCCAATGCTTCAGAGGTGAAACAGCACCGCTGCTTGAGCAGGAGGACTGCAGCAGGACAGGGGGCAGGGAGGTGAGTCAAATTACACACAGTAGCTTATTAGCCCGCTCGTGTTGTGGGGAATCATGTGCTATTTAAAAAATAAGCTACTGTGAGTGGCTTATTAATCCATCATGGGCTATTATGACATCCGAACACAGCCTAAGATTTATACTTGATGAATTCCCTTGTGTCTTTAGTGATTTTTATTTATTATTATACATGTTCTTCTTGTTGTTGCCTTTATTTTGTTAACTTCATTTCAAAATAAAATAAAATTTCAGGACAAAAAGAGGGGGTCCATATAATGTAGATCTTTTGGTGTTGCAGCAAAGAAGATTTGGAAGCGTTTCCTGAAAGAATACTAACGTCTCAGGTTGGAATTTTAAAATTTGTTGACATTTATATATTGTTCCTGAAAACACTTAATTGTTTATACTTGGTTTTACTTATAATGCTTATATAGACCAGGGAAGAGGACAACCCCCACAATCCGTGTTCACTGAGCATTGATATAATATGTATACATACTAGGGTTGCCAACATATTAAAATTTGAGGTTAGTCTGCTCTCAGACATTTTGGTTGATTAATCACCCGCTTCTTATGCGATCAATGCATCAATTAGTGTAGTGGCTAAAGTGTTGGCCTGGGAGTCAGGAGATCCAGGTTCTAGTCCCCACTGAGCCATGGAAACCCACTGGGTGACTTTGGGCCAGTCACAGACTCTCAGCCCAGCCTACCTCACAGGGTTGTTGTGAGGATATGGAGAATGGAGAGGAGAAGGGTTATGTACACCACCTTGGGTTCCTCGACGAGGAAAAAAGCAGGATATAAATGTAATAATAAATAAATAAATAAATAATAAAGAAATTAAAATGAAATACATCTGCATGTTGGCCAAACCTTTTGGGGGACAGAGAAGGAAGTGACAGTTTCATAATCAAAAGACCAACGCAGGCAGGGCCCCGATGACGGAATCCTGGCCCCCTCCGAAAAGATGCAGCGTCCTTCCCGTTGGGGCCCCTCTCTTTGCCCCCACGTCCTGCCCTTGCTTACCAGGTTCATAGAAGTCATAGATGGTGGCACTGGATGGCTGGAGCTTTCCCACAGGCACAGTCTGTTTGGCTCTAAATACTATACATTCACGTCCTGTTTCTGGCACCTAGATACAAATAGAAGAAGAAGGACGACAACAACAACTTTACACCCTTCATTTCTTTTGCAAACTTCAAATTGACTAAATTCCAGACAATAACAAGAAAACCAAGAAAGAAAGAAAAAGAAACAAATGAAGTAGCAGCAATAGACACAAACACACACACACACACATATACTAGCTTGACACATGCAGACCATCTGCGTGCTAGTACTGTATTGTTTAGTATCATGCTTTTCTGTTTTTCCATGGGCAGCTGGAAAAGCCAAGCATGAGGCTGACCGGGAATCCATTGGATTCCCCTCCCTCCCAGGCACTCACCCCACTTGCCTGCCCGCCAACCCGCGGGACTTACCTGAGGCCTGTGCATGCGCTGTCAAGCTCCCCGATTCCCCCCTCCCAGCCACTCCCTCCCAGCTGCTACCCCTTGCTCCCAGCTGTGTTAATATATCCTGTTGCTTAGCCACACAAAGTTCTTCTCATAGCTCAGAACCTCCAGCTTCAAAAGTTCTTCTCATAGCTTGGAACCTCTAGCATGTCATAGCTCAGAACCTCTGTACTACGCATCGCCTTAGCGTTTTATATAGAGAGATATTGTTGTGAACTGCCCAGAGAGCTTCAGGTATTGGGCAGTATAGAAATGTACAGAAGATGCGTATGACACTCTCTTATACTGAGTTAGACCACTGGTCAATCTACTAATAGAAAAATAACAATGAGGTAGCAAAAATAATTATCAATTGATCCAATGTGTTTCGAGCCCTGACGTATTGTGCAAGCGCTCCTTCTTCACTCTCTCAAAACACAGGACAATACGGAGCGAGCACAATCAAATCAGAAAATGTTGTCCTTTACCATTTCCCTGATGAGGGACCAATAATTTCATTTGCTATCCCACTGTTGTTTTTCTCCTGGTGACCTATTTTGGGGGTCCTGTTTTGTTGGATTTTGCTCACTGGTCAATCTCACTAAGTGTTAGGAACCTAGGAAGCTGCCTTAGAATAAGCTGGACCCTCGGTCCATCTAGCCCAGTATTGTCGACACTGACAGGCAGCAACGGCTCTCCAGGGTTTCAGGCAGGAAATTTTCCAGCCCTACCTGGCGATGCCGGGGATTGAATTTAGGACCTTCTGTGTGCAAAGCATGTGATCCACCCATTGAGCCACGTTGTCTGCTCCAACTGGCTCTCCAAAGGCAAAGAGGATTGCCTGGCCCAGATATCTGATATTCCCAGTGGTGCCACTAGGGCAGAACTCTGCAGTCCCCCCGCTGGAGAATGACGATATCATGTAAACGACCCGCAAACTACCATGAGTGAGGAATCATGAGCACACAATAAAAACTGTGTGTAGAAAGGCTCTGAATGTTGGCATATAAAGTACATAAAACATCTAAAGCATTCTTACCCAATCTGCATTTAAAGCATCCTTCCTCAATCTGGCACCCTCTAGATTTTGGGCTGCAACTCCCATAATCCCTAGCCAGAATGATCATTGAGGATGCTGGGAGTTGTAGCCTGACACCTCTGGACGGAGACAGGATGGGGAAGGCTGCCCTCTTGCCTCTCTCCTGCTCATATCCTCCTGCAAGATCCTCTCACCGATTCCACGTAGAGCAGCAACTGTCGTCCTTGAATCTCCCAGTGGCTGATATATTGGTCAGGGACATCTCGCAGCTGCAGAGTGGGGAGAGAGAGAGAGAGAGAACAAATGAGAAGGGGACAAAACAAGCCGGTACCCCAAGAAGAAGAAACCTCTCTGGGATTGTGCGAAAATGGCCTCTCAAAGAGTTCCACCCAGAGAAATTGGAGGTACCATTTCACTGAATTTCTCCAAGCAGAGGAAGAATTCTCCAGCAGTTTCTTGGAGCTGGGGCTCACCATGACCAATGGCAGGAGAAAAGTATTTTTCTTTTTTCCCTAAAGTTTTTTTTTTGGGGGGGGGGGCCAGCTGCGCTGCAAGGGACAGCACCAGCCAGCAACTGCGTGGGCAGCTTGGCCACAAGTTTGCATCCTCCGCAATGCCCCAGATGGGCGCTTTACCCCGCAGTGGCTTCAGAGTGGTGGCAGGGCGATCTACATGACGCAGCTGCCACTCCGGAGTCATCCAGGGGCAAAATGGCAAAGCTTTGCATTTACAGATAAAAAAAACAAAAAACTGGGGCGGGGGGGGGAGGAACGGGGCAGCCAGAGGGAGGAGAGCCAGGTTCGGGCGCCTCACGTCCCCTCTATTCCTCCCCTTTCCCTGTCCCTGCGCTCAGCGTGGCGGCAACTCCGCACTCGCGCTCCTTCCCATGCAGCTGCGCAAATCCGGAAGCCCGAGGCCTCGCGGTGCCGAGGCGCTTATGTCAAGATGGGGCCCTAGCTTCATTCCGGGGCATTGTGTGTGTGTGGGGGGGGACAGTGGGGGGGGTGGCAGTTCCTAACCAAAACTTGAGAAGGTTGAGGGAAGATTTTACAAAACGGCTTTCTTTTTCTGAGAGAGCAGCCCTATGGCTCCCTAGACAGTGTCTGGGGGGAGGGAGCATAGGATATTTTGGATTCTTGGATCCAAGGCTGGAGACAGCACTCTGACCTCAGAGCCAGGGATCCGAATTCCCTGTCCCCTCCCCCTCACAGCCAGTGCAGAGTCAACCGTGCTGGCTGCCTCCGTGAGCACGAAATATGAGCTTGGAGAGGAGGGGAAAGGGATGGTTCTGTGGGTAGAGAGGGGAGGAAACCAGGGCAGGCAACTTACAAAGAATTTTCTGGCTGCCCCAGCCTCCTTCCCTCCTGCTCCATAGATGGCAAAATCACCCGTCTAGCAAAAACGCAAAGCGGGAGAAGCACAGAGATGATCATCAGCCTCTGCATTCGGAGGATGACGGGCATCTGGACAGGATTGCTCCCTAAAGGACTGAAAAGGTAAAAAAAAAATCTCACGAGACTCTCTCAGAAAAATGTCATTGGAGGGATTTCGGTTCAGCTTCAGACAGAATGCCCTTTGGCTTGTCTAAATGCCCTATTTACCCCCGTGGTGGCTACGCAGTGATGCTGTGTCGGTTATACAAGGGAGTTACCAACTCGCAGCCATCATGGGGCCTTTCCCCAAAGCTGTGCACTAAAAAAGTCACAGACGTACTGTGACTTTTCCATTTGTTGTGAGGTCACCACTGTCCTTCTGTGTGTTGGTGGTGACCTCACCTCGAGTTCACGCCAGGAGGAGGATTGCAACCACCGATTGGTTGCCGGAAACTTGAGGAGGCTGGGCAATAGGGAGGGAGCAGGCTCGGTGAGCCAGATGGCCAATGGAAAGCCCACACTCCTTCCTGCCATGAGGATTTCCCGCCCCCACCCTGCAGCTGCAATATTGCGGGGGTTTGCCAGGAAGAAGTGGCAAAGCGGTGTTGTGAAGACACCCCTCTTGCCTCAGTCCTTCCCCTGATGAGGCTGTAACCAACACATAGAATCACAGAATAGTAGAGTTGGAAGGGGCCTATAAGTCCAACCCCCTGCTCAATGCACAAATCCACCTCAAAGCATCTCTGACAGATGGTTGTTCAGTTTCCTCTTGAATGCCTCTAATGTGGGAGAGCCCACAACCTCCCTAGGTAATTGGTTCCACTGTTGTACTGCTGTAACAATTAGGAAGTTTTTCCTGATGTCCAGCCGGAATCTGGCTTCCTGTAGCTTGAGCCCATTATTCCGCATCCTACATTCTGGGATGATCAAGAAGAGATCCTGGCTCTCCTCTGTGTGGCAACTTTTTCAAGTATTTGAAGAGTGCTCTCGTGTCCCCCCTCAGTCTTCTGTTCTCCAGGCTAAACATGCCCAGTTCTTTCAGTCTTTGGCTGCCTCTACAAGAGAGGTTTAAAGCTCTTTCAAGGCGCTTTAAAAAATTTACCTCTACAAGAACGGAGCGCAAATCGGGCGTAGAGGCGTGTTATCTCTCCGATTATGCACATTATCGAATGCGCGTTAAATCGCGAGTTTTATTTTGCTCCGGACGTTAAAGCACATTTTGACTATGTGAACAAGCGCTTATGCGCATTAATTACTTGTAAAGCGCATTTTGGTCATCCGTTAATATGCTTCGCCACCTTTCGACGCCTCTCGTGCAGAGGTATTAGATGTAAATGCGCTTCAGCGATTATGCGCATAATCGCTTAACCGGGCGCAAAAGCGAATCCTTGTAGAGGGGACCTTTGTTTCCAGATCCCTGATCATCATTTAGTCTCTAAATCAAGGCTCTGTGTTACAGTGGTTGGTTGGGCAGAAGGCAACAGGGAAAAACCAAAATACCCCAAACACCTGCATATTTTCCCTTAAAGCTTTTCCTGCCAGTAACAAAGCCTGAGGAGAGGGCATTTCAACATTTTAGAGGGGGGGGACTGCACCAAAGCCAGGAAACCATTGAACTTTTGGGGGGGAAAGGGGGTGGGGCCAGGGCTCAGGGGCATGGTCATCTGGGGAACACTGGAGGGCTGGATGGAGATCCCAGGAGGGCCAGATTTGGCCCCTGGACCTCAGCTGCTACACCCCTGGTCCAAATCCACTCTAAATGCTCCAAATCCAGTATCAAGAAATGAATACTTGGATTAAATTTAACCTATAAAGCCTTACACGGCTTTGGACCACAATACCTGATGGAACGCCTCTCCCGAAATGAACCTACCCGTACACTACGATCAACATCTAAGGTCCTCGTTTGGGTACCTACTCTGAGGGAAGTTTGGAGAACGGCAACAAGGGAGAGGGCCTTCTCTGTGGTGGCCTCCCAATTATGGACTGATCTCCCCGATGAGGCCCGCCTGGCGCCAAATGCTTCTCCCAGGCATTTAACGGCATATGTTGCGTTTTTTCATTGACCCCCTGATTTATCTTTAGGCCTGGCTGAGAGTTCAAAGTTGTTTTTAAATGTATATTGTCTTTGTATGTTGTCTGTTTTTATGCTTTCATGGTTTTAAATTTTGTATATCGATTTTTAATGTTTAATGTTTTAATTTTTGTAAACTGCCAAGAGCTTCAGCTATGGGGCAGCAAAGAAATGTAATGAATAACAATAATAATAATAATAATGATAATAATAATAATAATAATAATAATAATAATAATAGTCTTCAATTTGTGGATTTAAATCCAGCTTTTCGATCTGAGCAAGGAGTCTAAGGGTGAAACGACACATTGCATCCTTAGACACAATACCTGACAGAGTGTCTCTCCCCGCTTGAATGCACCTGTACACTCCACTCAACACCTAAGGTCCTCCTCCGGGTGCCTACTCTGAGGGAGGCTTGGACGGCGGCAACAAGGGAGAGGGCCTTCTCTGTGGTGTCTCCCTAATTATGGAACAATCTCCCCGATGAGACCACCTGGCGCCAACATTGCTATCTTTTCAGTGCCAAGTTTTTCCCCAGGCATTTAGCAGCATGTGATGAGTTTTTAATCTATCCTGGATTTGCTTTTGTGGTTTGGCTGATTGCACAAAGTCGTTTTTAGATGTATGTAGTCTCTGTGTATACTGCCCATTGTATGGGGGGGTTATATATATTTTTAAATTTTGCACATTGTTTTTAATGTTTTAATCTCCCAGGGAGCTTTGGCTATCGGGAGGGGGGGGGGAAGTCATAGAAATGTAATAAATAAAAGTTAAAATAATAATTACAGTGCAGCAGCATGTGAATTCCAACACAGCCCCGACAGCCTCTTTGCCCTTTGCAAAGAGGAGGAGCAGATTTACACTGGAGAAAGGATGGGAGAGATGGGAAATGTAGTCCAAAACATCTGGGCTGTTGATCCCCGACCTAGACCCCCGACGCATTTAACGAAATCTCTACTCGTTTAGCCCTAAGACAAACGGGGAAAGGGAATTTCCAAGTCGGAGGGTAGGATGTCAGTGAGACGAGCTTGAGCCCCGGCGCTTATCATTTTAGAAGATCTCAGCAGAGTCCCTCCACCCTCTCCTCGCCAACAGTCACCTGGCTAAGGTCATCCTCGTCAGGTTGGAAGCCACTCAGTAGGGTGATGTCAACGATAACCATGCCTGAGATGTGCGCCCCTGGCTGTCTCCTGTAGGCCGAAGAAAAAAGAAAGATGTGAAAGAGAGAGGTGAGGGGGAAGGGTAGTGTAGCGGTTAGAGCAGGGGGCTGGGAACTCGTGGCCCTCCAAATCTTGCTGGACTACAATTCACATTATGCCATGCTGGCTGGGACGCACAGGAGCTGGGAGTCCGACAACATCTGGAGTGCCACAGGATGCCCAAGGAAGTCCCACCCATGCAATGAAATCAAGCAGGAAGCTCAGCCTGCCCGCAAAGGCCCATCGAATGTCAGAACCAGATTTTAGCTCCCCTCTCACTCACCAGAAGCAGACGTTGTAGGAGACATCCCGTTTCGGCTGTCCAGGGTCTTTGGCTTCCCTCCGGCGGCGTTGCCGGGCATCAAACAAGCCGATGGGCGATAACGGCTGGTCAGCGGGCTGTGCCGGTGGTCCAGACTCACCCTCGTTTTCATCCTCATAGTAGTAATCATACGCATCAACTATTGAGGGGAGAGAAGATGAAAGAAAATGGCAGGGACTTCTGCAGCAGAACAGAGCGATGAATCTATTTAATCAGGTTCCGGCTTTGTTGGGGGCAACGTGGGGCTGGGCAGAGAGGCTGGAGGAGATTGTGTTCAATTAAATTAGGGGTGGGCAATATGCGATCCACGGGCCCCCTGTGGCCCCCGCTGCACCACCAAATTTGGCAGCAGTAATGGTTTGGGGTTGTTTGTTGTTTTGTAATAAAAAATATGGATGTAGTGCTACAGGCAGGGCTACTGTATCTTTCCCAGCCCTGGGAAAAAGACAGGATGTAAATAATAATAATAATAATAATAATAATAATAATAATAATAATAATATCTTTAACAGTTGTATAGAAAAAGGAATTTCAGCAATCGTCATTTGTATGCATGCAAAACCTGGAGAAATTCCCTCTTCAGCACAACAGTTAACCTGCAGGAGCTATACCAGAGTGACCAGGTACAAAAGAGGTCTGAGCTCTTGCTGCTTTAACTGTTGTGACGAACAGGGAATTTCACCAGGTCCTGCATGCATACAAATGACACCTGCTGAAATTCCCTTTTCTATACAACTGTTAAAGACACAGGAGCACTGTCCAACTTTTCATATGGTCACGGAACTTCTCTCACGGCATGCTCTGTCAGACAAGCAGGTGTGTGGAGGAGATCTTTGTTGATTCTCCCTTTCCTCCAGAGGGTTGGCAGACTTTCCAGAACTTTCCGGGGGGCACAGAGGACGGGGTATTGGAGAAAATGGCCTCCCTTGCCTTCCGCCAGAGTTTCAAAGAAGTGTCCACTCCCCAGCCCTGACTTACATTCACGTTGAATGGAACCGCTCACTGTCACCTCCAGCCCAAGGGTTTGGCATGAGGTGTTCTGCATAGCCAGGACATGAAATTGCTTCAGGACCTGCAGGAAGCAGAAAACAAAGACAAGAGATCTCCTTAGTGGTGCACTTAGATCAGGGCTAGGCAACCGTTTTGGCCGGTGGGCACCTTTGGCAATTTCATCAACTGTCTTGGGCACCACCACAAAATGGCTGCCATGGAACCCTGTCCAAAGACTGAGCACAAGGCAGAAGTAGGTTCAGAGGTCAAACAAACAACGCAACTCTTTTGAGCCCAAAGTTTTCTGCACCGACAGCTGCCAAATCCTACGCTGCAATATCTTCATCAGTAACTTGGGGATATTAATTAGGGGTGTGCATCGGATCGGATCCGATCCACGATCCGAATCCGATCCGACCCAAAATCGGGAAAATCCGATCCGATCCGATCCGATCCGGACAACCTCCGATCCGATCCGATCCGATCCGATGAGGTCCGATCCGGATCGGACGCCATTTTGAATGCTTTTTCCCATAGCCAAGTATTGTTTTACAAAAACGCCTATAACTTTTTCATTTTTAAAGATAGAAGGATGAAACTTGGGCACATTGTAGACTGGTTAGGGGTAGTTATCTGTGAGAAATTTCAGAAAGATTGGTGCATGCATTTTGTGGCAATTAATTTTTTAATAAATACCCAGGAATGCCTATAACTTTGTCATTTTTAAAGTTACACACATGAAACTTTGCCACATTGTAGGGGGTACCTTGGGACCTATGTGTGTGAAATTTCAGAAACGTAGGTGCTTGTCTTGTGTGGCAATTAATTTTTAGAAAAATGGGTAGTAGTGGGGTAAATACAGTTACGCCTCCCATTTTTTTATTTTTGAAGATACAAACAGGAAACTTGGGCACATTACAGGTACCACTTGCCTTGATATGTGTGTGAAATTTCAGAAACATTGGAGCTTTCCTTGTGTGGCAATTAATTTTTGAAACAATGAGGAAAGAAACACCTATAACTTTGTCATTTTTAAAGTTACACACATGAAACTTTGCCACATTGTAGGTGGTACCTTGGGACCCATGTGTGTGAAATTTCGGAAACGTAGGTGCTTGCCTTGTGTGGCAATTAATTTTTTAATAAATACCCAGGAATGCCTATAACTTTGTCATTTTTAAAGTTACACACATGAAACTTTGCCACATTGTAGGCGGTACCTTGGGACCTATGTGTGTAAAATTTCGGAAACGTAGGTGCTTGCCTTGTGTGGCAATTAATTTTAGAAAAATGGGTAGTGGTGGGGTAAATACAGTTACGCCTCCCACTTTTTTATTTTTGAAGATACAAACAGGAAACATGGGCACATTACAGGTACCACTTGGCTTGATATGTGTGTAAAATTTCAGACAGCTGGGTCCAGGCATGTGGTGGCAAGGTATTTTTGAAACAATGAGGAAAGAAACGCCTATAACTTTTTTATTTTAAAAGTTAGAAGTCTGAACATTACTCACTTTGTAGATGGGTTAGGGGTAGATATGTGTCAGAAATTTCAGAATTATAGGTCCAGGCATTTGATGGCTATGGAATTTTTAAATTACATGTTTCAAAAAAATTTCTACAGAGGCCAGGTCTTCCCCTCCCGCTTCCCGCGAAGAAAAGGAAACACTCTCTCGTCTCGATCCCTTTGATCCTTGCTAGTAGTATCCATTACAGGGCTCGTGTTTCCTTTCCTACTTTCACTTTTCAAGCAGAACGGCTGAGCCTAGCTGAGTTTTGCAGCCATGCGTGCAAGGAAGGATCACTCTGGTCTCGATCCCTTTGATCCTTGGTAGTATCCATTACAGGGCTCGTGTCTGCTTGAGTACAAAGTGAAAAGTGAAAGTAGGAAAGGAAACACGAGCCCTGTAATGGATACTACTAGCAAGGATCAAAGGGATCGAGACGAGAGAGTGTTTCCTTTTCTTCGCGGGAAGCGGGAGGGGAAGACCTGGCCTCTGTAGAAATTTTTTTGAAACATGTAATTTAAAAATTCCATAGCCATCAAATGCCTGGACCTATAATTCTGAAATTTCTGACACATATCTACCCCTAACCCATCTACAAAGTGAGTAATGTTCAGACTTCTAACTTTTAAAATAAAAAAGTTATAGGCGTTTCTTTCCTCATTGTTTCAAAAATACCTTGCCACCACATGCCTGGACCCAGCTGTCTGAAATTTTACACACATATCAAGCCAAGTGGTACCTGTAATGTGCCCATGTTTCCTGTTTGTATCTTCAAAAATAAAAAAGTGGGAGGCGTAACTGTATTTACCCCACCACTACCCATTTTTCTAAAATTAATTGCCACACAAGGCAAGCACCTACGTTTCCGAAATTTTACACACATAGGTCCCAAGGTACCGCCTACAATGTGGCAAAGTTTCATGTGTGTAACTTTAAAAATGACAAAGTTATAGGCATTCCTGGGTATTTATTAAAAAATTAATTGCCACACAAGGCAAGCACCTACGTTTCCGAAATTTCACACACATGGGTCCCAAGGTACCACCTACAATGTGGCAAAGTTTCATGTGTGTAACTTTAAAAATGACAAAGTTATAGGTGTTTCTTTCCTCATTGTTTCAAAAATTAATTGCCACACAAGGAAAGCTCCAATGTTTCTGAAATTTCACACACATATCAAGGCAAGTGGTACCTGTAATGTGCCCAAGTTTCCTGTTTGTATCTTCAAAAATAAAAAAATGGGAGGCGTAACTGTATTTACCCCACTACTACCCATTTTTCTAAAAATTAATTGCCACACAAGACAAGCACCTACGTTTCTGAAATTTCACACACATAGGTCCCAAGGTACCCCCTACAATGTGGCAAAGTTTCATGTGTGTAACTTTAAAAATGACAAAGTTATAGGCATTCCTGGGTATTTATTAAAAAATTAATTGCCACAAAATGCATGCACCAATCTTTCTGAAATTTCTCACAGATAACTACCCCTAACCAGTCTACAATGTGCCCAAGTTTCATCCTTCTATCTTTAAAAATGAAAAAGTTATAGGCGTTTTTGTAAAACAATACTTGGCTATGGGAAAAAGCATTCAAAATGGCGTCCGATCCGGATCGGACATCTGGTCCGATCCGATCCGACCAGCCTCCGATCCGATCCGATCCGATCCGACCCCCCAGGTCCGATTCCGATCCGCTATCCGATCCGATCCGGGGGGTCAGTGCACATCCCTAATATTAATGAAGCAAGTCAGGAAGCTTGCAAATGGATGCAGGAATTGGAGGGTAAAGGCAGAGGAGGGAGAGCAAGAAATTAGCCAATCTGTTATGACGGCTGTGTATTGCCTCCAGGATCAGAGGCTATATGCCTCTGCATGCCAGTTGCAGGGAAACTCAAGCGGGAGGGGGCTGTTGCACTCATGTCCTGCTTGTGGGTTTCCCGCAGGCAGCTCATTGGCCACTGTGGGGACAGAATGCTGGACTAGATGGGCCCTTGGTATGATACAGTGCAACTCCTAAGAAGTTATTATGGCGTAACAATGGATACGGTCTTGAACTTGGACTGGCATGACCTGGGGGCTGTCTATACGCGGGGAAAGCCCCACGGTGGCTATAGATCTGTGCCCCGTTGGTTAGACGACGCAAGGACGGCTTCATAGCCACCATGGGGCTTCCCCACAATGCTCCGTTTTGAAAAAGTCGGGGGATTTACCCGGACTTTTTCAAATGGAGCAACGTCAACATGGCACTTTTGCCATGTCATGTTGCTCCACGGCCAATCAGGGGTCAACCTGGGGGCAGAGCCTGGTGGATTGGTCACCTTCCAACCAGAAGAGGGTGTGGGTGGCTCTGGGACCCGGATGGCCATCCAGAAACCCCACACTTCCTATTTATTTATTTATTTATTTATTTATTTATTTATTTATTATTGCATTTACATCCTGCCTTTTTTCCTCCAAGGAACCCAAGCCATGGTACATAATCTTCCTCCTCTCCATTTTATCCTCACAACAACAACCCTATGAGGTAGGTTGGGCTGAGAGTCTGGAACTGGCCCAAAGTCAGCCAGTGGGTTTTCCATGGCCGAGTGGGGACTAGAACCCAGATCTCCCGACTCCCAGTCCAACACTTTTGCCACTATATCACACTAGCGTCAGCATTGCCCAACACTGCCCCAGGAGAGAGAAAGCTCAGGGTTGAAAAGGGAGGCGGTGCCAACCCGGCGCCATGGGAACAGCCCCCTGGGTTCAGATCCCTGCTCAGCCACAAAGCCTGCTGAATGAGCTTGGCACAGCCACTATGTCTCAGCCAAGCCTCCCTTACGGGGTTATTATGAGAATAAAAGTGGGGCCAACGCAATATGCCACCCTGAGCTCATGCAAATAATCGAGAGAGAGAAAGAGAGAGAGAGAGAGAGAGAGAGAGAGAGAGAAGCAACGGCTTTTAATTTTAAAAAAATTGTCTGAAGATACTCACAGTCAAAGTCCCTTTTCCTCTCCCTTGCACTTTTACACCGATGTCACTTCCCACAGGAAACTGAAAAAGAGTCGGGGGGAGGGGGGAGGGAATAACAGGATGGGAGTGAGGGACCAATCCAAATAATACAATAATATCAATATGGAAGCCTAGATGGCTGGTTTGGGAGGCAAAGAAAGAAATGAAAGGGTCCATGGGACACCCTCTGAGCCATACTTACACCATTGACAACCAGGGCCCTGTCTCTTATTTCCCAGGGCCCCTGTCTCTTATTTCCCAGGGCCCCTGTCTCTTATTTCCCAGGGCCCCTGTCTCTTATTTCCCAGGGCCCCTGTCTCTTATTTCCCAGGGCCCCTGTCTCTTATTTCCCAGGGTCCTCAGTGTCCATTGGTGCCAATAGAAGGACTTTTTCTCAGCTTCGTTGCCATGCAGTGGAGGCTGAGGGCTCAGATTTTGGTTGGGTTGTGAAGCCATTCTGAGTTTCAGTCAGAGCCAACCAGAACTCAAAAGGAGCTCTCCAAGGTGCTGAATCCTAACCCCAACATAGGTTCAGCACCTTGGATAGCTCCCATAGAGTTCTAGCCGGCTCTGACTGAAACCCAGAATGGATTCACCCCCTCCAAAATCAAAGCCACCACCTCATTGTTGCCATGCACAGGGCAATTTTCAATAATTAATAATAATAATAATAATAATAATAATAATATTTATTACCCGCCTCTCCCTCCGGATCGAGGCGGGGAGCAACATTGAATACAAAAATACTATAAAATACATAAAATTGATTAAAAACATATGAAACTAATACATTATTAAAATAACAGTCAGACATCTTAAAATTCGACTGAGTAGGCTTGCTGGAAGATCTTCTCCGGCAGGCCGTTCCACAGTCTGGGAGCAGCAGAAGAGAAGGTCCTCTGGGTAACACTTGTCAGCCTAGTTCTGGCTGATTGGAGTAAGTTCTTCCCAGAGGACCTGAGTGTGCGGGGCAGATTGTATGGGAGAAGGCAATCCTCCAGGTAACCTGGACCCAAACCATGTGGGGCTTTAAAAGTAATAACCAACACTTTGTACTTTGCCTGGAAGCTAATTGGCAGCCAGTGAAGTGATCTTAAAGTTGGTGGATCGCAGCTGGAGTAGGAAGGGTTAACCTCCTACTCCTCACATGCTGCAATGCTCCTCCCCCAAATCCCCCATGCATGACAATGAAGCTTAAAAAAAACAATGGGAGGTGTTTTTTTAAGCTTCATTGCCAAGCCTGGGTATGTGGTTAATCCTCCCACCCCCCAGCTATTAAACTTAGAGCTCCATCACACCAGCGATTTAGTGCACTCTTGCCATGCCTGGTGTGCGGATTTGCAGCTCGGTACTCATAGGGTGACCAGATAGCCCGGGGTTTCCCAGTCCTAACTGGGAAACCTGGGGCGATCCGGGCCAACCGGGGGGCGGCGGGGGCAAACCGGGGTGGCGGGGGGTCACGCGGCGGTGGCACCGAGCGACGAGCGGCAGTAGACCCGGCAGCGGTGGCAGCGGAGGAGCCCGGGAAGCGGCCGCCCCAGCAGGTAAGTGCCCTCCCTCGCGCCTCGCGCTCCTTACCTGCAGGGGCGTCCGCTTCCCTCCGGTGCTTGAATCTACTGAGAAACAGGCTTCTCAGCCTGTCCCTCAGTAGCGCGCCGGGTGATGACGTCATCACCTGGCGCGCTACTGAGAGACAGGCCGCGAAGCCTGTTTCTCAGTAGATTCAAGCACCGGAGGGAAGCGGATGCCCCTGCAGGTAAGAAGCGCGGGGTGGGAGGCGCGGGGCGCGGAGCACTTACCTGCTGGGGCGGCCGGGTCCGCCGTCGCCGGGTCCTCCACTGCCGCCATGTCCCGGGCTCATGAGGCCAGAGGCCGCGCGGAAGAAACGGGGGAGGGCCAATTACATCACTTCCAGATCCGGCCCTCCCCCGTCTCTTCCGCGCGGCCGCTGGCCTTACAAGCCCAGCGGTGGGGGACCCGGCGGAGGAGGAGGAAGACCCAGCGGCAGCGGGGGACCTGGGGGCGGTGGCGGCGGAAGAGAACCTGGTAGGTCCGGGCTGATGTTTTTTGGGGGTGGGTGGCTTGGTGGGGGGGGTTGTTTTGGGTGGGGGGGTGGCTTGGGGGGGTTGTTTTGGGTGGGGGTGGTGGCTTGGTGGGGGGGTTGTTTTGGGGGGGTGGGGTGGCTTGGGGGGGTTGTTTTGGGTGGGGGGGGTGGCTTGTTGGGGGGGGTTGTTTTGGGTGGCGGGGGGGGACCGGGATTTTGGGTTCCAAAATCTGGTCACCCTAGGTACTCACATGACGCCGTGTTTATCCTGCTGACACTCCGCCTCTTCCCCAGTCTTTCCTAGAACGCTAAAAGTCTGGATTATTTTCCCTAAGCCATTCAATGCGCCCAAAGCCTCCGTGTAGTTTTAAAGGAACTGGGGACTTGAATGGATTGCATCAGGTCCTGGCAGGGAAAAGCGATCTCTCCCAGCAGCAGGCTCCAAAGCTCAATATAAAACCCAAACCTTGCATCTCAGGCTCAAAAGCCTTTTAAAAAATCATACAAAACGCCTGAATCTCTGCAGTGACAGGATTGTACTCCCTTGATGCCTCCAAAGAGCCAAACTAAAGGGTCGTTCCATTTTTGCCTGGCAGAAAGGCAGTCTGGTTGAAGTACTAATCTGCCAGGACCTGTCTGGAAGGAGAATGAGAAGAGGAGGGGTAGAGTAGAGTGGAAGAGCAAACGAGTGAAGGAGCGAAAGAGCAGAGTATTCAGGTGAAAAGGATCATAAGCTTGACACGCTTTGCATCAGAGGTAAAAAAATGTGGAGGCAAGGCAGGGGGGAAATTAGGCATGATGAGGCTCTTAGAAAGAAAAAGCTTCCATTAGTGCCAATGGAAAGAGTGTTCCTGAACCTTACGAAATAACGACATGGTCAATAGTCATGGATGATGGGAGTTGTAGTCCAAAACCTCTGGAAGACACCAGGTTGGGAAAGGCTGCCCACATGTTTATTAATGAACGACAGTATCCCAATCAACTCAAGTTTCTTTTTCTTCTTCTTCTTTTTTTTAAAAAAAGCCAAGTTTCTAGTCTTTATGGTCAAGGCTCTGGGTAAACTATATTAGAACAATGAAGGGAGCACGGAATCTAAATCCTTCAGGGAAACAGGATTCTGCCCCAGAAAAAGACAGAATTCTACCTCCTGAAGGAACTTGCTGTCAAGGAACAATTAATCACTAATTAAACACACCAAGCAGGAAAGCAGAAAAACGGGCCGAACTTACAAGCAGGAAGCTTGTCAATGAATATTAGAAAGGCTGGCCAGAGCTTACTTGAGAGTAGGCATCGCTGAAAGATCTTGGCCATGAGAAGGGCCTGGCTGGACAATATTGTGCTCTATTAAGCCCCTGTGCACAACCTCCGTTTTACACACACAACCTTGATGAGGAGATAGGCAACCCGGTGTGACCCTCCCTGCGATGGCTTGGACTACAGGTCCCATAAGTCCTTATCAGTGGCCATGCTGGCTGGGGCTGATGGGAGTCGTGGTTCCAAATATCTGGGGGGAACCAAGTAGCCCCAAAAAGGTGGGAGGGGAAGCCACCCAGCCAGTCAGCAACATGCAATGGGCGAAAGCAGAGCCAAGGCTAGGAGAGGGCGACGCAGACTCATGTACCTGCAACTCCTTCTGGACCGGATCATTAGACCTCCCAAAGGAAAGGAACAAGGGCAGATTTTTCCCGGGGATGGTGAGGGTCACCTCCAGTTCGTTCCCTTCTTCTTTGAAGGTGTTGGTCCAATAATGAGACAGGGCTTCCAGCGCCACCACTGTGTCCTGAAAACAGAGGCCGGCAGACAAATCAGGAGTTTAGCCAGCTCCAAGGTTTTGAGGGTGGGTGGGGGCCCAGAGAGCATTTGCCTACCCCCTGCAATGAGAGAGAGGCTCAGACAACACCTCAGTTCAGTGTGAAAACTCCACTCAACGGCTGAGTTTGTAGGGGGGCACTCCCCACACAACATGTCCTAACTCCATCGTTGCATAATTGTGGACTACTGTGGAGTTGAGTAAAAGTCAACACGGCATTTGATTGACAGTTCCTCCGCCCTCTGTCCTCCCTCGGTCCTCCTGATGGTATCCCATCAGCCATTGCTGCAAAAAAAACTAGTCCCAGCAGATCTCCTAGAGTGGCACCACTCCTTTGCTGCTCTTGCCAGAGAACTCTGTGCCCAGTGGGAAAAGTCAACTCTACTCAACAGAAAACTCCACAGTGCCTGTCACACAACACGCAACACGAAGGTTGTGCAAGGAACTCTCTCCTCTGCACAGCGTGGACGTTGTGCGTGGAGTGTTTTCCCAAAAAACTCCACCATTGCATGGAGTTTTCCTGCCAAACAACACATTTCTCAACAGCAGTGTAAAAACTCCACCGTGGGGTTCTAAAACCACCGTTGAGAAACATGTGGTCTGAACTGAGCCAGAAAGAGAGTACTGGGAATTTTGCAACCTCGTCTGCAAGTTACAGGAAGGCAGGCAGTGTTGCAGTTAGTTCATGGTTATTTAGGGCATAGCTAACCCTTAGGATCTCGATAGCCTACAATGTAGTTTCCTTTTCCTCCCCTCCTGCTCTCTGACTTCCTCCATTGCTGGAAGCCGTGGTGTTTGCTCTCTTGCTCCTGCTGGTGTTGTGGAGCACAAAGAAATGGTCTGAGCAAACTGTGTTTCAAACTATATGCCGTACCTGGATTTTTCGGCAAAAGACTTGTGGTCCCCCCTTTTTTTTAGCCATGTGTGCACGCGTGTAGCTCATTCTGTTCTTCCTTTTGTTTATTCTTTTTGCTAAACTGCCTTTCTAACAGGAGGCATCAATTACCAAATCATTCCCATCAGAGAGGAAGGGAACTGAAGGCGCAACCCAAGCGGTGCAGAGGTGCAAACGCTAATCACCCTGCTCAACTGTTGTCCTCTGCACAGGCGTTGCGTCTGACCTGCCCCCTTTCCCTTTCTCTCCTCTTCTTCTCCCCCCACCAGCATGTCCCCACTACTGCTCCGTAGCCTTCCACGAGTGGGTCAGTGGGCCCCAGGCCAGCACAAAGACACTTAGTAAGGCGGTTACGTGTCCTCTTTTATGAAGACAGTCCTCTATTATACTGTCCTGTCAGGACAGTCTTTCAAATATTTATTTGTTATTATTATTTACTTTATTTATTACATTTATTTCTCACCTTTTCTCCTCCAAGGAACCCAAGGCGGCGTTCATAATCCTCCTCCTCCTTTCCATGTTTATCCTCACAACAACCACCCTGTGAGGTAGGTTGGGCTGAGAGTCTGTGACTGGCCCAAAGTCACCCAGCAAGCTTCCATGGCCGAGTGGGGACTAGAACTTGGATCTCCCAACTCCCAGTCCAATACTCTAGCCCACTGCACCACATAGTCTCTCAATAGAGGATATCTTAAAATAGAGAATTATATTCTAACAGCCCTGTATTTGAAGGCATCCTCTGTTTGAAGGGCTCTCCGGTCTAAAGACTGTTTACAGATCAAGAATCACTGGATGGAGCCTTGGACTTAGAATCATAGAATCATAGAAGAGTAGAGTTGGAAGGGGCCTATAAGGCCATCATGTCCAACCCCCTGCTCAATGCAGGAATCCATCTTAAGGCATCCCTGACAGATGGTTGTCCAGCTGCCTCTTGAAGGCCTCTAGGGTGGGAGAGCCCACCACCTCCCTAGGTCATTGGTTCCATTGTCATATTGCTCTAACAGTGAGCACCTGAACAGCAGACAGCTCACCTGGTCACAGTCTTCCCCACAAGGTAATTTTGACCCTTTTGGTGCTCTGTAGCCATAGCAGATGTCATTTTAAAAATGAATTGGTGCTGCAGAGAGGAGGTGGGTTGCTGCCCACAAGGACTTCTGTCTGGGGGTGGGATGCCCCCCCCCGACCATCCCAAAGTTGCCCACACCTATGTTGTAAACAAAGCAAACTGTGCAGCCTCACACAGCTGCCCATAAAAACACCAAACACATCCTAGAGCTCCATCAGACAAGCGTTTTATTGCACGCTCATTACTGGGCACTCACAGATTTCCGCGGGTCCCTCTCACAACATTGTCTGCCTCCCGCGCCCCTCCTGCCCCTTCTAGCCTTCTTCACGCCACAAAAAAACACCCCAGTAAGTCCGACTTATTTTCAAAGATGGAAGTTGCCGCTATCGCCTGCTCTGTGCAGGAGAAGCAGCGCAATCAAAACAGCCCACTGAATGGGCCACCTGCACGTTGTTTACTTCCTCTTTCAAAAGAGGAGTCAATGAGGGGCAAATGCGCGAGTGGAGAAGCGACGGCAAGGAAATACGATTTTCCCCTGTGTGGTGACACTCCTAGTTTCTGCCAGTAGCCTGGACTCAGATCTCGCCCCAATACCCCTTTTCTGAAGGAAGGCATTGTGGCTTCATCAGACGGTACCTGGGTGGATTTGAAGCCTCCGCCGTAGTTCCTCTGCTCCGTCAGCCACCGGGAGACCTTGCCGGCTGTCGTGATGTCGTTTTGCTTCACCAAGTGCAGGAGCCCGTAAGCTGTGGCCTCCACCGAAATGGCTGAAGCCGAAGGCACCCGCTTAGGTTTCTTTTCTTCCCGCGTTCGGTCCTGCTCCTCCACAGCCCAGAACATCACCGTTTTGTCTGGAGGCACGAGTGCGAGAGAAAAGAACTACTTGGCCAACACAGATGTGACAGGGGAGATCTGTAGCCTATCCTGCGTGCTTTAAAAAAAAAACTCTATAGCAGCTATGGTGGCATCCAATTCAGGTCAGGGGCACAGCAGCAGAGGGGTCAACCCTTCTTTCTGCAGCATTTCCCCCCATCCTCAATGCCCCTCCCAAAGTGGCTATTTATCCTGAGAAGAAAAAGATACAGGTTTGTCCTATGCAAGGTTTCACAGGGATGCTTGGAACCCTCGAATGGGGAAAGTCTGCAGCGTGGAAACAGCAGACAGGGGGAAAGGGTGATGTGCCCACCTTCTCTGCTCCAATTGTCCCCTCCCCCTCCCATTCTCTGCTCCAATTGTCCCCTCCCCAAAATGGATTTCCCAGTCTATAAAGGGCCATTGGGCTACCATGAAATGTACTTGTGTGTGTAATGCACACACAAGGCACCTCCAGCTCGTGAACTGTATTCTGCCCATGGAAGCTTTCTCCTCTGGCCCGCTGGTTTCGTTCCAGGTTCCACCCCCTCTCCCCAGGCAGGGGAAAACTCTCACCTTTGGAGATCAGTGCACTGGACAGAAAGGCTGAAAGATAAAGGTCGGAGACCTTCCATCCTGCAGCTGAACTGCACCCCTTCCCTAGCTGATCTGCATCGATCAGCTGAGGGGTCAGGCTGGGAAGGTGGTGTGCGAGTATGTATGTATGCATTGTGTGTGAATTGTATGGATGGAATGTGTGAGTATAAGAATGGGGTGGGGGGGTGTATCTGTGTGAATGGTGAGTGAGAGTGTGGGGTGGCCACAGCCACTGCTGGCATGCTGCCCTGGGAGTTTTCAGACCAAAACCAGCTTCCCACCTCTGGTATAATATGTAGTTTGGCCTTCCTTCCGCTTCAAGTCCCCACAAAAGGGATTCACATATTAAGCCCTGCCCTTGGGTGGGCAGAGTAAAGGAATGGAAATTTTAAACAGAGCTTAATTGGGACAAAGTGCCCGTACTTTGATCCTGTGAGGCCAGGGCCCTCAGGCGACTATCAATAGCAGCGATGGCCGACCGGTTGTCAGAAGCCAGCGAGAGGGCGTAGCTGGTGATGGCGATGGGGTACGGGCCCAGGGACGGGTCGTTCAGTTTGCTGGCAAGGAAGGCCGTAGCCCGAGCCAGGCTGTTTTTCTGCGAGAGGAAGAGACGGAATCAGAGCCGGTTAAGGGAGACCTCCGAGCCACCCCTTACAGCTCCCTGCTGTTCACTGTCACCCACAAGGCTTCCCCTCTTTGTTCCCGTTGTGCCTTTCTGTGAAGAGGGTGATCTAAACCCAAAAAGGAAAGGAAGAAAGGATGCGTAGAGGGAGGACGGAGGCTGCTGACATTTGCTTTAGGTTAGCCAAGCAAAAACTGAACGACTGCAGGGATGCTGTAGCTGTGTCCTGCACGGAAGAGCTTGCATCTCCAGGCATCTTTCTCTATGCCACAGTGACTGGGTGTATGTGTGTGAAAGAGAGAGAGAGAGAGAGAGAGAGAGAGAGGAACCCTACAGGTCATGAGCCAGAATAAGAGAGAAAAATAATTGGGGGATGGGGATGGGTTGGCTGGTGGAGGGTAGGGTGACCCTATGGAAAGGAGTAGAGGGCTCCTGTATCTTTAACAGTTGTATAGAAAACGGAATTTCAGCAGGTGTCATTTGTATGCATGCTGCACCTGGTGAAATTCCCTTATCACCACAGGTAAAGCTGCAGGAGCCCTGCCTTCTTTTGTATCTGGTCACTCTAGTATAACTCCTGCAGCTTTAACTGTTGTGATGAAGAGGGGATTTCGCCAGGTGCCACATGCATACAAACGACACCTGCTGAAATTCCCTTTTCTAGACAACTGTTAAAGATACAGGAGCCCTGTCCTCTTTTCCATAGGGTCACCCTAGCGGAGGGGAGAGAGATGAAAAGAGTTTGCTTTCTGTGAAATATGTTTCTGTTGGTGCTGAAAACTGTGGGTTGTTTAATGTATTGGAGCTCAGCTCCCCACCCCCACCCTCTGCCTTGTGCTCAAGTCTTCTGGGCAGGTTAATTGTCCTTTGCTACACCTCCCGTAGCAGCCATTTTGTGGTGGTGCCCAGGATAGATTCTCCAATTGCCAAACATGGCCTCCGGCTCAAAAAACTTGCCTACATCTGCACTAGGTCCCTTCCAACTCAATGATTTAATGGTTCTAGGGCTCAGAGGAAGGACCTTCTGTTCTTTATAGATCCAAGTTCCTTAGCTCCCGCCCAGGGTTGCTATTGTCTGCACATTTCACATGGGTGGGATGAGGGATATTCACCTGCCGACTGGGTTTTAAACCAGGGACTTCTGGGTCTGGCCATTATACTACTTCAAATCTCATGTTGTTAAAACACATACACACAGAGGCTTATGTGTGCTTTACTATAACCTTCCTCAGCCTGGTGCCCTCTAGATGGTTTGGACAACAACTCCCATCATCCCTGGCCCTTGGCCAGGTTGGCTGGGGCTGATGGGAGTTAAGAGTCCAAACATCTGGAGGGAATCAGGTTGGGGAAGTCTGTTTTGACGTCTTAAAACAGTTTGCTTCTTGGACCACTCATAAGGGCTAGTAACTTGTCTCTGTGTTTTAAAAGGGAAAAGTGGAAACTCTCATCATGCTGGGTTCCATGCCCCATCTATAGATGTCTCCTCTTGTGAAGGACGGTCACTGAATGTCAAAGGTTGGCTCAAGCCCCCTTCCTTCGCTTCATACCAGTTGACTCAGCTGTTCCTGCATCTCCTGCTCTTTCTCTGGATCCGTCTCCTTTTCTTTATACGCAGCCAAGGCCTCTTTGAGCGCAATGGTGATGAAAGACGTGAGCGAGATTCCCTCATGCAGGCCGCCGACACCACCCTAAGGAAGGGAAAACAAGGGAAAACAAGGAAAACTCATGGCAGGAACCTGGCCATGACAATGAATTTGGGGGGTTGGTGGCCGTGCACCCCAGAAAGGTGTGGGGTGTCAATACGGGATTGAGGATGTGCCAGCATGGTTGCATAAGAACTTGCCTGCATCTCCCGGTGATAGACAGGGGATGGGTCTTTGAAGGAGCCGTCAGACTGTTGCCATTTCAGCAGCCACTTTACCGTCTCGCGGATCTTAGCATCTTCCACATCCTGGTACTCACGGCTCAGAGTTACAACTTTCACCACAAAAGCTGTCAGCCTAGAGAACGGAAAGAGTGGAAAGTACATCAGTGGATGGGTCAGTGAACGCAGGTGGCTTTGAGGTCAGTGGGCCGGTGAATCCGCTCCGGGTTTCAGTCAGAACCAGTCAGAATTGTAAAAGAGGTACACAAGCGGAAGTGCCTTGGATAGCTCCTTTTGAGTTCTGAGTGGTTCTGACTGAAACCTGGAGTGGATTCACCGCCCCACTGACCTCGGAGCCACTGGGCTGGTGCTTGGACAGGGTGTGCGTCAAAGGCAATGTTCCCCAACCTTGCACCCTCCCAATGTGTTAGACTACAACTCCCAGCATCCCCCAGCCAGTACTGCCAATGGCCATCCACTGAGGGTGACCCAGAAGAGACCCCACATTCTCCTGCTGTGCCACGCTGTCTTTCAGCAAAGTTAATCCATCGTTACCAAGTTCCTTTCCACTGGGGTGGGGAACCTCTTTCAGCCTGAGGGCCAAATTCCATTTCCGAGAAGCTCTCAGGGGCCACATTCTATTGGTGGGCCAGACCAAAGACAAAAGGGGCGGGACCAAAATACTAGCACGTTTTAGCTTAAAGCTCTCAGTGCCAGTAACTAAGCCTTAGGGGAGGCATTCCAACCTTTTTGAAGGACAAAAACTGCCCAAAAGCTGAAAACCAACAAATGTTTGGTGAATGGGAGAAAGGGGGCAGGGCTGGTGGCTCCGATGTCAGTGGGGTAACTCCAGAAGGCTGGATCGGGACCCAAGTGGGTCGCATTTCACCCCTGGGCCTTAGGTTCTGTACCTGGGTCCTAGTCATTGTTAAGGCCAGCTGTAGAGAGCAAATCAGCCAGGGGGCTGTCTAGATGAGGGGAAAGCCCTGCGGTGGCTGTGGATCGGCACTGCGTCAGTTGCACAATGCAGGCGCAGGTTCGCAGCCACTGCGGGGCTTTCCTATGAAGCTGTCCTTTGAAAATGTCAGGGACTTACCCCGACTTTTTCAATCAGAGAGAAGTCAGTACGGCTCTTCCGCCATCTGAAGTCACTCTGAGGCCAATGTGGGGGCGGTCCCTGGTAGAAGGCGACCGGTGATTGGTTGCCTTCCACCAGGAAGAGGGAAGGGACAGCCCCAGTAGCCAGATGTCTGCAGGAAACCCCGCACTCCCTCCTTGGCGTGGAGATTACCTGCCGCCACCCTGGAGAGGGAAACCGTGGGGTTTCGGAAGGAGGCACCGCCAACCTGGAGCCATGAAGACAGGCCCCCAGTCTCCCTTACAAAAGGAAGGCACTTGGCAATTTTGCTAGGACCCTTAAGGGGGTCTCCATCCAGTACTCCCGGCTCCATTAACCCTCTCCCCTGACTGGCCCCCAAGCTTTCATCAGGTTCTTTAACCCCCTCTCTGATCAGCCTGAACACAGCTTCATCTTAGGCCCCTCAAACTGCTCACTACTATTTCCCTAAGTGGTTTCCAATGGCTACTAGTCCTGATGGCTCTATGCTACCTCCGCTATCAGAGCGATATGCCTATGTACCCCAGTTGCTGGGGAACAAGGGCGGGAGGGTGCTGTTGCACTGATGTCCTGCTAGTGAGTTTCCTATTGGGGAATCTGATTGGCCACTGTGTGAACAGAATGCTGGACAAGGTGGACCCTTGGTCTGATCCAGCAAGGCTCTTATCATGTTCTTCTGCCAGTCCTACTTAAAGTAGACCCATTGAAATGGATGGGACTGAAGTCAGACTAACATTGGGTACAACTCCCCCAGTCTTGCTTGCAAACGGGAGCAAGGAGCTGAGGTGCAGAATTAGGAGGGGGGGTCTGCTAAGGGTCTAGCGCTCCGTGATTCTCACTCGGACCCTCCCCTCCCTCCCCTGTTGCTCATGCAGACACTTTCATGGTGCTGGGTCTCACCAGGTACCACTGGGGTGGTTGAGCCAAGCTCCGTAAGACCCATCTGGCTTCCGGAAAGTGAGGATCCGCTCGTAGCCTGCAGTGCAAAAGACACGGGAGAGACCCAGCAGTCAAGACTTTTTGGGATCATCGTTTGTTGTTGCATGGGAGGAGAGAAAGAAACAGACTGGCTCATGCAATGGCCGGGCACAAGTACAGGGCTGGATGGAGGGGCTGATGGACAGTGGAGTCAGGGCTCACAGGGATGCAGCTCCGGCACTTTTTAATTAGCAGGGACGCTGGCATCGTCTGCCCTCCCCTCAGATTTCCCTGTTCTCTCTGAGCTTAGCTGAAATCCTCACAGTTGCTGGGAGGAAATGAATTTTCCCATCACCAATAGATTGTCCCTCGTTGTAATAGAAGATATTTTGGGGTGTCTTGGTCTTCAGCGGACACAATTAAAACCCATTCGCTTTACAGAAGACCTGCTCCTGATGGAGATGAAACCTGCTAGAATGAATTTGATACGGGTCAACAGCACCGCTTGAATATCTGGACTCTCCTCGGGGGTTATGGGGACTATCATGACGTGCGTCTGCACTTCAAAATATACCACTATGCCACTGTGAATAGATGTCCGTTACGTGGGAAGTTCTCAGCTGGCTGATGCTCCAGGGAGGGCCGGTGAGGTGGGTTAGTGATGACACAGGCACTAGCCAGTCAGTGCTGGTACTACTTTTGCCAACCGAGCTATAAGCAGCTCAGCCTACAACCAACCAGGTGTCCTCCAGACTTTTTGGACTTCAGAACCCATCAGCCTCAACCAGCAGGGCCAATGGCGGGAATGCAGGTAGTTGTAGTCCAAAAACAACTGGAGAGTGCCAGGTTGAGGAAGGCTGTATGAGCTAATATGGTAAAAAGACCTACACTCCACGAATGCACCCAATTCTTTTCTAAGAGTGTAAGCTACTCGGGGGTGGGGGGTGGGGGCTCTATGCAGTGCAATGCATGTTCCTCGTGCATCCCAGGAGGTATCTTACACACCCTTGCGGAGATTCTCCAATGCCTTTTCCTTGCTCTCCGATTTCAAATGCAGCCACTGCTCCGTCTTGTCCAAGTAACGCATGGCATAGACCCCAGGGGCCAGCAAGATCATGGTTTGCTCTCCACATCCCTGCGGAACCCGCAGCAGAGAAGACAGACCTTCTGGGGTCAGAGAACTCTCCAAGGTGTCTGTTGGCACCGATCCTGCACCAAGGTGAAAGAAAGGCTCAGCGGACAGCACAGGTTTGGCAGGGGCTGAAGGGCCGTGATGAACGGAGCTATTTCCCCTCCCCACAGCAGTTTCCCTTTTTAATGTTGGGATCCCTAGAGACAAATCTTCAACGTAACATGTAATTCACAGTGGTGCCACTAGAGAAGGACTTTAGGATGGACATCCTTGGCTCCACTTGGCAGCATAATCAGACCCCCTTCCCCCAATGCAGCAGGGTTGGCTTGCAACATTTTGAAGTGAGTGAAGTTATATACATTAAAGAGGCCAAACACACACACCGGCAACGCCATGAAGCCGTGGAGGCTGGCGGCTCCAATCTCAGCTGTGATTCCATTCTGCGTTTTAGTCAGAACTCTAAAGGAGCTGTCCAAGGGGCCAGACCCAATCCCCAAAATGGGTTAAACACCTTGGACAGCTCCTTTAGAGGTTTGCTGGTTCTGACTGAAATCCAGAATGGAATCACAGCTCCACTGAAATCAAAGCCACCAGCCTCCACTGCCATGAAGTCCGGAGTCTAAAATGACCTAACTACATCACAGGGGAGATGGAGTGGCACAGGCAGGAGTCTCCACATGGATTTTCTCCCCCACACATCTGAAAACAAGGTAATCACCACATCTTGTTCCACCCTTAGACTGGCATCCACGGCTGCTGTTCACACATTATACAGCTAGGGTGACCCTATGGAAAGGAGAACGGGGCTCCTGTATCTTTAACAGTTGTAGAGAAAAGGGGATTTCAGCAGGTGTCATTTGTAGGCATGCAGCACCGGGTGAAATTAATTCCCTCTTCGTCACAACAGTTAAAGCTGCAGGAGCCCTGCCCTCTTTTGTATCTGGTCACTCAGTATAGCTCCTGCAGCTTTAACTGTTGTGACAAAGAGGGAATTTAACCCAGTGCTTCATGCTTACGAATGACACCTGCTGAAATCCCCTTTTCTCTACAACTGTTAAAGATACAGGAGCCCTGTCCTCCTTTCCATAGGGTCACCCTAGCTGTATAATGTGTGAACAGCAGCCGTGTATGCCAGCACAATCCCAAGTTTGTCACAAAGCATACTCTCAACAGGGAACTTTGGCAGATTTGTGCTCTCTCATGAGTGTATCTGTATGAAGAGCTAGATTTAGGCGCAGGTGACCCAGGCAAAGTGCCCAGGCCACTGGCCTTGGTGGGTGTGAGATACAAGAGGCACAGGTTGTCCGCTCAACCATCCGCTCAACTGCTGAGACAAACGGTATAAACTGTTCCTCTTCATACATAATGCTAGGAAAACTTACAACCTTCTAAAGAAGGCCCACCGTAAGACCATTTGAATACGTTTCACTGTTTCAAAAAGGGGCCCTCTGTAAGATCATTAAGGCCGGAGTCTAAAATTACCCAACTGCACCACTGTTAGTTTTGCACTTTGCCAAAAAGATTCTGGATAAAACTATACCTCAAGGCTTGTTCAAATATCACCTCTAGCTATAGTATTTATTTTATGAATGGTTGACCTTTAAATTTTATTTTACTCGGGGGACAGAAATGCTGCCAAATCCACTCAATCATGAAGTCCTGGGTTTCTACATTGAGCAGCATTAGAAATGGGAGGGAATCGCATTTCCTTACCATCACTTCCACCCCCTGCTTCTGTCCCACAATACATCCTCTTTCTTTAAATGGGGAAGAAAGAGGAAGTAAACAACGACCATGTGGCCCATTCAGCTTTTGGCCTGCTGCTTCTCCTGCACACAGCAGGAAATGGCGAGACGTTTTGCTACAGCCAGAAAAGTCAGATTTTCCAGGTCTTTTTTTTTTTTTGCGGGCAGCATCGTCAAAAGAACCCACGGAAAACTTTTGAGTGCCCGGTAACAAACCTGTGATAAAATGCTCATCTGATGATGCGCATTGTCTCCTGTGAGCAGCTTCCATAGTGACTGCCCTAATGAGAGGTAGCCACAGATAACCAAGAAATAAGCAAAACCTAATCATAATCTGGAGTTGTATCCAGTTTTGTTCATACTTAGAGTAGACCCACTGAAATCCATGGGACTTAATTCAATCATAGCTAACTTAAGTCGAAGGGGTTTCCCACTGGCTGCAGGGATGTAAGCATCAAAATCTTGCTCTGTAGTTTAATGTTTTCTAATGTTTTCTTTCCTGCTTTCTACAAGAATTCGGTTTGACGCCTGGTTCTCCGATTATGCGCATCTTCTCGCAATCGCTTTTACGCCTAAATCCTGTAAACAACATGCGGTGAAGCGCATAACCGGCAGAATGAAACACGCTTTAAAGTGGCTGGAATACAGAGAATCGCTTGTTTACATGGTCAAAATGCGCTTTAACAGCCGCGGAGAAAAAAACCTCGCTATTTAATGCGCATTCGATAATGCGCATAATCGGAGAGAAAACACGCCTCAACCCCTGATTTGCGCTCCGCTCTTGTAGAGGTGAAAATTTTAATGCGACTTGAAAGAGCTTTAAATCGCTCTTGTAGAGGCACGTTTGTCCCTGCTTCATAAACTCTTTAGCTTTCACCCACTGGTGTGTTCATTGTTCCTAAATCCTAAAAAGAACCTTTGCCTCTTGGCAAAACACCATCGCCCCTGCCTCGTTCACAGAATTCTAGAGGCGGGGGGGATAGACGGCCAATCGGCATCTTCTGATTGCAGCCCCCTAACACACACACACACACCGTTTTTCCACTTCTTTTCCCATCTTTTTTTCTTCCTGCAGAAAACTTGTTAAGAAAGAAAAGGCGGAATCGCCACTCAAATGGCTTCTGAGTTTTAGCACTAGGAGCCCTCTGCCCGGAAGCTGCCTAGGGTCGCAGCACCATTACAGATCCCTGGACCTGGGAGCATCCTCGTGGAATTAGCAGTAGAACACTGAAACCTAAAGCAAGGTGAGAGTTTGAGATCTCAGGTTCGCTCTCGCACCTGTCAACCGGACGCTCATCTTGAAGTCGCCGTCGGGAATGGCGTTGGAGGGCACGTCGCCTGAAATCTCCAGAGACCGGGTGCGTCCGTCTATCCCAAATAAAGAGGGCGAAAAAGAAGATGAAAGGTGCATTCCTTCTTGCTCCAACCCAACAGGGCCAAGGGCTCTTGCAAAGAACTTAGGAATCTTGGATTTGCAGCCTCCCCTATCTCTGTCCTTGCTAGTCACTATCACTGATGGCCATACTCTCCAGGGCCGTGCAGAGCTGGTAATATGCCCAGGCCAGATGGGAAGCATGTGCCCCCCCACCCCCATTTCAAGCTACTCATTAAAAATAACATTTCTTTTTAGTTGCTGTACAAATAGAAGCAACAACAATAGAACAGTCCTTCATCTTTATCAAGCATTATTATCATCATCATCATCATCACCCTCACAGTATCATCATCATCATCGTTATCATGAATAACTATCATCATCATTACCTCCCCCCCCCCGCTCCAGAGATTATGTAAGGACAACCATCGCAACTTAGGCACATATATCCCCGCCCCGCATGCGGCATATGGCCCTCTGGAGCTTGTAGTCTGACTGTGGTATCCACGACGGACGGCTTCTGCGCTGTTTTCACAAGGCGGGCTCCTCGCTTCTCGATGGGCTGCTGCTCACAAGGTATTTCTAGTGGCTAATAGTACCCGTTCCCTAGCCTTCTTTTTGTTAGTCCAACTCTTCCTTATGAAGCCTTAAGAGATTGGGATCATTTCAGTTTAGGCAGGGGGGAAAGGCTAAGGAATATGAAAAGCCCTGCTGGATCAGACCAACGGTCCATCTAATCCAGTATTCTGTTCATATGGTGGCCAACCAGCAGCCCTGATGGGAAGCCAATTAGCGGACATAAGTGCAACAGCACCCTCCTGTCCATGTTTCCCAGCAACTGGGGTACATAGGCTTACTGCCTCTGATACTGGAGGTACCATATAGCCATCAAGATGAGCAGCCATTGATAGACTTCTCCTCCAGGAACGTGTCCAGTCCCCCTTTAAAGCCATCCCAATTTTAAAGCCATCCAGATTGGTGGCAAGGATGCTGAGGGTGGACTTGATAGAGATTTAGAAATTTATGAATGACGTGGAGAGAATCCATTCACTACTGGCTACCATTCCATCTAGACGCCTTTTGAAAAAGCACCGGAAGACTATGTGAACAACCTATCTATCGATAGCTGTCTATTAGCCAGGAGAGCTGGAAAAAGAACCACCATGTACAGACACAGTCTACCCATGTGTAAGATCGTCCTCGGGGGCACCTCTCCATGAGCCCCTGCCAAAGGGAGTGAGGCAGGTGGCTCCCAAGAGGAGGGCCTTCTCTGTTGTGGCACCCTGGCTGTGGAATGAGCTCCCTAGAGAGGTTTGCCTGGCACCTACATTATACTCTTTTAGATGCCAGGTGAAGACCTTTCCATTTTCTCAGTGTTTTAACAGCTTATCAGCTTAATTTTTAACTTTGCTTTTTTAAATGTGTATTTTAAAACTGTATAGAACTCTGCATTGCTGCTCAGTTTTACCCTGGTTGTGCTTATATACTGTATTTTATATTATGGCTTTACACTGTTGTTTTATATTGTTAATGGTTTTCATGGTTTTAATTTTTGTAAACCGCCCAGAGAGCTTTGGCTATTGGGCCGTATAGAAATGCAATAAATAAATAAATAAATAAATAAATAAATAAATAAATAAATAAAGGTTGAGAAGGAGTCATGGGGGTGGGGATCCACCCTGCCCATACTTACGATGGGCTTCATGGGAGCAGCAGAAATTGCGACCAGATGATAGCTTGATCTGATCCATCGAGCATATTTCTTATGTTCTAACTCACAAGCCTTCTGTGTTGTTCTCCAATTTTTTTATTTCTAAGAGACCAACATTCAGCTGCTCCTAGATTTCTTATCAGCAGTGGGGGTAGGAGGAGGGAGAAAATGTCACCTATATGAGACTGTGCCACCTTCCTGAGCTTATGCAAGCCCCCTTCCTCGAGGGCCATGACAGTTTTGCTTTTGATCTACTGAGGTGGACAACATCGTACAGGAGAGGAAGGCAAGAGTATCGGCCTGATTCAGTGCCAATAGGGTGACTGTATGGAAAGGGTAACAGGGCTCCTGTATCTTTAACAGTTGTATTGAAAAGGGAATTTCAGCAGGTGTCATTTGTAAGCATGCAGCACCTGGCGAAATCCCCTCTTCATCATAACGCTTAAAGCTGCAGGAGCCCTGCCCTCTTTTGTATCTGGTCAAGCTAATCTCCACCATCAGGAATTCCAGTCAGTTCTGCCTTCGCCACCGACGTTTTCCACTTACCATTGTTATCCAGGGGGATCGTGTATTCCTCCACGTAGATGGCTCCCTCTTTCTGCAAATGGAAAAGAGGCGGAACCGGTGGGTGCCGGGAATGCCAGGGTCAAAAGGAGGGCCAGGGTGGTCCATAGCGGACACTGGGTTGGACTTCAACCGGGAAAGATCTGGGTTTGAAGAGCCCCTTCTTAGCCATGAAGCGCCTTGGGTGAGCCTAGGCCAGTCACACTCTGACAGCCTCAGCTACTTCACCCTGGGGGCTAAATAGGGATAACTGCCTTGCCCTGAGATCCTGGGAGACAGGGTGTGGTATTGTTAAAATAATTATTAATAAAAGGGGGCCCTGCAGCAAAATGTTATAGTTTGAGTGTCTTTGTTCAGGCTTCCAGCCACTCCATTCCCTTCCCTTCATGTTCCCGTGCCCTTTTCCAGGATACTCCATCCCATTCCCTCCTCTCTCCCATGCTCTTTTCCAGGATATTCCATTTCATTCCCCCTTCCTCCTTCCCATGCCTTTTTCCAGGATACTCCATTCTGTTTCTCCTCCCTCCTATGCCCTTTTTCAGGAGATGTCATTCCGTTCCCTTCCCTCCCAATCTCCTTTTCCAGGATACTCCATTGCAATCTCCTCTCGCTCCCTGGCCCCGTTCCAGGATACTCCATTGCAATCTCCTCTCGCTCCCTGGCCCCGTTCCAGGATACTCCATTGCATTCTCCTCTCGCTCCCATGCCCTTTTCCAGGACACTCCATTCCATTCCCCTTCCCCTGGTTTTCCATTTTCTTCCTTTCATCTGTCAGTCCCCTTCTTAGGTTTTTTTTTTTTACTACCGCAAACTTCAGGATTTGCACACATAATGGCCCCAGAATACCTTCCTCTTGTGCATGGGTGGTCCCATTTTGGCTACCTAAACAGGAGGACTCAAAGAGTGTCATCAGACGGGGCGAAATCACATTTCCCTACCGTCGCTTTTCTGTCCCACAATAGGGACGAGATGCTTTCCTCTTTCTTCACACGGGGAAGAAAGAGGAAGCAAACAACCACGTAGCTCATTCAGTGGGCGTTTTTTATCCTGCTGCTTCTCCTGCACACATCAGGAAATGGCGGCACCTTTCGCTACAGCCAAAATAGGTTGGATTTTCTGGGTCTTTTTTTGTGATGGGAAAATGAGCAGAAGGTGCCGGAGGCAGACGGTGTAGCAAAAATGACCTGCGAAAATCCGTGAGTGCCCAGTAATGAGCGTGCTATGAAATGCTCGTCTGATGACGCTCAAAGACTTGAGATTGGTATCAATACACAGATATGAATCCAACAGACAAGAAGTGGCTAATCTTTGTGGCGACACATAGACGTTATGGTAGAGAGAGAGAGAGACGCAATTGCTGGATGTCCACATGAGGATTCTAACATTCAACCTACACGTTAATTCCTACACACCCTCAGCAATGGTCCTGGCTTTAGGCTTAGGGACAAGAAGGCCGGGTGTGGGAGCGAGAAGACATTTGCGGTGATGAAAGCTTCTTACCTCGACCCGTAGTTTCTTGGAAACTTTGTCCCCTGTCCCCCAGCCACCAAGGGCAACGACAGTGATGGGGATGTCGGTGGTTCCCATGGGGACTAACACAAAGGGCACGGGGACCGCTGAGTTCCCAGGAATCTCTACCCGCTGCTTCCGTGCCGGGCCTACAGTCGCTGGAGAGCAGATGCCCTCAGCTGGCTCCAGATAGACTAAGGCCTAAGCAGGAGAAGGAGAACATGAGCAGCAAGATTTAATCATGTTAGCCAAGAGATTAATCACCTAGTAGAACAATCAACGAAAGATTTATAGCTTAAGAACATAAGAAGAGCCATGCTGGATCAGACCGAGAGTCCATCTCTGCTCACACAGTGGCCAACCAGCTGTCGACCAGGGACCAACAAAGCAGGACATGGTGCAACAGCACCCTCCCCATGTTCCCCAGCAACTGGTGTACACAGGCTTACTGCCTCTGATACCGGAGGTAGTACATAGCTATCAGAACTAGTAGCCATTGATAGCCTTCTCCTCCAGGAATTTATCCAACCCCCTTTTAAAGACATCCAATTTGGTGGTCATCAGCACATCTTGTGGCAGCGAATTCTATAGTTTAACTCTGTGCCGTGTGAAGGTCCTCCCTTTTATCTGTCTCTAATCTTCCATCAATCAGCTTCATGGGAACACTCTGAGTTTTAGTATTATGGGAGAAGGAGAAAAATGACTCCCTATCCACATTCTCCACACCAGGCATAATTTTGTAAAACTCTATCATGTCTCCCCTTAGCCTCCTTTTTTTCAAGCTAAACAATCCCAGCTATTGTAACCTTCTTAATTTTAATCAGTGAGAGCTAAGCATGCACACTGGGGTCATTTCAGCCTATAGGTGGAGAATGACATGTTTGAATAGTCCTTCACATCAAAATCAAAAACAGAAAGGCTGTTCTGGCCTGGACTTCTACTGTATTATTTGGTGCTTGTTTTCTACATGCGGAGAACTGTTTTTGTTAAGAATTGCACTCTGAAAGGGTACAGTCCCAGAACTCTGGACCACATGACTAATTAGCACACATAGCTCAGCAGTAAGAGGAGCATTGTAAGCTGGGAAAAGATTATCTTTTTTCCCCTTCCCAGAGGGCTGAACAGACGTTGAAAAAGTGCTCATCAATGCTCACAGTGTGAACACACCTTCCACTTTTGCCTCTCTGGTGAGCAGGTTTTGCAGGTTACAGTATTGTTTCAAAAACCTGTTTGACCAGAGACAGCAGTGGATGAAAAACGTATGTGTACGCCAAGCCTCGTATTTCAACGTTAGCCTGGTAGTCATAGGCGATCAGGAAGTGCATGCAGGTGAATAAGCTGGCTGGCAGAGGATGGACTGAGCACTCTATCCCTCCTCTGCACCCAACATAAAAACCAAGCAAGCTGCCAGAGGACAGAAGCCCCTTCCTTTACACCCAGCATAGAAATGGACAAAAGTGGGAGGCTACAGGAGGGGCAGACCCATAATGCTCTCTGATAGGGCCCCTGGTCTGTCAGTAGGCCACAGTGGGCCTACTGACGTGGCTAGACCCAGGCTTCAGTAAGAACCAAAGAAAAAGGAGAGCGAAGCTCTGGTGCTATATAAAAATATATTTCTTTATTCTTTTATCTTATTCTCAGACTCAGATAAAAGAATAAAGAAAAATATTTTTATATAGCACCAGAGCTTCGTTCTCCTTTTTCTTCGGTTCAGTGGTGCTCTTTTCCCTCTTCTTTCCTTCAGTCAGAACCCGTCAGAACTTTTCAGAACATCAGAGCTACCAGCCTCCACTGGTTTAGCTCTAAATACATGTTGAAATTACACCATTGTTAGTCTATCTATGATAACCGCCTAATGTTCACAGATGCTGACGCTGGCCCTGGTTCTCTCTCTATTCCTTCTCTGCCCAACGCCAGAAGTCAAATAAAGATTTCTGCAGGCCAGTAACTTTTGTTACAAGGCTCGTAAAGCATCTCTCAGGTCACTTTCGTATCTATTAAAATTATTGGCTTCCACAGTCTCAGAAAACATGATGGAATGCGAGGGAGGAGGTAGCTCCTTAGATGAGTAAGGGCTAAGCTGTTTAGGGCATTATGGGTTATATCCAATGGTAATCCTACTACAAGTAGACCCATGGGGGGCTATCCAGACAACACGCTAACCCACACTGAGTGGTTGAATGTGGGTTGTTGTTGAACCATGGGTTGTTTGTTGTGTTAGTGTGTTGTCTGAACGTCTGCAGGCCCTACAAGCCACCTTTAGAACCCATGGTTTGTTGTTCGCTTAACAAGCCACACTGCATGGTTAGCAAGCCACCCTGTGGGTATTCATACAGCATGCTAACCCTCGGGTCAACAAACAACCCACAATTCAACAACAACACACATTCAACCACTCAAGTGTAGGTTAGTGTGTTGTCTGAATGGCCCGTTGAAGTTCATAGGACTTAAATTAGACTAACATTGGGTTCAACCCTGTACGTTAAAAAGCAGCTATTTGAGTTGTACCCCAGAAAATAATAGGAAGCCAATGTAGATTCTTCGGCTCTATCTGAAGATCTACATTGGCTTCCTATTTTCTTCTGGGGTTGGGGCCTGCCCGGACTCAGCAACTGTAAAGAGCCATTCAAAGCTGGAACAGCACAGGGCCGGACCTACCATTAGGCAGAGTGAGGCAGTTGCCTCAGATGGCAGATGCTGAGAGGCAGCAGCATGATATTGGAGGAGAGAGCTGTCTGTGCCACACAGCCTGCCCTGCGCCTTCATGGGTGGCAGAGGATGCTGTTCCATCACCATATACAAAAGCTTTAATAGTCAGTCTAGTCAGCTTTTGTATATGGAATGGGAGGGGCGCCATCTTGTCCTTCGCTTCAGGCAGCAAACTATCTTGGGCCGGCCTTGGAACAACAGTATGTAGGTTTTGCTTACATTGACCGCCTGAGGCCGGTAGTTGTACAGAACCGGGCGAAGCTCAATCTGTTCAAACCGTTTCACCGAGTAAGGTAGCCTGAGGGAGATGTGGAAATCCTGGAAGACTCGAATCCGAAGAGGTTCTGAGACGCAGATCCCTGAGAGCGTGAAAAGATGGGAGAGGGAGAAAGATGAGCGGCTGGATAAACAGATGGAAATTTCAATATTTATGGGAAGCACGGGCCTGAAAACTTCAGGCCCAGGGACCATATCCAGTCCTCTGTGATTCTCCAGATGGCCAAGCCCCCTTCCTCTGGCCCCACCTTCTTCCCCCCAACCTCTGATGGTTTGGTGGTTTCCCAGCTTCTGTATATGTCCCCCCCCCCCACCCCACATTCTAAAAGGCTCACCTAAAGTTTAGTTACTGGCAGTAAAAGCTTTAAGATACAATATGTTGGCATTTTGGCCACACCCCTTCCACCTTTGGCCACGCCCACCACTGGAATGAAGCTCCCGAGAGTCTCTCCAAAATCGTGTTTGGCTCTCGGGCTGAAAGAGGTTCAACCCCCTGGCCTAAACCAACCACAGTCGGTATGAAAATATAACAAGGGCAATAACTACTACTCCCTACCGCAAACCACAGGTGATTGGGGGCTATAGTCCAAGAATCTCTGGAGGGCCACAGTTTCCCCACTCCTAGACTACAGGAAGGCACTCACAGGAAAAGGTGGTCCTAAAGATTAGGGTCACAGTGAGGCTTCAGTCAGAACCAGCCAGAACTCCATCCCCAAAATAGGTTTGGCACCTTGGATCACTCCTTTAGAGTTCTGGCTGGTTCTGACTGAAACCTGAAATGGATTCGCTGCCCCACTGGAATTGGAGGTAAGGTCTGTGTGGGTTTGGTTCCCAACCAAGGAGAAATACACTGGTGAATAGCTCACCTTTCTGTGAAGACATGCTAACTGCCTGTATCTCCCAGGTGGTGATAGAATCGGGGAGAATCAAGGATTCCCTGCGGGAGAGAGGAAAAGGAACTTATTATCCAGCGAGGGCAGGAAGGAACCAATGGAGCGGAAGACAATGCTGAAGAGCTGAGTGCCAGGAGCTGGCAAGGAAGTTGTGAATCTGTCCCTTTACCAGTCAGAAGGTTCCTGTGGTTATCATGTGTTCTCCCAGGCTTCAGGGTGACTCTGCCCACCAAGTAGCCCATTGGCTCCCCATGACCTGGTAGCATTATGAAGGCTGAGAGTTGGACCTCATTCTTCATACTGAGGTGATCAACATCTATCTTGATCCCACCATCATGGGCTGCATATGGAGACTCACAGGATGGAGTGCTTCCTTGTGGCGAAAAAAGAAAATCCACGACATGTCGAGAACTAGCATGTTAGAGGAGATGGGTAGCGCCATATATGCACACAATTTTATGGTGTGTGTGCGTGTGTGTGTGGAGCAGCATATCTCCACCTGAAATCTGAAGTGGTACAGCTGAGGGCCAAAACCGCCATTCCTTTAAATTTGGGAGAATGAGGTCTTTGCTGGGATAGCAGTTGTTTGTAGACACATCAGAAGCTGCCTTGTATAGAGTCAGACCAGTGGTCCAACAAGCTCAGTAATATCAATATTGACTGGCGGCGGCTCTCCAGGGTTTCAGGCAACGGTCTTTCCCAGCCCTACTGGAGAAGCCAAGGGTTGAACCCGGGACCATCTACGCACACAAAGCACGTGCTCTAGCAAAGAGCTATGCTGGGGGTCCCTAACCTTTTTGGATTCATGGACAGATTTGGGAATTTAAGAAACTGCTGTGGGCGCTACCACAAAATGGCTCCCATGAAGCATGTGGCTAGTCACATTATGGCTGCTGGGGGGTGCTGACTAGTCAAAAGTGAGCTAGGGGAAATAGAGAGGCTAGAAGCTGGGTGAGAGAAGGGAACAGCAAGTCAAAAAGGTGGGAGAGAAACAGCGAAGCTAGAGGCTGGGAAAAAGGTGGAAACAGCAAGGCAAAGTGGTAGAGAAAAAGGAAGGCTAGAGGCTAGGAGGGGGAGAAACCGAGCGAAATACTTGGGGAGGGAATAGCATGGCTATAGGCTGGAAGGGAGGGAGGGAGGTGGAAACACCAAAGCAAAGAGGTAGAAGGCAGAGAAAGAGCGAGGCTAGAAGCTAGAAAGAAGAGCAACATTTTCCAAGGGTTGTATTCAATTCATTTTTTTTTTTAAGGGGCAGGGTGTGAAGAACTTCTTGGGCACCATTGGAAGTGCCCGTGGGCCCTGCGTTGGGGACCTCTGATCCACACCCCATCCCCAAAGCTCATAGCTGTGTGGGGGCATTCTCTCTACTGCCTGCCTGGGCCTTGGATTTTTTTCCCCATTAGGCCCCAGCCTGGGGACTTGTGATCCCTCCCGCCAGCTTCGTACTCAGCCTCATGGTCTAAGGCAGCTTTCCCCAAGCTGGTGCCCTCCAGATGTATTGGACAACAACTCCCAGCATCCCCAGCTATTGTGGCAGGCTGGGGAGCGTTGGGTGATGTAGGCTGACACGTCTACAGGGAACCAGCCTGGGAAAAGTGGGCCTAAGGTGGCGTGAGGCCCGGCACCTGGCCATAACGGAGCACTCCCACCATCCTGGAAAAGAGAAAGGACACGGGGAAGGTTTCGTGGCCTACTCACGTGTGGCTGCGGTCTACGGTGTACGTTTTCCAGAGCCAGCTCTCGGGGAAGAGACTCCGGACTTGAATGAACTCATCGTCAAATAAATCCTCTTCGTCCTCGTCGTCTTGAGCTACATGGAAAGAGTGAAAAGCCAGGCTGACCCCTTGCCATTCTCCCAGAAACCTCCGGTGTTCAGGATTCTGACCTTTGCAGATCAAATCCGTTCTTCTTTTCGACCAGCTTTGGGTGCTTACCGCCTTTTTGTTTTGGGTAATATATAGCCACCATGGTTAGTAGCCATCGGTAGCCTTGTTTTTCTCCCACTCCAGCGATGGATACATAGTCGGCCTCAGGTGCTCTACTTACTCCGTGCAAGATTGCGGGATCCCCAGGATTTTCGTCGCAGGCTGGCCGCATGTTTGCAGCACTCGAGGAAGGCGTTGCGACACTCCTGGGAGTTTGGCCCCTGTATCCGCCTGGCGCGCTGTTCACACGTCAACGGTTGGCGTAGCAGCACCATGCCGCCCTGGCAGCATTTTTGAGAGTCGGGGTCTTGGTACTTAGAAACTGGGGAGAAGGGAGGGAAGGACCCAAACGTGAGCGGATACTTGTGGCGGGAAAGACTCAAAGAAAGGAAGCTGACGTTTCACCCTCTCCTTTCTGTGAGCTCAGGCCATTTATCTTGGACACTTTACACTGGGAAGAGAGGAAGGGAGAGAAGGTTGCGGACCCCCCCCCCCCGGAGATGCTGCTTCGGAGAAGCGGCCCGTTATCTGGCTCTCGTGTTTCCAAGCCCTCCCGCTGCAGTGCAAGGCAATAAAGAGGTCTGCCAAGTAACCCACAAAACTTTATTCAGCAAATAAACGTCTCTTCGCACCTGACGTAAAATGCTAGGAACTTTCCTCTAGTCTAAAACGTGGCTAACTAAGCGAGACAATTGTCCTTTCAACAAAAGGGAAGGTCTTTTCCCTGAATCCCTTAACGTCAGGGAGGATTCCTCTGAAGAAGCCTTTGGCGAGAAGCTAGCCGAGCTGATCGCCTCTCACTTTCTTTTAACTCCGCCCCTTTGAATCTGCAGCAGACTCTGGGAAGGGTCAACTCTGAAGTCCTTTCCTCCCCTGAGGATTGCTGAGTTCTCACAGACTCTGAGTTGTTAATGTTTCACTGATAAGGTCCGGTGAAGATTCATCCCTGGCTGGTGAAGCGCCTGGGAGAATTTCCTCCCCCGCTTCCTGTGTAGGCTGGTACATTTCTAGTCCTGTTTCTTCTGGTTCAGAATCTGATTCTGATTGATACTGAAACTCCTTCCTCTACAGTAAGGGGAACAGGCCTGCTCATGACACTGGCCCAGTGTCAAGTGAAGGCATAGTTGGGCACCTGCCAAGGGCCCACAACCTAAAGAGTTCCCCAGAATTTCTCCTCCTCTTCACCCTTGCGACCTGCCTCTTGCTTTGGCCCATGCAATGGTGGTGGTGGCAAGAAGGAAGAACAGTAGGCACTACGGCCTGCTTGCTCCCAGGCTCCCTGCCTGCCAAGCAAGCAAGTGGGAGCAATGATGGGAAGGAGCTATTAGAGCTGATGACAACAGTAGAGTGACCAGATAAAATCCAGGTCAGGGCTCCTGTAACTTTAACAGTTGTAGAAAAAAGGGAATTTCAGCCAGTGTCATTTGTGTGCAGTTAGTTCCTGGTGAAATTCCCTCTTCATCACAACTGTTAAAGTTGCAGGGGCCCTGCCTTCTTCTGTATACGGTCACTCTAGTATAGTGCCTGCAACTTTCACTGTTGTGATGAAGAGGGAATTTCACCAGGGACTAATTGCATACAAATGACGCAGGCTGAAATTCCCCTTTCTCTACAACTGTTACAGTTACATGAGCCCTGGCCTGGATTTTATCTGGTCACCCTAGACAACAGTAGTGAAAAGGTTGGCTCACTGATCAAGGGGGGGCACTGAGGGTGTCTTGCCCATGGGCCCTTGTGATGTTCCTGCCCCAGGTTATACCCTCTCCAAGTGTCCACCTGTTGAAACTGAGAAACCCCTCAGGACATCTGCCTCCACTTAAGAACATAAGAACGTAAGAAGTGCCATGCTGGATCAGACCGAGGGTCCATCTAGTCCAGCACCCTGTTCACACAGTGGCCAAACAGCTGTCGATCAGGGACCAACAAAGCAGGACATGGTGCAACATCCCCGTCCCACCCATGTTCCCCAGCAACTGTTACACACAGGCTCACTGCCTCGGATATTGGAGGTAGCACATAACCATCAGAGCTAGTAGCCGTTGATAGCCTTCTCCTCCAGGAATTTATCCAACCCCCTTTTAAAGCCAGCCAAATTGATGGCCATCACTACATCTTGTGGCAATGAATTCCATAGTTTAACTATGTGCCATGTGAAGAAGTCCTTCCTTTGATCTGTCCTGAATCTCCCACCAATCAGCTTCATGGGATGACCCCATTGGGTTCTAGTATTTTGAGAGGGGGAGAAAATGTCTCCCTCTCCACATTCTCCACACCAGGCATAATTTTGTACACTTTGGCCAGTTGTCCTCACTGACACCCAAAGCTTCAGCCCCTTTTGCTCTGGATCCAATTAGTCACATCTACTGTGACTAATTGGTCTCCTCTACCCAGTATAGAAATAAGGAAATAAGTTTTTGTTATCCAGTAGCATAAAAAGACAAAGCAACATATGGGATTTTGTATTTATAAATACACAAATAAAATTTATGAAAGACAAGAGTTATATATTACTAGTCTTAAAGCCCATGTTGCCATGGGCACTAATATTCCTTTCCCGCTTTTTTGTCCCTTAGTCCCCTCACTACAGAGGGGCTCATGAATAATGCAAATGTGCCCCATGCATAGTGAATCCCCCTCCGAAATTTGCATGCGATACAGAACCACCCCCTCCTTCATGCGCCCCGATTGGTTGCCTCCATCCCTTTCCCCCTCCTCACAGGCAGTGACAGCTTAACCGCGTGGCTGGGCCAAGGCCTACATTTGTGCCACACTGACTGGCCAATCAGGGATGTACATCATCCTGCTGGCAGAGGGGTTGCCTTGCCTGTTTCCCATAAAAGCTCAAGCTTTGAACTTTTTTGAACTTTCAAAATTTTCTGCACATCTACACTGTTCAAGCTTCAGATTAAAACAACAAGGAGCAAAATCGGTCTAGTAGATATATGCTACCATATTCTTATATAAGATTATTAATTAAAGTATAGTTGGTCTTATCCTACCTTCCTACTCCTTGGCTCAGTTCAGACCACACGTTTCTCCACAGTGGTTCTAGAACTTCACAGTGCAGGTTTTACACCACCGTTGAGAAATGTGTTGTCTGGTGGGAAAGCTCCACACAGAATATCAACGCAGTGCAGAGAAGAGTTCCTGCACAACCATTGTAGTGTGTTGTGTGGTGAGCTCCATGGAGTTTTCCATTGCATTGAGTTGACTTTTCCCGCTAGCTACAGAGTTCCCCAGCAAGAGCAGGGAAAGGAGAGCTGCTGGAATTGTTTTATTTGCAGCCATGGCTGATGGGATACCATCAGGAGGACTGGAGGAGGAGAGAGAGCGGAGGAATTGTTAAACAAACATCACGATGGATTTTACTTAACTCCATGGTAGCCCACAGTCACACAACAGTGGAGTTAGAACATGTTGTGTGGGGAGTACCTCCTAAAAACTCAACCGTTGAGTGGAGTTTTCACACTGCGCTCACTAACGTGCTGTCTGAACTGAGCCTACCTCTTCTAAATCCTGTTCCCAAAACTCCACTCACTAGATGTATCTTCTTCAATCCCTAATCCCTATCTGACTTGAAATTGTCAGTCCACCTCTTTTAAAACCTCAGAATCCTCTCCCACACAAGGAACCTCCCATCTTTCACTCCCTCTCTAGCATTCCATTAACCTTAATTTACCTGGCTCACATTTTAACAATACGAGCACATGCATTCATATTAATAAGAATATGTTACAGCCCTCAAAAACCTGGAGCTGGCACGCTCTGCTATGTCTTGTGCATGTTGGACTCTGGGGCACGTGCTAATTTTTTCCCCCTTGAGACTACAAATGCTTTCAGACAGACAGCTCCTAGTGCTGCCAAAAGACATGGCGCAGTAATTCCATTTGTTACTTTTTGCGGAAAGGAAAAAAGACGGAAGTAGTGGTGAGAAACCACTGGGGGGTGGGGGTGGGGACACACACAAGTGGAAGACGACAATGTCTGAAGCCCCCCCCCCCCCGGGAAATTCCATGAATGTGGCAGAATGATTTTTAAAAAGCCTCCTGTGGAAACACTCTTAGTGAGGGATTTGGAGCCATTTTAATTTCCATCCCACAATGCCCCTGACACAGGTGCATTGTGGTAAATTTAAACAGTGGCTCCCAGCTGGGACGCGTTGGGAAGAAAATTAAAAAGGTGGGTCCAGGCCAGCCAGTGTGGGGCATCCGGGGCAAGCATCAACACAGCGGTGGTCCCTGGGCCCCTGACGCCCAATGATGCCATATGCTGGCATCAGGCCAATTTGTTGATGCTGGATTCTGGGGCATGAACCATTTCCTGACCCCCAATTGGGACTCCCGCTCTCTTTCCTCTCCTTTGCACCACTTACGCTTCTTCTTGAGCTCAAGATGGAACTGCAATGAACGCGTCTTCCGGGAAGCATCCACATGGCACCCGTGCGCTGTAAGGAGCAAAAAGAACATAAAAGTGATATGTTAAATTATAGGATGCAGCTGTTCTAGGTAAACTTAGCCATGATGTTTACCTAGAAACAAAGAGCACGTAATAAACACCTCTGTGAAAATGAATGCGGTGTCAGTGGGGGTTGGTGAATCCACTTCGGATTTCAGTCAGAACCAGTCAGAACTCTAAAGAAGTGATAGAGCTCCACCACACCAGTGGTTTAACACACTTTCGCCATTTCCAGTATCTGGTTTTGCAGTGCAGGACTCACATGACATTGTCCCTGTTCTTCACCCATCTCGCCTCTTATCCTCTGTTTTACGTATTATTATGGTTTGGGGAAAGTCTAGATTATTTTCCCCAAGAAGATTTAATGCGTCCTTAAGCCTCCGTGTATTGCTGTCCTCTCGCTTTTTCCTTTGTTGGGGGCGAGGTGGAATGGAAGGGGCGAGGTGGAATGGAAGAGCAAACTAGCAAAAGGGAGGTTTCACGGTGTAGCGCAATACCACAAACCCATGTGAAAGGGACCATTAGTTTGAAGCGCTTATGAAACAGAGGTAAAAAATGTGGAGGCAAACCAGGGGAGAAAAATAGGTGTGATGGAGCCCATAGTTCCAGTGCGGTGGCAAATCCGCTCTAGATTTCAGTCAGAACCAGTCAGAACTCTAAAGGAGCTATAGCTCCAGTGGGGTGACAAATCCGGAGCGGATTTGCCACCCCACTGACATCACAGCCACCAGCCTCCACTGATGGGTGTTGAATCTGAGAGGTCTGGCTCTCCACAGCTCCCCAAATGGCCACACCCCCTTTTCCTCTGGCTCCACCCCTTTCCCTCAACCGCCAATCGTTTGGCGATTCCCTGGCTTTTTTCCAGTTTTCCCCCATTCTAAAAGGCCGAAATGCCTTCCCTAAAGGCTGTAGTGATTGGCACTCAGAACTTTAAGGTACGATACGCTCGCATTCCTTGTCGTTTGGGCCCACGCGCCTTTTGCGTTTGGCCCCACCGAGCACTGAGCTACGGTCCCCAAGAAGGTTTCCCAAAATCGAATTTAGCAATAAGGCTGAAAGAGCTTTTGCAGAGCTGCTTTATACAGTACCAGAATGCAAGACGCTACAGGGTGAGGGAATCCAGTACTTTAGGTATTGTACTTATTATGTATTTCAATTTTGGGGGTGGGGGGTGGGTAGGTGGTGGAATTTAATCTTTTGAATTGACTAAGTGTCATCCTTATTTTTAAAACAATTTTAAAAACTAAAGGACAACCACTCCAAGGTGAGATGGAAATGAGAGGTGTCTCCTCTTCGTAGCAACTCACCTTCACGGAGAGGGTTCTGCAAGGCCCCGGCACGAATGGAGAGTCCGGCATCAGCAAAAACCCTGAGGGTATTTTCCCCACTGCCAGCTGTGCAGCCGAGGTCGTAACTTCCCATGGCCTGGAAAACCTGTGCCCGGGAAGAAAAAGAAGGCTGTGGGTAGTGGCCTAGAGGTAAATTCCGAATTGCAGAAGCTCCTCGTGACAGTCCCCGTAGCCACGCCCCCATGGAGAGTCCAAAATGGCAGGCAGCTGTATGGATCCCTATCAAATAAATAAATACGCCCTTAGCTAGGCAGAGATAGCCTAGCTACAGTTATCCATGCTCTGCTAACCTCTCATGCCTGGGGCTGCCTTTGAACACGATCCAGAAACTTGGGCTGGTCCAAAACCAGCCAGCAAGATTGTTAATGGGGACTGGCCAACGACTTCACATTACACAAGTACTTTTCCTACTGCACTGGCTGCCAGTCCAGATCCGGGCCCGATTCAAAGTGCTGCTATTAACATTCAAAGCCCTAAACGGCTTGGGGCCAGGTTATCTGAAGGGACGCCTCCTCCCATATGTACCTGCCTGGACACTAAGATCATCCTCAGGAGTCCTTCTCCGTGATCCCCTGCCAAAGGAAGTGAGGCAGGTGGCTACCAGGAGGAACGCCTTCCTTGCTGTGGCACCTGGGCTGTGGAATGAGCTCCCTAGAGAAGTTCACCTGGCACCTACATTACACTCCTTTAGATGCCAGGTGAAGACCTTTTTTCATTTTCACAGTGTTTTCACAGTTCTTCAGTTTGATTTTTAACCTTGCTGTTTTAAATTTGTATTTCAAATCCCTATCAATTTCTGCATGGCTGCTCGGTTTTTACCCTGGTTGTGCTTTTACACTGTATTTTAAATTGCGTTTTTATACCATCGTTGTTTCATTGTTTTGAATGGTTTTTATGGTTTTGATTTTTGTAAACCGCCCAAGGAGCTTCGGCTATTGGGCGGCATAAAAATGCAGAAAATGAATAAATAAAATAAATGTTTTGTGAAGGAGAAAAGGGGCGGGAGATGCGCAGGAGACTGATGGGCATCGTCAGAAGGACCGGCAAACATCTCTGAGTAGCCCAGTAACGAGCGTGCTATAAACCGCTAATTTAAAGAAGCTCAATAAGACAGGGAAAAGGTGGGTAGGGGACAGGGGAGGCTGGTGGGCCTGATTTCAGTGGGGCTGTGAATCCAATCTGGGTTTCAGTCCAGACAGAACTCTAAAGGAGCTATCGGAAGTGCTGAACCCAAGCCCCAAATAGGGTCAGCTCCTTGGAGAGCTCCTTGAGAGTTCTGGCTGGTTCTGACTGAAACCCAGAATGGGTTCACAGCCCCACCAAAATCAGAGCCAGCAAATGTTCAGTTTGCAAATCCGTTTGCAACCCCAAAAGTGAACGGGAGTGCATGTTCTCTGAAAGTGTTCACAAATTCCTAAACTTGTGTTCAAAAAATGAGCACTTTAAAAGATGAACTTTGAGAAATGTACCCTTTAGAGTGTGATTTTAAAAAAATGTAAATTTTTAAGTGTATATTTTTATTTTTTTTAATGCACACTCTTAAATATTCTCATTTTCCTGCTTTAGTCAATGGAGGGAAAGTGCACACTATTGAAAAAAGCACGCGTTCCCCCGTTCAAAATGTGCACTTTTCCCATGTGAACGAACCAAACAAGTGGGCCGCAGACGAAAACGGGAGTGAGCCAAACCGAGCTTTGTAAGAGGGTTTGGGGGCATTTCGGAGAACTCGAACGCCCCTGGTTCCCCCATCTTTAGACGTACCTTGTCCTGGGTGAGGCGGTTCTTCCGGCTGAGGGCGTAAACGGCAGCATCCGTGGCAGCGAGAGACACGACGGAAGACACGTCCGTTTTGATGGTGAGGGTCACGGGGTCCTGGGGTCGCAGTTCGTTCTTCTTTCCCAGTGTGCCGAGTTCCAGCTGAAGACGGGACGGGCATCGTTAGGGACGCCTGGTCACATTTAACACCCTGTACTTCCCTTGCAAACGCTTTTGAAAATCCCAGGCAGCTGCCCAACACTTGCGAGGCCGCCGCCACCTCTCCCTTGTTGCGGTGATTTTTCCTGTTCCCTCCATTAAGAACATGAGAAGAGCCCTGCTGGATCAGGCCAAGGGTTCATCTAGTCCAGCGCTCTGTTCACATGGTGGCCAACCAGCCGTCGACTAGGGACCAACAAAGCAGGACATGGAGCAACAGCTCCCTCTCACCCATGTTCCCTAGCAACTGGTGCACAGAAGCCTATTGCCTCGGATACTGGAGGTAGCACATGACCATCAGGACTAGTAGCCATGGATAGCCTTCTTCTCCTCCAGGAGTTTATCCAACCCCTTTTTAAAGCCATCCAAACTGGTGGCCTTCACTACATCTTCTGGATATTGAATTCCATAATTGAACTCTGCGCTGTGTGAGGAAGTCCTGCCTTTGATCTGTCCTGAATCTCCCACCCATCAGCTTCATGGGATGACCCTCATTGGGTTCTTGTATTTTGAGAGAGGGAGAAAAATGCCTCCCTCTCCACATTCTCCACCCCAGGCATAATTTTGTACACCTCTGGTGTTGTGTCTACCTCCTTTTCCCCTGAACAGGTTGATGAGTTGGGAGAGATGGGGGCAGAATCAGATTCTGAAGAGGATCTGTTGGTAACACCAGGAGATAGACTGATTCCCCAAGTCTTTGTTCCAGCTGCAGAAGATGTAAATGCAGAGATTAGCACTCAGGAGAGAAACGTATCTGCAGCTGAGGAACCCTGACTGGCATCCCAGGAGGAGGAGGAGGAGGAGGAGGAGGAGGAGCCGGTGAATGCTTTTAAACATGCAGTGTGCCGAAGAAGGCAGAGAAAGGAGACACAACTTAGTGTCTGAGACTTAAAAGACTCTCTTTTTGGTTCCTAACTGAAAGCAATTGTTTCTTCTGTTCGTTTTGCCTAATCCTCCCTTGAGGCAAGTTATGTTAATCAGTTTGTTTTGTATTTGAATGTTTATTGCCTGAAGTAAAGGTGTTTGTGTTCAATTCAGAATTGGCTAATTATTTGGTCACTGTAAATTGCCCGGTAAAAGAAAACACAACATCTATCATGTCTCCCCTCAGCCTCCTCTTTTCCAAACTAAACAATCCCAGCTGTTGTAACCTTCCCTTTCTGCACTTCTTCCGGCTTTATAATATCTTTATTTTCGGTGAGGTGATGTACATAGTATCCTAAGTGTGGTCGCACCATAGATTTGTATCAAGGCATTCTCCCTGATCTTCTTCTTCCATCTATCACCTGACCTTCTACCTCTAATTGGGGCCAGTGGAGGCTGGTGACTCAGATTTCAGTGGAGCTGTGAATCCATTGGCTCAATTCAGACGACATATTAGGCAACAGAGGGGTAAATAGCGTACTGACCATGCAACGCTGGTGCTTGTGCAGCTCGAAGTTCCAGCGGCCATCTTGGTTGCTATGGCTGCTCCCTCCCCCTCCCTCAGTCCCCCAGCCGTATCCCAGCATGCACTGTGAGTTCTGACAGCTGTATAGAGCGGCCGGGGGGGGGGGGGTTTGGCTGCTCCGGCTGGCAGAACTCTATGCCCAAATGGAATAGTCCATGGAGAGAGGGGGGGCTCAATTCGGATGACACTTTAAACAATGGGGCTTTGGGCTAAACAACGTGCAAGCCCGTTGTTTCTCTCCGTTGCTTAATTGGGCGGCATAGCGTATTGTCAGTTGTGTGTGCGTTGTGTGTTACTCCCCACATGACACAATAAGCAACACAACGGACGATTGTTACCCCTCCGTTGCCTAATATGTTAGCCGAATTCAGCCATTCTGGGTTTCAATCAGAACCAGCCAGAATTCTAAAGGAGCTATCCAAGATGCTAAAACCCTATCCCCAAAGTAGGTCCAGCACCTTGGATAGCTTCTGACTGCTTCTGACTGAAACCCGGAGCGGATTCACCTCCCCACTGACTTCGGAGCCACCGGCCTCCACTGATTTCATGTATAAATCAACTCCACAATCTGTAGGAATGGGTTCTGGGAAAGGACATTCTTGAAAGCAAGCTCACATTCAAGCATGACTCACTTTCCCCTCGCAGCGGTCAACGACGTCTACCCAGATGGAGTTCGACACAACTTCTTCGCCGAGGCGGTAGAAGGCCACAAAGCGAAATGTTGGCATCAGCTCAGGTGTGATCTGAATGGCGACTGCAGTATAGGAGCCACGGGCCACTTTAGCTACAGATACAATGTCCCCTTTGTTCAAAACCTAGAAGAAAAGAGTGGGTTCAAAGCGTAGTACTTAACATTAATATGTAGGGTTTTTGAATATTCCAAGTGTCATATACACATTGGCTGCATCCGCACGTAACACTAAAAAAGGGGTTTGGTTAACTATGGGCTGTTGCTTTAGCCATGAATTGTCTCGCAGACAAGCAAACACACTACGGTTTGTTATCTCTGCTTCTGGTTTCTCTCCCACCCATTTTCCAAGTCTCTGGAATGGTTTCATTTTGGTCAAGAATGTGAAATGGCAGCTGGCGTGTTCAGAGCTGCTCTGCAGATCTCAGTAGTGGAGATCCCACTGACCGGACAGAGCAGCCTGGATGATTTCAGCCATTCTTGCTGCAGAGCTCTATGGTAGGATTGATTTAAACCCGGAGGCCTCACAGATGACACGCTAAGCCACGGTTATCGCAGCTAATCCTGTTGCAGCATATGGTTAGTGAAAGTGGTTAAACCGTGGTTATGTGGCAACCATGGTTAGGGAAAACACTCTACACAAGACATGCTAAGCCTTCATGGTTAACGCAAAATACTTAACCATTGTGGCTTAGCATGTCATCTGAATGGGGTCATCGTTTTATAGATTAATAAGTGCTTTAACGGAAATCTTGTAAACTGCTTTAAGCATCACTTGAATAGAACAGAAAATGCAGGGTATATATCAGACTTCCCTGATCTCTAGATGTGTTGCACTGCAACTTCCATCATTTACATATTTAAATAAACAAAAAAATTAACCTTCACTCTGACAGACTAACTTTTTATAAAGAGGGGGGTGCTTTAAATATGAGGAAGCATTTCATTAATCTCCCACCCGCATCCTGAATTGGTACAGTCCAGGAATGCTGGTGCCACATACACTTCTGCTTGTTTAGATCGGCCCAAGGGCACAGAGTGAGGGAGATGGGAAAGCTGAACTGCTACAATCACTTAGAGGCTTGGTTACATGGTTGTTACCTCAGTGTAACAAGCCCTAAACTCATTCCTACGTGGGGCTGAATGAAGAGACGGCTTCAGCCTGAGGACCAAATCCAATTGTGGAGAAGCTCTCAGGAGCCGCGTGATAGTCAGGGCCAAAGGGATGGGGCCAAAATACCAGCACATGGCTGCCATTTTGAATATGCAACTCTTGCTCAGGAGTTATGGTGCCATGAGAACCTGACGAGCATGGGTTAGGTGAGAGTGAAGCAACCCCCGCATAACCCATGGTTTGTTTTAGAGTTGTTTAATCCTCGCATAACCCACGTTTGTCAGGTTCGCACAATGCAACAGCCCCCTACATTAAGATGTAGGAGTAGCATTTCAATCTTTCAGAATGGCGAAAAATGGGCAAAATCTGGAAAATCATCAAATACTCGGCGGTCAGGAAAAGGGCAAGGGGTCAGGAGAAGGGGTTATGGCATGCCGGATTTGGCCCACGGGTGGAACCTCAGGCCTGTGGGCCAAGAGGTAGGTTGGAAAAGAGCCAACCACCCTTGAGAACATGAGATGCTCTGTTCTCGTTCATCCCAGAAATGATGGGGCCCATCCTCCCGCCGCAAGGTTTCACCATGCAATAGAAGTTGGAGAAGGCATCTGATCCAACTTGTTTCAACCCTAGCCTAAGGGTCTCTCCGGGGTTCAAGTCTTGGTATTTGGCGCTTTCAATGATCAAGTAGTTGCCGCGTGGGGAGTTCATGGCTTTGGCGGTCAGGGTGACTTCTGCTGGAGACTCTGTCCCAGCTGTTAGCTGTATGGGTAACAAAGACACACATGCTGGTCACATCCAGAACAGACTACTGTAATGCTCTCTGAGATACCTTTAGGGTGCAATCCTAGGCATGTTTAGATGGGGAAAAGTTGTAAAATTCCTAGCATGGCTGGGGAATGCTGGGAATTGTAGAACTTTTTTCTGTCTAAACATGCACAGGATTGCACCTTTAAAGACAGTTTGGAAACAACAACTAGGAGAAAATGCAGCTACCAGAATGCTATCAGGGGCTAGAGGATTTACTCCTATTACACCAATTCTGCATCCAGTCCGTTGGCTACCTATTTGTTACCAGGCTCAATTCGAAAAGTGCTGGTATTAACTAGGGTGACCATATGGAAAGGAGGACGGGGCTCCTGCATCTTTAACAGTTGTATAGCAAAGGGAATTTCAGCAGGTGTCATTTGTACGCATGCAGCACCTGGTGAAATGCCCTCTTCATCACTACAGTTAAAGCTGCAGGAGCCCTGCCCTCTTTTGTATCTGCTCTTGCAGCTTTAACTGTTGTGATGAAGAGGGGATTTCATCAGGTGCTGCATGCGTACAAATGCTGCTGAAATTCCCTTGCTATACAACTGTTACAAGATACAGGAGCCCTGTCCTCCTTTCCATATGATTACCCTAGCCACCATCCCATTCCTGCTCGACCCATGCATTGGTAAATGTTGTTATAAATATGCCATGAGCATTCAGGGCTCTTCCTTCTCCTCCTCCAAAAAAAAACTGACCGTCGATGCAACATCCTACTGTTTATGGGAGGAGAAGTGGAAAAGAAGACAATCCACAGAAGAGAGTTCTTACGTCTGTTGAACCTCCCTGTTTCAAAGGCCCATGTCCCCTCCCCTTTTTCTTAGTCCACAGGTGCAGAACCTTTTTCAGCCCAAGAGCTGGATTCCATTTTGGAGAAGTTCTGATGTGCAACATTCCGATTGTGGGTGGGGCTGAAGGCAAAAGGGGCAGGGCCAAAACAACAGCATATTTGAGCTTAAAGCTCTTACTGCCAGTAACTAGGCCTTAGGACAGGCTTTTCGCCTGCTCAGAATGGGGCAAAAACGTCAGAAAAGCTGGGAAACACCAAATAATCAGTGGTTGGGGGAAAATGGGGAGGGGTCATAGAATCATAGAATAGTGGAGTTGGAAGGGGCCTCTAAGGCCATCGTGTTCAACCCCCTGCTCAATGCAGGAATCCATCTCAAAGCATCCCTGATAGATGGTTGTCCAGCTGCCTCTTAAATGCCTCTAGTGTGGGAGAGCCCACCACCTCCCTAGGTCATTGGTTCCATTGTTGTATTGCTCTAACAGTCAGGAAGTTTTTACTATTTATTTATTTATTTATTTATTTTATTCCATTTATATATTGTCCCATAGCCGAAGCTCTCTGGGCGGTTTACAAAAATTAAAAACATTGAACATTAAAAACACCGATATACAAAATTTAAAACCATAAAGCATAAATACAAGTTATAATTATGTCTAGCCAGAATCCGGCTTCCTGTCACTTGAGCCCATTATTCCGTGTCCTGCACTCTGGGATGATCGAGAACAGATCCTGGTCCTCCTCTGTGTGACAACAGGTGAAGGGAGCATGGCCTTCTAGGGAATTCAGGTTCTGCATCCCATCTTCATCCAAGAGCTGCCTATACGCATGGAAAGCCCCACAGTGGCTGTGGATCTGCGCTGCATCAGTTAGACGACACAAACGCAGCTCTGGAGCCACCGAGGGGCTTCCCCGCAATGCTCTGATTTGAAAAGGTCGGGGATTTACCCCAACTTTTTCAAAGGGAGTGATGTCAACACGGTGCTTCCGCCGTGTAACGTCGCTCTGGGGTCAACCCAGGGTCGGTGCCTGGTGGAAGGCGACCAGTGATTGGTTGCCTTCCACCAGAAAGAGGGCGGCAGAAAGAGAGGCTGCTGTGAGAGCCCTTGAATGAGCAGCGGCAGAGTAAAGAGACCTCCTGTCTCCCTCTCTGCCTTCTTTCTCTTTTCTGGAGGGTGAGGAGCTGATGGCAATGGTGGTGGCCTTTGCGGCCTGGAGCTCAACACCTTCATAAATTGCCCCTTCTTCCTCTCTCTGGGGCCGGGCGGGTGGTGAGTAAGGAGGGCACTGCTCTGCGGCAACTCCCTTCCCTCCCTGACATCTTTGGTGAAAGTGCAGGAAGTGCCCCGGGAGAGGGAAAGCGCAGGGTTTGAGAGGGAGGCGGTACCAACCCAGCACCCAACTGCCCTTTCTCCCTCCTCCTCCTCCTCCTCCTCCTCCTCTCTCAGATGAATGGTTCTGTCCCATCCCACTATTAGCGGGGGAGGGGGGCGCAGCACCTATACCGTGATAGTGATGGATGTCGCTCTGGGAGAAATGTTGATCCTGTGTGTCACGAGCCCCTGATCATTGCTGCCTGTTTGCTCATCGGCGGGAGACGAAGCTCCTGTTACCTGGGCTGAGAAGCGGACTGGAAGATGGGCAGCAGGTGTGCCATCCGGGAGTGAAACAGTTGCCTGCGGGGGGGGGGGGGGGGAATCACAACCCAGAAAAGTTCAGAACATATAGCTGGAGATACATACAGTGATGATTTTATTCTTTCATTTATTTACAAGGCTATTTATTTATTTATTACATATTTATACTGCCCAACAGCCAAGGCTGTCTGGGCAGTTCACAATTAAAACCACAATATACGAAGTCAAAACTGAAAACGTTAAAAAGTTTTAATCTGCCCTGTTTAATATACGGAAATCCCTAAGTGGTTCAGATGAAAATACAACATCACGTTATCTTTCTTGATAGAAAGGCAGGGAACAAATCAAATCAATTAATATTATCAAAGCCTTTGAGGGATAAATTTTCCATGGTCGCACATAGTTTTAATTGTTTTAAATTGTTTTTAGTGCTTTTTAAAAAAAGTTTCTACAGGTTTTCATTTGTTAATGGTTTTAGCTGTGTAAATTATTTCACAGAATCATAGAATAGTAGAGGCATCCGGTAATCCCAGCATTGAGGAGGGAGCACAGGGCTTCTGGGCAGCCATCCAGGGACCGGAGTCGCCCCCGCCCTCTTCCTGTTGGAAGGCGAACAATCGCAAGTTGCCTTTCATCAGGCACCACCTGGCCATGCCTCTACTGCAACTCTGGAGTGAGGCTTTGGGGCTGTCTTGATGCCGTCTTGAGTGTCCTTGGTGTTGTGACTAAGCCTGTTTCCCTTGGGCTGGGAGAAGGATTTTGAGGCGAGCAATCAGAGTCAGATTCTGATGCAGAAGAGACGATATAAGAAACATACCAGCCTGTGCGGGGAGTGGGAGAGGGGTCTCTCACAGGCTCTTCACCAGCTGGGAATGAACTTTCACCAGCTCTTATCTCTGAGGGGGTAAATAACCCACAAGCTGGGAATCAGTGTTCTTCCGACGAGGAGGGCACTGAAAGCCTAGCTGATCCAAGAATCTGCCGCAGACTAAAGTGGGTGGAGCTAAAGGAAGGGGAGAGAAGGTTGGCCCGGCTAGCTTCTCGCCAAAGGCTTCTTCAGAACCAACCTCCCTGAAGTTAAAGCGTACTGGAAAAGGACTTTCCCTTTTTCTTGAAAGGACAATTGTCTCGCTTGGTTTGCATAAACTTGCCTAGAGAAAAGTTCCTAGAACTATAGAGTCCCTTCAGGTGGGAGGGAATAAAGCTTTGTAGATTACATGGCAGACCTCTTTATTGCCTCCCAATAAAGCGAGGGGTGTTGGGAAACATGACACTTGCCTCACTCTGAAGAAAAAAGTCAGGGTAAGTCCCCAACTTTTTTCCCCGCTGCTTCGGCAGAAAGCCCTGGGGTAGGTGTGCAATTGCAGCGGTGTTGTATAATCGCCGCCGCGCACCCACTCTGGGGTTTTCCAAGCATTTAGACAGCCCCCAGTTTAACGATAAAGAACCAGGTGTGTGTGTGTGTGTGCATGTGTGTGTGAGAGACAGAGAGAGACAAAAAGAGTGTGTGAGAGAGAGAGTAGTGGAGGAGGAGAAAATGACTAGGGGGAGGCTTTGCATGTGAGAGGGCGCATGTAACCCTGAGGAGCAAAAAGGATGGGATATGCGGTCCACCTCTTGCCACAAGGCAACACCACATGGAGCATGCGCATTGCAAGAGACCCAACAGACCCACCAGCACTTCAAAGGGGGCACCGGGCACAAAATGGCGCTTGGTTTTAGACAGGTCCACTGAATATGGAGACAACACAAACTTCACGGAGGCGAGCTCCTGCTCCTCCAACTCTCCGCCTGTGAGAACGAGAGAAGAAGAGTCAATGAAGGAAAGGAAAGAGGCACAACTTCCCCTCTCTCGGGTGCAAACATACAAAGGGATGCCCAAGTAAGATATTGCAAGCAACCAGCAGAATAAATTTCCCCGTCCGTTCTTGTTCAATGAGCTCAAGTGAACAACGTTGCACAGGTCTACCCCACTAATTGGACTCCATGCGGCAAAACAGGAGATTCGATGTCATTGCATACGGCATCCTGAGTTTTAAGGCAGAGCTGTGCACTTCAGAAATATTCGCTAAAAATTAATGTACATCTCATTAGGGCTGAAAAACAAGAAGAGAGGCCTAAAGAAGGAAGAGAGGCCTAAACAACTTGGAACCAGGATATCTAGTAGACCACCTTCTCTTATATTCCCCCCCCCCCCGACCACATTTACGATCTTCAGAGGAGATCTTGCTCATCATTCCAAAACAAACAGAATATCGCCATGAAAAACCTCAATGGTGGGCCTTCTCTTTGGCACCACCCACCCTCTGGAAAAACCCTCCTTCGTGCGGATCGGGAGGCGGAAAATGTAACATCCTTTAAACGTCTGCTGAAAACATATCATTTCAGACAGGCTTTCTATGGACTATAACTTACTTTGGTTTTATATTCTATTTTTTTAACTTTTAAAGTTTTACATTTCGACTTGTCGTATTTTATGGTTTTAATTGTAAACTGCCCAGAGAGCCTCAGATATTGGGCAGTATAAAAATGTAATAAATAAACAAACAAATAAAAATATCAGGAGAAATAAGAGCCACCAAACATGGAAACACCTGTGTGGTTTTGGCTAAGTATTAACGTTAGGCATGCACTCGGCGGATAATAAAAGGTTCCCATTTCTAAACATACTTGCTGTCTCTATGACAGTGGCTGAGATGTAGAGTGTTGTTCCAACGAAGTCCTGCAGAGGGCGCCCCAGTTTCTCAGAAAGAAGGCTGCGTTCTAGAGTTAGCGATCCAAGGCCGTCAGTGACCTGAGACGGATGGAATTAGGATTGGGGGCAGAGGATATAAAATCAGTTCTATTATATACATATTAAGGTAGGCTGTCTATATGCGGGGAAAGCCCCACAGTCGCTGCAGGTCTGCGCCGCGTCGGATAGATGACACAGGTGCAGCTTCGCAGCCACTGCGAGGCTTTCCCGCAATGCTGAGATATGAAAAAATCAGGGATTATAATGTTGATCTGCGGCCAATCCGGGCTCAACCCAGGGGCAGAGCCTGATGGAAGGCGAAAGGCGATTGGTTGCCTTCCACCAGAAAGAAGGCGGGGCGGCTCCAGGACCCAGATGGTCGTCCAGAAACCCCGCGCTCCCTCCTCGGCATAGGGATTATCTGATGCTGCCCTGGGAGAGGGGAAGCACAGGGTTGGAGGCAGCGCCATGAAGGAAGACCCCTGGATTCCAAGGTAAGGGAAGAGTGAGATTTCAAGACTGGGGTGGAGGAGTTCAGGGGGTTCAAGAGACATAGAATAGAACAGGAGTCCCCACCTTTGTTGGGCCAGTGGGCACATTTGAAAAAATGTCATGGGCACTCCCATAAAATGGCTGCCATGGTGGGTGTGGATGATCACAAAACACTCATTTCCCAGAAGCAAAAAACTGAGGCTAAAAAAAAGAAAAAGAAAGCAACATGCTCCCAAAGCTAAATACAAGGCAGAGGTGGGGGTGGTAGTGGGGAGATATGAGCTCCAAAATGCAAAACTCTTATGAAACCCAAATAAAGATGGTGCTGGGGGGGGAGCTTTGTAGCATGCCAGCCTCCCAATTGAAACAAATAAAATAAAATAAAAATCTGAAGAAACAAAAATCAGGAATGGGCATCAAGAGAATTGCCTCTGGGAGCATTGGTGCCCATGGGAACCACGTTGGAGAACCTGGAGTTGCAGGACCCTCTTCCAGATGCATCAGATGGGGGTCCTTAGTAAGGTATAGGCAGCGGCCAGCTATTTCTTTAGTTTGAGCCTGCTTTGAGATACGACTGGTTAAGAAATAAGAGCTGATAATGGAGATAGTTTCTTTAAACAAGCATTTTCTAGAACGCTCATTACTGGCCACTCACGGATGTTCATGGGTCATTCTGACAATGCCTCCTGTGCATCCCCCACTCCATTTTCCTGTTCTAGTGCTAAAAATGAAACCTCAGAAAATCCGACTCTTCTGGGATAAATCGATATTTGTCGGGTTTTCCTGCCAGGTGTAGGCAAAGTTGCGCTACAAAATGCCCACTAGAGGGCGCTGTCCCATTCAACTGCATTGAGGCTGTACAAGCCGCGTGGTTGCTGCTCTCTTCCTTGCATAATTACAGCTCGTTGAAGAAATGGAAGAGGTGCAGGAAGCAGAGTCACGGTAAGGGAACGCAATTTCCACCTGGTCTGAAGGAGTTGAAATAGGCTGATTATGTAAGCTACACATAGGCCAAAACGGAATACCAAATTGGAGAAGTGGGAGCTGCAACAAATTGTTGCAGCTTCTGTTCACTCTTCCAGCCAGCTGTGCTCTCCTCCATGATACTCCATTATATCCGCCCCTTCATACGGTTTCCTGTTACCCACCCTCAACACTCAGTCAGCATTCTGTGGCCGCTGAGAATGCGTAATCCTCAAAAGTGCTGAGATTTTATTTGATTTATTGACAAATGTACGAGTTGCCATTCGGCCCAAATAGGACCCCCCAAGGTGGCTTACATTTAAAACTTGCAACAATTTAAAAAGTTTTACCATTTAAAAAACCGCTGTAAAAACAACTGAAAACTTTAAACACAATTGAAAACAATTAAGGCCTGTGTCCTCTTACCGAGACCTGTTGCTCCAGTCCTGTGATATACATTTTCTTCCCTTTATCATCAGTGACTCCAAAACGCACATAAGCTGTGGCGGTGACCCCCCTCCCATAGAAAAATCTGTTGAGGAAGGGGAGGAGGAAGCCAGGGAGAAGTAAAAAGTTAGTTTGGGGAAGAGGTTAATATTAACAACAACAACATCAATAGCCCCACCCCGAGTGCAACTTACTTAGCCTGAATATCAATTCGCAAGTCAGAGTCCTGCTGCTCTGAGACTAGAATATATTTCCGTTCTGGAACAATTGTCACCTCGAAATGGGGGAGCACTAAATGAGAGAAAGAGGACAGGCTGAAGTTTGACAGGTACAGTTTTCCTCAATATACCCCCCAAACACCTTGCGCAGCAGTTGAACAGCTTCTTGGAAAGTCCTAGCCTAGGGAATCCCACTAAAGGAATGATCATGGCCTACTACTCCTGGGTGCTGGGCCTCACCTGGGGTAGCCTCATGCTTGTGGGACACACTCTGCTCCAGTAGGCCTGATTCTGCTTGACAACAGTGGTATTTTATTAGGAAATTATTTTCCTAATAATTCCTAGGGCATTAGGCAATTATTTATTGGGGCATTTATTATTCATTAGGAAACACGGTGGAGAGGTTTGGGGGGGGGCACCACTGAAAAAGCCCTGCGTCTCATGCCTAACAGCTGAGTGGGCCTTGCTCTCTCACCTCTCCCTGTGATGCAGCCAAGATGTTGCTTCTCCCCTTCTGGCGGCTTTGTGGAAAGTGTTGTAGCTACGTTTGGGGCCCTGGCATAAGCCCAGCTTCACCCCCGCCCCCTGGAGCCAGCCTTGTGCAGCTGCATTATACTCAATCAGAACAATGTGCCATCTAAGTTCATTATTATAAGCCCATTATTGTCTGTTCAGCGGTAATCAGACAAAGGTTGTTGTTTTTAACCTGAGCAGTGTTACTTGTAAGTCAGACAGCCTCATAAGCCTAGCCCTAGACAATAAAAATGTGCCCTTTTCTCATGAAAAGGAAAGCTATATCCAGCTGGTTTTACTTAGAAAATAATTGCATTTCCAGGATGCACTTGTTGTTGAATTACAACCTGTCACATGGCTGTTAGAAGCACTGAGCGTCTCTCATGGGGAGAGAGGTGGGGAATTCAGCCGCCCCAAGAACATACCATATTTTTTCACCTCGAACTCTGTTGTTGTGTTGGAACCCAGGGTGTTGACGAACTGGGCTGTGATCTGCCACATCCCAGGCCTAGGAAGGAAGTAGTGAGAAAGAAAAGCGCAGGAGAAAATATGAGCCAGTACAGAGTGGGCCGGATCCAATTCCTGCAAAATCTGCATGCTGAAGTGTGCTCTGGAATTTCCTGAACACCATTTCCTTCTACGAACCTGGTTCCTTCCAGGTCTGTTTGGGCTACAGCTTCCAGCACCCCACCCCGCACCCCCAGCCAAGCTGGCTAAGGCTGCCTCTACAAGAGAGGTTTAAAGCTCTTTCAAGGCGCTTAAAAAAATTTACCTCTACAAGAACGGACCGCAAATCAGGCGTAGAGGCGCGTTATCTCTCCGATTATGCGCATTATCGAATGCGCGTTAAATAGCGAGTTTTATTTTGCTCCAGCCGTTAAAGCGCATTTTGACTATGTGAACAAGCGCTTATGTGCATTAACTACTTGTAAAGCGCATTTTGGTCATCTGTTAATGCGCTTTGCCGCCTCTCGTGCAGAGGGATTAGGTGTAAATGCGCTTCTGCGATTATGCGCATAATCGTTTAACCGGGCACAAAAGCAAATCCTTGTAGAGGGGACCTAAGGGATATTGGGAGCTGGAGGTATGCCAAAGGATATTTGGAACACAGGCGTCTTTCAAAGGCCGTTTGTGATGCTGCTTCATAAAGAGTCTGCTGCTCAATGAAAACATAAATCAAAAACCCTACTAGATGAGGTCAATCCCATGACTGTCCTAGAGTAGGCCTTTGGATCCAGGCTTTAGTCTGACATGGGAGTTGCCAATTTATCGACCAGCCTCTGCTTCTTCCGTCTTTAACAGCAACTGATCTGGAGGCATTAGCAAACGACAATATGAAACGCTTCCCATGTTAATCCCGCCATATCAAGCAACCGCTAAAGACACAGGAGCAAGCCAGGATTTTCCCCCCTGATAAGTTGACAATCCTCCCTTGAATTTGCATTCCACCCTATGGTTTAACTCCTGAAACAGGTGAAATAACTGTAATGCCAGATTAAGCTTCCAAAAATATCAGACACTTTGGCGATCTCAGGTTTATTTTTGGCACGGCCACACCTTTTCTTTTAAGTTAAAAGAAAAAGAGTTATTGTCATGCATAGCAGCACTGGGTGAAAATCCCTCTTCATCACAACAGTTAAAGCGGCAGGAGCCCTGCCCTCTTTTGTATCTGGTCCTGCAGCTTTTATTTTTGTAGGTTTATAGCTTTTTAAAGTTATTACAGTGTTTTTAAATGTATGGGTATATTATGTTTTTGCTATTTTAATTTTTTGTATATTGTTTTTAATTGTTTTAATCTTATGTAAACTGCCTAGGGAGCTTCGACTATGGGGCGGTATACAAATGCAATAAAATAAATAAGTAAATAAATAAATAAATAAATAAAAAATTACTGTTGTGATGCATAGGGAATTTCACCACGTGCTGCTATGCCTACAAATGACATCTGGTGAAATTCCCTTATCAATACAACTGTTAAAGATACAAGAGCCCCTCTTCTCCTTTTCATAGGGTCACCCTATTTTAACTTTTGGTCAGAGTTCCCGTGCCAGCAGCTACCTGCAGAAACCCAACAGGCATTGTTGTATCTTCATACTGGGAAAAGCTGCCCCCTGCTGAAATTCTATGTGCCATGCCGCAACTAAAAGCATCTTCCAGGAAAAATAAATAAAAGGAACCTCCCTATCTCAAACTGCTTCTGGTTTGGGCGGTTAGTGATGGATGCTACCTAGCGAGAGAGGGGCCCAGTTTTGAAACTAGCACCTGCAAGATTGCATTCCGTTTCAAGAATCCCCATGAGCTGAGGTGTGGAGGCAATATCTCTGCCTCTCCCCGCTCATAGGGCATTTCTACATGAGGCTTTTATACCACACCTTTACCGAAGCTTCTGCTCCTGGATTCTTTGCGGGATTAGGATTGGCTTCTTTACATATGCTTTTTCCCCTCGAGGGTTTCTTTCTCTGCCTTTCTATATGTTTCATTATACAGCCACTAGATGGCGCTGTAGTATAGCAGAATTGCACAATTACGAAAGACTCTCAACCCGCCATTTCTAAATAATAACAAACTCTCCTTATTAGGAAAAAAATTGCAATGATGGTTGAAATGCATAGGAGAGGCCTTGGAGGGTGACGACATCATGTAAAGGACCCACAAACTACAATGAATGAACAATCACAAGTGCACAATAAAAGCCTCGTGAAGAAAGGCTCATGAATTTATAACCAGGACTAGCTAAAGCTCCTTCATCGCCCTAGGTGAAAATCTGTTTTTGGATTCTCATTTCAAAGGCACAGTATAGAGTTCCTTTTTAACCTTCAATTTCTGATTCTAGCCCCTTTTCTCCGCTTCATACAAGTGGATTGTCCAAAGAGGAGGAACTTTTGCTCCATTCACTTCTATGGAATGAAGGAATAGAAGTAACATTAATTCGGCACTTCAGAAATGTTGCCATCCCAGGCGTTTGCTTATACCAACTACCCCTAACCTGATGTACTCCAGGCCACAACTCCCATCATCCCCAGACAGTGTGGCTGGGTGGGAATAATGGGTGTTGTGGTGCAACATATCTGGAGGGCACCAAGACAGGGAAGGCTATTCTGTACTACCTATTGGGTTAAGTTGGAACTGGTCACATCACTGGTGAAACTTACTCAGAGATATCAGGGATTGTCAGGTGATCTTTTATCACGAAACTGACGGGCATGCGCTCAACTTTCCGGACCTGAAGACCTCGTGGGTTCTAATGGAAACCAAGAGACAGAAAGACAGACAGGTGGTAGAGTGTTTTTTTGTTTTTTTTTTAAAAAAGCACAGGCGTTACTACCAGCAAGTTTCCCACCTCCTGCCCTTCCTCCAAGCCCCAACTAAAACTTAATTTTTCTGAGCTTGAACACCTTCCTCATTACCTGAACAGTGATGATGACCGATTCAGCAGCTGGCCGCAATTTGTGATCCAGGGCAAAGACTCGGAAATTCACTGGAATTAAGGAACCAAATGTGAATGTGAGGCGGGAAAAACAAGGGCTCCTGGGTTGTGTGTGTGTGTGTGTGTGTGAGAGAGAGAGAGAGAGAGAGTTTTGTATTGGATTTATGCGTGAGTGTGTATTACTACAGCCTCAAACATAAGAACATTAGAGGAGCTGTGCTAGATCAGACCAAGGGTCCAACATTCTGTTCATACAGTGGCCAATCAGCTGTCAACCAGGAACCCACAAGCAGGACACCAATCAGCTTCATGGGATGATGACAGGTTCTAGTACTATTAGAGAGGGAGAAAATTGTCTCCATATGCGCTTTCTCCACAGCATTATATACCTTTATCGTGCTTCCCCTGACTTGCTTTTTCTCTAAACAATCCCAGATGTTGTAACCTTTCCTCATAGGGGAATTGTTTGACTGAATCTTCATAATAAATGAATACAAGCACAGGCCCCATATTGGGGAGGGGAGGGGAGGGGCAGAAAATGTGTTATCATGAGAGAGCGCCATCTAGCGGTGGAGAGATCCTGTGATATCCAGATAATACCACATTATCTGTATGTTTTTTCAAATGTGCAATTTCCAGGGAATAGCGCGGGAGAAGTCCTGGCTATTGCTGACGTCATGAAATGGACCCTCAGGCTCCCATGAGTAACCAATCACGAGACTGCTATAAATCTCTCATTTAGAGAAGCTCTAAAATTAATTAAGGGCACAATTCTATGCCGGTTTAGACAGGAAAAAAACCTTCAACTCCCAGCGTTCCCCAGCCAACATGAGTAGCTGGGGAATGCTGGGAATTGTAGGCCTTTTTTCCCATCTAAACATGCATAGGATTGCACCTTAAAATTAATTACTGTGTTTTAAAAACAAAATAACCACAAGGTGCACACCCGTAGGGTCCTCTTCGTATGCATGCTAAGTTTCAAGTGCCTAGGGTCCACGTTCTTAGCACCGACAGACACACATCCTCTTTTATTATTATCGGGACAGTGAGGCAAAGCGACTGTTAAAATAAGCAAAACAATACAATGATATTAGGAGGAAGGCTGTAGCTGGGCTCACCGTTTTGCCGCGGGGTGTAGATTGGCTTGTCCGTCTGTATCAAGAGGTAGCCACGCCGAGCGCTCCAGCGCAGGTTGAGGGTTTGAATGCCATTGGGGCTGGAAAGCTGCGGGCTGTGAGCGACAAGCTGGATGTAACGGCTGCGTCGCTGGCGAATCAAACCACACTGGGCAAAGAGTTCATGAGTCACCTGCAGGAAAGAGAAAGAGGTGATACTGAGGAAGAAAAAAGCCCCCCTGGAGGCAACGGGTGACTGCATGTAAACAGCAGGCAAAGTGGTCAAACGTCCCGGACTGAACCACTGAAGGGTGCTGGAGGGGGTTTGCATGGTTGAAATGCTTCCACGTTTCACGAATGTTCCTGCACTACAACGGAACATAGCATTTAAGGGAGAAGGCAAAGGGGTTTTTTTTAGTATGGGGGAAGATTCGTCGTGCAATCTCCCCATCTGCGGTCTGACAGGGTATGGCCCAGAAGGAATAATTTTACCATCTTATCTCCTGACATTCATGGAAATATTTGAAAGCTGTGGAGGCTGGTGGCTCCAGTTTCGGTGGAGCAATGTATCCATTCTGGGTTTTAGTCAGAACCAGCCTTGTCACCCACAGCACCATCTTTTGTAAACTGAATGCTTTACTTGCCCATTCAAGAGCAAGGCGCGGTCTAAACGTCATCTTTGCCCTGCAGGGGCTCTGAATCAGCGCTGCATCAGTTATTTGCTGCATCCGCCAATTCGAAGCCACCGCAGAGCAAAGAGGCCAAGGGTCTGGCATCATGGCGCTGAGTTGGCGCTGCTTTGCCACCAAACCCCACGGGATCGCTGGCGTAGGGTGGAGGCATGCAGTCTTGACAGAGGGAGGCAGTGTGGGCTTTTTAGCAACCATTAGGGTTGCCACCCCTCCCCCCCCCCCGGCATGGGCATGTTGGGCCCTCCAGGGGTGTCACTGCTTGCCACACAGCAGCTCAGTTCAGACAACACATTTCTCAACGGTGGTTTTAGAACTCCATGGTGCAGTTTTTACACCACCGTTGAGAAGCTTGTTGTCTGGTGAGAAAACTCCATGCAACGGTAGAGTTTTTTTGGAAATCTGCTGTGCAGAGGAGAGTTCCTGCACAACCGTTGTGTTGTGTGTTGTGTGTTGGGCTCCATGGAGTTTTCCATTGCGTTCAGTTGACTTTTCCCACTGGCTACAGAGTTCCCCGGTAAGAGTGGCGAAAGGAGCGAGTGCCACTCTAGGAGAGCTGCTGGGATTGTTTTTTTACAGCAATGGCTGCTGGGATACCATTGGAAGGAATGGGGGGGTCCTCCACCACCGCCATGTCCTTCACCGCCGCTGCCGGGCTCGTGAGGCCAGAGGCCGCGCGGAAGAGACGGGAGAGGGCCGGATCCAGAAGTGACGTAATCGGCCCTCCCCCGCCTCTTCCGCGCAGGCATCCAGGTTCCTCGGGGCTCATCACCATCGCGATGAGCCCCGAGGAAGCCAGAGGCCGCGCGGAAGAGGCAGGAGAGGGCCGATTACGTCACTTCTGGATCCGGCCCTCTCCCGTCTCTTCCGCGTGGCCTCTGGCCTCACGAGCCCGGCAGTGTCGGTGAAGGACATGGCGGTGGTGGAGGACCCGGCAGTGGAGGACCCAGCGCCGGCGGACCCAGCAGCAGTGTCGGAGAACCCGGCGGCGGTGGTGGCAGAGGAGCCCGGGAAGCGGCCGCCCCAGCAGGTAAGTGCCCCCCCTCGTGCCTCGCGCCTCGCGCCTCCCATTCCTTACCTGCAGGGGCGTCAGCTTCCCTCCGGTGCTTGAATCTACTGAGAAACAGGCTTCGCGGCCTGTCTTTCAGTAGCGCGCCAGGTGATTACGTCATCACCCGGCGCGCTACTGAGGGACAGGCCGCGAAGCCTGTTTCTCAGTAGATTCGAGCACCGGAGGGAAGCGGACGCCCCTTCAAGTAAGGAGCGCGAGGCGCGAGGGAGGGCACTTACCTGCTGGGGCGGCCGCTTCCCGGGCTCCTCTGCCCCCACCGCCGCCGGGTCTACCGCCGGGTCTACCCCGCCACCTCGGTTTGCCCCCGCCGCCCCCCGGTTGGCCCGGATCGCCCCAGGTTTCCCGGTTAGGACTGGGAAACCCCGGGCCATCTGGTCACCCTAGGCTAAGCATCACCACTTAAATACCTGAGGGAAGGGTAAAAGACGCACCACTTTTGCCTTATAGCAGAGGGGAAAAGGGTGTTAAGGGTTTTGAATAAGGTTCTCCTGTGAGTATGTTGGCTAAGAGTGTAATGATCTGTGTTTCTTTATTAAACTCATAGAGCAGGTTACAAAGCCAAGCTGACACGTGGTTTGTGGTAGCAAAAATAAAAGAAAACGTTTATTGGTGTTAACAGTTCTTTTCAAATCAATTTCACACCTACCTATTCTTAACACTTCTAATAATTTTACTAATAATCCTAAATCCTAATAATCTCTTCACACACACTCCTGACTAGATCACACACAGCTATCTTCCACACAACTACCCTCCACCCAACCAAGACAATAAGATCATCCAAAACGCTCCCTCACCCTATATATACTCCTCCCCCTCCCTTTCCCAGCATCATCAGCCACACCCACTCAGTCCAACATTCCGCACTCTCCAGACATACTAACTCAGACATACATAGGGAGACAGAAATGTGGGGTATCGTCACAGGTGCTTATTTCCAAGTTTGGCATCAGGGCAGCAGAAGCAAACTCCACTTTATTCCTGTGGTCATGATGATGCTGTGACTTCAGTGATTTTAAAAAGCAAAACTCCACATGCTCAGAGTATTTCTTTCCTTTTTTTATCAGGGTTGGTCGGTGGGGTTTTTGTTTTGTTTGTGTTCTAAAATATTAGGACTGTAGAAGTAGCTGTAAAGCTCAGAATGACGGTGTTGGGGGACTGAAGAGAAACTTCAGTTCTGTGCTTTACTGCTGAAGTAACGTATGGCCATCTAAAGCAAAATAAGCGTATTAAATCCAATGTCTAAAATCACCTGGCTGCACCCCTGATCATCATAATCTTTTGAATCCTGATAAACTTTAGGCAATAAACACGTTAGGAAGGATGCATGACAGCCATATAAATGCCTGTGTAAGCATCCTCATGAAAAGCGGAAGCCTCCCTATAGCACGGAACAATGGTATTATGCCAATTTTAATTACCCGTTTACTGGAACTTCAGGCTATCTACAGCCAGCCTTCCCTTTTTTTCATGCTCCCCATCTCCCCCACATGTTCTGCACATCCCCTTTTCCCTTCAAGTTCCCCCTCCAAGTTCTGCATTGCAAGTCCGTAAGCGCAAACTAATTTCGGCCCAGCAACACCCGGTCCAGGAAGCATTTTCAGTCATGGTTCTGTTTCTCTGCTGCTTGCAAGCATCAGCATGTTATTTCAGACTAGAGTGACCCTATGGAACGGAAGACAGGGCTCCTATATCTTTAACAGTTGTATAGAAAGGGGGATTTCAGCAGGTGTCATTTGTATGCATGCAGCACCTGGTGAAGTTCCCTCTTCATCTCAACCGTTAAGGCTGCAGGAGCCCTGCCTAGTGTGACCAGATACAAAAGAGGGCAGGGCTCCTGCAGCTTTAACGGCTGTGATGAAGAGGGAATTTCACCAGGTGCTGCATGCATACAAATGACACTTGCTGAAATTCCCTTTTCTGAACAACTGTTAAAGATACAGGAGCCCTCTCCTCCTTTCCGAATGGTCACCCTACAAGGGTGGGAAAGAGGAGGAGGAGCAAGGGCAGCCAGTGAGAAGGTAAACTCACTGAGGGAAGGGGCCCAATGGAGTTGTCTTGCCCAAGGCTCCTCAAAAATCTGGAGCTCGAGCTAGATCAAGGCTAGACTTTTCCATGCTGCACAGTCCCAGGTCTCCGCCCGGGTCTCTATTTAGGTTTTCCTGATAAGTGAAGTTTTAGCTAGCCATGTCATTGATTTTAATTTCCTTCTTCAAAGCAACTGACTATCTCTGGATTTCTCTTTGCCTAGCTTTTAAATAAACATACCCAATTGGACTCTGGAGTTGATTTAGTTCTTTCGCCCAGCCTCAGGTTGGACTCATTCACGTGCTGGGCTACTTGCCATACATGCTAACCTGGTTTTCAGAGTGTTTAAAGTAGAGAAAGTTGCAGGAGCCCTGCCTTCTTTTGCATCTGGTCACTCTAGTATAGTGCCTGCACCTTTCACTGTTGTGATGAAGAGGGAATTTCACCAGGAACTAATTGCATACAAATGACACTGGCTGAAATTCCCTTTTCTCTAGAACTGTTAAAGTTACATGAGCCCTGATCTGGATTTTATCTGGTCAGCCTAGTGTTGGATAAATTCCTGGAGGAGAAGGCTATCCATGGCTACTAGCCCTGATGGTTATGTGCTACCTCCAGTATCCGAGGCAATAAGCCTGTGTGCACCAGTGGCTGGGGAACATGGGTGGGAGGGTGCTGTTGCACCATGTCCTGCTTTGTTGGTCCCTGGTCAACAGCTGGTCGACTACTGTGTGAAGAGAATGGTGGACTAGATGGACCCTCGGTCTGATCCAGTGTGGCCCTTCTTATGTTCTTATGAAAGGCGTGTGGCCATCTGGGAATGCTGGAAGGCAGATTTGGCCCCCAGGGCTGAAGTTCCGCATCCTGGGTTAAAGCAAGCCCTATAAATAGGCCTGTCCTCCATAAGTGCATATTTAGTGTGACCATATGGAAAGGGGGACAGGGCTCCTGTATCTTTAACAGTTGAATAGAAAAGGGGATTTCAGCAGGTGTCATTTGTATGCATGCAGCACCTGGGGAAATTCCCTCTTCATCACAACAGTTAAAGTTGCAGGAACTATAGTAAAGTGACCAGATGCAAAAGAGGGCAGGGCTCCTGCAGCTTTAACTTTTGTGATGAAGAGGGAATTTCACCTGGTATTGCATACATACAAATGACACCTGCTGAAATTCCCTTTTCTTTACAACTGTTAAAAATACAGGAACCCTGTCCTCCTTTTCATATGGTTAACCTAGCATATTATAAGACTGCATTGTTCATGTGCTCAAGGCAACCAAAGCTGTCATTTAGCCTGGTCCTACCTTGCAAGGATGGAGGTGCAAACTCCCATGTATTACACCTACCTTCAAGTCAACTTTTTGCACATCGCCATTGGACGGAAGGCGGAAACGCATCTGCTGAGAGCATTTCACTCCAGTATTCTCATTCTGGAAAAAGACCATGCCCGACAGACCAGCTGGGGCATCTTCAACCTGAAGTACGACCCCCACATCAGTCCCCACTGTCACCACACTGGGGGCAACCATCAGCAACCTGCAAAGTAGTGAAAAACAGAGATATCATAGGGTTAAACTTCCAGCTGCCTGCCAGCCACTCCTGATATGAATATCAAATTCTTAAATATTTTGCAACCTTGGAAGACGAAAAAAGGATAGAGAGGAAAAAATGCTATGTAGGGTGAGGTACAACATACCTCATACATATTGCTGTTGTTTCCAGACATTAATAAAAGGCTCACTATTCAGTTCTAAAATTATTAGCACGAATTGTCCCTTCCCTGTCACAGCAGCTGCCATGGGGTCTGGGAAAGGACTGTACCTCAGTGGTAACGCCATGGTTTGCATTCAGAAGGTCCCAGGTTTGTTCTCAAGGCAAGGCAGGGAAAACCCCTGCCTTAAACCCTGGAGAGTGGCTGCCAGTCAGTGTCAACAATACTGGGCTAGATGAACCAAGGGTCTCACTCAGTATAAGGGTGCCTCTACAAGAGCGATTTAAAGCTCTTTCAAGGCGCATTACCAAATTTACCTCTACAAGAGCGGAGCGCAAATCAGGGGTCCAGGCGCGTTTTATCTCCGATTATCCACATTTTCGAATGCGCGTTAAATAGCGACTTTTAATTTACCGCGGGAGTTAAAGCGCCTTATGGCCATGTAAACATGCGATTCTCCACATGTAAACAACTTTAAAGCGTGTTTCGTACAGCCTGTAATGCGCTTCACCGCTTCTCGTGAATAGGTATTAGGAGTAAATGCGCTTATCCGTATATGCGCATAATCGGGCAACCAGGCGTCAAAGCGAAATCTTGTGGAGGGGACCTAAGGCAGTGTCCTAGGTTCCCGGGAGGCAGGAGCTGTGCACTGCTTCTGGGCAGTGCTGGCTCACAGTGTTTTAAGGCCCTTTCTCAGTGGTTGGGTTCGGATGACATATTAAGCAACGGAGGGGGGAAGAGGCAACTGTCTGTTGCGTTGATTATTGTGTCGTCTGTGTGTGGGGACACACGACGGACAGTATATTATTTAACAATGGGGGAAACAACGGGCTGCTCCGTTGCTTATCGGAGACCCGTTGCTTATCATGAGGCCGGGACTTTTAGCTGCGCAACAGTGGGAGGGGCAACGTGTTGTGTGAGGAGCACCGCAAAAATAACAAACTGCCAGTTGCCTCGTCCTCCCCCCTCCGTTGCCTAAAGTGTCGTCCGAACTCAGCCAGTGAGTCTACCTCCTCACAGCTACGCTTGCTCTTTCTCATCATTGCTACCATTTGGTTGCTTGACAGGCAGTGAGCAAGTGTACAGTAGCACCTTTTGCTCTTCCTCCTCCTCACCACCGCCATTATCTAGGCCAGAGCGAGAGGCAGGTGAACAAGCACGTTGCCATGGTGAGGAGGCGAAGCAAGTTGAGAGGGCCTTTGTCAGTGTGACCTTACTGGGCTGTGGGCCCTCACTACATCTTTTTGTAGTGACAATGACCCTGTTCAGATGATACGTTAAGCCACCGTAGTTAAGCATTTTGAGCTAAACATTATGGCTTAGCGTGTCATGTGAACCATTCCTAACCATGGTGGCTACATAGAATCATAGAATAGTACAGTTGGCAGTGGCCTATAAGGCCATCGAGTCCAACCCCCTGCTCAGTGCCAAGGTTTAAACACACTCACTAACCATTTGCTGCAAAATGGTTAGCGGCCTAACCATGGCTTAGCGTGTTGTCTGAACAGATCCCAAATGTGCAGCTCAAGGGGAAAATGTGCCATTTCAAAAGTATGTCAGAGGGCGGTGATGGTGTTTGGGATAAAACAGGAGAAGGCTATCACTTTCATTTCCTAGTTGAGACACATCTGGCTGGCTGCTGTCAGAAATAAAACAGCTGGATTGTTGTAAAAAATATGGATTAGAAAAAATGCTGAACTCTAATGAGGTATTTTACATTGCTACCCTAGGTATGTCATATCAGAAGTAAGTCCCATTGAGTTCAATGGAATGCACTCTCAAGTAAGTGTGTATATAGAATTTAAGCCTTAATTCACTAAATCCTGTTTTGTTGTGCAACTGGCTCGTTCCTATCCTGCCTTTAAAAAAAAAAAGAATAAAAAGGAACATTTCAGTGAGGCAGGGTGGGGTGGGATTCCTACGTTTCTACTCTTTCACAACATTGATTTTGGCCGCAGTCCACAGGGGAAAATTAACTGGTGCTTTCTTCTAACTATGTTGGTCCTTAATACAGAAAACAATATGGGCATTTCCAATGTTGCATAAACTAGTTGATTGTGAAAGAAAATGCTTGTGTGTGTGTGTGTGTTGTGGATTCCACCACATAGCTGCAAAAATTACACATAATCATTTGCAGGTACTCCAGTACAAACCTCAGGCCTGATCTACAACTTCACAGTAACAAGCAAGCTGCAAGCCTATACATACTTACCTGGGAGTAATTGCTATCGAATTTCCCATGGGACTTACTTCTGTATAGATATGTACAGGATTGGACCTGATAGGGTGACCAGATGGAAAGGAGGACAGGGCTCCTGCAACTTTAACTGTTGTGATGAAGAGGGAATTTCACCAGGTGCTGCATGCATAACAATGATACCTGCTGAGATTTCTTTTTCTATGCAACTGTTAAAGACACAGGAGCCCTGTCCTCTTTTTCATATGGTCATCCTATATGACATTCCAAAATGGTAACACAAAATCAAATACAATCAGCACATCCTATGCTCCTTACTCAGAAGAAAGTCCCACTGCATTAAAAGGGCTTTGTTCCCAGATAAGTGCCTAGAGAATTGCAGCCTAAAATAATTTAGCTGAGTTGTAATCCCATTCACATGTATTTAAGAGTAACTCCCATTGAACTTAATGGGGCTACCTTCTGAGTAAACATGCATAGGCTTGCACTTCAGATCACCTCAAAATTGCATATTATGATGTATAATAAATCAATAAACAAAAATGGTCAATGATGTATTAAATAAGGTTAACAGTACTGGACACATTTGGAAAAGTGGAATAGTTTCCTTGCCATTATCTAAATATCTGAATGCAGTTTCATAACACTAGCGTATTATCCATATCATATCACAATATTCTCACCTGCCTTGCTGTTCAGCATGATTTACGTAAAATATGCATTACGTTAAAAATTACTACCTAAAATAATGCAACAAAATGAAGCGATATTATTTAAAATCATTACAAGAGAGTTTAATCAGTGGCAATAGATATGCACTATAGTTTATTTCATGTGGCTTTAACCTGCCTTTTAAGGTCCATAAAACAATCTAATAAAACCATCAGGCAATTAAATCGACGGGAAGCGGAAAGTGATATCACTTAGTAGCTCACAACATGCAGATGTCTTAACCCTGTTTCTCCCCAACCTGGCATCCTCCAGATGTGTCAGGATTACAGCTGGGGATGATGGAAGCTATAGTCCTGACACATCTGGAGGATGCCAGGTTGGGGAAGGACACTTTAACGCATCAGCAACAGGCAGAAATCTAGCAGGTAAAGGTTTATGTGACAAGACAATGCAATGATTTAGAAAACTTCACCTGTTGAACTTCTTCTGGCTCTGCCATTCCTAAAGGCACTGAAGCCCCCCAAAGAAGAAGAAGAAGGTAGCAGTCTTTTTCAACGTGGTGCTCTCCAGATGTTTTGAACTACAGTCCTCATCATCCCCAACAACTGGTCACATTAGCTCAGAGTGATCGGAGTTGTAATCCCAAATGTTTGGAGGGCACCATGTTGGGGAAAGCTGACTTGGAGAAAAGCAAAAGAGAGAGGTGTAATTGGCCCACTCCTGCCCAACATATTCACCTTGGTGTTTGGTGGCTCAGGGCTACCAATGTCCCCATCCATGTTAGCCAAATCAGCAGCCACTTTCCTGAAGGCATCTCTGGGTCACGTCTGTGCAGCGTGGATGTTTCCTCCACTCTGCCTGGGGCTGCAAGGGGATTTTGCAATTTAGTCTCTGGCAGACTAAAGGGGAGGGAGTATTTGGCTTTTATGATAATAATTAATAACCCGAGGCTCTGCCCTCAGGGTGGCACAGGTTGTGTCAGATACTTTGGAAGGCTGCCAGCAGGGGAAAAAAGAGAAAGCAAAACCTTGGAAGAGACAACCCAGGCCTGAAGCACTTTAACAGAATATGAGAAGCAGATCCCCCCCTACAAAAAAAAGACAGGATGGGGCTGTGATTCCACCCCATGCCTGAATATTCTAACTTCAAAGCCCCTTTTAGACAAATCATTAGTAATTAGGGTGACCATATGAAAAGGAGCACAGGGCTCCTGTATCTTTAACATGAAACCGCTGGGAGAGATCATCCGGAGGTATGGGGCGGGGTGCTATCAGTACGCTGATGACACCCAAATATATTTCTCTATGCCTTTGACAACAGCGTCAGCTAAGGATAGTGTGTCTCCTCTGAATGAATGCTTGGAGGCGGTAATGGGCTGTATGAGGAAAAACAAACTGAAGCTGAATCCAGACAAGACAGAGGTGCTCGCTGTCAAGGGCCACAACCTGGGGTCGGAGGTATGTCAACCAGTTCTGGATGGGGTTACACTCCCCCTGAAAGGCTGTGTCCGCAGCTTGGGGGTGCTCCTGGATCCGTCACTCCAAATGACAGCTCAGATAGATGCGACTGCCAGGAGTGCCTACTATCAGCTTCGGCTGATACACCAGCTGCACCCCTTCCTAGAGTTGGAAGACCTAAAATCAGTAGTGCATGCGCTGGTAACTTCGAGGCTCAACTTCTGCAATGCGCTGTACATAGGGCTACCTCTGTGCCTAGTCCAGAAACTTCAAGTAGTTCAAAATATGGCAGCCAGGTTGGTCACTGGTACATCTAGGGGTGACCACATTACACCAGTTTTAAAATCTCTTCACTGGCTGCCAATCAGTTTCCGGGTGAAGTACAAAGTGTTGGTTATTACCTTTAAAGCCCTACATGGTTTGGGTCCAGGTTACCTACGGGATCGCCTTCTCCCATACAATCCGCCCTGCACGCTCAGGTCCTCTGGGAAGAATTTACTAAAGTCAACAAGAACTAGACTGACAACCGTTACCTAGAGGACCTTCTCTTCTGCTTCTCCCAGATTGTGGAATGATCTGCTGGGAGAGATTCGCCAACTCACCAGTCTTCAGGAATTTAAAAGATCTATGAAGACTGATCTCTTCCGGCAGGCCTACCCAGATGAATTTTAAAGTGTTTTATTGGTGTTTTATTGGTGTTTTAATGATGCATTGGTTTTATGTGTTTTAATCAGTTTTGTATTTTATGTTTGATGCTGTTCCCTGCCTCGATCCGTTGGGAGAGGCGGGTAATAAATAAATATATTATTATTATTAATAATAATAACAGCTACATAGAAAAGGACATTTCAGAAGGTGTCATTTGTATGCATGCAGAACCTGGTGAAATTCCCTTTTCATCACAACTGTTAAAGCTGCAGGAGCTCTGCCCTCTTTTGTATCTGGTCAATAGGCAGGGTTCCTGCAGCTTTAACAGTTGTAATGAAGAGGGAATTTCACCAGGTTCTGCACATATACAAATGACACCTTCTGAAATGTGCTTTTCTATGCAACTGTTAAAGATACAGGAGCTCCGTCCTCCTTTCCATAATGATTAGGCTAATCTTCCTCCTCCTTTTCCTTTCATACATTCGCACTGCGCCTGTTCGGACAATACATTAAGCCATGGTTCACAGGACATGCTAAGCCATAACGATTAGCTCTAAATGCTTAACCACTGTGGCTTAGTGTGTCGCCTGAACAGGGGGTGCTGGGAACTAACATCAGTAGAACCTTGGACTTGCAGTGAGCTTAAGCACTGATCATGATGGCTTTAGTTTTAAACTAAATCCTTTGGGGGAAGGACTCCAAAGCCCCCAAAGGTAAGACCTAAACATCCACACCAACATCCAGAAAGCAGTCATACTTAAAACAGGCTCAATTGTCAGGAAATTCCTGAATCTGTAAAAAACAGCATGATTTGGCAAAGCCCGCCATATCCGTCTAGAAAAAACACCACGAGCAAGAAAGAGATATAATAATAATAATAATAATAATAATAATAATGGATCTGTCTGTCTTGTCTGTCTGTGCCTATATTGTGAAACCTATATTCCTGAAACCGGGCAGGCATATTAAGGGGAACTTAAGAGTGTGTGCCTTATTTTGCTTTTAATTTTAATGTGTCCGTGTAGTTAAAGCCTGCAATAATGTTATCAGTCACAAGGGGCAGACTTCCCTAACCAGCGCTCAGCTTTGCAGTCCATACAGTTTGAATTTAGGGGAGATTAATAGGCCGAAGGGCAAAATTACATGGCTGCCCCCTTTCTTTTGCTGTGGGGCAGCTCCCCTAAGGAAAACAGAGTCAACAAACTCTTCCCTCCTTTCAAAGAGCTAGGAACTATGCCTAGGGGTACCAGCGGGCATAGCTTCACTTAGACAGGGTGGGCATAACTCTGGCAGCTGCTTAGTTTATCATGGAGGATAAGACGATAAATAGCTAATATAGGGTGACCAGATAAAATCCAGGTCAGGGCTCATGTAACTTTAACAGTTGTAGAGAAAAGGGAATTTCAGCCAGAGTCATCTGTATGCAATTAGTTCCTGGTGAAATTCCCTCTTCATCACAACAGTTAAAGTTGCAGGCACTATACTAGAGTGACCAGATACAAAAGAAGGCAGGGCCCCTGCAACTTTAACTGTTGTGATGAAGAGGGAATTTCACCAGGAACTAATTGCATACAAATGACACTGGCTGAAACTCCCTTTTCTCAACAACTGTTAAAGTTACATGAGCCCTGACCTGGATTTTATCTGGTCACCCTAAATAATAGACCTGATGGCTATAGGCTACCTCCAGGTATCAGAGGCAGTATACCTATGTACACCAATCGCTGGGGAACATTTACAGTGGTTACACTCATGTCTTGCTTGTGAACTTCCCATTGGGCCATGTGGTTGACCACTGTGTGAACAGAATGCTGGACTAGATGGACCCTTGGTCTGATCCAGCAGGGCTCTTCTTACATTCTTAAGTTGGTTGAAAGCTGCACTGTCTCAAACTAAGGGCTATTTCAACCCATTCGAAACCAGGTCTGTTCACTAGTGTCTAATAAAAGAGAGACCTAAACTGACTCTGGTCCCCTCTACAAGATTTCGGTTTGACGCCCGGTTGGCCAATTATGCGCATCTTCTCCCAATTGCTTTTACGCCTAATCCCTATACACGGGAGGAGGTGAAGCGCATTGTATGAAACACGCTTTAAAGTTGTTTACATGCACAGCATCGCTTGTTTACATGGCCATAAAGCGCTTTAACTCCCGCTGTAAATTAAAACTCGCTATTTAACACGCATTCGATAATGCGCATAATTGGACAGAAAAAGCGCCTCAACCCCCGATTTGCGCTCCGTTCATGTGGAGGTAAAATCGGTAATGCGCTTTGAAAGAGCTTTAAATCGCTCTTGTAGAGGCACCCACCTGTCCCATAAGAAAACAGAATCCTTAAAGGTACAGACTCCCGTAGCAGCAATTCCATGAGGATTCAAACCTTCAGCCAAAGCATTTGAGAGCAAGAGGGAGCAGCCCAAGCACCACGCAAGGGCTGCTGTTTCCAAGGATCAAAATGTGACCTGGGCCCTGTCCTCACAGTGCTAAGTTGGCGCCGCCTTCACCCCAAACCCCGCAGTTTTACTTACCAGGGTTGCGTAGGGTAATCCCGATGCCAAGGAGGGAGCTTGGGGTTTCTGGCGGTCATCCGGGTACAGGAGCCTCCCCCTGCCCCCTTCCTGGTGGAAGGCAACCACTAGGACCGCCCCCTGTATCTGCCCTGGAGCAAGGTCAGACAGTGAAAGAGCCATAGTGACCTCGCTCCCACTGAAAAAGTCAGGGTAAGCGCCCAACTTTTTCAAAGCACAGCTTCGTTTGTGGGAAAGCCCTGCTGTGGCTGTGAATCTGCAGCTGCATCATATAACTGACGCAGTGCAGATTCGCAGCCACCATGGGGCTTTCACCACATATAGACAGCCTCCTAGGCACTTCTCATTAAGAGTAAATATTGCTAGGGCTAGATACAAAAGGGAACAGGGTTCTGGCAGCCTTAATCGTTGTGGGGATCAGTGGTTCTCAACCTTTCGTATCTTTCGTCTCACTAGTCGCGCTGTCAAAGAACATGGTAAAAACAAAAAGCCCACTTTTTCTGAGAAGGGGATTTACATGTTTACAGGCTTTCTGTTAGTATATTTAACATATGGTAAGTTTTGAGGGCATAAAAGCGAAAAGTGTCCCCCGGCAAGCATTACTCAGCAGTCCATCCCCAGTGTCCACACTCCACACTCCACAACTCAACTGGACGTTGCCCCCTGGAATTACTGGCTCTCTTCCTGTGCTCAGCCTCCAGCTGCTGGGAACTAGCCCCACGTGATTAATGGGAAATCCACTTAGTTGTATAAACAGAAAGTAACTGCTGGTTGGGAAAGTTTTGTGCGTGAGAGAATGGATCCCGATTCTGGGAGAGCCTGCAAATGAGGGTGGGTCAATGGAATGACAGAGGAACTCCATGTCTTTTTTTGGGGGGTGGGGGGAGTTAGCTAAGCAGGTGAGAGGAGGATGAATGAATCCTTCTCCCTCCATGGTTAATTAGCAGCTCATTAAGCGTGCAGTTGGAGATGATATTAATTAGCGCTGATTGGGAGTGAGGAACCCCTAATAAATCCCCCCTCCTTCCTCTCTCTCTCTGGTTTTAATTAAGCAAAACAGCCAAGTAATTAGGGGACTAATTAGCGGAAGAAAAATGAGCCAGCATGTCTTAGAATCTCATTACTAATCTGTTGTTGTTGGTCACGCTCTGTCATTCAATCTGTTTCTTCCCCCTCATCTTTTCTAGGTCCTTTCACCTGCTTGTATCCTGAATCAGTCACAAAACAAATATTTAAGTCAGGATCTGCAGCAGGAGTGTGAGAAATGAGAGATATGTTTCTGAACATGTATAGAGTGCATTTCCCTCATCACTGAGTAACCACACTCCCCTACCCTCCCAGTCGTATGGCAGCTAGGTCATTTTAGACGCAAGCCTATGCATGTTTAGACAGATAAAATTCCTACAACCTCCAGCATGCCCCAGGGCCTTTCACCCCTAAACATGGATAATATTTCACTCTTAATGATGTTATGGGGCCTCCCCTTTAGATGGCTAAGTGTATAACTTGCATACAACTAACTTTTCTCTTCCCCTCACCAAAACCACCATTACATCCTATAAAACCATTTTAAACTCACTGAAATCATAACACCATCATGACTATTATAAATGGAGTTTGCTTATGATGCCCTCATGACCTGCTGCTAGGATGACCAGATAAAATCCAGGTCAGGGCTCATGTAACTTTAACAGTTGTAGAGAAAAGGGAATTTCAGCCAGTGTCATTTGTATGCAATTAGTTCCTGGTGAAATTCCCTCTTCATCACAACAGGTAAAGGTGCAGGCACTATACTAGAGTGACCAGATACAAAAGAAGGCAGGGCCCCTGCAACTTTAACTGTTGTGATGAAGGGGGAATTTCACCAGGAACTAATTGCATACAAATAACACTGGCTGAAATTCCCTTTTCTCTACAACTGTTAAAGTTACATGAGCCCTGACCTGGATTTTATCTGATCACCCTACCTGCTGCTCTCTGGGGTGTCATTAGGCAGAAGGGTTGGCTCCAGGACCCTGGACACCAGTCCCGACATCCAGTTCTAGTGACACCACCATAAATGCTCCGTCATCTATGATTAGGCGGCAAGGTCAGCTGCTGAAAGACCAGTGGAGGCTGGTGCCTCTGATTTCAGTACGGCTGTGATTGCATTCTGAGTTTCAGTCAGATCCAACCATAATGCTAAAGGAGCTATCCAAGGTACTGAACCCTCCAAAACAGAACTTTGGAGTTCTGGCTGGTTCTGACTGAAACCCTGAATGGATTCCCAGCCCCACCAAAATTGGAGCCTCCAGCCTCCCCTGGTGGGAACAGAGATGGACACAGGGTTACCCCAAATCAGGCCATTGGGCCACCTAGCTCAGTATTGTCTACACAATGACTGGTAGTGGCTCTCCAGGAATTTGGGCAGCATTCTATCCCAGACCTACCTGGAGATGCCGGGGATTGAACCTGGAACCTTTTGCATGTGAAGCAGGGGCTCTACCATTGAGCCATGGCTCTTCCCCAACCCCCCTGCATTGCCTATAACCACAAAAACAGAGCTTGGCCTGCTCCTTATGCATTTCACAGCAGCTTGATTTGCAAAGATCAACAGGCAGACGTTATCGGCACAGGAGCAGAAGCCAGTGAAAAAGTTGGCAAGTTTGTTTGTTTTTTCCCTGGCATCCTACCTGGCCCGCAACTTTTAACAACTTCTGATTTGCAAGAGGTGAAGCTTTTCCCCTTGATGTATTTCCATTCCAGAAAAGGGTTCAAGCTGTTGAATTCCAGCCTGTTGTGCGCAGAAGCTCCCGGCCTAGAAAAAACTGGCAATCTTATGGAGGATGGCAGGCAGGCATTGCTCTGCTTGAAGCCCCTTTGCTCCAGAGATGTGTACACAACCATGATCTGCCTAAATATGAACCTACCCATGCATTCCACTCCACGCACTACAATGATCATCTGAGGTCCTCCTCCAGATGGCACCACTGAAGGAAGTTCAGAGGGTAGCAAGACGAGAGAAAGCCTTTTCAGTGGTGGCCCCCCAACTGGCACCAACATTGTCATCCTTCCGACACCAGGTTAAGACTTTCCTCTACTCCTTGGCATTTGACAGTGTATGGTAAGGTTTTAACCAGTCCTGGGCTTTCTATCGTTGATTGGTTTTAATTGCTTTTGTATGTAAAAGCTTTTTATGTTATGCTTTATATTGTGCAATTAAGGTTTCAATCTTTTGTAAACCACCTAATAGCTTTGGCTATTAGCCAGTATAGAAATACAATAAGTAATAATAACAAAAATAACAATAGCAATAATAAAATCTTATTTAACTATTAGTGCCCCCTCACATGGGAAATAAATAAGCCTAATCTTAAGGCAGGATAGGAGGTGACGGTAGAAGATCCATGTTATATAACACTGCCAGACAGGTGTAAGGGGCAGAAGCGTTGAACCTGTTCTGTGCCTGCCATTTCTAACATCCCTTCCTCCAGCTTATTTTTCAATCACTGGGTTTTGATACTGGAAATTTACCGAAATCCTACCCTTCAGAGCTCCTCAGATGGTTTCACCCCTGTCCCTGTCCCCCTTTCCCCAACCAATTATCAGTAATAGTCATGATACGCTCCCCTTTCTCTCCATTCCAGAAAAACTATTTCTTCTATCTTTATTTCTGTTTGGATTGTTACCCTCTTTTCCTACCCCAAGGTCCTACGTTCAGATCCATACTGTTTATCTGCTTAAAACCATAAGTAGGCCACCGCAACACAAATACTGCTTGTGGCATAGCACGACATTTCTGAATAATTAAATACGCAGCCTATTAACATTAATTTCGGTCACCCTAACAAAAACGTGCAGCTAGAGAGAAAGGCAAAAGCTTCATTTGGCTGACAACATTAGAATACTCTTATATCAGGATGTGGCCTGAAGGCCCATGACCCGGCAACACTGCCCAAGCTAAACAGGTCCGGGTTTGTTCAGTGACTAGACGGGTGATTAACTGGAAACCCCGTAGATGCTGCCTATAGAAGAAAAGCAGAATAATACTCATGTAAATGATCCGCAAAATACAGTACTGCCATTAGCTGGACACATGGAGGCACTGCAACAGAATGTTGCAGTATGGAGTGGTTCTGTTCAAGGTGCCAGTCAGCCATGCCCTTTTCCACAATACCCCATTCTGTTCCACCCCGTCCCAGTTTTCCACCACCCCTAACAGACACTAAGGGTAGAATCCAACGGAGAGCTTATACCCCTGCCGACTCCCTTCCACAAGCATTGCGTAAGCGGAATCCTCCACCTCTTAATCAAAGGAGATTTAGTGCTTCCTAAAGGAAAGCCCCGAAACAGGTTGGCAGAGCTCCCTTATGCGAGCTTCACCAACCAGTCTCCTTTTAGAAATGATCGGTGCCCCGGAAGCACTAAATTGCCATTGCGCAAGCAGTGGGTGTACGCACCCCGTTGATTTCTGCCGTAAGAATCTGTGGCCACACAGCAAGCTCAGGGCTATTTTGATTCCCCCCCACATTAGTTCCCCCCCCCCATAAAGATTTTTTGTTTACTTCTGCAAATCATGGTGTTTCCCCAAGCCTGCTGAACCTCCTTCTAGTCTTTTACATGTCTACATATGGATCAGGTCTGAACTTGCTATTATAGGATACTTGCTTCTGATCTTTTTATTTCCAGCCGCTGCTGCAAACAACTCTGACCTACATAGGTTCCATATTTGTCCTGGTCAGACACCAGATAGCAAATGTTATTAGAATCCATGAAGCCCACAAAAGTACTATGTAGAGACGTGGTAGAAAATCTGTCTAGGTGCATCGTACAAAGATGGTCGAAAGAGCAGGGATGACTTTATGTATCTGTTTATTAAAACTATTTATATCCTGGCCTTTCATTGTAAAAACAATATTCAGGGTGACTTACACTAGGTTAAAAACAAAACAAAACAGAAAAACCACGTTATTAAACACACCACAGAACGTATCAAATCAGAGACGGAGCATAACAGGTGAAACAGCCTTTAAAACAGGAGTTACTTCACAAAGGACTGTTAAGCCCAGAGGTGCAGAATCTCAAATCCAGCCCCCCCCCAATTAGAGTGACCATATGAAAAGGAGGACTGGGCTCCTGTATCTTTAACAGTTGTGTAGAAAAGGGAATTTCAGCAGGTGTCATTTGTATGAATGCAGGACCTGGTGAAATTTCCTCTTCATCACAAGAGTTAAGCTGCAGGAGCCCTGCCCTCTTTTGTATCTGGTCAAGAAGGCAGAGTTCCTGCAGCTTTAAATGCTGTAATGAAGAGGGAATTTCGCCAGGTGCTGCATGCATACAAATGACACCTGCTGAAATTCCCTTTTCTATACAACTGTTAAAGATACAGGAGCCCTGTCCTCCACGGACAGTTCATTTGGTATTCTAGGGAGGATACAAAATTAACCTCCCTAGGAAAGGAGTTCCACAACTTAAGGTGCAATCCTATGCATGTTTAGACAGAAAAAAGTCCTACACCTCCCAGCATGCCTCAGCCTGCAGCAGAGTGTTTTTCTGTCTAAACATGCATGGGATTATGCCCTTTGGGGACGTCTCTGTCTCTCCCAGCCGCACCTCGGACACTGAACGGACATTATATAATCTCTCTGTATACTAACAGTGACCTCAATTCACCGAGTGCTGTTGGTTATGAAGCCAAAATGGCCCCATCTGCTCACAAGAGGGAGGTATCAGCAGGTTTGGGGAGATCCCAAGGTTTGCAGCAGTGCACTTTTTTTAAAAGGGGGGGAAAACATCTCAAAGGGAGGAGGAACCTCAAAGAGGCAGAGGAGGACTGAGCATGCTCAGTGGACATGGAATGCAGACTGATTGTTTGGGAGGAGGGGCAAATGGAAAACTGGGTTTGAGGTGGAATTATTATTATTATTATTCACATTTATATACTGCCCCATAGCCGAAGCTTTCTGGGCGGTTTCCAAAAATTAAAAGATTGAACATCAAAAAGTCAATATACACAATTTAAAACCATAAAACATAAAACAGCTGATATTTAAACCATTTTAAACTTTTAAGCCTGGCCACAAAGTCAGTTAAAACCTCAACTTAAGCTGTTCAAATGCCTGGGAGAAAAGAAAAGTGTTGACCTGGTGCCGAAAAGATAACAGTATTGGCGCCAGGCGGGCCTCATCGGGGAGATCAGTCCATAATTGGGGGGCCACCACAGAGAAGGCCCTCTCCCTTGTTGCCATCCTCCGAGCTTCCCTCGGAGTAGGCACCTGGGGGAGGACCTTTGATGTTGAGCGTAGTGTACGGGTAGGTTCATGTCGGGAAAGGCGTTCCATCAGGTATTGTGGTCCCAAGGCATGTAAATCTCTATAGGTTAAAACCAGCACCTTGAATCGGGTTCGGAAACGTACAGGCAGCCAATGCAAGCAGGCCAGAATCAGTCTTATATGTTCGAACATTCTGGTCCCTGTTACCAATCTGGCCACTGCATTTTGCACAAGCTGCAGCTTCCGAACCGTCTTCAAAGGCAGCCCCACATAGAGTGCATTGCAGTAATCTAACTTGGAGGTTACCAGAGCATAGACAACTGAAGCCAGGTTATCCTTGTCCAGATAGGGGCATAACTGGGCCACCAACTGAAGTTGGTAGAAGGCACTCTGTGCCACCGAGGCCACCTGAGCCTCAAGTGACAGAGATGGTTCTAGGAGAACCCCTAAGCTACGAACCTGCTCCTTCAGGGGGAGTGCAACCCCATCCAGAACAGGTTGAAGACCCTCCATCCGGTCAGCAGAACCCCCCACAAACAGTATCTCAGTCTTGTCTGGACTGAATTTCAGTTTATTAGCTCTTATCCAGTCCATTGTCGCCAAAAACCGGTTCTGGAACTCTGAACAGAAGAATTCCAAACTGTAACATTTTGTTGCAGATGAATTTGGGAGCACAACCAACTCGTCCCCCACAATCAGCAACTGGGTGCTCAGGAGAAGAATCCTCCAGTTTTGTTTATATTTCATGTGGTTATTTTCAAGGCTTTTTAAAAAAAAATACATTATTTCTTTCTACCAATAAGTTCTTCCTGCTGCTTACTGTTTTTTCTTTCTTTTCTTTTCTGTTTGATCAAACTGATGACCCCATTTGATTGTTTTTACTAAAATCTTGTATTAGCCTCTCTGGGAGGCAGTTGCCTGAACAGCGGGATAGAAATCCTCTACATAAATAAAAAAAAGTAGCTTACAATCTAAAATGAACCCTCCAGACCAAATTAAACTCACAATATTATGAAGAGTTAACATGATAAAAACAACACAAAATGCAAAGAGGGTAGAAAACAGGAATAAAACACTACATGCAGCCAGTAGGTAACATTTTGAACTAAAAATGACATGGAGACCGCACTGGAGGGGTTGATAACTTATCTTCCCCTTTTTATTTATTTCAAATTGATATCCTGCTTCTAACTTTGTTCCCAAAATTCCAATCATCGTCATCATGACCAGCTGGTCATAAGAACTGTAACTTCAGGAACCAGTGCTTGGGCTTGCCTTTTTCTTCTCCCTCCCCCTCCCTTTTCCTTTTGTGTCATGTCGTTTTATATTGTAAGCCCAAGAACAGTATCTTCCTTCAATACTGTCAATAGGATAGTGTCCTTCTGCCATACCTGAGGCCAGCAGGCTAATTTAAGAGTACAGAACTGGCCATGTGGCACACACAGTTCTGTCCTCCAACAGGGGAAAGGCTGGGTGGTTCAGAAGGCACTGCTGGAGGGCTGCCGCCACTGCTTTCCAGTATCTGTCATTGAAGGCAGTTACCTATGCCAAATGGTAGGGCCGGCCTGGGCCCAAGTAACACCTCCTTTGGGAACTGACATGTCTTAGGGTCAGTTGATCCATTGACTAGAAGCAAGACCGCAAGCTTTTGGACTGTACCACCTCAGGCTGCAGTTGTGGAGGCTGCCTGCTTTAAGATTCCCTCAGCAAAAGATAAAACAAACCCAGCTTCTCTGCACATAGAAGGCAGGTAGAAGAGCTGAAATGTAACTTTTCCCTGAGATGCTCTTAATTATATGTTCAGTACCGACAATGTCCTGGGATTTCCCCTCCCACAATGCCTGGCTCTGTGGCAGGACCCCCCCCCCCCCTTAGAGCCAGGCATTTGTGCCTTGCTGGCTCTCTGAAGAACCATGCTGGTTGCTTTGTTTAGCTGACATGGCTCTACAGAGAACCTGCCCTCCCTCTGGCTCATGCTGAGAGTATTCTTAGCATGAGCCAGAGGATGGTGGCTACTTCAGCGAGCTCTCTCACCACGGCATTTGGCACAGCTGGAGAGTGAGACTAATAGGGCACCCATTAGCATCGTTGTGTAGGCTGCTGCTCTGGAGAGTCCCCCTCTCTGGTCCCCTTCTCCTGTTGCGGCAAATGCTGTGGTGGATGAGCAGCTGGGGAAGTTCTCCAGAGGACCCCCTGGAGGTGGTGGCAGGTCCTCCTGTTGGGGGCAGAGGCGCAATTTGCTGCTCCTCTGCCTGAAACAGGGGCTTCACTCTGATTCATGGGAGGGCCGGCCATGGATGGGGGGGTTATAGCATTAGCAGTCCAACGGATTCTTGCTCCCCATCAGACGTCTAGAGAAACCTGTAGCGCCATATGATTTTCTGTACAGAGGAAACTCAGCTCTCTGCTTCTTTTAGAGATGCAGATCCAGCACAGGCCGACTTCCTGGTATGCACCCCCTCTGCACCTTATCTGGGGGTGGGGTGGGGGCTTCATCTTTGCTCATCGCCTTGTATTCCTTCTTCGACCATCCTAGCTCCCATTGAAACACATGGCCAGAATGTTTCCAACTATCAACTGTCCTTTAAGAGGTATTGACTGATAGCTCTATCTGCTGAAAGTTTAAGAGTCAAGAATTACCGGAATCAGAAGGGGTCCTATGCAGTCCTCGTGACCAATCCATAACAGTACCTTGCACATTAAAAGGGAGCTACTGTATGAGGCTTTCGTTGCTAGGCCCCATGTGTTTTGGTGCCAAGGCAGAAAATCAGTGTTGGCTCCTGGTTTTTGAGGGCCCTTGGGCAAGACACCCTCAATGCCCCGCTCCCTCAATGAGTCTATCTTCCCGCCACCATTTTCACCGGCTGCTGGTAGTGATCCTCACCTACTTTCTTGTCATTGCTTGCTCGACAGGCAGAGAATCAGTGAGTATGTAGTTCATGGCATTTCCTGCTCTTCCTTCTCACCACCACTGTTATCTGGGCCAGAGCGAGAGGCAGGTGAACAAGCAGGTTGCAGTTTCTGGTGAATTGTGCCCTGTGTGCCAATCAGGGCAGAATTCTTAACTCTGCTGCCAGCCCTTAACCGTGCTGCTTTTCATAGAGCCCAAATCTGCCACATGAGTAGGATCACTAATTTTTGGAATCAATAAAAATATATATCTTGGGCCTAGGCAGGAATGGATTTGCAGCCAGAGGCCAGCACAACAACTGAATATTCACCTAAGCAGGGCAAGGGTGGGGGAAACCTGTGGCCCACCGGATGTGGTCGGACTACAATACCAATCACCCCCAACCTCTGGTTGGGGATGATGGGAGTTGAAATCCAACCATATCTGGAGGGTCACAGGTTCCCCAAATCTACCCCAACAACTGGACCCACTTCAAACACTGCGCTCTGCCTCATACCTTCTCTAGGTGTAACAGCTTTTGAAAGATGGCTGAGGGGGGAGAAAATGGACTTGCTACCTTATTTTTGGAAAGCACACACACACAAAAAGCCACTAAAGCCCTGTTGGTTGGCAGCCTTATACTTGAGGGAGCCATGTCACTCTGCCTCATAGCAGGGCTTCCATTGACTGTAAGAGCCTATCAGGATCATGCACTATATTGTTCTGTTTATTTACTGCATTAATAGCCTACCTTTCCTCCAAGGAGGTCCATCTGGCTTACACATTCCTCACCCTCCTATATTATCCTCTACTGGCTCAAGGCCTATTAATGAGCTTCATGGCTGAGTGGAGATTTTCACCTAGGTCTCCCCAATCCTTCAGCACAATACTGTATGTTTCTACTCAGAAGTAAATCCTATTGAATTCAATGGTGCTTACTCCCAGGATAGTGGGTACAGGATTGCAGCCTTAGTTAGGCTGACCATATGAAAAGGAGGACAGGTCTCATGTAACTTTAACGGTTGCAGAGAAAAGGGAATTTCAGCCAGTGTCATTTGTATGCAATTAGTTCCTGGTGAAATCCCCTCTTCATCACAACAATTAAAGTTGCGGGCACTATACTAGAGTGACCAGATACAAAAGAAGGCAGGGCCCCTGCAACTTTAACAGTTATGATGAAGAGGGAATTTCACCAGGAACTAACTGCATACAAATGACACTGGCTGAAATTCTCTTTTCTCTGCAACTGTTAAAGTTACATGAGCCCTGTCCTCCTTTTCATAGGGTCAGCCTAGCCTTAGTCTGACATTTGAACAACTACACCATGCTATTATATAAGCCCATACCATGTGATACCATCTTTGCTTCGTATGCATGTCACACTACCTGTATACTTATATTAGCCCTGCAAAGTAGTCCATAAAAAGTTACAGCTACCTCATAATAATGGCTTATTTATTTTTTACTACCTGTTTCCCCACAGAGGCCTATGTTAGTCATTTGGAGCCTGGGGCAGGGGAATATGTTTGTAAAGCTTAGGAAACTGTCTTATATTCAGTCGGCTCCACCTGATTCAGTACTTGCTTAGGCCAGAGGTATTGAACCAACTTGGCCTCCAGGGGTCTCAATCCAGCTCTACAAGTTTCCCCAAATGGCCATGTCCCATCCCCTGGTCCCAACCACATCCCACCCCTCTTTCCCACTATCGCAAATTGTTTAATTATTTTTTGGCTTTGGTGCATTTTTTAAAAACTTGATTCTAAAAGGATCTGCTTTGTGTGCAGCAAGTCCCAGGTTCAAATCCTAGGCATTTCCAGTGAAAAGGATCCAGTAACAGAGGATGGGAAAAGACCTTTGTCTGAGGATTATTCCAGAGGAGGCATTTTTTTATGAAGTTGCTCTGCCTGATCGGTGGAATTTAATTGGGGTGTATGTATATACGTCCAGACAGCATAGGGTGGTTCCTGACAGAATGCTCCTACCATTACCAATCAGAAGGCATTGAGCAGCGATTCCGGCTTTTCTTCCTTAACAGATTTTTTTTTTTTCTGGAAAGAGAGCCAGTGTGGTGTAATGGTTGGATTGGGGTAATGGTTGGATTGGGACTCTGGAGACTGAGTTTCTAGTTAACATTCAGCCATGAAGGTCAATGGGTGACTTTGAGCCCATCACTGATGCTCAGCCTAACCTGCCCCACAAGGTTGTTGGAAGGATAAAACAGCGAGGATCATGTACACTGCCTTGAGTTCCTTGGAAGAAAAAAGGCGGGATATAAATGTAATAATAAATAAATAAATAAAAATGGAAAAGGTGATGGGAAAACACAGGATGGTTACAAGATGAAGATGATGTCTGGACACACAGACATGCACTGATAACATTTCACGATTGAGGCAGGGTGATTGCACAATTAAAACCATCACTGACAGCTTCCAGTTGTACATAGGGCTACCTTTGTGCCTAGTCCGGAAACTTCAACTAGTTCAAAATATGGCAGCCAGGTTGGTCACCAGTACACCTAGGGGTGACCATATTACGCCAGCTTTAAAATCGCTCCACTGGCTGCCAATTAGTTTCCGGGCGAAGTATAAAGCATTAGTTATTACCTTTAAAGCCCTACATGTTTTGGGTCCAGGTTACCTGTGGGATCGTCTTCTCCCATACAATCCGCCCCGCACACTCAGGTCCTCTGGGAAGAATTTACTCCAATCAGCCAGAACTAGGCTGACGAGTGTTACCCAGAGGACCTTCTCTTCTGCCGCTCCCAGACTGTGGAATGGCCTGCGGAAGGAGATTCGACAAATTAGCAGACTTCTGGAATTTAAGAGAGCCGTGAAGACTGCTCTCTTCCGGCAGGACTACCCAGCTGAATTTTAAGATGTTTTTAATAATGTATTTGTTTTTATCTGTTTTAATGGTTTGTTTGATGTTTGTTTGTTCTCTTCCCACAAAAAAATCTGTGTAAAAAAAGGTATGGAATAGCTGCGCAATGCCTTCCCACTAGGAGCAGGGGTGTTGCGAGGCATTTAAAATATTTGGGGCCAAAGCCCATGACACAAATCTATGCTAATTTCTATCTACGTATACAAACTCAGAAATAATTACTAGGATTTATTTAAATTTCACAGGAGGCAAAAACAGCCCATTAATTTCTCATCAGGACTGTCACAAATAAAATAAAATTAATTCTTCAGGTAATTTGTGCCCTGATCCAGATCATCCAGAAGGAAAGGAAAACGTTTTTAATTTCTAAGTTTAATTGCCATGCAGGGCAAAATTTTGGGGGAGTGTGTGTGTGTGTGGCCGCACCTGGGAAAAGGAGAGTTAATCCTTCCCTCATTAGCTGCAATCCCCTTTGAAAATCCCCCCTTGCATGGCAATGAAGGTTGCAATTCTATACATGTTTAGACAAGAAAAAAACAGTCTGGGGAATGCTGAGAGTTGTAGGAGGTCGTTCTGTCTAAACATTCATAGAGCTGCACCCTAAACTGAGTGGGGTGGGGGGGAAATCCATTAGCACCAGTAGACTCTCAGGGCTCTGGGGAATAGATCAGAATGACAGGTGCCCAGGCTTCATGGACCCATGCTTAGCAACACCCCTGCATAGTAAAGAATACTAGGGTGGATGAAAAAAAAATAGTTTGATGTGGTATAAATCAGGGCTTCCTCTGTGAGTGTGAGCATGGCACGGAGGCGGGTCAGTTCCGATTGATGTCCAGACTGATGAAAACAAGGAGGGCGCAATATTGTATGATTTGATGCTCCTGTCTACACTGCGATCCCCCGCCCTCCTGATCCCTCCCATCTATTCTTTCTTTCCCCTCTAGCTAGGGAGCAGGTTGGTTGGTTCTTCGCTTTGCCTGGCTTTTCTTCCAATGCTCCAGCTGAGGGCAGCAAACAGATACAGCCCACCATCGCAGGCATTAGCGAAGGCTTCTGAAAGGGAGGCGTTAAAAAGAGAGAAGGGGGGTGGGAGGAGGAAAGAAAAGCAGAGAAGCTGATGTCTTCTCCTCCTTTTTCCTCCTCTTCCCTCCCCCTTTCCAGCTCCTCCTCCTCCTCCTCCTCTCTCCCTCCTCCTCCTCCTCCAGCCCTTGTGTGGGACTCCATTTTCCCAGCCCCAAAGTCTCCAAGGAAGGGCCGTGGGAGCGCGCATCCAAGATGGAATAGACCCGAGTTCTCTCTCCAAACGTCGCCCTTTTGCGCCGCCGCTTGCAAAACCAGAGGGACAGAGAGCCGTCTTTTGTGTGGACGCGACTTCTTTGCCTCGGGGCTTGCTCAGAATGGATGAGCAAGGGAGGTTGATCCAAGCCAGGGGGGCGGTGGGGCTCCCGGGACACCCCTCGGTGCAAGGGGTCCAAGCCATGACCCCCCACTCTCTCCACGAGCCCCCCTCGGATAACGGGGAGCCGCGGAAACAAGACATCGGCGACATCCTCCAGCAAATCATGACCATCACCGACCAAAGCTTGGACGAAGCGCAGGCAAAGTTGGTTACCCTTCTCCATTCTCGGGCGGCCTGGGCTTTGTGGCGGGGCGGGGGGGGGGGGTGGAAAGTTGGGTCCGAGGGTCTCCCTTTGTGCGGGCCTGGGGTACTTGGGGGCAAAGTATCTGCAAAGCAGGGGCGAGTTGATGGGACTACAAGACAGAAGCCGGTGGAGGGGGTGTATTTATTGGAGGCTCCCCACCGCCACCAAAGTCTGTGCTTTTTGCAGTGTGGGGATAATCTGGAAGGATGTTTGTTTGCCAGGTTGGGAGTTTGCAGTGGACACTGGAAATTTAAGGATGGGGATGGAGTTGCTGATAGAGGCGAAGCTCTAGGCGACTGAGGAGATCATTTTATGGCAGTCTTTCCCCCAACCCGGCGCCCTCCCGGCGTGTTGAACTACAAGTCCCATCATCCCCGGACCAGCCTGGCGGGGAGGTTATGGGGCTTGTAGTTCAACACGCCGGGAGGGCGCCGGGTTGGGTAAGATTTGTATGGGGCATCTTCAAAAGTCTAGCTTTGTGGGAGGGGGGGTGAGCTATGGGGGGTAGAGATGACAGATTTGGGCAGAAACTGAAAATTGAAGGTTGGAGTGGGTTACAGTGTGTGTGGGGGGATCCCTATGGATTCTTTTTGGGGAATGGGAAGAAAGGTGGGCTTGGACTACGAATGGGATCACTTGTGGCGGAACTTGAGTGGAATCTCCAGGGGATAAAGGCCTGGAGTATGGAGGAAGTTTGATTTTATTTCTTGGATGGATGGTTGGGAAGTGGAGAGAGATTCAGTATTTGTGGGAATAAAGCGTTGATGAGGGAGTCATTGGGGCTTGTTTGATCTGGGATTTAGATCAAAAAGAGGAACTTGGGCAGTTGTGGAATGAGTGGGAATATGAATTTGCTTTGGGGTTTACAGATTGGTGTCAGACATAACGTATATACAGAATGAATATCTTGATGAACTGATTTCGGATTGAAGATGGGAACCAAAGAGGGATGATCGGCATAGAATTACAGTGCACTGAGGGGTTCTAATATATGGTCAGATCCATACGTACTCATGCTTTGAGGAGACCCATTGAAATCAGTGGGTCAACTTAGCCATGAGTAACTTAGATCTCAGTGATTTCGTTGGGTCTACTGTAAGTGTGACTAAGCTTGGATCCAACCCATAGTGATTAGGGGATCTGAGAGTTTGTTTTGCGGTTTACTCCCCAAATTACTTATTTCTGTGCCATACATCATTTGCTCAAACCACTAGATCTCACTTCTAGTGGTTTGAGCAAATAATTTAGGAGTCTGACTGCCTGGGTTTAAGCCACCAGATTGCATTTTTATTTCAGTGGTCTTATAATGCTATGCATTAATACAGACAGTTATATTTAGTGATTTGTGTATATGAAAGAAGCGAACAGGGAGTAACGTCACCATCTTGGAGATACTCTACGGTGGGCCTGGTGTTGAGGCGTGACTTTTGAATGCCTAACTTTGAAAATGTGTGTGTGGAGATAGTGGCTGTTCTAAAACGAGATTTACTTATTGGCAATCTTATATTAGAGGGAATATTTGCTAATTAGTCTTTGCTTCGAGATACGACTGCCAAGAGAATGGTTTCAGATATGTATTTTGAGGCACTGTTGTGTCTGTGGGAATTATGGTTTGTACCAAAACGTCTGTTTCAATTCCTGGAAGGTGTTTTCAACTTGGGAGTTTGTCGTGATCGGAGAGAGTGCAAGAGATGTGTTTAACTTTTGTGAAGTGGCAGTCTGGAAGAGGGATATTGTACGTTTGGAAAGTTAAATTCCTCAAGGGTATTTTTTTCTGAGACCCGTGTGTATAAAATCCAATGTGAGGTGAATGGTAGGTTGGATACCAGCTGTTTAGAGAGATTTTTTTGTGTTGTGTCTCTGAGGGGTGGAAGTTGTAAACAGAAAAGGGTCAATGGGGTGCAAATGTTGTGTTTTGAGAGGGGGAATTGGATGTGGAAGCTCTGGCATGTGGTACGGTGTAAAATTTGGGTGCTCTATTTGGGAACCAAAGATGAACTATTTATCGATTCACTTAAAGGTGTGTGTGTGTGTGTGTGTATCCAGATTTCATTCTGTTTCTGGATTGTTTTAATTTGCAAAAATGACTCTAGTGTTTTCTGAAATGTTTAGAAATGGGGTGAGTTGTATAACCAAAATGGAGAATCTCACATTTTAATGGGTGCATTTATCTACCGAATGGAAGTGTGCATGTTTAAAATTGTTTTACGTTGTATATACTATATAAGACAAGAGGTGCTAATAAAATATCAAACCAACAAGAAAATGTTTTCTGGGTTGATTTTATTGGTTTATGCCTTTTTTTTAATAAAGTGTAAATGGGGTTTATTACTTTTTTAAAAACTCTACCTTTTGTCTATCTTCCCTAACTTCAACAAAGTTTGTCCATTTTACTGTACCTGTAACATCCTCTGATATTTTGGTAAACCATTCAACTATGGAAGGAAATGTATGCTTTTATTGTTGCGGCTGTCCGGATGTTGGAATATTATTGGGAATTGCTCATGGGGTGAGGACTCCATTATATGTGCAAATAAACAGAGATTGATTTATTCACGAGGCTGAGTAATGTAAGCTATTGCGGAACCAGATATAAATTCTATATATTTATCACGCCATCAAAACTCTTTTCCAAGACATCGGCTTTATCTGTTTTCTCTTCCACTGTTTAAACTGCAGGAAACACGCACTGAATTGTCACCGCATGAAGCCGGCCCTTTTCACCGTCCTCTGCGAAATCAAAGAAAAAACAGGTATTGTTCGGGCCAGGGTCTGAGAGGGTGGTTTGTTTTTGTTTGTTGTTATTTAATTGAAATATATAGATGTATTTCTGTTTGTGAGAAAAGTATTTCATTGTGGAAAGGAAAGGAAAAGGAGCTAAGAAGGGTTTAGGAGTGTTTGGTGTGGTAGAAAGAAAGAAAGAAGAACGGGTGTTTTCCCTCAAGAGGTTTTGCCAGAGGCCTGTCGTCTCTGCGCCATCTTGACGCGTCTGGAATTTCTTTTGCTGCCTGCCTGGTTTGCTTTGTAACCACTTTGCCCCCTTCACCGTCCTTCTGCTCCTCCTCCTCTCTTTCTTGCACCTCTGTGTTTTCTGGGGGGAAGAGGGGTCTTCTCCTTTTTTGTGTGTGTTGATTATTTCACTTGGGGGAGACCCCAAGAAGTCTCCGATAGCACCTGGGCCTTTTGTTTCCAAGAATAATTAATGCACACACCGCCTCCCCTCACAGTTTTGAAATGTTCATTGTTGCCTTTTCCTCCACTGCTCTGTGCTTCCGAAATTGTCCCTCGCTTAGGGATGTTTCCTTGGCTGTCTAGCTTAAGTTTTAGTCTTCAGGATGGGGTGTCCTACGCTGAAGGATATGTGCATTGCTCTGGCTCCTTCAATTTGCACTGTGCCTAGATTAAAAAGTGAAACAGCAGCGGCCAAGCCATGGGGCCTTAAAAGGATTAGTGAAAAGGAGAGTGTGTGTCTGTTGGGCTTGTCATTAAAAGTTCATCTGGCCTAAGCTGCCGGATTTGGGCCACACATAGCTGAAGTGGTGTGCAGCTGTCTTTAAGGCCACAACTCTGTATGCATTAAAATGGCTTAAATCCCACTGAAGTCAGTGAGAGTGAGGCAGCCTTGCTGTGAACAGGCTTGCAGCCAAAACATATAAGCCGTCTTCTGAAAATACACTTTCTGAATGGCATGAGTATCTAAGTGGTGTTGTTCAAATGCATTGTGTAAATTACTGGTCTTCAACTGGTGGGCTGGGACTCAAAAATGGGTCATACCCCAATTTAAGTTGAGTCACATCAGCAGTGCTACTGCCATATATATATGGCTGTTTAGCATTGTTTTTTTTTATAAACAGGTAAAAGGCAGGGGGAAGAGAGAGACAGACAGAGACTGAATGCGGACAACATGATAGTGTTGGTGGGGTAATAATCAATGGTGGTAATGGTGGGGTAATAATCAACTTTACAGTTGTTCATCTAGGGGGTACTCCCCACACAACATGGTAATAAATAATCAACTGTGGTGAGGATTAGGATCAGCACTATGGCAGCATTCGGATGACACGATAGTCAATACAACTGATGATTGTCCCCCCCCCCCCCCCAGTTGCTTATTGTGTCATCCGAATTCAGCCAATTATGGTGAGGCCTATTTTGCAGTTTGAAATTTAAAATGGGACCGGTTCTGGAAGTTCAAAAACTACTGGTGTAAACTGTGTGTGTGAATGAACACTCCTCTTATGTGTATTAATACGATCTGTCTTGCTATGTAATTTATCCACAATGATTGTTTGCTGGGAAAGAGTCACTCTGCTTTATGTTGAATTATTTATTTATAAATAATACTTTTATACTACTTAATATATTAAAATCCCTAAACAGTTCACATTAGAAATACCTGGTTTGTAACAACAATCCTGAGTATGGGTTGAGTATGGGTTGTTGAATCTTGGGTTGTCCTTACATGCGAACCTAGAACTAAGGGTTAACCCTGGATTGTTAACCATGAACAAACCAGGAAGAGAATTCATGGTTTGTTGTTTGGTTGTGAATGATGGGTTGTTGTTACGTGTGAAACCAAAACCATGGGTTGTTTTTCCATACTACAGAAGCGATGAGCAAAACTGGTTAAAAACACACACCCAAAATTAGCCGCTCCAGATGCCAATATTACAGTGCCATGAAGTCATTTGGAACACAGGGAGGGAGTGGGCAAAGGAGGAAGGAATCAAACAACCCAGCAATTGAAAAAAATAGCCTGTACTTTGCACGATCATCTGACAAACAAATCATGGGTAAACTATGGGTAAGGCAGCAACCCATACTCTGACCCAAGACACCCAATAAATTTCACAGTTGAGTGAGAGCTTCAACCTGGGTTTCCCCAGGTCAAGTCTGACACTCTAAACCAGGCTTCTTGAAGTTGGCACCCTCAGAATGTGTTGGACTACAGCCTAATCCACACCAAGCAAGATATAGCGCTATGAAAGCGGTATATAAAAGGCAAGCAGGATATAGCACTATGAAAGTGGTATATGGTATGTGTCAATGAGGCCCAACAGTTGTCAGTGCACTTCAATACTGCTATAAAGCAGTAGTGGAGATCCTGCCTTTGATATACTGCTTTCATAGTGCTGTATCCTGCTTTGTGTGGATTAGGCCTACAACTCCCATTATCTGGGACTTGTAGTCCGACACATTTTGAGGGTGCCAGCTTGGAGAAGTCTACTCTGAACACTATGCTGCACTGGATCTCTTCTGAGGTACATATATAAATATAGGTTCTGCATATAAATGTGACATGTTTACTGGCACCTCTTTCATTCCATTGCCTTTGACCCCCATGGTTTATAGTATCCACTTCTACACCTCGGTCGTTTCTGTCTGCAGGTGTATACATACCCACTGAGCTAAAAATAGCCCTTTATGTATCTGACAACAGGCCTATAGCTTGTGAAAACTTATGTCACAATGTCTAATCCTGTGCAAGTTTAATCAGTAGCGTGCCATTGAGTTCAGTAAGGCCTACTCCTGAGTAAATGTGCATACAATTGGACCCTTACACCTCAGGTTTATACACACATTCCTGGGTGTAAGCCCCACTGAACATAGTGGGACTTCTAACTAAAAATGCATAGAATCGGGCTGTTTGTTGGGTTTTTAATATGCCACAGGAGCCTTTGTGGTGTCTGTATCTATGTTTAACGCTGGAACTCAGGAACTCCCTGCTGAGAGAAATTCAGTTGGCCCCTTCTCTGCTGTCCTTCCACCTGCCGGCAAATACGTTGTTATTCAGGTGGGCCTTTGGCATATAAGCTGGTCTGTTTGCTGAACAGGGTTTTTAATTGGTTGCTGTTGTTCATTTGTTTCCTTTTTTGTTTTTAACTAATTGATCTTTCTGTTTTGTTTTCGTTAAGACTCTGTTTTTAATCAGCATTTAATGTTAGCTGTCTTGAGCACTATCCTTTGGCAGAAAGGCGGGATATAAATTAAATAGATAAATGTGGCAGAAATAGCATGGAAATTGTGTGTGGGAGCTTGTGGTTTTAAACACTGCCTATAAAATGGGTGTGCTCTTTTTCATTTAAAAGGCGATGTGGTCTAGACTGCAAATTCCCTTCCTGCAATTGTGTGTGTCAGGAGTGTAAACAGAAGGCTGATACTTGTGACACAAGGGCGCACACCCACCCTGCCCCGTATAGGTACATTTGGGTTACATGGCACAATCATACATACAGGCTTTTTGCTGTATTTCCATCCAGTGTAAATACAGCGTTTGGGATTTTTAAAATTTAGCAAAAAGGCGAGTAAGAGGGAATGTGTTTGAGGTGGACAAAAAATAGAGAGAGGTTTTTCTCTCCCTCTCAGAACTCTGTAACTCAGGTTCACCTAATGAAGGTGATTGGCAAGAGATTTGGGATAGACAAAACGGTATATCGTCTTCACACAGCCCAGAACTAAACCGTATAATTAGCTTCCAGAATATTGTGCTGAACGCCATTAGCTTAGATGGCTTTAAATAGGGATTAGGCAAATTTGTAAAGGATAAGAAAGCCAGTTTTGCGAGGCAGTATGAATGACCGTTTGCTTGGGAATTGTGGCAGGGGAGGGCTATTGTCCTCGTGTCCTGCCTGTGGGCTTCCGGTTGGCCACTGTGGGCAACAGGAGGCTAAAGCAGATGGGACTTCGGTTTGATGTAGCAGGGCTGCTTCCTCTTACGTTCTTAAGCCTGCTTCAGTATCTTCCTATTCATGTCTATTCAGAAGCAGCAGAGGCTGATGGCGTTCCGATGTCAGTGGGATGGTGAATCTGCTCTGGGTTTCAGTCAGAACCCCTGGGGCCTGTTGAGGATCCCACCTATGAAGGATAGCCTTGTCTTCTTAGAATCATAGAATAGTAGAGTTGGAAGGAGCCTCTAAGGCCATCGAGTCCAACCCCCTGCTCAATGCAGGAATCCACCTTAAAGCATCCCTGACAGATGGCTGTCCAGCTGCCTCCTGAATGCCTCAAATGTGGGAGAACCCACCAATAGAAGAAGGGCCTTCTCGGTGGTGGCTCTTGCCTAGTGGAATTCCCGAAGTGAAACTTGTGAGATCTGTGTTGTTTCATTCTTTTAGGGCCCAACTAAGCAAACAGCAATTGATGAATGGCTTTTAAAAAGGAAATGGTGGAAGGCCCCCTTCCCCAATGTACATAGTAAGGGGGCTTCCTGCACTTTGCCCCTTGATGCATTGCCAGTCCAAATCAGGGAGCCTGTGCTTGTTTTTTGCATTGGAGGAAACCTTCTATTGCTGTAAATGAGAGCTTTTATTTCAGTGCAAATAGGCGCAGGCCACCCAATCCAGATCACCCCCTTCTCCTGCTATTTCTTTTTAAATGTAGTTCCCACAATTGCTGATAGAGTGAATGCCGCCTTGTCTAGTTTGGCCCTTAAAAAGGCAGTAAAATCTCTTCTATTAGGCCTTTTTGTCACTGGTCCCGGTTCAGTTTTGCTTTTTTACTGTTCTGTTGGTTGTGTTTTATCTATTTCAGGGCTCGGTGTTTTATAGTATTGATGATACTGAGGTTTCAATTTTGCTGTAAGCTACTGTAAAGTGAAGAAGCGGCATGTAAATTAAAGTTATAATAATATAGATCGTGCAAGGAGGCTGTTGCTGCTGTACTTCCTGTGTCTGCATGCCAAGTCAGGTCCTTCGTTGTTATTCTCCCCCCCTTCCCCTGCGGCTGCTGCATGTAGTTGCACATAGATTTATTTATTAGTTTGGATCTTTGCCCTACCCTATCTTGTACCCTCCGGGAAGCTTAGGGCCTGGCCCCACCCATACCACTGAAAAGAAACCTCAATTCTCCATATACAGGGGACTGTTTGTATTCCATGCTCAACCCCCAGCCCAGTCTTTCTACCCCCCAAAAAATCACTCGGGGCAGCTATAGAAGCAATTTATAATCAATTAAAACAATTAAAACACATTAAAATGCCATAAAAACAAAATAATTTCAGAATTAAAAACAGCACCCGACCCATAGAGCCACTTACAGGCCAAAGGCCTTCTTGAATAAAATCTCAATTCTGTGCCAAGAAAAGCTGAATTACGCAAATGTCCGTAATGTTTGCTCGGCTTGCAAAATTAATCCTATATTTGTAAGGCAAGGAGAAGCCCTGATATTACATAGCTGCACCCATTTCCCCCGTGAAGCCTAGGAATATTAAACCAGTTACGCGGCCTCTCTCTTCTGGGATTTTAGCGTGCATTGGCCATATTCTTTCATCCTGCTGTGTATTTAAATTCTAGCCTGACAGCCGTAGCTCAAAAATGGAAAACCTCTTTTCAACTTGAGGACCGGATTCCATTTCAGAAAAGCTCTCTGGGTGTGTGGGGTGGGGGACACATTGCAATGGGCGACGGAGCCAAAGTCAAAAGGGACGAGGCCCAAAACACAAGCACATTTTCCTTTAAAGCTTTAGGAGAGGTATCCCAACATTATAGAATGGGGGAAAACTGCACAAAAGCCAGGGAACCCCCAAATTTGTTGATTAAGAGGATGGGGCTATGGGAACCGGATGGGGCCACCTGAGGAATTTGGGCCTCCAGGCCTGAGGTTCTACATGTCTGCCTTGGGTGATACAGAATTGCATGCAGGCGAGTGAGTGGACTGGCAGAGAATGGATGGAGTGCTCCACCCCACCCCACCCCACCCCTGGGCCCAACATGGAAACTAAGTGAGCTGCTAGAGGAGGGAAGCCGCTTCCTCCATGGCTAACATAGAAATGCAGAAGGCTCCTGCAAGAGTTTTGAAACTTAAACCTAAAACCAGTAGTCAAAAAATGTCAATCTAGCATAAGAACGTAAGAAGAGCCATGCTGGATCAGACCAAGGGCCCATCTAGTCTAGTGCTCAGTTCACACAGTGACCAACCAGCTGTCGACCAGGGACCCACAAGCAGGACATGGTGCAACAGCATGTTCCCCAGCAACCCATGTTCCCCAGCAACTGGTATATAGGCTTTCTGCCTCTGATACTGCAGGTTGCATGTAGCCGTCAGGACTACTAGGTATTGATAACCTTCTCCAAGAAGTTTAGAAGAGGCATTTCAATCTTTTAGAGTGGGGGAGCAGGGGGAAATTGCACAAAAGCCGTGAAACAAAAGCCTGGAGAAGAGAAGACTGAGGGAAGACATGATAGCGCTCTTCAAATACTTGAAAGGTTGTCACACAAAAGAGGGTCAGGATCTCTTCTTGATCAACCCAGAATGCAGGTCACGGAATAATGGGCTCAAGTTACAGGAAGCCAGATTCCAGCTGGACATCAGGAAAAACTTCCTGACTGTTAGAGCAGTATGACAATGAAATCAATGACCTAGGGAGGTGGTGGGCTCTCCCACACTAGAGGCATTCAAGAGGCAGCTGGACAACCATCTGTCAGGGATGCTTTAAGGTGGATTCCTGCATTGAGCCGGGGGTTGGACTCAGTGGCCTTATAGGCCCCTTCCAACTCTACGATTCTATGAATAATGGTGGTTGGGGAGAAGAGGGCAGGGGAGGGGAATGTGGCTACCTGGGGCCCCTTGGAAGGGCCAGATTTGGACCCCTGGGCGTGACGTTCCCCACCCTTGAACTGCAACTGTTATAACTTTCAAACATGCTAACAAGTTTTTCATTTGCATTTCTTTTGCTGCTATTTTACCTGCTTGCAATACTTTGTCATTTGAGACTTGTGTGTGTTTGTAAAAGAGAAGTGTCTCTGCTGTGTCTATGTTTTTAATCCATGCATTATTTACAGTTTTTATGCTGTTGTTCCTGTTTGATACGTGGTGGAGCCTTTTGGAAGGCTATTGTTGGTTGACTGTAGAATTATATTATTACAATAACAGATTATTAGAAAGGTGGCTTCTCATGTTGTAGTGTCAAAGAATTTAAGCTAGCAAATCCTGGTTTAAAACTAAGTTTTAACCACTTACTCACTGGGACAGCTAAGATGACACGTTGGCTTAACCATAGTTTAGTGTGATGAACTGCTCCAAGCCTTGAACCTGGGCTTCCCACACTCCCCTCTTCTTCTCTGGCATGGCCGTGAGGAAGGATTTGGAAGCTTTGACTTGCATTTTTTTCCGCTTAACACAGCTTAACATCTCATCCAAATCCTAAACTGTGGTTAATGTTAACTGTGTTTTTTTTAAAGGCAACCTCAAACCATGGGTTGTGAAGCTGACTTATTTTAAATAAACCATAGTTAACTCTAACCACAGTTTAGGATTTGGATGGAATACTAAATTGTGGTTACTGGGAAATAGAAGCCAAAGTTTCCAAACTCCTCCTTGAAACTGGAGGTGGCAGGTCAGAGTGTGTAAGCCTGACGGTCACTGAAGCTCCTCATGCTGAACTAAGTTTGGCCTGATGTCCAGACACAGTCAATATGAGGCCTTAGGCAAGCCACCTTCAGCCCCCAGCATCCTTCCACCTGCAGGGTGAAGGTATTAGTATTGATATACAGAGTCTATGGTAAGGATTCCTGAGATATTATAAGTGAGGAACTTTTAAATCAGTACTTTAAAAGCTAAATATGAATATCATAAGAACATAAGAGCCATGCTGGATCAGACCAAAGGCCCATCTAGTCCAGCATTTAGTTCACACCGTGGCCAACCAGATGCCCATGAGAAACCTACAAGCAGGACACGGTGCAACAGCATTCTCCCACCCATGCTCCCCAGCAAATGGTGCATATAGTCTTATTGCCTCTGATACTGGACGTAGTATATAGCCATCACGACTAGTAGCCATTGATAGCCAGGAATTTGTTTAATCCCCTTTTAAAGCTAACCAAATTGGTGGCCATCGCTGCATCTTGTAATAGTGAATTCCATAGTTTGACTCTACGCTGTGTGAAGAAGTCCTTCCTTTGATCAGTCCTGACTCTCCCACCAATCAGCTTTATAAGATGAGCCAATTGGGTTCTAGTATTATGAGAGAGGGAGAAAAATGTCTCCCTTGCCCACTTTCTCCAGATCATCCTTAATTTTGTACACCTCTATCATGCCACCATCCTTACTCACATTTTTTCTAAGCTAAGTTATAAAGATCCAGAGACCCAAAATAACATGTCCTTAGGTAAAACACAGTATGCATTTTGTCAACTTTATAAAAGGTGTATTTAGTCTGACAGTTCCCACTCACCGCTGCTGGACGTTCCCAGCATTACTCAATGGCTTACACCTGACAGTACTTTAGCGTTAAATTACTGCTGGAAAACGCAGCGGTCGTTTACAGCTATCTCCCCTAGGATGCTTGAAAAAGGCCGTTTGAATAGGCTCTGGATTTTGTCTTTATGGACAGAAAGAGATGGCGATAAATAGAGCATCCTTTTAAAAGGCTACAGCAATATGTTTATTAAGACCAACTAAAACGGTCACAGAGTAATAAGCAGAGTAGTAATTTTGTATGTTTTAAATTCTATTGTAAGTTGTCTAGCATGACCAGATACAAAAGAGGGCAAGGCTCCTGCAGCTTTAACTGTTGTGATGAAGAGGGAATTTCACCAGGTGCATACATTACAATGACACCTGCTGAAATTCCCTTTTCAATACAACTGTTAAAGATACAGGAGCCTTGTCCTCCTTTCCATATGGTCCCCTTACAGAATGGTCTTGCAGAGGTAAACAAAGCAGTTGTTTTACTGTAAATCCTGTTGTTTTAAGATTATTGTGTTTAGTATAATTTCATGTATAATTCTTTGCAATATTCTTAATAATAGCAGTGTTAATAACAAAACAGGTATTACTGGTATAAGTTTTTGTCTCCCTTGGGTTGAACCTGATTTCTCCTGGCCTTTGCAATGCAATTGACAGATGTGCTTACCAGTGATTCAAGCTCCATTTTAGCCATCTTGCCACCCCTTCTTAGACTTCAGATGGACTGTCTTCCCTGAAAAGGTGTTTTTTTAAGATGCTAATTGGAAGTTTATTTAATTGAACATTAGTTTGTTGCCACACACACACAACTAGTTATTTAAAAGTTGAAAAACAGTTGCAATGGAAAGGGTGGAGTAGAGACTTCATGATCTCACAGTCACACAATACATAGTCAAACTATGGAATTCACTACTACAGGATGTAGTGATGGCCACCAATTTGGATGGCTTTAAAGGGGAGTTAGACAAATTCCTGGAGGAGAAGGCTATCAATGGCTACTAGTCACGATGGCTAACTGCTACCTCAACCAAGTACATCAGTTGCTGGGGAACATGGGTGGGAGGGTGCTATTGCATTCATGTCCTGCTTGTATGCTCCCAGTCAACAGCTGGTTGGCCACTGTGTGAATGGAATGCTGGACTATATGGACCCTTGGTCTGATCTAACATGGCTCTTCTTATGTTCTTACAGGCCTGTCACTGCTTTGTACAGTCAGCTCCAGCATGTTTGCTCATGACATAAACCAAGATTCTGAGGAATTTTGGCTTAGTGTTATGTGTGGATGTGACAGTGTCGTCCGGTAGCCCAGGGTTAGGCAATCTGGTGCCCTCCAGATGTTTTGGACAATAATCCATGGCTGTGCTGGCTGGTGCTGATGGGAGTTGTAGTCCAAAACATCTGGAAGGTAGCAGGTCAAATGCTATTTTGGGCTGCATTGATAGAAGTATAGCTTCCAAATTGCGTGAGGTACTTGTTCCCCTCTATTCGGCACTGGTTATGCCTCGCCTCATCTTGAGTATTGTGTCCAGTTCTGGGCACCACACTTCCAAGAAGGATGTAGACAAGCTGGAGCGTGTTCAGAGGTGGGCAATGAGGATGATCAGGGGTCTGGAAACAAAGCCCTATGAGGAGAGACTGAAAGAACTGGGCACGTTTAGCCTTGAGAAGAGAAGACTGAGGGGATACATGATTGCACTCTTCAAATACTTGAAAAGTTGTCCCACAGAGAGGGGCCAGGCTCTCTTCTCGATGTTTCCAGAGTGCAGGACATGGAATAATGGGCTCAAGTGACAGGAAGACGGATTCCGGCTGGACATCAGGAAAAACTTCCTGACTGTTAGAGCACTACAACAACGAAACCGGTTACCGAAACCAATTACCTAGGAATGTCGTGGGTTCTCGTACACAGGATGTAGCTGGACAGCCATCTCTCTCAGGTATGCTTTAAGGTGGATTCCTGCATGGAGCAGGGGGTTGGATTTGATGGCCTTAGAGGCTCCTTTCCATTCTACTATTTTATGATTCCCTACCCCTGCACTAGCCCTTGAATAAAGTCTTGCACAATATGACACTATGCCTTCTCCTAGCCCTTGCACAACTGTTTATGGAACAACGCTGATGCCAAAAATTATCTTGCTTCTGCATCTCTGGATCCAGCCCAAAATCTTGATAACATTCAACTGAAGATCCAATTAAACAACTGAAAGTGAAGCCAATGGGATAGCAGACACGGCAGTCGTGTAGCTTTTTTGAGACTAAGCCATATGTTTTGGCAAGTCCAAAATCTGCATCCCTAAAAGGGATGTGAGTATTTGAAAGAATTCCCAGTTATTCGTTGATCTTAAGGGGCACTGATTTGTAAACTTTATTTTGATACTTTCTCAAGAGACTTACAGAATCTTTTCTTTTCTGTCTTAGTTTGTCATTCTGTTGGGTTGGCTTTTATCAAAGGGCTCGAAGGGTACTCTATGACTGATTTTTAATACATTCCAGGTTTGGGAACCAATGGAAATAAGACCTATCAGACATATTGAGCTTGACAAAGTCAAAGCACTGTGTGATGGGGTTTGCATTTGATTAAATTAATCTTAAGTGGAAACATCTGTACAGTTGAATCTGAAAATGTGAAAGCTCAACTTCTTTCATTCTTTAATGTTAGGGGTCTCTTTCTCTCTCTCATATATATATGTGTTCATACACACACATAAGCTCTCTCAAAACCCTTGAAAACAATTTTTGTTTTGTTAGCCACATGAGAGCATGTATATAATGTAGCAGCTAATTCTCTGAGCCAGAAAGTTCTTCGTTCAAATCTTGCTTCAATCATGAACATACAAGATGGCTTTAAGACAGCCACCATCTCTCATCTCTCTGTCCCCCCATTCCTCTCCATATGATGGGAATAATAATATTAACCTACTTTACAGGGTTTTTGAGATAACATCGGTGTTATAAGAAGTGCTCTGGGCATTAACCTAGTGTGGGGAACCTGTGGCACACCAGATTATATTCACAGTGAAAATATTGTATGTTACAATTAATGTTGTTTTGCCCAGTGCTGTGATATCCGTTTCTGATGTCAGTGGTCTAGCTAGCAAATCAGAAAATAACTTCATGGCTGGACCCACCTTCTTAATGACTCCAAACTTACATCTCAAAAGAGCCAACCAGTTCCAACCAAGTGGGCTATTAAAAAGCTTAATGTGCAAAAGTTTACTGGAGAACAAAATATCAGATCTGGCCTATTCAGGCTTCCCACCATGATGCCAACTTACAAGTACTTCTAGGGGGCACTGCTGTGCTACATCTGAAATGGGTAATAAAAAAACTAGAAGGGAGGAGAGAGTTGTGTCTTCGTTATAATTAAAATGACATATACTGTCTCACCAGATATAATAAAGAAGTAGAATTACTAAACTGTGGATGTTATTGTTACTGTGAAATTTTGGAATATTTTTTCAGTATTCTTGGATGTAGTCATTTTACAGTGGGCATCAGTAGTGGGTATTCTTTGAAGACTATTCTTGTAAGTGATTATACAGCAGAGAAAGAAACGAGGAAGAGGCTAATCCATTTGTGGGGGGTGGAAGAGGCTAATCCATCCTGTCCGAGCCCTCCTCCCAAAAATAACACCTGGTGCTGGCACTTTTGAAAGCAGTTTAAATTTGTAGCTTACACGTGCCCTAGCAGCTAAGAGCTTTTAAAATACTAAGTTAGTTCTGGCAGCCTACTAGGTGTGAAACATTTTTAATTTTTTTTAAGTTGACACAAAATCAGCCAAAAGTCATTTTTTTTTTTTTAAATTCTCAGCATCTTCTATTTTTTCTCTTGAAATAGACATTACCGGACACTTCACTGAGGAATTTGAAAGGCACATAAAATTTGACAAAATAATTCTACAGTTTCCCCCCACCAAAACTCATGAATACATAATATATCCCAACTTCATGGAAATATTGAAGAAGAAAATGTTCAAATACAATGAAAGGATGATAGTATTATTACTAGAGTGTTTACGTTGGAGTGTTCTACAGTCTTTACATTAACTAGTAACTGTGTATAATATAGTTACACAAACACAGGCCCTTTATCAGGCTTAAAATGTAAAATACAAGATGAATGCGCAATCCACCCTGTGGTAAATTAGTGCTAACAGAGCTGTATGTGCTCTCTTTCCCTTTCTCTTCGAAATGTTTTTAATTACAATTTAATGAAATCAGTGTGGAAGAAAATCTGTTCAGGATATTGTTTCAGGATTATTTAGATGGAAATTTAGGAGCAGATAGAGCAACCTTCCCCAACCTGGAGCCCTCCAGGTGTGTTGGACTATGACTCCCAGCATTCCCCAGACAAGCCAAAGGATGCTGGGAATTGCAGTCCAACACATCTGGAGGGTGCCAGATTGGGGAAGGCTGTACGAGAGGATAAGGAACGCTCAAAAGATGCCATTCTTAGGATCATACCTTTTTATTTTCTCAGTATTTTAACAGTTTATTAATCTAATTTTTAACTTTGCTGTTTTAAATTTTGTATTTTAAATCAGTATTAATCTTTACATTGCTGCTTGGTTTTATCCTGCTTGTGCTCTTATATTGTATTTTTATGCTACGTTTTTATACTGTTGTTGTTTTATATTTTGAATAGTTGTTATGGTTTAAATTTTTGTAAACCACCCAGAGGGCTTTGGCTATTGGGCGGTATAAAAATGCAATAAATAAATAATACTAGATGTTAGGCTTACATTATATGTAGATACCTGCATTGCTTGCATTCACTTCAACGTAAGTGTGCAGCAGGGCCCTGATCTGGATTGAGACCACTGCCCATGGGGAGGGGAGATTTAAATCTTCTTCTCTAGCCATGATGTTCCCCAGATCTTTCCCCTCATTGGGAGTTTTAAAAAAAGAGAGAGAGAGAGAGAGAGAGAGAGAGAGAGAGAGAGAAAGAAAACCCATTGATAATAATGCGGGCTTCTTTTTCCAATACCTATGCAGAAGTGGGGAAGGGATTTTGGATCGGGACTCTGTGAGCTTACTTTGAAGTAAATAAAAAGAGCGCAGAGAGCTGCACGCTATGCAGTGAATATAACGTGTGGTTTGACACCCCCTTCCTCTTGCGGGACGAACGCAGGCTGCCTGGTGAGCCAAGTGAGGCCTTCGCAGGTGCCTGGAGCCTGGCTGTTAGGCAAGATGTGGCAGCTGCCCCAGGAGGCAGATTTTGGGTGCTGTCAGGGGCAGCACGGTAGGGGCTGGACAGTTCCGAACCATGTGGAAGTTCTCACATTCTTGTGCAGCTCCCATACCTTTCATGAGGTGGGAACGTCTCAATAGATCTGGCCCAGTGCTTGAATTGCAGGGCAGAGAAGGCATAGTCCCCTCATCTCATGTGGCAGCTGCAGTTTTTAGGAGGCTACCAAGGATGTAATTTGGCTAAGTATCCAGGCCAAGGGCGGGGCTAAAGCAAGTGGATTTCATTAAAGTCCCCCCCCACTCTTTTCCCCCATAATTCAATAGATGGCTACTAGTTCTGATGGCTATATGCTACCTCCAGTATCAGAGGCGGTTTGCCTATGTCCACCAGTTGCTGGGGAACATGGGCGGGAGGGTACTGTCGCATTCATGTCCCGCTTGTCGGTTCCCAGTCAACAGCTGGTCGGCCACTGTGTGAACAGAGTGCTGGACTAGATGAACTCTTGGTCTGATCCAGCAGGGCTCTTCTCATGTTCTTATGAGCACTGATTGCGACCCGTGTTATTTAGTGCCTATTTGGAGCCTTGCCGTTTGGGGTTTTGGATTTGGGCATAAAATATCTTGCACACACACACACCATCCCTCATGGGGAAGGAGGACACTTTGTCTCCCATCTTCCCTCTGTTCTTCTGAGTTGCTTGCTGCGGAGATTTTACGCATAACAGGGTGGAGTTGATGTTCCTTGGCTCCGGAGCCCCTTTTGCCTCCTAGTGTAGAGGGAGGCTCTGGAGGATGTGACAGAACCGGTATGGCTGCTACAGTTTTGCTCACTTTGTCTCTCACCACCCTCGGCCTCAGCCAGCCAGGCAGTTCCTTTGGTTACTTTTGCGTTTGTTTAGGGTGGTTTTGTAGCAGTGACTTGCTTCCCCCCCCCCCCCCCGGTCGGGTTGCCAACTTTGGAACCAGCCTCTGCCGCTGCCTCTTTACGGCAGCAATGAGCGGGCGAGCGGGTTTCACTACATGCCGCTGCACCGGTTGCTTTGTACGCAGCAAACTTTTCTCAAAGGTCCGGGCCGGGTTGTGGGTCCCTGGTCCTCCTGTCCCGTCTCCTCGTCTAGCCTGTTGGCAACGTTTAGTTTTGGCTTGTTTAGTGACCTCTACAGAAGCTTAGCAGGTGGGGCATATTTGGAAAGCTAAATATATGTGGGTCAGGCTGCTGTTAAAGCAAAGCAGCAGGGTGATATATTTTTTTAAGGCAACCTTAGCACTTGAGGCACTGCTGGGGGGGGGGGCGACGGACTCCCCCGCTCCCCCTTTTTTGCCACTGTTCCTCAGTAAAGGTTACTTCTTTGGCTTCACTTTCCTTGGGCCCACAGGTCTCTTCTCCACTTCTCTCTGCTCCTTCCGCCCCCCCCCCCCATCTCTCTCTGTCTGCCAAAAAATTGCTACCCCTTCTCTGGGCCTGCCGTCGCCATAGGAACGACCTAGCGGTGACCTAGTCTCCTGCCAAGCGACAGGAGAGGAAGGAGGCACCAGGAGGGGAGGGCGGGGAAGCCCACCAAGGAAGGACGAGGAGGAAAGAGGGGGCAGGCCGGGGCAGGTTCCCATGCGCCCGGCGCGCAGACACGAAGGCCGCCAAGCCATTAACTCGTTCCTCTCCACGTGTTTCCATTTCAGGACTCAGCATCCGGAGTTCGCAGGAGGAAGAACCTGTGGATCCGCAGCTCATGCGTCTGGATAATATGCTCCTGGCCGAGGGGGTGGCTGGACCCGAGAAGGGGGGTGGCTCTGCTGCCGCCGCCGCTGCCGCCGCCGCAGCAGGAGGGGTGTCTCCGGACAACTCTATCGAGCACTCCGACTATCGCAACAAGCTTTCCCAGATCCGCCAGATCTACCACTCGGAGCTGGAGAAGTATGAACAGGTAAGGTCATTTTTTATGCCTTAGTGTAGGGTGACCCTATGGAAAGGGGGACAGGGCTCCTGTATCTTTTAACAGTTGCGTAGAAAAGGGCATTTCAGCAGGTGTCATTTGTATGCATGCAGCATTTGGTGAAATCCCCTCGTCATCACAACAGTTAAAGCTGCAGCAGCCCTGCCTAGCATAACCAAATAAAAAAGAAGGCAGAGCTCCTGCAGCTTTAACTGTTGTGATGATGAGGGGATTTCACCACATGCTGCATGCATACAAATGACACCTGCTGAAATGCCCTTTTCTACGCAACTGTTAAAAGATACAGGAGCCCTGTCCTCCTTTTCATATGGTCACCCTACCTTAGAGGGTGGCCATTTCTGAATCTTTAGGAACGAGGACAAACGAGGACAGTGACTTGCATAATATTTGCATATGCTAATTTATAGATATAGGTGTAAATTTAGAAATAATTACGATAATTTAAATAGTTATTCATTTTATGTGTTTATTTAAAACCTTTCTTGGCCGTCTTTCAGAGCAGAACCCCTCACAAGGTGGCTTACAACAATAAAATACATTAAAACTGTAAAAATATTAAAAGCAAAAAAAACATGATTACAATAAAAATAGCAATTAAAATAAAACCAACAATAAAAATAGCAGGAACAACAATAGCAACAGTAGCAATGCTCATTATGGGAAGGCCATGGTAAAATAAAATGCTTTTAAGAAAGCCTGCAAGGATGGTGCATGGCGGACCTCCAATGGGAATTTGTTCCAGAGGTTTGGGACCACTGCAGAGGAGGCTGTCTCCTATGTGGACACCCACCTAATTGCTCTCACAGGTGGGCAAATGAGAAGGTGCTGTAGAGCTGCAGTACATCTCACTATAGTGGGGAAAACTCTGATCAGGCGACCTGTGTGCCTGTCTGTTCAGGCTGCAGTCCCAGTTATAACATTTGATGGGCAACAGTTCTTATGGTTCATTGAATTTAAACTGGAATTGGACTGGGCAGCCCTTCAAATGAAGGACATCTTCAATCAGAGAGAGTTCTCTGGTAATCCTTCAAACAGAGGACTGTCCTATGTAAAAGAGGATACCTGGCCACCCTAAATCTGCCTTATAACGCATGTGCTTCTTACCTAGGTTATTGACCTAGTGTGGTAATCCTTGAGTTTTGGTCATAAGGACAGAAGAAGAGCCATGCTGGATCAGACCCAGGGTCATCTAGTCCAGCACTCTGTTCACACAGTGGCAAACTAGCTGTTGACCAGGGACCCACAAGCAGGACATGGTGCAACAGCACCCTCCCACCCATGTTCCCCAACAACTCTTTTATACAGGCTTACTGCCTCTGATACTTGAGGTTGCACTTAGCCATCAGGATTAGAAGCCATTGGCCCCATTCAGATGACACAGTTAACCATGCTGGTTAAGGGGTTTTGGTTAAGCAGCAGGGTTAATGGGGTCGTCTGACATGCATTTTCCTTAACCAGGTGCCTCCGCTAACCTCATTGTGGTAGGCTTCCCTAACCCTGTTCTGCAACAGGGTTGGAGGCACTAACTTTAGCTTAAGGTGTCTTATGTAATGCAGCTGTTGTTGAGGGGCCAAAATCATAGAGCTAGCCTAAATAACCTAAATCGCGCAACTGCTGGCTCTCTTAGCGCAAGGGCTGATGGGATATGGGGCAGAGCATTCGGAGGACTCAGGTGCTCATTTAACTGCTTTGTGGTTAGCGTGTGATTAAGGAAACCGGGAACCGGACAGAGTTAACGGTGTCATGTGCGAGCGTACGGCTTGTGGTTAGTGCTAACCACAGAGAAGCATGGTTAAGCTAACCACAGAGCCCTCCATGTCGTCTGAACGGGCCCAATGATAGCCTTGTCTTCCAAGTCCCTTGGGCATAGGCAGAGCCAACTCATTCCTTTCTTCTGCCCCCTCTGTATGCTAAAGATATATTTCTGAGGGCTCGTTGGCTTCTCTAGATTTGGGCCTTCCCTGTTCGGAGAACCCTGGTCCCACAACTCCTGTTGTGAAGGTTTTAATTTAACAATGCGGTGGTGATACATGGAAGGGGTAGCAGGGTCACGCCACTGGCTCCACCCCAACATTGTGTTAGCTCCCCGTCCTCCAACTTCTATGTGTTGCACATACATTTTTCAACAGGGGAAACCTATGCATGTGGGTTCCACACAAGCTGGAACTCTGGGTGATTGGGAAATACTTTATATAGGAAATACTTATCTCATTTTATTTTAAAAATGTAACTACATAACTGTAAAAAGAGAAAGCATTTATTTCAAAATTACAAAACAGCCAAGCCATTGAGATTGGTTAAACGATTTTAATAATAACATTTAGACCATAAGAACATTAACGCAGATTCTTGGCAGATTTACTCCCATCTAACCACGACCACCAGTTCCTCCGTTTTCCATTTATCTCTTGGTATCCTTTCTTTTGCAAAAAGTGGAAGCTTTCCCTCTTTGCTTCTCTATTTCGCTGCTCTAAATAATAAATACAACCCAATTTACAATGCACGCTGTAGACCATGGCGCCCTCCAATTATGTGATTATGCAGTCCCTCAAATTTCCAGTTGGCCCTTTAAAACTTTCTGGAGGTTCTTGGCCAGAAAGGACTGTTTTCCTAGTTTTGTTTCCTCTGAAATCGGGTCACGCAAATGTTTTTGCCACCTCTTTCCATGTCTCGTGAGCTGTGGGATCGGGTTCCAGATTGCACAGAAGCCTGCATGACTTGGCTTCTCCTATTAGGAATATAGGAAGCCGCCTTATACTGAGTCAGATCATGGGTCCGTTTAGCTCAGTGTTTCCTACACTTGATTGGCAGCAGCTCTCCAGGATTTCAGGCAGGAGTTTTCCAGCCCTACCTGGAGATGTCCAGGATCGAACCTGGGACATTCTGCATTCAAAGCAGGTACTCTACTACCATTGAGCTATGGGCCTTCCCCATATTCAGACATCCATGAGCCACATGTGGGTACTGGGGGCCAGGCAGCTGCACAATATTGGGTGCAGGGCCAGTGGTGGAATCCTGCTACTCTTTTTATGCATGGAGACTCCCCCCTTCACATGAATAATACTTGAAGGGGGCTACTGGGTTGGCATAAATGAATAACAAGTCGAAGTGGAGCATGTGACACTCGCTGGATTCTCACAACACGCTAACCCACACTCAGTGGTTAAGTGTGGGTTGTTGTTGAACTGTGGGTTACTGTGTTGTTTGAATCCAGGACATTTTCTGCAGGGTGGCTTGTTAACCATGCAAGGTGGCTTTTTTAAGAAAAATAGGTCACACTGCATGGTTAACAAGCCATCCTGCAGAAAATGTCCTGGGTTCAGACAACATACTGACATACGGTTCAGCAAACAACCCATAGTTCAACAACAACTCACATTCAACCACTGAGTGTAAATTCATGTGTTGTGCAAACTAAGTCAATACCTACTCTAGGGAGTGCTTCCGGATGAGGCTTTTATTGTGCAATCACCCCATCTCATTCACAGAATTTTTACAGGGGATCCAGACAATGACATCTTCTACTCATATGCCTCCTGTGTTTTCCTATCACTTCTTACATATTTTCTTCTCACGAAAGAATCAGCGAAGGAGGAAAATAGAAAATAGCTGCACAAAATTTAGTGGAGTTTGTATTTTGATGCGCTCACTGAACCAAAACACAGGCCAGACACTCAGGTTATGCTCCAAAACCTGCACTTTCCCAAACATTGTGCTTAATTTCGGCAAAACCCCCATATCACCTACACACAAAATGCATAATTTGAGAAAATGTGCACATAAAATACACACAGTAAGGGAAATTGAGCACAGAAGCACTTTAACCTATGGGGTGAAACTTGTACATTAAAAATGTGCATTATAGTGCAGACAATTGGGAAATGGCACCCAAAATGCATTTATTTGTTTGAGGAGAGGCACATGAAAGTGTGTATGATTTTCCATGTGGATTTTGTTTTAGAAAACAGCAAATTGATGTGGGACGGAACAGCTTTGACTGAGGGAATCTGATGACTTGCCCTCCAAATGAACTTGATAAGATTCACCCGTCCCTATCTAGGAGACCTTTGTCTGGAAGCACCCCTGTTCTCTGGTCTGAGGGTAATGCCTTCAACCCTGGAACTTATTATTACAATTTTCTTAAAATTCTGTGATCTCTTGCACACTTGCTTAGGAACAAATCTCTTTAAAACCAGTGAGGTTTATTTTTAAATTTATGTAGAACTAAAGTGGGGTTTGGGGGATTAACCCATGCACTTCAATGACTAATGGGTTTGGGGGATTAACCTATGCACTGCAATGACTTCTGTGTTCATTAGGGGCTGGAAAAGGCTTGTTTTTGATTGAGGCTGTGAGTTCAACTTCCTATTCTTTCAATTCACCCTCTCCCCTCTTCCACTCAGGCCTGCAATGAGTTCACAACCCACGTGATGAACCTGCTTCGGGAGCAGAGCCGCACGCGCCCCGTGTCCCCCAAGGAGATCGAGCGCATGGTCAGCATCATCCACCGGAAGTTCAGCTCTATCCAGATGCAGCTGAAACAGAGCACGTGCGAGGCGGTCATGATCCTGCGCTCCCGCTTCCTCGATGCCAGGTTGCCTCTTTTGTTCAGGAGTCTACAGTGTGTGGCTGGCCTTGCTAGTGAAGCCAAACATCGGGGTTGCCAGGTTCTTCCCCACAGATGGCTTGATGGAGGCCCAACAAGCAAAGGAACCTCCCCTCCAAACCTTTTCCTCTGGGAGAAGCAGGCGGGAAGCTTCCGAGTTTCAGCTGATGCTCAGCGAAGGGGCTCAGAGACTCTCTGCCGCCCCCACCCCCCATCCTGTGCTATGGGAGAGGCAGGGAATGTGTGGGCTTTAGCTACTGCGTGATTGTGGGGCTCCGAGCCCTACTGCCATCTGGCAGCAGCTGAACACACATACACATACAAACATACACACACACCATCTCTTCCTTGAAGGAAATAGAGGCTAGGAGCTTCCTAGCTTCAGCAGTTGCTTGGGGGTTCCCACCATCCTTTCTTGTCCTGTGGTGGAACAGGATGGGTGCTTTGCTGGTTTGATTCTACATCGCCACACAGCTACCAAACCAGGGATGGGCCATTGCTTGGTGGTAAGGAGCTGCTTTGCATGCAGAAAATCCTTGGTTCAATCCCCGGCTTCTCCAGGTAGGGCAAGGAAAGAATCTTACCTGAAATCCTGGAGAACCGCTGCCAGTCAGTGTCAGCAATATTAGATGTATTCAGTATAAGGCAGCTTCCTAGTTTCCTAACCACTCCCAGCCTTCCTCCCACCTTTGGAGCTGAGGTTTATCTACACCCACCTCTGCAGTTTCAAGGTCAGAAATAAGGCTCATGAGAGGGTAGTGCCATACTCACCAAGGTAATCATTGAGCCTTGCTTTGATTTATTTTATTTACGCACCGCCTTTCTATTAGTCACAGAAAAGACATCAAAGTGGGCACCAGGCAGGTCTCTTTGGGGATAGAATTCCTGGGATGGAGCTCCATTCTACCCATGTGAACGTTCTTACCAATAATAATAATAATAATAATAATAATAATAATAATAATAATAATAACAATTTATTTCTTACCCGCCTCTCCGTCTGGATCGAGGCGGGGAACAACAACATGATAAAATACATAAAATTGATTAAAACATGACACATATTATTAAAACTGCATAAAAATCCTAAAACATCCTAAAAACATCCTTAAAATTCCACTGGATATGCCTGCCGGAAGAGAACAGTCTTTATGGCTTTCTTAAATTCTAAAAGACTGTTAAGTTGACGAGTCTCCTCCGGCAGGTCATTCCACAGTCTGGGAGCGGCAGAAGAGAAGGTCCTCTGGGTAACGGTTGTCAACCTAGTCTTGGCCGACTGCAGTTGAATTGAATGCTTCCCCCACAGTTAAACTCTCTGACTGTAGAACTCTGGCCCCCTGGGAAGATGGGTTATAGATTAACTGTGTGTATTCTTCACACATTGAAATTCCATGTCAATAAAATTCTGCAGCCTGTAAATGTATGCAAATTGAATGAATGCGTGTATTTTCCCCTGCAACTAGTAGGAGAGAGGCAAGGATTTAGAGACGGCCTTGAAATCCTGTTCCCACTTATTTACCATCTCATTCAGCTATTTGTCTGGCTTACAGGATTTCAGCACACACGCTTTCAAGAAAATCCTTGGAGTTAGAATTTAGATCTTTTTCTAAAAAAAGAAAAAGAAATTAAAGCCGGAATTCTCAAGAAGCTGAATTCTGCACCGAGGGCCATTTCAGCACTCCTGCAAAGTTACAGTATACATATATGTATAACTCTGCCTTGTACCCTGAGATGCTAGTTTTCTATGCGCGTTGAGTTTGCGTGGTGTCTTTTAAACAAAACGAAAACATCCGTGGGCCCATTCAACTGTGCGTTGTTGTACCCATCTACATTGTTGAGTGGTAAGGGCCCTAGGAGGGCCATACCACGTGCTTTTTCGGAACGTACAGCACCGCTCTAATCCTCCTTGCCTCCATTTTTCCTCCTCTTGATCCCATATGTTCCCTCCCTTCACCCCAATCTTCTCTCTTTCTCTCCCGAAACCGCTGTCGTCTCCCGCTCCTCTCCCATGCATTTCCCTTTCCCTTCTGTGCGTAGGCGGAAGCGACGCAATTTCAGCAAACAGGCCACAGAGGTGCTCAATGAGTATTTCTACTCGCACCTGAGCAACCCGTATCCCAGCGAGGAGGCCAAGGAGGAGCTTGCCAAGAAATGTGGCATCACAGTCTCACAGGTACCGGGATGTGTGTGGGGGCCAGGCCAGAGGCTGTGCTAGACGGGCCCCATGGGTATTACCCGGGACGGTAGGAGCACCTTTGGGGCAGAGGGGTGGGGGTGGGGGGGTGGGGGGAGCTTCCTTGTTTGGCTGACCTGTCAATACATAATCCCCTCCTCCCTTCCCTCCCCACCCCTCTTTTCCCTCATTCCCATCCCGCTCCCCATCCCTCCATTTTGATCTTCCTTCCCCCAACCTCCCCCCTCCCCCGCCTCCCTCCCTCCTTCCAGGTCTCAAACTGGTTCGGGAACAAGCGCATCCGCTATAAGAAGAACATCGGCAAGTTCCAAGAGGAAGCCAATATTTACGCCGTGAAAACGGCTGTCAGCGCCGCACAGAGTGGGGGCGACTCCCCCAACACCCCCTCCTCCGCGGGTAACTCCCCTCCCCCCCAAAACTCCACTACACCCCATGTTGGTGCAGGAGTCCTTGCTGGGCTTGGAGACAACACGGAATTCTTTCCTCCAACAAGCGCTGGAGTTCCTAAGGAGATCCCTCCGCTACCAGCACTCCAATCCCATCCCCGGCAGACTGCCCCCTTACTGGGTGCAGAAGAATTAGGTCTCCCCCCTTCCCCCTCTCACACACACTAGCACTTGCACCCCCTTGTTGGCCATAGCCAGGGGTTCCTCCCACAGATGGATTCTCTTGGCTTGCTCCTCCAGCTAGTCAACACTGCTGTTGTATTAACCTTTTCTTTGCTAGAGGCGGCTGCGCTTTCCACTCCATTCACCCTGTTGCTCTGTTCCCCCTACCCCTTCCTCTATTTTCTGGTAGGCTCCGGTGGCTCCTTCAACCTCTCCAGTTCTGGGGACATGTTTATGGGCCTTCAGGGTCTAAATGGAGACTCCTATCCTACATCACAGGTCAGTTCCCTTCCCTCCTGAGCTAAATCAGGCGTCCGTTCTTCTGACTGTAGTAGTAGTAATGGCTAATATGGCTCACATAGGAAGGACAGGGGATGTGATATTTAAGACCTAATATGACAGCTGCCAGGCTTGGAAATGGAATATCTCTACACGAGTTGGGAAGGCATAACCAAAATGTCTTCCGTATCCCATGCCTCCCTAAACTGTAATCCAGTTTCCCCCAACTTGATGGCCTGCAGATGTGTTGGACTGCAAGTCCCATCATGCCCAGCCGGCATTGGCAGTGTTGATTGACAATGATGGACAGTCCAACCCATCTGGAAAGCACTAGGTTAGGGGGCGCATGGCTGTAATCGACATTTTTAAAACAACACAGGGCTGAAAGCTTTCAGTTTAAATAGATTGATCAACAGATGCTTAAGCTGATTAGTTGGCCGGGGTCAATTGTTTTGGTGAGAACAACTTGAAATTAGCAGGGCAGAGAGTTAAGAGTTTGCTTTACATTGGAAAGCTCTGTTTTCATTGCACTGTGTTGGTGTAACGGAGTGCAAAAAGGAAAATACTAAAGAAAATGCCCTTTCCTTCTGAGAAACAATGGATGCTTTTTTTTACTACTACTACTACTACTACTACTGCTACTGTTTACTTCTACTACCCAGCCTTCTCCAACCTGGTGCTATGCAGACATGTTTGACTCATAGGGTGGCCATATGAAAAGGAGGGCAGGGCACCTGTATCTTTAACAGTTGTATAGAAAAGGGAATTTCAGCAGATATCATTTCTATGCATGCTGCACCTGGTGAAATTCCCTCTTCATCACAACAGTTAAAGCTGCAGGAGCCCTGCCCTCTTTTATACCTTGTCACTCTAGTATAAGCTCCTGCAGCTTTAACTGTCCTCTGTTGTATCTGGTCACTCTGGTATAGCTCCTGCTGCTTTCACTGTTGTGATGAAGAGGGAATTTCACCAGGTGCTGCATACATGCAAATGATATCTGCTGAAATCGCCTTTCCTATGCAGCTGTTAGATACAGGAGCCCTGTCCTCTTTTTCCTATGGTCATCCTAGACCCAGATCATCTCCCAACACTCCTGTAGGGCTTCAGGCATCTAGTAAGACCAGTCAGCATTGCTGAGGGATTGCTTTTCAATAACTAGCTGGAAGGAGAATTAAAATAGAGCGTCCACACAATTCTTAATTTAGCGCTATGTTATCCAGCAAAGATCCTTCTATAATGTTTATTCACAAGTAATTCTTGATTGGCAAAGATTGTTTTTGGTGTTCATTAGAAGCTTCCTGTTTGCACATCTTGCCCGTTTTATTTTTTGTGCCTATGGCAGAGGGATTAGTGATGAATAGCTTCTTAATTGTCGCCTGTATAAATTGCTCCAGTAGTAATTTCTGTCGCTTTGGGAGAAGTGGGGGAGGGAAGGGGCTTGAATCAATGGAAGAGGCTTTAACGCATTGTTTTCCTACCATTATTTTTTCTTTCTGTTGTTTTATAGTGGAAGTGTATTTTGTTATTAAAAATGAAAAAAACTGGGGAAGCTGACCTATCCTGATGCTTGTACGCCTCCGAACCCGGAGGCTTATGGGAATCAAGCAGAAGCGGCCGAGGCAATTTTTGCTTCTGTGCTCCTCCTGCTCTGCATTTTCGTTAGATGGGCTTTTTCACCCGTCTAGCTGGGGTGCTGCAGAGGGGGGGAGGGAAGGCCTCCCCAGTCCCCGCCATGCCCCACCCAAAGGAACACCCCCTTTATCTCCCCTCCAAGCTCACTTTTGCGACCTCAGAGATGCAGCCAGTGCAGCTTGATGCGGTTCTCTCCATGCCAGCTGCAAGGGAGATGGGAGCGCATGTTCCTGGATCTGAGGTCAGAGTGCTGTCTCTGACCTCGGATCCAGGAATCTGAAACATCCTATGCCGCCCTCCCCCAGATGCTGACTCAGGGTCATAGGATTGTTCCCTCCAAAACCAAGAGGAAATAAGTAATTTAAAGCCTTTCCTTCTCTCCTGCAGGGTAATAGAAGGAGGGTAATAGGGAAAATCTGTGGCAAAAATGTACTGTATATGCTCTGAAAAACCTTCACATTGCTGGACCCTTCTCTACACCCGCTCAGTATTCACGGCAGCCCCCACAAAACTTAATGATGCTTCTCAACTGAGTCTCTCATCTTAATCTCCCAACCTGCCGTCACTCTGCCCTTTGTGTTCTTCCCCTTTACAATTAGGTGGAATCAATGCGTCACTCCATGGGACCCGGTGGCTATGGGGACAGTATGGCTGCCAGCCAGATGTACAGCCCACGAGAAATGAGGGTGAGTTTGTACGTGGAGACTGATGTCACTGAAGAGGTAACTTTCTGTCTGGGCTGTACCACTTCAGACTGCATGTGAGAGCTCGGATGGGGATATAAAGAGAATCCTGCTGGATCAGATCAAAGATCCACGTATTCCTGCACCCATTTCCCCCATAATGGGCAGCCTCTGAGAATACCACAAGCAGACCATGAAAGCAACAGCCCTCTTTTCACTGTTGTTCAGTCACAGTGTTGAGCACATTCAGATGTGATGATAAGCTAGAATGTCCAGCTTATCACAATGCCTGAAGCCCATTGTTCCTCCTTAGCACCATGGGCACTAACAAACCAGGAACCTGGGATCCTGGCTTGTTGCTCCCTTTATGAGCCAGAATTGTAAACTGGGGCATGCTCTTGGTTTACTATTCCTGGCTTGTTGTAGAGGAACTAGCCAGGATCCCCGGCTTTGACAATATGCTAAACAAACTACTCCTTTTTAGCAAGAACTAGTGGGGAGGAGCAACGTGGGAGCAAACAGGCTGTGTGGCAGCACACAGCTCATTTTATAATAAGCCCTGATTCTCTGGGCTTAGCACTGTGTGGGAATTCAGTGGAGGTTTCACTTAATTATCATCGCTCACAGGCACTAATAGCCTTCCTCCCCTCGCTGTGAATTTTTCTAATCCCTCTTTTAAAACCATCTAAGCTGCTTGTGGCCATGAGCGCATTGTCTATAAATTAATTATGCATTGTGGGAGTGCTTTCTTTTGTCTAAAAAGACCCCATTGGATGACCTATGTTATGTCAGAGGGAGAAAAACTTCTGCCTGCCCACTTTCTGCACACCATGCATAGTTTTATTAACCCCCTATCATGTCAACATATACCGCTCCCCATTCAGAATTTCGGAGCGGTGGACAAAATAAAATAGAATAAAAACAGAATAAAAGTACATTTTAAAAGAAACAAAGTGCAAAATAAACTGCGGCTGGTCGTTAAGGGAAAGCTTCCTGGAACAACAGCGTTTTCAGGAGGCACTGGAAAGAAAATAAAGTTGGTGCCTGCCTGACCTCCAGAGGCAGGGAATTCCATAGGAGGGGGCCACCACACTGAAGGCTCTTCCTCTGGTGGACTCCAATCGGACAATAGGTCTATGTGGAACCACCAGGAGCATGCCCTTGGATGACCTTGGAGAAGGCGCTCCATCAGGTATCCTGGTCCCAAGTTGTTTATAGACTACTATATCAAGATTTTTAAAAGCACTCTGTACACAAAACGATGTCACGGAGAAGGACTCTTGCATAGTCCTGACATGCTAGTTTTCTGTATGGAGGGAATTGTTCTGTATGGAGGAGCACTTTATCATGTGCACCCTCCATTTGCACTCTGAAGAGGTACAGTCGAGGCAAGTTTACCATCTCAAAGGAACTAGCAGGTTTCAATTGCTGTGAAAGACTGAGATCTAAGATGCTTGGGAAGAGAAGAAGGTTTAGATCTAGAGGCCAGATTCTCTGGGTGGATTGCTGGAAACCAGGATTCCTGAGGATAAGAGAAGTCTAGTAGTGACGTAGAATAGGTGTATGCCAAAATGGAGGTTGAGGGTGATGCTGAGCTGAAAGTTCTTCATAAAGAACTATTGACTCAAAGTTTTGGGGCATGCTGGCAATTTTTTTGTGCAGTGGATACCTGCTGCTGGAACTACTTCTGGTAACCATTTTTTCTCCAAAGCAGCCACCCTCCATGCCCCCTCCTCTCAAATCTATATAACAGAGTTTGTGCATAATGCAAACTTATGAGTTAAATAAATCATGGGTTTACATTATGTGCAAACCCTATTATATAGATTAAATTCCAGGTTGTTGAATTGTCATGATGTGCGTAACCAGCCACACTAACAAACCATGGGTTGCTAACCGCAAACAACCCAGAAAGAGATCCCATGGTTTGTTGTTGTGTTGGGAACTCTTGAGTTGTTTAAACTACAGGTTGTTGTTATATGTGAACCCAGAATCATGGGTTGTTTCGCCAGGCTACAGACAGGGCAGGCAAAAAAGGTCAAAAAAGGCCAGCCACTCTACATGCCAGTACTACAGTGCCACAATGCATTTGGAATATGGAGACAGAGTGGGTGAAGGAGGATTGAAACAAACCACCCAGTGATTGAGGAAACAAACCATGGTTTGTTTAACTTTCTGCTATACAAACCTCCTGGTTTAATCATGGGTTAAATAAACTACGGTTTGGTGTATGTGTGAATCAGTTCACTGTTTGGGAAGGTGAGTTGACTGCAATTGTTTCTCCTCCTTTTCACTAGGCCAATGGCGGCTGGCAAGAAGCAGCCACCCCATCCTCTGTGACCTCCCCAACAGAAGGTCCTGGCAGCGTCCACTCTGACACCTCCAACTGATCCTGCTGTGCCGTGCCCCCTCCCCCCTTTCATGTTCCTCCTGGCTCCAGAGAAGAGAAAAACGCCAGTTCTGACCTAGGCTGGGCAGGGAAAGAACTCTTCACTGCCAGAGGATTGTTGCATCCTGGTGCCGGGGAGGGGAGGGGGAGGGATTCCAATACAACATCTCTTGGGATTCAAGATGGCAGTGCTCCTTGGGGAAGATAATTCAAGATGCACCCGGTGTGATCCAAGATGGTCATCTTTCCATGCTCCTGATCCGCACACCTCTTAGTAACCACGCTGCGACTCTAGAAATGGTGAAGGGGACCCAATAGGGTGACACAGGTGGGAGGTGGGTGGGGAGGGGTGGGAGGGGATATCCCAAATGGCTTACCTACTTGGAGGGGTTGGGGAGGGGATGAGCTAATGTGGCACCTGCAACCTATATCATAATCTGCTGGATCCGTCTCATAGAGCCTGCCTGGGACAACCCCAGATGGCATCTCGCTGCTGAACGTGGGATGCTATTCAAGATGGCAGCACTGATGGGACTCTTGGTAGCAGAACAAGCAAAGACGTTTGCCGAATAGGGGCTTAAGTTGGCATCTCTCCATGATGGGATGATTCCAAGATGGCAAACTGTGGCGTCTTCCTGTCAAGATTAAACATGACACTTATAAGAAGGAGAAACAATCAGAGACATGGATCCGGTCCAGACCCAAGATGGCATCACCTCCAGTGGCGTGTTAATCAAGGACAGCAGCATCCTTTATGGAAACTTTCTACAGAAAATGAACATATGTATTGGTGCTTTGCTCTGGTCTTGACACAAGATTGTGCAAAGTCAAGGTGATAGCCCCTGCCTGGGGTAAACAATCCAGTATACCTCTCTATATGAATAGTTTCCCTAAATATGAAGATCTAAGATGGCTACCATCTGAATCTGAAAGGGGAGGTTTTCTCTGGGGCTTAGTCCTGAAGAGAAGCTGTTGGGGGCCAAGCTGTTGCCCCCTCCATTAGGCAAAGAGACCGAACATAAGATGGTACCTTTATCAGAAGGATAGTGGTGGTGAGTTTCCAAAATAATAGTTCAAGGTACTAGGGGAAGGGAAGTATTAATAAGCACAAACTTCTGATCTCCTGTGCAGGGCTGGATGCTTCGGAATAAGAGAGTAGAGTTAAACTCACTCTGCCTGCCTCATCCTGATCTTCTCCCCTGCCTGCTTTTTTAAAAAAAATCGCATTAAGTCAGTAACACGTTAATGTAATGTGTGTTTTTAAATTTTTTGTCTTGGACCCATGGGGTTCCTTGGAAGTGTTTCCACAGTGAGAAGATCAGTAGTGATGGAGAAGTATCCTTGAAAGACAGTTTGCCAAATAGTACCCAACCAGGCTGCAAAGTGTAGCCACAAGAGAGTAACCAGGTTCTCATGATCATGGAGGGGGAAATAAGCCATGGCCTGTTGTAGGGTTCCGGGGTAGCTTGTTAACCATAGCAACAAGCCACTCTTGCCGGCTTCACACAACACAGCAAGCCACACTAGTGAGGGTGATTATGTAAAATCCCTGGCACGTGCAGCATGATTGTGTGAACAGGCCCAGTGTGAGTGGGTGCTGGGGGTAGTTTAGGGCACGCTCCCAGTTCACATAGTGTGATGTGAGAGTTGCATAGGCATGGGCCTGGCCAGTGCCCTGTGTGAATTGAGTGGATGTCGTAGAACACATACCAGAATCCTCTGCAGTACATAGGGGCTCTGACAGATGTGGAAGAGTTCCCTGAGGGTAAAAAGCCTGGAAACCCCTACTGTATTTGATGGTGAAATTGCATTTCCCCAAGAACAGCATATTGTGTTTGAATGTTCTGACAGTGATACCCTTGCAACAGAAATACAGCCATGAGGGAAAGCACATGGGACTATACACAACATTAATAGCAAACGTCATGTATTGTGCAAGAAAAAAACAAAAACCCTGATTGTGCAGAAAAGCTCCTGGGTGCCCATTCCAATGTGTACTCCTTTAGTCCAATAAGGGAGGCATCTTGGAAAAAGGGTTTGAACAAACCAGAAACGTTACTTATCATAGCTCCATCTTCAGTGTTTTCCTTCTCTTTACTCACCTTTTGCCCCTATGAATCCCAGCACAAAGGGGATGCAAGAGGTTCTAGGGAAGGAAATCATATGGCCCAATCCCAATTGGGGAGTTAGTTGATATTTTCCCCACCACGATGGAAATAATAATACATGTGTGTAAATATTTCGGTGCAGAGAGTGAATGTCCTGAAAGAGAGGCAGAACTAAGGAGAGAGAAGAAAAACCAACAACCAAAAGAATGGATCCAAACGCACAAGAACAGATGATGAAAGATTAAAAACTGGAGGAGATAGATACTGAAAGGAATGAGGAATGAGATCTGGGTGGAAACCAGAGATGATGGGAAGATAAACCATCTAAAATCTCAAAAGGAAGACATTAACTAAGAACGACTAAGTTAACTTGAGGGCAAGAATATTAACTAGAAAAGTAAAACTGGCAAAAAGAGATTAGGGGCTGGAAAAGGGGGAAGTTAGAACAGTAGTGCCAAGAAGTATAGAGAGTGTAGAAAAGATCCACTAGAAATAACTGATGAAAAACAAAATGAATAGCACCTCTTCACTAGAGGAAAATGAGATTTGATTCCAAGAAAGCTGTTAGTAGGCATGAGAAGATACCAATATAAGACTCGAAGGAGGAACGTGGACAAAGACCAATAATCATAAAAGAAAGAAAAGGAAGGGTGAAAAGGCCTGATTATGAAAGGTGCCAATACCGAAGGGGATTCACAGCAAGAGTGAATGTTCAAGTGTGACATGCACAAGAGTCCTGATGGTGTAAGAGACCTGCTAGGAGCAACACGAACCCACAGAAACATCCAACTGGCTCTCCCCCATGCTCACAGGAGGGCTCCATGATAGTCAGTCCAATAGCTTTATTACCTCATGGCGCAAGAAACCAATAGAGACTTGGGACAGAGACCTTTTGAACCTGCTACCTCTGTGTACCCTGGGGGGGGACTGTGCTGTGAGGCCCCCCCAATCTGCCCCATTCCCTTTGACAGGGTGGTGGGGCTCATTGCGTGACTGACCATTTGACTTGTTCTGTTTTTTTGCTCTAGATTTCCTTTGCTTTTATTATCATCATTATTTTTCTTCTATAAAATTGAAGACACGTCTTGCCCTGGAATTCATTTGGGGATGGAAGAAAGAGATGAGTGGGAAGAAAAGTCTGCCCTTCTACTATGGCTGCATATTTATACAATCCAGGCCTACACAAAGACCAAACCACATTTTGTGCTGTCCTGGTGCAGGGAAGAGCTCTCAAATTCAGTTCACACAACCAGTTCGTAGTGGGGTGGGGACCTGAATCGTGTGGAAGTTACCCTACATGGCAAACCATTTGTATGATGCAGCCCCATGGCCTCTCTGTGATTCAAACGGGTTTAATCATACCAGTATAAACTAGAGCACGGGAAGTACATGGTGAAAAACAACCAAATCATGTCAGCAGCTGCTTCACATAGCTTGCCACATGTAGCTGCCTCCACGCTGTTTCAAGTAGCTTCCTCTTGCAAATTACAGCTGAATGCTTGTCCTCAGTGACTGATGGCAGCCATTTTGTTTCTTCGGCTGGGGAAAAGGTTTCCATTTGTTGACCACATTTTGACAGGTGTGCCTTTTAAAGAACAAACCAAACCCAGGCCCTATTTATTTTTAATAGCCTGTTCCTTAAGGTTTTAATTTTATTTTTAAGTGGTAACCCTAGAACAATGGTTGGTTTGCTACCTGTAAAGGAGGATAAAGTTGATACAGTTTATGCATGCGCATGTTCAAACTGTGTCTACTTGAGCAGACCAAATTAGGAATAGCCTTAGGACCAAAGTAGATGAGCTGTGGGAAGTCTGTAATCAGAATCTCACAGGTTTGTTTTTTTAAAAAAAATCTCAGGTGAGTGGTTTATAAACCATTCCCATAAACTGTTCCTGATTAAATGCACACACATCCTGTCGTACACAGGGAAACATAGAATACATTATATATTTTGTCCTGAGGGAAATCATATGTCTGGGGGAGGGAGTATTTAAAAACTGCAGAAAGAAAGGATTCTCTGTCACACATGTACATACAGTGCTTTAATTCTGATTGATTTGCATCCTTCCTAGGTGGCTATTAACTTTTTAAAAAAAATGCAGGAAAGCCCAGGTTGTTGATCCCATGCATAGTATCAAGTTTGGCCTTAAAAATAAGAAAGGCCCTAAATTGCACAATTCTGAGAAGGATACCTGAACAAGATTCCCAATTATATTTGAGGGGAGGGGGCTTCTCTCCCCATAAGATATTTATTCAAGGGCCCTAGAGGTTTATTTTTTTTTGGGGGGGGGGGGTCTAGCACCATTCCTGTAGCTTTACCAAAGGAGTGGGCATCTAGCAGCCCTACAGATATTTATGTAAGAGAAAAGCTGCACCTGTTGAAGTCTGTTCTACACTTCTATATTACACAGTCACATCTTTATTAAAAGCATTGGGGTACTTGCCTCTGGTTACATTATTGCAGGGGTGAGCAATTTCTGGCTCTCTGAATGTTTTGGCCTACAGCCCCCATGATCCCTCATCATCGGCTAAGGCTGATGGGAGTTGTGAACCAAATCATCTTGAGGACCATAAGTTACCCACTCCTGCCTTAACGTGTAAGCACCTCATCATCTGGGCTATGCATGAAGACAACCACTCAGCTCTAGGGGCTGACAATTTTGATGAGCAGAACTCTGGCTTACATGTTGAACTTCATGGAATTTAGTATTTGGTTTTTTTGGTGGCTTTATACTGGTTTAGTAAATGCTAAACAAAGGGTGACCATTTGTAATGAAAAACCAGGACATGTCAGGATTTTCGGTAACAAATCTGGGAAGGGGGGGGATTACGAAATTTGAAGAAAAATCTGGATTTTTCACATCCTCCCTCCACCCAAAGGGCATCTCTACTTTATAGTCAATGGGAATTAACAAAAATGCTTACAGCTCTGTCATTGTTAAAGATACATGAAACTTGGCATCATGATAGCTCTTAAGTAGGGCTTTAGCCATGCCAAGTTTCAGGCAGATCCGTTTGTCCGATGGTTTTTAGGATTTTTTTTTAAAGTGAGGTTTTTAAATTAATTTTTAAAAACATAATTTTTAAAGATAAGGAGAAGAAACTTGGCACTATGATAGCTCTTAAGTAGGTCTTTAGTCATGCCAAGCTTCAAGCAGATCTGTTCATCTGTTGATATTTAACAATTTCGTAAAGTTCAAGGTTTTAAAATTATTTTTTTAAAAAAAACCGCTAGAGTCATACCCTTCAAACTCAGGTTGTCAAACCTCCTCTTTGGGATCTTGCACCTTGAACAGTTTCAGCCCTTGGATGCCTCACTTGTATGTAGAACAGACTTGTCTTAATTGTGTGCTATAAATCAGACATGTGACCAAGACTATGTTCAGGTGGGCAACCCTCCCCCCCCCATGCTGGACACGCCCCCTGAGAGCGGACATGTTGGTGGGGAAGCCCCATTGGGGCCGACCATGTTGTCCTTTTTGGTTTCCAAAATATGATCACCCTAAAACATCACTGATTACCTGATAGAATACCCAGCTGATTGGCAACCCAACCCAGTCCACACACAATTTGAGGTGTATTTTTTTTTAACACTGGAGCTTTGGGCCTCTGTGTGTTAGGTTAAAATTAACAGGTGCTTTCCCCCAGTATTATGTCTCCAGGATGGAGACCTGTCTGTTAATTTCCACCCCTCGCCTGACTGTTAAAAGGCATAGATCCTCTGTTAATCGAAAACAAGTTAAACCATAGCATGACTGGTGCTGCTGATGACTGATTTGGCACATTCTTCACATGAAAAATGGTAAAGAGGGCTCTGACTTTCTGAACAACAACAAAAAGGGCTTCAGCGAAGACTTTAGGCCTCAGCATCCAAAGAATTAAGATTTAAGGTGCTTTTGGGGAGAGAGCTCCTAGCATTAGCAATCAGAAGGCATTGTGCAGCTGTTTGATCTTTTCCTGCATTAAGGAAAAAAGACAGCAGAAGCAGCAGAAAAACATGGGAGAGTTATGAGTGAGGAACTGTCATCTAGACCACCATAAACTTCTGTGAATGAGGCATGGTGATGGCTCCATAAAACCCAGCACCTTTGGGCTTCAGATAAGAATTTAGGCTTCAGTGTTGGCAGTTGAAAGGAGGCGAACATGTAGGCCTGTTGTGAGGGAGCTGTGGAAATTAATTGCAGACTTAATCACCTGTTGAAACAAAAGATCAGGTAAAAACTGTTAAGGCTCTCATTCATAGGCTTCTGTGGGTTCTTCATCTCACACTGCGACACTAGCGAACCCTTCATTTTTGCTAGCAGCAGCCATGGGAGTAAACAGTTTGCTATTAGTTCCTCTCTTGTTGAGGCTATAAGTTGGTGCCCCATCGCCCTGCACAGGTGCCAATGTTCTTGAAATCAAGAGAAGGCAACACTACATATATGCCAGTGAAAACAACCCCTGACCCACATGGAAGTGTAGGTGAGCTGGGTTTGGAAAACACATGCATTTAAGAGGTGCATAAGAGGCGCACTACTGGAGAAAAATAACGGTTGGGGTGGTGATTCTGGAGCACTTTAAAATCACAGTCACTGAGGGGCACTGCAAGACAATCCTTAAATTGTTTTTAAAAGATGATTACTTTGAGGAGCATCTGGGGAATGTTAATAGTCCATTATGCCCCCTTTCACAGAACTACAGTTATGGTAGGGGGAATGAAATGACACCCATGCAGCTGAATTCCAGGGCCACCCAGTGGGCTTATGGGACCTAGGGCAGATATGATGTTGGAGGGGCCTTGTGACTGCTCACTTTAAGGACCAGAGGGGCAATTGTAGACCCAGGTACTGAGGTAGGGGCTTCGGTCGCTTTGTGGGGCTATGGGGCAAGTTTCCCCATCCCTGGGGAGCTCTGCTCAATCCCGTTGATGCTTACTCAGAAACAAACCTCATTCATTTTAATAGGTCTTACTTCCAAGTAAGTGTGCATAGGTCTACAGCGTTATGGTGCTTTGGTGGTGGCGGAATTGGAGTTAAAAGGGAGACATGATTGTGAAGGTGAGTGGGTGTGGGCTTAGTAGGAGAGGACCTTTCAGGGTATGTATCCAATATTTCAGTTTAACTGAGATTTACTCTTAATACTGTACACACAAGAAGGACAGATGATTTGATTAAAAGATTGTTCCACTCTTTTCCATTAGTAATTATAGACAAAGTAGGTATTTTAACTCTTGCAAGTACAGCACCAAAAATTGGCAAAGTAATCCCTCATTAACTCTTGAGTAAAGACAAATTATGCACTATGTGTTTAGTATCTTTTAACTCTTTTAAATAAGGGGTTTAAAGTTCCGTTGTTTTCTCTTCAGGAACAGGTGATGGGAGTTTCAAAGGGCCAAGGGTCTTACCACACAAACCTATATATGTCTACACAGAAGTTAAGTCCCATTGAGTTCAGTGGGGTTTACTCCTAAGTATAGAATTGCAGCCTTACGACACCCCCCCCCTGCAATCTCTCTATTCCTCACACTTAAAAGTAGCAAGATGGTTTATTTACTTATTTTGAAACTAAAACACAACTTTTTTTTTTAGTTACTTGCAAACTGGTGGTTTTAAACACCTTCAAAATCTGCTTGCGTCCCAATTTCTCTTTGTGCTTTTTTTTAACACCCCCATTATCAAATTTGGCAACACATACCCTTTATCCACTCCACCTAGGTACTCAGCTACACAAAGCCCTCCTTACTACTACCCAAACATCAAAGCAGCCTGGGCTCAGTCGCAGTCTCACTAACATTAGGGATGCTTCCAGAGAACTTGTAGTGCTAGGAAAACAAGGTTACACATGGAAGAGGACATCTGCCCCCTCCCCGCAAATTCTGTGTGTGAGACTAGGAAATCCTATGACAAAAGCTTCCTCTGGAACTGTCTTAGGCCAAAATTGGCTTCCTGCCCTGGACAGAGCAGCTTAACTGAGAGGGATGGCATGACTGTCTTTTTTCAGGCAGCATTTTTCTCCTGCCTGGGAATGGCAATGATGCAGGAAAAAAGCCTCCTCGGTTGAGTTTTTGCTATTTGGGCTCAACCGTCACCCCCAAAGATGAGTTCTGTGAAATGGGGAGAGGTGGGATCTCACGTGAATTGAAGCCAGAACAAGGCAATCCCCATATAACCAGGAAAACAATAATAATAATAATAATAATAATAACAACAACAACAACAACAACAACAATTTATTTCTTACCCACCTCTCCGTCTGGATGGTAAAAGGCCGGTAGGTTCACAGAGGGAAAGATTAGACTTCAGATCTCATAGTCAAGGGGGGGATTATAATCTCTACTTAATTCTCTGGAGAAAATTCCCCTCCCCACCTCTTCCCTCACTCATATATATATATATATTCTCACCAAAGCTTCCCAAGTAAAACTCATGGGAAGGAGATGTGTACCCATATAGATCTGCGACTGGTTAAAAAACAGGAACCAGAGTTTTAAAAAGAAAAAAGTACAGCTCTTACAACAGAGGGAACTAGGGCACCAGTACAAAGATCTGTATTGGAGCCAATGTTATTTAACTCAGTCATAAACAATCTAGAACACGTTTCCCTGACCTGGTGCCCTCCAGATGTGTTAACTACAACACCCATCATCCCCAGCCAGCTAGGCCACAAGCTTTCAATGGGGACTCATGGAGGATAGCTCTATTAATGACTATGGACTATGGTAACAAAATACCATGTTCAGAGGCAGTATACAACTGGATATTAATTACTCTGCAGAGCCTCAATGCAGGAAACTTCTATAGCTGAATTTTGGCAGGAACTCTTCCCCCACCATCCCAGAGCACAAGATCCTAGCATGTTCCCATCGATTCTCTGTTTTTCTTCAACCACCATTGTAATAGTCTTGTTTGGAACTGCTCTTGTCTTGTTAGACTGTTTATGAATTTTGCTGAGATTTTATTCTATCTTTTCTATTCTGCTGTTGTTCCCCCCCCCCCACTTGTTCGTATTTTGTTTTATTTTTGTTGCGATCTTAAACCATTTCATCATCTCAGGGCGTATGGCCTTGAAGGCGCCATTCCACAAATGTGTCTGGTGCGGCAGTAAACTCCCGTAAACGAACGGACATTCTCTCTGCTTGTTTTGTCTGGAAGGTCACATAGTTGATACTTGTATATACTGCCAGGTCTTTTCAAAGCAGGCCCGCTTTAACAGGTTAGATAGACTTCAGGCAGTATTGTAGAAGAAGACGTTGGGAGGGAGTGGAGGCACCTAAGGAGAAGATGGCTCATGTTCAACCACCTTTGCAGGGACCATTCGAGCATAGCTCATCTGTTTTTAAATACTTCCCTTCAGGCCAGATTGGCCAACAATGAGTCTTCATGGGTTCTTTCCCCCCTCATACAGCTAGGCTGGTTTGATGGATCTCTGTGTTCTGCCATTACAATGGTGTAAGTTTAATACCCTCTTGTGGGCTGGTTTAAAGGGAAGGCACAGATTAGTGTATTCCTGCATTGAGCAGGGGGTCGGACTCGATGGCCTTATAGGCCCCTTCCAACTCTTACTATTCTATGATTCTATGAGTACAAAATCCTGACTTGGAGATCTAAGACAATCTTCTATCAATGGCTACTAGCCCTGATGGTTATGTGCTACGTCCAGTATCTGAGGCAGTAAGCCTGTGTGCACCAGTGGCTGGGAAACATGGGTGGGAGGGTGCTATTGCACCGTGTCCTGCTTTGTTGGTCCCTGGCTGACAGCTGGTTGGCCACAGTGAGAAGAGAGCGCTGGACTAGACAGACCCTCGGTCTGATCCGGCATGGCATTTCTTATGTTCTCCCAATCTTCCTCTGCCCATGATAAATCTGGCTTCCCCAACCTGGTCCCCTCCAGATGTTTTGGACCAACTCTCATCAGCCCCAGTTGGCATAGCCAAGAATGGTAGGAGTTGTAGTCCAAACCATCTGGAGGGCACCAGGTTGAGCAAGTCTGATCTATATATTAAAGTACTAAGGGCAGTGATAGGATCACTTGCCTACATCACAGAGATACTGGGAACGCCAGGACAGCGTCTGGCACAGATTGGTGAAGCTGCTCTAGAGAGAGGGGCAAAGAAGGCAGATAATCATAAATTACGACAGAAAAAGAGCAAAGGCCTACACAGCACACTTGGAAAAGAGGGTGCTCCAAAGAACAAGGGGAATATGAAGGGAAGAAGCAGGTGTAAGAGAAAACAGGAACTGCAGTCCCTGTAGCTACAGAGACTTAGAAATGTCTGTTCAGTGCCTGATGAAATTTAAAAAGACTGGGTGTTGGGGAGGATTTAAAGAAATCAAGTGGTAGGCATTTTTCTGCTAAGCACAGCTCTCTCCTCCTCCACATGAATTAGCAGAATAAGAGAATAAATATGCAATATATATATATATATATGCATGCATATACACACACTTCCTTGAGGGTTTACACATGCACACTTCTCTAATTAACTGAAACAGCCACACCTAGCAAAGAGACTCCATTCCTGCAACTGGATATGAATCATGGGTTCGTTTAATTACAGCATTGGTTAATTTACAGATCTCTCCTCTGGGTCATCCAAAATGGGACTGGGGGACAGGGACATTTTCACAGAGACGTCTGGGCCACAAAATACTGTTCTTCAAAACAAGGATATCCTCAAACAGCTGCAAGTTAAATAGTAAACACCCTTTTGCCAGCCCTGACCAACTTCCAGCAGCCTCAGCAGATTGGGAGTGGTGGAAGAGAAAAATACAGTCAGTCGCCTCACATTTCCTGTCCCTACCTTGACTAATGACTTTCCATTCCCCCCCCCCCCCCGGCAAAGCAGTAACAAAGGATGGACACCCTCCCTGAACAATAGCCAACCCCCTGCAAAAGCAAGATGGGGAACCTTGAGTAGGCTGACCATATGAAAAGGACAGGGCTCCTGTATCTTTAACAGTTTCATAGAAAAGGGAATTTCAGCAGATGTCATTTGTATATAAGCAGAACCTGGTGAAATTCCCTCTTCATCACAAAGTTAAAGCTGCAGAAGCCCTGCCCTCTTTTGTACATGGTCAAGAGACAGGGCTCCTGCAGCTTTAACTGTTGTGATGAAGAGGGAATTTCACCAGGTTATATATGCATACAAACAACACCTGCTGAAATTCCCTGACCTTTGCAACTGTTAAAGATACAGGAGACCTGTCCTCCTTTTCATATGGTCACCCTAACCTTGAGGGACTCCTTTGTGGCCACTTACAGCCTCATGTTAAAGTATCTGAACCCCATCCCTCTTCCAGGGGTTGGCAACAAGAATGGCTGGGGGGCCAAATAGTGCGCTGAAGCGGAGATCACAGGTCGTGCTCCTCCAATGCTCTCCCCACTCCATCGCAGCACAGCTCACTCTGGCCAAGCCCTCTGCATGCGGTCCTTACCTTTGCTCCCCGCTCCCACAATACTCGTTATTGCTGGTGAGGTGGGTTCCTTTCCCCTTCCAGCCTCTTCTCTGGGAGGGGAAAGGAGGCCCTCCCCCCTCCTGAATTCCCGTCCCCTCATTCGCGGTGTTTTATGCAACAATAGCCCCAGGGGTAGGGCCACAGCCTGCGTTTCTCCCATTTTGTACGGCGCCTGGAAGGCAGATACCCCCCAGTGTAAGTAGTAGAAGGGCAATGCGGAAGATGTGGCTGCTCCCGGAGAGAAGAGAATTGGGGAGGGGAATGCACAAGATCAACCCCCCCTCCCCATCACTCCTGAATAGCATGGAGGCGATAGGAAACCTGGACCACACACTCCGTCCTGCACCCTCCTTCCTTCCGCTCCACAGATGTGTATGAAGAAAAGCGACAGGCAAGCGGAACCTCGTTTGGTGGGTCGACGGAAAACACTTCCGACAGCCAGACGTAACTCTCAGGCTGAGCTACTGCCTTCTCCTTAAGGGCAGCAGATTTTGGATTCATCCCCCTCTTCAAGCTATGGAAATTTTCACTCGCGGAGGGGGATAGCAACAACTCAGTCATAGGATTTTTGGACATACTCCCTTCTCCCATTCAATACACACATAATTACGTGAGGGGACACGCATGCACCCCCTTTTGCAGGATCGCCCAAGACGTAGCCCTATTCCAGTTTAATTCTGTGTCGGGGGATTAAGGGAAAAGGTTGAGGGAGACTTGCCATGCCCGAGTTCTACCCCGTGGACCACAGTTTTAAACACCCTCCCCGTGCCATCCTGCGCAGCCAGCAAGCAATTCCACCCTCCACCCCGCAACTGCCCTTCCCCCTAATATATCACAGTCCTTCTATCCATTTCTGATAGTCTTTTGTATACGGCAAGTCCAGTGGGGTCTTCCAGCCAGTCAGACACTGAGCAGCCAAAAGAAAAAGAAGATGGCAATGAAGAGGAATAGTGAATCCTGCCAACTTGATGGCCGGGCGACATCTGCATCTACGCAAAATAAAATAAGAGACACAGAAAGGTTCAAGCTTAGAAGAATGTACTGGAGCCCTTCCCGGCCAGCCTTCGCTGAATGCCACAGCACAACAGGACAATAAGGGAGGCTCGGAAGGCAGCAACAAGGGAGAGGGCCTTTTCAGTGGTGGCCTCCCCAATTATGGAACAATCTCACCCAACAAGGCCCGCTTGGCACCAACATTGTTATCTTTTTGGCACCAGGTCAAGACTTTCCTGATCTCTCAGGCATTTAGCCGTACATGATGAGGTGTTAAACAGGTCTTGGATTTTTCTTATTGCTGGATGTTTCAAATAGTTTAGATATATGTGTGTCGGTGTGTGTGCTGTCTGTTTATATATTTGCATGTAAATGGTTTTTTTTTAACACTATGTATAATGTTTTTTAATCTTTGTAAACTCCCCAGAGAGCTTCAGGTATTGGGTGGTATAGCAATGTAATCAATGGATGAATGAAATGAGTGAACTCAGGGTTGCGGGAGCCATGCTATCCATCGCTTGCCATTCATCTGGTCACCTGTATCAAGTATGCATCGCCTCTAGGTGACCTTAGAAGGAAGCTTTCCCCAATGAGATCCTTGGCAATGGGGGTTGTGCTCCCAAGGGGGAAGGTAGGTTTTGCCTCCCCTTCTCTCTGCACTCTTGTAGCCCGACACATCCCTGCCTGTGACCTGCATTTGTCCAGCTCTGCCACTGCCCAACGTTCTCAAAGAATTCCACCCTTTCTCCCGTTCTGTCCCCCAGGCTGGAACTGCCTCCCAGAATACCTGTACAGTGCCCCCTCTCAGCCACCGTGACACTTCAACATATCTGGAGGTCATCAGGTTGGGGAAATTGTCTCCCCACCCCCATGTCCTGCTTGTGGGCTTCCCATGAGGCATCTGGTTGGCCAGTGTGCGGTACAGGATCCTAGCTAGGTAGGCCTTTGTTCTAATCCAGCAGGGTTCTTTTTATATTTTTTGTTTTTACATACCTGGACAGCGCTAGTGCTATATAAATGATTATACAGGCTGCTGTAGAAAATTCCCACAAATGCAAAACTAGTGCATCAGGGATTAATAGGCTGGCCCCTTTGCCTACTGTGCTGGTTTTCTAGTTGCAGGGAGTTTGAATGTTCCTTTGTTGTTGTTGTTGTTGTTGTTATTGTTATTATTATTATCTCTTGCTAGAGGCGGTTTTTCTAGATGGACATGATGGGCTTTGCCAAGTCATGCTATCTTTCTGGATGTTGGTGTGGAAGTATTTTGGTAGGCCCAGTTTCTAAAGGTTTTCTATATAGTTTTTTGATGTGATGCCAGTGACTGATGTGACTGAACGGAATGACTGTGGCCTTTTCCTGTTGCCATAGTTCTTTATTTCCATGGCCAGTGGTGTATATTTTTCTCTCTTTTCCTCTTCCTTTTCTACAACATTTTTGTCATTAGATATTGCTGTGTCACTGAGGTATGTTTTTCGTGTTTTTATTTTTTGTCTATGACCATTAAGACTGGCCGGTTGTCTTGTCTGTATGAATTGTTCTTTCCCAGTATATTTTATGATCTACATTTTCCAAGATTGTTTCGAGTGAGTATGTATAGTATGGTGTAGATTGTTTGATGAGGTTGAGGTTGAATTTGATGGCCAGTTGTTGGTGAATTATTTTTACAACTGTATTGTGTCTGTCCGTATAGTCCATTCCTGCCAGAATTTTACATTCTCCTGTTACATGGTCTATTGTTTCTTAGAACTGATGGCATTTCCTATATAAATCTGCTGTTACGCTGTTAGCTTTTATGATGAATTTTTGGTAGTTCTTGGTTGCTATAACTTGTTCCTGTATAGCTATTAGGAATCCTTCTGTTTCTAGAAATAGCTCACCCTTCCTGAGCCATTCATACGATTGTTCTTTGTTTTTTGTGGGTTCTGTATTATGTTGTAGTACTTCCCATGGAGTGCTTTTTGTGCCCATTTTTATTTTTTCTCTGCAAGTGTGAGTGGTCGTGTTTGGTCTTCGTTTTGTAGTGCTAGGTTGAGTGGGGTGTAATTTTTATCTGCTTTTACTATGGCTTGTGAATGGGGGGGGGGTTAGTGTGAAAGAATTCTGAGTGATTTTATCTGTTTAGCATGAATTGTGTTAATGTCCAGAAGACCTCTTCCTCCTTCTTTCCTGCTGATTGTTATTCTTTCAATGCATAAATTGGGATGGAGCATGTGGTGTTTTGTGAATTCGGTGTGATTGAGTCTGTTTATTTCTTCAAGTTCAGTGTGTGACCAATGTATGATTCTGAGTGAGTATGTGAGGATGAGTATTGCATAGGTGTTGATGGCTTAGAAAATGTTTTTAAGAGTTGAGTTTGAATTTTAGGTTTTGTGATAGGCAGTTTTATATTGCATTCTTGGTTGAGTTTTTACTGTGGAGTGGTTGATTTTCGTGTTTTGTTGAAATCCTAAATATTTGTATGTTTCATTTTCTTCCAAGTTATCTAAGAGTTCATTATTTAGTGTTTCAGCTGTTTCTTCTCCTTTCCATTTTCCACTTCCTATGTCTAGCATCTTGCATTTTCCTATCACAAATTCCATTTTCATGTCTGTCGTCAGTTCTTCAGTGATTCGCAGGTGGTCTTTTATCTGTGTCAATGTCGAAGCATAGATTTTGATGTCATCCATGTACAGGAGGTGATGCAATCTGTGCTTTGCTTGTTTTTGGCATTATTATTATTATTATTATTATTCGGCCTCCCCTCCAATACTGGGCCTCAAGGTGGCTCCTTACAATCCTCCTTACAACCTCCGAAAACCCTCCTTATAACCTTTTAGAATGGAGAAACAAACTGCACAAAAACTGAGGAACCATCGAAACGTCTGTGTTTGGGATAAAGGGCCCGCCCATCTCATGAACCCAGGAAGGCTAGATTGGTACCTCAAGTGGACTGGATTTGGACCCGGGGGCTAAGGTTCTGAATAAAGTTTATATTACAAGCTTAGAAGACCCATTTTAAAAGTAATGCATTACCTGCTCTTTCTCCTGGGGCACTGTAGCCTGTGGCGAAAAATCCAAAGGGGAATGCACCAATGCCAAATGCCATATGAAAGCCGGTGGCTGTGTCAGGAAAGCCACCCATGCCCTGCTTGGCAGGAGGAGGTGAGAGAAAGGAGAAGACTGGGTTATTTCTTTAGTTATATACAAATCTATGGTGCGACCACACTTAGAATACTGTGTACAGTTCTGGTCGCCACGCCTAAAAAAAGTTATTATAGAGGTGGGAAAAGTGCAGAAAAGAGCAACTAAAATGATTAGGGGGCTGGAGCACCTCCTCTATGAGGGAAGGTTACAACAGCTAGGATTGTTGAGCTTGGAAAAAAGGAGAGTTCGGAGAGACATGATAGAGGTGTACAAAATTATGCATGGTGTGGAGAATGTGGATAGGGAGACATTTTTCTCCCTCTCCCATAATACTAGTACCGAAAGGGATCATCCCGTGAAGCTGATTGGTGGGAGATTCAGGACAAATAAAAGGAAGGACTTCTTCACACAGAACATAGTTAAATTATGGAATTTAGTACCACAAGATGATGTGATAGCCACCAATTTGGATGGCTTTAAAAGGGTTGAATAAATTCCTGGAGGAGAAAGCTATCAATGGCTACCAGTCCTGATGGTTATGTGCTACCTCCAGTATCCGAGGCAGTAAGCTTGTGTGCACCAGTTGCTGGGGAACATGGGTGAGAGAGTGCTGTTGCACCATGTCCTGCTTTGTTGGTCCCTGGTCGATGGCTGGTTGGCCACTGTGTGACCAGAGTGCTGGACTAGATGGACCCTCGGTCTGATCCAACACGGCACTTCTTACGTTCTTACTCATTTATTATTTTGATGTGCCACCCTAGAAACAAAAAGTTGTAAGGATGGCTCACACAGTAAATAGGATAAAACAATATGGGTGCCATCCTAGGGATATTTAGACAGAAAAAAAGTCCTACAACTCACAGCATCCCCCAGCCTGCTGTCTAAAAAAACCTGAAGTAGAAGGTTAGTAGTCTGTTGCGAAGGACAGAGTTTCAGCTGGGCATGTGGACATGTTGTACTCACCCCTCGGGATTCAGGTTCTGGGCGCTGCCCTCGTGGCCGGGGAGGTGTCTTCAACCTGTGTGAGGTGAGGGGGAATTATATATTTCATTCATTCAATGCAGTTTAAATCCTTCCAAGAACAAGTGTTCTCTGGGCAGATTACAAATAGTTAGATGAACAAAATACAATGCAAAATAATGAAACCGATAATAATAATGTATAACGTACAGGAAGGCCGACACCCCCTTCCCTCAGGATCTTGGCTTCTCACCGCGTCCAGTCTTGCCCTATCCTGTCCCAGGACAGAAAGGGAAGAGCAAGGCGCAAGATGATGACAAGGACTTCTTTTAAATTTAAAAATCCCATTTTTGGTGGTTTACAGAGAACAGGTCGCTTCCCCGAGGGGTTTAGAATCTCCTGCCCTGAGGAGAGACAGAGGAAGGGGAGAGACGGCAGGAGTAAACAGGAGAAAGAACGAGGGTTCATTTCAATTCTGTGCAAGGTCAGAGAAGCTCACTGGGTGACTTTGGGCCAGTCACAGATTCTCAGCCCAACCTACCTCACAGGGCTGTTGTTGTGAGGATAAAATGGAGAGGAGGAAGATTCCTTGAGGAGGAAAAAGGGTTGGATATAAATGTAATAATAAATAAAGTCCCCCCTCACAATAAGCTTGAGTGGGCTGACCCACCCCTCTCTCTCCCATACACACACACACACACACACACACTCTGGCAGTAGTCTGGAATGCACACAGACATGACAAATCACAAGCTGGCTATGCAAAGTATCTCATCAAAAACAGTGTCAAAAAGCGTTCTGTGAATTAGATCTCTTTTTCCCCATTTGCACTAGCTCATCCTGTTCCTTTATTTTTGCTCCTTCTGTTCCTTTATTTTTTCCTCTCGTTTTGGAGGAGGGTCCCTATGACGACTCTTGGGATTGCCTCTAGCAAGCACGCCCGAGAGCCATCTTGCACTGTCCCGTGCCGTCTGCCCATGAGCCTTTCCCAGGATCAACGCCTCAGACTGTCTGTGCATCAGACTGGGAGTTGAATTGAAAGCATCTCCTCCTCCTCCTCTCACTCCAGCCAGGGCCTTCAGACAGGAGAGAGGTCAAAGCCGTCTCTGACCTTACGCGAGACCTGAGGCCACCGGGGGCTTGGCCCCAGCTTTGCTGCCTAAGCAGGCTTACAGACCAGTGGCTGCATTAGCAATTGGCCGCTGCTTTCTCCAGGGCTCCAGCTGCCTCCTCCTCGGTTGGGCTCCGGCCCGAATGTACAACTTGCCGATGGGAGGCAAGTCGACAAGGCCAAGCCCCCAAGACCCTGGGGTTGGAACGAAGACAGCGAGGGAGACAGGAACAAGCCAAGGGGACATCAAGGCCTTTCTCCATTTGGACTCCCTAACCACACACACAGGGCTAATTGACATCAACTGCCCAGTAGGGAAGGAGGAGGAGCAAGGAAGCTGAGGGGAAGAAGGGGCAGGCTGAGAGAACTTTAGGGCCCTGCTGCAGTTGGACTGTCCACCCCGCTGCCCCGCTGAGGTGAAGAACAACCATTCCTCTAGCCCTGTTGAATTTTTATTTTTCCTTTTCCCTCCCTATCCCCTTTTCCTCGTGTGTCGTATCTCTTTAGATTGTAAGCCTGCGAATAGGGAACTGTCTTTTACTGATTGATTGTAAGCTGCTCTAGGAATCTTCTTTTGGTCTTAGGAGGGGCATCAAAACACTTTAAATTAATAAATAAGTAAAACTTTCCTGTTACGGGGAGGAGTTCCTGCCACAGATATTGTGAGCAGGATAGGATGGGGCAGGGAGACACACTAGTCTAGAGGAAGGGGATATGGGTGGAAGAGGGAGCCACTCTAGCCCAGAACTCTAATGCCGTGGAGGACCACCAAAATTGCAAGGAAGGAGACTCCGCAGGGAAAGGGTTGCTACCTGGGATCCTGCTGGGCAGAGCTGCCGCGCCCATAGAGAGGGATGACTTTGTCGCGGCTGATTCCGGCTTTGCAGACGGGGCACTCTTGACGCTCAGGGCGCGTCTCCAACCACTAGGGAAGGGGGAGAAAGGCAGTAGTGAATGAGAAGGAAGTTTTGCCACCCTCCCTGCAAAGATATCCAGATCTAGCAACATCTCCATGGCGGTTCAATTCCACATCTGTCACAGGCATCAGTTAGCAAATGATGGGATTATCAGGCAGTCCCTGAACATGTAGCTGCAGACTAGTTATAGAATCATAGAATAGCAGAGTTGGAAGGGACCTATAAGGTCACTGAGTCCAACCCCCTGCTCAATGCAGGAATCCACCTTAAAGCATACCTGACAGTCCTCCCCAACCTGGGGCTGATGGGAGCTCTGGTCAGGCACCAGGTTGGGGAGGGCTGGTGTAGGAAGATGTTCAATGGGGCAGGCGCCATAAGGAGCTCTAGCAACCATTAAATATGGGTACAGTCAAAAACAGGAGACAGACACAGTAGGCCCGTTCAGATGAACTTCAGGCTCTGTGGTTAGCTTAGCTGTGGTTGCACATGACACCATAAACCCTGCTGCTTAACCAAAAAGCCTTCACCAGGGTTTATGGTGTCGTCTGAACAGGGCCTCTGAAAATCAAGGACATTACAAGAGGTTAATTTCAGGCAGGGGTCAGCCCTAGGATCTGCTTTCAAGATCAGGCCTAGGATATATGAAGTACTCATAACTGAGTGTCTCTGAGCAAGTGCAGAATTCCTTTCCTTTCCGCAAGTAAACACACTTGGTTCCCACATATCTGGGACTTAATGGGACGTGCAGTTTCTAGACAGTTTTGAAAGTCAGTATACTTTTCAGAAGCAGAAATGCTCCTAGAACACCCAACCCTGGGAAAAGTATTTTTAAAAAGCCAAATAACAAATGGTTAACAGAAGAAGATACATAATATTAAGTTAATGTGCACATTATTAGCAGTTATTAAGATGCTATAAGGTAATGTTAAAGCTATGGTATGTTTTCAGGATAATTGGGGGAAATATTACATACTGGAATGAGACCAATCTTTATGAAAATTTGCAGCCAGGAGATACTGTCCATGTTACAACAAAATGGGAAAATTGATATATAACCTGCCAGGACTGTGCCATTTTCTTTTTTTCTCTTTTTAGTTATTTCAGAACAAAAACATGAATATGACCGGCCTCTTAAGTTTTGGATTGTTGTTGTTGTTTTAGTTATTTATTTTCACCCTGTAGTAATTTCAAAAGTTATTTTGAGTAATTAAGTGCAGGCAGAGATCAGTGAGACTGTGGAAGAGTTCAGTTCGAGGACAGCTGCTCTGGTAAGAAATACTTTAACAGCGGAGGCCAAAACTCCAACTAGCTCAGTATTCTGTCCGCAATAGTAAGCCAGATACTCACAAAAGGTCAAATGCCAGGCAGAACAGAGACAGCCCTCCCTGATTCTTTGCCTTCAGCAGCTGTTAGACAGAGGTACGCTGCTTCTGGATACGGAAGTTCTATTTCCTCAAGCTAGCACGTTGAACAGCTGCTGAGAGATCTTTCAAGTATCTATATTATTAACACCCCCTGTAATAGTCTGCTGCCCACGCTGAGGCAGGGAAGGCACACACGGTTCCATCAGCAGAAGGCACATTCCACCATGTATTAATTCAGCCACAAGCCACATGCAAACACAAAGACTCACCTGGTGAAGACAAGGCCAGCTAGAAAAACAGATAAGAAAAAGAGCATGATTTTTTAAAAAAAAAACTTGAAGAATCATCTGACTTCAAATAAATTTAAGAGAGATTTTATGTGAAATAAGGACCCCATTTGTTAGCTAACAAATTGGTATATCAAGGTTTGGCACGCAGCCTTAATGGAGAAACTGACCAATAATCTCAAATTGGTAAGAGCAACCAGATCTAAAGACACCTTTAATACAGACTGGCATTGCTTTACGGTATATCCAACTTCGTCAGAATGGGAGAATAAAATTCCAAACGCATTTAAATCTGTTTGGTGGGCATAATGAAAGAAATCTCTCTTGTGGTTGATTCGTTTACTTTCCCCCCACCCCGACCTATGATGGAAAGAAGGAAATGCTTAAGAGCTGAAGAATAATACATTTTGTAATAAATATATTTTGTAATAGTAGGATCATTGATTTCCTGTAAGATGGGGGAAGGAGGAGATAGATATCACGTTCAAGTTTGTTTTGTTTTCTATATATATATATATATATATATATATAAAATATCAGGACTCCATGAAGAAAATACATTCTGTGACTGGCTCTTTTAAGGCACCAGTTGCTGGGGAACATGGGTGGGAAGGTGCTGTTGCAGTGGTCGGCCACTGTGTGAACAGAATGCTGGACTGGATGGAAGGGCTCTTTTGTTCTTATGGTACACGAGGCAGCCACCTTGTTGAAGCTGAGCAGGTCTGGCTCTAGTCAGTGCTTGAAGGGGGTTGGTCACATGGGAATTCCATATAGCTGCCTTGAGTTCCATGATGGAAGACAAGTGGGGTGTATATATAAATATAACAATACTAACAAGCTTTCTTTCTCTTGGAGATTCTCTCAAGGCTGAGACTGTGATTGACCCCAGGTCACCCAGTAGTCCTCATGAAACCTCGGTCTCCCAGGTTCTAGTCCGAAACTCTATAACCACTACACCACACTGCCTATCCCTTGATAGCATTTCCTCTTCCTCTTACATTTCAAGTAATAAGCACATCGAAATGTAATAAACAAATAAATAAAAGGAAGGCTACCACTTTAAAACAAACAAACAAACTTGGTGCTGCTTCTGTGCCTTTAATAATGCCAATTTAACTGACAGCCACAAATTCAACAAGGAAAGTCTCTTTTGCTAACATGGAAAGAAAGCAATAGAGAAAAGCTTCACCAGCTAGATTTCTACCTGTCAGGCTGCTGCTAAAGACAGGCGCAATCCTTATTGCCAGTCACCCTGCTCGGTACCTTTTCTTAGCAGCCCCCCACCCACTCACACACCCCTTTATATCCCTCCCCCACCCCATCTCACCAGTACAGGTGGCCGCAGAGCCCAATGACAGCTTCTCTTGCAGGCTCCAGACAGATGTTACATTCGAAAGCGCTGCGATCGCGATTTGGCCCCTCGGCTTCCCCGTCCGGAACCCCCGGACCCATCCCGGCCGCCGCCATCTTCCGCCCTCACTTAAACTAAAAGCGGGGAGGGGGCTGAAAACGCCCTCTCTTCAGCAGTTGGTCCTTCCAGCCGTCTTTCATACTCCGTCGACATGTCATTGGGCACAGACGCGGTCAATCGTGGTACCTGGCAAAGCTGATTGTGCACGTTCGACTTAGTCCCGCCTATAGATCTGTGTGGGCGGCTCAAAAGTTTTTTTACTGGTTATGTTTGTGGGGTGTCAAAATATGCGACTATGTTATTGGATGACGTGTCTTATTCTCCCGCCTTCATTGATCGAACAAAATAAGATGACATGTGACTAAAAAGAGGCGTAGCCTGATTGACTGAAATGCAAACCTCTTAAAAGTCAGAGAGAGCACGTTGGGGAAGGGAACTCGAGGAAGATGTCTTGACTCTCATTGAAATGCACGGTAGCAGGCACACTAAAGAGCCTACTATGTCGTGATTGGTCGTGGCCTTGGGATGGAGGGGAGGATCAATCCTGATTGACGAGTAGGTTGGCCAATGAAAGATCAGGGGTTTTTTGGTCAAAGCTTATTGGCAAATTGGCGGAGGCTTGTCGTGTGCTGAGCTGTACCAAGATTGCCCTTTTGTAAGAGGCAGGGTCATGGGAGGTCAAAAATCGCTTCCTGCCTAAGGCCTCAAATTTCTAATAAAGTCTAAGCTTGTTTCAATAAATATATCGCGTTACCATGGCAACTATAAAAATATAAAACCTCTCCCCTCATCCCATTGTGTGTCTGAGCCCTTCACCATGTTAATCAATTGCCACACAGTACATTGCCAGGCTAACTGTCAACTGCTTCTCATCCAGATGTAACAACAGAAAGTGAGGCATTACTATAGCAACCAGATACCTGCTCAATGCTGGCACTCTTGGCATGGCAACCTGTTTTCCATCAGTATCCCTACAGCCCACTCCGGTAAAATAAAATTAAACAAATTGCAGCAACTTTTGGGGCAAACCAAACCTACCATGAATTCTGTTGTCACCACAGAAAGTCACGCACTCAACATTCCCCGTTTCTATCAACAGTTTTACCTCAATGTGTTTCCCTGAGATGCCACAATTCTGGACATCGCTATGGTGACACTACATGTACCCATTGAAGCCCATGGGATTGACATGACAATTTAGGCTACCACCCTAGGCAAGCTTTCTAGGAGGTTTATCCCGTTGAACTCAGTGGGATTTGCTGCCACCAGTTTTAGGATTGTGCGGTTTGGGGATCATCCCTGCTAGTGCCATAGCAACCCACAGCCATCATAACTCCTGCCATTGTCATGTCATTCCACTTCTATCAACTCTCCTTAAGCCAAGCAAGTGCCCCGTGTAATGTGTAGGGATATTGAAGCATGGAAGGGGTGACCATGCCACCTCCCCTGTGTGCCTGTGAATCCTGGGAGAGCTCAGCACAGGGCAGATCAAACTTGGATGATCCCCTTGCTGTTGTTTCTGGGTGCCCAGATTCAGGGTAGCACAGGCAAGGGCTGGGATGTGTGAGAGAAAGGGACAAAGTCAGTGTGAAACATATTAAGTGCTACAAAGTGAACAGGATTTGCCCTACCATTAGACAGAGTGAGGCAGTTGCCTCAGGCGGTAGGTGCTGGGAGGCAACAGCAAGGTATTCAGAGGAGAGAACTGTGTGCCACATGGCCTTCCTGGGCACCCTAAACTAGCCTGCTGCCTTCAGGTGCAGTGGAGGACACTGTCCCATCCCCAGTATTGACGTGAAATTCAAGTGTCAGTCCAATTGGCTTTTGTACATGGAATGGAAGGGGGAGCCATCTTGTCCTTCACCTCATGCAACCTGTGTGGTTTAGAAGTTAAGAAAGAGTATTGAATTGGGACTCAGGAGACCTGGGTTTCAGTTCCCACTTGGCTGTGAAGCTCACTGGGTGACATTGGTCCAGTCACTGACTCTCAGCCTAACCTACCTCACAAGGTGGTTGTGAGCATGATTAAGCACTTCATGGGTAATCTTGTGTGAACCACCCAGAGAGCTTTGGCTATTGGACATTATAGAAATGTAGTATAAATAAATAGAAATGATTTTATGTACACACACAGCCTGATCCTATGCAGTGTTAGGTGTGCCAAAATCCAGCTACAGCAAGCTATTAGAAGTGGAGCCTGTGACACTGATTGGCTAGCCAGGTGTGGATTGGTCAGTTTCTCAGGGAACGAAATAATCTGCAGTCCAACGTTTGTAGGGGAAGGCGAAGTTATAAATTTGGCTAGGATTAAAATAGTACACAGGGTCAAGCTGAGGACTGGGAAGAGGTGGTGGTCATGTATCCTACTTTTTGGAGAGCATTCCTTTATTTGGAGGGCTGTCAGAGGGCACTCCTCTATTTGAAGGAATGTCTAGTCCAAATTCAGTTTAAAGGGAAAGAATCATAAGACGGGAGAGCAGCAGAGGGCTTGAGGCTGGCCGTCAACAGTTAGTACCTGGACAGCTAGACCGAGCAGGTGCACAGGTCGCTGAATCATACTCACAGCTGCGACCAGGAGTTTGGAAACAAACACTGTACTTTCAAATGGTTTCAGGTGGAGGCTTTGTCCCCACATACAAGGCCATGGCAATGTCCCTGGAATAAGCAATTTCTGAAGAAGCATAGCGAAACAGATGTATGATACCAGATTTCTGTTAAATAGTTTGCTGATAGAACTTGGAAAGAATTATACACAAATGGAAGAAAACATTACAGATTCATTGTAATATTATTGAAAAAAATATTTGTAAATAGTTTGCTGATAGAACTTGGAAAGAGTTTTACACAAATGGAAGAAAATATTACAGATTCATTGTAATATTATTGAAAAATATTTGTGTACTGTATTTGTGACTAGTATACTATGGTGTTTTAATTGTGGAGTTTGTTAATTTTGTGTGGCATTCTGAAGCATGAACTGTGGAAAAAAATTGATTCATAATATAATGTGCTTGAAATAATTGAAGTGGGTATAAACTGCACTAATACACAAATATAAATATTGTTAAACGTAGTATTGCTGGTCCTATTGTTTATTCAGGTGGTTGAGTGTATTCACCTGTGTTCTTATACATTTGCATCTATACATACGAATTAGCACATGTACATTTTATACAAAACTGTGCCAATTTTGTCCTCTCCTTCAGTGATGGATTTCCTCTCTTGTTTTTTTTTTTGGCAATAGATTTAGCAGCCAACCTAGGAAAGGGTCAAATCCACAGATGGAGGAACCTAAGGGCAGGCAGCCCGCTGGCAAGGGGTAGATGGCTGCAGGAAAATGGAAGAGGGTCAGGGAATTGAGACTAGAAGGGGATAAACTGAGAGTGGGCGCTCCGTATTCCTGACCATTAGCGATGCTGGCTGGGGCTATGAGGAGATAAAGAGCCAAAATATCTGGAGGGCAGCAAGTTGGGGAAGGCTGGTCTACAGACTCAGGGGTAGGCAACACACAAATTTGGCAGTGGCAGAAAAAGATGCTTTTTGCACCATGAAGCACAAAAAGGGTCAAATGTAATATTTTTGCAAACTAAATTTGACCATTTCATTTACGTGTTTATTACATTTTTATACCGCTCAATAGCCGAAGCTCTCTGGGCAGTTCACAACAAATATGTTCACAATCTAGCTGCTATGGAGCACTAGAAGGGGCAGATTTAAGTTGCAAACAAACTAAATTTAACTCTCTTAGTAATATAGAATGGTTCACAACAGATTTAAAAACTATTTCCCTCCAGGAAGCTCTCCAGAGTGTGGGCCATGGGGGGGGAGGAGGGTCAGGTCCACAGGATGAAAGCGCCCCCTGGACCTCCTGCAGTTGCCAACCCTTGGTTCAATAGACCGAAGTCCAAATTACATACTACATGGGAGATGTGTGATTAAGGGACCAATCCTATGCATGTTTAGACAGAAAAAAGCCCTAGAACTCCCAGCATGGCTCAGCCAGCATTGGCTGGGGCACTGGGAGTTGTAGGGCTTTTTTCTGTCTAAACATGCATAAGATTACACCCTAAATCTCCTGACTTCACTGAGAGATGTTTTTAATCCTCTTGTCCCATGTTAATTTCCCAATCTCAGTCATCCTCTAAACCTGGTATTAGACTTATTGGGGTGGGGGTGGGGGATAAAGGCACAATACAGTTCCTTAACAGGGATAATAGCAGTTGGGGGACACTTTTGACTGGGAAAGCACCACTGGGGGAAAGGGTTAAAAACTCCCTCCCTCTCTCACTGCTGCTACCCAAGTGCGCTTGCCTCCTCTCTGAGGGCCAGTTTGCTTATGGGGGGGCATAAGGTATAGTCTCCTCCGCCCTCCCCACTAGACAGGGAAATGCTGCCAGTTGTGACTTCTTACTGTCAATGCATCATTGTTGACCAGGCACCCCATAAGTAGGGTGACCAGATAAAATCCAGGTCAGGGCTCATGTAACTTTAACAGCTGTAGAGAAAAGGGAAGTTCAGCCAGTGTCATTTGTATGCAATTAGTTCCTGGTGAAATCCCCTCTTCATCACAACAGTTAAAGTTGCAGGGGCCCTGCCTTCTTTTGTATATGGTCACTCTAGTATAGTGCATGCACCTTTAACTGTTGTGATGAAGAGGGAATTTCACCAGGGACTAATTGCATACAAATGACACTGGCTGAAATTCCCTTTTCTCTACAACTGTTAAAGTTACATGAGCCCTGACCTGGATTTTATCTGGTCACCCTACTCCAACACCAAGGCCAGATCTACATCAAGCAGGATGCAGCACTCTGAAAGTGGTATGAAACCAGGGCCCCAACAGTTGTCAGTGCACGTCTACCACTGTAAAGAAGCAGTAGTGCAGATCCTACCCAAATGTGGTATAGGAACCAGGCTGTGAGAATGCAATTGCATTTTATTTATTTATTTATTTATTACATTTGTATACCGCCCCATAGCCGAAGCTCTCTGGGCGGTTTACATAGGATTAAAAACAATTAAAAACAATATACAAAAATTAAAACAGCAAAAACATACAACATACACACAATCTGTACATTTAAAAACCACTTCAACACTTCAAAAAAACAAAAACAAAAAAAAAACAAAAAAAAAAAACAAAAAAAAAAACCTACAAAAACAAAACAAAACAGACCCAGGCTCCTCAGATATTGCCAAATGCCTGAGAGAAGAGGAAAGTCTTGACCTGGCGCCGAAAAGATAACAATGTTGGCGCCAGGCGGGCCTCGACAGGGAGATCGTTCCACAATTGGGGAGCCACCACAGAGAAGGCCCTCTCTCTTGTTGCCGACCTCCGAGCTTCCCTCGGAGGAGGCACTCGGAGGAGGGCCTTAGATGTTGAACGTAGTGTTCGGGTAGGTTCATGTCGGGAAAGGCGTTCCATCAGGTATTGTGGTCCCAAGCCGTGTAAGGCTTTATAGGTTAAAACCAGCACCTTGAACCGGGCTCGGAAACATACAGGCAGCCAATGCAAGCGGGCCAGAGTAGGTCTTATATGTTCGAACCTACTGGTTCCAGTTATCAATCTGGCCGCTGCATTTTGCACAAGCTGCAGCTTCCGAACCACCTTCAAAGGCAGCCCCACGTAGAGTGCATTGCAGTAATCTAACTTGGAGGTTACCAGAGCATGGACAACTGAAGCCAGGTTATCCCTGTCCAGATAGGGACGTAGCTGGGCCACCAACCGAAGTTGGTAGAAGGCACTCCGTGCCACTGAGGCCACCTGCGCCTCAAGTGACAGAGATGGTTCTAGGAGAACCCCCAAGCTACGAACCCGCTCCTTCAAGGGGAGTGCAACCCCATCCAGAACAGGTTGAACACCCTCCATCCGGTCAGCGGAACCACCCACCAACAGCGTCTCAGTCTTGTCTGGATTGAGTTTCAGTTTATTAGCCCTCATCCAGTCCATTGTCGCAGCCAGGCACTGGTTCAGCACATCCACAGCCTCGCCTGATGAAGATGAAAAGGAGAAATAGAGCTGCGTGTCATCAGCATACTGATGACAACGCACTCCAAAACTCCGGATGACTGCACTCAACGGTTTCATGTAGATATTGAACAGCATGGGGGACAAAACTGACCCCTGCGGAACCCCATACTGGAGAATCCACGGGGCCGAGCAATGTTCCCCAAGCACCACCTTCTGGAGCCGACCCACCAAGTAGGAGCGGAACCACTGCAATGCAGTGCCTCCCACTCCCAACTCAGCCAGTCGTGCCAGAAGGATACCATGGTCGATGGTATCGAAAGCCGCTGAGAGATCAAGGAGAATCAACAGAGTCACACTCCCCCTGGTTCTTGTCTGAATCGTGTGTGTAACTGGGGCCGCAATCCTATACCCCTCCCTTCCCCAACCCAGTGCCCTTCTGACGTTTCAGACTACAATTCCCATCAGCCCCAGCCAAGACAGTCAATGGTTAAGGATGATGGAAGGTATAGTGCAAATCCTGTGGAGGGCATTCAGGTTGAGGAAGACTGCCTGCAATACTCTGAAGGAAAGAACACGGCTGACGAAGCATTGCTGGGAAGGCCCTGATGTAGAGTCACGTGGTTTTCTCTTTCTCCCTAATCTCTCTATCCTGCTATATACAAAATGTTCCTGCTAGCCAGCCAACTATTTCTCTATCCAACAACAATTGTTGCAGTACCAATGTAACAGAAGTCATGTTGCCATACTCTGTGCTCCATTGTATTATCCTATGACGAGCTATTATGTGTGTGTGTTCTACTGTGTGGAATCACGCTGTGTCCTCATGCACAGCAACCTTTTGTCCCCGTGGACAGCATTGCTAAAGATCTATATAAGCCAAGCTAACAGATAATAAACAGCTTCCTGCCTAGAACATCTTGGTGTGTGTGTCTTCACTCCTTCATCTGGCGCCCGAACAGGGACATTTGCGCTCACTCACTATGCTCGGCCAGAGCTTCAGGTGCACCTCTCATCCTTCGGGACCCCGGTGAGTATGAGCGTCTCGCTGTCAGCAATACAGCGTAGACACGCAGAAGAATTAGCATTCTTGCTAAAGAAAACAGGGCACGTTGTTCCCTTCGGGGAACAATGTTCACAGCTGGTCCGTGAACTCGGAGAACAATGCCCATGGTGCCCTGAGAACGGATCTTTAGCTTTGAGTGACTGGGAACGTATAGGCGATCTGCTTCGTGCAGAGCAATTTCTGCAGTTGGGGCATTTATGCCAACATGCAGCCGACCTCTACAGATCCCAAGCCACTTTGTCTACGCAAGCAGCTTTGTCTACACAGCCTCCTCCCGCACATCACACGCGTATGCTTTTGCCTCCTCCTTCAATACTCCTTTCCCGTTAGTAAAGCCATGTTGAACTCAGTGAGACTTTAATTTCCGACTAGACATGCATAGGCATGCCCAGTGATTTTTATTTAAAATATTTGCCAAATGTGGCCCCCTAGGCGGCTCCTATTCCATACCTGGCTCCATGTCATCGAGCCAGGTTTCCTACCCATTTAAAGTTTGAGAACAGGTTGAGATTGTTTCTGGTTTCTCTTCAGATTGTATTTAAAATATTGATATTCTATCTACACACAGTTGAAAGGCAGCTAACATAATAAATTAAAAATAGAATATAACAGCTAATACATATGTACACCTACACCAGGCATGTATGTGCATGTGGGCATTTTTATTTAGCTATATAACACCATCCATGTAAAAAAAAACCCATCAATTTTTTTTAAATGGGAAGATAACATATGAACACAAGAAGTTCCCTGCTGGATCAGGCCAAAGGTCCCGCTAATCCAGCATTCTGTCCACACAGTGGCCAACCAGCTGCCCCAAAGAGAAACCCACAAGTAGGACAGGAGTGCAACAGCACCTTCCCACCCATATTCCCCAGCAATTGGGGTACATAGGCATGCTGCCTCTGATACTGAAAGTAGCCAATAGCCATCAGGACTAGTAGCTACTGATAGCCTTATCCTCCATGATGGATAGGTCCCTGAATTAAGGGGATATACAATTTAGAAATACGTGCAAGAAAGCAAACAAACTAAAGGGACTGAAACAAAGGCATGGATAAACAGAGGAAGAATATGCAGTTACATGGCTTTAGGCTCAAATTACTATACCTGATTATTTAGGAATTGAGGTTCAAATCATTATATACTTTACACTGCGTAAACAGCTTATTATAGGGTGGTTAACTCTCCCCAACCTGGTGCTGTCCAGATGTGGACTACTATTGGCCCTGCTGGCTGGGGATAATGGGAGTTTTAGTCCAAAACATCTGGAGGGTACCAGGTTAGGGAGCGCTGTTGTAAGATTCTGGGACATCTGTGTATTTTATATTCATGAAATCCAGCTGGGATCATCAGCATTCAAATGTGAAATGCCAGCGTTTTCCAGACGTTGGACATTCACTTTTAAAGCTATATAACAGTTCACGTTCACATCTTAGCCTTCTTACTGGGGAGTAGGTTCCATTGAACTCCTTCGGAATTACTGCTGAGTAAAGACGCATCTGTTTGCAGGTGCAGCTCGGCGGAGGAGGCGCTTCCCTAGCAAGCTTCTGATACACTTTGGCTGCTAGCCTAAACACATATTTACTAAGGGGGGGGGACACATTTCTCGCGGCACAAAATTTTATTATGGCGCGAGCTTTCATGGTCATACTGTCCTCTTCATCAGATGCATCAAGAAAGAGTTAACACGAAGGATCGGGCTGTATGGGCGCAACCCTGGCTGTGAGTACTTACAGTAGACCCATTGACATGAAAGGGACTTCTATTAGTCATGATTAGAGTAGACCTATTGAAATGAGTGGGATTTAAATTAGTCACGAGTAACTTAAATCCTCTTCATCTCAAGTAGAACTCCCGTTGGATTTTACCCTGCACACTTACCTGGCAGTAAGCCCCCTCCAGCTCAGTGAGGACGAGGGTTTACTCCCGAGTAGACACGCACCACGGATTGCCGCAACCCCGTGTGTCTGCAAACGAGATCCACACGTACACACAACAGCAGCAGCAACAACATCAACAACAACGCGATCGCTTATTTGTTTATGTGTTCTTTTTCTCAGAAAAAGGGGCCAAACCCCCCTCCCCCACGATGGATGGATGGATGGATGGATAGCAAAATGAATGGAAACGAAGGAATGAATGAATGGCACCAAAGGGGAGGCGGATGGAGGAGGAGGAGGAAGAGGAGGAGGAGCAGACAGAAACGAGAATGCGCGAGAAGCAGCAGCAGCAGCAGAGGAAACGGGGTGGTGTTGGCGAGTGAGCAGAGTGGTCACGGGGTGGGGTGGGGAGGGGGAGAGAGAGGGAGGGGGGAAAAGAGGGAGGGAGCAGCCCGGCTGCTATTGGTGGCTAGGGCTGCCCATCAGCTGCCCCCCTACTTCCTGCCTCTCTCCCCCAACCCCCGAGGAAGTGGCCCGCGCCGGTAGAGACATCAGTAGCCAGCCAAGCTCGAGCATCCGATTCCTGACCCTCCTCCTCTTCCTCTTCTGCTTTTTCCCCTCGCCTTCTAACCCACCCAACCACCCTCTCCGTCTCTCTAGTCTTTTCTTCCTTCCCTCCTTTTTTTTTTTTTTGCAGCGCATCCCTAAAGCAGCAACAGCAGCAGCAGCTGCTGCACCACCACCACCATCTCCACCATCATGGCCTGGTCCTGGAGGCCCAGGGGGTAGCCGGGCAGGGCCTTTAGGAGCCCCCCCCCACTGCCCCAGGAAGGGGGGACCCCTCAGCCAGGTAAGATAATGGACCGTTGTGGGAATGTGCCCACATAAGGGGGGGATGCTTGTTGGAGGAGGGCCCCCCCAGGAGGTTTAATTGGGAGGGGTTTTTAGGAGGGGTTGTTTTTAGGGTGTCTGGGATGGGAGGTATAGGTTTGGGGCTGGGTAGCAGAGGTGCATTAGGTTATATTTTTGACTCTGGATTGAATGGCGCTCTTCAGAGAGGGGGAATGTGCGTTATTTCTCTTACTTCTCACTGGGCTGAGCCAGCCCTGCTGTGTTGGTAAAGATGGAGGGTCCCCCCTTCCTGCTGCTGAGAGGGGTCCTGGACGGCTGCCCCAGAGACCTACCCCGGCTGCGCCACTACTGGATGTTTTAGTAAAGTGGTGGGGAGTAGAATGAGAGGCAAGGGAGGTAGAATGGGGAGGGGGTTGGGGTGTTACAGTGAGGGGAAGCAAGGAGTTAAAAAAATACGGGGAGGGGGACAAGAGGCCTGGGGAGGATCCTTGGGGAGAATTTGGGGTGCCTGTGATGGGAGGGGCTGGATTGGTTCAACATGGGGTACTTGTGGTGGAAGCCAGCTGTGAGGCACAACTCAGAGGAAGGAGGAGGGCCTTGGAGTGGTCAGGGCCTGGAAAGTAAAAGTGTGGGGGAGATATGGGGTGCCTCTGATGGAAAATAAAAATTGGAGGTGATTCTTAACAGGGAACAGCTTGGAGGTGTAGCTTATGTGCTCTGGGGGGAAGCAGGGTTTGGGATGGATCCTGGGGAAAGGTTTTTCAAGGACACCTGTGATGGGAGTTATAATTTGGGAGCAGGGGTAGAGAGGTGGGGGAGGGAAAGGAATTGGGGCTATGGGTGATGAGAGGGAGAAGCAATACAGGATAACACCCTGGGGTGCTTGAGATGGCTGAGAATTGGAAGGCATGACTTAATGGGTGTGTTCGGAGGAGGAGAAGGGAGGGTTTTAGGGAAGCCGGGATGGCACTTGGATATAATACAGAGCAAGAGGCTGGTGGAGGGCATGAAGAAATAAAGGAGGGAATTTTGTATTGTTTCTGGTGAGTTCTTTGGGGAGAAAGACTTGGGATAGGAGCTTGGGGGGCTAAAATTTTGAAGGATTTTTGTGGGGAAGATGAGGGTTCAGTCAAGGCAGGTGTGGTGGGGTGTGATTTCATGGACATTTGCTTTGGACTAATCTTTATCTGGTTTTGATTTGGCTTCTGTTTTAATGAAGGGGAGGGGCTGTAGCTCAGTGATAGAGCACATGCTTTGCAGGCAGAGAGGCCTAGGTTAAACCCCTGGCATCTCTATGTAAGGCTAGGAAAGAATCCTGCCTGAAACCCTGCAGACAATACTGGGCTAGGTGGGCCAAGAGCCTGACTCGGAGGGCCTGTTCGCACATCACGACAAGCCTCTGTGCTCCTCCCGCTCTGCATTTCAGCTAGATGGGCTTTTTTGCCCATCTAGCTGAGATGTCAGGGAGGGGGAGGGAAGGAAGCTCTCAAGCCACTACACCATACTGGATAGATTTATATCCGTTGTGAATAAGTGATGTCTCTCCCCAGCCCCAGCCCTTATCTCCCCTGCCACCATTGGGAGCAGCAGGATACAGTCAACTGCACTGTAGATTACGGCACCTAGGACAAAAAACGTTTTACAAGATCATGACTAAGAAGAGCTGTGCTGGATAAGGCCAGAGCTGTATCTAGTCCAACATTCTGTTCACACAGTAGCCAACCATCTGCCCCAATGCGAAATCCACAAGCAGGAAATAGCACCTTTCTGCCCATGATTCCCAGCAACTTGTATACATAGGCATATTGCCGCTGATACTGGAAGTAGCATATAACCATCAGGACTAGTGGCCCTTGATAACCTTATTCTTGATGGACTGTCTAATCCCCTTTTAAAGCCATCTAAATTGGTGACCATCGCTACATCTTGTGGTACAGAATTCCACAGCTGAACTTCACACTGTGTGAAGAAGTTCTTCCATTCGCCTGTCCTGAATCTCCCACTATTTAGCTTTATGGGTTTCATTTTCCTTTTACAAAGACTTAACCAAGGTTCTAGCATTATGAGAGAGGGAGAAAAATGTCTCCGTACCCACATTCTCCATACATAATTTTATACATGTTCCCCTCACCCTCCACTGCCCCTTCTTGCTTTTTTTTCTAAGTTAAGAAGCCCCAAAAGTTTGGTCACAGAGGGTTTGCTCAAGTCTCTTGATCATTTTGATTTCCAGAGAAAAAATGTCAGGGTAGCTTAGATGACTATTCCAAAAGGTTCGAAGTACATTTTTTCCATCAGTCCAACTATGGATAAGATTGCCAGCTTTCTTATAGAAGCCTTCTTTTTTATTTTTTTATTTACATTACATTTATACCACAGGGAGAACAATCCTATGGCCCCTAGACAGTGTCCGGGGGGTGGGGCATAGAATAGTTCAGATTCCTAGATCCAAGGTTGGAGTCAGCAGTCCAACATCAGACCCAGGAGTCCAAGCTCTTGCAGTCAGCGTGGAGAAAACCACTGCAAAGGAAGCCTTGGAGAAGAGGGACCGGGTCATTCCCATGAGTCGGGAGGGGAGGAGACCGGGGAGGTCTGCTTATGAGGAATCCTTCAGCCTCCCCAGTTTCCTTCCCTCCCCCTCCCTGACATCTCAGCTAGAAGGGCAAAAAAGCCCATCTAGCTGAAATGCAGAGCGGGAGGAGCACAGAGGCGAAAATCACCTCCACCACTCCTCCTGCGCTGCATTGGATGGCCGTTTGGCCATCCCCGTAGGATTGTGCTCTAAATATCATAAACTCTGTAAGTGGTTCACAATACTATATTATATATATGCACAGTATAAAACCAATATAAAAACAGTGAAGGACAAAGTAAGACAAAATGTTGGAGCGTCATAATCCATTGCAAGTCCGGGAAAGCCTGTGTAAACAAGTCTTCATGAGTTAAACACACTTTCTGCCTCTTAAACAAAGTGTGGGCAGGTGTTCCAGAGTGTGGGTGCCACCACTGAGAAGGCCTGCTTGCGTGCTGTTACTTGGTGACACACTATTGGTTGTGGAATGACCAATAAGGCCTCTTTGGAATTTCTCTGGTGTTGACTGGGATTATATAGCAGAAGGCTGTGAGCTAGGTACGAATGACAATGGACACTGTTATAACCAGAGTATTTCATATGGGCGCACATCTCTCTCCCCCCACCTGCCCCTGTTTCATTCTGGTCAAGGGTTCAGCTCAGGCCATATATAATCTTAAAGGGTGTGCTAAAGATAATTAAATGTGTATTTTAATATGGCTTATTAGTTTAACAACTGAAAAATATACTGCAGTTAAAAGATGGTTATAAAGCAGCCTTGTTTTTAAGCTCTGGACAGTTTGCTGTAGGTGACCAGGAATGGCATGAGGACAAATGAGTGGGCTGGCAGAGAAAGAATGGAGTGCTCAACCCCACCTCTGCATCCCGCATAGAGGCCAAGTGGGCTGCTGCCAGAGGATGGAAGCCCCCTCCTCCATGGCCAGAGTGCCACATTTAAACTTAATTAGGAAAGGAATCAAAAATAAATCTGCCAAAATCATTCTTCCCTTATACAAATCTGATGCAACTACACTTCGAATACTGTGTACAGTTCTGGGCACCACTTCTAAAAAAAGGATGTTGTAGAGTTTGAAAAAGTGCGGAAAAGGGGCCAACCCGAATGATCAAGCGGCTGGAACAGCTCTCCTATGAGGAGAGGTTAACAACATCTGGGACTGTTTAGCTTAGAGAAAAAGCAAGTAAGGGGAGACATGATAGAAGTGTCTAAGATTATGCATGGTGTGGTGAAAGTGGGTAGGGAGACATTTTTCTCCCTCCCTCATAATACTAGAAATCAAATGGGTCATCCCGTGAAGCTGATTGGTAGGAGATTCAGGACAGATAAAAAGGTCTTCACACAGTGTATAGTTAAATTATGGAATTCACTACCACAAGATGTAGTGATGGCCACCATTTTGGATGGCTTTAAAAAGGGGGTTGGATGAATTCCTGGAGGAGAAGAAGGCTATCCATGGCTACTAGCCCTGATTGCTCTATGTTACCTCCAGTATCATTGCTGGGGAACATGGTTGGGAGGGTGCTGTTGCACTCATGTCCTGCTTGAGGTTTCCCCCAGACAGCTGGTTGGCTGCTGTGTGAACAGAAAGCTACACTGATCTAGCAGGGCTCTTTGTATGTTTTCACTGCTCGCCCCCAGCGGGCTAAGAACTATTGTGTGCATATCAACAAGCCTGGTTTAAAGGATAGGTTTTCTCCCCACCTCCCTCCCCGATGCTTCCTTTCTGGAGTCACAATGAGTTTTGCTCCAGGGCCAGCAGTAGGGGAGCGATGGGCTGTGCCTCTCCCAATAGCTTATTGCCAATGCCAGCTAATGTTTTAATTCATACCTGTCATAACATAAGAAGAGCCCTGCTGGATCAGACCAAGGGTCCATCTAGTCCAGCACTCTGATCACACAGCGGCCAACCAGCTGTCGACCAGAGAACCTTCTCTCTCTTTGGGAGTTTACAGGGCATCATTCGGGGGCAGGATGTGGCCCAAGGGCTGCCAGTTCCTGACCATGACCACTCTTACCTGTTACAGCAAACCAGGAGATTCTAATCTACATTTGTGGTGGCGAGAGCAAAACCGCTGTGGAGTTAGTTCTTCTGGATTGATCGGCGGAGCCATTCAAGGATGTGAACTTGTGTGTGTGGCTTTTGTGACCCTTGCACATGCATTGTTCCTAACTGTCTGAGTGCCCTGTTCAAACACCAAGCAAAAGGCAGTCAGGGCTCTTTTTAATTGTCCTTTTTGAATAGTGTTTTTTATTGTATTTATTACTGTTTTAATCAAGCTTTTAGTAATCCGTGATTGTAAGCCGCTTTGAGTGCCATTTTCATGGTAGAAAGGCAGAGTATGAATCAAATAAATAAAACTCTTGACAGAGAGCTTTCCTAATTTAGGAATGACCTTTCCCAGGCCATTGTCCATAGCTGTAGATGGGTCGTAGACTGAGTGACTGGGTTCAGATAACAAACTAAAGGTGGTTTAAATAGTTGATGGTTGGTTATTTAACCCACTGTTATCATGTTGTGTGGAGGGATTTTTTTAACCAACGGTCAGTTATTTGGCTGAAATAACCCACGCAAAGAACCAACGCAGTGCAGAGTTGGCTATTTGAACCACCGTTGGTTGTCGTGTTGTGTGGCAGGCACTATTGGTTATTTCATTGGCCATCGTTGGTTATTTTGTCGACCACAGAGTCGCAAGGCAAGAACGGTAAAAGTGGTAGCTGCCACTCTAGTTCAGTCGGCAGGATAGTTTTTTGGCAGCAGTGGCTGATGGGATACTAGCAGAAGGACTGAGGGTAAGAGGGAGGGCTGGGGATGAGTGAGTCAGCTCAGCATGGACTAATATTCAATTCAGCGCTGATCCTAATCCACCCTACAGTGGATTATTATCATGTTGTGTGGGGAATACCCACCAGATAAACAACTGTCAAGTTGATTATTACCCCGCCGTTGACTATCATGTTGTCCGAACGCAGGTGGTGTGTTTTAGCACGGCCTGTGATTATTTGCCTCAGGTAGGGGACGGCAGTATAAAATGCATGCTGATTTAATACTCCTTACCTGGAAGGAATGGCTGAAATATTTGAAGCCCAAACACAATGAGGTCAGGTTTGGACTGAAGCTACAACCCTTTCTGTCACCCCTTGTATTTTTCGTGGTCCTACTTTCAGTTTCCCTCTGACATTAGCACATGGTGGCCCACGAATCCAAATATACCCTAAAGCTCTTTTTGGCAGGGGCCGGAATAGCTCTGGACTGAATCCTGTTTGTGTTCCCCTCCCCCTTGCAAAATACAGTTGCGAAATACAATATGAAAACCATAATATGAATAAAATCAAAGGAAAAGCCAGAGGAAAAGCCAGCCGCCATGCAAAGACCTAAAAACATACTAATGCAATTCTTAAAGCTGAAGAACTAAAAAGCCCATGAAATAAAAAGGTCTCCGCCAGGTGCCCCAAATCTCTCAATGTAAGTGCCAGGCCAGCCTTCCTGGAAGGGCATTGCACAATCGGGGTACCACCACTGAAGAGGCTCCCTCTTAAGTAGCCACTTGCCTCCATCGGCATGGACACCTGGAGGAGGCCCTCTGAAGATGATCTTCGGGTCCAAGCAGGTAGATATGGGAGGAGTCAGTTCTTCGGTGACCTGGCTCCAACTTGTTTAGGACTTTGTAAATTGATAGCAGCACTTTGAATTGGGCCTGGAAACAAACTGGAAGCTTGTACAGATCTGAAAGCACTGGCGTAGTATGATTGTATTGGCCAGTTCCTGTTTTGGACCAGCAGAAGTTTCTGAACTGTTTTCAAAGGCAGCCCTACATATAACGTGTTGCAGTGTTCCAGACGACAACTTACCATCGTACAGCTATCTCTGTCTGAATAGGGTCATACTGCTGGAGGGAAGCACTCCCCAGTTAAAAAATAGTAATAATAAGAAATAAAATAAGAATTAGGAGGGGCAGGGAGCCTGGAGGAGACTATGAAAGATGTCTGTGGTTACATTAGTGCCCAGAAGCACCATGTTAGAGACTCTAGTAACAAAGATATTGTCCAACTGTCGAATTTGGATTTACTTTTCCTAAGGGGCCAGCGTGGCTACCTGATGTTTTGGGTTTTTTTTTAATGACATTTGGGAAGCATTGAGTACCTAACCTCCAATTGAGGTCATAGTTTTATTCTTATTCTTATTATTGCCATTTGGAATTACAACTGCTAACAGTAGTTAAGATTCCTGTCATTATTCCTACCTATAAAAGTACTTTTCAACATGCCAAACGTTCGTACGTCGCTTCATACCACAGAATCACACATCAACATATTCCCATTTTTAGAGCTCGGGAGGATAAAGCAGAGAGAAAGTGATGTTCTTGGGGCTGCTTTGTATGGAAACTGTCGCACAAAATGGCGTGGAACCTCCCGAGCGGAGGCTGTTGAGTTTTCTGGGTTGGTTCTTGCTGGCCTCCCTTACAAAGTTGGCGTGAAGGCAGTGTCTTGAGTGTTGCCAGAAGCCCTCTTGATACCTTGTTTGATTACTGTGGCTTATTTGGAGCTGTGCTGCCCTGAAATGGGTGTGTTAGTATTGTCTCCTCAAGAGCTTTAGTGTCTGCTGAAATGTGAGTGCACCATTACTACTTTGGGCCTGTTCAGACAACAAGCTAAACCATGGTTAGGCCATTTTTGCAGCGAATGGTTAGTGAGCGTGTTTAAACCATGGTTATGTTGCCACCATGGTTAGGAATGGTTCACACGACATGTTAAATCATGTTTTACATGACACACTAAGCCATAATATTTAGCTCAAAGTGCTTAACCACCTTGGTTTAGCATGTTGTCTGAACAGGCTCTATGTGTTTATCCCATGACGACCGTGTTAACGTGCACTTCAATTGGAACGGGCTCCTTCCCTCTACAAATTGAGCCATGCCTCAGCTGGCAAGTGCTGAGCTGGCATTTGGCAAAAGACCTGATAGATATCTTCAAATCTCCTTGTGTAAAACTGTTGCTGGGACAAACATCTCAGGGAGGTTGGAAGCCAAGATTGCAGTCTTGGAGGATACGAGGTAGGGGACGGCTGGGCTAGGTCCTAAGTGTTTGCAGCAGAGCAACGGAAGTCGGTGTAGAAGTGAAACTGGGGGGCTTTTGGGGGGGGGGAGCGAAAAGGGCTTTGTGGATGAAAAGAAGACTGCACGTAGAAAATTTGGAACGGAGACTTGCGTATTCTGCAGTGGTGGGGCTTACACCGATGGCCTAGAGCAGATCTCCAGAGCTTTGGAACTTCAACTCCCAGAATTCCTGATAGTGACCATGCTGGCAGGGGCTTCTGGGTGTTGAAGTCCCAAAAAAATATCTGGAGATCTCCCTTCTGCCCACCCCTGGCCAAGAGCAAAGCGGTGTCTTGAAGCCGAGGGCCACTTCACGCGTTTCAGAATCCCTCCATGGCATTTGCATCTAAGGAGTGACATCTGACACTCAGGTGGATTGGCCCATGTACAGATGTGCATACCATGCACTGGTTACATGCTGACTGTTGGCCAGGCACTCTTTAACTATAGGCAGATGCAGTAAGGAGCGGATGCTGGCTGGACAATGCTGCCCTGTGTTCCCGTGTCATCCGGCGCGCTCCCCGGTTGCCTGGGGCCACGGCGTTTCCCATTAGTATAGCTTTGCCCTGGCTCATAAACCATAATCTTGTTGTTTCTTTTGAATTACGTCTTTGATTGGGGATTCGTGCATGCCCAGGCAGAGAAGGCTGGCACATCGTGGTATTCAAACAGAACCAGCGCAACTGAGTGAAATAGCTGAATCTAAGCGAAATGCATGGGCTGGTGACAGCGGCTGTTTTATGGGGGTGGGGTTTAGATCAAGGAGATGCGTTGGATTGGCCCTACCGTGGCTTTTGCACTTTCACATTGTCAAAGGGGGCTTCAGGTGGGAGTTGGAGATGTAGAAGGAGCAGAAGCGCATGAACAGCCAGACATCTGCACCACTACCCTCCTGTATGTGGGGTTTTGTTATTGTTGTCCAAAAGCCCACTTAGTCCAGCATCTTACTAGGCATCATGGCTATATTCTTGCTCCAGGATCAAAGGCAGCCTGCCTCTGAGTTAAGGATTGGGGGATACATTAAGAACATAAGAGCCGTGCTGGAGCAGAGCAAGGGTCCATCTAGTCCAGCACTCTGTTCATGCAGTGGTCAACCAGCTGTGGACCAGGGACCTACAGGCAGGACACGGTGCAACAGCACCCTCCCACCCATGTTCCCCAGCAACTGGTATATACAGGATTAGAGCCTGTGGTACTAGAGGGAGCAGGTAGCCATCAGGACTAGTAGACATTGATAGCCTCCAGGAAAGGAGAAGCATTTGTTCAGTTTGCATTTTAAAGCAAACATGCTGCTTAATTTCACATCTTTGAACCACTATGCTGAATTCAGGTTTGTAGAAGCTCTTGGGGGGCCACTTTCCAGTGGTGGGTGGGGCCAAAGGGGAAAGGGGGTGTGAGCAAAGGGAAAAGCCCACAGGCCTGCGGTTACCCACCCCTGCAGCATGCACGCTGAAACTCTCTTCTTTGAAATGCACGCTTCTCCGTATTTTTGTAATAGAGTTTTCCAATCAAAAGAATGCATGTTAGTGGAAATATTTTTAAAGCATTATATTGGGGAAAATTTGTGTCTTAGGCAACACGCCTACCAAAATGCATGAATTAGGAGAAATGTGTACAGAAATATTTTTTTAAAATGTATTTTTGACTTCAAAGAACATTTGGGATAAACCAAATATAAGACTGGGGAAAATGAGAAACCTGCCACCGATTTGTTTTGCAGCAATATTGACAAGGGAGAAAAACGTCCACTTCCTTTCTACAGCCACCAGGCCCTCCGCATGCCAAATGTTGTCATTGTCCTTCCCATTGTGCAGTTTCCCATGTTGGGAGAGCCATGGAAATACCCACTGGCTGGGGGAAATGGAAGCTGGCTGCGGAGGAATCCCTGTTGTTACCTCTAATCTCAGATCGGAGATGATTCCTCCAGGGGGCGGGGCTTGGAGGCCACGCCCTGCCCCTGGAGGAACCCAAGGGGATTCCATGGGTTGGAGACAGAACCTCCGTGAGCTGATCAGGCTCACCGGATGCATCCCTCCTCTACACCATTCATAAATATAAATCTCCATTGCCAATGGCCATGCTGGCTCAGGATAGTAGGAGGGCACAAGATTGGGGAATTCTGCTCTATTGTGCCTCCCTCCCCACTTTGTCTTTCTAATCTAAAGAAAGCAGCAGCCCAGCAGCCATACAAACATTGGCATTTTGTCTTATTTTAACTCACCCTTTCCCCAATAATCTTTAGCAATAATCTATAAAGCCTTACATGGCTTAGGACAAGAATACCTAATGGAACGCCTCTCCTGGCACAAGCCTACCTGCACACTATACTCAACATCTAAGGTCCTCCTCTGGGTGCCTACTATGAGGGAGGCTTGGAAGATGGCAACAAGGGAGAGGGCCTTCTCAGTGGTGGCCCCTCAAATGTGGAATGAACTCCTTGACGAGGCCCGCCTGGTTTCAACATTGCTATCTTTTTGGCACTAGGTCAAGACTTTTCTCTTTTCCCAGGCATTTAGCAGCATGTGATGAGTTCTAATCGATCCCGGATCTGTTTTTAGGTTTGGCTGACTGCTCAAAAGTTGTTTTTAGATGTATATTGTCTTTGTGTATACTGTCTGTTGTATGTTTTCATGGTTTTAAATTTTGTATATCCTTTTGAATATTTTAATCTTTTGTAAAACGCCCATAGAACTTCAGCTATGGGACAGTGTAGAAATGTTAGTAGTAGTAGTAATAATAATAATAATAATAATAATAGCATGGAGTCTTGTTGTCATTTTGCTGCCATTACTGCACAGTGAATTGACATTTTTATTGAGCTATCCCACGATCTCTTCCCGGTCAGTCAATGATCCTGTTCAGATGACAACCTAAGCCACGGTGGTTAAGCATTTTGAGCTAAACATTATGGCTTAGTGTGTCATGTGAACCATGACTTAGCATGTCGTGTGAACCATTCCTAACCATGGTGGCTACATAACCATGGTTAAAACCTGCTCACTAACCATTGGCCCTATTCAGAAGACACTTTAAACGACGGCTTTAACCACGGTGAATAAGGCAAAAGGCCTTATTCACCATGGTTAAAGCCATGGTTTAAGGTGTCTTCTGAGCAGGGCCATTTACTTCAAAAGGGTTAGTGGCCTAACCATGGCTTAGCGTGTTGTCTGAACAGGCCCAATGTCAGTTCATAAGTAGACTTAGGTTTCTCTTACGCACCCAATGTGTATCACTTTACATACATTTCCTTTTCTTTTAGTGCTTCGGAAGAGCGCATTGTCTACTCACTGACAAAAACCTATGAACGTGCTACTTGTTGCTAGCGCCGTGCTTTGAGGGGTTGTTCTCCTGGGTTGTAGGGCAGTAAGATCTGCCCACAAGCGGCCAGCTTGTTCCTTGCCCTGGGGTCACTGGCAGGCTGTCTTGAGGAGGTCTGCTCATCCCACATTCTTAACCTTTTCTGAGCCGAATTTGGGCAAAGGTATTGAAGACATTTTTACACTGAGTCAGACAAACGGCCAGTCTGTCTAGCTCAGGCCTCTCTAGTCTGACTAGCAGGGACCCTCTTAGGCAGGATTTTCCTCACCACCTTTGTCTAGTAACCTGATCTCCCTTTTAACTGGATATGCTGGGGATTGAACCAGGACTTTGCGCCTCATGCCTTCCAACTTTAAGAGTCCAGCTTTGTTCACTCAGGCACTGGGGACGCTGATCCATCTCTTCCATTCCGCTCTCTCACGGACACCCAATTATAGCCTTGAGAGATGCTGATCTCGTGTGTTTAAAAAGGAAAGAAAAAAAAAACCTTGTTGAGGTATTCACCATTTATATATTACATTTCTATACCGCCCATTAACCAAAGCTCTCTGGATGGTTCACAAAAATTGAGAGACCCTAAAACGCAGCATGATAAACATAATATAAAAACCTTTAAAAGCTTTAAGCAGGATAAAACCAGAGTAAAAACCTGCCATGGAGAAAGATCTAAAAAAACACAGCACATTGAAGGCGCCATCCTATGCATGTTTAGGCAGAAAAAAACTCCTACAACTCCCAGCATTCCGGGGAATGCTGAGAGTTGTAGGACTTCTCTGTCTAAACAAGCATAGCATGGTACCTTTAAAAACAAAACTGAAGGACTAAAAAGCCTTAGAAAATAAAACTTTTTCACCTGATGCCGAAAAGACTGCAGTGTACATCTGTGGAGAGGGCATTCCACAATTTGGGTGCCACCACCGAAAAAGGTCCTCTCCAAAAAATAATATTGTCAAGGGGACAGAAATAAGGGAAACATTCACTGCTGATTGGTGGGACTTTATTAAGTACACAAATCAAGATGATGCAACAATACAAATCTCATCTGCCTTTCAAAACTTGTGGTTACAATGAATAAGAAAAAAAGTATATTGATAACAAATTGAACTTACCTGCATGAGCAAAAAACAAAACAAAATATTGTTTTAATGTATATTTCTTATCTTTCTTGCTGAAGTTGAAAACATCATAACGAAATGTATACTATTATGTATGGTTCGGTATACTTACCCATGAAGTTGTGTTAAAATTGTTTGTAAAGTTTTTTTAATATTGAAAAGCAATGAAAAGAAAGAAATAAAAAATTAAAAAAACAAAAAGCTCCTCTCCTTAGTAGCCACCTGCCCCATCTCATTTGGCTGGGGCACTTGGAGGAAGGCCTCCGAAGATAATCGTAATGTCCGGGCAGGTATATATGGGAGGAGACAATCCTTTAGGTAACCTGGCCCCAAGCCATTTAGGGCTTTAAAAGCTGATACCAACGTAATCACCATTCATTTGTAGCCTGTTTTTCCCTCGAAGGGAAGCACAAAGCAGCTAACGACAACATTATAACAGAACACGTACAATTACTTCAAATAAAATATCAATAGACCACAATATAAAAAAACAATTAAAATATTACAATAAACCTATAGACAAACTTACGGTGCAGAACTTAGACATCAAGTCAGGTTGTAAATACAAAAATTCATAAATATGTTAAATGAAAAAGGGGAGAGAAATGCAATCCATTAAAAAATATATATATTTTCATATTCCTGTTGATATATCTCCAGCACAATTCTGTGGTTCAGGTTCATTTCCTGGTATTTGCTCTCAGTCTCAGCTCTTTTGAGTTTTTCATCCCTGGCATGTCTAGCCGCTTACGTGGCCATGGAGCGTCCTTCCTGTTGCAACAGCCTTCTGTGCTTCAGTAATAAGTTTCCCTCTTTTCTCTCTTGCTCATGTTGGAAGACTGGAGCAATTGTTCTACGCCAAATCCTGCATATAGTTCTCTCTGTTGTTACTGCTGAACAATTTGTTAAGTTGGCCATTCTCCCTGTCCTGTTTTGACAAGTTGAGGAGGTGAGTGACTTATCTGAGTCTGCTGATACATCCCAGCAATGCTTAGCAGCAGCAGCACATGTGAAAAGGTTCTGGGGATTCCAGCTGCTCTCAAGCTGAACTTGAGACAGCAGTGTGATGTGGCCGCAAAAAAGGCTAATGCAGTTATAGGCTGCATTAACAGAGTCATGATTTCCACATCATGAGAAATAAGAGTTGCACTTTATTCTGTGCTAGTCAGGCCCCATCTGGAGTACTGTGCCAGGTTCTGGGCGCTGCACTTTAAGAAGAATAGAGAGCAGTCCTCCCCTCCCCTGGTGACCTGCAGGTGTGTTGGACTACAAGTCCCATGATCCCCAGCCAGTGTGGGCATTTCCCAACCAGAGCGGTTTGCACAGATGAATAATAATGAAACAGGCCTCGCCCACAGGCTTACAGACAAAAGGACACGGCACAAAAGGAAGAAAGGAAGGAATTCTTTATTGTAGTCTATAGACCATAAAAAAGCATACAAATTTAAAATTTACATCAACAGCTGTTAGACAATTAAGCAATCAACAGCACAAAAGGAAAAAGGGATTAGGAGGGAGGAGGAACAAAGCAAAATGCAGGGACCAGTGCATAGTTGCAAAATTCTTATAGATGTTCTTTCTGGCACAGAAAGGGCAAAAACAAGCTCCCTGCAGCTGTTCCTTCTCTAGCTGATGTATGGGGCTAGATTGGTTCCCCCCTGGGAGTAATTCGAGACTTGCTTCCAAGTGAAACACAAAGAATTGTGCTGTGAGAAACCATCTATGTGTAAGACTGAAGTGTGCTTAGAATTCCTGTGCTCCCAAGTTTTTTACTTTTAAAGGAAGCTGTTCAAACTTCTGAAACTGGAGATCTCCAGAGTCACTGGGATGATTTTTGAATTGGCCCTTCGCTACTGCCACTCCCAGAGGTGCTTCTCTCGTTCTCTCACTCCCATGCTCACATTCTTCTCCCAAAATTCAGGGAAGCTCATCTAATCCTGGGGTGGTCGGTTGTTTTTTTTGCTCTTTGCGTCCAGGTTCTTTGCATTTGGGCAACAGGAGCTCAGAGTTTCTACCGCCTCTGACCAGGGAGGTTCCATTTTAGCTGTCGCAGCTTATAGCCACTAGCTGAGCTGTCCCGCCATACATTTCCAGTCCTTCCTTTTTAATGCTGTCCCCACTAGGGCCCTTTCCACCTCTGACGGGGTGAAGTCTGCCAGTTTTCATTGGGCATCGCGTGAAATACTTCCCTTCTGTTTGTTATGCCTTGATCTGGGCGCCGATCCATTTTTTCATTCATTTGTGTAACATTTCTCCCGACACCCCCCCCCCCCCAACTCCTTGCCAGTGTGCACCATTCCCAAGGTCATGTGACTCTGCCTCCCCCCCCTTCAGGAGTCCTCACTTGAACCTTGGAGTATTTGTGCTTCATAGCCTTGCCTTCCTTTTCTGTGCCCGGCTGTAAAACCCTGGCCCTAGGTAAAGCCTGAATGGAAAGCAGGCTTTTTGTAACTGTGGTCACCCTGCAGTTCAGAGGCCATGCGCAGGAATTTGATCAAACAGGTCTGGCAGCAGATACTACCTGGAGATGGGTTGCTGCCACCTGTTGCCTGCCCTGCTCAAATTAACATAATGGGACAAGTCAATTAACCCCCTACCTGCAGCTTCTCCTTTCTCCCAGGCCTCCACTTTCCGTTCTTCTTTGACAAGTTCAGACACGTAACTAGAAAGTTTTGTCCCGGGAGCCATGCGTGGAGAAGACAAGCCAGGGATCCCGGTTCTCGCTGCCGCTTCTTGTACCGATTCTGCCCCACTAAATTCCCCACTCCGAGAACCCAGGAATCCTGACGCCTTTTGCCTGGCACACCTTTTCGAAGCTGAGTAATTTCGGAGTACCTGCAACAACAACAACAATAATAATATACAAAAATACCATAAAATGCATAAAACTGACTAAAACATATAAAACTGATACAATATTTAAATAACAATCAAACATCTTAAAATTGGGTAGGCCTGCCAGAAGAGATCAGTCTTTATGGCTTTCTTAAACTTGGGAAGACTGTTGACGAATCACTCCTGGCAGGCCGTTCCACAGTCTGGGAGCGGCAGAAGAGAAGGTCTTCTGGGTAACGGTTGTCAGCCTAGTTTTGGCTGACTGAAGTAAATTCTTCGCAGAGGACCTGAGTGAGCGGTGTGGATTGTACGGGGGAAGGCAATCCTGGACCCAAACCATGTAGAGCTTTAAAGGTAATAACCTTTATAGTAAGTCATGGTAGTGTAGTCTATTCAGAAGTAAGCTCCACTGTCTTCAGTGGGAACTATTGCTGGGTGCACCAACTGGGGATGGTAGGATCTGCTGTCCAACCCCACTGGAGGACAGCAGGTTTGGGAAGACCGTGTCTAGGACTGAGGCCTTAAAGGATCTCTGTCCGCTGTGCCATTTTTCTTGATAGAAAGGTGGGCTCCCAATAATGCCATAAGTCTCCGTCTCACTAGGAAGTGGTTTGAGCATGACAATGGGGTTACTTCGGGGAAGGGAAGCCCTCCCTATTTTTATTTTCCAGACCACTGATCTCACAACTTGGGGCAAAGACCAAATTGAGGGCATGCGCCGCTTCATGGGTTGGGCCAATATTTTCCTTTCCTCCCCCCCTCCCAGCTAGGTTCCAAAACTCTAAGTAAGCTTTTGGAGGGGGGATTTACAGGGGAGTATTGGTGAGTGCCTGAAGCGTTAAGCCCTCTGTCCTCCTGCTCATAAGATTCTCCCTTGCACAGCCCTCCCCTGTTCTTGTGTGCTCTTAGCTTAAGAGCTTGCCATTTTCTCCTAAGGACAAAAAAAGGGAGAAGCAGGTTCTCAGGATGCTAAAATACTTTATTTCAAAGCCCCACGCGTTTTGGCCTGCGTTGTTTTTTAAGGCCTTCTTCAGGGGGTTGATAAGAGATGTCTGCAGAAATACTCCGAACAGGATGATAGTCTCGTACGATAATGACTGGCGACTATAATTATCGTAGGAGACTATCATCCTGTTAGGAGTATTTCTGCAGACATCTCTTATCAACCCCCTGAAGAAGGCCTTAACAAACAACACAGGCCAAAACACGTGGGGCTTTGAAATAAAGTATTTTAGCATCCTGAGAACCTGCTTCTCTCCTTTATTTTTGTCCTGATTTGGATGCTCTCTTCCTTTTAGTTTTGCGTTTCCTCCTAAGCCTGCAAATTCAGCCTGGGCCGACACAGGAGAAGGTGAGGGCTCCCTCAGTTTCGACCTCCCTCTCCCGTCCTTCAGTTGCCAATAACCCTGGAGGGTGTTCCTACATGGCAGTAAGCCTGTGTGCACCAGTTGCTGGGGAACATGGGTGGGAGGGTGCTGTTGCACCATGTCCTGCTTTATGTGTCCCTGGTCGACGTCTGGTCGGCCACCGTGTGAACAGAGTGCTGGACTAGATAGACCCTTGGTCTGATCCAGCGTGTCACTTCTTATGTTTCAACAGGGCTGGCCCTCATATTAGGCCGAGTGAGGCGGAAGGTACAGGGAAGCAGGGAGCGGGAACGAGATGTTGGAGGACAGAACTGTGGCCTCCTCCAGGCCCTGCTTCCCTCAGGTGTGGTGGAGGACTCTGTCCTGTCGCCCAGTGTTGAAGTAAAATCCAACTGCCAAGCCGGGTGGCTTTTGTATGTCGATTTGGGGGCAGGACACCATTTTGTTTTTTTGCTTCAGGCAGCAAAATCTCTTCAGCTGGCCATGGGTCATGGCATGGGCCAATTCCTCAGGCTGTGGGGCTGGCAGTAGCGAATTAGGAACCCCACTGCTCACACGGCTACCAGGCAGGGACTCAACCTCCTCCGAGCAACACCAGAGGATGTCTGTAGTGTAGTGGCTGTGAGAGCAAACCATGAGCCAGGAGGTTACCGGTTCAAATCTTGCCTTGGCCACAAGCTCATTCAGTGCTCCTGGGCAACCCATTTCTTCTTCACCTTGCCCCCACCCCACTCTGCAACATGGGGATGGTGCAAACCCCCCTTACGGGGCCGTTTGTAAGCAGAACAACAACATAATGCATGTGACGCACTTTGAACACTCCAAAGAGGGCTCAGCGGTTGTGTTTAGGCACTTTTCATCTTCTCATTATATTATCTCTAGTAAAATAAGACTGTCAGCCAATTTTTTAAAAATTAATCATCTGCCTTCTCGCAGCTTAATTTTTAAATAAGTCTGCATGTTGCCAAAACCTCAACATAAATTGCCCTTTTGAACTGGGTAGCTTGGAGGTGAATTCACAACACTTACCACTCCTAGTTAGAAAGAACAGCTGTCTTGAATACCTTCTTTTTGTTCTTCCTTATCTAGACTATTTGGGCCCCAGAATCCAAATAGCCTTTGGGGAGGGGAAGAGAAGAGAGGAAATGTGTGTCATTAACTGTTCCTTGCCAATTTTTTAAAATTTTCTTTGATTAACGAACTAAAGCTTTAGTTCAGTCTTTCCCCATCCTGGTGCTCTCCAGATTTGCTGGACCACAACTCCCATCGCCTCCAGCTGCCATGGCCAATAGTCAGGGATGATGGGAGTTGTAGTTCATCACTTTTAAAGGGCACCATGTTGGGTGAGAAAGCAAGGCTACAAGCCTTAATGTACTTGCTCTGTATGTAGGCCTCTGTATGTAGTTTGGTTCTTGCAAGTGAACTGCATGATGGGATTGGAATGATGTATGTGCTTGAATGTGCTGTAAAGCTTAAACTGCTTAATTGGAAAGAAATGCTTAATTGGAATTTCTAACTGTCAAGACCTTTTGATATAGTATAAGACAAATAAGCTAGCTTGATAAGGAGGACTGGTCATCCAGGTCAGTCTGACATTGCTAGAAGAGTTATGGGCCACCTGTTGATAAGGTATAATGAAGACGTTTCTTTGATCTGTCTATATTTTGCTTTAGAATTTTGCTAACTGCTAATTGGTTAAGATGCTACTATGTATAAATATAGCTCCTTTTCACACTGCCAATTGAGAAATTCTTTGTCTGTAGGGCTCTCTCGATACAGCTGTATTACGCTTAATAAAACAGAGTTGCCTTACAACCAAAGTGGATTTTTGTCCTTGACAATCAGCCGCCATGGCCTATAGTCAGGGATGATGGGAGTTGTAGTTCATCACATCTAAAGGGCACCATGTTGGGGAAGGCTGCTTGAGCGCACAATCCTATGCATGTTTAGACAGAAAAAAAAGTCCTGTGTGTTTGAACAGAAAAGAAGTCCAACAACTCCCAGCATTCCCCAGCCAGTCATGCTGGCTGGGGAATGCTGGGAGTTGTAGGACTTTTTTTCCCTATCTAAATAAGCATAGGATTGTGCCCTTAGCTGATTCCCTCCCCCAAGGATGGTGTCAGGGGCAGGGATTGGATTGCATACCCTAGCAGAGGTCCACTCACCAGAACCCCCTAGACTCATTCCTCCTATTGCAACCTGCTTGCTTGCTTTCCTGCCTCTTGCTCTGGCCCAGACAGCTGTGGTGGTGTGAAACACAAGCAGCAGATGCCACGGCCTACTTGCTCCCTGGGTCTCCGCCTGTCGAGCGAGCAAGTGGGAGCCATGATAAGGAAGAGGAGCTGGTGATAATGGCACTGAGAAGGTCAGCTCACTGAGGGAAGGGGCCATTAAACTGGGTCTTCCAGTTAAATGTTGCAGGTCGACAGTTATGAACGTTTTGAGGCAGCTGGTGGGCAGGAAGTGATAAAGTGGAATTTCACAATCTCTAGAATAAAGCTGGGGATCTCTGCCTGACATTCCAGCCAAATGTTTGTGAGGTGGCGGTTCTTTTTCTGTCTTGTGCCTCCCAGGGTCCTGCTGAGGCAAGTCTCCAATAAGTTGTACAAGTGAAAAGGCAGGAAACCCTGGCTGCCTTGTCCTGCCTTAAGACACACAAGTCCATGCCATTTGGGCGGGAGGGTGTCCCAAGCTGAGGATCTGCCGGTGCTGGGCTGAGTCTGGAGGAAAAGCCCTGCCTCTCTGACTCCTGCAGTCCTCTTTGGGTGCCTGGTCCTGCCCACCCAAAAACCAGCGACAGTGGCTCCTTCTGAACTGCCTGCAGCAGAGCAGGTTTATTCACAAGCCTTTTTCTTTTTGACCTGTTGCAGTGTGTGTGTGTGGGGGGGTCCAACCTCAGCCGGTGGGCCCAAATCCATCCCTGCTGGTGTTCCAGTGCGGCCTTATGGAGTTCCCCGACAGAGACACCCCCGTTTCCCGGACCTCCAACCGTTTGGTTTCTTAGCTTTTGCACAGGCCGTCCCCAATCTAAAAGCTTGAAATGTCTTCCCTAAGGCTTAGTGACTGGGAGCAAGAGCTTTGAGCTGAACAAGGCTGGCAGGCTTGGTATTTTTGCCCCGCCCCTTTTGCCTCTGGCCCCGCCCACCACTGGAATGCGACAGCGACATGAAACCGCTGGGAGACATAATGCAGATGGTTGGGCTGAAGGGTCATCCATATGTGGATGATGCTCAGCTCTCCCTCCCATTTCCGTTTATGCATCCCAGGGCGGCTGTAGAACTCTCGAACCGATGCCAGGAGCCGGTTTTCGGGTGGAAGAGGGCGAACGAGCTGACGCTTGATCCAGGCAAGACGAAGGTCCTGTGGGTTGGGAAACTGAGTACTCTTAGATGGGGCTGCACTCCCCATAAAAGACCCCAGTGCGTGGCTTGAGAGTCCTAGGAACGTAGCAAGCTGCCTCATACCTAGTCAGACCCTTCGTCCATCTAGCCCCATAATGTCGACACTGACTGGCAGCAGCTCCCCAGAGTTTCAGGTAGAAGTTTTTCCTGCCCTACCTGGAGAAGCCGGGCTTTGAACCTGGGACTTGCTGCATGCCAAACAGGTGCTCAGGTGGCTGTGGTATCCAGGAGTGTGTTTTACCAGCTTCAGCCAGTATGCCAGTTGTGGCTGTATCTGGAGAAGACTTTCCTTTGCTTCAGTTATCTATACAATTGTGCTATCCAGGCTGGACTACTGTTATGCACCGTACATGGGGCTGCCTTTGAAGATTGTTCAGAAACTAGCCGATGCAGAAAGCGGCCAACCAAGTGTTGATGGGAACAAGGTGGTCAGATTGTATAACACTTATGCTGCGCCATCTGCGTTGTTTGCTGGTGTGTTTCCGAGGCCGGGTTTTATCTTTAAAAACTTAAATCATTTGGGATCAAATTACTTAAAACACGACCTTCACTCATTTCAGCTTGTAAGATCAGCAACAAGGCCCTTTGGCTCACCTTTGAGGGCAGTTAGGTAGGTGAGTACATGAGAGAGGGCCTTTTCTGGAGTGGCCCCATATGTCTTGCATGGTGGGGTCCATCAGGCCCCATCATTGCAAGCTTTTTGAAAGGCCTTGAAGACTTACTTGTTTTCTCTAGTCCTTTCCTGATTATGTTTTTATTGGACTGTTCTGCTTTTTAGCCATGATTGTGTTTTAGACTTCAGTACTATCTGGGCTAGGTGTTTTATTGCTGATGTTTCTGGATTTTATTGTTGCTGTTTTATCACCGAATTGGTTTTTATTGTACGGGATTTTATGTAAGCTGTCCTGGGCGGGCTTTGCCCTAAAAAATAGCCTAGAAATATTTTAAATAAAATAAAAATATGCTGCTCCGCATGTCTCCTGCTTAGCAGGCTTTGCGACAGTCCAGGTATTCTTAGCCACGTATTTATGGAAATGGTTGTGCTTACGGCATCTGCCTTAATGGTTATAAATGAGGAATTCTGTCTGCTAATTGAATTGTTAGAGCTCCTAACAACATTGGACTTCAATGTTTGTTTTATTGTTGTATCTTTATTCCCCCCCCCCCTCGTTGTTTGGTTTGGTTTTGACGTCATTGCATTAGCAGCTTTGGGCTTCTTCTTTTTTCCTTTCTGAGCGGAAAAGCCCGGTCCAAACATGAAACGAAATGAAGGGAAATGGCTTCATAACCTTCGGAGACTCCATTCAACCATAACGCACGGGGAAAAGTGCAAGGGCCAAAACCAGACGTGATTTTAAATCTATGCCTAGCAGCTACATCTTCCCTCCCCTCTCGTTTTACTCTAGAGTAGATGCAGGGCCCTAACCCGGATCATTAAAAAAAGCCCTATCTCTCCATGCTAGGGTCCCCATCAATGGCCCTGCGCCTACACTAGAGTAAAAGTGGGGAGGAAAGGGCGTAGCTGCTAGATATCGATTTAAAAGTATTGTCTGGATTGGCCCTGAGCGAGAGATGGAGAGAGAGCGCACAAAAGACCGTAGGACAGAATCAGGCAGCCATTCCCCAACCCCTCCTAACACAGTTGGGTCACCGGGATCACGGCTGGAAAAATAGTTTAAATTCCTAGATGCGGCTGTACAAAATTTCTCAGCTCCTGGGCAGCCGGCCAGCCAGCCCCTCAGTCGTATCAGAGAGTACCCTGTGCCCATTGCTAGGCTCTTTTGTTGTTCTTTGAGCTTGACTTAACATAATGGGCAGGCCCAAGCAGATTCTACGATTGCACCATGAAAAGAACAAAGGCAGGTTGTTCCTCCTTCTCCCCTTTGTAAAGCAAAGTAAGCTAGAAAGTTTCTGGAAACATATCTAGTGACATCTCATAAGCTACATGTATGTGATCCTTTAGGCTACGATTCCATGCCCCAGTCTTCCCTAAGCTGGTGCCCTCCAGATGTGTTGGACTACAACTCCCATAATCCCCCAGCTAGCATACTAGAGCCATACCAGTGCGGTGTAGTGGTTAGGGTGTTGGACTGGGGAGACTAAGGATCAAGTCCCTACCTGGCCACGGGTGGCTTTGGGCCAGTCACTGACTCCCAGTCAACCTACCTCACAGGGTTGTTGTGAGGATAAAATGCAAAGCATTTGGGCTCCTTGGAGGAAAAGGCAGGATATAAATATAACAAATAAATGATAATCGTTATTATTATTATTATTATTATTATTATTATTTACATTCATATACTGCCCCATAACCGAAGCTCTTTATTATTTAATAATAATTAAAATATATAGCCACTTCCCTGGGAGCAAGCCTTAGTAAAATCAGGAGGACTGACATCTGAGTAGACAAGAGGATTGCATTGTCAGATCTGCATGTACGAACAAAGAAAGAGGAATGTATATGTACCTTGTCACACAATGTACAGGAAAAGTCAAAGGTATAACAACATTACTAAACTTAAAAGTGACTTAATACAATAAACTATCAATACTGAGCACAAATTTAGTTTAAACTGTGGGTGTGATCCCCAATTATTTAAAATACAATAAAGAAACAATAGAAAACAATTCTGAGCGGTACAATGTCATGTATGACAGATACTCATAGAGCCCAGCACTTGTTACATAGGAATGAAAAAGGTCAGTAAGGTGGAGATGATGGAATAGTAGTTCAAATCACTCCTTGATGGTTGTTCGTGGAATTGAGAGAGATTGAGAGAGAGGTGCATGATGATCTCAAAATGGCGCCAAACACTTTTCGGCTTGTATGGCCTTCCTCGGTGGCTTAAATCAAAACAAAGATTAATCCTTTAAAAAAACTTATCCATTAATATACATGATTGCAAATAATTTAAAAATATAATACTCACAAATACATAAAAATCTATCTCACCAGATTTGTATATACTCCTTGCAGTAGTGGAATGAATTGTGCAAAATTATGCTGACGGCCACATTTGCTTATCCGGACAGATCTCCTGGGTGCAGGGATTTGGGGTCTCTTGAGAAAGAGGGAATGTTGATAGCAAAGTGTGTAAAGCTGCAGTCTAGACCTACAAAACTCTTCCGCTGCTTGGGGCCAGTGTGCCACCTCCTCCGTGTCCCACTGCGGGCAACCAGTGTCTTTGAGCTCAGGTTTACCTGTATGTGCCACACCTGAAGAGCAACGGCATACATGTAAAAGGATACATCATTTCCATGAGCATGTGCTAGTGCTGGGGTGTTGAACCTTTTCCAGTCTGCGGGCCAAATTCCATTTCAGGCAAGCTCTCGGGGGCCACATTCCAGGGGTGGGTGGAGCTGAAGGCAAAAGGGGAGGGGCCAAAATACCAGCATATTTTAGCTTCAAGCCCTTACTGTCAGTAACTAGGCCTTAGGAGAGGCATTTCAACCTTTTAGAATGGGGTGGGGAATGTGTGCAAAGTCACCAAATGATTGACAGCTGGGTGGAAAAGGGTGGGGCCACAGGAAGGGGGCATTGCCACATCTGGATTTGGCCCCCAGGTGAGCTGTGTTTGGCCCACAGGCCTGGGGTTTCCACCCCTGTGCTAGGACCTGGATGTGCCTGTTTAAATCTCTCTGTGCAGCCATGACTAACCAAGCTTACTTGACTAGCCAAGACTAGTCTCTCGGGATGCTTTCCCTGTGATGACAGGACCAACCCGAGAAGTGAAACGGGAAGGTCCTTGCCTTCTTATCCTGGTAGGGTTGGAAATACCATTCCTGGCTTCTATACAGAGCCAGCCACAGAGATTTTACTCTTGGGGGCAAAGGGAACATGATCCCCACTCACCCACCCATTCCACACACACAAGCTGACCAGAGCAGCAATTGAATCTTCCTTCAGCGGTGGTGATGGCTGTGCATCCTCCACTGCCGCACCCTGAATGACTCTACATCAGCCACGTGACTCTACATCAGAGCCTTCCCAGCAATGCTTCGTCAGCCGTGTTCTTTCCTTCAGCACCCAAGAATATCAAGCTAGTTCAGGAGGCCCCAAGCTGTCTGCATAGTACACATAGTTCTGTCTTCCAGCATCTCACTGCCACCTAGCAGCATCGGACGCCTGAGGTGGGTCCCTCTCTTTGTCTAATGGCAGGGCCAGCCCTGCAGAATGTGAGTGATCTCTCCCTCTTCCCCCCCCCAACTTTTACAGTGATATAAACACCCTACCAGTATACACAGTGACTGTGATGTTGTATTTTCCCTACAATTTTAAATTGTGGGGAAACATCTGGATTTGCCTCCGCTGCTCAGTGGAGACCTGTATTTTATTGCTGTCCTATTTTAGTATATTTTATTGTATCTGTATAGCTGGCTTGGGTACTGTTTGGTGGTAAGATGGGTTATAAATTTAGCTCATAAAGAAACTAAAATAGTACGTTATGTCAGTTTTACATGCTGTTCTGTAAATATTGGAGAAAGATGTGAGCTTTTCCTCCTGGTAGCTAAAGGTAGTCGAACTGAAATTTGGTTTGGAGGCAGGAAATTTATCAGCGCAGCTAAAGTGGTTTAAACGTTCAAAGATTTACTTGTAAACTATTTTTACTGAAACAACTTGTGAGTATATTAAGACGTCAAAACTCAGTAGCATACATGTCCCTTGCATCAGCTGTCTCCAACCTGGTGATGAGTAGGACTACAATGCACATCATCCCCCAGCCAGCATGGACAGCTCCGGGTTGGAGAAGGCAGTTTGGGGAAAGCATTATTCCGTGTGAAACGTTGGGGGTTTAGTGGTCGGAGTTGGGAGTTTGTTTTGTAAAATGCCTTTGAGTGAGACAGGAAAAATGAAGTCACTCTTCAAATAACCTGCAGGGCTTCCCCATAGAAGATAGTGCCTTTGTCCTCTTCTGTAGGGCAGATCTTCAGCGTTGTTGCCCCAGGAGCAATCTCCTTTTGTTCTGGGTTGGCCCAGAAGTCAGTAGTGGATCTAACAGGCTTAAGCTACAGGAGGGGAGAATTCGGTTCAAGATTAGGAGAAATGGTTGGATGGTAAGAGCGGTTTGACATAGGGGTGGTAATTCTGCTCTGGGAGTTCTAGCTCCATATTTCCTGCACCGAGGCAGGGGGTGGACGGGATGGCCTACAGCAGAGGCCCCGTGGGCACATTTTTGGAATTTGAGGAACTGCTGTGGGCACCACCCCAAAGTGGGTCACTGCTTTGGTGCCTACCTGTTGCCTGTATGGATCTTGGACTGCATTTTATTCATCAATAACTTTTGCATTGCATCTCTTGGACTAAGGGATTGTCTAATTTAAGTAGTTGCTGGTGGCGCATAACTGCTAATCCTTCTTTTAAACGTACTTTTATATGTATGTTTTGGTAGTGTCCAGTAGTTGCTTCTTTTTGGGAGGAGGTTATTACACAACTTTGTGCTGGAACGTTCTTTAATATTTGCTGATGTATGTGCTCCTTTAAATTATCTACTAGCTTGAATGAAATGAATAAATGGTCGGCATAAATGGATGCTCCGTGCCCTTTTGTCAGCTAAAAGACCACACTGGAAGCTTAAACACTCACCTCCTATAATGCCATGGATTGAGGATCTTGGAACGTTTTCCATACTTGAACAAGTGGCATATTAGATGCCACCTTCAATGGAAACTTATTTGGATAATTGGTCCACTTTTGTTGAAGCTTATGTATAATTGCTAGAAAGTTGGTTGTATGCATTTCATACAAATCCAGTACGTATATTTTTTAAAAAGGAGTGGGGATGCAAGTTGTGGGGGTTCTGGTCTACAAGGCCCTTCTGCCAACTCTTGCGATGCTATGAAAGTTAGTGTAATGAAATCAATCCTTCTCTAGTGACTGGGTTCAGACAACACGATAACCTGTGGTGGTTTAAATAGTCGATGGTTGGCTGTTTAACCCACCATGGGTTATTGTGCTGTGTGGAGGGATTTTTTAAACCAAAGGTTGGTTATTTGGCCGAAATAAACAACGCAGATAGCCAGTACTGTGCAGAGTTGGCTATTTGAACCACCATTGGTTATCATGTCATGTGGAGGGCACCGTTGGTTATTTCATCAACCACAGAGTCACAAGGCAAGCACAGTCAAAGCGACAGCTGCCACTCTAGTCCAGGTGGTAGGATAGATTTGCAGCAGCAATGGCTCATGGGATACTAGATGGAGGACTAGGGGGAGAGAGGACAGGGGATGAGTGAGTCAACGCAGTGTGGGCTAATAATCAACTCAACACTGATCCTAATCCACACCACGGTTGATTACTACAGTGTTGTATGGGGAGTACCCCCTCAATAAACAACTGTTGAGTTGTTTATTACCCCACCATTGACTATCGTGTTGTCTGAACGCAGCCTTTCTCTCTCCACCCCCCAACAGGGACAATGGAGATCTCGCTGGGCCAGTGGCTTCTCATCCTATTCCTGGTGGTGGTCCCGCTCCTGTACGAGTGGAGCGCCACCTTCAAGTACTTCTGCAAGATGGCGTTCTACAACGGCTACATCCTCTTCCTGGCTGTCCTCGTCATCCCTGTCTGCGCCGTGCGTGGACGCAACGTGGAAAACATGAAGTGAGTGTGTGCACGTGGGTTGGGCTGGGCTTTGACCCTTTGGCCAGAGGGAAATAGGACTACAACTTTGGTACACGTGTAGCAGAGTGTGCATTTGCGGGGAGGGAGGTTTAGCAGGGGTGTTTTCTCTATCACCATTGGTGTACAGTGATGCCTTGCATCGGGGCGGGGAACCTGTTTTCTGTTGAAGGGCACATTCTTTTGCTGGTTAACTACTGGGACTGCATGCCAGTGGTTCACCGGGTCAGAACCAAAGGTGGGCTCGGCCACTCCTCCTTCTTACTCTCAGCTGCCCTCCTTTTCTCTCTTTTGCCCACCCCCTCCTTCTCTCTCTGTCTCCCTCAGTCACCCTTCTCTGTCTCTCAGTCACTCCCTCATGTTCTTTCTCTCTCTCTGTCACCCCACCTTCTCATTCTGTCTCTTTGTCTCTGTCTCTGTCTCTCTGTCTCTGTCTCTTTCTGTGTGTCACCCTCCCCTTCTCTCTCATTCAGTCTGCTTCTCTCTCTCTCTCTGTCACCTTTCCCTCTCTCTCTCTCTCTGTCACTCCCTCATGTTCTTTCTCTCTTTCTGTCACCCCACCTCATTCTGTCTCTTTCTCTCTCTCTCTCTCTCTCCCCCTCCCCTCTCTCTCATTCAGTCTGCTGCTTCCTCTCTCTCTCTTCCTCTCTCTCTCTCTCTCTCTTGATCATCCCCTCTTTTTTACATCTTCCTCCCCATCCAGCAAGTTGCCAGGAAAGAGACAAATCACTCTCACCAGAGGTTGTTTGATATAGAAAAAGCGGATAGGGACATGTTTTTCTGCCTCTCTAATAATACTGGAGCCTAAAGATCATCCGATGAAGCTGAATGCTGGGAAATTCAGGACCAGCAAAAGGGAAGATGTCCTCCCACAGCGCATAGTTAAACGGTGGCTTTCGCTGCCTCGAGCGGTAGTGATGGCCACCCACTTTAAAAGGAGACTAGACACATCATATTCAGAGTCATACCACTTGGATTGGTGGAGGTGGCAGAACGCATTACCACAAAATGTGATGGCCACCAATTTGGACGGCTTTAAAGTTGGTTAGACAAACTTGTGGGGGATAAGGCTGTCAGTGGCTACTGGTCAAGATGGCTGTATGTTGCCTGCAGTATTGGAGACAGTATGTTGCTGGAGAACATGAACGGGGATGACTGTTGCACTCATGTCCTTCTTGTGGGCGTCCCACAGGCAACTGGCCGGCCTGTGTGTGTGAACAGAGCAAGAGCTTTGCAGGATCAAACCAAGGGGTTCATCTAGTCCAGCACTCTGTTCGCACAGGGGCCGACCAGCTGCCTGTAAGAAACCCACAAAGGGGACACGAGGGCATGTGTCCCCAGCAACTGGAATGCAGAGGCCTCCTCCTTTTGGAACTCAAGGTAGCATATAGCTATTAGGACTAGCTGCCTCCATGAATTTGTCTAATCCCCTTTTAAAGCAATCCTCATTGGGGTGGGGGTGGGGGTTGCTTCAGCCCTTCGATCATTTTGGTTGCTCGTTTTTACGCCCCTTTTCAAAAAAGCGGACAGCGAAAGCAACATTGAGCTCTGAGTAGCCTGTCTCCCTCTCCCCACCCACACCCCACTGTAAAAAGATGATAATATTTTATTAATGTATTTATTTATTTATTTATTTATTGCATTTCTATGCCGCCCAATAGCCGAAGCTCTCTGGGCGGTTTACAAAAATTAAAACCATGAAAAACATTCAAAATTTAAAAAACAACAGTATAAAAACATAGTATAACATATAATATAAGAGCACAATCAGGATAAAACTGAATAGCTAATTTTAAACAGTAAATTAAAAATTAAACTGATGAATTGTTAAAATACTGAGAAAATAAAAAGGTTTTCACCTGGCGTCTAAAAGAATGTAATGTAGGTGCCAGGCGAACCCCTCTAGGGAGCTCATTCCACAGCCGGCGTGCCACACCAGAGAAGGCCCTGCTCTTGGTAGCCACCTGCCTCACTTCCTTTGGCAGGGGCTCACGAAGAAGGACTCCTGAGGATGACCTTAGGGTCCGGGCAGGTACATATGGGAGGAGGCGTTCCTTCAGATAACCTGGCCCCAAGCCGTTTAGGGCTTTGAATATTAATACCAGCACTTTGAATCGGACCCAGACCTGGACTGGCAGTCAGTGAAGCTGAAAAAGGACTGGCGTAATAAGGTCTCGTTTACCAGTCCCTGTTAACTGTATGGCTGCCCTGTTTTGTACCAGTTGAAGTTTCCGGACCAGCTTTGAGAAGACGGTTCTGGAATTCAACACACACCACATGTTTCTAGAAATGAAAACATTACTGTGTGACACTAGGGGGCACCCCAGCACTCCAGACATCCTGGTTCCTCCAATGATTTGCCCTGCAGCTTATCAGGCAGGGAAGGCGAAACACGTCTCTCTTCAATGGGTGCGGTGGTATGATGAGGTGTAGAAATCTTGAGGTTAACTGGCTTTCTCCCCTCCTTCCTCTTCCTTTTTCCTTCCCTCTCTCTAGGATAATCCGTTTCATGCTGCTGCATGTGAAGTACCTGTACGGGATCAAGATTGACGTCCGGGGGACGGAGAACTTCAACATCAAAGAACCTTACGTGATCGTCTCCAACCACCAGAGCTCTCTCGACTTGCTCGGTATGGCTGGAGGAAGGGGCCCGGGGGTGGATGGGGGGCAGAAAGTGTACAGAATGCCCCCTTCATCTGTGACCATTGGTCCCATGTGTGGGCACACCTGGCTAGCTGAGGCATGCTGGGAGTTGTAGGCCGAGCACACCTGGAGGTTGTGAAAGGCGGATGTACGGGCACATGGGTAGGAATGGAGGAACCTGCTCTCTTCCAGGCCAGACTGTCTGCCCATATCTAGCCCAGTGTTGTCATCTGCTGCTCTGGGATGGATTTCAAGGGTCTCTTACCCGATCCTTTTATTTACCTGGAGATGATGCGGTGGATTGGGCCTGGACCTTCTGCGGGGCTGTTACAGAGGAGCTCGGCCATGATGCACACCTCTAGTGTGTCCTTTGCGCCAGTGTCGACATCGGCCTCTCAGCACTTGGCTGATGGCTCCGTTGTGACCGTCAAGCTTCCTCCGACAGGCAGACTCCCAAGCAGGGGAGGGCTCTTTCCCAATACCTGCGACTGGATCCTTCTAACTGGAGATGCCTAGTGTTGAACCCGGGACTTCCTTACAGATATGAAGGCTTGTTGGGGGGAGGGGGGAAACTGGAAAAATGTGGGGGGACTTCTTCCCCACCCAAATTTTTGAAAAAACTCAGCGGAAAAAGCCCCCCCCCCCACCTCATGTTTTCTGGCTCCCACCCTCCCAAGTTTTCTGGATCTCCCCATCTCAAACCTTTTCTGGATCTCCCCCCTCCCATTCCCCCCCGGTTCTCCCCCCCCAAATCGATGTCCTCCCTGTCTTCCTACCCTCAATTTTTTCTAGTTCCCCCATTTTTACTTTGGTTTCTACCCCGCCTTTTTTCCTTCTGGTTCAGCCCCCTGGTCTCCAGATCTCTACACTTCCTGCCACGGAGCTGTGGTCCTTCTCTTGGCCCGTGTTCCGGCCCAAAGCGGGCAGGCCGCCTGTGACCACCCCTCGCCCCTAACTCTGCTCTCCCCTGCAGGGCTGATGGAGGTGCTGCCAGACCGCTGCGTGCCCATCGCCAAAAAGGAGCTGATGTACATGGGCACCGTGGGGCTGGCTTGCTGGCTGGGGGGCATCATCTTTATCAACCGCAAGAAAACTGACGATGCCATCAGTGTCATGTCCGAAGCTGCCCAAACCATGCTGAGTGAGGATGTGAGTCCTGCTGGAGTAGGGTCGGAGGGTGTATGTGTGTGTGTGTTTGTTCAGGGGTTGTAGGGACTCCTGGGAGAGCTGAAGGTGGGTAGCGGGAGGAAGGAATGGCGGGATGGAGCTGGTGGTGCAGCGAGGGCTGGGCGTTCGGGCCGAGCGCCAAGGCCCCACATCCCCAGGGAGGCCCCAAATGACCACGCAGAGAGCGGCAGGCAATGGGGCCATGGCATAGAGGCCCGGCCTCAGCACCTGGGCTGGTACGAGCATGCCGGGCCCACCAGGGCTGCCACTGCCTGCCACCACATCCTTTCCTCCTGTTTTTAAAAACATGTTATAATCGGGGATGGGGTGTGTGTGAAAGCCAGGCATGTACGTGATTACAGATGCCAATTTTTGTTACCTTGACTGTAAAAATCTACGATCCCTTTCTACAGCAAAATGGTGCTCATTCCCAAATCAATGTATTTAGCGCCAGGGCAGGAGAAGCAAACTCCCATTTTGTTCCTGTAGTCACGACGGTGCTGTGACTGGAGTGGGTTTCGAGTGCAAGGGCGCAGTCCTAGCGGGAGGCCCGTCAGCCTCCGAACACGGAGGCTAACGGGCACCCTGTGCAGAGTGGAGGCAATCTTCTTCGCCGCCACCTCCCTCCAGCTCTGCGTTTTTGTTAGATGGGCTTTTCCCCCCTGTCTAGGTGGGGCTCTGTGGAGTGGGAGGGAAGGAAGCTGGGGAGGCCCAAGGATCCATCGTACGCCAGCCTCCCCACTTCCCTGCCTCCCGGCCTACTGAACCTCCCCCTTTCCCTCCTCTCCGAGGTCACTTTTGCATGCTCAGAATATTTATTTCCTATTTTTAAAAATCAGGGTTGTTTTGGTTTTATTTTGCTCTAACGTATCAAGGCTGTAGAAGTAATTGTAAAGCATAGAATGGCAGTAGAGGAAGAGAGTTGTATGCTGTGACCATCTATATTGTGTGCCCCTCCTCAAGTCTAGGGTCTAAAACTACGTAGCTGTGCCCCCAGATGGGATTATGCCTGCGTAATGGCTGGGCTACGCACGGCCATCTGTCAGGGATGCTTTAAGGTGGATTCCTGCATTGAGCAGGAGGATGGACTCGATAGCCTTACAGGCCCCTTCCAACTCTGCTATTGTAGGATTCTGATTCTATGATATATGGCTGGGGAACATGTGGAGCTCCAGGAGCTGGACTGCAGTTCCCATCATTGACCAGGCTGGCTGGGACTGACTGGCATTGGAATTCAAAAGCAACCGGAGGCCCACGGGTTCCCCAACCCTGGAATATGGGATGGAATGCAGAGTGCTGAGACAGAGGAATCTTTCATGGCACCTCGGAGCATGCGCTGTGGGGTTCAGCTCTTGGAGTGTTGCCCCCGATTGGGAGTTGATGCTGATTTACTAGTACAGCCCTCCTGGGGGAATGGACCACTTCAGAATGCGCAAGGCAGGGTGGGGTGAGGGGATAGCACTCTTCAAGTACTTGAAAGGTTGTCACACAGAGGAGGGCCAGGATCTCTTCTCGATCATCCCAGAGTGCAGGACACAGAATAATGGACTCAAGTTACAGGAAGCCAGATTCTGGCTGGACATTAGGAAAAACGTCCTGACTGTTAGAGCAGTACGACAATGGAACCAATGACCTAGGGAGGTGGTGGGCTCTCCCACACTAGAGGCATTCAAGAGTCGGCTGGACAACCATCTGCCAGGGATGCTTTAAGGTGAATTCCTGCATTGAGCAGGGGGTTGGACTCAATGGCCTTATAGGCCCAACTCTACCATTCTAGGATTCTATGAAATGGTTTGTTTCAAAATATGCCCACCCCAAGATCTCTCTGAAGAACAAAATACTAATATCGCAGGGACGGAGGCTTTCAGAACACGTAATGCACACATACACCCCTGCATGCATTTCTGAGTTGGCTCTGGCCCACCAAGACCGCATCGCATGCAAGTTGAATAAGCTCTGCACCACCCGATCCTGTGGGTGGTACAGATACGTTCTTCGCAATATGTATGTTTGTTTGTTCGTTCATTGTTATGCCTCTGCGTCTTTGGCACTTTTCCATTCTGATGTAATAAAAGATGGCTCCTCCGTTGCCCTGAGGAGGTTGTGGATTAAACTTTTGGCATAGGGGTGCAGGGGGACCCCAACTCCTTCCCCCTCTGCCTTTGCCCCAGGGCAGGATTTGGCTCTGCATAAACATCCAGTGTTCATCTATATCCTCTGTGAAAGGAAGGGCTTAATTTCAAGTCAGGCGACACCAGGCAGTCATGCTGGATCCTGTTTTCCGAGCCAGCCCTGGACTGTATAAGATCGGGACATGTGCCCCAGAGCTGGGTCCAACGCCAGCAAGCCGGCATAGTGGGGCAAATGCTGCCCCCCCCCCCAGGCTTTACTGCCCGTCCTGCCAGCCTCATTAACACAGCGGATGCGTCTCAGCGTGGCCGAGGTGCTGAGCAGGCCTCACGCTCACACAGTTTGCAAGTACTGTTTGCCCCGGTGGTATTGAAGTGATGCTGGCCCCACCCTCAGTGTGCATAAGTCAGGGGCAGGGGGTGGCGCCTCTGACACGGCAGTTCTGGCCCAAAACTCCACCCAGCACTGCAGCCTACCCACCAACTATTTTATTTCTTTTTCTATTCTAATTTAAAGCATCTCTTACCCGCTCCTCAGCCAAAAAAGGCTCCTGGTGCAGCTTCCAATCAAATCAGCAAAAAGACAGTGGCTCAGTTCAGACAACACATGAGTCAACGCAGTGTGAAAACGCCACTCGAGGGTTGAGTTTCTAGGGGGCACTCCCCACACAACATGTTCCAACTCCACCGTTGTGGGACTGTGGGCTACCGTGGAGTTGAGTAAAATCCATCGCAATGTTTGATTGACAGTTCCTCCACCCTCTCTCCTCCCCTGGTCCTCCTGACGGTATCCCATCAGCCATTGCTGCAAAAAAGCAATCCCGGCAGCTCTCCTAGAGTGGCATTCGCTCCTTTTGCCACTCTTGCCAGGGAACTCTGTAGCCAGTGGGGAAAGTCAACTCAATGCAGCGGAAACTCCATGGAGCCTGCCACACAACACTCCACACAACAATTGTGCAGGAACTCTCCTCTGCACAGCATGGATATTCTACGTGGAGTGTTTTCCCAAAAAAACTCCACCGTTGCATGGAGTTTTCCCGCCAGACAACACATTTCTCAACGGTGGTGTAACAATTCCACTGTGGAGCTTCAAAACCACCGTTGAGAAATGTGTTGTCTGAACTGAGCCAGTCTCTGCTCGCAGGTTTACAATCTAAGAAGACAAGACACACAAGGGAAAAGTGATGGGGAGGGAAGAGGAAAAAAATTAAGTACACTGTCATCAGATCTGGTGGTGGAACTAGTAAGTGGCAAGGAGTGGCGCAAAGGGTCGCTGGCCCATGGCCCCTCTAAGCCTGCAGATGGGTCTGTTCTGAATATTTGCAGATTATCCCTTCTTTCTATTCTTTTACAAAATATCCCCCACCCCAATAAACTAAATTAATTCATAAATACAAAGGTATTAAAAAAGCATCAAGAACAGTTTAGGTGACAGTGAGTTCATTGTTACATCATTAGATCAGGTGCTAAAATGTCTGCATCCTTAGATTTCATTCAGTGAAGTTGGCAACTCGTACAGTTGAAAGATAAGGGTATCCACCCATCTTTTCCCATGTGTTGCTGGCAGCTGTCTTTCCTCCCCGTTATGTCTTCATAATCCATGAAACTAAACTGTGTAGCAGTAAATGAGTAAATTTCCTTTTGTTTTCTTTGAATCCTGAATTTACTGTAAGGTGGGGGTTTTGGTGGTTTTTTTTGCCAAAACAATAGTCCACAAGTCCATTGGCCCATTGTCATCGGTGCCTGTTTTCCCCCAATTCCGTGCAATTCTTTGCCTGGCCGCCACCATCATGAACATAATTGCTTCTTTGTGCAGGAGGGCCATAGTTTTATCTCTGAATATAGGTAGTAAAGCCAGTTCAGGGTCTTTTTTTTATCTTAGCTTTTCTGGTTTTACTATGTCCTTTAAACTCTTGCATCCAAACTTCTTTATGCTCATGGAATCATAGAATAGTAGAGTTGGAAGGGGCCTCTAAGGCCATCGATTCCAACCCCCCTGCTCAGTGCAGGAATCCTCCCACCACATGTGACCGTATGTGCCTAATCGATTACATTGAGAGCATCCCTCTTTCATCCCTGGGGTTTTCACACAGCTCACACTCCTTCCCCCAATTCTGAGGCTTGGGTTGATATCCGGGTGGGTTTGAGCTTGGGTAGGAGGGATTTTGTAAGGTCTGGCTGGGAAAAGGAATGGGGCAAAGACCTCAGGAGTGGTTAGTCTGGTAGGCCACTATTGAGAAAAGCTTTTGAAGCATGGAGGGAGGGGAGAGGGACCTCTTGAACTGGATATGTGTAACCCATGGATCTCTGAAGGCAACGACTTACTCCTTCCTTTCCTCTGGCCCCCTTCATAGGTTCGGGTCTGGGTGTTCCCAGAGGGTACCAGGAATCACAGTGGCTCCATGCTGCCCTTCAAACGGGGTGCCTTCCATTTGGCTGTGCAAGCCCAGGTAAGGGGTGCCCTCACCTTCTCTGAGCCTCTGTGACAGGACTGGGGAACTGCGGGAGGCTTGGGGGGCAGTTTTGCTCTCCCCACAGGCTGCCCTCTACTTGCCAGCAGTGACAGCCACCTCACCCCACACCAGTTTGCCATCAATTTTCTGTGGAAATGGCTGCTCCATCTGCAATATGGAGGTAGTCATACTGGCCTACCTTACAGGGCTCTTTGTAAAGAAGATTAGGGGAGGGGCCCTGGCTCAGGGGTAGAGCCCCCCGCTTTGTATGCAGAAGAGCTCATGTTTGATTCCCAGCATCTCCAGGTAGGGTTGGGAAAATCATAAGAACATAAGAAGAGCCCTGCTGGGTCAGACCAAGGGCCCATCTAGTCCAGCACTCTGTTCACACAGTGGCTGACCAGCTGTCGACCAGGGACCAACAAAGCAGGACACGGTGCAACAGCATCCTCCCACCCATGTTCCCCAGCATAGGTGTACATAGGCATTCTGCTTCTGATACTGGAGGAAGCATATAGCCATCAGGACTAGTAGCCACTGATAGCCTTCTCCTCCAGGAATTTATCCACTCTCCTTTTAAAGCCATCCAAATTGGTGGCCATCACTACATCTTGTGGTAGTGAATTCCATAATTTAACTATGCGCTGTGTGAAGAAGTCCTTCCTTTTATCTATCCTGAATCTTCCACCAATCATCTTCATGGGGTGACCCCTTTGGGCTCTGGTATTTTGAAAGAGGGAGGAAAATGTCTCCCGATTCGCATTCTCCACACCATGTCGAACTATGTACAGCCTGAAACTGCAGAGCCACTGTTCATGAATGCTGACCATCGCACGATACCAGGCTAGATGGACCCAGGGTCTGACTGGGCATAAGGTTCCTATCGCGTGGAGCATGCGTAGCCCAGCAGGGAAAGGCCCTTTCCTTCCCACACTAGGTCTGCGAAGCTCTTGTCCCAAGCTGGCTGGAGCTCCCAGTAGGAGCCTACCTCTTAGGGACATTGTAAGCCGCCTTACGTCGAGTCAGGTCGTGGGTCTACCTAGTATTGTCAACACTGACTGGCAGCGGCTCTCCTGAGTTTTGAGGCAGGAGTTTTTCCTGCCCCAACCTGGAGATGTCGGGGGCCGAACCTGGGAGCTTCTGTGTGCAAAACAGGTGCTCTGCCACTGAGCTGCGGCCCACCTGCAGCCCATTGCTATCAGCAGTGCCGTTTTGGATGGAGGCAGACGGAAGCATCTGGGCAGGCTTGGAACGTTTCAGCTGAAGATGTGTGTTTGTGTGTGTGTGTGTGTGTTTGTGTGTGTTTGTGTGTGTTTGTGTGTGTGTGTTTATGTGTATGTTTGTGTGTATGTATTTGTGTGTGTGTGTGTGTGTTTCTGTGTGTATGTGTTTGTGTGTGTGTGTTTGTGTGTGTGTATGTGTGCGTGTGTTTGTGTGTGTGTTTTTGTTTGTTTGTGTGTGTTTGTGTGTATGTGTGTGTGTATGTATTTGTGTGTATTTGTGTGTGTGTTTGTGTGTGTATGTGCGTGTATGTGAGTGTGTTTGTGCGTTTGTGTGTGCGTGTATGTGTGTTTGTGTGTGTGTGTTTGTGTGTGTGTGTGTTTGTGTGTGTGTGTGTGCGTGTATGTGTGTGTTTGTGTGTGTATGTGAGTGTGTGTTTGTGTGTGTGTTTGTGTGTGTGTTTGTGTTTGTGTGTGTGTGTGTGTTTGTGCGTGTGTTTTCGTGTGAGTGAGTGAATGTGTGTGTGTTTGTGTGTGTGTTTGTGTGTTTGAGGATGGGAGTTTCCAGCCACCCCCGCCTTTGTGTTTCACTTTCCTCTCTTCCCCTGTCCCTCCAGGTTCCTCTCATCCCAGTTGTGATCTCATCCTACCGGGATTTCTACAGTAAGAAGGAAAGCCGCTTTGCCACAGGTGAGTCCGGTGTTTGCCCCTCCCCCCATCTCTCACCGTCCCTGAGGAGCAGCTGAGGAGGGAAGGGGATGAGCAACCGCTGTGGCCCCCCTCCCAAAGCAGTGGGCCGTGGCTCAGTGGTGGGCCACTATCTTTGCATGCAGGAGGCCCCAGGATCGATCCCGGCAACTTCAGATGGTTATGAGGAAAAACATCCAACACCCTCCTGCCTGAAACCTGGGGTGCCTCTACAAGAGCAATTTAAAGCTCTTTCAAGGCGCATTAAAATTTTTACGTCTACAAGAGCGGAGCGCAAATCGGGGGTTGAGGCACGTTTTCTCTCCAATTATGTGCATTATTGAATGCGCATTAAATAGTGAGATTTTTTTTCTCCGCAGCCATTAAAGCGCATTTTGACCATGTAAACAAGCAATTCTTCGCATTTCAGCCACTTTAAAGCGCGTTTCATTCTGCCGGTTATGCGCTTCACCGCATGTCGTTTACAGGATTTAGGCGTAAAAGCGATTGCGAGAAGATGCGCATAATCGGAGAACCAGGCGTCAAACCGAATTCTTGTAGAGGGGGCCCTGGTCACTATTTCTCAGCCCAACTTACCTCACGGGGTTGTTGTCAAGGTAAAATGAGAGCTGGGGGAGAACCATGTTCACCACCCTCAGGTGCTTTGAGGAAAGTGGGATATCGCTGAGGTAAATAAAAATGGCATCCTTATTCCTGTGGGTTGAAGCCCCACAGGCAGGCAAGTAGGGAAATGAGAGAGGGGGAGGGAGTTGGTTTAGATCAAGGGTGGGCAACTTCACAAATCATGCTCCCAGAATTCAGCGGGGGCCGCATGCGGCCTGCATGTTGCCAACCCTAGTTTAGATCATTGGTTTGCTTTCCTCCTCCTCGAGTGGTGCTATCTACAGTCAGGTACGGAACGGGCAGACAAGACTTCTCCCCTGCCTTTATATAACATCCACTCTTAAGGCTCTTTTCTCTCTCTCTCTCTCTCTCTCTTTCCTCCCGCCAACATAAAATCCAAACTCCCTCTTTCCCACTCCTTCCCTGTCTTACCTGATTTTCTAATTTTTTAAAATGTAAATTTCGACCCAAACAAAGAAAAAACAAACACAACAACAATGAAAAAGGGGAATTAAAGGAAAAGAAAGACTCTGTTTCAATTGTTGTAGCATTCTAGAGGAAGTAGATTATGCATAAACTTCAATAAAAGCAGACCAAGTACCCATATATGTGTCCCTTTGCGAGTGGCGCCTATAGACCACCCTTTTGGATGTTGCTCGCGTTGTGAGGTCCTCAATCCATTGCATTATGGGAGGCGAGGTTTTTTTCTTCCAGTGTTGCAGCATCAGTCTTTTGGTGGGCAAAAGGGCGCGAACATCCATTCACACCGACCGTGCGTTAACTTCCAGGAAGCATGTAAATAGCTTAAGAGAACATGTACCTCAGTAAATATTTAAGAGTGCTCCAATCTCCTCTGACGCAGGGCGCTGCACGGTCCAGATCCTGCCTCCCATGCCCACGAAGGGGCTGAGTGCCGAAGACGTGCCGGCCCTGACGGATCGGGTGCGCCAGGCCATGCTCATTGCCTTCGAGGGGCTCTCGGTGGAGCTGGGCGCCCCACAGTGACCCCCTTACAACGCCTCTTTCCCCCAACTTCCGGCCCTAGAGAGCTACAAGGTGGGACTGGGAGCGGCGGATGCCCACGGGCAGCCATTAAGACGGGGCCAGGGCAGAAGAGGGCGACGCTCATCCCAGCAGCGGACTCGGGACCAGCAACAGCAGAGGCAGTGACGGGAGCAGCCGCGCTAGAGCAAAGCATGGAGAGGAGGGTCGGTCTGCAACAATGGGGGTGGGGCTTAACTTGGCCACGCCCACAAGGAGCCATATGAGCGGAGTCGATCCCAGCCATGGCCATTGCCATCTTCTGTTTGGGACCAAAATTCTAGCCTACTCTCCCCTCTTCTTCTACTTCCCTACCCCACCCCCGCCACACACCCAGAAGGTGGTACAGCCCTTTCCAAGTCTCCTTGTCTTCTTCCTCATTTTGTCGATGGCGAACTGTTCCGCTTGAGCTTCTGGACTCAACCACTCCGGTCCCCTGTTCGGGGGAGCATATTGTGGGCTGATCCACAGGGACCTTATAAACCGAGCCGCCCCTTGAATCCTTTAGCAGGGACGGTGGACCAGATCCATTCTAGCCTCTTGCGGGGGCTGAGAAAGAGCCGGGGAGTTGGTATGAACTTCAGAATGTGAAACAGAGCAATGTCACGGACTGGTGAAACCTCCCCCCCCCCCCGCCTTTCGCTACAGGCACAAGTTTCAGGGATGGCGAGGAAATGGCGCTGTTGCCCGATGACCCCGTATTGCCTGCAGTGGGAGCAGGGGCAGCATGAACCCCTCGCTGAGGAGGACGCTGCGGACTGACGTAACCGAACCTTGGCAGAGGTTGGGGGCCTGGGGGGGGTGCCCTGAAGGCCTTGCCCAGACGGACAGACTGGCTGTAATAAAATCATGGACCTCTCTCTCTCTCTGCGAAAGGCCACGGCAGGGACTGAAGGGAAAATCCAAAGACTGTGCGCAGGTCTTGGCTCTGTTCCTTCACCTGCTGACGAGAAAGGCGCAAAAGAGCAACTCTCCTGGGCATGGAGGAGCGAGATCATGTGGACTCCCCATTGCTTGGGGGTAATGCCTTGGCCAGTTTGGTGTGGAGAGGTATAAAAGGGACGGGACATTGTGCATTTATGGGGTGGGAGGGCAGGAGGAGAGAAAAGGGCGTGCTAGGAGACACCGTTTGCCGGACAGTCATGCCTTTTCAGGTGTGTACCTTTCTCACTGGGTAAAACACCTGAATTCCTGGAAGGAGCAGCCAAAAGGGATGCCTTATTCCAAGGCGAACATAAGTCGGGTCAGTGTAGCAACACCACCACCACCCTCGCCTGACCCAAAGTTAAGGGAAGAGGGTGCCGGAATCTCTCGTCCTTGGCCAGGGATGAGGCGCGCCCTGCCTGCCTCCCCTTCTTTTGGGAGAGAAGGACAAGAATTGGGCAGGAAGGCAGGAGTATTTCAGCGACGCTCGGAGGACAGGGTTGGAAACGGGCAAGCGGCGGCTGGGTGGGAGAGGATCAGTCGGCCCAATTTATGTGGGGGTGCGATTGCAGAAGGGGCAGGCATTAGCGGCATGAGATTAGACCGCCCAACCTGCCTCTTTTCTCTCTCTTTTTTTTAAAATGGGGTAGGGATGGAGCAAAAGAGATAGTGGCTGCTAGACGCAGAGAACTCCCAAGCAAGCCAGCCTGCCTGCCGGAGCAAGCCAAGCCAGAGTCTGTATGCAGATATTTATGGTGTGTGTGAGCGAGTGAGTGAGTGAGCGAGTGATGGTGTGGGGATGACAACTGGCTATGGGGCAGAAGAAGAGGAATCATGTGCCTGTTCTGGGGACGTGGGACTGCTTGGGAAGATGGACCTGGGCAGCAGGGCTGTGCTTATTCATGGGGCAGGGAGCACTGTGGTTTTGCCAAATATTCCCTATTTGGGGTGGGTGGGAGGGAGGGAAGGACGGATGGATGGATGGAGGCGGACAGACTGCCTCTGATCCTCTTCTGCCTTTTGGGGATTTTCCCTTGATATTTCTGTCCTCTCCCCGGTTCGAGATCCACTTGCCTGCCCTCCCATCGGATGCTCTTCCTCGGGGGAGAGGGGAGAGCGTTGCTGTGGGCAGGGGGAGATGATGAGTGAAGGGGGGGCATCACCACATCCATGTTCCTGAGACCTTCCTGCTTTTAATAAAGACCCTCAAACTAGTCCCCTGCTTCTTCCTCTGTCTCCGCAGCTCAAAGGAGCGGCGCTGTGGGGGCCTGTCGCTTCCTCCCCCTTTGGTACCTCTTCAGAGGGTGGTTTGGGGAAGCTGGATATGGGGGCAGAAGGAGTTGAGATAGAAGTCACCCCTTTACGTGCCTCTATTTCTGCGATAACAAAATTGGACTGTCTTCCGCCGGCAGCTATTGAAAACCAGTTCCCACTAGGCTGTTCTACCTAGCTGATGGGCTGTGTTTTGGGGTTGTGCGGGATTAAGGTATATAAGAGTTGCATCAGGCCAAAGGCCCGTCTTGTCCAGCGTCCTGTTCACGCAGTGGCCAACCAGCTGCCCACGGGAAACCCACAAGCAGGACATGACTGCAACAGCACCCTCCCACCCATGTTCCCCAGCAACTAATGCCCATAGGCACAACCACTCTGATCCTGGAGGTAACATATAGCCATCGGGACTCCTAGTAGCCATTGGTAGCCTGATCTTCCAAGAATTTGTCCAACCCCTTCCACTTTTAAAACTAAGCTGGTGACTATCCTACATCTTGTGGCAGTGAATTCCATTATTTAACTATGCGTCTACTTGTGGTTTGTTTGTGGAGGCTTGTTGCTGTGAAAATGAAGCACAATTCTGGTTTTACTTGCCTTAAAACCCTAACCCTGAGTATTTTTGTTTCAAGACATCTCTGGTTTAGATGTACAATTGCCTATGAGAATTGCCTCCAAGAACCATTACATAATCACAAATATTTACTTAAGACCTGTTGCGTGATAATGAGTGCCTTGTGAACAGTACTTTCTGGGATGCGCATTTATTACATTTGTCTCCCGCCTTTTCTTCTGAGGTTCACAAGGTGGCACACATGGTTCTTTCATAAACACTCCTCCACTTTAGCCTCACAACGATCCTGTGAGGTAGAAATGGTGGCTGGCCCATGGTCACGCAGCGAGTTTCGTACCTGAGTAGGATTTGAACCTGGGTCTCCACAACCCTAATCTGATACTCTTATGCTACCCAAGATGGCTCTTTAATGCCGGAAGTGAACGAGGCAGTATACAGAACAGCCTTCCCTAATCTGATGCCTCTCCAGATGTGTTGGACTACAGTTACCATCAACCACTGGCCATGCTGGCTGGAGCTGATGGGAGTTGTAGTCCAACACATCTGCAGGGGCGCCAGGTTGGGGCAGGCTTTATGCAGAACCCAGAAATGACACGGGCCCAGGGTATGAATTTGTTTTCTTCCAGGGCTACTGCGAGAATGAATTTGGTGGCAGGGAATCGCCATGTCCCCTGTCTCCCAGCCGTCCCAAATGGGCTGCTGGCAAGTCCTGTGGTTGCGGATGTCGCTGCCATTCTTTCCATGTCCCTCGTTTGGCTTGGCAACGAGAGGGTCAGGTCATATAAGCCCCCCCCACACACACACCCCAGTCAGATTTGGCCCAAGGGCCTCCTCTCATGACCCGTGGTTTGCAATCGATGATGAGGAAGGATTGGGAGAGGCCGTAAGTCTCAGGGACAGAAAGGGTAAAATGGGTCACAAACCATTTGAAAGCATGGAAGAAGCTACATTTTAAAGGACTTAATGGGGAAGGAATTGGCTTTGTGAATCCAGAAAGTTAAAACATGCTCTTTGCGCTGGCTCCTTTTCTATCCAACCTGGCTGGGAAGCTTCAAGCACTGACGTTCCTTGCTTGTCTCCCCAGCATTATAGGTATACTGCTTTGGAACATGGAAGTTCCATTTCTAGCTTGAAAAGGGAACCGTGCCACAGTGCATCAGCATATCCCCTTCCCAAAGAAATCTGGCTCAAAAAATGAGCTTAGGTGAACAATAATTAGATCAGGATCTCTGTAGATATGCTGGTTCTATAGCATCCAAAGGACGCGTCTCCCCAGACCAGCTACCGTTCAAAGTGTTAATAAATGACTTTCTTAGGATCACACACACACACCTGCCACATGCTGGCTACGTGTAAGATGGATCTCCCATTGAAGTCTATGGGAGCTTTTAGTAGAAATAATTAAGAGTGGGGGCCCTAATTTGTATTGGGACCACAGTGTGGGGAGAAAGTCCTTTGTACGCGTAGTCCCAGGTTTGATCCCTGTCAGTGCCGTTTTTATTTTCAATAAAAAAGGATCTGACCACAGGTCATACAAAAGCCCTCTGAGGGAGAGCAGCTGCCAATCACAGAGGATCAGGGGTAGTCCTGCAGGCCGGTGGCTCCGAAGTCAGTGGGGCGGTGCATCCGCTCCAGGTTTCAGTCAGAACTCTAAATGACCCACCAGCCTCCACTGAAGGGCAGACAACCTGGCATCCTTCAGATGCGTTGCGCTACACTTCCCGTTATCTGACCATTTGCTGTACTGAGTAGGGCTACTGAAAACCGCACTCTAAAATGTCTGTGGAGGGATAACTAGCTTCTCTGTGGGTTGGTAAAAAGCCACCTAAGCGTGGCCAGCAATATCTCAAGAACACAACAGCGGTGAGTTCCGGAAGTTATTTATGTGTGGCCTGGAGAAGCCCACGGTTAAAGGGAAACATTGTCGGGCATAGGTTCCAAGATAAATAAATGAATGATTACAAATAAAGAAGTCAGAACATGACGATCACTTGTTAAGGGGTTGAATGTTTTCAAACCAAAGGCGTGGAAGGAGTTAAAGCGGAACTGTGGGTGTTAAGTTACAGCCTGTCTGGCTGTGTCAATGCGACCAGTTCAGTTTACACAACCCACCAGAAAGAATGATGCAAAAACCGAGCAACAATTTGGGGGCAGGGAGGAAGGAAGGAAGGTTGTCAAAGGAATATAAATTAGTGATTACATTCTAGCAAGGAAATATAAGCCGGTGGTGGGAGGCAAAGAAACTTCCAAACCAGCTGAAGGACAGCCTGGGCAGCCACAAATTCAGCATGTTCAAATCCCCTTGATTTCTGTAGGACAACTAGGCAGATGCAATCCTATGGACGTTTACCTATGAATAAAGCCTCACTGAATACAACAGGGCTTAACTACCAAGTAAACACATGAAGGATTGCACTGCAAATCTCCCAATGAAATCAAGAGGAATTAAAGTGTTTAACTTCAGCTGGGTTGTCGCCACTTTTTTCCCTGTGTTGGCTTGGAATGCCTCCGGAAGATCTCTGCATGATTCGAAAGCTTCCTTCCCACCATCACAACATTAGTTAATCCAGTACAGTTGCCACTCTTTGAATTCTGCTTTTTAATTAATGACGCGTGCCTGGTAGCATAAATAAGAGAGAAGATATTAACTTCAGCTTCAAAGAGCAGCAGCCACCTGCACGGAGTTAGGAGTCAGCAGGCGGGCTGGGTTGCCATCAATCCCATTTGAGTCCCGGGCGCCAGGCATCACCGTGTGATGTCATAGCCAAAGCCATTCTTCCCATTCTGGCAAGCACCTAGGAGCAGAAGCACAGAAGGAAAAGGAGGCTTCAAAACAGGGCTGGCTTCAAGGGTAGGGTGACCACGTGGAAAGGAGGACAGGGCTCCTGTACCTTCAAAAGTTGTGTAGAGAGGGAATTTCAACAGGTGTCGTCGTTATGTAGGGTGACCAGATAAAATCCAGGTCAGGGCTCATGTAACTTTAACAGTTGTAGAGAAAAGGGAATTTCAGCCAGTGTCATTTGTATGCAATTAGTTCCTGGTGAAATTCCCTCTTCATCACAACAGTTAAAGTTGCAGGGGCCCTGCCTCCTTTTGTATATGGTCACTTTAGTATAGTGCCTGCACCTTTAACTGTTGTGATGAAGAGGGAATTTCACCAGAAACTAATTGCATACAAATGACACTGGCTGAAATTCCCTTTTCTCTACAACTGTTAAAATTACATGAGCCCTGACCTGGATTTTATCTGATCAGCCTAACCTAAAGGCTAGTTATATATTTATTGTGGCAGATGCTGTTGTGGACTAGAGCCTTGCTTCATCAGACATGTGAAGCGTTAACCTCAACTGGTAGATTGTGCACACACAGGAGGATGGGGGAGGGATTGAATGGTGTGTTTAAGTTAGCCTGCAGTTGCGAAGGGATGCTGTGCTTATATTATTTCGTTAAAATATTTTACGCTGCCTTGTAGGGTACAAAATCCTCTCAGTGCAGCTCACAAGATAAAAAACACAATACAACAATGTCAGAATTAAGAAAAGCCTGTGACAATAAGAAACCTTGCACAAATATGCATACATATATGCTAAAATCAAAACAATTGCAATCAAAAACATTAGCAGTCCTGTAAAAATAATTACATGTACGTGTTTGTGGCTTGTATGGCTAAAGGTTGCAAGCTGGATCTTTTGCATTTCATATTCTGTTGGCCCCACTGCCTACGATCTTTCCCCCTCACCTGACCCCCCCCCCCCCCCCCGTTGTGCCTACTTAGGCAGATCTCCTACTTGAGAGTAATGGTTTGCACACAGCTGACAAAGTGGACTCTGACTTACAAACGTTTCTGCCACAATACACGGGACTCTGTTAGGCTGCTGTCCCTTATATTCACTCACTGGGAGGTGATGGGAGTTGTGGTCAAAGAGCATGTGGAGGGCGCCAGATTCGCTGTCTGTCAACTGGACGTGGCAGGGATTGAACCTGGGACCTTCTGTATGCAAAGTACGTGTTGCGCCACAGCACTGCGGGCTTACTGACTGTGCTAGCTAACTGCAGCATGTACATTTGTAGCAACACACCTTGATGAATATCTACTTTTCCATCGTGGAAGTCAGGCTGTTCTACCCCCATTCAACTGGACAGATTAGGGGTCTTGTATTTAGGCCTTGACTGCTTCTTGCTAAGTTACAACGCTCCTCCTGATACCTGTTGAGACACGCTGGTGTGGAGGGATGCTTTGCCAGGCCTCCGGGGCATAATGTATTTACTTGTGGGTAGGGCCCCTGCCTTCTTTTGTATATGGTCACTCTAGTATAGTGCCTGCACCTTTAACTGTTGTGATGAAGAGGGAATTTCACCACGAACTAATTGCATACAAATGACACTGGCTGAAATTCCCTTTTCTCTACAACTGTTAAAGTTACATGAGCCCTGACCTGGATTTTATCTGGTCATCCTACTTGTGGGAGAGGTGTAAAGTGTGGTCCTTCTGATACTCACAATCTCCCAGTTTCTCTTCGAGGAAAAGGAGCTGATCGCTCATCGATTCCACCTGGTCTAGGTAATGGAGGCGACTCCACAGCTCTTTCAGCTGGGTGGGCTCCAGGGGCGTTGGCAGGACGGAGATAGCCCGCTCCAGACGCTGTAGTGATGGTGGTGATGGCGAGAGAGGGAAGGAGAGAGAGAGAGAGAGGGGGGGGGCTACTACAATGCCAGCCATACCTAGGAAATGCACATCCTTCTCACATTCTCCTACTGCCCCCTCCCCACAAAACACTCTTCTTCTTGGAGTGTAAATATTGGAAAGGGGGTATTAAGAACATAAGAAGAGCCTTGATGCTGGATCAGACCAAGGGTCCATCTAGTCCAGCACTCTGTTCACATAGTGGCCAATCGGCCGCTGACCAGGGAACCACAAAGCAGGACACAGTGCAACAGCACCCTCGCACCCATGTTCCATAGCAACAGGTGTTACTGCCTCTGATACTAGAGGGAGCATCTAGCCTTCAGGGCTAGTAGCCATTGAAAGCCTTCTTCCCCTCCAGGAATTTATCCAACCCCCTCTTAAAGCTATCCAAATTGGTGGCCATCACCACATCTTGTGGCAGTGAATTCCATAGCTTAACTACACGCTGTGTGAAGAAGATCTTTTATTTGTCCTGAATCTCCCACCAATCAACTTCATGGGATGACTCCTTTGGGTTCTAGTATTATGGAAGGGGGGAGTCTCCCTCTCCACCTTCTCCACACCATGCATAACTTTGTACCCCTCTATCATATCTCCCCTTAGCCTCCTTTTTCTCCAAGCTGAACAATCCCAGCTGTTGTAACCTTCCCTCATGGGGGAGATGCTCCAGCCCCTTGACCATTTTAATCGCCCTTTTCTGCACTTTTTCTGCACTGTTCCTGCCTTCAATCTGTCATAGCCTTGCTGGCTGGGGATGATGGGGGTTGTAATCCATGCCGTCTGGCAGACACCAGTTTGGGAAAGGCTCACACATACACACACACACACACACACACACACACACACACACACACACACAGAGTCCTCCTCCTGCCTTCTTCATCTGTTACAGGGATTTCTTCCACCCACAGAAATGCCATCTTCCACTTTACAACACAAGGCCCCTTATAGGGAGGAGTGTGTGTAAAGATCTCACACTTTCCGGCTTCAAAAATCAGCCCCCTCGTCACCCCATCCCCCAAATATCATCTCAGCCACCTATGGGTGAAGGCAGATGCAGCCATTCTTAAGGGCAGCTGCTGAGTTGCATCAAGTTCTTTGTTCCGTGATTGAAACTGGCTTTGCAGAAATGTCTTCTATGCATGAAAGCTGGATCAGTCATGAATGTCTTTCATAGATCACCCTCCCCGTTTTGGCCTTTTGAGGGAATGCGGTGCTGAAATGCTGCGAACATGAATGATTTGATTTGTGTACATTCTTTAGGGTTTAGTTCCCTGCGCCTGGGTCTACAAAAATGATTCATGTGTAGATCTCATCTTGAGCAGATATGGAAATGCGCGCACAGAAACACGAAGCGTATGAGAGCCAGTGTGGTATAGGGGTTAGAGTGTCAGATTGGGATTCAAGAGATCCGGGTTCCAGTCCCCATTAGGGTTGTGAAGTAGGTAGGATATAAATGTAATAATAAATTAAATGGAGTAAAATTAAGTAACACAAATCATGTAATAACAAATAAGTAAGCATGTGACACCCACTTCAGAACAGTTGCACAGGTTAAAAATATGTTTCCGGTCACAATTCAGAGTGCTGCTTATGAGTAAATATGAAGCCCTACATGGCTTGGATCCAGGGTCCACTAAGAGGCCTCTTCCTCTCGTACTATCCTGCATACACCATCCTGACCGAGAAGCGGACATTCGCAACAGTCCTATGTTCAAGTCACTTCTCCTACACTACAAATATTACACTAACACGATCCCCCACACACATTCCATTTGGGAGTGTTTTGCAGAGTGAGGGTGGATTCTCTGAGGAGAGGACACTGCAGCAGCAGATCCTTTCTTTATAAACCTGTAATTTGCTACTGCCTGTGGGAACCATGACAATGGAGCTTCTCTACGTTAAGGGAAAATCTCGCTGCCTTACCAGGGCTTGCTGCTTCTGCACTTTTTGTGGGATTGCATTCGGCTCTATTACACGGCCAACCACATGGTTTGAACTGAAACCTTCCGTTTCAATTCCCTCCTATGTTTTTCATTAGGCAGCGCCATCTAATGGCTGAAATATCACACTACGCTGACATTACACGCTACAGTTTGTGGACGTTTTAATTTAATACTTGATTATCTCCGGTGTTTTTTGAAGCGAGGTAAACCTGAAAAGGTGAGGGATGTTGCCGACATTGTGTAATGAACCCACAAACTTCCGTGAGTGGCCAGTCATGGGCATGCAATAAATCAGTGGTGTAGAGAAGCTTAATAACACACACACACACACACAAGCAAATGGACCTGGCTTCACACAGGTTGGAATAGTTCGATAGAGTGAAACCTTCAAGCAAACTTACGCAGATGTCAGAGTTGGACACATTGTGCCCAACCCAGTCACTGGCACCCCAGGCATGGACCCTGCCATGATGCATCCCTATAGCCTCCTGTGAGAGGGGGCCTGTCCACTCCATTCCTCTGAGGGGGGGCTGCCCCACAGCAGGAGGGAAGGGGCAGTTGTATAGCTCTCTCCCTCTGTCTACCAATCCGTAATCTCCCCTGGGATCAACCTGTATGGGATGCGAAGCTATGAGCTGGTTACTGCAAGCTGCAACAACGCAGACACATTTAAATTAATTCAAATCAATGTTTCGGAGCTCTTCTGCCTTTCCATTCCTACTACAACCGGAGTCACTCGCTATGCAGGAATGTGCAGTAGGCCATAAAAGAGCCCTGCATGCTGGACATACAGAGCCTATCCCTCCGCAGAATTTACTCTGGGGAAGGGATGATGCTATTTACCCCTAAAGCAATGAGGCCAATAACCCTACTGCTATAGTAACAGCCATAGCACTAAGAACACCTGGCTTCAGTCCTTTCTCCCTCCCTCCCTCCCTCCCTCCAGAGACAGACTTGCAAATGTTTTGGGACAGGATCTCACCTCTTCCAGACGGTCCACTTTTGCCTGAAGTTCCTGGATCTCTTTGGGAATCGTCTCCTGAATCCCTAAAGTTTGCACTGGGAGGTGAGGTGGGAAAGAGAGTGTGAGTAAGGCTGAAACAATGAGTATATGGAGACCAACATAGATGGAGAGTTGACAGATCTGCCCTGGGACAGTCCTCTGTTCAAACGCATCAGAGACAAGTGCATACAGAAGTAATGTGGGACACCCTCCCAGCCCCACCTCTCTCTCCCCCTCCTACTGCACTTTTAGGCTAAGTAAAGGATATGTTGTCTACTCTGTGGGTCTCCAGGACAAGGAGTTAACCCTCAGGGTGAGAAGCTAGAACTCAGGGGGGTTGTCAGTTTTCCGTAAGTCTCAACCCGGCCTTCTCATAGGAAAATTCCTTCAGTTTAAAACATCTCCTTTCCCCAGCCTTAGTATTCCCCCCTCTCTTCCTGTGGGAGAAAGTGATGGAGAGGCAGGCTCAGATAAAGGCACTGGAGATAATCTCCTAACAGGCTCCACCCCTTCTCTATTCAGGCACCACCCTCAAGCTCTCAAGCTCCGCCCCTTGAGTCTCAGGGTCTGAACCTCAGGAAATTGGTCTGCGGTTCTAGGCGTACTTAATCAAAGCAAAATTCTGTATCAAAGGGGGAAGGGGAAAAGCAGGATTTGAAAGGGTTGTATTATCTCTGCTTATTGAGCAACGTTGTGTATATATCTACTGGTTTTGTTTAATTTACTCTGCCGCTCATGGGATGGGGCAAGGACACACACAGGGAATCAAAGCTGGATCCCCTAACCATACAAAATCTTGCTGCATTGTCTTCTGGCCTCTAAGGTTTCACCAGATCTGCCCATGCGCTTATCAACATTCTCTTTGCAGCTTTGGGTCAAGAATTTTTTGTTTTGTTTTGTTTCAAAGGAAAACTGAGATTCTTGGAATGCTCAATTCTGAACTCAGTGGCCGGATTCAATGCTTTTCACAGTGAAAAACACACACAGCCCTAACAACGTCAGGCCACGGTCTGAGATGCGTAGATCTGTAGCCCAAGAAGAGTCCTGTTTGCACGAAGAGGCAAGGAAGTTGTGCAATGGAATGCACCACGCTCTGCACTCACTCACACCACTCAGAGTAGGATCCTTTCTGCAAGTTCACCCTCGTGAACCACATCCCAGGACCGCGTAAACAGAAACGAACAAGCTACAGGACTGAATTACTCCCACATTTCTGTCAAACAGGTAAAGGATGTTGAGAAAGACGTATATTTAAAGGAGCCTCAAAATACTGTGCGTGCCTTTTGAGGTCATGTTTTAAGGCAGTCTAACCCAACCTGGAGCTCTCTAGATGTGCCGGACTACAATTCCCACCGTAATCCAATATATCTGGAGGCTGCCTATATGTGGGGAAAGTCACCAGGTGGCTCCTCAGTGGCGCTGTGTCATTTATATGATTGCGGAGCCATCCCAGGGCTTTCCCCTGAAGTTCCGAATTTTAAAAGTCAGGGACTTACCCTGACTTTCTGTGGGGCAAGGTGACGACAGTGCACTTACGTCTATCACCTTGCTCTGGACTTGCAGCGGAGGCGTGGCCGGCCAATGGCAACCCCTGATTGGTCGCCATCAGCTGGACAGGAAGGACAGGGTGAGCCAGCAAGCTGAATGGCTGCTGGAACGCTTCCATGCTTCCTCCGATGTGAGGAAAAGGAGGATCGCTTGAAAGCTGCATGAGGTAAGGGGGGAACCAGGGAGGGTCATGCTGACATGCAGCGGCACTCATGCAGTGGCGCGGTGGTGCACAAGGCAGTGGCAGCAGCTCCTCCTCCCCCTCCCATTGATGCAAACCCTGTGCGCACTCCTTGGCATGGGAACAACCCCCAGGAGTGCAAGAGTGGGGTTTGGGGGGCTTGCGGCGCCAATACACCATTGTCAAGACACCCCCCAAGAGGGCACCAGATTAGGGGGAGGCTGTTTGTGTGTGTGTGACATAACAGCAAGTAAATCCAGAGCTGCTACGCCACTGCCAAGTGGCTGCCACAACCTCTTACAGAATGAAGCACCTCTGGAGCTGATTGCCCAAGAGAGGAAGAGCTCAGGGAAGAGTCCATGTTGGCAACAGAAAGTGACTTTCCTGTGTGAGAAGATAGCAGTAGCAGAGGACAGCGAAGGGACTGTAGCGTAGCAACTTTTGCTTTGCTGTCATGCTACAGCCACAAGTTCATCCATGAACTAAATGAAACCTCTGAAAGGCATTCACAGCACTCTTTGGTCTATGTCCAAATCAGCCTTTCATGACTCAAACGACTGAAGACAAGCCACAGGATTCGGGGGAAGTCCAAGCCCACAAAGAAGACCAAAGCAACTAAAGCAGAGTGGTTGTGGGGGGGGGGGGGGAGGAAATGAGAAATTTGGGATCTTCTACTTCAATCTGAGCTGCTGCTAAACATCTGTAAACATTTGACTGGCCTCCCAACTCCTAATGTTCCTGCTGAGCAAAGGGGTGTCTATATGTGAAGAAAGCCCCAGGGTGGCTCCGCAGTAGCACTGTGTTATTTATACAATGCAGAAGCCACTGTGGAGCCATCCCAGGGCTTTCCCCCAAAGGTTTAGCAAGGGGTTGGACTGGATGGCCTTTTGGCCCCTTCCAACTCTACTATTCTATGATTCTATGATCCAAAATAAAAAAGTCAGGGACTTACTCTGACTTTTTTGTTTGGAGCGCAGTGAGGACAGCGCATTGCTGTCTCTCGCTGCACTCCAGGGTCATGGTGGAGGCATGGCCTAGTGGATGTCACCCCCTGATTGGTTACTGTCCCCCCAGCAGGGAGGAGGGGGTGGGCCAGCAAGCCAGTGAGCTGAATGGCCCTTCACGGACTCTGGAGTGGGGAGATTCTTCTGCCTCCCTCCAGTCTGTCTACAGTGGGGTGGGTGCTGCAAAATCACCCGGAAGGCTTGGATGTTCTTCTTGCAAGGGAACAGCCAGCCGGGATCCACGGAGGTGCCTTTTGTGGTTAGCAAAGCAGCGGGAAGCACCTTGCGAAGAAGGGAAAGGCAGGCAGAAAATAAAATAAAATCACCCATCATTGACCAGCATCTCCTCTGTCTGCAGTCTGGACCCTGGGCAGCTTCTGCCCACTTTAAACCCCACACTGGTTACTGCAAGTGGGGACAACATGGTGCAACCCCGCAGGAGCAAAACCAGGGGGTTTTGAGGGTTCACAGTGACAATGCACCGTTGTCAAGACAGCCCCCAAGAAAGCTCCTTCTCCACAATTAAAGTATGCATAGGCTCCTTCACTGTCCTGGTTTCCCAGCCTTCAGCAGACCTGTCTCTCCACTCACAGCTCTGCAGTACCGGTAGGGTGGCCATAAGGAAAGGAGGACAGGGCTTCTGTATCTTTAACAGTTGTATCGAAAAGGGGATTTCAGCAGGTGTCATTTTTATGCATGCAGCGCCTGGGGAAATGCCCTCTTCATCGCAACAGTTAAAGCTGCAGGAGCTCTGTCTTCTTTTTTATCTGGTCAAGAGGGCAAGGCTCCTGCAGCTTTAACTGTTGTGATGAAGAGGGGATTTCACCAGATGCTGCATGTCTACAAATGACACCTGCTGAAATTCCCTTTTCAATACAACTGTTAAAGATACAGGAGTCCCGTCCTCCTTTCCATATGGTCACCCTAAAGAACAATCAGACATAAATGATTAAAGAAAATAAAACAAATTGCACCCCAGAGTGGGTGCAGAACCTCATGCCTGCAGGCCAAGCCCAGCATGGCTGTGGTCCCAATCCAGCCCTCCACCTTCCCCAGATGCCACGCTCCTTTCCCTGACCCCACCTGCCTTCCCCTGAATACCAGTTGTGGTCCCCCAGCTTTTCCACTGATAGTTCCCATTCTAAAAGGTTGAGATAGCTCTCAAATGGCTAATTTACTGGCAGTAAGAGCTTCATGCTCTCAAATACGCTGGCATTTTTGGTATTTTGGCCCCACCCTCCCCTGGAACGCACCCTCCACGAGCCTCTGAAATGGAATTTGGCTCACGGGCTGAAAGAGGTTCAACACACCTGCACTGTAGCTGAAAGAAACCCCATCGCTGCGGTACCCACCTTTGCTGCCAAGCAAAGGGGCTGCCTGGGCCGTGGGAAGTAAGAGGCAGCTCTTGCCGTCCGGCTCCAGGGCGTAGCCAGGGTCACACTGGCACTGGTAGCTCCCTGCCGTGTTCAGGCAGCGTTGGGCACAGAGAGCGACGGGCGCACGGCATTCGTCCACATCTAAACAGAAGGAGAGGCACGGTCAGCAGCGTTAGGAGTAAGACTGTAACTCCTGGCCACAGGAGGAGAACAAAAGGGGGGTGGGGTGTCCTTGTCACATCTTAATTCTGCCAATCTGCAGGAAGTTCAACATTCCATTAAAAACAAGCAAGTTTCTGGTCCTGATGACAAAGGGCTTCAGCGAAGAACCTGCTCTTCTGCAGGAAATCTTGGGGATCTCGGTGTTCAGCTAAAATAGGGTGACCATATGGAAAGGAGGACTGGGCTCCTATATCTTTAACAGATGTATTGAAAAGGGAATTTCAGCAGGCGTCATTTGTAGGCATGCAGCTCCGGGTGAAGTTCCTTCTTCATCACAACAGTTAACACTGCAGGAGCTATACTAGAGTGACCAGATACAAAGGAGGGCAGGGCTCCTGCAGCTTTAATTGTTGTGATGAAGAGGGAATTTCACCAGGTGCTGCACACATACCAATGACACCTGCTGAAATTCCCTTTCCAATACAACTGTTAAAGATACAGGAGCCCTGTCCTCCTTTTCATATGGCCACCCTAGTTTAAAAAAAGCACCATTGGAAAACTGATAGGCACTTTCCCCTCGGGTTGCATGGTAATTTAACACCATCTATTTTGAATGTATAAGAGAGCATTCCCCAATCTGATGCCTCCAAGATGTTTGGACTGCAACTCCCAGCATTACTGACCATTGGCCATGCTTGCTGAGGCTGATGGGAGTTGAAGTCTAAAACAACTGGGGGCTGTCTATTTGTGTGGAAAGCCCCACGGTGGCTGTGAATCTGTGCTGTGTTAGTTATATGACGCAGACGCAGCTTTGCAGCCACTGGGGCTTTCCTGTGAAGCTGCGCAATAAAAAAAAGTCGAGGATTTACCCCAACTTTTTCACTGGAAGCGAGATCAGTACAGCTCTTCTGCCATCTGATGTCGCTCAGGGGCCAATCCGGGGGCGGTACCTGATGGAAGGCGACCGGCGATTGGTCGCCTTCCACCAAGCAGAGGGCAGGGGAGTGGCTCCAGGACCTGGATGGCCACCAGAAACCCCACACTCCTCCTTGGCATCAGGATTACCTGATGCCACTATGGATGAGTAAAACCGTGGGGTTTTGGAGGGAGGCGGCGCCAACCCGCCGCCATGAAGACAGGCCCCGGAGGGCACCCAATTGGGGAAGTCTGTTCTAGGACATGAAGTTTTAGTAGCTATAGAAATCACAAACTTGGCTTTAGGGAGAAGAGGGCAATGGAACAACTGAAAGAAGGTAATGTGACTACTACTACATTAGGGCTGCACGAGGCTGGATTAGGTTGAAACATGTGGCTATACCTTTAAGGTCCATTCCCGGATCTGAATTAAGAGATCATCTGTGAATATGACAGCTGCTCATACTTCAAAAGAGCAGAGGCTTTAAGCATAGGGATCAGCAACTGGCAATCCCTGAACTAAATCCAGCCCGTTAAAGGTTGCCATGCCCCGACTGCTAATTCCAGAGGTGGACGTAGTGTAGATGGGGAGCATCTGTGGGCTCAACAGCTAGGGATGCTCTGTGCTGATGGGCCTTGCACCTCGACCCAAGCGAGGAGCAAAGGCATTTTGAGAAGGACATTCACTTATCAGAGCAGCCTTCCAGCAAAACTACGCACCAACCAGGGTTGCATGGATAGAGGAAAGCAACCGGAGAGTGTTAGAAAGGGTTGTACAGCCTTGCAAGTCCCAAAAGCTACACCCCTCGAACACTGCTAGATTTTTCACAGATCCTCCGGCCTGGCAGTTTTCAAACATGTCTCTACCACCATTAAGGACTAGAAACTTGGTTTGCTTGTTTATTTGCTTGCTTATTTAATTGAAGTTTTCGTTACTTGTCAGATTCTGCCTATTTCTTTCTTTATTTATTCATGGGTGGATGACATTTGTAAGCCGCCGTGTAGCATGAAGTTCTCCGAGCGGCTTACAACAAACAAACATTAGAAAAAATAGTACCATGCAATGAAAAGCAGCTTACAATATGATGACAAAATAAAAGTGACAACAAAATTAAACATGCACATTTTAAAACCGAGAGGCCCAGGCTACGTGAGTTATGTAAAAGATCTGGGTAAACAGTAAGATCTGCACCTGACGCTGAAAAAGCCACCAGGTGAACCTCTCTGGAAAGATAGTTCTGCAACTGGGGTGCCACTACCGAAAAGTCCCTGTCCCGGACTCACTTCATTTGTTGGGGGTATTTGGGGTAGAAGGCAATCCAGATTATCTAAAGTCTTAATCTGGACCTCTGGGATTCCTCAGATGGCCACACCCACTCCCCTGGCCACACCCCCTTCCCCCCATCACCAATCTCTAGTGGTTTCCCTGCTTTTGTGCATTCCCCCACCCCTTGTAAAAGGCCAAAATGCATCTCCTAAGACTTAGTTACTGACAGTAGGAGGTTTAAACTACAATAGGCTGGTATTTTGGCCCTGCCCCTTTTGCCTTCAACCACACCCACCCCTGGGATACAGCTCCCGAGAGCTTCTCTGAAATGGAATGTGGCTCTTGGACCAAAAGAGGTTCGACACCCTGGTGCAGGTCCTCTGAAGAAGAACTTAAAGTTCAAGTAGGCTCATCAGAAAACAAAGGGACCATGGTTATCACTCAGTACTATAAGCAAAAAGCGAGATCCTGTGGATGAGCTCAAAGGAGGAAGGGAGAGAGAGGGAGAGAGAGCAAAGCCCCTGGCTTCCACTCACCAATGTGGCAGTACCGTCCCCCCCAGCCCAGTTGGCACTGGCACTGATTGGGTTGGGCACAGATGCCTGCGTTCTGGCACGGCTTGTGGCAAACAGCTGGCGAGAAAAAAGAGAGAAGCAAGAGTAGGAGCATCATCACACGGGGGCGGGGGGGAATCGCGTTTGCTTACCGTCGCTACTCCACCCGCACATTTGTCCCTCATTACTTCGTGGTTTTGATTCCGTTGCTTCTCCTGCACACAGCAGGAGATAGCGACAACTTCAGTCTTTAAAAATAAGTTGGACTTAATGGGGTGTTGGTTTTTGACACAAAGAAGGCTAGAAGGGGCGGGAGACGCACAGGAGGCAGACGACAACGTGGGAGGGACCAGTGAAAATCCGCAAGTGCCTAGTAACAAGCGTGCAATAAAACGCTTCTCTGATGGAGCTCTAGGTCTTCTGCACGTGTATTTTACCAAAGCATTTTTACTAGCGACACAGAAGATGTTCTCTAATCCTGAAATGTGCCATTAATGTAACACACATATACCCCTGGGGCATTGCTAGGCACATAGATACTCGGGGGGGGGGGTCTTCATGAAGGTGCTTGAAGAATCGTAGGTTGAGGTTGCTGTTTCATTCTTCCTAATGGTAGGGCCGGCCCAGGGTTGAAATTTGAGGACTCACCTTCCTCGCACTTGGTGTCGCCCAGGTGCCGTTTCTTCCAACCTTGGCAGCAGATGACGTTGGACTGCAAGATCTCTTTCCGCACCTGCCGTTTGGCCACCCGGTAAGTGGTCCTAGGGGAGAGAACCCAGATGTCTTTAGCTACTCCAGTTTATTGGAATCATAGCTTCTGCCCTCACATTTTAAAAATTTTTATTTGTATTTTTTATTTCAAATATTTCAGGCCACTTTTCAGGGTATGTATTCTCAAGGCAGCTTACGACAAACGTAAAGCCACGACATCCGATGTTTTGATTTTTAATCTGATATAACTTACCGCCCATTAAAAAGCAAAATTGATTTTAAATTTAAAAACTTAAAAAACAAGCAGGCACAATTTAAGACCATCATCATCACCACCAAAGCCCATCAACCAGGGATGCAGAAGATGTGACCCTCCAGGTGTAATGGTAAATCCAGTGGACAGCAATTCCCATCAGCCCTAGCTAGCATAGCTAAGAGTGAAGGATAATGGGAGTCGCAGTACAGCAACATCTGGAACACTACATGCTGCCCACCTCCTGCCATAAACAATGCATCAGCAGCATATCTAATATCCCCTAAAATCACATCAGTAGTTTCAAAGCCACTAGAAACAGATGGTACTTCAAAGCCCTTTTAAATGCAAAGCCAGACATCCTACACTCGGGGGAAAGGGGGAGAGCCATCCTTTACTCAGGATCAGCCTTCAGTATCTGGTAATCTGTGATATACTGACCCTGAACCTGGAGGTTCCATTCTCAGCTACTATGGGTATTATCCAATAAGAGCCATTGATGCAGAGGGTTTATTGATATAATGCTTTGTTTATAACTGTATATAAGGTGGCTTACATAATATACAATAAAGATCACATTGACGACAAAACCAGCAACAATTAAAACATAAAGCAATCTAAAAATAAAACAACCCCAGAAGCTGATACATAATAAATCAAGATCCCCACTCCCCAAAGCCTGCTTAAATGAAATTGTCTTCACCACCCACCTAAAAGCCGGCAGCAAAGGGGCCGGGCACACTTCCTTTGGAGATGCCTCTGAAAAGAACTGCCTTTTTTCTTATGGTCTGCTTTCCCCACCTACCTTACCTCATACAGTGGAGGGACCAGAAGGGAAGCCTCTGTAACGGAGCCTCTATAATGGACAGGAAATATCCCCTATGAATTTGTCTTTAAAACCAGTTCATTTCTGTTGGTCAAAAGCTCCTGCTCTGGTCCGTGAGAGGTCTCCACTGCCCCAACCCATTCTCTCTCTCTCACACACACATCCACACATTCTCTCTCGTTCTCTCTGTCACTCTGTCTCTCTCTCTCACACACACACACACCTGCTGCGTTCAGACAACACAATATCCACCAGTGGTTTTAGTGCTCAACCGTCAATTGAGAGGTCGCTGGTTGGTATTTGTGTTGTCTCTCGGGCAAAAACCACCCCACAGATGGACTTTTTCCTCAAAAAAACCAACGGAAAAACACAACCAGCTGCAGAGTTTTGTGTTGTCTGAACTAAGCCAGTAGAGTTTTCCACCTGTTGAGTGTTTTTTTCGCCTGGCTACAGAGTTCCCAAGCAAGAACGGCCAAAACCGTGCTGAGTACTCTGCTGCAGCCAGCACAACTCGCAATGGCTGCTGGGATAGCACCTGAAGGACTGAGGGAGGGCAGGGAGAGGGGTGGTCGGTCTTCTCAGTCTAGGCTGACCATATGAAAAGGAGGACAGGGCTCCTGTAACTTTAACAGTTGTAGAGAAAAGGGAATTTCAGCCAGTGTCATTTGTATGCAATTAGTTCCTGGTAGAATTCCCTTTTCATCACAACAGTTAAAGTTGCAGGGGCCCTGCCTTCTTTTGTATCTGGTCACTCTAGTAGAGTGCCTGCACCTTTAACTGTTGTGATGAGGAGGGAATTTCACCAGGGACTAATTGCCTACAAATGACACCGGCTGAAATTCCCTTTTCTCTACAACTGTTAAAGTTACATGAGCCTGTCCTGTCCTCCTTTTCATATGGTCAGCCTATCTAAACACAGACAGCGTGGCTTGCTAATCATGCAGTGTGGCTTGTTAACTACCCTGAACAACCCAACAACAAACTATGGTTGAGTTCGGACAACATATTAAACAACGGAGGGGGAAAGAGTCAATTGTCCGTTGTGTTGAGTACTGTGTCATGTGGAGGGGGGGCACAATGGACACACAACGGACAGTATATTATTTAACAACGAGGAAAAACAACGGGCTGCTCCGTTGCTTATCGGAGACCAGTTGCTGATCATGAGGCCGGGACTTTCAGCCACACAACAGGGGGAGAGGCAACTTGTCGTGTGTTGGGCACCGCAAAAATAATGAACTGTCAGTTGTCTCTTGCCCCCTCTGTTGTCTAAAGTGTCGTCCGAACTCAGCCTATGGTTTCTCAAGGTGGCTTACTTGAGAAAATTAAATCAACACTGCCTGGTTAACCAGCCACCCTGGCTGCCTTCAGACAATACGGTAGCCCGCGGTTCAACAAACAACCCACAGTTCAAAACAGCCCACACTCAACCACTAAGTGTGGGTTCTCATGTGGTGTGAACAGCCCCATTCTCCCTCCTCTCTCTCACACATGCCTTTCACTGCCTATTTCCTTTTGCACAGAATCTGACTCTTAGAAACTCCTCTGCCAAAGAATCCAGCCCTCTGGGCTCCCAGGGCTCCCTCTCTGTTCTCAGGACCCCTCATTCCAGCTGGATCTTCACACTCCCCACTCCACTTCCTGCTCTTAAATCCTAGAGTAGAGCAGAAAATGAAATTTGGCAAAGCCTTTTCAGTTTTGTTTAGGGTTTTTTTATGTCAGGCTTGGAGGTGCCCTTTTGAGTCAGGAGCCTTGGCAACGCTCTTAGAATTCCATTTTGGACCTCGACAGTTCTCCAATGTTTCAAGATGTTGATCAGCTTTGGCTGCAGTCCTGTGCGTGTTGATTTAGAACACTTCACAGACATTACCTCAGCAATCCTTACAACGATCTTGTGAAGTAGGCAAGTTCTATTAACAGTTTGGGCCCAGGTTACTGGAAGGGCTGCCTTCACATACCAACCTGCCCACACTCTGAGATCGACACCAAAAGATCCTGCTTGCATGCCCACCTGTCAAAACAATAAGGCTGGTGGGCATGAAGGATAAGTCTAGGGTGACCATATGGAAAAGAGGATAGACAGGGCTCCTGTATCTTTAACAGTTGTATAGAAAAGGGAATTTCAGCACAACAGTTAAAGCTGCAGGAGCCCTGCCTAGTGTGACCAGATACAAAAGAGGGCAGAGCTCCTGCAGCTTTAACTGTTGTGATGAAGAGGGGATTTCACCAGGTGCTGCATGCATAAAAATTACACCTGCTGAAATTCCCTTTTCTATTCAACTGTTAAAGATACGGGAGCCCTGTCCTCCTTTCCATATGGTCACCCTCGATAAGTTCTGCCTGCTTGTGGAATTCTGTTACAAATGATGTCCACCAGGCCCACATCATTACAAGCCTTCTTGTGGGCTCTAAAGAGTTATTTATTTACCATGGCCTATGACTGTGTCAGGGCTTTATTGAGTCAAGATTTTATTAAGTGAATTAGGATGTTGTGTATATGGTGTTATCTGGTTGTAATAGTTAATTTTGATGTTGTTATTGTTTTTTAAGAACAACAACAACTATGGATGTTAAAGAACTGTAGCTACAGGAAAAGGTCACAATTATTCTGCTAGTCACATTAGTCACTGGCATCACATCAATTTTTTTTTACAGAAAACCTTCAGAAACTGGGCCTACCAAAATACATCCACACCAACATCCAGAAAGCAGTCATAATTAAAACATGTCTAATAGTCAGGAAATTTCTGAATTAGTAAAAGGCAGCATGACTTGGTAAAGCCCATCATATCCGTCTAGATAATAATAATTATTTTGGTTTTCAATTTTGTATACTGCCTTGGGAAAGTTTTCCCCAAAAGGCAACTTATACATCATTTAAAGAAATAAATAAAGATGACCCCCTTTACCTCACCCTCCAATTGCAGCTGAGGCAGAGAGAGTCTTAGGCCATCTGAAGAGTCTGTGGCTGAGATGAAATTTAAAGCACACACATTCAGACATGACATTATGCTAGATTTACTGGGCCTCAGTTCTTCCAGTCTAAAATAAATAAATAAATTCAGGAGCAATTCACCAGCCACTCCAGCATGCTGTGCAGAGGGGAAGTGGGGCCGTTCCATCAGCCCTGTTGAAAGACTACTTCATTCTTTCCTCGTTCCTCTCCATCGCTTCTTCCTTGTGTGTCATGTCTTTTTAGCTTGTTAGCCTGCGAGCAGGAATTGTCCTGATTTACTGATTTCATGTAAGCCACTCTGGGAGCCTGTTTGGCTGAGGAACAGGATAAAAATACTTGAAGTAAATTAGGGTGACCAGATAAAATCCAGGTCAGGGCTCATGTAATTTTAAGAGTTGTAGAGAAAAGGGAATTTCAGCCAGTGTCATTTGTATGCAATTAGTTCCTGGTGAAATTCCCTCTTCATCACAACTGTTAATGTGATGAAGAGGGCCCTGCCTTCTTTTGTATATGGTCGCTCTAGTATAGTGCCTGCACCTTTAACTGTTGTGATGAAGAGGGAATATCACCAGGAACTAATTGCATACAAATGACACTGGCTGAAATTCCCTTTTCTCTACAACTGTTAAAGTTACATGAGCCCTGACCTGGATTTTATCTGGTCACCCTAAAGTAAATAAAGAATTCCCACCTCCTGCCTCCATTCCAAGCTTATCCCTGTGCCAGATGATGGAGGCTTTCACATACCTGTAGGTGCTGCATACCCGTGGGCCAGGGCACAACGTCAGGTAGGGCTGGTGCTGGGGCTTGGTGTAGGTCTCGTTGTAAACTAAGGGGATGCGCATCACGTTGCGGGCACAGACGTGGCTGTGGGAGGTAGAGGGAATGACATTTAGGGGGAGAGATGGTTCCTTTCAATACTTACAGCCTGCATGCCCCAGATGTGGCGCTTGGGATGGTCTAAGATAGGGTGACCATAGGAAAAGGAAGACAGGGTTCCTGTATCTTTAACAGTTGTAGAGAAAAAAGGAATTTCAGCAGGTGTCATTTGTATGCATGCAGCACCTGCTGAAATCCCTTCTTCATCACAACCATTAAAGCTCCAGGAGCCCTGCCCTCTTTTGTATCTGGTCAAGAGGGCAGAGCTCCTGCAGCTTTAACTGTTGTGAGGAAGAGGGCATTTCACCAGGGGCTGCATGCATACAAATGACCCTTGCAGAAATTCCCTTTTCTATAAAACTGTTAAAGACACAGGAGCCCTGTCCTCCTTTCCATATGGTCACACTAAGACAGGGCTAGTTAGATATCTGAATTCTGTTACTGAATCGATCCGTATTCTATTTATAGTCACATTACAATGACACGTCATGTACAAATAGGGTGGCTGCTTATGCATTGCCCCAAAAGAGGAAATGTAGCGCAATGTTTTGCTGCCTCACGCAACAGTCTTTTCCAGGCCCACAACCTGAGTTTCTTTAGCGTAGACTGAACCTGGCTCTTTCTGTGTGCAAACCATGATGAGCCAGTAAGAGTTTTGAATCTTAATATTTATCTCAGGATGCTGACTTCTTTGCCAGGCAAGCACTCCTGCTTATTCACAATTGGCAAAAGTGAATTAGAGTGGATGGTCTGCTTGAAGGACTGTCCTCTATTTTTAATGTGTCCTCTATTTGAAAGGCTAGTCCAGTTTGAAGATAAAAAAACCATCAGAAGGAAGAGCTGGGCCTTGACGCTGCCTATCAAGAGCCCCTGGGCAGAAGACTGACAAGACACACAACGTTGTTTAGCTTGGTAAAAAGTAAGCTAAGAGGAGAGAATTATGCATCCTGTGGAGAATGTGGATAACATTTTTCTTCCTCTCCCATAATACTAGAACCCCAATGATCATCCCATGAAGCTGATTGGTGGGATATTCAGGACAGATAAAAGAAAGGACTTCTTCACACAGTGCAGAGTTAAATTGTGGAACTCACTACCACAAGTAATGGCCACCCATTTGGATGGCTTTAAAAAGGGGTTGGATAAATTCCTGGAGGAGAAGGCTATCAGTAGCTACTAGTTACTACTACAATGTGCTACCTCCAATAGCAGAGGCAGTAGGCCTAATACAGCAATTGCTGGGGAACATGGGTGGGAGGGTTCCTGCTTGTGGGTTCCTGGCCGACAGCTGGTTGGCCAATGAGTGAACAGAGTGCTGGACTAGATGGACCCTGGGTCTGATCTAGCGTGGCTCTTCTTATGTTCTTATATAATCTGGTCACAATCTTCCATACTGTGGTGAGATGTACTCTATTTCTATTTAAATTATAAGCACAGTTTCTAAATTTGCATCTCTACATGCAAATTAATGCAAATCTGTGTCCTCTGTTTTTTGGCAATCCAGACGTGGCCACCCTAGGGCTGAACCCTCTCTCTCTCTCCTTACCTCTCAGGCGGCTTGCTCTGTCCAAATGTTTGCCTTAGAAGGGAGACAAGAAGGAGTCCCCCACAGAGCAAAGCTGTGGGAGCCACTCCAAGCCTCCCCATATCAGGGTGGGCAGGAGGGGGTTCAAAACCCAAGACCTGTGGCAGAGAAGAGGTAGTGTTAAGTGTAGTAGAAAGAGCCAAACGGAAGGAAGCCACATTCCCAGATCTCTCTCTCTCTCTCTCTGTCTCACACACACACACACACACACACTTTAGGAAAGTAGTACTCAAGGGCTCTCCTAGACTCCCACACCCTTATTCGTAAGACTTCCCATTTTCCTCTCAGATTCTCCAGAATGCTAACATGTTCTGCACAAATTTGCAATACTTTAGAATTTGCAATACAATGCTGACAGCCCTGGTGACAGCATTTAACTTCATAGCATTCCCCCCCTCCCCCCCACCGAAATCTACATTAGTTGACAGAGGAGAGAGGAACTATCTTCTCTCTCATTCACATTTTCCTCACACTACTCAATATAGAAAGGCTTGCCATGGTTTTACTGGTTCTCCTGCGCCTGTGCCTTGAACAGCTGCTTGGCGCAGAGAGAAATGTGGCAGCCAAAGCTTTTTCACCACTCACACGCACAAATGCGCACACCTGGCACACTACCTGGCTCTTTTGCTGCCTCTCTCAGCCTTGGGGCTTCTTGCTGACGGTATTGCTCGAAGTCCCAACCTGGTGGCTGCCGACTCCGGGCCGTCTGTTGCAGCTAAGCTGGGTGGGTGTGTGATTTGAACCGGCCAAGTCCCCACCTCTCTTGGACCACATCCACGCACCCCTGCAGCAGCAGTGTGGCGGCGGCAAAGCCCCCACCCACCTCTGGCTGATGCCCCCTGGCATTTCATCCCCTGGCATGAGTCACGGCCCCCCTGACCCCAAACCCGCCGACGAGGCGAGTGGCCCAGACAGGGCCTTATTGTCCCCTCCACCCTCTGCGGATTCCTCACCCCCCACAGAACAAGCCAGTTCATTGTCGACTCCCAGGATCCCTGGGATGGGACGGAGAAGCATTATGGGGGAGAGACACACCCCGCCCCCCAAAAACGGGGCTGGGATATTTGGGGGTGTGGGGAGGAGGAGTTGTGCATTGGAATTGTAGGGTGTTGCTGGCAGGAGGGAGCGTGTGGCTCAGGTCTTGCGAAGGGGGCACCGTCAGGGCTGTTACAATAGGACAAAGGCAGGAACTGGTTCCAGGCTGTGACGGAAAATATCGCCCACAGATGTCGGCCTTTAAAACAAACCAACTGGCTACAGCCACACACATTGTCTCCCACAGATGAAGGGGCCGGGTGTCTGGGTGGGCTCAGTAGCTGGGGCGATAAGTCTTCCCAGGCACTCCACCCTCTATTCTAGGCCTCTAGGCCTTCTCTTGCTAGGACAAGTCTGTCTTATCGCTGAACATAACCAGACAGACAGAAATTCAACAGGTAAATATTTATTTATTTATTTATTGCATTTGTATACCGCCCCATAGCCGAAGCTCTCTGGGCAGTTTACATAGGATTAAAACAATTAAAAACAATATACAAAAATTAAAATAGCCAAAACATACAACATACACACAATTCACACATACATTTAAAACCACTGCAACAACCCAAAAAGCTACAAAAAAACAAACCCAGGCTCCTCAGATATTGCCAAATGCCTGAGAGAAGAGGAAAGTCTTGACTTGGCGCCGAAAAGATAACAATGTTGGCACCAGGCGGGCCTCATCAGGGAGATCGTTCCACAATTGTGGGGCCACCACAGAGAAGGCCCTCTCCCTTGTTGTCGACCTCTGAGCTTCCCTCGGATTAGGCACTTGGAGGAGGGCTTTAGATGTTGAACGTAGTGTTCGGGTAGATTCATGTCGGGAAAGGCGTTCCATCAGGTATTATGGTCCCAAGCCGTGTAAAGCTTTATAGGTTAAAACCAGCACCTTGAATCAGGCTTGGAAACATACAGTCAGCCAATGCAAGTGGGCCAGATAAGGTCTTATATGCTCGAACCTTCTGGTCCCAGTTATCAATCTGGCCGCTGCATTTTGCACAAGCTGCAGCTTCCAAATGGTCTTCAAAGGCAGCCTCACATAGAGTGCATTGCAGTAATCTAACTTGGAGGTTATCCCAGGTTATCCCTGTCCAGATAGGGACGTAGCTGGGCCACCAACCGAAGTTGGTAGAAGGCACTCCGTGCCACTGAGGCCACCTGAGCCTCAAGTGACAGAGATGGTTCTAGGAGAACCCCCAAGCTAGGAACCCGCTCCTTCAAGGGGAGTGTAACCCCATCCAGAACAGGTTGAACACCCTCCATCCAGTCAGCGGAACTACCCACTAACAGCGTCTCAGTCTTGACTGGATTGAGTTTCAGTTTATTAGCCCTCATCCAGTCCATTGTTGCAGCCAGGCACTGGTTCAGCACATCCACAGCCTCCCCTGATGAAGATGAAAAGGAGAAATAGAGCTGCGTGTCATCAGCATACTGATGACAACGCAAACCAAAACTCCGGATGACTGCACTCAACGGTTTCATGTAGATGTTGAACAGCATGGGGGACAAGACTGACCCCTGCGGAACCCCATACTGGAGAATCCATGGGGCCAAGCAATGTCCCCCAAGCACCACCTTCTGGAGCTGACTCCCCAAGTAGGAGCGGAACCACTGCAATGCAGTGCCTCCCACTCCCAACTCAGCCAGTCATCCCAGAAGGATACCATGGTCGATGGTATCGAAAGCCACTGAGAGATCAAGGAGAATCAACAGAGTCACACTTCCCCTGTCTTTCTCCCTTTGCTGTCAGCGAGGTGCTGTGACAGGGAATAGGTTTTCCTATTCACTCATTCCACACTATGACCCTGTTTGGATGACAAGCTAAGGCACGGTGGTTAAACGTTTTGAGCTAAACAACATGGCTTAATGTGACATGTGAACCATTCTTAACCAATGTCTACATAAGCACAGTTTAAACATGCTCACTAACCATTTGCTGCAAAAGGGTTAGCGGCCTCACCATGTGTTAGCATGTTGTCTGAACAGGACCTACTTGCAATTTGAGAAATCCCTATCATCTGCTGGTTTGTGCCAATTTGGTATATTTTATTTAGTATTACATTTGTATTCCATCTTTTTTCCTCTTGCAAGGAACACAAGGCAGCTTACACGGTCCTCTTCCTTTCCATTTTTATTCTCACAACAACCCTGTGAGGTAGGTTAGACTGAGAGTCAGCAATTGGCCCAAAGTTACCCAGTGAACTTCATGGCCAAACCCGGATCTCCCGAGTCCCAAGGTAACACTCCAACCACTACACCACCCTGGCTCACCATAACATGCTGCATCTAATTTTTTGCCCGCTTCACTGGTATATAGGGTGAGTTTTTAACAAAACAGGGCTGAAGAAAGCAGTTTCCAGGGTTAAGGTCCAGTTTGGTCTCGCTCCCATTGGGTCCTGTATCAGAGTCTTTTGTCTGTTCCTGAGGAGAGAAAAGGGTGCTGCCAAACCCATCAGGAGGGGTGGGGGGAATCAGCCTGGCCGGGTTTTGACCTCTGGGCCACTTGCCAGAATGTTTTGTGTAAAAGCCAGGATTAAACTGTGAGGCCCACACATTCACGTTAAAGCTCTAGACTCTTGAGCTCAAGCACTGAGCGCGCTGTTTCACACGCTGTCGCATGTGATTCTACAGGACGCATATGTGAAGTTTGTCCATGGTCATTCCCCCTCCCACACACACAGGTGGTGGAAACAGAACAACATGGCAACATGCTTTTGGGACTGCCCTCACACGTGCTGTCCCTGAGTGCCTGTTCCGCCTGAGCTGTCCCACACTCCATCCCCATGCCTCACCCAATACCAGAATATTAAAAATCAAAATAATGTTCATAGCAATATGCCTCTTAATACCAGTATCAGAAGAAATATGCCTCTGTATACCAGTTGCTGGGGAACACAGAGTGAGGGGGTGCAATGCACTCATGTCCTCCTTGTGGATTTCCCAGAGGACATTGGTTGGTGACTGTGGGAACAGAATGCTGGACCTTTGGTCTGATCCAGCACGGCTCCTCTTCTGTTCGTAACCCTCTGGGGAAGTGAGAAAGGCTGTGAGAAAGGACTTGTATGGATTAATTTGTGAGGATCCTTAAGCCGGCTCTGTGATTTCTCCCTTGCTTTGGGGAGCGACCACAGAGCAAACGTTTTTAAAGCGGAAGGTTCCGGGTTCAACCTTGGCGTCGGCTGTTGCAATTTAGAGCGGCCCCTAAGGCACTGTGGAAAAAAAAGGACACGCATCACCAAAAGAAGAGGACACCGATTGGCATATGTTTATTTATATGTATAGATACAAATTTAGAAATAATTACTTTGATTTAAATAGAACTACAGTACATCTGACCATAGTGAGGAAGACTGTGACCAGGCAACCTATGTGCCTGCTTGTTCAGTCAGCTGTTGTTTGGGTGCTAACCATGGGCAACTTCAAGGCCCTGTGCTTTCTCCTTTCTTGTGTATTTTTAGCTTTAACCCGGAATTGGACTGGACAGCCCTTCAAACAGGGGATGCATTCAAATAGAGGATGGTCCTCTGTAAATTAGGACACATGGCCAGATGATGCTGGCAAAGACCCTGGAGAGCCACAGCTAATCAGCAGGGCCGGCCCTGCCATTAGGCAGGGTGAGGTAGATGGTGCAGGCTTCTGCCTTATCTGACATGGAAGGGCAGCAAATTGTTCGTTGCTTAATTTATTATGATTGTATTTTAATCCCCAGGTAGAGGTGTTTATGGGATTTTCTGCCTCGGGTGCCAGAATAACTTGTCCAGTCTCAATTACTGTGCAGCTTGATTTGAGTGAGAGGGCACCATTTGCTGCTCTGCTTCAGACATCGAACTGTCCTGGGCCGGCCCTGCCAGCCTGAGAAGATACTACAGAGCTAGATCAGGCAAACAGTGTGGCCTAGTAAAAGGCAGCATCCTAGATTTCCTCAGTTGCTGATCCAACCCTGGATCTACCCATGCCTGCTTAATCGTGACCCCTTTTTCCTCAGACTGTTTTGAAAGTAATGCTATTGACATCTTTCTTTTTTTCTTTTTTTAGTCTGACGGTTCTTGGTAGAGGCAAGTTACAAAATGGTGGTTAAGGAGATAATTTTAAAACAGAGCCTATCCTCCTTCTTTTTAGCCGATGTTAATTTTACATTCAAATTTCAACACTGAAATAAAATTAAGCATTGCATGTCGCAGAAAGGTAGCCGTGTGAAGAACTAGGCCCCCCACAAACCCGGCTTTCCCAGCATGCCTTGTAGCTTTCGCAGGGTGCGGAAGCGGTTTCAGAAAGCAAAGGTTGAGCAAGTAAAGGGAAGAGAAAGCTGCTTGCAGCTGTCCCCTTCTTGAGCTGCCTTTGCTGGGCCAGGGGGGTGGGGAGATAAAAGGAAGGTTGACGTGAGAAAGGATTTTTGAGAGCCAAGCAGAAAGCCAGCAGCAGCACTAAGCAAGAGCAGGAAGCGGTGGTTTCCCGTGTAGAAATAGGGGCGTAGCCAGAACGGCAGACGAAGAAACCCAAGGAGGAAGAAACAGTCCAAGTGGGTTGGGACGCAAGGACCCGAACCAGTGGCAAAGCAAGAGGCAGAAAGATGGGGATTTGGCACTCTCAGCGACTGTGGGAGTAAACACGAGGCGAACCAAAAAGGTGAGCACGGAACAACAAATAACAGGAGTGTGAAAGCTGTGTCGAGATGCCCCACAACGAAAGTTGCTTCATGAGTTATGGGTTTCCTACATGCAAGTCACTTCCGTGTAGGAAATGGCATCTCTACAGCTAAGAGCTCCTCAGAGGGTAGGTTGCCTGAGGCCTTAGAGCAAGGGGTGGGCAACTTGTGGCCCTCCAGGTATTTTGACCAACTCCCATCATCCTTCACCATTGGCTATGCTGGCTAGGGCTGATGGGAGCTGTAGACCAAACGTCTGGACCGCTGCGTCGCCCACGCCTGCCTTAGAAAGTTGGTGCCAGTTAGAGTGGGCGATACCGGGTTGGATGAACCAGTGGGCTGCCTTGATATTAGGTAGCTTCAGGCATCAGTTCTGATGTGTGACATTATGAGGCGCGCTTGTTTGTCTGTGGACATGAAGGGCCAAATGATACGTGATGTCATTCCTGTCATTTGGTCTTGCATAGTTGTTTTTATTAATTAAATAGTGGTGGGAAGAGTTGGACCGGGACCCTTTGCTCTCCCCCATAGCAATTCCAATTGGATCCCCCCCCCCGCTCCCCACCATCCGCAATGGGAGGAAACGTCATGTTGGTGCTTGTGGGAGCTTTCTTCCCATTGTGAATAGCAAGCCCAGCGTGTGTATGTGAATCGGATCAGGACCACGCTGGCGGCAAAAGAATAAAGAATAAAGCCCCCCATACGTCCAATCTGATTCGGGTTGGGGACCATGCTGGCTTTTTCTAAAAAAAACCCCTCTCCTATGGAATGCAAGGTCAAACAATGTCAACAACATCTTATCTGTGTGCGCAATTGTCACGTCACAACCTACAAGAGAATTCTGTGTTGTTTCCTGCGCAGAGTGTGCTATCTGGTTGCCTTTAACAGCTGCATGCCAGGCAGCAATTCAAAAGGTGCAGTTATTTTCCTCCAGTGCATCTCCATGCCAGGAAAAGGTTTGCATTACAGAAGTTCTGATGGTTGTGCAGTTCTTAAATGCACAGGAGCATTTAAGATTCAACACTGGTGAAAGAGGAGAATTAGGATTGCTGACTTCCGAGTCCAAAAATTCTGGCAGGTTGTGTTGAATGTCAGGTGCGAAGTATCGCCATCCATTCTCAAGGATCCATTTTTGTTGTTGTTTAAGGGTAAAGGATTTCTGAGCATGTGCAGGGTACTGTCCTCTGAAGGGTGTTGAGGCAAACACTGAATAAGTACAAATGTTTCTGGACGGGATGATCAAATTGTGGCTGATTGGGAAATCCTAAGGAGGTCCCAAGGGTCACTTGTAATATATCTTACTATATACAGCTAGGGAACACATTCTCTGAGCGTGTATCCTTATGTGAACAAAATGACGTAATCCATACACGGAGGTAATACAAGGGTTGGGAGGAAACCCAAATGATACAGGAGGACACCCCAAAATTGCCCAATAAGGACTGAGCATGCTCAGTGGGCACAAAAAAGGGGGAAAGGACATATGGAGGAGACATCGAATGGAATATATTGGGGAAAAATAGGCTGACCATATGAAAAGGAGGACAGGGCTCATGTAACTTTAACAGTTGTAGAGAAAAGGGAATTTCAGCCAGTGTCATTTGTATGCAATTAGTTCCTGGTGAAATTCCCTCTTCCTTACAACAGTTAAAGCTGCAGGGGCCCTGCCTTCTTTTGTATATGATCACTCTAATATAGTGCCTGCAACTTTAATTATTGTAATGAAGAGGATATTTCACCAGGTATAAATTGCATACAAATGAGACTGGCTGAAATTCCCTTTTCTCTGCAACTGTTAAAGTTACAGGAGCCCTGTCCTCCTTTTCATATGGTCAGCCTAGGAAAAAGCAACCCTCAACAAGAGCGCTTGTATTGTATACCCCTCACCTACACCCAGTCACTTCTGCCAATGAGGGGAAGGGCAAAAGAAGCGCTGATGGTATGCAGTTGAGAGAAAACTTCACTTTGTACATGTTCAGAAACCATCTTTTCTTTGGTGTTGTGCTCCCCATGTTCCATAGCTATGTCCTGACATTAAAAACGACAAACTGTAGGCAGGGAAGAGGCTGAGCTTGTCTTGTGGTTTCTGACACAAACTATGCCCTGTGGCTCAACCTGGAATTCAGAGAGGAAGCTGCAAACAAGCCACTCGCCTTAACAGGTTTTTACCTGACACCAGTAGGAAGGAGGGGAGGCGGAGCAAGAAATTGGATAGCCCTGTCACACAAGGCTAGTCCTGCTGAAATTCCCTCTGCTGTGTACCTTTTAAAGGTGCAGGAGCCCTGATCTTTTTTTTTTACCTAGCTACCCTAGCTTAGGGTAACCATATGAAAAGGAGGACAGGGCTCCTGTATCTTTAACAGTTGTAGAGAAAAGGGAATTTCAGTAGGTGTCATTCGTATGCATGCAGCACCTGGTGAAATTCCCTCTTCATTGCAACAGTTAAAGCTGCAGGAGCCCTGCCTAGCATGACCAGATTCAAAAGAGGGCAGGGCTCCTGCAGCTTTGATGGTTGTGATGAAGAGGGAATTTCACCAGGTGCTGCATGCATACAAATGACCCCTGCTGAAATTCCCCTTTCAATACAACTGTTAAACTAGGCTGACCATATGAAAAGGAGGACAGGGCTCATGTACCTTTAACAGTTGTAGAGAACAGGGAATTTCAGCCAGTGTCATTTGTATGCAATTAGTTCCTGGTGAAATTCCCTCTTCATCACAACAGTTAAAGTTGCAGGAACTATACTAGAGTGACCATATACAAAAGAAGGCAGGGCCCTTGCAACTTTAACTGTTGTGATGAAGAGGGAATTTCACCAGGAACTAATTGCATACAAATGATGCTGGCTGAAATTTCCTTTTCTCTACAACTGTTAAAGGTACATGAGCCCTGTCCTCCTTTTCATATGGTCAGCCTAGTAAACATACAGGAGCCCTGTCCTATTTTTCATATGGTCACCCTAAGTGGTGCACCAGTATAGAATTAAGGGAAAGGGAGTGAAATTGCCACCTGCTTTGCCCAATCAGGGCTCCTGTGCCATTTAACAGCTGCCCTTCATATAGAAATTCAAAAGTGAAGCTATTTCCCACACACACACACCACTTCCAAGTGTATCCCTATGCCAGAAAAAGTTCTGCCAATTGTGTAGCTCTTAAATGCACAGGAGCACAGCAAGATTTTTTTTGGCAACACTGACAAAAACACAGACACCGTTATTAAGCTGAGGGTGACCATATCAAAAGGAGGACAGGGCTCCTGTATCTTGTATAAAAAAGTGAATGTCAGCAGGTGTCATTTCTATGCATGCAGTACCTGGTAAAATTCCCTCTTCATTACAACAGTTAAAGCTGCAGGAGCTCTGCCTAGCATGACCAGATACAAAAGAGGGCAAGGCTCCTGGAGCTTTAACTGTTGTAAATAGATGGTGTTAAATTACCACCTTACCTGTTAACTGTTCTAAATAGATGGTGTTAAATTACCAGCTTACTGGAGGAAAGTGCCTATCAGTTTTCCAATGATGTTTTTTTAAACTAAGGTGACTATATGAAAAGGAGGCAGGGCTGCTGGAGCTTTAACAATTGTATAGAAAAGGGAGTTTCAGCAGGTGTCATTTGTATGAATGCAGCACCTTGGTAAAATTCTCTCTTCATCAGAACATTAAAGCCTTGCCCTCTTTTGTCACTCTAGTAGAGCTCCTGCAACTTTAACTGTTGTTATGAAGAGGGAATTTCACCAGGAACTAATTGCATACAAATGACACTGGCTGAAATTCCCTTTTCTCTACAACTGTTAAAGTTACATGAGCCCTGACCTGGATTTTATCTGGTCACCCTACCCTAGAACCTCTTAGTCCTCAACCCCAACTGAAACATTGCAGAAATGGCTCTGCTCCTATACCTTTAACAACAGCTGGATATACACAAAAATGAGTCAGGTGCAACATTTTTTTTACTACTAATCTCCCTGCCAGGAAAAAAATTCCCATGCCCATGGACCAGCATGGCACAACTCCCCCCCCCCCCACTTGCCAGTTTCTGCAGAACTCCAGCTACTCTAAAAGGCACAGGTGCAGAGCGAGCAAGAAGAAAAAGCAGCAACCCTGACTGAAATGAACCCTAAATTTGCATGTCCTTATTTGTTCACTTTCATCTCAGATTGCTAGTTTTTGCTTACCAGCATCTGCTCCTGTGCTTTTAACAGTAATGTGAACTGCCAAGTGTAACAGGCGCTGATACTTATCGCCAAATCTCAAAAACACTTGGCAGCTACCTCTTTTCTGCACAACAAGAAACATTAAAGGCACAGGAGCAGGCAAAGCCAGTTTTTTTTTCCTGGTAAGTTGGCAACCATACTTCCATTCCCCTGCATCCTTACCCCTTCCTTTCCCTTTATTTCCCGGGGTGGGCAACCTGTGGCCCTCAAGATGTTGTTGGACTGCAACTCCCATCATCCCTCACTATGCTGGCCAGGTTCTGTTGGGAATTGCAGTCTAACATCTGGAGGGCCACATAATAATAATAATAATAATAATAATAACGATTTATTTCTTACCCGCCTCTCCATCTAGATCGAGGCGGGGAACAACAGCATGATAAAATACATAAAACTAATTAAAACATGACAAATATTATTAAAACTGCATTAAAACATCCTAAAACATCATTAAAACATCCTAAAACATCCTAAAAACATTCTAAAAATTACACTGGATATGCCTGCCGGAAGAGAACAGTCTTTATAGCTTTCTTAAATTCTAAAAGACTGTTAAGTTGACGAGTCTCCTCCGGCAGGTCATTCCACAGTCTGGGAGCGGCAGAAGAGAAGGTCCTCTGGGTAACAGTTGTCAGCCTAGTCTTGGCCGACCGCAGTAAGTTCTTCCCAGAGGACCTGAGCGTGCGGGGCGGATTGTACGGGAGAAGGCGATCCCGCAGGTAACCTGGACCCAAACCATGTAGGGCTTTAAAGGTAATGACCAACACTTTATACTTCGCCCGGAAACTAATTGGCAGCCAGTGGAGCGATTTTAAAGCTGGCGTAATATGGTCACTCCTAGATGTACCGGTGACCAACCTGGCTGCCATATTTTGAACTAGTTGAAGTTTCCGGACTAGGCACAAAGGTAGCCCTATGTACAGCGCATTGCAGAAGTCAAGCCTCGAAGTTACCAGCGCGTGCACCACCATCTTTAGGTCTTCCAACTCTAGGAAGGGGCGCAGCTGGCGTATCAGCCGAAGCTGATAGTAGGCACTCCTGGCCGTCGCATCTATCTGGGCTGTCATTTGGAGCGACGGATCCAGGAGCACCCCCAAGCTGCGAACACAGTCTTTCAGGGGGAGTGTAACCCCATCCAGAACCGGTTGACACACCTCCAAACCCAGGTTGCGGCCTTTGACAGCAAGCACCTCCGTCTTGTCTGGATTCAGCTTCAGTTTGTTTTTCCTCATCCAGCCCATTACCGCCTCCAAGCATTCATTCAGAGGAGACACACTATCCTTAGCTGACGATGTTGTTGAAGGCATAGAGAAATATATTTGGGTGTCATCAGCATACTGATAGCACCCCGCCCCATGCCTCCGGATGATCTCTCCCAACGGTTTCATATAAATGTTAAACAGCATTGGGGAAAGGATGGCACCTTGCGGTACGCCACACAGCAGCTCCTTCTTTGCAGAGCAGCTATCCCCAAGCATCACCATCTGGAACCTGCCCGAGAGGTAGGACCGGAACCACTGAAGCACAGTGCCCCCGATTCCCAATCCCCTCAGGCGTTCCAGAAGGATACCATGGTCGATGGTATCGAATGCCGCTGAGAGGTCCAAAAGTACCAACAGGGACACACTCCCCCTGTCAATACCCAGGCGTAGATCATCCGCTAAGGCGACCATAGCAGTCTCAACTCCGTATCCCGCCCTGAAGCCAGTTTGAAATGGGTCTAGAAAATCAGTGTCATCCAAGACTACCTGGAGTTGAAAGGCAACCGCCCTCTCGATCACCTTGCCCAAGAATGGAAGGTTTGATACCGGTCTGTAGTTATTAAAGTCCAGGGGATCCAGGGAGGGCTTCTTTAGAAGCGGCCGTACCACCGCTTCTTTTAAACATGATGGAAAACTCCCCTCCCTGAGAGATGCATTAATAATATATTGTAATTGCGATCTAACCGCATCTCCTCCCTGGACGACCAGCCATGAAGGACAGGGATCGAGAGGGCAAGTCGTCCCCCTCACTCGTCCAAGCAGCTTGTCCACGTCCTCGGTACTCACCAACTGAAACCGATCCAGTATACATGTTCCCCATCCTTGCTTTATTTTCTCCCTAGCTGCCCAGATTTAGGGTGTATGTGTTTAAATCATTATTGTTATGTTTGCATATGTTTAAATGCATACACACCATTGACCAGGTTTAAACCCTGAGTTGTTGTGAACAAGGGAGTGTGCTGGCACATGCTTCCTGATCGCTCCTGCTGCAAGTGGGAGCAGCTAAACAACTCTGGGACGCTCCGTCCTTGGCTTGTTGGCTGTGACGTGTAAACCAGGAACTCTGGCTTTTCTCTCCCCTGACAAGTCAGATTTGGAGCCTGAGTTAAATGTCACAGGAACCAACCGAAGGATGGAGCGTCGCTCCCACTTGCAGCAGGAGCGATCGGGCAGCCTGTGTTGCTGTGACTTGTGAACCGGGCCGGTATATGTATGTTGATGGCAGCATATGATTAATTCATTTGACTCAAGAGTGGTGATTTATCTGGAGCATATGCTCTTGATTCTTCCCCACCTCCTCCTCCTCCTCCTCCTTGGAAAGCAGGAACTGCTCCATTCTGAGATAAGATGCTGAGTTGCACTGAGTCTGTTTGTTTTATTTCTTCTTTTGCACAGTGGGAAGAACTGAATTCTGTGTATATTCTCCCTCAAGAGGATCCAGTGAGCAGGTCAGGAGCAAGCAAAGAAAATGGAGCAGGAAATGGATTTGATGGAAGAAAGAGAGATGCTAGTGGGTGGTGATCCTGAAGCAAGAACTGCAGAAGAACAAGTAAGGAGCATACCTGCTAAAGGTTGAAAGAAGAGGCATACGGGTAAAAAAAAAAAGATATTATAGGGGGACCATATGGAAAGGAGGACAGGGCTCCTGTATCTTTGGCTGCCTCTACAAGAGGCATTTAAAGCTCTTTCAAGGTGCATTAAAAAAATTACCTCTACAAGAACGGAGCGCAAATCGGGAGTAGAGGCGCGCTATCCCTCCGATTATGCGCATTATCGAATGCGTGTTAAACAGCGAGTTTTATTTTGCTCCGGCCATTAAAGCGCATTTTGACTATGTGAACAAGCGCTTATGCGCATTAACTACTTGTAAAGCGGATTTTGGTCATCCGTTAATGCGCTTCGCCGCCTCTCGCTGCCTCTCGTGCAGAGGTATTAGGCGTAAATGCGCGTTAGCAATTATGCGCATAATCGCCTAACCAGGCGCAAAAGCGAATCCTTGTAGAGGGGACCTTTAACAGTTGTAGAGAAAAGGGAATTTTGGCAGGTGTCATTTGTATGCATGCAGCACCTGGTGAAATGCCCTCTTCATCACAACAGTTAAGGCTGAAGGAGCCCTGCCCTCTTTTGTATCTGGTCACTCTAGCCTAGCTCCTGCAGCTTTAACCGTTGTGAAGAAGAGGGAATTTCACCAGGTGCTGCATGCATACAAATGACACCTGCTGAAATTCCCTTTTCTCTACAACTGTTAAAGATACAGGAGCCCCGTCCTCCTTTTCATATGGTCACCCTATCTAGGAGCCAAGGAATATTGAGGGTCAGTTGGGAAAAAGCAGTGTAAACAAGCTTTCCTCAACCTAGTCCCCTCTAGTTGTTTTGGACTACAGCTCCCAGGATTCCTGTCCATTGGCCAATCTGGCTGAGGGTGATGCATGTTGAAGTCCAAAACTTCTGTAAGGCATCAGGTTGAGGAAGGCTGGTATAAATGATGAGCTGAATGTAGCAGGGGCCAAACTCAGCTGGTATTTCTGCTGATTTCTGTAGATCAAACGGCTGTTAAAGTCACAAGAGCAGACCAGAGCAGTTTTTTTTTCTGTTCAGTTGGTATCATGACCAGGTTCTGACGTGGCAGCCATAGCTGCTCTTTGCACAGGAGCCCTGCCAGAAAAAAATGGTGGTGACTCAAAAATATACCTTCTTCCCATACATTCCCTATTACATCCTGCAGATAACTTAAAGATACTGAGCTCCCCCACCCCCAAATAACTATCCTATTCCAACCTTGCTTTTTTTCTCCCCCACCTCAGATCCAGGACTCCTCTCAAGATGACCACAGCATTCTACCAAGCCAGGGTGCTCTGTTGCGTCCAAGGCAGAGAAATCGGCAGCATGAGCCCGCACGGCCCTGGAAGTCTCTGCCAGCCACCCCTACAGGGGAGCTTGAAAAAGACACAGCAGGTAAGATGGCTCTGTCTGTCTGTTCCCTCTCCCTTCCTAAATCCCTTTAAAAAAAAACAAACCAGACCTGTGTCTGTTCCTTTAAAAATAGCTTGATTTACAGCAGTCTTCCTCAAACTAGCTTTTCAGATGTTTTGGACTACAACTCCCATAATCCTTGATCATTTGCCATGCTGGATGGAGCTGATAGGATTTGAAGTCCCTAAAATGGATATTGTAGAGTTGGAAAAGAGACAGAAAAGAGCAACTCAAATGATTAATGGGCTGGAGAACTCCCCTATGTAGGGTTACCATATGAAAAAGAGGACAGGGTTCCTGAATCTTTAACAGCTGCACAGAAAAGAGAATTTCTGCAGATGTCATTTGTATGCATGCAGCACCTGGTGAAATTCCCTCTTCATCACAACAGTTAAAGCTGCAGGAGCCTTGCCCTCTTTTGTATCTGGTCACTCTAGCTTACCTCCTGCAGCTTTAACTGTCGTGAAGAAAAGGGAATTTCACCAGGTGCTGTATGCATACAAATGTCACCTGCAGAAATTCCCTTTTCTGTGCGACTGTTAAAGATACAGGAGCCCTGTCCTCCTTTCCATATAGTCACCCTACCTATGAGGAAAGCTTACAACGGCTGTTTATGATAGAGGTGTACAAAATTCTGTGTGGTACGGAGATAGTGGATAGGGACACGTTTTCCTCCCAATCCCGTAATACTAGAACTCATTGAAGATCCAGGATGAAATCCCCACTTAAGCACAAAGCTCAATGAGTCACCTTGGACCAGTTCCTATCTTTCAAGCTAACCTACCTTGCAGGTTCGTTGTGAGGATAAAATGAGAGGGGTGATAAAATGGGGGGGGGGGGGGGGAAGAAGAACCTTGTACACTGCCCTGAACTTGTTGGAGGAAAGGCAGGATATAAAATAAAATACATTTTCTTTGGTCAGATTTTGCCCTTAGACTGTTTTTGAATTTGTGCATGATGGAAGATTGAAACCAAATGTTTGACAAAGTAAGCCGCAGCTATTTTCTCAGTGCCTAATTATAGCATAAGCTATTTTTTTAAATGTAACCTTTAAGTAACCCTTATTCATTGTGTAATATTAAACTTCCGGACGATCTTGTGAAACGAGAACGATACCATTCATTTGGTTCAAGGGGGCTGTAATTAATTTTCTGCTAGATGGGACTGTCATATGAGCCATTCAATCTCAGTCTGCAAATCTATTCTTTTTTTGCATGAAGTGATGTTGATTATGATTTTAAAGAAAGGGGCCATTTAAAAGTAGGTAAAGGCTTCTGAATTATTATTTTTTTAATGTATTTTTTCTGATCCTAAACAAATCAAAGAGGCAAAAGACTGTTGGGCTTGGCAACAGTCTACCGGGCCCTGCTCTGATGTTGGTGGGTTGCCGCCGCGCTCACCCGCACTTTCTCTGCTGCGGGGTGGCAGCGGCTAATCCTGACTCAGAAGGCGGTTGTGGGCTTACCAGCAGCCATTTGGCTCGCCAGGCCTAGCCCCTGCTCTTTGCTTGGGCTGACGATGACCAATCAGGGGCCACCACCTGCCCAGGAACGCCTGTGCTGCGACATCGTATTTGCCTCACTGCGAAAGCCCTGAGATGGCTGCAAGGTGGCTGCTGCATCGTCTAACTGACACAGTGCCACCATGCATCCACCGCGGGGCTTTCAGAGCATCTAGGTAGCCCCCAGATGTCTCGGATAGCGATAAAGCCACAATGATGATGAAGTCACAATGAATCAGCCTTTCCCTGCCTGGTGTCCTCCAGATGTGTTGGCCTGTAATTCCTATAATTCCCAGCCAGTATTGCAGTCCAACACAGGGCATCAGATTGGGAAAGGCTTCTGCAGATGCTAGTGATATTTGCCCAGCTCAGGAAATGAGTTTCTTGGGCTCAGTAATGTTCACCTCAAAGGACAGACAAGCATTAGAAGTTCCCTAATTCTCCTACAAAGCTTTCCAGATTTACCTCCCTGCATTCAAAAAGCTGACCACTCCCTGGGGAATCCTCATACCCCCAAGGATCCCATGGAGAAGGGGTTGTCTTTTGGCCTCCGTCCCCAGGTTTCCAAGGAGCTATATATTTGAAGTCCCCCCCTTGCAAAGAAATGGAGACATTTCCAGATTGCTTTGCCTAGGAGGCTGCTTGGAAGAGCTGCTCTGTGGGAAACAACTCAGATTCATACACACCCTGCAACTGGGGTGGGGAACTTCAGGCTCTCCTGTGGTCCCCAGAAGGCCATACCAACTTTTCCTGGCCGTACCCCTTTCCCTGGATCATTTGGTAGTTTTTCAACTTTTGGATGTTTTTTTTATCCATTCTAAAATGATGAAATGCCTCTCCTAAGGCCTAGGTAGAATAATAGTAGATTTGGAAGGGGCCTGTAAGGCCATGGAGTCCAACCCCCTGCTCAATGCAGGAATCCACCTTAAAGCATGACTGACAGATGGTTGTCCAGCTGCCTCTTGAATGCCTCTAATGTGGGAGAGCCCACCACCTCCCTAGGTCATTGGTTCCATTGTCGTACTGCTCTAACAGTCAGGAAGTTTTTCCTGATTTCCAGCTGGAATCTGGCTTCCTGTCATTTGAGCATTCTGGGATGATCGAGAAGAGATCCTGGCCCTCCTCTGTGTGACAACCTTTCAAGTATTTGAAGAGTGCTATCATGTCTCCCCTCAATCTTCTATTTTCCAGGCTGAACAGGTCCAGTCCTTTCAGCCTCTCCTCATAGGGCTTTGTTTCCAATCTCCTGATCGTCCTCGTATTGGCTGTAAGAGCTTTAAACCAAAATATGTTGGCAGTTTGGGGCATTTTGACCCTGCCCTCTTTGCCTGTATCTCTGCCCACCACTGGATTTAATTAGGCTCTTGGGCTGAATGACGTTCCCCATGTCTGCCCTGTGGGTTGCCCTGAGACTGCAGAGCTACACGCTCTGGCCCCTGCCATCTGCCAGGAGAGCCAGGGACCCTGGGAGGCTGCAGCCCCAGCCTCCGAGTAAAAGCATCACAGTAAAATCGCCTGGCACCACTCATCAGCCAGAGAAACAGCAGTTTTAAGGCACTTGCTTCCTCTGTGCCAGGAAGAACACTTATAAACATTATAATGAGACCTTTTCAAGTAAGAACTAGTACCTAAGTTTGCTTTTTTCCTCCTCCCTCCCAATGCCCCTTTCCTTTTGTGTCATGTATTTTAGATTGGCAGCCTGATGGCAGGGGTAGAAAAAAATGATGTTTTTAGTACAATAAAAGACCAGTCAACTTCATGGGGATTATGAAGCAGATGATATTCTTTACATTCTAACAAATTACCTTGAGGAACGATCTAAGGGTTCGAAATGCATTGGAGTTATTTTATTGTATTAAAAACATCATTTTTCCCCTACCTTTTTGCCTTTGGCTTTTTGGGGGAGGTATTTCTTGTGGGGTTTTCCCTTTTTTGGCTTTAGCTTGATGGCAAGGACTGTCTTGTTACGTATCTTCATAAGTTGCTGTGGGAGCCTCTTTTAGGCTGAAAATGGGGTAAAAATGATTAAAATAAATATATAAACAATAAAATTAACTAAATTTAGCTGTATTGGGGAACTGGCTAAAAGCTGAGGAATGGCAACTCTTATCAACCCAAGCTAACAATTTTTAAAAGTCATTCCCAAAATATTTAAAAGACAAAATAGAAGCAGTCATTTACCTGGGACCGTTACCAAAAAACAAGGACAATTGGGCCATAGCCACTCATGAATGCATTTTATTTATTATTTTATTTATACCCACTTTTCCCACAAAAATAGCACTCAGTGCAGATTAAAAACAACATCTTAATTAAAACATAACCACTGAAGTCAGATTTCCCTCTTAGATCCTGGCGGTAAGAAGACTCTGCCCTCCCGTTTAAACTTGGACTATATACCCAATTGCATTTTTGCCCCCTGCAGGACCATCCTGAAATTGCACCTACAATCCTGTTTAACCATCTATATTGAGGATGGGAAAAAGGGAGATCTCCAAATGTTTGGACCAAGGCTGCCTCTACACGAGACGTTTAAAGCTCTTTGAAGTCTCATTAAAAATTTTACCTCTAAAAGAGCGGAGCGTAAATCGGGAGTTGAGGCGCTTTATCTCTCCGATTATGCGCATTATCGAATGCGCGTTAAATAGCGAGTTTTATTTTCCTCCGGCTGTTAAAGCGCATTTTGCCTATGTGAACAAGCGATTCTCTGCATTAACTACTTGTAAAGCGCATTTCAAACAACCGGTAAGGCCACCAGTTGTGCGCTCAATTACCTCTTGCTACAAGCATTTATGCGCATAATCGGCTAACCAGGCGTAAAACAGAATCCATCTAGAGGGGGTCCAACTCCCTGAATTCCTGATGGGTGAGCATGCTGGCAGGGGCTTCTGGGAGTTGAAGTCCAAAACCTCTGGAGTTCTCCCATCTGTCCATCTCTGATTTATATTATCTCCTTGGGACTTCTACAGGCAAACAGCTTTGCGCTGTAACAGTAAGGAGTAAAAAAAATGCTTTAAACAAATTCAAGCTTTGTTTGGGTGGGCGAAGGTTCGGCGATCAGTGCCTAGGATTCTCTGCTGTTCTTCTGTCCTTGGGTTGCTGTCTGTGGCTCTTCTGTGATACAAAGTGTTCTGTTTTCTGTCTCCAATTTCTTCTTCCAGTCTGCTTCTCCTCCCTGACGTCTCTCCAGGCAGAGGAGTTTTTTGATATGGTGGCCAAGGTCCAAGCCCGGAGGCTTAATGATCAACGTGCTGATTTTGCAGAACCTGAAGATGCGAGTGAGGAGAACCCGGGGGTCTCAGAAGAGCAGCTCTATGACACTATCCTAGCCCATCAGGTGAGCGGCATGGTCCCCCCGGAACATCCAAGGGGATGCAAAGGCTGATCTGGCCTTTTCATCATCATTGCCATTATTAGCATATCCTCTATTTCCAATGTTCAGGCTAAGAGTGCCAATCCTTATGTATCCAAAACAGCACCACCTGCGCAAATGAGGGAAATAGCAGCAGGCTTGTGGGAACCCCAAGATTTGCAAAGATGTACAAAAAAGTAATTAATGGGGGGAAATCCCTAAGGATTCCTGAAACAGCCCAATGAAGTCTGTGTGTGCACTGACCACAGAGAGCTTTACTACAAAAGGCTTTTATTGTGTGCTTGTGATTGCTCATTCAGGGTAGTTTGCGGGTCTTTACACAATGCCTTCATCCTCCAGGACCTCTCCTGTGCTTTGCAACCATTATCACTTCTTATTTATTTTGATCAAGGGAAGAGTAGTATTTTTCTGAATGGCATTATATTTATAGCATGTAATTGTGCAATTCCACTGTACTACAGTGCCATCTGGTAGCAGTATAATGAAACCTAAAGAAAGGCAGAGAAAGAACACACACACCCCAGGAAAAAAGCACATGTAAAGGAGACGATCTTAATTCTGCAAAGAATCCGGAAGCAGAAGCGGGATAAAAGCCTCATGTAGAAATGCCCAGAATGCTGACTGACTGTTCAGTGGGTGAGGATGGACAACCTAGCAAGTTACAGGAAGCCAGATTCCAGCTGAAGTTATAGGAAGCAGGATTCCTGCTGGACATCAGGAAAAACTTCCTGACTGTTAGAGCAGTACGACGATGGAACCAATTACCTAGGGAGGTGGTGGGCTCTCCCACACTAGAGGCATTCAAGAGGCAGCTGGACAACCATCTGTCAGGGATGTTTTAAGGTGGATTCCTGCATTGAACAGGGGATTGGACTTGATGGCCGTAATAGGCCCCTTCTGGCTCTACTATTCTATGATTTCACAGGAGAAGGGAATCCTGACATCATAGTCTTTCACTCGTACCCTCCCCCCCACACCAATTGGGGACTTTTCTATAGTGTCTGGGAATGACATGCTTTCCTCTTTAAGATCCCTATTGGAGCAGTGGGGGGAGGAATGACACGCCTCCAGAAAGCGCGCTATCCCCCCCCCCCCCCCGCCATGCTAATGGAGGCCTTAAAGGGGAAAACGTGACATTCCAGGGCATTATAGAAAATGACAGAAAATCCCCCCTGACACCTATGATAGAACAAAAGCCAGGATAAATCCGGGGAAATCCTGCCAGTTGGTCACCCTAAATTCCATTAAGGAAAAAAGATGGAATCACAGCAGAATTTATTTGTTTGTTTATTTATTTTATTTATTCCATTTATATACCGCCCCTTAGCCGAAGCTCTCTGAGAGGTTTACAAAAATTAAAAACCTTGAACATTAAAAACACTGATGTACAAAATTTAAAACCATAAAATATAAAAACAAGTTATAATTACAATATCCTTTAAAACAACAATTCTGGGTCAAAGCACAACAACAACACAAAACCCTCATCATGTGCTGTTAAATGCCTGGGAGGAGAGGAAAGACTTGACCTGGCGCTGAAAAGATAACAATGTTGGCGCCAGGCAAGCCTCATCGGAGAGATCATTCCATAATTGGGGGGCCACCACTGAAAAGGCCCTGATTGGTAGTGTTGAGCACCCCTCTGCCCATATCTGGAAGCCCCCAGAGCCTCCTCCCCCATGACCCTTCCCCTGTTCACACTATTTGGTCCACAATCCGATTGTACTTCGACAGTGGGCCAAAAATGAAACAAAACAAAGAGCCTTGCTTGTCCTTTCTTTGAGTACTTCTGCCATATTCTACTCTCACTTCCAGGGGGGAGCTGCCTTAGTTTGTTACTCTACTCTGTCGCTCTTCACAGTCTCCTAGCAAGAGCCACTTTCTGCCCATTCCCTTCTGAGCCAGAATATCTCATCTCTCATTTCCAAGCAACAGTTTGGAGTGACAAGCCAAGTCCCTTTGGCTCTTTTCAGAACTATACTCAGCGAAGTGAAACTCTTCCCCCAAATGTGGGAATTCATCTCCAAGTTCAGATCCCATCATGCTTCTAGACATGCGGTTGAACTACCACCTGTCCCACTGCCTGCTTCCGTTCCTCAGCACTTGGATGGTTGGAGAAGCAGTGATGACAAGGAAGTCTCGGTGGAGGTCTTCGTGAAAGGCCACCCACTGACTAGAATGCTGCCTTAGCAGGGAGCCTGAGGAATTCCGTTCCCCAGGGGTACATCTTGATGAAGGGTTTGCCCCAGAGTGGATCCGGAGTGGCAGCAAGTCATCTATATGATGCAGCTGCCATCCCAAAGCCATCCTGGGGCAAATCCCTGAAGTTCCGCTTAAAAAAAGTTGGGCACTTACTCTGACTTTCTTTTCTTGCAGCGAAGCGATGATGGCCTCTGCCGTCTGTCGCCTTGCTCCGGAGCTGCTGCAGAGGCGTGCCCAAGCTGATGACGACCCCTGATTGGTCGCCATCTGCTGGCCTGGAAATGGGGTGGACCGCATCCCCCCTTTTTTCTTTTAATTTTCTCCCGTTTTTTCCCCCTCCCGGCTCTCCTCCTTCTGACCTCCTTCTGGCTGCCCCGTTCTTCCCCCTCACCCCATTTTTTAGATTTTTTTTTCATCTGTAAATGAATTTTAAAAAAAACTGGGGCGGGGAGAGGAACGGGGCAGCCAGAGGGATATCAGAGGGAGGAGAGCCAGGTTTGGGCGCTGCGCGTCCCTCTATGCCTCCCCCTCCAGTTGCCCCATTCCTTCCCTCCTGATGCTTGGCACGGTGGTGGCACAGCGGTGGCAACTCTGCACTCACGCTCCTTCCCATGCAGATGCCAGGAAGGAGCGCAAATGCGGGAGCCGGAGGCCTTATGCCGCCGTCAAGACGGGGCCCAGAACTCCCAAGTCCATACAAGCTAAGCTGGAGAAAACGTCTGGGTGAGGGGAAAATGGAGTTTGCTTCATAATGGAGATGGGCATTGTGACCCAGAGAAATTCATATTCCAGGCCAAAACATTACAAATTGTAATGGCCTCACTAACAGTCAGTACCCTCCTTTCCCCACAGGAACAGTCTTTCTCCTGTCCACTGGCTAGACGCTGGCCACTAACTCCTCTTTCCCTACAGTGCCAGCGTCTTGAGGACCAACGCACCGAGCCCCCCATCCCTGTTGGAATTCAGGGCCTGCTGGATTTGCTGCTCAGAGCCCAAGGGACCCGGATGGAAGACCAGCGCTCAGCTCTTCCTCCTGGCCTCACTGCGCCGTCCTTGCTCACAGGACAGCCCTCTTTCCTGCACAGCATATGAATCCGCCGCCAGGCGCCTCCTTTCAACAGCCATAATTCTAGAGACGCGAGACGTTGCGCCAAAACGTGAAACTCTGCCAGACCTCAACTAAAGGTCCTCGGGACTGAGAAGCCAAGCCGTGTCGCGTCGAAATGTTTCACACAGTGAAGGAGGGACCCTGCAGCAAAAGTGGACAAAACTAAAGCTGGACGTCTCCAAACACAGCATTGCAAACTGCTAATTGCTTCCTGACCAAGTGTTTCTGTCCTTCCTGATCAACAACAGAGTTGCCTTCCACCCACCTACTGGCGTAAAGCCTGTACTGGCGACAGCAACAGAAGTAGCACAAAAAGTTTATTAAAGATACGTTTATTTCGAGAGCCAGTGTTGGACTCTCAGTCTAATTTGCCCCATAGGGTGGTTGTTGTTGTGAGGATAAAATAGAGAGGAGGAGGACAGTGTAAACTGCCTTGAGTTCCTTGCAAGAGGAAAAAAAGGTGGGATATAAAAGTAATAATAAATAATAAACAAATAAATCAACGTCAGAAGCCGTGAAATGTAAAAACAAAAAAGGAGTGAGTTTTTGAGTTTCAAAGAACTCTGGTTGGTTGTGAAAACAAAGGCAGGAGAAAGAGAAAAGGGAAAGGTGTTGTTGTTGTTAAGGGGCATGATGGATGCCCTGATTGCAATATGTGGCTGTCTTAAGATGGTGACTTGGAAAGCTTCTTGCTCTCTGCACGATAGGTTGCATTGTGCTGGGTCCCTGTGGTTCTTCTTCGTGGTCTCTGTGCATCACACATATGGGCTCTGCGCCGGCGCCGAGCCCCAATCGGGAAACTTCCTAGCTAGCTTAGTGCTATTTTTGGCGGGAACCCCTCCCCCACCATCCACTGCGCATGCTCCGGGTCCCGCCTTACCTCAGTTCTTCTTCGACCGCTTAGCTGATAGCCTCGCGGGAGACTTCTTCTTGAAGACTCGTTCGTATTCTGAAAGTCAGAGAAAATAGTTGTTAGCTTAGTGTTAGTTTAGTTGATAAGTTACATTTATATAGCTTTTTTTAAAAAAAAAAAAAAAAAAAAAAAAAGGAATTTATATAGTTAGGTTAGTTTGTGAGGCCTTTGGCCTAGGAAATTATGGCGCAATCAGCGCTGTTCAAGCACTGCTCCCGATGCAGCGCAAAATTGACCCTCACGGATGGCCATTCATTATGCCTCGTGTGTTTGGGGGAAGGGCATGTAGTCGACTCTTGCCCCCACTGTATGACTTTTTCACGCCAGACCCGGCGTAATAGAGCCGATAGGCTCCGTAGTTTGCTGTGGAGCAAGGCTTTGTCTGCCGTTGACCGACCGCCTCAAAAACGTCGCCAAAGAGACCAATCGCCACTGTCTATGGACTCGGATGCCGGGCGGAGGGCCTCCGGAGAGCGTGGGCAGACGCCTGTAAATCGCTCAAATCCGGCATCACCTCGCTCATTCCCTCACGGGGAAGCAGCAGAGGACCCGTTACAGCTAATGGTGGAGGACCCCATTGAAAAGCCAACGGTACCGACCAAGAAGTCGGGCAAGACTAAGTCTAAGGTCACCAAATCGAAATCTTCAATGAAGCTCGCCTCGGCATCGAAATCGTCGGTCACGAAGCCGAGCAAAGCAGTGGCGCCGGCGAAACACGCTCTATCGGTCTCTAGGCGGCCATCGACATCGAAGGAACCGTCGACTTCGAGACATCCTTCGGCGTCGGGAGAACAACGAGTGTCGACCCCGAAGCGCCCGTCGACATCGAAGTTGGATCCGCCTTCGGTGCCGAAGCGGCTCTCGACGTCGACAAAACAAAAAACTCCATCGACACCGAGACTGTCGACATCGACCCCACCGATTCCAGTATGCCAGCCTTCGGCACCGGCCAGGAAACAGTCGACCCCGACACCGTCTCGTCCAGCGTCGTCGCCGATCCTATCCCAGCGTTCCACTTCGTTAGCCCATAGAGCGACGTCGTTGCCTCCGCGACCAGTTTTGCCATCATTGAGCCTGGAGGGGTGCTCCTCGGATGTGGAGCTCGTCGACGTCATCCAATCGGATGTTTCAATGGGCATCGATACCGACGCCAATTTAGAGGTAGACGCGGCGCAGCAGACATTGCCGGTACCGTCGCCGATGTCGAGGGCATCTCGGACGGCGAGCTATCGGTCTCGATCCCGATCGCGGTCACATTCACAGTCTCGTCGTTGGGATTCTTATTCAGACAGGTCTCGTAGTAGGTCTAGGCACCGTGGTGAACCACGCTACCTGTTTGATCCCTATACGGGACGAAGGATTGGACGCTCACCATCACGGATCAAGGAACGTCGTGCAGCCAGTCAGGCACAACGACCATCGGTGGCGCACAAGCACGCTTCTGCGACAGTAAGCCGGAGGCCTCTCTCCCCTACATCGGGGGATGGCTACACTTCTGACACCTCCTCAGTACGCTCTCTAGCTCCATCAATGCCGTCACCACCTGAAGATGTTGGGTCCACAGACAGACCTTCGCCATCTTTAGAACTTGGCTCATTTTCCGACCAGATGCAGAGAATGGCTCAGTCTCTTGGTCTGGATATTCACCAACCACAGGATGACTTAGAGGATAAAATTTACGATGTCATGTACTCGGAACCAGCGCCTCAGCTAACTTTGCCCTTGGTACCCACACTCCTTAAAACTTTCAAAGGTCCATGGGAAAACCCAGCCACAGCAGCCATGACATCTAAGAGACTGGAGACGCTATATAAAGTTAAGGACGGGGACGCGCCATACCTATGCTGTCATCCACGGCCAAACTCCATTGTCGTTGAGTCATCTCAAGGGCGTCCAGGCAGGAGTCATTCAACGCCAATAGACAAAGAAGGAAGGAAGTTGGATGCGTTTGGGCGTCGCGTTTATTCATCAGCGACGTTGGGATTCAAGATAGCAAACTATCAGGCAACCATGGCAAGGTACCAGCTCTTTCTCTGGGAGAAGATTTCTACGCTGACAGATTATCTCCCAGACGATCAGCGGGAGTTAGCCCGTGTTTTCCAGACTGAAGCTACTAGGCTGTCGAGACAACAACTTACGACGGCTAGTCACCAAACAGACTGCTCAGCAAAAGCACTGGTTGGGGCGGTAGCCCTACGTCGCCATGCATGGTTACGCACCTCCACATTGCCTACTGAAACCAAGACTCGCATTGAGGACCTCCCGTTCGACGGGGAGGGGTTATTTCATGCAACCACCGATACGGCTATGGATGTCATCCATAAAGCTAAGATGACAGCGAGAAAAATGGGCGCAACAGGGCAGCAACCTCAGCAACAGACTCGCCAGCGGCGTTGGTACCGTCCTTTTCAATATCAGCCACGACGTCAGCAAGAGCGCACTCAGCGTTTCCAGGCGCAACAGCCACAATCTTCCTTCCAATCCAGAAAGGCAGCGCCCAGATACTCCAAAGCGCGCAGGCAGGACCAGACGTCAAAACGGCGTCTTTGACTCCGTTCCTATTGTCCTCCCCAAATCTCGGACAAACAGACTACAACCGTTTATACAGCGCTGGGCGTCCATAACGAGCGACAGATGGGTGCTCGCCACGATATCCGAAGGGTACCGCATAGAATTTCACACCTTCCCTCCTCTCGGCACAGTGAAGTACACCCAATCATCGATCACGCTTCTACAGGAGACAATAACCCTGTTAGAAAAAAATGCCATCTTGCGCGTCCCATCGCGTCTTTTAAAAGCGGGTTTTTACTCGCGCTACTTCACGGTTCCGAAAAGGGACGGAGGGCTGCGGCCCATAATGGACCTCAGACACTTGAACAAATTCATCAAACCAAAAAAATTTCGCATGATCACATTGGCGCAAGTACTACCGCTCCTCAGACGAAATCGTTGGTTCACACTGGTGGACCTCAAGGACGCTTATTTTCACATTCCCATACACCCTGCTCATCAAAAATATTTGAGATTCCTGATAGGGAACAAAGCCTATCAATTTTCGGTCCTACCCTTTGGCCTGCGAACGGCACCAAGGGTCTTCACCAAATGCATGGCGGTGGTATGTGCCCATCTAAGGGCACAGAACATCGAACTATACCCTTACCTCGACGATTGGCTGATCGTGTCCTCTTCCCAGTCGCGAGCTCTCTCCGATGTCCACCTCGTCACCTCCTGTCTCACCAGCCTGGGCCTGCAAATAAACAGAGAAAAGTCCATTTTTCAACCGGCACAGAGGATCCAATTTATAGGGGTGATCTTAGACTCCACCGTAGGGCGAGCATTCCTACCAGTGGCGCGCAGACAAGCCATCGCATCTCTCGCATCGCGGCTCCAACGACGATCACGTGTGACAGCGTATACAGTGCTACGCCTATTGGGCTTCATGGCCTCTGCGGTGTTCGTTGTCCGCTGGGCTCGTCTCTACATGCGCCCGTTACAGCAGGTCCTCCTCAGACGTTACCGTCCGTACCTAAATCCAAGAAACATAATACTTACGATTCCGCCATCCGTTCTTCCCTCTCTCCGTTGGTGGGCGACCATGGCGCATCTATCACACGGCATGCCCTTTCACCAGACAGAACCCACCCGAATCGTCACAACGGATGCATCTCTGGAAGGGTGGGGAGCGCATTTCAACGGCCTAAAAATTCAGGAAAAATGGTCGCCGTCAGAGTCTCGGCTCCATATCAACCTCCTAGAGTTTCTAGCAGTGAAAAGAGCCCTCCGTGCATTCTTACCGCACATTCAAGGTCATCACGTTCGCATAATGTCAGACAACACCACCGTGGTGTGGTACATAAACAAAGAGGGCGGAACGCGATCTCCGCGCATTCTCAGTATGGCATTAGACATTCTGCATTGGGCTGTTCGCAGGGACATCTACCTGTCTGCCCTTCACATTGCGGGTGCAGACAATGCGGAGGCAGACGCGCTCAGCAGAGAATTCACCGATACCCACGAATGGGAATTATCACCGGATGTCCTGGCTCGCCTTTTTACGAGATGGGGCACGCCAACGATAGACTTGTTTGCTACTTCTGCAAACACCGTTTGCCAAGACTACTGTTCTCGAGCGGGGATTGGACCTGCATCGCTAGGAGATGCATTCCAATGGGACTGGTCCAACGGCTTCCTTTATATGTTCCCACCTTTCCCGCTTATTGCGAGGGCGGTGGCAAAGGCCGACAGATGCAAGTTGGACGCGATAATGGTTACCCCATGGTGGCCGAGGCAACACTGGTTCACCACTCTCGCCCGCCTGTCACATCAACAATGGTGGCGCCTGCCCAGGATACCGAACCTCCTGTCCAGGTATGCGGGAGCTGTCCTGCACCCCAACCTCCAGTCTCTACACCTAACAGCATGGAGGATCAAACCAGGTGGCAATCTCTAAAGATGTCACTGGCTCTGCGTTCCATTTTTGAAGCCTCTACCAAACCGTCTACTAGAGCTTCTTACGCTAGAAAATGGAACCGTTTCCTGCGATTTGCTGAGGAAAAGAAATTCCCTCCTCGCGATGGCCCCATAACGGGGATCATCGACTTTTTGTACTATCTTCATACAGTAGGCTTAAAACCCGCCTCCATCAAAGTGTATTTAGCGGCCATTTCAGGACAACACACTAAGATAAATGGCTTCACGGTGTTTACACACCCAGTGGCAAAGACTTTTATGAAAGGCTTACGAAACATGTTTCCACCGTTGCGCCAGATTGTTCCTCAATGGAGCTTATCAGTTGTATTAACTGCTTTAACGACAAAGCCGTTTGAGCCTTTAGCTACGATTGACCTCCGGCTACTAACTTTTAAAGCAGTATTTTTAGTAGCTATAACATCTGCTAGACGTGCCTCAGAATTAGCGGCACTAATGGTGGAGCCTCCCTATACCCAGTTTTTTAAGGACAAGGTTGTGTTGCGTCCTGGGCCTTCGTTTGTACCCAAAGTTTCTTCAATGTTTCACATTAACCAGGATATCGTTCTTCCTACGTTTTTCAAGGCGTCTACGGACCCGCTTTGTACAGCATTGCACGCGTTGGATGTAAGGCGTACGTTAGCGTTTTATAAGAAAAGGACAGAATCAATCCGTAAATCCGATAGATTGTTTGTATGTTACGGGGGTAGGATGAAAGGGTCGGCAGTTTCCCCTCAACGTCTCTCCCGTTGGATCGTTGACACTATCGTTTTAGCTTACCAAGTTCTGGGCAAGCAGCCCCCTGTTTCGTTCACAGCGCATTCAACCAGGGGACAAGCCACATCGACGGCTCTGCTCCATGGAGCAGCGGTTCCAGATATTTGCAGAGCGGCAACATGGTCGAACGCTTCAACCTTTGTGAAACACTACAGGTTGGACGTGAGAGCAGCACGGGACGCTTCGTTTGGCCGGGCAGTCCTGTCTTCTATTTGTCAGTGATCCACCAGCGTGCATACCCTCCTCCGGTAAGTGTGGCTAATTACTCGCCCATATGTGTGATGCACAGAGACCACGAAGAAGAAATGCAGGTTGCTTACCTGTAACTGTAGTTCTTCGAGTGGTCATCTGTGCATTCACACAACCCACCCACCATCCCCTCTATGCTACGCTAGTGTGTGTGCAAGAGGTTTAGGGCGCATATGCTTCCTATGTATTACCTTAGTGCGAGGCCATACGCGGTCTCAGAGAACTGAGGTAAGGCGGGACCCGGAGCATGCGCAGTGGATGGTGGGGGAGGGGTTCCCGCCAAAAATAGCACTAAGCTAGCTAGGAAGTTTCCCGATTGGGGCTCGGCGCCGGCGCAGAGCCCATATGTGTGAATGCACAGATGACCACTCGAAGAACTACAGTTACAGGTAAGCAACCTGCATATCTGCGCCCCATCAGTTAGATGAGGCAGGCGCAGCTTCGCAGCCACTGCGGGGCTTTCCTGCGATGCTGCGTGTTGAAAAAGTCAGGGATTTACCCTGACTTTTTCAAACGGAGTGACGTCAACACAGCGGAGCCTGGTGGAAAGTGACTAGCAATTGGTCGCCTTCCACCAGGACGAGGGCGGGGGCGGCTCCAGTACCCAGATGGTTGCCCAGAAACCCTGCCCTCCCTCCTCAACGTCGGGATTACCCAACGCCGCTCTGGGAGAGGGAAAACACAGGGTTGAAGAGGGAGGCGGTGCCAACCTGGTGCCGTGAAGACACCCCCCCGGTTTTGGAGGCCCTTGGGCTGGATGACCTCCATGGGCCTCCTACCCAAGAGTTTCCACCTCTTTGGCATTTCTGCTGCCCATTCACTTCCTGTTTCTCTCTGATCCCAAGAGGGAGAGTCCAGGGCAAACGAAGGAAGCTGCTCTATCTTCTCACTCTGTTAAAGGCTTGCGTGGGGCAGTTGAACAAGCAGGGAACAGCAAGAAAGGGGAGCGTCAGGGCCAGGGGGCTCCAAAGGTTAGCAGTGGGAGCCCCTGCGTGGGACGTGCACCTCTGCAGGTGCCCAACGATGCCTATCTCTGGTGCTGGACCTGTAATGCTGGCTCTAGGTTTTTGAGGTCCTTTGGGCAAGACACCCCCAATGGGCACCCCTCTCTCTCAGTGAGTCTACCTGCTCTCCCTGCCATTGTCCCCCACTGCTCCTCCTCCTCGTTCTCACCTTTGCTCCCACTTGCTGGCTTGACAGGCAGAGAGCCGGTGAGCAAGGAGGCTGTGGCATCTACTGCTCCTCCTCCTTATCACCACAGGTCTGGGCCAGGACCGGAGGCAGGTGAGCAAGCGCGTTGCCATGGTAAAGAGGAGGAGCAACTCCAGAGTCCCTTGTCAGTGGGCCCCTGCTGGGGTGTGGGCCCTTGGGAGATGCCCAAGTATGCCTACCCTTGACGCCAGCCCTGCAGTCCTGGCAGGCTGGACTAGCAGATCACCTGATGTTCTAAAATTAGGACTAAAAGTTGATCTGAAAAATAAAATGTAAATTAAATTCACTCATATGTGCTTGTGTTTTGGTTGTTGTTGTTTTTTTTTAAAAAAAGTTTTACAAGCACCTATTTTTTTTAACAAAAAATGGCTACAGATACTGTTTTATTTACATTCTTCCACGCCAGGTCCCTTTAGTGCTACCCAGTCAACGCCCTTCCAAAATATATTGGAAGCGGAATGGTAAGTGTAGTTCCAGAAACAGAGCTAGTTTTCCTGCTAATCTTCTGCCACACAGGACCAGTGGACCTATTCAAAGCATCAAGCTGGGCCTTAATGCAGGGCCTTTCTTCCTCTTACCTATAAAGACACGCGCAAAGGCATCGCTGCTCAATTTAACTCTGCGCTACCATTGGCGTTGAAACGCAGAGCAGAGCCAAGAACTTTGTTGGAATATGGATTGCGCCCAGCCTTACTACAAGTCACCCAGGAGCTCAGCATGCCATGGCCATTACTTCCAGCTGCACTGTTCTAAAGCTAACAGAGCTCCGGCAGTGGCAAAAGCATTGCCGTGCATGTACAATTACGCTTTAATGCACCCATAATAAACTTTGTTGTTGAGTTATTGTCCTTCTGTGCCAAAGAAATAATACGTTTTTAAAAATGATAGGCACAAATGGCAGAACGGAGCCATGCTGCAGGGAAGGTGATGCAAAATTGCAAACAGGTAATGGAAGGCTCTTGAGCCTCCTTGAAGTGGAGGGCCAGATTCCATTTTAGGGAAGCTCTCCAGGGGTGGGAGTGGCCAAAGGGGGCACTGCCCCCCAAAGCCAACATATTTTAGCTTACAGTTCTTATTGCCAATAGCTAAGACTTTAGGGTGGCGCTTTAACCTATTATAATGGAGAAAACACCGCACAAATCCCAGGCTCCCTACAACAGGCCCAGGAACAACAAACCAGGTTTCTAGGTTCGGATGAAACTCTAAGCAGTTTCTGGTTTGTTTGTTTAATCACTCACATGAATAAGAGAAGCAAAGCAGAAGTGAACCAGCTGTGAGTCTCAGCACAAGTCTCCTTCATGTTAAGCCCGGAATTTGGCCTCATCAGCAATTTTGGGCAAGGGCAGTCACTGTTATCAGCCGCATCGCTATTCGTGTCATGGAACAGTCCGCCATAGAAGGCAAGACAGTACAGCTATGTCAGTCTACGTGAGCATGCAATCCCACTTGAAGCTGAAATGAATGCTACAAAAGAGCAACAGGAATACAATGGCCGGGTCTAGAACAATGTCTGGATTTGCAAGAATAACTGAGTGAGTAAATGGTGTCGATTCCTGAGAAAATGGATAGTGTGGAAGCACCCTTTGTCAAAAAGGAATTAAATTAGTGAATTTGATAAGTAGAATACTTAAGACTGTTGCTTTATAGTTTATTGAAAAGACTTCAGGTTTGCTTTTCTGTTATTGTAAAACAAATCGATACCTGGAATTTCAGAGCGGGGGGTGCAGTTTAGCTAGACGGGTGTTTTTGCCCATCTAGCAGGGAGTTCAGGGAGGGGGCATACGCCATCTGGCCTCCCTCCCCACACACCAGCAATCCCCCTTCCTGCCTTTCAAGCTCTCATTTGCGAGCTTGTACAGTCGGTGCGATGCATTGGATACTCATAAGCCTCCGAGTTTGTAGGCTTAAGAGTGCCCAGGGCAGATCTAATAGGATTGTGCCCTAAGAAAAATCCATTACCTGTTCATTTCTGGCACCCAGAACAACTTCCTGGGCTCAGGATTCTTTAATTCTAAAGCCCTATTCAGGCGTTGGCTTGAATGTGTGAGGTCTCAAAGTGCGTACTGAGAATGGACTATATATGTTGGCCCTGCCCACTTCATCTCTGGACAAGCCCCTCTCATTTCAGATCTTTATCAGGGAACCTTGATAAAGTAGGGTCTGAAATAGCTCTGAGGCAACTTCTCACGTTCAAGCAAATGTGAATAGATCTCCTTTTTGGACTTTGCCAGTTCAATATGGCAAAGTCTGAACTGAAGGAGGCTGAGCTAGATGATGGGGCGGGGGGAGACTTGCACAGCCCCATCCCAATACACACACTAAGCCCTGCCTATTCAACGAATACCTGAACAGGGCATAAGCATATGCCTTTTGTGCCATGCTCCAGTTTGTGGATCTCGGAGTTGCAGTAAAAAAATTAAGTAGATCTCACACGTCCTGATATGAGTGGTCAGCTTCAGTGTTAGGGCAGACTACTGGGTGCTCCAAAGGCAAGTCAATAAACTGCAAAAGGTTAAGCACAAAGACATCAGCCCAGTATGGGATCAGTTCAAGGCAAGCAATGGTGGTTACAAGTGGGTAGGCTGACCAGATAAAATCCAGGTCAGGGCTCATGTAGCTTTAACAGTTGTGGAGAAAAGGCAATTTCAGTCAATGTCATTTGTATGCAATTAGTTCCTGGTGAAATTCCCTCTTCATCACAACTGTTAAAGTTGCAGGGGCCCTGCCTTCTTTTGTATATGGTCACTCTAGTATAGTGCCTGCACCTTTAACTGTTGTGATGAAGAGGGAATTTCACCAGGAACTAATTGCATACAAATGACTCTGGCTGAAATTCCCTTTTCTCTACAACTGTTAAAGTTACATGAGCCCTGACCTGGATTTTATCTGGTCACCCTACAAGTGGGTGGCTTCCAGAAGAGAGGTCTGAAGCGCAGTCAATGTCCAAACACAGGTGAATAATCAAACAGAAGCTCAGTCTAAAAAGCAGAGTCAAACAGGAGTCTAGAGTCAGCAACACAAAGGTTCAGTCAGAAGCAGGGCCGGCCCTACCATTAGGTTCAGTGAGGCAGTTGCCTCAGGCAGCAGATGCTGGGAAGTGGCATCAAGGTTTTGGAGACAAGAGCTGCTTGAAAAGTACCCTGCCCTGTGTCACCTAAGCTGGCTTGGTGCCTTCAGGTGTGGGGGAGGGTGCCATCCCATCACCAGTGTTGAAGGAAGATTCAGCTGTCAGCCCAGTCAGCTTTTGAACATGGAACAGGGGAGGGAGGCGCCATCTTGGTCTTTGCCTGAGGCAGCAAAGTGGCTTGGGCCAACCCAGATTGCAAAACAAGGTCAGGAATACACAGCACAAGCACATGAAAAAGCTTCTTGTTTCGGCAGCTAGCCAGTTCAAACTGAAGGCTTATGCACCAGAGCTTCCAGAGTCCCACCCAGGACTCAGCTGCATCACATTGAGAAGCTTGGGAAGTAAGTCCTCCTCATGAGGAGAGACCTACTCATGAGGATGCCTCTTCAGCAAGTGGGCACTCCTTTGTCTGGCCACCATCCTAGCCTGAACCTTAAGGTACTGCCGTTTTTGGGGTCTAGGGTTGGTTCCACATGCCTCAGAAACTGAGCTCGCTGACTCTTGAGGGACCATCTTGGGTAGCGACTTGTTCCCTGTGGACATCTGTCTCCTAAGCTAGGCTGACCATATGAAAAGGAGGACAGGGCTCATGTAACTTTAACTGTTGTAGAGAAAAGGGAATTTCAGCCAGTATCATTTGTATGCAATAAGTTCCTGGTGAAATTCCATCACAACAGTTAAAGTTGCAGAGCCCTGCCTTCTTTTGTATCTGTTCACTCTAGTATAGTGCCTGCAACTTGAACTGTTGTGATGAAGAGGGAATTTCACCAGGAACTAATTGCATACAAATAACACTGGCTGAAATTCCCTTTTCTCTACAACTGTTAAAGTTACGTGAGCCCTGTCCTCCTTTTCATATGGTCAGCCTACCTAAGGTTCACATTTTCCCCTGAGGATGATTCCTCTAGTGGAGGTATGACACCCTGGACTCAGGAGACATTGATTAGCAAGGCCCCCACGGCAGCCATTATGCGACTTCCCACATCCTCTGTGGGAGCCATGTTATGGTGGTGCCCAAAGCGGTTTCTTAAATTCCAAAATTTGTCCATATGTTCAAAAAGGTGGGGGGGGGGCTGCCCTAGACTCTTGATACATGCCCTGAAATTCTGTCCATCCCTACCTGGATCAGGTATAGGCAATCTGTGACCCTTGGCAGCTCACAACCCAATTTAAAACAAAATAAATGACACAATAAATGAACAACAAAGAGTTTTGTGGCCCCTGAAAGATGAACACATTTATTATGGCATAAGCTTTTGTGATCACTGTCCATTTCTTCAGATGCATGAAGTGTTAACCTCATGTTGGCAGACTGATATACAAATACTCTTGGTCTGGGGAGTTGTCAACTGTGTTGTTAGAGGGAACAAAATGCAAAAAGTAGACATTCCCGTTCCCAAACCCTTGTTGAGTGATAACACAGACATCATTGGAAGCATAAACGGTTAAAACACACACACTGAAAAAACCATGGCCTTGCTCAAGCCACAAGAAATAAAGCTGAAACTCTTGAAAAATTGCACTTCAGCAATTTTGTGAGAAATGCAATCTAAACATCTACTAATGATGATGATAATAATAATAATGTTTAAATAATAACAATTATTATTTATTATTATTTATTACATTTATATACCGCCCCATAGCTGAAGATCTCTGCGCGGTTTACAAAAATGAAAACTTTGGACATTAAAAATTGATAACAAATTAGCATTTATTAATCATCATCATCCTAATGATTTTAAAATAATATAACACAGCAATGAATGATAAAAATGATGATGCTGGCATTTAAAGAATAACAATTAGCATTTAATAATAATGACGTTTAACTAATATCAACTAGCATTTAATAATAACGATGTTTAAATAATAACACATAGAATCATGATCATGACGTTTAAATAAGGTTTAATTGCATATAATAATAATAATAATAATAATAATAATAATAATGATGTTTGAAGAGTAAGAATTAGCTCTACTACTTCTTCTTCTTCGCCACTGCTGAACACAGCAAACAGAGCAGCCTTTCCTCCAGCCCCCAATCCCTAGCCCCCTGCTAGACGGGGATGGTGGGATTGGTAGTCCAAGCCACCGGAGGCCCCGGCTTGCGGAAGGCTACCCTAGGCGCCTGGCCGGAGGGGAAGGAGGAGGAGGAGCCTCTCTTTCCCCGGAGAAAGGAAGGGAGAAGCTGGGCGCTTGCTTGCTTTCGGCTTGTTTCTTGCCAAAGTTTCTTCTTGGCTCCGCCTCTCCTCCCCGCGTTTGCATCCACCCCCCCCCCCTCCGGTCAGCCACGTCAGCCGGGAAGCCGGTTCGAGAGGCAGCCTTGACAGGGGGGTGGGTCGCTGGGGGGTGGTCCGGCGGGCAAGAGAGACCCTCCTCGCGCGCCCCCCTCCCTCCTTGGCACCATGGTTCTGCTGACGATGATAAGCCGGGTCCAAGACGGGCTGCTCTTAGCAGCGTCCATGCAAGAAACGGAGCAGGTAAGGGAGAGACCCAGGCGTCCAGCAACACCCCCCCCCTCCCCGGCTCTAACCACTAGACGGGCCTTCCTGTGCTCTTCAGGCCCACGTCACCAGCCTCTGCTTAGAACCCTCCTAGCTTCAGTTCTTCGCTGCCCCCGAATTTGGTTTAGGCAACCCTAAAAACAGTTTGGGGTAACTTTTACAACTGTTCCTCTTTGTTAAAAAACAACAACAACAGATATGGATTTAGGGATTTTTTTCAGTGTCATGGCCTCATTCTCTGGTGCTTAATCGATCGTGCTTTTTTTTGTCTATACACGTGTTTATAAAACACTATAAAGTCACCTCTCCTATACTATAGATAGATAGATAGATAGATAGATAGATAGATAGATAGATAGATAGTTTAACCAGGGTTCCAGAAGGCCCGGGGCACCTTGTGTATTTTTGTTGAGCTGGCCTCATTCTAAGCCCCAACTGCAAGGGTTTTTTTACTTCCTACTAAGTGTGCGGAATATTGTCACCAATTATTTTATTCTCCCCCCCCACACACACACCCCTAAAAAAAGTATGTGAAGGGTTTCTTTGCTGTTAACATCTTTGAGTAGATCAATTTTAAAAACAACATCCTGGCAGGGAGTAGGTGATTGGGTGAAAAAGTTTCACCTGCTGTTTTCAGTAGGTCAGCCTTCCCACATCTTGTGCCCTCCATATGTGTTGGACTACAACTCCCAGCATCCCCCAGCCAGTGGCTGGGGGATGCTGGGAGTTGTAGTCCAACACATATGGAGAGTGCCAGGTTGGGGCAGGTTACACTAAAGACATAGAAGGGAGCTAGGTCATTCTTTTCCCTGCCCCTTATCACCCTTGTCTCTTTCGCAGCCTTCCCCAACCTGGGGCCCATACGTGCCGTGGAATGATGGGATTTGTAATCCAATGCATTATGGGTGGATGGGGGGCACCAGGTTAGGGAAGACTAGTTCTTGCCTGTAGAGTTGCTGCCATACCATCTGGCATAAAAGGGACACTGGCAGAGTATTGCTAGCGGTTTTTAAAGTGTGAGCTGTGGGCCATGATGGCTATAGTAGAGCCTCAGGCATACCCTTGAATCCCAGATACTGGGAACAGATTGCAGAGGGGAGTTGCTGGCTTCGTGGCCCAGTTTGTGAGCTTCTAAGGGGTGCCTGCCGGTTGGCCACGGTTGAAAATAAAGGTGTTCTGGCAAGGAAATTCTTATGCTCGCTTTAGCACATCAAATGTAGGCATAGCTGGGAACCTGCCAAGGGACCACTCACCAACAGAGGCCTGCTAGGAAGAGCTCCCTGGATTTGTTCCTCTTCTTCACTATATAGTTCCAGTCTCCCATCTTTAATGTAAGAGAAATAATACAAGCCTACCATACAAAACTGTTGTTAGGATTATTGAGGTAATGTGTGTGTGAACCCTTGGACCCTTGAAGTGTGTTATATCAATATTACTACTACTAATTATATTATTATTATTATTATTATTATCATCATCAGTTAACGAAAGGTTCAACTAAACTTTGACTGAGTTACTTTTAACTCTAGGTGTCTTTTAATCCCTTCATGTTTTGCTTACAGGCCGTATATTACTGGGATATCATTGTACTTTGGCCTGCACCTGTTTTTATAAAGGTGTACAGAGACTGTTTTGTGTTCATATTTCATTTTGCTCCAATTTGCAATTCAGTTTGATGATGATGATGATCTTTATTCGTATCCTGCCTTTTGCACAATACTGGGCCTCAAGGTGGCTTTACAAAATTAAAACATATACAGTTAAAAGCTATAAATAGAAATATACAAAAGTTAAAAATATAATTAAGTAGGTTTCAATATTAAAACATTTCAACATTTAAAATACATCTTAACTTTAAAAAATCTTAAACATAGATGATACTAAAAATAAAACCATAATAGTATATTTTTATAGAAGATAGCCTAATTCTTTAAAAAGAAAGTTTTATGGACATAACTAAACTCCCGACTTTGAATTATAGTGGTTGGGGAAGGCTGGGCCAGGTAGCGCAAAAAGCAAAGGATGAGGGAAGAAACAGTGAAGCCGAAAGATCTGGACAGATGTGGTAGCCATGAGGTCTGTAGTTTAGTCTCAAAATGGAGATTTGCAGCCTGGATTTTTTAGTCAGTGGCATTCAGTTGCCGGTGTCAGGTTACACTAAGTAGCCCTATTATAGCACCAACCATGCGCTGGGTTTTATTTCTTCCATCTCCACCTTTTTTACGGTGTAAGCCTATGCAAGCTTTCTGAGTTGCACAGAGCTCTTGTGCATTGAAACACAGAGTTCTTTCCTCCACAGTCAAACCGGAACTTCCAAGAATATCACAACCAAGCCAAGCAGCTCTTCCGTAAACTTGGGGACCATTCGCCAAATCGGTGCTCCCTGCAAACCGGACCGATGACTTTTCAGTAAGTGCCTGCGACCCTCGGGAAGATGGAGGGCAGGGGAACCCAGGCGTCCTACCACCAATAGATTTCATTCTGTGCACCCGGATTAGAGGAGGAAAAACTAGGGAGACCATTATTGAACTCCACAACCCCCACCCTGAATTCCCCCAAATATCTGCCAAATCATATCCCCCCCCAACATAGCCTTCTAAAAACAATACTTATAGGTGGAGGACTCTCGGCTCTTCCTGCATGCATAGGATTGCACCCTTTTTGGGTGCAATCCTATGCATGCTTAGACAGAAAATAATGGGAGACGTAGGACATTTTTCTGTTTTAACATGCATAGGATTGTACCGTTAGGCAGAAATATTGGGGGTGGGGGGCATAAAGCAGCCTATAGAAATCTGAAAAGACCTGGTTTCCTTTTCCACCCCATCCCAAAAGAACTGACCATGGAAACTGATTAAAGAATTTGGTTTTTATTGCTGTAATCATTGAAACGTCAAAGAAATCTGTATATTGTCAAAACCAGGACCCTGTCTTTAGGGCGGTGGGTTGTTGCCGCGATGATCCAACCCCCCTTTTGCGGCTGCAGGGATGCGACGGCTAATCTTGACGCTGCAGCAAAAGCGTGGGGTTTCTGGCACCGGTCACATCCCCTGTCCTCTGCCTGGGCAGACAACGATCAATCAGGGGTCGCCATCCACCCGACCACATCTCTGCTGCAACACAGGAGTGAGGCTTAGAGGGCAGATGCGCCACAGCTTCGGCAGAAAGCCCCGGGGTGGGTGCACGATTGCTGTTGCGTCGTGTAATCAGCGCCACACCTCCACGCACCCACCCCTGGTTTTCTGAGCGTTTAGACGGCCCCCAGGTGGTCAGTTAATAAACTGTTTCCCAACTAAGGGAGAGCAGGGTTTTTTTATTCTTTCAAGCACTACAAATGATTTTCACAGATATGTGTGTGTGTGTGCAAGCTAGCAGAAAGTCTTATGGACTAGTAACTTTTTCCGAACTTGTTTGCAAGGGTGCTCATGCTCGCTTATCCCTAGGCAGAGGAGATGAATCAAGCGCTATTTCCCTTCTTGTTTCACTCACTTCCTTCTATTCCCCCCTTGCCTGCAGCTATCTGATCAGCCAGGGCATTTGCTATCTGACGCTGTGTGAAGCTGCATACTCAAAGAAGCTGGCATTCGCCTTCCTGGAGGAGCTGCAAGCCGAATTCTGGGAGCTGTACGGGAAGAAGGTGTCCTCCGTATCGCGGCCTTATGCCTTCATCGAGTTCGGTATGTGCTAAGGTTAGGGGAGCAGGCTCCTCTCCTACCCAGCCCCGCCACCGCTCTAGACCTCATTGTGTAATCCAGCTCTCCCAATTTGGTGCTCTCCAGATGGAATACACCGGTCAGCATTCCTGGCCACTGGCTGTGCTGTCTGGGGATGATGGGAGTTGAAGTCTAAAACACCCAGAGGGCACCAGTTTGGGGAAGTAATCTGCATTGGTAACCTGCATCCCTTTATTCCAGGGGTAGCAAAAATAACTGCTTATTTTAGCTCAAGCTCTTAGTGCCAGTAACTAAGCCTTAGAAGAGGCATTGTAACCTTTTAGGACTGGGGCAAAGAGCCACGCAAAAGCCAGGAAACCCCCAAATGATTGGCATTCTAGGGGAAAGGACCGGATTGGAGGGCCAGGTGGCTCAATTTGAGCTGCGGGTCCGAGGTCCAACCCTTCTGCTTTATTCCACAAGCCTTCTCTGCATGTGGATGGGGAGATTTCTTTCTCCCACTCTCATAACACTAAAATTCAGGGTCACCCCAATAAAATGCATTCAGGAGGGTCAAAAGAAAGTATTAGTTCATGCAGTGCTCTATTCATGTATTATTATTATTATTATTATTATTATTATTATTACTACTACTACTACTATTATTTCTAAACAGATATGATGGGCTTTGTCAGGTCATGCTGCCTTTTACAGATTCAGGAATTTCCTGACTATTGAACATGTTTTCAGTATGACTTTCTAGATGTTGGTGTGGATGTAGTTTGGTAGGCCCAGTTTCTGGAGGGTTTCTGTATAGTTTGTTGTTGTTGCCGTCATTATCGTCATCACTACTATTCTGCCCATTAGCCAAAGCTCTCTGGGTGGTTTACAACAATTCATAAATAATAAAATAAAATGGGCCTGTTAAGACAACACGGTAAAAACCATGGGTTAGACCGCTAACCCTTTTGCAGTAAATAGGTAGGAAGAGTGTTTCAACCGTGGTTATGTAGCCACCATGGTTAGGAATGGTTCACACGACACACTAAGTCATGGTTCACATGACATGCTAAGCCATCATGTTTAGCTCAACCTGCTTAACCACTGTGGCTTCGCGTGTTGTCTAAACAGGGTCAATATAAAAATACAGCATAAAACTTTACATATACAAAATTTGAAAGAATGTAGACTGCTAAAAACAGTTGCAATAAAATACTAGACCTGTTTAGCTGACTGTCAAAAATGCCCCATCATATGCCACTAAATGTTTGAGGGGAGAAGAAGGCAGTCTTAACTTGGTGCTGAAACGATGACGGTGTTGGTGCCAGGCAGGCCTCAGTAGAGAGCTCATTTTATTCCATATATAAAATTTATTGACAAAAGATGGAGCGACGGTCCGTGAGTTCACAGCTTTCAAGGGGGATGTGCCAAATTCATGGAGGAGGACAAGAGATCTATCCAAGCCTGGTGTAAGCATCCAGCATGATGGGGCAAATGCCAGGTCTCCCAGTTTCCAAAGGGCCCGCTGATCATGATGGATGAGGATGATGGGACTTATAGTCCAATATGTCTGGAAGGCACCCGTTTGAGGAAAACTGTCTAGACTATAGTCAACAACAAAAGACACTAACCGATGAAATCCTCCTCTCTAGACCTTTATATCCAGAAGCTGAAGAAGTCCTACCTGGATACCTGGTCCAAGCGCCATCTGAGCAGCATCAACATGGAGCTACAGGACGTGCAGAAGATCATGGTCACCAACATTGAAGAAGTGCTCCAGCGTGGGGAGACCTTATCAGGTATTGGGGGTGGGGGTGGGTCAGATCTGTATGTTGTGTGCATGCAGTGGGTGGGGGCAGGGACAGTTCTTGGGGGCAAAGCTCCCAGGTCTCAGGGAACGGAGTGGGATACAGTGCTTTGGTGGTAATGGAGGCCTTGGTGACTTTGGGATTCTTTGCAAATATGATGGAAGGTTAGAGTAATAACATAGGAAGCGGCTTTATGCAGCGTGATGTGCATGTATACTTCGGAACAATTCCTGTAAATTTATAATTACACTTTGATTTACATTAGCACTATTAGCCTTGTCATTTCCATTTTGTGGTCATTCTGTGGGCTGTCTAAAAAGTTGGAAAGCCCCAGGGTGAGCGTGTGGTGGTGCAGCGTGGCTGGAGTGGAGGTGTGGCCGGATGGTGCCTGGTGGAAAGCAATCTGTGATTGGTTGTCTTCCACCAGGAAGAGGGCAGGGGTGGCTTTGGCCCCAGGATGGCCACCCAGAAACCCCGCGCTCCCTCCTCGGCGTCAGGATTACCTGACGCTATCCCAGGGAGTGAAAGCACGGGGTTTGAAACAGAGGCGGTACCAACCAAGGGCTATAAAGACACCCTCCTGGTCTGGCTTGATATTTCTGTTGAGGGTTCCCGTCCCCTTGTTTCCTTTGGTCAGGCCGTGGGGTTGTTTCTACACCAAAGGTGGGGAACCTCAGAGCCAAATCCGGCCTCCTGGGGATGCTCTCCAGATGGTCCCTCCCCTGTCCCACCTCCTCTTCCTCCGAGCATCGACTGTTTGATGATTTTCCAGCTTTTATGCAGGTTCCCCCCCCCCCCCCCGCCACATTCTAAATGGTTGAAATGCCGAAGGTTTAGTTACTAGCAGTAAGAGCTTTAAGCTAAAATGGGCTGGTGTGTTTTCATATTTTGGCTCTACCCCTTTTGCCTTTGGCCTTGCCCACCCCTGGAATGTAGCCCTCCTTCCCTCACCTCCAGAGTTTAGCTCAGTGTGATAGAGCAACTGCTTTGCGTGCAGAAGGTCCTAGGTTTGATCCCCGGCTTCTCCAGGTGGGGCGAGGAAAAAATGCCACCTGAAACCTCTAAGAGCCTCTGCTGGCAGTCAGTGTTGGCAATATTGGGCTAGAAGGACCCATGGTCAGACCTGGTATAAGGCGGCTTACTATATTCTTACGTTCTTTGAAACGGAATTTGGCCCTTGGACTGAAAGAGGTTCAATGCCCCTCCTCTGCACTAACTGGCAGCAGCAGCAGCCTTGAGTTTCAGACACAAACTTTTCCCAGCCCTACCTGGAGTAGGGATGGACGGATGGATCCGTTAGTTTTGCTTTCTCCCACGTTCAGTTAATTAAGATCTCAAGGTTTTTTTGCTCTGTAGATGAAGACGTTGGCAGAGTTTGGTAAGTTCTTGTTTTTAACAAATGAACCACAAGAATATTCTCACCCAGCTGCACCAGCCAGCTGCTCCCAGTGCGGAAAGGATCAGTAGGCCTGTTCAGACAGCATGCTATGCCATGGTTAGGCCGCTAACCCTAAATGGTTAGTGAGCAGGTTTAAACTGTGGTTATGTAGCCCCCATGGTTAGGAATGGTTCACACAATGTGCTGTGTCATGGTTGACAAGACACACTAAGCCATGTTTAGCTCAAAGCGCTTAACCATCGTGGTTTAGTGTGTTGTCTGAACAGGGCCATATTGTACCTGTCTGCCGTTTGAGGAGCCTATTAGGGGAACAAGAGGTGGCAACCCCTAACTCCGCACCACAAACATGGCTAAATTCACAGGGATTCAAAGCCAGACTTTTAAGAGCTTAGTTCTCAAAGCCCTGGGCCTGGATTGATGGATTTTGCAGTGTTAGTTTCTTTTACATTTCTTTAAACCTCAAGCTCTTTCTGTCCCTTTATGAAGAAATGTGCTTGTTTTGATAAATTCTTATTAAACACAACAACACCCCCGAACAAAATTTTCACTTATCCCACGTCAGATCTAGCTTGGGCCATCTAGCCCAATGTAGTTTTTACACTGACTGGCAGCAGCCCTTTTACAACCATGATGAATGAGGCTAGTGGCGACCAGCCAAGAAAGAGATCTTGAGGTTGTGGTGGATAGCTCAATAAAAGTGTCAACCCAGTGTGCGGCTGCTGTAAAGAAGGCAAACTCCATGTTAGGCATTATTAGATAAGGAATTCAGAATACAACTTCCAAGATTGTACTACCCTTACACAAATCTATGGTGTGACCTCACTTAGAATATTGTATACAGTTCTGGTTGCTGCACCTAAAAATGGATATTGTAGAGTTGAGAAAGTGCAGAATAGGGCAACTAAAACGATCAAGGGGCTGGAGCATCTCCCTTATGAGGGAAGGTTACAACAGCTGGGATTGTTTAACTTGTAAAAAGGTAGGCTAAAGGGAGACCTGATAGAGGTGTACAAAATTATGCATGGTGTAGGAATATGTGGATAGGGAGACATTTTTCTCCCTCTCCCATAATATTAGAACCTAATGGGGTCATCCCATGAAGCTGTTTGGTGGGAGATTCAGGACAAATAAAAGATCTTCCTCACACAGCGCCTAGTTGCTATGGAATTCACTACCACAAAGTGTAATGGTGGCCAAATTCCTGGTTAAACAAATTCCCAGAGAGGACTATCAGTGGCTACTAGTCCTGATGGCTGTATGCTGTGTACACAGGCAGTATGATGCCTTTGTACACCAGTGCTGGGAAACATGGGCGGGATGTGTGTGTGTGTGTGTGTGTGTGTGTGTGTTGTTGCACTCGTGTCCTGCTTGTGGGTTTCCCATTGGGGCAGCTGGCTGAGCACTTGTGTGAACAGAATGCTGGACTAGATGGACCCTTGGCCTGATCCAGCAGGGCTCTTCTTCTGTCCTTATCTCTGAATACATCGTTTGGAAGTTCATTAGGCAATCCTGCCTTTGTTTTTCTGTCTCTTCCCCCGGCCAGCTCTGGATTCCAAAGCCAGCAACTTGTCGACTCTCTCCAAGAAATATCGCCACGATGCCAAACTCCTCAACAGCCGCTCCGCTTACGCCAAAGCTGCCGCCACCAGCCTGATCTTTGTAGTTCTTATGCTCTATATTCGCTTTTGGTGGTTGGTGTGACGGCGCCGCCTTTCATTCCCATCCCATCTCGTCCGTCCCACCTTAGGTGGGACCCTCTGAAGAGAAAGGGGTGCTCACAGCCCCCCTTCCCCACTCCCACCTCGTCCGAGACAGAATCGAGACCGGCAGCGTCCACCTCCTGGAGAAATGTGAACGGCAAAAGCATATTCCACGTTGTTACGAGGTGATGGCGATTTTTAATGCTGCACTTTTGCCGCCTTGTGGCCAAAACTGGAATGGCAATCATTCAGAAGTCCAGTCGAATGACGGCTTATTTATAATTGTTAACAGTTTCGCTTTTCACATGTAAAGTGTTTGACACTGTCCTCTGTCTTCAATAAAAGAGGGAAGGCAGAAAGGAGAGTAACATATCCCTTGAGGGATCCAAAGAACGGCTTCCATACAGAAAGAGTCCTGTGGCACTCTTAACGGATTTATTGTGGCTCAACCTTCTACCATGATAAATCTGTGAGATTTTAAGACACCACCAGTCTGTGTGTCTTTAGTGGGACAGACTAAAACATGGGCAGGGGGACCCAACCCTATTGGGTCTCCCCATCCATGTTTCTTTTCGGTTGGGCTCCATTATCTTTGACTGTAGAAATTCAACAGGTCAAGCTGTTAAAGCTAGTGAGCTTCTCCTGAAAGAAAACTGGCAACCCCATTATGGGCATGTGGACCCTGGAACATGTGCCCCTCAAGGTGATGTTGGACTACAAATCCCATCATCCTTTACAGTTGGGCATGCTAGCGAAGGCTAATGGGAGTTGCAGTTCCATGTCTGGACAAAGGCTACATGTTCCCGACACCTATCCTATAGTTACTGGCAATCTGCACTAGCAGGCCGAATGAAGTGAAGTAGCTATACTAGCTTTGTACAGTGGCCCACCAGGGCCATGATAAACCTGTTTTGCTGCAAACGTGACGGCAAAAGCAAGGGGAGTTTTTAAGGCCCTGGCGGGTTGCAGCACCTGGTGGATGGGTTACATTTGGCTTGGAGGCTTGGCTATAGAAGTACAGCAGCTTTCCATAACCTGCAAATTCCCAGGTCTACAGCTCCCATAATTCTCAGCCAGCATGGCCTACAGCTCCCATAATTCCAAACCAGCATGGCCTACAGCTCCCATAATTCCAAGCCGGCATGGCTGTGAAATTTGGAAGTTGCAGTCCAACACATCCAGCAGAAGGCTGAGTATACAATTCTATGTTTCCCAGCAAACGTTTTAAATCTGTTGAATGTCCTGCCCTTTACGAAGTTGTTAAAGGCACGGGCAAAAAACAAGTGTCAATTGGAGAGAATTGTCATCACACCAAGCCAGTGAGTGACTTAATGTGGAGTGGGCTGGATGTTGGTTTTAACCATGATAGCAGTGCTTTTTCAATAAATGTTATTTTCCATGAAGCTGGCATTGGATGAGTTGACATGAGAAAATTACCCCTTAGAAAAACAAACATGATTTTATTTGAACAAACTTGGGCAGCTGGGGATCATCAAGTGATTATTTTAGAAGTCTATTTAGGGCTTAATTTGAGCAACAGCATTTGTAAGGGTTAGTTCCAGAACCTATTTGCAATCCCAGGACATTTGAATTTTTGTTTTAAAGGATGAGTGAGTTTGAGGGTAGGAAGTGACCTTTTTTTTGGACTAGCCTTGGTCCTATTCCTTTAACAGGAGTCTGCCTCACACACGCTTCAAGGAGGTGATGCTTTCCCCAGAAAATCTTCACTTGCTTAAATTGTTTTTGGTCAGGCGACTGTTAAAAGGCACAAATTCAGTGTCCAGGGTGGAGGGAAATCTTTCACTATTAACTGTTGATAGCTCCCCAAAATGCAGTATTGCAGTTTTCTTCACCCTGACACCCTCCGGATGTTTCGGACTCCAATTCCCCTTTTAAAGCCATCTTAGCATATTTGTGGCCATGAATGCAGATGCAACCTAACAGAATTCTCTGTTTGCAGGTCCAAATTTTTCCAGGTTGGAGAAGGGGGGGCACTGAGGGAGATGTGCCCAAGCCCCCCCCCCAAATCTTGCAGCCAGCACTCCCCCCCCCCCCCCCCCGGCCATATACAGAATGGCCATGGCTTTGCAGCAGCAGAGTAAAGGGAATGTTTATGCTGCGTGTTCTCAAAGACACTTTGACTACTTCACATATACTTTGGGCTTCTTTGCTCAAATTAAATCCTATGCCTGAAGGTGAGAATGTTGAATTAGGGAGAAAAGAGCAAAATCAAATGATTGTGAAGTCTAAGACTTTGGGTTGTCTAGGAAGGAGGTAACCGATAGTGCCTTGCTAACCCGTGTTTACTCAGAAGTTAGTCCCACTGAATATTCTGGGGACTTATTCCCAGGAAAGCCTGCATTGGATTGGCAGATATCTGAGTCGCAGAGAGTGGCCTTGAGCATACATCAGCCGTCTCCAAACAGGTGCCTTCCAGATGTTCTGTATTACAACTTGTATCTTAATCAACCATCAGCCATGCTGGCTGGGGCTGATGGGAGTTGTAGTAAAAAAAACACCTGGAGGGTCCCAAGTTGAGGAAGGCTGGTATACAGCCACACACACACTGGCTGCTAGCGACAGAAGGGAATTCCTCATTACTTCCCTTGATCTGTTTTCACCTGCTTTTCTCAAACTATTTTCATCTGGCTCCGCTTCTTTACGGCTGTGAAGGCTTCCTTGCTACAGGGAGAGAAAGTTACGGAGACTTAAGGCCATGGGTCATCCTTTGCAGTTCCCCATTTTCCTTGGGGTGAGGAGAGAGCATCACCCGTATCAAGCTGAGCTCTGTGCTCATCTCTCTCGCTGATGACTTTCCTTAGCTGTTCAGAGGGAGGCGGTAGGGAACATTAGCCCCAAGAGAGCAATTCAAGCTGCTGCAGCTTTATTTACTGATACGGAGGGAGCCTTCAAGGTTCTGTAAACAGGCAGCACTGGGCTGTTTTTTTCAGGATTTGTATAATCTGTAATAACTCCATTCTTAGTTAGGCCTGGCTTGGTTAAGCCTGGTTTAGTTAGACCTAGACTCTCTGTCTATCTGATATTGCACCAATAGAAAAGCAAAGTAGCATCAAATGATAAGAGAGTGTATATTGCGGGATTGCAAGTCAGAAAAGTGGGGTGGAGGATCAATCTGAACCACTGGCTGGAGAAGCTCCACTTTTGTCCTCCAGCGAGACCTGATGAAGGCTACTCTGTATGCTTCAGACTGTGTGAGACGACATGACTGCTGATCCAAGTCATCTTCCAACGGTGCAACATCATCATGTATGACATCAGCCATGTTCTCAGGCAACCTCCAATGTCACACCCAGAACACCATAATTCTTCTGTGCAAGGCATCAGATCTCCCCTCCAATTTGCATTCCGAGCAAGTTTCTGTGACATCATCATTTCTGGCCTTCATGACCTCACCAGGGAGCGGCACATTGTGGCTCCACCCACTGTCACTGACCCGCAGCGCTAGCATCTGTCCAATCCTCACCCAGAGGGGACGGAGTCAGTCAGCAGGTGGACCCACTACATTTGTTGATGGGCTAGCCGGCAGCTTGGGAGAGGGTCGGTCCTTGAAAGGGCTCTCATTCTCTGGCACGGGTGCTAGTCGTGGGTTGCCGGGATGCCATGGTAACCCGTGTAGGTTGGCAGCAGCCCGACGGGCCTGTGGACGTGGCCTGTGTGGTGAAACTGGGCCGGGTCCCCTAGAGGGGCAGGAATGGTCCAAGAGGGACAGGATATCATGGTGGAGGCGCTCTTGTGCCACGTCCTTCGGGAGGCGGCCCATGTGATCGCGGAGGGTCGGCTTGGCTCCGTGTTGGAGAAGAAGGCAAGCCACTTTGTAGCTCCCCTCTTGGGCAGCCAGGAACAACGGGGTCTGTGCCTGTGGGCAGAGAGAAAGGGGGAAAAGGTCAGGCAGGCCATGTTCTCCTGTGATCCATCAGCCATGTATTGTAGCTTACCAGGAACTTTTCCCCTCTAAAAAATAAATAAATTCATTTTCGGTTCGGCCTGCAAGGAGTGCTTGGGTGAAAATGCCCCTTAGACCTCTCAGAGTTGCCCACCTTGGTCTACGAGTCTAGCTAGTCCTTGAAAAAGCCATCTTTACCCCAGCAGCGGTCAGGACAAATTCCATGATGACAAATTCCAAAAGTTTTCCATCCCATTGTTAGAAGTACTTCCTTTGGCCCTTCTGAGCTTGCTGATCATTGGTTTTGAACCATTTTATCAGAGGACACCCAGCTTCTATCGAGAGTTGGAAAATAATTTCTCTCTCTCTCTCTCTCTCTCTTTTTCTAATTAGCCTCCACGTCATTCGTCATTTTGCAAACATCATTAAACATTGTCACTCTCCAGGTTGCGTTGCACACAGAAACCTGCAGGTTCGATCCTACCACTGCCAGGTAAAAAAGGACGCAGAACGGCCTCCGCCTCAACCCCTGGGGAGCTCCTGGCAGCCAGTATACAGACCAGCCTGCTTCGACCTGGAGTCCTTCAGAGGGGATGCACTACAATTCCCATCATCCCCAGTCAGGCTGGCCATTGAAGGGCACTGGGTTGGGGAAAAGCTGGTGTAGTCAATACCGGGGCAGATTGAGTCAGGCAGCTACCGTTGTACCCCAACTTCTAACTCTTACCAAGGGCGAAAAATCCTCTTGCTCCCTTGACTCATTTTAGTGGCTCATTTTGGCATTTTCTCCCCACCCTCTTTTTGAGACAGGGTCCCCAGAAATACATGTTACCCGATTGTCCTGAGCGTCTTTGTCGGCTCCGTTTCTGAGTAGGACGAGGGTGGCACGGACATTGTTGACCGCTGCGGCCCAGTGGAGGGCGCTCTTTCCTGTAGGCAATGTGGAAAATCCAAGGAGGATGACAAGGCGGCAGAGTTTCTGAATCCTGGAGGCTAACGCAGCTCTGGCTCATGTCCCCCCCCCCCCCCGCTAGAGTGGTTTGCTTCCTCTGTTGAAGAGAAATCTCCCAGGATCCTCTGTTGCAGGGGTACGCAACCTCGTGACCTCCAGGTATTCTAGACTCTTATAAGCCCTAGCTATTGCCTATGCTGGCTGGGATTCATGCCAAGGGGAGACAAAAGATCTGGAGGGAACCAGGTTTCCTACCTCCGCTTTCTTGAATCCCAATGTGTACAAGCTTCTCTAAATAAGCAATATATAGCATGCTTGTGACTAGCCACTCATGGAAGCTTGTAGATTGATTACATGACATCATGAACAACCAGGATGTCTCCTGCGCTAACACCCCCTTATCCTGTCAGTAAACACAGAGATAATCAGATATTTTTTTTTAATTGCCCCATGTTAAGATGGCGTTGTGCTATATTTCAGCCTCTAGAAGGTGCTGTTTTATTGTGCTGGATGGAAGACGCAGAGATAGGAAATAGGGCTGTGCAATTTTCGAACCTCCGGATACTCAAATCCAAGGTTCAGAAGCCATTAGCTAGGCTGGCTGGGGCTCATGGGACTTGAAGTCCAAAACATCCGGAGAGCACCAGGTTGCGGAAGGTTGTATCAGTAACTGTCGATCCCACCCCTGCCTAGAACAGTTGCTAACTCTCCTCTTCTTCCTGAACCATCACGGGTCCCGAAACGTGTAGTGCCCTCACCTCTCTTGTCCACGGCCCTGATATCTGTGTGATTGGCCACCAGTTCCTCCACCATGTTTTCAACTCCGAGCCGCGTGGCAAGGATTAGCGGGGTGGAGCCGTCATGCGCCGACGCATCCAAGTCTGTCTGCCTGTTCCGGAGAAGGATCTGTGGCAAGACAACACTGACATCAGTAGGTTTCAGAGTGAACAGCAAAACAGGAGATTTTAGGGGCAAGGTTTACCGAGACATTTTAAGCAAATGTTTCTTTCTTTGTAGGGTGACCATACGGAAAGGAAGGCAGGGCTCCTGTATTGTTAACAGTTGTATAGAAAAGGGGGTTTCAGCAGGTGTCATTTGTAGGCATGCAGCACCTGGTGAAATCCCCTCTTCATCACAACAGTTAAAGCTGCAGGAGCCCTGCCCTCTTTTGAATCTGGTCACTCTAGTATAGCTGTTGTGATGAAGAGGGGATTTCACCAGGTGTTGCATGCCTACAAATAACACCTGCTGAAATTCCCTTTTCTGTACAACTGTTCAAGATATAGGAGCCCAGTCCCTTTTTCCATATGGTCACCCGATCCCTTTACAAACTCACCCTGCCCTTAAGGTGGTGTCGCTGTATAGTGCAGGTGCTCATCATGAAACTCATTGCCAACCCTGTCCCCCTCAAAAGAGTAAAAAAAATGCAGGCTGCTGTGTTGATCCTTATCAACAAACCAGTTCTAGGAGTTTTCATCTCCACCAGGTCTTTGGTAAAGGTAACGGATCTTAATTGCTGTTTCAGGTTCGAGCCATCCCGAAGGACCTTGCATTACAGCAGGGACATATTGTTGCTGGGAAAATCCATTTCTCCCCCAGCTACAGTTAGGATTGCAGCTAACTGTAGCTGCAATCAGAGGGAACAATGAAGAGGGGCTGTCAGACGATGTCATTGTCCTTGCTAAATAAAATCATGGTGCTTTTACCCTGCAAGTTTGGCTTCGGTATCCCATCTAGTTGGGAAGGAAAGGTAAATCTTCAGCGAGGAGAAGGGCTTTGTCAGTGCTGGCCCCAAGCGTGTGGAATGACCTCAGAGGAAGTGCAATTGTATACCTCTCTCCCGGCCTTTCAACAATCATGCAAGACAAATGCTTGGCCCGATGGGGCAATGGTATGACTCATCACGTGTTCACACACTTCGAACTATACATTCCCAGCCATAAGGGCTAGAAACTTGTGCGTTGTTATTTTTTAAATGACAACTGAGATACTCAGAATTCTGCACCCAAAGCTAGATTCTGCTACTTCTCTGCAGTCCAGTCCAACAGAACAAAAGTCAGTATGTGCTAAACAATAGCCTTGACTATAAACATTTTGGGCCTTTTCAGACAACACACTAGGCTGGTAACCCTTTTGCATCAAATGGTTAGTGAGTGTGTTTAAATTGTGGTTATGTAACCACCACAGTTAGGAATGGTTCACACAACACACTAAGCCATAATATTGAGCTCAAAATGCTTAACCACCGTGGCTTAGCGTGTCATCTGAACAGGGTCTGACTAAAGAGGCCTTCTCTATTTTCAGGGCAACTGAATCAAATAGATATTGGCCTGTCCTGAGACAGCCTTTCTTCTTCCCAGGAATACTAATTCTAGGGAGGCCCTGTGCTTCGAACCGTGTGACCTTATTCCACCCCTGCTCATTTGTTAACCTGGAAAACGCCCAGCGCATCCGCTGCTATGGCACTGTGCAATGGGGTGCGTCCCCACTGGTCACGAGCGTTGATGTCAGCTCCAGATGCCAGGAGTCGCCGGGCAGCATCTGCCCGGGAGTATCTGGCTGCTAAGTGGAGGGGTGTCTCCCCAGAGCTGCCCATTTGGTCTGTCCAGGATCCCTCCAGTTCCAGCCCAGGAGAACGAGCCAAAGGCATCAACGGTGTCAGGCCACAAGCTAGAGAGAGAAAAAGGTCATGGAGTGAGTGGAGGGCGGGACTTCCCATAGTAACGTATTGTATGAGCATATGTACTATTGCTAATCTTTACCATTAAGACACATTTTTGAACTGCAATTATATCTGCAGGGTAGACGTAAATTACTTCTGTTTACTATCATTATTATTACTCGTTAAAGTCACACATTTTTGAACTGTACTCATTACTACATGGTAGATATTACACCGTTTGGCATTCTTGAAGATAGCTAATTGCATATTATGATTTTAAACTCTGTATTTGCAGCATCGCTACATCTGTGTACCGTTTATCCTTGTTTCTTGCAATTGTATCGGATGTTACCGCACCCGGCTGTACTTTCTAGTCATGAATGGTCCTTTGTCAATCTATCTATCTATCTATCTATCTATCTATCTATCTATCTATCATCTATCTATCTATCTATCTATCTATCTATCTATCTATCTATCATCTATCTATCTATCATCTATCTACCATCTATCTACCTATCATCTATCTATCTATCTATCTATCTATCTATCTATCTATCTATCTATCTATCATCTATCTATCTATCATCTATCTATCTATCATCTATCTATCATCTATCTATCTATCTATCTATCATCTATCTATCTATCTATCTATCTCTATCTATCTATCTATCTATCTCAAACGTATTCTTCTGCTGAGTTTCATCTGCTTTTTGCTATATTTGTGGGTTCATTGATGTATTTGGTGGTTCTTATCAAAGGTTCCACAACCTTCTTGTTTGGGACTTCCTGCACTGTCACATAATAATAATAATAATAATAATAATAATAATAATAGTAGTTATTTCTTACCCACCTCTCCCTCCAGATCGAGGCAGGGAACAATATCAATACAGACAATTTAAAATACATAAAACTGATTAAAAGCATATAAAATTAATACATTATTAAAATCAACCAAGTCTTAAAATTCGGCTGGGTAGGCCTGCTGGAAGAGATCAGTCTTTATAGCTCTCTGAAATTCTGGAAGACTGGTAAGTTGGCAGATCTCTCTTGGCAGGTCATTCCACAGTCTGGGAGTGGCAGAAGAGAAGGTCCTCTGGGTAATGGTTGTCAGCCTGGTCTTGGCCGACTGTAGTAAGTTCTTCCCAGAGGACCTGAGCGTGCAGGGCAGATTATACGGGAGAAGGCGATCCCGCAGGTAACCTGGACCCAAACCATGTAGGGCTTTAAAGGTAATGACCAACACTTTGTACTTCGCCCGGAAACTAATTGGCAGCCAGTGGAGTGATTTTAAATGTGGGATTTCCTGTTTTAGACATTTCTGCTAGAAGTACCTTCTTTTCTGTATTCCTCATTTAAGAGGGATACCTGGGAAAAACACCTGGCCTGGAAGGGCTGGACCATGACTGACTCCATCCATAAAAGCTGCCTTTTCAAAAGGATCCTAGTGACCATCAGAGTGGGGTCCTGAGGCAGGGCGACTTGGAACTTTATCTGGTCAGCTGGTATGGTTGGCTCTCCTCTTATTGCTCTTTCCTCTGCAGAGGTGGGACTTTCTGTCTTGCCAATGGCTTCCCCGGGAGTTAGACTTCTCTCTTTACCTGGCTCTTGATTTTTGACAGCCTTCAGATTGGTGTCCTTCTCCTGAGTTTGGGTTGGCGGGCTGAACTGCATGTGCTTCTTTGGCCTAGGCTTGTCTTGCTCTGCAACTGAGATGGAATCTGGATCTCCCTGTAAAAGAGAGGCCATAAAAACACAACCCATCTCTAGTGCCCCTTGGTGGAGCAAGACCAACATTTCATATTGTCTCTGAAACATCTCTTCACTCAGCACAAATACCTTCATATCTTTGGTGTTCAGGGGTCCATCAAAATGGGAGTCGGAGCACATGTCAGGGTCCTCTATAAATTCAGCACCTAGCTTCATTGGCCTGTGTTTTGGGAGAGGGAAAAAGAAAAGTGCTAAGTGCTAAGCCTCTGGTTGCTTTTGTAGTCACACAATGAAGCCGATTTTGCAGTCAATTGCTTTTATTATGCAAGCCACAGCCAGATCCTGCATTCCAGTGGGTGTGGCCAAAGGCAAAATGGGTGGAGCCCAAATACAAAAAAAATCAGCACATTTTAGCTTAAAGCTGTTAGTGCCAGAAAACGCTCAATAGGGGAAAGGTCTGTGGCCATCCCAGGAACCTGGGAAGGCCAAATTGGAATCCTAGGTGAGCCAGATTTGGCCCCCGGGCTGAGGTTCTACACGCCTGGCCTCTTTTGACTGGTGGCTGTTCTCCAGGTTTCCAGACAGGAGCCTGCTACTGGATCCTTTTTAATGAAGGCTTTGAGGGCCTTTGCAAAGTCTGCACTCTTCCACTGACTTCCGGTCCATCCCCTACCATTCTGTCTCAGATTTCCCCAGCTTCTCTCTGACCAATCCACCAAGACTCTTCCTCTTCCCCTCATGCTGCTGCTCATGAATATTAAGATTTTCCTCTGAGGCCCTTCCCCACATTCTGTCACTTTCCAATATTGAAGTGAATGGTGAAAGGGTCTTCTCTGTAGTGGCACCGTGGCTGTAGAATGCTTTTCCCGGGATGTTTGCCTAGCCCTCATCATGTATTTTGGAGTCAGGTGAAGACATGTTCATTTGCCAATGCCTTCTATTTCACTGCCTTTTTTTTTTAATGTACAGAGTTTTTATCTTGTCTGTGGTGTGGTCTGATTCTTTCATTCTGTTGCTGCTGCTTTAAATGATTTGCAATGTCTTTTTAATGCATTTTATGCTCACAGGCCATTCGGAGTGCAAATCAGGCTAGAAACTTTGTAAGTAATTAAGGGCACGACCCTATGCATTCTTAGACAGAAAAAAAGCCTACAGCTCCCAGGATCCCTCCAGCCAGGCATGATGACTGCATGCTGGGAATTGTAGGCTTCCCCCCCCCCCCCTGTCTAAACATGGAGAGGATTGCATCCTAAATAAATACCTGGCTCCCATCTCTGCCTTTCCTCTGATACTCACTTTAGTCCAATAGCGTCTTCCCCCACAGGCTCTCTCCGGCAGCGACGTTTCTTGCCTTGACGTGGAGCAAATCCGGGTGGGAACCAGAGCGACCCATGTTCACGGTGCTGGGGCCGGCGGATCCTCCACACCCCGAAAAAGATAAACAGCGCTATCACCAGAACTCCAGCCCCCACGCCATAAATGAGGGCCCCATTAAAATGGGAAACTGAGGCCTGAGGAACTGATTGTGGGAAGAAGAGAGATTCACACAGCACAGAGTTAAATAATGGAATTCGCTGCCACAAGATGCAGCAACCTGGACCTCCCGACTCCCAGTCCAACACTTTAGCCACCAAACCACACTGGCTCTCCACAACCCAATTTCATACTGAAGGCACAATCCTATGTATGTTTATAAAGATAAAAGTCCTACAACTCCCAGAATTCCCCAGCCATGCTGACTGGGGAATGCTGGAAGTTGTAGGACCTTTTTCCTGTCTAAACATGCATAGGAGTGTGCCTTTATTCACTGACCTGGCTCAGGGGCCTGCTTCAGTTTCTTCCCAGAACCTGCCCCTCCCAGACTGCGCAGAGCACCTTTGGAGTCAAACAGCAGGGGTCCAGGGTCCAGCACGGAATTGGGACAAGCCCCTGATCCGGATCAGGTACACGTTCCAGATCGGAAGGCCCACAACAGCTATTTCTTCAAAATTGAACCGGCTATTTTAACAACCCTTTTTTGAAAATCACAAAAGGCGTAACTTGAACAATATGTTCAAGTATCAGAGGCAGCATGCCTATGTACACCAGCTGCTGGGGAACATGGGTGGGAGCTACTGCACTCCTGTCCTACTTGTGGGTTTCCCATTGGATAGGCTGACCATATGAAAAGGAGGACAGGGCTCATGTAACTTTAACTGTTGTAGAGAAAAGGGAATTTCAGCCAGTGTCATTTGTATGCAATTAGTTCCTGGTGATATTCCCTCTTCATCACAACAGTTAAAGTTGCAGGCACTATACTAGAGTGACCATATACAAAAGAAGGCAGGGCCCCTGCAACTTGAACTGTTGTGATGAAGAGAGAATTTCACCAGGAACTAATTGTATACAAACGACACCGGCTGAAATTCCCTTTTCTCTACAACTGTTAAAGTTACATGAGCCCTGATCTCCTTTTCATATGGTCAGCCTACCATTGGAGCAGCTGGTTGGCCACTGTGTGAACACAATGCTGGATTAGATGCCCCATGGGTCTGATCCAGCAGGGCTCTTCTCATGCTCTTAGGTTCTTATGAGCAGGGCCAGTGGTGCCTGGGGACATGGGAGGGAGGACCAGCATGTACAGCCCTTTTCCTCTGTGCATTTGTAGCCTTCAGGCATTCAGGCAAATGGAAAGTGAAACTAAACCAAAGCCATTGCTTTGCCTGTAAGAGATCATCATCATCATCATCATCATCATCATCATCATCATCATCATCATCAATATTTCTTACCCGCCTCTCTCTCTGGAGTGAGGCAGGGTACAACACATGTCAAAATTACCAAACTCTGTAGTCAGGGAACATCACCAAATTCCCAAATGCCAAAGACAGAGGTTCCTCACAATATAACAGGGCCTACGGATGTGGTGATAGGGTGACCAACTGTCAGGATTTCCCCAAATTTGTTCTGGTTTTTGTTCTATCCTGGGTGTCGGGGGAATTTCTGTAATTTTTTATAATGTCTGGGAATGCTGCACTTTCCCCTTTAAGATTGCATGGCGGGGGGGGGGGGATAATGCAGTTTCCAGAGGTGCAGCATTCCCCCCCCCCACTGTTCCATTTGGAGCCTTAAAGGGGAAGGCGTGTCATTCCCAGACATTATAGAAAAGACTCTGATTGGAGCAAGGGGGGGAGGAATGACACATTTTCCCTCCTCCGCTCCAATTGGGGCAGTTACCATTAGTTTGGCAGGGGGAATGATGCGCTTTCCCGAGTCTGTGGAAAGCGTGCTTCCCCCCCCCCCCCATGTTTCTTCTTTTTTGGTTTCCCAAATATGTCTGCCCGCATGAATCGTGACCCTAGTAGTGAAACGTCTTGCCCTGCCAGTAAAATCTGAAACAGCAGCTTACCACATTTACATATAACTGATAAATGAATCAATACTGACTTGTCACTGAAGAAAGGTTTAAACTAGTGGGTGCTGTTACTTCTGTCTTACCGATGTGTTTTTACTTGATCTGTTTCTGAAAGACGTATTTTTATTTGATGAGTTTATGCTAATTCAATTGCAACTTCCTTATTTTATTAAAAGTCTCCTTGAGCACTATTTAAGGGAAAGGTGGATCACAAACGCAATAAATAAAAATAGAAGCACCAGACCACCCATCTTACACCAGATTCAGAAATCCCTCTCAATTCTAATCAGTGAGGCCTCCTCGCTTTTGTCTCAAACCATCAGAAATTCTCCCCAAATGTATAGTATACCTTTTTCCACTGACTCAAGCCAAGCAGCTACTACTGGGTACGGGATCAGGGATTCAAGGGTTCCTTTAGCTGATAAGGCCCCCAAGAAATTCAACACGGATTTGGGGGATGTGGGGCACAACCTGGAACACTCACTCCCGTCCACAGTCAGGAAGATGGTAAATCTGCAATAGAAACAAGACAAAAGCAATAACATCAGTGCCAGTGGTCTCTGACTTGGGCACCAATATGCCTTGGGGACACCTCTCTTAGCACCTGCCAAGCTCCCTGAACCTTCTGGTTTTATTTTATCCCGTGGCTCCTGAGAGACCTCCCAGCAACCACAGAATTCCAGCTTAAATGTATTTCAAGTTATGAAAACATTAAATACCATAGACATGAACTTTTTAACCTTTGCACTTTGCTGGGGTTTTAAGACATATTTTAATTGCACATTAGTGGTTTCATGATTCTTCGTAATCTGTTGTTAGACTGTGGCTGAAATTGTACGAACTCGGCTCTGATAAAATTTGATGCAGTTGTTTTTAATTTGGCTGTTGCTAATCCAATTGGGGGTGTGTATGTGTTTCTTTCTGAACTTGGGAATTCAATTTGTTTTTATTGTTTGTTGCCTAGAGAACTCTGGTTATGGGACATCCGAAAAATGTAATAATTTGGCAAGGATGGGTGAGAAATTTGTTTGGTTCATATTTTAATGTGAACATACCAAATCCTCATTTACTGAACCTATGCACTTCATAGAATCCTAGAATAATAGATGGAAGGAGCCTATAAGGCCATTGAGTCCAACCCCCTTGCTCAATGCAGGAATCCACCTTAAAGTATCCCTGACAAATGGCTGTTCAGCTGTATCCTTAAGGCTTCTAGTGTGGGAATGCCCACCACCTCCCTAGGTCATTGGTTCCATTGTCGTACTGCTCGAACAGTATTACTGAACCTATGCAATAAAATTCATCTAGGGCATAGTTTTTTATTGGTAAAATTTGTTTTTATTTATTTTAATTTGTAAGCTCCGTTTCTATATATTTTATTGAAACATTATTCTATGCTTTAAAATTGTATATGGTTGTTTTTGTATTCACTGTGTGTGGTTTTTTTAATTTGTATCCACTTTGTATGTTCTTTTAAAAATTGTATCCACTATGTTTTTTGTTTTTTTAAAAAAATTATCTTTGTGTTGTTTTTGTAAAATTGTATCCATTTTATGTTGTTGTTTTTAAAAAACTATATCCACTTGGTGCTTGTTTTTGAAAAACTGCATCCACATCATGTGGTTTTTGAAAAACTGCATCCACTTCATGTGGTTTTTTAAAAACTGCATCCACTTCATGTGGTTTTTGAAAAACTGCATCCACTTTGTGTGGTTTTTTTAAAAAATTGCATCCACTTCGTGTGGTTTTTGAAAAACTGCATCTACGTTATGTGGTTTTTGAAAAACTGCATCCACGTTATGTGGTTTTCGAAAAACTGCATCCACTTCGTGTGGTTTTTAAAAAAATTGCATCCACTTCGTGTGGTTTTTGAAAAACTGCATCCACTTCATGTGGTTTTTGAAAAACTGCATCCAAGTTATGTGGTTTTTGAAAAACTGCATCCACGTGATGTGGTTTTTGAAAAACTGCATCCAAGTTATGTGGTTTTTGAAAAACTGCATCCACGTTATGTGGTTTTTAAAAAAACTGCATCCACTTCGTGTGGTTTTTGAAAAACTGCATCCACTTCATGTGGTTTTTGAAAAACTGCATCCACGTGATGTGGTTTTCGAAAAACTGCATCCACTTCGTGTGGTTTTTAAAAAACTGCATCCACTTCATGTGGTTTTTGAAAAACTGCATCCACGTCATGTGGTTTTTTAAAAACTGCATCCACTTCGTGTGGTTTTTAAAAAACTGCATCCACGTCATGTGGTTTTTTAAAAACTGCATCCACTTCGTGTGGTTTTTAAAAAACTGCATCCACGTTATGTGGTTTTTTAAAAAACTGCATCCACTTCATGTGGTTTTTGAAAAACTGCATCCACTTTGTGTGGTTTTTTTAAAAAATTGCATCCACTTCATGTGGTTTTTGAAAAACTGCATCTACATTATGTGGTTTTTGAAAAATTGCATCCACGTTATGTGGTTTTTGAAAAACTGCATCCACTTCGTGTGTTTTTTAAAAAAATTGCATCCACTTCGTGTAGTTTTTGAAAAACTGCATCCACTTCATGTGCTTTTTGAAAAACTGCATCCACGTTATGTGGTTTTAAAAAAAACTGCATCCACTGTGTGGTTTTTTAAAAACTGCATCCACGTGATGTGGTTTTTGAAAAACTGCATCCAAGTTATGTGGTTTTTGAAAAACTGCATCCACGTGATGTGGTTTTTGAAAAACTGCATCCAAGTTATGTGGTTTTTGAAAAACTGCATCCACTCTATGGGGCTTTCCTTTTAAATTGTACCTCCTTTGTGCTGCCTTGAGAGGGCACCATCCTTAAAAGGTGCCTGAAAATAATTTTAGACAGACAGAAAGCTAGATTTACAGTTTCCTGAATGTTTCAACACAATTCACATTATCTGTGCAATGTGACATTGTATTTTGTGCTGGGTTGCATGATGTTCATTTTTACTGCGATTGTGTGTGTGTGTTTCCTTATTATTGTAAAACACCTAGAGGAATTTATTTTAGGAGGCCTTTAATAAACAAATAAACAAATAAACAAATAAATAAAAATCAATCAATAAAGAGGCAAAAGAATTAAAATTGCTGGGGACGGGCAGGCAGACTGAACTGTGCATGCAGGGAAATGGGGAACCTCTCTTACCCAATGGTCTCCGCGGAAGCTCTCGACTGAACCCCTGTCCAATTGGTCCTGCTTCCGAGTTTTTCCTTCCCAGTGTAGGGGTAAATCCTCTCTCTGCCCTGGGGGTCCCGTTCAACCTGTAGCACCGCCCGCACAACAATGGCCAGAGAACGCAGGAACCGAGGCAGGTCCTCCTGGGGCAGCAGTACAGCCAGGCCCAACGCTGAGTCCCCTGGTGGGGCAGAGGCAGGCGCGCAATCTCCCCCGTCCCAGCCGCAGGAGGGGACGTTGCAGCCTCTGTCACAGTGTCCGTCTGAGAAGCGGTCCCGGCAATACCGTGCGTAAGAAGGGCTGAGGAGAAGAGGGTCGTGGCATGACGTTTGGTGCGGAGAACGTGGACAAAGGATCCCCCTCCTCTCTCCTATAAAACCAGAACTCAGGGCAGCGGTGCCGGCAGGGCTGGGCTTCCAGGGACGGAAGGGGAGGAAGGGGCCACCACATGGAGCAGGGCTGGACTGCCACTTGTTGAAGGGTGACGTAGCCCACATTACCCTCTGAAGCAGCCTTCTCCAACCTGGTGCGCTCCAGATGTGTTGGCGTACATCCCCCAGCATCCTCCAGCCAGAGGCTGAGAGTTGTAGGCCGACACATCTGGAAGGGTCCTGGTTGGGAAAGGCTGTTCGAAAGAGAAGCCCCCTCCCCCAAGGCCTTAAGACCACGTAAGGGCACCACTGACTCAGTGACATCGATTGGCGAGTTGGTGGGCAGCCAATGGGGCTGTGAATCCACGCTGCCGCCAAGGGTATTTTGGAGGTAGGCGGCATATAAATTGAAATCGTCATCATCATCATCATCTGGGTTCAGTCAGAACCAGCCAGAACTCTCACCTCCAAAGGGCTGGACCCTATCCCCAAAGTGGAACCCAGAATGGATTCATAGCCCAACCGAAATCGGAGTCACCAGACCCCGCTGTTGACAGCACCTCGTTAATGTATGGAATGCACAAGCATAATGTGTCGGGGAGGCACTTTCTTGGGTTGCTTTAAGAGGGGATTGGAGAAATTCATGGAGGAAGAAAGGTGTTTCCAAGAGGGTCAATCCAAGAGGTTCCGAGATCATTAAATGGAGCACTATGGTAAATGATTACCGGGGGAGTTGGCTGTGTCGCCTTCATGGCCAACATGTGGGCATCTGGTTGGCCATAATAGGGAAAAGGATGCTCAGAAGAAGCTTTGGACCGATCAGCAGGGCTTATATTCTTAAGAACGCCGCCAACCCCCTGAAATGCTACAGAGAGGGGCAGGATACCCTGCTAAATGGGTTAAATTGTGTTGGGGAGGGGGGATCCCCAGAAATCAGGCAAGGGGACCTTCTGTGAATGAAGCCCCTCCATCCATGGAAGGCTATTCCTGGATCCGACTCCTGAAGTGTGGCGAAATCTTCTTTACCATTTGGGCAGGATGATACAGACAACCAAGCTACCTTGGGATGGGAGAGCTCACCTCTGGCTAGGTTGGTTGTCCGAACGGGCTCAACCAATGGTTGCAGCCGGTGTGCACCTGCTCAGTCAACGCTAGACCCCGTTCCCTTTCAGCGTCTCCATTTGGGGCGCCCCTCGGCGGCGAACTCACTTGCACTCCTTCTGCTGGGCGCAGTCAAATCCATCATGCAGGCAGTCCTCGGTGTCGCAAGGGGGCTGGCAGCGCCCATCCCGGAAAGCCAGCCGGCACAGCGCCTGCTTTGGGCAGCTGACCCAAGGGTCAAGCAATCCCAGAGAACAGTCTCCCCCATCCCAGTGGGTCTCAGGGGAGCTGCAGGTCCGGTCGCAACGTCCATCCCCTGACACCTGTCGGCACTCCAAGGCCGCGGTAGTGTTGGCGGCGGGGCAGGAACCCGGAGAGCACTGGGGTAGGTGGCATTCTGGCCCGGAGAAACCTCCCATGCAGAGACACCGCGGTCCGGACGCATGGGCGATGCAAACCCCTCCGTTGCGGCAGTAGAGAGTCCCGCAAGGAGGCATGCGCAGGTCACAGGCGGCTCCGTCATAACCCTAGATGTGGGGTGGGGAGAGGAGAGGAAGGGGAAGGTCATGTCTCTTAGAACCTCCGCAGGCTCCTTTCATTTACGTCTTGTAAACAGGATGGCACAGTTAGGGTCTCCCCTACCTCGCTCTCCTGTGGACAGAGGAAGTGGCCTTATAACAAACCAGGCCTTTGACTCATGCAGGGAGGTACAAATTCTGTAAAATCAGTTCTGTCTACATTCCACACAGTCTCAGGTGCCTTTTGTTTCGTCACCTGCTCATTGACGGAATTGGATATCTTTTGAGTCTCCAAATTTGTGAAAATGTCCCCCAAAGGCACACCTCCCCTTGCATGTTTTCATGCCTTAGCGTATGGGGGAAATATGCACTTTGGTTGCGGGTTTTTGTTTTTTTAATACTACATTTGCGCAAAATTCAGGAAAGTGAGTAAAACGGCCTACAAGTCCATGGGAACTGCCCAACTGCAGGTAAGCCGGTGCTGCAGAATCCACAGGTCGGACTCATGAAACTTCAATCTCGTTTGAATCCATTATGGTTTTCTCCTACATCCCTAGGCTCAGATAGAAGCCTTCCCCAACTTGGTGCCCTCCAGCTGTGTTGGTCTACAACTCCAAGCCTCCTCCAGCAGGCTTGAGATGATGGGAGTTGTAGTCCAAAACATCTGGAGGGCACCAGGTTGCCTACTGAGGTTGCTGGACTAGATTGCCCTCCTTACGCGGCAGCACCTTTTTACACTTCCTGAACATCGAATGGTATGGATATTTAGTAGAATATGCAGCGCACGTGATGGGGGAAAGGACTGTAGTTCAGAGGACAGAGCAGTTGCTTGGCATGCAGAAGGTCCCAGGTTCAATCCTCATTGTTTCCTGGTAAGTCTAGGAAAGACCCCCTGCCTAAAATCCTAGACAGCCTCAGACTTCCCTGTTCCCTCTGAGTTTAGCTGTAATTTCCCCAGCAACAATGTATCATTGCCTGTTGTAATGCAAGGTCTTTGGGGGTGGCTGGGTCTTGAATGGGCAAGTAAGACTCATTTACAAACATTTGTTCCTGATGGAGGGAAAAATGGCTGGTTTGTTATTATGGATCTAAACACAGAATCATAGAATCATAGAATAGTAGAGTTGGAAGGAGCCTATAAGGCCATGGAGTCCAACCCCCTGCTCAATGCAGGAATCTACCTTAAAGCATCCCTGACAGATGGTTGTCCAGCTGCCTCTTGAAGGCCTCTAGGGTGGGAGAGCCCATGACTTCCCTAGGTCGTTGGTTCCATTGTCGTTTTGCTCTAACAGTCAGGAAGTTTTTCCTGATGTCCAGCCGGAATCTGGCTTCCTGTCACTTGAGCCTATTATTCCGTGTCCTGCACTCTGGGTTGATTGAGAAGAGATCCTGGCCCTCCTCTGTGTGACAACCTTTCAAGTATTTGAAGACTGCTATCATGTCTCCTCTCAATCTTCTCTTCTCCAGGCTAAACATGCCCAGTTCTTTCAGTCTCTCCTCATAGGGCTTTGCTCCCAGACCCCTTATCATCCTCGTTTCCCTCCTCTGAACACGCTCCAGTAAAAAATCTCTTTGCCTGCCAGCTGAAGGGCAACAGGGGAGGGGAGGACAACCTAGCCTCCCTAGACCAGGAGTTCCAGAGCCTGGAGGAAGCCACCGTGAAGGCTCTCTCTTGCATCTCCCCCAAACTTGCCTCTGATAGTGGCAGGACTAAGAGAAGTCAGGCTTGTATGGGAGAGGACGGCCTTTCAGAAATTGAGCACCATCCCACTCCGCAATCTGGCTACTGGCCGTCAATCCCTGCTCCTTTCATATCACATTTGCCCAGCTCTGTTCATACCTGTGGACAGTGGCAGGTGAATTCCAGAGGGTTACCGGGCACCACGCTGCAGCTTCCACCATTGAGACAGGGATCTGATTGACAACTGTCAATCACAGATTCACACAGAATCCCTGGATGGGAGACAAGACAAGAACACAAAAAAAGGTGTAGGAGGGATGAAATACCTATCTCCTGGCCCATGGGTATAAAAATTCATATTTTAGGGTAAAATGCATACAAAAATACATATTTTGCGGGAAACACGCCCTGAAAAACAATGCAAATTTTTGTGTTTTTTTCTTTTTTTTAATGCAGATCGAAGTAGAAATGGAACACAATTGACTTAAAAATGTGTAAAAGTAACACGGACCATAAGTAGACCAATATGTTTATCTCTAATAGTTCGCTGCTTTGAGACTTTGGAAATGAGTCAGGAGCTAAATCTAGAAAATAAATGCCTCCAGTATACATTTGGAGAATGTAGCGAGTGAGGTCTATCTAATAGCACCCATAGCCCCCCTCCCAACTCCCCCTGCCTTACCTGTGTATCCTGGTATGCACAAGCACTGGAAGCCGTGTTCGTGGGACTGGCAGTCCTGGGCGCCAGGTCGGTGGCAAGGCTGGGAGAAGCAGGCGTCCACCACCCCCTGGCACCGCTCGCCGACGTACCCAGGCAGGCAGATGCAAGAAAAGCCCTTTGGCTGAGCCACACAGGTCCCCCCATAGTAGCAGTGGGGGCCAGGAAGGGAACAGGGGTCCAATTCACAGTTGGGACCTGGAAGATGGAAGGCAGGGTGTGTCAGGATGCTGGGTACATTGTACTATATCAGGGGTGTTGAACCCTTTCATCCCGGGAGCCGAATTCCATTTCAGAGAATCTCTCGGGGGCCACATTCCAGGGGTGGGCAGGGCAAAAGGGGTGGGGCAAAGGGGGTGGAGCAAAAATACAAAGGATGACAGTATAATGTCACTGAAAGCTCTTGCTGCCAGTAACAAAGCCTTAGGAGGGGCATTTCAACTGTTTAGAATGGGGGGAAACTGAACAAAACAATCTATGTTTTGGGGAAAGGGGATGGGGCCAGGGGAAGGAGGCATGGCCATCTGAGGAACCCTGGCAGGCCAGACCAGGCTCCCAGGAAGCCAGATTTCATCCCCAGGCTGGAGGTTCCCATCCTTGTACTTTTTACATGAGGCTTTTAACCCACACATTTACCAGGGCTTCTGCTTCCTTATTCTTTTCCCTCCCCCCTTATTCTTAGCGGGATAAAGATTGGCTATTTTACTTGAGTTTTTCCCTGGGGGTGAATCGGTGTTCTCTTCCTTTCTGTATGTTCCATCACACAACCACTAGGTGGCACTGTGGTACAGCAGAATTGCGGAATTACACTAGGTTCTATAATGCCATTTAGAAAAAAATACTAGATTTTCCCATTAGGAAAAAAAACCTGATAATGGTTGCAAAGCACGGGAGAGGCCCCAGAGGATGATGGCGTTGTGTAAAGGACCTGCAGACTACCATGAATGAGAATTCACGAGTGCACAATAAAAGCTTTGTATTGTGACTAGTTGCTGTTGACAGTCTTTTCCTCCATGAATTTGAAAAACATCCAAGTTGGTGGGCACTACATCTTGTGGTGGCAAATTTAGCTATGCAGTGTGTGAAGAAGTCCTTCCTTTTATCTGTCCTGATTCTCCCAGCTTTATTGGGTTCTAGTCTTATGAGAGAGGGAGATAGATGTCTTCCTATCTGCTTTCTCCACACAATGCATAATGTTAAAGAACTCTAGCATGTCCCTCATCACGCCTTTAATGTAAGGTGAAAGCTGGACACGGATGTTTTGAATTTTTTGTGAGCCACTCAGAGAGGTTTTCCTATTAGAAATGAAATGGGGCGGGGGGGGGGGGGATGAAGTTTTTGGAGACAGCCCTGTATTTCTTAAAGCATGTACTACTGCTGTCCAGTGTGGTGTAGTGGGCTAGAGTGTTGGGACTGGGAGTCAGGAGATCCGGGTTCTAGTCCCCACTCGGCCATGGAAGCTCACTGGGTGAGTTTGGGCCGGTCACAGACTCTCAGCCCAACCTACCTCACAGCGTTGTTGTTGTGAGGATAAAATGGAGAGGAGGAGGAGGATTGTGTACACCGCCTTGGGTTCCTTGGAGGAAAAAAAGGCGGGATATAAATAAAATAAAAAAATAAGCCATTCTCACACCTACCTTTGGTCCCTGTGGGGCAGACACAGCGGAATCCGTCGGATGTCTTAGTGCAAGTCCCTCCATTTGGACACTTTTCCCTTGGCCGGCACTGCAACTGGAAAAATCCAAAGCCGATTCAAAATAGCATCACAAAGAAGTGCTTTTCTCTTCCCATCATTTGCGTATAACGAAATCATCTAGCTGGGCAAGTTGGAGCCTTGAGGCACCCCAAAGGGCAGTGGCTATGGGGTGAAACTGAAGCCCCCTAGCACCGCCTTCTGAACCCTAACCCTCCCACTAGGACTGGAGCCATCGTAATACAGTGCCTAGTGGAGCCTGGTGGCTCCGGTGACAGTGGGGCAGTGAATCCACTCCAGGTTTCAGTCAGAACCGATCAGAAGTTCACACCTCGGATAGCTCCTTTAGAGTTCCTTCTGGTTCTGACTGAAACCCGAAGCGGATTCACTGCCCCATTGACTTTGGAATCACCAGCCGCAAACAGACAGTGTCCGTCAAGTCCCAGCCTAGAGAAATGCTCCAGAACCCTCTCCCCGTCCGTTCTCTGGTGCAAGGAATCGTCCAAGGAGACAAAGGCAGTTTCTGTCCCGAACCCAGACCAGATCGAAATGGATCTAAATCATCAGAACAGGAGCTTGAGAACATTCACATAATCCGTACTGCGGACAGACTGAACGAGACTGTCAATTTGTCAACTGGCCACTGCATTTGGGCTTTTAACAGCAGCTTGGTTTGTTCGTGGATCGTTGTTGAACCAGGTGATGGTGTTTGTCTCCATGCTGTGAAAAGCTTCACTGCTCACCCCTGCAGATCCAGTGACTGCTAAAAGGCAGAAGAGCAGAAGAGACTGTTTTTCCTCCCACTGGTCAGTTGGCAACCATGTTGAGGCATTCTTCAGACCCGGGAAGCAGATGGTAGCACCTGCGCCTTCCGAGCTCACCTGGCAGCTGTGCCCTCCAGCAGGATCTGTGCAGTTGTCTCTGTTCTGGCTGGTTCTCTCTTGGCATTCGGAGCCCCCCCAGCCTGGGGGACAGAGGCACTGGGGGACAGACTCTTTCACAACACACCGGCCTCCATTTCCACAGGGTTCTATGGTGTCAAGAATAAAGAAGACAGATTTTTAGCTTGGCAACGGGTTTAGAGGTGCCAACTTTTAAGTCTGTCAGCCTTGCCGAGTGCTTTGAAGAATGGCACGGAAAGACGGATTTCAGCAGGATTAGTAGCCTGGTAATGCAGTAAAGGCAAAAGCCTCACCTATTGTATTTCTGGCTGTTATCAATGAGTCCTGCCGGAAATAAAGTTGCAAATAAAGCTATGCACTCATTAGCTGAAGTATTTACTCAGGATGTATTTACTGTAATGATACTTCCCAAAAATGATGTATAGAGTTACTGATTTAAAGAGCACAAAACTGCTGAATTTAGAATTTATCAGCAAGTTTGATTCACTTCAATCTGGACGTAATCAAAACTTTGGGTTTCCTTCTCATGCAGGTGTTAATTTGGCACAAGATAGGGCCAAACTACATATGATGATCTTCCATCATGTTCATTATTAGTTTTCCACCACCACCACGATTATTACATTTGCTGGAAAATACTATTTCAGTATAATATTATTTTACTAAAATGCGTATTCAGGGGGCTGTGAATTTGGTGCCAGCAGCAGTGATAGGGGGAGGAGGTGTTATATGTTATTAAGTAATTACTATTTAAATTGAAAATGAGAAAACACTGGATATAAATGTGTGTATTTAATTGTAATTTGTACGTTCATGCGCTTATAAAATTGTAAGCCACTTTCTGAGGGTAGTGCGCCCTGAAATAAATAAATAAATAAATAAATAAATAAATAAATAAAATCCCAAGAGCGGAAAAAAACAATTCCCAAAATTTTTGGAAAATTAGTTATATATTTTTAGAACTATCCTATCATATTGCACGGTTTGTGTATATGTGTTGTGTGTTTGTAGACAAAACTATTACCAGTGGATTTTCACAGAACCATAGAATTGTGGAGTTGGAAGGGGCCACAAGGATCATCTAGTCTAACCCTCTGCAGTGTGCAGGAAAACCAATTCAACCATCCATGAGATGTGGCTGTCCAGCCTCTCATTAAAAACCTCCAGAGATGGAGAACCCATAACCTCCACAGGTAGACTGTTCCACTGTTGTACAGATATTACCGTCAGGAACTTTTTCCTTATATTTAATCGAAATCTAGGTAGCTGTAACTAAGACCCATTATTTCGGGTCCTCATTTCTGCGGCCGTGGAAAATAGTGCTTGGCCATCTTCCCTGTGACACCCTTTTATGTACCTGAACACGGCTAACAGGTCTCCCCTCAGACTTCTTTTCTCCAGACTGAACATCCCAAGTTCCTTCAACCTGTCCCTGGATTATCTTTGTTGCCCTCCTCTGAACCTGTTCTAAACTGTCAATGTGCTTCTGGAAATGCGGCGCCCAGAATACTCTACCTGTGGTCTCACTAGTGCCGAGTAGAGAGGAATAAGGACTTCATGCATCTTTGATACAACGCGGCTTCGAATGCAGCCCAGAACTGCATTAGGCCCCCTCTAGATGGATTCCGTTTGACGCTTGTTCCTCCGATTATGCGCATCTTCTCGGAAGCGCTTTATCGTAAATGCTTGTATGCAGGAGGTAACTGAGCACTCAACAGGTGACCTTACCGGTTGTTTCAAATGCGCTTTACAAGTAGTTAATGCGGAGAATCGCTTGTTCACATAATCAAAATGCGCTTTAACGGCCGGAGCAAAATAAAACTCACTATTTAACGCGCATTCGATAATGCGCGTAATCGGGGAGAAAACGCGCCTCTATGCCCGATTTGCGCTCCGTTCTTGTAGAGGTAAATTTTTTAATGCGCCTTGCTTTAAATGCCTCTTATAGAGGCAGCCTTAGTCATTCTAGCGGCGATCTCACACTGCTGACTCGTGTTCAGATTGCTGTCAACGACCACACCCAAATCCTTGTCTAATGCGGTGCTCCTAAGCCGAGAGTCCCCCATCTTGTATGCGTACCCTACATTTCCCTTTTCAGAGATGTCGCACAAGTTGTGCTACCACATACTCACTGGCTGAGCAAAGGTCCAGGGCGACTTGACATTTTGGCCCTGTGTAACCCTCAGGGCAGATGCAACGGAAAGTTCCGGGACTGTTAAGGCAGGTTCCCGAATTGAGGCAGGGGCTTGAGCTGCATTCGTCCACATCCTCATGGCATGTTGCACCTGCGGGGCCGGAAGGGAGGGAACAGAGAGGCGGTGAGCAAAGTCTGAAGGAGAGAGTCCTCGGGGGCTAGGAACGCATGGGAATTGTGGGAAATCCTCAACATGGCCGCACAGGTGAGTATTGCTGTAAACCGCCTTGGGAGGGCTTCTGCCCTGAAAGGCGGCCAAGAAATGTTTAATATAAATGAATCAAATAAAATAGCTGTGTGTGTGTGTGTGTGTGTGTGTGTGTGTGTGTCTGTGTTGGGATTGAGGGGCATGTTACCTACGTAGCCGCTGGGACAGGTGCAGGCGAAGGCACCTCGATGGGTCAGGCACGTGGCCCCCCGGCGGCAGGGGCTGGAATTGCAGGCATCTATCTCCGTGTTGCAGTCCGGGCCTGTCCAACCCGGCAGGCAAATGCAGCGTGGCCTGCAGAAAGAGGTATGTGAGTATGACCATACAACATCTATACAGTGTTTTGAAGTGTTTGAAGAACTTCACAGACAATAACTAGTTGTGATGCCTACGACCTCCATCGCAACTAATCCCCCCCCCCCCCCCCGGTTTGCCTCCGCGATTTTTTAACTCTGAGACAGAAGCTTGTCAAGATTATGATCCCTTTCATCTGAATAGCAGCTCTTTTGCTCCTTCGCTCGTTTGCTCTTCCACTGCACTGCACTGCACTCCACTCCTCCCCTTCTCTTTCTCCCTCCAGTCAGGTCCTGGCAGATGAGTACTTCAACCAGACCGCCTTTCTGCCAGGCAAAAATGGAATGACCCTTTGGGGGCATCGAGGGAGTACAATCACGTCTCTGCAGAGATTCAGGTGTTGCATGATTTTTTAAAAAGTCTTTCGAGCCTGGGATGCAAGGTTTGGGTTTTATACTGAGGCTTGGAGCTGGCTGCTGGGAGAGATCGCTTTTTCCTGCCAGGACCTGATGCAATCCATTCAAGCCCCCAGTTCCTCTAAAACTACACGGAGGTTTAGGGCGCATTAAATTCGCTTAAGGAAAATAATCCAGACTTTTAGCGTTCTAGGAAAAAGCAGAAAAGCCTGGGGGAGGCGAGGTGTCATCCGAGGGACAGGCACGGCGTCATGTGAGTACCGTGCTGCAAATCCGCACACCAGGCATGGTGGGAGTGCATGAAATCGCTGGTGTGATGGAGCTCTACAACAACCCTGTAGGGTAACTCAGATTTATTATCTACCCATACTGCAGATGGTGAGACTGAGGCTGAGAGAATGTGGCTTGCCTAATGGATTCTTGGCAGAAGTGAGATTCAAACCAGGGATTTCCTGATTCATAGCTCAGTCTCAGAGCCACTACACCAACTCTCCACTATACTATGCTCCAGCAGAGAGATGAACAGAAATGCCATCTTTTTGTCTTTCTTCTTTTGGGTGGTCTAGCTCAGAAGTCCCCAATCTGGCCCCCAAGGGGTCCCCAATTGGGTCATCGTGGGCAACCAGGTTTTTAAAAAATATTTTTAAAAATGAGTTATTATATATACAAGGATTTGTATATATCCATAGCAATGAATCCATGTGAAATGCATACAACTTTCTAGCAATTTTACACAGGCTTCAATAAAAGCAGACCAAATATCCAAATAAGTTTCCATTTGAATGTGGCATTTATGCACCACCTGTTCAAATATTGGAAGTGTTGTAAGGCCCTCAATGAATTGCATTATAGGAGGTGAGTGTTTATCCTTCCAATATAATATCAGTCTTTTAGCTGTCAAAAACACACAGATAATCCATTTACGTTGAACATTTATTAATTGCCAGGAAGCAAGTAAATAATTTAAAATAGTGTGTATGCCAGTGAATATTAAAGACTGTTCCAGTACCAATTTTTTTTGTGCAATAACCTCCTCCCAAAAAGAAGCAACTACTAGACATCGCCAACACGTTTTTTTTAAATCACTGTATTGCACTGCCAGCAATTAGCTGAATTAGACAATCTCTTATTAAAGAGAAGTTGCAGTGTCTAATAGACATGAAAGACTTTTGCTGAATAAGACGCAGCCTGAGATCCAAAGATGCGACAGGTAGATCTCAAAGCAGTGATCCACTGTTTAGGCACTTTGGGGAGGTGCCATTAGCAGTTCCTCAAATTCCCAAATGTGCCCACAGGTCCAAAAAAAGGTTAGGGACCACTGGTCTAGCTCCTATGCCTTTACTGGCGGTATCATGGCCAGAAATTTAGCAAGGTGGGCCTTTTTTTCCTGGCATTGAGATCAGTAAGGAGGAAAATTCCCCATGATTAATATTACAGTGTTTACTTGTTGTTAATGACTCCGGGGTTATAGAAAAGGTGGTAAACGTTGGCTCATGGAGGGTATTTGGAGTGATTGCAGTAGTAGTCGTAGACTGGATTTGAGAGAGAAAACTGCAGGGCCTGGGAAAGGTGGAAGAATTTGTTTGGTCTGTATTTTAATGCAAACTTCCCTAATTTCGCAGTTTTGTGCTAATATGCAGTCTGAAACTTTGGTCTCCTTTGAAAATTCATGCCTCTTCAAATTCTGTACTGCATTTCTCTCATCAAAAACGTGCATTCTTCGGTACACAAAAGTGTGTCTGTTTGTGAACACCGTGTTCAGTTACATTAGGGGAAATGGCTTGCAGAAGGTGTGTATACTAGGGGAAATCGCGTGCAAAAAAAGACGCGTCTTAATGATGAGTAGATTTATTCTTAGGAGAAATAAATTTTAAAATTATTTTTTTTAAAAAAAAATCTCAATATTTGGGAGAAATTGATTATAACAATGGAATGATGAGCAACCGAAACTGACGGATCCATTGATCCCTAGTAGGACTGCCACTTTCCCCGCTCACTGGTCCTGCACCCTTGCCTTTAATAGTAGTTGAACCCACAGAAATGTAACAGGTGAAGCTTTCCGTGTTCAGGACGTAAAGTAAACCAAAAACTCTTTACCTGCTTAACCTCTGTGTGCCAGCCTACAGCCAAAGGCATTGGAACAGGGCCAGTGAAAGTAGGTGGCGGCACCCCTGGATATGAAGAGAAAGAGAGGCTGTGTGTACTACAGGCAATCATTTCGAACAGAGCAATACCAGCAATGACTTTCCCTTTAAATGCCACCATGGCACTAGCCCTGATCCAGGAGTGGCAACGGAATAACTGCAACCAGAAGGAGAGCTTCTTTGCAGTGGGAAAAACCTGTGACTTTCTTTCCTAATGCCTAATTGTATAATGAATTCCTAAATGTAGACACTTCCCCAAGTCCCAGATACAAATCAATATAGTGAAATTGATTGAACCAAATCTCATGCTCCTTCTGGTCTAGTTAATTTCACTTCTTGGGGAGAGAGCTTTAAAATCTAGGCTGAGTTAGCAAATATTACATCTGGGAACCATGCTTCATCTCATCCCCTCTAACCCCACCACAACCATCCATACCCAGATTCGGTCCCTTGGCAACTGCCCCCGTTGAGGCACTGCCAATCCTGGCAAGGGTTACTGAGTTCTGTGCAGAGGGGTCCTGTGAAGCCTGGAGAGCAAACGCACGTGAAGGAGCCCAGGGTGTTTACGCAGGTTCCATGCCCGCAGGGGTCACTGTGGCATAAGTCTGCTTCTCTCTCACACTGGCGACCCTCGAAACCTGCAGAAGGGGAAGCCTTGACACCGTCATTCGCTCGATACTGGCCTCAACTCACACGTTTCCTGCTCTTTTCACCTCTCCCTTTCCCACAACCCCATTTTGCCCTGTATGAAATCTGAAACAAACCAGAAGGCTGGAAAGAACCAGAATATCCATCTATTGGGTAACATCCATCATGATCAAATGGAAGTTCACAACGTATCTGACTACCGCAGAATCTAGTGGCCATATTCATTTCCCACAATGCCCCTGACTTAGCATCACACTGGGGCATTGAGGGAAATAAAAATATGGCTAGACATAGTCACCTGGCGTTGCTCATAGCACTGCTCAGGTATCTGTTGTCGCCTGCTGCTGCCAGGTGAGCCAGAGGGAGCCCACCAATGGAAGATGGATACACCAGAGGTCACTCTGACTAGTCCCCTCAAACCTGGAGCTGGCTCTGGACTTTATGAAGAAGAGTTGATGCTTCTGAATTTGCTTCTTTTCCCAGGACTACTTTAAGACCTTTTGCTGTCTGAGGCAGAGCAACAAATGTAGGGTGACCACATGGAAAGGAGGACAGGGCTCCTGTATCCTTAACAGTTGCTTCTGTCCAGAGCCGCTTGGCACTTGCTCCGCCCCCTCTCCCCCTACTCACTCCCGACCCCTTCCTGTGCTCCTGCACTCCGCGTCCCTCTGTCAGTTCCTCTCTCCTCGCATGCCCTGCTGCGCCTCTGAGGGCGCATGGTGCGCTGAACTGGAGCAGGGGCCAGTGCTGTTGCAGCCCCTCGTTGCAGCCCCCCCGCCCCAGGATGTTGCACCCCCGGCTCCTTCCTAAAAGTAAACAAATAATACTAGAAATAGACCTTGAGCATGGGTGCAGGGGTAGGCTGACCATATGAAAAGGAGGACAGGGCTCCTGTAACTTTAACAGTTATAGAGAAAAGGGAATTTCAGCCAGTGTCATTTGTATGCAATTAGTTCCTGGTGAAATTCCTTCTTCATCACAACAGTTAAAGTTGCAGGGGCCTTGACTTCTTTTGTATATGGTCACTCTAGTATAGTGCCTGCAACTTTAACTGTAGTGATGAAGAGGGGATTTCACCAGGAACTAATTGCATACAAATGACACTGGCTGAAATTCCCTTTTCTCTACAACTGTTAAAGTTACAGGAGCCCTGTCCTCCTTTTCATATGGTCAGCCTATGCAGGGGGCGAAGTGGAGAGGTGGCGGTTCATCTCTGCGCCTCTCTATAAATGCGCAATTTATTTATTTATTTATTTATTTCATTTCATTTCTAACCCGCCTCTCCATCTAGATCGAGGCGGGGAACAACACCAAATATAAATATAAAACAATAAAATAGATAAACCGTTAAAACAGATAAAAACAAATACATTATTAAAAACATCTTAAAATTAAACTGGATAGGCCTGCCGGAAGAGAACAGTCTTCACGGCTTTCTTAAATTCCAGAAGACTGCTAATTTGTCGAATCTCCTCCGGCAGGCCATTCCACAGCCTGGGAGCGGCAGAAGAGAAGGTCCTCTGGGTAACACTCGTCAGCCTAATTCTGGCTGACTGGAGTAAATTCTTCCCAGAGGACCTGAGTGTGCGGGGCGGATTATACGGGAGAAGGCGATCCCGCAGGTAACCTGGACCCAAACCATGTAGGGCTTTAAAGGTATAACCAACACTTTATACGTTGCCCGGAAACTAATGGGCAGCCAGTGGAGTGATTTTAAGATTGGTGTTATGTGGTCACCCCTAGGTGTACCGGTGACCAACCTGGCTGCCATATTTTGAACTAATTGAAGTTTCCGGACTAGGCACAAAGGTAGCCCTATGTACAGCGCATTGCAGAAGTCAAGCCTCGAAGTTACCAGTGAGTGCACTACCATCTTTAGGTCTTCCAACTCTAGGAAGGGGAGGGCAAGGACCTGCCTTCCCCCTTCATTTGTTTTCAGGCGCTGAGGGGGGAGGGAGTAAAACTCACATTTCCATGGGTGTTACCCTGGAGGAGCGCAATTGCGGGTTATCAAACAACGAGGTGCCAAAGTGACTTCGTATAGACACAGGCCGAGGGGGTGGGTGTGTTGAACCTCTGGACTGGAGAAGAAATACAGCCTTCTTGGATTCCCTAGATGGCCACTTCCCTAACTATTGATCGTTTGCTGATGTCCTGGCTGTTGTGCAGGTTTTGCCCCATTCTGAAAGATTGAAATGCCTCTCCTCAAATTTGGTTACTGGCAGTAAAAGCACAAAACTAAAATATGCAGGGTTTTTTTTTGTATTTGCCTCCCCCTTTTGCCCAGAAATGCCCCCCTCAAGCTTCTAGGGCTGAAAGAGGTTCAATACCCTTGAGTTCAGGGTATACATTGATGGGTTTTAGGCAAATTCCAGAATTTGGCCTGTTTCCTCCTTGCCTCCCCCCCCCTCTCTCTCTCTCACACACACACACACACACACACACACACACACACACACGGAGTTACCTTGAGGGCAGATGCAATGGAAAGCCCCTGCTGCATTCTGGCATTGGCCTCCATTCCTACAGGGAGAGCTGACACAGCTGTCCACCTCCCGCTTGCATCGGGGTCCCCCAAATCCTAACAAGAGCAGGGCAAAAAGTCAAAGGTCAGCGTGCCTCGAATCCCAGGGATTTCAGTCCAGAGCCATTGAAGTCCGGGGCCTAAAATTACCTCCCTGACCACACTGGCAGGACTCAGCTTTCTCTCCCTCTCTGAGACCCCCAGCAACCCCCTTCGTGTCTACCTCACTCACCCGGAGCACACTGGCAGGCAACTCCATGGCTCTGCGGGAGGCAGGTTCCCCCATTGAGGCAGCGATCCGAGGTGCATGCTTCCACTTCACACAACAGCCCACCAAACCCTGCAGGGGAGAGACAGCACCAGCGGAAAGATCTCCTTATTGGGGGTGAGGTGTGGAAACAGCCAGCATAGTGTTGTGGTTAAAGTACTGGACTAGGGAAAGGGAATCCTGGGTTCAAATCCCTGTTCAGCCATGAGGGTTACTGGGTGACCATGGGTCATCCAAAGAAGGGATGTAGCTCAGTGGTAAAGCCCCTGCTTTGCATTCAGAAAGTTCTAGGGTCAATCCCTGCTTTTCATCCAGAAGGTTCTAGGGTTAATCCCCTGCTTTGCATGAAGAAGGTTCTAGGTTCAATTCCCGGTATCTCCAGGTCGTGTTTGGAAAGGCCCTGTCTGAAACCCTGGAGAGCTGCTGCCTCTTGCTGTAGATCAGCCTTCCCCAACCTGGGGCCTTCCAGATGTTTTGGCTTTTTAACTCCCATCAGCCCCAGTCAGCACGACCAATGGTCAGAAGTGCTGGGAGTTGTAGTCCAAAACATTCGGTGGGCACCATGTTGGAAGAGGCTGTTGTGCACCATTCTGAACTCCTAGGACAGTGGTGAGTGACTTGTTGTCCTCCATCTGGCCTACAACTCCCATCAGCCCTAGTTAGCCGATGGTAATGGATGATGGGAGCTGTGGGCCAAAAGATCTGGAGTGGCACAAGTTGCTCACCTCTGTCCTAGGAGGAAGGGTAGAATAAACACATAACTAAAGGCACAATCCTATGCATGTTTAGACAGAAAAAAGTCATACAACTCCCAGAATCCCACAGCCAGCATGCTAAGAGTTGTAGATTTGTGTGTGTGTGTCTAAATATGGACAGGATGGTACCCTATTACTTAATTTTATCTATTTCTTATTTACATGTCTATACTGCCAATTGCTGTGGCTCCCTGGGCGGTTCACAAAAATTAAAACCACAAGTACCGCATAACCTAAGGGTGTAAGCCTCTGGGCATGTACCTGGGAGTAAGTCCTACTGAACTCAATGGGACTTGCTTCTGAGCAGACCTGCCTAGGTTTGTGCTGCAAGGCTCCAATCCTAGACACACTTTCTGAAGGAGTCGGCTCCATTGAACGCAGTGAGGCTGGCACTATAAATACAGGCCTAAGAAGGGGGTTTCCCCCTGACCTCTCCAGATGAGGAAAAGAACCAGACAACAGACATGTCAGCTGGGGGAAATGGCAAGAGTGTATAAAATCAATGAGCAATGGCATTGGTAATAGGACAGCCTTCTCCAACCTAGAGATTTTTAGGACTACAACACCCATAACCAACCAGTATGGCCAAAGGTCAGAGAAGATGGAAGCTGTAGTCCAAAATATCTGGAGGGCACCAATATGAGGGAGGCTAAGCGAGAGAGAAAAATTCTGCCTCTGTTCCGCGCTCAACAACATTACAAATTAAATAATCAGTCCGCAGGAGGTTTAGGATGGAAGAAAGGGAATAGCGTGCGGATCCCAGCAGGCATGAGAGCTCTCATTTTTCTGAGAGATCCCTCTTGTAGGAGGGGAGATAGGGAAACTACCAATCACAGGTGTGGTGTAAGGAATTTAAATCTCCCTAGATATTTATTTATTTCTGTTTTATCCCATCTTTCCTCAAAGGGGGCTAAGGGCAGTGAACATGGTTACTCCCAGTTCATTTTATCCTCACAACAACCCGGGGAAGAAAGACTAGGCTGAGAGAGATCATAGTGACTGGCCTACAGGGTCATCCAGTGCTACAGAACAGGAATTTGAACTCAAAATCTGACACTCTAATACCAGCCTGCTTGGTTTCCAAGATCTTCTGGAGAGGACCATCTTTTTAGACCGCACCTTCAAAGGCATGTTTGGTGGCAACTTGTAGGGTGACTATATTTGGGAAACCCAAAAAGAGGACACCCTGTGGGGGGGGGGGGCAAGAAAGTGGCTTTCCGGCACCTCCAAAAACTGCATCATTCCCCCCTGCCACCTTAAAGGCCCTGATTGGAGGGGAAAGTGTGTCATTCCCCCCTCCTCCCGCTCCAATCGGGGCATTTTCAATAATGTCTAGGAATGGCATGCTTTCCCCTTTAAAGCCCCGATTGGAGCAGTGAGGGGGGGAATGACACGCCTTCATGAATGACTTCCCCCACCCCCACCCCCACTCTAATGGCGGCCTTAATGGGGAAAGCGTATCATTCTAGGACATTATGGAAAAATACAGAAAAACCCTCCTGACACCCAGGATAGAACAAAAACCAGGACAAATATGGGGAAATCCTGACAGTTGGTCACCCTAGACTGGCAACCCAAGAGAAGGCCATTTCAGTGGTGGCTCCCAGGCTCTGGAATTCTCTCTGAAGGGAGGCTAGGTTCGCTCTGTTTTTGCTGTCCTTCTGCTGGCAGGCCAGGGCCACTTTATTTAGGAATGTACTGACTAGACCTAAATGAGACTAAGCACAGTCCCTGTCTTGTTATTACTGTAAATACAGACAGGAGCTTAGCAGCAACCGGGAATAAAAGAGGCACTGATCTCTTGCATGTATTCTATATTTCAACTTTACAGAGTTCCTGTTTTTTTTTTTTTTAAATAATAATCATTAAGTTACCAGCCCATGTATTTAGGATATAATGAACAAATCCTAAACTGGACATTTCTTTTGCACATGATGAGAATGCAGGAATGTATAAAAGTTGCAATAAAGCTGGATTCATATTTTAACCAAAAAAAAGAGAGATGCCTTTAGCCTGTAAGTGGGTCTGGGCAGGTTGGGTGGTGTTTTGAAGAATATTTTTTCTTCATGTTTTCATTGTATTTTAGTGTACTGTTTTAATCAATTTTAGTCGGTTCCGTAAGCCGCCTTGAGGACCATTTTTGAGTAGAAAGGTGAGCTACAAATAAAATAAATAAATAAATAAATAACCACTACACCAGCCTTCTTCAAACTGGCTGGGGATTATGGGAGTTGGAGTCCAGCTCTGTGATAGCTGGGGATTATGGGACTTGGGGTCCAGCTCCATGACGGCTGGGGGTTATGGGGGGGTTGGAGTCCAGCACATGTGGATGGTGGCACAACCCTCAGCCTTGCTCCTTACCGGAAGGGCAGAGGCACTGGAAGCGGCCTAGCAAATCGAGGCAGGAGGCTCCATTCTGGCAAGGCCGGCTGAGGCACTCGTTGAGGTTTGTTTCGCAGCGGGAGCCCACGTAGCCCTCAGGGCAGCGGCAGGCAAAGGAGCCGGGCGTATTGTGGCAGCTTCCGCCATGTTCACAGGGGTCTGCGCCTGGAAAGGGAGCGAGAAGGAGCGGAGGCAGATAAGAAAACTCGGACGTCCACACAGGGCTGAAACAGACATGGCTTTAAATCTGTGCCTAGCACAGGGGTGGGAAACCTCTTTCAAGCAGAGGGCCGAATTCAATTTCAGAGAAGCTCTCGGGGGCCGCATTCCAGCAATAGGTGAGGCTGAAAGCAAAAGGGGCGGGGCCAAAGGCAAAAAGGGCGGGGCCATAATACCTGCCTAATTTAGTTTAATGCTCTTACGCCAGTACTAAGCCTTAGGAGAGGCATTTCAACTTTTCAGAATGGGGAAAAAATTGCACAAAAGCCGGGAAACTGCCAAATGATTGGTAGTCAAGGGAGAAGGGGTGGGGCCAGGGGAAGTGGGCATGGTCATCGGAAGGACTCCAGAGGGCCAGTTTGACGTGCCAGGCCTAGTTGTTGAAGCACCTGCCCCTGGTCTAGCAGCTATGTCTTTTTTTCCATTTTTAGTCCAGAGTAGGCACAGGATCCTCAATTTGGATTGGGACACTCGTGTGGGGATACTCTAGAGTAAAAACATGACAAAAGTCTAGGCTGACCATATGAAAAGGAGGACAGGGCTCATGTATCTTTAACAGTTGTAGAGAAAAGGGAATTTCAGCCGGTGTCATTTGTATGCAATTAGTTCCTGGTGAAATCCCCTCTTCATCACAACAGTTAAAGTTGCAGGGGCCCTGCCTTCTTTTGTATATGGTCACTCTAGTATAGTGCCTGCAACTTTAACTGTTGTGATGAAGAGGGAATTTCACCAGGAACTGATTGCATACAAATGACACTGGCTGAAATCCCCTTTTCTCTACAACTGTTAAAGTGACATGAGCCCTGACCTCCTTTTCATATGGTCAGCCTACAAAAGTCATAGCTGCCTGACATAATTTACAGTAATGTCTGTAAAGTAATGTGTCTAGGGAGTAAACATTCTGAAACTAGGTAACTCCTGAGAAACACTAGTGCAGGCTTGAGATCTGCAGTATTGACTAATGGAACCCCAAGATCCACCAAGTAGAGCCAGAAACAAAATGGTGGCTGAGGGGGCGGAGCCATTTGTCTACAGGCATCCCATGAGCCAGACACTAAGATGACTTGCATGGATACAAGTACAAATCTATATCTGAGTTACTACAGAATGTAGGATCCTGATGGCCCAAATCTATAAGGTGGGAAGGGGGACAAATTTATGCTGACCATATGGAAAGGAGGACAGGGCTCCTGCATCTTTAACAGTTGGATAGAAAGGGGAATTTCAGCAGGTGTCATTTGTATGCATGCAGCACCTGGTGAAATACCCTCTTCATCACAGCAGTTAAAGTTGCAGGAGCCCTGCCCTCTTGACCAGATACAAAAGAGGGCAGGGCTCCTGCAGTTTTATACCTTATAGTATAATATTTTATGGAGGTTTTCTAATATACTGTGCAGAAAGATTTATTCCTTTATTCTATTCATTAGTGCTCATTCTTCCACGGCTGTCAGAGTCAGAATGTTGAGCGTCTTCTATCTTTGTATTACTGATGAAGTTTGGAAACGGACTACACATTCCGGAGTTACCGTCTTGAATTAATGTGTTTCGTCTATTCTATATCACCTGTCTTGTCTAGTTGCATTTGCTTGTTAATGATTCTAATTCACCATTGCTGTTATTGATGCTTTCTTTGAGCAAACACAGACATACAGTTTATTATTGTACATCATACACCTTTTATGTGTATGGCAATGTTGTTAAATTACATAGTAAATTATTCACAATGTCAATGTTGGTGGTCATTCATAACTCATTTACGAATTTCTTAATGGATTAGCCCATTTAGTCAGGTCTTATTTGCTCATTGATAGGCTCACACGAGCAAATAAAATATTGTTTGCCAAATGTATTGGTATTATTTATTAATTGTATTGTTATTTAAATTTTGCATGAATGCAGCGATACCTGTTATTGTTCCTAGGGCCTTTTATTTTTGTTTGCTTGACTTTTGTGAGGGCTCCTCCCCTTTTTTTCACTCCATCTTACCCATCTGGCATTCATTGATGTCTTCGTAGCACGTGGGTCCAGCATAACCTTGTTGGCAGGTGCAGACGGCATGGCCAGTCCGGAGGTCAGTATCACAGTGTGCGTCAGGATGGCATGGGTTGCTGAGGCAGGCATCGTGCAGGTGGCAAAAAATCCCTGAGGGAGCAAATAGGGGTGTTGAGCAGACAGAAGCCCTGACAGAAGCCCATCCCTAGAGGCATACCACTCCATCCCTCACCCCCGATAACCCCCTCTGGTGCTCCTTAAACTAAACACCAGCACTGCATCCCTCCATACAACAGCCCTAGGCCCTAGTGTCTCCTTCATCAGTTATTGGTAGTGTTACAGTGGTATGTTACCACAGAACGTTCACAAATATTCTACATTCCAAGGAGAGAAAGGTAAATCATGACCTTTTGGCGGGGGGAAGGGTGGTGGTGGAACAATTCAAATTGCACACAATAGATAAACAATCTACAGCAGCTTGATGTGAGTGGCCGAGCTGTCACGTCTTGCAGTGTTTGCAAAAAATATTCTAAATGCTAACAGCAATGTGTTGGCAGTAGAATGTTGACAAACAGTGCAACTCCTGTCAAGGAAGTGAAAGGTCAGTGTGGCTGGCAAACATCCTGAATTAAGGATGTTTATTAGTTGTTACACACATCTAAGCCTAGAGGACTCTGACCACTGCAGCACAGATGCACCTGTAGGATAGCTCCATAGATTCTACTTCTCAGACGCCACTAAACAAGTAGCTTTTGTATAATAGCCAGACTGAGTATGTTGTGTACACTTTACTACAGCAGGAAGTCCCTAGACCATTAAGGAAGTAGAGAGCTTCCTGACTTTCTTGTTTATCCATTCTCTTTGGAGGCTGGAGGACTGTCAGTTCTTTGATAGCATTGTGATGCCAGCTGTCTTATTTCCTAATGTCAATTTGCATTTTTCTCCACTGCAACAACACCCCAAGGAGACACTTTCTACAAGTGTTCTAAAGCCCCCCCCCAGATTTTTTCTATCAGTTCAGAACCTAGTGGCAAATATTGCTGCACATTCCTCGCTTCCCTTGAGCACTGAGGACTTTCCTTTGGATAAGGGAGCACCCGTGGTACAGTGGAATCAGGGCTTGCAGGTGCGCAATGTTGGCCCTTTTTTATGAGCAGGGACACTGACATACAAATCTATTGTGCGACCACATTTGGAATACTGTGTACAGTTTTGGTCACCACACCTAAAAAAAGCTATTGTAGAGCTGGAAAAGGTGCAGAAAAAAGGTGCAACAAAAATGATCAAGGGGCTGGAGCATCTCCCCTATGAGGGAAGGTTGCAACAGCTGGGATTGTTTAGCTTGGAAAAAAGAAGGCCAAGGGGAGACATGATAGAGGCGTACAAAATTATGTATGGTATGGAGAATGTGGAGACATTTTTCTCCTTATCCCATAATACTAGAACCCGGGGTCATCCCATGAAACTGATTGGTGGGAGATTTAGGACAGATAAAAAGGAGACCTTCACACAGCACATGGTTAAACTCTGGAATTCGCTTCCCCTAGATGTAACGACGGCCACAAATTTGGATGGCTTTAAAAGGGAGTTGGACAAATTCCTGGAGAAGGCTATCAATGGCTACTAGTACCAGTTGCTGGGGAACATGGGTGGGAGGGTGCTATTGCACTGTGTCCTGCTTGTGGGTTCCCAGTCGACAGCTGGTTGACCACTGTGTAAACAGAGTGCTGGGCTGGATGGACCTTTGTTCTGATCCAGCATGGCTCTTCTTATATCCTTATCTGTCCCTCCTCAGAGTTGTTGTTTTGTTACATGTATAACCTGCCCTTCCTCAAGGTGGTGTACATGATCCTCCGCTTCCTCCATTTTTATCCTCACAACAACCCTGTGAGGTAGGTTAGGCTGGGGGTCAGTGATTGGCCCACAATCACCTAGTGAGCTTCATGACCAAGTGGGGACTAGTACCCAGAGTTCCAGGGTCTCAGTCCAACTCTCTAACCAGGACACCCCACTGGCCTCCCTGTTCCTTCTGAGCTTAGCTGCAATGCTCAGAGAAGCTGGGGGAGGGGGGAGTGTTGACATCCTGCCCCCCCCCCATACACACAAATGGCAAAATTGGAAGAGCAAAAGACCATGGACGAGTCCTAGAAAACAGATCAGGCACTCCCAACATGGCACCCTCTGCCCTAGAGATACACCCAAGAGTATCTCTAGGACAGGGTTCTCCAGTGGCGATGCCAGCTGGGGAAGATGGGAGTTGTTGGGTTGGGAAAACATTTCTAGGAAATAAGGACAGCTGGGGAATAGGGGATTAGGGAAGTTGGCACACCTGGATTCCCTAGGAAGGAAGAGAAATATTATGGAGCAAAGGATGTTGACCTTTCTACACGAGGCTGTTATTCCGCTGTGTCTACTTTTGGTTTCGTTGCAGAATTGAGATTGGAGCCCTACACAAAGAGCTTTTCATTTCCTGCTTTTCTGCTACATAACCTCTAAGTGGCGCTGTGCTATAGCAGAATAATGCAACGGCACAAATAGGAAAATGCATTTTCTTTCACTTTCACGAACAATACTTCATTTTCCCCATTCTTTAAAAAAAAAAAACCTAGGAAAGTGCTCTGAAAAAACAGAAGCGAATCTGGACATGTCGTTGTGTAAAGAACCCATAAACAACCATGAGCAGGGAATGGGAAGCGCTCGATAAATGCCTCATGTAGAAAAGCTTATTGTTTTGAAAAAGGGGGATGAGGATTAGAAGGCTTAATGGGTTAATACCGTCTTCCCCAATCTGGTACCCTCCAGATGTGTTGGAGTGCAACTCCCACTATTCCCATCCAGCCATGCTAGCTGGGGATGATGGGACTTGCAGTCCAACCCATCTAGAGGGCACCAGATTGGGAAGGCTGGTTTACAATGTAAGGGGAGTGGGCATACTTGAATCTTACCTGTCCAACCTGGGAGGCAGTGGCAGGAATACGATCCCATTCCATCCTGGCAGGTGGCACCGTTGCGACACTGATGTCCCTCGCAGTCATCCGGGTTCACCTCACAGAATTGACCTGTGTAGCCTGTAGGGGGAGGCAGTGAGATTAGATACGTTTGTGGAAGATAAGCTCTCAATAGCTGCTAGTCCTCATGGTTCTGTGCCTTCACCAGGATCAGAGGCAGCGTGCCAATGAAAACAGCCTCTGGGGAACAACTGCAGGGGAAGGCTGTGGCCCTTGTGTCCTGCTTCTGGGCTTCCCCAGAGGCATGTGGTTGGCCACTGGGAGATCAGGATGCTGGACTAGATGGGGCTTTGGTCCAATCCAGCAGGGCTCTTACGTTATGTTCTTGTGAGTGCTGTTGACTATGAAGACAAAATGGCACCACTGATGCATGAGAGGAAGGTATCAACAGGCATGGGGAAGCCCCTTAGATTGCCATGCTCCCACTGGAGGAATCCTCCTCAAAGAAGGAGCTAGAACTCTCAGAGATCAGGAGCTCTCCAGAACAGTCCATGTCAGAAGTCCTGGAGGAGCCTGGGCACCTCAGCGGAGATGGCCGCAGGTCCATCCCTGCAAGGGGCAGGGGTCTCTGCTTCTGAGGCAAATCTGAGCAACCCCCTGGCCCTCAGGAGCATTGTCACCTCAAGAAGCAAGCCAGTAGGGCTCCTTTGAGAAGGATGCAGACAAGCTGGAGCGTGCTCAGAGGAGGGCAACGAGGATGATCCCTGTGAGGAGAGACTGAAAGAACTGGGCATGTTTAGCCTGGAGAAGAGAAGATCAAGGGGAGATATGATAGCACTCTTCAAGTACTTGGACGTTTGTCACACGGAGGAGGGCCAGGATCTCTTCCCGATCATTCCAGGGTGCAGGACACGGAATAATGGGCTCAAGTGACAGGAAGCCAGATTCCGGCTGAACATCAGGAAAAACTTCCTGACTGTTAGAGCAGTATGATAATGGAACCAATGACCCAGGGAGGTTGTGGGTTCTACCACCCTAGAGGCCTTCAAGAGGCAGCTGGACAGCCATCTGTCAGCTATGCTTTAAGGCGGATTCCTGCATTGAGCAGGGGGTTGGACTCAATGGCCTTATAGGCCCCTTCCAACTCTACTATTCTATGATTCTATGTGGCAATGCCTACTGAAACAGCCATATCTGTTTGTTTGTATGTTTATTTAAAATATTTTTATCCCACTTCTTAGCCAAAAAGGTTCCCAGAGCAGAAAAACAAGACAGCTCCTCCCTGCATGCTTACAATTTAAAAAGACATGACATGCAAGGAAAAAGGGATGGGCATGGAAGAGGAAAACAGAATCAAGCCTTGCTTCCCCCTCTCATCAAGCCACCTCGAGTGTCATTTTCTTGGCACAAAGGCAGGTCCAAAGCAAATAAATCTCATACATTCAGTCCAAGCAGAACCCAGTTCTTTGAACCTGGTTCCAAGCTGCTTACCGGGGAGGCACAGGCATCCGTGGTATCGTTCGTCCACGTGGTGGCAGGTTCCGCCATGTTGGCAGACCTCTGGGGAACAAGGCCCCAGGCGGTTCTGGCAGAGCGGTCCAGTGGAACTGTCTGGGCAGATGCAACGGAAGGAGCCAAGGTTATTAATGCAGCTGCCTCCGTTGAGGCAGGGGCTGGGGTCCCCGAAACACTCGTTGACGTCATGTTGGCAGGTGTGTCCATCAAACCCAGGTCGGCACTGGCAGACTATGACCGGGTAGGTGATGACACAGGTTCCGCCGTTGGCGCAGGGGTTCGCTGGGCAGAAGTCCATGAGCTGACAATGTTTTCCTGGAAAGAGAGCAAAGGTAAGACGTTGTGGAACAAATGGGCTTTGATGATTGCGACAAAATGATATTTTATTTGATTACTTAGAAGTATGTTTGACTGTTTGGTTGCAGGGAGAAAAAAGGGGCTAAGGGGAGGCATGATAAGAAGGGTACAAATTCATGCATAGTGTGGAGAATGTGGACAGGGAGACTTTTTCTCCCTCTCCCATAATACTAAGACTCGGGTCTTCCCACAAAGCTGATTGGGACAGCTAAAAGGAAGGACTTATTCACACAGTGTGTAGTTAAACTATGGAATTCTTTACTACAAGATGTAGCGACGGCCGTCAATTTGGATGGCTTTAAAAGGGGCTTGGGCCCTACCTCGATGGCGGCACCTTGGCGCTGGGATGCCTTGGGCCCTTGCACTCCTTCCCAGCATCTGCCTGGGAAGGAGCGTGAGTGTGGAGTTTCCGCTGCTGCCTCGCCGGGAAGGGAAGGGAAGAGGAACGGGGCAGCCAGAGGGGGAGGAAGGGAGGGATGCGAACTGGCTCACATCCCTCTGGCTGCCTTGTTCCTCTCCCCTCCCTGGTGCTCGGTGCAGTGGCAGCAACTCCGTACTCGGGAGAAACGGGGCAGCCAGAGGGAGGTCAGAGGGAGGTGAGCCGGTTCGGGCGCCATGCGTCCCTCTCTTCCTCCCACTCCAGCTGCCCCGTTCCTTCCCCGTTTGTATAAAATACTGGAAGGAACGGGGGCGGCCGGAGGGGGAGGAAGAGAGGGACGCATGGCGCCCGAACCGGCCCTCTTCCAGCCGTTGGCGACCAACCTGCTGTCGCCATCGGCTGTGCAGGCTCCACAGGAAAAAAACGTCGGGGTATGTGCCCGACTTTTTTACTGCGGAGTTTAGGGGTTTTGGCCCTGGATAGCTTCGGAGTGGCGGCTGCGTCATGTGCATCACCTGCCGCCACTTCGAAGCCGCTCTCGTCTAGAGGTACCCCTGGATAAACTCCCGGAGGCGAAGGTTATCAATGGCTACTTGTCCTGATGGCTAAGTGCAATCTCCAGTAAGCCTATATGCGCCAGTTGCTGGGGAACATGGGTGGGAGGGTGCTGTTGCACTCAGGTCCAGCTTGTGGGTCCCTGGTTGACAGCTGGTTGGCTGCTGTGTGAACAGAGTGCTGGACTAGATAGACCCTTGGCCTGATCCAGCGGGGCTCTTCTTACGTTCTGATGTTATGTGTTTTATCCTATAAGTAACGGTAAGTTGGTGGGAGTTGGGGAGTTAGAATGTTTAGCTTTTTGAATGGTGTCTCCTGATTGGCTGATCCATTTCTGTTGGGAGAGAAAGAGAGAGGGAATAACTGCCATTTGGTTTTCTTTGGGGAGTTAGATAAGGACTGGCTTTCAGAGGGGTACGATCAGGGAATCTGGGCTCTAGATTTGGGGTGGGGTCAGATTTCCCTGGGAGGTGGAGGGAGGTATATTGACTGTATTTTAAAGTCTGATTATTAGGTAAGGAAATGAGAAACACTTAAAACATTCATCTAACACCATGAAACCTGAGTTGTACTGAAACGTCATAATCCTTGTAAATAAACTTTTAATTTTGATTTGTTCTTTCAAACCATGTCATTCTCAGTCTTGTTTGTTACCAACAAAGGGCTAAAAGAAACCGCAGAAAAATTATGGCACATGTAAATTTGCACCCACACACATAAAGAGGTTGCTGGTTTTCTCATAAGGAGGAGGAGGAGGATGGTAGCAGCGTCACAATGATAATCTAATTATAACGATGCAAAGGATGGTATTATGGCACCCGGGTTTCCATTTTTTTCCTATGCTGAAGTTCTTCAAACCTATATTTTGCCTATATTTTCTTTATTACTACACACAATGGTATACACTCGCACATGCTCCTTTCATATGTCATATAATTTATATTTTTTTTACTTTCATTATATATTGAGCTCCAATAGGCTGTTTTAATGTAGATGTGCCATAAGCAAATCAGTTACAGAGCAAGGTTTATAATTAGTGCATTCCTTTCTTTCTTTGGTGATTTTGATTCATCATGTACATTCTTCTTCTTTTTGTTGCCTGCATTTTCTGAAATTTATTTTGAAATAAAATAAAATTTCATGATTAAAAAAACACTGATTTGGTAAAGGAGCTCAATATTATCTTTGTAGTGCAAACTGGGCCTTTCCCATAGCAGCATACCAACTATGGAGTTCCCATTATGGAATTAGTCAAATTCCATATATTGCCTCAGCATAGCACTTGCTGGAGAATATTAGCAGGGGGTGTCTATACAACGGCTCTTTGGTAGCCGATTCTCTCAAAAACCCGCAACATCGCTGTTGCGAGGCGGAATCGATAAAGTTACACGGCAGGAGGGAGTATGGGCTAAAAACCGCAGCGCCGGCAGGCATTTGGATTGTCAAGCCTGCCCCTTGCCCTGCATTCCTGCACTTGCCGTGCACTTAGATCCATCCCTAGCAATGCGCAGTTGCTTAACCCGACCCAAAGTCACCACTGAGAAACGAAGAAACAACATGGTGACCTTGGAGCAACTGAAAAAGTTGCGCTAAAAAGGAACTGTGAAAAAGAGCAGCTTCGGGGGGGAAAGGCCAATGTGGCTGCGAGTTGGTGGCTGCATCATATAAACAATGCAGCGTCACTGTGCAGCCATGATGGGGTATAAGGGGCATATAGATAAGTCCCTGGAAGGTGCTATTGCACTCATGTTCTACTTATCGGCTCCCCCCGACAGCTGGCTGGCCACTGCATGAACAGAATGCTGGACCAGAGAGGCCTTTGGATTGATCAAACATGGCTCTTCTCATGTTTATGCTTCCTGGGGGCTGCCTTCATGGTATTGGGTTTGCGCCACCTCCCTCCAAAACCCCATGGTTTCCCTTTCCCGGGGTGGCGTTGGGTAATCCCAATGCTGAGGAGGGAGTGTGGGGTTTTCTGCAGCCATCTGAGTACCGGTGGAAGGCAACCAATTGCCAGTCATCTTCCACCAGGGACCACCCCCAGATTGGCCCCAGAGCAACGTCAGATGGTGGAAGAGCCGTATTGATGTCGCTCCGATTGAAAAAGTCAGGGTAAGTGCCCATCTTTTTCAATCTGCAGCTTTGCAGGAAAGCCTCACGGTGACTGTGAAGCTGCACCTGCGTTGTATAACTGACACAGCGTGGATCCACAGCCACAGCGAGGCTTTCCCTGCATATAGACAGCCCCCTAGCTTCTTCCCATTGGCACCATCCAGATAAGCCTTGGGGCAGAGTTCCGGGGCCCTATTCAGCAGACTGAGGCGGAAGAGGGCCTGCCAAACACAGCAGGGCTGCCTCACCACATTTTGAAGCAAGTGAAGTCGTACACATTACCATCCAAAGAAGGGGTGTGTGAGATCATTAACTCTAGAGTTTAAAGTTACTGCACACCAATGTTTCTTACTCCAGAGAACATCAGGCGATAGGTCAATCTAATCCAGTATCCTGTTTCCGACAGTAGCCAGCCAGATGTTTCCTGGAAATCCACAAGCAGGGCAGGGCATGAAGGTGAGGGCCCTCCCCTAGTATTCCCCTTGCAGCAAGTGGTGGCCCATTCAGGAGTATACAACCTCAGAACATTATTATTATTATTATTATTATTATTATTATTATTATATACTGAGAAGGCAGTGGTGGAGGATTCATTCATTCATTCATTCATTCATCCATTGATTCTTTTTGTATCCTGCCTTTCCGACACAAATGGGGCCCAAGGTAGGGTGACCATAAGAAAAGGAGGACTGGGCTCCTGTACTTTTAACAGTTGCATAGAAAAGGGAATTTCAGCAGGTGTCATTTGTATGCATGCAGCACCTGGTGAAGTTCCCTCTTCATCACAACAGTTAAAGCTGCCCTCTTTTGTATCTGGTCAACAGAGTGCGGCTCCTGCAGCTTTAACTGTTGTGATGAAGAGGCAATGCTCAATCATTTAAAAAACAAACTGTTCATCAGCAAACCAGCTTACATGCCAATATCCTGCCGGAATAGAAACCTAAACAAGTAAAGGTTAATAACCATCAAATAGACAACACCAGGCTAGGGATTAGATCCAGACCTATTTATGCTTAGACCCACTGAAATCAATGGGATGAGTTAATCATGACTCGCATAACTCCCCCTGATTTCAGTGGCTCTACTCTGACTGAGTCTGGATCCAATCCTAGATGAACAAGAGATCTGACCTGGTATATAGGAGGCTCCATGTTTCTAATCTACCAATGTTGGCATAAGATGTCCTACTGCCTGAGGCAGCAGGACATCCGGTACCGCTCTGCTCTAGGGCCCTTCATCTCGCTCTGAGAACTCCCTCAGAGTGAGAAATCAAACGGATGAGCCACACAAGCTAGTCTCCAGGGCAAGGCATTTGGAGCCTGGAGGGCTCTCCAGAGTGCACATTTGCTCAATCTCTCGCTCTGAGGGAGTCCTCCTCATAGTATGAAATAAAGTGGATAACTGTTCTGTAGAAATTGCTCTGAGGACCCAGTTAGAACAACAGATCAGGTGGGCGGCTGCTCCAGGGGACCCACTGCTTGCCCTCCCACTGTGAGACAGTGTAGCAGTGGGTTCCCTGGAGCAGCAGGCCTTCATGGCAGAGGGGTGCCATGTGATTTCCTACCCCTCCTGTTCTGCCACCTGAGATAGGGGATTCAGTCCTGCCAGCCCTGAATCTAACCCACACCAGACTGTACTTCCCTTTCTAAAGCGTTGCACTTCCCTTTCCAAAGAGTTAGCCCCACAGGTGTGCACCTCTTCTTCCCTGCCATACCTGTCCATCCTGACATGCACTGGCATTGGTACTGCTTCCCAGAGAGCTGCTGGCACGATCCTCCATGTTGGCAGGGTGAAGGGAAGCAGGGATCTCCAACCACGCCCTGGCATTGATCCCCGGTGAAGTCAGGAGGGCACACGCAAGTGTAGGCAGGAGGGCTTGGGGGACGAAGGAGCTGGAGGGAGCAGGTACCCCCATTCTGGCAGCGCCCAGGGGTGCAGGGGTCCATGAACTGGCACAGGTCTCCTTCATAGCCAGCAAGGCACCTGCCAAGGCAAAAACAAACAAAGAAAATACCGAAGTGCTCCAAGGAATGTCTATACGCGTTGTTTAACCCGCAGTGGCTGCGCAGTGGCATTGTGGCTTTTATACGATGCAGCCACAAAATCGCAGCCACTGCGGGGGCTTCCTGCGCATTTTCGCAGTTCCGTTTTACTGCGAGTTTTTTCTTTGCTCCGAGGTCATTTCGTTTTCGAGCCATATGCCATATGGGGGTTAATTCGAGTTGAGTATCGTGGCCGTCCTTCGGGGGCAGATTCTGGTGTCATCAGCCACTTGGCACTGCCCCTTTCCACGCTATACCGCCGCCCATCAACACACCTCTGTTTCTCCATACATGCGCATTTGCGAAGCACTATCGGATGTGCAGTCTCAGGTTAGTTGAGAGGCAGATTAGGGAATAGGGACTCAACCAGTGCTGGATGGGGTTGTACTCCCCCAGAAGACTCAGACCCACAGTGTGGGTCTATTCCTGGACTCGGCCCTGAACCTGGATGCCCAGGTTTCAGCTTTAGCCAGGAGTGTGTGTGCACAACTGAGGCTAGTGCACTAACTGTGGCCATTCCTAGATATATTTGGCCATGGTCACATACAGTTACAACCCATTTGGACTACAAATAAGGTACACATTCCTTGAACCCAAGAGAGCCACTGCCAGTCAGTGTTGACAATGCTGGGCTAGATGGACCAATCGCCTGACTCATTCTAAGCCTGCGCCCTATCTTCTTACTTAAATCGGCCTTTTATTTAGAACCATGAGGACTGGGATCTTACTTCACATGTAGAGGAAAGACAATATCTCAGAGGTAGAGCATCTGGCACCTGCTTTGCATGCAGAAGGTCCCAGGTTCAACCTTTGAAGAGTTGCTGGCAGTGTCTTTAGGCCTCCTTTGCCCCGCTCCCGCCCCACAAAAAAAGAAAAGTTAACTTTTGCAAGACATTTGGAGAAAGGAAATGAAAACGTGCAATCTTACTGGCAGGTGAAAGTCCCGTTGGAGTGACTCAAACAAGTTCCTCCGCTCTTGCAGGAAGCTCGGGTACAGGAGAGACCTGGTAGGAAGAATCATCCCTACCATTAGGGTAGGACTCTGGGGCAGATGTGCAGGGTCCCACTTGTCAGAGTGGGCCAGAGGTCCCCCCGAGATGCAGCAGAGCCAGCTCACCACATTTTGAATAGGGTGACCATATGGAAAGGAGGACAAGGCTCCTGTATCTTTAACAGTTGTATTGAAAAGGGAATTTCAGTAGGCGTCATTTGTAGGCATGCAGCACCGGATGAAATTCCCTCTTCATCACAACAGTTAACACTGCAGGAGCTATGCTAGAGTGACAAAAGAGGGCAGGGCTCTTCTGAAGCTTTAACTGTTGTGACAAAAAGGGAATTTCACCAGGTACTGCATGCATACAAATTACACCTGCTGAAATTCTCTTTTCCATACAACTGTTAAAGATACAGGAGCCCTGTCCTCCTTTCAAATGATCATCCTAATTTTGAAGGAACTGAAGTCTTACACATGATGACCATCTAAAGCAGCGGTGAAGAACCTACTGCCCTCCAGAAGTTGTTGGACTGCAACTCCTATCAGCCCAGCCAGCATAGCCAGTGGTGAAGGATGATGGGAGTTGCAGTCCAACAACATCTAGAGGGCCGCACATTCACTACCCCTGATCTAAAGAGCGCCCTTCTTAAAAACCATTCCATCCAAAGCCTAAATTACCTAAATGCCCAACTGGAAGGATCAAAGATGTTACAGGGCCCCTGCCTTCTTTTGTATCTGGTCACTCTAGTATAGTGCCTGCACCTTTAACTGTTGTGATGAAGAGGGAATTTCACCTGGAACTAATTGCATACAAATGACACTGGCTGAAATTCCCTTTTCTCTACAACTGTTAAAGTTACAGGAGCCCTGACCTGGATTTTATCTGGTCACCCTACATGAGCCCCTCCCTGCAGTCCCCAAAACAGGTTGGCTGCCTCATTTGCTGTTTTGAGAGAACTCGCACTGAGGGCCAAACCAGACATTACTTTAAATTTGTGTCTAGCAACTATGTCTTTCCCAAGCCTATAGCCAAGGGTGGGCTTGCTCCCCTTAAATTTCTCTGCCCCTGATTTTTTTTACAAACAAATTATTAAAGAACAGTTTACATTCCCCCCCCCCCCCAAAGCCTGCAAACCAGAGGGATTTCTCCTCTACATTTTGGTTGCTCCCTCCCCTGAACCTTGAGGCTGGCAATGGGCCTGGTCTCCCCCTCCCATTTTTACTCTAGAGTGGGTGTAGCGGCCCTAATCTTGCTTTTGAAAGCCTTCCCCCTACCCTCTAGGCTAGGGCCACAATTCAAATCAGAGACCCCTTGAGAGTAAAAATTGCATTGCAGGTGAGAGAGAAGTAGCTGCTAAACACAGATTTAAAGTAATGTCTGTTTTGGCTCTGTGGGAGGGAGTAGGGTGACCCTAAGGAAAGGAGGACAGGGCTCCTGTATCTTTAACAGTTGTATTGAAAAGGGAATGTCAGCAGGTGTCATTTGCAGGCATGCAGCACCTGGTGAAATTCCCTCTTCATTACAGCAGTTAAAGCTGCAGGAGCCCTGCCCTCTATTGTATCTGGTCAGCAGGGCAGGGCTCCTGCAGCTTTAACTGTTGTGATGAAGAGGGAATTTCACCAGGTGCTGCATGCGTACAAATGACACCTGCTGAATTTCCTTTTTCTATACAACTGTTAAAGATATGGGAGCCCTGTCCTCTTTTCCATAGGGTCACTCTAGGAGGGAGCATAGCTTAGTGGCAGCACAACAAGCTTTGTGGCAGAAGTTCAATTCCTGGTAACTTTAGCTCAAAGGGTTGGAAGAAGCAGAGCTGGGAAGGATCCCCCCCCCCCCCCAATTGATATTATGTACAAACACATGGCTTATTATGTCTAACACCTATGAACGGTGAAACACACTCATCTCTTCCACGGTTCTCCATGACACATTTAAGTGTCTTGTACTTCGCACATGTTTTGCACATGCCTGCCCAGAGGGACACGTACACATACTGTTTCACCCCGTTCCGTGCATGTACACAAACCCGCAGGCTGAAACTGTGACAAAGACCGTACCCAAGATCTGCAACAGCTGCAAGGCAATTCGGCCTGCATCTGGTTGCCAACTTTTCAAGCAGCCTCTACAGCTGCGCCTTTGATGGAGACTTGATCTGGAGCAATTAGCAGGTGAGATCATGGATCGCCCTGCTAAGGGGATGAAGCTTCACCTCCTCACTGAGTGGCACAGCCACCCAGGTCAGTTGAGGAGTTGGCAACCCTAACCAATCAAAGTTCCATCCCCACCCCAGAAGTTGGCCTGCTTTGACTTACCTCGAGTGAGCGGAATCAAAGCCAGCAGCAGCAAATGCTTCATCCTGTCTTGTAGACCACCACCCCACCCCGTTCACCCTCCGGACCCCCCCAAACTTCTTTCAGCTCCAGGGGTGATCCTGGAAATCAGAACCCAGGCGTCCAAAGGAGGGTGTCAAATCAAAGCCAAGCAATCGGACAGAACCAGATCAAGATGTCCCCCCCACCCAATGTCCCCCAGATCTGCAGATGGGCTGTATGATTCTGTACAATGAATTCATCCCCGTTTTGTCGTCCCCCCCCACCCTAAAGAACGAGGCACATCCTGCCGTCTCTGTTCTCCATTGTCGAAGGCTTCCTGCCCCACACAATGCCTGGGAGGGGAAAGATTTCCTGTTACCCAGGGCGCTCTTGTCAACATGCAAAAAGGGTGGGGGATATTAGGGTGGGGTGGGGTGGGGGTGGGGACAGAGCCAGGGAGGGGGCACTGCGCGCAGCACACAACGGATCAGAGGCACCGAGGGAGTTGCCACCCGACGTTGAAAAAGCGGGCCTACAAGATTGCAGCTACATAGCAGGCCAGGAATACTCTCACTGCAGACAAATCTTGTGCTGTATCTAAACTGGTTGATTTCAGAGTTCAAATCCTGATCATCCCAGGTTTTGTTTGCTGCGTTTTCTGCAGCATCGTGCTACCTCCACTCAGAAAAGATGTGTCAAAAATGGCCCTGGGCCTGAGTCAGAGCACTTAAACTTTGTACCACAGCTGCCAAGCCTATGGCTGATAGGGTAAAACACGCAGTGGCAGCAGCAGACTAAATAGCTTATTAGGGGCCTGCAGACAAAGATCTGGCTGGCTATTTGCAAGTTACGTCGTGAACGTTTTCAGCTTTCCTCAGTTTCCTGTCTATTCTGGGTAATAATAATAATAATAATAATAATAATAATAATAATAATAATAATGATTTATTTCTTACCCGCCTCTCCATCTAGATCGAGGCGGTGAACAACAACATGATAAAATACATAAAACTAATTAAAACATGACAAATATTATTAAAACTGCATTAAAACATCCTAAAACATCCTAAAAACATTCTAAAAATTACACTGGATATGCCTGCCGGAAGAGAACAGTCTTTATAGCTTTCTTAAATTCTAAAAGACTGTTAAGTTGACGAGTCTCCTCCGGCAGGTCATTCCACAGTCTGGGAGCGGCAGAAGAGAAGGTCCTCTGGGTAACAGTTGTCAGCCTAGTCTTGGCCGACCGCAGTAAGTTCTTCCCAGAGGACTTGAGCGTGCGGGGCGGATTGTACGGGAGAAGGCGATCCCGCAGGTAACCTGGACCCAAACCATGTAGGGCTTTAAAGGTAATGACCAACACTTTATACTTTTCCTCTGAGACACCTCTGTCGGCCTTTTTGCTTTCCCCTCATTTTTCTGGGCCTCTACCCTCCTCCAGACTTCTGCCATTGGCAGCTTCTCTGCTTCTCATGGCTTGCAGCCACCTCAGGCTCCTCTCTCCCTCCTTCCTCAGGCCCTCTGCTTCTCCTACCCTTCCTATACTAGGCCCATCCGCCAAGTTGCCCCTTTGAAAAACGCAGGCGGCTCATTCGATGGCAAGTCAAGGCCGTCAGGAGTCAGAGCAAGTAAGCCAATGACAGCCAGAGACTCTTCTGCTTGCCTCATCGCCTCTCTGTGACATTGGGGAAGCTCATCCAATCGCTGCCAAAGGCTTCATCACTTCGGGTGACCCTATGGAAAGGAGGACCGGGCTCCTGTTTCTTGAACAGTGGTGTAGAAAAGGGAATTTCAGCAGGTGTCATTGGTATGCATGCAGCACCTGGTGAAATCCCCTCTTCATCACAAGAGTTAAAGCTGCAGGAGCTATGGTAGAGTGACCAGATATAAAAGAGGGTTTTGGAGGGGCTTTGAGCAAGACGTCCTCAGTGGGCCCCCTTGTTCAGTGAATCTACCTAGTCACCACCATTGTCACCAGCTGCTCTGGCTCCTCCGCCTCTTTCCCATCATGTCGTCTGGGCCAGAGCAAGAGGCAGGTGAACAAGCAGGTTGCCATGGCGAAGAGGGGTAGCAACTCCGGGGGGCTATGCCTACCCTGGAGGCTGGCCCTGGGTGCGTCTCTTCCTTTCTCTTCCTTGTTGCCGCTATTCCAAACAACAGACCCCTGCCCTCTTTGGACTCTGGCCCCGACCCACTGTTGTCATGTGACCCCTTCCCACCCCGTTTCAGGCTCGGTTCAGAGAATAGGCCCTAGCTGGAACAGCAGGGGCACCTGAGACATTTTGCTGCCTGTGGCGAAAGACCAGGAGGTGCCCCCTCTCCATTCCTCATACAGAAGATGTTTGGACTGGCAGCTGGACTTTATGTCAACAGCAAGAGGACACTTCCGTGCCTGAGGGCAGTAGGCTAGTGCAGGACAGGCTATGTGGCATACACAGCTCTGTCCTCCAAAAGACGGAGGTGGAACAGCTCAGGAAGAATGGTTATGGGGCGGCCACTCTTGCCTCCCCACCCCGTATCTGACACCTGAGGCGGATACAGCACTCTGCTTATTGGTAGGGCTGGCCCTGTATAACAGTTACTTCGGCGGCTCCTTGATAGAACTTTCCTCCCCATCATTGTTTTCCTAACTTTGAAAACACAGGTGCTTGTCTGCAATACCGTCCTTGCAGCTTTCGCCTTATTAACCTCGTCTGACCCTGCGCAGTTACAGCTTTCCCCCAACACATGCCCACCCCCAACAAGATTTCGTCCAAAGCTCATCCTGTTTATTTAAGTCTTGAGTTTATCTTAGAAGCATAAAGCTGGAAGAAACCCAGCTCATTCTGATCTGAGGCCGAGACAGGATATCCCCTGACCAGAGAACCCTCAAAAGCAGTGTCAGCTCCAGGTTGTGTTTAGGGCCCTTGAGCCCCCTCTTCTGGTGAGGCTACATTCTCACCAGCTACTCTTGGTCCTCCTCCTCTTTCTCATCATGGCTCCCACTTGTTGGCTTGACAGGCAGAGAGCCAGGGAGCAAGTCAGCAGGGACGTCTCCTCCTCCACTCTCACCATTGTCTGGGCCAGAGGGAGAGGCAAGTGAACAAGCAGGCAGGCTCGGCCCAAGGCAGGCCGTCACCTGAAGCGGGGACCTGCCTCCTCCTCCCCCCTCCTAATCTGCCAGCTTGTCTTTCTGGGAGTGTGAACATATGCGCCTCTACAGCCTGTGCGCGCCCGCCACCTGGGTTAGTTTATTTGCACACGTAGGCATGCTTGCCTGCCCAGCACACTGCCCGTCAGGGGTACCACCTTCAGGAGCAGTGTGGCGCCTGCACATTGGGCAAAGTATTTTGCCTGACTTCATGCAGGGGAGGCGGGCACGATACTCCACCTTACCAGTGCCCTGGAGAGGCAGGCATGCCCAAGCGCGCAAACAAAAGTAAACTGGCCAGCCAGGCGCGCCGGGCCAGTCAGTCGAGCAGGATTGGGAGGTGCAGAAGTGGAGTGAGGCAGAGCGGGAGGGGAGGTGCAGTGTGCAAGCGAGCAGATGTTTCTTGGTCTTGCCGGCTGCCTGCAGGCAGGCAGGCAGGCAGCCAGCAGCACCAAGGAGGGCAAACTCTTTGGAGGGGGAGAGCGTCCCCCCTTCCCATACTTCATCACCTGCTGCGCCAGCTTCCTAACACTTTGTGGTAGGGACAATCCTGAAGCAGGTTGCAATGAAGACAAGGAGGAGCAACTCCAAGGGGCTCTTGTCAGTAAGTCCCTGCATGGTTAGGGGCCCTTGTCAGGCGCCCAGCCATACCTACCCTTGACACCGACAATATCCAAGAGATGCCAGCCAAACTTTGTCTTACCAGACATCTCTGTCATAAATTAAGTGGTGTAACTTGAGAAGCAGAGATACACGTCCATAAAACGGTCCATGGTGAGAGCCTGAAGATTCCGTCCGAGCCGAGTTGTAACAATACTGGAATCACTAAGCGTCATCAAAGGTTCAGGATACATCCAGGCAATAACAAGGTTACAGGGAAACGCTGAAGAATGGTCATGATACGGTCCAAAGGTCAAAACAAGTCCAGGCATGAAGCTGGGAAACGCAAGGCAAGGCACCAGATACGAGAGTTGCTTCCAGCGATCTGACTGAGCGCTGGCCAGACTTTTATGGGGAGTGGACTAGTTAGCAATTGCCGTCAGCTGCGTTGGATTCAGCCAGTCCCTTTCGTGAAGCGCTACTCCCCCAGCACTTCCAGGCTCAGCTGTTCCTTATCTCTGGCTGTTCACTTAGCTGACGTACAACAATCTCCAAGGAAGGAGATTCCACAAGCCTCTCAAAGCCCTTGGCTCCATTACAGAACTGCTGTGAAGAGTCTAAGGACAACTTTGCATTGTCTTTTTTGGGATTCCCTTTTCTCCGTGTGCTGCTCACCAGGAAAAGCTTGGTTCCCACTAGGGTAGCTTTCTCCAACCTTACACCCTTCAGAGATGTTGGATTACAACTTCCATGATCCAAAAGGTCATGCTGGCTGAGGATGGTGGGAGTTGTAGACTAGAGGACACCAGCGCTAGATCTACACTACTGCTATATGGTGTATTTAAGCGCACCGATAACTGTTGGAGCACATTACACGTTCCATACGCCACTTTCATAGGGCTAATTTAGATTAAAGGGGAATTTCATTTACTTATGGGTGCTTTGCTTCCTGCTTCTCTTGCACAATTGTAATGAGCTGAATTACATGGGAGGAGAAGGGTGACCATGTGATCTGTAACTGAAAACTTCCCCTCCCCTCTATGCTCATAGTATTAAATGAGACAGCACCCTCTAGTGAGTGTTTTGTACTGCAACTTTGGTTGCACTTAGTAGGAAATCTCAGGATATTTCAGAAGAATCAGGATATCTAAGGTTTTGTTTCAAACAAAATAACTGTGGGAAGGAGCAGGAGATGTGCAGGGGGTTCACGCCATCATCAAAATGACCCACAAACTTCCATGAGTGACCAGTCATGAGCATGCTATAAATCACTCTCTTAGAGAAGCCCATAGTGTCATTTTCTGCTTTTTATTCCAAATTATCCAAAATACCGCAATAAATGTCACTGTGTGTCCTACAAGGTAGAAATGTGCAAGAGAAATATAGTATTACCATGATTAAATTGTGATGATTTCACACAAGGTGTAGATTTGGCCCAGGTTGGGAAAATTTCCCTTAGGTTTAATAACAAATTTTGCCTAAAATGGAATATGGGTTAAATCTGGGGGTGAAATCTGGGAAGGCAGGACACAAAGGGCCGTGCTTTCATGAGACCATTATTTCAGAAAGCAACTGATAATTTATTTTACAAATGTCTATACCGCACCTTCATCACCCAGGTTTCCAGTGCGGTGTACATAAAACTATAAAAAAATCAAATATAGCAGCAATAAAATTTTAAATACCAAGAGGCGTACAACACCTAAACCAGCAACAACCAAATAACAACAAAAATAAATCAAAAATCAATTTAGACTGAAATTGAATTCACCATTTTAAATCTCTGTCTATTCCTTTCTTTGGGCATCTCTCTTTTCCTGCTTCTCTTCCTTGGCTTTTTGTATTTCACCAGTACCCACTGACTCTCTCCACTCATCCACATTATTAAAAATAGAGAGTAACTCCTCCCCCTTGCAAAATCCATTTGAATGTTGTCTTTTAAAGGACAATGCTGTTCCTTGTTCCTTTGATACATTTTGCAGCTGCTCCTCATGTAATGTTTTTGATGGTCCCCCAAACCGGTTCCATGTCTGCCATCTGCTGGAGAGTATAGGGAATTGCCCAGAAATTTCTACTACTACCACACGGATGGCATGTTTGTTTATTCTGTTATTGGGGGAATTTTGAGCCCTCCTGGGTGGTCTAGTGATCCCCTCTTATGAGAAAGGGGTCACTTTATTGATAAGGAACTAGATCCCTAATGACAAAGATCTTCCTTCTAATTTCCCTAGTATGCTTTGCTACAATAGCTGGCCTAAATGTAGTCTAAGGGAGACTCTAGAAAGGGGGGGGGGGTCCCTCCCCGAATTGGTGACCGACCACCCACTAACTCAATGGAGTTAGATTCTCGCTAGCAACTTAACCAGGTTTGCAGGGGGGACCAAAGAATACTCATATACGAATCAGTCCTTAGAAGGAGGCTTTATTGAACAACGGCTTGGAGCCAGAACAGGAAGTTCTGACTGACATACTGAGATGCGACACCTGGTTTTATACACATTCTGATTAATGCATGATTAGCATTTCTAAGGAGGGGGACATTAGGGCTGGCTTAATCAAGGTTACTTTCAGACACAATCAAAGAAGTTGACAAGATACATTTTTTGCCGATTACACGAGTATAGAATTGCTGATTGATGGAGCACACGCATAGCAGGGGAGTTGGATGTAGCACATGATAAAATGAAACTTCTCATACACAGGATGCCTGCTGTGGTTTCGGCTGGAGGACAAACATAATATCCGGAAAGCTCTCAACTTCCCTGTTTTCAAGCAACTGTAGCATCTCTTAGTTTCGCTTCAACAAACAGTTTCATGCATCATGAAATAATGAAATGTAATCCTCAGCAATAGAATGAGGAATATTAAAGTTCATCAGAGATTAGCCTAGATCAATCAATTACGAATTTTGATTATTTGAGCTATTGATATGATCACACCTGAAATATTCCCTCAACATTTGTCCTACCTTTCGCTTAGGGAGTTCAAGACATATTTGAACCAGAGATTTATTTATTGCATTTATATCCCACCTTTTTTCCTCCAAGGAACCCAAGGCAGCATACATAATCCTCCTCTCCATTTTATCCTCACAACAACAACCCTGTGAGGTAGGCTGGGCTGAGAGTCTGTGACTGGCCCAAAGTCATCCAGTGAGCTTCCATGGCTGAGCGGGGACTAGAACCCAGATCTCCTGACTCTTAGTCTGACACTCTAGCCACTACACCACATTGGATGAGGTAGCTTATCTAGACCCATTTCAATCTGGCTTCAGAAAAGGGCAACTAAAATGATCTAGGGGCTGGAGCATCCCCCCTCTGAGGGAAGGTTACAACCAAGTCAGACCATGGACTCACCTCGCTTGCTGTTCTATCCCAACAGTCTCCCCCATCCTGGTCCTCTCCAGATGTGTTGGACTCCATTTCCCACCATCCTGGTTACACTGGCTGGCATGTCGAGAGTTGTAGTCCAACACACCTGGAGGGACCCAGTTTGGGGAAGGCTGGTCTGCGCTGAAGGGGAGCAGTTCCCCTAAGATTTTCAGGTGGGGGTTCTTTCTTTTCCAGCCCAATCTGGAGATGCCAGGGATCGAACTGGTGACCTTGTGCCTGCAAAGCAGTTGCTCTGTCTCTGGGCTATGGCCTGGCCCAGGGCAGCTGACACACGGGGACCTCCTTCAGGCCCTCTCACCCAGCTGCCACCTCCACAGTCCCACAACTCAAGACGAAAACTCCAGTTTCCTCAGCCTGGGGAAGAAGGTGGGTCTGTGCAGAATACCCAGTCTCTGTGAAGCTGCCCCAGCAGCGGTGCCAGTATGTTGGGGCAGGGAGGGAGCCCATCCAGCAACAGAGTTCCTTTGAGCTCTCATTGCCAGCTGGTGCTGGCTCATACGCTGCCAAAGGGAAGCTCCTATGTAACTCTGAGGCCTGTATGGACTGTGGTGGGTGCAGGCTGCAAGAGGAGCTGCCGGGAAGGGATTGGGGCGCAAGGCCCAGCAGGTTGGAGCAGCTCCGTTTGCTTCTTCCTTCCTCGCTGGAGGTTTACAGCTTCACATCGCGGCTGTGTTTTCCTGCCTGTAGTTCCGACCTCGGCCTCCAGGGCAGGAAAGGGCGCTCAGTCTCCTTCGGAGCAGGGCTCTGCCTCCGGCCGAACTAAGTTTCCAGAGTCTGGGAGGGTGGACGCACCCCCCCACCCCCACCCCAGAACTTCCTGGTGGTATTGGTGATTTTTTTTTAAAATGTTTTCTTAGTTATTTTTCCTGTCACATTTCTTAATGTACTCTGGGTATGTGGTGTGATGAGCGGCTGGTTCTTTCATCACCTTGTAAGTCACACCAGAGAAAGCGAGAAGGAAGCCCACGACTCCAAAGCTTGATGCTCCTCAGTTCTGTAACAACAAACTATAGTTTAGCATTACATCTGAACTTGGCCACAGGGAGTCTCTCTAAACCAGCCTTCCTGGTACCTTCCAGTTGTGTCCCTCTCCCGGCAAAGGTCATCCCACAGGGCGACCAAGGCAGTTTCTGCTCCAAAACCAGGCCTGAAACCCGATTGAAATGGATCTAGATAATCCGTTTCATTCAAGAGTGTCTGGAGTTGTCCTGCAACCACCCGCTCAAGCACCTTGCCCAGGAAAGGAATGTTCGCCACCGGCCTATAGTTGTTAACATCTTCCAGGTCCAGGTTAGGCTTTTTCAGGAGTGGTCTGATTACCACCTCTTTTAACAAGGCCGGCACCACTCCCTCTCTCAAGGAGGCATTTACAACCTCCTGGACCCAGCCGGCGGTCCCATCCTTATTTGATGTAATTAGCCACGACGGGCAAGGGTCAAGCACACAAGTGGTCGACCGGACTTGGCCAAGCACCTTGTCCACATCCTCAGGCCTCAGTAACTGAAACTCATCCAATAAAACTGGACCAGACGGTGCTCTGAACGCCTCTACTAGCGGAGCTGCATTAAGCGTGGTGTCCAATTCAAGACGAATCTGAGCGACTTTATCTTCAAAGTGCCGTGCAAACTTGTCACAGCGTGCTACCGAGGGTTCCACCATCTCTCGCCCTGGCCCAGAGTGTAGCAGGCCACGAACCACCTGGAAAAGCTCCGCCGGACGACACTGTGAAGATGCAATGCTGGTGGAGAAGAACTGTCTCTTCGCCACCCTCACCGCCACAGAGTAGGCTCGATAATGAGCTCTAGCCCGTGTCCGATCAGACTCAGCATGAGTTTTCCTCCACCTGCGTTCTAGCCGTCTCCCCTTTTGCTTCATTGCCCTCAGCTTAGGTGTAAACCAAGGAGCTGGCCGAGCTCTGCTCATAGGGAGAGGGCGCTTGGGTGCGATCGTGTCAACCGCCCGGGTCATCTCTTCATTCCACAGAGCGACCTGGGCTTCGACAGGAGCACCGGCCATATCAGCAGGAAAATCCCCCAGAGCCTTCTTGAATCCATTGGAGTCCATTAGCCTCCGGGGGCGGACCATTTTAATAGGCCCCCCACCCTTGCACAGGGGAAAGGATGCCGAAAGTCTAAACCTCAATAGAAAGTGATCCGACCATGACAAGGGGGTAGATGTTAGTTCCCCCACTTTCAGATCACCATCCTCCTGTCCACCCGAGAAAACCAGGTCAAGAGTATGTCCTTTTACATGCGTTGGGCCGATGACATGTTGAGACAGCCCCATGGTTGTCATGGCAGCCATGAAGTCCTGAGCCGCTCCGGATGCAGGAGCCTCCGCATGGAAGTTGAGATCCCCCAGGACCACCATTCTGGGGGTCCTCAACACCAGGTCCGAGACAACCTCCGTCAGCTCAGGCAGGGAGACTGTTGGGCAGCGGGGTGGGCGGTACACCAGCAGAATCCCTAATCTGTCTCGGGTACCCAACACAAAGTACAGACACTCATGACCAGCACTCGAACGAACAGGAAGCCTAGAGAGGGAGATCGTATTTCTATAGACCACGGCAACCCCCCCTCCCCGGCCCTGAAGTCGGTGCTGGTGCTGCACCGAGTACCCAGGGGGGCAAAGCTGAGTGAGAGTAACCCCTCCCAGTTCACCCACCCAGGTCTCAGTAATACATACCAGGTCAGCCCCCTCATCCACAATCAAATCATGGATGAGGGAGATTTTATTTTGGACCGACCTGGCATTCAGCAGCAGCAGCACCAACCCCAAGGGCAAGCTGGTAAGGCCGCCAGGAACTACCCGGTTGGGGGAAGAACTTATTAATAAAATCTTGTTGTATTATACTAACTGGTGTGGTCTTTTAGGTGTACCTGAGGAAGATCCTGGTGGCAGCGGGAACAAAGCGGTTTGTCTGAGGCCAGGTTGCTGGGCTGTAAAGCTGTGGGGCCTAATAGTAAAGGCGAGACAGGAGCAGCAGCAGGTGGTCAAGATAAATAGCATCACAAGATAAAATATGGTTATGGATTGGTTGGTTTTTTTTCATGTGTCAAGAAAACTGTTTAGAATAGAAGCCACTGGGATTTTTCAAGCTCTTTATATTGTCCCCTAAAGGAACAAATCCTAGGCTTGAACATCTAATACCTTGGACAGGCGGGTTAATTGTATGCCTTTTTGAGGAGGGAGCATTAATACTGTACGAATGTACTTAATTGGACAATATTGCACATTTTGTAATTTGCTAACCTTTCCAGTGTATATATTTAAAATCATATATCTGAGAGTATTGTGCTAGCTCTCTTTAAAAAGAAAAACAACTGCATCTTTTCAACCATCTTTTGTCACTACGGGCTGCTTTTTTTTCCTGGATCTTTAATGGACCATATCTTGAGCGGGGGCAGCGGCGGGTGGGCATCTTTTGCTGTTCCGCCTCAGGTAGCAAAATGTCTTGGTCCAGCCCTGTATTCCTCCCGCTTCTCTCTTTTGGACGTAGGACCACTTTTCCCTCTCCGTGCTAGAGTTGAGAGGAGCATGTTTCCCTGCCCATGAGGAAGTGTGGGTTGGGAAGAAATACAAAACCCTCCATGCCCCAGAACAAAGCCTGTTTCTGTATTATTTATTTACCTATTATTTCTTATTGCATTTATATCCCACCTTTTTCCTCTTACAAGGAACCCAAGGCAGATGACATCATCCTGAAACTCTCCATTTTATCCTCACAATAACCCAGTGAGGTAGGCAGCATCTCTTCTCTTTGGCAGAAGCTCACTGAAATCCCCTTCTCTGCAGCTTCCCTTACAGGCATCAACTTGCCCCAGTTCATAGGGGCATCACTAGAGGGACGCAGAGAGCTGCATCAAACTAAGTTGAGCTGGTTGGTTCACCTAGCTCAGTGTCCTCTACAAAGCCTTCTGCAACCTGGAGCTCTCCAGATATGTTGGACTACATTTCCCATCATCCCCCACCATCAGGGTCACTGTAGTTGGGGACGACGAGAATTGTAGTGCACCATATCTGGAGGGCCACAGCTAAGGGCTATTCCAAGCCGTGCAAAGCTGGGTCCAATCATTCATTAAAGAAAGAAAATAAGTTGCATCTGTTAGAGAAATTGTATCTTTAAATATTATACTTTAATAGGTTTAATGTTTTTTGTATTTTTGTACTCCTGTGGTTCCAAAAGAATGTTGTAAACAAGCCAAAGAACGCTGCCTGCTTGTAGTTTTCTTATCTGAAAGGAAAACCGAGCAAGCATGCCTGCCTACACTTGTACTTTTGGGACAGCTGGAAAATTAAGCATCAGCCATTAGCAGAGATGTATAGATAGATAATGCATGACAGTCTGAACGTACTTCAAAGAGGAAAGAGCCGATGAAAAATATTCCAGTCAAGTTAATAAAAGATATTGATGAATGTAATAACAGACAACACATCAAAGGACTTTGGAAAGTACACATATGCTATGAATTGTATAAATACTGCCTGCTTTCTGTCTGTACTTGGTTCAGCTTTGGGGGCGCTAGCCGTATTGTTAAACCCTCTTGCAAGAGTAAAAAAACTTGTTTGTACCTCACTCTGACTCTGTTTCCCTTTCTGGAGGTGTTTTGGTTCCTTGTCCTCTAGAAAGACGAATAATTAAAGCAATTTATACAACACATCCACAACAAGCCAACACTTTATTTACAGTGAAAGAGCTCTTCTCAAAAAACAGGCGGATGCTCACATCACCCAGGGTATCCCATGTTTTGCAAGCTCCTGGTCTCGGGATAAAGGGGGTGTAAGTCAATGAAAGCTGCCCCCCTCACTGATCAGCATGCACCCCCCCAAGTTCCCTCCCTCCCCTCCCCCTAAATCCAGGGCATACACTCTTTCTCCAATAGGGAATACTGGACTATTGCTAGGTTCAAAAACTCTACCAAGGCTGCAGATACATCATGGGAGACGTCAAATCATCCGGGGTGGGGATCAGGACATTCTAAGGATCGCGTGCAGTGGTAGCCTACAGAAGAAGTAGCCATTCCCCATGGAAGACCCTGCTCTGTTGGACTTCCCATCCTGCCCATGAAAGGGCGCCTTGCTCCATCAACGAAGGAATAACTGCATTCAACACGATGAAAGCAAAGATACCAAAAACACATCGAAGTCTGGGTTCGTCTTTGTAGAGGCCGTTTTGTAACAGCATCCGTAAAGACACCTTAAGATTTCCGGAGGCAGCCAGAGTTACAGTTCACGATCACACAACTTTTTTTTAAGGGGGTTGTTTTAAAGCAACTTCACAGTCAAGAATCTTGTTTAGTTTCGTATTACTCCCCAAATGCCCTTTACTGATCTTGCTTAGCATCCTGCCAGGGCTCTCCTCTCCCTGTTCTAGCATGACATTTGTACAACACCAGGACAGAGAAGGCAGAAGAATGGAAGGCATCACCAAAACCAGGTCAAGTTGTGCACTGCCCAGAGAGCCTTGGCTAATGATGGGCAGTAGAGAACTGTAATAAATAAATACATAAAGTTGCGCCGTCACCTAAAATAATAGAGATGAAAAGAGCTCAATAGCACCATAGATTTTTTTTAAGGCTTTTAAATCTTTGCAAACCTTCCAGAGAGCTCTGGCTACTGGAGAGAGGGAGAGCGCTTAGACCACCCAGTCCTCCAAGGGTTAAACGAGCTGAGCTCTGGTTCCTAGAGAGGCAGGAAATGTTTTTAAAATGTGCGGGGAAGACAAGAGCGAGGCTCCCACATTCCTCTTTCAGGAAGGGAAAGGGGCCTCGTGGGTCTTCTTGGTCCAGAGGTGAGGCGGATGCATAGCCGGAGAAAGAGGTAAAATGCAACGTGGGGTTGGGAGGTGGAGGAGACGTGTGGGGGTAAGATTTTGCTTTTGAGGGCGGTGTGGAGGTCCAGGGGCTGAGCCATGCAATCCAGCTGCAGACTCTGACCCGAACATCTGCATAGTTTCTGCTGCACGACCTTGAAGCCTCCCCCCACCCCATAGCAGCCCCCCCGATATGCCTTGTCCCGATTGCAGGGGTCTTTCTGCCAGCCTCGCTCGGAGCTCTGTCCAGTTGCAATGGGGCAGAGGAAACAGCCTGGGGGCGATGATGGGGATCGGGGCAGAAGCTGCGCTGCTTTTGTGGGTCAGGGCTGGAGGAGAGCCTGGTCCGTTTCCCTCCTGTTTGGCCAGCAGCGGGTGGAGGGAGGTTGAAAGGAATCTGGCCCTTCTTTGCTTTCCCGAGCTGGAGCCTCTCAAGGCAGAGAGCGGAGGAAACGAAATGGCCCCCAGGTGGACGCGGTATTGGTTGGAGGGGAGGGGACTTCTTCGGACCTCCTCTGCGGAGTTTGGCTGGACTCGCTGCTGTGCAGGTGAAGAGTAAAGACCTGGCAGAATCCCTGTTCTTTTGCTATAGAGAGTTCAAAGACTCCCTTATAACAACCCTGTAAAGTGGGTCGATATGACAGTAATATGTAGTGGTTAAAGTCTTGGGCAGAGACCAGGGAGTTCACCTTGACCAAAATGGGAGGAAAGCACATTGCTCTAATGTTCCTCAGTATGATGAAATCGGCTTTTCTCTGCTAGTGTTATAGGGCATAGGTGGCTGTCCCTAAACCCTGGATTTTCAGTTCCAGGAAAAACATACTTCTGGGTGGGGGGAGAGGGGCGTGGGAGTAATAGCTCACACCCATTATGCCCACTGTTCTGAGAAGAAACAAAAATCCCAAGTTATCCAGGGCAGGAAGATGTACGCATCTGTGGAGTGAACTTTTATCCGTTACTTTGCTGATGCACCGCTATGCATCTCCAGTTTGAAAAAATAGAGATCTGCTGCGTTCCCTGGCCGTTTGCTGGGATGGGGCGAAATTCGTCGTGTACGCTCTTCATTGCTTAGCATCACATTCTGAGACGTTTAGAAGCCTATACAGAGCAGTAGAAAGTCCTGGGAATTGAACAGCACTAATGCAGAAGAGTGTTATAGTCAAGAAGCATCATGCACTCCCAGCAAAAGTTGATTTAGAGTGAGGAATAAACAGTTTTCCTCAACTTGGTGCCCTACACGTTTTTTGGACTGCAACCCCAGCATTACTTCCCATTGGGGCTGATTGGAGTCTGTGGGGAGTGTCTTTAGCCATGGGAGAAGAAATGAGGATGCCTGATAAGGGTTTAGGGGCTGAGGGGAGCCTGGACTACTCTTTTTACTCTTCACATCATGATCAGCCACTTTCCACATATTTTTCTTTTGGAATGGTCGCCCATTTTTAAAAAGCCCTGATAGACAACAGGTCCACCACTTCTAGTAGATCCGGTGACTGATCTGCGATATGGCAGGGCACTAGGTCTATCAAGTCCGATAGATTTAACGTCTGAGAAATTTGTCTACCAGGTCTACTCCTCTGTTGTTTCTCAATGGGTAAACCGGGTTTCCAAACAATGTACACACCCACCCACACCACAGCTGAACTCAGTTCTCTCCATGACCCCCCTTCACCCTCGGCTCCTCAGGTCAAAGGCCATGACACAGTTGAAGGGTGTGGTTAATATTGGGGTGAGGGTGGGGTGATCTGCTCCAACGTGATAATATAAGTCTTTTAGCAGTCATAAGGGCTCTGAAAGTCCATTTGCGCTGACCATGTGTTAGCTTCCAAGAAGCCGGAAGATAATTTAGAAGAACGTGCACATCGTTCCATATTGCAGATGGTTTCAGCACAAAGTTTATCCTTATTATAACCTCCTCCCAAATAGGGGCGACTACTGGGCACTACCCAAACATGAATTAAAGAAGCATTAGATGCATTACCCCTCCAACAATTGTGTAAATTAGACAGACCCTTATAGAAAAGATGTTGTATATGTATAGACGTTGTATAGAAAAGACGTTGCACTGCTGCTTCAAAATTTCATGGCCCTATGTGCACGTGCACACACCCACCCCTTCGCAAAATAGGAATAAGAACCCGGGGCTACGTTGCAGGACTTGTGTAACCCACACATTCTCAGCCTCCTGTAACATGGGTATGGGCCTTTTCTGACATATCAGGTTCCAGACGGAGAGAACTCGACCATCCTTAGGAATGACAGCCAGGTGTGCTGAGCGAATTAAAAGGTAGTCCACAGTTCTGGACCGGAGTTTTCTTGACCAAAGCTTTTCTGGTACAAGGCTCCTTCTTTACAGGTTCTTATCCCCAGTGCTCCAAAGGCTAAAAGATAGGACCTGGGTAACAACTACATTTTCCTTTTCTTTGCCCAAACAGGTGATGAGAAGGCTGATGAGAATAATAAGGAGCTCTCTGAACTGCCCTTGGAAGCACCCAGGCATGCAGCAGAACAAGAGACGTTTGGGAATAAAGTAGAACCACACTGCCGCAAAGGAAATCCCTTCAAGGAATGGGAAGCCATCCTCTGCTTCTCAGAGTCTTGACTTCCATGCATCTCTGATCCTACAAGATTTCAAACAAAACAGGAGAAGAAAGAGTGACATCTTGGGAGGTATACATGATGATCAATTAAAATTAACAAGATATTGCAGAACCCACACAAGCCAGTGTGCTTAAAATACATCAATGAACATTCACAGCAAGGAAACTTTATCCATGCATAGACTATGGAAAGAGTTTCAGTGATAGTCGAAGTCTTACGGACCATGAAAGAATCCATACAGAGCAGACACCATTTGAATGTATGGAGCGTGGAAAAAGTTTGAGAAGGTTTAACCAGCTTGTTGGACACGTAGAGGAGAAACCATTGAAGTGTAAGGAATGTGGAAAGGCCTTCAGTACAAAGACCAAGCATCAGAGAACCACACTGAGGAGAACCCATATAAAAATATGGAATGTGGAAAGCAGTTCAGTACGACCAGTAACTCTAATACTCATCACAGAACCCATCCTGAGGTGAAACCATACCAATGCATGGAGTGTGGAAAGAGCTTCAGTAAAGGCACTCAACTTACTGAACATCAAACAATCCACACAGGGGAGAAACCATATCAATGCATGGAGTGTGGAAAGTGCTTTCGTTTACGCAGTAGCCTTACTGTACATCAAAGAACCCACACAGGAGAGAAACTTTATAACTGCATGGAGTGTGGGAAAAGCTTCAAGGAGAGCGGTAAACTTAGCCAACATCTAAAAATCCACACAGAGGAGAAACCATATAAATGCATGGCATGTGGGAAGAGATTTAGACGAAGTCATCACCTTGCTCAACATCAAAGAACCCACACAGGAGAGAAACCATATGAATGCATGGAATGTGGAAAGCGCTTCAGTGATAGCACTTGCCTTACTTCACATCAAAGAACCCACACAGGAGAGAAACCGTATCAATGTATTGAGTGTGGAAAGAGATTTAGGCAACGTCCGCACCTTGTTGTTCATCAAAGAATTCACACAGGGGAGAAACCATTTCAGTGCATGGAATGTGGAGTGTGCTTCATTACGAGTAGCCAACTTGCTTCACATCAAATAACACACACGGGGGATAAGCCCTATAAGTGCACAGAGTGTGGAAAGAACTTTACTCACAGTCAAAGCCTTATTACACATCAAAGAACCCACTCAGGGAAGAAACCATATAAATGTGTGGAGTGTGGAAAGAGTTTCAGTGCGAACAGTAAGCTTCACGTACATCTAAGACTCCATTCAGGAGAGAAACCGTATAAATGCATGGAGTGTGGAAAGAGCTTCAGTGAGGGCACTCAACTTACTACACATCAAAGAATCCACACAGGGGAGAAACCATATGCATGTATGGACTGTGGAAAGAGCTTTAGTCATAGACAGAACCTTAATGTACATCAGAGGACCCACACAGAAGAGAAACCTTTTGAATGCATGGAGTGTGGAAAGAGCTTTAGTCATAGACAGAACCTTAATGTACATCAGAGGACCCACACAGAAGAGAAACATTTTGAATGCATGGACTGTGGAAAGAGCTTCAGGGTTAGCAGTGGACTTAGTCAACATCAAGGAACCCACACAGGGGAAAAACCATATACGTGCATGGAGTGTGGAAAGAGCTTCAGACAAAATAGTCACCTTGTTCGACATCAAAGAACCCACACAGGAGAGAAACCTTTTGACTGCATGGAATGTGGAAAGCGCTTCAGTAACAGCTGTAACCTTAGGAAACATGAAAGAATCCACACAGGAGAGAAACCATATAAATGTATAGAGTGTGGAAAGACCTTCAGTGTAAGCAGCAGTCTTAGGAGACATCAAGGAACCCACACGGGAAAAACCATATAAATGCATGGAGTGTGGAAAGAGATTCAGACGAAATGGTCACCTTGCTCAACATCAAAGAACCCACAGAGGGGAATAACCACAGAATTGCATAGAATATTAATAGAGCTTAATTTATCCAAGGGGCTTTACTCAATATCAAAGTACTTCCTCAGGAGTGAAACCATACAAATCAGAATTGTGCAAAAATCATCAGTTAGAGCAAAGTTCTTTCCTTACCTGAAAGATCCCATACAAAAAAGCATTGTTTCAATTCACACAACCTCCACCAACTTCCAAGATTCTTTTCAACAGTGAAGACTACATATTTATTAGCAACATGAAGCTATTATTCATTTTATATCAGAGGTGATGATTGGTTGGCACATTCCCCAGGAAATTGAAATAAAATCTATGGATTTATTATCTATGTAATAAACTGTGGGGAGAAGTAGGTAATGTCTTGCTGTCCTCAACAGACTCCATGACCGCTTTTGAATGTCACTTTGAGCCATGACTAGGTGTTTGGCTAGGTGATGTTCACCCTGTTCTGGATGGGGTTGCACTCCCCCTAAAGGATCGGGTTTGTAGTTTGGGGGTGCTCCTGGATACAGGACTCTCTCTTGAGGCACAGGTGGACTTAGTGGCAAGGAGCACCTTTTATCAGCTTAGGCTGATATACCAACTGCGCCCTTATCTGAACAGAGATAGCCTAGCTACAGTTATCCATGCTCTGATAACCTCTCGTCTAGATTACTGCAATATACGTGGGGCTGCTTTTGAAACGGTCCAGAAACTTCAACTGGTCCAAAACAGGGCAGCCAGACTGTTAACAGGGACTGGCCCATGAGACCATGTTATGGCAGTCCTTTTCCAGCTTCACTGGCTGCCGGTCCAGGTCCGGGCCCGATTCAAAGTGCTGGTATTAACATTCAAAGACCTAAACGGCTTGGGGCCAGGTTATCTGAAGCAACGCCTCCTCCCATATGTACCTGCCTGGACCCTAAGATCATCCTCAGGGGTCCTTCTCACTGAGCCCCTGCCAAAGGAAGTGAGGCAAGTGCCTACCAGGAGGAGGGCCTTGTCTGTTGTGGCACCCCGGCTGTGGAATGAGCTCCCTAGAGAGGTTCGCCTGGCAACTACATTACACTCCTTTAGACGCCAGGTGAAGACCTTTTTATTTTCTCAGTATTTTAACAGTTTATTAGTCTAATTTTAAACTTTGCTGTTTTAAATTTGTATTTTAAATCTGTATTGCTGCTTGGTTTTATCCTGCTTGTGTTCTTATATTGGATTTTTATGCTACGTTTTTATACTGTTGTTGTTTTATATTTTGAATAATTGTTATGGTTTTAATTTTTGTAAACCACCCAGAGAGCTTCGGCCATTAGGCGGTATAAAAATTCAATAGTAAATAAATAAATAAGCTACTCACAGTAGCTTATTTTGAAAATGAGCTACTGTTATTCTCCGCATGATCAGTTTAAGGATCATTTTTATCTTCGAGTTCAGCGGTGGCCATGGGGAGCACCCTTGATGTCTCAGGCCATTGAAAAGTCTCACAATGGGAGAATTTTCCTTTTTTAAATGTGATTTAGGGTTTAAGACCATATTGGACAATAGAGTTGATATGGACCAGCTTCTGTTAAAGAGGGAGGCATTCCGGATATCTACTCTTAATTTGTTGGCCCCTGTAGTTTTGAATGTAAGACTTGATTTGATAGCATTTGATAAGTACTGTGCCTTTAATATGTGAACTGTGGTTTTGTATATATACCGGTGATTCCACTTCCTGTTTTTCTACTGTTTTGGTGGCATTCTCTCTTTTGTGGTGACTGGATTTCAGAGCATAAGTCGCTTCCAGAGAAAGAGTGAATTGGAGAAAATCAGGTTAAAATTATTCATAGCCTATGTTAATTTGGGGAAATATATGGGAAATACATGTAATTTTAAGAATATCTTTGTTTCTTTTTTCAGAATGTCTGCGTTTAATAAGATATTGACATTTTCTCCAGAATCAATCAGCTCACATTTTATGCAATTCTTGGCTATTTGGCCTTATTCAATTGACGAGTATATCCTTGAAAATATATAACATTAGGACCAATAATTAAATGAAGTATGTGAAAATGTTGAAATGATTGGTGTCTGATGTGTCTGATGTGTTTACTAGTTTATCATTTATTTATTACAAATAAAAACATTAGGTAGTTGAATTTCTTCTTGTGCTATCTGTTTTCATAGTTTGCTATATATAAAATTAAGAAGAGTGTTGTATATATTTCCTGAGGACAACTATTCCTAGTCAAAACAGTAAGACACTGGGGTTCTGTTGACTGATATGTTTGATAGGATATGCAATTGAGCTATTGACTTCCTCTTACCAGTTGGTGTGTAGAATTGATTGTGCCTTGTTTGTTTATATACATGGCTTTCTACCATTATAAACTCACTTCTTTTTATATAACACGTGTTGTTTAATTGGAGTTCTGTTAGGTTCCTTGTACCTTGTGAGTTTTTATGGTATTCCAGAAAGCCCCATAGCCAAAGCTTTCTAGGTGGTTTTCAAAAATTAAAAGATCGAACATTAAAACTTAATATACAAAATTTAAAACCATAACACATAAAAACAGCTAACATTTAAAACATTTTAAACTTTAAGCCGGGCCTAAAATTCAGTGAAAAAACCCAACTTAAGCTGTTAAAAATGCCTGGGAGAAAAGAAAAGTTTTGACCTGGCCCCGAAAAGATAACAACGTTGGCGCCAGGCTGGCCTCATCAAAGAGATCATTCCATAATTGGGGAGCCACCACAGAGAAGGTCTTCTCCCTTGTCTAAAAGTTAGATGATGTCTTAAAAGTTGAGGAAGCATCCATCCTATATATAGCCAGTGGTTTCCAATTTCTGTTGGCTGGGTTTGTGTCTACATTAAGCAAACCCCCTGCAGCCTTACCCTGGCTTTCTGCTTTTGGTTTTTGGCAGTATTAGGATGGGCCTCTTTATACAGCAGACACATGGTTTGAATCGAGGGAACGCCACCTTCTTTTCCTGGCAGATGTGCGAAGGAGTAAGGGGAACCTTGTTTTGGGCATTTAACTTGTGCTGTACTGTTTCCTTGTAGCCCCTAGGAAAGCCAGGACTTCTGTAAGATTGTGCAGTAAATCTAAAACTCTAGGTACACTTACTTGGGAGTAAGCCCCATTGAACTTAAAGGGGTGCTCTTGGTGGGGTGGGAAATCAGATCTGTCTCCCTTTGTTGCATGGAGGCATTTTACCCTCTTCCCCCTTCGATCGCAGACACAGAAAGTCCTTCCTTGGCAAGTTTGTAGTGCTATGCCAGCTTTACACACTGCTGATTTCACTCCATTAAGAGTTTATTCCAGCTTGTCTCTGATCTTTTTGAAAATGCGATAAGGGGTGGGGAAGTGCGGGAGATGTCCTGGCTGTTGATGTCGACATGCAATTGACCTGCAAACTTCTGTGAGTGGTCAGTCATGAGTGCACTATAAATCACTCATTTAGAGAAGCCCTGGGTTTCTGATATGCAGATCTATGCACACTTGCTGGGAGTAAATCCCACTGAGAACATTGTGGCTGTGTGTGCGATCCTGTGCATGTCTACTGGGAATAGGATCCATAGAGTTCAATGGGCATTCTCCCAAGTTGGGGTGTATAGGATTGCAGCCTTATGCTCTCTAGTACACAAGGTTAATTCTGCATTCCTACTATTCTTGTAGCAGTTGAGATATAGAGGAGAGAATCGTGTAGAGTAGGGGTGGATCTATTTTTAGTATGACTAATAAGGCAAAAGAAAGGCTCTGGTTCAGATCCAGCTTAACAAGTCATTAATACCTTTTATCCTTTTTGAATCCTAAGATTGAACGTATCAAGTTTGTGTGTGTTAATTTAAAAAATGAGTTCGATGATGAGGCTCCGTAGTCTTGTGGAAGCTGACAAGCCAATGAATGTAATAGGCAACCTGCACATTGCCAGAAGCAGGCCTTCTCTGTGGTGGCTCCCACCTTCTGGAATACCCTCCCCTGTGGTTTTTGGGAGACGCTGGCTCAATTCGGACGACACAATAAACAACTGGTGTGGGGGAAACAATTGTCAGTTGTTTTGACTATTGTGTCATCTGAATGCTGCCATAGTCAACTCAGCGCTGATCCTAATCCACACCACAGTTGATTATTTATTACCATGTTGTGTGGGGAGCACCCCCTAGTTGAACAACTGTAAAGTTTATTATTACCCCACCATTGACTATCGTGTCATCCGAATTGAGCCGCTGACTGTGGTGTCCTTCAGGCATGAAGTAAAGACCCATCTCTTCAGCCAGGCCTTCTCTGATTGGCTGAATTCGGACAACACATTAAGCAACTGAGGGTGGGGGAAACAATTGTCAGTTGTATTGCTTATTGCGTTGTGTGGAGAGTAACACGCCGCTCACAAACTACTGACAGTATGCTATTCTGCCCAAATAAGAAACTGAGAAAAACAACTGGCTTGCAAGTTGTTTAGCTCGAAGCCAATTGTTTAAAGTGTTGTGTGGAGAGGTGAGTGGGTTAGTGGTGTGTGGTGAGTGGGTTAAAACACAAGCCCATAGAGGCAGGTGACAAGAGTGACCAAAGCGGCGGTTGCCTCTCTGCTACAACTGGTGCAACTTCCAGAGGCTGCTAGGATAGAACCGGGAGGAGGGAGGGTGGGGAGAGGGGCGGGGGCTATGTCGGTCAAATGCTGGGTTGACTATTAGTCCACTCAACGCCAGCCCCACCCACCCACAGTTGTGTAGGAATATGTTGTGTAGGGTGTACCCACAAAATAACCAACTGTGAGTTGGCTACTCAACCCATCATTGACTAATAGGGGTGTGCACGGACCCCCGGATCGGGACCTCCAATTTTGTTCCGGATCAGATTGGAACAAAATTGGAGGTCCCCCGGATCAGATCGGACCCAATCCTGATCTGAAAATTGGATGTCCGATTTTCGGATCGGCCGCCATTTTTCCCCATAGACTTGCATTGGGGGAAAGCTTTCCCCCAATGCAAGTCTATGGGGAAAAATGGCGGCGGGGGGTGAGTGGGGGCCTAACTCCCCCTCCCTGTCCCTCCCCCCTTGCACTACCTGCAGGGGCCTTCTGCTCCCGTCCGCTGGCTCCGCGGGTGTCAGCGGACAGCAGCAGACGACCCCGGCAGGTAAGTGGGAGACCCTCTCTCCTCCCCCTCGCAATCCTCCTTACCTCCGGGGCTGTCTGCCGCCTTCACCTGCGTAGATCTACTGAGCACTAGGTTTCGCAGCCTAGTCCTCAGTAGAGCACCAGGTCACCTGGTCCTCTACTGAGGACTAGGCCGCGAAGCCTAGTGCTTAGTACATCTACACAGGTGAAGGCAGCGGACGCCCCGCAGGTAAGTGGCCCCCACCCTCATCCCTCTTCGCGATCCTCCTTACCTCCGGGGCCATCCGCTGCTATCCTCTGCCGCCCGGGTGGCAGCGGATGGCAGCGGAGGGGCCCCGGCAGGTAAGCCCCCCCCCCCAGCGACCCTCCTTACCCATGGGGCGTCCGCCGCCTTCACAAAATCTCTCTCTCTCTCTCTCTTTCTTTTAACCTCCTTAAATAATTTGGTGTCATCGGCAAACTTGCCACTGCACTACACACTCCTAATTGCAGATCATTTATGAACAAGTTGAAAAGAATTGGCCCCAATACGGATCCTTGTGAAGCCCCCTGTTCATTTCCCTCTTGGAAAAATCTACCATTTATTTCTATGCTCTACTTTCTGTTTTTACTTATTTACTGTTATTGAGCCTTAAGAGGACCTCTCCCCTTATTCCACAACTGCTAAGTTTGCTCAGGAGTCTTTGGTGAGGGACTTTATCAAAAGCCTTTTGGAAGTCCAAGTAAACAATGCCCACCGCATCACCCCTGCCTACATGTTTATTGGCATTCTCAGTTTTAAATTTGTTATTGTTTCCAGACAGAAATAAAACACAAACAATACAACATACAACATTAAAATGGACTTCCGAATTTCTCCACCACAAAGTTAGTTTCTTTTACGCTTATGTGATGTTCTACTGTTAGAAATGTGAATGTGTTGAAGAAGTGATTGTTTAGAGTTGCAGGTCTAGGTGAGTATGGAATGAGTGGTAAGTGAGAGCTGATTGGTTAGTTGTTTGGTGTGCCTGGATTGGTGGAGTGTGTGAGAGTGGGAGGAGCTGGGGAGCGAATGGAATATATATATGTCAGACAGAGGGAGAGCTGACAGGGTTTTTTTGGGTTGAATTGAGGAGGGGGGTTGATTGTGAGTTGAGGAGAGAGAGAGAGAGAGAGAGAGAGAGAGAATCTAGTGAGGTGTTTTGATTGATGAATATACTGAGAGAAAACTTTAGCTTAAGAAACATTTTGAAAGATAGAAGCATTATACTTGAAACCAATAAGCTTACTGTGCATGCAATTTACTTAATGTTAATAAATCTTGTTAATTTGAACAAACTGGTGTGGTCATTGAAAGTGTACCTGGGGAAGGTACTGGTGACAGCGGGAACCTAGATGCCTGTCTGAGGCCAGGTTGCTGGGCTGTAGAGCTGTGGGGCCTAATAGTAAAGGCGGGACAGGGGCACCAGCGGCAAGGGGCTAGGATAAATGATCACAGCTTACAAAAAGAAAAAAGAAAAAAAGGTATAAACAAAGGAGAGTGAGTTCCCCAGCCTTCTTAACACTTAAAATATATTTTTTTAAAAAATATTCACTGAATCCATAAACAAATACATCGTTAATTTCCCAGTCTTGTAAATAATTTATCAAAGGTTTCCATTCAGCTACAAATGGAGTTGATTTTTCTTTTATTATTGTGGTAAGTTTTGCCATTTCCCCGCGCTCAAGCATCTTCATTAACCATTCCTCCTTCGTTGGTGTATCCACACTTTTCCACTTCTGCGCATATATTAATCTTGCCGCCGTTGTCATGTATAAAAACAAAGTTCCATGTTCTTGGCTCAACTGCTCATCTATTAGTCCTAGCAGAAAGTATTCCAGTCTCAGTTGTATCTTTTGTTGTATCTTTAATATCTTTTGAAATAGATTATGCATTTGTATCCAAAAGGATTTCGCTTTTTTACAAGTCCACCATACACGATAAAAAGTTCCTTCTTGCTCTTCACATTTCCGACAGTCTCCAGATGCCCCTTCATACATTTTAGACAATTTTGACGGAGACATATACCATCTATACATCATCTTATAGAAATTCTCTTTAAGTCTGGCACATAATGTAAATTTCAAACCTCTTGACCACCTCTTCTCCCATTGTTCCATTGTAATATGATATCCAACATTTTGGGCCCATTTTATCATACAACTTTGTACCTGTTCATACTCAGTCTCATACTTTAACAAGAGTTTATATGCGTTTGAAATAACATGATCATCACTTATACATAGAACCCTTTCAAATTCTGATTTTATACATTCAAAGCCCCAATTTTTTTTATCTGTCTTAAACCTTTCCATCATTTGTGAATACAGGAACCATTGACATACATGACCTTCATCAAAAACGCTCTTTGAATCGTTGTATTATCTATTAATTCAGTATCACCATCCTGTATTTTGACTATTGTCTTCTTTTCTCTTTCTTTTCACAGTTTATAGGCTAATCATTTCCCCGGTTTATTTGCACATTCAAATTCTCTCTGTTTCATGAACTTTAATTTACACTCCATCTCCCTAACTGTTAACATGGATAATTGCTGTTGCAATATTTTAATTTGTTGGATAGTCTTTGCCTTTCCTGGAGTACTCTTTAGTTCCTCTTCTTTATTTTTAATCTCTTCCAGGATAATTTTCATTTTCTCCTGTCTTATCCTCCTAAGTTTACTGTTTTGCTGAATAAAATATCCTCTTATGAAAGCCTTACTTGTATCCCACACCACACTTATATCAGTGCCTTTGTTCAAATTAAACTCGAAAAATTCCTTTAGCTTTTTTCTGCAATCCTCTACAACCGTTTTGTTTTGTAGTAGAGCTTCATTTAACTTCCATCTGAACGTGCAAATTTTTCTTTTAAGAGCCATCAATATTGGATTATGATCTGAGAAAGATTTTGGCAGGATCTCTATTTTTTTTTATTTTTGTAAGAAATGCTTTAGACATCAGCATCATATCTATTCTCAAAAAGGATTTATGTCTCTCTGAAAAGTAAGTATATTCTTTTGAGGTGCCATTTCTGTGTCTCCATGTGGCCACCAGACCCAAATTATTCATCAGATCAAAGAAACTTTTTGGAAGTTTTCCCTGGTGGCATTTAATAACTTTTTCTGAAAGTCTATCTATTTGTGGTGATATCACTCTGTTCCAATCACCCATCAAACACCAGCTATCACATGATAAACTAGATAAAGTATGCATCAGTCCTTCATAAAATTCTGCTTTATGTTCATTGGGAGCATAAACTCCCACCACCATAATTTCAGTCCCCTCTGAATTAATTTTCACTCCAATGAAACGACCTTGTTAATCTGTTATTACTAATTCTGGTTTCAAATGGGATTTAATGTATAGGACTGTGACGCCCTGCCTGCACCTGTGACACTCACCAGGCTACACAACAGGGCTATCCACGCCACTCGCACTCGGCTTACTTCAACCCCCCCTGTGCTTATGACGTGTTTGAAGGTTTAGGGCTACTGCTGCTGCTCCCGTCCCGCCTTTATTCTTTTAGGCTCCACAGCCCAGCACTCTAGCCCTCAAATCCCCCTTCTTCTGTCTGCTGCCACCAGTACCTTCCTCAGGTACACTTCCAATGATCACACCAGTTGTAATTAACAAGATTTATTAACAGAAGTATATGTATGTCAATAAGCGTGATGGTTTCCTCAGGTATATACTCGTATTGGTTACAGACACAATGCTTTATGGTTTCAGTACTTTCTGTTCATAACATTTACAATAGAAACTCTCACGTTCTATGTTTCTCCTGCCTAATCTACCCACTCTAAACTACACTACACTCTTTCCCACAATCTAATCCCACCAAAATAACAAAACACGTTGGTCCTTCCTATCTTCTAATCTAGTCAACAACAATTTCCTCTCTCTCCCCCTCACACTCTTCTCACACTCTCCTTCAGCTCTTGTCAGCTCCCTCAATATATACACAGACACTCTCACATAGCCAGCCAATCCCGGCACTCCCCCGCCACCATCCAATCAGCACTCACACAGGAACTCCCCCCCCCCTTATGCTTACCCAGTTACAACATAACTGTTAGTCTATTTAACTTCCTTTATGGCATTTTATAAACAACTACTTATAATCGTTTATTTACAAGGACCTCTGAAGTAGCTGAACATCACAAGGACCACACCATTCTTTTTTTAACTTGCCGAAATTAATTATTCTCCCAGGCTCTTATTACACAAATATTTTATATATTTTTTCCAAATATGGGTTTCTTGTAAGCAGATAATATCTAGCTTTAATTTTCTTAGGTAATAGAAGATTTCCCCCCCCCTCTTCTGCGGTGCATTCGCTCCATTGATATTCCATGATAAGTATTTATAATCCATGTTTAGATTAACATTAGATATTGAATAGGGTCCATAATCGTGGCACCTTTTAAATGCCTGAGGCTTCTCCATCTCCTCTTTGATCCATATTTTCCCTTTCATCTAGCTGTATTTCCTCCAGCTCCTTTTTGAATTCTCCATGAAGTATCTTGCTTTTCCCACTGAATTTAACTTCTGTCTCTCCCCCGTGAAGGTAAAAATCACTCCTTCAGGTATTTCCCACCTAAAAGCAATCTTTTTCTATTTCAAGATCGTTGTTAAAAAAATCATAATTTTTTCATCCATTTCGTATCCTGTTTGATATTTCTTTCAGTAACCTAAGTTTACTGTTCACACAGAAACCCTTTCCACACTCCATGCATTCATAAGGTTTCTCTCCTGTGTGGATTTTTTTATGTCTCGTAAGCTGAGAATGTACTCTGAAGCTCTTTCCACAGTTCATGCATGCAAATGGTTTCTCCTCTGTGCGGATTTTTTGATGTATAGTAAGTTTAGTGTCCTCACTGAAGCTCTTTTTGCACTCCATGCATTTATATGGTTTATCCCGTGTGTGTTCTTTGATGTGAAGTAAGCCCACCTCTATACCTGAAGTGCTTTCCACATTCCATGCATTCATAAGATTTTTCTCCCGTGTGCATTCTTTAATGTCAAGCAAGGTGCTTACTTAGTCTAAATCTCTTCCCATATGCCATGCATTTATAGGGTTTCTCCCCTGTGTGGGTTCTTTGATGTGAAGTAAGGCCACTGCTGTCACTGAAGCGCTTTCCCATTCCATGCATTCATACAGTTTCTCTCCCGTGTGCATTCTTTGATGTTGAGTAAGGTGCTGACTTCGTCTAGATCTCTTCCAACATGCCATGCATTTATATTGTTTCTCCTCTTTGTGGATTTTTTGGCTAAGTTTACCGCTCTCCTTAAAGTGTTTTCCACACTCCATGCTCATATATGGTTTCTCTCCTGTGTGGGTTCTATGATGTAACCTAAGTTTACTGCTCACACTGAAACATTTTCCACACTCCATGCATTCATGAGGTTTCTCTCCTGTGTGGATTTTTTTATGTATCGAAAGCTGAAAACTTCCTCTGAAGCTCTTTCCACAGTCTGTACATGCAAATAATTTCTCCTGTGTGTTCTTTGATGTGAAATAGGGGAGCCACTCCTCCTGAAGCTCATTCCACATTCCATGCATTGATATGGTTTCTCCCCTGTGTGGGTTCTTTGATGTGAAGTAAGGCCACTTCTATCACTGGAATGCTTGCCACATTCCATGCATTCATGGGTTCTTTGATGTTGAGCAAGGTGATGACTTCGTCTAAATGTCTATCCACATGCCATGCAATTATATGGTTTCTGCTCTGTGTGGATTTTTTTGATGTTGACTAAGTTTACTGCTCTCCTTGAAGCTCTTTCCACACTCCATGAACATATATGGTTTCTCTTCTGTGTGTGTTCTTTGATGTATATTCAGGTTCGATCTTTGACTAAAGCTCTTTCCACACTCCATGCATTTATATGGTTTCTCTCCTGTATGGATTCTTTGATGTGAAGTAAGGTGTGAGCCTTGACTAAATCTCTTTCCACACTCCATGCATTGATAGGGTTTCTCTCCTGTGTGGGTTCTTTGATGTAACCTAAGTTTACTGTTCACACTGAAACTCTTTCCACAGTCCGTACATGCATATGGTTTCTCCCTTGCGTGTGTTCTTTGATGTGAAATAAGGGAGCCACTTGTATTGAAGCTCATTCCACATTCCATGCACTGATATGGTTTCTCCCCTATGTGGGTTCTTTGATGTGAAGTAAGGTGTGAGCCTTGACTAAATCTCTTTCCACACTCCATGCATTGATAGGGTTTCTCTCCTGTGTGGGTTCTTTGATGTGAAGTAAGGGCACTTCTATCACTGAAACGCTTGTCACATTCCATACATTCATATGGTTTTTCTCCTGTGTGGGTTCTTTGATGTGAAGTAAGGTGTGAGCTTTGACTAAATCTCTTTCCACACTCCATGCATTGATAGGGTTTCTCTCCTGTGTGGGTTCTTTGATGTGTAGTAAGGGTACTTCTATAACTGAAACGCTTGTCACATTCCATGCATTCATATGGTTTTTCTCCTGTGTGGGTTCTCTGATGTACATTAAGGTTCTGTCTATGACTAAAGCTCTTTCCACACTCCATGCATTTATATGGTTTCTCCTCTATGTGGATTTTTTGATGTAACCTAAGTTTACAGTTCACACTGAAACTCTTTCTACACTCCATGCATTCATAAAGTTTCTTTCCTGTGTGGATTCTTTGATGTAACCTAAGTTTACTGTTCACACTGAAACTCTTTCCACACTCCATGCATTCGTAAGGTTTTTCTCCCGTGTGGATTCTCTTATGTATCGTAAGTTGAGAACTTCTTCTGAAGCTCTTTCCACAGTCTGTACAAGCATACGATTTCTCCTCTGTGTGGATTCTTTGATGTATGGTAAGTTCAGTGCCCTGACTGAAACTCCTTCCGCACTCCATGCAGTTATATGGTTTCTCTCCTGTATGGTTTCTTTGATGTATCCTTAGATGAAAACTTACTCTGAAGCTCTTTCCACACTCCGTGCACGTATATGGTTTCTCTCCTGTGTGGGTTCTTTGATGTATATTCAGGTGTGGTCTTTGAGTAAAGCTCTTTCCACACTCCACGCACTTATACGGCTTCTCCCCTGTGTGGATTCTTTGATGTATAGTAAGATGAGTTCCCCTTCTGAAGCTCTTTCCACACTCCATGCACTTATATGGTTTCTCTCCTGTGTGGGTTCTTTGATGTTTCCTAAGGTGAGAAATTCCTCTGAAGCTCTTTCCACAGTCTATACATGCATACGGTTTCTCCTCTGTGTGGATTCTTTGATGTATAGTAAGTTCAGTGCCCTGACTGAAACTCCTTCCGCACTCCATGCAGTTATATGGTTTCTCTCCTGTATGGATTCTTTGATGTATCCTTAGATGACAACTTACTCTGAAGCTCTTTCCACACTCCATGCACGTATATGGTTTCTCTCCTGTGTGGGTTCTCTGATGTTGAGTAAGGTGATCGTTTCGTCTAAATGACTTCCCACATGCCATGCATTTACATGGTTTCTCCCCTGTGTGGATTCTTTGATGTATAGTAAGTTGAGCTCCCCTTCTGAAGCTCTCTCCACACTCCATGCACTTATATGGTTTCTCTCCTGTGTGGGTTCTTTGATGTATATTCAGGCGTGGTCTTTGAGTAAAGCTCTTTCCACACTCCACGCACTTATAGGGCTTCTCCCCTGTGTGGATTCTTTGATGTATAGTAAGTTGAGCTCCCCTTCTGAAGCTCTCTCCACACTCCATGCATTTATAGGGTTTTTCTCCTGTATGCATTTTTTCATGTGAAGTAAGGCTACGGCTCACACTGAAGCACTTTCCACATTCCATGCATTCATAAGGTTTCTCTCCTGTGGGGGTTCTCTTATGTGTATTACAGTTACCAGGTTTACTGAAGTGTTTGTCGCATTCCATTGTTATATGGTTTCATCCCGTGTGTGTTCTCCGATGCCTTTTATGGTTACTGGTCTTTCCACTTTCCTTACACTTTAATGATTTCTGCGTGGTGTGACAGACAATCCTTCTCAAACTCTTTCCTTGTTCCATATATTCAGATAGAGTCTGTCCTGTATGGATTCTTTCATGATCAGTAAGACTTCCACTTTCACTGAAGCTCTTTCTACAGTCCATGCATATAAAAGGTTTCCCACCCACCCCTGTGCCTGTTCTTGGATGTATTTTAAGCTCTCTGGTTTGACTGAAGCTCTTACCACACACTATGCATGGGTATAGTTTCTTCTCTGTGTGGATTCTGCAATACCTTGTTACTTTTAATTGATCTTCATATATATCCCCCAAGGCTTTTCCTACTTCGGTTTGTGTGCAATTTTTTAGGATCAGGAATTCATAGAAGTCAGGACTCTGAGAAGCGGTTTGATTCTATTCCCAAAGGTCTCCTGTTCTGCTACATGCTTGGTTGCTTCCAAGGACACTATAGATGGCTCCTTTTTATTCCCATTATCCTTCTCAGCACCTGTTTGGGCAAAGAAAATGAAAAAATCAGTTGTCATCCAGGTCCTATATTTTAGACTTTGAAGCGCTGGAGATAAGGAGCTGTAAATAAAAAGCCTTGGAACAGAAAAGCTTTAGTCAAGGAAACTCTGGTCTAGAACTGTGGGCTATTGTTTAATTCACTGAGCAGACTGTAGGAAAGGGGAGGAGTTAATCTCTCCCAAATGTGTCCACCAGGGTTTTCTGTGCAGCCCCAAGCTCTTCTAGAGAGGCAGGGAGGGGGGTAGCCTTGGTCTATAGGGATTCAACCCCCTGGTCAGATACTCTGTCCAGCAGGTGAGCAGTTTTGGATGTCTGTACCTGGTATTGGGCACGTGAGATAGGACAGGGATTCTGTTGGTGCATTGCCCACCCTGCTACCCAACAGTCTCCCTGATGTTGAGGACCCCCAAGGCTTACGGCTCCTGTGGACCTTAATATTCATGCTGTTGCTACTTGTCAGGAGTAGCTCAGGATTTCATGGCCACCATGTCAACCATGGGCCTGTCTCAGATGATATCTTGCCCAACACATGTGGCAGGACATGCTTTGGGCCTGGTATTCTGTGCTGGATTGGGAGAAAATGATGTGTAGATCAGGGAGTCAATGGTGACTCCTTTGGCATGGACAGATCACCATCGGATCAGTTTTGACCCAGAGGCCATCTGTAACCTCTGCATGGGTGGGGGACCAAATTGATGGTCCGCCCCCAGAGGCTGATGAATCCGGATGGCTTTCTGAGGTCTCTTGGGGATTTTCGTGTAGGCTTAGCTGGCGATTCTGCCAAAGTCCTGGTCACCACTTGGAATGACGAGATGACCCGGGCTATCGATACGATCGCTCCCAAATGTCCTTGACCTAGTTGTAGAACTGTGTCAGCTCCTTGATATTCTGAGGAGCTGAGGGCGATGAAAGGACTGTGTCAACGATTAGAGCGCAAATGGTGGAAGACTTGGAACGAATACCATCGAACACAGGTAAGAATCCATTTGCGATCTTACTCTGTGGCGGTGATGGCGGTGAAGAAATCCTACTTCTCTGCCACCATTGCATCTGCTCAGTGCTGTTCAGCGGAGCTCTTTCAGGTGGTCAAAGGTCTTTCAGGTGTAGGCCTTGCAACACAACAACCTGAACCCTCAAAGGCCTGCTGTGAATAATTTGCAGAACACTTTCAGATATCTGGACAGGGATAACCTGGCTTCAGTTGTCTATGCTCTGGTAACCTCCAAGTTAGATTACCGCAATGTGCTCTACGTGGGGCTGCCTTTGAAGACAGTTCGGAAGCTGCAGCTTGTGCAGAATGCAGCGGCCAGATTGGTAACAGGGACCAGAAGGTTGCATTGGCTGTCTGTATGTTTCTGAGCCCGATTCAAGGTGCTGGTTTTAACCTATAAAGCTTTACACAGTTTGGGACCACAATACCTGATGGAACGTCTTTCCCGACATGAACCTACCAGTACACTACGCTCAACATCAAAGGTCCTCCTCCGGGTGCCTACTCCGGGGGAAGCTCGGAGGTCGGCAACAAGGGAGAGGGCCTTCTCTGTGGTGGCCCCTCAATTATGGAATGATCTCCCCGATGAGGCCCGCCTGGCGCCAACATTGTTATCTTTTCGGCACCAGGTCAAAACTTTTCTTTTCTCCCAGGCATTTTAACAGCTCAAGTTGAGGTTTTGATTGACATTGTGGCCAGGCTTAATCAGTTAAAATGTTTTTAATTGTTTTAATGGCAGCTGTTTTATGTTTATGGTTTTAAATTTTGTATATTGTCTTTTTAATGCTCAATCTTTTTAATTTTTGTAATATCTCTCATATTCGTGCCAACTTGGATGCTATTGCTTTGCTAGTGTCTAATATGGACGGGACTAGTGCACCATCTAGTCGTGTTAGAGATACCTTTCAGCTTGTGCAACCTGAGGATGTGGACAAACTGCTTGGAGGACTGAGGCCTACTACTTGCCCCTTAGACCCTTGCCCATCCTGGCTTTTGAAATCTGCCAGAGCTGGGCAGGATATCTGGACTACTGAGGTGGTAAATGCCTTCTTGAGGTCTGGTGAGGTCCTCACAGCCTTAAAAGAAGCTGTGGTGAGGCCCTTGTTGAAAAAACCAAATGTAGATCCTACGGTTTTAGATTACTGTTTGGGGCAAGGTGCTAAAACATGTGGTAGCCTCACAACGCCAAGCTGTTTTGGATTAAACTGATTACCTAGATCCATTCCAATCACGTTTCAGGTCTGGTTATGGGATGGAAACAGCTTTGGTCGCCCTGGTTGATGACTTATGCTGGAGAATGGATAGGGGGACTGCAACCCTGTTGCTTCTCCTGGCCCTCTCAGTGGCTTTTGCTACCATCAACCATGGTATCTGTGACGATACCCCACATTTCCGTCTCCCTGTGTATGTCTGTTTTAGTATGTCTGGAGAGTGCAGAATGTTGGACTGAGTGGGTGTGGCTGATGATGCTGGGAAAGGGAGGGGGAGGAGTATATATAGGGTGAGGGAGTGTTTCAGTTTATCTTACTGTCTTGGTTGGGTGCAGGGTAGCTGTGTGGAAGATAGCTGTGTGTGGTCTAGTCAGGAGTGTGTGTGAAGAGATTATTAGGATTTAGGATTATTAGTAAATTATTAGAAATGTTAAGAATAGACAGGTGTGAAATTGATTTGAAAAGAACTGTTGACAACAATAAATGTTTTCTTTTATTTTTGCTACCATAAACCACGTGTCAGCTTGGCTTTCTAACCTGCTCTATAAGTTTAAAAAAGAAACACATATTGTTACACTCAGCCAACATACTCACAGGAGAACCTTATTCAAAACCCTTAACAACCTTTTCCCCTCTGCTATAAGGGAAAAGTGGTGCGTCTTTTGCCCTTCCCTCAGGTATTTAAGTGGTGGTGCTTCGTCTGAGAGGGGTTTGTTCGCCTAGGCCTAGTGTTGAGGCTGTGGCGGCACATATTTGGTGGCAGCGTGGTGGGATTTCGAGGTAAATTTTCTGGTCAGTTGCAGTGATCAGAAATTACAAGGAATCTCCTTTTTGAAAAGAAGGATCAGTGAGATACAGTTACTGTGTCAAGTACTGTGTTTAGCTGTTAAAGCTACATTATATTCAGGTCAGAAGTTGATTTGATACTGTCCGAGAATTTAGTGATCCCGGTTCACTTTTCACAGAATAAGCGTGCTCCAGAGATCCATGCAAGGAAAAATACTCACACACCAGCGGTTCTCTTCAGTAAAAGCTTTACTGAGATTCAGTATTTCCTTCAATATATTTACAGCAGTTTTGGTCATCAATATAATATAGGTTACCAGGAAGAATCACATCACATCATCACTGTCAACCATCTAACACCAGCATCAAAAAACTATGAGACATTACAGATATATATACACATTTGAATGGACAATGACTATGCACAAAATATAGAAAAAACTCCAGGAGAAAAACCACTATCTCTTTGACCTTTAAAAGCAGTAGATACAAAAACACTCCCCTGCTAATTGACAACCAGGTGCAATAATCAGTCCTCTGGAAACTCTGCAACTGTCCAGTACATTCCTATTCATCTGGGGAGAAATTTTACCTCAACAGATACAACTGTCTGACAGGATATTTTCTCTGTGGTGGTACAGAAGTGTTACTATTTCAAGATTAAAACTCCTGACTGCATTCTAATAATCCTAGTCACATTTTATTTATTAAAGCTATATCTATCTTAGTAGAAACATGGAGATCTTGGGGTTAAAGAAAGATGCCCTTACAGACAGATGTCAAACACTGGGTTTGACGGTTGAAGGCAAATCAGTTGACGAATTAAAATGGTCTCTTATTGAATTCTATCGAGTTAGTGGTGCTGGGGAACGTGAAGTGAACTCTAGGCAGCCATTACCTATGGAAATGTCTCCTCAGTATGTGGAACTGGAAAGGGAGAAATTAAGAATGAGAGAAGCTGAAATAAAACAACAGGAGGCTGATAGAGAGTTGAAGAGAGCCGAGTTGCGGCTGAAAGAAAAAGAATAGGAGGCTGATAGGGAGATGAGGAGAGCTGAGTTGCAGCAGAAAGTAAAAGATCAGGAGGTGGAATTAGCAAAATTACACCAAGAAGAGAGACAGAAAGAGAAAGATCATGAGGTAGAATTACAATGTCTTTCTTTGCCGAAAAAGAAAATTGACCAGGAAATTAAATGGAGAACTGAGAAAGGAGCCAAACCTCCTATGTTAACTCCAAAAGATTTCACTGCATACATAGAGGGACAAGACCCGCAAATTTTCTTTAATACCTTTGAAAAAGCAGCCCTGATGTGGGAAGTAAAACCATGGGATTATATTAAATTTATCCCAAACCTGATAAGGGGAGATTTGGCTGAAATATATAATAGCTTTCCTGTGGGGGAAGTGATTGACTTTGAGACATTCAAAGCGGCAGTGTACAAAAGATTTCGGTATGGCCCTGAATATTTCAGAAAGAAATTCAGGAGTGCTAATGCTGCTTCCTCAAAATCATTTGTAGAATTAAGTCACAAGTTGGCTGACAATTTTAACAAATGGATTACCTGTGCTGAGGTAAAAACCCAAGCGGATTTGGTTGATCTTATGATCAGGGATCAACTAATTTTCCAGATACCTCAGGACATACGTTTATTGGTTAGGGATCGTAGCCCTAAAACATATTAAGAGGCAGCTTTGTTGGCAGACTAGTTCTCCTTGAACAGAGGTTATAATATGGCTGGCAAGTCTAAGAAAGAGACTGACATGAAGCCTATATCTAGCCTATATCTAAACCAGGAGGGTTCAAGAGAGAAGCTGAGGGAGCCAAAAGCCAGATAACAACAGAAAAGGCGGGAAACACCACCAGACCTTTGTTTGGCAAAACAGATCTCACTTGCCATCATTGTGGGCTTGTAGGGCATATAAGACCTCAGTGTACTAGACTTCAGGAGAAAAAAGAGAAAAGTACCTCAGTCAGGAGAGTGTAGGTGACTGAAAATATTGAGAGTGACATGAGTCCACAATGTTACCGATTGCAGTGGAAGGACATGCAAGAATCAAATCAATCTTTATGGGAGGAGGTTACGATTAATGGGACGAAACATTTAGCTGTCCTAGATACTGAATTGAGTATTTCTCTAATCCGAGGAGATTTGGTTGGGCCTGAGGAGATCATTCCTTACAAGATGGTTTCTATTAAACCTGTGAGCGGGGTCTCATTCAAAATTCCCCTTGCGGAGGTGGAGTTTACCTGGAGAGATTTTAAAGGAAAGGTTACATTGGGTGTGAATGCCTGTCAAGAAGAGCCTTTGATATTAGGAAAGGATCTTATGAGGGCAAATGGCAAGGTTTATGTAGTCACGCGATCTATGTCAGATGCGGAGACTTGTAGCAATGTAGAAAGCGCAGGGAGTTTGCCTGCTGAGTTGCCTAGCAACCCCAGTGAAAAAAACCTGGCTACTCCAGAGATTCCCCAGGTTGATGCTTCATTCAAACTGGCTACTGTGGCAGATACCAGCCTGTCAGATATGAAATCACAGGCAGAGACAGGAGATTTGGATACTGGTGACAAGACGAAAGAGCAGTTCTTATGGGAAAATGGGCTCTTGTATAGAAAGTGGTTGCCAATGAAAACACCAGGGAGTTGGAAGGTGGAAAAGCAGTTGGTGGTTCCCAAGCCTTACTGGGACCAGCTGCTAAAAATAGCCCATGAGTCTTGTTTGGCAGGCCACTTAGGAATAGGCAAGACCCGGAAATGTTTAATGGCCCAGTATTACTGGCCAAACATAGCCTTAGAAGTTACTGCCTTGGGGGCGTGGTCTAGCCGAGAATGGAATAGGGTCATAATTCATCTGCTCTCCAAGAAGAAGCTGTTTTAAGCATGAATTCCTTATCTGGAAGCGGCTGGAATGTGATTTAAAGACATAAAGGTGTCGGGAGGTAATAAAGGACAGACTGTGAATCGGATGGAGGCTTGTTTATAAGTTCAGCGAAGGACTGCATGGAGAGAAATACAGCACGAAAGAAGGTAAAAAAATAAAAAATTAAAAAAACGGACATATAATTTGTGATTTAAGGCAGTTGGGTGGACAGAGAACTGGGGGAGAGACGGAGTTGGAATGTATGGAAAGTGAAAGATAAACTTCAAACCCCAGTGAAAGTTTTATAGCTGCGTAACTGCCTGAAAAGTGAAAGGAGAGCTTTAAAGCCGCCAGGCAGACAGGGAAAGGGGAAATCTATGAGCAAAAAGAGGCAGAAACGGGAGGAAAAACCTACCCCAGCTCCCGCCTGGAGAAGGCTTTTTAATCATCCTTCTGACAAAAATTGGCTAAGACTAACCAGATTAACTGGAACGGACAGAACAGAAAAAATGGCCGACAAGCAGTCTGATACTTCTCCTCCGAGTGAGGGAGGAACTACGTCAGCTGCAGCAATGGCAGTTGTAGTTCCTAAGAAGCCCAGAGGAGGCCAGGCTGATCCAATGAATGAATTGAAAAACGATATTAAAGATATGATGGTGACGCTTTTGGCAGCGCAGGAGGAGAGGATTGTTAAAAGGATAACTGATGTACAAGCTGAAATGATGACAGAACTTAAGGCACTGACGAAGGATGTGGAGGGTTTGAAGGGAGATACTCAAGCTCTGAAGATAATTTGTAACAAGCATGAAGAGCAGTTGTCTCAACATGATTTATGTCTCATTGCTATGGAAGACCGGGACAGACGTGGAAACATTCGCATAAGGTCCTTTGGAGAACAAGATAGAGAGACTCCTAAGGATTTAAGAGAAGTAATTTTGGCTTGGATTAAAACACAGGAGCCTCAGGAAGTTTGGGAAATGGCGGATCTGGAGAGAGTTCACAGGGTCGGATACAGGAGAAAGGGCTTGCTGCCAAGGGACATAATTGTTAAATTTGCAATTTATTACAAAAAAGAGAAGCTTATGCAAGCAATCAGAAGACAAGGGCAGTCAATGAGACAAGCGCAACCCGTGGAAGTGTATCAGGATTTGTCCCCACAGACCGTGCAATGGAGAAAGAGCATCAGAATTTGTACAAGCGCATTAAGGAAGAAATCGATAACATACAGTTGGGGATATCCAGTTTTCCTGAGATTCATGTGGAAAGGGAAGCAACAGAGAATTATATCTTGTGAACAAGGATTGGAGTTGCTGGAGAAGTTGGGCATAATCGATTCCACGGAGGTGGTTAAAGAAACAGAGCAAGAAGAAAGAGCTGGAGGAGGAAGCAATCAAGATGGCGCTGCTGGAGGAAGCTGTCAATAAAGAAATGAAAAAGTAACAGAGATAAGGGAAGAAGAGGAAAGGAGAGGTTGAATGGACTTTGTTCCGAGAGGTTGGATCGGGTTCCCCCCCCCCGAAGAGTTATAATATATATTAATATATATATATATATATATATATATATATATATTGGGACCAGCGACCAGATGGTTGGTGAGGAGGGGGGGAAAAAGGGGGGGAATGTGGGGGAGAGGGTAAGGGAGGGGGGGTAAGTGTTTCACAGAGGGAGACCTACTTAAAGAGGTGTGTGAAAGGGAAAGATGGAAAATTAATTAAGAATTGCAACATTAAATGTTAAAGGGCTAGGAACAGTCATCAAAAGGAAAAGAATAGAAATGTTGTTAAGAAGAAAAAATATAGACATAATTTTTTTGCAGGAAACTCATCAAGCAAAAGAAGGGGTTAATGAGCTCCGAATGAGGGATGTTGGCGTTTATGAAAAGTCAAATGGTACTTCTAAAGCGAGAGGGGTGGCAATAATAATATCAAAGAAATGTGGTATTAATATTCAAAGTGTAAAGAAAGATAAAAATGGAAGATATCTCATAATGTACTGCAAGCTGGGAGAGGAGGAGTATGTTTTGATCAATATCTACGCTCCAAATGGGAAACAAATGGAATTCTTTGATGAAGTATTTAATGCAGTGGGAGAGGTGGGTAAAAAGAAAATGGTGATTGCAGGGGATTTCAACATGGTACTAGATAAAGGGAAAGATAGGGATAATATTTTAAGAGATTTTAGAAGGGAGGGGAAGACGGAATTAAGTAAATTAATGGAGGGGAAAGAGTTAATGGATGTTTGGAGAGTCTTAAAAGGAGAAGAAAGGAAATATACCTTCTATTCACCTAGATTTAAGAGCTATTCAAGGATTGATTTTATTTTTGTGTCAAAAAACATGGTACCTAAACTTATGGATTGTGATATTGGGGTAATTAAGGTCACCAACCACGCATTAATGATGATGGATATCAAAATGAAGAAAGATTATAGACAAGCGAAGAGATGGAGAATGGATACAAGGATTTTACATAATAAAAATACTGTAGAGAAAATTAAAAAAGAAATGCAGGAAATATGGGAGATAAATGAAAGAGAGGCCAACTCGCAGGGCTTATTATGGGACACTATGAAAGCAGTAGTAAGAGGGATTTGTATTAGGGAAATGTGCACCCTAAAAAAACAACAGGAAGTACAAGGTAAAAAGATAGAAGAGGAGATAAAGAATTTAGAGGAGAGGTTAAGAGAGACTAAAGATAAACGTCTAATCGCCCAAATTCAAGCTAAAAAAAAGGAAATGGAGAAAGAAGATTTAGAACAAGTTCAAAAGAATTTGTTATACCTAAAGAGATATTTTTTTGAATATAATAATAGAAACTCGAAGACGTTGGCTAGATCCACGCAGTCTGAAAAGGCTAAGAATATGATTGGGACAATTAGAGATAAGCTAGGAAATAGCTGTAATATAATGAAAGATAAACTAATTATATTTCAGGAATTCTATAAAGAACTATATACATCAGGTGTGGATCCACAAGTCAAGATTCAGGAATATGTGGAGAGGAATTGGAAAATAAGGTTGCAGAAGCAAGATAGAGATTATATGGAAGGTTTAGTCACTGAGAAAGAAATTGAGGGAATTATTGATAAATTAAAAGGAGGGAAATCTCCAGGGATAGATGGTTTGGGGCCGGAATATTATAAGATATTTAAAGAAATGTTAATACCAAGATTAAAAAAATTATATAATAATATAATAGAAGGAGGAAGGACTCTGCCATCATGGGATCAATCCCTAATTATCTTAATTCAGAAACCAGGTAAGGATTTGACAGACCCAGCATCTTATAGACCAATATCTTTAATTAATCAAGATTCCAAAATTTTTACAGCAATAATGGCTAAAAGAATGGGTACATTTATAGCCAAATATATTAAAAAAGATCAATGTGGATCCATATCTGGAAGGCAAATGCCCAATTTAATTGGAAGAGTTTTAAATATTATTAATATTATTAAAAAAAGGAATTTAAAAGCAGGTTTATTAGCATTGGATATATTCAAAGCCTTTGACTGCGTGGAATGGCCAGCACTTAAAATAATATTAAAAACATTTGGATTCGGAGATAAATTTATGGGTGTGATTGATAAGCTGTACAAAAATAATAAAGCTGAAATAATGGTTAATGATGGGTTAACGCAACAGATTACACTAGCTCGAAGAACTAGGCAAGGATGCCCACTTTCACCGATCTTGTTTGCAATAGTGATAGAAATATTGGCAAATATTATAAGGGAAGATGAAAGTTTAAAGGGGATAGGAAGAAAGGAGAAGATAAAAATGAATATGTTTGCGGATGACACATTACTGACAATAGAAGATCCCCTGAAGAGTGGGGAGGTGATTAAGAAACATCTGAGAGAATTTGGGGAAATTACAGGATTACAAGTGAATTGGGGGAAGTCAGAAATGATGCTATTTAATTATAATAAGGAAGAGATGGAGGAGTGTAAATTTAAGCTGGGTTTAAGGCTTAGAAATATAGTACGTTATTTGGGAGTTAATATAGATAAAGATTTAGAAAAATTAGAGGAACTTAACTTTGTAACTTTAAAAAAACAGATAGGGGAGAAATTAGAGGGTTATAGAAAATTGAAGCATTCTTGGTTTGGTAGAATAGCAGTTATTAAAATGAAGATTTTACCTAAGATTAATTTTTTGTTTAGAATGTTATTGATTAAAATATCAGAAGCGGAGTTAAAAAGTTGGCAAAATATGATTAATGCTTATTGTAATGGAGATAAGAGAGCTAGGATTAATAAAAGATTATGGTATAAAGCTCAAAAGAAAGGAGGTTTAGGACTTCCAAATATTAAGTATTATTATATTGCTAATCAGTTAAGATATGTTATAAATTGTATAATAGGAGAGGAAGATCTTGAATGGCTGGAAATGCAAACAGGAAAAATTGATTATAAATTGAAGAATATATTCTTTAGTAAAATTCAAAAGAAAGATTGGAAGGGACTGGACAACCCAATGTTGAAAAATATTTTAGAGATCTGGGAGAAATTTAGAGGGAAGTTGATACCGGGAGATTCTCCACTTGCCCCAGTTGTAGTAGTGGGAAATTTTCCAAGAGTATTAAAAGCGGAGACAGAAGCGAGTTTGAAAGATCAGGAAATAATTAAGTTAAGGAATTGGATGGAAAATATGAAGGATAATGAGCAAATTAAAGAGTTGTTAAAAAGACAAAAGATTGCATGGTTCAAAGGTTTACAATTAGGGAATTGGACTAAGGAATGGAAATTAAGAAATAAGAAATGTAGAAATAATACAAGATTTGAAGATATAATTGAACTAGAAGGAAAAAAAGAAGAAATTAGAACTAAGAAAGGGCGGATTAGTGAGATATATAGAATATTGATAGAGGATGAATATCAGGACTCACTTAAAGTTATAAAAGAGATTTGGGAAGAAGATGTAGGAGATAAAATTAAAGATTATAATTGGGAGAGGATATGGAATGTAAGAACATTAAAGTTGTTATCGATAAGAATTAAGGAGAACTTTTACAAGACTGTATGGAGATGGTATCTAACACCGTCTAGATTTCACCAGATGGACAAAAAAGTGTCTAAGAAGTGTTGGAGGGGATGTCAGGAGGATGGAACCTGTCAAGAAAACGTAAACCAACGTTTCCCTGTCGTGGCGGACATCTCCCGTCCCGCCACCCGGTTCCCCAGCCAAAACTGGCTTGAGCCAACGCTTGAAATAACCACACAGAAATTTAAGGACCAAAGCAAGTTTATTTACACACTATCCTAAGTTAAGGCCTTGGTCAAAGCACACCTCCTCAACCCAGCAAAAAGTCAAAGCAGGGAAAGGTTGTTGGGGAAGGGAAAGGGGGGGGGGGGGTGAGAGAGGTATGACGTAGATAAGGGTAGCAGCACAGAAAGGCACAAGCAATAAAACAATTGGGTCCCCAATCAATCAGGCACACTCTTAAAAGTGCTAAGCAACCCCAAACCGAGCAGGCTTGTAAAACAATAAAAATCTAACACCCGGCTAGATCCGGCCGGACGGAGATCAGCTCTTCACCGTGCCTGGGTCCGAAGAGAGATGATGCAACCGCCACAGACCTTCGTTTTCAATCTTTTCCTCCTCCCCCCACAGCCTGGGAAACCAATCCGCCCTAACGGTTTTTCAGCTGAGAATCGTTAGGAGCTTGCTCGTTAGTTGGAGCACCTGTTTCTACCAAGCAAGATAAGTAACACAGAAATATGTCAACACATGAACTCATCTCCCTCCCTCCTCTGGAAGTGCCAAGGCCCTTTAGAAACCCCCTGTCCTTCACAGAACCTATTTCCATATGTGGTGGAGCTGCGAACATGTACAAAAATTTTGGGAAAGGGTGTTTAAAGAAATAAGTGAAATAATTGGAAGTAAATTGGAATTAAACCCAAAGATAGCTCTACTAGCAATATGGGATAGAGGGAATGAGAAGGGAACTAAGAGAGAATTGGTAAACAACCTCCTGGCACCCGCAAGATTAATGATTGCTAAATATTGGAAAGGACAAGGAAGCTATACAATAGAAGAATGGTATAAAGAAATATGGGATATGGCGTTGAATGATATGCTGACTTGTAAAATGAAAATAAAGAGGGGAATGTCCAGCAAGAGTGATTTTGGAGAAATATGGAGTCCCTTTTTGGAATATGTATTAAGATTGGGGAAGGGACAAAATCCTTCAGAAGAGTCATTAAAATTCTGGAAAGATGAAGATTGATTAAGAGAAGGTCTCATGGGTAGGGTAGCACGGGGGGGGGGGGTTGTAGAGGATTAGGTATTGTTTGTATTTTATGTAGTTATGTTTTATTATTATGTTTTATATCGTTGAAATTAATAAAAATTATTTTAAAAAAAAGTTACTGCCTTTTGCAAATCATGTGCGAGTTGTCAAAGGGTGGGGAAAAGTGGGGACAAAGTAAGAGCACCCCTGAATCCCCTACAGCTGATAAATAAGCCCTTTTATCAGATTGGGTGGACTTGGTGGGGCCCTTTCCTAGACCCACGCAATCAAGAAAGCGGTTCCTAGTAACCATTATCGATTTTGCCACCCGATTCCCAGATGCAGAAGCCCTGAGGAATGTAGATGCCCTATCTGTTGCAGAAGCCTTACTGAAGATTTTTTGTAGGCTGGGATTTCCTCATGAGATAATTAGTGACAGGGGTACTGTATTCCTTTCCGACGTGATGAGGTGTTTGTGGAAGTGTTGCGGTGTGAAGCATATAACTTCAACCGCTTTTCACCCCCAAACGAATGGGCTGGTGGAAAGGTTCAATGGAACTATTAAACAAATGATTAAGACCTATGTGGCTGATCATCCCATGGACTGGGATAGAAAGTTGCCCTACTTCCTATTTGCCTTTAGGGAGGTGCCCCAAGATTCTACAGGGTTTTCCCCTTTTGAGTTGATGCTGGGGAGAAATGTGAGGGGTCCCCTGAGCATATTAAGGAAGAGCTGAGAAGAAGAGGTGGAGGAAGAGAAAGAGTCAGTGATCAATTATCCGCTTAACCTGCAAATTGACATTGCAGTTGTCAGTGGGTCCCTTTCAGAACATTTGACTCACCTCAACAATGTATCGAAAGCAATTAGCGATACAGGGTTGACCATTAAGGCTCCCAAATGTTAGTTTGGGAAGTCGAAAGTGGTTTACCTGGGTCATGCAGTGCGAAGCGGGACCATTGCTGCAGTCACCAACAAGGTGGAAGCTATAAGTAGCTGGCCCGTACCCACTAGTAAAAAGCAGGTGCGTGCCTTTTTGGGGACAGCTGGTTACTATTGCCACTTTATACCCAAATTTGGAGAAATAGCTGCACCCCTGCATGAGCTAACTAAAAAGCAATGGCCTGAGAAAATTCTGTGGTCTAGAGGGTGCCAGAGGGTGTTTGAGCTGCTAAAAAGTGCGCTGTGCTCAGCCCCAGTGATGATTGCACAGGATTTCGACCAAGAATTCCTGTTGACAATAGACGCATCGGAAGTGGGAGTTGGAGCGATCTTGTCGCAAGCGAGAGATGGCGTCAAGCATCCCGTGGTCTACTACAGACCAATCGTGAGCGCAATTATTCCTCAGTGCAAAAGGAATGCCTGGCCATTGTGTGGGCCTTGGACAAATTCAGACTCTACATGTGGGGTCAGCGGTTCATCTTGCAGACTGATCATCGTGCCTTCCACACAACTACCCTGCACCACAACCAACTATTGCAACGTTGGTCATGGTGTCTGCAAGAGTATCATGCAGACATTCAGCATGTGCCAGGACGAGAGAACGCCATCGCGGATGGACTGTCCCGTCAAGAGGCCTCCAGTGCTGCTGGAACGTGAGCCTTTGCTTTGAACATTAATAGTGAGCTCATGGATTTTCATTAGGGCCACTAACTTGGGGGGGGGGGGGGCAATGTTACTAATTGTGTTTTTTTCCCCCTTGCAGGATTGTATTGTATTTATGTGTGTATATATATATATAGAGAGAGAGAGAGAGAGAGTTTAAGTTTCCTCACCAGTAAGCAATGTGATATATTTATGTATTAGGTAGTACCCAGGTTTGTATTAATGTTTGGTTTGCCCTAAACCCTGCGTCAAGCACATCAGTGCCGTACTCGGGTTTCAAAAGAAGGGGGGAATGTGTGACGATACCCCACATTTCCGTCTCCCTGTGTATGTCTGTTTTAGTATGTCTGGAGAGTGCAGAATGTTGGACTGAGTGGGTGTGGCTGATGATGCTGGGAAAGGGAGGGGGAGGAGTATATATAGTGTGAGGGAGTGTCTTAGTTTATCTTACTGTCTTGGTAGGGTGCAGGGTAGTTGTATGGAAGATAGCTGTGTGTGGTCTAGTCAGGAGTGTGTGTGAAGAGATTATTAAGATTTAGGATTATTAGTAAATTATTAGAAGTGTTAAGAATAGGCAGGGGTGAAATTGATTTGAAAAGAACTGTTAACACCAATAAATATTTTCTTTTATTTTTGCTACCATAAACCACATGTCAGCTTGGCTTTCTAACCTGCTCTATAAGTTTAATAAAGAAACACATATTGTTACACCTTCAGCCAACATACTCACAGGAGAACCTTATTCAAAAACCCTTAACACCTTTCCCCCCTCTACTATAAGGGAAAAGTGGTGCGTTTTTTACCCTTCCCTCAGGTATTTAAGTGGTGGTGCTTCGCCTGAGAGGGGTGTGCTCATCTAGGCCTAGTGTTTGAGGCTGTGGCGGCACAGTATCCTTCTGGATCGTTTATCTGGGTTGGGCTTGGGAGGCATGGCTTTAAACTGGTTCCAGTCCTTTCTGGAGGAGCGGTCTCAGAAGATGGTGCTAGTGAACTTCTATTCCACCCCATGGCTGTTAGCCTGTGGGGTGCGGGAAGGTTCTATCTTGTCCCCTATGCTTTTAAACATCTACACGAAACCATCGGGGGAAGTCATCAGGAGGTTTGGGCTGAAATGTCACCAGTATGCAGATGATAGTCAGCTCTACCTCCCGTTTCCATCTACACATCCCAGGGAGGCTGTGGAACTCTTGAACCAGCGTCTGGAGGCTCTTTTGGGATGGATGAGGGTGAACAAGCTGAACTCCTAAAAGACCAAGTACGCAGTTTGGGAGTCTTCCTGAACTCTGAGCTAAATGGGGAAGCCCAGGTGGCTGTAGTGTCCAGGAGTGCATTCTACCAGCTTAGACTGGTACGCCAGCTGCAGCCCTATCTGTAGTCACATTCTGGCTGGACTACTATAATGCACTGTATGTGGGTTTGCCTTTGAAGACGGTTTGGAAGCTGCAGCTGGTGCAGAATGTGGCTGTCCGAGGACTGGTGGGGATGAGGCCATTTGACCATGTAATACCTATATTGTCGGGAAAGACGTTCCATCAGGTATTGTGGTCCCAAACCATGTAAGGCTTTATAGGTTAAAACCAGCACCTTGAATCGGGCTCGGAAACATACAGGCAGCCAATGCAAGGGGGCCAGAATCGGTCTTATATGTTCGAACCTTCTGGTCCCTGTTACCAATCTGGCCGCTGCATTTTGCACAAGCTGCAGCTTCTGAACCGTCTTCAAAGGCAGCCCCACGTAGAGCGCATTATAGTAATCTAACTTGGAGGTTACCAGAGCATAGACAACTGAAGCCAGGTTATCCCTGTCCAGATAGGGGCATAGCTGGGCCACCAGCCGAAGTTGGTAGAAGACACTCCGTGCCACCAAGGCCACCTGAGCCTCAAGTGACAGAGATGGTTCTAGGAGAACCCCCAAGCTACAAACCTGATCCTTAAGGGGGAGTGCAACCCCATCCAGAACAGGTTGAACACCCTCCATCCGAACTCCCTACTAACAGCATCTCAGTCTTGTCTGGATTGAGTTTCAGTTTATTAGCTCTCATCCAGTCCATTGTAGCAGCCAAGCACCTGTTCAATACATCCACAGCCTCACCTGATGAAGATGAAAGGGAGAAGTAGAGTTGCATGTCATCAGCGTACTGATGACAATGCACTCCAAAGCTCCGGATGACCGCACCCAACGGTTTCATGTAGATGTTGAACAGCATGGGAGACAAGACTGACCCCTGCAGAACCCCATACTGGAGAATCCACAGGGCCGAGATGCTCTTCTCACCTGCCAACCAGTGAGAGAAATTAGGTGGGTCTCCACACGAGAGAGGGCGTTCTCAGCAGTGGCCCCACACCTGTGGAATGAATGCCCACCGGTGGTCCGCCATGCACCATCCTTACAGGCTTTTAAGAAGGCTTTAGAAATGTTTTATTTTACTATGGCCTTCTCATAAATGAATACTGTTTTGCTGCTACTGCCCTTATTGTTTTTATTGTTAGTTTTTACTGTTAGCTTTTATTGTTGTAAACTGATATTTTACTGTCTCTGCTTTGATTGCTTTTAATGTTCATACTGTTTTATATATTGTCGTAAGCCGCCTTGGGAGGGCTTCTGCTAAGAAATGTTTCAAATAAATAAATAAGAGAAGTAAGAAAGTGACAGTTCGCTCCCCTTTATGTAACCAGAGGGGTTAAGCAATGGGGTACTGGGGGGAGGGCAAGACAAGATACTCATCCGGAAAGCACTTACCAACCCCTGGCCCAGTGCCACCTATGCCAAAATTTGGTAAATAAAAGCCAAACAACAACAACAAACATAGCCAGCATATCCAAGAACCCAGGTTTTAAAATAAAATGCGTTAATGAGAGTTTCCCAATTCACAGTCTTAACTGGAATATTTCAGGAAGCCAAATAGCAACAACATAGGACTGACAACAACGCTCTGTAACCACACTTACACATTTGAGGAATCTCAAAGTACTTTTGTGAGTGCCCAAAAGTACAGAAATCCACACATGAAACTTTTGCCAGTCATGTGAGCTGCAGGAATCGGTTGTGAATGCCTGAAAAGTAAAGGAAACAGATATACGCAATGAGGGGTATTCACAAAATTTATCTGCGGTTATCAGCAGTTTGGAATGTCAACAAACACTGTCTTTATTAGGTCCAAGTAAAATTTTACACATTTGTGCAAGAACTGGAGGTGGGGCTAGGTGGTACAGAACGCAGGGGATGAGGGAAGAAACAAGTCCAGAAATCTGGCCTGAGCTCACAGCCACGTGGTGTGCAGATAAGACAGACCAGTCTCAAAATGGAGGTTTGTAGGCTGAATGCATTCACCAGTGGTAGGTGTTGCAGGTATCAGATTACACCTCACAATGCTTTGGGGGAAGGAGAAACAATGGCTGACCTCCCTTTCTGAAAGCACAAAGTCTGGCAGTAACTCTGATCCACCTCTGGCCTTGCGTGAAATACAATGGTTGCTAAGTTGGCACAGGGCAGAAAGTGGGGAAACCAGATATATAATCTGGGATACTTACAAAATTTACCTGGGGTTTTGCACACCTTTGAATGTCAACATCTAGCAATGTTTTTACTTTTGAGGGGGCATGGAGCAGGAGTGCAGGGAAACATGAAAATATGAATAAAATACATACAAATAAAGTTAAAAAGTAAATAATAAACATACAGATAAACATTAAAACAATCCTTATTTGTAATATGGGCAAAAGATTATGATTAATCACATTTTTTAAACCCAGTTACCTTTGATGGAATTCAGGGCAGCACACATGGTTCTCCTCTCAACCCCCTGTATCTTCACAACAACCCAGTGAGGTAGATCAGGCCGCGTTACTGGTAGATAACCCAAAGAGCTCTGCATCGATTTAGGGTTTTGAGCCTGAGTCTCTCTGGTCTATACCCAACGCTCTAACCACTACATCGCACAGGATGTCACATTGGTTCACCTTCAAGGGTCACTGAAAGGGAGTCTTTGAGCCTCCCTAGTATGTCCAGGACCTCCTGCTCTGTATGTTCGAAGCCAAGTTACAAGGCTGACACCAGCAGAAGAACAAACCTACAGCTGGTCCTGCCAAACAACCGAGTCTGCTCCAGGGCTTTTATGAGATAGATCCAACTGAGAGAATAATTGGCCAAAATTATCCAATGATCCCCCTTGTGATGTGGAGACGTCAGCCTGGGTCTCTCTGGTCTCTGCCCAATACTTTAACCACAACATCTTACTGTCATATTGACCCACCTTACAGGGTTGTCATAACGAGGTCTTTGAACTCCCTATAGCAAAAGAACAGAGATTCTTCCAGGGGTTTTCTCTCCAGCCAAACTCCCTACAGGAGTGCGAAGGAGTCCCGTCCCGTCCCCTCCGGCTAACACCATCTGGGGGCCATTTCGTTTCCTCCACTCTCTGCCTTGAGAGGCTCCACCTCGGGAAAGCAAAGAAGGGCCGGATCCCTTTCAACCTCCCTCCATCTGCTCCTGGCCAAGCAGGAGGGAAACGGACCAGGCTCTCCTCCAGCCCTGACCCACAAAAGCAGCGCAGCTTCTGCCCCCACCCCCATCATAGCCCCCAGGCTGTTTCCTCTGCCCCAGGGCAACTGGACTGAGTTCCGAGAGAGGGTGGCAGAAAACCCCCTGCAATCGGAACAAGGCAAATCCCATGGAGATGGGTTGCTATGAGGGGTGGGGGGAGGCTTCAAGGTCGTACAACAGAAACGATGCAGATGGTCGGGTCTGATTCTGCAGCTGGATTGCATGGCTCAGCCCCTGGACCTCCACACCGCCCTCAAAAGCAAAATCTTACCCTCCACACGTCTCCTCCACCTCCCAGCCCCACCTTGCATTTTACCTCTTTCTCGGGCCATGCATCCGCCTCCCCTGCGGACCAAGGAGACCCATGAGGCCCCTTTCCCTTCCTGGAAGAGGAATGTGGGAATCTCGCTCTTGTCTTCCCCGCACTTTTTATAAACACTTCCTGCCTCTCTCTAGGAACCAGAGCTCAGCTCGTTGAACTCGTGGAGGACTAAACGCCGTCCCTCTCTCCAAGAGCCGGAGCTCTCTGGGAGGTTTGCAAAGACTTAAAAACCCGAAAAATACAATCTGTACCTAATATAAAAGCCGTTTGCATACAAGCATATAAACAGGCGATAGCAGACCCTTGTTGAAGGGAGGAGCACCGAGTTCCTTGTGGACAGGTGGGCAGGAGCCTGCCAGGATGGTACTAAATGTCTAAAAGGGGCTCACACACGTAGGACCAAAAAAGGCACAAATCTGCATATGCTAATTTACCTATGCAAATATATGGAATAATTACACAATTAGTAAGGCGCAATCCACATTAAAAGGAATGGCATTGCTCCCCGACTAAATCCTCTCTTGCTTCCCCACCCCATCCCCAAGAAGCACAACAACTCCAATAGCTCCAGTCCCAGAGGCACCCCATCCTCACCCCAATATTAACCCTGCCCTCCAGCTATGAAATGGGGCATTACGAGGGTGAGGGGTGGTCATGGAAAGAACGGAGGAGTTCAGCAGTGGGTGGAAAGACATTAAGAACTTAAGAACATTAGAATGTTGTAAGCTTCCCTCATAGAGGAGTTGCTCCAGACCCTTGATCGTTTTAGTTGCCCTTTTCTGCACTTTTCCAAGCTCTACAATATCTTTTTTTAGGTGTGGTGACCAAAACTATACACAGTCTTCTAAGTGTGGTCACACCACAGATTTGTATAAAGGCTGTATGGTACTGGCAGTTTTATTCTCAATTCCTTTTCTAATAATGCTAGGGTGACCAGATAAAATCCAGGTCAGGGCTCATGTAACTTTAACAGATGCAAAGAAAAGGGAATTTCAGCCAGTGTCATTTGTATGCAATTAGTTCCTGGTGAAATCCCCACTTCATCACAACAATTAAAGGTGCAGGGGCCCTGCTTTCTTTTGTACATGGTCACTCTAGTATAGTGCATGCACCTTTAACTGTTGTAATGAAGAGGGAATTTCACCAGGAACTAATTGCATACAAATTACTTTGGCTGAAATTCCCTTTTCTCTACAACTGTTAAAGTTACATGAGCCCTGACCTGGATTTTATCTGGTCACCCTAAATAACGCCTAACATGCAGTTTGCCTTCTGTACAGCGACTGCACACTGGGCTGACATTTTCATCAAGCTGTCCACCACAACCTCAAGATCTGTTTTTTGTTCAGTCACCGCCCGCTCAGATCCCATCAGGTTATACTTGGGATATTTTGTCCCAACATGCATCACTTTACACTTGCTTGCATTGAACTGCATCTGCCATTTGAATGCCCAGTCTCCCAGTTTGGAGAAATCCTTTTGGAGCGCCTCACAATCTCTCACAATCTCTCTCTCTTTTAAACCTCCTTAAATAATTTGGTGTCATCGGCAAACTTGGCCACTGCACTATGCACTCCTAATTGCAGATCATTTATAAACAAGCTGAAAAGAATTGGACCCAATACGGATCCTTGTGAAGCCCCCTGTTCATTTCCCTCTTGGAAAAATCTACCATTTATTTCTATGCTCTACTTTCTGTTTTTACTGATTCACTGTTATTGAGCCTTAAGAGGACCTCTCCCCTTATTCCATGACTGCTAAGTTTGCTCAGGAGTCTTTGATAAAGACTCCAAAAGGCTTTATCAAAAGCCTTTTGGAAGTCCAAGTAAACATGTTTATTGGCATTCTCAAAAAACTCTAAAATATTAGTGAGACAGGATTTACCTTTGCGGAAGCCGTGTTGATTCTTATTCCCAAGGACCTTCCCTCCTATATGCTTACTAAATTCATCTTTAATAATGCTTTCAACTAATTTACCTGGAATAGATGTTAAACTAACCGGCCTGTACTTTCCTGAACTCCCCTGGATTCCTTTTTAAAAATTGGTGTTATGTACATCGGTCATCCTCCAGTCCTCTGGTACAGAAGCTGATTTTAGGGTTATGTTGCATATTTTGATTAGAAGATCAGCAATTTCATATTTGAGTTCTTTGAGAACTCTAGGATGGACACCATTCAGGTCTGGTGATTTATTTGTTTTCAATTTGCTTTCAAGGTTGAGAATATCACCTTTTGTCACCACTATTTGCCTCAGCTCCTCAGACTCCCTTCTTGAAAACATCAGTTCAGGTACAGATATCTCTGCAATCTCCCTTTTGAAGAGAGGGGCCAAGATGGCTACAGTTTTGCTAAGAAAGGCAGCATTGGCCTACCTTGCAGGACTGGGGCCCCTGGGTTGGGAGGGGGAGAATTCCGATGATAAAATGTTACAAGACTCAGAGCTGTTTGTTCCCAACGACCACAATCAATGGGATAGCCATCATCTTCTGGACCAGTGCGTGGACGGAGGGATCCCTGACCAGCGAGGTAACTGCTGGGGAATAGATAGATTTATTGCTTTCAGGTCTGGCTCGTTCCAGGGAAAGACTTGTCATGCTTTGGGTGTGATTTAGAGAGGGTTAATTGTTTTATTGCTGCTAAACTCTACCTCAAACCTCATCCTACCCCCCCATCCCCCTCTACCCTTCCCCTTCCTTCCTTCCTTGCTTGTATTTAAATGGTTTATTGACCAACTGGAGCCCTACTTGGAATAGAATTTAGGGTTTTAATAAATTGCTTCAGTCCTTAACATGTGTGGTTATTTCTGAAGGCTGGCTTGGGGCCATTTGGCATTGGGCTAGGGAGGTGGGCTCAGGGGAACCCGCTGATGAGTTCCAAGCCTACCTGGTAGGAAGGTGGGTGTCTTCCTTCACATCCCTGTCCTAATTTAGTACTTCCTTAACTCTGTTGTCATCCAACGGTCCAACTGCTTCCCTAGCTGGTTTCTGATATATTTAAAGAATTCTTTATTGTTGTCCTTCAGATTTTTAGCAATATGCTCTTCAAAATGCTTTTTTGCATCTCTTATTGTTTGTTTGCATCGCCTTTGTGCAAGCTTGTACTCTGTTGTATTTTCCTCACTTGGGCAGACTTCCATTTTGTGGAGGAAGTCCTCTTTTCTACAGTAGCTTCCTTCTTGTTAACCATGCTGGTGACCTCTTGGACTTGGTGCTACTTTTCCTAACTTGTGGAGTACATTTTAGTTGAGCTTCTACTATTGTGCTTTCGACTAAGCTCCATGCATTTTGCAAGGATTTAACCCTCTTGATTTCCCCTTTCAACTCTCTTTTCACTAGTTCCCTCATTTTAGAGATGTTTCCTCTTTTGAAGTCAAATGTGACAGTGTTGGACTTCCTGGGCAGTTTCCCACCTAAGTATATATTGAATCTGATAGCACTGTAGTCTCTGTTACCGGCTGGTTCAACAATGTTTACATCACGTATTAGGTCCTGGGCAACACCATTTGGGATTAAGTCCAGGGTCACCTCCCCTCTGGTAGGTTCCATGACCAACTGTTCTAAGGCACAGCCATTTAGGACATCAAGAAATTTAACCTCTTTGTCATGACTGGAATATGCATTTATCCAGTCAATGTGAGGATAATTGAAGTCACGATTTAAATCATGATTTAAATCCAATTGATTTAAACCAAGTCCACCCATTCTTATAACACTTTCTTGTTTGGAGGCCTCCCTGATTTTGTTTTCCATCTCAAGGTCACCCTGAGCATTTTGGTCTGGGGGAGAATATCACGTTGCTAGCACTAAATTAGTTTTGGGGCCCTGTATTGTCACCCACAGCACTTCTGTGGAAGAGCCTTCCCCGTTTAGGTGCTCTAGTCTACTTGACACAATGCCCTCTTTGACGTCGAGCAACACTGCCCCCAGTATGCCCTTCCCTGTCCTTCCTGTAGAGTTTATCTCCAGAGATGACCATATCCCACTGGTTCTTTCCATTCCACCAGGTTTCTGTAATGTCCACTGTGTCCAGATTCTCCTTTAAGACCAAGCACTCAAATTCTCCCATTTTGGCTCTGAAGCTTCTAGCATTTGCATAGAAACACCCGTACGCGGTAACCCTCCTCAGATGTCTCTGGCATGTCCATTTTTTTACTGTGGCACTTTAACCTCTTTGATTGGCTATCGTGTTCTATCCTGTACTCATGGCCTATTTGCTCCTCTTCTCCATTTATATTTATCTCCTTCAGATGTTTTTTATATTCGGTTCCTTCAGATGATTTAACCTAAACCGGACGCTTCCCAGCTCGTTTCGGCTTTCCCCCAGGGTTTAGTTTAAAAGCTGCTCTGCCACCTTTTTTATGTTCACCATTAGCAGACTGGTTCCATTTAGGTTTAAGTGGAGCCTGGGCCTCTTGTACAGGCCCGGCTTGTCGCAAAATGTGCCCCAGTGCCTAACAAATCTGAACCCCTCCTCCCTGCACCAGTGTCTTATCCACGCATTGAGACTTCTCAGCTTTGCATGTCTAGCTGGCCCTGCATGTGGAACTGGTAGTAAGCCGTTCTTCCTCCAAAGACACATCCTTGGTGTGAGCGGAATAGTGGTAAAGGAAATTCTGCAAAGTGTCCTTTTATTTCTAGTGGGTATTTCTGAGAAAGATGGCATTCTGCAGCATTGTGGCTCAGCGCTAGTTGTCATTCTTCGGGGTTCAGCACCTTCCTTAGGGTCTTCCAAATGTTACATTTTTAAGGAGTGATTGTGGCTATATCTTAGGCCATGTCTATACCTGCCTTTTTTCTCAAGGTCTTCCCTGTGCATCCAAATGATGCACAAGGGATCCCAGGGGCAGGCACGAAGGTGTGCCGTATGCTCCTGGGGCCTGAAACAGGCACGTAGCTGCACGGGGTGGCTCTGTGCCCACAGGGGTGGGTTAGCAATGTCACCATCCCCAGGATGGCGGGGTTGGGGTTATTTTTAAAAAAACTTTTGTTGGTAGATCGGGCCACACGGCTCCTTTTCTGTAAACAATAAAATAAAATTGTGGCTGCGACGTCCCTCTTCCCTTCCGGGATGTCATGCTGCCGTCTAGACCCTGCGGATCGCGGAAGCAGGTAAGTCCGCGATCCTCTACCCTCCCTCCCTCTACACCCTTAGGTGTAGAAGGGGCCTTAGTCTCTAATGCAGATGCTCCTTCCCTGAAAGCTCCTGTAACAGGTGCGAGGCGGAGGCTGGGTGGGTAGAGCGTTGCATCCAGCCACAGGGAAGTGGTGGCGCCAACGCTGTGCCAAATTCTGTCCTCCGCTTTCCTGAAAGTTTTCTTCCATGAAAGAGGCTTAAGTTTTTCTACCTCATTCTCAGGGCATTATGTAATTTATTTTGAATGTGTGTTGGTGTTTTTGATCTTACCTAATCATTGTGACGTGGCCAAGGGTACTTTCCATATTTTCCTTTCTATTACATATCTCACCATTGCTCTGCAGTCTCTCAGTCTGTCTGCACTTCCAGATCTGAAAAGGGCCTATGGGACGAATAAATACATGCTGCCTTCCTCTGGGTGGGAAGTGCGGGAAGCCAAGTGTCATGATTCCAGCCCTCCCGGCGATGTGAGACAATAAAGATGTCTGCTGTGGAATCCACAAAGCTTTATTCAACAAATAAACATAGGGGTGTAAACTATGGGGGGGGGCAGAGTACAAGCCCCCACCGGGATTTCCCAGAGGGGGCAATGCTCATGCAGGTAACATAAGTAAGATCACAGCCTGGCTGGCAGATTCCTCAGTCAGTCTCCAGTTGTCTGTACTGTTAGGTGTTTGGGGGTCAGTCTAAATTACCTTCAAGCAAACCCTGCTTCCTCCTCAGCTGCCCAGCAGATATCTTTGCAAGCCAAAAGCCGCTTTCCTTTTGTGTCAGGGTCAGGCTTCCCCAGATTCATTTTCTCCTACCCCCTCAGGCCTTGTGGGACAAAAGGTTGCCCATTTAGGAACTACAGTGTGTGTTCTATATAAATAAATAAACAACAATATACACAGCACAGCACAATCCAGCTACTATTAAACATTTTTAGCTACCTAAACTTATGCATGTTTACTTAGAAGTAATTCCCAGAAAGCTCACTGGGACTTAATTATAAAGCATCTCCTTAAATTAATACAGTACGTCTTGACTAATGAGTCAAAAGCATATTACATGTCAGACATTTTCAGACTAAGCACAGAAAGAGGGTCTTGAGGGTATGTGAGATTATTACATTGGGTCATGAGGAAATAGTTTGAAGAACACTGGTATATTGTATAGGACTATGGATGGTGGGGTAGTGTGTAAACTATCATGATATTGTAAATAAAATGTAATATTTTTCTCGAGTACTTGTTATTTTAAGATGTGGCTTTAAACACTCCGAGATCCATTGTTGATGAAGGATGGTTGTTAGAAATAGAAATATATACATAAATGTAAACAAATAAGACTAGCTCCCCTTTTCCAAATGTAGCCCCATGCCCCCACTCCCAGTTGAGAAGTCTAGGCCCCTGACTTCACGCCCCAAGGGAGTGTGAATGCTAGGAGATATCCTCTAAGCCCAATTTGGTTAACAAAGCTTCGCAGTTGCCTTAAACTAAAGCAGGAATGATTCCTACAGTCCTACATCCTTGACACCTGAAGAATCTTGGAGAATCTCCTCCCCCGCTTCCTGTGTTGGCTTGTAAATTCCTGGTTCTTCTTCTCTTTCACCTTCAGATTCTGAGTCCATGTAACCCCCCCCCAAGCCCGTTCCCCCCCACAGGAAGAACAAGCTTGATCCTGAAACCAAGGGGGCTACAGGCAGTCAGAGATGGTTGTACAATGAAAGGCAGGGCACTCAAATACACACCTCAGCCATCTCATAAGTAAGGTTAGCACAAGAACCTTGAAATAACCCCATGAGAATTTCTCCTCTCTGAATGGCTTTTCGAAAGCAATTTCTTTTCTATCAAATTGAACGAGAATGATCAAATATATGTGAGAGACATTTTTGCCACAGCACTAGTTAAAACAGGCTGCTGTGATGTTGTCAATGGGTGAAAGAGGACTACTTCTGGGGTGCGAAGACTGCAGAAGGACAGGGGGTGGGCAGATGAGTCAGATGACACATACTAGCTTAATGAACTATGCACAGTAGCTTATTAGTCTGATCATCTGGAGCATAACAGTAGCTCATTTTCAAAATAAGCTACTGTGAGATTATTAACCCATCTAGTGACATCAGAAAGCAGTCATGGAATCAGTTGAAGACAGCGAGATTTTACTTATTTCTCCCCACATTTTAGTACATATATGTCCATAGATCACATTTTGTTTCCTGGGCAATAAGCCAAGGAAGCAATACCTCTGAAATAAAAGTAACAATAGTTTTGTGTTGTCAGTAAGCAGGTAGTCCCACTTCACTATCGAAAAGAATCTTGAAAACAGTAGACATATGGTCTACTGTAATCTGTGAAAAAATAATGCATAAACCAATTAAGGAAATGAAATGAAATATGAGGTCATGGTCAAAACTAAAATTATCAATTTTAGGAAGAATAGCAGTAATTCAGATGAAAGTGATTCCAAGATTCTTGTACCTATTCCAAGTCCTTCCCATCCTCATCCAGCCGCAAATGTTAAGAAAGTGGCAAAAGCAAATCAATGAATTTATTTTTCAGGGCAAAACACCTCGATTAGCAATGAAATATTATTATTAAAAAAACTGCGAGTGGAGGATGGGGACTCCCTTCCTTATCGATATATGATGAAGCATTTCAATTAAGACAACTGGGATTCATAATAATGAGAAAAGAAAAGAATTGGATCGGATTGGATGAGCCCCATGTAGGCTGTACCTCACAGAATAATAAAGACAGGAGATATCCGCCAAATTAAAGACCGATATACATTAACAACTTTTACTATTTGGAAACGGTGGCAGATCAAATTAGCACCAGTGTGCTCTCCATTGACTCCATTACAAACCTATTCCAGACTAATAGATGAAGGGTTGAGAAGAAAAATAGCACAATGGGCAGATTATGGCCTGTTTCGTTTAAGAGATTTTTATATACATAATACTCCTTATACGATAGATCAGCTGAAAATTAAGGTACAACAACGGGACTTAAATTGGATACAAGAAATACAATTAATGCACATGTTGCGGGATCCAATCACCAAATTACATGCTACTAGGCCACTAACGAGAACTGAACAAATTATTCTCTCAACTGGGTTTACAGGGAAGGGAATTGTATAGTATCTGTATAATATCTTAGTTGAAGTATAAACAGGTTCTCTACAGGGATTGAAAATGGTATGGGAGACAGACTTTGACTTTAATATATTGAACCAGCTTTGGGTACAAAACCCCTACAAATCAGTTTCAGCAGGCGTTAAGGAAACATCTTTGAAGAAGCTGCATCGATGGTATAGAACTCCAGTGTAAATGGCTCACATCACCTCTGATGGGAAGTCTGTTTGCTGGAGGGGATGCTCCACCAGAGGGAAATATTATCACCTCTGGGGGGGAATGCCCACGGGTTTCTGGCATATGGTACATCAGGAACTATTACAGATAACAAAAAAATGTATTCAGTTTACTCCATAATTATTCTTATTGTCCCAGTACTATAATAAAAATTAATCTATTGCAGCCAAATAATTAGTAATTCTTTTAATAGCACCTGGAAGACAAACAATAGTACAACAATGGAAAAACCTGGATCATCTTGATAAAGAGGCATGGTATAGAAACATATGGTCTACTGTAATCTGTGAAAAAAATAACGCATAAGTTACGAGTACTACAAGGCAAAGTTGATCAACTAGTATTTAATTCTATATGGGGGGAATTTATTTTACATACAAGGAGATATGGACTGTATAAATGGTATGAAATTTTCAATATCGGATATATTTTTTAGTAAATTTATAGTATCAAGAATTTAAAAAGGTAATAAGGGGAATAAGCTTCACTCCGTTGTATCTTTTTTTCTTTCTTTTTGTTATCTATTTATTTGGGGGGGAGGGAAGATGTATAACATATCATAATATATTATATTACACTATGTTATAATGTTTATGGTTGTAGAATATATGAAAATCTTTAATAAAAATATTATATATATACACATAAACACATGTCCATAGATTACATTTTGTTTCCTGGGCAATAAGCCAAGGAAGCAATACCTCTGAAATAAAAGTAACAATAGAGTTGTGTTGTCAATAAGCAGGTAGTCCCACTTCGCTATCGAAAATAATCTTGAAAATTGGAGGAAGTTGTGTGAATTGAAATGATTTCTTTCTTGTATGGGTTATTTCATGTAAAGAATGTACTTTTCTCTGACTTAAGCTTTTGCACAATTCTGATTTATATGGCTTCGCTGCAGAGGAAGTCCTTTGATACTGAGTAAAGGCTCTTGGATGAATGAAGCTTTATCAATATTCTATACAATTCCATTGTTATTTTCTTGTGTGGGTTCTTTGATGTCTCCTAAGGCTACTGCTTACATTGTAGCCCATTCCACACTCCATACATTTATATGGTTTCTCCCCTGTATGGATTCTTTGATGTATGCTAAAGCTACTGCTTATGCTGAAGCGCTTTCCACACTTCATCCATTAACATGGTTTCCCCCCTGTGTGGGTTCTTTCATGTCTCTTAAGGTGACAGCTCATCCTGAAGCTCTTTCCACACTTCATGCATTGATATGGTTTCTTTCCTGTGTGGGTTCTTTGATGTTTACTAAGGTCCTGACTATGAGTAAAGTTCTTTCCACACTCTATGCATTTATAGGGCTTATCCCCCGTATGTGTTCGTTGATGTGAAATAAGTTGGCCACTTGTAATGAAGCACACTCCACATTCCATGCATTGATATGGCTTCTCCCCTGTGTGGGTTCTTTGATGTGAAGTAAGGTGTGGGCTTTGACTAAATCTCTTTCCACACTCCATGCATTGATATGGTTTCTCTCCTGAGTGGGTTCTTTGATGTGAAGTAAGGGCACTTCTATCACTGAAACTCTTTCCACATTCCATGCATTCATATGGTTTTTCTCCTGTGTGGGTTCTCTGATGTTGAGTAAGGTGATGGTTTCGTCTAAATGACTTCCCACATGCCATGCATTTACATGGTTTCTCCTCTGTGTGGATTTTTTTATGTAGACTAAGTTTACCGCTCTCCTTGAAGCTTTTTCCACACTCCATGCACGTATATGGTTTCTCTCCTGTGTGAGTTCTTTGATGTATATTCAGGTGTGGTCTTTGAGTAAAGCTCTTTCCACACTCCACACACTTATATGGTTTCTCTCCTGTGTGGGTTCTTTGATGTATCCTAAGGTGAGAAATTCCTCTGAAGCTCTTTCCACAGTCTATACATGCATACGGTTTCTCCCCGGTGTGGATTCTTTGATGTATAGTAAGTTGAGTGCCCTCTCTGAAGCTCTTTCCGCACTCCATGCATTTATAAGGTTTCTCTCCTGTGTGGGTTCTCTGATGACTATTAAGGTTTTGTCTATGACTAAAGCTCTTTCCACACTCCATGCACTTATACGGCTTCTCCCCCATGTGGGTTCTTTGATGTGAAGTAAGGGAACTTCTATCACTGAAACTCCTTCCACATTCCATGCATGTATATGGTTTCTCCTCTTTGTGGATTTTTTTATGTAGACTAAGTTTACTGCTCTCCTTGAAGCTCTTTCCACACTCCATGCACGTATATGGTTTCTCTCCTGTGTGAGTTCTTTGATGTATATTCAGGTGTGGTCTTTGAGTAAAGCTCTTTCCACACTCCACGCACTTATACGGCTTCTCCCCTGTGTGGATTCTTTGATGTATAGTAAGTTGAGTGCCCCTTTTGAAGCTCTTTTCGCACTCCATGCATTTATATGTTTTTTCTCCTGTATGCATTTTTTCATGTGAAGTAAGGCTACGGCTCACACTGAAGCACTTTCCACATTCCATGCATTCATAAGGTTTCTCTCCTGTGGGGGTTGTCTTATGTGTATTACAGTTACCAGGTTTACTGAAGTGTTTGTCGCATTCCATTGTTATATGGTTTCATCCCGTGTGTGTTCTCCGATGCCTTTTATGGTTACTGGTCTTTCCACATTCCTTACACTTTAATGATTTCTGCGTGGTGTGACAGACAATCCTTCTCAAACTCTTTCCTTGTTCCATATATTCAGATAGAGTCTGTCCTGTATGGATTCTTTCATGATCAGTAAGACTTCCACTTTCACTGAAGCTCTTTCTACAGTCTATGCATATAAAAGGTTTCCCACCCACCCCTGTGCCTGTTCTTGGATGTATTTTAAGCTCTCTGGTTTGACTGAAGCTCTTACCACACACTATGCATGGGTATAGTTTCTTCCCTGTGTGGATTCTGCAATACCTTTTTACTTTTAATTGATCTTCATATTTATCCCCCAAGGCTTCACTCTTCCTACTTCGGTTTGTGTGCAATTTTTTAGGATCAGGAATTCATAGAAGTCAGGACTCTGAGACGCGGTTTGATTCTACTGTATTCCCAAAGGTCTCCTGTTCTGCTTCATGCTTGGTTGCTTCCAAGGACACTACAGATGGTTCCTTTTTATTCCCATTATCCTTCTCAGCACCTGCTTGGGCAAAGAAAAAGACAAATTTAGTTGTTATCCAGGTCCTAAATTTTAGACTTTGGAGTACTAGAGATAAGGAGCTTTAAATAAAGAGCCTTGGAACAGAAAAGCTTTGGTCAATGAAACTCTGGTCTAGAACCGTGGGCTATTGTTTTATTCACTGAGCTGATTGGAGGAGGAGGAGGAAGAAGAAATGAAAGTTTGTTTCCTTTTATGTAGCCACAGGGGTCAAGCAGTGGGATACTGGGGGGACAGAAAGCAATAGCTACTCATCTGGAGGGCATTTACCAACCCTTGGCCAGTGCCACCTATGCCAAAATTTGCTAAATAAAAACTAAACAAAATAACTGAAGGGCAGAGCGAGTAAGCGTCGCTGGGCACACCCTGACGTCATCTCGTTCTTGCTCTGTCTCTAATCTTATCCGGCTGCATACAAGATGTTCTTAATGTACAAGATGTTCTTAACCTGCTGCTACTGTTCCTTAGTCCATGAGTTGTTGCATTTTGATATTGTGCTCTATTGTACTCTATTGTATGTTAACACGCTGTGCCCTCGTGGACAGCTCGTGCACAGCGTGACTGAAGTTCTATATAAACCTTGCAAAGGTAGAATAAAGGATGCTTCTTGCCAGCAACACAGCGGTGTGTGTCTCATCTTTCCTTCAAATAACAGCCAGCATATCCAGGAACCAATATTTTTAAAAAATGTATTAATGAGAGTTAATGTTGTCAAAGTATTTCCATATATACAGTCTCTCATTTACACACACATACATATAATATGAATGTGAATGTCTAAAATTCAGAAAACAAACATTAGAGGGGGAAAAGACATGGGAAGATTGCATTGCATGTCTGGGGACATAAGCAGGGGATGCACAGCGGGGGAGCATCCAGAGTGAACACAAAGGCAGAGAGGAGTCCCAGGATGCTGTGAAAGTTTTTGTCAATGAAAAGGCTTTTCATCAACAAAATCTTGTACAGCGTCCTGAGACTACTCTCTCCCTTTGTGTGTCCCTTTAAGTAACCACAGAGGTGAGAAGTGGGGAGATACAAGAGACTCTCCTTGCCTGGGAAGTGTTTGCCAATGCCACAACAATACCAAATAGGTATAGAAACAAAAAAAAATGCAGGCAAAATAGAATGCATTAATGAGAGCTTCCCAATACAGTCTTAATCGGAGTATTCCAGGAAGCGAAATTGCAACAAAATAGGACTAACAACAGCTCTCTTTAACCACACATACACTTTTGAGGAATCCCAAAGTACTTTTGTGATGTCCAAAAGTACAGAAATCCACACATGAAACTTCTGCCAGTCACCTACATGTGAGCTGCAGGATTTGGTTGTGAATGCATGAAAAGCGAGGGAAACAGATATATGCAAGGAATTTAGCTGGGGCTATTAGCAGCCTTGAATGTCAACAAACATTACCTTTATTAAGCCCAACTAAAATCTGACAAATTTGTGCAAGAATTGAAGTTGGGGCTTGGTGGTATAGAACACAAAGGATGAGGGAAGAAACAAGTCCACAAATTTGGCCAGGAGTCACAGTCATAAAGTCTGCAGATTAGACAGACCAGTCTCAAAATGGAGGTTTGTAACCTGAATGATTTCACCAGTGGTTGGTGTTGAAGTATCAGATTATACCTTGCAATGCTTTTGGGGGAAAAGAAGCAATGGCTGATCTTCCTTTCTGGAAGCACAAAGGTTGGCAGCAACTCTGATCTATCTGCCTCTTGCCTTGCATGAAATATACTGGTTGCTAAGGTGGTACAGAGCAGAAAGTGGGGGAATTAGATATATAATCCGGGGTACTTATAAAATTTACTTTGGATTGTAAGCACATTTGAATCTCAACATCTAGCAATGTTTTTATTTTGGGGGGCATGGAGCAGGAGTGCAGGGAAGCATAAAATATAAATAAAATACAAATAAAGCTAAAAAGTAAATAAAATACAGATAAACATACAAATAATCCTTATTTGTAATATGGCAAAAAATTATGATTAATCACATTTTTATCCCCGTTTTCCTTGAAAGGATTCAGGGCAGCACACATGGTTCTCCTTCCATCCCCCTGTATCTTCACAACAACCCAGTGAGGTAGATCAGGCTGAGTGAATTACTGGAGGAAGATTACCCAATGAGCTCTACATTGACGTGGGGTGTTAGCCTGGGTCTCTCTGGTCTAAACCCAACACTCTAACCACTCACATTGCAGAGGATGTTATATTGGCTCACCTAAAAGGTTAATCAAAATGGGGTCTTCGACCTCTCTAGTATGTCCAGGACCTCCTGCTGTGTATGTCCAAAGCAAAGTTATGAGGCTGACGCCAGCAGAAGAACAAACCTACAGCTGGTCCTGCGAAACAACAGAGTCCACTCCAGGGCTCATATCAGGTAGATCCAACTGAGAACAACTGGCTAAAAATTATCCAATGAGCCCCAACGTGAAGTGGAGATTTAGACAGAGTCTCTAGTCTCTGTCTAAATCTTACTGTCATACTGGCCCAATTTACGGAACATACTAAAACAAATGACAGTACTTGTCCATAGAGAAAGCATACTTGCCCATAGGGATCCATTAGACAGCCCTTGCCCATAGGGATTCATAGGATAGCCCTTGCCCACAGGGAAACCATACTTGCCTGTAGGGATCCATGGGACAACACTTGCCCATAGGAAATATAGGACAGCACTTGCCCATAGGGAAACCATACTTGCCCATAGGGATCCATGGCACAGCACTTGTCCATAGGGATCCATAGGATAGTATTTGCCCATAGAGAAACATAGGACAGCACTTGCCCATAGAGAAACCATACTTGTCCATAGAGATCCATGGGGCAGCACTTGCCCATAGTGAAATATGGTTTCCCTATGGGCAAGTGCTGTGCAATGGATCCCTATATGAAGCACTGTCCAATGGATCCCTATGGGCAAGTATGATTTCCTTATGGGCAAGAGCTGTGCAATGGATCCCTATATGAAGCACTGTCCAATGGATCCCTATGGGCAAGTATGATTTCCTTATGGGCAAGTGCTGTGCAATGGATCCCTATATGAAGCACTGTCCAATGGATCCCTATGGGCAAGTATGATTTCCTTATGGGCAAGAGCTGTGCAATGGATCCCTATATGAAGCACTGTCCAATGGATCCCTATGGGCAAGTATGATTTCCTTATGGGCAAGAGCTGTGCAATGGATCCCTATATGAAGCACTGTCCAATGGATCCCTATGGGCAAGTATGATTTCCTTATGGGCAAGAGCTGTGCAATGGATCCCTATATGAAGCACTGTCCAATGGATCCCTATGGGCAAGTATGATTTCCTTATGGGCAAGTGCTGTGCAATGGATCCCTATATGAAGCACTGTCCAATGGATCCCTATGGGCAAGTATGATTTCCTTATGGGCAAGTGCTGTGCAATGGATCCCTATATGAAGCACTGTCCAATGGATCCCTATGGGCAAGTATGATTTCCTTATGGGCAAGTGCTGTGCAATGGATCCCTATATGAAGCACTGTCCAATGGATCCCTATGGGCAAGTATGATTTCCTTATGGGCAAGAGCTGTGCAATGGATCCCTATATGAAGCACTGTCCAATGGATCCCTATGGGCAAGTATGATTTCCTTATGGGCAAGTGCTGTGCAATGGATCCCTATATGAAGCACTGTCCAATGGATCCCTATGGGCAAGTATGATTTCCTTATGGGCAAGAGCTGTGCAATGGATCCCTATATGAAGCACTGTCCAATGGATCCCTATGGGCAAGTATGATTTCCTTATGGGCAAGAGCTGTGCAATGGATCCCTATATGAAGCACTGTCCAATGGATCCCTATGGGCAAGTATGATTTCCTTATGGGCAAGTGCTGTGCAATGGATCCCTATATGAAGCACTGTCCAATGGATCCCTATGGGCAAGTATGATTTCCTTATGGGCAAGTGCTGTGCAATGGATCCCTATATGAAGCACTGTCCAATGGATCCCTATGGGCAAGTATGATTTCCTTATGGGCAAGTGCTGTGCAATGGATCCCTATATGAAGCACTGTCCAATGGATCCCTATGGGCAAGTATGATTTCCTTATGGGCAAGTGCTGTGCAATGGATCCCTATATGAAGCACTGTCCAATGGATCCCTATGGGCAAGTATGATTTCCTTATGGGCAAGAGCTGTGCAATGGATCCCTATATGAAGCACTGTCCAATGGATCCCTATGGGCAAGTATGATTTCCTTATGGGCAAGTGCTGTGCAATGGATCCCTATATGAAGCACTGTCCAATGGATCCCTATGGGCAAGTATGATTTCCTTATGGGCAAGTGCTGTGCAATGGATCCCTATATGAAGCACTGTCCAATGGATCCCTATGGGCAAGTATGATTTCCTTATGGGCAAGTGCTGTGCAATGGATCCCTATATGAAGCACTGTCCAATGGATCCCTATGGGCAAGTATGATTTCCTTATGGGCAAGAGCTGTGCAATGGATCCCTATATGAAGCACTGTCCAATGGATCCCTATGGGCAAGTATGATTTCCTTATGGGCAAGTGCTGTGCAATGGATCCCTATATGAAGCACTGTCCAATGGATCCCTATGGGCAAGTATGATTTCCTTATGGGCAAGAGCTGTGCAATGGATCCCTATATGAAGCACTGTCCAATGGATCCCTATGGGCAAGTATGATTTCCTTATGGGCAAGTGCTGTGCAATGGATCCCTATATGAAGCACTGTCCAATGGATCCCTATGGGCAAGTATGATTTCCTTATGGGCAAGTGCTGTGCAATGGATCCCTATATGAAGCACTGTCCAATGGATCCCTATGGGCAAGTATGATTTCCTTATGGGCAAGTGCTGTGCAATGGATCCCTATATGAAGCACTGTCCAATGGATCCCTATGGGCAAGTATGATTTCCTTATGGGCAAGAGCTGTGCAATGGATCCCTATATGAAGCACTGTCCAATGGATCCCTATGGGCAAGTATGATTTCCTTATGGGCAAGAGCTGTGCAATGGATCCCTATATGAAGCACTGTCCAATGGATCCCTATGGGCAAGTATGATTTCCTTATGGGCAAGTGCTGTGCAATGGATCCCTATATGAAGCACTGTCCAATGGATCCCTATGGGCAAGTATGATTTCCTTATGGGCAAGAGCTGTGCAATGGATCCCTATATGAAGCACTGTCCAATGGATCCCTATGGGCAAGTATGATTTCCTTATGGGCAAGTGCTGTGCAATGGATCCCTATATGAAGCACTGTCCAATGGATCCCTATGGGCAAGTATGATTTCCTTATGGGCAAGAGCTGTGCAATGGATCCCTATATGAAGCACTGTCCAATGGATCCCTATGGGCAAGTATGATTTCCTTATGGGCAAGAGCTGTGCAATGGATCCCTATATGAAGCACTGTCCAATGGATCCCTATGGGCAAGTATGATTTCCTTATGGGCAAGAGCTGTGCAATGGATCCCTATATGAAGCACTGTCCAATGGATCCCTATGGGCAAGTATGATTTCCTTATGGGCAAGTGCTGTGCAATGGATCCCTATATGAAGCACTGTCCAATGGATCCCTATGGGCAAGTATGATTTCCTTATGGGCAAGAGCTGTGCAATGGATCCCTATATGAAGCACTGTCCAATGGATCCCTATGGGCAAGTATGATTTCCTTATGGGCAAGAGCTGTGCAATGGATCCCTATATGAAGCACTGTCCAATGGATCCCTATGGGCAAGTATGATTTCCTTATGGGCAAGTGCTGTGCAATGGATCCCTATATGAAGCACTGTCCAATGGATCCCTATGGGCAAGTATGATTTCCTTATGGGCAAGTGCTGTGCAATGGATCCCTATATGAAGCACTGTCCAATGGATCCCTATGGGCAAGTATGATTTCCTTATGGGCAAGTGCTGTGCAATGGATCCCTATATGAAGCACTGTCCAATGGATCCCTATGGGCAAGTATGATTTCCTTATGGGCAAGTGCTGTGCAATGGATCCCTATATGAAGCACTGTCCAATGGATCCCTATGGGCAAGTATGATTTCCTTATGGGCAAGAGCTGTGCAATGGATCCCTATATGAAGCACTGTCCAATGGATCCCTATGGGCAAGTATGATTTCCTTATGGGCAAGAGCTGTGCAATGGATCCCTATATGAAGCACTGTCCAATGGATCCCTATGGGCAAGTATGATTTCCTTATGGGCAAGTGCTGTGCAATGGATCCCTATATGAAGCACTGTCCAATGGATCCCTATGGGCAAGTATGATTTCCTTATGGGCAAGTGCTGTGCAATGGATCCCTATATGAAGCACTGTCCAATGGATCCCTATGGGCAAGTATGATTTCCTTATGGGCAAGAGCTGTGCAATGGATCCCTATATGAAGCACTGTCCAATGGATCCCTATGGGCAAGTATGATTTCCTTATGGGCAAGTGCTGTGCAATGGATCCCTATATGAAGCACTGTCCAATGGATCCCTATGGGCAAGTATGATTTCCTTATGGGCAAGTGCTGTGCAATGGATCCCTATATGAAGCACTGTCCAATGGATCCCTATGGGCAAGTATGATTTCCTTATGGGCAAGAGCTGTGCAATGGATCCCTATATGAAGCACTGTCCAATGGATCCCTATGGGCAAGTATGATTTCCTTATGGGCAAGAGCTGTGCAATGGATCCCTATATGAAGCACTGTCCAATGGATCCCTATGGGCAAGTATGATTTCCTTATGGGCAAGTGCTGTGCAATGGATCCCTATATGAAGCACTGTCCAATGGATCCCTATGGGCAAGTATGATTTCCTTATGGGCAAGTGCTGTGCAATGGATCCCTATATGAAGCACTGTCCAATGGATCCCTATGGGCAAGTATGATTTCCTTATGGGCAAGTGCTGTGCAATGGATCCCTATATGAAGCACTGTCCAATGGATCCCTATGGGCAAGTATGATTTCCTTATGGGCAAGTGCTGTGCAATGGATCCCTATATGAAGCACTGTCCAATGGATCCCTATGGGCAAGTATGATTTCCTTATGGGCAAGAGCTGTGCAATGGATCCCTATATGAAGCACTGTCCAATGGATCCCTATGGGCAAGTATGATTTCCTTATGGGCAAGAGCTGTGCAATGGATCCCTATATGAAGCACTGTCCAATGGATCCCTATGGGCAAGTATGATTTCCTTATGGGCAAGTGCTGTGCAATGGATCCCTATATGAAGCACTGTCCAATGGATCCCTATGGGCAAGTATGATTTCCTTATGGGCAAGTGCTGTGCAATGGATCCCTATATGAAGCACTGTCCAATGGATCCCTATGGGCAAGTATGATTTCCTTATGGGCAAGTGCTGTGCAATGGATCCCTATATGAAGCACTGTCCAATGGATCCCTATGGGCAAGTATGATTTCCTTATGGGCAAGAGCTGTGCAATGGATCCCTATATGAAGCACTGTCCAATGGATCCCTATGGGCAAGTATGATTTCCTTATGGGCAAGTGCTGTGCAATGGATCCCTATATGAAGCACTGTCCAATGGATCCCTATGGGCAAGTATGATTTCCTTATGGGCAAGAGCTGTGCAATGGATCCCTATATGAAGCACTGTCCAATGGATCCCTATGGGCAAGTATGATTTCCTTATGGGCAAGAGCTGTGCAATGGATCCCTATATGAAGCACTGTCCAATGGATCCCTATGGGCAAGTATGATTTCCTTATGGGCAAGTGCTGTGCAATGGATCCCTATATGAAGCACTGTCCAATGGATCCCTATGGGCAAGTATGATTTCCTTATGGGCAAGTGCTGTGCAATGGATCCCTATATGAAGCACTGTCCAATGGATCCCTATGGGCAAGTATGATTTCCTTATGGGCAAGTGCTGTGCAATGGATCCCTATATGAAGCACTGTCCAATGGATCCCTATGGGCAAGTATGATTTCCTTATGGGCAAGAGCTGTGCAATGGATCCCTATATGAAGCACTGTCCAATGGATCCCTATGGGCAAGTATGATTTCCTTATGGGCAAGTGCTGTGCAATGGATCCCTATATGAAGCACTGTCCAATGGATCCCTATGGGCAAGTATGATTTCCTTATGGGCAAGTGCTGTGCAATGGATCCCTATATGAAGCACTGTCCAATGGATCCCTATGGGCAAGTATGATTTCCTTATGGGCAAGAGCTGTGCAATGGATCCCTATATGAAGCACTGTCCAATGGATCCCTATGGGCAAGTATGATTTCCTTATGGGCAAGAGCTGTGCAATGGATCCCTATATGAAGCACTGTCCAATGGATCCCTATGGGCAAGTATGATTTCCTTATGGGCAAGAGCTGTGCAATGGATCCCTATATGAAGCACTGTCCAATGGATCCCTATGGGCAAGTATGATTTCCTTATGGGCAAGTGCTGTGCAATGGATCCCTATATGAAGCACTGTCCAATGGATCCCTATGGGCAAGTATGATTTCCTTATGGGCAAGAGCTGTGCAATGGATCCCTATATGAAGCACTGTCCAATGGATCCCTATGGGCAAGTATGATTTCCTTATGGGCAAGAGCTGTGCAATGGATCCCTATATGAAGCACTGTCCAATGGATCCCTATGGGCAAGTATGATTTCCTTATGGGCAAGAGCTGTGCAATGGATCCCTATATGAAGCACTGTCCAATGGATCCCTATGGGCAAGTATGATTTCCTTATGGGCAAGTGCTGTGCAATGGATCCCTATATGAAGCACTGTCCAATGGATCCCTATGGGCAAGTATGATTTCCTTATGGGCAAGAGCTGTGCAATGGATCCCTATATGAAGCACTGTCCAATGGATCCCTATGGGCAAGTATGATTTCCTTATGGGCAAGAGCTGTGCAATGGATCCCTATATGAAGCACTGTCCAATGGATCCCTATGGGCAAGTATGATTTCCTTATGGGCAAGTGCTGTGCAATGGATCCCTATATGAAGCACTGTCCAATGGATCCCTATGGGCAAGTATGATTTCCTTATGGGCAAGTGCTGTGCAATGGATCCCTATATGAAGCACTGTCCAATGGATCCCTATGGGCAAGTATGATTTCCTTATGGGCAAGTGCTGTGCAATGGATCCCTATATGAAGCACTGTCCAATGGATCCCTATGGGCAAGTATGATTTCCTTATGGGCAAGAGCTGTGCAATGGATCCCTATATGAAGCACTGTCCAATGGATCCCTATGGGCAAGTATGATTTCCTTATGGGCAAGTGCTGTGCAATGGATCCCTATATGAAGCACTGTCCAATGGATCCCTATGGGCAAGTATGATTTCCTTATGGGCAAGTGCTGTGCAATGGATCCCTATATGAAGCACTGTCCAATGGATCCCTATGGGCAAGTATGATTTCCTTATGGGCAAGAGCTGTGCAATGGATCCCTATATGAAGCACTGTCCAATGGATCCCTATGGGCAAGTATGATTTCCTTATGGGCAAGAGCTGTGCAATGGATCCCTATATGAAGCACTGTCCAATGGATCCCTATGGGCAAGTATGATTTCCTTATGGGCAAGAGCTGTGCAATGGATCCCTATATGAAGCACTGTCCAATGGATCCCTATGGGCAAGTATGATTTCCTTATGGGCAAGTGCTGTGCAATGGATCCCTATATGAAGCACTGTCCAATGGATCCCTATGGGCAAGTATGATTTCCTTATGGGCAAGTGCTGTGCAATGGATCCCTATATGAAGCACTGTCCAATGGATCCCTATGGGCAAGTATGATTTCCTTATGGGCAAGAGCTGTGCAATGGATCCCTATATGAAGCACTGTCCAATGGATCCCTATGGGCAAGTATGATTTCCTTATGGGCAAGTGCTGTGCAATGGATCCCTATATGAAGCACTGTCCAATGGATCCCTATGGGCAAGTATGATTTCCTTATGGGCAAGAGCTGTGCAATGGATCCCTATATGAAGCACTGTCCAATGGATCCCTATGGGCAAGTATGATTTCCTTATGGGCAAGAGCTGTGCAATGGATCCCTATATGAAGCACTGTCCAATGGATCCCTATGGGCAAGTATGATTTCCTTATGGGCAAGAGCTGTGCAATGGATCCCTATATGAAGCACTGTCCAATGGATCCCTATGGGCAAGTATGATTTCCTTATGGGCAAGTGCTGTGCAATGGATCCCTATATGAAGCACTGTCCAATGGATCCCTATGGGCAAGTATGATTTCCTTATGGGCAAGAGCTGTGCAATGGATCCCTATATGAAGCACTGTCCAATGGATCCCTATGGGCAAGTATGATTTCCTTATGGGCAAGTGCTGTGCAATGGATCCCTATATGAAGCACTGTCCAATGGATCCCTATGGGCAAGTATGATTTCCTTATGGGCAAGTGCTGTGCAATGGATCCCTATATGAAGCACTGTCCAATGGATCCCTATGGGCAAGTATGATTTCCTTATGGGCAAGTGCTGTGCAATGGATCCCTATATGAAGCACTGTCCAATGGATCCCTATGGGCAAGTATGATTTCCTTATGGGCAAGTGCTGTGCAATGGATCCCTATATGAAGCACTGTCCAATGGATCCCTATGGGCAAGTATGATTTCCTTATGGGCAAGAGCTGTGCAATGGATCCCTATATGAAGCACTGTCCAATGGATCCCTATGGGCAAGTATGATTTCCTTATGGGCAAGTGCTGTGCAATGGATCCCTATGGGCAAGTATGGTTTCTCTATGTCAGAAGGAGAGAGGGAACCCCATAGGGAAGTGAGAGAAAAAAAGCCAAAGGTGGGGGCAGAATCAATGATGTAAAAATGTATATTCAAGTATACATGGTGCCTGAGCTAGCTTGTCTGTATATGGGAGAATACGAAGATACATATGTGTACTCCTTGAACAATCCATTTTATGAAAAGATAAAATGGTGTCGTTATATTGATGACGTATTTCTTATATGGCAAGGAAATAGAGATGAATTGACCAACTTTGGGGAATGGCTAAATGGCTAAATACTTCAAATTTGAAATGAGTAGTGATGAAGAAAATATCAATTTTCTAGATATATCTGTGAAAAAAGAAGGGAATAAATTATGTACCACCTTATAAAAAAAAGCCTACAGATTGAAACAAACTCTTAAGATATGATAGTTCACACCCCAAACATATAAGGGATAATGTCCTATATTGTCAACAGATTAGAATTAAAAGAAACTGTACAAAAGAATCAGATTATGAGATGGAATCTCAGGCTTTACAACGGGACCGCTTACAGAGAGGGTACTCAAAACAATTCATACAAAATGTTAAAAGAAGAGTAGATTACATTGATAGAAGTCTTCTATTGAGACCCAAACCAAAGAAAATAAATAATAGATTGGTGTGTATCTTACCATTTAATAACATCAGCACCGCTTTAAGTAGGCTGACCATATGAAAAGGAGGACAGGGCTCTTGTAACTTTAACAGTTGTAGAGAAAGGGGAATTTCAGCCGGCGTCATTTGTATGCAATCCGTACCTGGTGAAATTCCCTCTTCATTACAACAGTTAAAGCTGCAGGGGCCCTGCCCTCTTTTGTATGTGGTCACTCTAGTATAGCACCTGCAACCTTAATTGTTGTGATGAAGAGAGGATTTCACCAGGTACTAACTGCATACAAAATGACTCCGGCTGAAATTCCCTTTTCTCTGCAACTGTTAAAGTTACATGAGCCGTCCTCCTTTTCATATGGTCAGCCTAGCTTTAAGGCATTCAATAAGTAAACATTGCCATTTAGTAAAGGATATAAGGGGGTGCAATGAGAAGCCCTATATTGCCTATAAAAGAATAAAAAATATAGGGGATTGGATAATCTGAAGTAATACAGCTAAAACAATTGCCATCTTGAATACATAATCTCTCTTACCAGGATTGGGTCCCCCCTGTAGGGCATTTCTTATGTGGACACTGTAAATATTGTAGTCATTATTCCCTTAAATTAAAACATTTTGTGAATCCCACAAATGATAGAAAATATACTTTGAAAGACTTCACTACATGAAACACCACTTTTGTGGTATATGGTATCATTTGTCCTTGTAGAAAGTTATATGTTGACAAGTCTTCAAGAAGTGTTAAGTATCAGAATAGGTGAGCATATAAGTAATATTAAACATGGAATTGAGGGAGCGCCACTTGTACATCATTGGAAAGATAAATCGCACAAATTAAAACATATATCCTTCTGGGTAATAGAAACTATAAAGAAAAAAACCTGATTGGATCCTCTTAAAGAGAGAAGTCAGATGGATAATTAGGTTGCATATGACTAGCCCCTCAAGTCTTAATGAATCTTTGGAACTATCAGCATTGTTATGATAAACAGCTGTTCCCAATTAATCATCAAGCTCTCCTTATATGCTCCATACCTTTTCTCACTCATTATGCCTAAGTATGTGATTTTTTTATTTGTTGAATCTTTCTTGCTTGCTGTATTTTTGGATTATCATATTGTAGCCTGAGATATATGTATTTAAACTGGTAAATAATGTCTTTTTGTATATGTCTTTTAATAATTATTGTTCTAACATTTTTAGCTATATAATAACGTTTTTAATTTTTTTGGAATTTGTTTTCCCTTTTGAAATGTAAATACTTTGTTATAAATCTTTTTGCTTGTAGATTGCGCTGAGGAAGGACTCGTCCTGAGTCCGAAACACGTAGGCTCTACTGGAATAAATATTTCTTCAAGATCAAAAGACTTACTTGAATATACATTTTTACATCATTGGTTCTGCCCCGCCCCCGCCCCCGCCCCCGCCTTTGGTTTCTCCAGTGCTGTGCAATGGATCCCTACGGGCAAGGGCTATCCTGTCATTTCTTTTAGTACGTCCCCCAATTTACAGGGTTGTCATAAGGGCGTCTTTGAACCCTTATAGAAAAAGAACAGAGATTCCTGGAGGGCTTTTCTTTTCACCCGCAAGCAGCGACTCCAGACAAGCTCCGTAGAGGAGTCCGAAGAAGAGCAACACCGCGTCCACCTGAGGGCCATTTCGTTTTCTCCTTCAGCGGCTTCAGCTCAGGAAAGCAAATAAGGGCCTGAGACCCTGTAACACCACCAGCACCCGCTCCTGGCCAAGCAGGAGGGAAACGGACCAAGCTCTGCCCCACAAAAGCAGCGCAGCTTCTTTCCCCACCATCGCCCCCAGGCTGTTTCTTCTGCCCCATTGCAACTGGGGAGGCTTGCAGAAAGACCCCTGCAATCGGAACAAGGCAAACCCCGGGTGGGGTGGGGTGGGGGTGGGGTGGGGGTGGGAGGAGGCTTCAAGTTCGGGCAACAGAAACTATGCAAATGTTCGGCTCTGATTCTACAGCTGCATTGCATGGCTCAGCCCCTGGACCTCCAAACCGCCCTCAAAAGCAAATCTTACCCCCATACATCTCCTCCGTCTCCCAGCCCAACATTGCATTTTACCTCTTTGTCCTGCCATGGATCCGCCTCCCCTCCTAGGCAAGGAGACCCACAATATCCCTTTCCCTTCCTGGAAGAGAGATGTGGGAGCCTCACTCTTGACTTCTCCGCACATTTTAACACTTCCTGCCTCTCTAGGAACCAGAGCTCAGCTCGTTTAACTCGTGGAGGACTGGGTGGGAGAAGCGCCGTCCCTCTCTCCAAGAGCCGGTGCTCTCTGGGCGGTTTGCAAAGACTTAAAAACCTAAAAATACAATCTGTACCTAATATAAAAGCCGTTTGCATACAAACATATAAACAGGCGATAGCTGACCCTTGTTGAAGGAGCCGCGGTGGTACCTGGTACCTAAAAGGGGCTCAAGATCTTAGGACAAAAAAGGCACAAATTTGCATATGCTAATTTATGGGAATAATGACACAATTAGTAGGGAGTAATCCACATTAAAAAGAAGGGAATTATCTCTGACTAAATCCTCACTTGCTTCCCCGTCCCCAAGAAGCACAACTCCAATAGCTCCAGTACCAGAGGCACCCCATCCTCACCCCAACATTGACCCTGCCCTCCAACTGTGAAATGGGGCATTACGAGGGTGAGGGATGGTCATGGAAAGACCAGAGGAGTTCAGCAGTGGGTGGAAAGACAATAAGAACTTAAGAATGTAAGAAGAGCCGTGCTGGATCAGACCAAGGGTCTATCTAGTCCATAACTCAGTTCACACAGTGGCGAACCACTTGTTGACCAGGGACCCGTATGTTGTATGTTTTTGCTGTTTAAATTTTTGTATATTGTTTTTAATTGTTTTTAATCCTATGTAAACCGCCCAGAGAGCTTCGGCTATGGGGCGGCATACAAAAGTAATAAATAAATAAACAATAAACACATGGTGTAATAGCACCCTCCTACATATTTTCCCCAGCAACTAGTGTATATAGCCTTACTGTCTCTGATACTGGACGTAACACATAGCCATCTGGACTATTACCCATTGATAGCCTTCTCCTCCAGTCCAGGAATTTATCCAAGCCCCTTTTAAACCCATCCAAATTGACAGCCATTACTACATCTAGTGGTAGGGAATTCTGTAGTTTATCTCTGTGCTGTGTGAAGAAGTCCTTATTTCTATCTGTCCTGAATCTCCCACCAATCAACTTCATGGGATGACTCCTGTTTGGTTTTAGTGTTATGGGAGAGGGAGAAAAATGTCTGCCTCTCCACATTCTCCACACCAGGCATAACTCTGTACACCTCTATCAGGTCTCCCTCTTATCTTCCTTTTTCCCCAAGCTGTTGTAACCATCCCTCATAAGGGAGTTGAGCCAGCCAGCCCCTTGATCATTCTAGTAGCCCCTCTTCTGCAATATAATATCTTTTTTGGATATGTTGACTAGAACTGTACACAACTGCGAAGTGTGGTTGCATCATAGATTTGTATAAAGGCAGTATGATACTGTCTGGACACCAGGTTTACCCATTGAAAACAACAAAAGAGTAGACCTGGTACACAAATTTCTCAGAGGCTAGATCTACGGATCTTGGCGAACCTGGAGCCCAGGCCTTATTGCTGCTCAGGCCCCAGGTCTACCAGAAGTGATGGACCTATTGTCTATCAAGTTTTTGTTTTTAAATGTGCAACACAAACCGTACAGTTATATCTCATTTTGTATCCCAGCTCTGGTCTCTAGAGGTAGGGGCAGAAGCTCCCAGGGACTATGCTGCCTGATTTCCTCTTCTCTGAAGGTCAAAATAGTAGAGCACCAGAACATTGATCCAATGGCTCAAGCGTTGATTCTAGAAATTGGTGATCCTAAGATGACATTATTACTGGTCAATATATACCTAACGCCATCACCCAGTAAAGAAAAGATTACACTTAACTGGTGCAAAATAGAGGGGCTGTTTTTGAAGCTTTTAGCTAAGTTCCCACATGCTTACCCTGTTTTAGCAGGGGATTTCAACGCAAGGACAGGAACTCACACTGTAGATCCTGAAGCCAGCAGTTCAGAAAATGCAATTGGGAAAAGAGCTTTTAAGGCTAACCAACGTCAATCGAAGGATTCTCTAATTAACTATGCTGGCCAATGTCTCCTTCGATTTGTACATAACCATAAACTAACCATCTTAAACGGAGGTTCATCTGATGATAAAAGAGGAGAATTCACTTATATTTCCAACAGAGGATCTAGTGTAATCGATTATATTCTGGTACACAAACCTCTGGGGAAATTGAACTATTATTTCAGAGTTGCAGACCAATTGGTAAGCGACCATCTCCCTCTGGAACTGGGGCTACCAACGGTTGGGATATTAAAAGAAGAACAAGGTCACCCCATATTGTCTAATCAGCAACTCTCCATCAGCTCTAAGCGAGTAAGGTGGACAAATAACATGGGAGACAGATTTGAGCAGATAATAGATTCAACGGAAGGGAGAAGTAACCTCAACCAGCTCACATCCACTAGCTCCCCTGATCAAGGCATTGCAGCATTTGGGAAAATAATAGAGAACCTGTGTATGACTTTAATGGCAACAATAAAGCCCCCTAAAGACACAGGTGGGGAAAAAATTATGGTAAAAATTGGTTCGATGGGGAGTGCACAATTGCTAAGAAAAGGTTTCTGGATACGTATCATTCATGTAGAATAAACAACGATCAACATCTTCCTGAAACATATTACCATCTATAGAAAAATTATAAAAAGCTTATAAAGAAAAAAAAAGTGAAGCGGAGGAACGAGAGTGGAAATTGCCGATTGGGGCTACACTACTTAATAACACCAAAACATTCTGGCAGCTGGTAACGAAAGGCTGCATAACGAGAAGTGAGTCCCAGGATTGTCTTATTCCAGTAGGAGTTTGGGAGGACTACTTTGGTAGGTTAGGGGTAGTTGATGCTGATAAGGTGCAAACTGACAATCCCACTCTAGCACCTTATATTGCCAAATGGCCAGATGTTGACCCAAGTATGATAGAGATGCTAATTAATCAGCTGAAATCAGGGAAAGCACCTGGACCTGATGGGATTTCATCTGAAATGTTGAAGTGTAACGCTGGCTGGTGGGGATAATTGCTTGCGTCACTTTTCACCCTTGTAAACAAGTCAGGGTTGATTCCTGTGGCTTGGAGGAAAGCCATTGTGATTCCAATATATAAAAAGGGCCCAAAGGAAGACCCGGCCAACTATAGACTTATCAGTTTGCTGTCTATAATAAGCAAGATATATGCCAGTTTTTTAAATCTTAGACTGAGGGAATGGATCAAGGAAAAAGATATTCTGGGCATAGAACATGTCAGAGTTTGTGATGCACTGCACTCTCTGAGCATGTACAGAGTGCAAGCACACAGCAGCGGAATAACAGCAGAGCTCACTGGTAGCAGACAGATGTCTTGGTAGTCAGTAAACACTCAGACACAGCAGTGTTTTAAACTACTATACTAAGTTTACTTACAAGTATTTACATAGAACAAAACATTTTTCTAATATTTTTAGCAATACTTTTAACTAACTATAACTTACTACTAACATTCATTATCATCATCACTCACACTGTTTCTCTACATGCTGTACATTTATAGCACTGTGGACCTATCACAGCGTTGGCTGCATATCTCTCTATGTGTTGCTATGCTTCACAGCACACAGGGAAGAAACTAAATGACCTTGGTCTTTAGGTGCTTACTAGCTGCACTTGATTTGGCAACTGTTTAGAGTACTTGAGATATCAAGTCATCTCTCTTTTACTTTTCTTTTTAGTAACAGAAAAAATACATTTGCTTTTACATTTAAACAAATAAAATCTTAACACTTCTTTTTTTTTCTGTAACTAACAAACATTTTTATTTTGTTTGACATTTTAGCATTTTAAGCTGTTTTGACAATTGTTTATGTTTTTGTATATTCAAAGGTTTTGTGAATACATCAGCTATATTTACTTTGGTGTTACAATACATAAGTTCAATCAATTTATCATGTACAGCTTGTCTTACGTTGCAGTAACGAATATCAACATGTTTACTCTTTGCGTTTACTTTTTTTGACTTTGCTATATGAATGCAAGTCTGATTGTCTTCAAAAACTTTAATTGGAGTTTTCACTTGCAATTTCATATTTTTCAGCAACTGGATGAACCAAATTATTTTTGTACAAGCTTCAGACAATGCTGAAAACTTAGCTTCTGAGGTAGACAGGGCAATTAATTGTTGTTTTCTGGATTTCTACTTTATTAAACTGTTGCTCAGTTTTATTACAATTCTTGAGGTGGATTTTTTGTCTTGACTGTCACTAGCTTAGTCACTGTCTGTGTAACACTCTAGTGATAATGTGTCTAATGGTCTCAATTCTAAAGACACATCAATAGTTTTTTTTAAGTACTTGAGTACTTTTTTAACTGCTTGCCAGGCACTATTCGTTGGTTTGGACACAAATCTGCTCAATATGCTAACTGCATTAGCTAAATCTGGCTTAGACCATTGAGCTAAATAGAGTAGACTTCTTATTGCTGACTGGTATAGGTCTCTGTCACAAAATTCTGTGTCACTGTCATTACATTGAAAACTAGCCACCATGGGAGTTTTAATACTTTTACATTCTTTTATGTGGAATTTTGCAAGCAGATTTTTGATTTTCTGTTTTTGATTTAACACATAAGCTTCTTTTTGCTTTGTGACTTTTACTTTTAGGTAGTCATGGATTGGACTTAAATTTTTTAATTCAAAATGTTTACTCAGTTGCTCTGCAAATTTTTTAACTTGAGTTTTTGTTTTTGAAATTAAACATATATCATCTACAAAAGATAACAACTACATTTGTTTACTGTTGACACTTTTTGTATATAAACATGGGTCAGCTATTCTATTTTTGAAACTCATTGACTCTAATGCTTCATGCAAACACTGGTTTTAATTTTTTGCTGACTGCTTCAAACTATAGATAGCTCTGTTTAATTTGTACACAGAGCCTGGCACATTTGACTCATAACTAGGAATTTGAGCTATGTAAATCTTTTTTTGTAATGGTGCATTTAAATATGCTGTTTTTATATCAAAATGATTCACTTGACAATCATATTTTGCAGCTAGAGTTAACATCACTCTCATTGACTCAGCTTTCACAGTAGGTGCAAAGGTTTCATCATAGTGCACATTTTTTTTTTGTGTGAACTCTTTTGCTACAAGTCTAGCTTTATACATTGTTTTTTTTGACATAAGTATTTTCTTTTTGAACACTTACTTACAACTTATTATTTTTTTATTTTTTGGTAGCATTGTAGGGGTAAACACATTGTATTTTGCTATGGCTTTTATTTTTTCATCTATAGCTTCATACTATAGATTTTTTTTTGGATTTGACAATTTTTGAACATCTGCATAGTTCTCTGGTTCATAAGATATTTGATATACTCGTACTTCATTGGCCGTATATCTCTCAGGAGGTATTCTTTTTGTACTTTTTTCTGACCGTCTGGGAATAAAAACATTTCTGTTCTCTCTCTCTTCTTTTTCTTTTTCTTCTTTCTTAGGACTTGAAAGAGTTGTGGAACTGTTTGTTTGTCTCTCTACTGGCTGTGGTGCTCTGCCTATGTTTTCTTGTATAGGCAAACACACTTCACTGCTGTGCAAACGTTCTTAGTCACATTGCTTTTGAAAACTTGCTGATCTAGAAATTACTATGTTTCTATTTCTAGCATAAAACCTGTATGCTTTTGAACTAGGTGCATAGCCTAGGAATTTCATTTTCTTGGCTTTTGGCTGCTTTTTCTTCTTAGCTACTTTGGGGATGTTCACCTAGGCATCACTCTTAAAAACTTTGAGATGAGCCAGGGATGGCTTCTTCTCAAACATGAGGAAATATGGAGTGTTATCTATTGCTGAGCTCTAAAGCCTATTAGCAATGTAATTAGCTGTTAGCATTGCTTCTCTCCAAAAATGAGCATGCAACTCAGAGTCTGTCAACATGGCATCTTTTATTGTTTGCAGAACTTTATTCTTTCTTTCTGCAACGCTATTTTGCCATGGTGAGTGTGGAGCAGTTCGTCTTGCTGAAATTCTTTTCTGCCTAAGCTATTTTTGGAACGTTTCAGCCATAAACTCCCCCCCTCTGTCTGTTTGCAATTGCTTTACTTTGGTAGAGAATTTCTGCTCTACCTAACTCAGCTAATCTTTGAAAACAGTAAACGTTTCACTTTTGTTTTTCATTACATAACAAAAACTATATCTAGTGTAATCATCTACCAGAATTAAAGCATACTTTGCTCTTTTTAATGTTGCAGTCATAGGACTAATTAAATCTGCATGTATTATCTCAAATGCTGCCGTGGCAACTCTGTTACTCTTCTTACAGATTGGAGCAACCTTGGATTTAGCTATTTTACATGCAGTACAGTCTAGATATTTGTCACAGGCTTTTACATTCAGTCTTACACACATTTTAGGCATTTTTTTCAGTATTTGGAACTCAACATGTGCAAGTCTCTTATGCAGCAAATGCACACAATCATTATGCAAAGGTGTGTTATTCATAACAGAATTTACATTTCTAGATGTTTCTAGACCTTTAGGCAACATTTCATAAAGATTGTTCTTAAGTACACTTAAAGCTACAACATTGTTTTGTTTGCTCACTTTACACTTGCTGTTTGAGAATGATACACAATATCTTTCTTTATCTAAACAAGATACACTTAACAAATTGTGTTCCAAACTTGGCACACACAGAACTTTGCTTACAGTTTTATCAATACATGGCACATATACACAACTTTCTGCAGTCACAGCTGAAGATTTGCTATCTGCTAATGTAACATGGTCTCGGCTAGCAGAATGTAGACTTGTAAACAAACTCTGGTTGTTCACAATATGCTGACTGGAACTACTGTCTATCAACTAGGTACATTCTGGGTTGTTCTCTGCAGCTTTAACTACGGAGACCTTTGGTTTAGCAGATTTTTTCTTGCTTGTTGCTGCTTTCTCTTTTGTTTGGTTGGGACAATCTCTCTGCAGATGCCCGGGCAAACCACAACGAAAACAGCGCCGAACTGCAAACACTTTCTTCTTATCTTCACAAGCTGCTTGTTTAACGTGGGTGTCTCTAGGCTTGGCAGTCTGCCTCTCTTGCTTCTTCTTTTCTTTTTCTAGCAATCGGCCGGTCAGAAAACGAAGCGTGAGCTCGGATTCTTGCATTGCTTTTAGGCTCAAAACAAGATTGTCTCACGAATCATCTAGGGAGCTGAGAACGACGTACACTTTGTGGGACTCAGTGAAAGACATGCTGTGCTCTTCTAGATCTGCAAACAGTTGCCTCATTATGCTTAAATGTGCAGATATGCTGGCTCCTGGTTTAAGTTGTGCTCTGTACAATTTTCTTGTTAGCATAACTTTGCTGGCTGCCGTTTCTCTCACATAAATCTCTCTGAGAGTTTTCTAGCATTCTTGCGCGGACACCAGCCTCCTTACATAAACAAGTTGGTTATCTTTTAAACACAAGATAATGCTTGCCAAAGCTTTCTCTATGTTTCTCTGCTTGTCTTCATCTGGCTGAGCTGGAGGGTCACAGACAACTGTCTATAAATTTTCTCTCTTTAGATATTGTTTTATCTTAATGCTCTAAGCCAGATAATTGTTTTCATTTAGACGATTGAGTGGTAGATTAGCTGCCGACATACTTGCTGCTATCTCAAATTACTGCACACAGATGTCTTGCTTGCTTTTTAGCTTTCAGCTTTTCTAAGGCACTCAGCAACGACACTCACCGGACTGCAGATTTGAGAAGTCACTCTTCACTTCTAGGATTCTCACAACGCTCTGCCACCACGCAGGGAGTCTTTTAGGCTGTCTGGACACTCTGGACACCTTGGGCAGCCTTGCAGCTCTAGTAGGCTTGCTGGCCTAGCAGCTCTAACAGCCTTAGCAGCCCTAGCAGCCTTAGCAGCCCTAGCAGGCTGGGCCCATAACCTGTCAGAGTTTGTGATGCACTGCACTCTCTGAGCATGTACAGAGTGCAAGCACACAGCAGCGGAATAACAGCAGAGCTCACTGGTAGCAGACAGATGTCCTGGTAGTCAGTAAACACTCAGACACAGCAGTGTTTTAAACTACTATACTAAGTTTACTTACAAGTATTTACATAGAACAAAACATTCTTCTAATATTTTTAGCAATACTTCTAACTAACTATAACTTACTACTAACATTCACTATCATCATCACTCACACTGTTTCTCCACATGCTGTACATTTATAGCACTGTGGACCTATCACAGCGTTGGCTGCATATCTCTCTATGTGTTGCTATGCTTCACAGCACACAGGGAAGAAACCAAATGACCTTGGTCTTTAGGTGCTTACTAGCTGCACTTGATTTGGCAACTGTTTAGAGTACTTGAGATATCAAGTCATCTCTCTTTTACTTTTCTTTTTAGTAACAGAAAAAATACATTTGCTTTTACATTTAAACAAATAAAATCTTAACAGAACAGATAAGTTTTAAGGCTGGAAGTTCAACCAACGACCACTGTTTAGTTTTAGCCCATCTAGCATATAAACATCTAGCTCCAAAGGGAGGGAAGTTGTACGTGGCATTTATTGATCTTAAGATGGCTTTCGATTCCATCATTCGATCCTGATTATGGAATAAGCTGGAGCAGCTTTCCATTGAGCCCAGACTACTATTTCTAATTAAATCCCTGTACTCTAACACTTCTATGTCAGTCAGATATAGCAGACAGGGTCACCTCATGGATGAGATTGTAAACTGTAGGGGAGTGAGACAAGGATGTGTCCTGGCCCCAACCCTGTTTAACTTATATCTGGCAGATCTTCCACAATGGCTGGCCAAAATCCAATCTCATGCTCCCAAGATAGGACCAGTCAGGGTGCCTCTTTTGCTATATGCAGATGATGCGGTCCTGATCTCATGAACCCGCTTGGGCCTTAGAAGATTACTAAATGGTTTTGCGAGTTATTGTGCCAAAAATGGATTATCGATTAATTATACGAAAACTAAAGTTATGGTATTTGCAAAGAGAAGATGTAGGTTCTCCTGGCAGATGGGTGGAAGAAAAATTGAACAGGTGAATCGTACAAATATCTAGTCCTATGGTTTCAAGATAACTTAAAATGGAATAAGCATAGCAGACTAGTCAAAGCCAAATTGGAACAAACAGCAGGGGCCTTACTGAATTTTTTTTTAGTGAGGGGAGGTGAGTTCCCCCCAGCAGCCCTCAGAGTATATAAAACCAAGTTGGTGGCCCAGATGTTGTATGGGGCCCAGATCTGGTTTCCTACATTCAAAGGATCACTCGAGAACATCCAATCACAATTTCTGAGGTCAATCCTGGGAGTCCCAAGGTGTGTTCCTGGTGCTGCCCTAAATTTGGAGACAGAAATGAGATCAGTGAAATGTGTGGTGTGGACACATTCCATATTATATTGGTTCTGCCTATACCACTCTCTTACCCCAAACTCATTAGTCACTCAGGTCTTATTGGACGGTTATGAATCACCTTGGACCAAGATGATAGTACGGAGAATCTGTACATTGGGTTTTTCTCCCTCTTTTTTGTTAGCCCTTGAGTCAAGGAGTGTGAGATGTTTAATCAAGCAGAGAATATCTGATATTGACCTTCAAGAGATGAGAGGAATAGCGCAAAGCCCCTGTTGCCCTCTCGCACAAGGACTGACTGACTTAGCCCAAAAAGGTGAAATGAGATATCTACAATGGCTCACAGTCCCTAAGTATAGAAGGGCATTCACTCTAGCAAGATTTAATGTTCTCCCAGCCAGAGTCCTAGAGGGTAGATATAAGAAAATACCTCTGGTGAATAGATGCTGCCCATGTAATGAGCTGGAAGTTGAGTCTATTGAACATGTCCTGTTCTGTTGTAACTACTATATCGAAGCTAGGAGAGATTTGATATTTCCAGTCACCCAGATCTCCCCATGAGTATCTTAAAGATAATCCTCTTGCGGGGTACAGATAAACAAATCACTCTGCAGGTGTCTAAATTTCTTTCACTTGCTATGCACTGTGATGAAATAATTCAAAATTCCCTTATACATGCCTCTGGAATTAAAAAGTTCATAAGGTGTTTCTCATGAAGACCTCAAATTAACTTAGCAAGAGGAAAACACGTAGAGAAGTTAATGATAGCTACATTCCTAATGCCAAGTTACACAAGATACTACAATAGACTTTGCCCTCTGATGAGTCTTCGAAGACAAAGATGTCCGGCAAGATTGCAAAGTTTGTGCATTTCATCCCTTAGAAGTCAGAGACAGAACTAATTGAATCCACATCAGAAGATTCTTTGAAGCTTATGTTTATTTTATATAATTTTAGAATTTGTAGAAATTAGTTGCTGTTTAACTGAAAAAGAACCATGTATCCTTGTATGATTTTACTATTTAAGGTTGCTAAAAATCTGTAGCCGACACCATTTCTAGGTTTTGATTTCTAGATGGTCACTTCTTGCAAGGAGGAGATTAAAGAGCTGCAGCCAGTTTTTGATCTTACATGTGTCTTTCGTCTGATTGGGATAGTGACAGTTGGGACACGAAACTACATGAGTCTAACTTCAAGACTCTTACCACAGCATTGTAGGTTCCAAATGGGCAAATAATGTTTTAATATTTTAATGGAATCAGCTGTGGTTTTACGGGAGTGTTTTAATATTGTGTATTTGTATTTGTAAATTTGTAAATATTTGTAAATCGATTACTGTGTTGGTTTATTGACCGTAAATAAACAATTCAATTCAGTTCAAGGAAAATATGTAATTCCAAACAAACTTCGTTGTTGTTCAAAATTCAAATAAATTCCTTGTGTAGAAAAGTCCGAAATGATGGAGACTGTGGCTGCTCGTTGGTAAGGGAGGACTAAGTTAACGCTTTCTATGATTTGAAGGGATGCTGAGACTGAGCTTAATGGCTTTCAAAAATCCCCCATCCCAGCTACAATTATCCTTTTATATGTACGAGGAGTCATTACCAAGGTCTTGTACGTTTTCGGCAATTGCACAGCAATTAACTGAGTGCAGAATTCAGGATTGTGAGAATCTCAGCTATCACTTTTATTTTTTCTTGTTTTTACAGCTTTTAAAATTGCAAAGTTATCCTTAAAGTGTGTGCGTGATACACGATGAGGGCCAAACTGGTATGATACTATGAGTGTCACTTTTCTTTTTGTCTGCGTGTACAAGCTGCTTTGTCCCCACTCTCCATCCCGGGATATCTAGTGAAACAATAAAGCATAGGGAACGCTTTCCTCTCCCATAACATGGTCCCAATGAAAATCTCCCCCTCCCAACCCCCTGTGATGTTCAGCTGCCTTAAATGTGATTAATTGCCAAAGTTATTGTTTATATTATGGATGATTGAATATATGTTTTTAAAAGGTTTTAAAATGCATACAGTTCGAGGAAGTAAGCAGGCCTCAAATGTACTTTCAGTTTGTATTTACAGATCTGGCTAGTATAATGGGGGAGTGAATGCCTGAGTGCTGATTGGATGGTGGCAGGGGAGTGCCTGGATTGACTGGCTGTGTGAGAGTGGGAGGAGCTGGAGAACAGTGTGGGAGTGGTTTTAGCTGACAGGAGCTGAGAGGGTTGTCTGATGAGATGTGAGAAAGAGTGATTGAATACTGAGAGAGAGAGAGAGAGAGAGAGAGAGAGAGAGAGAGAGAGAGAGTGGATTAGGCTAGGAAGGACTTATGTGTGGTTGTTTTCAGAATATAGATAGTATAGGCTGACCATATGAAAAGGAGGACAGGGCTCCTGTAACTTTAACAGTTGTAGAGAAAAGGGAATTTCAGCCAGTGTCATTTGTATGCAGTTAGTTCCTGGTGAAATTCCCTCTTCATCACAACAGTTAAAGTTGCAGGGGCCCTGCCTTCTTTTGTATATCGTCACTCTAGTATAATGCCTGCAACTTTAACTGTTGTGATGAAGAGGGAATTTCACCAGGAACTAACTGCATACAAACGATACTGGCTGAAATTCCCTTTTCTCTACAACTGTTAAAGTTACAGGAGCCCTGACCTCCTTTTCATATGGTCAGCCTACCATATACCCCATTCCAGGGCATAGCTGGGGTGAAGGTGAGGAATGCAGCCACCACCAAAAAAATAACGGGAAGAAACTTCTGCAAAGTGTCCTTTTATTTCTAGGGGTTATGAAAAGAAAAATCTCAGGACTTCTCTGAGAAACATGGATTCTGCAACAGTTTGGCTCAGCTCTAGTTGTCATTCTTCAGGGTTGGGCACCTTCCCTGGGGTCTTCCAAATGTTACATTTCTGAGGGGTGATTGTAGCTACATCTTGCGGCTAATGCAGGTGCTCCTTCCCTGAAAGCACCTGTAACAGGCGTGAGGGGGGGGAGGACAGTGTTGCATCCAGCTCCAGGGAAGGGGTGGAGCGAACTCTGTGCCAAAATCTGTCCTCCAATTTCCTGAAAGTTTTCTTCCTCATGATAGAGGCTTCCATTTCTCTGCCTCATTCTCAGGGCATTATGTAATTCATTTTGAATGTGTGTTGATGGAGTTTTGACCTTGCCCAAGCACTGTAAGGTGCCCAAGCACTGTAAGGTGGCGGAGGATACTGTATGAATTGTTCTTTCTATTAAACATCACAACGTTGGTCTACAGCCTCCCAGGCGGCCTGCATTTCCTGTTCTGAAAAGGGCCTATGGGGAAGAATACATTCATGATGTCTTCCCCTGGGTGGACAATGCGGGAAGCCAAGGGGGCTTCAGGCTGTCAGAGAGATGATTGTACAATGAGAGACGGCAGGACACTCACAACACTCCTTGTCAAGGAAATGAAGACCTTCCTTGCCGTGGCAAATTGCCCCGAGAGCTGTCGTTCCCCCGCCGAAGCCGGCTTGAGCCAACGCTGAAAATAACCACACGTAATTTAGGCACCAAAGCAGTTTTTATTCACACTCTATTCTAAGTTAAGGCCTTGGTCAGAACATAATACATTAAGCAGGCAGGAGGGTGAAATAGGAATAGGTTCGTTGGAAAGGGAAGAGGGGGATTAGGAAGGGATGAGGTAGCTTCAATTTAGCAGCAGTTTTAAGCAATAAAACAATTAAGACCCCAATTAATCACACTCTTAAAAGTGTCAAAGGACACCCCAAGCCGATCAGTTTGTAAAACAAGAAAACTCCTAACGAACACCCGACATGTCCTGGCTGAACAGAGTTCCTCTTCAATTCAAGCTCCCATCCCGAAGATGGAAGAGTGCTTCCCGCTAGCCACTTTTACCCTTTCCCAGGGTAAAAGTGGCCCTCCCTTTTTTCCCACAGCTGGAGCTCGTTAGCACTGGCCATCTGGTTGGCCTTGGACAGCACCTCCCAAGATAGACAGAACAGAGACTTGCAAAAACATTCCTTCCTCCACCACAACCCCCTCCCTTGAACTCCAGGTCCATGCTTCCAGCCAGACAGCCCCTCTTGCAGAGTAGGCCAGTCCCGAAGTCATTTTCTTCACACTCCTCAGCCATCTCATAAGTAAACGTGAACACAAGAACCTGAGGATTTCTCTGAAATTTCTTCTCCGAATCTCTTTTCGAAAGCAATTTCTTTTCTATGAAATTGAACAAGACTGGTAATAAAATATGGGGGAGAAATTTTGGGCACAGCCATCGCCTGCAGGAGAGGGAGGCCTGCTGTCCGGGGAGGAGGAAGTGATGGCTGCTGCCTGCTGTGGATCTGCTTCGCTGCTGCTGCTGCTATCACTATCACCATCACCGCTGCTCTTCCCTGAGGACTGCTGCCTGACTGCCACTCCCTGCAGGACCAGGCCCCCAGGTACTGAGCCAGCTGCTGTGGCCAATTACACCTGTCCCCCTCCCTTCCTGGGAGGGATATTTAAGCTGGCTGGCTGAGGGGGCCTGGGAAAGCCATCACTTGCAGGAGAGGGAGGCCTGCTGCCCAGGGAGGAGGAAGTGCTGGCTGCTGCCTCCTTGCTTTTTGTTTTGTCTTGATTCCCTTCCCCAGGCTTGAGCTATGTGCCTGGGAGGAAGGATACAGGGCCAAGTGGGGGGATCTGAGGGGTGCTCAATCAGTGTAGTGACGGGTAGAGGGAGATATGACGTTGTGAGGAGGACTTGCCAGGTAAGGGGAACATGGCCCAGACAGTTAATGGCTGTGCCTTGTTCCGGTCCCCCTCACACCCACAGGCATGTTGGTTGCCCTATCAGCCAGCTCTCAGGCCTCCAGGTGCCGCTTTTAAATGCCAGATCGGTGCATAATAAGACCTCCCTCATCCATGATCTAATAGTGGATGAGGCAGCAGATCTGGCTTGCATTACTGAGACCTGGGTGGTCTCCCAGTTGTGCCCACTGGGGTACTTGGTTCAGCATCAGGGTAGACTTGAGGGCCGGGGAGGGGGGTTGCTGTGGTCTATAGGAACTCCATCTCCCTCTGCAGGCTCCCTGTCCATGTGACTACTGGTCTGGAGTGTTTGCACCTTGTGTTGGGCCAACAGGACAGATTAGGGATTCTGTTGGTGTACTGCCCACCCCGCTGCTCAACGGACTCCCTAGCTGAGCTGACAGAGGTGGTCTTGGGTGTACTGTTGAGGTCCCCCAGACACCTGGTTCTGGGGGATGTCAACATTCATGCCAAGGGCACTTTATCTGGGGCTGCCCAGGATTTCATAGTCTCCATGACAACCATGGGACTGTCCCAACATGCCATTGGTCCGATGCACGTAGCAGGGAATACTCTAGACCTATTTTTTTCAACTGGACATGGAGATGGTGATCTGAAAGTGGGGGATTTTACATCAACTCCTCTGTCATGGTCAGATCACCACCTGCTGAGGTTCAGACTTACCGCAGCTTTTCCCCTCTGCAAGGTTGGGGGACCCATTAAGATGGTCCGCCCCCGGAGGCTAATGGATCCGGATGGTTTCCAGAGGGCTCTGGTGAGTTTTCTGGCTGATAGGGCTGGCTCTCCTGTCAAAATCCTGGTTGAATTGTGGAATGCAGAAATGACCAGGGCGGTTGACATGATTGCTCCTGAGCGCCCTCTCCTGTGTAGAGCTCGTACAGCTCCGTGGTATACCCCAGAGCTGAGAGTGATGAAACAAAACAGGAGACGACTTGAGGGCAGATGGAGACAAACTCCTGATGGATGCAATCAAACACTGGTAAGTGCCTATGGTAAGCTGTACTCAGGGGCAGTGAGGACAGCAAAAAAACAATACTTTGCTGCCACTATTCAATCATCAACCTGCCGCCCAGCGGAGCTTTTCAGAGTTGTCTGGGGGCTTTTACATGCCTGCCCCAAGGACATGGTAGAACCATCTGAGGCTCACTGTAATACATTTGCTGGGAACTTCCAGAATAAAATATTTGGCATCCGCCAGGACTTAGACTCCAGTGTTATAGCAGGTGAATCAAATGAGGTATCCAGAGCACAGGCCTGTCCTGTTTTCTTGGATGAGTTTCAGTTGGTACAGCTCGAGGACGTTGACAGGGTGCTTGGACAGGTTCGTGCAACCACTTCCATATTGGATCCTTGCCCCTCTTGACCAATAAAAGCTAGCAGGGATGGAACAACTGGCTGGGCCAGGGAAGTGATTAATGCCTCTTTGCAAGAGGGAGTGGTCCCAGGCCTCCTGAAAGAGGCGGCAGTGAGACCACTCCTAAAGAATTGTTCCTTGGACCCTGAAAATCTTAATAACTACAGACCAGTAGCAAATGTTCCATTCCTGGGCAAGGTCCTGGAGCGGATGGTTGTGAGCCAGCTCCAGGCACTCTTGGATGAGACCGATTATCTGGATCCATTTCAGTCGGGTTTCAGGCCTGGTTTTGGTATGGAAACAGCCTTGGTCGCCCTGTATGATTACCTTAGTTGGGAGAAAGACAGGGGGAGTGTGACTCTGTTGATTCTCCTTGATCTCTCAGCAGCTTTCAGTACCATCAACCATGGTATCCTTCTGGGACAACTGGCTGAGTTGGGAGTGGGAGGCAATGGACTGGATGAGGGCTAATAAACTGAAATTCAATCCAGACAATACTAAGATGCTGTTAGTGGGTGGTTCTGCTGACTGGATGGAGGGTCTTCAACCTGTTCTGAATGGGGTTACACTCCCCTTGAAGGAGCAGGTTCGTAGCTTGGGGGTTCTCCTAGAACCATCTCTGTCACTTGAGGTTCAGGTGGCCTCAGTGGCACAGAGTGCCTTCTACCAACTTCGGTTGGTGGCCCAGCTACGTCCCTATCTTGACAGGGATAACCTGACTTCAGTTGTCCATGCTCTGGTAACCTCCAAGTCAGATTACTGCAATGGACTCTACGTGGGGCTGCCTTTGAAGGCGGTTCGGAAGCTGCAGCTTGTGCAAAATGCAGTGGCCAGATTGATAACTGGGACCAGAAGGTTGACCATTGGCTGCCTGTATGTTTCCAAGCTCGATTCAAGCCCTTACATGGCTTGGGACCACAATACCTGACGGAACGCCTTTCCCAACATGAATCTACGTTCAACATGTAAGGCCCTCCTCCGAATGAAGCCCAGAGGTCGGCAACAAGGGAGAGGGCCTTCTCTGTGGTGGCCCCCCAATTGTAGAATTATCTCCCTGACGAGGCCCGCCTGGTGCCAACATTGTTATCTTTTTGGCGCCAGGTCAAGACTTTCCTCTTCTCTCAGGCATTTAGCAATAACTGAGGAGCCTGGGTTTGTAGCTTTTTGGGTTGTTGAGGTGGTTTTAAATGTATGTGTGTATTGCGTGTATGTTGTATGTTTTTGCTGTTTTAATTTTTGTATATTGTTTTTAATTGTTTTAATCCTATGTAAACCACCCAGAGAGCTTCGGCTATGGGGCGGTATACAAATGTAATAAAATAAATAAATAAATATAGTTAAAACAGGCTGTGAATGGGTGAAACAGGGCCACTGCTGGGGTGGGAGGACTGCAGTAGGACAGGGGGTGGATGACTCAGATGACGCACACTAGCTCAATAAACTACACGCAGTAGTTTATTTGTTGGATCGTGTGGGGGATTAACAGTAGCTCATTTTCAAAAGCTCTGACTGAAGCTTTTTGCACAATTCTGATTTATATGGCTTCACTCCAGAGGAAGTACTTTGATACTGAGGAAAGGCCTTGGATGAATTAAGCTTTATCAATATTCAATGCAATTCTGTTATTCCCCTCTATGGGTTCTTTGATAGTTCCAAAGGTTACTGCCTATACTGAAGGTCTTTCCACACTCCATGCATTTATATGGTTTCTCCCCCGTGTGGATTCTTTGATGGTTACTCAGTTGTGATCTTTGATTAAATCTCTTTCCACACTCCATGCATTGATATGGTTCCTCTCCTCTGTGGTTTCTCTCCTAAGGCTACTGTTTATGCTGAAACTCTTTCCACTCTCCATTCATTGGTATGCTGTCTCTCCAGTGTGGATTCTTTGATGTCTACTAACTGCCCTCACTGAAACACTTTCCACACTCCATACATTTATATGGTTTCTCCCCTGTGTGGGTTCTTCAATGTGTAATAAGGCTGTGACTTTGAGTAAAGTTCTTTCCACACTCTATGCATTTATAGGGCTTATCCCCTGTGTGTGTTCTTTGATGTGAAGTAAGGGAGCCACTCATAATGAAGCTCATTCCACGTTCCATGCATTGATATGACTTCTCCCCTGTGTGGGTTCTTTGATGTAAAGTAAGGGAACCGTCATCACTGAAACCCTTTCCACATTCCATGCATTTATAAGGTTTCTCTCTTGTGTGGGTTCTGTGATGTACATTAAGGTGCACTCTTTAACGAAGGCTCTTTCCACACTCTATGCATATATAAGGTTTATCCCCAGTGTGGATTCTTTGATGTCTAGTGAGACAATTGCTCCCTCTGAAACCCTTTCCACACTCCATACATTTATATGGTTTCTCCCCAGTGTGGGTTCTTTGATGTGAAGTGAGGCCACTGCTATCACTGAAGCACTTTCCACATTCCATGCATTCATAAGGTTTCTCTCCTGTGTGGGTTCTTTGATGTGAAGTAAGGTGATGACTTCGTCTAAATTTGCTTCCACACTCCATGCATTGGTATGATTTCTCTCCTGTGTGTGTTCTTTGATGAGTATTATATTTACTGGTTGTACTGAACTGCTTTCCACATTCCATGCATTGATATGGTTTCTCCCCAGTGTGGGTTCTTTGATGTGAAGTGAGGCCACTGCTATCACTGAAGTGCTTTCCACATTCCAGGCATTGGTAAGGTTTCTCTCCTGTGTGTGTTCTTTGATGAGTATTATATTTACTGGTTGTACTGAACTGCTTTCCACATTCCATGCATTCATATGGTTTCTCCCTAGTGTGGATTCTTTGATTTCTAGTAAGACAATTGCCCCTTCTGAAACTCTTTCCACATTCCATGCATTCATATGGTTTCTCTCCTGTGTGGGTTCTTTGATGTTGAGCAAGGTGATGACTTCGTCTAAATTTGCTTCCACACTCCATGCATTGGTAAGGTTTCTCTCCTGTGTGTGTTCTTTGATGAGTATTATAGTTACTTGTCGTACGGAACTGCTTTCCACACTCCATGCTTTGATATGGTTCTCCCCAGTGTGGGTTCTTTGATGTGAAGTGAGGCCACTGCTATCACTGAAGTGCTTTCCACATTCCAGGCATTGGTAAGGTTTCTCTCCTGTGTGTGTTCTTTGATGAGTATTATATTTACTGGTCGTACTGAACTGCTTTCCACATTCCATGGATTCATATGGTTTCTCCCGTGTGGATTCTTTTATATACAGTAAGGTTTCTGCCATAACTGAAGCTCTTTCCGTACTCCGTGCATTTATATGGTTTTTCTCCTGTATGCATTTTTTTGATGTGAAGCAAAGCTATGGCTTACCCTGAAGCACTTTCTACATTCCATTCATTCATAAGGTTTCTCTCCCACGTGGGTTCTCTGATGAGTATAATATATATTTTTAATTAAAATTTAAAAATAAGTATCTGTCACCTGGTACAGAGGTTTCCCATGGAAAACCTGGCTGGTTCACTGTTGTGATTATTTGATTGGGGCTGAAATGCAGTTACACATGACTGAAGAAGAGGCATTATATATAATTTTAGGGGCATGAATCATTACTGTACTTATTATTGTCTTTAAATATGGTTTAACATCCCAAAGTTACCTTGTGATTCCATTTCTAAAATGCCTTCATCGGTATCCTTTTCTCCTGTCTTTTCTTCACCCTCCCTTCTTTTTCAGGCTGAATCCTATGCACATTTACCTCAGAGTAAGTCCTATTGGTCTCAGTGGGGCTTACTCCTGAGTAGACATACTTAGGGTTGTGCTGCAGCTCTGTTTTTAAGGCGACACAAGACACACACATACCATGTTTACAAAAACATCGGCTTGCTGGTTCCTGCATCATATTGGCTTGAAAAAAGGGGGTCGGACACCCTAAAGTAAGCAAGGTCAGATAGGAATTGTTTTAGCCAGTCTTCTGAAATACAAGTGAAGGAAATCATTCTACAAAGAGGCATGTGAAGTTGTCAATGTTATGATAAGGACATTGATGCCATAAAATATACGAACTGCCGTTCTCAAGACAGCTCCCTACATTTTTTTGAGACAGGGCTCCGGCTGAGAATCCTCTGCCCCACAGCTACCCATGCTGGGGCCAGCCGAGGGGGCAGCAGCTCTTGGCTGAGATTTTGCTCTATATGCTCCTGCCTTCCTAACCACGGAACATCGAAGCTAAGAACTTCGTGTACAAGTCAGCTTGTTTCCTCCTCCCCCTTTTCATCCATAAATCTTGTACGTGATCCTGAGACTACTCTCTCCCTTTGTGTTTTCCTTTCAGTAACCACAGAGGTGAGGGGTGGGGAGGTACAAGGAGATACTACTGGTCTGGCAAGCGTTTGCCCACCCCACAACCATGCCACCTATGCCAACATCTGGTGAAGAAAAGCCAAAGCAAAAAAAAAAAATGCAGGGAAAATAGAATGTATTAATGAGAGTTAATGTACCCAAAGTATTTCCCAATATAGTCTTAATCAGAGGTATGTGAAGCAGCAAAACAGCAACAACATAGGACTGACTACACCCCTCAGTAACCACACTTACAAATTTGAGGAGTGTCCAAAAACGCGGAAATCCACACATGAAACTTTTGCCAGGTACCTACATGTGAGCTGCAGGGTTTGGTTGTGAATGCCTGAAAAGTGAGGGAAACAGATATACACAATGAGGGATATTCACAAAATTTATCTGGGGTTATCTGCAGTCCTGAATGTCAACCAAAATTGTCTTTATGAGGCCCAACTAAAATTTGAGAAATCCGTGCAATAATTGGAGTTGGGGCTGGATGGCACAGAACACAGGGGATGAGGGAAGAATCAAGTCCAGAAATTTGGCCAGGGGTCACAGCCATGAGGTTTGCAGATTAGACAGACCAGTCTCAAAATGGAGGTTTGTAACCTGAATGAATTCGCCAGTGGTCTGTGTTGCAGGTATCAGATTATACCTCGCAATGCTTTTGGGGAAGGAGAAGCAATGGCTTATCTCCCATTCAGGAATCACAATTGCTGGCAGTAACCCTGATTTGCCTCTTGCCTTCCACAAAATACACTGGTTGCTAAGGTGGAACACAGCAGAAAGTGGGGGAACCAGATGTATAATATGGGGTACTTACAAAATTTACTTGGGGTTGTCAGCACTTCTGAATGTCAACATTTAGCAATGTTTTTGTTTTTTAGTTTGGGGTGAAATGCAGCAGGAGTGCGGAGAAACATAAAAATATAATTAAAAATACATGCAAATAAACCTAAAAAGTAAATAATAAACATACAGATAAATATAACAATAACTCTTACCTGTAATAGGAGCAAAACATTATGATTAATCCCAATGTTTGCCCTTGAAGGAATTCTGGGCAACACACATGATTCTTCCCCCATCCGCCTGTACCTTCACAACAATCCAGTGAGATAGATCGGGCTGAGTGAATTACTGGTGGAAGATCATCCAATGAGCTCTATATCGAAGTGGGGATGTTAGCCTGGGTCTCTCTGGTCTCTGCCCAATACTCTAACCATGACATCGTATTGTCATATTGACCCACCTCACAGGGTTGTCGTGAGTCTTTGGAACCTCCTATAGCAAAAGAACAGAGATTCCTCCATGGCTTTTCTCTTCCTTTGCACAGCAGCGAGTCAAGCCAAACTCCCCAGGTCTGAATAAGTCCCTTCCCCTCCGAGCAACACAACGTGCAGCTGGGGGCCATTTCCTTTCCTCCTTGAGCGGCACAGGCTCGGGAAAGCAAAGAAGGGTCTGATCCCTTTCAAACCACCCCCAAAGCACGTGCTCCTGGCCAAGCAGGAGGGAAACGGGCCAGGCTCTCCTCCAGCCCTGACCCACAAAAGCCCTGCATCTTTTGCCCCACCCCCCATCATCGCCCCCAGGCTGTTTCCTCTGCCCCATTGCAACTGGACAGAGCTCCGAGGGAGGGTGGCAGAAAGACCCCTGCAATCGGAACAAGGCAAATCCCGGGGGGGGGGGGCTGGGCTGCTATAGGGGTGGGGGGAGGCTTTAAGTTCGTGCAACAGAAACTATGCAGATGTTCGGGTGAGATTTTGCAGCTGGATTGCACGGCTCCGCCCCTGGACCTCCACACCGCCCTCAAAAGCAAAATCTTACCCCCACACGTCTCCTCCACCTCCCAGCCCCACCTTGCATTTTACCTCTTTCTCAGGCCATGCATCCGCCTCCCCTGCGGACGAAGGAGACCCACGAGGCCCCTTTCCCTTCCTGAAGAGGAAGGTGGGAGCTTCGCTCTTGTCTTCCCCGCACTTTTTAAACACATTCCCTGCCTCTCTAGAAACCAGCGCTCAGCTCGTTTAACCCGTGGAGGACTAAACGCCGTCCCTCTCTCCAAGAGCCGGAGCTCTCTGGGCGGGTTGCAAAGATTTAAAAGCCATAAAAATACAGTCTGTACCTACTATAAAAGCATTTTTACATACAAACGCATAAGCCCGATGGTCCTCGTTGGTTGAAGTGAGGAGCACTGGCTTCCCTGTGTAGGCTGACCATATGAAAAGGAGGACAGGACTCATGTAACTTTAACAGTTGTAGAGAAAAGGGGATTTCAGCCAGTGTCATTTGTATGCAATTAGTTCCTGGTGAAATTCCCTCTTCATCACAACAGTTAAAGTTGCAGGGGCCCTGCCTTCTTTTGTATATGGTCACTCTAGTAGAGTGCCTGCAACTTTAACTGTTGTGATGAAGAGGGAATTTCACCAGGAACTAATTGCATACAAATTGAGTTGGTAACGTAAACTCAGAGCTCCTCGCCAAATGATTAAAAGGAGTGCAATAAGAGCTTTATCTAGAAGAAAAAACATTCTTTAAATAAAGAAAGTTACAGATGAACTTATCAGGAAGAACGGAGAACGGGAGAAAATTGCTTCTCAAAGTGTTAAGTAAAGGAAAAAACAGCAGAGACAGAAGAAGAACGAAACACAGAAGCATCAGATAAAGAGGACAGAAAAATGGCTGTAACGAAAGAAGAGCTGACGGAACATTTCAGAGTCCTGAGACAAGATTTAAAGACATTTAAGGAGGAACTAAAGGAGGAACTAAAGAAGGACTGGGAGGAGACGTTGGAAAATAAGCTGGAACAATTACAAGACAGAATAGAGAAAACGGAGGTGGTGGCTGCTAGCAACACAGAATGTATTCAGAAACAAGAGACCCAAATTAAGTCTCTAGAAAAGAAAATGCAGGAAAATAATCTGAAATGGAAGCAGCATATTAATCAAAGCAAACGGAATAATTTACGTGTAAGAGGACTTGAGTCAGAAGGAAAAGGTGAGATAAAAGACTTTTTACTTCAATGTCTTATAGAATTTTTTCCATCTTGTGGGATACAAGAGGAAGATATTGAAAGAACGTACAGGGTCCCAGGGCCCAGAAGACAAGACACTAACTATCCAAGAGACATAATAATACAGTTTGTAAACTATGCCTCAAAGGAAAAGATTATGAACGAAGTGAGGCAAGTCAGGGAATTAAAATATAAGGACAAAATAGTGATGTTCCTGCAAGATCTAGCCCCAGATACTATTCAGAAGAGAAGGGATTAAAATATGTATACTAGAATATTGAGAGAAAAACAGATATTTTATACCTGGGGATTCCCTTTCAAAATAACAGTGAATTATAATGGAAAGTACTTTACAGTATTAACAAAACCAGAGATGAAAAGGCTTTTTGAAAAACTAAAGATACCAAACCCGGAGGAAGGAACCGCAGAGAGTGCGGGGGAAGGATCATCGCAGAGATGTGAAGAAGAAGAGGAGGAGGAGGACTGGAAGCTGGCAGCTGCTAAAGTAAGAGCAAGAGATAAGGGAACAAAGAAGACGAAAACAGGACTGCCAGCAAGGGAACCAAGAATTCACACAAGAAGTAAAAATAATTAAAATGAAAGACTTTGAGACAGTAACGAGCAGAAAAGCACCCGTTGGTGAAAGAAAACAAAGTAAAAAAAAAAAGGCGAGAGATTATGAGTCACGGAGCCAGCCTATGAAGAAATAGGTTGGTTAAACCCCCAAGAGAGGAAACGTAAGCAGACGGTTTCCTCTGGAAAGTGAATAAGACTGTAATTTAAAAGAAGGGGGGGGGGGGAAGAAAAAAAGGGGGGAACACTGGAAGGGAAATTCCTGGCTCCAAGGGATTGGAGACTGAAACTTCTAGTGAAGAGTTTGGGAGGAGGGAGAAACTCGAGGGAGGGGGAGGGAGAAAGGGGAGGTGGTTGGTTTTCTCTGTTTCTGTTTTTTCCCCTTTTTCCTGGCTATAGTAAATCTGAAGAATTTTAAGACTGGGTAATCAGGCTTTGTAAAATAATAGTGACACCTGGTGGAAGAAACAAGTGAATACCTTTAAACAATCTTTAGCAGATAGAATGGTTACATGTGTATCAATTAATATCAGAGGAATGGGAGGAAAGATCAAACAATCAATAATGTATAAATGGATAATGGGGATGAAACCGGGAATATTATTTTTACAAGAACTTCATAAACCAAAAGCAAATTGTGGAATTTTGGCAAGTAAACAATGGGGACAGAAGTATTTGGCGCTGGGTACCAGAAGAGCAAGGGGGGTAGGGATTCTAATAAATAAGGAAATAGATTTCCAAGTAAAGAAAATACTGAAAGACAAACAGGGAAGATATATTTTGGTAGAGGGGACGTATAACAATAATCAGCAAATAACATTGGCATCAATTTATAGCCCCAACACAAATCAAATGAACTTTTTACAGAAGGTCCTAGCTAAGCTAAAAAAAATTTCAAAAGCAGAAAAGATTGCGGCAGGGGATGTAAATTGGAACCTACAGGGGGCAAGATCAGTAAACGACAAGGATAAAAGAAAAACAACAAAACAGAACAGGAGATTAAATACTTATATGGAAATAATTAAAAAATATGGAATGTAATTCTAAAGACTATAGTCATACATATTATTCAGAGGTGCATAAAAGTTTTAGCAGGCTGGACACGATATTAACAACAGAATCTTTGATGCAAAAGGTAAAAAAGGTGGAAATTGGGCACATAAAAATAACAGATCATGCTCCCATTTTGGCGTGTGTAGAAATAGAAAAAAGAGTTAAAAGAGACTATAGATGGAGAATGAACCCCATTCTATTAACAAAGGAAGAGGTCAAAGAAAAAATTAAAAAAGAAATAGAAAGACATTTTGAAGAAAATAAAACAGGACAAACGACAGAAAGAATTAGATGGGAAGCAGCAAAAGCAACCATAAGAGGGGAATGTATAAAGCAGCTAAGTATAATTAGGAAAAGAGATAAGGAAAAGATGGAAAGGCTAGACAAAGAAATCAGTAGATTGGAGGAACTATATAAAAATACAGGAAAAATAAAAGTTAGGAAGGAAATGGAAAAATTAAGGAAAGAAACGGAAGTTATGGATGTGAATAGGGTTATGGTCAATATGCTATATGTAAACCAAAGGTATTATGAATTTACAGGAAAAAGCTCAAAATTACTAGCAAATAGAGTTCAAAAGAAGAGAATAAGAAACAAAATCTGGGCATTAAACACAAAAGGCGGAGTAAAAACATATGATTCAAAAGAAATGGGAGAAATACTGCAGGAATATTTTTCAGAATTATATAAGGGGAAGGACATAGAAGATGATCAGATAAAGGATTATATTAAAAAAGCCAGAATACCACCATTGAAAGAAGAACAAAAACAATATTTGCAAGAGGAAATAGGAGAAAAAGAAATAGAACAGGCTATAAAAGATTTAAAAAAGAACAAAAGCCCGGGGGAGGATGGCTTTACTGGAGAATTTTATAAAACATATGGTGACAAACTGATACCTCAGTTAAAAAGAGTATTTCGTGAAATACAAGAGGGGGGACCCCTCCCAAAAACTTGGACCCAAACCATAATAACATTAATACCAAAATTAAATAAAGACAAATGTAATCCAGAATCATACAGGCCGATTTCGCTACTGAATGTAGATTACAAGATATTCACCAAAATTTGGGCTAATCGACTAAAAGAAGTAATTAATGAATCTATTGGGGCAGATCAATATGGGTTTCTGAAAAACAGGTTCATAGCAGAACCGGTGAGGAAATTATTGGGTCTGATGAAGTTGAGCAATATAAGGAAAATTCCATTGACATTATTGACTCTGGATTTGTATAAGGCATTTGATACAGTAAACCCAAAATTTATAATCAATGTACCAACAATATACAATTTGGGGAATAAATTCAAACACATAATAGATGCAATATATGTACAGACAACTGCGAAAATTAGGTACAATGGATTTGAAACAGGGGAAATAAAGTTAAATTCAGGAACAAGGCAGGGATGCCCATTATCACCAATATTATTTACAATGGCCATTGAATTTCTGGCAGACAGAATTAGAACAAATACAGAGATTAAAGGAATACAGGTGGGGAAAAAAGAATTTAAATTAAGCTTATATGCAGATGACATTATATTGACAATACAAAATACAAAAAAAGGAATAAAAGAAATGACAAGAGAATTGGAAGAATTTTATCAGGTAGCGGGGCTCAAGGTAAACAAAAAGAAATCAGGATTGATGTGTATAAATATACGGCCTCAGGAACAAATAGAAATATCCAAAATGACTAGTATCCCAATAATATCCAAAGCATTTGGATATCTAGGAGTACAGATCCCCCCCAAAAAGAAGAACACATTGAAATTAAATTATGGAAGAGTATGGATAGAAATTAAGGATTTGGCCAGATGGGAGAAAAAGCAATTATTACTATCAGATCGACTTATGGCAGTAAAGATGATGTTGGTGCCGAAATTTACATACTTGTTCAATGTACTACCACAGGAAATTCAAAACAGTAGGTTCAAAAATTGGCAAAATAGCCTGGAAAAATTTATATTCAAAAGTAAAAAAACACGAACAGCAAAAATATTTAGATATAGGGTTACGCAAGATGGAGGATGGAGTATTCCACAATTAAAAACGTACTATGAGGCATACCAGTTAAAATATTTATTAGTAATAACAAAGGAAGAGGGTAATCTACAATGGGTAGAGATAGAAAGGGAGCTAATGGGACTTAAAAAAGAAGAAGAAATGTACAATATATTTTACAGTAAGAAAGATATTAAAAAACAAATGAATAATAAACAAAGCTCAATAAAAGGAATGATGAAAGTATGGTATCATAAAAAAGGAAAATTAATGCCGGGGATATCACCTGTAACGCCAATCTGGATGCATCCAGAATTTGATATAAGTAAGAAAGCAATAACCAAAATTAAATTGAAAGAAATAGGAATGATACAAATGAAAAATTTCTATGAGCAACAAAATCCAATAACACAAGAAATATGGAATAGAAGAATACAAAATTTGGAAATTTCATGGATGGCATGGATGCAGATTGGCAAATTTATAAGAAACAGAAAGATAGGAAGGGAAAGTACAAGGGAATTAACAGAGTGGGAAAAATATGTAGATAAATACAGAGTAGGGGATAAAGGAATGATAACACAAATATATAGAATCTTGATAAGACAAGAGACTGGAGGAAAGCAGATAGTAAGGCAGGTATGGGAAGGAGATTTGGAAGAGGGAATAGAAGATAAGGAATTGGGAGATATACTGGAGAAATTCCCCTTCCAAACAACCTCAGCAAGGATAAGGGAAGGTGCTTTAAAAATAGCACAAAAATGGTACAATATACAAAATTTAAAACCATAAAAAACAGCTAATGTTTTTTTAAAATTTAAACTCTCAGCCAGGCCAAAAACTCAGTTAAAAACTCAACATAAGCTGTTAAATGCCTGGGAGAAAAGAAAAGTCTTGCCCTGGCGCCGAAAAAATAACAATGTTGGCGCCAGGTGAGCCTCATCGGTGAAATTGTTCCATAATTAGGGGGGCCACCACAGAAAAGGCCCTCTTCCTTGTTGCCATCCCCCGAGGTTCCCTCGGAGTAGGCACCCTGAGGAGGACCTTGGATGTTGAGCATAGTGTATGGGTAGGTTCATGTTGGGAGAGGCATTCCATCTGGTATTGCGGTCCCAAGCTGTGTAAGGTTTTATAGGTTAAAATGAGCACCTTGAATCGGGCTCGGAAACATACAGGCAGCCAATGCTAGTGGGCCACAGTTGGTCTTATATTTAAACCTTCTGGTCCCCGTTACCAATCTGGCCAGTGCATTTTGCACAAGCTGCAGCTTCTTAACCATCTTCATTGCAGTAAAGGCAGTGAAAGTTAAATGAGTCCATTATATCATCTTCACTTTTGACTCCTAGAGAGCATTTCATAGTACTGGTTTGGAAGACATTTTTCCAGTCACGGTGCCTTAGTGCCAGTGTGATTAGACTACTGTTGTGAGGTCTATGTGGTGATTCCCATGCAGACGATAACTCATAGAGAATGCCTCCAGGCAACTGGTCTCCAGGCAACCCATTAGCTGTGGGTTTCTGGGCCTAATTCACTGTGTAGGCTTTGACCTCTGTACTTGAAATCTAATTCCAAAACCTCATATTTAATAGGATAATTATGTCATCCTGTGCTTGACTACTTGCCTGCTTAATTGACTTGCCTACTGGATTTGCCCCGTACTTGCTTAGCATAGAAACTGAACCAGGGAAAGCAGGACCAAGTTCCTAAAGAAGCCCTCCCCAACTGGTTCCCTCCAGATGATCTGAACTACAGTTCCCAGCATTCCTGACCATTGGCCATGATGCCTGAGGCCAATGGGAGCTAAAGTCCAAAATATCTGGATGGTACCAGGTTGGAGAAGGCTTTCCTGAAACAACAGATGGAGTTGCATCTGAAAAGGACACAAAAAAAATCAGTATTGCTTCTTTTCCAATTTTTCTCAAAAGTTCTGTTTTATTCGGAAACCCTCCAGGAAAAATCATTTTTCTACACTCTCAAAATTTATAGAAATTTTACACCTCGCGTCCCCCAACTATGAACATCGACTGGATTGTTATTTCAGGAGTGGCGGACAAAACAGCACAGCAGTTCGTGATAGCGCAACACCACGACAACACACCTGTTTTTGTTGCTTAGCATCACATTCTATGATAGGCTTCTTTAGAAGCCTATGCAGTCGTAGAAGGTCCTGGGAATTGACCAGCACTAATGCCGAAGGGTGGCTGTGGCATAGTCAAGAAGCATTATGAACTCCAGGAAAAAATGAGTTTTTCTGAAGGTTGGTGCCCCCTCTCGCCCCCGTTCAGCCAAGCTTGGGCCGAAAGCTTGCAGAGCTTTTGCGGGAAGGGAACGCAAAAAGCTCCCCTGTCTCAACTGGCCATATGAACGCACATTCGAGTTAGCGTTGATAGTTGGTTATGGTTTGTTTCGTATTTTATTGCAGCAATCGATAGGGGTGTTCAGGATGATCAAAGCCCATCAAGGAGGCAATGACAAAAGTTTAATAGTCTTGTGGCGCTGGCATCCTTGCTGGCAGTTTGTATGAATATCCAGCCGCCCTGCAAATCCAGTCCTACAACAGACAATGGGTCACGTCAGGTTTGCTTAACCCTCGCATAACTCAGGGGTTGTATATTCATACTAATAATCCGCATATAAGGTGGCTCCTCAAGGCTAAATTATGCCTCAATGGGCTGTCAGGATGTGCGAACCAGGTCAATGTGAAGGAGAAGGGAATACCAATCAAGAGACTAAGACTAGGTTCAGACAATATATATAATGGCATATAAACAAATAAGGCACAATCAATTCTACACATAAATTGACAGAGGAATTCAATCGCTCAAATGCATATACATCCTATCAAACATATCACTCTCATATCAAACATTCTCAGTCAACAGAACCCCTTGGTGTCTTACCATTTTGACTATGAATAATCGTCCTCTGAAAATATATACAACAACACTTTCCTTAAATTTATATATAACAAACTATGAAATCTGCTATCACACAAAAAAATTCTACTACCTAAATATTATATCTCTCTATGTTATTTTTATATGGAATAAACAAACAATAAGCAAGGAAATACATCAGACATCAATAATTTTAACATACTTCATTTGATTATTAGTCCTAATACTATATATTTTCAAGGATGTACAGGTCAACTGAATAAAGCCAAATACCCAAGGATAGCATAAATTGTGAGCTGATTAATTCTGGAGAAAACGTCAATATTATCTAAAATGTAGTCATTCTGAAAAGAGAAACAAAGATATCCTCAAAATTACATATATCTACCAAAATATAGATTCAAATGGTATGTATCTCTTTATCAAAGAGCAACATGGCAATAAAATGTTCATTATTGGTTCTATGCTATTGATTCAGGGCAGATAACATTTTGGGACAATATATTTTATAAATTAAACCCTTTTCAAAGAAGGGGAATTCTAGGAGATGTCAATAAAAACCAAAAAGCGAAATTAGACTGAACAGAATCCAAGCTACTAAGGAATGCCTCCAGGAGTGATTTGGTTAAGATTTTAGATGATCAAAAACCAGTAGATACATATTTCAGCCGTTATGATTACCCATGATGGGTTAAATAAACCATGATGGCCCCCATTTTGCATCCTCCAAAATATCCCATATACCCCATTCCAGAGCATAGCTGGGGTGAAGGTGAGGGAATGCAGCCACCACCAAAAAAATAACGGGAAGAAACTTCTGCAAAATGTCCTTTTATTTCTAGGGGTTAAGAAAAGAAAAATCTCAGGACTTTTCTGAGAAACATGGATTCTGCAACAGTTTGGCTCAGCTCTAGTTGTCATTCTTCAGGGTTTATTTATTTATTTATTTATTACATTTGTATACCGCCCCATAGCCGAAGCTCTCTGGGCGGTTTACATAGGATTAAAAACAATAAAAAACAATATACAAAAATTAAAACAGCAAAAACATACAACATACACACAATCTATACATTTAAAAACCACATCAACACTTCAAAAACTACAAAAACAAAGCAAAACAAAACAAACCCAGGCTCCTCAGATATTGCCAAATGCCTGAGAGAAGAGGAAAGTCTTGACCTGGTGCCGAAAAGATAACAATGTTGGCGCCAGGCGGGCCTCGTCAGGGAGATCGTTCCACAATTGGGGAGCCACCACAGAGAAGGCCCTCTCTCTTGTTGCTGACCTCCGAGCCTCCCTCGGAGGAGGCACTCGGAGGAGGGCCTTAGATGTTGAACGTAGTGTTCGGGTAGGTTCATGTCGGGAAAGGCGTTCCATCAGGTATTGTGGTCCCAAGCCGTGTAAGGCTTTATAGGTTCAAACCAGCACCTTGAACCGGGCTCGGAAACATACAGGCAGCCAATGCAAGCGGGCCAGAGTAGGTCTTATATGTTCGAACCTACTGGTTCCAGTTATCAATCTGGCCGCTGCATTTTGCACAAGCTGCAGCTTCCGAACCACCTTCAAAGGCAGCCCCACATAGAGTGCATTGCAGTAATCTAACTTGGAGGTTACCAGAGCATGGACAACTGAAGCCAGGTTATCCCTGTCCAGATAGGGACGTAGCTGGGCCACCAACCGAAGCAGCTTCCCTGGGCTCTTCCAAATGTTACATTTCTGAGGGGTGATTTTAGCTACATCTTGCGGCTAATGCAGGTGCTCCATCCCTGAAAGCACCTGTAACAGGTGTGAGGAGGACAGTGTTGCATCCAGCCCCAGGGAAGGGGTGGAGCGAACTCTGTGCCAAAATCTGTCCTCCAATTTCCTGAAAGTTTTCTTCCCCTGGAAAGAGGCTTCCATTTCTCTGCCTCATTCTCAGGGCCTTTTATAATTCATTTTGAATGTGTATTGATGGAGTTTTTTACCTTGCCTAAACACTGTTAGGTGGCGGAGGATACTGTCTGTATTTTTCTTTCTATTAAACAGCTCAACGTTGCTCTACAGTCTCCCAGGCTGCCTGCACTTCCTGATCTGAAAAATGCAATTCATGAATAAACCCCTGGGCAGGAAGCCGAGGGGGTTTCAGGCTGTCAGAAAGATGATTGTACAATGAAAGGCAGCAGGACACTCACAACACTCCTCAGCCATCTCATCAGTAAACGTTGTTTACAAGAACCCTGAGGGTTTCTCCAAAATTTCTTCTCCTTCGAATTTCTTTTCGAAAGCAATTTCTTTTCTATCAAATTGAACGAGAATGGTCAGGAAATATGTGAGGGAAATGTCTGGCACAGCACTAGTTAAAACAGGCTGTCAATGGGTGAAACAGGGCCACTGCTGGGGCAGGAGGACTGCAGGAGGACAGGGGGCGGATGACTCAGATGACGCACACTAGCTCAATAAGCTACACGCAGTAGTTCATTTGTCTGATTGTGGGGGGGATAACAGTAGTTCATTTTCAAAATAAGCTATCATGAGTAGCATATTAACCTATGACAGCTTAAAGTGGCATCCAAACACGGTCACAGAGTCTGTTGAGGACAGCAAGCTATTACCTATTTCTCCCCACGTTTTAGTACATAGTTTACATTTCGATTTCCTGGGGAATGAGCCAACAAATCATCGGCTCTGAAATTGAAGGAACAATAGTTTCATGTTGGCAGTAAAAAGGTAGTCCCACTTCACTCTTGAAAAGAATCCTGGAGATTTGTGGAGGTTGTGTAAATTGAAACAATGCCTTTCTTGTATGGGATCTTGCATGTAAAGAAAGAACTTTGATCTGACAGAAGCATTTTGCACAATTCTGATTTATATGGCTTCACTCCTGAGGAAGTTCTTTCACACTGAGTAAAGGCCCTTGGATGAATGAAGCTTTATCAATATTCTATACAATTCTGTGGTTATTTCCTTGTATGGGCTCTTTGATGTCTTCTAAGTTTACTGTTCACACTGGAACTCTTTCCACACTCCATACATTTGTATGGTTTCTCCCCTGTGTGTGTTCTCTGATGGTTAGTAAGGCAGTCACTCCTATTGTAGCTCATTCCACACTCCATGCATTTATATGGTTTCTCCCCGTATGGGTCCTTTGATTTATATTCAGGTGAGTTCTTTGACTAAAGCTCTTTCCACAGTCCTTTCATGCATTTGGTTTCTCCCCTGTATGGGTTCTTTGATGTCTCCTAAGGTTACTGTTTATTCTGAAACTCTTTCCACACTCCATGCATTTATATGGTTTCTCCCCTGTGTGGGTTCTTCGATGTGTAACAAGGCCCTGACTTTGAATAAAGTTCTTTCCACACTCTATGCATTTATAGGGCTTATCCCCTGTGTGTTTTCTTTTATGTAAAGTAAGGGAGTTTCCCCAACTGAAACTCTTTCCACACTCCATGCATTTATATGGTTTCTCCCCTGTGTGGATCCTTTGATGTACACTCAGGGAACCACCATTACTGAAGTGCTTTCCACATTCCATGCATTGATATCGTTTCTCCCCAGTGTGGATTCTTTGATGTGAAGTGAGGCCACTACTACCACTGAAGCGCTTTCCACATTCCATGCATTCATAAGGTTTCTCCCCAGTGTGGATTCTTTGATGTCTAGTAAGACAATTGCCCTCACTGAAACTCTTTCCACACTCCATGCATTGATATGGTTTCTCCCCAGTGTGGATTCTTTGATGTCTAGTAAGACTGCCCTCACTGAAACTCTTTCCACACTCCATGCATTGATATGGTTTCTCCCCAGTGTGGGTTCTTTGATGTCTAGTAAGACAATTGTCCTGACTGAAACTCTTTCCACACTCCATGCATTGATATGGTTTCTCCCCTGTGTGAATTCTTTGATGTCTAGTAAGACAATTGTCCTGACTGAAACTCTTTCCACACTCCATGCATTGATATGGTTTCTCCCCAGTGTGGGTTCTTTGATGTCTAGTAAGATAATTGCCCCTTCTGAAACTCTTTCCACATTCCATGCATTTATATGGTTTCTCCCCTGTGTGAATTCTTTGATGTCTTGCAAGGTGCGGACTTCGACTAAATCTCTTTCCACACTCCATGCACTGATATGGTTTCTCTCCTGTGTGTGTTCTTTGATGTGAAGTAAGGGCACTTCTATCACTGAAACGCTTTCCACATTCCATGCATTCATAAGGTTTCTCTCTTGTGTGGGTTCTTTGATGTGAAGTAAGGTGATGACTTCGTCTAAATTTGTTCCCACACTCCATGCATTGGTAAGGTTTCTCTCCTGTGTGTGTTCTTTGATGAGCATTATAGTTACTAGTCGTACTGAACTGTTTTCCACATTCCATGCATTCATATGGTTTCTCTCCTGTGTGGATTCTCTGATGTACAGTAAGGCATCTGCCATCACTGAAGCTCTTCCACACTCCATCCATTTATATGGTTTTTTTTCCTGAGTGCATTTTTTATGTGAAGCAAAGCATCAGCTGATACTAAAGCACTTTCCACATTCCATACTTTTATATGGTTTCTCCCCAGTGTGGGTTCTGTGATTTTTAGTAAGAGCATCTTTGCACTGAAGGTCATTCCACATGCCTTACACTTCAATGGTTTCTCATCAGTGTTTCCTACAATCCTTCTCAAACTCTTTCCACACTCTATACATTCAAATGGTGTCTGATCTGTATGGATTCTTGCATAGTTAGTAAGAATTCCACTATCACTGAAGCTCTTTCCACAGTCTATGCATATATAAGGTTTTCTTTGTGTGTCTGTTCTTTTATGTATTTCAAACTCATTGTTTGGACCGAACTTCTTACCACACACTGTGCATGGATTCTTCCCTGTGTGGGTTCTGCAACATCTTGTTAATTTTAACTGATCTACATGCATAATCTCTCCAGGACTTTGCTCTTTTATTTCTGTTTTGTTTGCAATCTTGTTGAATCAGGAATTCATGGAAGTCAGGACTCTAAGAAGCAGAGGATGTCTTCCTACCATTCCTTGATGGATTTCCTTTGCGCCAGTTTGGTTCTACTTCATTCCCAAAGGTCTCCTGCTTTATGCCTGATTGCTTCCAAGGGCACTTCAGAGAACTCATTATTCCCATTGTCCTTCTCAGCACCTGCTTGGGCAAAGAAAAAGACAAATTCAGTTGTTACCCGTATCCTATATTTTAGACTTTGGAATACTGGGGATAAAGACCTCTAAATAAGGTGCCTTGAAATAGAAAAGCTTTGGTCAAGAAAACTCTGGTCCGGAACTGTGGACTACCTTTTAATTCACTGAGCAGATCTAGCTGTCATTCCTAAGGATGAGTTTTTTCTGTCTGGAACCTGAAATGTCGGAAAAGGCCCGTACCCCTATTGCAGGAGGCAGGGCTGTGGCTGAGAACGTGTGGGTTACACAGGTCCTGCAAAAAGCCCACGGCTCTCATTCCTATTTTACAAATGGTTGGGTGAGTGCAGATGGGGCCATGAAATTTTGCAGCAGCAGAAGTGCAATTGATGAAGGGTTGGAAAGGGTTGTTATGATACATGTAGCTTTAAGAGGACCTCTCATTTTAAAGTCTTGCCAGGGGCCTTAGTGAAACCTCTCCCTATCTCTCCCGCAGTGTCGGTCTTGGAGCTGAGACAGCGTGTCATGCAGCTCCCCAGTGTTTTCTCATGTGTTGTGGAAATGAAGAAACCCCCTGTGAGAGTCCCTGACTCTATCGCACATTGCCTGTAAGGCAGAGCCTAGCACAGGGCTGCGAACTGAGCAGGTCACCCCATCCCCACCTCAATATTAACCATCCTCCTCAACTGTGTCATGGCTTTTGGCCCAAGGAGACATTACAAGAGTGAAAGGGGTCATGGAGAGAACTGAGAAGTTCAGCTGTAGGTGGAAAGACATTGACTGGGTTAAGATGACACAATTGTCAATTAAATAGTCCATGGTAAACTAAATAGTCCACCGTTGACTATTTTGTCGTCTGTGGGGCAAAAACTACCCCACGGTTAGTTATTTCAACAAAATAACCAACTCCAATAATCAACGCTGTGCAGAGTGGTTTATTCGTACAACTGTTGATTACTGTGTCAGCTATTGGGATCCGTGGATTATTTCCCCTGCCTACAGAGTCATGAGGCAAGAGGGGCAGAGCCCCTTCTCGCTCTTGCCCAGTGGGGCTCTATTAGATAGGGGAAATAATCCTGGCCCAGGAAGTGCTTGGGGCACTGCAATCTGGACTCCCCACATGCTTTACGGGATGGGCCCATTTGTTTAGAAGTTGAGGCTAGAGAGAGCCCCTGCCTCGGCATCCCAGATTGGGGATGGTATCCCTGCACGGCATGTACATATCCATTAGTTTTGGGGCTGAGCGCAGGGAGAGGCGGCTTACAACAATAAAATGCATAAACTATTAAAAGCTATAAAACGACATTAAAACCAATAAACAATAAAACCAACAATAAAACCAGCAGGAGCAACAATAGCAGCAATCATAACAATAACAGCAACAACACTCATCATGTGAAGGGCATGGTAAAATAAAATGTTTGTAAGTTCTTTTTGAAAGCCTGCAAGGAAGATGCATGGCGGACTTCTGATGGAAGTTTGTTCCAGAGGTTTGGGGCCACTGGAGAGAAGGTCCTGTCCACGTAACTGCCCTCATAGGCAGGAAAATGAGAAGGGCCTCCTGTTCTGATCTTAAAGTGCCTGCAGGCTGATAGGGGTGAAGACGGTCCTTCAAGTAACTTGGTCCCAAACTGTTTAGGGCTTTATAGGTCAAAACCAGCACTCTGAATTGAGCTCAGAACGACACAGATAACCAGTGTAGCTGGTGCAGTATAGGTGTTATGTGGTCAAATCACCTTGTGCCCACCAAAACTCGGGTGGCTGCATTCTGCACCAGCTGAAGTTTCCAAACCATCTCCAAAGGCAGTCCCCTCGGGTGTGTAGATGGAAACAAGAGGTAGAGCTGAGTATCATCCGCATACCGATGACACTTCAGCGCAAACCTCCTGATGACTTCCTCCAGCGGTTTCATGTAGATGTTAGAAAGCATCTGGGACAAGATAAAACCTTGTGGAACCCCACAGGCTTACTGCCATGGGGTGGAATAAAGTCCCCCAGCGCCACCTTCTGAGACCACCCCTCCAGAAAAGACATCCTGTCTACCCCTTGAGAAACAACAGAGGAGTAGACCCGGCAAGATCTACCGAAATTGGTAGACCTGGTGCCCAGCCGCCTCGCTGCTCAGAAGGGGTGAATCTGTTGTTTGAGACTATCAGGGTTTCTTAAAAAATGTGCAACCATTCCAAAGAAAAATATGCAATTCCAAAAGAACACTGCTGCTGTTCAGAATTCAAGCCATGCAAAAGTTGTACTGTTAGTTAGTATAAATGTGGCTGATAAAAAATGTGAAACGTAAAATAAGCAGTCCAGGCTCCTCTAGGACCCTGAAACCTGGTCAAGCATTCTCATTTCTTCTTCTTCCGCTGCTAAGGACAGTCCCCACAGATTCCACTGCTCCTCTCTAGAACCGCCTTCCCCAACCTAGTGCCCTTCAGATGTTTCAGACTTCAAGTCCAATCAGCCCCAGCCAGCACGGCTAATGGTACAGTATGCTGGAGTCGCAGTCCAAGAAATGTGGAGGTCACCACGTTGAGGAAGACTGTTCTAGAGAGTGTTCCCCGATGCCTCCAAGACAAAGAAATAGTTCTAGAATAAGGCATGTGAAGTTGTCAATGTTATGATAAGGGCAGTGATGCCATAAAACAGACAATACGATATTCTTAAGACAACAGTAATGTGTTTGTGCATCTGGATTGTTGTTTCCTCTTGTTTCTAGATGTGGTTTTTACTTGACATTTGGGCTCTTTGCTTAGTTCCAGACAAGACGGAGGTACTGTTTGTGAGTGGTTCATCTGTCCGGCTAGGTGATGTTCACCCTGTTCTGGATGGGGTTGCACTCCCCCTAAAGGATCAGGTTCGTAGTTTGGGGGTGCTCCTGGATCCAGAACTGTCACTTCAGGCCCAGGTGGACTCAGTGGCAAGGAGCACCTTTTATCATCTTAGGCTGATATACCAACTGCACCCTTATCTGGACAGAGATAGCCTAACTACAGTTATCCACGTTCTGATAACCTCTCATCTGGATTACTGCGTTATACATGGGGCTGCGTTTGAAAATGATCTGGAAACTTCAACTGGTACAAAACAGGGCACACAGACTGTTAACAGGGACTGGCCAACGAGACCATATTACGCCAGTCATTTTCCAGCTTCACTGGCCGCCGGTCCAGGTCCGGGCCCAATTCAAAGTGCTGGTATTAACATTCAAAGCCCTAAAAGGCATGGGGCCAAGTTATCTGAAGGAACGCCTCCTCCTATATGTACCTGCCTGGACCCTAAGATCATCCTCAGGGGTCTTCTACATGATTCCTGCAGAAGGAAGTGAGGCAGGTGGCTACAAGAAAGAGGGCCTTCTCTGCTGTGGCACCACGGCTATGGAATGAGCTCCCTAGAGAGGTTCACCTGGCACCTACATTACACTGTAGGTGAAGACCTTTTTATTTTCTCAGTATATTTTAACAGTTTATCAGTCTAATTTTTAACTTTGCTGTTTTAAATTTGTGTTTTAAATCTGTCTTAATTTCTGCATTGTTGCTTGGTTTTATCCTGCTCCTGCTCTTATATTGTACTTTTATGCTACGTTTTTATACTGTTGTTGTTTTATATTTTGAATAGTTCTCATGGTTTTAATTTTTGTAAACCGCCCAGAAAGCTTCAGCTATTGGGCGGTATAAAAATGCAACAAATAAATTAATAAATAGTTTACCAATATACTGTCTTAATCAGAGGTATCTGAGGAAGCAAAACAGCAACAACATAGGACTGACAAGAACACTCTATAACCACATTTACAAATTTGAGGAGTGTCCAAAAACGCAGAAATCCACTCATGAAACTTTTGCCAGTCACTTACATGTGGGCTGCAGGATTTGGTAGTGAATGCCTGAAACATGAGGGAAACAGATATATTTACAAAATTTGTACGGGTTTATCAGCAGTCTTGAATGTCAACAAACATTGTCTTTACTAGGCCCAACTAAAATTTGACAAATTTGTGCAATGATTGGAGTTGGGGCTTTGTGGCGCAAAACACAAGGGATGAGGGAAGAAACAAGTCCAGAAATTTGGCCAGGGGTCACAGCCATGAGGTCTGCAGATAAGACAGACCAGTCTCAAAATGGAATTTAGTACCCTGAATGAATTCACCAGGGGTCGGTATTGCAGGTATCAGATTATATCTCGTAATGCTTTTGAGGAAAGAGAAGTAATAGCTGATCTCCTTTTCTGAAAGCACAAAGGCTGGCAGTAACTTTCATCTGCCTCTAGTTTTGCCTGAAATACACCGATTGCTATGGTGGAACAGAGCAGAAAGTGGGGTAACTAGATATATAACAGAGATTCCTGCAGCCCAGCCAAAGTCCGCAGAGGAGGTCCAAAGACGCTCCTGCCCCTCAACTCCAAGCAACACCACGTGCAGCTGGGGGCCATTTCGTTTCCTCCACTCTCTGCCTTGAGAGGCTCCAGCTCCGGAAAGCAAAGAAGGGCCTGATCCCTTTCAAATCTGTCCACCCGCTCCTGGCCAAGCAAGAGGGAAGCGGACCAAGATCTCCTCCAGCCCTGACCCACAAATGCAGCGCAGCTACTACCCCCAACCCCTATCATCTCCCCAAGGCTGCTTCTTCTGCCCCAGGGCAACCGGACAGAGCTCCGGGAGAGGCTGGTAGAAAGACCCCTGCAATCGGAACAAGGCAAATCCCGGGGGTGGGGGTGGGGTGGGCTGCTATGGGGTTGGGGGAAGGCTTCAAAGTCGTGCAGCAGAAGCTATGCAGATGTTCGGGTCAGATTCTGCAGCTGGATTGCATGGCTCAGCCCCTGGACCTCCACACCGCCCTCAAAAGCAAAATCTTACCCTCCACACGTCTCCTCCACCTCCCAGCCCCACCGCCTCCGCCTCCGCCGCCCCTGCGGACCAAGGAGACCCACGAGGCCCTTTTCCCTTCCTGGAAGAGAAAGGTGGGAGCCTCGCTCTTGTCTTCCCCGCACTTTTTAAACACATTCCCTGCCTCTCTAGGAACCAGCGCTCAGCCCGTTTAACCCTTGGAGGACTGGCTGGGAGATGCGCGGGCTCCCTCTTTCCAAGAGCCAGAGCTCCCTGGGAGGTTTACAGTTTTAAACGCCTTCAAAATACAATCTGAACCGAATATAAAAGCCCTTTTACAAACAAACACATAAACAGACAACAAACAGACGAGCCCAATGGTCCCCACTGGTTGAAGTCAAGAGCACTGACTCCCTCTGGGGAGGTGGGCAGGAGCCAGCCGGTAGTGCTCAGTCCCTAAAAGGGGCTCAGGCTCATAGGACAAAAAATGGCACAAATCTGGAGATGCTAATTTACGTATGTAAATATATGGGAGTAATTATACCATTACTAGGAAGTAACTCTCTCACCCATGTTCCCCAGCGATTGATATATGTAGGCTTCCTGCCTCTGATACTGGAGGTTGCACATAACCATCAGGGCTAGTAGCCATTGACAGCCTTCTCCAGCCATTTATCCAACCCCCTTTTAACGCCATCCAAATTGCAGACCATCACCACATCTTATGATAATGAATTCCGTAGCTTAACTCTGCGCTGTGTGAAGAAGTCCTTCCTTTGATCTGTCCAGAGTCTCCCATCAACCAGCTTCATGGTATCTCTCTTCTAGTATTATGAGAGGGGGAGAAAAATGTTTTCCTATCCACTTTCTCACACTATGCATACTTTTATATACCTCTATACCCTTAGCCTCCTTTTTTCCAATCTATGCAATCCCAGCTGTTGTAACCTTCCCTCATAGGAGAGATGCACCAGTCCTTTTATCATTTTAGTTGCCCTTTTCTGCACCTTTTCCAGCAATTCCATATCTTTTTTTAGGTATGGTGACCAGAACTCTTCACAGGATTCTAAGTGTAGTCACACCACAAATTTGCATAAAGGCAATATGATACTGTCTAGACATCAGGTTTACCCATTGAGAAACCCCTCATCCTAAGTAGCACTATCTTCTTTTATAGACAAAGGGTCATGACCAAGATCTTGTGCATATTCTGCAATTGCACAGACATTTACTGTGAGAATCTCAGCTATCACTTTTATTTTTTATTGTTTTTAAAGCTAGTTTTTAGCCCTTAAAATGGCAAAGTTATCCTTAAAGTGTGTGTGTATACATGATGAGGACCAAACTGGATAGAATACTAAAACTGTCAATTTTATTTTTGTTTACGTGTAGTAGCTGCTTTGTCCCCACTCTCCATCCCAGGATATACATTGGGACAGAAGTGTATATGGAACCTTTTCCTCTCCCATCACTTAGTCCCAATGAAAATCTCCCCCCCCCTCCCCATTATTAACCTGGGAAGGAAAGCCTGCATTGGATATGAGGTAGGAGGGGACATCTGCCTTGAGACCCAGCATTGGGCAAAAGGCGGGAAACAAAATCATCATCATCATCATCATCATCATCATCCATTGTCCGTGCAGTGTTTTGCCTCACACCAGGCATCACCTTAGTGTCTGTGCAGCTAGACTTCCGTTGTGAGGTCTATGTGGTGCTGCCCATGAGATGACAACTCATTATGCCTCCAGGTGACTGGTCTCACATGTGAACTGCAGGAACCACATTACAGTGGTTAGCTGTGGGGTTTGTGGGCCTAATTTACTGCGCTGGCTTTGACCTCTATACTTGAAATTTAATTCCAACACTTTGTATTTAATAGGATGCTTATGTCATCCTGTGCTTGACCATTTGCCTGCTTAATTTGCCCCGTACTTGCTTAGCATAGAATCTGAACGAATGAAAACAGGACAAGCAACCCTGGCTCTTCTCAGTCTGGATTGGAGACCACTGGGCAAACTTCAAAAAACTGCGGAATTTCAGTTTAAGAAATCAACCTAGAATCAAGCTGACATGGGCATTCAAGCTGGCAAGGCATTCTTCCAGATAGAAGCTTTCATATGCATAAAGCAGGCCAGACATAACAAGAGCCATGCTGTATCAGAATGGGGGTAGAGGAGATCCATAGAAACGAATTAAGTTAGTCACAACTAATTTAATTTCAATGGGTTTTCTCTACGTGGGACTACCAACTAGTCCAGCATTCTGTTCACACAGTGACGGACCATCTCCCCATGGGAAACCCACAAGCAAGACATGAGTGTGACAGCACTGTCCTGCCCATGTTCCCCAGCAACTGATGTACATAGGGGAGGGGAGCCATGATAGCAGTCTTCAAGGACTCGAAAGGTTCTCACACAGAGGACGGCCAGGATCTCTTCTCGATCATCCCAGAGTGCAGGACACAGAATAATAGGCTCAAGTTACAGAAAGCCAGGTTCTGGCTGGACATCAGGAAAAACTTCCTGACTGTTAGAGCAGTAGGACACTGGACCAATGACCTAGGGAGGTTGTGGGCTCTCTCACCCTAGGGGCCTTTAAGAGGCAGCTGGAAAACCATCTGTCAGAGATGTTTTGAAGGTGGATTCCTGCATTGAGCAAGGGGTTGGACTCGATGGCCTTCTAGGCCCCTTCCAACTCTACTATTCTGTGATAGACATGCTGCCTCTGATACTGCCCATAGCCTATAGCCATCAGGACTAGTAGCCAGTGATAGCTTTAACCTCCATGTGACCCTTTTGATTAGGTGAATCCAGCTCTGTCTGATTCATTTATATTTAATGCCAGATGGACTCGCCTTGTTTCTGTTAAACCAAAGTGCATCGAACTGAAATAAATGCACATTACACCAGTGCACATTAACTCGGCCCCCCTCTGTCTGTTTCCCTCCCCACTTCCTGACTATTTCTAAATTGTAAGCTAATGCCATAGGCGTTGCCTCTGCTGCCGCACACTCGTACAACTGAGCCACCCCCTTATTTAGATTCGCAGAGAATGCAATCGGATGGTCCAAACATGGTTAAAACAACGGAGTTTGCTTCCCAGAGCGGACAGGAGTTGGGCCTGAAAAGAGGGATTTCCTGCCTGGGGAGAGAAGTGGACTGGACCGAACGGAACGGGTCGTTGTCTTCTGCTGATTTCTCGAGTTTGGACCAAGAGCTGCAGCCGAAAGGTTTCAAAGGAGGGTGTGAGAGAGTTAAAGCAAGGCGGGAGGGGAGACCTGGATGCAACTGGAAGAACGACAGAAAATGCAAGAGAGGAAGGGAAGCTGGAGGGGGGGGGGAGGAGGTTGAAAGGAGTGAGAGACACCCCAAATTCCCTCTCCAGATCCGGGAGTTTGTGTCCATCTGGTTCCCTCCAACGCGTAGTGAAATCTGGAGGTGCGGATCAGTGATTTGGAGAGAGCCCATGCTTTGCATGTAGACGGTCCCAGGGTCAAGGCTTGGTCACTCTAGTTTGGTTACAGGTGATGGGAGAGATCCCTTTCTGCCCCAGACCCTAGAGAGTGGCTGCCAATCAGAGCGAACCATATACGGCAGCTTCGTAGGGGACGGTGTAAAAGTCGTGCTGGAACGACTCCTTTATCTTAAAAAAAAAAAAACCAAACATGCCAAAATATGGACTGTGGCCCAGAACGGGTGTCAGAATGTAGTTTTCGGGGTAGTTTTGTGGCTTATTATATCTGTCCCGCCTAGTAATGAGTGAGTGGTGAGTTTGGTTGAGTTGGCTTACTTGGAAGTTGCCGTTCCGGCCTGTTTTGCACACTATGGACTATAGCCTTGTTACCCAAAATTAGAAGGATAATCCTGGGAGGGCAAGTGCCTGGAGTGCAGGAAAAACCAATGTCCACACAACAGGTGAGAATCCAAACAGCAAAGGTGTATTCTTTTCTGCACAGAAAGGAGAACGCTCTGCTTCACAGCTAAAGAAGTGCGCCCCCTTTCACTTATAGAGCAAACTTTTATAAACTTTAATCACACAAAGAAATATACCATGATTCTTCTGATTGGTTTACACTACGCACGCGTTACTCACGTACGCAGCGAGATAACAACTCACACACTACGCAAGCGCTACATACCTCTAGAGGGGCAGTCCCCCATTACCATGTTGACTCTCCACCTAGGGGTGTGATTTTAAGCATGATAATGAGCTACGGTGGCTACTTTCGGTCACTACTCTCTATTCTGCCTCCCTCTTGTGGAATCTTTGGTGGCTACTCCTACTTCTGTTTTTTCTCACACAGATAAGTCTGGAGCTACTAGCATCGCCTTATCTATCCGGTTTTTCCCACTCAACAGCCTGGAACGGGTATCGTATCGAAACATGGTTTTTGTGGATGTTTTATTTATTTTATTCCATTTATATACCGCCCCATAGCCGAAGCTCTCTGGGCGGTTTACAAAAATCAAAAACATTGAACATTAAAACACCGATATACAAAATTTAAAAGCATAAAGCATAAAAACAAGTTAAAATTACAATATCCTTCTGGGTCAAAGCTCAACAACAACACAAAAACACAAACCCCTCATCGTATGCTGTTAAATGCCTGGGAGAAGAGGAAAGTCTTGACCTGGCGCTGAAAAGATAACAATGTTGGCGCCAGGCGAGCCTCGACGGGGAGATCATTTCATAATTGGGGGCCCACTTGTGGCTTATTATATCTGCCCCACTTAGTCATGTGTGATTGGTGAGTTTGGTTGAGTTGTCTCACTTGGAACCTGCTGTTCCGGCCTGTTACGTGCAATATGGACTATGGTCTGGAACAGGTATCAGGACGTGGTTTTCGTGGATGTTTTGTGGCTTATTATATCTGTCTCACATAGTAATGTGTGAGTGGTGAGTTTGGTTGATTTCAGTCATTCGGAAGTGGCCATTCCGAGCCATCCATTCTGTTCCGGATGTTGTTCTGGGATTTATGGGGTTAATAGTAATAGACTATTGGAAGGGTTTTAGTCCTAAAATATTGTTCTCAAGTGTTTCTAACACATGCCACTGTTTTTGGCGTGGTTTTTTTAAATATAAAGTGGTTGCTCCGGCCTGTTCCGTTCCGGCTTTTACACCGTCCGGCTTCATAGGTTCATTGGGGATATAAAAAGTTCCCTGGTTCAGTTCCTGGCACCTCTGACTTGAAAAGATCCATCTCCTCTGGGCTGACCAGGAAAGACCCTCTTGCCTGATGGTTGGAGAGTCACTTCCAGTGAGAGGAGGTGGCACCTAGGCTGGATGGAGCGATAGTCGTGCCAGTTTGAGGCCGCTTCGCCCTCATTTCCCTTGATTTCCAATGTTCAGGCCGTGAGTGCCGTTGCTTGTGCGGTCAAAAGAGTACCACCCAGGCAGAAGCGGGAGGTATCAGCGGACTCAGGGGAGCACTTCAAAATTACACACACAGACACACAAAACTGGAGAAGGGGGGGACTCTGAAGGGTTTTTTTGTTGGTTTTGGTGGGGTTTTTTTGTAGAACAGCTCAATGAATATTAAAAGAGGGCTAGACAAATGCAAGGCTATCGATGGCTACTAGTCCTGATGGCTATGTGCTGCCTCCAGTATCAGAGGCAATAAGCCTATATACACCAATAGCTGGGGAACATGGGTGGGATGGTGTCCTGCTTTGTTGGTCCCTAATAGACAATTAGTTGGCCAGTGTGTGAACTGTGTGCTGGACTAGATGGGCCTTTGGTCTGATCCAGCAGGGCTCTTCTGATGTGTTCATGTTCAGTGAGCACAGTATGCTAGCTGAGTGATGGGGGAGATGAATGGAAAACGTGTGTGTGTGGATGGGATGGGATGGGATTGGATGCTTTGTCCTGGAGGAGGGCACTGAACAGAAACGCTCCACACTGCAACATTTTGTCGCCATCCCAACTTGTGTCTCCTTATTTCTTTGCATATTGTTTGTAGTTCTGGCATGTTATTGGTAGACACTTCTAGAGACGGGCCAAACAAAATACGGAGATTGCCTCAAAAATTCTCCTGACAGTGATTAACTGTTTTATAGAAATAAAACACTTTTCTTCCTTATTCCTTAATTTAATTAAATGGCCATACTGGCTGGGAATGATGGGAGTTGTAGTCCAACAGGGTGGAGAAGACTAGCTTCGAGGAATGTCCGTTTTCATGAAGGCTCTTGCCTTTGCCTGAGGAAGAGTCCTTCACTTATTAAAATCATTTATATCTCTCCATTTCTTGTTCTAATAATCTTAGCCAATATCTGAGCTATGACTAAGACAAGAAGGAATGTGCTCAGTGTGAAACCAAAATTATAATAATAATAATAATAATTTTAAAATTAAATCAAAAGTAGGAAAAACTTCCTGTCAGATCGGTATGGCTCCAAACAGATTGCTGTAGGACATTTCTTCCTTGGAGGCCTTAATGGCAAAACCACTGTAGATAATGGCTCAATTCGGACGACACGATAAACTACTGGTTTGGGGGAAACAATTGTCAGTTGTTTTGACTATTGTGTCATCCGAATGCTGCCATAGTCAACTCAGCGCTGATCCTAATCCACACCACAGTTGATTATTTATTACCATGTTGTGTGGGGAGTACCCTCTAGTTGAACAACTGTAAAGTTGATTATTACCCCACCATTGACTATCGTGTCATCCAAATTGAGCCAGTGTGTTAGTCTTGGACTGGAAAGCCCTGGGTTCAGATCCCCCACTCAGCCACGAATCTAATTGAGTGATGTTGGGCCAATGATTACCCGACCTCACAGTATTATTGTTGCAATGGTAAAATCCCACCCATCCACCCACCCCACACATAAATACCACACTGAGCTCCTTGAAAGAAGGGTGGGATGCAAATGTGATAAATAAATACTGGGCATGTTTGGGATACTTTTAACAATGATTATTCTGGTCGGTAGTGGTGGTGAGTACTCATGATTACTCAGTAGGCTCCGTCCACCTATTTTAATCACTACGTAACAGTTTGTACACATGATGGTGGTGGCAGCAATGAAAAATGTTGATATCTTGAGGGAAGCATTCCAAAATTATGAATCTGTTCAGATGATATGCTAAGCCACAGTGGTTTAAACATTTTGAGCTAAACATTATGACTTAGTGTTTCATGTGAACCATTCCTAACCATGGTGGCTACATAACCACGGTTTAAACATGCTCAGTAACCATTTGCTGCAAAAGGATTAGCGGCCTGATCATGACTTAGCATGTCATCTGAACAGGCCCTCTTATCTTAATATTGCTTGACCTGGGCAAAGATATATTGAGAGCCATGTGGTATAGTGGCTAAAGTGCTGGACTGGGAGTCGGGAGATCCGGGTTCTAGTCCCCACTCAGCCATGGAAACCCACTGGGAGACTTTGGGCCAGTCACGGACTCTCAGCCCAACCTACCTCACAGGGTTGTTGTTGTGAGGATAAAATGGAGAAGAGGAGGATTATGTACGCTGCCTTGGGTTCCTTGGTAGAAAAAAAGCTGGATATGTGCAATAATAAATAAATAAATAATATTTGTCCCCATTTTCATTGCTTTTCACTTACTGGCATTTAAATTCCTTCCCAGCTGAGGAGTAGAAATAACAGCAATGCAGGACATGGCAGGGAGCAAAGGAGAGGAGAGATTGGAGACAGGAAGCAGAGGAGACTTCCGTATCGTTCACGTTGGGACCCTCAGGGAGTTTCTGACAGGGGCAGAGCCAGAAGAAATTAAGCAGGGAGCAGATGAGGGAGTAGAGCAGGGCTGGGAAGCCCAATGGCAAGAGTTCCTGAAGACCCTGCAGGCCCCTCAGCCTGGATGGACAAACCCACGTCAGCCTCAGTCCCAGTTGGGGGAGGATCCGAGAAAACATCAGCCTCCCCTTGCAGAAGTTGGGGCCACCCAGGGGCCTAGCAGGGAGAAGGTGACCCGAACCTTGACACGTCTCGTTAGAGGAATCCAAGACACCCATGAACACCTGGATCCTTCTGTGAAAGTGAAGGAGAAGCCTCTGGATGCGGAGGAGAAGGTTAATGAGAAAACGGAACAACGAGACTTCAAGCAATTTGGAAACCAGAATAGCAAACTCCTCAAAGAGGTAATTAGACAAGAAATATTGCTATTTGTGGCTGTGAAGCCGGAGAGCCAAAGGTTTAAATTATTCTTATTTTATTATTATTCATTACATTCCTATACCGCCCCATAGCCGGGGCTCTCTGGGCGGTTTACATAAGGTTAAAACAATTAAAAACAATATACAACATTTTAACCCCCCCAAAAAAATACACAGAAACCATACATCTAAAAACGATAAGCAACTTTAAAACCAACTATAAAAACAGATCCAGGATCCATGAAGCTCATCACATCTTGCTACATGCCTGGGAAAAGAGAAAAGTTTCAACCCGCCGCTGAAAATATAGCAACGTTGGCGCCAGGTGGGCCTCGATGGGGAGTGTGCCGCCACAGCCTCAAACACCAGGCCTAGACGCCCCCCCGCCCCCTCAGGCCAAGCGCCACCACTTAAAGACCTGAGGGAAGGGTAAAAGAATCACAACCGTTCCCTTAGAGCCGAAGGAAAAGGTAAGGGGTTTTTGGAAAAGGTTCTCCTGTGGATATACTGGGCTAAAGGTTTAATGCAATTTGTGTATTTAGGAACCAATAGAGCAGGTGACAAAGCCAAGCTGACGCGTGTTTTATGGTAGCAAAATACAAAAAAATGTTTATTGTCGTTTACAGTTCTTAGTTTCTTCAAATTCAATTTAAATCCTGCCTATTCTTAATAATACTAGTAATAACAACCTTAATACTAATGATCCTAAGTCCCTACCATCTTATATCTATTCCTTTCTCACACACTCCTCTCACACTCCAGCTGAATTCGGACAACACATTAAGCAACTGGGGGGTGGGGTGGGGAAAACAATCGTCAGTTGTATTGACTATCGTGTCGTCTGAATGCTGCCATAGTCAACTCAGCGCTGATCCTAATCCACACCACAGTTGATTATTTATTACCATGTTGTGTGGGGAGTACCCCCTAGATGAACAACTGTAAAGTTGATTATTACCCCACCATTGATTATCGTGTTGTCCGAATTCAGCCACTCTCTTTCCCTTACTCCTCCCTTACTCCTCCTAAACCCCGCCCCCACTCCCTTTTCCAGCATCACTAGCCACACCCACTCAGTCCAACATCCCGAACTCTCTAAACATACTCATTCAGACATACCTAAGGGAACAGAAATGTGGGGTAACGCCACAGGGAGTTCATTCCATAATTCGGGGGCTAGTTGTGGAGACGTTCTTGATACTTCTGCTTCTGGAAATGGCAAAGAGGGGCTGGTGAATGCGGCGGCCCCAGAGCCCCCTGTGTCCAGGTGGCAATGTCAAAACGGGCTGTGGAGAAAGACCTGGGCACTACATCTTGTACGAAATTTCTCCATAGCCATTCCCAGGTGCAGGCTTGGAGTGCCGTTGTTTACGTAGCCAAAATGGCACCACCCACGCACAAGTGGGGTGGTGGTGGGGCATCAGCAGGCTTGGGGGGAGCCTTCAAGCTTGCAGAAGTACACAAATTTTCTTTGTAAAAAAAATCACCAAAGGGCAGGAAGTCTCCCGCTCCCCGAATGGCCCACTGAGGACCAAACGTGCTCAGGGGCCCTGGGAATGGAAAATCAGGAGGTGGAATGGAATGGAGTGGCTGGAATCCTGATCAGCAACACTTCACGCTGCAACGTTTTGTGGATGGCCCTGCTTGTAATACTTAATATGTAACATTTGTATATCGTTTTTAAGTGTTCAAAGGGCTTCATAGACATGGCTAGTTCCCCAGTGCGATGCCCGTGGGTCCCACTGCATCCATGGGGCCATCCTGAGGCACCTGTCAGGTACTTTTTAGGATGTTTTAGGATGTTTTAATGCAGTTTTAATAATGTGTGTCATGTTTCAATCAGTTTTATGTATTTTATCATGTTGTTGTTCCCCGCCTCGATCCAAACGGAGAGGCGGGTAAGAAATAAATTATTATTATTATTATTATTATTATTATTATTATTATTAATCACTCTAAGTGGCTTTTCTCCCCGCCTCCCCCATACAAGTGAGTGGAGCTATTTCCCCATTCACTTGCTTGTGGGAGGACTGCCCTGCCCCAAATCAGCTGGAGTAGGGGAGCCCATGCACCCATCCAATGACTGTTCAGACAACAGGGCCTTGGTGGGGATGGGGAGACATTACTCCCCACACCATTTTCTGGCTTCCTCCACTCATGCAAATGAATGGAGTAATCACTTAATTCGCTTGCATAGGGGAAACTGCTCTCTCTGGCTGCATTCAGACAACACTTTAATCAATGTTGGGGGGAATAGCCAACTCACAGTTGGTTATTTTGTGGGTCCTCCCCACACAACATGTTCCTACACAACTGTGGGTGGTTGGGGCTGGCATTGAGTGGACTAATAGCCAATCTGGCGTTTGACTGACACCTCCCCACACCACTTTCCCCGCCCTCCCTCCTCCCTCAGTCCTCCCAGTGCTATCCCAGCAGCCTCTGCGAGTTGTACCAGCTGTAACAGAGCAGCCAGTGCGGTTTTGGCCACTCTTGCCTGGGAACTTTGTAGCCAGCCTAGACAGTCCACTCACCCCTGCAAAATAGTTCACTGGCTAGTTCGGACAACACGCTAACCAACAGTTGTGAGACTAGTCAACTCTGCAGCGGGTTGTGTTCCTCAGTCAACCGTGGGTTGGTTTTTGCCCGACAGATGACACAATATCCAAATGTTGACCATTCAACTGACAGTTGACAACTTAAACCCCCGTTGGTTATTGTGTTGTCTGAACTGAGCCTCTGTGTTTTCTCTAGGGATGTCAGAGGAATCTCTCAGGAGGTGAAATTGGCTGAGCTTTCAGCAGCTCATCCTCCCGGCCTCCAGGTCGCTTCTGTATGAAGTCGGGCCAGCTTGCAGATTGTGTATGGGGAAGTTCCTTCAGTTGCCATTTATGCAAACTGCAAGTGTAATTTGTGCAAAATTAAGCATCTTACGACCACAATATGTGCAAATTAAGGGAGAAAATTTAAGGTGGGGGGACCTGAGAAAGTTTGCAGAAACAAAGGAAAAAGCTTGTGGCTCACTCGCAAAGGCAAGTTGAGCTGGAAGTTCCAGAGAAACCCAGGGAGCCCCAAAAGGCTGGGATTTCCCCACAATGGCTATTCCTAGTTTTCTCCCCTTAGAATCATAGAATCATGGAATAGTAGAGTTGGAAGGGGCCTATAAGGCCATTGAGTCCAACCCCCTGCTCAATGCAGGAATCCACCTTAAAGCATCCCTGAGAGATGGCTGTCCAGCAGCCTCTTGAAGGCCTCTAGGGTGGGAGAGCCCACAACCTCCCTAGGTCATTGGTTGCATTGTCCTACTGCTCTATCAGTCAGGAAGTTTTTCCTGATGTCCAGCCAGAATCTGGCTTCCTGTAACTTGAGCCCATTATTCCGTGTCCTGCACTGTGGGATGATCGAGAAGAGATCCTGGCTCTCCTCTTGTGTGGCAACCTTTCAAGTATTTGAAGAGTGCTATCATGTCTCCCCTCAATCTTCTCTTCTCCAGGCTAAACATGCCCAGTTCTTTCAGTCTCTCCTCACAGGGCTTTGTTTCCAGACCCCTGATTATCCTTGTTGCCCTCTTCTGAACCCCCTCCAGCTTGTCTGCATCCTTCTTGAAGTGTGGTGCCCAGAACTGGACACAATACTCAAGATGAGGCCTAACCAGTGCTGAATAGAAGGGAACCAGTACCTCGTGCGATTTGAAAGCTATACTTTTATTAATGCATCCACATCATACTGTTGGCTCTCTCAATCTCTTTCTCCTCCTTTTCTCCCTCCCTCTTCCTCCTGTCTTTTCATTGTCTGTTTAACTGGCTTTCCATTTCTGTTCCAGCTGCTGCTGGGGCCTTCCCCCAAATCAGGGCAGGAGCTATCGAGTGCCAGGAAGACGCAGGTCTTTATGGAGGCCAGATTTCTCGGTAAGGATTTGTTGGAATTCTCAAACGTCCCATTTCCACGTTGACATAAAATCAGATAGGCTGCTGATCTGAGGAATGCCAACTATATTGCCCTCATGTCCTTGAAAGTGGACATTTATTTATTTGAAGTATTTTTATGCCGCTCCTCAGTCAAAAGGGCTTCCAGAGTGGCTGACCTATAATCAATGAAACAAGCCAGACCCTGCCTGGAAGCTTCCTTTCTAAAAAGACACAACACAAAAGGAAAAAGAAATGGGGAGGGAAGAGGAGGGGAAATCTTTTAACAGGGCTATTGGAATGGCCCTGTTCTCCCTCTAATCTCCCTCCATGCTGGTGGTGGTGGCTGTTGAGGGAGGAGGAGTGGAGCCTTCATACCTTTATGTGATTTATATCCTGCCTTTCTTCTATGGAACTCCTGCAAGAGTTCATAGTTCTTCCTTTACCCCTGTTTTGTCCTTACAACAATCCTGTGAGATAGGTTATGCTGAGAGAGGCTCAGTTCAGAAAACACATTAGTCAACGCAATGTGAAAACTCCACTCAACAGTTGAGTTTTTAGGGGGCACTCCCCACACAAGATGTTCTAACTCCGCCATTGTGTGACTGTGGGCTCCCGTGGAGTTGACTAAAATCAATTGCAGTGTTCGAGTGACAGTTCCTCTGCCCGCTCTCCTCCCCCCGGTCCTCCCAATGGTATCCCATCAGCCATTTATGCAAAACAAAAACAAAAAATCCTGATGGCTCTCCTAGAGTGGCACTCGCTCCTTTCGCCGCTCTTGCCAGGGAACTCTGTAGCCAGTGGGAAAAGTCAACTCAGCGCTACGGAAAACTCCACGGAGCCCACCACACAACACGCCACACAACGGTTGTGCAAGGACTGTTCTCTGCATGGCGTTGATATTCTGCGTGGAGCGTTTTCCCAAAAAACCTTTCACCGTTGCTTGGAGTTTTCCCGCCAGACAACACATTTCTCAACGGTGGTGTAAAAACTCCACCGTGGAGTTCTAAAACCATTGTTGAGAAATGTGTGGTCTAAACCTGAGCCAGAGAGAGGGATTGCCACGAGGCCCCCGGGCAGCTTCATGCCCAAGCAGGCATTTGAACAGCCCCCCCCCAACCCTAGTCTAGAGGTCTGGCCACTGCACCGCGCTGGAAATGGGTGTGAATGTCTCACATCAGAGTGCAGGTTTTAAGACTGGTGATCACGAATGTTGAAGTAGTTATAGAAGAAAATCACCCGTGCAATATCTAGAAGCAAAGTGTGCGGTTAACTGCATCTGAGGCAGTTAACAAAACATCAAGGTATCCTACAGGGATGACCTTAAGCCTCCAAACTGGGAGGCTTACGGTCATCCAGTGCAGAACAGGAGGATCAGCGGAGGTGATCTTTGCCTCCGCGCTCCCCCGTCTTTGCGTTTTTGCTAGACGGGAGTTTTTGCCTGTCTAGCTGAGGAGTCAGGAAAAGAGGCTGGGGAAGGCAGAGGATCCCTTGTAAGTCGGCCTCCCCAGTGCCTTTCCCTCCCTGCCCTTTCCTTTCCCTCTGAGGTCTCCTTTGCAACCTCCAAGAGGCAACTGGCGTCCTTCTCTCTGTGCCCACTGCGAAGGGGGGAGGGAGGGTGCGAGGGACTCGGATTCCTGGGTCTGAGGTCAGAGCGCTGTCTCTGACCTCAGATCCAGGACTCCGGACAACCCTATGGCTTCCCCAGACACTGTAGGAGTATGCTGTCTAAAACAATAATGAAAAAATCAAACTAACAATGCAGAATTAGGCAAGAAAAGGCAGCCGCTAATGTCACTCTGGAAAAGTGGAAACCAGAGTCACAGGCAGCTGTTGATATGAAACAACTGGATGCTGCGAGGCGTGAGACTAGAGGTGTACAAAACTGCACGGATAACACTTCAGAGTAAAAGATAAAGGTTGCAACACAGTGGGCATTGGAAGTAGGTGACTATGAAGTGACAATTAGAAAATAGATGTATCGTCAGAAAGTGGGAAACTGGAAATAGCAAGGTGCCAACCTTGGTAAACTACAGAAATCTGGTTTTACTCTTGTTTCGCCATAAGATAGCTTCTTCAGAAAAATGTAGAATGGAAAACATAATATAATACAATACAGTATAATATCATATAATATATAAACAGTGGTAATCCAAAGCAGTGTTGAAAAGCAAAAAAAGTACAGAATCTCATTTTGTCCAACAAATCATGAATCCCCTTTTCCATCAGCAGGTGACAAGCAAGTGAGGGCAAAACAGGAAGATAATCTTGTGCTGGAAAGGTTTGAGCATGTGGAACTCAAGGAGACATTACTGGAAAAAGCCAAGGGAAATATTTTCCAGTTTCATGACAAAGAGCCTGAACTTTGGCAAGGAGCAGAGAGACACGTGGACAACCATCCAGGGAAAGCAGTAGAACAAACCTTTCTGTGTGAGGAAGGTGACAAAGGCTTGAATGTAAATGCCATCCAACAGGGGATCAGGCAGATCTTTGACCTCCTCGAGAACCCAGGAATACCAGTAGTGGACAAGCTGCACAAATGCTCCTATTGTGGGGAAATTGCCATGAGCAGAGAGCACCTTATTGTGCATGAGAGAACCCACGTGGGTGAGAACCCGTACGAATGCTCCAAGTGCGGCAAGAGCTTTGCTCGGAACAGCTCCCTCGTCGTGCACAGGAGAAGCCACACTAGAGAGAAGCCGTATGAATGGTCTGAGTGCGGGACAGGCTTTCACTGCAACTCCTATCAGTTAGCGCATACGAGGGTACACAATGGGGAGAAGCCGTTCAAATGTTTATGCTGTGGCAAAAGTTTTGCTGAGAACGCAGCGCTGATCATACACAAGCGGAACTCACACAGAAGAGAAACTGTACAGATGCCCCGAGTGTGGGAAAATGTTTACAACCATCTCTGATCTCATAACTCACATCACGTTACAACTGGGGGAGAAACCATACAAATGTGCAGAATGCGGGCAAAGCTTCAGCAGTAACGACTCCTTTATTAGTCATAAGAGAATCCACGCAGGAGAGAAGCCCCACGAATGCTCCGAGTGTGGGAAAAGCTTCATTTCCAACTCCAGCCTTAGCAGACATCTAAGAATCCACACAGGAGAGAAACCATTTAAGTGTCTGACCTGCCAGATTACCTTCAGCCAATGAGCATACCTCATCAGACACATGGAAGAGAAACCGGCAAATGCTCCAAGTGCGGGAAAGGCTTTATTTGCAAATCCAACCTCACCGTTCACCAAAGGGTGCACAAGGGAGAGAAACGGTACGAGTGTTTTGAGTGCGGGCAGCATTACAGCAAGAGCTCCAATCTTATAGACCATAAAAATAAACATACGGGACAGGAGAGAAGCCATACAAATGCTCTGAATGTGTGAAAAACTTTGCTTCTACATCTAACCTTGTACGTAATAAAAGTGTACACACAGGAGAAAAGTAACAGGAGCGCGTGGATCATAGCCAAAGCTCTAGCTGGAGGTTGTGGTTCATGAAATACGAGACCCCAAAAGGAGAGAAACAGCTCAAGCGGCAAAGATTTTATCTGTGTAAAGCCCAACGTATTTCAGCCTCTTTTTAAAATTTTAACGCCTTCTTCGGGGGGAAGGGGGGGTTATAAAAATGGCGGCAGAAATGCTTATGACAAAATATCTCCTGTCATAACTCACTGGTGAATTCACGGCACTAGCCAATCAGTGCTTTTCATGGGCAGTTTCTATTGAAAACTTGCAGAAGCCTTGTATTTCCCCACACACAGACGGAGGCACACATTGAAGTAAGCAAGAGTGGTGAGAGGGAGTGTATTGTTATACATGGGGAATAAGTCCCTCACAAAAGACTCCTGAGCAAACTTAGCACTTAGCAGTCATGGAATAAGAGGAGAGGTCCTCTTATGGATCAGTAACTGGTTAAAGAACAGAAAGCAGAGAGCAGGAATAAATGGTAAATTCTCCCAATGGAGGGAAGGAAATAGTGGGGTCCCACAGGGAACTGTATTGGGACCAATTCTTTTAAATTTGTTTGTAAACGATCTGGAATTAGGAGTGAGCAGTGAAGTGGCCACATTTGACGATTACACCAAATTATTGAAGGTAGTTAAAACAAAATGGGATTGTGAGGAGCTCCAAAGGGATCTCTCCAAACTGTTGAGAGTGGGCATCCAAATGGCAGATGAGGTTCAATGTGAGAAAGCAAGGCCACAAGCCTTGATATACCTGCTCTGTATGTAGGCCTCTATGTAGTTTGGTTCTTGTCAGTGAACTGCATGATGGGATTGGAATGATGTATGTGCCTGAATGTGCTGCAATGCTGAAACTGCTTAATTAGAAGGAAATGCCTAATTGGGATTTCTAACTGTCAAAACCTTTTGATATAGTATAAGACAAATAAGCTAGCTTGATAAGGAGGACTGACCATCCAGGTCAATCTGACATGGCTAGAAGAGTTATGGGCCACCCATTGATAAAAGAAGTTTTCTTTTATCAGTCTTTGTTTTGCTTTAGAACTTTGCTAACTGCTAATTGGTTAAGATGCTACTATGTATAAAAATACCTGCTTTTCACAATGCCAGTTGAGAAGTTCTTTGTCTGTAGGATTCTCTCCATACAGCTGTATTACACTCAATAAAACAGAGTTGCCTTACAACCAAAGTGGATTTTTATCCTTGACAAATGTAAGCACGTGTAAAGTGATGCATGTTGGGACAAAAAATCCCAAGTATAACTTGGTGGGATCTGAGCTGGCAGTTATTAGAAAAGGAATTGAGAATAAAACTGCCAGTATCGTATTGCCTTTATACAAATCTATGGTGCGACCACACTTGGAATATTGTGTACGGATCTGGTTATCAGACTTAAAAAAAGATAGTGGCTCAATTCGGACGACACGATAGTCAATGGTGGGTTGACTAACCCTAACCCTCATGCTAACCCTAGGGGGCACTCCCCACACAACGTGGTAATAAATAATCAACTGTGGTGTGGATGAGGATCAGCGCTGAGTTGACTATGGCAGCATTCGGACGACACGATAGTCAAAACAACTGATGATTATTTCCCCCCACACCAGTTGTTTATTGTGTTGTCCGAATTGAGCCATTGTAGAGCTGGAAAAACTGCAGAAAAGGGCAACTAAAATGATTAAGGGGCTGGAGCATCACCCCTATGAGGGAAGGTTACAACAGCTGGGATTGTTTAGCTTGGAAAAAAGGAGGCTAAGGGGAGACATGACAGAGGGGTACAAAATTATGCCTGGTGTGGAGAATGTGGATAGGGAGGCATTTTTCTCCCATAATACTAGAATCCAGGATAATCCCATGAATCTGATTGGTGGGAGATTCAGGACTGATCAAAGGAAGGACTTCTTCACACAGAGCATACTTAAGCTATGGAATTCAATATCCATAAGATGTCATGATGGCCACCAATTTGGATGGCTTTCAAAAGGGGGTTGGATAAATTCCTGGAGGAGAAGGCTATCAATGGCTACTAGTCCTGATGGCTATGTGCAACCTCCAGTATCAGAGGCAGTAAGCCTGAATACACTAGGACAAAAACAACACAAAGAGAGGGGCCCTCACTATATGTGATAAAGGAATGGACCTATACTGTGTAGACTCAGTTCCCTAATATTGATACCATGAATCTACTTATTATTCAAATAACATTTTATATTCTGTCTTATTAATTGTTATGAATAATGCAACACTTCTATACAATCAATACAATTACCATATTTCTTTAACATTTGTAATCATGACTTGACATATACAATTATTGCCAAATGTACAACTGATAATATATTTTGATTAAAGTTTTTACAACTAGATGCAATATAATTTTTACAATTGATGCAATACAGGTTTTACAACAGTTTTTACAGACGGTGATTCTGGATTTCATACATTCCATTTCTGATTATCAGTGTCTGGTTGTATACATCAATAAATATTGTTTATCTTAAATAATATTTTCTACTTGAGAAGATCACTCTTACTATCTCGGGGGACGATTCACTTTCTAGGTGGGAGTTATATTTTTCTTGTGCAGTAATAAGTATTCTAAATTCCTAGCAGCTTGCAACCATTGGTGTTATTTTCAGTCCTGACCGAGGACTGGCAATAATTGTATATGTCAAGTTATGATTACAGATGTTAAAGAAATATGGTAATTGTATTGATTGTATAGAAATGTTGCACTATTCCTAACAATAAGACAGAATATAAAATGTGATTAGAATCATAAGTAGATTCATGGTATCAATATTAAGAAATGGAGTCTACACAGTATAGGTCCTTTCCTATATACACTAGGAAACATGGGTGGGAGGGTGCTGTTGCACCATGTCCTGCTTTGTGGGTCCCTGGTCGACAGCTGGTCGGCCACTGTGTGAACAGAGTGCTGGACTAGATGGACCCTTGGCCTGACCCAGCAGGGCTCTTCTGAAGTTCTTAATGTCTCCCTTCCACAGCTGAACTCGGTTCTTTCCATGACTCCCTTCACCCTTGTAATGGCCTTTCTTATGTTCTTATGAACGGGCTCTTCTTATGGTTTTATGAATGGGGCCCACCGAGAACATCTTTATTATTTATTTTATTTACAATTTTTTATTTATTTCAATTCTATGCTACCCAATACCTGAAGCTCCCTTGAGCGGTTCACAAATTTGTATATTGCTCCATAACTAAAACGGATTGTGGAGCAGTGAACATAAAAAAGCAAAACAGTAAAAAATAAAAAGATTAAAACAGCATATTAAAATCACACTTTTTAAAGCAGCAACAGCAATGCCAGTAAAAACTGTGGCTGTGAATTAAGGAACTTCTTTAAACGAGCCTTTTATAGCACACTCATTATTGGCCACTCATGGATGTGTGCGGGTCATTCTGACGACACTGTCAGCCTCCTGTGCATCTCCAGCTCCTTTTTTTCCATTGTAGGCTAAAAATAAAACCTCAGAAAACCCGCTTCTTCTAGGATGTATCGATATTTTGGGGGGTTTCCTGCTGTGTGCAGGCAAAGCTGTGCTATAAAATCCCCATTAGAAGGCACTGTCCCATTCAACTGCATTGAGGCTGTACAAGCCATGTGGTCGCTGCTCTCTTCCTCCTGTAATTACAATTTGTTGCAGAAGTGGAAGAGAAGCAGGAAGCAGAGTCACAGTAAAGGCACCCGATTAACCCCCTCTGAAGATGCTCAAGGAATGCTAAAGTGACCAGATACAAAAGAGGGAAGGGCTCCTGCAGCTTTCACTGTTGTGATGAAGAGGGGATTTCACTAGGTGCTGCATGCATACAAATGACACCTGCTGAAATTCCCTTTTTAATACAACTGTTAAAAGATACAGGAGCCGTGTCCTCCTTTCCATAGGGTCACCCTACATTACTGCTTCTGTAAGGACTTGTGCAAGGTTTTCTCCCTCCAACACTTGACACTTTTCTGTAAACTAAAAATAGGGTGATGAGATAAAATCCAGGTCAGGGCTCCTGTAACTTTAACAGTTGTAGAGAAAAGGGAATTTCAGCCAGTGTCATTTGTATGCAATTAGTTCCTGGTGAAATTCCCTCTTCATCACAACAGTTAAAGTTGGAGGCACTATACTAGAGTGACCATATACAAAAGAAGACAGGTCTCCTGCAACTTTAACTGTTGTGATGAAGAGGGAATTTCACTGGGGACTAATTGCATACAAATTACACCGGATTCCCTTTTCTCTACAATTATTAAAATTACATGAGCCCTGACCTGGATTTTATCTGGTCACCCTACTAAAAACAATGGTTTCTCGTTGCCTGGTTGAGTTTGCTCCTCCTTGCCTTTCTGTGTGGGACTCCAGCAGTTAAAACGACAGAGCTCTCTTGACTAGAGAGGCCAGCAGGAGAGTCGGGTTGCATTGAATTCCCTCCTTTTTCCTTCCCCGCCCCCCACTTCTTCCCCATGGCTGGGAGGAAAGAAACAGCCTTGGGGATATTAGTTCAGCATTTGGACTGCAGGGATCCAGGGAGGCCGTGTGGATCCAGCCTTTGGGAGAGGCGAGTGAAGGGGGAGATCTGGGTGGGTGGGAGAGGATGTGAGGGTCGATAGGGAGGGAAAATCAGAATTAACCTACTGAGTCAGACCTAATAAGTCCTGCAAAGTCCTGTCGCAGCCCTGCTTCTGGAGACTTGAATCTGGGGAGCTTCTTGCATGCAAAGCACGGGCTTTATGTATTTAGGATTCATTTAATTACGTGCAACCTTTTTTACCCCACTCTTCTGCCAAAGAAAGGCTCTCGGAGTGGCGTAAAAAGACGAATAATGAGGCAGGTTTGCAATGTAAGACTGTATTCCTATGTGTGTTTAGACTAGGGTGACCAGATAAAATCCAGGTCAGGGCTCATGTAACTTTAACAGTTGTAGAGAAAAGGGAATTTCAGCCAGTGTCATTTGTATGCAATTAGTTCCTGGTGAAATTCCCTCTTCATCACAACACAAAGGCCGTTACAACCACACAAAAAAAAACAAGATGTCTCTGTGACAGCCAAAATTCTGACAAACCCAGAGGGAGAGAATTCATACAAAAGAACCAAACTGAGAGAAAAGGCTGAACTTCATACTGGTGAAAAATTGATACAGACCCTAGTAGCAATGATAACAGAAAATTATAGCAGGTGGTCCCCTCTGCAATCTACACCTGATTTCTTTAGAACATTTTGGCAGATTTTTTTGAGCTGCTGCAGCAAATGTTGCAATCACAGAAAATATCAGCAGTGGGCCAATCCGCTCTTGCTTTCAGAAGATCTCCCAGAAAACGATCCCTGGTATCTTTATACAAGGAACAGCGTAACAAGTAATGTACTACATCTTTCACCTCACCCGCACCACAAATACATGTCCGCTGAGCGTAGGAAACCCCTTTATACTTCCCCTATCCTGGAGGTAGCATATAGCCATCAGGATTAGTAGCCATTGATGGCCTTATCCACCCTGCATCTGTCTAATCCTCTTTTAAAGCCATCCAAATTGGTGGCCATCACTACATCTTGCGGGAGTGAATTCCATACTTTAACTATGTGCTGTGTGAAGGACTTTTATCTGTCCTGATCAGCAGAGCTGGTAGAATGGCCCTGCTTCCCTCTCATCTTCCTGTCTACAGCCTGCTATTTTAAATACGTTAAAAAAAAGTAATTAAAAAAACCCTAGCAACTATCCATGCTTATGTTTGGAGGGACTGTGGTCCAAACTTGCATGCCTTTGCCCTTCTTAAAAATGGCTGTTTTGTCTGATACAGGAGCTGTAGCCAGGAATAAAAATGGAAGAGCAAGGCCTGGCAAAAGGTCAACCAGATGAGAGCCTGGAATGTGGAGGGAGAGACCCCGCAGCGACCGTGAGGGAGTTCCTGACGGAACAAATGAAGCGAGAACCAGATGAGAGGCTACCACAGTTTTGGGAAGACCGACGGCAGGAGTTTCTGAAGACCGCCCAGTCTCTGCAGTCAGCTTGGAGAAACCAACCTCTCCTTCATCCATCTAATGAATTTCTGGCTCCCGTCGAGGGAGAATCTAATGTCACCCAATGGCCTAGAGGAGAATACCTCACTCAGATTCCTCCAGGCCTGGTTGGGGATGCCTACGAACACTTGGCTCCTTCTGTAAGAGTGAAGGAAGAAAGCCTGGATGAGGACCCAGCCAGTGTAGAGATGCGCCGCAGACGTTTCAGGCAATTCTGCTACCAGGAGGCCGAGGGCCCCCGAGAGGCTTTCAGACGGCTCTGGGAACTGTGCCGCCAGTGGCTGATGCCCGAGAGACTCAGGAAGGAGCAGATCCTAGAGCTGGTGATGCTGGAGCAGTTCCTCACCATCTTGCCCAAGGAAATGCAGAGCTGGGTCAGGGAACATGCCCCGGAGACCTGTGCCCAAGTGGTGGCCCAGGCAGAGGATTTCGTGAGGCAGAAAGAGGCTGGAAGGCCAGAAGAAAAGGTGAGAGTGGTCCATTCTGTCGTGCAAATGTGGATGAATCTATCTCTTTCTGGTCCATGTCTATTCTACATGGGTTCATAAGTCTGTTCCACATCATTTCTACGCCAATCTCAAGGTGTGTGTTTTGTAAATCTGCATGAAAATTCAGATTGAAATGCGGATTAAAATGTGTATTCTCGGATGTATTTTATATCAAAATGAGCATTTTAAAGCATATTTGTCCCTCAACGTACACACTTTAAAATGTGTTTTTATCCTCAAATTTTAGCGTTTTAAAGTGTGTTTTGGGGCATTGTGGGGGAGAGCCAAGAAATTTTATCTATTTATTAAACTTTTTGTACCCTGCCCTATATTACTGGGCTCTCAGGGTAGCATACAGATAAAATCAGAACAATGTAAAACAATAAATAATATACACAACTGAAAACATACTAAATCGTTAACAAATTAAAACCAGTAGAACATTTTAAAAAGCAATAGAAACTGTTAAAAACAATTAAAACTATGTGCAATCATGGTGAATTTAGCTCTCAAAGGCCCTGATAAAAAACCATATTTTAACGGCGCCGAAATGAAGCACGAATCGGCGCCAGTCGGGCCTCCACCACAGCCGGGGTGCCACAACAGAGAAGGCCCTCCCCCCGTCCCACCATAATGTATGTCTCTCGTTGGTGGAACGCAGAAGAGGGTTCCTCCAACAGATCTCAAATCTCAGGCAGGCATATATAGGGAGAGGCGCTCCTTCAAGTACCGAGGTCCCAAGCCATTTAGGGCTTTAAATGTCATTGCTAACAGCTTGAATTCTGACCGGAAGCGTATAGGCAGCCAATGCAATTCTTTTAAGACCGGTGTTATATGGTCTTTATAAGATGTTCTGGTGAACAGTCTAGCTGCTGTATTTTGCACTAGTTGCAACTTCCAAGTCATCTTCAAGGGCAGCCCCATGTAGAGTGCATTGCAGTAGTCTAATTGGGAAGTTACTAGCGCATGGACTACTGTGGCCAAAGCTGACTCCAATGCAACATGAAGTTTAGCCAAGTGCAAAATCTGAAAGCTCATTACTTTCCGATCTGCAGTTTAGTGCAGATTAGGTTAGTTTGCCTTGGAATTCGCCCAAGATCAAATCCCACCAGTGTGCAAAGATGTGCAAATGGGATACCGAGAAAGTGGCAGCATTCTTTTTCCCTCAGTGTGGAAGGGTAAAACTGTAGTCCCCCAGTGAAGACGAGTACAGAACAGGGGCAGCAAAATGAGGTAAAACAAATTGGTGTTTTACACACACAAAATGGCTGACTTTAGCACTACGGAGTGCTAATGGAGCCAAATTTAGTACTCCATAGCCAATCATTCTGCTGAGTGGGGCCCTGGGCATCTATCTCAATATCACCACTACATACAGTGGGTTGGGACAGAGGTGGAGAAAACAGAACATGGCTGATACGTAAAGTATTTAGGGTGGTGAATCTGCTTTCGTTTTCAGTCAGAACCAATGAGAACCCTGAAGGAGCTATTCAAGGTGCTGAACCCTATGATCCACCACCCTGCTGATCTAGGAACCATCAGCCTCCACTGTCTCATTTTATTTATTTATTATATATTTATATCCCACCTATTTTCATCCAAGGTACCTCAAGGCAACTTACATGATCCTCCTCCTTTCCATTTTATCTTAAAAACCCAGTGAGGCAGATTAGGCTGAAAGTCAGTTCTGGCCCAAGTCACCCAGTGAGTTTCAGGGCCAAGTGGGGACTAGGACCTGTATCTCCTGAGTCCCAGTCCAACACTGTAACAACTATATCACATTGGCTGTTTTGTATCGAGCTCCCTGTGGTCTTGCTGGTTGAGATCTGTTTCATAGGGTCTCTTCCGAGTGTCCCAACTTCACAATTTAGGCCGATGGCTGACCACTACAGACAGGGCCTTTTTAGTTGCAGCACCCACATAGTGGAATTCCTCCCCTAGACACATGTCCTTGTGTCTTAATATCTTTTAAGTGCTGGCCGTAGCCTGTCCTGCCCTACTTGCTTTTAATAATGTCTGAGACCTTGTAAAGTGCCTTTTCGTTGGTTATATTCTTCTGGATTTTTTTTTAACCCTGTGGGTTTATTGCTTTATCTGCTGCTTTTCTTTTTATTCTTGCTGTTTTATTGTCACTATTTTGTTGGGGGAGAGGAGGGACCTGCCATCATGTGAGGGACCTATGTGGGTAGAAAAGGTTCCATGTTTCAGAAGTTCTCTTCAACTGATGGCGCTTGAGGGAAATGGCAACAAGGGAGGTTGGAACTAGCGTGCTCATGTCTCCTTTTGCATGTTGGTTGTTCACAGAAACAGAATATCTGGATATGGTGAGTGTGATCTGCATATCTGTTTCAGCTGCAGGTGGAAGATGGGGCTGCTAATTCCCCCAAGTTCGAGAAGGTCCCATTTGATATCATGAAGGTTCAGCTCTCCATGGATGCCAAGCAAGAGGTCAGCTTGCTGGGTAAGGATTAGGATGTGGTCAACTTTCCGGGATGCTTCTGATACAGGTTATTACTACTGTTTGGAATTTTTAAATGACTTATAATGCTCTTATACAAATCTATGGGGTGAATGTGACGCACATGAAATGCTGCGGTCTGGTCACCTCACCTCAAAAAGGATATTGTACAGCAGGGAAAGGTCCAGAAAAGCGCAACCGAAATGATCAGGGGGCTGCAGCGATCCCTGATGAGAAAAGGTGGACAATGTTTGAGATGTTTTTTCCTCGGAAAAAAAACCCTGAGCAAAGGTGACATGACAGAGGGGTTTAAAAATTATGCATGGTGTGGAGAAAGTGGGTAGGGAGATCTTTTTTCTCCTGCTCTCATAATACTAAAAGCCAGGATCATCCCATGAATCTGAATGGGTGGGAGATTCAAGATGGATAAAAGGAGGAACTTCTCCACACAGGGCACTGTTGGAATTTGAAACTGCAAGATATAGTGACGGCCATCAACTTGGATGGTTTTAAAAGGGGATTAGACAAATTCATGGAGGAGAAGGCTATCAGTGTCTACTAGCCATGACGGCTGTAACCTCTGAATACTAGTTTCTGGGCATCACGAGCAAGAGGGTGCTTGTGGGCTTTCCCAGAGGCATCTAGATTGCAACCTTGGAAATAGGATGCTGGACTAGGTAGGTCTTTGACCTGGTCCAGCAGGGCATTTATGTTTTTTACCACTCACAACTCATCTGTATTGCATTTGTCTGCTGATGGTGAGTTTACCTTATTAGCTGTTTAGAGGCTTTGCCTCTCCTTCAGGGCGTTTGATTCATGCCAAGATTCTCTGTTCCTTCCAACAGGTGATGAGCAAATGCAGCAATATGGGGAAGAGAGTCTTGAGTTACTAATACCTGAACAAGTGCATGTGGATGGGATGTCAGTGGAAAGATCCGATGGGGATTTTTACCAGGAACCTGAGATGGAAGACATGCCTGGAAGTCAAGAGGGTTCAGAAAGTAACCAGGAAAACCATCCAGGGGAAGCAGCCTTGCGTTCTGTAGAAGATGACGACGACTTAGACGAACGAAGTTTGCCTTGGGAAATCGGCATGCATCAGAGAGAAAATATAGGCTTTGCTCCTAGGCATAACACCCATCAGGGCATTGACCTTGCTAAGAGTCGGAAAATGTTAACAGTGTCCCAATGCTCGCACCGTGGGAAAGTCTCCAGTAGGAGAGCACACCTTCTGAGCATCCGTGAGATGACTTGCGCGCCTTACGAGTGCTCCGAGTGCGGGAAAAGCTTCAGTCGTAAATCGCACCTTTTCCGACACACGGGAGAGAAAGTGCACGAATGCTCTGAGTGCGGGAAAGGCTTCATTTACAAAGCAGACCTTTTTCGGCACCAGAGAACCCACACCGGGGAGAAGCCGTATGAATGCTCTGAGTGTGGGAAATGCTTCAGCCGTAAGCCAAACCTCATGACGCACGAGAGGACACACACGGGAGAGAAGCCACACGAATGCTCGGAGTGCGGGAAACGTTTCAGTCGCAAACCGACCCTTCTCACACATCAGAGAACCCACACGAGAGAGAAGCGGTACGAGTGCTCTGAGTGTGAAAGGGGCTTTATTTTTAAAGTAGACCTGTTTAGACACAAGAGAACCCACACCGGAGAGAAGCCGTACGACTGCTCCGAGTGCGGGAAATGCTTCAGTCGTAAAGCGAACCTCGTTACACACAAGAGAACTCACACGGGTGAGAAACCATATGAGTGTTTGGAGTGTGGGAAAAGATTCAGCCGCAAAGGGAATCTCATTACGCACACGAGGACTCATACAGGCGAGAAGCCCTATGAATGCAAGGACTGTAGGAAAAGCTTTACGCAGAGAATACATTTCCTTAGGCACGAATCGATCCACGTGCGAGAGAGGAATGTCGAGACTGTGGGAAGCGTTGCCAATCTAGAGCGCTGCTTGTCGAACAAAAGGGAATACACCCCTGTGCCAGAGGAGCCAGGGAATGCTTAGTGACTGTGACAAGATGCTCCAGTTCTTCTGGCCTCTGTAAACATCAGGAAACGCACACCAGAGTGAATCTCTTGAGGCTGTAGGAAATGCGGTGACTTAAAAGCCCTTTAAACTTATCTCCGGGTTTGCACAACATTTTTGGTCCCAAGAGCTGCATCAGGTGTCTGCTGGGTTGGCTCTCTCCTTTCCCCGTCCCACACACTCCTTACTCGCTGTGCTTTGTCTTGTATAAGATCTTAACATTTAAAAACCTTCAATTTAAAATCAGGGTGGGCAACTTGTGCTGTATTCCCTTGGTGGTAAGCTGTCAGGGGCCAGGGGTCCCCTGTGCTCCCCTTCACACACACACAGACTAAACCCATTCACATCCACTTACTTCTCCCTCACACACACACCTACACTCGTACAGCGTTATCCCTTCCCTTTCCTTCATCGCCACCAAAAAAAAAGAGAATAAACGCTCTGGAAGGCAGGACTCTATGGTCCCTGCCTTAGAAGCCTCATTCCTAAAACACCCCTGGAGCATCCTAGGAGGGAGGCAGAAATCTTTGAGCACTGCTTCTTAGGGCACTCTAGGAATTAGGCTTCTATGGCAGGAGCAAAAATAATCCTAAAGTCTAGGGTGACCATGTGAAAAGGAGGACAGGGCTTCTTCATCTTTAACCGTAGTATTGAAAAGGGAATTTCAGCAGGTGTCATTGTTATACATGCAGCACCTGGTGAAATTCCCTCTTCATCACCACAGTTAAAGCTGCAGGAGCCCTGCCCTCTTTTGTATCTGGTCGAGAGGACAGGGCTCCTGCAGCTTTAAGTGTTGTGATAAAGAGGGAATTTCACCAGGTGCTGCAGTCATACAAACGACACCTGCTGAAATTCCCTTTTCTATACAACAGTTAAAGATACAGGAGCCCTGTCCTCCTTTTCATATGGTCAATGGGATGTTGCCCCAAACAGGAAAAAAAAAGGAGGAAATTCCAGATGGTGGAGATTGGTGGTGGTGGTGGTTTTAATATAGGCCTATCGCCTTTCAGAAGATCCTCAGGGGCATGTTTTCTACAGTGATTCACCAATATAAATAGGAGTGGCTGGAATGTCCCTTGTGTTGGTGAATCATTGTAGCAAACATGCCCTTGAGGGAGAATCTTCTGAAATACACTGGGCCAACATTTTTAAAGAATCCTCATTTTCTGGAGTTTCCTCCCTTCTTTCCGCCACTCCTTCTATAGCAGGAACCATACAGCCCAGTCCTAGAGTATTTCCTCCCTCCTCCTCCTCCTTCTGCGGTGAAAGCAGATGTTGGGGGTTTGTGGCCGGGGAGGGGGGGATTGCCTGAGGCCTGCACTTTTTGCACTCCTCTGGTTAGTGAGAAAAGCTTCAAGTCGAGTTCATACTGTACAGGAGGCATGGATTTGATTTCAATTTTCTCTATGCAAAAGAGATCAGGAGGAGATCACATATTATTAGTTATTTTAAAAGGCACGTTATTATGAACAGACTCTTAAAATACATCCTTCAGAGTAGAACCTTTGGTGGTAGTTATTTATTATTTATGTATTAAAACTTTTCTATCCCACCCTATCATAAGGCTCTCAGGACGGCATACAGATAAAATCATACATATAAAATAGAATAAATATACCATTCTAAAACAAATTTAACCATTAATATAGTAAAATCAATATGAAATTTTAAAACAGCCAAATCCAATTAAAACAAGACACTGTGTGCAGGCTGGTGGATTTAGCCATTAAAAGCATTATTAAAAAGCCATGTCTTAACCTGGTGCCGAAATGAAGCCAGTACCAGCACCAGTCGGGCCTCCAGGGGGAGGGCATTCCACAGCTGGGGTGCCACAACAGAGAAAGTCCTCTCCCAAGTCCCACCATAGCGTATATCTCGAGTTGGTGGGGCACAGAGAAGGGCTCCAGCATAACTCTATTTCTTCGTATTTACTGATGTACATATATCGAGACTGTACGCAGCCTGTGTGGATCAGGTATACCATCTTCCCAGCTGGATTGCATTCAGGAAAAACTGGCCTATCTAGTTTCCAAAACAAGCCACATGGGCACTGCATGGATTGGCTGTTCCTTGTGACCAACATTCCTGTTTTCCCCTGGAACAGTTTATCAGGTTTTGGAAATCGGGTTCGCTTTCTTAAAAATTAAAAAGAGAGAGAGGAAGCACTGAACAAATAAATATCGAACCTGATGAACTTGCAAGGTGTTTGGGGGAAGGGGTGAAAAGCAGACAAAAGTATGGGAAGAGGGGTGAAGAAGGTATCTTCATGGGGCAGAGCTGTTTGAAGATGCACGCGAGTCAGTGTGGTATAGTGGTTAGAGTGTTTGACTGGAAGTCAGGAGGTCTGAGTGCTAGTCCCCACTTGGCCATGAAATTTATGGTTAGTGACCTTGCTGAATATAAGAAAACTGGTGGGATATAAATGTAAAATAATGAGAACAGCTGGGAGCTGCAATAAAATCTTGCAGTATAGGATGTTCCTGTTGAAGCTGCCAGCCAGCCAGACGTGCCCTTTTCCACAATATTCCATTCCATTCCTCCACCCTGGTTTTCCTTTTCTTCCATAGCAGGCATATAGTAGCCACTGAGCATCCTCAGTCCTCATTAGATAGTTTCTTTAGGTTCTTTTCTTCCATTATTTTTGTCGTTTTGTGAACCCCAATCTTGCTGATGTATGTTTGTGGATGGTGCCATTTTAGCCACATAAAAATCTATGCTTGGAGAATGAATTTGTTATTAGTATATAGCAGGAGTCAAGACTCTATAGCCCTCCAGATGTTGTGGGTTCCAATTCCATCAGCCCCAGCCAGCATGGCCGATGGTCAGGGGTGATAGGAGATGGAATCCAGCCACATCTGGAGGGCCATGGGTAGGTGACCATAAGAAAAGGAGGACAGGGCTCTTGTATCTTTAACAATTGCACAGAAAAGGGAATTTCAGCAGGTGTCGTTTGTATGCAATTAGTTCCTGGTGAAATCCCCTTTTCATCACAACAGTTAAAGGTGCAGGAGCTATGCTAGAGTGACCAGATACAAAAGAGGGCAGGGCTCCTGCAGCTTTAACTCTTGCGATGAAGAGGGGATTTCACCAGGTGCTGCATGCCTACAAATGACACCTGCTGAAATTCCCGTTTCTATAAAACTGTTAAAAGATACAGGAGCCTCGTCCTCTTTTTCACATGGTCACCCTAGCAGGTCTCAGCACCTTTCCTTCCTCCCCCTCTGCCATGACCAGAAAGAGGAGATGGCAAATGTCCATATCAGCTAATGAGAGTTCCTGGTTACATCCAAAGTTGGTGAACTCTGGTTAGTTTAACCGTCCCAAACAGGTGCCCTCCAGATGTTTTGGACTACAATTCCCAGCATTCTGCTGGGCGGCAGATTGAGCAGGCAGGCTCACAAGCCCCACCCCCACCTCCCAGTCAGAGACGTCCCCGCCGTGGTGGCGAGAGGTGTATGCATTTCTATTTACATGATAGGTATTGTTTCTAAAGTTGCATCTGTACGTATAAATCGGTCCGTGCAAATTGCATGCAGATCTGTGTCCTCTTGTTTGGTGATGTATTTCCTCGTTTCTTTTTTTTGGGGGGGGGACTGCATAAGTAGCCAGCCTAAATTAAAGTCTCTTGCTTTGGAGTCATCCCCCCATCAGAAGCTCAAGGGGTTAAATGCACCGAGCTTTTTAGGCCTAGAGAGGAATGACCAGAAACACATGGCGAGGGAGGGATGTGGAAAGAAACAGAGAGGAGGAGGAGAGAAACCCAGTGAGGTCACTTTCCTGCTCCACCCTCTCCCCTTCCTGGTGTGTGAAGCTTCATTTTCTTGGATTGCCCCCTTCCCCCCCTCCTGCAACATCTGCAAAATAACCCCAAAGAAGAGGGCATCATGCCAAAGCGGTTCAAAGAGCAGGTGAGTTCGAAGCTGGGTACGTGAGTGAGGCTCGTGGGGATCCGAATTGGGATGCAGGGAGGTAGGAAGAGAAAGGGGGGAATCCTTGGAGTAGATCCATCGTTGCAGAGAGGGGACTAGATAGGGGGTGCATGGGGGAAAACGAAGTGTCTCTGCAGCACCCCTGATGGATGGGGGCCTAGGCACTTGGGAATGCTCCGGCTTTATTATTAAAAACAAAGGTAGCCATGTCAGAAAAATGCGAAAATCCCCATTAGTGTAATACGTTTATTAGGCCAAGCAAAAGAAAGCTTGCGTAGATTCGGTGATCTTTCGGTTGATCTAATAAAGATATTACACCCATATAGATTTTGGGACTAAATTGTTATTACGATTATTACTCCTAAAACAAGGTATTACCAAAAACAAAACAAAACACCATAAGGATCCAGCCTTACGTGTTTTGTATACTTTTTTTGTTTACAAGGTATTATTTCATTTGGAATAGACCCATTGAAGTCAATAGGACTTGAATTAGTTGCAGCTAACTTGCAGTCCCATTGATTTCCATAGGTCTGCTCTAACTATGACTAAGGATGCAAACCTATGCATGTTTAGACAGAAAAAAGCCCTATAACTCCCAGCATTCTCCAGCCAGTATGGGTGTCTGGGGAATGGTGGGGGTTTAAGGCCTTTTTCCTGCCTAAATATTCAAAGGTTGCTTCCTAAAATTCTAGGTGAAAACCCAATAAAAGTCCAGCTCTTTCCAGTGGGTTTGCGACCTCACATTTTGCTCTCCGAACCATGCATTCCGGTACCTCGAACTGCCTCCTAGGACACCTGTGTGAAGCTGCCTCTCTTGTTTCCTTCAAATCTCTCCTCAAAGCCTGCCTTTCCTGTGAAGGCTTGGGAATAACCCCCTCCTTCACAGGCCTTCCTGCAACTCAACCCATACCAAGTTTAAATGTGTGCAGCTGGAATAAGCATATATCCCTTCCCTGTATATATCTGCCTCCCATTTCCCTCCCCTTCTTCTCTTGTTTCCCCTGTCTAGGATTGAACCCTGGAGGTCTTATGCTCACAGCCTCTCAAGGTAGGGTTAGGAAAGAATCTTTCCTTAAATCCTGAAGAGCTGCTGTCAGTGTTAACAATACTGGGCTAGATAGATCAATGGTCTGACTCAGTATGAGGCAGTTTCCTATGTAAACCTCTTAACAGCATGCTAAAATAACAATAACAACAACAACATTATTATTGTTGTTGTTGTTGTTGTTGTTATTGTTAATAACAACAGCAATAATAAAATAAAAAGTCTTCAGCAAATGCTGGAAGATGAAAGAAAAGGGGGAGGGTGGATTTCTATGGAGAGGTTATTCTACAGTTTTGGTGCCATCACTAAAAAGTCCCCGTCTTGGTTACCCACTCTTCTGATCTCGCATAAGGGCTAGATTGAGAGCAGATCCTCTGAAGGTGATCTTAATGTGCAGGCAAGTCTGTGTTGGAGAAAATAGTCCTTGAAACATCCTCCAAGCCCCAAGCCACATGTTTAGAGGAAGGGTGGACAAATTGTGACCCTGCAAATGTCTTGACCTACAATTCCCATCAGCCCTAGCCAGCACAGCCAATGATGAGGGATCATGGGAGTTGTAGGCCAAAACACCTGAGGGACACAAGTTGCCCATCCCTGGTTTAGAGCTTCAAAGGTTAAGACCAGCATGTTAAAGACAACTTCCCCAAGCTGGGTGCCTCCAGATGTTGGACCATAATTCCCTGATGACTGACCATGCTGGCTGGGCTAATGGGAGTTGTTATCCAACGATGGCAACTGGTTAGGGAAAGGTGCTTTAAAATGAGCCCAGAAACAAATAGGCAACTGATGGTACTGTTGAAAGATCGGACCATAATTAAATCAATACGCCATGAAACAAAGAGGACTAAAGGCGCAATCCTTTTGGTTGAAATAAGGCGTACAACTCCCAGCATGGCTGACTGGGGCATGCTGGGAGTTTAGGCCTTTTTTCTGTCTAAACATGCATAGAATGGTACCCTAATTGAAGTTTCAGAGCAGTTCTTAAGGGTAGCTTGATTTTAATTTTACTCACCAAGAGTGGATTTGTCCGGATGATGTGATGAAAGGTTTGTTTGTTTTTTGAGGAAGCTGTCCACTAGGGTGACCATATGGAAAGGAGGACAGGGCTCCTGTATCTTTAAGGGTTATGTAGAAAAGGGAATTTCAGCAGGTGTCATTTGTATGCATACAGCACCTGGTGAAATTCCCTCTGCATCACAACCGTTAAAGCTGCAGGAGCTCTGCTCTCTTTTGTATCTGTTCACTCTACCTATACTCCTACTGCTCTTTGCAGTGATGCAGCTACATCATTTTAGATCCTGGACTTAATGATGCTGGGGGGAGGCTTTAAATTGCCGTATATATTACTCCAGTTGTGAAGCACACCATTAACATTTCACTTCTTCGACACCCTTCCTCACCACCATTCCATGCTTTTTGTAAACTGTCCGGAAAGCTTTGGCTATGGGGCGGTATAGAAATAATAATAATAATAATAATAATAATAATATAATAATAATAATAATGTCATATCAGTCACTGGCACCATGTAAAAAAACAAAAACTACACAGGAAACCTTCAGAAATTGGGCCTACTAAAATACATCCACACCAACACCCAGAAAGCAGTCATACTTAAATCATACTCAATAGTCTGGAAATTCCTGAATCAGTAAAAGATAGCATGATCTGGCAAAGCTTGTCATGTTAGTCTAGAAAAACCGCCACAAGTGAAAAAAGCGATAACAATAATAATAATAATAATAATAATACTATACAACTGCTTCTACATTCTTGATATGTTAGAGTAAAAAACAAGCAAAAGACAGTTTGCCAACCAATATAAAAAAGAAATACTCTGAGCCTGTGCAATTTTCCATTTTAAACACCTCATAGCACCATTATAATTACAGGAATAAAACGGAATGTGCTTTCGCTGCCTTGGGGATAAACCCCTTTGGCAGTTAGCATCATTTTGGTGTAGGAAAGGATAATATAAGGTGAAAGTAAAAAATTATAAAACAGATCATCTATAACCATGTACATGTCTGGCCGGCCACCCCCAACTGAGATGGTTTTACAAGTAAAAGAAAAGAATTCTGTGACAACTGTGTTAGCCCCGGCGGGGCCTTGTGTCATCAGGTACTGCCCCACTGTCAGGTTGGAGGAGCTATTTTCCCCTTTTATTAAAAGGCTTTTATTAATTTCCCAAATTTAAACAAGCCAACAATAAGAAAAAAATGGATAAAAAGAAACACATTGGATTTAAATAATGATTGACAGGGTAATTATTGACATACCTGTATATTTTTTTTCCTTCCCCTTACAAATCAAACTATAGGTGGAATCCATATGCTGCTTGGAGGCTTTCTTTATAATTCATCACCATAACAGGTTATATTTAGTCTCTTTTCCTGCTGTGTAGGTCGCTGTTTCGTATATAAAATAAAATCCTGCCATATTTTATAAAAGTCAGATGTTTTGACTTTGGAAGAGCTGTTTTTGTCCAGCTTCATTTCTCCCATTTTTAACTGAATGAACTGATTGGATGCCCTTTCCCATCCAGGCGTTGCTACCAGGAAGCAAGATGGAGGAACAGGAGTCGCCGGGACCCAAAGCAGGGGAGCGGTTGGCCACTGGAGGAAAAGATCTTCGCATCGTGCAGGTGGAGACAATCGGAGAATTCCTGACGGGGGTGACTCCACCTCAGATTAAGCAAGAACCAGAAGAGGGATTCTGGGAAGCTGAGAGGCAGGAGTTGAAGACCCCGTCACCGTATTCCAGATGGGGAAACTCACAGCTCCCTCCGCCCCTGTCTGAGGACATTACCACGGATTATCAGGTCCCCTTCAAGGTAGGAGCTGAAACCAACCAGTGGTCTCCTCGAGGAAAGGCTGTGGGCCAAACCCTGCCAGGCCAAGACGGCCCTGATGCCTACAGGAGCCTGGATCCTGCGATTGGAGTGAAGGAAGAGATCCCAGATGAGGGGACTGTCCCCATGGAACTGCGGTGCCAACGCTTCCGGCAGTTTGGCTACCAGGAGGCCGAGGGTCCCCGAAAGACATTCTGCCAGCTCTGGGATCTCTGCCGTCAGTGGCTGAAGCCTGAGAGGCACACCAAAGAGCAGATCCTGGAGCTGGTGATCCTGGAGCAGTTCCTGATGATCCTGCCGCTGGAGATGCAGTGCTGGGTCAGGGAACGGGGCCCAGAGAGCAGCAGCCGGGCGGTGGCCTTGGCCGAAGATTTTCTCTGGAGGCCACAAGAGGCTCAGAGTTCAGAGCAGAAGGTGAGAAGAGTTCATTCTAATCACCCGTACTCTCTCTCTCTCTCTCTCCCTCTCACACACACACATACACTGACGATTGGATCTAGGAATTGTTCTCCATGAGAGCCAGTGTGATGGAGTGATTGCCTATGTGGTATAGTGGCTCGAGTGTTGGATTGGGACTCAGGAGATCCGGGTTCTAGTCCCCACTCTGCTATGAAGCTAACGGGGTAACTTTGGGCCAGTCACTGGCTCAATTTGGACGACACAATAAACAACTGGTGTGGGGGAAACAATCGTCAGTTGTTTTGACTATTGTGTCATCCGAATGCTGCCATAGTCAACTCAGCGCTGATCCCCATCCACACCACAGTTGATTATTTATGACCATGTTATGTGGGGAGTACCCCCTAGGGTTAGGGTTAGTCAACCCACCATTGACTATCGTGTCGTCCAAATTGAGCCACTGACTCTTCCCAATTTTTGATGATCCCCCCATCCTGCCCCCCATAGCTCACTCCATTCAGTAGGATCTCCTGGCTCTCTCCATGTAGCAATTCCAGGGGAGTAGAGGAGCTGTCGTTGGAAGTGGGGGCAGGGAGATATTTATTTATTTATTTATTTACAATTATTTTAGGCCTCTTTGGAAGACAGCCCTCTCAAGGCAGAATTCCCCTTCCACCAGTACAGTTGATCCAGTGTAAATCTGGATCCAAGTACTAATAAAAACATAAAAGCCCTGCCGGATTAGACCAAGGATCCATCTAGTCCAGCACTCTGTTCACACAGTGGCCAACCAGCTGTTGACTAGGGACCAACAAAGCAGGACACGGTGCAACAGCACCCTCCTACCCATGTCCCCCAGCAAATGGTGCACACAGGTTTATTGCCTTTTTTTATTGGAGGTAGCACATAGCCATCAGGACTAGTAGCCATTGATAGCCTTCTCTTAATATTTTTTTGGGGGGAGGGTTGGCATGATTTTCAGAGTCCTGTACCACTCCTTATCACTCTCCCATGATTTGCAAAACTAGACTAAGGCCCAGGGAGGGAGGGGAGAGGATTGTGGACTTACCTGCTTTTGAGATCCTCCCTAGGCATCCAAATAGAAGGGAGGAGGGATGTCACACAGGCATGCTTTTTTTAAAAAATGCCTGAGCCGGGAGCACAATTGCATTCCAATGAAAAGTAAGTGAAAATACAAACAACAAAAAAGCCCTGATCCTGCTCCCCACTCACCTGCCTGGACTCCCCCCCCCCCCAGGCCTGGCTCCTTCCCTTTTGCTGACCCCCGCTACTCGTGGGGAGGAGGGAAGAAGCCGGGATGGGCGCCCATACCGCCCGCAGTCCTCGGGATCGTCCCGGGACCATGGGTAAAATTGGGATAACAGTGGTCTCGGTTCTTCCGGGAAAATGGAGGGGTCATCACCGCCTGCTGCCGGGATCCCCTGTGCATCATTTGGATACACAGGAAGGACCCAGGGAGGACCCACGGACAAAAGGGCCGGTATAGTCACTGCCTAAATTAGGCACTTTAAGAGAAATTATGCACACTTACATCAGATTATGATTATGATTATTATATTTCTCTAGCACCCTCACTGTGCATGGCAGTTCACAAAGCAGAGAAGGCCAAGTCCCTGCCCGTAGGAGCTTACAGTGTAAAATTCAAAATGGGGGAACAGCCAAGGAAGGAAGGGGAGGCAGGGTTAAGACAGAGAACCAATAGGCTGTTATTTCAGTTACACGCAGTTCAGCTTGGACCCAGGCCAAGTGACTATAAGTCATGAATAAGCAATCTGGTGCCCTCCAGATGTTTTGGATGACAAATCCCATCATCCCTGATCATTGGCCATGCCAGCTGGGCCTGATGTAGTAAAAACACACACATCAGGAGCACAAAGTTGCCTACTCCTGCCACAGGGAACTATGGGACTGAGGCCAAGCTTGCATCGTTTATAGAATTTATGGAGTTCAGCCTTTCTTGGGGCGCATTTCTCAGTCCAGGTTATCCAGCATCTCGACTTGCTGGAACAGCCAGGTGTTAGATGTGATCACCTGGCGCCAGATGTGATCGCATGATGCCAACATTGTTATCTTTTCGGCACCAGGTCAAGACTTTTCTCCTAGGCATTTAACAGTGTATGTTGAGAGATTTTGTTGTTGTTGTTGTTTGACCCAGAATAGTTGTTTTAAATGGATATTGTATTTATAATCTGTTTTTATGCTTTTTACGCTTTTTAAATGTTGTATATTGGTTTTTTTAAATGTTCAATGTTTTTAATTTTTGTAAACTGCCCAGAGAGCTTCAGCTATGGAGCGGTATATATCTATATCTAGGTTTGAGGTTTTAACTGACTTTGTGGCCAGGCTTAAAAGTTTAAAATGTTTTAAATATCAGCTGTTTTATTTTGTATATTGACTTTTTAATATTCAGTCTTTTAATTTTTGTAAACCGCCCAGAGAGCTTCAGCTGTGGGGCGGTATATAAATGTAAATAATAATAATAATAATAATAAAAATAAAAATAATAAATCTATCTATCTATAAATAAATAAAATCAACATCGAGTGTGCAAGAAACTCAGCCTGTCTCAAGGGAGGAGTGCAGCAGAGAATCAGATAGTTAATCAGTTAGAGACATGTTTGTACGATGTTCTTTATTTTGACTGGTTAGTATCTATTTAACCTGAAGATTCTAAGTGTGTCCCATAATGCAGTTCTCAGGCCTGCTTCCTGGTTCTAACCGCTCTGTCTCTGTGACAGTTATGTTTTCTGATGATGGTTAGTAAGAAGTCTTCAAGAAGTCTTGATAAGATTAATTTATCTCTCCACTCCTTATCGTTTCATTTTTTGTTCTAAGAATAAACGTTCAATTTTGTTTTGTTCTCTACCATTAAAGAATTGCCTCTAGCGTTCTTTAAGAACACACCAATTCTGACTTCCAGTAACACCAGGCAGTGAGGCAGGCAGAAGAGAGAGAGAAAGAGAGAGAGAGAGACAGAGAGAGAGAGACAGAGAGAGAGAGACAGAGGAAGCACCTCCAAGTGTCGCTCCTTAAATCATGATTTATATCTGCCTTCCCCAATGTGGTGCCCTCCATATGCATTGGACTGCAGCTCCAATTATTCCCAGCCGGCCAGTCATGGGCTACATGGCCCCATGGCCCAATTCAGTATAAAAACGAAAAACAAAAGGGGGGAGAGCATCCACTAAGTAAAAAAAAAGGGGAAGAGAAGCGTTTCTCTGATTGTTGAATGCTTTATATTTATTATATGCCCAACGTGTTTCGGCCTGTAAGGTTTTATTTAGAAGGCCTTCATCAGGGGGTTGATAAGACACATCTGCAGAAGTTTCTTAACAAAACGATAGTGTCTCGTGATGTTCACTGGCGACTCAGTATAAAGCAGCTGCCGGTGTTTTCTACGCCTTGTCCCTGTTTCTCTTTCAGCCTCCGGAGGACTTGGATGGCTTGTCTGCCGAATCCCCCAAGTCAGAACTGGATCCCTCTGACATTGTGAAGATCGAACTCCCCATGGACAGCGACGGTGAGGAGGCCCAAAATATTGGGGTAAAGTCAGGGGGCAGCGTGCTTTGATGGGGGGGGGGGTTCTCAGGGGGTTCTGCAACGTGGAAACTCCCTAAAACTACTGCCCCTTGTGTGTATGACCCTGTTCAGGCGACACACTAAGCTATGGTGGTTAAGCATTTTGAGCTAAGCGTTATGGCTTAGCGTGTCATTTGAACTATGACTTAGCATGCTGTGTGAAATATTCTAAACAATGGTGGCTAAATAACCACAGTTTAAGCATGCTCACTAACCATTTGCTGCAAAAGGGTTAGTGGCCTAAGCATGGCTTATCATATTGCCTGAACAGGGCCTACCTATATGTGTGTTTCTCTTTGTAAGATGCACTAGTTCAATATGGCTGTATGTCAGACTGCACGTACTACCCAACCATTGGCTTATCTGCTGTGATGTCACAGAAGCCCATGGGAAGGGTGGGAGGCATGGAGAAGGAGGAGGCAGAAAATGCATTTGGGGAGGAGGAGGGCAAAGTGTTTCAGTGCAGTGTTTACTTTGAAGCAGGCCTTGCCAAAGCTCATAACTGCTCGTTTTGCATTGGTTTAATTCATTTAATTACTTGTTATTGGCGTTTGAGACAGTTTTTCACATGGCCCATGGCCCTGATGTCATGGCAACCGTGTGAGGTCTCCCTGCTTCTAGCCTGACACCTGGCCCATGTACTGTACAACATTGCTTCTCTATTCATGGTATAGAAGAGGGGTGGGTGGTAAACGCTGTTTTTGTCAGGGCCGCATTCCCTCACAGGTGATGTGTTGGGAGCCACATGCCAGCAATGGGCAGGGCTGGGGACAGCGGTGGGAGGGGGCAGAGGCAAAAGTGGGTAGCAGGACCAGTGTCAAAAGTCGGCATGACTGGGCCCACTGATAGGGTGACCCTATGGAAAGGAGGACCAGTTTCCTGTATCTTTAACAGTGGCTTAGAAAAGGGAATTTCAGCAGGTGTCATTTGTATATATGCAGTATCTAGTGAAATTCCCCCTTTATCCCAACAGTTAAAGCTGCTGGAGCTATACTAGAGTGACCAGATACAAAAGAGGACAGGGCTCCTGCAGCTTTAATTGTTGTGATGAAGAGGGAATTTCAACAGGTGCTGCCTGCATACAAATGACACCTGTTGAAATTCCCTTTTCTATGCAACTCTTAGATACAGGAGCCCTGTCCCCCTTTCCATAGGGTCACCCTACCCACTGACAAGAGGACCCTGGAGTTGCTCCTCCTTTCCACCATGGCAATTTCCTTGTTCAGTTTCCTCTCACTCTGGCCCAGACAACGGTAGGGTGGCCAGATGCCAAAGAGGACAGGACTCCTGTAGCTTCAATACTTCTAGAGAAGGGGCGATTTCAGCAGGTATAGTCTGTCATGCAAGCTATAGCTGCTGAATTTTCCCCATCTACACCACTGCTTAAAGGTCCAAGAGTCCTGTTCTTCACAGGTAGTCACCCATGTTCAGCCTTCCTTAAAGTGACTGCCCCGACACCCCAGCATCTGCTGCCTGAGGTGGCTGTTTCACTCTACCTAATGGTAGAGGCGGCCCTTTATATCTAAAAGCAGACACGATCTGTTACCCTCCATCCAACAATGGAATCTTTTCTTTGAAGAAATCCCGGGCTCTGGCAAAGGACAATATGAACTAAGAGATGGGCCCAAATTTAGGGTGATCCTATGAAAAAGAGGACTGGACTCCTGTATCTTTAACAGTTGTATAGCAAAGGGGATTTCAGCAGGTGTCGTTTTGATGCATGCAGCACCTGGTGAAATCCCCTCATCATCACAACAGTTAAAGATACAGAAGCCCTGTCCTCCTTTTCAGAGGGTCACCCTAGCACGATGCTGGTGGAGGTGAGAAGGAGGAGCAGCAGATGCCACGGCCTACTTGCTCCCGGGCTCTCTGCCTGTCAAGCCAGCGAGTCGGAGCGATCATGAGAAAAAGGATAGGGGCAGCTGGCGACAAGGGTGTTAAGAAGGCAGGCTCACGCTGAGAGAGAGGGGCCCATTGGGGATGTCGTGGCCAATGGCCCTCAAAGACCTAGAGCCAGGCCTAGTGGGTGGGGCCACCCCTTTTCTCTCTCTCTCCTGCTTTCTCCCAGCCCAGCGGGTTGCTGGGGAAGGGACAGATTCCAAAAATGCAGGCTGCTGGGTGGATCCGTATCAACAAACCAGCTCGAACCGTTCTTTTCTCTACAGTCTTGTGTAAAGTGACGGTGTCTTCATTGCCTATTCAAGGCCAATTTATCCCCAAATACTTTTCATTACAACATGGATAGCTCACAACAGTACATTATTGTTGGAAAAAACCATTCTTCCTGCACCCCTCAACTCGCTGTGAGGATTGCAGCTAAGCACTGAGGGTACAGGAAAATCTGAGGCATGGGGTGACCCTATTGTCCTCACTAATTAAAATGTCTCAGGGCTTTGACCTGGCAAACCCTGCTTTGCTACACCATTGCTTGGTGTAGAGGCCTCCTTTCCTTTCTGTCCGGCATATACAACTTGCCCCATAATTGTTTTTGCGGAAACTAGCGAAAGCCAAAGTTAAAATATCTGACTTTTATAAAATATGGCAGCAGGATTTTATTTTATAGACTAATCAGGGTCAATTAGATTGTGGTTTTTGTTTTATCCATTTTTTCCCTTGTTGTTTTGTTTAATTTTGTTCTGGCAAATTAATAAAAATGAATGTTTCATTGATATGGATATAATAAATCTATGTATGCATATAAGAAATTAATTAAAATATACGGTTGTTTGCTTGTTGTTCTAGGAGGCAACGACCAGCTCGGGGAAGGAGCTGGCTTGCAAGAGGGAACTTTCAGCAGTGTGCGGAAAAAGGCCGGCTTTGACCGTCTTCCCGAGAACCAGAAGATGGTGCCGAAGGAAAAGCTGCACAAATGCCAATATTGCGGGAAGCTCTCCGACTGCAGGGCCCACCTCATCATCCACGAGAGGACCCACACCGGAGAGAAACCGCACAAATGCTCAGCCTGCGGCAAAAGCTTTACCCGGAAGGAATCCCTCATCATCCACGAGAGGTTCCACACCGGCGAGAAGCCGTACAAATGCTCCGTGTGCGGCAAGACCTTCAGCGATAAGATCGGCCGCCTGATCCACGAGCGGACCCACACGGGGGAGAAGCCGTACAAGTGCTCTGAGTGCGGGAAAAGCTTTGGGACGCGCTGCAACCTTCTGAGGCACCGGAGGGTGCACACGGGGGAGAAGCCATACCGGTGCGCAGATTGCGGGCAAAGTTTCAGGTATAGGCCGCAACTGGTGATCCACGAGGGGACCCACAAGGGGGAGAAGCCCTATAAGTGCCCGGATTGTGGGGAGACCTTTAGCCAGACCCGGCATCTTGTGATACACAAGTGGACCCACACTGGGGAGAGGCCCCACAAATGCGCCGTCTGCGGCAAAAGCTTCAATCAGAAATCGGACCTCATTACGCACACGAGGACCCACACAGGGGAGAAGCCGTACGTCTGCTCCGAGTGCGGGAAGAGCTTCATTTCCAGCTGCCAGCTCAGGAAACACGAGAGAATCCACACGGGCGAGAAGCCATACCAGTGTCCCGAGTGCGCCAAATGTTTCACCTACAGCTCTCACCTGACGACGCACAAGCGGACGCACACGGGGGAGAAGCCGTACCAGTGCCCAGACTGCGGCAAGTGCTTCATTTCCAGCTCCCACTTTACCGCGCACAAGCGGACGCACACAGGGGAGAAACCCTACCAGTGCTCGTACTGCGGGAACAGCTTCATCCAGAGGTCGCAGCTCGCCAAACACGAGCGGTCGCACACAGGGGAGAAGCCCTACATCTGCTCCGAGTGCGGGCAGAGCTTCCGCTGGAGCCAGGGGCTCAAAAAGCACATGCGGACCCACACGGGGGAGAAGCCGTACAAGTGCCCCGAGTGCGAGAAAACGTTCTCCAGCTCTTCGAATCTTTCCAGGCACCAGAAAATCCACGCCAGGGAGAAACCGTAAAGGCGCTTGAGGCGATAGGAGAGACCGCAGCGAGAAGGCTTTGATGGCCTAGGTCAGCTTTCCCCAAAACTGGTGTCCTCCAGAGGTGTTGGATGACGTGCTGTCTGGGGAAGATGGGAGCTGTAGTCCAGCTCCGGGTTTTGTGAGCCCTTGGGCAAGACACCTTAGCGGTTCCCCCTCCCTCGGTCAGCCTACCTTCTCATCGCCATGGTTACCAGCTGCCATGGCTCCTCCTTTTCTTTCTCAGCATTGCTCCCACATTCAGAGGGCCCCTCAACAAGTTGTCTGGATCAGAGCAAGAGGCAGGTGAACAAGCAGGTTGCCATGGCAAAAAGGAGGAGCAACGACTGGAGGCCATTGCCACGGGGCCCCTTCTGGGGTGTGGGCCCTCAGCAGGTGCCCAGCCATGCCCACCCCTTGACACTGGGGCCTGTTGTCCTCCAGCGGCAGATTGGAGGAGGCTGCTGTAAATTGAGTCTCAGGAAAATCGATTGGGGCCCAGACCTGTTGTGGTAACTCCCAGCTTCCGAGGCGACAGAGAACCCAGGGCAATTGCTGAACGCGGCTTCTTGGGACGCTTCCAATCCTTTTGTTCCCAATTGCAGGGATTGGTCCCTAGGTCATTTGACGTCAATGCCTATGACCGCTTGCCCTAAGGCCTAGAAGCGAGAGAAAAGGCCACTCTTGCTTCCATTGCTGGCCGGAGAAACAAAGACCACTGGAATGTAGTCCCTCTCTCTCCCAGGAAGAACATGGCAGTCTGGCCCCCTTCCTCAGCCACACAGAAGGAGAGCCAGGATCTCTTCTCAATCATCCCAGAGTGCAGGACACGGAATAATGGGCTCAAATGACAGGAAGCCAGATTCCAGCTGGACATCAGGAAAAACTTCCTGACGGTTAGAGCAGTATGACAATGGAACCAATGACCTAGGGAGGTGGTGGGCTCTCCCACCCTAGAGGCCTTCAAGAGGCAGCTGGACAGCCATCTGTTAGGGATGCTTTGAGGTAGATTCCTGCAGTGCACAGGGGGGGTGGACTCGATGGCCTTATAGGCCCCTTCCAACTCTACTATTGTATGATTCTAGGGGATGAGCAGTCTGGCCCCCTCCCTCAGCCACACAGAAGGAGCAGCTGAAGGGAAGATGCTCCCCCCCCCACTCCCTGCCTGAAAGACCACTCGGCTCCAAATGCCAATTGTGAGGCTCCATAGCAGAAGGGAAGCCCACTGGCTGATAGAACAAGGCGTTCTTGGCTCGTTATTTTGCATTGTTGTAGTGTGTGGTAAGCCACCTGGGAGATCATATGGGGTTGGATCCAGGATCTGCCTTTGTCAAGCGGAAGAGACCTCCTGTAAGAGGAAATGCTGCACTCAGAGAAGGTCCCTTGGGCCAATTTTGGGGGATTCTCCCTCCCACCCCCCGCTGGGTCGCCTGATTCTCTGTGTAGCATTTTCTAGGAGCTGGAGGGGCTGCCGTGGGGAGGACGGGGCAGGGAAGCCCACTTCTGTCTGCGCGTGTAAATCTGGATCCAACCCATTGTGTATAGATCTTCAAAACAAGGATTTTCAAAAACTAATTTGGCTCATGCAGAGCTGGTGCCTCGAAAGGTTGGTGCTGGATTTAAAATAAAGTAAAATAGAAGTGGTGGCGATGTTGCAGGTGGGAGTTTGCCCTTTGTATATACCTATTTTTATGTCTGCATTTGTTTTCAGTCGTCGTTACCTGGCCAGAGCTAATGGGCTTTGGGCTTGGCTATGGGGGGTAAATGTACCCATTTATTTAAAATATGGATTTTGGCTTTGTGCAGATGCATTGACTGTAGGTTTTGTGTTTAAATTACTCCTGTTCATCATTAAATTCAAGGTGCCATGTCTTATGTGGTGTTTGTTGTAGAGTGATTAGAATGAATGTATTTACTTTGTTTTTATTGTCTTGCACTTCTTCTAAAGCTCCCACAGCTCCCATCATACTTAGTTACCATAGCCTTGTTAGCTGAGGATAATGGGAGTTGTAGTCCAACACATTGGAGGGCACCAGGTAGGGGAAGGCTGCTCTAAAGCGCCCAGGAGGAATGGTTCTTCTCCCCATACCCCATATCCTCACAACAACCCTGTGGGGTGGTTTATGCCAAGAGAGTCTCCCAATAAGCTTCCGAAGATGAGTAGGGATTTGTATTTTAGAGCACACTCTGTCTATCCAACACACATGGGTTTCTTACTCCTAATTTCCTAGTCTGCACTGGGCCTGTTCAGACAACACGCTAAGAAATGGTTAGGCCGTTCAACCTTTTGCAGCAAATGGTTAGTGAGTGTGCTTAAACCGTGGTTATGTAGCCACTATGGTGAGGAATGGTTCACACAAAACGCTAAGTCATGGATCACATAATGTTTGGTTCAAAATACTTAACCACCATGGCTTAGTGGGTCATCTGAACAGGGTCACTGTATTGTTGCTGTTATTGGCTTGGCAAGCCACGGTTAGCTCCAAAAGAAAGATTGCAACCATGGTCCACGGTTTGAGAAGTGGACTGAGCTAACCATGGTTCATTAAAACACTACAAGCTGTCATTAACATTGAGAATGAATGGGAGGTGAAGTTTGCATTAAGGAATTGGAGAGAAGGAGGATCTTGTATGAGTACATGGAGCTCTTCTCATCTAGCCACGGATAGATCAGACAGCAGTATTTCTACACTACGGCTACATAGGCTCAGGAAGTATTCATACTGGTAATAGACGACATAGCCGCTACATCCATACATAGTCTGACTTGGTATAAGCCCAGCTTCTTTACCTTCCTTGCTGTCAGGGGTGGGGTACTGGAGGCTGTCTTGATGTTGTCGGTCTCCGGTTTCTCTTAGTCCCAGCCAGCATGGCCAGTGGTTAAGGATGATGGGCATGGTAGTCTGGAGGACCACACATTCTCCACCCATGCAGTATATGGCAGCAGCCACTAATGTAGATAATTTAGAAAAATATTGATAAAAATTCACAAAGGACAGGTTCTATCAATGGCAATGATGAAACCTTCAGGTTCTGATGTTCGACAGGCATCACCTCTCCGGCTGTGTGTATATATTTGGAACGATGCAATAGAGTTGTGGTCGTGGGTTGTGGCTGAAAAGTGGGTCGTGAGACTAGTCCAGATGGGTCGTGGCAAAGCTGTTGGCACCATGTTGGCCAGTTGTGAAATTGGGTCCCATGTTGCAGGTTGGGAATCCGAGGTGGGTCTGGACCAGTTGAAGACCCCTGCAATAGAGGCATACATATTCCATGCTTCTCCCACAGACCTCAGGATGATGGTACACCTGGAGTACAAGATTCTTCTCTCCCCCACCTTTTATCCTCACAACCACCCTGTGAGGTAGGTTAGGCTGAAAGATAGCAACTATCACGCAATGAGCTTCATAGGTGAGTAGGGATTTGAACCTGGCTCCCTCCCCCTGGTACTACAGTGCAATTCTATAGTAAGCCCCATGTAAGTGTGTATGTGGGATTGTTGCCCTTGTCCAGCACTAATCGCCTGGTGTCAGACAATTGGAGCGACCTGGATTCTGAACCCTCAGCCATAAAGTTCCCTGGGTGTGAAGATGAAATTGTGCGAGTTGGTTTGTTTGTTACATTTATATGTAACCTTCCTCAAAGGAGCCCACGGCAGCTTACAAGCTCCTTCTCCTCTCTAGTTTATCACAACAACCCTGTGAGGTAGGTTAGGCTGAGAGTTTGACTGTTCCAAAGCCACCCAGTAGACTTCATGGCCATGTGGGGGACTAGAGCTACCCCGGCCTTCCCCAGTCTTAGCCTAACAATCTAACCACTACACGGAATCACATACTCTGCCTTGAGGATATAAATGTACCATCCTGCCCCTCCATTAAGATAGTCAACTATATGGTCTTTCTTTGAGTTGGTGAGATACCTTATGTGTTTACAAAGGGAAGGGCCTTTTCTTTGGTGGCACCACAATTCTGGAACAGTCTCTGTAAGCGGTTTTGCTGATGCTGCAATCTTTTCAGTGCCAAATCAAAACATTCTTATTCTTCCAAGCATTATTTTAAATTGGTTTTATTACTTTGGTTCTGCTCATTAGTTTTATGATTACTGATTTATATTGCATTTATATTTAATTTACACCCCACCCCTTCATTTTAAATATATATTAAGAACATAAGAATAGCCATGCTGGATCAGACCAAGGGTCTTTCTAGTCCAGCACTCTGTTCACAAAGTGACCAACCAGCTGTTGACCAGGAACCCACAAGTATGGCATAGCGCAACAGCACTCTCCCACCCATTGTTCCTCAGCAACCGGTGTATACAGGCTTACTGCCTCTGGCACTGGAGGCAGCACATAGCCATCATGACTAGTAGCCATCTATAACCTCTAGGATGTCTCCAAGTTATGTTTCCAAAAGCAGTAAGAAATTATTCACCTGTGGCCCTTAGTTCTATTCTTATATGCAGAGTGCATTGTTACTTGTTAGAGGGAAAAATAAAATAAACCAAAATAAGAACCTTATCTGCTTGGCCACCGTTAGCAAAACAGGTCCTGGACGTGATTGGGCTTTAGGGACAGTGCATAATCCTAAACTGCTTCCTCCTCTTTAAAACATTTCTTGGCTGCCTTTCAAGGGCAGAGGCCCCCACAAGGCAGCTTACAAGAATAAAATGCATAAAATATTAACATAGGGTGACGAGATAAAATCCAGGTCAGGGCTCATGTAACTTTAACAGTTGTAGAGAAAAGAGAATTTCAGCCAGTGTCATTTGTATGCAATTAGTTCCTGGTGATATTCCCTCTTCATCACAACAGTTAAAGTTGCATGCACTATACTAGAGTGACTATATACAAAAAAAGGCAGGGCCCCTGCAACTTCAACTGTTGTGATGAAGAGGGAATTTCACCAGGAACTAATTGCATACAAATGACACTGGCTGAAATTCCCTTTTCTCTACAACTGTTAAAGTTACATGAGCCCTGACCTGGATCTTATCTGGTCACCCTATTTTAACAGCAATGAAATATTAAAAACAAAACATGATTTCAATAAAGCGGCAATTAAAACAATAAAACCAGCAGGAACAGCAATAACACTCACCATGGGAAGGCCATGGTAAAATAAAATGTAAGAATTGCAGTCAATAGGCTTGGGCAGCTCTTGCTCGTTTACTCAGGAGTAAGCGCCACTGAGCCTGACTGCTGAGTGCGCGCGCAAGAAGGCTGCTGCCAGTGCCAGACCACAGCGACACTCAACTTTCCCGCGCCTCTCTTTAGTACGTTCTGATTGGCTAACGACTTTCGAGCGAGCCGAACGCGGGAGACTTGGAGGCTTGTCCACACGCTCGCGGCAAGGACTCTTAGCGTCGATTGGCCCAGCGTCCTGCTCCTCGCAATCAACCAATCTTCACTAAGAATCTGCAGAATGGTTATGACGCAACTTCACCCCCCCCCCCATACACACTCACATCCGGTCCCAGTCGTGCCTCCTCATTGAGCGCTTTAGCCCTTCGAGGAGTCGAAAGGCGCCGTTCGAAGAGTGGATTGGCTGACGGCTCCGGGGTGGGGCGGGGCTTGGAATGTGGCGCGCAGTTCGAATTTACCGAAAAGGAACGGCGAGAAGACGATTCGGCTGCAGTAGCAGTAGCAGCAGCAGGTGAGAAGGCGAATTGGAGTGTTCTCCCCCTCCCCGTTTTCTGGGCATTGTGACGTCTCGGACACTGGGGGGGCGCGCGTGCGCGAGTTCTTTAATCAAAGCGCCAGCTTCGCCCTGACGACAAAGGCTTCTCCCATTGGCCACTTCCGTCTTCTGGCTTATGACGTCGTCGCTAGAGGATTGTGTCGTTGCGCAATGACGTCACAGCCCTCCCCCTTTCAATTGCCTTGGGAGAGTCTTTCCCTCCGAATTGATTTCACTTAGAAAAACATTTAGACAGTGACGTCACAGAGGGCTGTGTGTGACACGTGATACTATGCTATAAGGTAAAATAAGCTGCATTTTAAAAACAGGATTCTATTATATGATGACAGTAATAGCGTACCAAGGGTAAAGGGCAGTATTGTATTTTAAATATTTGTTTATATCTATATTGAGGAAATCTTGGTTGATTTAACAGTGCAAGCCTATGCAGGTCTACTCAGAAGTATGTCCTATCTTGTTCAGTGGGCTTACTCCCAGGTATGCATGTTCAGACAGAAAAGTCCTACATCTCCCAGCATCACTCTAGCCAACCATGCTGGGAATTGTAGGACTTTTCTCTTTCTCAGCATGGTTAGGATTGTGTCCCAGTTGTATGAGCTATTAGCTGGCAAAGGCTGAAATCCTGCCTTTTAAATGTTTTTGATTTCAAATCCTATCACCCTTGCTAGCATTGGCCGATGGTTAGGAATGCTGGGAGTTGTAGTACAAAACATCTGAAGGGCACCAGGTCGAGGAAAGCTGCTATACACACTTACCTCGGAGTAAGCCCCATTGAACTTAGAGGGACTTGTGAGCCAACATGCACAGCAAAGCTCTGTAAAGAATTTTTTTTTTTTGGAAAATTTATTTATTTATTTATTGCATTTTTATACCGCCCTATAGCCGAAGCTCTCTGGGCGGTTCACAAAAATTAAAACCATAAAATCATTTTAAAAATATAAAACAAGCCACAATCTAAAAACACAACCGGAATAAAACCAGAATAAAACAGCAGCAGGAATTAATACAGATTAAAATACAAATTTAAAACAGCAAGGATTAAAATTGAGTTAATTTAACTGTTAAGATACTGGGAGAATAAAAAGGTCTTCACCTGGTGCCGAAAAGAGTACAAAGTAGGCGCCAGGCGAACCTCTCTGGGGAGCTCATTCCACAGCCGGGGGGCCACAGCGGAGAAAGCCTTCCTCCTAGTAGCCACCTGCCTCACTTCCTTTGGCAGAGCTGGTATGAGCACGCAGAGCTGGTATGAGCACAGAGCTGGTATGAGCACATGGAAGAATAATAATAATAATAATAATAATAATACATTTATTTCTTACCCGCCTCTTCATTTGGATCGAGGCAGGGAATCCTTGGGAAGCTGCCATGGGCCACTTGTTCACACCAGTTCTGGGCCTCCCCCCTCCCCAACACTTTTAAAAAAATCTGGCCCAGGCCTAGAAACAGCACTAGGCAGCTGTGTCTACCTGCCATTTTAATTTCCCACAATGCTCCAGGACTGATGCTACATCAGGAGCATTGTAGGAAATTAAGGTCCCCTCTACAAGGATTCGCTTTTGCGCCTGGTTAGGCGATTATGCGCATAATCACAGAAGCGCATTCACGCCTAATCCCTCTGCACGAGAGGCGGCAAGAGGCAGCGAAGCGCATTAACGGATCTCCAAAATGCGGTTTAGAAGTAGTTAATGCACATAAGCGCATATTCACACAGTCAAAAATGCGCTTTAACGGCCGGAGCAAAATAAAACTCGCTGTTTAACGCGCATTCGATAATGCGCATAATCGGAGGGATAATGCGCCTCTACGCCCCATTTGCGCTCCGCTGGTGTGGAGGTAAATTTTTTAATGAGACTTCAAAGAGCATTAAACTTCTCGTGAAGAGGCACCCTAAGATGGCAGATCAGCACAGCAAAAAGGCACATCTTGGGGGCATGACTACCGCCAGATCCAGAGATGGAGGAGAATCCCCACCAGACTTGAAGCTGAGCTCAGACACTCATCAAGCATTCTTGGATGAGGTGTCCCTCTGTCCTCCCTTACACACGGGAAGGGGATGCTGCTTCTATGCTGGTGCTTGCCACCTGCAGTTTTTATAGAATAATTTGTATTGTGGGGGAAAATAATGGTGGTCTTTTATTTAAGAGATACTGAACATAGGCTGCCTGGAAGCATGGGATCCGGAGATTGACACCCAGAATGACTGACTTCACCCAGACTCACAAACTCAATGACACTGTTGTAGCTTTAAAACATTATTAAAACAATTTAAGAAAGTTAAACAGACTCACAAACCTCCAATCAGCAAAGCAAATTAAAAGAATATACTCACAAGCGTGGCAGATTTCTGGAGAACAGGGTCTTTGCTAAGACAAACATAGATCCCAGTGACAACATTCACAATAACTACACTGACAACATCAGTGTAGTTCCCCTCTTCCCTCCCGAAAATGTTCATGGTTTTAGGCTTAGCAACTAGGCTCAAGCCAGTGTTGAAAGGTCAGCTTAGGTCTTGATGGTTTGAGAGAAGAAAGAAGAGCATTTGTATACTCACACATTCTTCATCACTCATACTGACTCTGCAAAGGAGCTCTTCTTCACAGAGGGACCCCCATTTCTCCCAGGCAAAACCAAATCATGCCTGAGGGAAAGGGAAGACATCTTTGTCCTCTGTGTTCAGCCTTAAATACCCTTCTCAAAGACAAAGACCTCCCTCCTAATACATCCAAGTCTATTGGTGTATGTCATCAATTTAGATCATCCTCTTCCCAGAGTGTTCCATTCTGACGTACTTGTTTATTTCAAAACTGTCTGGCTTTACCTGTCACCTTTAAGAGGAATACATACAGTTGGTACATGTCACAAGTTCATATGAGTAATGTCTTTGAGCAATAGCAAATCATAGTTCTTCTTCGTGGTCTCTGTGCATCACACATATGGGCTCATGCCGACGCCGAGCCCCATTCGGGAAACTTCTATAGCTAGCATGCTCGGCAGGGTCCCGCCTACCTCAGTTCTTCTTCGACCGTTTCGCTGTTAGCCTCGCGGGAGACTTCGTCCTCTAATCGTTCGTATCTGTGGAGAAAGATAGAGAATTTTAGTAAATAGTTAGCTTAGATAGGTTAGTTGTTAATATTGTCGTTCATTTTAGTAAAAAAAAAAAAATCTTAATAAATAGTTGTTAGTTTAGTTTTTGCTTATGGCGCAGTCCGCACTTTTTAAGCACTGTTCGGGCTGTCGGGCCAAATTGACCTTAACTGACGGACATTCACTCTGCCTCATTTGTTTGGGCGAGTCCCATCTGGTTGATTCATGCTCACATTGCATGAGCTTTTCGCGCCAGACTCGTCGGAACCGTGCCGATCGCTTCAGAAGTATTTTGTGGAGCAAGGCCCTCCCAGCAATAGACAAGCCGCATCCGGCCATGGACTCTGCTGTATCTCTTTCTGGGGAGCGCCATTACCCCATCACTTGTACACACATTTACATAGGCTGACCATATGAAAAGGAGGACAGGGCTCATATAACTTTAATAGTTGTAGAGAAAAGGGAATTTCAATCAGTGTCATTTGTATGCAATTTGTTCCTGGTGAAATTCCCTCTTCATCACAACAGTTAAAGTTGCAGGGGCCCTGCCTTCTTTTGTATATGGTCACTCTAGTTTAGTGCCTGCACCTTTAACTCTTGTGATGAAGAGGGAATTTCACCAGGAACTAATTGCATACAAATGACACCGGCTGAAATTCCCTTTTCTCTACAACTGTTAAAGTTATATGAGCCCTGTTCTCCTTTTCAGATGGTCAGCCTAATTTACACCCATTCTATGCCCCCAAAAGCTTCTTTCTCCATGCTGTGCCAACAAACTCGTATAATCTGCTCCTACACATATTCAGTAAAATTTCAACTGGAAAAAACCTTCAGCATCAAAAGCAAGTTAACACTTTTTGTTATTAACGGTTTGTTAGATTTTTTCCCCTCGTTTTCCAATACAGTACTAACAGTAAACCTTTCCCCGTCCCATTTCCTTTTCGGTTTGCCTGTCCAGTCTTCATATTGTCCTGTATTTAAAGAGTAAAGGTTCATGTATATAAGCAAAATCATTAAGCAAAACTGGGATAGATAAGTAATTACATTAAAAAACTATGAATAAAATTAAAAATAAGAGGGTCAGCTCATGCTTGTCTCTTTGCTTGCCTGCGCTGGTTTAGCAGTGAATCATAAAGCTCTGCATATAATTCAAGAAAATTTCACCATGTTTATTAGAATTTATTTTATTTTAGTAATTTGGTGTAATATACCTTTCATTGGGCAGCTAAGTTCAATAGATCTTGAATCCACTTATTTGGGGTTTTCTTTGCTTTCCAGTGTTGTAAAATAATATGCTTAGGCATTAGTGAAGCTTTAACTAAACTACTTAGGGCCCAATCCAAGGGTGATCATATGAAAAGGAGGACTGGGCTCCTGTATCATTAACAGGATGAAGGAGCCCTTCCCTTTTGACCAGATACAAAAGAGGGCAGGGCTCCTACAGCTTTAACTGTTGTGATGAAGAGGAAATTTCACCAGGTGCTGCATGCATACAAATGACATCTGCCAAAATTCCCTTTTCTACGCAACTGTTAAAGATACAGGAGCCCTGTCCTCCTTTTCATGTGGTCACCCTACCCAATCCTATCAAGACAGTTGGCAGCCTCCAACGTTGGATGCTCCCGAGTATCCAATTCAGGGCGGCCAGAACATGGAGGCAATTCTCACTTCCGTGTGGCGGTGCCCCCCCCCCCCCGGCAGTTTTGCTAGACAAGATATTTTGTCTGTCTGGTGGAGGCTTCATGGAGGGGGCAGGAAGGAGGCCAGGTGACCCATAAGAAGCCGCATAATGCAGCTTCCTCAATCCACTCACTGCCCCATTTCCCCTTCGCAGCACTTCGTTTCCAAACATGGAGACGTGGCCAGCGTGGGGAGAACCACACAGGCTATGAGGGGTTGGGAAGCATGGATTCTGGACTCTGAGGTCAGAGCCCAAATTCCAACCTCAGATCTCAGAAACCAAAAAGTCCTATGTGCCCTTGATGCTGTCTGAGGAACAAGAGATTTCCCCCTTAGAGAGAATTCTGTGGTCCCTGGCTGAGCGTCCAAAGAACCATAGCATGGCTCAGAAAACCTCTCCCAGGTTGGAGACGGTGCGCCGACCTTGGAAGGGCGACTTAGAGATCCAGCTGCTGACCGCACTGGTTGCTTCTCCAAGATCAGGTAGGAGGAGAAAAGGGGGGCATTCTGGTGGGTAGGGGGGAGAGGAGATTGGAGAGGCCAAGATACAAGATACCCTGGGTCTCCTCTCGACTCCTTCCCTCCCCCTCCAAAGCACTCTCCCTAGACTTCAGCTAGGCAGGGCACAGGAATCTCAGAAGCCTCCAAGTTCCGGGGCTTTCTCCCATGTTCCTCAGCAACTGGTATATCTAGGCATATTGCCTCTGATACTGGAGGTACCAAATAGCCATCAGGACTCGTAACCATCGATAGCCTCATCCGCCGTGAATTTTTCCAGTCCTCTTTTAAAGCCATCCAAATTGGTGGCCACCACTACATTTTGTGGTAGCGAATTCCATAGTTTAACGATGCACTGTGTGAAGAAGTCCTTCCTTTGATCTCTTCTGAATCTCCCACCAATCAGCTTCCTGGGCTGACCCTGGTTTCTAGTATGATGAGAGAAGGAGGAAAATATCTCCCTCTCCACATTCTCCACACCAGGCATAATTTTGTATGCCTCTGTCATGTCTCCCCTCAGCCTTCTTTTTTCCAAGCTAAACAGTCCCAGTTGTTTCAATCTTCCCTCACAGGGGAGATGTTCCTACCCCCTTGATCATTTTAGTTGTTCTTTTCTGCATTTTCTCCAGCTCTACAATACCTTTTTTAAAGGTTTGGTGACCAGAATTGTACACGGGGTCGACATTTTCATCGCGTTGTCCACCAGAGCCTCAAGTTCTCTAGTTTGTTACAGCCCTCATAATACAGTGCATTAACATTTTTGCTCTCTTTTTTTCCTCTTGTTCTGACTGTCGTTATTACTATTATTACTACTACTTACAAGGCATCTGATGTCGCACTAGGTAGATGCTGTACAGTTTTAAGTCTTTAGAGTTAGCTTGCAGTTAAGCAAGCAAGATACCAAAGGGATAGAGAATTTCCTAATTCTGCACCGCGACCTCATTGCCTCTGGACAATGAGATGTGGTGATGGGCTTAAAAGGGAAGTTAGACCAATCCATCAAGGGTTGGTTTATCCATGGCCGTGAGCCACGGAGGCTGTTTTGAACCTCCATGCTCAGAGGCAGTCCAACTTTGAACCCCAGATGCAATGAAATTGAACCTAGTACCTTATGCCAGGTCTGTATGTAAGCAAAGGAGAGCTACGTATAGGCTTGAAAGGTTCCTGGATGCATCTCGCTGGCTGCTGCGAGAAGAAGGATGTCGTTCCAACCCAGCAGGGCTTCCGATGTCCCCGCAGTCCTTCTCTGAGACAAGACTTATCCTTCGTTGTTCTCACTAGGCACCATGAGACGTTCTCCAGCCGGCCCCAGTTCTAGAAGAACCCCCTCGACCCCTCCACGCCGAGGGCAACCTCCTGGAACACCACGCCAGAGATCATCACCTCGAACCTCTCCACGCCGTCCTCGCCAGAGGCAACCCCCAGCAGAAGAGGCAGGTAAGAGGTGTTGAGTCCCAGTTTCGGGGGCAAAATTGAGCTGATGCAAATCCGAGCTTTGGTCTTCCTCTACTTCAGGGCTGTTGAAACTCTTTCAGCCGAAAGGCCAAATTCCATTTCAGCGAAACGCTTGGGAGTTGCACTTCAGCGGTGGGTGGAGCTGAAGTCAAAAGGGGCAAAGCCAAGAGTACCAGCATATTTTAGCTTCAAGCTCCTTCTGCTAGTGACTAAGACTTTTGGAGAGGCAGTTCAGTGGTGGCTCAGTGGTGGAGTACCTGCTTTGCATGCAGACAGTCCCAGGTTCGATCCCCGGCTTCTCCAGTGAGGGCTAGAAAAGACTTCTGCCTGAAACCAGGAGAGACACTGCCAGTCAGTGTTGACAATGCTGGGTTATTCTGGTTGGTGGTGGAGTATTCAAAATGACTCACTGGGCTCCATCCACCTATTTTAATCACTCCGTACCATTTTGTACACATGGTGTTGGTGGTAGCAATGAAAAATGCTGATATCTTTAGGGAAGCATCCCAAAATTATGACCCTGTTCAGACGACACGCTACGCCACTGTGATTAAGCATTTTGAGCTAAACGTTATGGCTTAGTGTGTCATGTGAACCTTTCCTAACCATGGTGGCTATGTAACCACAGCTTAAACACACTCACTAACCATTTGCTGCAGAAGGGTTAGTGGCCTAACCATGGCTTAGTGTCATCTGAACAGACCCGCTCACTAACCCTTTACTACAAAAGGGTTAGCAGCCTAACCATGTCTTAGCGTGTCGTCTGAACAGGCCCATTAGAAGGCAACTTTTGAAGTTCCATTTCAACCTTTTAGAACAGGTGGGAGGGGGAACTGCACAAAAACAAGGGTGGCCACTCCAAATGATTGGGGAGGAAGAGGGGTCGGAGTTTCCCCACACGCACTCCTCTAATGTGAGGCTTGGCACAAACGCGCCTTTCCAAAAAGCGAAAGGCCAAGATGTTCCTGGTGTTGCATTTGGAACAGGCGTCCCAACCAGATGTAAACCAAGTGAAGCTGGCTTCTTTTCATCAAGTAAATATTTTGAGAACATGTAACCCGGCTTGGATGAAAGCTTCGGAAGCTGCCCCTTGAGCTCAAGGCTAGATGAACCATCAGAGATCTGACCTCGTCCTTGGGGATTTTGAAGGATTTGTCCGACCTTGATTAAAAAGACCCATGCTCTTGGACGCCGTTCGCTCGGTGCTTCGGTTTCATCTGGAATAAACCTAAAGATGGGCCGGGAGCCAGGAGGAGCTGGCGGAAGATCATTCCGTTGCTGTTGACTTCCAAGTACATCCGCTCGGGATTGTAGACGAATCATCGCGATCTGAGCGGCGTGTACGATCTGGGAATAATTAGCAGTTTGTTTTGGTTCAGATAAATCCCCAATTTTCAGTGGTTCTCCTAGGCAGAGAGTGTTCCCCCCCACCCCCCCCAGGCATGCTACTGGAGATCCTATAGCTCAGGCGGTGTGAACCTGTGGCCCTCTGTATGTTGTCGGATTACTGTTCCCATCAGACCTGACTTTGGCCATGCTGGCTGGGGCTGATGGGAACTGGAGTTGGACAACATCTGGTGGGCACCAAGCTGTTGTTGTTGTTATTATTATTATTATTATTATTAGAATGTTTTAAGGATGTTTTTAGGATGTTTTAGGATTTTTATGCAGTTTTAATAATATGTGTCATGTTTTAATCAGTTTTATGTATTTTATCATGTTGTTGTTCCCCGCCTCGATCTAGATGGAGAGGCGGGTAAGAAATAAATTGTTGTTGTTGTTATTATTATTATTATTATTATTATTATTATTATTTATATCCCGTCTTTTTCCCAGGGCTGGGACTCAAGGCAGTTTACAAGATTAAAACATGTACAATCCAAAAATTTACAAAAGTTAAAATAGAGGGCTGCATTGGTGCTTGCTTAAGCCTCTGGCGGATGCTTGCCAGAGGTGGACGCAGCCAATACAAAAGTAGTTAAGGCTAAGCCACATTCTCTACATCCTCCCTTCTTTTCCTCTGTTTTTCTCTGCACTGAGAAAGGGGCTTCCTCTTTCTCAGTGCACAGAGAGGACGCTGAGCGATCTGGAGCTGCAGGAAGACATCGTTCTCTTCCTTTGTTGTCAGATGGTTGCATGAAAGGGACAAGTGAGGGGCGTGGCTTGGCAGGGAAATGAGGTGGGCCAAATGGAGAGGCCAGGCGGGCCACATTTAGGGTGACCCTATGGAAAGCAGGACGGGGCACCTGTATCTTTAAGAGTCGTATAGAAAAGGGAATTTCAGCAGGTGTCATTTGTAGGCATGCAGCACCTGGTGAAATTCCCTCTTCATCACAACTGTTAAAGCTGCAGGAGCCCTGCCCTCTTTTGTATCTGGTCACGCTAGGCAAGGCGCCTGCAACTTTAACGGTTGTGATGAAGAGGGAATTTCGCCAGGTGCTGCATGCAGACAAAGGACACCTGCTGAAATTCCCTTTTCAATACAACTGTTAAAGATACAGGAGCCCTGTCCTCCTTTCCCTATGGTCACCCTAGATTTGGAGATTCCCAACCGCTGTGCTAGAGAGATTGAGCCTTGTATTTCAGTAGTCGCCTGGTTGCCGCAGGTGACCAGGAATTGCATGCAGGCGAGTGAGTGGGCAGATTGAGGAGGGATGGAATGCACACACACACACATCGGGCCCATGGAGTAACCTTGTGTGCTGCCAGAGGAAGGAAGCATCCCCTTCTCCATACCCAGTGCAGAAATGTAGCAGACTGTTGAAGGAGGGATAGAGCTCCCAGCAGGCTAGTAAACATTTTTGCTGGCTAGTAAACATCTGTGGGCTTGATTCACAGACTGCCTGGTGCATTACCGCGCTGGTAATGTCAAATCACCCTTGGCATCTCCATCTTTTCACCTGTGGCTTTTAAACCATCTTTTCTGAAAGCGAGCAGGAGGGCGGGGGAGTCCTCAGAAGGTGCTCAGAGGTTTGTCAGTGACTCAAGAATGCTTCCCTGAAAGGCGGAATGCTCACAGCATAGGGTGACCAGATAAAATCCAGGTCAGGGCTCATGTAACTTTAACAGTTGTAGAGAAAAGGGAATTTCAGCCAGTGTCATGTGTATGCAATTAGTTCCTGGTGAAATTCCCTCTTCATCGCAACAGTTAAAGTTGCAGGCACTATACTAGAGTGACCATATACAAAAGAAGGCAGGGCCCCTGCACCTTTAACAGTTGTGATGAAGAGGGAATTTCACCAGGAACTAATTGCATACAAATGACACTGGCTGAAATTCCCTTTTCTCTACAACTGTTAAAGTTACATGAGCCCTGACCTGGATTTCATCTGGTCATCCTATCATAGCACAACCTTTTTTCACCAGAGCCGGCCCAGGACATTTTGCTGCCTAAAGTAGGGCAGCAAATGGCATGCTCCTCCTCACCCAGCCAAGTTCCATCGTACTGAAGCTTATTTGTTTATTTACAGGATTTGTATATGGTTCTGTATCTCACAAGATTCCCTGAGCACTAAACAATAAAAAGAATACTGAATTAAAATATTTTAAATCAGATCATGTTATTTAGAACAATGGCTGGTTATTCAGGCAAGGCTTGTTTCAAGGAACAGGTGGAGAAAAGCAAACAGCGTTAGTGCCTGCCTGACATCAGCAGGCAGGGAGTTCCGCAGAGAGGCAGCCAACACACTAATAGATCTACTCCCAAGTTATTTTGGCAGCTGAGGCAGGAAATCATCGCACAAGTGCCTCTTGTGCCAATTGTTCAATTAAATATTGAACAATTGGCTGCCCTTTCATGGGACCCCAAATCAGCTGCCTGAGGTGGCTACTTTGCTCGGCCAGCCATTTTGCCCCTGGAGGCACAGAAGAATTCTGGGAGCATTTTAGGAGACAGTCTCAGTTCTCATTGGGCAGCAATGAGTTTTTTTATGAACTCCACACAACCCGAGCAGCCCTCTCTGGAGAGAGAGAGAATGGCGGGCGGGGTTGGGTGGGGAATCAACCATCCGTTATGTTGATTGTGTCGTGTGTGGGGACACACACAACTCACGGTATGTTATTTTGCCGATTTAAACAACAGGGAAAAACAACGGGCTGCTCCATTGCTTATCTGGAGACCCATTGATTAAGATGTCGTGTAGAGGGCTCCGTTGTGTACTCTCCCCCGTCGAGTGCACTATTCCTGCAGATCATAGAGTTCTCCGGCAGGAGCAGCCGAAAGCACCCTGGACACTCCTATACAGCCGGCAGAACTTCCAATGCATGATGGGACAGGGCCGGGAGGAGGGAGGGAGGAGCACCAGCAGCCTAGAAGGACGCCAGGGCTTTCAGCCACATGACCGGGGGAGGGGCAACATGTCCTGTGGGGAGCACTGGAAAAATAACAAACGGTCAGTTGCTTCTCTCTCCCCCCCCCCCCCATTGAATAATATGTTGTCTGAACGCGGCCAAGCAAGTCACAGTTGCTTCAGCAGCCTCCTGACTTGACTGCTTCAATGCATTGTGCATGGGGCTGCCCTTGAAGACCGTTCCGAAACTTCAGCTGCTTCAGAATACCTTCTGCCAGATTAATAGGAGCTCGCTGGGATGATCCTATCTTGCCACATCTTTTCAATGTGAAAAGATCTGCGTTTGCTTCCAGTCTGGTTCCAGATCTAAGCCTGAGGGCTGATGCAGACTGATTGTTCCTTCTATTTCCAATCTTCAGGTGTGAGTGCCATTGCTTATATAGCCAAAGCTGCATCCCTAGCTTACATGAGAGACAAATAAATACCCGAAGGGGAGGGAAATTCCAGTGAAGGCTGAGAAGTGACGACAAAATGCTGACTGATGAGATTACGGGAAACAGGATGGGAGAGGGAAAATGTAACAGAGTATCCAGGAAGAGGGCCTGGCTGGCTGGCTAGAACAGTGAATGCGAGCACTCCGCATTACAACATCTTGTTGTAGGGTGACCAGATGGAAAGGAGGACAAGGCTCCTGTATCTTTAACAATTGCATAGAAAAGGGAGTTTCAGCAGGTGTCATTTGTATGCATGCAGCGCCTGCTGAAATCCCTTCTTCATCTCAACAGTTAAAGCTGCAGGAGCCCTGCCCTCTTTTGCATCTGGTCACTCTAGGCAAGGCTCCTGCAGGTTGAACTGTTGTGACAAAGAGGGAATTTCGCCAGGTGCTGAATGCATACAAATGACACCTGCTGAAATTCCCTTTTCAGTACAACTGTTAAAGATACAGGAGCCCTGTCCCCCTTTTCACATGGTTGCCCTATTTGAATCCCACTAATGATGGCACTTGGGAAAAAAACCTTAAGAAATAAACTGTCAATTGATTAACTGTTTAGGCTGACCCTATGGAAAGGAGGACAGGGCTCCTGTATCTTTAACAGTTGCATTGAAAAGGGGATTTCAGCAGGTGTCGTTTGTATGCAGGCAGCACCTGCTGAAATTCCCTCTTCATGCCAACAGTTAAAGTTGCAGGAGCCCTGCCCTCTTTAGCAAGAGTGACCAGATGCACAAGAGGGCAGGGCTTCTACGGTCACCCTATGCCCACCACTGCTGCAACCTGCCCTCCACTCCCAATATTCCTCCTTTCCTCTAAATGACGGCGTGTGCTCCGTTCATCCCCCTTCTCCCGCTGCTGCAGGCCGTCGGCGTCGGCGAAGGTACCGCCCTGGCCAGCGGGCGATGATGGAGATCAGGAAGTACCAGAAGAGTACCAACCTCCTCATCAGCAAGCTGCCCTTCGCCCGTGTGGTGAGTCCCCACGTGAAGGCCGTGTGCCGGTACAGCCGGCGTGTCGAGTCTCTTTCAGCCCAAGAGCTGAACTCCATTTCAGGGAAATTCTTGGGGGCAACATTCCGGGGTGGGTGAGACTGAAGACAAAAAGGGCAGGCTCCAAAATATTAAGCCTGTTTTAGCATGAAGCTCTCACGTGCCAGTAACTAAGCCTTGGCAGAGACGTTTCACAGGGCACAGAAGGCAGGAGACCACCCAATGATCGGTGGGTGGGGCCATCTGGAGAACCCCATAGGGCCAGATTGGCACTGCAGGCAGTCCCAGATTTGGCCCGCGGGCCTGAGGTTCAACACCCCTGTGGTATAGCCTCATCTCAGGCCCAGCTGCTCTCATTCTGTGCTCCATTCGGCTACCTTTCAACCATCCTGACAGGCGTAATTTAAGGTATGTGTGTGAATGATTGAGCCAGTCACTGACTGAGAGATTGAGGCTTACATCTGTGGGCTTTATTTACCCTGGTAGACCTCTTGATTTTGGCTCAGATTGAGTCTGCGCATCTTAGGTTCTACTCATGTAGGCCTCTATGCACAAATGTTATTTCCTCCAACAGGGTTTGGGCTGAATGTGGAAAAGTGGGGTGGGCAGAATTGTATGGCGTGTTCCCAATCCCTCACCACGTGGTCAGTTTAGAGCCTTTGCTGTATGAGCTCCTTGGGGTCTCAGCCCGGGTTTCTTGCATCTAAAACAGAATCCACTACCACGAGATGTAGTGATGGCCACCCATTTGGATGGCTTTAAAAGGGGGCTGGATAAATTCCTGGAGGAGGAGAAGGCTATCCATGGCTACTCGTCCTGATGGCTAAGTGCAGCCTTCAGTATCAGAGGCCAGTAAGGCTATATGCACCTGTGGCTGGGGAACATGGGCAGGAGGGTGCTGTTGTCCTCGTGTCCTGCTTGTGGGTTTCTGGCTGGCCACTGTGTCAACAGAGTGCTGGACTAGATGGGCCCTTGGTCTGATCCAGCAGGGCTCTTCTTATCTTCTTATGTTGCAAGGGAGGTTTAGGAGTGCATTCCTCAACTTGGTGCCCTCCAGATGTGCTGGCTGGGAATTACGGCAGTTGCACACATCCGGAGGGCCACCAGGTCGGGAAAGGCCGGCTTAGGACGAGGGCCGCTTCGTAAGCAGGAAAAGCCACGGCAGCCGCGTGCCAGATGCGCAAATTATGCGCATTCACCGTTCGGCCCTCTGCAGCTTCCCAGCGCGGTCGTGCGCTTTGCGTGCATGTATGGTAGTTGTACACGGGCCCAGCTGCACACACTCCTTCCTACAAAGAATTGCTTTCTTGGTAGGGAAACGCGGCACCTACACTACAGCCCTCCAGTGACATTCCCCCCCCCCCCCCGCCATTTGCCCTGAAGTGCAATTTCATGGTTTGTCCACATGGTGGTGCCATTCACCAATAGCTGTTCCAGAAGTTCTGTTCGCAAAGGCTTCTTTCACACCCTGCCCTGGAAAGATTTAAAAGGGGAAAGAAAAGAAAACCAGTTATTTTATTTCACTTATTCATTTATTTCACTTCAAATCTGCCCAATAACCAATGGTCACTTCAGTCACTAACTGCTGACACTTTTAATCTTTAGCCTCAATTTCTTCTTCCCTTTGTTAATGGGAGTGAAGAGCTGTAGTTACTTTTATTTTATTTATTTTTTTATTTTGCTTCTGCTGTCCTTTTGAATTTTGGGGGGAAATGTCCAGCCTATTCCCATCTGCCCCTTTCCTCTACTCTCCTTTTAAGCTAAACACATCTGGTTCCTTCAGTCTCTCCTTGTAGGATTTTTTTTTACAAAAAACTAGATCTGTGACTTTCAAACTGTGTTCCAGGGATCCATTTCACGCGAAGAATCAGTTAAAAGGCAGATCACTGTAGGCGCAATCGTACACATGTGTATTTAATTTATTTATTCCATTTTTATACTGCCCAGTTTCTGAGGCTCTCTGAGCAATTTGCCATTAAAACCATGAAACACCACAAATCAGAACATAATATAAAGCTTTACGAGTTTAAATACCATGTAAAACCAAAATAAACCTAGCAGCAGTTTGTTTGTTTCTTATTAAAACATTGGTTTGTGTTTTATTACTCACACAAACAAAACAACAGCATCAACACAGGTTCCAAATGCCTTTAATAGCCTATGGTTACAATAGTTTCTCTGGAGAAAGCTAAAATAAAATAAATAAAAATAATGAAAACAAATAGTCTTGTATGGAGAACTGTCCTTCCATTAATTAATTAATTGCCCTTTAAATCTGCCTAATAACCAATGTTATTTAAAAAATATAAAAAAGTACTATGTATTTCTTATGTAATCAATTATTCCTTGCATGTAAGGTTTCTGTATTATGTTAATATTTGAGTTTTTGTATTTGCAAATAAAACATATTTTTTTAAAAAACAAACAAAAAACATTGGTATCCCGCCCTATTATCACCGGGATCTCAGGGCGGTGTACAGATAAAATCAGAACAATATAAACATAAATAATATACACGGCTAAAAATATATTAAAGCATTAGCAAATTAAAACCAGTGGGGGGGGGGGGAAATTAAAAGCCATAAAACAATTAAAAACTATGTGTAAGCAGTTACAGTCCAGGGAAAGCCTGTGTGAAAAGATGTGTTTTCAGGAGGCATTTAAAGGATGTTACATGTTCTGCTTCCCAGACCGCATGAGGGAGGGTTTTCCAGAGGGCGGGTGCCGCTACGGAAAAATGTTTAGAGAGAAAAAAGCCCTACAGCTGCCAGCATGGCTGGCTGGGGAATGCTTGCAGTTGTAGGACTTTTTTCTGTCTAAACATGCGTAAGATTGTGCCCTTAATTACATTGGGTTTTAAGTGTTAGCCCTACTTTTTAACCTTGTTCTGTTGACCCTCCCTGAATAGACGCCCGCCGTCTTCCTCATCCTGGTGCCCTCCAGATGTGCTGGACTGCAACTCCCATGATCCCCAGCCAACATCCCTATTGGCCATGCTGGATGGGAGTTGTAGTCCAACACATTCTGTGGGGGGCATCAGGTTAGGGAACGCTAAGCTACCCTGTTTGGTAGCAGCTGAAGCTTTGAGGCACTCGTGGCCAGTCTTGTAGTAAAATAACATTATTAGTATTCCAGCCTTGACATTATAACTCCTGCTTTGGGTAGTTTATTTTTAAATTTTAAAAAAGGTTTGATTTGGGGTTTTTTAGAAATATTTATTATATCTGTTTCCTACTTGGTTGTTATTATTAGTCATATTATTATTATATTTATATCCTGCCGTTTTCCCCCTTCCCTCCATTTTATCCTCACAACAACCCTGTGAAGTAGGTTAAGCTGAGAGTCAGTGACTGGCCCAAAGTCACCCAGTGAGCTTTCATGGCCAGGTAGGGCTAGTACTCGGGTCTCCTGAGACGCAGTCCAACCGCTACACCATACCAGCCCTCTGTAGTCTCTCATTGAGGATGTTGACGTCTTTGCCTCCTTAACTTCAGAAAAGCTATAGCATAGGATAGATATTTTTAGAAATATCCAGTGCGTGTGAACAGAGTGCTTGAATATCCACTGTGTGGTTATAGGCCCCTTCCAACTTTACTATTCTATGATCCTATGAACAGAGTGCTGGACTAGATCATAGAATCTAGAAGGGGCTTATAAGACCATCGAGTCCAACCCCCTGCTCAATGCAGGAATCCACCTTAAAGCATCCCTGACAGATGGCTGTTCAGCTGCATCTTGACGGCTTCTAGGATGGGAGAGCCCACCACCTCTCTAGGTCAATGGTTCCATTGTCTTACCGCTCTAACAGTCAGGAAGTTTTTGCCGATGTCCAGCCAGAATCTGGCTTCCTGTAACTCTAGCCCATTATTCCGTGTCCTGCACTCTGGAATGATCAAGAAGAGATCCTGGTCCTCCTCTGTGTGACAACATTTCAAGTACTTGAAGAGTGCTTGAAAGGTTGAACCCTTGGTCTGATCCAGCATGGCTCTTCTTATGTTCTTACATATATCTCTTTCAGAATAAGAATGCTCCTAGTTCAAATTTCAGCTTGGCCAGGAACTATTTGAATTCGCTCAAGCCTCTCTTGTGTTTCAGCAGCAGCTGAAGCTCCTCCCCCTGCCCAGTCTATGAACCAATATTGAAAATAGTTGCCTGCTTTACAGGGTTGTTGTACGGATTACTGATTATCATATGCAGGAGGTATTCTATATTCACTCTTAAGGCTGCAGCAGTTGGCAACCTGATATCCTCCTTTGGTCTACAACTCCTGACCATTGGCCATGCTGGTTGGGGCTCATGGGAATTGTAGTCCAAATCAATTAGAGGGCACTAGGTTGCCTAGCCCTACTATACCAAATGACCTGGAAGTAAACATTATTGAATTCAGTGGGCTTACTTCTAAGTAAGTAGGCAGAAGATAGACCTCTAGATGTTTGGAACTTCAGTTACCAGCAGGGGTTTAAGGGAATTGAAATCCAAAACATCTGGCGATCTATCTTTTGGCAATCCCTGATGTATTGCACAGAAAGAGCTTTTTTATATGAGGCTTTTGTCCCACACCATTACCGAGGCTTCTGCTTTATTATTTATTTATTTATTTACTGCATTTTTATACTGCCCAGTAGCTGAAACTCTCTGGATTCTTTGCGGGATTAAAATCAGCTCCTTCACACACATTTTTTCTCCAGGGCTTTTTCTTTCTCTTTTTTTGTCTTTCTGTATGTTCCGTTACACAACCACTAGGTGCCGCTGTGGTATAATGGGGTAAATACAATTACACAACGCCATTGAGAAAAAATAGTATTCTTTCCCCGTTAGGGGGGGAAACCCGCAATAATGGTTGCAAAGCACAGGAGAGGGTCTGGAGGATGGCGATGTCGTGTAAAAGACCCACAAACTACCATGAATGAGGAAGCACGCACACACAATAGATTCCACATGTAGAAGGGCTCTAAGTATTGTTTCGTGATATGTGCCGTATGCCCTTCAATCATAGCAATCAAGGGAGGAAAAATGGTTTTGTGAGTCTGTCTAGCAGGGGCTGAGGGTGGCATTACTTTGATTCCAATCTACCTGTCTTTCCTCCCACCCCACAGGTGCGTGAGATCTGCTTGGAATACACCCGGGGGGTTGACATGTGCTGGCAGGCAATGGCGTTGCTGGCTTTGCAAGAGGTAAGTGTTGAGATGGGGTGGGAGAGAGAACAAGGCTGATTTGGGCTGACCCACATCTATCTATCTGTCTGTCTGTCTGTCTGTCTGTCTGTCTGTCTGTCTGTCATCTATCTATCTACACACACACACACACACACACACACACCCAATATAATGGGTGTGCCAGCTGTTGCCTTCTTGTTTAGATAGCAGGCGCTGTGAAGGGTATGTCTGTGTGTGTGTAAGAAAGAAAGACTAACAACTATATTTTTAAAAATGTGCTATACTGATGAGAGCAAAAACCAAAACGTTACGTGCAATATATATATATATATATATATATTTAAATTCTCAGTTGTTAGTCTTTCTATCTTACTTTGAGACTGACTGCATCCAAAGTGCTTTTGTGCTACTTTACACCTCTCTCTCTCTTCACACCCACACACACCCACACACACCACTTATTTCTTTTATTGCGTTTCTGCCCCCCCTTTATCCTCACAGCAACCCTATGAGGTAGGTTAGATGGGGAGTAAGTCCGTGAGCTTCATGGCTGGGTAGGGGTTTGAACCTGGGTCTCCCTCACTCTGCCCCTGCACCACGCTGGGCCTTCCACTGTTGTATCAGCTAAAGAACCAGATCCTGTCTCCCTCCGCCACTGTTGCACTTGTACAGAACATTCTAGTGGAGGGAAGTCATGACCAGTTGTTTTACTGAGAGAGAGAGCGGCTGCAGCAGCACCGCTTTCCTTTCCTTGCTGGGGATACTGTGATCCGCGTCGGGGGGGGTGTCCCTTCGGTTGGCCACACACACAGCCTTTCGCTTCACCCCTCCCTGCCTTAGGATAGGGCTGGACGAAGGCCCCACTCAAGGGGTCCTGTTGAATCAGAGCAAAGATCCATCTAATCCAGTGGCCAAAGACGTGGCTCTGGAAAGCTCATAAGCAGAACATGAGTGCAATAGCACTCTCCTGCTCATGTTCCCCAGAAACTGGTGTAAAGCTTGTTCAGAGGAGGGTGACGAGGGTGATCAGGGGTCTGGAAACAAAGCCCTATGAGGACAGGCTGAAAGAACTGGGCATGTTTAGCCTGGAGAAGGACATGATAGCACTCTTCAAGTACTTGAAAGGTTGCCACACAGAGGAGGGCCAAGTTGTCTTCTCGATCAACCCAGAGTGCAGGACACGGAATAATGGGCTCAAGCTACAGGAAGCCAGATTCCAGCTGGACATCAGGAAAAACTTCCTGACTGTTAGAGCAGTATGACAGTGGAACCAATGACCTAGAGAGGCTGTGGGCTCTCCTACACTAAAGGCCTTCAAGAGGCAGCCTGACAACCATCTGTCAGGGATGCTTTAAGATGGATTCTTGCATTGAGCAGGGGGTTGGACTTGATGGCCTTATAGGCCCCTTCCAACTCTACTATTCCATGATTCTATGATATTGGAAATAGCATACAGCCATCGGGACTAGTAGCTGTAGGCAGCTTGTCCTCCTTGAGTTTGTCTGATCTCCTTTTAAAGCTGTCCAACTTGGCGGCCATTAGTACACCTTATGGCAGCAAGTTCCACAATTCAACAATGTGCTGTGTCCTTCCTCCTGAATCTCTTGCCATTCAGGTTCATTGACTAGTCTCAAGATCTAGAATTATGAGAGATGGAGAAAATCTTCTTTCTTGCCCCACTTCCCTCACACAATGCATAACTTCAGGTTTCCTTCTGGACTAGATTCCATAAGTTAACACTGCGCCCTGCCATCTCTTTTTCTCTTGCCCTTTCTGCAAGGCGGCTGAAGCTTTTCTCGTACACCTGATGGAGGACGCCTACCTCTGCGCTATCCACGCCAAGCGCGTCACCCTCTACCCCAAGGACATTCAGTTGGCTCGGCGGATCCGTGGCATCCATGAGGGCTTGGGTTAGTTTCCCTCCTCCTGTCTCCCTGAACTGAAGACGTATCTTCTGCAACCGGAAGAGTCACAGGGAGCACCTCAGAAAATGCCATGCACTCTGGGACCTTACAGCCGGACTCCTTCCTCCTGGTTGGAACTCTGAGGAAAGTTGGGCCCTCCTGCTCCATTCTCCAAAAGCTTCCCTGTCATTACAGATGAAATTCTATATTCTAGGGGTGCGGGAAGAAGTGAATTGGAGTGTAAATTGGCAGGAGGTCACAATTCCACCCTTTTAAAGCCCCCTTGGTTTTTCCAGTGGGGGGGAGTTACGAAGCGCGAGCTTTAAATCTCTTGGATGGGAACCACCGGGACTTGAAAAATTGTTTCAGGGTTGTTGCTTTTTAGCAGGATTGTACCCCTAGTTTTTTACTTGGAGTTTTAAATTTCTTTGGGCATCTTGAAGCTGACATTTTATACTAGCTACCCTTGGATATTCCCACGTACTACAGTACCCCCTCCCCATGGATTACTTGCGGATCCCTTGTCTTCTCATTCAGTCTTTTTGGGGTTTTGTTTTTGGAAAAACATGGCGTCCATAGTGGATAAAGAGTGCCAAAGCTAATTTTGACCCCGTTAGCACTCTGAAGCTGCTACGGACGCCATTTTTAAATTGTATTTTTTTATTTTCTGGGAGGGGGTCCAGTGGATGCAAATATGGCCCCCAGAGCTCCCAAAGATGCACACCCCTACTCAGGCCCATCTCATCGCCTTCCTGCTGTTCTTGCCTCCTTTATGCCTTCCCTTCTTCGCCTCACATTTCACTCCAGAAATGGGGACTCTAATAGGAGAGGAATAAGAGAAACTCTCCATACAGACCTGAGGGGGAAGCTTGTCTCATCCCTGCTGGGATCTGCAGAGTAAAAACCCTGCCTCGATTCTAGTGGTCGAAGACTCTGTGGTAGTTTAAGCTGGATAATAAAACATGCAGGTTTGGCTATGAATAAAAGGAAGGAAGGACTTAGAGGTGGTGAGGAGAGAGACGTGGAGCCTACTAATCTGTTTTGTTAATTCAAAATGTTTTAACTTCAAAATTAAAGTGGATTTGAACATTCGTACACTTTGCCTGTCCTTGGGATGTACGTGTGTTTCAGTGTGTCTGGTGGTTGTGTTGATTCACTGGCACTCTGGAGCTGAAGGAAATCTAAACTTATGAATACTCGCACTATTTTCTTTAAGCCCACTTTGCCTTCTGGGAAATGGATGTCTTTGCCTTCTGGGAAATGCAGCCATTTTGTCAATGGGCCAGCGGTCCCCATGGGAGCCATTTTGTGAGAGCACCCATGAGACTCACAATTCCAGATATACTCATCAGCACAAAATGATCTTGGGACCCCTGGAGTGTGGGGCCACCTGATGATACCAGTAGATTCGCGGTGGACCAGAGGGAATTCTTCTTCACACAATGCACGGTTAACATGGAATTGGCAGCCACACCGTGATGAGAGTCGATGGCTTCACAGGGGTTAGGGTGAGAGTAAGTCAAATTCATGGAAGAGAGGGCTACTAATGGCTATTAGCCACATTAGTTCAGTGCGATCTCCATGCTCAGAGGCACAATACCTCTTCATGTCAATTCCAGGGGCAGGGGGAAAAGCAGCTATAGGAGGCTGTTGCCTTGAAATCCAGCTTGTAGGCTTCCTGCAAGTATCTGCTTGGCCACTATCACCCAGTTTACATGTCATGGCCATTTATCATGGGTTAATTAGCCCATAATGCACGTGGCCACCATTTTGAATATGCAACTTCTATTTGGGGTGATTGCAGATTGTGGTATCTTGTGCAAATCTGTCCATTATGGGTTAATTGAGGGTTAAACAACCCGCACTTAATCCTCGATTAGTAGCTTTCTAAATGTGGATTGTTTAACCCTCGATTAACCCACAGTGGCTGGGTTCGCACAACATGGCACAACCTCTGATCATCCCTATTGGAAGTCTTGTATTCAAAATGGTGACTGTAGACACACCTCACAGGCACTTCAGCTAATTGTGGGTCAAGAACTGAAGGTCTATAATCCCTGGAAGAATAAGGTCTCCATCAGGCTTCCAAAGGACCATAACATAGGTGCCAGGCAAGCCTCGCTGGAGAGGGCATTCCACAACTGGGTATTACCGCTGAAAAAGTCTTCTCCTTATTTGCTATCTGCCTTACCTCATTCGTTGAGGCCACCCAGAGCACAGCTTGTGAAAATGATCTTTGGGTACGGGCAGGTTAATTCCCCTGAAGGTGACCTGTTGCAGGAAATGCTCAATTGTGTGCGTGCAGTTGATTAAACTGCATGGCATACCCAACCTTGTGCCCTCTAAATGTGTTGGGACTACAAACCCCATCATCCCCCTGTACTATAAATCCCATCACCACCCAGCAGCCTCCTGTGCCTACTCTTGAATAAAAATGGGGAGGAGGAGAAGAGATACCTGCTAAAATAGTTTTTTAGTTTTTATAGTTTTATTTTCTTTATTGCGAATTTAACAAATCGGAACAGAAAATAAATTGTGAAAAAGAAAAAACAAACACTACATACATAGGAATGTCATCTTTTTTCCCCAACAGATATACCATTCATAAAAAAAGAGAGAGTTATGCATTAGATTCAAGAAAAGCAGACCAAATATCCATGTACTTATCCACTTGCGAGTGGTGTCTATGTAACACCCGTTCAAATGTTGATAGCGTTGAGTCCTCAGTCCATTGCATTATGGGAGGTGAGCATTTATTCTTCCAGTGTAATAGTCTTAAGTCTTTTAGTTGTCATACAGGCTCTGAAAATCCATTTGCGCTGACTACGTGTTAACTTCCAAGAAGCCGGTAGGTAGTTTAGAAGGACATATACATCCTTCCATATTAAAGACTGTTTCAGTACGAAGTTTATCCTTTTTATAACCTCCTCCCAAAAGAGGTCAACTACTGAGCGTTGCCAAAACCTATGAATTAAATAAGCGTTTGGTGCATAACATCTCCAACAATCATGCAAGTTAAACAGGCCTTATTAAAGAGGCGTTGTGGAATTCAAAAAAACAAACTTTTTTTGCTGAATGAGGCAAATAGAAGCTTCAGATACAGACGCTAGAACAACAATTCATTGATTAGGCAAAATAGGACAGTCCAATTCTCTATTCCATTCCTGTCTTAGAACCTGGGTATCATTTATTTACTACTATTAAATGCTTACATATATATATATATATATATGGATCATAGATCGACATGTAATGTGTGTTTTCACCCTCAATTTAGAGTAAAAATTAAATTGAAGGCCAAAACATAGGAAAAATAAAATAAATCCCTGAAGGAATATACGACACCCTGTCCACCCCCCTGACCTTCAGAGGGTGTGAAAAAAATGCTCTGTCTTCACTTCCTGGCATTTCCACACTAACAGTCAAGGTAAAAAGGTGACATTTTAAAATTATAGGTCTGTCACAGTGTCAAGGATGGTGATGAAAGTGATGTCCGTGTCAATGTTTTTTGGAAGGGGTGCTGTTTATGCAAAATGGGTGGATGTCTTTTGGTTCTCATGAAGAAACCAAAGCCCTGTTCCACCTCTGAAGCAGAGTTGTCTTGTGTTGCTCTGGGATGACGGAGGCCTGTGGTTGGAAAGCATTATGTGGGGAGGAGCTGTCTCTCTCCAAGCACCTCCCTGCCCCCCCCCCCAGACTGTTCCTAAATTTATATCCTCCAGAAGAAAGCCCCCACAGGCCCACTTAAACAATGCTGACTGCTGCTCTTTTCATCCTCCTGCTCCTGACTGTAGCCCTGTTGAGATGGTGGCATGTGGGGGCCTGTGGGGGAGAGGCTCTGCCTGGCCCCTGGGCCTTGCCCCTCATCGGGAACATCCCCCATTTCTTCCACTCTGACCTTCCCATCCACTTCCTTGATCTAGCCCAGCGCTACGGACCCATCTATCGCCTCCGCTTTGGGAATAAAGGTGAACTTCAGTGCGTACCAGGTGGCAGTAGTGGGAGACGGGAGTGGGCAGTGGTTGTGGTCTGCATCTAAATTAAAAATGAACTGTTCGCCGAAGCATTTAGTGGCTCTTTGTATTTTTATTAGCTTTAGTGCTGCAGTTTGTTTGATTTTGTTGCTCTCTTCTTGAATCTGGTTTGTATCCAGGTCCCATCATGTTTTGAGAAGAGCCATTAAAATTATGCCTAACTTAAGTCCCATTGATCTTAATGGGTCAACTCTAAGTAGGACTAATTCTAGATCGAGCCCTTTGTGTTTCAAGTCTGAGAATTACATTTCATTACTTTCCTTCTTTTTCCTGTTTGCTGTTTTTCTAAATCTATTTTTCTAAATCTTTCTAATCTTCTAATGGAAATTAATTACAGTTGGGGAAACAAAGCCCTATGAGGAGAGACTGAAAGAGCTGGGCATTTTCATTAGAACGATTAAGAAATTGAGGTGTCTGGAAACCAAGTGTTAAGAGGAAAGGTTGAAAAAGCTGGGTATATTTTGTCTACAGAACAGGAAATTTAACTGGGACATGATAGCTGCCTTCAAATAGCTGAAGTCCTGTCACAGAGAAGATGGAGCAGCTCTGTCCCCTCTCTATTGGGCAGAAATGGAAGCAGGGAAACCATGGTAGAAAAATTGACATACCAGCCGAAATTGGTTCAAGACAAAGCCAAAAAAACCTAGTTTTTATTCAAATATGGCATGATCTTATTTCACATATGAATCAAGGACACTCTCAGAGAAATTTTTATCAAAGCCTTTCCTCAAATTATGGAAATGAGAATATATATAACTTATTAGGAAGAACCCTGAAGAAAACCTCAAAGCAGCCAATGGATTCCACCTATATGTTTGTCCCTAAAAGTATTAAATGCAATACCCCTTACCAATAACTAGATTTAAATTCGATGTTTCTTGTTTTTCATTGTATTTTGAAAATTGTTTTAAAAAAAGAATTCCAGGGAACTGGATGTTGGCTAATATTAGGAGACAGATCTTAACGGTAAGAGCTGGATGACTTCGGAAGGTGGTAGTTCTCCTTTACTGATGGTATTTGAGGGTCCCGCTCTGACCTAGGCCATCTTCAGAGGGCTCTCCTCCAGGTGCCCTCGCCAAATGAAGCTAGGCAGGTGGTGGCACCACACTTTGGTACAAATTCCCCAAAGAGGTTCGCCATGGACCTACGTTGTTATCTGTTCGGCGTCAGGTAAAAGTCCTTTTCTCTCAAGGATTTTAGAAATCTACATCTAGGTTATGGCTGTTTTATCGACTCCTGTGCTGTTGATTGTTTTGCATTCTATTGCATTCTATTCTTTTCAGTATTTCAATTGGATTTTATATTTTTAAGTGTTTTTAAAAGGCATTTTAGTTTTTTTAGACGGTTGTAATCCACCCAGAGAACTTTAGCTATTGGGCGGATTAGAAATATATTAAATAAATAAACTGAGGAAAGGAGAAGCTACCACAAACTACCCAAGGAACTCTTTTCCATTATCCAACAGAGTTTACCATTTGGAAGTTTCTCCGAACATTCTTGCGACCAGGATACTATGGCTCCATTAGTGCATCTTAAGGTGGCATTTGATTTTTTTAAAGGAGTCTGTCAGACCGCCCCCCTGCAGGAGTCACTGAACTGAGATGTGCTTCCCAGTTGAAGGAAATAGTTGTGCCCATGCTGAGATGCAGCAGGCAGGCTCCTTTCCTTCCTTCCTTCCATTCCTCCATTTCACCCATTGGGGCTGGTTTTCCATATTTTGGCATTTAAAAAAAATATGTGTACGGAGGAGCATTTTATCACATGAAACGCCTCATGGAATCTTATGTGGTAAAGTCAGAATACAGTTTGCCTTCATGAGGACTGGTACTGGTAATTGTGACTTTATTCCAGGGTAGGGAATCTGCTATTGGACTCCAACTCCCATCATCCCATCAACTCAATGAAAATGTCCACCCAGGGTGTGACTGCTGTGAAAAAGGCAAAGTCCGTGTTAGGCACAATTAGGAAAAGAGTTGAGAATAAAACTGCCAATATCATACTGCCTTTAGTTTATACACATCTATGGTGCGACCACACTTAAAATATAATGTACAGTTCTGGTCATTGCACCTAAAAAAATATATTTTAGAGTTGGAAAAAGAGCAGACAAGAGCAACTGAAATGATTAAGGGGCTGGAGCATCTCCCCTCTGAGGGAAGGTTACAAAGAACAATTGGCACCGTTTAGCCTAGAGAAAAGGCAAATAAGAAGGGACCTGATAGAGGTATACAAAATTCTGCCTCGTGTGGAGAATGTGGATGGGGAGGCATTTTTCTCCCTCTCCCATAAGACTAGAACCCAAAGGGGTCAATCCCATGAATCCAATTGGTGGGAGATTCAGGACAGATAAAAGGAAGGACTTCTTCACGCAGCACAGAGGTAAACTATGGAATTTACTACCATAAGATGGAGCGAAGGCCACCAATTTGGATGGGCTTAAAAGGGGGTTGGGCAAATTCTCGGAGGAGAAGGCTATCAATGGCTACTAGTCCTGATGGCTAAGTGCTACTTCCAGTATCAGAGGTTGTCTGCCCCTGTGCACCAGCTGCTGGGGAACATGGGTGGGGTGCTGCTGTTGCGCTCATGTCCTGCTTGTGGGTTTCCTGTGGGCAGCTGGTTGGCCACTGTGAGACATAGGCGTGCACAGCACATATCAGGGTGTGCTCCCAGGTATTATTTTTTTAAAAAACGTGAACATTGATTGAATACTCAGTCATAAAGGACATTCTTTTTATTCATTTATTAATTAAACGCTGTTGACACTGATGCCCTGCTCTACATTTGGCTTGCCTCACTGCGGGGGGGGGGGGGGATTGCAGGTGGGGGTGGGAAGGAGATGTTCAAGCCCCAGCGTTGGTGGGGCTTTGAGTGACACTGGTTGGAGGAGGGGCTTACGAGGCAATATTAGCCTTCTCCCGCTTTGCTCCTGCTGCTGGGAACAATGGCATGCTGTTTGGGGGGGGGGGGAGTGCAGCAGCAGGAGAACCATTCTCACTGCATCTGGATCCCCCTCTGGATCCCTACTCAAAGCCTTCCTCAATTCAACATTTATTGGTTGAGACAGTAGGATATGCTTGGGTGGTGCCGCTGCCCGTGTCCTCAGACAGTACTCTGGAAGCTTCCTTCATTTTTTCTGCAGTGTTCACACGTGGGTCCTTGCTGAGGATGCCTTTTCCTGCCTTTCCTCGGGTCAGTGGGCACATCACTATGAATCCCGTGTAAAGAGTTTTAGCTGGTCCGTCCCTGTTGGAGGGCCCAACATTTTTTCTTTCACCGAACTTGCTCTCGGAGGCCCTGATCACATGCCCACAAGGAGACGGTACATTATTGTTTCACATCAGGTGGTGTACACCAGTAGATAAGAAAATATTCTTCCTCGACGCTAGTTGGCTGGAGGAAGCCCTAGTACGAAGCATGAGCAACAGTTGGGAGATGTTGGAAGTGGATATAACCAAAGCTGACCAGAGATGACCCTGAGTTCAAACATGATGTACCAGGGAGAAATATATCAAAATAACGTGCTCAGACAGCAGACCTTTTGACACGTTGTAGGAAATGTCAAATTAACTCATTCGTGGTACTGCCAGTGATGTTCCCAAAACATGGCTGGCTAACCGCATTCAGAGGGTCAGCATTAATGGCTCTACTTTGAGTTAGAGAGCAGTGACCAGTGGGGTACCGCAGGGTTCTCTCTTTAGGCCACTATTAGTCAACATTTTTATTAATAACCCGGATGATGGGATTGATGGGCTTATCAAATTTGAGTATGACACAAAACTGGGAAGTCTGGCCAACACCCACGATGACAGAATGGGACTGCAATCTGATTTGGACAGGTTGGAAGAATGGGCTGAGAGGAACCAGGAGTCCTTTGATAGAAATGTAAGGTATTACATGTAGGGGGGGGGGAATGTAGGGTACACATACAAGATGGGGGACTCATGGTTTGGAAGCACTACATAGGAGAAGGATCTGCATGCGGTCGGTGTGGTCGTTAACAGTGATCTGAACGTGAGTCAGCAGTGCAAGAGAGCCACTAGACAGGCGAATGCAGTTCTGGGCTGCATTCAAAGAAGCATTGCGTCAAAGTCACATGAGCCTCTCTATTCAGCGCTCGTGAGACCACACCTGGACTATTGTGTATGATTCTGGGCACCACATTTCCAGAAGGACATCGACAGGTTAGAATAAGTTCAGAGGAGGGCAACAAAGATGATCCAGGGACTTGAGGACATGCCCCATGAGGACAGGCTGAAGGAACTTGGGATGTTCAGTCTGGAGTAAAGGAGACTGACGGGAAACGTGTTAGCTGTGTTCGGGTACATAAAAGGGTGCCACAGGCAACATGGCCAAGAACTATTTTCCATGGCCACAGAAATTAGGACCTGAAGCTAACTAGATGCTGATTAAATATAAGGAAAAACTTCCTGACTGTAAATCTGTACAAAAGTGGAACAGTCTACCTGTGCAGGTTGTAGTTCTCCATTTCTGGAGGTTTTTAAGAAGAGGCTGGACAGCCAGCTCTCGTGGATGGTTTAAATAGTTTTCCTGCACATTGCAGAAGGTTGGACTAGGTGACCCTTGTGGTTCCTTCCAACTCAAGAATTCTATGATTCTATGTGGGCATAATATGTGAGATTGTCAGAGATCAATAAGACATCTTACTTCTGATTGGTGAGCAGCTGGTCTAACCACCGATGCATCCCATTTTTGATTGGAAGATGGTTGTCTCAAAACTCACTGGGGGCCCCACCTTTGACCAGAACCAGTGTATAAAAGCACAAATACATTTTACTCGCAGCCAAAGAGGCCCGGTTGTGTGGGATTGGGCACTGGAATAAAATCATGGAATCTGAATGCAGAATATCATTTCATGCATGTGATCACGGAATACCCTAAATTCTTAGCTAGGTCCCCATATTTACCACAAACTGGAGCACCATACCACCAACAAGGTCTAGCCCAGGAAATTCAAGCTCTGAAGCATCGACAAATCAGTCCTTTAGCAGGTGTGCTGGGGGAAATCGCAATGTTTTAGAGGATGTAAGCAACCTCCAGGCATGGCTCAACATGCCGGAAAGTTCCTTTGACATTACAGTAAGGTTCTGATGCTTCGTATGGCAATAGGAGGGCCAGGACAATGTGGGGCATCTTGGCTGCTCTCTGGCACTCCGTCCTCCCCATCTGGATGTGGACCTGAAAGACCCAGGAAAATGTGGGTGCACGGAAGGCAAGTTGTAAGCAAGCACAATTTGTGACATTTTAAAATGAGTGATCACTGGGCATGTCTATTAAAGCATCAACCTTACTTTCCAATTTCCTGGCTTTGTCGTCCTGCAACCAACGGTGGAAGCCTTAACTCTGATCTCAAACAGAAAGGATTTGGGACATTTAATACATACTGGCTGAAGCTGCACAAAGACAATAAATTGGAAACTAAACCTGATTCCTGAGCAGACATGCCCCAGGACAAGGGAGGATGTTCTGGAGCTCGTGGAACCAGAAATGTTGTCCCATGTTCTCCTGGTCCCATATTGCCTTAGGAAACTTCTGAATTTTAATGTTTTTCAAGAAGAATCCTGTAATTTGACTCATGCCTGCTCATTATGTGACAGCTATTGATCAACGCAACATATAGTGTTGTCTGACCTTGTGAAATCACATTTCATAACAATAGGAATAGGCACTGCACGTAAAATGACTAGATTACAGCTGTAACATAGAATTCTTCTGAAAACTTTGGCCTACTGGCAGCATTCCAGCGGTAGAATGATCCTGGGCATGCATGACATAACTCTGAAAGGAGTTCCTGCCCTAGGCTTTAATGGGGCAGAAAAAACCTAATAATCTTTGACCTACTGTTTAGAATCTCACCAACCCAATGAAAAGTAGCAATCCGCAGAAAGCCAAAAACTAGGCATCACCATTTCCCACTAAAGTTTGAACATATATAGTATGGGGTAGAAAGGATACACCTGTCCGGTGTCAGCGCTATTGAACTTCCTATACTTGTGCTAATTTTTATCATGTCGATTTGAAGTTTCAAGCAGATTTTAAAAGATAAGGCTCAAATTATTAGCTCAAGAGGAGGCATTGTTATAGGCAATGAAATGATAAGGCCAGGATGGATTTTTTTTTCTACTTACCTTTAGCAAAGGAATAGTCCCTACCCGTTAATGAAGCATTGTCTTGGTTTTGCTATTTGAACATGTTTATTCAATATGTACTTTTTTCTTATTATACAAAGATGAACAAAATGTTTATGAAAGAAATTTGCAAGGCACATAACTGAGAAATTCGATCTCACCCAATATTCTGGGAATATTTATGATTTGTACATCTTTCTTTTTTACTAAGTACTGATATAAGGAAAAAGATTGTTGTCTTAGCTTCCAGCGCATGAACAGTGGGTCCTCTAATGTGAAATATGGGTTGATGGTAAATGAATCTAGATCCATACTCCAGGTATTGCTATGGTTTCTCCTTTGAGTGAAAATTGTCTTCTGACTGAAACTCTTTCCACATTCTAAGCATTTATATGGTTTTCCCTGGTGTGAGTTTTTTTGATGAGCAGTAAGATCAATCTGTTGACTGTATCTCTCTCCACACTCTCAACAATTGTATAGTTTCTCCCGTGTGTGTATTCTGTGATGAGAAGTGAGAGTTCTCCCATCACTGAAGCTTTTTCCACATTCCATACAATGATATGGTTTCTCCCGTGTGTGAGTTCTCTGATGTTTTGTGAGATTAATCTTTAGACTGAAGCTCCTTCCACACTCTGAACAATGATATGGCTTCTCCCCTGTGTGAGTTCTCTGATGAATAGTGAGACCAGTCCTATGACTGAAGCTCTTTCCACACTCTGAACAATGATATGGCTTCTCCCGTGTGAGTTCTCTGATGAATTGTGAGATTCATCTTATGACTAAAACTCTTTCCACACTCTGAACAATGATGTGGTTTCTCCCCTGTGTGAGTTCTCTGATGATAAGTGAGAGTAGTCTTCTGACTGAAGCTCTTCCCACATTCCAAACAATGATACAGCTTCTCCCCTGTGTGAGTTCTCTGATGATTAGTCAAATTAGTCTTCTGAATGAAACTTTCCACACTCCAAACAATGATATGGTTTATCCCCTGGGTGAATTCTCTGATGATAAGTGAGAGTAGTCTTCTGACTGAAGCTCTTTCCACACTCCAAACAATGATGTTTTCTCCCCTGTGTGAGTTCTCTGATGATTTGTGAGATTCATCTTATGACTAAAACTCTTTCCACACTCTGAACAATGATGTTGTTTCTCCCGTGTGAATTCTCTGATGATAAGTGAGAGTAGTCTTCTGACTGAAGCTCTTTCCACACTCCAAACAATGATATGTTTTCTCCCCTGTGTGAGTTCTCTGATGATTTGTGAGATTCATCTTATGACTAAAACTCTTTCCACACTCTGAACAATGATGTGGTTTCTCCCGTGTGAATTCTCTGATGATAAGTGAGAGTAGTCTTCTGACTGAAGCTCTTTCCACACTCCAAACAATGATATGTTTTCTCCCCTGTGTGAGTTCTCTGATGATTTGTGAGATTCATCTTATGACTAAAACTCTTTCCACACTCTGAACAATGATGTGGTTTCTCCCCTGTGTGAGTTATCTGATGATAAGTGAGAGTAGTCTTCTGACTGAAGCTCTTACCACATTCCAAACAATGATACGGCTTCTCCCGTGTGAGTTCTCTGATGATAAGTGAGATTTAACTTCCTACTGAAGCTCTTCCCACATTCCAAACAATGATACGGCTTCTCCCCTGTGTGAGTTCCACATTCTCTCATCCAGCTCGCCATCTCCGCTGGCAGGATGGTCAGGAGCTGCTCCAGGATCACCAGGTCCAGGATTTGGTTTTTCCTGTGTCGCTCTGGTTTCAGCCACCGACGGGAAAGATTGTGGAGTTGGCTGCAAACCTTTCTGGGTCCTTCGGCTGCCTGGTAACGGAACTGCCTGAAACGCTGGTGCTGAACGTCTGAGTTGGCCATATACTCGTCTTGGATAACCTGCCCTGTGCTTTCCAAGAATTCCCCAGTACTACCGGTCCCCATGACATCAACTTTTTTTCTTGCTTCAGGACCAGTAGGGTTTTGCTCAGCCATCTTTGATCCTTGTTCCAAGGAAGCCTCCAAGGGGACCAAGGAAACTCCTCCCTCATCTGTTATCTGGGCAAAGAGGCTGTCTGAGGCAGTGCCACTCAGGCTCTGGAAAGGCAGAACAGGGCTTTCTTAAAAGAAGTATTATGCTGTCGGGACAAAAGAAAATGTGCAGGACTCGAGCTAGTAAGCTGGTTTTATCTCAGAAGAAAAGGGACACGAATGCCAGGTCTTCACAAGAAATTAGAGACTTGCGAAGGATCTTTCACCTGAGAAACACTGACTTCCAGTGGTGTAAGAGTCAGAAGATTTCCCACCCCCTACCCCCACGTCTGTCTCTCACCATTCATCGCCCTTTACGTACATTCCCTCTCTTGGCCTTCCGGTGAGGCCTCATCCGTTCTTCATCCAAGCTACCTACCCTCTCCATGACACCTTCTGCTGCAGCCATGTTCTCCTTAAGCCTAATTGTCCTTAAAATTGGTTTAAACTAGGGCTGGTAGTCATTTAAAGAAATCTTTGTTGGTTAGTCATCAGATGTTTAAAGTTCAAGGGATCAATCAACCAAATCCACTTTTGCATAGAAGCAAGAAATTTTAATGTATATGTGATCTTTCTTTACTTTAGGTAGACTTTATCGTACATTATTATCGTACTCCTGTCTCTTTAAGAGTTGCATTGAAAAGGGCATTTCAGCAGGTGTCATCTTTATGCATGCTGCACCTGGTGAAAGCCCTTCTTCATCAGAACAGTTAAAGCTGCAGGAGCCCTGCCCTCTTTTGTAACTGATCACACTAGGCAGGGCTCCTGCAGCTTTAACTGTTATGAAAAAGAGGAAATTGACACCTCTTCATCACACCACCTTCTGAAATTCCCTTTTCAACACAACTGTTAAAGGTACAGAAGCCCTGTCCTGTTCTTCTTAGGGTCACCCTATTCCTGTTAACAGAAGAAGTGTCTGTGTCTGAGAGAACGAAAGTTTTGTGCTGCGTGTTAGGCATGACTAGAGATGGGATGGCCTGAAAAGAACTGGAAAAATTAGTTGGGGAAACAGTCCCCCCCCCCCCCCCCCCGGCACAGTTTTCCTTTTCCTCAAAAATATTTTACAGCTTTGGATTACGATAGACTTTCTTTTTGAATGGAAGGCTGAGGCTTTATTCCACCCCCCACCCCCCCACACACAAATGATTTCTAAAAATGATGTAATAAGACTTTTGTAAAGTGAAATAAATGAGATTGTTATTTCCTGACATATTTCAGATGAAAAATGATTGGATGAAAATGAGATGAAAAATGTCTGGAAATAAAATTTTTTTTAAATTCTCTCTGTAAGATTCTCAGCAGTATTATTTCTTCAATTTCTTAGTAAAATTTTAATCCAATGTATCTTTTAGTGATAAACATTTTGGGATGTTGCAAAATTAATCATGTTTAGTTTATTCAGACAATTGTTACAAATTTACTGAGTTTGCTTTTTCAACTTTTCAAATATAACGGTAATTTTATAAGCAAACCAAATTATACATGATGTAACTTTAGGAAAATAAAGATTGTTCCAAAAGCGGCCTTCCTCAACCTGGTGTCTTACACATGCTTTGGACTAAAATGCCTAGCATTCCTGCCTGGGGTTTTATTTATTTATTTATATTTATTTATTACATTTGTATACCGCCCCATAGCCGAAGTTCTCTGGGCGGTTTACATAGGATTAAAAACAATTAAAAACAATATACAAAAATTAAAACAGCAAAAACATACAACAGACACACAATCTGTACATTTAAAACCCACTTCAACACTTCAAAAAACTACAAAAACAAAACAAAACAAAACAAACCCAGTCTCCTCAGATATTGTCAAATGCCTGAGAGAAGTTGACAGGAGCTGAAGTCCAAAATACCTGGGGAGCACCAGGTTGGGGAAGGCTGTCCTAAAGCAATAAAGTGACTTCTGGTTTGCAAAGAATGCTAAGAAAAAAACTTTGCATCCCCCCCCCCAAAAAACAAACTTTCATTTTTTTCCAAAAAACCCCACAAAAAACCTCAAAACAAAACTAGGGCTTCAAGTTTCCGGAAACGTTTCCATTGCTAGGCCTGACTGATGCAGAAAGTAAGACTTTTAGGGGTTGAAGTAATATAGAGAAAGCAGGATGAGGGATGAGGAAGGAAACATTTCTCCCTTCCTCCCCCTTTGCTGTATCTATCTGATAATGTCAACTCCTTCTTTCCTGGGGCACGTTGTGAGGCAAAAGATAACTCTTCCCTCAGGACAGTTGTTGTTAAATCATAGCCAGGAATGGCCTGACTGGAACAGAGCAAAAGCCCTCACAAGAAAACTTTTTCTTTCTGAGACCAGACGTTTTGTGCCCCACGGAGCTAGGATTCCTGTGGTGCTCTGTTGAGCGTTGCTTTTGTCAGGTTCGGGATTTTTTTTTTTAATCACCTGTTCTTCATTCGCTTAATTTTCCCCCTCCCCACTTCTTTATGAGCAGCCTTTGGAAGAAAGTAAAACGAGGATCCATGAAATCAAAAAGGAATCCTCATGATTTTTAAAGAGGACACCCAGAAAACCACCATCCAATCACAGAGCACATCTGCCTCTGCAGACTGAACCACAAAAATCAGAGATTCAGTATTTCGTGGGCGTGGCCACGGCGCAAAAACATGGAAAACAGACAATGATCCTCAGGTATCCTCATGATTTCATGTGGTGTTTACAGAGCAAGACCCCCAAACCACAATCCGATCAACAGAGCCCATCCATGCTCAGGGAATGAACTACAAGAAACATAGATTTGGGGCTTTACGGCACCGCCGTACTATAAAATCATAGATATGAGGCACAATTAATTGTGGATCCTGGGAATTTTAGCATTGGTTTCCCCATCCAACATAAAACCCCAGCAAAGCACGGAAGAGCCCTGCTGGATCAGACCAAGGGTCCATATAGTACTCTGTTCACATAGTGGCCAACCAGTTGTCAAACAGGGACCCAGAAGCAGGACACGGTGCAACAGCACCCTCCTACCCATGTTCCCCAGCAACTGGTGTATAGAAACCAGTATATGCCCCTTATACTGAAGGTAGCATCTATCTATAAGGACGAGTAGCCATTGATAGCCTTCAGGAATTTATCCAACCCCGTCAAAGCATCCAAATTGGTGACCAGCACCACTCCTTGTTGTAGCGAGTTTCATAATTTAATTATGCATAGTTTAATTATCCTTTTATCTGTCTGGAATCTCCCACCAATCAGCTTCACGGGATGACCCCATTGGGCCTTAGCATTTTGGGAGATTGCATGGTGGGGCTGATGTGCAAGAATCAAGAGGAGCCTGCTTCTGATCAAAGCTTGTGCACCATGCCTGATTTTTATAGCGCACTCCATAGATAAGGGTGTAAAGTGCGACTTAACATTTGATTTTAGGTGCCTGCGTGTTTTCTCTCCTCTTCGCGCTCCCCTTCCTCCAGTCTGGACTCCGGCAGGATCCGTAGAGAAAAGAAAGGGGGGGGGGGAGGGAGAGAGAACTGCAGTGCCCTCCAAGTAGGAGTCAACACGGTTGTGGGGGAAACCCAAGTCGATCAGCCCCACAGCCCAACTCCGTATAGGGGGAAATGGGGGGGGGGGAAAGAGTCCAGCTCCTCTCCATGCCTCGAAATCAGATCCGCTTTTGACACTTTGGGAGTTGAACTTGGACATCTCCCCCCCCCCCCCCAGTCTCCATAGCCCCTTCTCCGACTCCTGCCCCCCCATGTCCCTCCCCCCGGGACTTCCCTTCGCCCCAGAGCACAAGACAGGAAGACGTCTTACCTGTAGGCAAACCTCAACCCCCTCTATTCCCTCCCGACTCCGCCCTAACTAACTCCCTCCTTGATCTCAACTGTTCTGTCACTCCAGCGTTTGAATCCAACACAGCCAATCAGCATTCATCTCAACCCCCTCTATTCCCTCCCGACTCCGCCCTCACTAACCCCCTCCTTGTTCTCAACTGTTCTGTCTGTCACTCCAGCGTTTGAATCCAACACAGCCAATCAGCATTCATCTCAACCCCCTCTATTCCCTCCCGACTCCGCCCTCACTAACTCCCTCCTTGTTCTCAACTGTTCTGTCTGTCACTCCAGCGTTTGAATCCAACACAGCCAATCAGCATTCATCTCAACCCCCTCTATTCCCGCCCTCCCTGCCATCAGGATTTGCCACTTTCCAGCGATGCATAACGAATATAAATGGCTTTGAAAAGTGAAATGAGCCCCTCACTCGGCCGACTGGTCGGGGGGGGTCAATTCAATCTTTTTGGGAGGGGGGTTGTTTTTGGAAACAACATGGCGTCTGTAGTGGCTTAAGAGTGCCAAAGTTGGCACTCTGTAGGCCCCTACGGACACCATTTTTATATTGCGTTTTCTTTTATTATTTTCTGGGAGGGGGTCCAGTGGATGCAAATATGTCCTCCAGAGCTCCCCACCCCCTACTCAGGCCCATCTCATCGCCTTCCTGCTGATCTTACCTCCTTTATGCCTTCCCTTCTTCGGCTCACATTTCACTCCAGAAATGGGGACTCTAATGGGAGCCGAATAAGAGAAACTCTCTAACCCGACCTTAGGAGGAAGTTTAACTCATCCCTGCAGGGATCTGCAGAGTACAAATCCTGCCTCCATTCTAGCTGTAGAAGCCTCTGTGGTGGTTTAAGCAGGATAATGACACATGCAGGTTTGGCTATGAATAAAAGGAAGGAAGGACTTGGAGGTGGTAAGAAAAACGTGGAGACTACTCTGTTTTTTTTAATGCAAAATGTTTTAACGTCAAAATTCAATAAAGCGGGTGTGAACATTTGTACACCTTACCTGTCCTTGGGATGTGCTTGTGTTTCAGTGTGTCTGGCGGTTGGGTTGATTCACTGGCACTCCAGGATTGGGAGCTTAAGGAAATCTAGAGCTTTGAATTCTCACACTATTTTCTTTAAGCCCATTTTGCCTTCTGGGAAATGGGTGGCTTGTAGGTAGTCATGCAGCATTTTGTCAATGGGCCAGCGTTCCCCATGGGAGCCATTTTGTGAGAGCACCCATGAGACTCTCATAATTCCAAATATACTCATCAGCACAAAATGATCTTGGGACCCCTGGAGTGTGGGGCCCCCTGATGATACCAGTAGGTTTGCGGTGGACCAGAGGGAATGCTTCTTCACACAACGCACGATTAACATGGAATTGGCAGCGACAATGTGATGAGAGCCGATGGCTTCAAAGGTAGGCTGACCATATGAAAAGGAGGACAGGGCTCATGTAACTTTAACAGTTGTAGAGAAAAGGGGATTTCAGCCAGTGTCATTTGTATGCAATTAGTTCCTGGTGAAATTCCCTCTTCATCACAACAGTTAAAGTTGCAGGGGCCCTGCCTTCTTTTGTATATGGTCACTCTAGTATAGTGCCTGCAACTTTAACTGTTGTGATGAAGAGGGAATTTCACCAGGGGCTAATTGCATACAAATGACACTGGCTGAAATTCCCTTTTCTCTACAACTGTTAAAGTTACATGAGCCCTGTCCTCCTTTTCATATGGTCAGCCTGTTCAAAGGGGTTAGCGTGAGAGTCAGTCACATTCATGGAGGAGAGGGCCACTAATGGCTATCACCCACATTAGTTCAGTGGGACCTCCATGCTCAGAGGCACAGTACCACTTCATGTCAATTCCAGGGGCAGGGGGAAAAGCAGCTATAGAAGGCTGTTACCTTGAAAATGATCTGGCTTGTAGGCTTCCTGCAAGTATCTGCTTGGCCACTATCACCCAGTTTACATGCCATGGCAAGTTATCATGGGTTAATTAGCCCATAATTAGCTGCAATGCATACAGGTTGCACACAGCCACCATTTTGAATATGCAGCCTCTTCTTGGGGTGAATACAGGTTGTGGTATGTTGTGCAAATCTGTCCATTATGGGTTAATTGAGGGTTAAACAACCTGCACTTAACCCTCAATTAGTAGCTATTTAAATGTGGGTTGTTTAACCCTCGATTAACCCACAGTGGCTGGGTTGGCACAACATGGCACAACCTCTGATCATCCCCATTGGAAGTCTTGTATTCAAAGTGGTGGCTGCAGACACACCACACAGGCACTTCAGCTAATTGTGGATCAAAAACTGAAGGTCTATAATCCCTGGAAGAATAAGGTCTTCATCAGGTTTCCAAAGGACCATAACATAGGTGCCAGGCAAGCCTCTCTGGAGAGGGCATTCCACAACTGGGGTACCACCGCTGAAAAGGTCTTCTCCTTATTTGCTATCTGCCTTACCTCATTCGTTGAGGCCACCCAGAGCACAGCTTGTGAAAATGATCTTTGGGTCCGGGCAGGTTAATTCTCCTGAAGGTAACCTGTTGCAGGAAATGGTCAATTGTGTGCGTGCAGTTTGATTAAACTGCATGGCATACCCAATCTTGTGCCCTCTAAATGTGTTGGGACTACAAACCCCATCATCCCCCTGTACTATAAATCCCATCACCACCCAGCTGCCCCCTATGCCTAGTCTAGAATAAAAATGGGGAGGAGGAGAAAAGACACCTGCTAAAATAGTTTTTTAGTTTTTTTTTCTTTATTGTGAATTTAACAAATCGGAACAGAAAATAAATTGTGAAAAAGAAAAAACATACATACATAGGAACGTAATCATTTTTTCCCAACAGATATACCATTCATAAAAAAAGAGAGAGTTATGCATTAGATTCAAGAAAAGCAGACCAAATATCCATGTACTTATCCACAGTTCAAATGTTGGTAGCATTAAGTGCTCAGTCCATTGCATCATGGGAGGTGAGGATTTATTCTTCCAATCCTTCGATTAGGCAAAATAGGACAGTCCAATTCTCTATTCCATTTACAATTTAGAGTAAAAACTAAACTGAAGGCCAAAACATAGGAAAAATAAAATAAATCTCTGAAGGAATGCACTGCACCCCCTCCAACCCCCCCTCTGACCTTCAGAGGGTGTGAAAAAAATGCTCCCTCTCCTCTTCCTGGCATTTCCACACTAACAGTCAAGGTAAAAAGTGACTTTTGAAATTATAAGCCAGTCACAGTGTCAAGGATGGTGACGAAAGTGATGTCCGTGTCAATGTTTTTTGGAAGGGATGCTGTTTATGCAAGATGGGTGGATGTCTTTTGGTTCTCATGGAGAAACCAAAGCCCTGTTCCACCTTTTGGAGCAGATTTGTCTTGTGTTGCTCTGGGATGACGGAGGCCTGTGGTTGGAAAGCATTATGTGGGGAGGAGCTGTCTCTCTCCAAGCACCTCCCTGCCCCCCCCCCCCCCGACTGCTCCTAAATTTATATCCTCCAGAAGAAGGCTCCCTCAGGCCCACTTAAACAATGCTGACTGCTGCTCTTTTCATCCTTCTGCTCCTGACTGTAGCCCTGTTGAGATGGTGGACTGTGGGGGCCTGTGGGGGAGAGGCTCTGCCTGGCCCCTGGGCCTTGCCCCTCATCGGGAACATGCCCCACTTCTTCCACTCTGACCTTCCCATCCACTTCCTCGATTTAGCCCAGCGCTACGGACCCATCTATCGCCTCCGCTTTGGGAATAAAGGTGAACTTCAGTGCGTACCAGGTGGCAGTAGTGGGATAAGGGAGTAGGCAGTGGTTGTGGTCTGCATCTAAATTAAAAATGAACTGTTCGCCGAAGCATTTAGTGGCTCTTTGTAGTTTTATTAGCTTTAGTGCTGCAGTTTGTTTGATTTTGTTGCTGTCTTCTTAATTCTGGTTTGGATCCAGGTCCCGTCATGCTTTGAGTAGAGCCATTGAAATTATGCCTAACTTAAGTCCCATTGATCTTAATGGGTCAACTCTAAGTAGGACTAATTCTAGATTCAGCCCTTTGTGTTTAAAATTTGAGAATTACATTTAATTACTTTCCTTCTTTTTCCTGTTTGTTGTTTTTCTAAATCTATCTAATCTTCTAATGGAAATGAATGACGGTTGGGGAAACAAAGCCTTATGAGGAGAGACTGAAAGAACTGGGCATTTTCATTAGAACAATTAAGAAGGTGAGGTGTCTGGAAACCAAGTGCTAAGAGGAAAGGTTGAAAGAGCTGGGTATATTTTGTCTACAGAACAGGAAATTTAACTGGGACACGATAGCTGCCTTCGAATAGCTGAAGTCCTGTCACAGAGAAGATGGAGCAGCTCTGTCCCCTCTCTATTGGGTAGAAATGGAAGCAGGCAAACCATGGTAGAAAAATTAACATACCAGCCGAAATTGGTTCAAGGCAAAACCAAAAAAATCTAGTTTTTAATCAAATATGGCATGATTTTATTTCACATATGAATCAGGGACACACACAGAGCAATATTTATCAAAGCCTTTCCTGAAATTATGGAAATGAGAATATATATAACTTATTATTATGAAGAGCCCTGAAGAAAACCTCAAAGCAGCCAATGGATTCCACCTATATTTTTGTCCCTAAGGATATTAAATGCAATACTCTTTACAATAACTACCTTTAAATTCGATGTTACTTGTTTTTCATTGTATTTTGAAAATTGTTTTAAAAATGGAATTCCAGGGAACTGGATGTTGGCTAATATTAGGAAACATCCTTTACTGATGGTATTTGAAGGTCCTGCTCTGACCCTTAGGCAATCTTCAGGAGTCAGGTGCCCTCACCAAATGAAGCTATGCCGGTGGCACTAAGAGAAAGGGCCTTGTCAGTGGCGGCACCACACTTATGGTACAAACTCCTCAAAGAGGTTCACCATGGAACCTACGTTGTTATCTTTTCGGCGTCAGGAAAAAGTCTTTTTCTCTCAAGGATTTTAGAAATCTACTTCTAGGTTATGGCTGTTTTATAGACTTCTGTGCTGTTGATTGTTTTGCTTCTCAGTTGAAGGAAATAGTTGTGCCCATGCTGAGATGCAGCAGGCAGGCTCCTTTCCTTCCTTCCATTCCTCCCATTTCACTGATTGGGGCTGGTTTTCCATATTTTGGCATTTTTTAAAAAAATGTGTATGGAGGAGCATTTAAGCACATGAAACGCCTCATGGAATCTTATGTGGTAAAGACAGATTACAGTTTTACTACCTTCATGAGGACTGGTACTGGTAATTTTGACTTTATTCCAGGGTAGTGAATCTGCTATTGGACTCCAACTCCCATCATCCCATCAACTCAATGAAAATGTCCACCCAGGGTGCGACTGCTGTGAAAAAGGCAAAGTCCGTGTTAGGCACAATTAGGAAAGGAGTTGAGAATAAAACTGCCAATATCATACTGCCTTTATACACATCTATGGTGCGACCACACTTAAAATATAATGTACAGTTCTGGTCAATGCACCTAACAAAAAGATATTGTAGAGTTGGAAAAAATGCAGACAAGGGCAACTAAAATGATTAAGGGACTGGAGCATCTCCCCTCTGAGGGAAGGTTACAAAGAACATCTGGCACCTATTAAGGAAATTTCCCTAATCCTCGAGTTGAAGAATCACCTGGAACAGGCAAAGTCTGATCCAACAGGTTTATTCAATACAACGTACGCAGGAGAGAGATGTGGCACATGGGTAGTACCAAAGTTCTCTGAATCACAAAGGCAAAACTGTTTCATTTTATCTCTGTTTCAGGCTTTGATGTCACATACCACTCACCCCCTCCCTCCTGTGATGGACTACATGTCAATAAATGTTTCAACTAGACTATTTTCTAAACCATAATAAAACAATATCCTGGGCATTTGACGCCTCAGTGTAATTTATTGCATCCTGATAACCTTCAATTACTGATACTTGGTGTTTGGTTTCATCTAATGGCCAGCTTTTCGTGGGAAGAATCTGAAAATGTTTACATTATAGGTGCCATCTTGTCTGTAAGATTGTGTTTAATTTACAATACCATTTGGGGGATGAGCTTGTGAGACTTGTTACCAGGAAAGGATGTTTTAGGTTATGGTGTTCCATGTTCTTTCATTGAAATGCTAGAATGTGAGGTGTGAACTTTATCCTGGTATAGTGTTAAGTGTCTCTGCTTCCTCTTGAAACGTTTCTTTGAGGCTTGAGGGAAACCAGAATTTAGATTTTGATTTTATATCAATGCCTAGATCAAAAAATCCTCATCACACCGTTTAGCCTAGAGAAAAGGCAAATAAGAGGGGACCTGATAGAAGTATACAAAATTCTGCTTCGTGTGGAGAATGTTGACAGGGAGGCATTTTTCTCCCTCTCCCATAAGACTAGAACCCAAAGGGGTCAATCCCATGAATCCAATTGGTGGGAGATTCAGGACAGATAAAAGGAAGGACTTCTTCACGCAGCGCAGAGGTAAACTATGGAATTTACTACCATAAGATGGAGCGAAGGTCACCAATTTGGATGGGTTTAAAAGGGGGTTGGGCAAATTCTTGGAGGAGAAGGCTATCAATGGCTACTAGTCCTGATGGCTGAGTGCTACTTCCAGTATCAGAGGTTGTCTGCCCGTGTGCACCAGCTGCTGGGGAACATGGGTGGGGTGCTGCTGTTGCGCTCATGTCCTGCTTGTGGGTTTCCTGTGGGCAGCTGGTTGGCCACTGTGAGACGTAGGTGTGCACAGCACATATCATTAGGGTGTACACCCAGGTATTTTTTTTTTTTAAAGGTGAACATTTATTGAATGCTCACTCATAAAGGACATTCTTTTTATTCATTTATTAATTAAACACTGTAGACACTGATGCCCTGCTCTACATTTGGCTTGCCTCACTGTGGTGGGGGTGGGATTGCAGGTGGGGGTGGGGGTGGGAATGAGGAGATGCTCCTCAAGCCCCAGTGTTGGTGGGGCTTTGAGTGACACTGGCTGGAGGAGGGGGGGCTTACAAGGCAATATTGGCCTTCTTCCTCTTTGCTCCTGCTGCTGGGAGCAATGGCATGTTGTTGGGGGGGTGCAGCAGCGGGAGAACCATTCTCACTGCATCTGGCTCCCCCTCTGGATCCCTATTCAATGGCCTCCTCAATTCAACATTTATTGCTTGAGACATTAGGGTGTACCTGGGCACACCCAGCACACCCCTTGCACATGCCTATGGTGGCTCTCTCCCATCATCCCCGAAAACACTGTGGCCAATGTTTAGAGATGATGGGAGCTGTAGTCCAGCAATATCTGGAGGCCGCAGGTTCCCCATCACTACTTTACTCCTTAAGTGTGCTTGCTTTACTTAAAAAAAAAAAAGAAGCAATTTTGGGAACCAGCCCAAATGTTTGACTTTGGCACGCATAATTTGGCTAAATGATCCAAAGATTAAAAAGTACAACATCCAGGCTGCATCTCGTTCTCTCGCTTTGATTTTTGTTTGGTTAGTGGCCCTAGTCCAATTATCACTTCTACTCCCAACAGGTTTTGCAGGATTTTGGAATGGGTACATAAAGCCTGTTCAGCAAAGTCGTAGCGGTCACAGTGTTGGACTGGGAGTCGGGAGATCCGGGTTCTAGTCCCCACTCAGCCATGAAAGCTCACTGGGTGACTTTGGGCCAGTCACAGACTCTCCGTCCAGCCTACCTCACAGGGTTGTTGCTGTGGGGAGGTCAATAGAGAGAGAAGGATTATGTACGGCGCCTTTGGTTCCTTGGAGGAAAAAAGGCAGGATATAAATGCAATAAAAAAAATGAAGAAAAAAATAAAGCAGGACATGTGCACACATCCAGAGCATGGGCCCTTCTTTCAAATCACCTTCAGTTCTTTCTTCTTAGAAAAAGGCTTATGTCCAGCTTGAGCTAAGAAATGTTTTGGTGCCTTTGGGGCTGGGGATGAGTGATCTAAACCTCTTTCCAACATCTCTCTCTTTTTTTTCTCCTTTCTCCCCTGCCCCCCTCCCCAATCCCTCGGTTACCTGCTAGACGTGGTAGTGCTGAACAGCTCGGATGTGATTCGCGAAGCGCTGATTCGGAAATGGGCTGACTTTGCTGGGCGGCCTCACAGCTTCGTTGGTAATTTTGGCCTGGTTGAGTGGGAAGTTGAAGGCTAGTTGTCGAATGGAAAGCTAGACCTATAGCCCCAGTTCAAGCATAACCATGAACCCAAATAGACCAAGGCTCCGACTCGGTATAAGGCAGCGTCCTGTGCAGAGAACAGCAAACACCAACAACCCAAAATGTTGGAGAAATTGTAATCAGCAAGGTGGATATATTCATATGGGGTGGTCGTATCCTGTTGCATTAAACATGCTGTTCACTCACAATGACAACCTAGGGTGACGCTATGAAAAGGAGGACAGGGCTCCTGTATCTTTAACAGTTGTCTAGAAAAGGGAATTTCAGCAGGTGTCATTTGTATGCAATTAGTTCCTGGTGAAATTCCCCCTTCATCTCAACAGTTAAAGTTGCAGGCACTATACTAGAGTGACCATATACAAAAGAAGGCAGGGTCCCTGCAACTTTAACTATTGTGATGAAGAGGGAATTTCACCAGGAACTAATTGCATACAAATGACACTGGCTGAAACTCCCTTTTCTCTACAACTGTTAAAGTTACATGAGCCTTGTCCTCCTTTCCATAGGGTCACCCTAAATAAACGGATGGGTTGTTGCGCACAAGTAGGAAAGAGTAGGCGCACTACCTGTAGCGCACCCCCCCCTCTTCCACTTTATTCAAGCCGCAATTGGCTCATTTGTAGGTTTTTAAACCACTGGGTTGTTACATATGAACCAGGTGACATTTCTTGGAACTTCCTGTTCTCAGATATTGCAAATGTTAGGCATCAAACTATACATGTTACGTCAACATTGGGTCTATTAACAATATAAGAACAAAATGTAAAAGTAACATCTAAGGAACGAATTGTTACATGATGATGGCAGCCTGTAGTATAATAGCTAAAAGTTGGGAAATTGTAGGACTTCTAACACTGAAATCTTGGTATATGGAGCTGTAGCAAATAACCAGGCCAGGAAATTGACATACCGATTGAAACTAGCTCAAGGCAAAGTCAAAATATGTTATTTTTAAAAATCAAATACCCCTTGTCTTTATTACATATATAAATCAGGGAATATGCAGCAATATTTGTCAAAGCTATTCCTCGGGTTATGGAAAAGAGACTATATATAATGCGTTATTCTGAAGAGAACCATCAAGAAAACCTCCAAGCAGTAAATGGATTCCATCTGTATTTTTGTCTGTAAAGTCAAGAGGAAAAATATGTCCGATCTGTTACTCTCTTTTGTATCTGGTCACTCTAACATAGCTCCTGCAGCTTTCACTGTTGTGATGAAGAGGGAATTTCACCAGGTGCTGTATGCATGCAAACGACACCGGCTGAAATTCCTTTTTCTATGCACCTGTGAAAGATACAGCAGTCCTGTCTTCCTATCCATATAGTCACCCTAATGTATTTTAGATATACATATCCCTCTTTTCTCAGATCGAAACATCTCACAGTAAAGCACCAAATACAAATAATTCAACAGCAGTATACACAAACACACGCACACTTAGAACATGCTGATAGAGCGGCAGATAGTACTCAGCAACAAAGACGAGAACAAAATGGGGTTGGCACCTCTGATAAGCTGAAGGGCTACAAACAGTGCCAGGGGGTTGCATATGGCCCACAGACCATAGGATGATGCCCATCCTTGGTCTATACTGACTGACAAGGGCAATGTAGGGTTTCAGATGCCGCTTTCCAAGCACTACAAGCATAGGCGTGCGCACAGGGTGTGCTCGGTGTGCTCAGGCACACCCTAATTTCCCGGGTCTCCTCTGCTTCCCTGCCCACCCCCCTGCTTGAATCAGGGCTTTTAAAAGGACGGGAAAGCCTGTGGAAAGCCGCCATTAGCATCCCTGGGGGAACTACACACTTTCCGGAGGCCCTGGAAAGCATGCTTTCCCCTCCTTCGCTCCAATTAGGGTCTTCAAGGTGCACCTCCTAATGAAATGAGCTGCGCATGCCTATGACTACAAGGAGGTTTGGGGATTGAACCTGTGAAATTTTGTGCATGCAAAGCAGTAGCTATGCCACTGAGCCTTGGCCCTTTCCTTCAAGGGTGTTTTCTAATCCCTCTTCTTCCCCCTCTCCCCGCCACCTCTTACCTACAGCACACCTAGTCTCGTTGGGAGGCAAAGACCTGTCCTTGGGTGACTACACCCCAACCTGGCGGTTGCAGAGGAAAATGGCCCACATTGCTTTGCAGCGCTTCCCGCGGGGAGATGTAGAGCAGATTGTGCAGAACAAGGCTCAAAGCCTCTGTAAGGTGAGACTATTACTTTTTGAAAATTGTGTGTGTGTTTTTTAAAGGAGGTTAGTGTTATTATCCTGAGACCAAGTGGCTTGCTTAAGGCTTGTTAGCAAAGTCTTGGTGGGGTAAGATGCGAACCAGGGATTTTCCCGAATCTTAGCTTAATCCTATAACCTGTGTGTGTAATCTCTTCAATTACCAGGAATGGTGTGTGATTTTGGGAAGCAGAATCCACCTTCCGCTTCCTCTTAGGTTTTTATAACCAAGTTTCTGGCCCTCATTGTTGCCAAGGTATGCATGAAAATGTAGCGGCGACAGCTGCTGAAATTTTCAAGGGTGAGTTCCAGTGCTCAGCATAGCAACATTTTGCTTTCCATCCCATGTCTGACAAAACCAGAAAACATCATACGAAACATCATATCAAATAAACAAGCAATGGGATTAATTATTCAAAATCAGATAAACTCTGCATGTTTATTAAAATATGCAAATTATATATTTATTTTATATGCTGTACTTTAAACTGCCCAATAACCAAAGTTCTCTAGGTGGTATACAATACATGAAAAGCATAAAATACAAACACTAAAACAAGGAATAAAAACAGCCAGAATAAAAGCAATTTAAAGCCAGCAGCAGAAGAAAGTATTACAAGGATTAAAACCGTTTCTTAAATGACTGGGAGAATGAAAAGGTCTTCCTTTAAATACGAACCCTGCAAATAATTTGCTTGATTCGTTTAGATATACGTATCCCTTTTTTCTCAGCTCAAAACATCTTACAGTAAAGCATGAAATACAAATAATTCAACAACAGTATACACAAACACACACTCTTAGAACATGCTGATAGAGCAGCAGATAGCACACAGTAGCGAAGACGAGAACAAAATAGAGTTGGCGATAATCCTTGCACCTCTGATAACCCCAAGACCTGCTGGAACAGAAAGATTTCCTAGGCTGCAAAATCTAGCTGAAAAGGGGAACATTACAAATTTATCCTTTGTCCCTAACAATGCAGTTCACTTATAGCCCTTGGGTGCCTTCTGAGGCTATGTGGACATTCAAAGCTAAGGGATATTTCTTCCGGTTCCCAACAGGTTTTCCGTGGTTACAATGGGGGACCTGTGGATGTGTCTCGGAATTTTTCCCTGCATGCCTCTTGGGTCATCTTTACCATGTTGTTTGGGCCTACGGTGAGTGGTCAGGTATTCAGGCAGGAAAATGAATAATTTCTCTCTGGCTACGTTCGGACAACACAATAGTCAATGGTGGGTTAATAGTCAACTCCAAGGTTGATTATAGAAGGGTTACTTCCCACACAACATGTTCCTACACAACTGTGGAGTCGTTGGAGTTGGCGTTAAGTGTATGAATAGTCAACCCGGCTTTTGACTGACACTGAAACAGCCCTCGCCCCCCTCTCTCAGTCCTCCCAGTGCTATCCTAGCAGCCATTGCGAGTTCTGCTGGCTGGACTAGAGTGTCAGCCACCGCTTTGGTCGCTCTTGCCAGGGGACTCTGTAGCCAGCTGAGATAGTCCACTCAACCCTGCAAAATAGTTCACTGCGCCTGACAGACAACATGCTAACCAATGGCTGTGCAGATAGTCAGCTCTGCAGAGCACTGGTTATCTCCCTTGGTTATTTTGAGGAAATAGTCAACCGTGGTGTGGTTTCCTCCTGACAGACAACATAATAACCAACCCTTGACTATTTAACCAGTGGTTGACTACTTAAACCACCATTGGTTATCGTGTTGTCCGAACTGAGCCTCTGTCTTCCCTACAGCCTTCCTTTCCTTTTAAGTCATGTGTGTTGCCCACAGACTGTCCTTCTGACTCCCAAGCAGTGATTCCGGCAGTCTGTCTCCTCCAGCCCGATTCTTGCTCTTTTCTCCACTGCAGGATATGTCCACGGTTGAAGAAATGCACGATTGTTTGATCGAATTGGTGGAAACGTGGAGTGCGCCTGCCATCAAGATTCTGGATTTCCTGCCTTTCCTCAAGGTAGACATAATTTGGAGAGAGGAGACAAAAACCTTTGACTTCCTTTGCCTTGGCGAGGATCAATTTCACTCTCCTTATTTTCCTTGATCTCGTAAGTGCAGCTCTCGGGTAGTTTAGTGGTCAGTGACGTTGTTTTAGGACAGGTTTGCCCAATTGGCAGCCTTGCAGCTGTGTTGGACTACAGCTCCCATCTTCTGGGGTTGGGGAAGCTCTAGGTTGGCTGAGTTGTTAGCAACAGTGTTATTGATCACTCAACGACTCAAGAGCTGAGCTTGCTAGATCAAGACACTACACTGCAGTCCGCTGCTCAAGTAAGTGACTTTAGCATTTTGCCAAGCGCTTTGGCTAAGGCAGCTTAGGTCTTCTGCAAAGGAGTGCTGTTTGGTATTTAAATCCAGCCATCTGGAGATCTGAGCTTGCCAGATCAAACGAAAGTGTTTGGCACAGCTACCTCGGCCCTTTTCAGCAAGCTGACCTCAGCTTGTTTACAGATTGGCCTGAGATGAATGTACTATATATCTGAGCTACTTAGACAGCTCAGATTTCAGGATTGCTTGCAAGAATTTAGATCTGAGCTGCTAAGCATCTTAATACCCCTGGGGCTATCTATACACCTTCTTTGCCCCTCGATGCTTGCTCGGTGCCGCTGTGTCGGTTATACGACGCAGCTGCTGACTTGCAGCCACCGCAGGGCTTTTCCCCAAAGCTGTGCGTTAAAAAATTGGGGACTTACCCTGTCTTTTTCCTTCCAAGCGAGGTTGCCATAGCCCTTCTCCTGTGTGAACTCGCTCCAACATCGAGCGGGGGCATTCCGGGGTGGATGGCATCTGTTGATTGGTCACCAGAAGATGGACAAAGGGCAAGCCTGGCAAGCTGAATGGCTGCCAGAAAGCCTGCACTGCCTCTTGCAATTGGGATTACCCATCGCCACCCAGCAGCAGCAAAACCATGGGGTTTAGCAACAAGCGGTGCCCGAGAGGTGCTGTGAAGGCAAGCTCCCCCTAATCTTGCTTCTCTGCCCCCAACGTAAGGAGGCAATGCATAGGTCAGCCTTCTCCAACCTGGCACTGTTCAGATGTATTGGACAGCAATTCCATGATGGGAGTTGTAGTCCAATACAGCAAGAGGATGTATGGTTGGAGAAAGCTGGCCTAGATTAAAAGATGGCAGTATACTGAGAGTTATGCGGGTGGTTTCAAAATGTGTTGCTTGCTGTGATGTCATAGGAAGTTCGTACGCATTCCAATTGTGGGAGTGATCATCCACAGAATGTTGACTAGTAGTGCAACTTCTACATGGGATGCAGAAAGGGAATCTGGGGGAGGAGGGGCGCTGTGCTTGGGGTATGAAAGAGAATGAGGATGCCCAGCAGAGGCGATTGAATGGTTTAGGAATCAGGAGGCGTGAAGCTCTGAAACAAAGCTGTGCTGAAAGCAACTAAATTCTGGGCCTCTGCTGCACCCTAGGTCTTCCCAAACCCCACCTTGCAACACCTGCTTTCCTGCATCAAAAGCCGAGACACCTTCATCCAAAGTCAGATGAAGAAGCACCAGGTGAGAGATTGTGAAGCATGAGTAGGTTGGGTTGGGATTTTCTCATGGCGGTGGGCTAAGAGAATGTGACTGGAAGGGTTAGCGTATAGCTTCCTTGCTCAGACTCAAAAATAATATGAAACAACATTAAAATTGGATTAAACTGGAGTCCTGGTTTCTCTGGGACGGTGTGGGTGAAGTCCTAGTAAGCAGAATTAAAAGTAGGAATTGGATACCGGAGAAGAACATAAGAAGAGACGTACTGGATCAGACCAGTGGGTCCATCTTGTCCAGCTCTCTGTTCACACAGTGACCAACCAGCTGCCTACAGGGAACCCACAAGTAAGACATGAGTGCAACAGCACCCTCCCACCCAGGTTCCCCAGCAATTGGTGTCTATAGTCATGCTGCCTCTGATACTGGAGGTAGCACATAACCATGAGGACTAGTAGCCATTGATAGCTTTGTCCTCTATAAATCCCCTTTTCAAGCCATCCAAATCTGGTGACCTTCACTGCATTGTGTAATAGTCAATTCCATTGTTTAAGTGTGGTTCTCGTCAGCTTGGGCTCTTCTGTCCCCATAAAGGAAACAGGACGCAATGGCCTCCATCCGTGGGAATTTTTAAAGAAAAGTTTTTAAAACTTTTAAAATTCAGAATTCTTTCTATGAACGGCTGGGATTAATTAAACACTTTCTCTCTGTTTTTGTATTGTGGTTTTAATTTGATGGTTATATTTTAATATTACTGATAGTTTTTATGAAATTTTGTACGCTGGCTTTCAAAGGCATTCATGTCGCTGGAATGGTGGTGTATAAGAGCTCTATCAGATGATCGTTTTATTGCATGCTCCTTACTGGGCACTCGTGGATTTCCGCGGGTCCCCTCTCACAACGTTGTCTGCCTCCCGCGCCTCCCACCCCTTCTAGCCTTCTTCATGCGACCAAAAACACCCCAGTAAGTCCGACTTATTTTTAAAGATGGAAGTTGCCGTTATCTCCTGCTGTGTGCGGGAAAAGCAATGGGATCAAAACGGCCCACTGAATGGGCAACCTGCACGTTGTTTACGTCCTCTTTCCTCTCCCTTAAATGAGGAAGTCATGCGGGACAAAGGCGCTGGCGGAGAAGTGATGGTAAGCAAGCATGATGTCCCCCTGTGTGATGACGCTCTCAACCATCGAACCAATGATGGAAGGGATTCTGTTCTCTCACTCTCTCAGGAGTCCCACCACCCTACAGAGTTTCGGAACATAGCGGACCACATGCTGCAGTTCGTGCGTGACCACAGTGTCGGCAAGCGGGGGGACGCTGGCCTCATGCCGGAGCACGTCCACATGGCCATAATAGACCTGCTGGTCGGAGGCACTGAGACCACTGCTCTCTTGCTCACCTGGGTTGTGGCCTTCTTGCTGCACCACCCACAGGTAGGAGGACAGTCTTGGGACAGGGATGGCGCCAAGGGTAGGCACGGTTGGGCAGCTGTCAGAGCCCACATCCCAGCACAGCCTCAGTGGCAAGAGTCCCTTGGAGTTCCTCCTCCTCCCCCCCCCTCCCCCCCATGGCATTCTGCTTGTTCACCTTCCTCTCGCTCTGGCCCAAACAACGGTGGTGGTGAGAAGGAGGAGGAATAGATGCCACGGCCGACTTGTTCCCTGGCTCTCTGCCTGTCAAGCCAGCTGGTGACAATGGTGGTGAGAAAGTAGACTCACTGAGGAAGGGCCCCACTGAGGGGGGTCTCATTGGGGGTCTTTCTCAGGGACCCCCAGAAACCTGGAGCCGCTACCGCTCTCCCCTATACCTTACCATTTGATTGTGAGTGAGCTGGTTTGCTTTAGTGTGGTGTGTTTGCCTGGGTTTGGTTTTTGGTGCGGTGTGTACTATTTTGCTCCTTTCGCAGCTATCTCACCGCCTTCAATAGAGCCTGCTCTGCAGCAGGGCCAATATCAAGGGGAATGCATAGTCAGATCCCTGCCAAGGGGGGACCACATCCCAGCAGTGGACTGACAAGAGTTCCCTGGAGTTGTTATTGTTGTTGTTATTACATTATTTCCTCCTCCTCCTCCTCCTCCCCCCCTTGCAGACTGACTCTTGCTCTGGCTCACACAACGGTGGTGGTACGAAGGAGGGGGCAGTGGGTGGATATTACAGCCTGCTGGCTCCTTGGATGTCTTGCCTGTCAAGCAAGCAACTGGGAGCCATGATGGGAAAGAGGAGAGGGAGCAGCTGGTGATAGTGGTGGTGAGGAGGTAGACTCATACTGAGAGAGGGGGCCCATTGAAGGGGCCTTGCCCTAGGCTGCCCAAAGCCTGGACCCAGCCCCGCTTAGGGGGGTACTGCAGGATTTATGCGGAAGACTTAACGAGCGTGCAGACAGCAACTGCAATAAACCGTCAAGACTTACGGTAAGGGTGAAAAAGAAAACAATAAACAGTTTTATTGTAAGCAAAAAACAAACAAAAAACCATACATACAATGTCATCTGAGATACTGAATACTGGAGAAGCCAAAACAGACCATCTTTCACAGCGAAGAGGTCAGATAAGAAAATGGAGGAGGGAAAGCAGAGCAGATTAGGAAGGGAGTGGTCAAGATATAGGAGCGGAAGAAAGGGCAGAACCAATTAAGCCAGCAAAGACAATTTAAAGGAAGGTTAATCAGGTTAACCCTTTACAGCCAAACAAGCGTCGTTGCCTATTTCCAATAGGTCCTTCGGAGTCTGAGGCCCCCAATGCCTCATTAGATGCCCTCTCTGCTAATGTTTTGGTTTCTCTCTTTGATAGTCCCCCAAACATCTCTTCCAAAGATCTCTATTCCGCACAGAGGTCATGGAAGGGATTCAAAGATCTGTACCAGGGGTGGCAAAGCGGTGGTCCTCCAGAAGTTGCTTGACTCCAAATACCATCATCCCTGACCGCCAGCCGTGCTGGCTGGGGCTTTAGGCATTGGACTCTGACAACATCTGGAGATCTAGAGCTTCCCTGCCAAAGGCGCCATCTTATCCATCATCTCATGGCCAGCCAGGAAACGCACAAGCAGGACATGAGGTCAGTAGCCTCTCTGGTTGGCTTTTCCCAAGTATCTGGCCTTTTGGTGGTACACTTCCTCTGAACATGGAGGTCCCATTTCACTATTATGGGCAATAACCAATGACAGACCTCTCCTTCATGAATTTGTCTAATTCCTCCCCACCTCCTGCTTTAAAGCCATTTCAGCCAAAAGCCACTGAAACAGCCTTTAGACGTGTTTATTCCATCCCACCCCCTCAGCCAAAATGTCTCCTGGAGTGGTTAGCATTCAACTGGTAAAACAAGACAGTCCCTACTCGCAGGCTTATAATCTAACAGGACACAGCACACAAGGAAAAAAGGGATGAGGAGGGAAGAGGAAAACATTTCACTAGCAGTGAATTTGGTAGCAGTGACTTCAATACATTTAATCATGCATTTATGTGGGGGTTAACTTCTGGTCTGAATCTGATGGATGTCTCTGGATGTCTCTGGTTCTAATATTATGAGGGTGAGAAAAACATCCCTCTCTCCACTTTGTTTATACCAGGGGGTAGGTAACTTGGGGTATTCCAGGTGTCGCTGGACTCCAATTCCCATTATCCCCAACCATATGCCATGGTGGCTGGGGCTGATGGGAGTTGGAGTCTGTTCAAGTCTGGAGCGCCACAGGTTTCCCAACTGCTGCTTTACAGCGTGACATAAGAAGAGATCCCTGCCGGATCAGACTCACCTAGTCTGACTGCTGGAAATTCCGCTGGTTCCTCTGTGGAGAACAGTCCTCTCTTTGAAGGCCTGTCAGAGGACTGTCCTGCATTTTGAAGGCATCCTCTATTTGAAGGGCTGTCCAGTTTAAAGATAAAAGAGTCATAAGAAGGGAAAACTACAGGGGTTTTGAAGTTGCCCATCAACCGTTAGTACCTGGACAGCCAGACTGTATATGCGTGTGTATGTGTGTGTTTATCAAACCTACTCTCTACAAGGAGAGCCAGTGTGGTGTAGCAGTTTGAGTATTGGTCCAGGACTGGGGGGATCCAGGTTCTATTTCTCACTCGGCCATGAGCTCACTGGGCGACTTTGGGCCAGTCACTGCCCGATTTACCTTGCGGGGTTGTTATGAGGATAAAATGGAGAGGAGAAGAATGTAGAGTGGATTAAACTCCTTGGAGGAACAGGTGGGATGAAAATGTGATAAACAAATAAATACGTATGAAAGTGGCTGGACCAGATGTTGAATTTGCAGGGCTTGGTGAAGGAAATGTGGAAACTCCAGCTCAGGTGTTTGTGGATATGGTAGGTTTTGGGGCCCTACTTCCTTCCCCCATTTTCCCCCCTGCCTTTCTGCCACTCCAGGTTCAGGAGCGAATCCATGAAGAGATAATGACCGTTGTTGGACCTGATCGTGACCCCACGTACAGCGACCGGGAGCACCTGCCCTACCTTGGCGCCGTCATCATGGAGACCTTGCGCCTGCGCCCTTCGGCGCCCCTCGCTCTGCCCCATATGACCATCCGTGATACCAGGTATCAGATTCCCACAAGCCCCATCTGGGCCTTCTCCACATTGTAATATCTAGGCTGCTGCCACCACCACCTTTGACCCTTATCCTTAGGGATAATGAATTGAATTGGGAGGCCTAGGCAACTCCATCCAGCTCCTGAGTTTACTCAGGAGCACAAAACAGAGAGGAGAGAGAAAAAGGGGGAGGGAGGGGAAAGGTGTGGTTGAGGGAAAACTCAAAATAGAATAGAGAAATAGAATATTATAAAAGAGGGTGACCCTATGGAAAAGAGGACAGGGCTGCTGTATCTTTAACAGTTGCACAGAAAAGGGAATCTCAGCCAGTGTCATTTCAATGCATGCAGCACCTGATGAAATCCCCTCTTCATCACAAGAGTTAAAGCTGCAGGAGCCCTGCCCTCTTTAGCTAGAGTGACCAGATACAAAAGAGGGCATGGCTCCTGCAGCTTTACCTCTTGTGATGAAGAGGGGATTTCATCAGGTGCTGCATGCGTACAAATGACACCTGCTGAGATTCCCTTTTCCGTGCAACTGTTAAAGATACAGGAGCTCTGTCCTCCTTTTCATAGGGTCACCTTATACTATATATATATATATATATATATATATATATATATATATAATAGGAAAATGCCCTTATAAAATGCCAAACATGTTTTGGTAATGACTTTCTTCAAGGGCACAAGGATGCTGTTATTTCTATGAATACCCCCATTGCTCTCAGCCAGCAAGGCCATTGTCCGTGGTAGCAAGGAATGCTGGGAGTTTCAGCCCAACAGTATCTGGGGGCTGCAGGCTTGGGTCAGCTGTGCCATAAGCTTTTCTGTTTGAGACCCAGAGTACTGGATTCCTGGGGTTCACTGAGGGGATAATCCAGGGGTCAGAGCAGAGTGGGGAGGAAGCCAAGGCCTCAAAGCCTGTGAGGTGGCATTTTTTTCAATCTGTTCTTCCTTCTTTTACCCCCCCCCCCTCCCAAGTCTGTCTGGCTTTTCGATCCCCAAAGGCACAACGGTCATCCCCAATCTCTATGGGGCCCATCATGACAAGAGCAAATGGAATCAGCCTCTGGAGTTCAGACCAGGTATTGCTCTCACTGCCTGTTTCTGTGTGGGAGTTTGTGGGAGTGGGTGTCTCTGTGCTTCTCTCTCTCTCTCTCTCTCTCTCTGTACCTGCATGTATACCTGTGTGTGTATATGTATCCTCTGTGTGTACCTGTGTGTGTATATTTGTGGTGTGTCTGTACGTGTGTGTCTCTGTATGTATCCTTGTGTATCTGTGTGTGTTTATCTCTGGTTTGTCTGTGTGTCTCGGCATGTGTCTTGTGTGTGTGTGTGTGTGTGTCTCAGTCTCTTGAGTATCTGTGTGTCTTGTATGTGTCTGTGTGTATGTGTATCTATGTCCATGTGTTTATATGTGCTGTATGTGTAGCTGTGTGCATGTGTATCTCTGTGGACTGTGTGTGTGTCTTTCTTTGTGTCTCTCTCTGTGTGTGCATGAGCGTCTGTGATAGGCAGAGAATGGCTGGTGTTAGAATCTGACAAGTCCGTGCAGTTCCCTGCTACCCAGGGGGTATTTGAAAGTTCTGCTGAGCCCTAGACCCAGGACAGTCCCTAATCCACTCCTCTAGTTCAAAGGGTGGAGTGTTCTCCAGCTGTTTTGGAGAAACAGCCCCAGCCAGCATATAATCTAAAACACCTGGAAGGGACAGAAAGGTTTGTAATACAAAACGCCTGGAAGACAGCAGGTTGCCTACCCCATGCCTAGTTTCTGGGAGAGGGCTTGATAATATTAGACTTACTGTGCAGGATCCACCAAAGTTCCACCTAGTGCCTAGTCCAGGGATGTTGAGCCTCAGGCCTGCTTTAAATTAAAACGGTATTCAGCTCTGGAGCTCAGAGGTTCAACCCCCCTGGCCTAGCCCAACATCCTCTTTCCAGCGTTGGGCAGGGCAGATGGAAAGGAGGATGGGGCTCCTGTGTCTTTAAGAGCAGCTGTGTTGAAAAGGGAATTCAGTAGGTGTCATTGTTATGCATGCCGAACCTGGTGAAATGCCCTCTTCATCACAGCAGTTAAAGCTGCAGGAGTGACCAGATACAAAAGAGGGCAGGGCTCCTGCAGCTTTAACTGTTGTGATGAAGAGGGCATTTCACCAGGTGCTGCATGCATACAAATGACAGCTGCTGAAAATTCCATTGTGTATAACATACAGGAACCCTGTCCTCCTTTCCATATGGCCACCCTACTTCCATGAAGGCAATAGACCTTCTCCGTTATTTAATCACAAGTGCCTGGGATTCTGAGGTGTGCTGCCTTTGTAAACCTGGGGGGTCCTCTGAGCTCTCCTACCAATAGCCCTCGATGGATCTACTTGCCCTGTTAGGGTAGTTTCAAAAACAAGCTTGTGAAGTAGGGTTAGCCTGTTGGTCCTCAGTGTGGAGTATTCAGAAGCAAAGCGCTTGGTAACACAGAAGGTCCATTTAGTTCTGCCTGTTGGAAACATGGGTTAATCATCGGTATACAATAAATGAAATGAAAGAATGATCCTCCATATATTATTCTAATCCCAGGGCCTTCAATGTGGTGCTCAGAGGCACCTGTCTTAGCACCCACCAGGCTCCCTAACCCTCTTGATTTTTGTTTCTTAAGAATTTTTAAAATTGGACTTTTTAAAAGAACTGGGAAGCTAGCATGCTGCAAGTGATGGGCTCTGCCCTCCAGCGCCATCTTTATTGGCCCTGGATAATAGCACAGGGGGTTATAAAGCCCTTCTCTAAATTCAAACCCTGGCTTCTCCAAGTTGGGCTGGAAAAATTCCTGCCTAAAACCCTGGAGAGCCATTGATGCCAGTCAGTGTCAACAATACTGGGCTAGATGGACCCATGGTCTAACTCAGTATAAGACAGCTTGCTGTGTTCCTATGTACGTGATCTGGGTTCAAAAGAGGGGTTTTGCGTTTTGGAGCTCAGACCCCACGTTTTGCCTTGGACTTCACTTCAGGGGCATGTCAGTTCACTTTTAGAGCTCCTTCAGATGGGGGGAAATCATGTTCCCTTACCGTGGCTCTGCTTCCTGCTTCTCTTTTGCTTCTGCAAGGAGCTGTAATTACGCAAGGAAGAGAGCAGTAACCCCGAGGCTTGTACAGCCTCAATGCAATTGAATGGGGCAGCACCCTCTAGTGGGCATTTTATAGTGCAGCTTTGCCTACACACATCAGGAAAACCAGACAAATATTGATTTATCCCAGAAGTGTTGAGGTTTTAGGTTTTATTTTTAGTGCTAGAACAGGAAAATGGAGCGGGAGATGCACAGGAGGCTGACAGCGGACCCGCAAACATCTGTGAGTGGCCAGTAACGAGCGTGCTATAAAACACTCATTCAAAGAAGGTCTTAATCACAAAACTTTGCCTTCTGGGAAATAGGTGTTTTATGACCCATGCCCATGATGTCAGCCTTTTTATGGATGGGCAACCCCCCCATGGCATCCATTTTGTGAGAGCTCCCACTAGACTTTCCCAAAATTCCAAATTTGCCCACTGACCTCAAAAGGATGAGGTCATTCACCATTTCCAATGTTTGGGCTGTGAGCATTGTTGCTTATGTAAACTAAACAGCATCACCAACACGCACAGGAGGAAAGTATCAGCAGGCATGGGTGAACCGCCAAGGTTTGCCAAAATATTAAAAAAGGAGATTCTAAGTGGGGGAGAACCCCCAAAATATCCCAGTGACGACTGAGTTGGGCTCAGTGGTAGCAGAACGCTGATTATCAGGGTGTTTTTTTTTAGGGGAACAAAGTAGAAAACGGTGTGTGTGGAATGGAGTGGTTGGAGTCCTGAGCTCCTCACTGCTTGACCTTTTAAAAAGCCATCTTAAGAATTACAGGAGTGAATTGGCAGATGTCTTTCTGGGGGTGGGCAGAGCACGTTTGAACGCTTGCAGCCATCCGTAGGTGAGCAAAGTTGGAGGACTGTACAAAGACCGTGGCCCCAGTCCCTTCCCTGGACTTACAGCTCCATTTCTGCCTCTCTGTGCCTCTCTTCCTTCTGCCCAGAGAGATTCCTAGAGGGAGATGCCTTAGATGAGGCCCAGCGGCATCTGGTGCCATTCAGCTGTGGAGTGCGGATCTGCCTGGGGGAAAGCTTGGCCCGCATGGAGTCCTTTCTCTTCCTCACCCACATCCTGCGGGATTTCCAGATCTTGCCCTCGCCGTCCGGATGCCTCCCCAACCTCCAGGTTCGCTTTAGCTTCCTCATGCAGTGCAAACCATTCACAGTGCAGCTGGTGCCTCGGCTGGTGGCTGGCCATGCAGAATAAGCCCTCTGCGTGTCAAGAGGACGGAACCCCCTCCCTCAGCTGCCGTGGCCCTGTTTTTTTTTCTCCTTCTCCCAATATTATCCTCACCAGTGTCCCTGACTTTCACCAATTTCACCTAAATCGCATGGCATGAAAGGTAGGCTAGCCTCTTCTGCTGAACATGTGCACCCCAAAGGCTGACCTCTTCTGCGGAACATGTACACCCCCAAAGCCTGGCCTCTTATGCTGAACATATACACCCCAAAGGCTTGATCTTACGTCTCCAATCCTGCTGCATCCCTCATAATTTCCGGGCTTGACCTTCCTGATTCTCTGGTTTACCCCACTAGGGGAATCACCACCAAAAGGCCCCTGCTGCTGCTTCTTTTCTCCCTTTCCTGCACCCTTTCCCTCTAGCTAGCAGCAGCAGTGGTGGTGAGGAGACTGCCACCTGCATGCCCGGCAGCCATGCCCAGGCTCAAGAAGGACTGGCGACAGGAGTGGGAAGGACAAAAAGCAGCAGCTGCTGCCACCAGTACATTCACCAATTCTCTCCCTGTTGAACAACTCAGTGGATGACAAGCAGAAACAGTCAGTAATAGGGATGAGAAGGAGTGGGGAGGCATTCAAGGAAGCTTTAATAGTCTCTCTTGGCCAGGGATGGTCTTTTTTTTAAATTATATTTATTTTGCTACCTGTCCCAGGTAAATCACTGACTTAATTTTGTCCCTATTTTGGTGCTTTTGAGGTTCCCTTAGTCTTAGTAATTCAGCTTTTTTTTTTTTTTTTGCATGAGGGTTATTTGCAAAAACATACAACTTAGAGGCTCAGTTCAGACAACATGTTAGTCAACGCAGTGTGAAAACTCCACTCAATGGTTGAGTTTTTAGGAGGTACTCCCCACACAACGTGTTCTAACTCCACCGTTGTGGGACTGCAGGCTCCCGTGGAGTTGAGTAAAAGTCAATGTGATGTTTGATTGACACTTCCTCTGTCCTCTCTCCTCCCCCGGTCCTTCCATTGGTATCCCATCAACCATTGTTGCAAAAAAACAATCCCGGCAGCTCTCCTAGAATGGCACTCGCTCCTTTTGCTGCTCTTGCCAGGGAACTCTGTAGCCAGTGGGAAAAATCAACTCAACGGAAAACTCCACGGAGCCCGCCGCACAACACAACAGTTGTGCAGGAACCCTCCTCTGCACAGTGTGGATATTCTGCGTGGAGTGTTTTCCCAAAAAAACTCCACTGTTGCGTGGAGTTTTCTCGCCAGACAGCACGTTTCTCAATGGTGGTGTAAAAACAGTGTTCTAAAAACACCGTTGAGGAATGTGTTGTCTGAAATGTGCCAATGAGCCTATCTATGCTACTGCTTTAAAACGGTTTATAACAGTTTTAAACCGGTTAATTGTGGTTATTAACCGGTTTAAAACTGTTATAAACCGTTTTAAAGCAATAGTGTAGATAGGCTCAATGTCTATGCAAGACTTCCAGGAGAAAGGATCTGAGGGCCTTTAGTCCACTGCATCACCGCTTTTCTCTCCTCTCTGGCTGGCTACACATAGGCTGAATTCGGACAACACGATAGTCAATGGTGGGGTAATAATAAACTTTACAGTTGTTCATCTAGGGGGTACTCCCCACACAACATGGTAATAAATAATCAACCGTGGTGTGGATTAGGATCAGCACTGAGTTGACTATGGCAGCATTCGGACGACACGATAGTCAATACAACTGACGATTGTTTCCCCCCCCCCCCCCCCAGTTGCTTATTGTGTCATCCGAATTCAGCCAGAGAATCAACAATCTAAAATAAGCTAAAATGTATGCTGTTCTGATCCAGTCTTAATTTTATTTTTATTTAATCTAAGCAACTCGGAAGGACTTTATGCGTGCATAACTTTTCTGAAGCACCCTCTCCAGAAAGGCTCACTTGGGTGACTGCTTTGGTGCCAGGTGAAGACTCCTTTTTTAAAAAAAAGAAAAAAGGACCAGGCCTTTTTTAGATGCTGCTTGGTATATGTTTTTATGGTACAGGCATTAGTTTTAACCTCTAGTGCTCCTGTTGATATTCTGCTGTTTTAATGACGTTGACGTGCTGACTTGTTTTAATGCGATTGGTTTCGTTGTTACCCGCTCTGGAAACCCTTTTTTAGAGTTGAAGAGCAGGGTATAGATGTATGTTAATAAAATGTTTAAACGAGTGGGATCTGCAACCTCTGACTCAACGCAGGACTCATTTTTCCTGCTCAATGCAGGACTCTACTGTTCTATGATTCCCTGAATTGCAATGCCCCGAGACCCTTCCTGGGTAAAGAGGAGTCTGCAGCAGCATCTTTCTTTCTGATCCCAGCTGCAGGCTCACAACATCACAGGAGTGCAACAGCAATTCCTGTCTGACCCTGCGTATTTTAGGGTGTCCCCATCTTCTGTTTTCACTCCAATACGATGCAGTCATCAGTAAGCAGTTCCTTCGGTAAACATGTGGGTGTCTGTGGGTGTCTTGCGCCATCTTAAAAACCATTGCAGCGCAATCCTAAGTATGTCTGTTCAGTAGTAAGTTCCACTGAGTTCAACAGAACTTCCTCTGAGGTAAAGGTGCACAGGATTGCAGCCTGAAAAGGGAGGGAGGTTGGAGGAAAAGAAAGAGTAGGGGATACAGTTGAAGGCCCTGCAGAAACGGAAAAGCACGCAGTTGTGGGACGTTGCAAATTCATTATGGCATAATAAGCTTTCGTGGGCTAGAGTCCGCTGGCCTCAAATGCCCAAATAACTTGACTGGCTTTTGGCTCCACCCCCCCATTCCACCAGGCTCCTCCCCCTTAGACTGAAGAGCAGAGCTGGCATCGAGGGTAGGCATGTTGGGACATCTGCTGAGGGTCCCCAGCCCAGCAGGGCCCCACGGACAAGAGCCCCACTGACAAGCTGCCCCGCCTCTCCACCGTGACAGCCGGCTTCTTCACCTGCCTTCTTCTCCTGGCCCAGACATTCGGCTCTCAAAATAGGTTCGAGCCTGCGCAACTTGTGAGCCACAGAGCTACACGTCCCTTGAAACACCCACAACCCCCCCCCCACACAACCACAACATCCAAAGGAAAGGCATTACTCCCTCGCCGACTTCTTTAAATTTAATTTTTATTTTTAAACATTTTTATTCACCGTGATCTAAAAAATAACTTCCCCCCAAGCACTTCTTATAGAGAAACTTTACCCCAACCCTCTAAAAACAACAACACCCCCCCTCCCAAACAAGTCACACTGTACAGCCTGCCCTGCCCATCCGCCCATCCGCTCACCCCATGCACATCCCCTGTCCTGGGTTGTAAGGGCCGCCGCTTCTACCGTGCGACACACCCTTGCTGTCCCGTAAGAAATCCTTTCTTGTGAGCCGTTTCCTCCTCCTCCCTTCTGATAGCAAACTGCTGAGGACGGAGGCTGGTCTTCAAACACCATGAGAGTACTGAATCTGCAATCGTATCTGCCATCTTAATCAAGTGCAGACCAGAGCATCCGCCAGAGTAAGGCGCTGGGGCATGCAGTGGGAGGATGTTTGGCTTGGAGTGGACGAATGATAATCAACACCCTCCCCGACTCCCTTTGTTCATCCTGGTCACCCGATTCCCTCCCCTTTTTCTTGCAGATGGGCCCTCCAACGTTTGCCCTTTTCTAGTTGGGGGTGTGAGTACAGGAGACCTGAGTTGGTTGCGGTCAATGCTTAACTTGCACGGATGAGCTCCTGCGCATTTTGTGATGGCTACTGTTCTCAGAGGGCCGCGTGGAAGGTGGAATTTGGCTAAAACAAGAGGAGCTTGTGGATTTCATTAACCCTCCCCCCTTTCTCCTTGCTCTGTTTTGCATCAGAACTGTTGGCCACCTACGTTTTCACAAATCCAAGAATTCAGGTTGCGCTCGCTATTTTGCTACTGTTGGTTTCATGTCATTGATTTCTCTTTTGAAAAACCGTCTTTGATCCCTGTTTGTTATCTAGCGCGTCACCAGGATGTAGGACTCTCTGTTCCATTCACCTGTTCTTCGACTTCTGTCCCTCCTTTATAACGAACTTCCGGTCCCTCCTTTCGGACTTCCATCCCTTCTTTTGAAAGGGAGGGAGGGATGAGGAGTATGAGGCCAAAAGCTCACGGGGTGTGTGTGAGTGGATGGGTAGGAGAAGTTCACAAGAGTCCCAAGAAGAGCAAAAGAAATGCAAAAATAACAAAGAAAAAGTGCTTTTGCGGCTGTTGATGAGTTTGATCTCCCTGGGGTAGGAGGGAGGAGAGGCCTGGATACTGAGTGGAGTTGGAGGAGCAAGGTAGAGAGATTTAGACTGGAGAGGTCTGCCAGAGCAGGAACCTGTACAGAAGGGGTCAGCAACTGGAGAGCCCTGGGCCCCAATCCATCCCTTTGAGGGATGTGAATGAAACTACCTAGTTGCCAACCTAGAAGCAAGAGGATTGAGGAGAAAATAGCCTTGGTGGCAAGAGGTTTTGCTGCCGGAGCATATTTAGAGATTGGATTGCTGGCCAACCTCCCCGCATTCCCTCCTCGGTGTTTACCAGGAAAAGTGGCTGACCAGGGCTCCACAGCATCCTGCAACACAACACGGTCCAAATTCAAACGCTCCATCCCCTTCACTCTGTCCCTCAGCGATCCCTTCCGCTCTCCTACCTCGACTCCTCCGGATCCTTCACGTCCCTGACAATTTGTGGCTGGTCGGCGGCAGGAAAATAATAAAAATAAAAATAATACAAGGTGCTTGTTAATATTTGTCCATTTCCTTTCTTTGTTTCGCTCCGTGCGTCTCCATTTTCTCAGGACGGGAAAGGGGAAATTAAGGCTAGGTGCAAGGTATCCCGTTGTGGAGGGGCAGTCGCTCGATTGCCCCGCAGCTGCTCCTCCGCAGCCACTCTCCCCCTCAGTCAGTTCTGCAGCCCCGTTCCCTTTGCTCACGCCCGCCGCAAAGGCTGGAAGCCGTGTGGCCGTAGTTTCATCTCGGTGAAGGGGATGGAAAACTCGAAGCCTTTCCAGTTAAACCAGTTGACACCCTTGGATAGGGAAGAAAGACAGAGGATGATGGTAATTAATCTATGGAATTCACTACCGCAAGATATAGCCATGGCCACTAATTTGGAAGGCTTTCAAAGGGGATTGGACAAATTCCTGGAGAAGGCTGTCAATGGCTACTCATCCTGATGGCTAAGGGCAACCTCCAGTATCAGAAAAACTACTTTGCCTCTCAGTTTCAGTTGCTGGGGACCCACAAGCAGGCGGGTGCAGTTTTGCTCATGACCTCCGTGGGGGCTTCCCACAGGCTGCTGTGGGGTCATGCTGGACGAATCAGGCTGAGGGGGAGGGGACCCTTTTTTGTTTTGAGGCCACGCTCCCTTGTAGGTAATCCCTCAGGTTCTACATGTTGGCAGGGGGCGGGACCAAAGCCAGTGGTGGGCGGGGCCAGCGCCAAGAAGTGGGTAGGGGAAACATTTCCATTTTGTTTCTTCTGCCACCTCCTTTTCTGTCCCCGTCTTCCTTCCCACCCAGTGGGCTGCCAGGAAAGGGACGGACCCCTGAGGCAGAAAAGCTTCCCTTCTCTTCTTCACAGTGCAGTCTTTCTCCCATTTTCTCCTTCCTTGAGGGCAGTACCTTACATTTTTAATAGGCAAGGCCCTGTTGCTTTAAATGGCTGCACAGGAGGTAGAAAATGAGATGGGCTGGGGTCTCCAACATGGTGCCTGTGGGCACCAGTGTGCCCACAAACCCCTCTCTGGGCACCCGACAGGCTCTCTGACCCCCAACTGTCATTTCATTTTGAATTAAAACCCTACCCCAGAGGCCTTCAAGAGGCAGCTGGACAGCCATCTGTCAGGGATGCTTTAAGGTGGATTCCTGCATTGAGCAGGGGGTTGGACTCCATGGCTTTATAGGCCCCTTCCAACTCTACGATTCTATGATTCTACCTAGGCCTTAGGAGAAGCATTTCACCCTTTTAGTTACAGGGAGCCGGATTCCGGTTGGACATCAGGAAAAACTTCCTGATTGTTAGAGCAGTATGACAATGAAATCAATGGCCTAGGGAGGTGGTGGGCTCTCCCACCCTAGAGGCCTTCAAGAGGCAGCTGGACAGCCATCTGTCAGGGATGCTTTAAGGTGGATTCCTGTATTGAGCAGGGGGTTGGACTCCATGGCCTGATAGGCCCCTTCCAACTCTACAGTTCTAGGATTGTATGAAAACACACACACGCACCAACGACAGGGAGTCTGTCATGCTGCAAGTGAAATGCTGCCCTCCAGTGCCAACTCTGCTTAGATTCATGGGCAACTTAATTTTCTTTTAGTTCCACCAGTTTGTCTTCTGGGAAATGAATGTTTTTTTGAACTGGCTATGATGGCCATTGTATGAACTGGCAAGCCCCCATTTTGTGAGAGTGCCCATGACATCCTCTCAACATTCTTAATGTGACACACAAACAGGCTGAGGTCCCCTGGAGTAGAAAGTAATGCCTGTTGGGAAAGCTTCACCCATTGAACTCCTGCCTGCCATTCAACAGTTCAAAGTAAGTTGGTTTTTTTAAAAAAAGAAAAGTACAGGACCACTTTCCTTTCCCTCCCTTTCACTGCCCCATCTGGTGGGTACCTGGTGGTCACGGCTGCCTGTGTAGAGCCCGTTGAGGTTGGTATAGTGGCAGTTGCGGTACCACCATGCACCATGATACGAGACGGCGCATGGAATGATGAGCCGATTGGGGTCCCGGTCCCGGGTGGAGAAGACGCTGCCCGAGTGGTAGCTGAATGCGTCACCTGTGGAAGCAGGGAGGGGGTGGGGTTAGGAGAGTGAAAGTGAACACTGGGGATGTCTCAAGAGTTCCCCTGACCCACCCACCCACGCCACTCCAAAAATATTTTTTAAATTCTATGGAGCACGTTGGAACCCTTTACTCTCACCGAGGTTTTCTAAATGAGGCTGTTAACTGGTGTTAATAATCCAATGAAACTGATAGTAGATGCACTGCAGAACTGACATCCGAGCACTACACGAGGAGCGTTGCTCTTCCTGTTTTTCTGCTACATAACCTCTAGGTGGCACTGTGATGTAGCGGAATAGCGCAAACATACAAGACAAAATCGCTCTTTCTTTCGCATTCAGAATTAAATGCCGCATTTTCCCTGATTTAAAAAAAACTCGCCTAAGTGCTGGCGAAACACAGAAGCCAAACCGGAGGGTCCACAATGTCATCTAAAGAATCCATAAACAACTGTGAGTAGGGAATGATGAATGCATGATAAATGCTTCATGTAGAAAGCCAATCAGCACTAGCTACTCAGGTGAGTAAGAAACCCTGCCTTGGGAAGCATTAACACCTGCCTGTCCTATTTCTGGGCCACATCTCTCCGTGTGTATATATGTATATAATGCAGCCTACATCTCCCAGCATGTCTCCTCCTCCTCCATTCCCATGTCCCATGTCTCTGAGGATTCAAATCCTCTTACTGCATGCAACCTCCACCCCCAACCAGCTGTCTCCCCAGGTGATCCCAGGCCCCTCACCAGCCGTGCCGCTGTAACTGCCCAGGTGCAGGCGGTAATAATCGGTAGCAGGATCCACACGGAAATGTTGGTAGGTCGCAAAGACGGACTCCTTCCCAGCACGGAGGTCCACGCGCAGTTCATAGTCCCCTGATGTCGTCAACTGGTGCAGAGCATCGTTCCCTGGGGGCAAGCAGGCTAGCAGGATGAGTCCCCCGTCTTATTCTCCCCCACCTCACCAGCTCACAGGAATGTCAGGGTAGCATTTGCATGCTTAATTTCCTCCCAAGGGAAAGTCTCATGGTGCCTTTGGGGAAATCTCTTTGCTTACAAGGGCAGAAATCCAACCTAAGTCCTACTTAGAGTAAATTCATTGAAATGAATGAGATTTAAGTTAGTCATAACTAACTTAAGCCTCATTATCTCAATGGCTCTCCTTCTGGGGTCTCTAGTGCAAGGTGCCGCCCTCCAGCGCCATTTTTAGTCAGGTTCCCAAAAGTGACCTTTTGTTCTGGACCTCAGACCTACCTCTGCCTGGTACATCGGTTCTTGGGCAAGTTACTTTCCTTTTAGTCTCACCAGTTTGCCTACTGGGAAACAGGTGTTTTGTGACTGGCCATGCCTAACATGGTAGCCATTTTCTGACTGTGCAAGCCCCCACAGCAGCCATTTTGTGAGAGTGCTCACAACAGTCTCCCACCATTCCAGGAAGGTTGGAGAACATTTAGCGACTCAGAGTAGGATTTACGCTGGATTTGAGAGAAGAGTTGGGGAGGCAGAAGGGAGACCAGGAGGCTGTCTATATGTGGCCAAAGCCCTGTGGTGGCTGTGAATCTGCGCTGTGTCATTTAGATGACACAGGCACAGATTTGCAGCCACTGCGTGGTTTCCCATGGAGCTGCCCTTTGAAAAAGTCAGGGACTTACCCTGACTTTTTCAGCGGAAGCAAGGTCAGTACGGCTTTTCCGCCATCTGAACTCGCTCCAGGGACGATCTGGGGGGGGGGGGGGGGCGGTCCTGGTGGAAGGTGACCAGCAATTGGTCGCCGGACACCAGGAAGAGGGAGGGGACGGTTCCGGTACCCTGATGAACGCTGGTAACCCTGTGTTCCCTCCGTGGCACTGGGATTACCAGGTGCCACCCAGGGTAAGGGAAAACATGGGGCTTTAAGGAAAGGCGGCACTAAGTCAGTGCCATGAAGACAGGGCCCAGGACTGGTTCCAGGTCCTGCACTGCATATAGTATCCAGGGAGGATGCAGCGCTTGTACAGAGTCACAAAAGGCAAACGATCCTAGGATCATGTCCTTCCTCTCAAGGTGCCTCTGGCACCTTGAGTCTCATGTCCAGCAGGTTTCAGCAATGCGGCAAAAGCATCTGAACCCCTGTGGACCCTGCTGTGCTCTCGTGGAGAGTCCAACCAGCCCCAGGTTCAACACCTCGGGCCCCTTCTTCCCATTCCACTGACAAGGGAGACCTACAGATGATCTTCCCCTCCTTACTAAGCTTTTAAAAAGAGCATTTAAGTGCTGGAAGCAATTTACACACATTATCTTCCGCTATTGGGTGATATAGAAATGTAATAAACAAATAAGATATTAATTTATTTTATTGTAAATAGAAATAAATAGAAATATCTTGTAATCCTTAGAACAACCATGCAAGGCAAGTCATTGGTGCCAATGGGATCTTTTTAACGATTTGTATTTGGTGCAGGGGGGGGGGGGATTTTCCTTCTAGGAGAAAGGCTGAGGAGGGCAAGATGAAACCGGCTTCACAACGGGGTGGGGTAAAATGGGGGCTGCACTTCCTTTGAAATTTTTTTAAAAACCCATATGTAGCTGCAGGCCGTGTACTTAATGTGGTGGTGAATACTTTGATTAGGGTGACCCTATGGAAACGAGGACGGGGCTCCTGTATCTTTAACAGTTGTAGAGAAAAGGGAATTTCAGCAGGTGTCGTTTGTATACATGCAGCACCTGAAGAAATTCCCTCTTTGTCACATCAGTTAAAGCTGCAGGAACTATACTAGAGTGACTAGATACAAAAGAGGGCAGGGCTCCTGCAGCTATAACTGTTGTGATGATGAGGGAATTTCAGCAGGTGCTGCTTGCATACAAATGACACCAGCTGAAATTCCCCTTTCTTTGATGCATCTCTTAAAGACACAGGAGCCCTGCCCTCCTTTCCATATAGGGTCACCTTAACTTTGATCTTTAGTCATTAGGCCAAAGGTGCAGAACCTTGTTCAGCCCAAGGACTGAATTCCATTTTCAAGCACTTCTCAGTGGCGACATTCTGGTGGTGGGCGGGGCCAAAGGCAAAAAGGGCCCCCTCAAAAGCTCCAAATCTTCATATTGTAGCTTAAATCCCAATGCTTGGGTGGGGGGCTTTCACTCTTTTAGAATGGAGGAAAAATACACAGAGCTGGGAAGCTAGCAGAGGACTGTTGGTTGGGGGAAAGCAGGTGGGAGCAGGGGAAGGGGGAGTGATCTCTGGGAGAACCCCGGAGGGTCAGCCTGGGACCCCCGGGAGGGCTGGGTTTGGCCTCCAGTAGGGCTATAATAGCTCTCTGTGCACTAGTTGGGGAAAAAGGAGACAACATGGTTCGTAGGCCTTACGGCAGCCTCTCCCAACATGGTGACCTCCAGATGTTTTGGATTTCAACTCCCATCAGCCCCAGACATCATGGCCCATGATCATGAATGTTGGAAGCTGTAGCCAAAAGAAGCCCCAGGGTGGGGAAAGCTGCCCTCCTGGCTCAAGCTTGGGAGGCTTGGTTTGAAATTCTGCCTCCATTGCGGAAGCCTGTTTCGTCCCACCCGGTGCTCCGAGAGTAAAACGACTGTAATGACAAATGGTAAGAATATCCTGGGGGCTGTCTGCACATGGGGAAAGCTCCACAGTGGCTGTAGATCTGTGCCCTGTCAGTTTGACGACACAGACGCAACTTTGCAGCCACTGCGGGGCTTCCCTGCGAGTGTGAATATGGATTATTCACAGGAGCGATGCCAACACGGCGTTCCCACTAGGTAACGTCACTCCACAGCCAGTCTGGGGCCAACTCAGGGGTGGAGCCTGGTGGAAGGCGACCAGTGATTGGTTGCCTTCCACCAGGAAGAGGGCAAGGGCGGCTCCAGGACCCAGATGGCCGCCCAGAAACCCCGTGCTCTCCCCTCGGCATTGGGATTACCTGACGCCACCCAGGGAGAGGGAAAGCGTGGGGTCGAGGAGGGAGGTGGCACCAACCTGGCCTTGAAAACACCCCCTGCAGTACGGGTGAGGTGAAGACCGGCAAAGCAATGTATGTACGTACCCAGCCAAAATTCCCGTGTGAGGTTGCCAAAGCCCGTGGCGTAGTCCTGCCAGTCTCGCCAGAAATCAGTCTCTCCGTTCATCCGACGCTGGAAGACCTGAGGAGGAGGAAGAACGAAACGGTATGTATGTGATTTTGTGCCTGTGTGGGCAGGGCATCCTTGCTGTCCACATGAACCTGGATGTCTGCGTGCGCATGTTTGCCTGCTGTTGCAAATATATACATTTAGTGCCAAGGTGGCCCAAATTTGGTGCCAAGCACGGGGGAAGTTCTAGGCAGGCACAACTTATGCAAAGCAAGTCAATTTGTTTTGCACAATTTTGTTCCGCTGATCATGGGCAGTCATGGGCTAAGCATGGGCAAAATGAGATCAGGTGAAACACTTATGCAGGCCAGGTGACAGGTCTATAAGCAGGGAAAGTCCCCGCGATGCCTGCGGATCTGCACTGCATCAATTAAATGCTAGCAGTGAGGTGAGAGGAATGCCAGGATGTTTATCAGCACGGCTGTGAATGGTCCCTGTAATTATTTTACAAACATCTAACCCTTAATGTAATTATCACTGTCTGTATTTCTTGCATTTCATTCTCCTCTGGCCTCATTGCTTACAATCCCTCCCCCCACCCAAAACCATGTCTGTGTGTGTCTGTGTGCACACAACAAAATACTTCCCCTTATAAAAAAGAAAGTTGAGCTTCCCAGCTTGTAAACTTCTGTGGCAGACCAACAAAACTCTGCACACATAGAACATTGACTGGGGCCCCCTCTACAAGAGTTCGCTTTGACGCCCGATTCCCCGATTATGCGCATTTCCTGATAAGCACGTTTATGCCTAATACTTATACACGAGAAGCGTTGAAGCGCATTACGGGCTGTATGAAACATGCTTTAAAGTTGTTTTCATGCTGAGAATCACATGCAAATGTTGCTGAAAGTAATGCGCTTTGTCCCGGAGGAAGTGCCCAAACAAGTTCCCTCTCTTTATTCTCCCCGCTCACCAGAATCTCCTGCCTTTGGTTACCTGGGTTACCTGCTGGTAATGACCTGGTTAACCTGTTCAGCTACCTCTCCCCCCTCCCCTTTCGCCCGATTGCCAGCTAAAGTTGTCCCCCCTCCCAGAACTGCCCAGGAGTAAATGGGAATGTGCCTCATAAGTTTCCTCCTCCAGCACCCTTTGAAAACTTATTTTTAGTCAGAGCTGCCTCTCATCCCCCCCCTTCGCCTGATTGGCATTTCAAGTGAACTGCTCAGGAGTAAATGGGAATGTGCCTCGCACACACGCATGCCAAAACAGACAGGGGGAGGCTGCTTCGTTCCTTCCCCCTCCTCTTCCCAGCAAGCTCAACCGTTGTAAAACATGCACATGCGCACACACACACAGCTCATGTCAGGAACCCAGCAAGAAGCAAGGGGACGATCTGTCTAAGCTGATCGCTAATGATGCGCACATCCTTCCTACCCCCTTTGCTTCTCATGAAACCACCGCCATCTGGCCCCATGTCTCCATGTAAAAAATATTCCATCAGGGTACTTCAAAGAAACTTTATTTTCGATTCACGTTGGGTCTCATCTTCCTGGAGCTTCCATTCAGAGAGACAGAGAACAAGGAGGAAGTTGCCAGAAGGAGACAGGAAGTAAAACTAAATGAAAAAGTGGGAGGTTTTCCCAGCGAAGGGGCAGTTCTCTGCATGACATCATGACCACAGTCCGCCCACTCTGATCATTAATGCGCTTGAACAGCAATTGTTTACACGGACATAAGGCACTCCTACTCCCGCGGTAAATAAAACTCGCTGTTTAACGCGAATTTGAAAACGCGAATAATAGGAGATAAAAAGGGCCTGTATTCCTCATTTGCGCTCCGCTCTTGTAGAGGGAAAATTGGTAATGCGCCTTGAAAGAGCTTTAAATCGCTCTTGTAGAGGCACCCTGGGAGATGTGTAGAGGATACAAGACCACAATTTCGAGCGTAAGTATGTGACCCCCACCAGCACCGGCACCTTCCAGATGCACCTTTAATACTCACTATCCAGCCTCCTCCATCCGTCTCCATGTCACAGTACACCTGCAAGGGGCGGTCCCGGTTGCCCCCCAGATAAATCGTTGCTACCCGTGAGGGGCCTGGCCCATTCTGACTCTCCTCTGAGCAATCCCGAGGGAAGGGGTATGCCAGATGTCCTGCCAAGGGAAGAAAGGGTGGACCGATCAAGGGTTACCCTGGTATATACCAACAGCAAGTTCGGTCTCCAAGTGCTGATCTGTAGTATGTAGCCAAAATGGTAGCACCCAGAGACGAGGAGCAAGTATCAGCAGCCTTGGGGAGAGGTACAAGTAACCCATATTTTGCAGAAGTACAAAAAAGCGAAAAGTCGGTGTGGGGGATGGATGGATGACGCTAGGATGATGATCTGGAAAGGAGGACGGGGCTCCTTTATCTTTAACAATTGCATAGAAAAGGGAATTTCAGCAGGTGTCATTTGCATGCATGCAGCACCCGGTGAAATTTCCTCTTCATCACAAAAGTTAAAGCTGCAGGAGCCCTGCCCTCTTTTGTATCTGGTCACTCTAGTTATACTCCTGAAGCTTTAACTGTTCTGATGAGGTGGGAATTTCACCAGGTGTTGCATGCATACAAATGACACCTGGTGACATTCCCTGTCCTATACAACTGTTCAAGATACAGGAGCCCGGTCCTCCTTTTCACACCCCTAAAATCCCAATGAGGACTGAGGATGCTCAAAGGCCATGGAATGCTGAGTGCGTTGGAGGAAAAGAAATTGAAAACTGAAGGGAGGAGGGGAAATGGAATGGAGTGTTGAGGAAGAGGGCGTGGCTGGCTTGCTGAAACCCTGAACAGGAGCACTCCACACTGCAACGTTCTCTGCAGCTCCCACTCATTAGCCACAAGAGACAGGAAGAGGACTTCTATCTTCAGGTAGGCTGACCATATGAAAAGGAGGACAGGGCTCATGTAACTTTAACAGTTGCAGAGAAAAGGGAATTTCAGCCAGCGTCATTTGTATGCAGTTAGTACCTGGAGAAATCCCCTCTTCATCACAACAATTAAAGTTGAAGGCACTATACTAGAGTGACCAGATCCAAAAGAGGGCAAGGCTCCTGCAGCTTTAAGTGTTGTAATGAAGAGGGAATTTCACCAGGTACGAATTGCATATAAATGAGCCAGCTGAAATTGCCTTTTCTCTACAACTGTTAAAGTTACATGAACCCTGTCCTCCTTTTCATATGGTCAGCCTACTTCAGGGAAAGTACATCTTTGAATGCCCCCTGCAGGAGACATCCAATGGAGTTGGCTCGCATTATCCTGTCCTGCTAGTGAGCTTCCCATGATGCATCTGATGCCTGGCCAATGCCAAAGACAGAAGGCTAGATTAGATGAGTCCAAGATCCATCCCAGCAAGGCGGTTCTTAATCCAGATGGACTAGGAGACAGAGTGACTGTCTCCTAAGTTAATGGACTACAGCTCCCATCTGCCCCAATGGGCAAAAGGCATGGACGATGGGAGCTGTAGCCCATTACTGTTTTGAGGGCCACAGGTTTCCTTACAAGCAAAGTCGCATGAACACATAGGGGAATCTTCCAGCTCCATAGCATAAAGAATTTACAGGTGGGGCTCCCTGCTTACTGGATCGCAGGAGTGCAGTGTCTCTTTTCCTGAAGCTCGGCAGTCCTCCCTCCCTCCCTCCCTCTTCAAGGAGAACTTTCCCAGATGAGGCTGAAATGATCAAGGACCTCTGGGGTGCTGTATTTGCATTTGGAATCTCCGACTGGCATCACTGCAGAACAGAAGCTCGGAGGAGAGGCATTTGTAATGCCAATGAGCCAATGCTGGTTGCCAATGCTGGGTGAAAATGCCCTAGTGGGGCGTAGCCTGCTCCATGATGAGAACTGCCCCCTCCCTTGCCGGAAATGTCTGGGCTCTTACCGGTGGTGAAGGAAGTGGAGGTGGGAGCTGTCGGCATGCCTCTTCTCAGGGCCTGGACTTGAACTTGGTACCGGCTGGAAGGAATCAGGTCTTGCAGTTCATATGAAGTGATGGAAGCGTCCAAGGGGATCTCCTGTGGAGCGGGGAAATAAAAGAGGCCGGGGCGGGGTGGGGGGATAAAAACAGAGAGAGTACGAAGTTGTAAAGCCGCCTCCCCCAACCGGACACCCTCCAGATCCGTCGGGCAACAGCTCCCTTCAATCCCAGCCAGCATGGCCAACTGGGAGGTCACCCTTCCTTAGGCTGTTGTGAACAGTTCAAGTGGACTAGCTCCTGTTTCATCCATGGGAGCTATGACAGGAGATGCTCTCCTGAGAGTGGGAAATCTCTCTCCAAATCTCCTTGTTGTTGGAATGTGGTACTCCTTTGAGCTATGGGGTGCGGGAGGGAAATAGTTTGGAGCCAGCTTTCGCTAGTTTGAAACAGAAGATCAACTCACAGGGGGGTGTCTTTATGGCACTGGGTTGGCATCGTGTCCCTCGAAACCCCCACGCTTTCCCTCCCTCCACTGCGACTCCAGAGCGAGGCAAGGGGCTGTTGTTGTTGTTGTTGTTGTTGTTGTTATTATTATTATTATTATTATTATTATCTCTTTCTTGCTTGTGGTGGTTTTTCTAGGACATGGCAGGCTTTGCAAAGTCATGCTGTCTTTTATTGATTCAGGTATTTCCTGACGATTGAGCATGTTTTAATTATGACTGCTTTCTGGATGTTGGTGTGGATGATGATGATGATGATGATGATGATGATTTACATTTATATACCGCCCCATAGCCGAAGCTCCCTGGGCGGTTCACCAAAATTAAAAGACTAAGCAATAAAAATCAATGCCATCTTGTGCATCCTCACCTCGCTCCAGAGGAAAAACTCAGGGTAAGTATCTGACTTTTTTTTATCTGCAGCTTTGGCAGAAAGCCCCAGGATGGGTGCGCGATTGCAGCGGCATCAAATAATCGACGCTGCGCCACCGCGTACCCACCCCAGGGGCTCTCCGAGTGTTTAGATAGCCCCACAGAGGCAGCATGTGTCAAACCCCAAGGATTCTGCTAGTATATTTCATCTTGAAAATGAATCACAGCCCTATAGACTCCTCTCAGGGCAATTGGGGAGTGAATAATAATAGTTGTGCTAGACGGTTTGGTACCTTTGATTGTCCGTTCGGGGTTTCGTAACTCAGCAGATACCCGCCAGGAGGGGCACGCGGGGGTGACCAGCTGAGACGGGCACTGCGAGGTGAGACCTCAGTAGCCTGGAGGTCCCGGGGTCCGTCTGCTCCTGGAGGAGGATAAGAGGGCTTTGTTTGTTTGTTTGTTTTTTAAAGCCAGTAGAGCCTGGTGTTTGACTTGGGGGAAATCGCTACCCTTCCCTACACTATGTGCTCCCTCCCAGCAGTGTAAAGCCAGAGGGACCGACTAAGGGTTCTGCTGGATCAGGCGAAAGGGCCCTCCCCTTGCATGGCAGTATTCCGTCTCCAACCAAATACCCCCAGCCAAACCCACGAGCAAAGCGTGACGAATCCCTCGCTTCTCTCTGAGCACCTGATGCCCAAGTTGCCTGGACTGTGAGGCCTTGAGTGGCCTGGCGTAACCCGAGCCCCCTCCACATACCGGTGGTGAATGTGGCGCTGACCGGAGAGCTACGGTTCCCTTCCTTCTCCCCGTAGACGCTGGCTCGATATTCTGTGTCCAGGTGCAGCTCCGACAACCGCAGCTGGACCCGGTTGCCTGGCACTGATTCAGAGACCCTTGGGCCTGGGGGAAATGGAGAAGAGAAGGTATTGCACAAAAAATGCTAAGAACATGAGAGGAAGAACCCTGCAGGAGAAGGCCATCAATGGCTGCTTGTCCTGATGGCTATGGGCTACCTCCAGTATCAGAGCTTGGATGCCAAGGTACCACAGCTGCTGGGGAACATGGGCAGGAGGGTGTGACTGCACTCATGTCCTGCTTGCAGTTTTCCCATTGGGGCATCTGGGTTGGCCAATGCGTGAACAGCACAATGGGCTAGAAGGACCCTTGGTTTCATCCAGCGGGGCTCTTCTTATTTTCTTAGGATCGGATCAAGAGTAGTTGAGCATCTCTGGAGAAGGAGCTGTAGCTCAGAGCACAGGCCTGGAGTGCAGAAAGTCCCAGGTTCAATCCCTGGTACCTCCAAAGAAAAAAGGATCTCAGGCAGGAGGGTCTGGAAGAGAGACCGTGCCTGAGTCCTTGGAGAACTGCTGTCCGTTCGGAGAAGCTCGGGGGGGGGGGGTTTAGAAGGTACACTGGGTGACTTGACCCGCTTTCCCCAATCTGGTGCCCTCCAGGTGCTGGGGACTACAACTCCCAGCATTCTTGACCATTAGCCATGCTGGCTGGGCTGACTGGAGATGAAGGCCAAAGCATCTGGAAAGCACCAGGGTGGGGAAGGCTGCAGTGGTTTGACGAAGGTCTCTCTGGCTCCTGATTGTTCAACAGATGCAGATTTAGCACTTGTATAAGGCAGGTTATCTCAGCATATGTAGGGATGTGTGAATCAGCAAAACGTCGGCTCAACAAAGTTCTCCTAATTCCAACCCAAGTCTGTATCAGATTGTGAGCTTTGTTCTTTCCTTCTCGCGTGGAAATCCCCGCGTATTTTCGGACATACACATAATGTGTACACGTTTTTGAAATGTACGCATTCTTCTCCCATCGCTTAAGGTGTATTTGTAAGCATTTTTCAAAAGTACACAGTTTTTCCTGCTTGGTTTTCAAATGTGTGCATGCTGTCGGACGCGTTTCATTGGTCCGCGGATGACATTGCAAACTCAGCAATGTACGGACTTCGGCCATTTCCGTCCGAGTCCGTGTTCAATCCAGAAGGTGAGAACTGGGTAAATCCTGATCAGAAATGAACGGAAATGAATTTCCCATACGTTATAAGAACACAAGAAGAGCCCTGCTGGATCAGATCAAGGGTGCATCTGTTCCCACAGTGGCCAACCTGCTGTCGACCAGGGACCCACAAGTAGGACATGGTGCAACAGCAGCCCCCCACCCATGTTCCCCAGCAACTGGTGCACACAGGCTTATACTAAGTGGCACATAGGTTCCACATACCGTCAGCCACCCCAAGCTACAATTTTGCACCTTGGTGGACCTTGGAGTTCTTGGGATTAAAAAAAGGAAGAGAAAAAGTGGATCCCACATGCCTAAAGTCTGCCCGTGTCTGGAGTAGACGAGACTGGCTAGGTGCACCAATGGTTAGATTCATTATAAGAGAACTTCACCAAAGACGGGTGAGAATTTCTATAAAGCTAATAATTCCTAATTGCTACTCCAAAATACTTTGCATGGCTACAAGGAATTGTTGCTGTGGAAATCCGTTTCCCTCCAGCTACTATCAGGAAAGGAGCTCAGTTCAAAGGGAACAGAGAAGTCTTCGGCAGATGGCGTCAACATCCCTGCTAATCAAAAAACGGCAGAGCTGCATCCCTGCGGGTTCTGACTCCACGACTCCGCCACCTGCCCTGGCCCACACCCCATCTCTCACCCCCAATGGGTCCATAGGTGACAATGTAGTTGTTCATCTCTGCCACGGGAGGACGCCAGGTCAGCACGGCCGATGAGTCAGTGACGTTGATGGCACGCAAGTCGGAAGGGCCGTCCGGGACTGCGGAAAGAGAGGAGGCGGTGTAAAGGAGGCGCCGGCCCTGGGACCCCGCTAAGAGGATCCCAGGTGTCCAGGACGGGAAAGATCTCTCCCTCCAGCCGAAGCCCTGGATTGACACAGCTACAAGCGGTTGTGATGGACCAACGGTTTGTCTTAGTATAAGGCAGGGGAGTGTCATAAAACTGGGCTCCTGGTTCATGGGTGAGGCGAAAGGGAGGTCCTTGTTTGAAGGCAAAAAGCACACTCTGCTCTCAGCTGCCAGCCAGGGCACTAAGGGCCACTCCCGGCCTCCCAGGAAGAAGCACATGGCAAGAGCAAGGCCAGCCTGGCCCCATCCATCGGACAGAGAAGGAGCCGCTGCAGGGATCTGGCTCCCCGCTTCCCTGCTAGAAAGCGCGCTCAGCTTCAGCTACAGGCCGCTGCTGCCCTGGGACTGCTAAACTGAAGAGAAGCCCGCTCTGGCATAGGGTGGCCATATGGAAAGGAGGACAGGGCTCTTTGTCATCATGCAATGTCGTTCACAGGTGATTTCTGGGGTGGGGGGGCAGTCTCCAGCCCCCCTGGGGGAAAGCTTGCATCGCCACAGCTGCTGTCACTTCTCTGTCTCCCCTGTGAGCCCGGTAGCAGTGGTGAAAACAGCAAAGGAAGAGCAGCCATTTTGTTTCGCTTATCCCTCCGGTTTAGAGGCAAGTATGCTCAGATCCTAGGGTGACCAGATACAAAAGAGGGCAGGGCTCCTGCAGCTTCAACTGTGGTGATGAAGATGAGGGAATTTCACCAGGGGCTGCATGCACAACAATGACACCGGCTGAAATCCCCTTTTTTAGGCAACTGTTAAAGATACAGGAGCCCGGTCCTCCGTTCCATATGGCCACCCTACTCTGGCACCATCCATCAGCCAGAGGAATAAGGGCTGCTGGGAGGGCGAGCGTCAAGGGTAGGCATGTTCGGGCACCTGCCGAGGGCTCCAGCAGGGGCCCTTTGGCCAGAACCCCCCTGGCGTTGCTCCTCCTCCTCTTCACCAGGGCATCTCCTGCTCCTTCACCCACCTCTTGCTCTGGCCCAGGTACAGAGGTGGTGAGGTGCAGCAGCTGGAAGAACGCTGCTTGCTCATTGGCACTTTGCCCGTCAAGCAAGCAGGTGGGAGCAATGGGGAGAAAGCGGAGGAGGGGCACCAGCAGCTGCTGACAATGGCTCACAGAGGAAGGGGAGCCCTTGAGGACGTCTTGCCAATGGGCCATCCGAAACCTGCAGCCGGCACTGACTTCCGTGTTGTATGAACGTGCATGTATCAGGGTTTCTTTGGTACGATTGCCAGGTCTTTGTCAGGCTCCCTTAAGATTCATTTGATTGAAAGGTGGGGCATAACTCTTAAGTAAACAAACAAGACTACCGATATGTGAAGTGTAAGCTTCCCCCACCCCCATCAAGGGCTTACCTGTGGTGACGTAGCCCACCAAGGGCTCACTCTCTTCAAACCCACGAATAGACATCACGGTGACCTCATAGCTGGCCCCCGGGGTCAGCTGGTCGATGGCTGTTTTGAGCTTGGATCCATCCACGGAGATGCTTCTGGGCTCCCCTGCAACAGAATAGCGGGGCTCAGCGCTTCGCCCATGAACTGCTATGAGGTAGCGTGCTGGCCTTCAATGGGCAGGGACCTGCTAAGGTGGGTGGGCTGCAGCAGCAGCACTAGGACCATGTAAATGGGGCTAGATCCAGATTTAAGTTGGATCGACTGTGCTGCTGGAAGTGGAGTTCCCAGCCCCTTCCTTCCCACAGCTACTCCTCCAGCCCCCTGAAAATGCTAAACAGAGGCTGGGTTCACACAAGATGATAACCCACATGCATGCTTGAGTGTGGGTTGTCATTGAACCTTGGGTTGTTGCTGAGCCATGCGTCGTGGTGTTGTTTGAACCCAACCATGCTAACAAACCATGGTTTGTTAACTATGAACAACCCGCTGTTCACAACCCAACAGCAAACCATGGGTTCTCTTCATGGGTTGTTTATGGCTGGATTCCAACAACCCAACAACCCACAGTTCAGCGACAACCCACAGTCAACCCATACTCAGCCTGGAATGTGGGTTATCGTGTAGTGTGGACCCAGCCAGGGAATCAAGGGGCCCTGCTGAATGGGGTGAGCTGTGGTGTGGTGGAGATCCCCAAAGATCGAGTGGAGAGACCTTTTGCAAGCAGAACCCTTCCTCTTGCAGGAAGGGTTCTGGATCCAATTCATGGTAAAAATCTTAAGAAGTATGTTTGGGCCACAGATAGGCTCTGAGTCTGGAAAGGCTGAAGGCTAAGGATGATCTACAGGATGTTCATGCAGGTGCCAGTGCTAGCCCCCACGGGACAGGAGGAGTCAGAGCGTCACCTCCAGGGGTGTTGCTAGGCCTGGGCCCAGGACACCCAGCCCCAAATCTATTTCCCAGGGCATCGGTTGGATCTTATACCACAGAGCCTCAAGTGACCATTGGCGCCCATACAAAGTTTATTCCTCAGCTTAATGGCCATGAAAGGGGTGATTTTCAATGGGGATTGCATCCAGGGAGGGAAGGGTTAACTCTCTCCCCTTCCCATGTAATGCAACACTGCCTACACCAAAAAAAGATCTTCCCCTGCATGGAAATGAAACTTTACAGAACTTTTCCCATCACTTCAGGATGATCTCGGTCAGGGTGCAAATGAAGTCGGGTTTGTTTAATTGGATATGGTTTGGATGAGAAATGAATTGGCTGACTTTGCCCTCCGTCCTGCGAAACGTCAATAAATCCTCGGTATGATTTCCGAATGTGCACACAGTTCTTGTACCCCATGGGCCAGGGCCCCATGGGATCTTGGAAGGGCCTAGCAGCGCCCCTGCTCACCCCCGTCGGAGGGCTGGAAGGAAACTTTGTAGCGATCGATGCGAGAGAACGGTGCTCTCCAGTTGGCCACGACGGAGGTCTCGCGGATGTCGCTGAAGCGCAGGTCCCGGGGACTGTCCAGCTCTGGAGGAAGCAAGTGTGGGGGGGTGAACAGGTGAGAGAGGGCTCTGTGCTGGAACCACTTGGGGGCTGCCAATACACAGGGAAAGCCCCGTGATGGCTGTGGATCTGCACTGCGTCAGCTAGACAACGCAGGTGGAGGTTCTCAGCCACCATGGGGCATCCCCGCGATGCTGCATTTTGAAAAAGACTTTTTCAAACGGATCGGCATCAACACAGCGCTTCCACCATGTGACATCGCTCCGGGGCCAATCTGTGGTCAACCCGGGGATGGTGCCTGGTGCAAGGCAACCAGCAATTGGTCGCCTTCCACCAGGAAGAGGGCGGGGGTGGCTCCGGTACCCGCATGGCCTCCCAGAAACCCCACACTCCCTCCTCGGCATTGGGATTACCCAGTGCTGCCCCGAGAGAGGGAAAGCACAGGGTTGAAGAGGGAGCTGGCACCAAGCCGGTGCTGTGAAGACAGCCCCCTGGAGAAAAGGATATTCATCTTGTTAGAACCCAATGGGGTCATCCCATGAAGCTGATATCTCCAGTATCAGAGGTGATATGCCTATGTACACCAGTTGCTGGGGAACATGGGTGGGAGGGTGCTGTTGCACCGTGCCCTACTTTGTTGGTCCCTGGTCGACAGCTGGTTGGCCACTGTGTGAACAGAGGGCTGGACTAGATGGGCCCTTGGTCTGATCCAGCAGGGCTCTTCTTATGTTCTTATTCAGGAATGCACAAATACAGAAAGGAGAGGAGGGAACCTCTAAGGAAAGGGAGGGACACCTGTGACCCTCCGGATGTTGATGGATTCCAAGTCACACCAGCCCCAGCCAGCAGGGCCAGTGGTCGGGGATGATGGGAGCTGAAGTCCAACAACATCTGGAGGGCACACATTCTTTCTCTGTCCCTGTTCTAAGGTGCACTAAACTAAAATTTATTTAGCCAAGCACATTTTGCTGAAAACCTTTGTCAAAGGCAGGATAAAATGAAGCACCGTTTAGTCAGGGAGTTCCAAGGCTGCTTTACAGCTTCTGTTTTGGAGTTCCATGATTGGGAACCTTTAATGTATTTTTTCTTTCTTTAAAAAGCAGCAATGTGGGGTGGGGGGGAAACTGGCTTGAATTAGGGCTGTAGAATGGGGGCAAAAGACTGGACACCCCCTACCCCCACCCCCCGTGCCATAGCCCTGATCCAAACTGGCTGCTGGGGCGGGTGAGTGTCATGATTAGAACCCGTAATGTAAATTTCTTCTTTAAAAACCATCAGTGGCAATGGAGAAAGGCTGGCTTGGATTGGCAAAGGGTTAGCAAGCCCCACTCCAGGGTCAAGAAGAAGAAGAAGAAGAAGAAGAAGAAGAAGAAGAAGAAGAAGAAGAAGAAGAAGAAGAAGAAGAAGAAGAAAATACGCTGAAATGGAGTTCTGATTCTGGAACTCCAACATGACCTGGTTGTAAATTGGACCCTCCGAGAAGCGAGGAGTGAAAAACAAGATCCACGCTTTGGCCTTTGCCTCTCTCTTACTCAACCTGCCCCCCCCCCCCCCAACTCCGCCTGTGAAATCCTCCCTCCCTTTCTCCCGGGATTAGCTTCGGCCAATCTGGCTGACCACAAAGGAAACGGAGAAGTGCCAGAGATTAATTCCTCGGGTCTCACAAAGGAAACCACAGCTGGAAGCCGGCCGGACCTGGTGTGTGCCAAGCCAGGGGCGCAGCTGTTGGGCCGATTGCTGCTTCCCAAAAGGTCAGCAGGGGGCTCCTTCGGCACAATGCAAAGCAACGGGCTTCTGCACCCACCCCCTCCTCTCGATGCCCCCCCCCCAGCACAGCTTAACTGGTAGTTAATTTTGATGGCTGCAGCTGCTTGCAGGAGGTGTGGGGACACACACACGTCCATTCAACCTTTCCTTGCAAAACCTATGGCTGCAGAGCACATTAGGGGCAAGCCGAAATGCCCCCTATGTGGGTGGAGAAATGGGGGGGGGGGCATTAGTGTGACTTTTTTCAAGGTGGTTTGACAAAATGGGTTGAAACGGAGGGTGGGGGGAGCTTGCCGGTGGCAAGGCAAGCATCCCCACCCCCGCAGAGGTCCGAGGGGAACGACGCTTTGTCATCATGCAATGTTGTTCGCAGGCGATTTCCGGGGTGGGGTGGGGGCAGCCTCCAGGCCCCCCACCCGGGGGAAAGCTTTCATTGCCACAGCTGCCGTCACTTCTCTGGCTCCCCTGTGAGCCTGGCAGCAGTGGTGAAAACAGCAAAGGAACAGCAGCCATTTTGTTTCGCTTACCCCTCTGGTTTAGAGGCAAATATTCTCAGGTCCTAGGCGGATTGGCTGCTGGGGGAGAGGGGGTGGGGCTAGGGAAAGGGGATGTGGCCGTCTGTGGAAGCAAGTCAGGCCAGATTTGGCCTGCAGGCCTGAGGTTCCGCACAGCTACAATAAACCCTGTTTCTAGGGATGTTCACTAGGGTGGCCATATGGAAAGGAGGACTGGGCTCCTGCATCTTTAACAGTTACATAGAAAAGGGAATTTCAGCAGGTGTTCGTTGTATGCATGCAGCACCTGGTGAAATTCCCTCTTCATCACAACAGTTAAAGCTGCAGGAGCTCTGCCCTCTTTTGTATCTGGTCACACTAGGCAGGGCTCCTGCAGCTTTAACTGTTGTAATGAAGAGGGAATTTCACCAGGTGCTGCATTCATACAAATGACACTGGCTGAAATTCCCTTTTCAGCACAACTGTTAAAGAAACAGGAGCCCTGTCCTCTTTTTCCATAGGGTCACCCTATCCCATCCTTTCTTCTCACAAAAAACTAGTCGTTTGCCTCATTAGTTCTCTGCCTCCACTTTGTCCAAAGGCCACGGTGCGCAGTTCCTTCCCCCACACCCCACCCCGGCTCCAACAGCCCTTCTCCGTCTCTTACAAGAACTGCATTGATGGTTACTGCAGTAGCTAGAGAATTTCTTATTGCAAACATTCCGTGACATCATAGAAACCCAGCCAATAACTCGTGGGTCAAGGCTCACAAACAAAAGGCAGCCAGTTGTTCACCTTGCCACAGAACAGGGATTCCTATTCTCTGTGCTCAGCATTATCCATTTGTGAGAACTTAATGCAGGGCACTGATTCTGCAGGCGTTGTGCAAACGCTTTGATTATGGGCCAAAGCAGGGATTCTTTTAAATCTGTGTCTAGTAGCTGAATTTCCACCCCATTTACTGTACAGTGAGGGAGACTGATCTGGATCAGGACCCTAGTGGGAGGGCTAGGGGCAGGTAGGTTAAGAGCTGGATCAGTCCCCTATAAAGTAAAAAAGAAAAAAGACATAACTGCTAGACACAATTTTAAAGTAATGTCTGTTTTGATCCCAGTACACTTGTCCTCCCGTTCTTTTGGCAGTGGGGTGACCATATTTGGGAAACCAAAAAAGAAAACACCCAGTGGTGCCCCTCCCCAGGAAAGCGTGTAATTCCCCCCCATCACCTTAAAGGCCCCAATTGGACTGGAGGAGGGGAAAGTCGACATCTTCCCCTCTCACTACTCCAGTTGGGGCCTTTTCTATAATGTCTTGGAATGACACACTTTCCTCTTTAAGGTCCCCATTGGAGCAGTGGGGGGAGGAATGACATGCCTCCAGAAAGTGTGTCATCCCCCTGCCCTGCTAATGGTGGCCTTAAAGGGGAAAGCGTGACATTCCAGGGTGTTATAGAAAATGACAGAAAATCCCCACTGACACCCAGGACGTGTCCGGGGAAATCCTGACAGTTGGTCATCCCAAGTGAGATGGCAGCTGCAGCCTTATTACCTAGCCCGCTTGTCCTTGCTGCTGTGTTGATACTGGCCACTTCTGACCCGTCCTTGATCCCATGGAGCGTTAGGCCGTATTCGGTGTTGGGTGTCAGGCCCCGAAGTGTGGCGGTGTTCTCATCCCCAGGCACTTTCACTTCCTTGGCTGGTGGGGGGATCCTCGCACTCCCCTGAAGAGAGTCCTTGTATTGGACCAGGAAGGAATCAAACCCTCCCTCTGGAGCTTCCCAGGCGAGCTGCAGAGTCGTAGGCGTCACCTCGGAGACAACCAGGTGATCGAGCAAGGCGGCCGGCTCACCAGGGGCATCTGGGAAAGCTGCATGAGAGAGAACAGGGATGAGCGCCTGGGCAAACAGATAGCAAGTGAGGTTCAAATTAAGTGTAAAGTGATAGTCCAAACTTCACATATAGGCTGAATTCGGACAACACAATAGTCAATGGTGGGGTAATAATCAACTTTACAGTTGTTCATCTAGGGGGTACTCCCCACACAGTATGGTAATAAATAATCAACTGTGGTGTGGATTAGGATCAGCGCTGAGTTGACTATGGCAGCATTCAGATGACACGATAGTCAATACAACTGATGATTGTTTCCCCTCCCCCCCAGTTGCTTATTGTGTCGTCCGAATTCAGCCACTCCTTAATCCATAGGAGATCCTGCTCCTACATCGCCTGAGTCACATCTAATTCTGCCCTGAGTTTCGGGTCCTTTATTTTTCACATGCAGAATGTTGAAAAGTGGTAGGGTGACCCTATGGAAAGGAGTTCAGGGCTCCTGCATCTTTAACAGTTGTATTGAAAAGGGAATTTCAGCAGGTGTCATTTGTATGCATGCAGCACCTGGAAGAAATTCCCTCTTCATCACAACAGTTAAAGTTGCAGGAGCCCTGCCTAGCATGACCAGATACAAAAGAGGGCAGGCTCTCCTGCAGCTTTAACAGTTGTGATGAAGAGGGAATTTCACCAGGTGCTACATGAATAACAATGACACCTGCTGAAATTCCCTTTTCTATGAACTTCTTAAAGATACAGGAGCCCTGTCCTCCTTTCCATATGGGACCTGTTTTGACAAAGGGAAAGCCCTAGGATGGATCCACAGTGGCGGCAGGTCATTTATATGACATAGCAGCCATCGCGGAGCCATCCAAGGGTATTCCCCCAAAGCTCCAGTTTTAAAAAGTTGGAGGCAGACCTTGACGTTTTCAGCTTGCGGCAAGGCGACGATGGCATCTGCCATCTGTCACTTTGCTCTGGAGCTGTTTCGGAGGCATGTCTGGGCAAATGGCGAAACCTGATCGGTCACCATCTGCCCAGACAGGGGGCAGGGGGGCCGGCCAGCGAGCCAAATGGCCGCTGGCCCACCTCTGCACTTCTCCGGCATGGGGAGAAGCCAAAAAAAGGTTTTAAAAAACCAGGGATGCGAGGAGACACGGGCACCCCGTGCTCCTCCAAAGAAAAGGGGGCAAAAAACAACAACCCTGGGATGCGAGGGTGCTCCTCCTCGCATGCAACCCCCTGTGCTTGCTCCTTTGCGTGGAGATAACACGAAGGAGCGCAAACGTGGGGGTTTGGGGGTTCGTGGGGCCAATGTGCTGTCATCAAGATGCAGCCACGGTCACCCAAGTGTTAGGATTCCTCCCAAAACAATCTTCAGACACAGAAAACCGAGTTCTATACCAGCCTTCACCAGATGTGTTGGACCACAGGTGTGTTGGATGGGAGTCACAGTCCAACACATCTGGAGGGCAGCACCGGGTTGGGGAAGGCCTGTCCTATGCCTTTACCAATGGATCCTGGTGGTTGATTTTTTAGTAGTGGCAAAAGGGGCGAGGACAGCAGGACCCTCCCCCTGCTGCCTGCCTGCCTGCTGCTTGCTTCCCCACGGCCCTTTTGTCGTCAGCCAAGCTGCAATATCAGAAGTGTGCTCAGCTGGGATGGAAGCACATGGAGAGAGGGGGCTGTGGGGAGGTACTCAGCGGGGAGGATTGGGGGAGAGCTCTGCACGCCTCACCCCACCCCCATGGCCCTTGTGCTCTTCAAAACATGAGACTGCGGCAAATCCGTGGCTTAAACAGCTGCTATGATCTCTGGTTTGGCCCTCAGTCCTGCCTTCAGCTGAAAGCCACGGCCAATTCCCCAGCCAGGCCTTTCACCCTCTTTCTGCCCTGTCCTCTTGCTCTCTCACAGGGATGGCCTTGACTCGGAGAAAGATACGGAGCAAGTCCCTGGCCTTGCTTTTCAAACACGCCCGCAACTTCAGACACCAGCACATTTTTCTTTTCTTCGCGTGTTTACCCAAAGCAAGCGGCCGCTGCCGTCACTTCATGACTAAGCGGTCCGGCTCACGCCATAAATCTCCCTGCGCATTTCTACATTTTGTGCGCCTTGCTGCTTTTGATGAGCTCAGGCTGTTGCTCCAAGCCATTTCTCCTGTTTTTATAGCCAAGGGAACAGAGCAGAATCCAAACGCGGATCTCGCCACTCTGCTAATTGAGTCCATTCGGGGCCAAATTACATGCGACACTAAATGCATCATTAGGAAGAGCACCAGCCCACTTTCTTTGGAACCGCAGCGCATGGGGAGGCTTAATTCCTCCCTCCCCTGCTGTGGTCCTGACAGAAACCCACTTCCTCCCTGGCTGCAATTGGCCTTAGGAAAAATGCTCCCATTAGCCCAAGGAGAGTTTTTAAAAAAACAAAACAGATCCAACAAGATTGAATGGGGTTTTGTGTGCAGAAGGACTGGGATCTCCATTCAGTTCTAGGGTTCAAAACAAATTCCTGCCCTTAGAATTCTTTGGCTGCGTTCAGACAACACATTAGTCAGTGGTGGGTTAAGTAGCCAACTCACAGTTGGTTATTTTGTGGGTACTCCACACACAGGTTGATGGTTGGGGAAAAGGGTGGGGCCAGGGGAAGGGGTGGGGCCTTAAGCCTAAGTAAGGTGACCATATGGAAAGGAGGAGAGGGCTCCTATATCTTTAGAGTTGTATAGGAAAGGGAATTTCAACAGGTGTCATTTGTATGCATGCAGCACCTGGTGAAATTCCCTCTTCTTCGCAACAGGTAAAGTTGCAGGAGCCCTGTCCTCTTGACCAGATACAGGTCTCCTGCAGCTTTAACTGTTGTGAGGAAGAGGGAATTTCAGCGTCGCTATTCACTCCGGAACACCATCCCCCCGGATAGACCCCTGAACGAGGTCACAGTGCGGAAAAGGCGTAATGACCTCGCTCCCAAGGAAAAAGTCAGGGTAAATCCCTGACTTTTCTTTACACTGCAGCTTCAGGGAAAAGCCCCGCAGTGGCTTTGAAGGCATAAAGACAGCCCCCAGCAAGGAGAGAGCCGCATGCTCTTCCCGGGGGAGGGCTTTCCAAAGATGTGGGGCTACAAAAAAGGCCCTGTTCCTGGCACCATCTAATCACGTGCCTGGACCGCAGAGCTGGGTGGTGTACCTTAACCCTCCTTCATTTCACCCTGGCAGGAAACCCTGTGAGGAAGCTTAGGCTGAGAGATAATCACTGCTCGAGGTCAACCACTGAGCATCATTTCTGAGTGTGGGGGGGGAATATACATCTAGCCCTGCTTGTTCTTTCTAGTTGCCTGTCACTGAAAGCCATGCCTGCTTCTCTGTCCGGGCCTCTTGCCCCCAGGCTCCTCCCTCCTCCTCTGTGCAGAGGCTGACCTCGACACAGAGAAACCTGTGTAATAAATCACTAGCCTCATTTTTCAAATGCTTTAGCAGCTGCACACACATAAGCATGTCCCCCCCCCCCACACACACTTCTGGTGCTTGCCAAATGTGAGAGTCCAGGGCTGTCAGCTCCTTAGTCACGTGGCCACTGGTCTGACACGCTAATCACTAGATAACATTGGCTCTGCAGCCACAAACCAAACCGGGAGTGATCCTGCTTGATCTGTGAAAAGTCCCACCTGCTGATGATTTCTGCAGCTCAAGCTACTCCTTAAAAGGCATAATTGAAGTTTTAGGGAGGGAGTTATTTCCTTTGCTTTATCCCCCATCCCCCTTCAGTTGACAATCTTTATGAATTTGGAGTTCTCTTGCTTATTTCCATTCCAGGATGAGAGGACACCACCAGGGACAGGGAGATGATAAGGTAGGATGACCATATGGAAAGGAGGACAGGGCTCCTGTACCTTTAACAGTTGTATTGAAAAGGGAATTTCAGCAGGTGTCATTTGTATACGTGCTGCACCTGTTGAAATTCCTTCTTCATCACAACACTTAAAGCTGCAGGAGCCCTTCCCTCTTTGTATCTGTTCAAGAGGACAGGGCTCCTGCAGCTTTAACTGATGCAATGAACAGGCAATTTCTCCGGGTGCCACATGCATACAAATGATACCTGCTGAAATTCCCTTTTCTACACCACTGTTAAAGGTACAGGAGCCCGTCCTCCTTTCCATATATGGTCACTATATGATAAGGATGGGGGGGGGGGCAAAGGGATGAGGAATTGGGAAAAGCTGAGGGCTTCTCTAAATGAGCAATTTATAGCATGCCGGCGACTGGCCACTCACGGAGGTTTGTGGGCGACTAAATGACGTGGGCAACAGCCAGGATGTCTCCCACCTTTCCGTCCCCTTATACCGTTTTCAGAAAGATCAGAGATAAGCTGGAAGAAACCCTTGATGGCACAAAATCGGCAGTGTGTAAAGCTGGCATTGCGCTATGAACTTGCTGAGGAAGGACTTTCCGTGTCTGCGATCGATCGAAGGGAGAAGAGGGCAAAATGCCTCCCTGTGACAAAAGGAGGCAGATCTGATCCTCCAACCCCTCCCAGCGCACCTCTTTAAGTTCAATGGGGCTTTACTCCCAAGTAAGTGTGCTGAGGGGATGTGGAGGTTTCTATAAGACCACAAGAACAAGACCCTTCATTAGGCTAGATTATAGTTCGGCTACGTTTAAATCCAATGCGATCATTTTTAATTACTTTTTCTCCTTTCGGTTGGTTGGTGCTAGTCGTTCCCCATGTGTCTACTCAGAAGTAAGTCCCATTGTGTACAATGGGGCTTACTCCTTAGCAAGTGACCTGCGGCTTGCAGACTTCCAGCCAACAAAAACAAGACTCCCACCCACCCCATGACCTGCTCCTTTGCACACATGCAAGGGAGGGAGGGAGGTGCTCCCTCAATTCAAACATGTCTGCCTTTTAAGGGAGCCCTAGGAAATGGCAGGATCTTCTGCCTCGTCACCCCTCCCCTCCCGTGTAATGCAGCCCATATCCATCTCGTCAATGAACCAGGAAGCACAACAGCCCCTGATAAGCAACGTAATTTCCCGTAATGTAGAAATGCTCTGAGGCAAAGTGTAAAAGGACAAAGGGGGAAATGGAGCCTTGGGAAATAGACACTTCATCCTATTTCCCAAGGCTCCGGAGGAAATAAAACCTACTTCCCAAGGTTCCAGGAGGCCCTGAGCAAAATGCACACCACTGAGCCCCCTCCTCTGCTGGTGGCCAAGGTGGGCTTACCTAGCCATGGTGGTGGCCTGTGGCAGCTTTGGATGGCTGACGGCTGCCATTTTAATCTCCTACAATGGCCCAATACACCAGGGGCATTGTGGAAAATTATAATTGTGTCTACACTCAGAAACCTGGTTGCTGTTGCAAAAACAAGCCTTAATCCTTTTAAGGGCAGTCATCAGCAGTGGTCACAGCAGGGTGCCGGGGCCATGACAGCTCCCCAAGCTGCTGATGCCCATTTTGAATTAGGTTTTCTCCCACTTTTCTTTAGCAGAACAGGGGCGGGCCGACCATTAGGCACTAAGGGGGCCCAGCCTCAGGTGGCAGATTTGGATCCCATTCAAGGGGAAACAAATTTAGTGTCCAATTAAACTTTTGCCAATACAGTGGATGGGGAAATGGGATAATGCCATTTGGATTTTCTGCTTCAGACATCAAAACATATTTTGGGCAGTCTTGGAACAACTAGATCATTGTGTTTTTGAGGCTAAGCTCGTTCCGTCCCATTTCTACACAAGGTTTTTACAAATGACACCTGCTGAAATTCCCTTTTCTATTCAAGAGCCTTGCCCTCCTTTTCATATGGCTGCCCTAACTGGAACCAATGACCTAGGGAGGTCGTGGGCTCTCTCACCCCAGAGGCCTTCAAGAGGCAGCTGGACAGCCATCTGTCAGGGATGCTTTAAGGTGGACTCCTGCACTGGGGTTGGACTCCATGGCCTTATAGGCCCCTTCCAACTCTACTGTTCTATGATTCTATGATTTAGAGTCCTGGCAGGTTCTGACTAAAACCCAGAATGGATTCACAGCCCCAGCAAAATTGGAGCCACCAGCCTCCACTTGGGATGTCTCAATGGGAAGACATGAGCATAGAGAGTTGCCTTAAAACAGGTTGGACTTTTCATCCACTAAACCCAGTATTATCGATTCCAGGCCAACCTTCCCCAACCTGGTGCCTTCTAGGTGTGTTATAGTATAACTCCTATCATCCCCAAGCGGCCACTGTGAGGAAACAGGACTAGATGGAGCTGATCCAGCAGAGCTCCTCTTAACTTCTTGAAAGGGAATGAGGATGGGGAGAAGATTAGAAGAAGCGCTGAAATGGGAAGGACAATATAAGAATATGGGGCAGAGGAGCAGGGCTGTGTAGAGGGGGGCCCAGTGGGGCCAGTTGGCCTGGGGCCCACGATTTTGAGGGGCCTGGGCATATTACCAGCTCTGCAGAGGAGATTGATAAAAGTGCAAGGAAAAAAGTGGGCGAGAGATCTATGGAGAGGGCTGGTGAGGAGGATGGGAAAATAACTGGGCGGTTCAAGCCTGGGTGGGGACCATTCACCTGTGACCGCATCGGTAGAGATTGGTCCCAGCCGTTTCCTCCCAGAGAGGCCATAGAGGTTGAACTTATATCTGTGGGAATGCTCAAGGTCAGAGATGACCACCGTGCGGGAGTCGGCATCGACAGGCACCGTCTGGGCGTTTCCTTCGGTATCCTTGTACTGGACGAGGAAAGAGTCAAATTTCCCAGCAGAGATGGTCCACGAGAGGCGGACAGACTCCTTGGCGACCTCGGAGATGGAGAGGTCGCCCAGCGTAGGCCCGATCTCTGGCGCCGCAATGCGAGCTAGAACAAACAAAACGAAATCCCGTCAGGCCCGGCGTGGGCCTCCCTTCAAAAGGTGCCTGCAGGCTCTCTGTTCTGACAGCAGTGTTGCCAGGGCAGGACTTTGGGGGAAAACATCTAGGGGCCAACTTAGCAGAACAGGCAAAGGAGGTGGGATAAAAAATGCAACACTACCAGCGCAGTGGGGGCTGGTGACTCCGACGTCAGTGGGAGTGTGAATTTGCTCCGGGTTTCAGTCAGAACTCTAAAGGAACGACCGAAGATGCAATAGCTCCTTTACAGTTCTGACTGAAACCCAGAGCAGATTCACCACCCCATTGACATGGGAGCTACCAGCCTGTACCAGCTAAACCACTGTATCGGCGCCCTTGTCGCTTAAAACTCTTACTGCCAGTAACCCAACTGTTACGAGAAGCGTTTCAGCCTTGTGGAAAAACACTGCACCAAAGCCGAGAATTGACCAAACGTCATTATATCCATTTAGGCACCAGGTTAAGGTCTTCCTCTTTAAGCAGGCATTTCATCTGTTTCATCTTTTGCTTGATCATTAATTTGACTGATAGCGCCTCCGTGTTTCTAATATTGACAGATTTAATACTGTCTTGTTAGGACACTTCGATGGTTGTATTTTGTTGCTGCCGTTCGGTTTTGTGATCGTAGACCTCCCTGAAGGCACTGACCACTTGGGCACCACGCAAATCTAATTCATACACAAACCAACGATTGGTGTTTGGGGGCAAAGGGGGAGGGGCCAGGAGAAGGGGCGTGACCCTTTGGAGAACCCCCGGGAGAACAGGATTTGGCTTCCAGCCTGAGGTTTCCCCCACCCTTGCGGTTATCGGATATTGGAAATGCTGCATGCCAAGGGAATAAAATAAAGGAGAAAGAGGAGGGGGAAAGCGAGTTTTGCATCCTCCCTAGACATTCTGGGTCTCTGACCTGTGATGGCTTCAGTGGAGATGGGACCCAAGCGCTTCCGTCCGGAGATGCCATAGAGGTTGAACTTGTATCTACGGGAAGGAGCCAGATTGGGGATGACGACATCGCGGGAGCTTGCGTTCACGGGCAGTGCTTGGGGATTGCCCTCCGCGTCTCGGTACTGAATGATGAAGGAGTCAAAATCCCCAGTCAGGACAGTCCAGGACAGACGGACAGATGTGTCATTGATATTGGAAGCTGAGAGCTCCCCCAGATTGGGCCGTGGAGGGGCGAGATGTTCTGCAGCGGCTGTGGTTAGAAAAGAGAGAGGCGGACGGCTCATTCTCAAAGGACTTTGAATGACATCGGCCTTATCATTTGTCCCACGACCAAAAGCGTGTCGCCAGGTAATGGCTCGTAGGAGGGTCTTCTCGATAGTGGCACCCGCCCTCTGGAACCCTCTCCCATGTATTGCTCAAGAGATGGAAACTATGGTGAACTTAAAGACGTCTCTGCTTACTCTGGGTTTTCCCGATTTGGAATTTGTCACTCTCGTAGTAACTTTTCTACTGTACCTATTATTTGATATTGTTTTTAGATGGGTTTTTATATTGTTTTATATGCACTTGTATGTAAACTGCTTAGATATCTTTGGATATCAAGCCATATAGAATGAATTTAAATAATAAATGCATGCATGCATAAATAAATAAAGAAATGACATGACATGACATGAGCCTGCCCTTTAAAATTGTTATGGATTTTAAATGTTTTAAATGTTTTAATATTGAAACGCGTTTAATTACACTTTTAACCTTTGTATATTTCTGTTTATAGGTTTTAACTGTATATATGTTACTACTGTAAAGCCGCCTTGAGGCCAAGCATTGGGCAAAAAGCGGGATACAAATAAATATAATAATAATAATAATAATAATAATAATTTCCCCAGCACATTTTTTTGGTTAAAACTGTATAACAGGCTATATTGCAGAGTGCAGCAATATATGATATACTAGGGGGGAGCAGTATCTCTAGCAGTATGCAATAGTGCCTCTGTGTGTGTAATTCAACTAGTGATCAGGAGAAACTTCTTGACTGTTAGAGCAATATGACAATGGAACCAATGACCTAGGGAGGTGGTGGGCTCTCCCACACTAGAGGACTTCAAGAGGCAGCTGGACATTAGATGTGGTGACCCGAAATGCGGTCCACGCAGTTAAATCCTGCAGTAACACCTTTAGCCACTAGTGGCAGACTCACCAAACCAGCACATAGCTTTGCAGTACATACAGTTTGAAGCCAAGGGAGATTAGTAGGCCGAGGGAGTAGTAGGCTGCCTCCCCCTTGCTGTGGGGCAGAGCACCCCTCAGGACCATGGAGTGGATAGACCCTTCCCTCAGGGGCTATAGGGGTACTCCATGGCAGGGACTGTGCCTAAGAGTGCCAGCAGATATGGCTTCATTCAGAGAGGGTGGGCATAATGGGTCCATCTCTGAAAACTGTGTAAATTTGCTTACGGTGCGTGTGTGCAGGGCATCGAAGATAATTTTCTGGCCTAGAAAGCAAACGCATTATGACAAAGAGAGAAACAGTGCTAGGGTGAGCCTATGGAAAGGAGGACAGGGCTCCTGTATCTTTATACACAATGGGATTTTCAGCAGGTGTCATTTGTATGCATGCAGCACCTGGTGAAATTCCCTCTTCATCACAACCGTTAAAGATACAGGAGCCCTGTCCGCCGTTTCATTGGGTCACCCTACGGTTCCCAGGTGACCACTGGGGCACGGCTGACCTGTCATGGCCTCCGTGGAGATGGGCCCAAGGCGCTTGCGGCCGGAAACGCCGTAGAGGTTGAACCTGTATCTGTGAGAGGGGAGCAAGTCATGGAGCCGCAGCGAGCGCAGGCTCCCATCCACAGGCAAAGCGTGGGGTTTCCCGTCGGCATCCCGGTACTGGATGATAAAGGAGTTGAAATTCCCGGTCTCTACGGTCCAGGAGAGGAGGAGCGATTCCGACGTGACGTTGTGGGCTGACAGTTCTCCAAGCTTGAGCTGAGCTTTGCCATCTGGATGAGTGCCTGGGGCTGGAACAGAGAGGGGATGCCAGGTTGAAAATGCTATGGGGAGCTGTTGCTGGGGAAAAGAGTTACTAAGGAGATATCTCAGTGCTTGAATTATAAAAGAGGGGGCAGAGGGGGAATTCTAAAAAATAAATAATTGAATCTATTTTCATTGTTCAATGTTATAGCTAAACACCAATGCAAAGCACAGGCAAACAATAAAAATAACTAAAAAGAGAGGCTATCGAATTCAATGCCATATCTGTCGTCAATCTTTTCTTATTTGGAAAACAAATCGATATCTTGATTTTGAACTTACTTCAGTTCGATAATTACATAGCAATAATATGCCTCCCCCCAAAAAACATGTGTGTTGTGAGCAAAACTGTAAACATACTGGTGATGGAGCAGGCCCAAATTAGATCAGATGAAGAGGGAAAAAAACAGTTCAAACAATTAGAGTGGCCATGTGTCCTCTTTTACAGAGGACAGTCCTCTATTTGAAGGACTGTCCAGTTCTAATCCAGTTTAAAGAGAAAGATTAATCTTTAAGGTAAAATAGGCTGGGGTTGGGGGGTTTACTCCGCCCCTTTTGCCTGTGGCCACGCCCACCACTGGAATGTAGCCCTTGAGAGCTTCTCCAAAATGGAATCTGGCCCTTGGGCTGAAAGAGGTGCTGCAATCTGGGGTTAGACTAGAATTTGGGAGACTCCGATTCAAATCTCTCTTCAGTTGCAAAGCTTACAGGTTGATATTGGACCACCCACTGTCTCTCTGCCTAATCGTCCTCACAGGGTTGTCATGACAATAAAATTAAGGAGATGCAGGGATGTCAGAGGAATCTGTCCATGGGGTGGAGCCTCACCAGGCTTTCATCAGTTTGGCTACCCAGATCGTGGTTCGTTTCCCCCTGAGCTGGCCCGACTTGAACTGCATTGAGTCAGGCTAGATTGCAGAATTTCCGTTTTTTAAAAAATCGCATAAAAATAAATGTGCACAAATTACAGCAAATTCATGCAAACTTCAGCTGCAAAATATGCAAACCGTGACTGCAATTTGCGTGAATGTCTTTTTATGGATTTTTTTTTAAAAAAAAACATTTTTGGAGCAACAATTAAAAAAAAAAAAACACCTGAAAACTTCCTGGATTTCAGGAAAAGACACATGATTCGGCTCGCAAATGCAAGCCAAGTTGGGTGCTGCTGAGGGGGAGTCTGTTAAGCACCAAAGGAGCCAGGTTTCACAGCGATGGACCTCCCTAGATAGAACTATGTATTAGGGCTGTGCACGGACCCCCCCGATCCGAGAGGTCTGGATTGGGCCCGATCCGATCCGCCCCGGATCCGGATCCGCCTTCAGATCTAGATCCAGATCCGGATCCGCTCTGGGTCCGTGCAGAGCACTCCCTCCGTCTCTCCCCTCTCACCCCTCCCCCAAATTGCCCTGCTTACCTGCAGCCTCCTCCGCATCGTTCCCCGTCGCGGTGGGTGACGTCATCACCTGGCGCGAGCGGGAAAGCGGCTGGCTGACACCAAGGAAGCAGGACGACCAGGAGGACAATGGGGGATGACGCAGAGGAAGCTGCAGGTATGCAGAGCGATTGGGGGGAGGGAGGGAGTGGGGAGAGCAGGAGGGAGGGCTCTGCACAGACCCAGAGCGGATCTGGATTGTGGATCCAATCCGGCCCCATCTGATCTAGTTCAGATCGGGCACAGATTGGGCCGGATCGGCCCAATCTGCTCTGGATTCGGGCTCCGGATCCGGTCATAGTCCTACCATGTATGTTGCCCTGATCTCTGTGGGGGAAAGGGTGGAATAGAAATGCAATTAATAATACAGTCCGTGTTAATTGTATCCATTACAGTAACAATACAGGTTTTGTTAAGCTGAAGTCACAGTTTGTGTGTGAGACTTTTTGGAATGGTGTTTCTCACAACCCAGCCGCCACCATTCCCCTAAGGAAGTAAAGAGGTGAACAGGAGAAAGACAAAAGGCTCCACTGAAAAGTTCCCATAGCGAAGATTCCCTCTGACCTGTGACGGCATCCGTGGAGATGGGACCCAGGCGCTTGTGCCCGGAAATGCCATAAAGGTTGAACTTATATCTGTGGGAAGGAGTCAGGCCGGGGACGGTGGCATCACGGGAATCGCCGTTGAGGGGTAACATCTGGGGCCTGCCCTCCGTGTCTTTGAACTGGACTAGGAAAGAGTCAAAGCTCCCAGCAGGCACGCTCCAGGTCAGACTGACCGAGTCACTGGTCACCTTGGAGACGGAGAGATCTCCCAGCCTGGGCTGGACAGTAACTTCTACCTGAGATGCTTCTGGAGCTAGAGGAGAAGAGAAGGGTAGGGAGGGATCAAGGAAAGCAGGGTCTCTTGCCACAACTAGAAACCCAAATACGTAAGTTTTGAAAAGAAACAACGGTTAAAGCATCTCAGCTCTGAGCAAGTCGATGTGGAAAGCTAACCTGCTGGAGAGAATTAGGAGTAGAGGAAGTCGGTGGGAAGGCTTGAGGATTGGAATGGGCAAAAGGTCATGCCGGCTGGGGATGATAGCAGTTGTTAGTCCAGTATAGTTAGAGGGCACATGGTAGGAATGATGAGAGTTGTAGTCCAATGCATCTGGAGGGCACCAAGTTGGGGAAGGCTGCCATAGACAAAGTGGTTTTCAAACTTGTGTTCCGAGGAGGAAGCCTGGGTTTCCTTGGGAGCTCATCACTGCTTCCTCAATGAGGTTAGAAATGAAAGAGAGGCATTTGTCCACCACTAAAGACCAGCCACAGGGCAGTTTTTAGGGAGGGGGGGCACATTCCTGGATGTTTGTAGAAGGACCCAAACTGATAAGCCAATAGGCCTGACCTGCACTGATCATTGCAAAAAGGCTGAGGAATTGGTGGGCGAACCCTGATTGGCTAGGATAGGCTGACCATATGAAAAGGAGGACAGGGCTCATGTAACTTTAACAGTTGTGATGAAGAGGGGAGTTCACCAGGAACTAATTGCATACAAATGACACTGGCTGAAATTGCCTTTTCTCTACAACTGTTAAAGTTACATGAGCCCTGTCCTCCTTTTCATATGGTCAGCCTAGGCTAGGGTCTCTCACATCATAATACACAAAGTGTGAGGTTTCATTTGCCCTTAAAGATGTCAACACATCCCTAAATCAAATGGGCTATATGGCACTGTATGGATTCATAGCGTTCAGTATGTGCTCCCTGACTGGCTAGGACTAGTCTAGGAGGAAAGGAACCCAAGGAAGAAATATCTCCTGAAGCAGCAGCAGAAGAAAAACCTGTAGGGAAAGACTACCTGTAAACACTTGTGAAACGGCCACTACTTCCAAGCTAAAAATCCAGCTGAAGAACATTCAGCTCAGCACTCATGGGCTCTTGGGAACATGTCCCAGAATCCTCTGACAGTCACTCAGGGATTCTGCAGTAGAACACATCATAGGAAGCTGCCTTATACTGAATCAGCCAATTGATCCATGTAGTAGGGTGACCAGATAAAATCCAGGTCAGGACTCATGTAACTTTAATAGTTGTAGAGCAAAGGGAATTTCAGCCAGGGTCATTTGTATGCAATTAGTTCCTGGTGAAATTTCCTCTTCATCACAACTGTTAAAGTTGCAGGGGCCCTGCCTTCTTTTGTATATGGTCACTCTCATATAATGCCTGCACCTTTAACTGTTGTGATGAAGAGGGAATTTCACCAGGAACTAATTGCATACAAATGACCCTGGCTAAAATTCCCTTTGCTCTACAACTGTTAAAGTTACATGAGCCCTGACCTGGATTTTATCTGATCAGCCTACATGTAGTCCATTATTGTCTACTCTGACTGGTAGTGGCTCTCCAGGGTTTCAGACGGATGGGTATGCGTGGGTCTTTTCCAGCCCTGTTTGGGGAAGTGGCCTTCTGCTTCCAAACATATACTCTGTCATTGAGCTGTGGCCTTTCTTATCAACTCTGGAGTGACTTCTCTGAAGGGAGAACGTTTGAAAACCACTGCCTTAGACAGAGATGCTCCTCTCCCTTTCATTGCACCACAATTCCAGAAAAAGCTTCCCCTGGCCACATCCTCGCCTGTCGTGCACCTGTTAGCGAGGCACGGAAAAAGCAAAACCAATCAGCAATCCTAGGGAGAGAGCCGCAGTAATTAGGTTCACCGTGTCGACGCAGACAAAAGGCTGGGTGTCTGGGAGCCCACGCAAAGCCTTTGCTGACCTGTGACAGCATCAATCGAGATGGGCCCGAGGCGCTTGTAGCCAGAGACTCCAAAGATGTTGAATTTGTATCTCTGCGAAGGCGTGAGGTTGTAGAGGTGGAGAGAGCGCATGGTTCCATCCACCGGCAACATCTGGAGCTTCCCTGTGGCGTCCTTGTACTGGATGAGGAAAGAGTCAAAGCTGCCTTCCTGGATGCTCCAGGAGAGGAGGAGGGAATCTGGGGTGATCTCAGAGACCGTGACGTCTCCAAGTCTGGGCTGCTGAACACTCTCGCCTGGCGTTTCCTCTGGCTCCTTCTCCTGCCCAGGTGTTTTTGCAGCTACAAAAAGAAGAGAGGAAAATGATGGAGGATCCTGAGATATGGCTTCTAGGAAGGAATGTGACCTTGAAGTCAGGGTGGTGGCCGGGGTGATTTTTCCACCCCTGTGTTGGCTGCTTTGAGGTGCTCATTTGCAGAGCTCCCTTTCCTGTTTGAGACCTCAAGGGGGGGGCAAGAAGAAAAATGTCCACATGTGAAAAGCACGCAAACATCTCAGCTAGCGTTGACGTTCCCTTTCTGAAGGGCCGTGCATGGATCACAATTAAAAGGTATGAAATTCTGTGTCTCCTAGAAAATCCGAATTCTATACCAGGAAAAAAAATGGGTGCAGTGACCTATATGTGCTATGCACATGGGGCAAATATGCGTAATTTCTTTTCTTTTGCATACTTTTGCTAAGCAAGGGGAGCCCCCCCCCCCCCCCGGCATCCAAAAATTCAGCAGACATTTTGGTCTTTTGAATATATCTGTTAGATTTCGGCAAGAAGAATTAGAGTCCCGTTTTTATCTCTTTTAATGAAGGCCAGTGGCCTTTCTCCACAGAGAATCGTATTTAGTCACCTCACCCCCCCGGGGGGGGAATTCTGCATATGCTCAAAGCCCCCCCCCCATTTCAAATATTCCAAACCCAAGCCTGGGTAGGCATTGACTAAAATTGAGTTAAGCTTATTACATATTAGAGTACTTATTACAGAGACAAAGCAAACTTCACTCTCGGAGCGTCATTAGGCGGGGAGGGGGGAGGAAATCGCATTTCCCTACCGTCCCTTTTGCCCCCTGCTTCTGTCCCACAATAGGGACGAGCGGCTTCCTCTTTCTTCACATGGGGAAGAAAGAGGAAACAGCAACAACCACGTGGCCCATTCAGAGGGCGTTTTTGTCACACTGCTTCTCCTGCACACAGCAGGAAATGGCGGCAAGTTTCATCACATCAAAAAAGTCAGATTTTCTGGGTCTTTTTTTTTGTGACAGAAAAACGAGCAGCAGGAGCGGAGGAGGACGGCATCATCAAAAGGACTCATGAATGTCCGTGAGTGGCCGGTAACAAGTGTGCTATAAGACGCTCCTCTGATGACGTTCTCAGAATACAAACTGCTAAGTTCCAGAGGCTCTTTTAAGAGCTCAAATTCAGGGACATGTTGAAGAGAAGTTAGTTTGTCACCAAAGAGGAGCAGAGTCCGTCTCATGGCCAGTTGGAAAATTTGGATGCCTGACGCCCCAGACACAATTCTTCATATCTTGCAAACCATAAGGTCTAGAAACTTGGCTCTATTGTTGTTGTTTTGAACAGGAACTGCCAGAAATGGTGCTTGTTCTGATTAGGGATGCAGTTCAGGGCTTGCTTGAAAGGAAGCAAGTTCCTCTTTAAAGAGGTATTAAAGATCTGGAACTCTGAAACTACAACCATAGGAACCATATGGAAAGGAGGACAGGGCTCCTGTATCTTTAACAGTTGCACAGAAAAGGGAATTTCGTCAGGTGTCATTTGTATGCATGCAGCACCCAGTGATATTCCCTCTTCACCACAACAGTTAAAGCTGCAGGAGCCCTGCCCTCTTTCTGGTCACTCTAGTATAGCTCCTGCAGCTTTAACTGTTGTGATGAAGAGGACATTTCACCAGGTGCTGCATGCGTAAAAATGACAACATCTGCTGAAATTCCCTTTTCTATACAACTGTTAAAGATAGAGGAGTCCTGTCCTCCTTTTCATATGGTCACCCTACATAAACACAATGGTTCAAATGTATCTTCCAGACCCATAAGGGCAGGAAACTTGCTTCTCTATTTATATATAACAGCTGATAAGTGGAGGAAGCTGAATTGTGTGCCTAACAGATGGATCCTGTACCCTTGATTCACTTTTTCTGCATTCCTGTAGATCTGTGTGAGGCACGTAGCTCTTCCTATCAGGAGAAAAAAATGTGCAAAGAGGAAAGCAAAGTAAACAGGTAAGTGATCTTTCCAGAGGGTTCCAGAGATGAGAGGTCAGCCTAAAACCCAAGAAAGTGGAAAAGTTGAGTTAAAGGGTGATGAAGGTGAAACCAATTGTGATCTCCCTGCCCCCCCCCCCCCAACTTCTGCAGTGCATCTGCTGACCTGTCGTCACGGCATTGGCAGAGATGGGTCCGAGACGCTGTTGTCCAGAGATCCCGTAGAGATTGAACCTGTATTTGTGAGAGGGGGCCAGGTTGGGGACAATGACCTCGCGGGAGCTCCCTCCTACAGGAAGCGCTTGGGGTCTTCCCTCTGCGTCCTTGTACTGGACAGAGAAAGAATCAAAGCTTCCCGTGGGGACACTCCAGGAGAGGCGGGCAGCGTTACTGGTGACTTCGGAGACCAAGAACTCTCCCAAGCGGGGCTCTGTTCCAGCAGGGACCTCCTGGTCTGCCTCTCTTCCCTCTTCTTGCCGCTTCCCTTGATCTGTCGTTGCTAAAGTCAAAACAAAGATGGTGAGTGAGAGACTGGTGCCGGGATATTATTGCAACGGGCTTTTGCCTTCTTGTCTTCCAGTGAGCCATCTGGCATAAGAAGAAAGAAAAGGGGGGAGGGAAGCATGCTAGCAGGTTAGAAAGAGAAATTGGGGATAGCAGAACATACGATCAGAGACCTTCCGAATAACAGATCTCCTGGCTACAGTTATCCAGGTCCTGGTATCATACAAACTAGACTGCAATGTGTTGGAGATGGGGCTGCCTTTGAAGACTACAGTTGGCAGTCTTCAATTAGTTCCATTTCAATTAGTGCAGAATATGGGCAGTTAGGTTGCTGACTAGGTCCAAATGAGGAGGATGTGTCTCACCAAAGCTGAGAGATTTCCCTCCCTGGCTACCTATTGTTTTCCGGGCACCATCCAAAACGTCGGTCTTCACAAAGCCTTTCTGCCTTGGGACCTGGCAGTCTGATCCCATAAAAACTTGCATATGCTGGTCCTGCGACCATAATAAATTCTATTCTATTCTATTCATATGTGATAATAATCTTCCTCTGGTGGTCCTTCTTTGGTGGTCTCACCTTCTGAAGTGATGAGGAACAGGGCCTTTTTGGTGGCTGCTGCCCCATCTATGGAAAGCCCTTCTCAAAGAGATCTCCTTGGCACCTTTATCGCTAAACTTTAGGGCCAGGTGAAGGCCTTTTCGTGTCTGGGGGGATTCTGTAATTTTCTATGATGTCCTGGAATGACATGTTTTCCCCCTTTAAGGCCGCCATTAGTGTGATGGGGGGTATGCTGTGCTTTCCAGAGGCATGTCATTCTCCCCACTGCTCCAATCGGGGTCATAAAGGGGAAAGTGTTTCATTCCCAGACATTATAGAAAAGGCCCCGATTGGAACAATGGGGGGGGGGGCAGTAAATGGCACACATTCCCTTCCTCCACTCCAATTGGGCTTGTAAGCATGCTTTCCCGCCTCTCCCCACTGGGTGCCCTCTTTTTTGGTTTCCAAAATATAGTCATCCTAAACAACAGTATCTCCTGGCTCATGACTCCCGGAGGCTGCCTAAGACCAAAGCCAAGTATAGATGCAAAACTGCCAGTAGGAGCAGGAGGACACACCCCACATTTCAGGCTGATCTCTCCTGCTTTCCTCCTACGTATTGAATCCACCCCAGCTGTTTTCCCTCACACCCTTAAGGTATTCTGGAGAAGCCCTTCTTCCAAGGGGGTGCATTCCCGGTGCCAGGTTGGTGCCACGTCCCTCAGAAACACTGCTGTTTCCCTCCCCCAGGGTGACATCAGGTAATCCCAACACTGAGGAGAGACCGTGGGGTTTCTGGGCAGCCATCTTGGGGCTTTCTGAGCATTTAGACAGCTCCCAAGACCGCCGCCATCAGAGGTACCCGCTCCCAGGCTGTGGTGCTTCCTCCCAAAGGAGGCTGGGTTTGCTCCCTCTCTGCTGTCGTTATGATATTTGGCAAAGGTCACTTTATTCAAGAAGGTCTTTGGCTTGTAAGTGAGTCTGTTGTATTGGGTGCCCCTTTTATGCTGTAATTGTCATGTGTTTCTTTGTATTTTAACATGCTTTATTATTTTAATCTATTTTAAATTGTTTTTGTATGTTGCCTTGATTGCCATTTTTTGGGAAGAAAAGGCTGGGTATAAATCAAATCAAATCAACCAATAAATATGATGCATCCCAGGAACATCCAGAAATAACTAGTATGGTTTGTACCACATGGTGCTTGTTCAGATAAGGGATGCAGTTCAAGGTTTCTTAATGGGAGGTTAGTTTCTCATTAAAGAGGTACTAATGCCCATAGAAAAAAAATTGGATCTTGGGAAAAACAGCTGCAGCTGTTCAAATGTATCTTCCTGGCCTATAAGGGCTAGAAACTTGCTGTTATTTAAATGAAAGCTGCTAATCTGGATTGTGTGCCCAACCGACAAATTCTATGGCCATGAGGCACTTTTTCTGCATTCCTGCAGATCCATGTTAAGCTCTCAGTTCTACCTATCAGGAGAAAGAAATGGGCAGACAAAAAGGAAAGGAAAAGAAAGGAGACAGGTAATGATCTTTCTAGAGGGTTCCAGAGATGAGAGGTCGGCCTAAAACCCAAGAAAGTGGAAAAGTTGAGTTAAAGGGTGATGAAGGTGAAACCAATTGTGATCTCCCTGCCCCCACCCCACTTCTCCAGTGCATCTGCTGACCTGTCGTCACGGCATTGGCAGAGATGGGTCCGAGACGCTGTTGTCCAGAGATCCCGTAGAGATTGAACCTGTATTTGTGAGAGGGGGCCAGGTTGGGGACAATGACCTCGTGGGAGCCCCCTCCTACAGGAAGCACTTGGGGTCTTCCCTCTGCGTCCTTGTACTGGACAGAGAAAGAATCAAAGCTTCCCGTGGGGACACTCCAGGAGAGGCGGGCAGCGTTACTGGTGACCTCGGAGACCGAGAGCTCTCCCAAGCGGGGCTCCGTTCCAGCAGAGACCTCCTGGTCTGTTTCTTCTTGCACTGCATCCCCCTTGTCATTTTCAGCAGTTACTACAATAAAAACAAAGCCGCGAGTGAATGGGTTAATTTGTCCGCAGGGAGCGGTGGTGCATACTGGCTGCCATGATGAATACTCAAATCCCAGCCGGAGATTGCTGTGGCTTGTCGTGTTCTCCGAACCCAGGCGGCAGGGATTATTTGAGGGTTAAAGAACCCTTACATAACCCATGGTTTGTTTTAGGGTTGTGCGAGAGTTGTTTAACTCTCAAATAACACCTGCAAGAAAAGGAACCCATGATGGGTTGTCGTATTGTGCAAACTCAAAGTTGTTTATACAGACATACATGTGTGCATGTGAGAGGGAGGGAGGGAGGGAGGGAGTTGTTACTGGCTGCAGACTGAGCATCCCATTTGTTACAGAGATTGCTCGTCTGTTGCCAGAATAATCAGTGGATATCTCTCCATCGGAAGTAATAGTTACAAAGTCATATCCTGATAGCTGGAGTGTTCTACCATTAAAGGCGGCCTAAAAATAATTACAAATAAAATAAATAACATCTCTCCTGAGTGTTTTTCAGGAGAGAATCAGTAGAGCTTGGAGAGAGTGGGCCTGTTCAGAAGACACCTAAAACCCTGTTGGTTAAGGCTTTTGGTTTAGCAGCAGAGGTTACAGTGTCTTGTGCAATGCGTTTAGCGAAATCATGCTCACTCAATAACCACAGTCGGACCATTTGCAGAAAGGTTACTGGCTCTAACCATGGCTTAAAGTGTACAAAGAAGCGGAAGTGAGTTGGCTAACACATCTCTCCCCATTCTCTCAGATGGATGGGTGTGGACATTCATTCTCTCTTGGGGATGCAAGGTATCTCTCTCTCTCAGGATCTAATGCTGGATCTCTCTCTCTGGGGATCTTGCAAGTGGGTCTGCTGTGTGCCTCCACGGATGCTGCGCTTGTATATTGGTAAATAAAACAAATCTTACAATAAGAACCCCCTACACTTTCAGTGCTCCCACACTGGTAGGAAACCAAAGCCAAGATAGTGCTGTGCTGGAACGTTTCGCCACTCACAGAAGTGAAGACTGCACAATAACATGGCTCTCACTTCACATAACATGACAAGCCCTCCTTTTCATAGGGTCAGCCTACTTTTGACCCAGAGAGGAGTGTCACTCCTGCAGCTCGAGTCTTCTACCTGCAACACCCATTACCCAATCAGATTGGAAAGGAAGGATCAGGTTAGAAACCTAATGTAGTTAAGTTCTGATTAAGATGTTACATAACATAGTGTGGTACCACCTCCAAATGTTACTGTTTTGAAGCCTCTGCTTCTCTTTGGAGCCATTTGTTCCTGCCCTGGAGACCTTAGCCATCCTCTCACTGCTCCCAGATTTCTGGGTGCAGCTTCTGCTGACCTGTTCCATTCCTGAGACAGACAGATGGCTGCTGAGCACCAAAATGGCTTGAAGTCTGCTCCTAGCTGCCACAAGCCAACTAACGACAGGGTAATATTTTAGCACAGGGGTGGGCAACATGCGGCCTGTGGGCCATTTCTGTGGGCCCCTGTGTTCCCCTGCTGCTTCACAGCGATTTTGCAGGGAAACAAGGCACGCGCAGAGCATGTACCCAGCTTGCAAGCAGACTTCTGCTCCCAGAAAGCTCCCCATGCTCCTTGTTTCTCTGCAAAAATCACCACGATCTTTGCTGCCACAGCAGTGGCAAATTTAACACCCTTGGTGGTGGTGGCAAATTTACCAGTAGTGGGGTGCAGCCCCCAGTGAACCTCCAAACCCCTGGATGCTGCCCACTCTCCTCTAGCAGAGGAGGAGCCCATTTCACTTTGTCCCTGGGGGTTGGGCAGGGGTGAACGCACACTGCTGACCTGTAAAGGCGTCTGTGGATATGGGGCCGATGTATTCGCCACCGGAGATGCCGTAAAGGTCAAATCGGTATTTCTGAGACGGAGTCAGGTTAGGGACCATGACCTCACGGGAGCCCCCATCCACCGGGAAGGTCTGCGGCTCCTCCTCTCCACTTTTGTACTGAACAAGGAAGGAGTCGAAACGTCCGGCTGGGACACTCCAGGAAAGACGGACGGAATCACTGTCAGCGTCTGAGGCTGAGAGCTCCCCCAAGCTGGGTTTGCTCCTTACGTCTTCCTCCTCTTCGTCGTCCTTCTCTGTTTCAGCTGGATCAAAAATTGGGATGGGGTGGGGAGAGGAGAAGGAAAGAGATTGCGCCGTCATAAGAAATGTCCTGCCTGGATAAGCGGTGGGAGAACCAGGGATGCTCAAGGTCACCGAAATTCTCCAAACTTTACTTCAAAGCTCCGTTTGGCTCACTCCCGTTCTCATTTGAGACCTCTTTTCCACTGCATTCAAAACTTGTGCATTTTTTTTCTGACGGTTGTGCATTTTTGAAGTTGTGCACTTTTAAAACCGCACGCTTTTTTATGTGTGCATTTTGCAAATGTAAGTTTAGGAATTTGTGCACTTTTCTGGAGGACATGTGCTCCTGTTTGGGGCCGCGAACGAGGTGTTATTGAGTGATTTGCAACCTGAAACGAAATTCTTATTTACCCCTAACCTGGATCATTTTGCTGTATAGAGTGGGAAATAACACATGAAAGGGCTTATACACACACATACATGCATGCACCCCCACACACCCGTGAGGGAAAACATGGGGGCAAGATGAAGGAGGAACTGTTCCAACCCAGCTCGTTATACCTAGTGAGCAAAGGAAGTCTGTCCTTGGGTTTGTCTTGATGAGGGGTTTGCCCCGGGGTGGATCCGCAGTGGCGGCAGGTCATCTATATGACGTAGCTGCCATCGCGGAGCCATCCAGGGGCAACCCCAAAGCTCCGCTTTAAAAATGTTGGCTCCTTACCTCGACTTTTTCCTCCCAGAAAGGCTCAGACTTGCATTTGCTGTCTGTTGCCTTGTCCCGCTGTTACAGCGGAGGCGTGGCCTGGCTAATAGCAACCACTGATTGGTTGCCGTCGGCAGGGACGGGGGAGGGGGCGGTCCAGTGAGCCGAATGGCGGCTGGACCGCCACTGTGCCTCCACCGGGCCAGCGAGCACCGCTATTAAATGAAAAATAAAAACAAACAAACAAAACTTTTCAGCTGCTGGGAGGAGGAGGAGGGAAACAACCGGGGGATGGAAGGATGGGGGCTGGGGCATGCTGGGGCAGGGTGGAGGCGGCAGCTCCGTGGGTCGAATGGCCACTGGGCCGCCTCTGCTCATTAAAACAAAACAGTAAAACAAACAAGCAAAACCCTGAGAAGCCGACTTCCCCCTCCAGGACTCCTTTCCTTTTGGCTGCGGGGAGGAGGAGGAGGAGGAGGAGGAGGAGGAGGAGGAGGAGGAGGAAAACAACGTACACGTGTGTGTGTAGGAATGGGGCGCTAGAGGTGGCGGCGGCCCAGTTAGGTTTAAAACCCCACATTTGCGCTTCTTTCCATGGGTATTACCCTGGAAGAGCTCAATTGCGGGATGTCAGATATCAAGGTGCCAAAACAACCTCAAATAGACTTGGCCCTTTACAGGAGAATGGAGATGGGAAACCGGGGGTCGAGGAAAGTAGAGAATTACAGAACTGTTGTGAGATGGAATCACAAAATCTTAGGGCTAGAAGGGATCTCAGAGGTCCTCTAGTCCAACCCTCCTGACACAGCCTCTGCTCAAAAATCCCCTAAAGAAGGAGAGTCCACCACTTTCCAAGTCTGCTCCACTAGAATAGGAACATCCTTCTTTACCAGGTGCCCTCCAGATGCTGCTGTACTCCAACCCCCATCAGCCACATCTCAGTGGTTAGGGAAGCTCGGAGGATGGCAACAAGGGAGAGGGCCTTCTCTGTGGTGCCCCCCCAATTCTGGAATGATCTCCCCGATGAGGCCCACCTGGTGCCAACACTGTTATCGTTTCGGCGCCAGGTCAAAACTTTTCTTTTCTCCCAGGCATTTTAACAGCTTAAGTTGAGATTTTTAACTGAATTTTTGGCCAGGTGTAAGAGTTTAAAATGTTTTAAATATCAACTGTTTTTATGTTTTATGGTTTTAAATTTTGTATATTGACTTCTTAGTGTTCTCCCCACTCGCCATACTTCTCTCTGAGCTCCAGATAATTCTGGGCACCACATTTTTAGAAGGACATTGACAGGTTAGAACAGGTTCAGAGGAGGGCAACAAAGATAATCCAGGGACTTGAGGACATGCCCCAAGAGGACAGGCTGAAGGAACTTGGAATGTTCAGTCTGGAGAAAAGGAGACTGAAGGGAGACATGTTAGCCCTGTTCAAGTGCATAAAAGGGTACCACAGGGAAGATGGTCAAGAACTATTTTCCACAGCCACAGAAATTAGGACCCAAAATAATGGGTAGAAGTTACAGCTACCTAGATTCCGATTAAATATGAGGAAAAACTTCCTGACGGTAAGATCTGTACCACAGTGGAACAGTCTACCTGCGGAGGTTATGGGTTCTCCATCTCTGGAGGTTTTTAAGAAGAGGCTGGACAGCCAGCTCTCATGAATGGTTTAGTTGGTGTTCCTGCACACTGCAGAGGGTTGGACTAGATGATCCTTGTGCTCCCTTCCAACTCCAGAATTCTGTGATTCTATGCCCCACCCCTTGCTTAGAAGAAAAGAGGATGTAATAGAGAAAATTGGCTTCTTCCCACTCGCCATACTTCTCTCTGAGCTCCCTCACACCAGCGATTTAGTGCACTCTCGCCATGCCTGGTGTGCGGATTTGCAGCATGGTACTCACATGACGCTGTGCCTGTCCTGCTGACACCCCGCCTCTTCCTCAGCCTTTCATAGAATGCTAAAAGTCTGGATTATTTTCTCAAAGTGCACTCAATGCGCCCTAGGTCTCCGTGTAGTTTTAAAGGAACTGGGGGCTTACATGGATTACATCAGGCCCTGGCAGGGAAAAGCGATCTCTCCCAGCAGCCGGCTCCAAGCCTCAATATACAACCCCAACCTTGCATCCCAGGCTCGAAAGCCTTTTTAAAAATCGTACAATGCCTGAATCTCTGCAGAGACAGGACTGTACTCCCTCGATGCCTCCAAAAAGCCAGACTAAAGGGTCGTTCCATTTTTGCCTGGCAGAAAGGTGGTCTGGTTGAAGTGCTCATCTGACAGGACTGGACTGGAGGGAGAAAGAGAAGGGGTGGAGTGGAGTGGAAGAGCAAACGAGCGAAAGAGCGAAAGAGCAGCTATTCAGATGAAAGGGATCATAAGCTTGATTCGCTTCTGCCTCAGCGTTTAAAAAAATGCGGAGGCAAACCGGGGGGGGGGGGGGAAATTAGGTGTGATGGAGGTCTCTGTATATGTATAAAAGAGGGCTCTGATTCTGCTGACCTGTGGTGGCTTCTGAGGAAATAGGACCAAGGCGCTTCTGACCAGAAACACCGAAGAGGTTGAACTTGTATCTGCGGGAAGGAACCAGGTTGGAGACGGTGACCTCACGTGAGGCTCCATCCACCGGCAGCGCCTGGGGTTTGCCCTCCGCGTCCTTGTACTGGATCTGGAAGGAGTCGAAGCTCCCGGTGGGGACAGTCCAGGAGAGATGGACGGAATCGCTGGTGACATCAGAGACGGAGAGTTCCCCTAGGCTGGGCTTTGCTCGGTCTTCCTTCTCCGTTGCAGATGCTGGGGCCAGGAGGGAAAACAGGGATTGAAGCAGCATCCTCAAGAGTTTTTGACAAGTAAAGTGTTTCAGAGGCTAGGAAATTAAACTCGAAGCTCAGAGAGCTGAGTTCAAATTCCGTCTCTGCCAGTGGTTTTAATAAGTAACACTTAAGATCTGCCACAATTTGACTCCTGGCAGATGTATGCTAGAGTCTCAAACTGATTTAATAATCACTCTCTGGAGGGAATTGCATATTCTCTGGGAAGTTTACCTCACAAAATCTGCAAGGGAAAAACACCTACGATGACAGGGAAGGATTAAGCACTCCTCCCTATGGGAATTTTCTACGCCTGCGTGGAGCCTGTCTCGGAAACTTCTATAGCTAAGGCAAACGTTTTTTGGCGGGAACCCCTCCCCCACCGTCTACTGACTCCATGTTCCTGCCTTTCTCCTCAGTTCCAAGCGACCGACTTGCTGGCCCCATAACTAGGAGAGAAACCACTCGGTATCGACAGTACATTTACATCGATACCAAAGCGGGGACGGTGGATGGGTTGTGTGAATGCACAGATGACCATTCGAAGAACTACGGTTACAGGTAAGCAACCTGCATTTCTTCTTCGTGGTCTCTGTGCATCACACATATGGGCGATTAACATGCTCAATTCACAGTGGAGGGTAGGTGTAGATTAATGTTTCTTCGCAAAACAAACTTTTTTTTTTTTTTTTAACAGGGCTGGCACCAGGTTTCAGGGGGCTCTGTGGAAAGTGCCCTTGGTGCCCCCCTCAGTAGTAATGGGTCCCTTCCTCTGGGGGCAGCAGGCCCCCTCCCCCAGGGGCACCAGGCTCACCTCACTACAAGCACTGGAGGATGGTCCATTGATGGCACTAAGAGAATGGCTGGGCCTGCATTACTGGACTCACTGATGTGGCAGCCATTTAAATTTCCCCACAATGCACGTGTGGCAGGCATTGCATTGTGGGGAAATTAAAATGGTGGCCATACTGCTGAGCCCAACCACTCAGACCTGGCGCTCCTGTTAGCACTAGGCCCCCTTCCCCCGCCGAATTAAAGGGTGGCTCAAAGAACCTGTGTTAGCTTTGGCTGTGGGCCCAACTAGGGCTCTGGCATTCATAGAATCATAGACTAGTAGAGTTGGAAGGGGCCTATAAGGCAGGGTGACCAGATCACCCGGGGTTTCCCGGTCCTAACCGGGAAAACTGGGGCAATCCGGGCCAACCGGGGGGCAGCGGGGACAAACAGGGAAAACGATGCCCGCGCGGAGGGCTCGTGCCGCCGCCGCCGGACTCGTGGACCCACCACCGCCGAGCTCATGGAGCCGCTGCCGCCACCGCCAGATTCATGCTGCTGGCGCTGGCACTGCAGGGCTAATGCCAGAGGCCGCGCGGAAGAGGCGGGAGAAGGCCGATTCCGGAAATGATTAAATTGGCCCTCTCCCGCCTCTTCTGTGTGGCCTCTGGCCTCCTCAGGGTTCGTCGCAATGGCGACGAGCCCCGAGGGGCCCGGATACCCGTGCAGGAGAGGCGGGGGAGGCCGATTATATAACTTCCGGAATCGGCTCTCTTCCTTGCAGCCTCTGACACAAGCCCTGCAGCACCGCAGGTGGCGGCATGAGCCTGGCGGCGGCAGCGGTGGCACAAGCCCGGCAGCGGCGATGCGAGCCCGGCGGTGGCAGAGGACCCGGTAGGTCCGGGCTGGGTTTTCTGGGGGGTGAGTGGCTTGTTGGGGGGGGGTTGTTTTGGGTGGGTGGGTGGCGGGGGGGGGACCGGGATTTTGGTTTCCAATATCAGGTCACTCTACTATAAGGCCACTGAGTTCAACCCCCTGCTCAATGCAGGAATCCACCTTAAAGCATCCCTGAGAGATGGCTGTCCAGCTGCCTCTTGAAGGCCTCTGGGATGGGAGAGTCCACGACCTCCCTAGGCCATTGGTTCCATTGTCATACTGCTCTAACAGTCAAGGAGTTTTTCATAAGCTGACCATATAAAAGGAGGACAGGGCTCATGTAACTTTAACAGTTGTAGAGAAAAGGGAATTTCAGCCAGTGTCATTTGTATGCAATTAGTTCCTGGTGAAATTCCCTCTTCATCACAACAGTTAAAGTTGCAGGGGCCCTACCTTCTTTTGTATATGGTCACTCTAGTATAGTGCCTGCAACGTTTAACAGTTGTGATGAAGAGGGAATTTCACTAGGAACTAATTGCATACAAATGACACTGGCTGAAATTCCCTTTGCTCTACAACTGTTAAAGTTACATGAGCCCTGTCCTCCTTTTCATATAGTCAGCCTAGTTTTTCGTGATGTCCAGCCGGAATCTGGCTTCCTGTCACTTGAGCCCATTACTCCGTATCCTGCACTCTGGGTTGATTGAGAAGAGATCCTGGCCCTCCTCTGTGTGACAACCTTTCAAGTATTTGAAGAGTGCTATCATGTCTCCTCTCAATCTTCTCTTCTCCAGGCTAAACATGCCCAGTTCTTTCAATCTCTCCTCATAGGGCTTTGTTTCCAGACCCCTAATCATCCTCATTGCCCTCCTCTGAACACGCTCCAGATTGTCTGCATCCTCCTTGAAGTGTGGTGCCCAGAACTGGACGCAATACTCAAGATGGGGCCTAACCAGTGCCGAAGAGAGAGGAACCAGTACCTCGCGCGATTTGGAAGCTATATTTCTATTAATGCAACCCAAAATAGCATTTGCTTTTTTTGCAGCCACATCACACTGTTGACTCATATTCAGCTTGTGATCTACAACAATTCCAAAATCCTTCTCGCTTGCGGTATTGCTGAGCCAGTTATCCCCCGTCTTGTAACTGTGCGTTTGGTTTCTTTTTCCTAGGTGTAGAACTTGGCATTTATCCCTATTAAATTTCATTCTGTTGTTTTCAGCCCAGTGCTGCAGTCTATCAAGAACACTTTGAAGTTTGTTTCTGTCTTCCAGGGTATTAGCGATCCCACCCAATTTTGTGTTGTCTGCACTAGGCCTGCTGATCAAAACAGCCCACTGAATGGGCCACCTGCACATTGTTTACTTCCTCTTTCAAAGAGGAAACAATGAGGGACAAATACGCGAGCGGAGAAGTGATGGCAAGGAAACGCGATTTCCCCCTGTGTGATGACTCTCAGAATCAATACTATCACCCCAATTACTTTTCCCCATAGGGGAAGAGACACAACCCATATATTTTTCCTGTGTGGAGAAGAAGCAGGAGTTTTGGGGGGGGGGATTTTTGGGAGGAAAGATGTCAGGGAAAGGGTTAAGCACCCCCCCACCCCCCACACACTGCTTTGATTCTAGAACACAGCTTCCAGAGGCTTGTTATTGGTAAAAAGAAAACCTAATAAGGGAATGCAACTTGCATCTGCATGCAAAATCTAGTTTGCCCTTAGCTGAAACCAATTAATTCAATTGACTTGTTCCACCATATGAAGTGGAACTGAACCAGTTTGGGAAATATGCCAAAACAGAATTTCCCAAACTGCAGAGCTGATGTTTGGAGGAACAGTAATCAAGAGCTGGTGAACTTGAGAGTGCACAAATAATCTATGCACATAGAGAGGAAACTGTGTTTGTTATTTAGATTGATTAATAAAACTCGGAAGTATCCAATGTTAGTCCTACATCGAGTAGACCTATTAAAATGAATGAGACTGAAGTTAATTGCCAAGAATTTAAGTACCATTTATGTCAATGGGATTACTCTACGCAGGACTATCATTGGATACTACCCACTGCATCACCAGCCAAGCAGAGGCTGGACGGCCATTTGTCAGGGCAGGATCCTGTAGTTGCAAGATTCCTGCACTGAGCAAGCTGGAGTGTGTTCAGACGATGATCAGGCATCTGGAAATAAAGCCTATGAAGAGAGACTGAAAGAACTGGGCATGTTTAGCTTGGAGAAGAGAAGACTGAGGGGAGACATGATAGCACTCTTCAAGTACTTGAAAGGTTGCCACACAGAGGAAGACCAGGAGCTCTTCTCAATTATCCCAGAGTGCAGGACATGGAATAATGGGCTCAAGTGACAGGAAGCCAGATTCCAGCTGGACATCAGGAAAAACTTCCTGACTGTTACAGCAATACGACGCTGGAAGTAGGGAGACCATATGGAAAGGAGGACAGGGCTCCTGTATCTTTAACAGTTGTATAGAAAAGGGAAGTTCAGCAGGTGTCATTTGAATTAGGGATGTGCAGCGGATCGGATCCGATCCACGATCCAATCTGATCCGATAACCATCTGATCCGATCCGATCTGAAGGGACCCGATCCGGATCGGAAAAAAACGGAAAATCGGACGCCATTTTGAATGCTTTTCCCCATAGCCTAGTATTATGTTACAAAAATGCCTATAACTTTTTCATTTTTAAAGATAGAAGGATGAAACTTGGGCACTTTGTAGATGGGTTAGGGGTAGTTATCTGTGAGAAATTTCAGAAGGTTTGGTGCAAGCATTTTATGGCAATTAATTTTTTAATAAAAAACCAGGAATGCCTATAACTTTTTCATTTTTAAAGTACCACATATGAAACTTTGCCACATTGTAGGTGGTACATTGGAACCTATGTGCGTGAAATTTCAGAAACATAGGTACTTGCCTTGTGTGGCAATTAATTTTAGAAAAATGGGTAGTAGTGGGGTAAATACAGTTATGCCTTCAACTTTTGAATTTTTAAAGATACAAACAGGAAACTTGGGCACATTACAGGTAACACTTTGCTTGATATGTGTGTGAAATTTCAGAAAGCTAGGTCCAGGCATGTAGTGGCAAGGTATTTTTGAAACAATGAGGAAAGAAACACCTATAACTTTTTTATTTTAAAAGTTAGAAGTCTGAAAGTTGCTCACTTTGTAGAAGGGTTAGGGGTAGTTATCTGTCAGAAATTTCAGAAAGTTAGGTCCAGGCATTTGTTGGCTACGAATCTTTTAGATTAAAAGTTACAAAAGTTTTTCCACAGAGGCTTGGGCTGTCAATTGCACCCTGCTCCCCCCCTCCCCCTCCCTCTTTTAACAGTCAAAACTCCGTGTTGTTGTAATTTTTAATCTAAAAAATTCATAGCCACCAAATGCTTGGACCTATCTTTCTGAAATTTCTGACAGATAACTACCCCTAACCCATCTACAAAGTGAGCAACTTTCAGACTTCTAACTTTTAAAATAAAGAAGTTATAGGCGTTCCCTTCCTCATTTTTCAAAAATACCTTGCCACTACACACTTGAAGCTATGCTTCTGAAATTTCTCCACATTAGACATACCACTTTGGTTCACATGTGTGATAAATTTTAGAAGATAACTACCCCTAACCCATCTACAAAGTGCCCAAGTTTCATCCTTCTATCTTTAAAAATGAAAAAGTTATAGGCGTTTTTGTAACACAATACTAGGCTATGGGGAAATGCATTCAAAATGGTGTCTGATCCGAAAATCGGATATCTGATTTTCAGGTCGGAATCGGATCCGATCCACCCAACCTCCGATCCGATCCGGTCCACCAGGTCCGATTCCGATCCGCTATCCAATCCGATCTGGGGGTCAGTGCACATCCCTAATTTGAATGCATGCAGTATCTGGTGAAATCCCCTCTTCATCACAACCGTTAAAGCTGCAGGAGCACTGCCCTCTTTTGTATCTGTTCAAGAGGACAGGGCTTCTGTAGCTTTAACTGTTGTGATGAAGAGGGAATTTTACCAGGTGCTGCATGCATACAAATGACACCTGCTGAAATTCCCTTTTCTAAACAACTGTTAAAGATACAGGAGCCTTTGTCTCCTTTTCATATGGTCACCCTAACTGGAACCAATGACCTAGGGAGGTCATGGGCTCTCCTACACTAGAAGCATTCAAGAGGCAGCTGGACAGCCATCTGTCACGGATGCTTTAAGGTGGATTCCTGCATTGAGCAGGGGGTCGGACTCGATGGCCTTATAGGCCCCTTCCAACTCTATGTTTCTATGATCAGATGACCTTCAAAATCCCTTCCAACTCTAAAACTCTGTGATTCAACCACCATCTTTATCATTTTAGACTGGTTGTGCAAATTGGTGAAAAAAGGCCCCAAGACAGAGCTGCAACTCAAATGAAGCTGACCTGTGACGGCGTCAGTAGAAACGGGTCCGAGGCGCTTGCGGCCGGTGAGTCCGTAGAGGTTGAACTTGTATCTTCGGGACGGGGCCAGATTGGGGATGAGGATCTCACGGAAGTCTCCTTCCACTGGAATTGCCTGAGGTTTGCCCTCAGCATCCTTATACTGGACCAAGAAAGTGTCAAATCTCCCAGTGAGGACGCTCCAGGAGAGGCGGACGGAGTTGGTGGTGACGTCAGAAGCCGAGAGCTCCCCCAGGCTGGGAGGTGTTGGAGGCTCTTGCACAGGAGATGCTGGGAGGAACAGAAATCAAGAGAGAGTTGGTAAACTTGAGAGTGTACAAATATATGGCAGTATAGAAATGATGATGATACAGATTCCTGAGGTACCCTTGAAATGGAAAATAAAAAAAAGTGTAACAATGATAAAAATCCAACATGCAAAACTTTTAAAAATCTTAAGTCCCTGCAGAACACAATTATCAACACAATAGCTAATGTACAAATAACAAGAGCTACACCATCAATACCGCCAGAACTAAAATATGCTGAAATCTTAAATAAATATTTAAGATTTATATTCCAACAAGATTTAAATATTCCAACAACATCTTCAACAGGCCCATGAAAGGCCTTGCTGACCTGTGACGGTGTCAGCGGAAACTGGGCCGAGACGCTTGCGGCCAGAGACTCCGTAGAGGTTGAACTTGTATCTGCGAGAGGGAGCCAGGTTGGGGATGGTGACTTCACGGGATCCCCCTTCCACAGGTAGCGCCTGGGGTTTGCCCTCCGCATCCTTGTATTGGATCTGGAAGGAGTCGAAGCTCCCGGCGGGGACAGTCCAGGAGAGACGGACGGAATCAGGGGTGACCTCTGAGACAGAGAGCTCCCCCAGGCTGGGCTGGGCTGGTGGTGCCGTAGGTGATGGAGCTGAAAAAAAGTGAAGGAACCAATTGAGGCCAAAGATAATACTGGATGGAGGAACTCATCCATTTCATTTCATCTACTCCCAGGCATTTAATGGCATAGGACGAGGCATCTCTGTGTCCGCTGTCTTGAACAGGGCTGTTATGGGGAAATTGTTTACCAAAACTGTTTGTTTTATTGTTTTTAATAGTGACCCTGTTCAGACAACACGCTAAGCCACAGTGGTTAAACATTTTGAGGTAAACATGAGGGCTTAGCGTGTGGTGTGAACCATTCCTAACCATGGTGGCTACATAACCACAGTTTAAACAAGCTCACTAACCACTTGCTGCAAAAGGGTTAACAGCCTAACCATGGCTTAGCATGTGGTCTGAACAGGCCCTTTGTGTGTCAAGTTTTCTTAGATTGTTTTTATCATAATGTCATATTTTTGTAATGTTGTTGCTGTATCTTTTTATGAATGGTTGCCAACTGCCCAAGGAGCTTCATGGATAGAAATGAAATTATTATTATTATTATTATTATTAATTTCATTTCTATACTGCCCGATAGCAAAAGCTCTCTCAGCAGCTTACAAAAATTGCAATGAAAATAAGAGGCTTTCCCTGAAGTTTGACCCAGCCAGTTATGGTTTGCAGAGCATGTGGCTTCCTTCCAGATTAATTTGTATGGTGTTCTTTTTATTGTTCTTTTTATTGTTGTTTTTATGTCACTGTATTTATGTTCACCATTTTGACCCCTTTGTGGAAAACGGTATATAAATTTGAATAACGATATTAATAATTAGACAAAGATGTAATATAAAAAACCCTTTAACATACAACATTAATTTTTTTTAAAAAAAAGCTTAAAAACACGCACAGGCCTAATCCACACCAAGCAGGATATTGCACTGTGGAAGTGGTATGAAAGCAGTATATAAAAGGCAGGAGCCACACTACTGCTTTATAGCAGTATTGAAGTGCAATGACAACTGTTGGGGCCCATTGACACGTCATATACCGCTTTCATACCGCTTTCATAGTGCTATATCCTGCTTGGTGTGGATTAGGACACACACACACACACACACACTGTTAACAATAATGCATGGAGGATTAGGGTGACCATATGAAAAGGAGGACAGGGCTCCTGTATCTTTAACTAGGCTGACCATATGAAAAGGAGGACAGGGCTCCTGTAACTTTAACAGTTGTAGAGAAAAGGGAATTTCAGCCAATGTCATTTGTATGCAATTAGTTCCTAGTGATATTCCCTCTTCATCACAACAGTTAAAGTTGCAGGCACTATACTAGCGTGACCATATACAAAAGAAGGCAGGGCCCCTGCAACTTTAACTGTTGTGATGAAGAGGGAATATCACCAGGAACTAATTGCATACAAATGACACTGGCTGAAATTCCCTTTTCTCTACAACTGTTAAAGTTACAGGAGCCCTGTCCTCCTTTTCATATGGTCAGCCTACTTTAACAGTTGTATTGAAAGGGGAATTTCAGCAGGTGTCCTTTGTATGCATGCAGCACCTGGTGAAATTCCCTCTTCATCACAACAGTTAAAGCTGCAGGAGCCCTGCCCTCTTGACCAGATACAAAAGAAGCTGAAATTCCCTTTTCTACACAACTGTAACAGGAGCCCTGTCCTCCTTTTCATATGGTCACCCTGTTAGAAAAAAAGATATAACCAAAGTGACTCCATGTTGGTTTGTCTTGCACTCTGCACAACACTCTGAAGCCTTGATAATCAGCTCTTTTGCATTTCTGTATTTTGCTTTGCTTGAGACAAAAGACTCTGTTTCTGTATGACATGCAAAGAAGAACTTCGCCCATGCTCAGTTTACTCAGAACAGAAAGTGCCTGATAGGTAATGTAATCTTCTGCTACAAGCTATAACAAGAAAGCTTTTGTTTCTGCTTTATGCTAGTTCGCTATCTTGAACCTTGAGACTTGCAATAAATCTCGCCTATGTAATGTCCGCAGAAGCTGTAAATACCAATGCACCAAGTCTGGGCTTGGTGCCAGAAGATTCACTCTGCCAACTGATATTGCCTCTGAGAATATAAAGATATACTTTAGCTTTTGTCCTTTAGTCAGTTCTAGATTTTGGGCATTAGTCACTGGAACTGCCTCTTTCTGTGGAAATAAATCTGTTTTATTCCCTACTTCGATCTGTTTCTGGTTGGAATATTGGGACTGCTTCCAGAAAAAGGAACCCTAAGAGCGATTTACGCAACAACCCTATGGAGGATGAGGCTATCGAGTGCTACTAATCTCGATGGCTATATACTGCCTCCATGAGAGGCTCACAAACCTCTGAAAACCAGGCGCTGGGGACAAAAGCGGGAGAGGGCTATAGTATTGCCTGAAAAAAGAAGAGCTGAAATAGAAAAATGGGAAGGGGAAAACCGAACTGAAGAAGGGGGGAGTTATAAAAGCAGTCAAAGAGGAATCCATCTCGCTGTCCAGCTCCTCAGCCCTAAACGTAGCACCACAAAGAAAGAGAGAAAGAGACCAGACCCAAATTCTATACTGCTGTTAGCCTGATTAATGGTTTAATTTGTTTTTAGCTGGGTATATTTATTGTTTTATACCTTTCGTATGGTTTTATCTGTACGCTGCCCTGAGATCCCAGTGATATAGCGTGGGGTACAAATGTTTAAATAAATAAATAAATAAATTTGCCTAGCACAGGGGTACAGAACCTCTTTCAGCTTGAGGGCCGGATTCCATTCCGGTGTACGTCTCAGGGGCCGCATTCTAGTGTGGGTGAGACTGAAGGTGAAAAGGGGGTGAGGCCAAAGGCAAAAAAGGATGGGGAAAAAATGCCAGCGTATTTTAGCTTCAAACCCTTCCTACCAGTAACCAAGCCTTAGGACAGGCATTTCGCCCTTTTAGAATGGGCAAAAAAACTGCACCAAAGATGAGGAGAAACAGCCAATGATTGGTGGTTTGGGGAAAGGAGGTGGGACCACAGGAAACAGGTGGCCCTCTGGGGAACCCTGGTGGGCCAAATGAGGCCCACAGGCCTGAGGTTCCGCACCCCTGGACTAGAAGGACAATGGCTGACCTGTTTCAGCTTGGGTGGAGATGGGGCCTAGGCGTTTCCGGCCTGAGACACCGTAGAGGTTGATGTGGTATCTGTGAGAGGGAGCCAGGTCATGGAGGTGGAGAGAGCGTAGGTTCCCTTCGATAGGGAGGGCCTGGGTTTTGCCCTGAGCATCTCGGTACTGGACGATAAAGGAGTCAAAGTTCCCAGCCTCAATAGTCCAGGAGAGATCGAGAGAATTCGGCTTGGCATTACCGGCCGTCAGCTCCCCCAGCCTGAGCGGCGGAGTGGGCTTCTCCATCAGTGGGGCTGGAACAGAGAGGACCAAGGAGTGAATGAGCGCCCTTAGGGAGAGAGCTCTGCTAGTTGCAACTCACCGTCTAGTTCAGGGGGAGTTTCTTTCTGTCTTTGCTAATATTAGGGTGACCGTATGGAAAGGAGGACAGGGCTCCTGTATCTTTATCAGATGTATTGAAAAGGGAATTTCACCAGGTGTCATTTGCATGTCTGCAGCACCTGGTGAAATCCCCTCGTCATCACAAAAGTTAAAGCTGCAGAAGCCCTTTATCTTGTCACTCCAGTATAGCTCCTGCAGCTTTAACTGTTGTGATGAAGAGGGAATTTAACAAAGTGCTGCATGCATACAAATGACACCTGCTGAAATTCCCTTTTCTCTACAACTGTTAAAGATACAGGAGCCCCGTCCTCCTTTCCATATGGTCACCCTAGATAATATCTGTGACTGAGCCCTTGGCCATCTCTCCTTCCCTTATGTTCTTAGATCCCTCCCTGTGCAATTCTTCAAAAGGGCTCACCTTGCAGCTTACATTTTTGATTGCCACATTTGGTCTGCATATAACCCTACTTGGAAGAGGGGAAAGGGGTTCGGGATAACAAGAGTACTGGCCAATCGTCACTGTGCACAGCTGGCTTGTTGTGCTAGCTCTACTTGACAAGTTTGTGCATAGCACTTCCAGAGCCTAGCAGCTACTCTTTCATTTCTGAACGTGCACTAATGACCCGCCCGCAGCGCCACCATCTCCTGAGATAGAAAGAAGGCTAAGAAGGGAGAAAACTGTCCCCTGTGAAAAAATTAGGGTTACTGTGGCCACAGCTGACCTGTGACAGCGTCAGTGGAAAGAGGGCCAATTCGCTTGTGGCCGGAGACCCCGTAAAAGTTGAACTTGTATCTGCGGGAAGGCATGAGGTTGGAGACTGTGACCTCACGGGATCCCCCCTCCACAGGCAGTGTTTGGGGCCTGCCTTCTGCATCCTTGTACTCGACCAGGAAGGAGTCAAAGCTTCCAGTAGGTACGGTCCAGGAGAGCCGGAGTGAATCGCTAGAAATGTCAAAGGTTGAGAGGTCCCCCAGGGTGGGCTGTGGGGCCAATACTTCTGCTTCCTCCGGAGATACTGGTGTTGGAGCTAGAAGGAGGGAGGGAGAGAGAGAGGTGGAGAGTGAAGCATACATCATGGCGGTCTGAAACTCTTCTGCTCCTGTAATAATTAAGCCATGATTAGAAGAATGAAAGGGTCTCCCAATCAGATCCCCTTAAGGCAGGTGTGGGGAAACAGTTTTTCTGTCGGGGGCCACATTCCCTCATGAACAGTCTGTTGGAGGCCACATGTTGGCAGTGACTGGGTTTGCACAATGTGCTAACCCACAATCTGGGGTTGAGTGTGGATTGTTGTTGGTTCGTTCAACCATGTGTTAACATGTTGTCTGAACCCAGGACATTTTCTGCAGGATGGCTTCTTAACCATGCAGTGTGTCTTATTTTTCTCGAACAAGCCACCTTGAGAAACAATAGTTTGGTTTTGGGCTGTTCAGGGTGGTAAACAAGCCACAGTGCATGATTAACAAACCACCCTGTGGAAAATATCCCAGGTTCAGCCAACACACTCACATGCTAACCCACAGTTCAACAAACAGCCCCTACTCAACAACTGAGTGTGGGTTAGCGTGTTGTGTGAACAGTCCCAGTGAGTGAGACTGAATCCAGCAATGTGCAGTGCCAGTGGCAAAAGTCAGTGGGGCCCCTCTTTGCTCTCTTTCTGCTGCTCACGATTCTTTATATTTCTGCCTCCCCACTCTTTGTCTCTCTCTGTCTTCCTTTCCACATAGTGAACTGCTAGGGAAAGGACAGATTTCTCCTGCCAGAAGTCTGGAATGATCGCATGCAGAGGGCTTCCGAAATTAGGCTGAGCGTCGCATGAGATTGGGCCCAGGGCTGAACGTGGCTCTAGGACCGCGGGTTGCCCAACCCTGATGCAAGGCGAAAATGGACTGAAGAATGATGGCGTGATGGAAACTCAGAAGCATTTGCCCATTTTCCCACCAACAAGAAGATCGAAAATTAGACGCTGGTGGCTGAGGCCAAAACTACACATTCGAGGAGTGAATGCCTCTACTGTAACCGTTTGTTTAAGAAGATACGAAGTCGATTGGACTAGGTCAGATTATACTATGCCCAACTAGCCCAATGCTGTCTACTGTCACTGGCAGTGGCTGTCCAGGATCTCAGGCAAAGGCTTCCCCCATCACCAAGGGTGACCACATGGAAAGGAGGACCGGGCTCCTGTATCTTTTAACAGTTGTATAGAAAAGGGAATTTCAGCAGGTGTCATGTGTATGCATGCAGCACCTGGTGAAACTCCCTCTTCATCACAACAGCTAAAGCTGCAGGAGCCCTGCCCTCTTTAGCTAGAGTGACCAGATACAAAAGAGGGCAGGGCTCCTGCAGCTTTAACTGTTGCATGAAGAGGGGATTTCACCAGGTGCTGCATGCATACACATGACACCTGCTGAATTTCCTTTTCCTATGCAACTGTTAAAGATACAAGAGCCCTGTCCTCTTTTCCATATGGTCACCATACCATCACCTGACAGATTTTTAACCATAGGTTCCAGATATTGGACCTGGCACCTCCTTCATGCACAACAACACGCCCTATAACATCAAACTAGGTGTTGCCGTGCCAACAGAAATGAAAATTATTATTATTATTATTATTATTAGAATTTAAAAGAGCTATAAAGGCTGATCTCTTCCGGCAGGCCTACCCAGATGAATTTTAAGTGTTTTATTGGTGTTTTATTGGTATTTTAGTGATGTATTGGTTTTATGTGCTTTTAATCAGTTGTGTGTATTTTATGTTTGATGTTGTTCCCCGCCTTGATCCGGAAGGAGAGGCGGGTAATAAATAAATGAATAATTATTATTATTATTATTATTATTATAAACCCAAACCAAGGCTGCTGAGAAAAAAGAGGTGTCAGTATGGCTGAAGGAAGCCCGAGGTTTGCAGAAGCGCAAAATCCTTTTTAAAAGGGGGAGAAGCACCCCACAAGAGCATGGTCAGGGATGACATGGAACATTCAACTGAAAAAGAATGATGGAAAAGTGCTTGCAAAACTGCATACACCATTTGGGGGAAATGTGTACAAACAATTGGGGTTTTTTTGGAAAAAAATGCACATACTAAAAAATGGTTTTGTTCACTAAAAATGTCTTTTTGCAGTCCAACACAAAGTCATGACAGATTGAACTTAGCATAGGGGAAATGAGAAGCTGAGCAAAACTGAATTGAGTCTGAGCTTCTTAAGATGAGCGTTTTATAGCACACTCATGACTGTCCGCTCACGGATGTTCGCGTCTCCCGCTCCTTCTGTTGTTGTTTTTTCATTACAAATTAAGACTCCGAAAACCCAGCTCCTCTGAACTATAATGATATTTGTTGCTATTTCCCACCGTGTGCAGGAGTTGTACAATAAAGTACCCACTAGAGGGAGCTGTCTCACTAAACTGAATGGGCCATATGGTTGCTGCTTCCTTCCCCTTTCTTCCCTGTGTGTTTCTGCTCATTCCTATTGCGGAAGAGAAGCAGGAAGCAGAGCGATGGTAAGGAAACGCCATTTCCCCTAACCCATCTGAAAATCCTCTTTCCTTGGATGTGAAATCATCACACTCTGTTTCCCCAACCTTCCCTATTGGTTGTATGTTTAAGAAATAAAGAAAAGGGGAGAAGGGCACCCCTGCAAATTTCTAGAATTTCTCTGCCCCATTCCCAAATTGCCAAAATGCCCCCCCCCCTCACACACACCTTAACCGTCTGCAAATGGGCCTTGAAAGTAGGGGGGCACTTTTGCATCAACATTCATATACACCTAATAAATGAATGAATATCCCTCTGTAGCAAGGCTATTGCTCAGCCAGAAAAGCTGTTTCTCCTCTGCCCACCCCCCAAAAGAGGTTGAGTTATCCTTGACATTGCCGGTATGAGAGTTATGCCTGAAAAATAAGGGAAATTCATATCTGTTAGGATGTGGCTTCTGAGGCTGCAGTTGCTCCCTGCGGGAAAAAAATACAAAAGGATGCCCGGCGCGATCCCAACTCTTATCAGCCGATTCAGCCACTTGCTGACCTGTGACAGCCTCCACAGAGAGAGGGCCATATCGTTTGCCATCATACACTCCATAGAGGTCGAACTGGTATCTCTGGGAGGGCTCGAGGTCTGGGACGGTGAGCGTGCGGGAAACTCCATCCGTGGGCACCTCCTGAGGCATCCCATGTGTGTCTTCGTACTGGACTAGAAAGGAGTCAAAATCCCCCGTGGGGACGACCCAGGAGAGACGGGCTGAGTTACTGGTGAGATCAGAAACCAAGAGCTGTTCCAGGCTTAGCTGAATGGTAACCACCCGTTCCGTGGTCACCTCTGGTGACGTCGCTGTAGCGGCTAAAGAAGAGAGAGATTGTTACGCTTTGCGGTGGGATGAGCCTTGGGACTAAACTAAATGCGACAAGGGCATTTAGCATTCTTTGTATACCTAAAGGACTCACACATGGAAGAGGGCAAAGGCTTGAAGGAAGGACTAGATCTTGTTGAGAATATAAATGCAATAATAAATAAATATTATTTATTTGTTATTTATTATTGCATTGATATCCTGCTTTATATCATCCAAGGAACTCAAGGCGGCATACATAACCCTCCTCCTCTCCATTTTATCCTCACAACAACCCTGTGAGGTAGGTTGGGCTGAGGGTCTGTGATGGGCCCAAAGTCACCCAGTGGGTTTCCATGGCCGAGCGGGGACTAGAACCGGCATCTTCCGACTCCCAGTCCGACGCTCTAGACACTACACCACACCGGCTCTATTACAACTTTGTCTGCAAGTTCCTGGAAGGGGCCAGTGTTGCAGTTCGTGGTTTCATGGGAATTTTGACCATAGCTAGCCTGAGGATCTCTATAGTCTACAGGGTGGTTTCCTGTGCTCCTCCCCTTCCTTCCCCCACTCTCTCTCTCTCTCTGACCTTCACTATTGCTGGGAGCATGCATGTTTGCTCTCTCGGTCCTGCCTGCGTAATGGAAAACAAAACGGACCGATTAAGCGCTTTTGAAAACTTTACATTTTACTGTCGGCTGCCTGTCCGTGTGAATTGGGTGGCATGAACCCCCACCAAGCCTCCGGAAAGTGCGCATTCCCACTGTGTTCATGGCAGCTGTCGTTAACACAGTGGGGCAAAAGGGCACAATCCCGAAAGCCAGGGCAGACCCAAACCCGAGCACTCGCCCCTGGATGCATCCGATGGGGTCCACGCTGCCCTCGTGGACCCGTTCAGACGCTCACGCAATCCCCACGTTGTATATACAAGAATGTTTGTGAGTAAAAACAGGAGTGCGGTCTCCTTTGTTTTATTGTTTTTAGACAGCCCATGCACCTATGGGACTGGTAAGCGCTCATCCTGTTTTGCCTTTTGCTTTTCTCTGCTAACTGCCTTTCTAACAGGAGGCTTCCTTACTAAACAATCCCATTACATCTAAGGCAGGGGTGCAGAACCTTAAGGCCGGGGGCCAAATCTGGCTTTCTGGGGTTCCCCTGGCCACATCCACTTCCTCCCAACCACTGTTTTCGTGGATAGACGAACGGTCTGACTTGGTACAAAGCAGGTCTCCATGTTCCAGGTAGGCTGTGGCAGCCAATTCAGCTGCAAATGTGAAAGCAGAAGTGGGTCCAGAGCAGAGAGCTCTGCTTCCCTCTATCATTTCTTCTGCACTTACAGCCACCAGATCAAAACATATGCCCCAATTCCACATACTTAAAGGGGGCTGTATACTTTGCTTTCGGGGTTCTTCCTCCCCAGCCCCCCAGCTCCTCAGCCCTCAAGCACCTAGTTGCTCGGTGCTGTTTGAAATCTATTCCTTCCATTTGCTTGAATGTTTTGAAAACTGCTGGGAGAAAGAAAGGGAGGTGGCCTTGTGACAGGCGCAAGGTCCAGCCAATCAGCGTCATTCACAGCCTTCCTCTGAGAAGTGCTGTTCACAACCCTGCTCTTGAGAAAGAAGGAATGACACAAAGACCAGCCAATTAGCCTTGTGCATGGCCCTGCTCTGAGGTGGGGGGGAGCTGTCCCAAGGGCCAGCCAATCAGTGTTTTGCAAATCTGGCCCTGGGGGAAAAGAAAGTAAACTGCCCAGACAGCCTTGGCTATTGGGCAATATAAAAATGTAATAAATAAATTAATAAAGCTTTAGGAGAGGGATTTCAACCATTTAGAATAGAGGAAAGCCTGCACAATACCTGGAAACCAACAGATGATTGAAGGTCAGGGAAAGGGGGAGGGGCTAAAGAACGGGGGTTTGGCCCACATGGGGAAAACAAGAGAGTCCCATCAAGGCTCAGTCCTAGGCCCAGTGCTCTTCAGCACTTCTATTAATGACTTGGATGACGAGGTGCAGGAATGCTTATCAAATCTGCAGATGACACAAAATTGGGTGGGATCACTAATACCCTGGAAGATAGAAACAAACTTCAAAGTGATCTTGATAGACTGGAGCGCTGGGCTGAAAACAACAGAATGAAATTTAATAGGGATAAATGCCAAGTTCTACACCTAGGAAAAAGAAACCAAATGCACAGTTACAAGATGGGGGATACTTGGCTCAGCAATACGACAAATCAGAAGAATCTTGGAATTGTTGTAGCTCACAAGCTGAATATGAGCCAACAGTGTGATGTGGCTACAAAAAAAAGCAAATGCTATTTTGGGTTGCATTAATAGAAGTATGGCTTCCAAATCGTGCAAGGTACTGGTTCCCCTCTATTCAGCACTGCTTATTCGGCACCACACTTCAAGAAGGATGCAGACAAGCTGGAGTATGTTCAGAGGAGGGCAACAAGGATGATCAGGGGTCTGGAAACAAAGCCCTATGAGGAGAGACTAAAAGAACTGGGCATGTTTAGTCTGGAGAAGAGAAGACTGAGGGGAGACATGATAGCACTCTTCAAATACTTGAAAGGTTGTCACACAGAGGAGGGCCAGGATCTCTTCTCGATCATCCCAGAGTGCAGGACGCGGAATAATGGGCTCAAGCTAGAGGAAGCCAGATTCTGGCTGGACGTCAGAAAATCCTTCTTGACTGCTACAGCAATATGACAATGGAACCAATTACCTAGGGAGGTGGTGGGCTCTCCCACACTAGAGGCCTTCAAGAGGCAGATGGACAACCATCTGTCAGGGATGCTTTAAGTTGGATTCCTGCATTGAGTAGGGGGTTAGACTCAATGGCTTTATAAGCCCCTTCCAATTCAACTGTTTCATGATTCTATCATTCTGTGATCCCAGGAGGGCCAGATTTGTTCCCTGGAACGAGGTTCTGCACCTCTGCCTTATAGGAAGCAAAGAAGCTACAAGAGGGATTGTTGTCAATTCCGGCCAAGTTGACGTCTGCTTTGGCTGCCCCCTGCTGACCTGTGGTGGCTTCTGTGGAGATTGGGCTGGAGCGCTTGCGGCCAGAGACTCCATATAGGTTGAACTTGTATCTGCGGGAAGGAGCCAGATTGGGGACGATGAGCTCCCGAGATCCCCCTTCCACAGGCAATGCTTGGGGTTTGCCTTCTGCATCCTTGTACTGCACCAGGAAAGAGTCGAAGCTCCCGGTGGGGACAGTCCAGGAGAGGCGGACGGAATCAGTGGTGATGTCGGAAGCCGAGAGCTCCCCCAGGCTGGGCTGAACAGCGAAGGGCTCCTCTACCTCCTGTGAGGCTGCAATCCAGGGTAAAAGAAAGAGGTGGTGATCAGTACAGCCAGCTCGGATGTAGTTCCTAAATGATGCTACGACTAAATAGATAAAGCAGGAGCAGCTTTAAGAAGGGAGAAAGCCTTAGCAAAAAAAAAGGCATTTTGGTTTCACACATGTTGTAGCAAGTTACGTTTATGTTAAACAACCAAGTGTTTGCATGAACTGGCCTCGACTTGACAGACAGAGAAAGTTAGAGGACTGAGAGGGGAGTAGGGAAAAGGAAAATGCAGGTAGGAAAGGGAAGGATCAGACAGATGACTTGTAGAAGTTTTGTGCACAGCAGCTGCTGTAAAACAAGGAAATCAAGTGCAAGGCAACCACTTCTGACACCAACGTTCCCCCCTTGAGGCAACAAACAAATTGAAATGGGAGTGCAATTTCGGAAAAGCTGCCAGCCCAGTTGACTCCTGCTGCTGCTGCTGACCTGTGGTGGCATCTGTGGAGATGGGGCTGGAGCGCTTGCACCCCCAGACTCAGGAGCAGGAGCATTTCTGTGTGTGAAGATGGTTACATCCAGTGCAACTATTCAGAATTAATTGCGCATTTATTGCCCCGTAATCGGATTGATCGAAAAGACCCTCCGATTGCACACTGGTAATGTGGCATGGAGCAATCCAGGTAGGAAAAGAAGATGTAACCACAAGCAAAACGTTTGTGTGAATTGGCTTCTGGTTGATGGATACAGAGGAAGCTACAGATGGGGGGTGGGGAGAGGGAGAAAAGACAAACACAGAGAGGAAAGAGGAGGAAGAGATATACAGTTTGTAGAAGGTTCATGGCACAGCAGCTACTGCACAACAAGGATGTCAAGAGCTAGGCAACCACTTCTGACACCAATGCTGCCCCTTGAGGAAATAAAAGAAGTTAACATGGAGGTAAAATTTCTTGAAAGCCTCCATCCAGGTTGGCCCCTGCTGCTGACCTGTGGTGGCCTCTGTGGAGATGGAGCCGGAGCGCTTGCGGCCGGAGATCCCATAGAGACTGAACTTGTATCTGCGGGAAGGAGCCAGATTGGGGATGATGAGCTCCCGAGATCCCCCTTCCACAGGCAATGCTTGGGGTTTGCCTTCTGCATCCTTGTACTGCACCAGGAAAGAATCAAAGCTCCCGGTGGGGACAGTCCAGGCAAGGCGGACGGAATCAGTGGTGACGTCAGAAGCCGAGAGCTCCCCCAGGCTGGGCTGAACAGCAAAGGACTCCTCTACCTCCTGTGAGGCTGCAGTGGGGAATGAAACAGATAAAGAGATGGTGACCAGTGCAAGCTATAGCAGGGATGGTTCAGTTTGTGTAGTTCCGAAAGGATGCTAAGAAAAAATAAATAGAACAGGAAAACTTTAAGAGAAAGGGAGAAAGACTGGGGGGAAACATCCGCTGGTTTCATTCATAGTGAGCGACTGATGTTGTTGATTAATCAATTGTAATAGGTTTGGAAGGGTCGGAACCTTTTGGTATTGCAAAAAAAGATATATATTCTTGTATTCAGTACCACGACTGCCCTTTATGACTTTAAGCCTGTTCAGACAACACGCTAAGCCACGCTAACACTTTTGCAGTAAATGATTAATGAGCGTGTTTAAACCATAGCTATGTAGCCACCATAGTTAGAAATGGTTCACACAACATGCTAAGCCATTATGTTTAGCTCAAAATACTCAACCACCATGGCTTAGTGTGTCATCTGAACGGGGTCTATATATGAAAATGCAAATATCATCTGTTGGGTGATATAAACAGGCATTTCATTCAGTTCACTGCCATAAAGCAGGTTCATTCGCCCTCCATCCAATCTGAAATCACATTTTCTCAACTAGGCTGACCATATGAAAAGGAGGACAGGGCTCATGTAACTTTAACAGTTGTAGAGAAAAGGGAATTTCAGCCGGTGCCATTTGTATGCAATTAGTTCCTGGTGAAATCCCCTCTTCATCACAACAGTTAAAGGTACAGGGGCCCTGCCTTCTTTTGTATATGGCCACTCTAGTATAGTGCCTGCAACTTTAACTGTTGTGATGAAGAGGGAATTTGACCAGAAACTAATTGCATACAAATGACAATGGCTGAAATTCCCTTTTCTCTACAGCTGTTAAAGTTACAGGAGCCCTGTCCTCCTTTTCATATGGTCAGCCTATCTCAACAATATATTAAGGTACGAGGACCTGGGAAATGCAATATACCCTAACAGGGGCACTTGCATAAATGACAGGCATTTGGATTCTGTCCATCAAAATAAGCAGCAATTGTTAATTTATCTATAATAACAAAAGAAGATTTGTGTGTCTGTCTGTCCATCTGTCCATCACCACCATAACTTTCAAAATTGTGAAACTAGACACCTAAAACTTAACATGCATACTAAGGGGACCCTTGGTTTGTGCAGCTTGGGGTTCCTTTCTTTGTAAAATAAATCCATTAATTTCAGATAATTAAATGTGTCCAATGTGTCTATATGGCTGAAGCCTGCCATAACATCGTTGGCCACTCGGTGGCAGACTCCTCTTCCCAGGTCATAGCTTTGCAGTCCATACAGTTTGAAGCTGGAGGAGATTAGTAGGCTGAGGGATCGAGTTATAGGCCTTCCCACTTCTCCCTGCTGGGCAGGCCCCCAGCTTTCAGGAGAATGGAGTGGATAGACCCCTCCAACATTTTCAGTCACTATGGGTAGTCTTCCCTAAAAGGGCCATAGCTTTGCAGTCCATACAGTTTGAAGCCAGAGATTAGTAGGCCAAGGAACAGAGTTATAGGCCTTCCCTCTCGTCCCTAGTGTGGGGCAAGTCCCCCCTTTTCAGGAGAACGAAGTGGACAGACCCCTCCAACATTTTCAGCCACTAGGGGCAGACTTCCCCAACCAGTGCAGAGTCTTGTAGTCAATTCAGTTTGAAGCTAGAGGGGATTAGGCAGAGATAGGTCCCCTCTACAAGGATTCGCTTTTGTGCCTGGTTAGGCGATTATGCGCACAATCGCAGAAGCGCATTTATGCCTAATCCCTCTGCACGAGAGGCGGCGAGAGGCGGCGAAGCGCATTAACGGATGACCAAAATGCGCTTTACAAGTAGTTAATGCGCATAAGCGCTTGTTCACATAGTCAAAATGCGCTTTAACGGCCAGAGCAAAATAAAACTCGCTGTTTAACGTGCATTCGATAATGCGCATAATCGGAGGGATAGCGCGCCTCTACGCCCGATTTGCGCTCCGTTCTTGTAGAGGTAAATTTTTTAATGCGCCTTGAAAGAGCTTTAAATGCCTCTTGTAGAGGCAGCCATAGACAGAGAGAGAGAGAGAGACAGACAGACAGACAGAGTTCTATTCCTGCCTCTTCCTGTGGAAATGGAGTAGACAGACCACTCCCTTAAGGGGCTACAGTCCCTGCTAGGTACACTGGAGTACACGGCAGGAGTCATGCTTAGGGGCTAACAGCAGGAGTGTCTTAGATGTTCAGTTTCTTGACAGATGCATAGGTTTACTTGAAGGCTTGCTGTATCAAACTAAGAAGCGATTTAGTAAGCTGAGGGACAGAATGTTATGCCTGCTCCCTCTCCCCTCCTGTGGGAAAGCCCTCATGGACAGGCCACTCCCTTAAGGGGCTATAGAGGTGCACAATGGCAGGAGCCATGCCTAGGAGTGCCAGCAGGCACAGCTTCACTCAGAGAGGGTTGGCATAAGGCATCCCACTCTGACAGCTAAGTTTGCTTGCAACGTAAGGTCTATTCTCATGCATGCCAAACCGGGTCCATTTACTCGTTGCTTTATAATTGGATTCACTGAAAATGCCGTCCAACGAACCACAGGCAACAAACATGGTACAATCCAGGCAGGAAGAGAGACACGTAACCATGGTCCAAATGTGAACTAGGCTCAGGTTGATGGATACAGAGAAAGCTAGAGACGCAGCAGGAAATGGGGGGAGGGGGGAACGCAGATAGGAAAGAGAAGGAAGAGACGGACCGTTTGTACGAGGTTCATTCCGCAGCAGAAACTGGAAAAAATGAGAAATTCAAGTGCTAGGTAACCACTTCTGACACCAACGTTGCACTTGAGGAAGCAAAGAAGTTAAAATGGGGCTGCAATTTCTAAAAAAAAGCCTCCATCCAGGTTGACTCCTGCTGCTGACCTGTGGTGGCCTCCGTGGAGATGGGGCTGGAGCGCTTGCGGCCGGAAACTCCGTATAGGTTGAACTTGTATCTACGGGAAGGAGCCAGATTGGGGACGATGAGCTCACGGGATCCCCCCTCCATAGGCAATGCTTGGGGTTTGCCTTCTGCATCCTTGTACTGCACCAGGAAAGAGTCAAAGCTCCCGGTGGGGACAGTCCAGGAGAGGCGGACGGAATCAGTGGTGACGTCAGAAGCCGAGAGCTCCCCCAGGCTGGGCTGAATAGCGAAGGGCTCCTCTACCTCCTGTGAGGCTGCAGTCCGTGGTGAGAGAGAGAGAGAGAGAGAGAGAGAGAGAGAGAGAGAGAGAGAGAGATTAGTGCAGCCAGCAGAGAAGGTTCATTTTGTGAAGTTCCTACATGACGCTACAAATAAATACATAAAAGCAGAGAGATCGCTAAAGAGAAAGGTCACAATCACATGGCAAAGGGCTTTTTGGTTTCATCTACAATGTAGCTGTTTATATTGTTGATTAACTAGGTGCATTAGGTTTGGGGAGGGTTACAGCCTTCTAGCAATGGGCAAATACATTTGACCTGTGCATCCACCTCAGTCTTTGCCAGATTACTGAAATGAAGCAGCCCCCTTCAGAGGCACGTGGACAGCCACCAAAAATGAACTGGCTCTTGTTCCTAAACCTTCAGACCTGTTTTGGAAGGTGTTTTTTTATTTTTAGTTTCAGCTTTTGTAAGCCCCAAATTTATACAAATTCGAACCTCCCATGGTCAATCTCTCCACAGAAGGAAGATGCCAGGCTAGAGTGACCATATGGAGAGGAGGGCTCCTGTATCTTTAACAGTTGCTTAGAAAAGGGAATTTCAGCAGGTGTCATTTGTATGCATCTTCATCACAACAGTTAAAGCTGCAGGAGCCTTGCCTAGCATGACCAGATACAGAACAGGGCAGGGCTGATTTTGTAGGGGTTTTTAAAAAAAGTTTTCTGACAGCAAGATAAGAGGGGATAGTGAAGGAAACGTCCTGGCTCTTGTCGACGTCATGTAATCAACCTACAAACTTCCATGAGTGGCCAATCACGAGTGTGGTATAAATTGCTCGTTTAGAAAAGCCCTTAGTTTTATAACTATATATGGAAATATAAATATTACCAGCGGGATGACTTGAACTGCCATTTTGTTCAACCCATTGCCCTGAAGCAGACTCATCTATCGCTATGTTAACCAATCTAATCTGGAAATCTCATTTTCCCAGCCACTCCATATTGCAGGTTGAGTTCGGATGAAATGCAATACACTGATAAGAGGGGGCATTTCTATGATGGTTGGATTCTGTGCATCAACCGAGAAGGAACAACATTTATTGCTCTGTAGTTTGATTAGCTGGGAAGGCCCTCCAATGACCCATGGGCAACACGTGTGCAATCCAGGCAGGAAGAAAGATGTGTAGCCACAAGCTAAGCATTTGTATGAATCACCCTTGCATAGGTGGAAACAGAGAAACCTGGAGGTTTGGGGGCAGGAGCAAAAGAAGGATAGGAAAGAGAAGCGACAGGCAGACAAGACGTTCGAAGAAAGTCCATGCCACAGCAGCTGCTTTAAAAACAAGAGATTAAAGCGTTAGGAAATCACTTCTGACACCAACGTTACACCTTGAGGAAACAAAGAAGTTAAAATGGGAATGCAATTTCTTGAAAAGCCTCCAGCCAGGTTGACTCCTGCTGCTGACCTGTGGTGGCCTCCGTGGAGATGGGGCTGGAGCGCTTGCGGCCAGAGACTCCGTAGAGGTTGAACTTGTATCTGCGGGAAGGAGCCAGATTGGGGACGATGAGCTCCCGAGCTCCCCCTTCCACAGGCAATGCTTGGGGTTTGCCTTCAGCATCCTTGTACTGCACCAGGAAAGAGTCGAAGCTCCCGGTGGGGACAGTCCAGGAGAGGCGGACGGAATCAGTGGAGACGTCAGAGGCCGAGAGCTCCCCCAGGCTGGGCTGAACAGCAAAGGGCTCCTCTACCGCCCGTGAGGCTGTAGTGGGTGAGGGGTAAAATAGATAAAGATATGGTGACCAGTGTAACCAAAAGCCAAAACAGTTTGTTGCAGGAATAGGTTTAAGAGGAAAGGAGAAACACTGGGGGGGACGGGGACGATCCTTTGCTTTCATCCAGATGTATTCCATTTGGGGAGGATTAGAACTGTAGGTTAATCGGCAAATGTGTTAAGGGTCTGCATCTATTTTGGATGAAGCCCAAACACCAATCCAAAGAGGTATTTGGAGCTACATCAGACAAGTGTTTCATTGCACACTCGTTACTGGGCACTTGCGGATTTTCGCAGGTCCCTCTCACGACGTCATCTGCCTCCCGCCCCTTCTTGCCTTCTTCACGCCACAAAAAAACACCCCAGAAAGTCTGACTTAAAATAAAGATGGAAGTTGCCGCTATCTCCTGCTGTGTGCAGGAGAAGCAGCGCGATCAAAACGGCCCACTCAGTGGGCCATGTGCAAGTTGTTTACTTCCTCTTTCAAAAGAGGAGGGACAAAAGCAGGCAGAGAAGTGATGGTAAACAAACACGATTTCCCCCTATGTGATGACTCTTAGGCCCTGTCTACACCATGCAGGATATTGCACCATGACAGTGGCATGAAATCGGTATATAAAAGGCAGGAGCCACACCAAGCAGGACATAGCGGTACGAAAGCGGTATATGGTATGTGCCAATGGGCCCCAACAGTTGTCAGTGCACTTCAATGCTGCTGTAAAGCAATCGTGTGGCTCCTGCCTTTTATATACCACTTTCATACCACTTTCATAGTGCAATATCCTGCTTGGTGGATATTGCACCACCTTGGACGAAATGGCTCTTGTCCAAGGTGGTGCAAAGAGAAGCAGGCTGTTTCCAAAGTTTCAGATGCGCTTTGGCGTTTCAGAGGTGGCTTTCAGAGGCTCATCAGACAGGGGGGGAAATCGCATTTCCTACCATCGCTTTGCCTCTTGCTCCTGTCCCTCAATAGGGACTGCTTGCTTCTTTCTTCACACGGGGAAGGAACAGGAAGCCAGCAGTGACCACCTGACCCATTCAGTGGGTGTTTTTATCGCGCAGCTTCTCCTGCACATGGCAGGAAATGGCGGCATATCGTTATAGCCCCCCCCCCACAAAATTGGATTAGATGAGGCTCATTCCGTGACAGAAAAAAAGAACAGAAGGCGTGGGAGAGGCATGGGAGGAACTCTGCGTCATAAAAAATTCCCCCGCGAAGAACCGTGAGCAGCTCTAAGTTTCAGATTTGTAAGCCTAAGATCGACATAATGCTGTGAGGGTCACACAGGAAAGCTCTCCATAAAAGGAGCAACAAGCATGGTGCAATCCAGGTAGGAAGAGAGACGTAGCGCCACAGGTCAATTGTTCGCGTAAACTGGGATTGGATAGAGGGATATAAAGAAAGACAGAGAGAGGGATGGGGGGGAGCGGGAAGAGGAAAACAAGAGACGGAGGCCTCTGTCACACCAGCGATTTAGTGCACTCTTGCCATGCCTGGTGTGCGGATTTGCAGCACGGTACTCACATGACGCCGTACCTGTCCTGCTGACACCCCGCCTCTTCCACAGCCTTTCCTAGAACGCTAAAAGTCTGGATTATTTTCCCTAAGCGCATTTAATGCACCTTTAAGTCTCCGCGTAGTTTTAAAGGAACTGGGGGCTTGCATGGATTGCATCAGGTCCTGGCAGGGAAAAGCAATCTCTCCCAGCATCTGGCTCCAAGCCTCAGTATAAAACCCAAACCTTGCATCCCAGGCTCCAAAGCGTTGTTTAAAATCGTACAACACCCGAAACTCTGCAGAGACAGGATTGTACTCCCTCCATGCCCCCAAAAAGTCAGACTAAAAGGTCATTCCATTTTTTCCCGGGGAGAAAGGCGGTCTGGTTGAAGTGCTCATCTGCCAGGACCTGACTGGAGGGAGAAACAGAAGGGGAGGAGCAAACGAGCCAAGGAGCAAAATAGCAGCTATTCAGGTGAAAGGGATCAGTCGCTTGACATGCTCGGAAAAAAACACGGTAGCAAACCAGGGGGAAAAATTAGGAGTGAGGGAGCAGAGAGATGAAAGAGAAAAGACAGGCAGACAGACCATTTGGAGAAGGTTCATTGCGCAGCAACTACTACAGAACAGGAAATTCAAATGTTATGCAACCACTTCTGACACCAATGCTGCCCCTTGAGGAAATAAAAGAAGTTAACATGTAGGTGCAATTTCTAAAAAAGCCTCCATCTGGGTTGACTCCTGCTGCTGACCTGTGGTGGCCTCTGTGGAGATGGGGCTGGAGCGCTTGTGGCCGGAGATGCCGTAGAGGTTGAACTTGTATCTGCGGGAAGGAGCCAGATTAGGGACGATGAGCTCGCGGGATCCCCCCTCCACAGGCAATGCTTGGGGTTTGCCTTCTGCATCCTTGTACTGGACCAGGAAAGAGTCGAAGCTCCCGGTGGGGACAGTCCAGGAGAGGCGGACGGAATCAGTGGTGATGTCAGAAGCTGAGAGCTCCCCCAGGCTGGGCTGAACAGTGATGGGCTCTTCTACCACCCGCGAGGCTAAAGTAGAGGATGATAAAACAAATAAAAAGATTGTGACCAGTGCAAGCAACAGCAGGGATAGTTTAGTTTGTGGAGTTCTTAATTCCTACTAGGAAAGAAAAATAAATCTTTCAACAGAAAGGGGAAAACACTGGGTGAAGCCGCCCTCTGGTTTCATCTATACTGTAGCAACTTATGTCAGTGATTGTCCAAAGGTATTCAGTTTTGGGAAGGTATGAAAATGCAGGTTGCTTACCTGTAACTGTAGTTCTTCGAGTGGTCATCTGTGCAGTCACACATATGGGCTCGCGCCGGCGCCGAGCTCTCTTCGGGAAACTTCTATCTAGCTAGGATTTTTGGCGGGAACCCCTCCCCCCACCGTCCTATCGCGCATGCTCAGGGGTCCCGCCTACCTCAGTTCCCTGAGACCGCTAGGCCTCGCGACTAAGGCAATTTAACAATGAAATTATGAGTTAGAGTAATTGAGCATGCAGTAGTCAACTTGACAATCAGAACAGCGATGCCAAGAGGGGACGGCGGGTGGGTTGTGTGACTGCACAGATGACCACTCGAAGAACTACAGTTACAGGTAAGCAACCTGCATTTCTTCTTCGTGGTCTCTGTGCATCACACATATGGGCGAGTAATAAGCCAACTTACCGGAGGTGGGAGAGGCACGCTGTGTGGTCACTGGCATATTGAAGATAGGACTGCTCTGCCAAAGGAGGAGTCCTGACGCGCTCTAACGTCAAGGCGGTAGTGCCTCACAAAGGTGGAAGCATTCGCCCACGTGGCCGCCTTACACAGGTCTGGAAGAGTTGCGCCATGGAGGAGTGCCGTTGAGGTGGCCTGTCCTCTGGTAGAGTGGGCAATTAGACCAGTGGGTACTTCTTTTCCGAGGATCTGATACGATAAGGTGATTGTGTCGACAATCCACTTGGAGAGACGTTGTGGGGACACTGGTAACCCTTTATTCTTTCCACCAAAACAGACAAAGAGTTGGCGTGACCTGCGATACCCTTCAGAACGGGACTTGTAGAAGGCTAATGCCCTTCTGACGTCCAACGCGTGCAGCGTGGTGCATAACGGATCGGCGGGTGCTTGGAAAAAGGTAGGTAACACAATGTCCTGGTTCATATGGAACTCTGAGGCAACCTTGGGGACAAACGACGGCGGAGTACGGAGGATGACCTTGTCACGGAAGAACTGCGTATAAGGTGGGTCAACAAGAAGCGCCGCAAGCTCTGACGCGCGCCTTGCGGACGTAATGGCAACTAGGAAAGCAGCTTTAAGTGTCAACAAACGGGTATTGGTTGTAGCCAGCGGCTCAAAGGGTTTAGCGGATAATGCTGTCAATACTAACGAGAGGCTCCACTGCGGAACTAGTGGGCGAACGGGTGGAAAGAGGTTATGCAGGCCTCTAAGGAAAGCCTTGGCAAGGGGATGGGTGAACGCTGAGAATCCGTCTATGAGCGGATGGTGAACTGCAATGGCCGCCAGATAGACACGGATAGAAGATAGCTTTAGGCCTGTAGTATGCAGGGAATGTAGGAATGCGATAATGTTCGTGATAGTGGCTGAGGTAGTATTGAAACCGTTTTCAGCAGCAAAAGTTCTGAACTTTTTCCACTTTGCTAAGTAAGATGCCCTAGTCGAGGGCTTTCTAGAGGCGTCCAAAATCGCCTTTATGGTTTCAGGTAAGACTATCCCTTGCCAGAGGGCTGGAGTCTCCACGCTGTCAAGCGTAAGGTTTGTATGTCCGGATGGAGTACTCTGCCGTTGTCTCTGGATAGAAGGTCCGGGGAGAATGGGAGACGCCAAACTCGATGGTTTGCTAGTCTGAGTAGAGGCGTGAACCACGCTTGCCGTGGCCACCAAGGTGCAATCAGGATAGCGTTGGCCTGGTGACGCTGGGCTTGCGTGATAGTCTTCGCTATAAGGGGGATCGGAGGGAACATGTATAGGAGACCGCGAGACCAGTCCCATAGGAATGCATCCCCTAGGGAGTCGTGGCCCATGCCTGCCCTGGAGCAATAGGCCTGGCAGACTCTGTTGTCGGAGGTTGCAAAGATGTCGATGTCCGGCGTGCCCCACTGGGTAAAGAGGCGATGCAGAACCCGGGGGGCCAGCTCCCACTCGTGGGTGTCTTTGAAGGAGCGGCTCAATTCGTCCGCCTTGATGTTGTCTGTCCCTGCGATATGCAGAGCTGAGAGCCTTATATTCTTTGTGATTGCCCAGTGCAAGATGTCCATGGTGAGGTGCAGCAGGCGGGGGGAGCGGGTGCCACCTTCTTTGGTGATGTACCAAACTACGGATGTGTTGTCCGACAGCACCCTCACGTGATGTCCCCGTAGCTGAGGGAGAAAGGCTTGCAAGGCTTTCTTTACGGCGAGGAGCTCCAGCTTGTTTATGTGCAGGGAGCTCTCTGAATGTGACCACCTTCCTTGAATGAACAGGTCGTCCAGGTGTGCCCCCCAGCCTCTCAGTGATGCATCGGTCGTGACAATCCTGGAGGGACCAGAATCGACGAATGGAAGTCCTTGCGACAGATTTGATGGCTGTGTCCACCATAGGAGCGAACGTCGTACGTGGGTCGGAATGGTAAGTATTTGTTTGCGCGGATCCTGCAGGGTCGTATAGCGACTCAGGAGAAGTTGCTGGAGGGGGCGCATTCTTAACCGCGCCCATCTGACCACACAGATGGCCGCTGCCATAAGTCCCAGGAGGCGCAAGATTGTAAAAGCCGTTGCCCGTCTTCGGACACTTAGTTTGGCAGCTAAATGTTGTAGGGTTTGTAATCTGTCCTGGGGGAGAAACGCCCTTGCAGGCGAGGAATCGAGATGAACCCCGATGAACTGAAGTGAAGTGGTTGGTTGAAAAACTGACTTTTCGTAATTTATTTGTAGGCCTAAGGAGGAGAGGATGGATTCCACCGTGTTTACGTCTGCGATTGATTGGTGGCGAGTAGGAGAGACGACTAGCCAGTCGTCGAGGTAAGGATAGACTTCGATGTTGATGGATCGCAGGTGCGCACACACTGCTGCCATGCATTTGGTAAAGACTCTTGGAGCTGTCTTTAATCCGAAAGGTAGGACGACGAATTGGTAGAGTTGGTCCCCGATGGCAAAACGAAGGTATTTTTGGTGTTCCTCGAGGATGGCTATATGAAAGTAGGCATCCTTGAGATCGACCAGCGTAAACCAAGTGTCCCGTCTGAGGAGTGGAAGGATGGTAGAGAGTGTGATCATGCGAAATTTCTGAGGCCGGATGAACTTGTTTAGACCTCGGAGATCCATGATAGGGCGGAGTCCTCCGTCCTTCTTGTGCACTGTAAAATAACGGGAGTAGAACCCGTTTTCTGCTTGGTGCGTTGGAACAGCTACGATCGCGCCCTTGTCCAGCAAGGCGCATGTTTCCTGAATCAGAGTGTGTGATGGCGGTGTGGTTTTGACAGTGCCTAGAGGAGGAAGGACTTCGAAGTCTATTTTGTAACCTTGCTGGATGATTTGCAGCACCCAGAGGTCGGTGGTAATGGATGCCCAAGTTTGGTAAAAGGGCTGAAGCCTGTTTAATGGCGAGACTGAGACGTCTTGGGGTGAGTCAAAGACGGCGTTTTTGTTGTTGGGTCTGCTTTTGGCGGGGTTGTGCGTACCGAGGGGTGGCCTTGCGCTGGTGGTAAGACGTTGACGTAGTCGGTTGTTGGTAGCGTTGACCACGATCCTGGCCTTGTCCTGGCTGGTAGGGTAAAGGCCTGTACCACTTCCGGGGACGGAAGGACTGTGCAGGGGGTTGGCTGAATCCCATTTTCTTTGCGGTCATCTTCGCCTTGTGGATAGTATCCATTGTAGAATCGGTTTGTGTATTGAATAACCCCTCCCCGTCAAAGGGCAAATCTTCGATTCTGTGCTTTGTTTCAATCGGGAGGTTGGCCGAACGCAGCCACGCATGCCGGCGGAGGGCGACAGCTCCCACTAAGGCCTTTGAGCCTGAGTCCACCTGATGTCTGGCGGTGGTCATCTGCTGTTTTGATAGTCGAACAGCCTCCGCCTGAAAAACACGTGCCAGGTCCCGCTGGTCGTCAGGCAGGTAATCAGTTAAATTGGAGATCTTCTGCCAGAGAAACAACTGGTACCTGGCCATCATGGCCTGGTAGTTGGATGTTTTCAGTACCAGTGCCGCTGAGGAATATATTTTCCTTCCAACAGAGTCCAGCTTTCGGCCTTCCTTATCAACAGGGGCTGCATGAGTTCGCCCCGATCTACCCTGTGATGCCTCCACAATAATCGAGTTCGGTTTAGGGTGGGTAGCCAGGAAAGGGGCTTCCACTTCTTTGACTTTGTAGAGGGCGTCCAGCCGTTTTGAGGTGGGCGCCAGCGTGGCTGGATTGGACCAGGATTGTTTGGCCGTTTTTAACAATGTGCGAACCAGGGGGAGCGTCAGTTGAGGGGTTGGCTCTGTCCTCATGACATCATAGATGTCCCCTTCCTCCTCTTCTGGTTGCTGGACGTCGATCCCGAGCGACTGGGCTAGGCGGAGCATCTGCTCGTTAAAGCCCCCGAGCTCCATGGTTGGTGAGGCACCCTCCTCGGTAGCGACTTCCTCTGTCGGTGAAGGCATCGATGGTGCCGGCGATGGAACCGAGGACGGGTCCGACTCGTAGCCGTCTTCAGACGGCGACGGTAGTGAGCGTCGGTACCGGGAGGAGAGGGATTGCTCCGGTATCGATTGGGGCTGACGGTGTCGACGTGTCGGCGCCGGGAGGAGAGACGTGGTCCGGCGAGGTGGTACCGGTGGAGGCATACGCTGGGAACGATCCGAGTAGCGGTCCCAGTCTCTAGAGGCGGAGCGGGATCGTGATCGACGACGGAGCATCGGTACCGAAGCCTCGGTCCCGGTGGGATTGGAGTATTCTTCGTCGATGACGAGAACGTCCGACCCGAAAGGAAGGATGTCCTGCGGCTCCGAGCGTGGTTCCGTCGGTACCGGAGATGGTAATGAAGGGGGCCGGATCGATGATTCCTCTCGCGGAGTTGAATGACCTGGTTGAGACTGAGTGCTCGATAGGCGGCGCCTCGATCCCGAGGGCTGGTCCGCCGGTAACGATGAGGGGCGTTTCCGTTGATTTGGCGCTTTCGATGTCGACGACAACGAAGACGGTACCGATGAAGATTTCGTCGGTACCGTGGTGCTCATCGGTTTGTGTGGTACCGAGGAGAGTTTCTTCGGTATCGAATGCTTCGACGTCGAAGGCCCCGTCTTCGATACCTTTGTCGAAGTCGATGGATGTTTCGACTTTTTCGCCGTTTTCCCCTTCTTTTGCTTAGCAGGAGGGGGAGAAGGCGACAACGATGCCTGGCATGTAGTCCTAACAGGGGATAAGCCAGGAGTTGCTGGGCGTGAGCGTACTTGGGGCGATAGCCCTCGCTCCCCAGAAGAAGATGGCCGCGGTTCCATGCGGGCTACGGTCGGGCGGTCAATGGCGGAGAGGGCTTTGCTCCAAAGCAGGCTTCTTAGCCGGTCCGCCCTGTTCCTCCTGGTCTGCCTTGAAAACCTCATGCAATGGGAGCAGGAGTCAGTAATATGGCCCTCTCCCAAACAGCCCAGGCATAAAGAATGTCCATCCGTGAGGGCTAGTTTGGCGCGGCAACCAGAGCAGCGCTTGAAAAGCGCGGTCTGCGCCATAGGCCGCAGGGGAAGAAAAAACGCCTTAACTAAACTTATCTATAACCTTTATTTTTTTTTTTTTTTTTTTTTTTTAACAAACACTAACAGGAAACTAGAACCTAGCTAACTAACTATTTATTTGAAAACTTTTGTCTTCTTACAGTCTCCGACGACGGAGGAAGTCTCCCGCGAGGCGTTCAGCTAAGCGGTCGAAGAAGAACTGAGGTAGGCGGGACCCCTGAGCATGCGCGATAGGACGGTGGGGGGAGGGGTTCCCGCCAAAAATCCTAGCTAGATAGAAGTTTCCCGAAGAGAGCTCGGCGCCGGCGCGAGCCCATATGTGTGATGCACAGAGACCACGAAGAAGAACTTCTATTAATGCAAAAAGAAATACATATTCTTGTGTCTAGTACCATGATTGATTATTATGACTATATATGAAAATATGAATATCATCAGCTGGATGAAATAAACAGCCATTTTGTTCAGCCACTGCTATGAAGCAGGTTCCTCCATCCTCCAGATTAATCGGTCCATTCTAGAGCTGCACTTTCCTAACAACAATACTTTGCAGTTAGAGCACCTGGAAAATCACCTGCACTCATAACAGGAGCCCTTTTATGTGCGGAGATGATTAGATCCTGTGCAACATATTAGAAGTCATTGAGCATTCATCGGCCTGTGTTTAGATCAGTTGGAAAGGCCCTCTGACGGCCCACTGGCAACAGGTAGGAAAACAAGATGCAGCCACAAGCAAAGAATTTAGGTGAATTGGCTGCAGTTGGTGGAGGAGAGTGGAAGAAAAGGCAAATGTAGATTAAAAAAAAAATGAAGGGAAAGACAATGGCTCAGTTCGGACAACACATTAAGCAACGGAGGAGGGGGGGAAGAATCGTCAGTTGTGTTGCTTATTGTGTCGTCTGGAGGGCAGCACACAACGCACACACAACTGACAGTACCTTAGTCAGGCACTTTAAACAACGGAGCAAAACAACGAGCTTGCACATTGTTTAGCCCGAAGCCCCGTTGTTTAAAGTGTTGTCCGAATTCAGCCACCCCTCTCTCCGTGGATATTCCGTTTCGGAATAGAGTTCTGCTGCCTAGAGCAGCCAAAAAACCCCAGCCGCTCTATGCAGCTGGCAGAACTCACGGTGCATGCTGGGATATGGTTGGGGGACACACGGAGGAGAAGCTACAACCAAAATGGCCGCTGCAAGTTCCTTGCAGCCGGGGCGTTTGCCACTTCCGAGCAGCGCCGGCTGCAGTGTGTCATCTGTGGAGCTCCTCCTGCCTAATGCACGGTCAGTACGTTATTTACCCCTCCATTGCTTAATATGTCGTCCGAACTGAGCCAATGTGTAGAAGGCTCGTGCCATAGCAGCTACTGTAAAACTAGAAAGTCAAGAATTAGGCAACCAGATCTGACACCCCTGAGAAAACAAATAAGTTAAAATGGGATTGCAATTTCGGAAAAGCTTCCAGCCCAGTTGACTCCTGCTGCTGACCTGTGGTGGCATCTGTGGAGATGGGGCTGGAGCACTTGCACCCCCAGACTCAGGAGCAGGAGCATTTCTGTGTGTGAAGATAGTTACATCCAGTGCAACTATTCAGAATTAATTGCGCATTTATTGCCCCGTAATTGGATTGACTGAAAAGGCGCTCCGATTGCACACTCGTAACATGGCATGGGACAATCCAGGTAGGGAAAAAGGAGATGTAACCACAAGCAAAACGTTTGTGTGAATTAGATTCTGGTTGATGGATACAGAGGAAGCTACAGATGGGGGTGGGGAGAGGGAGAAAAGACAAACACAGGTCTCCTCTACAAGATTTAGGTTTGACGCCTGGTTGGCCGATTATGTGCATCTTCTCCCAATCGCTACGCCTAATCCCTATACACGGGAGGCGGTGAAGCGCATTATCAGTTGTATGAAATGCGCTTTAAAGTTGTTTAAATGCGGAGCATCACTTGTTTACATGGTCATAAGGTGCTTTAACTCCCGCGGTAAATTAAAACTTGCTATTTAACGTGCATTCAATAATGCGCATAATCGGACAGAAAAGGCGCCTCAACCCTCGATTTGCGCTCCGTTCATGTGGAGGTAAAATCGGTAATGCGCTTTGAAAGAGTTTTAAATCGCTCTTGTAGAGGTACCCACAGAGAGGAAAGAGGAGGAAGAGATATACAGTTTGTAGAAAGTTCAAGGTTGGCCCCTGCTGCTGACCTGTGGTGGCCTCCGTGGAGATGGGGCTGGAGCGCTTGCGGCTGGAGATCCCATAGAGACTGAACTTGTATCTGCGGGAAGGAGCCAAATTGGGGATGATGAGCTCCCGAGATCCCCCTTCCACAGGCAATGCTTGGGGTTTGCCTTCTGCATCCTTGTACTGCACCAGGAAAGAGTCGAAGCTCCCGGTGGGGACAGTCCAGGAGAGGCGGACGGAATCAGTGGTGACGTCAGAAGCCGAGAGCTCCCCCAGGCTGGGCTGAACAGCGAAGGGCTCCTCTACCTCCTGTGAGGCTGCAATCCGTGGTAAGAGAGAGAGACAGAGGTGGTGATTAGTGCATCCAGCAGAGAAGATCCACTTTGTGTAATTCTTACACTATGATGAGAATAAATACATAAAGGAGGAATAACTGTAAGAGAAACACTGGGTCAAAAAGTGCTTTGGATTCACCCATATTGTAGCAAGTTAAGTTAAGCATCTAATCACACACCAAGCGTTTGTGTGAACTGGCTTCGAGCTGATGGATGCTGAGAAAGATATACACGGGGGCAGCGGAGGCAAAGACAATACGAAAGAGTTTTTGAAGGCGCAGCTACTGTAAAAATTAGAAATGGGAGTGGTAGATGGGCCCTTTCTACACCACAGAGGTGTAGAGGGCTCAGGGCGGGCAACCTCGGAAGTAGCTACTTCTGGGATCGTCGCGCTTGCCATTTTGAAGTGCCGGGGCCCTGAGGAGAGCGCACATGTGGTCCTACACTAAGGTTAGTTAAAAAAAAAAAATCGCGTGCGGTTGAGGGGCCCCTCCCTCCCACCATCCTGAGGATGGCAGATTTGGCTCCCCACTACTGATGGGCATGGAGCCGCATGGTGCGGCTCCATGGCCATCTGTGCTGCTGCGCTTCCTCGTGTGTAAGTGCGGCAGGACCCGGGGTGGGCGGCCACATCTTCTGCGGTCCCAGAAACTTCCCGGGACTGTGGAAATATTCGGGATTTTTCTGGTTTCCGTTTCCCAGGGAAAATCCCATGGCCACCACCCCCACTCCCCGCCCCCGGAAGTCCCTGTGCATCATTTGGACGCACAGGGACCAGCCGGGGGCCAATCCAGGCAAAAAGTCTGGTGTGGAAAGGGCCGGTGACGACTTCTGACATCAGCGCTGACCCCTGCTGGATTGTTAAAATGGGAATGTAGTTTCTTGAAAAGCCTCCAGCCAGGTTGACTTCTGCTGCTGCTGACCTGTGGTGGCCTCTGTGGAGATGGGGCTGGAGCGCTTGCGGCCAGAAACTCCGTAGAGGCTGAACTTGTATCTGCGGGAAGGAGCCAGGTTGGGGACGATGACTTCACGGGATCCCCCCTCCACAGGCAATGCTTGGGGTTTGCCTTCTGCATCCTTGTACTGGACCAGGAAAGAGTCAAAGCTCCCAGTGGGGACAGTCCAGGAAAGGCGGACGGAATCAGCGGTGATGTCAGAGGCCGAGAGATCCCCCAGGCTGGGCTGAGCCAATGTCGTCTCATCTGGCCTCTCCTTTTTTGTTTCCTGAGATGCTGCTGTGAAGGCCATAGAAAAAGAACAATGTAAGTCAGCAACACTCAAGACATTTAGGCTACTTCTTGGAATTTATTAAAGGCTCTTGGGAAGGAATATTGAAAACAATTATATGTTGAGGAAAATTCCATATCTAAGTGGATTGGTTGAAAGTTTTAGAGTCCTGAAGGACATATCAGCCAGCTGCAGGTAATAAGGTTGAGAGAGAGTTTTTTCTGTATAGAACTGGAAAGGTCAACCTGATTATTGCTAAGTAATATGATAAGATGATTAATCTGGGCTGGGCTGATGTCTGAAATGTATAAAAGTGAGCCTTAGTTTAATGGCTACTGTGGGTGTCAGGCGTGGTGTATTTGGACGTGGAGAGATTTGATGAAGGACTGTACATATGGAAACTGTTGTGCTGCTGTATTTTTGGACCACGAGTAAACAATCTGTATTTATACACAAGATTTGGTGTGTGAGTATTTCTTCAGCTCCTGGAGTGTTACTGGACTTATTGCTAATACAAACGCTCGCAGCGTTTGCCCTCTTTTGCTTCCCCTCTTCAACAGGGTTATGGGCCCAGGACGGGGGCATTAAAGCCCAGCTGAGGGGCAATAAAATCCAGCCAGGAGGCTATAAAATACTCAGGAGTCCAATTGATGAGCCAACGATTTATGGTTTCCAAATCAGATGATTAAATGAGAGGAAAGCTCAGAGAGTTCCGGAGAGGAATCGGAGACAAACAGTGTGTCTGGCCAGAGTGGAGCTGAGTGTGTAAGCCAGCTGGAAAACATGGCACAGACTAGCTTGATCAGTGGGATTCCCATGGAAAGGTTGAACGAAAAGAATTATCAAACCTGGTTGTTCAAACAAGAAATGTTCCTGAGGCGCGACGGATGTTGGCAGCTTGTTGCAGAAGACAAGCCAATGGGTCTAAGCGCAGACGAGGAAGTGACATGGGGGGCTTTAGCCATAAGAGCAAAAGCAAATATTGTCCTGAGCTTAGAAGACAGCCAATTAACGCATATCTCTAGAAATGAAAACGCCAAAGAATGCTGGGAGAAATTGAGGCGTGTTTATGTAAGGCAAACCGCCAGTTCCAAAATCAGCCTGACGAGACAACTTTACCGTGCCCATCTAAAGGAAGGAGGTTCGATTTCACAACACCTCCAAAGTTTTGGAATGTTGTTCTCAAAACTGCAAGAGGTAAATTTACCCTTTGACAAAGAGAATAAAATTTATATAATTCTCAGCTCTCTCTCTCCCAGTTGGGATGTTCTTGCGATGAGCCTTGAATCAATGCCGCAGACCGACCTCACGCTGGAGCATGTAACAGGCAGGCTGTTGCAAGAGGAGAAAAAGCGGTTTGAAAGAATGGAGGAGAGAGGGGAGCGAAGTGTCACCCATGAATCGCATGGGGAGGAAAGACGGCAAATTAAAATGGAGACTAAGCACCTACCGTTTGACGGAGGAGAGAGTGCCATGGCCGTAGAGAGGAGAAAATGTATTCGGTGTGGGAAGAAAGGCCACATTCGACGAAATTGTCGTGCTAAGATGCAAGGGAAAGGAACCTCGAAGGGGCAACAGGATCGTTACTCCAAAGGAGACCGGGAAAATGAGAGAAATGAGCAACGCAGTGCTCAGCTCGTTTTGGTGGCCAGGGAGACGAGATCCGAGGAGCGGAGGAATATATGGCTTCTGGATTCAGCATCCAGTGCAACCATATGTAGGAATCGCAAAGCTTTTGATAAGCTCTGGAGTGGATCACAGGAGTCTGTGTCCTTAGCAAATGGAAAACAGGTTCCGGTTTGTGGGAGAGGCAACTGTTAAGTTCCATGTTTAAATAAGTCTTTGCCCAAGGTTTTATGTGTGGAAAGTCTAGAATTTAATTTGCTTTCAGTAGCAAGCCTGACAAAGCTTGGCTACATGGTCACATTCAAAGAGTCCTTGTGTCAGATTGAAATGAATGAAAAGGTTTGTGCTCGAGGTGTGCTCAGAAATGGGTTGTATGAGATGGAATCTCAGGAATGTGTAAACCAAATTGCAAATGTTCCGAGCCACAAAGATTGTCTCTATCTCCTGCACCGCAGAATGGGACATAGTAGTTTCAAGGTACTTAAGAGAATGCCTGAGAATTGCAAAGGCATTGAACCCGCTGGGTGTGATAGGTTTCTCGATTGCCGAGTGTGTAAGCAATCCAAGTCCCAGGTTTTACCTATTAACCGCAAAAGCCATAGGTCTACTCATGAGGTGTTTGAATTAGTGCATCTGGATGTAGTAGGTCCATTCAATCCCAGCGTAGGAGGTGCTAGATTCGTTCTAGTGATATTAGATGATAAGACACGTTTTAGCTGGGTATACATGATTAAGAGAAAGTCCGAGGTATTTCAGACGTTCACAAATTGGGTGACGTGGGCTGAGAAATGCTTTAAAAAGCAAGTTGTGCAAATCCAGACGGATCGAGGTGGTGAGTTCACCAGCAATGAGTTTGCAAAGTGGTCAAAATTAGGGGTGTGCACGGACCCCCCGGATCGGATCGGGACCCGGATCGGGACCTCCAATTTTGTCCCGGACCGGTTCGGACAAAATCGGAGGCCCCCCGGACCGGATCGAGTCCGATCCCGACCCAAAAATCGTACATTTTTGGATCGGCCGCCATTTTTTTCCCCATAGACTTGCATTGCAATGCAAGTCTATGAGGAAAAAATGGCGGCGGGTGGGTAAGGGGGGGCCTAACTCCCTCCCCCCCCCGGGGCCGTCCGCTGTGGACGGCCCCGGCAGGTAAACCCCCTCCCCCGCGCTCCCTACCCCCCCTGGGGCCGCCCGCTTCCATCCGCTGGCGCCCGCGGGCGCCAGCGGATAGAAGCGGACGGCTCCGGGGGGGGGGTAAGCCCCCTTCCCCGCCACTGCTTACCTTCTCGGCCCGTCCGGCGCCGGCGGCTACTACCAGCGGGCTCCGCGGCCTACTCTCGAGTAGCGCGCCGGGTGATGACATCACCCGGCGCGCCATCCTAGAGCAGGCCGCGGAGCCTGCTGGGAGTAGTAGGCGCCGGCGCCGGACGGGAGCCGCCGGGCCGGGCAGGTAAGGGCCCCCCTCCCCCCTCCCCCCTCCGCGCGCCCCCTCCTCCCCTCCACGCACCCCCTCCTTACCTTTCCGGCCCGGCGGCTCCCGTCCGGCACCGGCGCCTACTACTTCCAGCAGGCTCCGCGGCCTGCTCTAGAGTAGCGCGCCGGGTGATGACATCACCCGGCGCGCCATCCTAGAGCAGGCCGCGGAGCCTGCTGGGAGTAGTAGGCGCTGGCGCCGGACGGGAGCCGCCGGGCCGGGCAGGTAAGGGCCCCCCTCCCCCCTCCGCGCGCCCCCTCCTCCCCTCCACGCACCCCCTCCTTACCTTTCCGGCCCGGCGGCTCCCGTCTGGCGCCGGCGCCTACTACTTCCAGCAGGCTCCGCGGCCTGCTCTAGAGTAGCGCGCCGGGTGATGACATCACCCGGCGCGCCATCCTAGAGCAGGCCGCGGAGCCTGCTGGGAGTAGTAGGCGCCGGCGCCGGACGGGAGCCGCCGGGCCGGAAAGGTAAGGGCCCCCCTCCCCCCTCCGCGCGCCCCCTCCTCCCCTCCACGCACCCCCTCCTTACCTTTCCGGCCCGGCGGCTCCCGTCCGGCGCCGGTGCCTACTACTTCCAGCAGGCTCCGCGGCCTGCTCTAGAGTAGCGCGCCGGGTGATGACATCACCCGGCGCGCCATCCTAGAGCAGGCCGCGGAGCCTGCTGGGAGTAGTAGGCGCCGGCGCCGGACGGGAGCCGCCGGGCCGGAAAGGTAAGGGCCCCCCTCCCCCCTCCGCGCGCCCCCTCCTCCCCTCCACGCACCCCCTCCTTACCTTTCTGGCCCGGCGGCTCCCGTCCGGCGCCGGCGCCTACTACTTCCAGCAGGCTCCGCGGCCTGCTCTAGAGTAGCGCGCCGGGTGATGACATCACCCGGCGCGCCACCCTAGAGCAGGCCGCGGAGCCTGCTAGTAGTAGTAGGCGCCGGCGCCGGACGGGAGCCACCGGGCCGAGAAGGTAAGTGCCCCCCTCCTCCCCCCCCCGCTGTCCACTTTCATCGGCGGGCGCCCGCTGGCGCCCGCCAATGGAAGCGGCGGTGGGCGCCAGTGGGCGCCCGCCGATCCGCCGATCCGCCGAACCGGTTCGGAGCTTTTTCGGACCGGTTCGGATTGGATCGGCCGATCCAGCTGCGGGATCGGAAATCGGATAATTTATCCGATTTCCCACTGGACCGGACTCGGATCGTGGATCGGGTCCGATCCAGTGCACATCCCTAGTCAAAATGCAAAGGTATAACTCACAGATTTTCTGACCCACATGCACCGTAGCAGAATGGTGCAATCGAACGTAGGAACGGATTATTATAAACAATTAAAGATTCTCTTTTAATTGATTCGGGTGCAGAAGCAGAGCTATGGGCAGAAGCGTTCTGTACAGCAAACTACCTCTTAAACAGGACATGGTCAGAAGCAAGCGGAGTGTGCCTTTCCCTGTGTTGCATGGGAAGAAACCAAACCTTGCCTATTTAAGAGTGTGGGGCTCATTTGCGTATGTTCATGTTCCTAAAAGCCAAAGACTAAAAGCAGATCAGAAGGCTGTAAGGGCATGTTTCCTTGGGTATAGCAATAAGTCTTGGTGCTTCTACGTTGGTCGGGGGAAAATTATTATATCAAGATCTGCTACCTTCAAGGAGCAGAATTGGGAAAGAATTCATTCAAATCCGGAAGTATTATTGCATTATTCAACGGATGAAAGGAATGAAGGTGTTAAACAGTCGGAAAGGGTTAAACAGGCGAAGTCAGAGCCTGCAGGAGCCCAGACTCCAAAGAAAGGGAGCGCGACTCCGCCTCCCATGGAAAGCAACTGAGTGAAACAACCCCAGCGCCAGCCGCAGGAAAGTCCTTGTAAGTTACGGCGGTCTGAGAGAGTGAACAAAGGAGTTCCGCCGGAGAGGTTTGGGTTTGAAGGGGAAACAGTGTGTCTGTTCAGTTATGAAAAGGAATGCTTTGAGGAGGTCCCTGTAAATCCTGACAAGGTTGGTTGCTAAAAAAGGGTTTCCTGTAAGCAGGAAAAATTGTTGGAATCAGGTAAACAAAAGCAAGCTTACTGGTTGTAAGGTGAAACTAACAAAGTATTGTTAATTGCAAACAGCAGTCAGCAAAAGGTGCTGAACTGGAAAGTCACTTGGAGAAGTGAGCGTTTACCTGAGAGTAAAGGAAAATCACAAGGAGAAATGGAAAAGGATTTCTTGGGTCAGAAGCAGAAAAATTGTGAATCTGCTTAAAGCCAGTGGACACGCACGCTGACAATTGCATGCAGCGTGAACTTTTGAGTCAGCAAGTTGCAAAGCCTACTGTGGCTTCATGGTTTGGTATTAGACGTGTGTTTAAGATGTTTAAAAGAAAGTTTAAAATCTGTGTCTAACACTGTCATGTCTTAAAACCAAATAGAAAGCTATGTTGACAGTGGTTGAACAGGAAACCACACAGACCGGAAGTCCACAAGTGGAACGAATCCTTATCCAGTGCCAGTGGAGAATACAATTTTTATACAATTGTTAAAAATGTAAATATTGTTTGTACATTGCTATGTGAGTGTTTGTGATGACTCACAGTCTTGCATTGCCTGGCAAATGGTCAAATGTTTAGAGCTAGGACCAAACATGTGGCAATCAAGTATCTAAATGTTAAACAATATGTGGAAGATGGTTTAATTAAATTAATATATTGTGAGTCTAGCGAGAATGTAGCAGATATATTTACAAAACCATTAATGGGATTTCAGCATGCCAAGATAACTAAAATGTTAGGGTTTGAAATGCTGAATGAGGAGGAAAAACTTTAGGCCACTTAGATCTTCAAATTTTGAAGGGGTGTTGAGGAAAATTCCATATCTAAGTGGATTGGTTGGAAGTTTTAGAGTCCTGAAGGACATATCAGCCAGCTGCAGGCAATAAGGTTGAGAGAGAGTTTTTTCTGTATAGAACTGGAAAGGTCAACCTGATTATTGCTAAGTGTCTAATATGATAAGATGATTAATCTGGGCTGGGCTGATGTCTGAAATGTATAAAAGTGAGCCTTAGTTTAATGGCTACTGTGGGTGTCAGGCGTGTGTATTTGGACGTGGAGAGATTTGATGAAGGACTGTACATATGGAAACTGTTGTGCTGCTGTATATATTGGACCACGAGTAAACAATCTGTATTATACACAAGATTTGGTGTGTGAGTATTTCTTCAGCTCCTGGAGTGTTACTGGACTTATTGCTAATACAAACGCTCACAGCGTTTGCCCTCTTTTGCTTCCCCTCCTCAACATGATAATGGCGGTGGGATGGGGGAATGAAAAGAAAGACTTTTTATCTGCCATGGCCTCCCACTCCACCCCTACAATCTCCCCAAACAATCTTGAGATTTGTAGCTTTGTCAAGATGCGGAGGTTTCATCCTTAACGATCTCCAGCTTCTGCAAAGAACTACAATTAGGAACATAGGAAGATGCCTTATACTGAGTCAGACCATTGGTCCATCTAGCCCAGTATTGTCGACTCTGACTGGCAGTGGCTCCCCAGGGTTTCAGGCAGGATTCTTTCCTCACCCTCCTTGGAGAAGCCAGGGATTGAACAGGGGACCTCCTGCATGCAATGCGTGTGCTCCATCACACTGAGATGTGGTCCCTCCCATTGCACTTCAGTAGAGCTGCAATTCCCATAGCTCCGTAGTAGAGCTATGATTCCCATGGCTCCATAGCAGGACTGCAATTCCTATGGGTCCGTAGTAGAGCTATGATTCCCATGTCTCCATAGCAGGACTGCAATTCCTATGGCTCCCTAGTAGAGCTACAGAGCTACAGTCCCCATGACTCTGGCTCCCTAATAGGACTCATGACAGTGAAACTAGCTTGCAGTTCATGGAGGTTGTGGGTTCTCCATCTCTGGGTTTTTTTAAAGAAGAGGCTGGATGGCCCCCTCTCATGGATGGTTCAGTTGGTTTTCCTGCACATTGCAGAGGGCTGGACTAGATGATCCTTGTGGTCCCTTCCAACTCCAGAATTCTACGATTCTATGATTCTGTGTCCTGATAAATAATTCTCTGGTAGCACCACTCAAAGCGAAGGAGTTTTAAAGCATGAGGAGATCTTTTACTGGCCTGATTATCCCCAAAGGAAAAAGAGGACAAGCGCTCCACTAACCCAGGAAGTTGGACCGGCTGGTTAAATTGCTAACCTGTGACAGCATCAGCAGAGACAGGTCCAAGACGCCGGGACCCAGAGATGCCGTAGAGATTGAATCTGTATCTTTGGGAAGGAGCCAAATTGGGAACGGTGGCCTCACGGGAATCTCGGTTGATGGGCAGGTCTTGAGCGTTGCCCTCTGGGTCTTGGTACTGGAGCAAGAAGGAGTCAAAGCTGCCTGTGGGAACGGTCCATGCGAGTCGGACAGAGCTGCTGGTAGCATCTGAGATGGAGAGGTCACCGAGGACAGGCTCAGGTATGGGCTCTTCCTCCCGTGATGCTGTGGTGGGGATGTGAAACAAAGGTTAACCAAAGCTATCAGCAGTCCTTGATAGCCCTTGGAACATCATGATCCTGACGTCAGGGCCCGGCATCAAGGGTGAGGGCCTATACCTGCTGCTCCTTCTTCTCATCACCATGGTTGCCTGGGCCAGAGTGAGAGGCAGGTGAACAAGCAGGTTGCCATGGTGAAGAGGAGGAGCAACTCCAGTGGGCTCTTTCCAGTGGGCCCGTTGGGATGTGGGCCCTGGGCAGTTGCCCATCCATGCCTACCCTTGACGCCAGCCCTGCCGAGGACCAGCACATGATCTGCCCACTCCCATGTGACAAATATTGTATTACAGGAAAATATTATGTTATTTCTGCTGACCTGTGGTGACATCGGTAGTGGCGGGACCGAGCCGTTTGCGATTGGCGATGCCATAGAGGTTGAACCTATATCTGCGGGAAGGAGCCAGGCTAGGGATGGTGACGTCACGGGTGTCCCCCTCCACAGGCAACACTTGGGGTCTGCCCTCAGCATCCTTGTACTGGATCAAAAAGGAATCAAAGCTCCCGGAAGGGACATTCCAGGACAAACGGACGGTGTCGCTGGTGACATCTGAGGCGGAGAGCTCTCCCAAAGTGGGTGGCGCCATCAGCTTCTTGTCTGGCTTTTCTGACACCCCTGAGGCTAAAACAGAGAGCAAAAAAAAAAGAAAAAAGAAGGAGGAAGTGGAAGAAGAAACGAGGGAGCTGTGGTGTAGGATAGCTGGTGTGGTGCAGGGGTATTAAAACGCAGGTCTGTGGGACAAATCCACCCCCTCTAGGATCCCAATCATGCCCTTGGATGTTTCCCTTTCCCTTGGCCCCATCTCCTTTCTGCCAACCTCCAGTCATTGGGCGGTTTCCCAGGTTTTGCTTATCCCCCTTTCTCAGAGGTCGAAATGCCTCTCCTAAGGCTTAGTTACTGGCACTAAGAGCTCCATGCTAAAATATGCTGGTATTTTGCTTTTGCTTTTTAAGTATTTTGTTCCACCCCTTCTGACTTTGGGCCCACCCACCACTGGAATGTGCAGCCCCCGAGAACTCCTCCAAAATTGAATTTTCCTCCCCCCCCCCGCCTCAAATGCATTTCAACCCCAAAACTGCACCTACGTTTCTGGTTTCCGTTGCTCACCTGTGACCGTCTCTGTGGAAACAGGGCCCAGACGCTTGCGGCCTACAAGCCCGTAAAGATTGAACTTGTATTTTCGGGAAGGGGCCAGGTTAGAGATTGTGGCTTCCCGGGAGTCCCTGTCCACAGGCAACGCTTTTGGTTTGCCCTCAGCATCTTTATACTGGATCAAAAAGGAGTCAAAGGCTCCGGTGGGGACATCCCAGGAGAGGCGGGCAGACTTGTCCGTCACTTCCAAGATGGAGATCTGTCCAAGGCTGGGCTTCTCTGCTTCTGTTGCTGGGGCTAAAAATGAACAAAAGGAGGAGAGGATGATGGATGTTAAATTCTTATCAATGAGAGAAGTAAACCAATGGGGGAAATATCAGATTTTTTCCTGAGTTCTGGTTTGTTCTACTAGGATGGGGGGGAAAGTGTCTTACTAGTAGGGTGACCAATTGTCAGGATTTCCCCGGATTTCCCTGAGATTTTGGCCTGGGTGTCAGAAAATTATGTAATTTTCTATAATGTCCGGGAGTGACATGTTTTCCCCTTTAAGGCCACCCTTAGCATGGCGGGAGAAATGCCGCGCTTTCTGGAGGTGTGTCATTCCCCCCCCCCCACTGCTCCAATCGGGGTCTTAAAGGGAAAAGCATTTCATTAACAGACATTATAGAAAAGGCCCCGATTGGAGCAGTAGGGGGTCAGTCATGACACACATTCCCTCCTCTGCTCCAATTGGGGCCTTTAAGGCCACCATTAGCATGGCGGCGGGGGGGGGGGGAATTACGCACCTGAACTGGTAGTCATTAACATCCTAGCCCAGGAAAAAAATGGCTAAAAGACAAAAATATTCATCTGGAAGAAACGTGGGATTAAGTGAGTCAGAAAATGTCCTGAGTTACGACAAAGATATAAGTATTCTGAAATCTTTGTCCTGTTACCGGAATCAGCTACAGAAAAGCTAGGGGGAAAAGAAAGAAAGAAAGAAAGAAAGAAAGGTAATCCATCATGTCTGGGTGAATTTAGCAAGCCCAGTGAGGTACCTGTAGATGTCTTTGTTGTTAGTGGAGCATCGTAGAGCCCATCAGGTTTCTCCCCATGTAACTGCAGTTCGTACTCAGTACTGGGATTCAAACCTATCACGCTGACGCTTCTCTCCATGCCTGGGACTCTGACCTCTCCCGGAGGTGCACTGGATTTGGGGTCCTTGTACTGAAGGGAAAAGCTGTGGAAGGAACTGGGTGGGGCTGACCAAGTCACGTGGAGACCGTTGGGAGAGACGTCAGTCACCAGTAGGTCCTTCAGCAGCGCTCCAGGGCTTGGGGTGGGAGTAGGGCCGGGTCCGGTCTTGGCCGATGTAGGTGAAGCTGGAGCTGAAGGAAGACAGGTGCAGGGTCAGAGAACCCCTTCTGGAAGCTTCAGCCTCCTTCCTTGCCAATTATAATCCAGCCAGCATACCTCTCCACTCCCTAGACTTTGAAAGGGGGGAGGGGGAACAGAAGGTTCTTTGACCACTGTGATCCGCTCTATGGGGGGCTGCCCTTGAAGGTTATCAGAATGCTTCAGCTAGTGAAGGTCTGATGTGGAAATCCACATCCTTAGGGACGTGGATCAGTGACAGCACATCTCAATAGCTCTCCAGCCTCAGCACTAGCGACGCGATGAAATTTCACACAAATTTAAGGTTTGGCAAAACATCGGCTAAGTGGATTCGGCTAAAGGAAGACATGACAGAGGTGTACAAATTATGCACGGTGTGGAGAATGTGGAGAGGGAGGCATTTTTCTCCCTCTCTCAAAATGCTAGAACCCAATGAGGGCCATCCCATGAATTTGATGGGTGGGAGATTCAGGACAAATAAAAGGAAAGACTTCTTCACACAGCGCATAATTAAGCTACGGAATTCACTACCACAAGATGTAGTGATGGCCACTGATCTGGATGGCTTTAAAAGGGGGTTGGATAAATTCCTGGAGGAGAAGGTAGGCTGACCATATGAAAAGGAGGACAGGGCTCATGTAACTTTAACAGTTGCAGAGAAAAGGGAATTTCAGCTGACATCATTTGTATGCAATTAGTACCTGGTGAAATCCCCTCTTCATCACAGCAATTAAAGTTGCATTCACTATACTAGAGTGACCATACAAAAGAGGGCAGGGCCCCTGCAACTTTAATTGTTGTGATGAAGAGGGAATTTCACCAGGTACGAATTGTATACAAATGACACCGGCTGAAATTCCCTTTTCTTTACAACGGTTAAAGTTACATGAGCCCTGTCCTCCTTTTCATATGGTCAGCCTAGGAGAAGGCCATCAATGGTTACTAGACCTGATGGTTATGGGCTACTTCCAGTATCAGAGCTTGTTGGCCACTGTGTGAACAGAGTGCTAGACTAGATGGACCCTTGGTTTGATCCGGCATGGCACTTCTTATGTTCTTAAGTTCAATCTTTAATTTTTTGACAACTTTTAAATCAAGGTGCTAATCAAGGTGTGGCAAATAACCCTTACGTTATGGGATGTGTGTGTGTGGATATGTGTGTGTATGGAGGTATTCTAAATTATCTTCCTGGCTTCTGCATATATATTACTCCAAGCTGGATTGTGATGGATCTCTTTCAAGAATCTCTATAACCTAGCATCCCATGAATCCTATCATCTAGTAAACTCCTGCTAGGGAACCAAAGCATCTATATCTATAGCTACAGATAAATACATATGCTATTTTTCTTTTAAAAATGCAAATACAATAGGCTGAGTTACTAAGACAGTAAACAAGATGCAAAATTTAGTAATTTTGCACTTTGCATTTTCTAAAATTCCTGAATCTGTCAGGATCCATAGGGAATGTTGGTGGGGTGGTGGTGATAATTAGCATATAAATTAGGGCAGCATCAAATATCTGCCTATGAATATTTTCAAAGCGAAAAAGAAACTTTCAGGGGCTTCCAAAACAGCGTGAGCATTGATTTGAACCCTGTTTATTCTCAATTGGCAGCAGCAGCATTGCTATGGGTTTTTTCCTTACTTGAGCCTTTCTCCTCGGAATAGCATAAGGTTATTACAAAGCCAATTTAAAATGAGGGCGGTGCTTCCTAAATCACAGTACCCTTGTTCTGAATGTGCATACGCAGTGGCAACCTTTCAATGCCCCCCTCAACTAACAAAAGGGGGAACTTTTTGAAGCAGGCAAAAGCATTTGCACAAAAAAGTCCCTTCTCCCATTTTCATCTGGCCCCAATATAAACACACTTTGCGAGGGAGAGCTTATGCAGTTACGTTTAATTAAGAGGTATGCGACCCAAACCTGCACCAGTGCTGACCCTCCTCCCAGAAGAGGAAAGGTCAAGAATTCCCTATACATTCCCCTCCACTCCAAGCACAGAGAGCAACTCCTTGAGAAGAAAAAGACAACCCCACATATACCCCAGTTAAGTTCAAGGTGGGCATTTAGAGCAGGGGTTCAGAACCTCAGGTTTGAAGGGGGGGGGGGTAAATCAGGCCCTCTGGGGATCCCAATCTGCCCTCCGGCATTCCCCAGAAGGCCCCTCCTTTCCCTGGTCCAACCTAGGGTGACCATATGAAAAGGAGGACAAGACTCTTGTTATCTTTAACAGTTGCATAGAAAAGGGAATTTCAGCAGGTGTCATTTGTATGCATGTAGCACCTGGTGAAATTCCCTCATCTTCATCACAGCAGTTGAAGCTGCAGGAGCCCTGCCCTCTTTTGTATCTGGTCACGCTAGGCAGGGCTCCTGCAGCTTTAACTGTTGTGATGAAGAGGAAAATTCCCCAGGTGCTGCATGAATACAAATGACACCTGCTGAAATTCCCTTTTCTAAACTACTGTTAAAGATACAGGAGCCCCTGTTCTCCTTTCCATATGGTCACCCTAGTCCAACCCCCTTTCCTAGGGTGACCATATGAAAAGGATTCCCTGCCTAGCGTGACCACATACAAAAAAGGGCAAGGCTCCTGCAGCTTTAAATGTTGTGATAAAGAGGGAATTTCACCAGGTGCTGCATGCCTACAAATGACACCTGCTGAAATTCCCTTTTCTATACAACTCATAAAGATCCAGGAGCCCTGTCCTCCTTTCCATATGGTCACCCTACCTTTCCCCAACCGCCAGTCATTTGGAGGTTTCCCAATTTCAGTGCTGTGTTTTTCCCCATTCTAAAAGGTTGAAATGCTTCTCCTAAGGCATCGTTACTGTCAGAAAGAACTGTAGGCAAAACTATGCAGGTATTTGAGGGTTTTGGCCCTGCCCCATCTGCCTTAGGTCCCGCCCACCACTGGAATGTGGCCCCGAGAGCTTCTCTGAAATGGAATCTGGCCCTCGAGCTGAAGAGGTTCTGCACCCCTGACTTAGAGGCTGAGATGTGGATGGTGGTAGCAGCAGCTGAGTGATGGATTTATGATAGAAGCCGACATTACTGCAAAAGAAACTGTGGGAAAAGAAAACTCTCGGCCGCACAGAAGCAACACGGAGGCAAGATTTGGGAGCGCTGTTTTGCCTAGGAGAAGAATAGAGCAGTTAAACACAAAGGAGTCCAGATATTCTTGACCAGAGTCAGCACACGACTGTAGCTGAAAAGGAGAAGGAAATAATAAAAAGATCACGTGGACACCAAAGACATAAGCACCAAACGACATTTCACAGAAATTTAAAAAGTGGGGGATATTTCGACATCCAGAATGTGAAATATTTTTGAAATTTCAGTTCTGGTGGCCACTTTTTGGAGAAAACAGAAACTTTGGCTCTTGCTAGTGAAAATTTACGGCATGGTGTTAAATGTTTTGCTAAATAGTGGTAAGCGTATCAAGAACACTGGACCTAAAGACTATGTGCTTTGACCCAGAAGGATACTGTAATTTTAACTTGTTTTTATGCTGTATGCTTTTAAATTTTGTATATTGGTGTTTTAATTGTTCAATGTTTAAAATTTTTGTAAACCGCCCAGAGAGCTTCGGCTATGGGGCGGTATATAAATGGAATGAAATAAATAATAAATAAATAAATAAATATTTATGGTGTATATGTAGAATCACTTGTAGTATACCACCTTTTGTAGGGAAACAGGGGTTCTCATTACAGGGTGGTCTAGGGCCAATCTTTTAGCCTAACCTGCCTCAGAGGATGAAAAGGAAGGGTTAAAAGGCAGGATTAACATGTAATCAATAAAGACATAGGGTGCCTCTACAAGAGCGATTTAAAGCTCTTTACCGATTTTACCTCCACATGAATGGAGCGCAAATTGGGGATTGAGGCGCTTTTTCTGTCCGATTATGCGCATTATCGAATGCGCGTTAAATAGCGAGTTTGAATTTACCGCGGGAGTTAAAGCGCCTTATGAGCATGTAAACATGCGATGCTCCGCATTAAACACCTTTAAAGCGCATTTCATACAACCGTTAACGTGCTTCACCGCCTCCCGTGTATAGGGATTAGGCGTAAAAGCGATTGCGAGAAGATGCGCATAATCGGACAACTGGGCGTCAAACCGAATTCTTGTACAGGGGACCATTGAGTACTTTACTATCACGTTGTTTTCTTCTCTAAAATCTTTCAATTTCACATCATCCATAGGACAGTTGTAGACAATTTTAGCAAGAAGACTATGAATGATAATGATGATGCTTTTTTGGGTGAACAAATACATTAGAGAATGTGCCCCAAGATTTGGGTTGGCCCTACGATTGGGGAACAAATCCCTTGGAGAATCTACCTTGAAATTAGGGCTGGCTCTAGCACTGGGGAACAAATCCATAGGAAAATCTGCCTTGAGATCAGGAGCGGCTCTAGCACTGGGGAACAAATCCAGATAAGAATGTGCCTTGAGATCAGGGCTGGCCCTATTATTGGTGAACAAATTCATAGGAGAACATGCTTGGAATCTGGACCAGCCCTACCACTGATGAATTAATTAATAGGAGGACGTGCCTTGATATTAGATCTGGCTCTACTGTTAGGCAGTGAGGTGCTTTCCTCACGTGGCAGATCCTGGGGCGGCGGGTACGGAGTGGTGGTGAGGTTTTGGAGGACAGAGCCATGTGACCTGTGCCTTGAACTCTGTAAGGGTGCCTCTACAAGAGCAATTTAATGCTCTTTTAAGGCGCATTACAAATTTTACCTCTACAAGAGCGGAGCGCAAATCGGGGGTCGAGGCGCTTTTTATCTCCGATTATTCACATTTTCAAATGCGCGTTACATAGAGAGTTTTAATTTGCTGCGGGAGTTAAAGCGCCTTATGGTCATGTAAACATGCGATTCTCCGCATGTAAACAACTTTAAAGCGCGTTTCATATAGCCCATAATGCGCTTCACCGCCTCTCGTGAATTGGTATTAGGAGTAAATGCGCTTCTCCGTATATGCGCATAATCGGGCAACCGGGCGTCAAACCGAAATCTTGTAGAGGGGGCCTAAACTAGACTGTTGCCCTTAGGTGTGGCAGATTATACTGTCCTGTCACCAGTGTTGAAGAAAGATTCAACTGCCAGGCCAGTCAGCTTCTGTTCACCAAGTGGGTGGTAGGCCATCTTGTCCTCCACCTCCAGTAGCCAAATGTCTTGTGCCGGACCTGTTTGAGGCTCTCAACCCACCCCACCCTAATTCAGCTCATCTGTAGTAAATGTTCACATGAACTCGGGACAACATAGAAAGGGGCTGAAGGCAAACACATTGGCTGCAGGAAGCGGCGTCAACGAACTTTGGACAGAGGGAAGAAACGTTGGAGCAGCACGCGATTGCATCATTTGGCCGGAGGAAGAAGGAAAAAATAAGCTGGAAGGCACTGTGACATCAACGCAAGGACAATACAGGTGAGGAACACAACAAAGTGTTTTGCCTTGATTTTAAAAAGAAGAAGACAATTAGCAGGTTGGTGTCTGAGCGACTTTTTGGGGAATGTGAAAGCAACACAGGATTAAGTATTCGGCGACGCGCGGCTGCCACAGAAGCCCAACGTGCCGGCAAGACGGGTGAGGTGTGTTATGGCACTGTTACACAGGCAAAAGGAGACAGTGAGCCACCCTGGGAGACGGCCTGGTACCTGTGGCAGTTATAAAGGAATAGGACTTGGAGGATTTTCCTTTCACGATGCCGTGGATCTCCACGTGGTAGGTCGTGCCAGGAGCCAGTCCGGTGATAGACACTGCGGAAGTATCTCCAGGCACCGCTAACTCCCCTTCTTCTCCATTCCCCATGTTTTGGTAGCGGACCACCACATTGTCCGAGACCCCCCTCACGCCATCCAAGGACACTTCGATGCCATCTGGGAAGCTGGCCACCACCGCTGGTTTGACATGCTCAGGACGGAGGTATCCGTCTGAGTAGACGCTCTCGGCTCCTCCTATTGGAAAGGAGGGATTCGTCTCTTTAATGAGGCGCTCCTCGACCCTCACTTGGATCTCCTTTGGCTTCCGGTGGATGAGGTAGATGTAGATGTCCCTGGCCACGCTCTCTATGGTTCGATTGCCCTGGAGAGGGAAGTTGGTGGCACGGAGGTAGCTCTCCAGACGCTCGAGGAGGGTCCCCTTGTACGGGGAGAGCTTGGCTGAGATGTTCTGCGTCATTTTCTTCAGGAAGAGCTCCTTGGCCAACAAGGTGGTGTTGGATGGGGTGTGGCTTGGGTGCGGCTTGGCACCTGACTTCTTGGCTTCAGGCCCAGAGGATGAGACGAGGGGGGCGGTGTCTGGCTTCTTGGCTTCAGGCCCAGAGGATGGGACGAGGGGGGCGGTGTCTGGCTTCCTGGATTCAGGCCCGGAGGATGGGGCGAGGGGGGCGGTGCCTGGTTTCCTAGCCGCAGGCCTTCGATGGGAAGAGGGGGACGGTGTTGAGGAGTGGCGGACTGGCTGGCTCGGAGCAGGTGCTGGTGGGATCAAAAATGGAGGCGGTTACGTCAAAGGACTGAATGGAAATGAGCAGCAGAGGCAGGAGATATAGGAAGTGGTATCAACTTCCCATTTTCCCCATCATCTCCAAACAGTCGGCACCTCACCAACAGGAGCACCCTCGCTCTCTGGTGCCTGCCTTGAGTTTTCTCGTCAGCTGTAATAAAAGAGATGGATTTAGTCTGAGCCCGCCTCATGCAACTCCCTCTTGGCCTCTCCACCTGTCTGCTCTTCAGGAATCTGTGAGATATAAAGAGAAGGGATGAATAAGGGATGAGAAAGGGGGGAATCTGTCATCTTGAGACCACAAGCAGGTGTAGCTGTAGGAAGGAAGGAAGGAAATTGTCCTTGGATAGAAAGGAGAGAAAGCAGTTATGGTGAAGGACCTGAGAACAAATGTGGGAAATCTGATACTCTTCTTTCAGGTATCCTTTCTTCTGTACAGGAACCAAACAGAGACTGTAAATGGAATCCAGATTAACTCACAGGGTGACCCATGACAAAGAACACTGGGAGCTGTGGTGAAAACTTCTACGAAGGACTCCTAACCTTCTCAGAGAACTACAATGGCCAAGGGCCATTGTGAGAAGAAGCCTTGATACCAAGGGTCAAACGGGTGTAAAGCAAAAGTCCCATGATCAGGACCCCCTTTTCTTTGGAATGATCTAATTAGACAACTCCACATGGATATCTTGAAAAGTGTGGAAGTATTGCTGAAGTAAGGGCCCTTTTATTACTTTATTTAAAATATTCCTGGTCAGACAGCCTTTCAGTTGAAGCTTTTAAGGCAGTTAACAATTAACCCAAATCTAAATCACCCTACTCACTCTCCCAAACCTTAGGCCCCATCTACACCAAGCAGGATATAGCACTATGAAAGTGGTATGAAAGTAGTATATAAAAGGCAGGAGTCACACTACTGCTTTATAGCAATATTGAAGTGCACTGACAACTGTTCGGGCCCATAAGACACATTCCATATACCACTTTCATAGTGCTATATCCGATATTAGGGTGACCATATGGAAAGGAGGACAGGGCTCATGTATCTTTAACAGTTGTATAGAAAAAGCAGTTTCAGCAAGTGTCATTTGTATGTATGCAACACCTGGTGAAATTCCCTCTTCATCACAGCAGTTAAAGCTGCAGGAGCCCTGCCCTCTTTTGTATCTGGTCAAGAGGGCAGGACTCCTGCAGCTTTAACTGTTGTGATGAAGAGGGAATTTCATCAGGTGCTGCATACAAATGACACTTGCTGAAATTCCTTTTTCTATACAACTGTTAAAGATACAGGAGCCCTGTCCTCCTTTCCATATGGTCACCCTATATATCCTGCTTGGAGTGGCTCCTGCCTTTTATATACCGCTTTCATACCACTTTCATAGTGCTATATCCTGCTTGGTGTAGATCTGGCCTTATTTTCTCCATGGGGAAAATATACAGATACCCGTCTGGTTATCATACATACACACACACACACACACACACACACACACTCCAGCATGCCTCTGACTTTCTAAGCACGGGGCTGCTAATTCGCAACGACGAAAAAAACAAAATGCAGAAGTTCCTGTTTTTTGTCACCTCCGATTCCTCTTCCGCTGGATGCTAAGGCCATCGAGCCCAAATCCACCCTAACAAGAGGCTTCTTAAAGGTTGACAAGCAAGTTTTTTTCTCTGGTCCCCACCCCTAGAGTAGTTTGAGATAATAAATTACAAGTCCCAGCCTTCGCCCAGTGCCCTACCAGTAGTGCTGACGATGGTGCTGGCGGCCCGGCTGCTGTCACCGCTCTGGCGAGCTATCAGGGTGATGCGGTAGCGGGTACTGGGCTCCAACTCTTCCAGCGTGACGCTTTCGGGCGCAGCTGGCAGTTCCACACGTTTTGTGGCGTGGACGGGCCGGGCAGCAACCAGAGGCACATAGCTAAGGATGTAGCCATCAGGGCGGGAGGCGGGTGGTTCCCACTGCAAGGTCAAGGAGTTTTCTGTCACCTGCGATGACCGCAGGCCGTGGGGAGGAGCCACTCCTGGAAGAAAGGAAGAGACGCAGATCTGGCATAGGAAATTGAAATGGAAGCAAAAGGAGGGCAGGACTGGCAAGAGAGATGGGCTTGTGCAGAACGATGAACGAAGGTAGCAAGAATTGTAAAGGGGAATAGGGCCAGAGTGATTTAAAAGTGAGGACTAGAACCTTGATGTGTTGAAGTAGAGTGTGTGTGTGAGAGAGAGAGAGAACAGGACATTCAGATATTTAAAGCAGTAGAAGGTGGTATAGAGCGTCATCAGATGGGTGGGTTTTCACATTTCCCTACCGTCGCTAAAGCCTCCAGCTGCTGTCCCACAATAGCGACAGTCTTTTTACACGGGGAGAGAAAGATGAAGCCGCAACAACCACGTGGCCCATTCAGGGGCCGTTTATATCGCGCCACTTTTCCTGCACACAACAGGAAATGGGGGCACATTCCGTGTTTTTAAAAAGACGGATTAAAAGGGGTCTATTTTGCGATGGGAAAACAAGCGGGAGGAGCGTGGGAGGTGGATGTGGTCCTCTCAAGGACGCACGAACATCCGTAAGCGGGCAGTAGCGAGTGTGCGATAAAACGCTGGTCTGATGACACTCAGAGAGAGCTTTGGAAAGTAGAGGAGAAGGAAAATAGAGCTCCAAATGTAAGCTATTGATTTAATGATTTGGAAAGTTGACCAATTTATCTCATGATAAAGCGTAATTCCAGGAAAGAATTAAGAGATTTTTTTTCTGTAGTAGCTTTTGCATGATGTTCATTATTTAGTCAGGTCAGGTCAGTTAGGAACATGTTCGGTTTGAATTTATTCAAATGTCAGGCAAGACATATGCAGGAAGGGGTGGATTTGGAGTACCCACAAAAGAGTTCAGGGCTACTCATTCGCTTTGCCATTTGATTATTTTCAACTCTGGCTACCTCCACAACAGAGGTTTAATGCTCTTTGAAGGCTCATTATAAATTTTACCTCCACACCAGCGGAGCGCAAAACGGGCGTAGAGGCGCGTTATCTCCCGGATTATGCGCATTATCGAATGCGCGTTAAATAGCGACTTTTATTTTGCTCCGGCCGTTAAAGCGCATTTTCGCCGTGTGAACAAGCGATTATGCGCATTAACTTCTTGTAAAGCGCTTTTTGGACATCAATTAATGCGCTTCGCCGCCTCTCGCCGCCTCCCGTGCAGAGGGATTAGGAGTAAATGCGCCTCCGCGATAATGCGCATAATCGCCGAACCGGGCGCAAAAGTGCATCCTTGTGGAGGGGGCCTCTCTCTCTCTCCCTCTCCCTCTCTCTCTTTCACACAAACACAAACACACTATCATTTTAGACTGTAAATTCCTTAGGACAGGGACTTGTCATTTTCACCATATATACAATAGATGCTGGTTCTATATATCAGTCAATCAATCATTAATACAGCCTTTTCACACATGGTCACAAAAGGAGACAATATGCCCTCTGCCCTCCTCTGTATGTTCCGGCCACAACCCTCAGATGAAAGGAAGTGCTTCTTCACACAGTACACAGTTAAACTATGGAATTCACTACCAAAGATGTAACGATGGCCACCAATTTGGATGGCTTTAAAAGGGGATTGGATAAATTCTTGGAGGAGGAGAAGGCCATCAATGGCTACTAGCCCTAATGGTTATGTGCTACCTCCAGTATCTGAGACAGTAAGCCTGTGTGCACCAGTTGCTGGGGAACAGGGGTGGGAGGGTCCTGTTGCACTCAAGTCTTGCTTGTGGTTTTCCCATGTGCAGCTGGTTGGCAACTGTGTGAACAGAGTGCTGGACTAGATGGTCTGATCCAGCAGGGCTCTTCTTATGTTTTCAGCATTGTGGGTAATTATTGTTGTGTCGTGAGAACTCGGCCAGGGAGCCTTGTTGCAGAAACCTACAACAGCCCAGGAGTTCTCGGTGGTTTGTTACCCTCGGCAACAAGCCATCCTGGCCAATTTTGCACAGCACAACAAGCTTCACTGCCAAGGGTAATTATACAAATAAGTCACATTGGCTTATTTCCCCTCCATGATTGCGTGGACCTGGTCACTGAGTTGTGTGGCTGGCAAACTATTCTTCGGGCCACAGCCTGGTCTTTATTCGGGTTTGAATCCACCTATGTTGATGCAAAAAGGAAGTGGGAAAGGTATTCACAGACATACCAGCCAGGTCACCAAGAAATTAGTGGTGGCTCCAAGGAGAGACACAGAGCAAGAAAGAGAGAGGATCGCACAGATGCTGCTCCAGGCGACATACGTGTACGAACGATCTGGCTGACAGGGGGTCCATGGCGCTGCCCCTTTTCCGCCCGGACAGTGACAGTGTATTCCTCTCCTGGTTTCAACCCTCTGCGTTCAAAGGCTGTCTCGGTGCCGGACAAGCGTACGGATTCACCTCCATGACGATCCTGCTGTGTCTTCGGGAGGAAAAGGGGTGAAAAGGATTAGCACCAGTGCAAACTATCCTGCTGCCTGAGGGTGGATGTGGCACCAATGCCCGGCATTGTTGCCACTGTGCCTCCCCATTGCTGCCATCCCCCCCCATTGCTGCTGCTGAGGGTGAGGGTGTATGGGGGTATATAGGGGTATATGGGGGTGTATGGGGGTGTGAAACACAATGACAGCAAAAGGTGGGTTTTCATGTCTTTTATTGCTGTAAGCTGCCTTCAGAGGGCTTCTGCCTGAAAGGCAGCCAAGAAATGTTTCAGATAATAAAATAGCTTTGGCTATTGGGCAGTAGAGAAATGCAATAAATAAATAATAAAATAAAACAATTAGGGGTGGGTAGGTGGGCAGGATGCAGCAGCAGGTCTTCCTACTGGTAGGGCAAACAGGCAATTTGCCACTCTTCCTGCTTCACTACCTGATGCAGGTGATTTACCCTGCCTCATGAGTGGGCCGGCCCTGGAAAGGCTTCATAGTACCAACATGAAACAACCAGCACATGTACTAATGAGAACCTGATGAAATCACTATATCCTCTCCCTGATTAAATCAAGAATTCCAAAACTGAATGTTGCCATCTGAACATTAACTACCTAACAGTTCCTGTGAGTCCAAAGAACCTACTCAATAAGGAGGGGTGTTTGTTGTGTGTTGTGTCTCTGCATGATTCATTGCTCTGCTGCTGCCTCTATCCAAGCACACCCCACCGGGACAGTAATACTGGCACTTGTCTGCATTGGGTGATTGGAGCTTTCCCTAACTTGTCTTGCAGAGACAGCAGAATGGTACATCCTCAAGCGAAGATGCCTGTTCCATTTCTCCACAAGTCATTATTCAATGGCAGGGTCTTGGCCAAGGCTACATAGTGATCTAGGTTTGAGGTAAGATTTGGTCTTAATCTATATTTCAAGCTACTGGACCACATTGATCTCAGGAGACGTTTCTGCATGAGTCAGTCCTCAGTTTCGGAAGCACACCTGGATAACGATTCATGCAGAAGGTGGTGTATATATGTGGGTTTGTGTATGTGGCCTTTTCTGGAGGAGGGAGGCAAGCAGTAGTTTGATACAGCGGAAAAGTGCAATTAAAAGGGGGTTATCCAAAAGAACCAATTGACGAGAGAGTTAGGACAGACAAAGAACATCCTCCTTCGCACAATGCAAATGTAACTTGCAGAATTTGGTAACAAAAGATGTGCCGAAGGCCGTTATCTTAAATGGGGTATTAAACGACATGTATGGAGGAAGAAAGATCTATCAATGGATACTTGACATGATGGCTAAATGCACCCTCAAGGCTAAGCGACAGCAGCATGTCTGTCAAAACCAGTTGCTAGGGAACTTCAGTGGCAGAGGGGTGTCGCCTCCATACACTGCTTCTCAGAGGCATCTTATTGTGTTAATCAGAATCAGAGGTGTAGCAGAAACAGGGCTCAGAGAGATGCAGCACCAGAACTTTTTTTTTATTAGCAGGAGCACTGATGCCATCTGCCCCCGCTCCCAAATTTCCTGCTCTCTCTCTGAGCTTAGTTGCAATCCTCACAGTAACTGGGGAGAACGGGATCTCCCCCTACCCCAGTAACAATATATTGCTCCCTGTTGTAATGTAAAGATAGGTGACCATATGGAAAGGAGCACAGGGCTCCTGTCTCTTTAACAGTTGTATGGAAAAGAGAATTTCAGCAGGGGTAATTTGTATGCATGCAGCACCTGGTGAAACTCCCTCTTCATCACAACAGTTAAAGCTGCAGGAGGTATGCTAGAGTGACCAGATACAAAAGAGGGCAGAGCTCCTGCAGCTTTAACTGTTGTGATGAAGGGGGATTTCACCAGGTGCTGCATGCATACAATTTACCCCTGCTGAAATTCTCTTTTCTACACAACTCTTAAAGATACAGGAGCCCTGTCCTCCTTTCCATATGGTCACTCTGGCCCAGCAGCATGGTCTGGAATGGGCAAGGAAGACCCATTTGCTTTATAAAAGACCTGCTCCAGGTGAAGATGAAAATGGCTAGAACTGGTTTGTTGATACGGATCAACACAGCGGCCTGAATTTTTGGACTCTCCTTGGGAGCATGAGTGCCTCTGTTTCCAAATTTACCATGCTAGACTAGACGTACTTTGGGTTTAATCTTATTATTACTATTTTGTAATGTAAAATATGCTCCTGCTTCTCCTCAGGTTACCCCACTAGTCCCAGCATGCATTGTGCTAGCCAAATTAAGGATTAAGTAGGACCTTTCTCCACCTCGCTCTCTCCTTTCTCTCTCGGTCTCTCTCACACACACATATACTACAAGTACCGTCCCCAGAACCACTACCCCTCCCAAAACACATTGTCCCAAAGTGCAGCAAGTTACCATGGGAACCACGTCAATCTCATATCCATCCACAGAAACCTCTGGGCGTTTCCACTCCAAGCGGAAAGACGTTTCATCTCGATTTGCCACACGGACGCCGATGGATGGAATCTCTGTTTAGGCCGGAAGAGAGGTCGAAAGTTTGGGGAGAGGAAGAACAGAATAAGAAGCTATTTCTCCGCTCCTTCTCATATACATCCCATCCATCCCTGTCGACACCATGCCAACGTCGTGGATTTCCAAGGCACTGACAAAGAGACCAGTGAGACACTAGCAACAGCTTTATTTTCAGCAGCAAAGCAATGTTGGCACTTCAGCCCACATATGTGCTAACTTTTAACTCTGGCCCTTTCTACACCTAAGGGTGTAGAGGGGGGCACCGGGGACGATCCCGGACTTACTTGCTTCTGGTATCGTCGCCCACTTTCTACACTGGAGTGTGACGTCCCGGAAGCAAGCAGATCGTCACGCTTGTTGCGGCTGCCATTTTGTTTTTTGTAAACGGAGCAGGGCGCGCACTTGCGCTCCAATGCAAAAGTGAGGATAAAAAAAACAAAAAACTCAAAATTGTGGCCCTTACCCCCCACCCCCACCCCCCGCCATCCCATGGATGGTGAAAATGCAGCCTCCCTCTCTCCTGACGGGCACGGAGCCTCACCCTGTGGCTCCGTGCCCATTTCTGGTGCCGCGCTTACTCGTGAGTAAGTGGGCACCAGGCAGGACGGGTGCCCACACCTCCCATGGTCACAGGACAGTCCCGAGACCGCTGGAAGTATCGGGTTTTCCCAGGATTTCTTCATCCCTGGGGAAATCCATCCTCATCCCCCTCCCCACACCTCTGGGAGTCCCTATGCATCATTTGGCCGCACAGGGAGCAGCCAGGGACAACCCCAGGGAAAACGGCCGGTGTAGCAACGGCCTCTGTTTTGCTGCCAAAAATAATGCTGTCTGATAGTGTCACACTGGTCTTTTGTCAGTGCCTTGGAAATCCACAACACCAAAATGGTGCCCACCTGGCCCAAGACATTTTGCTGCCTAAGGCAGAGCAGCAAATGGCACCCTGCCAATCAAAGTGCACAGCCAAAGTACTTTTGGCTCTTGAGGCAGAAAACCCCTTAAGTGCCTCTTCTCAGCCCTGGCAGTAAACCTCTGAGAATATTAAAGTAAACAATTATGTTTGCTGCCCTTTCAGGACATACAAAATCAACTTCCTAAAGTGGAGGGGGGCTAGGGTGACCATGTGGAAAGGAGGACAGGGCTCCTGTATCTTTAACAGTTGCATAGAAAAGGGAATTTCAGCAAGTGTTCGTTGTATGCATGCAGCACCTGGTGAAATTAGCTCTTCATCACAACAGTTAAAGCTGCAGAAGCCGTGCCCTCTTTTGTATCTGGTTGAGAGGACAGGGCTCCTGCAGCTTTAACTGCTGTGATGAAGAGGGAATTTCACCAGGTGCTGCAGTCATACAAACGACACCTGCTGAAATTCCTTTTTCTATGCAACTGTTAAAGATACAGGAGCCCTGTCCTCCTTTCCATAAGGTCACCCTGGGGTGGGGGGTGCTTCACTCTGCATAATGGTAGGGCATGGGCAGCATCTTGGTTGGCATGACTGGGCCCCTACTGAGGGCCCCCACCCCAGCAGGGGCCCACTGATCACAGCCCCCTGGAATTGCTCCTCCACCTCACCATGACAACCTGCTTGTTCACCTGCCACTTGCTCTGGCCCAGACAACGGTGGTGGTGCTGAGGAGGAGAAATAGATGCCAAGGCCTACATGCTCCCTGGCTGAGGGAGCAGCCCAAAGGCTCTCAAAACTTAAGAGCCAGCACTGGCTTGGCCCTGGATCTGAACCTCAGGAGGACCTCATAGAGAGGGAAGGCCTGCTGCTGTTTTCCCTCAGGCTCAAGCCGAAGCAGACAAATCCCCAAAGGGCAGCCATGTTAGTTTATTGCAGTATGAGGCCTGGCAGGCCTGGCTGAGAACAGGCCCTGCTCCCACCACATTTCTCCAAACCTCCATTCCTTTATGAAAATGAGGTCTCATTTAGATGCTTGCCAGATTTTTTCTCCTTATCCCATAATACTAGAACCCAATGAGGTCATCCCATGAAGCTGTTTGGTGGGAAATTCAGAGCAAATAAAAGGAAGTACTTCTTCATACAGCACATAGCTAAACTATGGAACTCACTACCACAAGATGTAGTGATGGCCACCAATTTGGATGGCTTTAAAAGGGGGTTGGATAAATTCCTGGAGGAGAAGGCTATCAATGGCTACTAGCCCTGTGCTACCTCCAGTATCCAAGGCAGTAAGCCTGTGTGCACCAGTTGCTGGGGAACATGGGTGGGAGGGTGCTGTTGCACCATGTTCTGCTTTGTTGGTCCCTGGTCAACGGCTGGTTGGTCACTGTGTGAACAGAGTGCTGGACTAGATGGACCCTCGGTCTGATCCAGCGGGGCTCTTCTTATGTTCTTATTTCAGCCTCTGAACTGAGATTTCAGGTTTTAGACTATTGGGGAACTAGATATTTTGCTACCTGAGACAGAGCAGCAAATGGTCTCCCCTACCCCAAGGCTGGCAAAATTATTGCAGTTCTTGAAGCAGAAAATCCCACCCCCATCATGGCAGTAAAAATACAACAATAATAAATTAAATAACAATTTGCTGCCCTTTCAAGACACACAAAGTCAGTTGCCTGAGGTGACCGCCTCACTCTGCCTAACGGCAGGGCCGGCCCTGAGGTGAGAAGCTCATCCAACATCCAAGTTGCTAGACCACAGTGACGTCAGGAGGTTTTTAGTATGAGGCATTTCCACCCACCTGTGGAACAGTCATCTCCCGAATAACCATCATGACACAGGCACACTCCATTTTCACACTCTCCGTGGCCGCTGCAGTCCTCCGGACACGCCAGCTGCCCGCAGTCCGGCCCGGTGTATCCCGTGTGGCAGGCACACACTGCTCCCTTCAGACAGCGGCCCCTCTGGTTGCAATCGTTGGGACAGGACTTGGTGCCACATGCTGGGCCTGTAAAGCCTGGCTCGCACACGCAGCGTCCATTTTGGCACTCTCCACGCCGGTTACAGTTGCTAGGGCAGGCCCGTGCCCCACAGTCAGCCCCGGAGTAGCCGGGGTCACACACGCACCGCCCCGCCACGCACTGGCCATGGCCCTGGCAGCCCTGGGGGCAGGCTGGATCGGAGCAGGAAGGGCCCACGTATCCCTGGAAGCAGGTGCAACGTCCATCCACGCAGCGGCCTTGGTCATTGCAATCGTCTGGGCAGGGCGGCGGCTCCTCGCAGCGGATGCCAGAGTAGCCGGGGCGGCAGTGGCAACGGCCTTTCACACATTGGCCACGCTCTGCGCCACCGCACCCGCCGGGGCAGAGTGCCTCGGCGCATGTGGGGCCACCCCAACCGGGCTCACACTCACATAGGCAGCGAGAGAGGTCGAAGGAGCCATGGTGTGAACACAAGGTGCGTATGTCTGTCTGACCTAGGAGAGGGAATGAGAGACATCGGGAGGTAGAAAAGGAGCGAGGTGAGAAGTGCTACAAAGCTAGGTCACCAATACACATCTCTTATTTATTTATTTATTTATTAAAAAATATTGCATTCATATCCCACCTAAGGAATTCATGGTTCTCTCCCACCCTCCATTTTAATCCTCCTGTCTAGGGTGACCAGATAAAATCCAGGTCAGGGCTCATGTAACTTTAACAGTTGTAGAGAAAAGGGAATTTCAGCCAGTGTCATTTGTATGCAATTAGTCCCTGGTGATATTCCCTCTTCATCACAACAGTTAAAGTTGCAGGGGCCCTGCCTTCTTTTGTATATGGTCACTCTAGTATAGTGCCTGCAGCTTTAACTATTGTGATGAAGAGGGAATTTCACCAGGAACTAATTGCATACAAATGATACTGGCTGAAATTCCCTTTTCTCTACAACTGTTAAAATTACATGAGCCCTGACCTGGATTTTATCTGGTCAGCCTACTCCTGTCGGGATTTGAACCCAGGTCTTTCTCGTCCTAGTCCAACACTTTGGTTCTTATTTTCCCCGTGGCATAATGTTTGAGAGTTTCGTACCCCACCCTCCGCGATACGCACAAGTCTTTTTCTCAAGTTACAGATGTGTAGGGCAATTACAGATACAGCGGGAGGCGGGTCCCTCCCCACAGCCCACCCCTTTGCAGTTTGCTACACCTCTCCATCCATAAATACATGAAAGGTAAAGGAATGGGGTTGAGGGAGGGGTGCGTTGAGGACAGGGGGGTGCCAGTGGTGTCCTCCCACTCCCTGTTGTATCTGCGATTGCTCTACATGGGAGAAACATGTGAAAAGACAACACAAGAGTTGAAATGCAGCCGGTTGAAACAGTAGCTGCTTAGGCGCCGCCAAAAAAAAGGATGCATAATTGCATAACATTTACATATGCGCATTTAGATGTGCAGTGCAAATTTCCAAATAATGACTGCAATTGAAATAGAAATACAATATTTCTCACCCTGGTGGGGCAGACTGTGTGCAGGCTTAGGCGTGACCAGCACACTTTATTAGGGCGTGCACCCAGGGAATTTTATTCATTTCATTTTAAAGGCAAACATTCACTGAGTGCTCAGTCCCTTGAGTATTCGATAGGAGGCGATATTAACCTTCGCGGTCCTCCTCCTGGCCTCCTGGCAGAGAAGCTCCCAGCAGAGCGATTTGTTTTCATTCCTGCTGCTGGGAGCAACAATGTGCTATGGGGGGGGGGGGTTTTGCAGTGGAGCAACCGGAGAGTAGCCAGAGGACCATTCCCGCTGTATCTGGATCCCCCTCTGGATCCCTACTCAGTGGCCCCCTCAATTCGGCACTTATTGCTTGAGACATTGGGGTGTGCTTGGGCACCCCCCTTGCGCACGCCTATGTGGACAGCAGGTGACTTGTGTTGCTGCAATTGCCCAGGTGCTAAGTGTGGATGGGCAACTTCAAGGCCCCTGCTCTCCTTCCCTCCTTATGGTTCTTTATCTTTAAGCAGGCCTTGGACCGCACTGTACACCTTCAAATGGAGAATTCTCCTCTGTACAGTAGGACATATGGTCACCCTAGGACATACACCCTGTGTCTGAGCAGGTAGACAGATCACCTGGTCCCTGCTTTCTCCATTACAGTGAGAAACAGTGTACTTCCATTTAAACTATCGCAATTATTTCCAGATTTGCACCTGCACATCTGAATTCCCATATACAGGTGTTACGCAAACCACCATGCACTGTTGACTCATAATTTGGTGACGCATTTCCTCCTTTTCAACACGATGTAAATGCCACACTAGTCGCGTGTGGCGTGGACGTCCGTATGGTACACAGTAATACTTATCCCTGCCACGTTCTTCTTCCTCCAAGGCTTACCTGTACTGGCCTGGGTACTGGCGATGGCAGGGCAGCAGCCTCCCCCAGCTTGGCAGGTATCCCGTAGCGTCCGCACTTCGTTCTCGAGTGCCTGCAGCCGTCTCAAGAGGTCCCGGGTGTCCTCAGTGCCAGGTGGGCACCCGCAGGATTGCGGCGGCAGGTTGATGCGGTGGGTGAAAACCACGTGCTCCTGGTCGGGCCCTTCCAGGGTGTGTTCGAACAGGCCCCCTCCCTGGGAGGAGCTGGGAGGGCCCAGGGCCTCTTGGGGTGGAGGGGAAGCACCCTCAATCTTGGTGCCTTCTCCCGCCAGTTTTATAGTATAGACATGAGAGAAGACCGTGGCATTGGAGGGGATGGCGGGATGGGGCACGCGTGCCTGCCACGAGACTCCCAGCCAGAAGATGAACAGGATGAAGGAAATGGCTCTCGGCGGCCTCCCCATGGTATAGACCTGTGAGGGAGGGGATGAAAAAGAACGAGAAAGGAATTAATGCTGCAGAGGATGATCATGCAATATATAGTAGAACTGGACTGGGAAGCGGGGCACTCCACCAACCCTGATGAAAGACCTCCCTCATGAAGGCACCTTCATCCCATTCCAGCAGGCTGCACAAAGGGAGGGAAAGAGGGCCAGTCCACCAGCCCTGCTGAAAGACTGCTTGATTTTTTCCCTCTTCCCTCCCCATCGCTTTTTCCTTGTGTGTCGTGTCTTTTTTATTATTTTTATTGTCAGCCTGTCAGCAGGGACTGTCTTGTTTTACTGATTGCATGGAAGGTGTTCCGGGAGCCTTTTCGGTACGGGAATAGGACAAAAAATACTTGAAAGAAAGAAAGAAAGAATAAAGTAAGTTACAGAAAAAGACAATCAAAAGTATCAAGGGGTTGCAGCTCGTCTGTTGGTGGTGTTCTCAATTCGGATTGAGAAAGTGGGTGTAGTCCCGATGCAAATTGACATCTCTGCTGTTTCCTCCACCACCCACCATCTCCCTCTCCCTATATATATATATATAATTTTATTTTTAAGATAGGCACCGCATCGTGACTTCTGTTCAGAAAGCAACCACGGTTCATTTTGATCCTTCCTCTTTTGGGGTGGGGGGAGGAGAGGGGGAAGTTTAGCAGAGCAGCCAACTTCTTTCCTTCTCAAGACCACTCCAGCCTGCGGGGTTTGGGGGGAATCAGTAGGCAAAGGGGTGTCATACAGACACGGACCAGGCTACAGGAAAGACCACATTCCCCAAATCAGCCTACTTGGGTTTTAAGATAGTTGGGGGAAGCGTTTCTCTTGTCCCGCTGCCGTCAGGGATGAGAGAGGGGGACTTCTCGGTGGCTGCTCCCAGACTCTGGAACTCCCTTCTGAGGGAGGCTAAGATAAGTTGACCCCGTCTCTGCTGTCCTTCAACTGGCAGGCAAAGACCTTTTTATTCAAGCAGGCCTGTGGCATGTAAATTGTCTGTTGCTGAAGCGGGTTTTCATTAGGGATGTTGCGAGAGTCTGCAGGGGGATCGAGTCAGATGGACTCCCCCATGCCCACCCTCCCAGACCCCACTCACTGAGCCATGGGGCGCTTCTGGACCCCATGGCTCAGCGAGAGCCAGAAGAAGCCACCTGCCCCTTACCGAGCCACCATTATGTACCACAATGACAGCTCAGGCACTTCCAGAAAGGAATGTTGCATAAATGGCGGCCAGAAAGGAGCCCTTTATGCAACATTCCCTTCCTGGGAATGCCTGAGCTGTCATTGTTGCACAACATGGAAGCTCAGTAAGAGGACGGACGGTACCGTGGCTTCATCGGGGGCTCGACAAGCAGTTGAGATGCTCGTACAGTACCGTGGGTGGCAGCAGCGCCCGACAAAGCTGGGTGTGGGTGAGTCCATCCATCCCTAATGTTAATTGTTGGGTGCTCAGAGGATGGCAACAAGGGAAAGGGCCTTTTCAGTGGTGTCCCCCTAACTGATCTCCTCGATGAGGCTCGCCTGGCACCAACACTGTTTTCTTTTCGGCGCCAGGTGAAGACTTTTTTCTTCTCCCAGGCATTTAACAGCATATGGAGCTTTTTAACTGACCCCTGGACAGTTTTAGATGATATGTAGTTTGTTTTTAGGCTTTTATGGTTTTAATTTTTGTATATTGGTTTTTTAAATGTTCAACGTTTTTAATTTTTGTAAACCGCCCAGAGAGCTTTGGCTATGGGGCGGTATATTAATGTAATAAACAAATAAATAAATAATTTTTGATGGATTTGTTTTAATGTTACATTTGATTTGAGATTTTGTTTTTAATCTGCATTTTATTATGATCAGCCTTCTTGAGCGTCATTTTTGGTGGGAAGACGGGATGTAAATTAAATAAATGAAAAGTTATTTTTAAAACACACACACCAGGGAAAGCGATTTGCCAGCAACTACAGGCCTACAGAGACTCATAAATAGGGACACTTGTAATGTGTGCAGTTCAGGCAAAGCCAACTTCGTGCCTGTTAATAGGTGTGAAAAAAAAGTCTTTCTCATATGCACATGTACACAGGCGCTGTGCCTTTAATACACTGCAGTCAGGCAAACCCAATAAAAGGGCTGGATTTCAACCCCAGCTTGCAGCGCCTCACCATTGGATAAAAAAGCCACCGAGGGAATTATGAAGCACAATGTGGATATCGCGTATAGCATTGATGTGGACAGCAGGAATGCAAACAGAGGCCTGCAGACGGGGATCCCAGAGCGCTCGCCAAAGCCGGGCGGTTGGGAAACCATAATAGCGGCGGAAAAACAACCCACAGGGTGCTCTGAAATGCAACTGGAGACCCATCTGAGAGCAGGAAGCTGGCAGGGAAGGCGAAACTGGATTACATAAGACCAGGCCAAAGCAGACGGAGGGAGAGAGGGAGTGCCAACATAGGCTGACCAGATAAAATCCAGGTCAGGGCTCATGTAACTTTAACAATTGTAGAGAAAAGGGAATTTCAGCCAGTGTCATTTGTATGCCATTAGTTCCTGGTGATATTCCCTCTTCATCACAACAGTTAAAGGTGCAGGGGCCCTGCCTTCTTTTGTATATGGTCACTCTAGTATAGTGCATGCATTTTTAACTGTTGTGATGAAGAGGGAATATCACCAGGAACTAATTGCATACAAATGACTCTGGCTGAAATTCCCTTTTCTTTACAACTGTTAAAGTTACATGAGCCCTGACCTGGATTTTATCTGGTCATCTCCTTAGAACTTCCTTTTGACAATAGCTGTGCAGCAACTAATTGAGCTGGCTCCAAAACTCGTGGGATCTCCTTGCTTAGAGCCACTTCACAGGGACGAAAGCCCTACAGAACAGATGTGTGAGAATTTGCATGAATCCTATACGACAGGCCTGCACAGCCAAGCCAAAAACACATGAATCCCATACAACCAAGCATTAATCCCATACAAACCAAGTATGAATCCCACAGAACAGGCCCACACAAACAAGTCAAGTATAACCTACTTATAGGGTGACCATATGGAAAGGAGGACAAGGCTCCTGGATCTTTAACAGTTGTAGAGAAAAGGGAATTTCAGCCAGTGTCATTTGTATGCAATTAGTTCCTGGTGAAATTCCCTCTTCATCACAACAGTTCAAGCTGCAGGAGCTATGCTAGTGACCAGATACAAAAGAGGGCAGGGCTCCTGCAGCTTCAACTGTTGAGATGAAGAGGGAATTTCACCAGGTGCTGCATGCGTACAAATGACACCTGCTGAAATTCCCTTTTCTCTACAACTGTTAAAGATCCATTATGGCGCAAGGGCAGCAATGCACAGAAGGGAGGACCTACTTTATTGCGCAGGGAGGGGGGAAACGTACTTTGTCTGCTCCAAATTAGATGGACAACGGAGGGGAAGAGGCGAGATGAGCACATGACTGGGATGACGGCATGTGAGTACAGCGCTGCAAAAGCACATACCAGACATGGCGACAGTGCGATAAATCTCTGATGTGATGGAGCCCCAAGATGGCTTCACTTTTAGCCAACTCTAGCTCTCTGTTTGTCTCTGCCTCCAAAGGCAGAGGAGAGAAATTCTCAGACATTAGGGTCCTTGTCCCCTAAAGTTGCTCAAATAGAAATTAGCATATGCTAATGTTATGCTAATCAATGCCCTCTTTTGTCCTCTGTTTTAATGGGGTGGAAGTGGCTAACCTAAGCAGGGATGTTCAAATCAGCAAAATCCAAGCTTTGCCAAAGTTCTCCGAATTCCACCTCAAAGCTTGTTCTGACTTGATTCCATATCAGACTGCAAACATTGTTGTTGCTTTTGCATTAAAATCTGTGTGTATTTTCCCAAAAAAACACATCTCAATCATCCCAGAGTGCAGGATGCAGAATAATGGGCTCAAGTTACAGGAAGCTGGATTCTGGCTGGACATCAGGAAAAACTTCCTGACTGTTAGAGCAGTACGACAATGGACCCAATGACCTAGGGAGGTGGTGGGCTCTCCCACACTACAGGCCTTCAAGAGGCAGCTGGACAGCCATCTGTCAGGGATGCTTTAAGGGAGATTCCTGCACTGAGCAGGGGGTTGGACTCGATGGCCTTACGGGCCCCTTTCATCTCTGCTATTCTATGATTCTATGATCTTTGAAATGTATGCTTTCTTCTCTCATTGATTAAGGTATATCTGTGCACATTTTTCAAAAGTATGCATTTTTTTCATGTGCATTTTTCAAAAGTACACATGCTGTCAAATGCATTTTTGGTGGTCTGTGACTCACATTGCAGGCTTGGACACATACAGACATCAACTGCAGATTGCAGTCCCTGTTTGGTCCGGAAGCTGTGAACTGGGTAATCCCTGATGAGAAACGAACCTTAGCAAATTTCTCATATATCCCTAACACTAAGCTAAAGACAGAAGAGAGGATGCCAAACGAAGCTGCCTAGGAAGGGAGTTCCATAACCTAGGCACAGTCTGGCTGAATTCAGATGACATATTAAGCAATGGAGGAGGGGGGGAACAATCGTCAGTTGTGTTGCTTATTGTGTCGTGTGGGGAGTAACACACAACGCACACACAACTGACAGTACACTAAGCAGCCCAATTAAGCAATGGAGAGAAACAATGGGCTTGCCCGTTGTTTAGCCCGAAGCCCCGTTGTTTAAAGTGTCGTCCGAATTGAGCTTCTGTCTCCCCTGTGCCAGCCAGTTGCCATTCCGACACTGACAGGAATTCAAATAATTCCTCCGTTTACTAGCAGTGACCTCGGTTCGTCAAGTACCATTACTGATGTAGCCAAAAGGGCCCCACCCACTCTCAAGAGGGATGTATCAGCAGGCTTGGGGGACCCCAAGGTTCGTAGAAGTACATTTCTTTACAGAACCCTCCCCCCCCCCCGCCCAAAAAAACATCAGAGCAGAACAGGAGTGAGGGAAGGATTTCAAATGCCATGACGCCATGACTGAGCACAAAAGCAACTGAAGCTGGTGTTTTCTATCAAAATGTTTCACATTTTAAAACCTGTTCATATACGTATATGTTAAAAAAATTTAAAGCTATGCAATTTTAAATTTTTATTTATTTATTTATTTAAATTTAAATCTATAAAAATGTATAAACTGGATGCATTACTAGAGGCAATTTGTTTTGTTTCTGGAGTGCTTGTATCCTGCACGTCACATCGCCTGCATGTCGTGAATACAAAATCCTGACTGAGTGTTGGTGGAGAAAGGGAAATTGGGGGAAACTGGGAATGGGATGGAGTGTCTTCTGTTAGAAGGGGTGTTCAGTCCAAGGTCATTTCTATACCTGCCTTTCTTTCTTTCTTTCTTTCTTATTTAAAACATTTCTTACCTGCCTTTCAGGGCAGAAGCTCTCCCAAAGCGACTTACGACCACATATAAAAACAACAATGTATAAAAAACAGTATGCACATTAAAAGCAATAAAAACATAAAAGTAAAATATCAATTTAAACAATAAAAGCTAACCTTAAAAACTAGTAATAAAACAGCAAGGGTAACAGCAGCAAAACAGTATTAAAGAGAAGGCCACGGTAAAATAAAATGTTTTTAAGGCCTTCGTAAAAGCCTGTAAGGATGGGGCATGGTGGAAGTTTGTTCCACAAGTGTGGGGCCACTGCTGAGAAGGCCCTCTCCCGTGTGGAAACCCACCTTTTTTCCTGGGACCATCTCTGGGTGCTCTCTGTGCGTCCAAATGATGCACAGGGACTCCTGAGGGCAGGGAGGATGGGTACAGGTTTTCCCACGGATAAAGAAACCCTGGGAAAACCTGATTCTTCCAGTGGTCCCAGGACTGTCCCGAGACCGTGGAGGTGTGGATGCCCATCCCACCTTCTTCCCTCTTCCCCACAAGTAGCGGGGGTCTGCAAGAGGGAAGGAGCAGGACCGGGGGAAGTCTAGGAGCATTGGGGGGGGGGGGAGAATGGGGTCGGGGATTTTTTGTTTTGTTTTTTTACTTACTTTTGCTTTGGAGCACAAGTGCGTCTCTGGCTCCGTGCTTAAAAATAATATGGTGGGCGCAACGAGCGCAACATCCCTGTTTGCTTCCTGGACAAGTCCGGGATTGCCTCCAAGCCCTCCTTCTACACCCCAAGTCTAGTTTAAAGGTAAAGAGCCCTGGGAAGGGAGACCAAGGTCCTTGAAGCTGCTCATCCGCAGCAGACAGAGCAGGCACACATGTCACCTGGTCGCATTCTTCGCCAGCATGGTCAGACTATAGTAATTATCTCTAAAGTTGCACCTATCCATATGAATTAGCACATGCAAATTTCATGCAAATCTGTATCCTCTTTTGCCCTCTTTTATAGGTGATGCATTCTTTCTTTTTTAGCCATGCCTGATTTCTAGGCTTAGCAAAGACCTCTCCTGAAGAGCTTCTCTGTACGAACATTACAACATGCCATGCTGGATCAGACCTAAGGTCCATCTAGTCCAGCACTCTGTTCACACACTGGCCAACCAGCTGCCGACCAGGAACCAACAAAGCAGGATATGGTGCAACAGCACCCTCCCACCCATGTTCCCCAGCAACTGGTGCAAACAGGCTTACTGCCTCTGATACTGGAGGTAATACATGGCCATCAGGGTTAGTAGCCATTGATGGCCTTCTCCAGGAATTTATCCAACCCCCTTTTAAAGCCATCCAAATTGGTGGCCATCACTACATCTTGTGGTAGTGAATTCCATAATTTAACTCTGTGCTGTCTGTTAATCCACTGTATCTACTTTCCGTTTCGTGGCAGAATTGAGATCTGGGTACTACACAAAGACGATTTCCTTTCCTGCTTTTCCACTTCAAAACCTCTAGATGGCACTGTGGTATAGCAGAACAGCGCAAGTACACTGCGCTTTTACATTTAAATACCACCTTTTCCCCACTCTAAAAAAACTCGCTGAAAGTGCTTCTTAGACACAGAAGCTAGCATGGAAGGTCACAACGTCATCTAAAGAACCCGTAAACAACTGTGAGTAGGGAATAACAAGTGCCCAATAAATGCCTTGTGTAGAAAAGCACTTTGACCCTGGAGGGCGGTTTCCAATCTGAGTAGACAATACGGGACTGGTTGGACTGGTGGTTTGATTCAATATAAGGCCACCTTCCTATGTCTAGTAAGAATCTTGATTTGATGGAGAAGAGAAAGAGCCATTTGCTTATTTATTTATTTATTTATTTATTTTAAAAGCTAGGGCTTCCTCAGAGTTGCACCTGCTTTTTCCTGGGAGGGCCCTTGTTTCTTTAACAACTATATCACAGCAAGAAATTCAGCAGCTGAAACTTTCTCCATGGCTACATCTCTGTGCCAAGGGAAAAATGAAAAGCTTAATCATTAGAATTTCTGCTTGTTATGCAGCTGTTAAAGGTACAAGACCCCTGACAAAGGGGCGTGAGTGTGTATGCGAGCGTGATTGCTGGCAACCGTATCCTGAATTAACCTTTCTCTATAGATTCGGAGCTAATATTTCCCCCACAATTCAGGTCAATGAACTGCTGGAATCCATGGAAGTTAACAAACATCTGAGCTCTGGAGAAAAGCCTGCACCAATTTATTATTATTCCAGCTGTTGGCCCCAAGTGCTGCAAGTTTCCAATAAACTTTTCTGGACTTCCCTTCGTTCCCTCCAGGGGCTGCTCCGTTACTTATTGAGAGAGTAAATAAAACGCCTGTTAGCCTCATGTTATATGAATAGCCTCTCACAGAAGGGCAGAGTAAAAGGACCAGGAGTCGTGGTTTCCAAATCCCCCTCTTTCCTCACCCCCTTACCACCCCCTTCCAAAAACCACCAGTTAGGCCCCAGTCCCTTCCAAGAAGATTCAGTAGTCCAGCTTGCCGTTCCCCTCAGCGTTGCGTTTTAACAGACACCTCTTAGTATAAGAGAGATTTCGATTGATAAGTATACACGCTTGATACTCCTCAGGCTAAATCAAATCCACACATTCCTGCCCACCCCACCCCACTCGGGTGGGGGCAGGAGCGGCAGCGCTGATTCATCGGCACGGTATTCCTGCCATGAGCCAATTCTGTCACCTCACCACACGCCCAGCTGAAGGGGGATTAAATAGGGATCCGAACTGGGACAAAACAGTCAGGGGAGACCTCGGTGCTAAGGGACCCCACTGGGGATGCAGTTACTTAGCAGTGAGGAGAAAGGCACTCTTCATATGCTCTGAGACACCTTTTACTGTTATTTAGAGAGTATAGCTGCAGGAGACTTGCCCTCTTTTGAATCTGATCACTCTAGCTATACTAGAGCAACCAGATACAAAAGAGGGCAGGGCTCCTGCAGCTTTAATGGTTGTGATGAAGACGGAATTTCACCAGGTGCTGTATGCATACCAATGACACCAGCTGAAATTCCCTTTTCTATGCAACTGTTAAAGATACAGGAGCCTGGTCCTCCTTTCCATATGGTCACCCCTAGGAAGGCGCATAGCAGGGGTTTTTAAGTTGCTCATTCACAGTTAGCACCTGGAAGGCAGGCTGAGCAGGCAGTAGGGATGTCTGAAAAATCCATTTGGGAGGTGGAATTCAAGGAATTTTTCTAGGTTCGGTTCCCTGAACTCCATTCTGGTTCCTGGCATTTTGCACATATCCTCCCTGCAGGTTCTGCAGCTTGTGTAAATTGCTCAGAAATTTCTGCAAATTTACCTGTAATTTGCGCTAATTGCTTGGAAATTGGCACAAATTGCCTGGAAATTGGCACAAATTGTTTGGAAATTGGCACGAATTACTTGGAAATTGGCATGAATTGTTTGGAAATTGGCATGAATTACTTAGGAATTGACACAAATTCTTTGGAAATTGCATGAATTGCTTAAACATTGGTGCAAATTGCTTAGAAATCGGCACAAACTGCTTGGAAATTGGTGCGAATTGTTCAGAAGTTTACACAAATTGCAGGACTTGCAGGGAAAAAAATGCCCAAAAAAGTTCCTTGAGTTTGATGAAAAGCCTGCATCTCACCTCAAAAGTACAAATTGAGTCATAATTGCTGTGGAACTCTGTCAAGCCAAAAACGGATTTCCCAGCAATGGACATCCCTAGCGGGCAGGAACACAGCTCTCCTGGCCACAATCTTTGCCACTATGGTCAGATGTATCCTATTTTCAAATTATAGTAATGATGTCTACATTTGCATTTGTACATATAAAATAGCATGCGCAAGTATTATGCAAATCTGTCCTCTTTTGACCTCTTTCTTTCTTTTTTTTAAGCAATGCATGTCCTCTATTTTGGTGATGGTTAAGTGGTCACCCTAGCAGGGAGTTTGGTTCCCAGGAGCTTTCTCTTTTAGGAACGTGCAAAGGAGCAGCCAAATCACTGCATATCACAGCACCAGGACTTTAGTCTGCATTTAAAAATGAAGAAAACCTCAGTACTATGGCAGTTAAAGGTAACCCTGGGGGCTGTTTTGAACTCCCGCCTCCCAAAAAACTGTACAAAATTTATCTCGGCCAATGACAGCCCAGCATTAATTTTAGCAAGGTTATCACTGTAAAGTGATGCATGTTGGGACAAAAAAATCCAACTTGAAATATAACCTGATGGGATCTGAGCTGGCCGTGACCAACCAAGAAAGAGATCTTGGGGTTGTGGTGGATAGCTCGAGGAAAATGTCAACCCAGTGTGGCCGTTGTAAAGAAGGCAAACTCCAGGCTAAGCATTAGTACAAAAGGAATTGAAAATAAAACTGCCAGTATCATACAAACCCTATGGTGCGACCACACTTAGAATACTGTGTACAGTTCTGGTCACCACACCTAAAAAAAGATATTGTAGAACTGGAAAAAATGCAGAAAAGGGCAACTAAAATGATCGTGGGGCTGGAGCATCTCCCAGCAGCTGGGATTGTTTAGCTTGGAAAAAAGGAGGCTGAGGGGAGACCTGACAGAGGTGTACAAAATTATGCCTGGTGTGGAGAATGTGGAGATGGAGACATTTTTCTCCCTCTCCCATAATACTAGAACCCATTGGGGTCATCCCATGAAGCTGATTGGTGGGAGATTCAGGACAGATCAAAGGAAGGACTTCTTCACACAGCACATAGTTAAACTATGGATTTCCCTATCAGAAGATGTAGTGATGGCCACCAATTTGGATGGCTTTAAAAGGGGGTGGTGGATAAATTCCTGGAGGAGAAGGCTGTCTTGATGGCTATGTGCTTCCTCCAGTGTCAGAGGCAGTAAGCCTATATACCCCAGTTGCTGGGGAACATGGGTGGGAAGGTGCTGTTGCACTTGTGTCCTGCTTGGTTGACAGCGGGTTGGCCTCCCCGTGAACAGAATGATGGACTAGATTGAACCCTTGGTTTGGGTCAGCCCTGCTTTTCTTCTGTTCTTACGTTCCCTGTTGATTCTCCAAAGGCAAAGTAGATAGAGAGTTTTCGTTTTCTCCCACTTTCCTAATATTTATTTATTTCATTCTATTTATAGCCCGCCCTTCAATAAAAATCCCAGAGTACCTAACAATCGTGTTAAAACCACAATATAAAACAACAATGAATAAATGTCGAATAAAACAATTAGCAGCAAGATTGATTGCAGCACAACTAAACACTCAATAAATGCCGGGGTAAACATATGTGTCTTAGGCTTTTCCAAACATGCATAGAATTACACCCTAAATGTGTGTGTCTGTGTTTTAATGAAAGAGAGAGAGAGAGAGAGAGAGAGAGAGAGAGAGAGAGAGAACAAAGAGAGAAGAAAGATGATGTGGTGACCAGGTGGGTAGGGTGACCATATGGAAAGGAGGACAGGGCTCCTGTATCTTTAACAGTTGTGTAGAAAAGGGAATTTCAGGAAGTGTCATTTGTAGGCATGCAGCACTTGATGAAATTCCGTCTTCATCCTAACAGTTAAAGCTGCAGGAGCTGTACTCAATACAAAAGAAGGCAGGGCTCCTGCAGCTTTAACTGTTGTGATGAAGAGGGGATTTCACCAGGTGCTGCATGCCTACAAATGACACTTTTGAAATTCCCTTTTCTGTGCAACTGTTAAAGGTACTGGAGCCCTGTCCTCTTTTCCATATGGTCACTCTAATGGTCACCCTACAGGTGTGTCAGCCCATGCTTTCCTGCCGCCCACCCCCATGATATGCTGCTGTCTCTGATGTTTGCTTCAGTCCCCGGGGCTTCAGACTTCAGCCCCGAAGTTCAGCCGTAATGGCACGACTGGAGCTACGGCTTTCTACCATTGATTTGGATCTGGGATTTGTCCCCAGGCCTCTCGGAAGAGGTGAACTGCCAGTCATACTGATTTTTCACAGGTACACCATTTAGAGCTCTGAGAACTGGAGCTAGATTCAGGAGGCTAGTCTTGAAAACGCAACAGGGAGACAGTACATACAAACCAAGTGATAAATCCTGAAAATCATGCTGTTTCCAAAATAAGCAAGCAAACCAAAACAATCCTCTGCTACCTGAACAACTCCTTGGTCAGCAATGGCTATTCAGGCTATCTACCCATTGAGTAATCCCATACCCATGCAGCCATCTGCACCCCATCTTTGCTCAAGCTAGAAGCTTCATCTCCATGTAGTTCGCTATCCCCACCCTGTTCTCCACAAAAGAACCTCATTCCACGTTTGCACAAACAAAAGTTGACCTTTGAGCAAAAGGGGAGAAATCCTGGATCCAAATCTAACAAATTAATCCTCCTTTGGCTCAGGAAACAGAGTCCTCTTAATGAAGAGCCTGTAAACAGCCAACGCTAATGACACCCTTCAGATCAATGCAAACACCACTTTGGATTCGAAGACAGATCTCTCCCTCTCTCAATCCCAGTCTAACTTTAGACACCCTCCCTGAGTCCCTGAGTCTGACATCCCTAGGCTGACCATATGAAAAGGAGGACAGGTCTCATGTAACTTCAACAGTTGTAGAGAAAAGGGGATTTCAGCCAGTGTCATTTGTATGCAGTTAGTTCCTGGTGAAATTCCCTCTTCATCACAACAGTCAAAGTTTCAGAGCCCTGCCTTCTTTTGTATATGGTCATTCTAGTATAGTGCCTGCACCTTTAACAGTTGTGATGAAGAGGGCATTTCACCAGGAACTAATTGCCTATAAATGACACTGGCTGAAATTCCCTTTTCTCTACAGCTGTTAAAGTTACATGAGCCCTGTCCTCCTGTTCATATGGTCAGCCTAGACATCCCCATTGCTAAGCACAGGAAATGTTCCCTAGGATGAGCCTGTTTGGGTGTCATATTTTTGTAAATGGACTCATGCAAGACCCAATGTGGTGCAGGACAAGGGGGGCTTTCAAAATGCGATCCCGGGGAGACTTAGGAAGATCAGAAGCTGGCTTCTATGGAGTCAGACCCTTGGGGTACCTCTAGATGGCTTTTTTGCCCCGCTGTAAATGCACAGTGGCTGCATTTCGCACACACGACACAGGCACCAATCCATGCCCGCACTGATTTTTAAAGTTTGATAATGCGCAATTTCGCGGTGTCGATTTACTGTGACTTTTTTCCTTTGCTCTGCAGTTACAGCACATTTCAATCGTCAGTCACTAGGGGTCTAAATTTGGCGTAATACAAAGTGGGGTGTACTTTTTAGGGCAGGTCACCTAGCCCAGTATTGTCAAAACTGCCTGGCAACAGTTCTCCAGGGTTTCCAGCAAAGTTCTTTCATAGCTCTACCTGGAGATGCCAAGGATTGAACTTCCTTCAAACAAAGTATATGTTTTTCCATTGAGTGGTGGGCAAAATCTGGGTTTCTGCGGGCCAATTCCCCCTCACCCAGAACCCACCAGGGACCAACCCTCATCCCGCCCCATTGCCAACCCCGCATGGCCCAATTTGCTGCCAAAATCCAGGGGTGCGCCAGCAGTCAAAAAGCCACAATTTCTCTACGAAACAAGGCAAGTGCTCCCTGCGTGCCTTGCTTTGAAGAGAAATCACGTTTTGTTTTGTTGCCATTGATGCGCCACTGAATTTTGGAGGGATTACAGTAGTGGGGGTGAAGGTGAGGACCACAAAATAGCCCGGGGGAGGACCACATGTGGCCCATGAGCTGCCTGGTGCCCACCCCACATTAGATACTTAACAGAGATTCCCAATGAGAAGATAGGTAACAGTAGACAAGCTTCCCCAAAAGACAGCCTGCATTTATTTCATAGAATCATAGAACAGTAGAGTTGGAAGGGGTCTGTAAGGCCATCAAGTCCAACCCCCTGCTCGATGCAGGAATCCACTTTAAAGCATAGCTGACAAATGGTGTCCAGCTGCCTCTTGAAGGCCTCTAGTGTGGGACAGCCCACAACCTTCCTAGGCCACTGGTTCCATTGTTGTACTGCTGGAATCTGGCTTCCTCTCACTTGAGCCCATTATTCCGCATCCTGCACTCTGCGATGATCAAGAAGAGATCCTGGCCCTCTGTGTGACAACCTTTCAAGTAGTCGAAGAGTGCTATTATGTCTCCCCTCAGTCTTTTCTCCATGCGAAACATGCCCAGTTCTTTCAGTTTCTCCTCATAGGGCTTTGTTTCCAGACCCCTGATCATCCTCATTGCCCTTCTCTGAACACACTCCAGTTTGTTTGCATCCTTCTTGAAATGTGGTGCCCAGAACTGGACACAATACTCAAGATGAGGCCTAACCAGTGCCGAATAGTGGGGGAACCAGTAGGCTGACCAGATAAAATCCAGGTCAGGGCTCATGTAACTTTAACAGTTGTAGAGAAAAGGGAATTTCAGTCAGTGTCATTTGTATGCAATTAGTTCCTGGTGAAATTCCCTCTTCATCACAACAGTTAAAGGTGCAGGCACTATACCAGAGTGACCATATACAAAAGAAGGCAGGGCCCCTGCAACTTTAACAGTTGTGATGAAGAGGGAATATCACCAGGAACTAATTGCATACAAATGACACTGGCTGAAATTCCCTTTTCTCTACAACTGTTAAAGTTACATGAGCCCTGACCTGGATTTTATCTGGTCACCCTAGGAACCAGTACTTCCTGTGATTTCTCTTCCCCTGCTATATATAGTCACCCCAGGGAGTGTGCATTACCTAGAATCCTTTCCCAGTTCACCTTCTGTAATGCTGAGCCTCAGACAGAATCACCAGTACCCCTCATGAATGGCGTATGCCGAAACTTCCTTATGCAGAGTTAGAGTGTTGGTCTATGTAGCTCAGTATTTTCAGGGGTGGGGATACAGGCAGAGCTGTGTGCAAATGGCTTCCCAAATAGGGATGGATGGGAATTTCACTCCATCCAGGTTGTTTTTGGTTTTTTGTTATTGTTGATTTTTTTTTAAAGAGATCTCCCGATTTCCCACCACCTAAACTTTCAGTGAGACAAGGCAAAGTTGTGTTCCAAACTCCACATTTTGGCAAGCTCGTCTTGGGGGAAATGCACACCCAAAATTTGCTTATAGGAAAGATGGGACAGAAACTTGGGTGGGAGGAGGAAGGGAAAGGAAATGGAGTATCCTCAAAGAGGGCATGGCTGGCCGTCTGGGATGCTTAATAGAAGCCCACACCATAACGTTTTGTCGCGGGTCCCACTTCTGTCTTCTTCTAAGTGGCCATCATGAGATCCTGTTACACAGAGACTTGCCCATTGGTTGTTGTTTTTCCCCGCAACTCTTGGGCCAATTGCCAGACTAAAGAGTGGGGGAAAAGCAGCCGGAAATTTGGACTCAGTCCTCCTGGTATCATCTCTTGTCCTACCCAATCATCTCCTTTCACATTTTCCTGGCGCTGCTGGTGGCTTCTGCCAGGAAAGCGAAACATGTGTGCGCAGCTTAGTATTTAGCATTTTCTGAAACCATACGTTAAATTAATTATTATCTCATGACTGGGTGTGAGGAGGATAGATAAGAGAGAATCTTCTCCTCGCCCCCCCACCCCCCACTTTTTCTCAAAATGTTAGGACTTGGGGCCACCAAATGAAATCGTCCATGATTAGGTTCAGCACAGGCAACAGAGAAGAACTTCTTCATAAAGGACATAGATTCTGTTCACATGACATTTAGGGTGACAGTATGAAAAGGAGGACAGGGGCTCCTGTATCTTTAACCCCAACCTGGGTTTGGAGGTGTGTCAACCAGTTCTGGATGGGGTTACACTCCCCCTGAAAGACTGTGTTCGCAGCTTGGGGGTACTCCTGGATCCGTCGCTCCAGATGACAGCTCAGATTGATGTGACGGCCAGGAGTGCCTATCAGCTTCGGCTGATACGCCAGCTGCACCTCTTCCTAGAGTTGGAAGACCTAAAGACGGTAGTGCACGCACTGGTAACTTCGAGGCTTGACTTCTGCAATGCGCTGTACATAGGGCTACCTTTGTGCCTAGTCCGGAAATTTCAACTTGTTCAAAATATGGCAGCCAGGTTGGTCACCGGTACATCTAGAGGTGACCACATTACACCAGTTTTAAAATCACTTCATTGGCTGCCAGTCAGTTTCCGGGCGAAGTATAAAATGTTGGTTATTACCTTTAAAGCCCTACATGGTTTGGGTCCAGGTTACCTACGGGATCGCCTTCTCCCGTACAATCCGCCCCGCACACTTAGGTCCTCTGGGAAGAACTAATTCAAGCCAGCCAGAACTAGGCTGGCGAGTGTTACCCAGAGGACCTTCTCTTCCATCGCTCCTAGACTATGGAATGGTCTGCCGGAGGAGATTAGACAAATTAGCAGTCTTCATGAATTTAAGAGAGTCATGAATACTGCTCTCTTCCGGCAGGCCTATCCGGATGAATTTTAAGATGTTTTAATGATGCATTTTCTCTTGTTTTTAAATTTTTTTTAATTGTTTGTGATTTTTGTATTTTACATTGTGTTCCCCGCCTCGATCCGAAGGGAGAGGCGGGTTATAAATAATAATAATAATAATAATAATAATAATAATAATAATAATTATAACAGTTGCACAGAAAAGGGAATTTCAGCAGGTGTCATTTGTATGCATGACACGCCTGGTGAAATTCAGTTGTTGGGGGAGAATCAAAGGGGGCACTATTGTCTTTATTCCCTTGTTAGTGAGCTTCTAGAGTGTGTTTATTGGAGGGGGGCATTGTGGCCCTTCAAGTTTTGCTGGACTACAACTCCCATCTGTGACCATTGGCCATATTGGCTGGGGTTGGTGGGAGTTGGAGTCCAGCAATAACTGGAGGGTTATATTTCTCATCCCTGTAAGAGAAGCCATCTAGTTGGACAAGGGTGGCATCTTGGGGGGGGGGGGGGGACACAAATGGGCAAAGTGGTTTGGGATTTTTTGGAGTGTGTGTGTGTCATTCAGTCTCTGAAAGAGAAATAACGGTAGATTTCACCTTTAATGCGCCCATCTCTTAGACCTATTTTCAGTGGAGCAAGTCCTCTTTATTTTGTTGACAGAGTTAAGTTGCGAGTAAACATACTTAGGAAGCCCACCTTGTTTGAAATTTTTCAGCATCTATGGTGCAGTTATAATTTGGATGCAAAAAGTGCATTCCCTTCAAGTAACCACAATGGTGGCCAACTAGTTACCTAGGTTTGGGGGGCGCAGGATTTCTTTCCCCTTGCCATCCCTCCCCCCAGGTGCTCCATATGGTGCTGGGGTCGAGATGGATATTCAGCATGATTGTCATGCCTTAACCAGGCCATCCCACCACCCCAAGAGGACTCTTGGAACAAAGACCCTGATATGACTGACAGGGCCAGTTTAAGGCCAGCTGATGCCCTAAGCGCAGCCCAATAATGGTGCCACCTTGGCCCTTCCATTGCTTAGCCGGCAAGACATTAAGTGCTGAAGGTGAAATAAGACATTAAAAACTCAGTTTTCTTCAAGGCCATCCCCTACACCACACACAACTATATTAAATATAAACTGTTTTTTATTATATTTATATATTCCTTAAAATTAGATGGCTTCCCTTGGTGCCCTAAGCACGTGCTTATATTGCTTAATGGTTCATCCAGGGCTGATGACAGAGCATAAAGACCCGTGATACCCCAGACACCTCTGGCATTGGTGGGGAAGCTGTACCTTTGACCTTGAAATGTTGCTTTCTGGAGCTTGCTACTCCTTGGCTTGATCTCTCGTGCTGCTGACTCTTGGACTCCTGATACAACTGTGATTTTTGACTTCCCTTTTGCTCTTGACCTTTTGCCTGCCTGTTGATTCCTCCAGCCTGGAACTGCCCTTTTGCTGGACTAATCAAACTGTTGCTAGGGATGTTGGAGGAATCAATTCGGAGGGGTGGAGCTTGATGAGCTTTCGTTTGTTTAACACACACGAACTTGGGTTCATTTTCAGCCTGCAGTCAGTCAGGCCAGTTAGCAGATTTTCCGTGTTTGTTAATTTGCACAAATTATGGCTGCAATTTGTGCATATTTGCATCATTTGTGCATATTTGCATCATTTGTGCAAACTGCACAATGTATGGCTGAAATTTGTGCAAATTACGCAAATTTGGGTCATAAATTGGGCAAATCTCTTTTTGCACAAATTGCAGACCGACAAAAAAAAAAAGATATGGAAAAAGTCCCTAGAATTCATGGAAAACCAAAGGGGCCGGCACACAAATGCAAGCTGACTCAGGCAGGCAGCAGAAGTCCGCTGAGCCCAAAAAGGGCTGGGTTTCCAAGCAACAGACATCCCTTACTGTTGCTTTGACCCTTTGCTTTCTATCTTTGCTAAATGAGTTTGCCTCTCGTTTGCTATAGGACTGAGCCCCAACCCAGCCATTGCCAGACACTGATCAAGCTGGGCTCTTTTTATTTTATTAAGTGAGGGGATGGAGGTGGTGGAAAATGAAGCAGAGGGCTGACATGATAGAGGTGTACAAAATTATGCATGGTGTGGAGAATGTGGATAGGGATCCATTTTTCTCCCTCTCCCATAATACTAGAACCCAGTGGGTCATCCCATGAAGCTATTTGGTCAGAGATTCAGGACAGATAAAAGGAAGGACTTCATCACACAGCGCATAGTTCCAACGATGGAATTCACTACCATAAGAGGTAGCGACGGCCACCAATTTGGATGGCTTGGATAAATTCCTGGAGAAGGTTATCAATGGCTACTAGCCCTGATAGCTATGTACTACCTCCAGTATCTGAGGCAGTAAGCCTATGTGCACCAGTTGCTGGGGAACATAGGTGGGAGGGTACTGTTGCACCATGTCCTGCTTTGTTGGTCCCTGGTCAACAGCTGGTTGGCTACTGTGTGAACAGAGTGCTGGACTAGATGGACCCTCAGTCAGATCCAGCATGGCTTTTTTATGTTCTTATTTTTTAAAGAAAACGGGAACAACCCTAGGCTTCAAACCAGCCCCCCCCCCTCTTTTTTCATTTATGAAATTAACTACAACTGGACAATGAAGGAGGCTCGTAAGGTCATTCCACAATGCACCAGAGAGTACATTACGGCCGGTAGACCTTGCGGAGCTTGGACAAGCTCCCTGCTGCCTTCAACACAATCCAGCTCCGTCCTCTACGAACTATTTAAGTTGTGCTAAAATTATTTTGCAGAAAGACAAGGTCCTCCACCCAAGAAACGAGGAGAGAGAACAGGATCCTGGCCTTTCCATGACAATGGGTTGACGGCTCTAGATGAACTGAGGGCCGAAAGTGGGGGAGGGCATTGGGAAGCGTCTCCCCACCCCACAGGTTTATATCTTTATAGAGTAAAGGGTTACCAGGGACAAAGCATCTAGACGAAGGGGAGACAAGAGAGTCCCCATGCTTTGAAGGGCTGCAGAAATGTGAACATTTCCTAACACAGAACTGGACAGAAGGGAGAAGTTGCATCTAGGAGACTTTCCTCCATTGATGTAACTCTGTTATTAACACAGAGATCCTGAATATGTTTACTCAAAGGGCTCACTGTGCAATCCTCTGCACGTTTCCTCAGAAGTCAGTTCCACTGTGCCTTTAATGCACGGAGCTGGGAGTCAAATCTGGCCCTCTGAGGTTCTCCAGATTGCCCCACCCCTTCCCCTGGCCCTGCCCCTTTCTTCCAACCAATGACAATTTGGGCTTTCCCAGTTTTTGTGCATTTCTCCCCCCATCATTCAATCAGGTTGAAATAGGCTGACCATATGAAAAGGAGGACAGGGCTCCTGTAACTTTAACAGTTGTAGAGAAAAGGGAATTTCAGCCAGTGTCATTTGTATGCAATTAGTTCCTGGTGAAAGTCCCTCTTCATCACAATAGTTAAAGTTGCAGGCACTATATTGGAGTGACCATATACAAAAGAAGGCAGGGCCCCTGCAACTTTAACTGTTGTGAATTTCACCAGGAACTAATTGCATACAAATGACACTGGCTGAAATTCCCTTTTCTCTACAACTGTTAAAGTTACAGGAGCCCTGTCCTCCTTTTCATATGATCAGCCTAGGTTGAAATGTCTCTCCAAAGAGCTAGTTCCTGGAAGCCAGAGCTTTACAGCCCAATCCTATGGGTTGTGTCCTTGATGATTGGAAGGCCCGAACTGGAGGCTTCCGATCATCCAGTGCAGGGCAGGATGAGTCGCAGAGGCGCTCTTCACCTCCCTGTCCTCCCATCCTGCATTTTTCACTAGGCAAGTTTTTTTGCCCATCTAGCAATGGAGCTTCAAAGGGGGAGGGAATGAGGATAGCTCGTATCCTGACCTCTCCAGTCTCCTCCCCTCCCCACCCACTGAAATGGCCCCTTTCCATTTTTCAACCTTGGAAGGCAGCCAGTGCAGTTTTTTCCGCCCCGGCTGTGAAGGGGTGGGAGAGCAGGCAGATCCCTGACTCCCCCTTCTGTGGTTGGAGAGCTGCCTCCAAAGTCAGTGGGGGGATTCCCCAGTATCCTATGGCCCCTCAGACAATGTCTAGGGGCCATAGGATTGCTCCCTTAAGATAAAATATGCTGGTACTTTTTGGCTCTGCCCCTTCTGCCTTTGACCCCACCCACTAATGGAATGCGCCCCCCAAGAGCTTCTCTGAAGTGGAATTTGGCCCTCGGGCTGTTAGAGGTTCTGCATAAGGCGACCATATGAGAGGGAGGACAGGGCTCCTGTATCTTTAACAGTTGCATCGAAAAGGGAATTTGAGCAGGTGTCATTTGTACGCATGCAGCACCTGGTGACTCCCTCCTCATCACAACAGCTAAAGCTGCAGGAGCCCTGCCCTCTTGACCAGATACAAAAGTCACCCTAGTTCTGCACCCCTGTTTTAATGGCATCATGCAGTGAAGGCATCAGCCTGGTCAAACTTTCTGTGGCAAGGGGGAAAAGGTGTAAACACTTGCTAAACGCAGAGCTGCAGTGATCGCCTGAAAAGCTGTCAAACCCCACACTTCTCCACCTTGCTATAATGGATGTGGAACACAGCAGAGTGCTATTCTGGGATTTTTATCAGAGCACGAGCAAAGACATTATTTGCGAGAGGAATTGAGAGGTTTTCTTTGCTCAGGCAAGTGAATGCAGTAATAATGAGGCTTTCAAGTTTTCTTTTTGTTTGAGATGGATCATTATAGAGGAAAAGTCAAAGAATGCAGAAAATAATCAAGAAGAGGATGGATATTTCTTGCATTTTCTTATATAGGGCTCCTACTTCATGCTAGCAATTTCAGTGGGATACCTCTTTGTCAAGGTTGTTTGCCTTAGTCATGAAAAGCTAAAAAGTTGCATTTTACGCTGGCCAAAGGTCTCTTGTTAAAACTCACAGTGTTTTACAAGTTGAACCTCTGCAGTCAGAAGCAAGCACCACTGAGCTCAAAGTAACTATGCACAAAAGATTTTTATTAGTGGTTTGTTTATTTGCTTTAGATGACTGTGTCCCATGTTGGCGTTTTCCCCCAGAGTGTTAGCACCTTTTTGCATAAATAATGGGAAAGCATTGTAATTGATTTGTTTTTATTAACTTTATGTGGCTGCCTATCAACAAATATTCTCTGGGTGGCTTATGGATCAAGGCAAACAAAATAAAATATTTTAAAAAATACATTTTTACGAAACCAAACCAAATCAAATCAAATGTAAAAAAAATACTTTAATTAAAAACATCAAGAAATAAAAAGACAGTTAGAAGAGGAAAAAAACCTTTCCTTCTAAAAGAAACAGCATATAACAATGAGCAGATTAAAAACCACACTAAAATAGTGAGAGCCCAAGGAGTGTTGTAACACATACATCATCATAGATGATAGAAATTATGATGTTCATTGTTATATGTTAGCAAGCCACTTAGAGGAGACTTTGTCCTATAAAGCAGCCTAAAAATCTTTTAAATAGATTGGTGTTTTCATGTTCTGAATGATCATTTATTATTATTGTTAATGATAATAATTCAGGGTGTTGTGATTTAAACCCACTTTTCAATCTTATTGATTCCCAAAGCAGAGTATATGTCAAAATACCATGCGCTGAGACAAATGGTGGGGGGGGGGCACTATTGAGTTGATGCCCTTCTTGGGGGTTTCCAAGAGATATCTGGTTGGCCACTGTAGGAGGCCGGATGATGGAGCAGCGGGGTGTCTATACGTTGCTGTGTGGGTGTCGCTGCTGCGAGGCGGAAGCAATAAATTTAGATGGCAGGAGGGAGCGTGGGCTCTCTGGCCAGAAAAGCTGCAGCAATGGTGGCCATTTGGCTTGTCAAGCCTGCCCCCTGCCCTGTATTCCCGCGCTTACCCGATCCGCCCACTTGCATAACTCAATTCACAGCCACTACTGACACACGAACAAACAACGTGACGACTCAGAGCAAAGGGGAAAGTCACATTAAGTCAGCACTTTCAAAAAGCGCAGTTTCAGTGGGAAAAGCCCGTCGTGGCTGCGAGTTGGCGGTTGCGTCATATAAACAACGCAGCTCCACTACGCAGCCACGACAGGGTAAGTAGCGGGGGATGGACACCCCTCAGGTATCTGATCCAGCAAGGCTGTTCCTGCTCCCAAGGTTCTTACGCAGTTCTGTAGAGAAGCCACTCCATATATGCTCATCGTTCCTCCTTTTATTATGCTATTTCTTGGTTGTGAGTAGGGCAGGGGAGCTGAAACGTGGCTTTGAAAAGAAGCTTAGCCTTGCTTCAAAAGAAGCCCCTGTCCCCACTTCTAATCCTCCTCCTCCTCCACCACCTGCCCTATAATTACACGCCTCCTTCAAGGCTCCCTCCCTTTGGTTCCAAACACAGCAATCCATGCAGAGAAAGGGCCTTTTCAGGGCCCATTTCTGTGAGAAGCGGAGAGGTTGGCCGTTGCCCTCAAACTGACGGCACACACACAAGAGACTTCTGTCCGTGCCCCCTTCTCCATCGGCCTCTCTGTTCCCCTTTCTTCTGCTCTGGCTCATTCTCAAAACATCAGGGCCCTCCCTCCCTTCCAGTCTCCCACACGGACCCCACAACATTTCTCCGAAGAGGCTGGGAAGCTAGGCACACTTTTCAGGAATGACCCAGCACCAGTTTGGACTCGAATGTAGGACTGACTCTCTGCTGTCCCTTTTCCCTCAGACACCCCCTCCCCCTCTTCTAGATTACCTACGGAACATTCCGGCTTTTGAGAGGAAAAAATCTCCGGCTAAATAACACAAAAGGGAGTTTTTCCCAACCTGCTGCCCTCCAGATGACTGGGACTACAACATCCAGCATTCCTGACTATTGACTACGTGGGCTGGAGCTGATAGGAGTTAAAATCCAAAACATCTGGAGAGCAACATTTTGGGGAAGGCCTGCATGGGGCAGATTGAAAAGGAGGACAGGGCTTCTATATCTTCAACACTTGCATAGAAAAGGGAATTTCAGCAGCTTGACTAGATACAAAAGAGGGCAGGGCTCCTGCAGCTTTAACGGCTGTGATGAAGAGGGAATTTCACCAGGAGCTGCATGCATACAAATGACACCGTTCTCTTCCTGGTGGAAGGGAACCAGTCGCCGGTCCCCTTCCCACCAAGACTGCTCCTCTCCCCCTGGATTGACCCCTGGGAACAAGGTCAGGCGGCAGAAGTTCCGTACTGATCTCACTCAAATGATAAAGTCGGGATAAGTCCCCGACTTTCTGAAAGCGCAGCTTCGCAGGAAAGCCCCACAGTGGCTGTGAAGCTGCACCTATGTCGTAGAGCTGACGCAGCACAGATTCGCAGCTACCTCGGGGCTTTCCACACATATAGACAGCTCCCTGGTCTGATCCAGCATGGCTCTTCTTATGTTCTTAAAATCTATGTGGGGATTATTTATTTATTTATTTATTTATTACATTTGTATACCGCCCCATAGCCGAAGCTCTCTGGGCGGTTTACATAGGATTAAAAACAATTAAAAACAATATACAAAAATTAAAACAGCAAAAACATACAACATACACACAATCTGTACATTTAAAACCACTTGAACACTTCAAAAAAACTACAAAAACAAAACAAAACAACCCCAGGCTCCTCAGATATTGCCAAATGCCTGAGAGAAGAGGAAAGTCTTGACCTGGCGCCGAAAAGATAACAATGTTGGCGCCAGGCGGGCCTCGTCAGGGAGATCGTTCCACAATTGGGGAGCCACCACAGAGAAGGCCCTCTCTCTTGTTGCCGACCTCCGAGCTTCCCTCGGAGGAGGCACTCGGAGGAGGGCCTTAGATGTTGAACGTAGTGTTCGGGTAGGTTCATGTCGGGAAAGGCGTTCCATCAGGTATTGTGGTCCTAAGCCGTGTAAGGCTTTATAGGTTAAAACCAGCACCTTGAACCGGGCTCGGAAACATACAGGCAGCCAATGCAAGCGGGCTAGAGTAGGTCTTATATGTTCGAACCTACTGGTTCCAGTTATCAATCTGGCCGCTGCATTTTGCACAAGCTGCAGCTTCCGGACCACCTTCAAAGGCAGCCCCACGTAGAGTGCATTGCAGTAATCTAACTTGGAGGTTACCAGAGCATGGACAACTGAAGCCAGGTTATCCCTGTCCAGATAGGGACGTAGCTGGGCCACCAACCGAAGTTGGTAGAAGGCACTCCGTGCCACTGAGGCCACCTGCGCCTCAAGTGACAGAAATGGTTCTAGGAGAACCCCCAAGCTACGAACCCGCTCCTTCAAGGGGAGTGCAACCCCATCCAGAACAGGTTGAACACCCTCCATCCGGTCAGCGGAACCACCCACCAACAGCGTCTCAGTCTTGTCTGGATTGAGTTTCAGTTTATTAGCCCTCATCCAGTCCATTGTCGCAGCCAGGCACTGGTTCAGCACATCCACAGCCTCACCTGATGAAGATGAAAAGGAGAAATAGAGCTGCGTGTCATCAGCGTACTGATGACAACGCACTCCAAAACTCCGGATGACTGCACTCAACGGTTTCATGTAGATATTGAACAGCATGGGGGACAAAACTGACCCCTGCGGAACCCCATACTGGAGAATCCACGGGGCCGAGCAATGTTCCCCAAGCACCACCTTCTGGAGCCGACCCACCAAGTAGGAGCGGAACCACTGCAATGCAGTGCCTCCCACTCCCAACTCAGCCAGTCGTCCCAGAAGGATACCATGGTCGATGGTATCGAAAGCCGCTGAGAGATCAAGGAGAATCAACAGAGTCACACTCCCCCTGTCTTTCTCCCGACATAGGTCATCATACAGGGCGACCAAGGCTGTTTCCGTACCAAAACCAGGCCTGAAACCCGACTGAAATGGATCCAGATAATCAGTCTCATCCAAGAGTGCCTGGAGCTGGCTCGCAACCACCCGCTCCAGGGATTAAGGGAAGACTGTTCAGAGGGTGGGGTTGCAAGGCAGGTCCAAGCAAATAAAGCCCTGATGTTTAAAATAGGAAGCAAGAACATCCCAAGATCCTTGCCAAATAACCTGTGCGTTGACCCCAAACAAACCACGTTGATTCAGCTAGCACATTCTCCTCTATATCAGCAGCAGAGGCTCCTGGACTTCACTTCTGAATTTCTATCCATTCATCCCCCATGCATTCATCTGCTTTAAAACAAAGCAAACAAAACAAAAAACAACCCCCAATCTGCAAAACACAGAGGCTACAAACCTGTCCACACTTTCCTGAGAGTAAACCCAATGGGAATTCCTTCCAAGTAAGACTCTGTTCAGACAACACACTAAGCCACGGTAGCAAATGCATTTTGAGCTAAACAATGGGCCTGTTCAGAAGACACCTTAAATCCTGCTGGTTAAGCAGCAGGGCTTAAGGTGCTTTGTGCTATGTGTTTTGCTAAACCCTGCTCACTCACTAACCACAGTCAGACCGTCAGCAGCAGGGTTAGAGGCTCTAACTGTGGCTTAAAGTGTTGTGTGCAACAGCACGTCTTGTGGTTAGTGCCAACCTCAGAGAACCACAGTTTCGTTAATCACAGAGCCTGAAGTGTTGTCTGAACAGGCCCATTAAGGCTTAGAGCGTTGTGTGAACCATGACTTAGCCTGTTATTAGGGTGACCAGATAAAATCCAGGTCAGGGCTCATGTAACTTTAACAGTTGTAGAGAAAAGGGAATTTCAGCCAGTGTCATTTGTATGCAGTTAGTTCCTGGTGAAATTTCCTCTTCATCACAACAGTTAAAGGTGCAGGCACTATACTAGAGTGACCATATACAAAAGGAGGCAGGGCCCCTACAACTTTAACTGTTGTGATGAAGAGGGGATTTCACCAGGAACTAATTGCATACAAATGACACCTGCTGAAATTCCCTTTTCTCTACAACTGTTAAAGTTACATGAGCCCTGACCTGGATTTTATCTGGTCAGCCTACTGTTATATAGGGTAACCATATTTGGGAAACCAAAAAAGAGGACACCTACTGGGGGGACAGGAAAATGGCTGTCTGGGGCCACCTTAAAGGCCCCAATTGGAGCGGAGGAGGGGAAAGCGTGTCATTCTCACCCCTACCCCACTGCTCCAATCAGGCCCTTTTCTATAATGTCTGGGAATGACCCACTTTCCCCTGTAAGGTCTTAATTGGAGCAGTGGGGGAGAATGACACACCTCCAGAAAGCACGTTATTCCCCCCTGCCATGCTAATAGTGGCCTTAAAGGGGAAAGTGTGTCATTCCAGGTCATTATAGACAATTGCAGAAAATCTCCTCTGACACTCAAGATAGAATAAAAACCAGGACAATTCCGGAGAAATCCTGACAGTTGATCATCCTATGAAACATTCCTAACCAGGGTGTCCACATAATCACGGTTTAAACACTCTCACTAACCATTTGCTGCAAAAGTGTTAGAGGCCTAACCATGGCTCAGTGTGTTGTTTGAATAGGCCCTAAAGAGGCAGAAGATTGCACAGTTAGGGCGCAATCCTATGCATGTTTAGGCAGGAAAAAGTCCCATAATCCCCAGCATTCCCTAGCCAGTAGGACTTGTTTTCTGTCTAAACCTGCATAGGATTGTGCCCTTAATCACGTTCTATTCTGCCCCACACCTCCGTATATGCAACCATATCCTAGATATTAAGGGTATATCATAATCATCATAATAATTTTAAAAAGACTGCAGAGTGAGAAAGGGGCCAGAAAAGGGCAACCAAAATGATCTGGATACCAGAACGAGCCTCAGAGATGAAAGCTGAAAACATTTGCAGCTTTTTACTTTAGAAAAAAAGGAGACCAAGTAGGGTGGGAACATGATAGAGGCTTATAAACTGAGGCACATTGTGGATAATGAGAAGAGACGTTTTTCTCCTTCTGTGCTAACGAGTGGCTTTCAGTGGGGGCAATGTTCGTCAGGACAAAAAAAACTTTGTGTGGGCTACAGTCCCAATTCTGATTCCCTCTGGCAGCAGCTGATCTTTATGTGTGTGTGTGTGTGTGTGTTAAAACCTCCCCACAAACGCAACTCTGTGTAGTTTGGCACTTAGAATGGAATTAGACAAATTCATGGCGGGGCGAGATCTATCAATGGCTTCTAGTCATGTTGGCCATATACACTACCTCTTCCAGCATCAGAGGCAACAGCATGTCTCTGAATACCAGCCACTGAGAAACAGGGCCGTTGCGCTCACGGCCTGCCTGTGGTCTTCCTAGGGGCATTTGGCTGGCCGCTGCAGAAAGCAGGATGCCGCAGAGATAGGCCACTGGTCTGATGCAGCAGGGCTTTCCTTATGTCCTTGTAGGCAGGGGGGAGCCTACATCCAAAACACATTTGCAAGGAATCAGTTCTGACGCCTGGCAAGGCGATCTGACCTTCCGCTGGCAGCCTGCTGGGTGGGGAGGAAGGAAGGGAAGGGAGATGGAGAGAGGCAGCTAGAGAAAGGAGGTGGCTGCCTCACTCTGCCTAAAAGTAGGCCTCGCCACTTCTGCCTTGATGCCCTCAACAAATTACACCAGAGGGAATGCGGCCCTTGACAGGAGTAAAGAAAAAGGTCCCCCTTTCTCAAGGCGAAGCTCATTCAGACTATTTCCAGGGGCACTCTGCCTTAAGGTGACCCTATGGAAAGGAGGACAGGGCTCCTGTATCTTTAACAGTTGTGTAAAAAAGGGAATTTCAGCAGGTGTCATTTGTATGCGTGAAGCACCTGGTAAAATTCCCTCTTCATCGCAACAGTTAGAACTGCAGGAACCCTGCCCTCTTTTCATATGGTCACCCTACTCTGCCTCCCTCGGATCAACAAAATCTGGTGGGAGTGGAGTTGCAAGGGTAGGCATGGTTGGGCACCTGCCTAGAGTCCACACCACAGCAGGGGCCTCCGGGCAAGAGCCCTTGAAGTTGCTCTTCCTCTTCACCATGGCAACCTGCTCTGGCCCAGACAACACTGGTGATGAGAAGGAGGAGCAATGGATGCTAGGGCAACAAGGATGATCAGCGGTCTGGAAACAAAGCCCTATGAGGAGAGACTGAAAGAACTGGGCATGTTTAGCCTGAAGAAGAGAAGGCTGAGGGGAGACATGATAGCACTTTTCAAATACTTGAAAGGTTGCCACACAGATGAGGGCCAGGATCTCTTCTCGATCATCCCAGAGTGCAGGACACGGAATAATGGGCTCAAGTTACAGGAAGCCGGATTCCGGCTGGACATCAAGAAAAACTTCCTGACTGTTAAAGCAGCGCGACAATGGAACCAATGACCTAGAGGCCTTCAAGAGGCAGCTGGACAGCCATCTGTCAGGCATGCTTTGAGCTGGATTCCTGCACTGAACAGGGGTTTGGACTCGATGGCCTTATAAGCCCCTTCCAACTCTACTATTCTATGATTATTCTATGACCATATGGAAAGGAGGGCAGAGCCTCTGTATCTTTAACAGCTACAAAGAAAAAAGAAATTCAGCCAGTATCATTTGCATGCATGCAGCCCCTGGTGAAATTCCCTCTTCTTCACAACAGGTAAAACTGTAGGAGCTATACTAGAGTGACCAGATACAAATGAGGGCAGAGCTCCTGCAGCTTTAACTGTTGTGATGAAGAGGGAATTTCACCAGGTGCTGCATGCATACAAATGAAATTCCCTTTTCTCTACAACTGTTAAAGACACAGGAGCCCTATCCTCCTTTTCATATGGTCACCCTAGCACCGGCACTTTGCCTGTCATGGAAGCAAGTGGGAGCAATGATGGGAAAGAGGAGGAAGAACAGTAGCAACTTGGAAGAAAGTTGATGCACTAGAAGTATCTTGCTCAGGGCTCCTCAAAACCCTGGAGCTGGCACTGGTGGCGTGGCTACAGAGGTGACACCATATCTCCACATGGCTTCTGGTATCTCACATCCACAGCACCTGAACTTGGTTACCTGGAGCCTTAATAAACGTGCTTGGCTGGATCGCCAAAGCATGCACACTCAATGAAACTCTCCTGCCTGCATCTATTGCTTTCATCAAATAAATTCAGGTTGACGATTGGACCAGATGTGTAGGGTTTTGTTGTCGTTGTTTTTTTTAAGTGGTCAGAGGATTTTTCCATCTGGTTGGTAACATCTTTAAGTCAGCCTTCCCCATCCTCGGGTAGTATCCAATGTTAGTCCTATGTAGAGTAGACCTACTAAAACGAATGCGAAAGGCTAGTCACAACTAACTTAAGTCTCATTCATTTCACTGGGCTTGTTCAGACAACATGCTAAGCCATGGTTAGTCTGCTAACCTTTTGGCAGTTAATGGCTAGTGAGCGTGTTTAAACCGTAGTTATATGGCCACCATGGTTAGGAATGGTTCACATGACACACTATGCCAAAATGTTTAGCTCAAAATGCCTAACCACCATGGCTTAGCATGTTGTCTGAACAGGGCCAATAGCTCTACTTTGTGTAGGACTAACATTGGATACTATCCCCTGGTGACCACCAGATGTTTTGGACTCCAACTCCCATCAGTCCCAATTAGCATGATCTGGTCACCTGCTGAAATTCCCTTTTCCATACAACTGTTAAAGATACAGGAGCCCTGTCCTCCTTTCCATAAGGTCGCCCTATGGCTGGCCCAAAGTCATCCCACAAGCTTCATGGACGAGTTGGGTGTAGAACTCGGATCTCCCGAGTCCCAGTCCAAAACTGTAACCACTACACCACACTGCCTCTCATAGTGGTCCAAAGTGGGGAAGGCTTGTTTACACTGACCAGAAGCCCTACCTGGAGAATTTCTTGGCACCTTCTGCCTGCCAAGCACTACCACTAAGAGCTCCATCACACCAGTGTTTTATCGCACTCTCGTCATGCCTGATTTGTGGTTTTGCAACGTGGTACTCACATGACGCTGTCACTGTCCTGCACTCATTTCACCTCTTCCCCTCCCTTTTCCGTCTTATTTTGGAGTGGGGAAAGTCTGGTTTATTTCCTCCATGCGGGAATAAAGCGCCCTTCCACCCTTGTGTATTCCCATCCTCGCGTTTTTTCTTTTGCTTTGAACGTGTGCTTGCTGACAAAAGAGGAGGGCGGAGAGGTTCTCCTCCTCCAGCACACCATGTCGAACGAACTGAGCCAGTTGAATGGGCTTTGGCTGCTCCAACCCCACCCTCCTTGCTTCCTCACCTGCAGAAACTGTGCCAAACCGATTATTAAACGTTGAATCGGTAAAATGCTAGACAACAACGCCAGAGCGAGGGAGGGGAGGCTCCCACATCCATCACCCAACAACAACCAATGAAGTGGAGGGGGAAAGAGAAGGGGCGGGGTGGGGCAGTCGCAATAACGGGAGAGCAAACAAGTAAAAAGAGAGTCCCCCGGTATAGCGACGATCGTGAAAGGGACCACTTGCCGCGCTGAAGAAACAGAGATCAAAATCGCTGGTGCATACCAGGAAAAAAAGTAGGCGTGTTGGAGCTCTAAGCTGCAGCTGTTCTTGAGAGACTCCACTCCTTTGACCTCAGCTACATGGGGATGAAGCTATTCAGGAAAGGAAATATTCCGCACGTGGTCAGAGACACTCTTATTTTTGTTATTACTTTCATAAACTTCTGGTGCTGAAACTATATTCCAGGAGAGCAGAGCAACCCCCACCCCCAAAGTCCTGGTTCCCATTAAGCCCTGCTCGAAACTATCTCATCTTAGCTGATTATTTTCCTTGGAGCTTTTGACGGTAAACTAACAAAGACACACCCTGATTTAGCACTGCACTTTCTTTTTTGCGACTATATTTTATTCTGCTCAAGGTTATCTGTTCAAGGTTATCTGCCCCCACCTCCACCCCAGTTCTACCCTTCCTAGTGTCTTGATTGGGGGAAATGTTTGCTCGTTTGTTTGTTTTTGATTGTCTGTCACTCCTTTTACAACTGTGTCTCTGCCCTGAGAAGCAGATGGAGAACAGAAGCAACCCAGCAAGAGATATCAACCAGCGGATGAACTGCTAAGCGGCCTCTGAGTTCTTCCTCCAAAAGCCCAGGCGCCAGCTCTCTCTCTCTCTTTCTCTCTCTCCTTAATTTTTAAAAAGATTTTATTAGTTTTCCAAAACAAGATTAAACCAACCAAAAGAAAACCATAATCTTCACCATAACAAATTCAAATCAAATCAAATATTTATTACGGTCATAAGACCAGCATAACCATAGCAAATTAAACTTAAGTCTCTTTTTTCATAGTCTGAGGAAAGGTTTTGACAAACACAGCTGTGTATGTCCCACTCTACAAAATTTAGGAAGTCGTCTCATACCATGTCAGGCTGGGGATGATGGAGATTGTAGTCTAGCACATCTGAAAGGTGCTGCCCTAGACTAATACACCTGGGCATGGGGAATCATCCCTTGCTTATTATTATTGTTATTATTATTATTATTATTATTATTTTAAAACACTGTTAGTATATAATAACATATTCCACATCCTGCTTGTTTGACCCTGTACCTGCCTTCCCCACCCAGGTGCCCTCCAGATGGGGACTATAACTCCCATTACCCAGGCCATTGGCCATGCCGACTGGGACTGATGGAAGCAATAGTCCAAAACATCCAGAGGGCTCCAGGTTGGAAAAGACTTCCCTAAGCCATGCCAACATCTGACTCTCCAAAACGCTTCTGAAATGGGGGAGCTGTACAACAACACATGGCATACGTGCAGAAGGACCCCAGCAATAATCTCCAGCAAAAATAAAGGGGGGGGGGTTCAGCAGGTGTCAGGCTGGGGAGGGCCTCTCTTAGCCTGAAACCCTGAGATCTACTGCTAATCAGAGCACGCAATGCAAGGTCAGATGGACACAGGGCATGCCTGAGTTGGAGGCTAAGGGGAGACACGATAGAAGTATGCAAAATTATGCACGGTGTGGAGAATGTGGATACGGAGACATTTTTCTCCCTCTCCCATAATCCTAGAACCCAAAGCGGTCATCCCATGAGGCTGATTGGTGGGAGATTCAGGACAGATCAAAGGAAGTAACTCTTCACACAGCACATAGTTAAACTACAGAATTTGCTACCATAAGATGTAGTGACGGAAGTCAATTCGGACGGCTTTAAAAGGGGGTTAGATAAATTCCTGGGGGAGAAGGCTATCACTGGCTACTAGTCTGGATGGCTATGTGCTACCTCCAGTTTCAGAGGCAGTAAGCCTGTGTGCACCAGTTACTGGGGAACATGGGTGGGAGGGTGCTGTTGCACCATGTCCTGCTTTGTTGGTCCCTGGTCAACAGCTGGTTGGGCACTGTATGAACAGATACAGTGTATGCTGGGATCCTTGGTCTGAACCAGCAAGGACTCTCCTTATGTTCTTAAGTTCAGACACTCATGATACTTCCAGTGATATCTGTGCCCAAAACATACACACATCTTCTTCTCACTAACAGGACTGACTCCATGGTTTGGAGGGCCCTTAGGCAAGACACCCACAATGGCAGCGTGACCATATGGAAAGGAGGGCAGGGCTCCTGATTCTTTAACAGTTATATAGAAAAGGGAATTTCAGCAGGTGCTATTTGTATGCATGCAGAACCTGATGAACTCCCCTCTTCATCACAACACTTAAAGCTGCAGGAGCCCTGCCCTCTTATACAACTGTTAAAGATACAGGAGCTAGGCTGATCATATGAAAAGGAGGACAGGGTTCCTGTAACTTTAACAGTTGTAGAGAAAAGGGAATTTCAGCCAGTGACATTTGTATGCAGTTAGTTCCTGGTGATATTCCCTCTTCATCACAACTGTTAAAGTTGCAGGCACTATACTAGAGTGACCATATTCAAAAGAAGGCAGGGCCCCTGCAACTCTAGTATAGTGCCTGCACCTTTAACTGTTGTGATGAAGAGGGAATTTCACCAGGAACTAATTGCATACAAATGACACTGGCGGAAATTCCCTTTTCTCTACAACTGTTAAAGTTACATGAGCCCTGTCCTCCTTTTCATATGGTCAGCCTACAGGAGCCCCATATGGTCACCCTAAATGGAGCCCACCATCACTGAGTCTGCCTTCTTTCCACCATTGTCTCCAGCTGCTCTTGGTCCCCCTCCTCTTTCCCATCATTCCTCCCACGTGCTTGCTCCACAGGCAGAGAGCCAGGGATCAAGTAGGCCATGGCATCTACTGCTCCTCCTTCTCACCACCACCGTCATCTAGGCCGGAACAGGTTGCCAAGGTGAAGAGGAGGAGCAACTCCAGAGGAGGCTTATCAGTGGGCCCATGTTTGGATGTCAGCCCTTGGCAGGTGCCTAACTATGCCAACTCTTGATGCTGGCCCTGCCCAGGACCCTCTCTTCAATTAAAGCTAGGGTGCCCATGAGTCTTACTTTACAGAGGACAATCCTCTATTTGAAGGGCCTCCCTCTATTTGAACATACCCTCTGCTTGAAGGGCTATCTAGACCAAAGCCTGTTTTTAAAGCCAAAGAAATGTGAGAAGGGAGGAAGCGCAGCAGGGGCCTTGAGGGGGTCTGTCAACGGTTATCAGCACTTGGAAGACAGACTGAGCGCACAGGTTGCCCTGACACTCAGCCTTCCCCACTAGGGTGAGATGTACTCAGTGAGGTGGTGAATCCAATCCGGATTTCAGTCAGAATAGGGTGACCAGATAAAATCCAGGTCAGGGCTCATGTAACTTTAACAGTTGTAGAGAAAAGGGAATTTCAGACAGTGTCATTTGTATGCAATTAGTTCCTGGTGCAATTCCCTCTTCATCACAACAGTTAAAGGTGCAGGCACTATACTAGAGTGACCATGTACAAAAGAAGGCAGGGCCCCTGCAACTTTAACTGTTGTGATGAAGAGGGAATATCACCAGGAACTAATTGCATACAAATGACACTGGCTGAAATTCCCTTTTCTCTTCAACTGTTAAAGTTACATGAGCCCTGACCTGGATTTTATCTGGTCACCCTAAGTCAGAACCAGTCGGAATAGCTCCTTTAGAGTTCAGTCTAAAACCCGAAGCGGCTTATATCGCCCCACTGACATCGGCACCACCAGCCTCCACTGGATGTACTGTATTGAAATGATAGCAATTCTTTTTAAACGTGTAGCCGTATGCGTGCATGATAGTTTTATGCAAATCAGTGTTTTCTCTTCCCCTTTATTTTGGTGATGCTTTTCCATTTTTGGGGGCAATGCCTAAGCGGCCAACGCTATAAATATCTCCCCAGCCTTCTCTCAAAAGCTTGCTTTTTACACACACATGCACAAATACTGATCTCAGTGCCGGTCCTTATGTAGCCAAACCAAAAGCACCCATGTCCAAGACGGAAGGACCAATTTGGAGAAGCCAAAGCATTGCAGATTTTTTTTTTAACTTTAAGAAAAATCCCTAGGGGAAGTGGAGGAACACCACACACACATACACCCCAACCCAGTGCTGCATTTGCTGACTGTTTTCTGGCAGGGAGTGGGGAACAGAAACAAAACACAGGGAATAAAATGTCTGGAATCCTAAACGCCATGCTGCAACCCTTGGCAGTGGAGGCTGGTGGCTCCGATTTCAGTGGGGCTGTGAATCCATTCTCGGTTTCAGTCAGAACCAGCCAGAAGTCTAAAGGAGCTTTCCAAGGTGATGAACCCCATCCCCAAAATAGGTTCAGCACCTTGGATAGCTCCCTTAGAGTTCTGGCTAGCCCTGGCTGAAACCCAGGACAGATTCATAGCCTTACCGAAATCGGAGTCACCAGCCCCCCACTGACACTTGGTTGTTGGTCTGACTTGGTATTAGTCACCCTGACATCCCCACCCGCCCTCCAACAAGCCCAGGGAATGTAAGAAAAGCCCTGCAAGGTTGAACTAAAGGTCCATATATTCCAGAGTTGTGCCTTCCAGGGACTGCAACCCCCATAATTCCCAGCCAGCATGGCCATGTTGGCTGAAAATGATGGAAGTTGCAGTCCACATCTGGAAGGTACCAAGTTAGGGGAAGCTGATCTAGCCAGTTGCTTCAAGCAAGCTCTCAATCAAAGTTGGAGGGAGATGCTCCCAGGCATTGATTGCCCGCAGGCTTATTTATTTATTTATTGCATTTATATCCTGCCTTTTTTTCTTCCAAGGAAGCCAAGGTGGCGTACATAACCCTCCTCTTCTCCATTTTATTCTCACAACAACCCTGTGAGGTAGGTTAGGTTGAGTGTCCATGATTGGGGGGTAGGGTTCAGTACTTTGGAGAGCTCCTTTAGAGTTCTGACTGGTTCTGTCTAAAATCCAGAATGGATTCACTGCCCTACTAAAATAGGAGCCACCAGCCTCCCCTGCTGTTGCCCATTACCACCATCCCCCGCTGAGCGAGTCCCAGGAGCGACGATATAAACGAAGCTTGATTGGCCGTTTGTGTGGCCAAGTCAAAGGGCGTCCTCCTTCCAAGAAGCAGCAGGAACACAACTGTACCTATAGATCAGTCATGTAAATAAGCCCATAGATGTTACTAGCCTGCAAAAAGCTTTACCAGCCTGCTGGGAGCTGTTGGAAGATGGACAGAGAGCTCCATCCCTCTTGCAACACCCTTCTGCATTTCTATGCTGGGTCAAGGGGAGGGGGGTTCCCTCCTCCGGCAGCGCACTTGGCTTCTATGCTGGGTGTCAAAAGAGGACAGAGTGCTCCATTTGCCACCCTCCACCAGACTGCTCACTCGCCTTCATGGAATTCCTTGTCGCCAACGGAGATCAGGCAAATGCTAATATGAAAGGCTGCTGTGGATTCAGCAGAGATATAAATCCCTCTTCCACTTTCCGGCTGTGTCTGCTCATGTGAATGCAGTCATCAGCAGGGCCGTGCGGGGGGGGGGCAGGGGGGCCAGTTGGCCCGGGACCCATGATTTTGAGGGGGCACTCTGACGAGGAGGTCCCCCCCCAGCTTACGCTACTGCTTCCGTAGCGTAAGCGGCCCATCGAGAAGCGAGGAGCCTGCCTTGAGGACACAGCACAGAAGCCGTCCGTTGTGAAATTCTGAATGTGAAGGGGTGATGTCTTGCATCTTGAATAAAAGTGCTTCCCATTACTTTTTTTATAAATCGTTCTAGTTCATCTATGTATTTAGCACTGAATCAGTGCCGCTGATTAAAAATACTTAATGAGCAGTTTGAAATGGGGGGGAGGGCACACACTTTCCATCTGGCCTGGGCATATTACCAGCTCTGCACGGCCCAGTCATCAGGCTCTAAGCTGATAAAGTCCCGTACCCTGTCCATCATGGGAGACCATCACTTTTTTATTTTGTACCCACATATTTTTGTTTTTAGGTTCCCGGATCTGTTTTTAGGTTCGGCTGACAACTTATAGTTTTTTATAGTTGCTTTTAGATGTATGTTTGTTTGAGCATACAGTATGGTTTTATGGTTTAAAATTTTGTATATCGTTTTTAATTGTTTTAATCTTATGTAAACCGGCAGAGAGCTTCAGCTATGGGGCAGTATAGAAATGATTATTAATAATAATAATTTTGCTCCATTGTCCGCCTCTCTCTTCCCTCACTTTACATCTGTTTAATAGTTTACCTCTTTCTCTCTACATCAATCAGACTTATCTAATTACCCATCATTTAACTTTCCCCTCTCTCACCACTCCATTTTGCTGCATCCACCCATCTCTCTTCCTTCCATCCATCCATCTATCAGCCTCAGCAAGCATGGCCAATGATCAGGGATAATGGGAAATGGAGTTCAGCAACGAGGGCCACATCTTCCCACCCCGTTACATCTCTTTCCTTCTAACATCAGTGTCCAATTTCCCCCCTATCAATCTAAATCAGTGCTGTGACCCCAACAATTATCTCCTACACTTTCATCCACTTTTCTAACAGATACATCCTCTTATCAATCCTGATATATTTTATTTAAGCTCTATCCTCCACCCTTCTTGATGTCTGTGTTCCTGTCTCTCCTAGGTACGAAAGGAGCATTGTCTTCTCTGCCCGGGGTTTCAGATGGGGGCTCTTCCAAGCCATACCTGGAGATGTGAGGTACTGAACCTGGGACTTTCTGCATGCAAAGCATGGGCTCTATCCACCGAGCTACGGTCTTTCCCGATCACATGCTCTGCAAATCCATGAAGGTCAGGTGCAGTCTTGGAATTTTAAGCTTGTATGTCCACTCTCTTTCCAGTTGGGGCCCCCACCAAAGACGCCATGCCTAAGGGACCCCTAAATCCAGGAACCAGCCAGCAGTGACACTTGTAAAAAGTATCGCCCCTCCAATCGCCCATTCTATTTCACATTGCTGAAGCCTCTGCCTGCGGTATTGATGGTGCTTAATAGATTCCTAGCCTGCTTTTCAGCGTACAGAGCCCTGATCTCTAACAAGTCAGAAATAATTATATGTTATAGATACCACTTTTACATAGTCAGATCCAGGGTCCATCTAGCAGAGTATTGTGGACACTGACTGGTAGCGGCTCTCCAGGGTTTCAGGAAGGAATTTTTCCGGCACCACCTGGAGATGTCAGGGATTGAACCGGGCACCTTCTGTTTGCAAAACAGGAACTCTACAACCCTTCTTGCATCACCCTATCCACCCATCCACACCCTTTTCATCCGCCTCTTACCTATAATTTGAAAAAGTCTCCGGACAGGGAGCCCTGTTAAGTCTTGTTTAGCAAAACAACAAGAGTCCTGTGGTACCTTAAAGACTCACAAATGTATTGTGGCAGAAGCTTTCGTGGACCAAAGTCCTCCTTGTCAAAGATTCCCCTACAGCCATCAATTTCAAATGTGTGTGTGTGTGTGTGTGTGTGTGTGTGTGTGTGTATATATATATATATATATATATATATGAAATTCTAGAGTTAAATCCCTCTTTCCCCCTTCTTTTTCTCTTTCATCTAAGGGTGATGCAAATTATTATTGTGCTTGGATATGCTTTGTGATCTTTCTTCTTTTTCTCCTCACCCTCTTTTGTGGTCCCCTTTTTTATTTTGTTTGTTACTGTATTTGCATATATATATATATATATATATACACACACACATACATACATATATATATATATATATGAGATCCTTCATTATTTTATCTCTCTGTGCTTCTCCATTCCAATAGCGTCACTAATCTTTCGGGTCCCGTCCCCCCCACCTCCACAACCTTCCATTCTTCACTTCCACTAACACAGCCTTCTCCAAATGGGTGCCCTCCAGCTGTTTGGGACTTCAACTCCCATCATCCCCCATCTGGAGAGCACCGGGTCAGGAGAAGATGTGCGCTGTTTTACTCTCCACCATCACATTTCATCCATCCTAGATTCTTCTATCTAATCCCAATTACAGGAAATAAAAACAGCCGCAATATTTTACACCCGGGGCCCATCTAGTCCAGCATTTTTATTTACAACCAGGTCCGCATCCCCTTGGAGAAGCTGACCAGCTAGGGGCATGCGGGCAGCAGCCCCACTGTTACCTCACCCCCCTGCCCCGCCCCAGCATTTGATGTTTAGAGGTTGACGTGCCTCCTGGGGAGTTCAAATTCCACTTCGCTACCGTGGCTGGAAGTCCGACTCTCCGTCAATTTGCCTAGCACATTTCAAAAAGTCATCGGGTCTGCTCTAGAGGCGAATATCCCTGCAGCTTGCAGCTGTCAACGCCATACGTCAACCATGTGCTGCATCAACCAGGGTGCTGCCTTTCATTGCCTCTGAGCCTTTTCTGTGGCTCAATGGTAGAGCCCCTGCTTTGCAGGCAGAAGGTCCCAGGTTCGATCCCTGGCATCTCCAGGTAGGGCTAGGAGAGAGTCCTGCCTGAATTTCTGGAGAGACGCTGCCAGTCAGTGTTGACAATATTGGGTTAGATAGACCCATGGTCTGACTCATCGTAAGGCTATGTTCCTAAACATAGTGGGTGAGCCTACTTATAATCTCTCTTTCCCTGCATCCATCATTTGGGTTCCCTTTCTCTCTATCCATTGTCCTAATCTGTCTCTCCGTCCATCCTACGCCCTCTCTCTCTTCCCATTCGTCAACACATCATTTGTGTTACTTTAACAGCTGTATATCAAACATCAGACTTTCTTATCTGTTCATCCATCCTCTTCTTTCTCTCTCTCTCTCTCTCTCTCTCTCTCCTGTATCTTGCAGTATCCTCAACATCCCTAGCATGCTCCCTTCTGCACGACACATCTTTTCTTTACCTAATGTGGTAGAACACACTGATCCTTCCCAAAAAAATAAAAATAAAAGCACCCAATGCTTTGGATGAAAAGCTCTGATGCCCTGCATGGCATCTATCCATGCCCCTGCCCTGCCCTCAGCCACATCAGTCCCACCCGACAAGGATCCCTGCTTACTTACAGAAGTTTGATGTCCAGGCTGCAAAGGGGAAGAGCTCCACTCCTCCGCTGCCTCTCTGCTCCGTTCCCTCTCTCTCAGTGCGTCTCTCTCCTGCCCTGGAGAGAGGAGGCGAGAGCGTGTTGGCCGCTGGATTTCCTGGCTCAGTGCAGCACTGGGGTGTGAGCAAGCATATGTGCATCACTCTCTCTCTCTTGCGCGCACACACACACACACACACACACACAAGTACACACAGCGACTCATTCACTCCTTTTGCTCCCTGCTTAGCTTGGAAACGGAGGCAGGCCGACACACCAACACCATGAGATCATAATGGGACTTGCTGATAACCATCTTGGCGCAAGACGATAGATGCTTCTAAACCCTGCTTGTTCCAACACACTTGTGCTTTTTATCTCTGTTACACTTCCACCACCGCTCCATTCACCCTCTTTCTCCTTGATAGGTGGCCCCGATCCATTCTAGCCCTTGATCGCATTCATGGGAACCCTTTTCCTCTCCCGATCTCTCTCCCGTTGGTCGTGGCTCCACCCCAGGGACAAACGAAGCTTCATATACGAACACAATCTCTTACAGGGCTGTGGCTTCCAGGTAGAGCACATTCTACGCGCACGCTGTCCTGTGGCGTGCACATGGAGCCAGTGTGGTGTAGTGGTTGGAGTTGGGAGATCCAGATTCTAGGCCCCATTCAGCCATGGAAGCTCACTGGGTGACTTTGGGCCATTCAGAGACTCTCAGCCCAACCTACCTCACAGGGTTGTTGTTGTGAGGATAAAAATAGAGAGGAGGAGGATTATGTGTGCTGTCTTGGGTTCCTTAAGAAGGAAAAAAGCCAGGATATAAATGGAATAAATAAATAAATAAATACAAGAAATCGTGGATTTCCCCATTTTTATGTGCACAATTTGGGGGTTTAATTTGTATAATTTATGCAAATTGAAGGCACCCTTTTAATAAATTGCACAATTTGCATAAATTACACAAACAGCAGCCAAAATTTTCATAAATCACTCAAATTGTGCCCCACAATTTGTGCACATTTCTATTTATGCAAACAAACAAAACCCAGGGCAGGAGCCCTGCCCTCTTTTGTATCTGGTCACTCTTGTATAGCTCCTGCAGCTTTAACTGTTGTGATGAAGAGGGGATTTCAGCAGGTGCTGCATGCATACAAATGACACCTGTTGAAATTCCGTTTTCTATACCACTGTTAAAGATACAGGAACTCTGTTCTCCTTTCCATATGGTCACCCTATTCCCCAATTGCCGTTGTGACTTCAGGAAGGGAAGAAATTTGCACTTTAGGTGGGGAGGAGGAAGGACATGGTTCTGCCTGCTCCCCAAGGCTCTTTGCTTCCGTCCCCCACCCACAGCAAGGTAAGAGAGTTGGATGGGCTCAGAGACCCATCTAAGTTAAAATGCATTTAAGAAGGAAGAGGAGACAGAAAAGCTGTCTTGTTTCTCCCACCCTGCCGGGCACTTGCTGGCAGGCCTTAGGTTGGATGGAGGCCTTCAAGATCAGAGCTCTCCATCGAACAGGCATCTAATCCATAAGATTCTGATGTGCTAACCATTTTTATTCTTTTAAATGAAATGATTTCATTTAATCTTTTTAGACTGAGTGGAAAGGAAGTGATGTTTGAAACCAGCCTCCCCCAAACCGGTGCCCCATAGATGTTTTGAACTAAAGCTCCCATCATCCCTAGCCAGCATGGCCAATGGTGGGAATTGTAGTCCGATGCATCAAGAGGATGTCGGGTTTGGGGAGGTTGGTTTAAACACTATAATTGCATTATCCCTTCTGCCATCTGGATTGGTTCTAATGTTTTGGAAAATGCCTTTTGTTTTAATTGTGGCTTTTGTAGTATTTTCATTATGTAATTGTGTTTTATTATACATTCTTCTTGTGAACTGCCCTGGGACATGTTGGTATGAGGGGTAGTACAGAAATACCTTAAATTAAATTATACTAAATTAGGCAATTCTCAGCTCTCTTTCTCTGCTACTTTCTCTGGCTTGGTCTGTTCCCAACTATTGACCTGCTGTTTCTTCTCTCTCTCTCTCTCTCTCTCTCTCTCTCTTTAACACACACACTCACACCCCTCTTTTACTTAGAGGGAATGAGACGTGTTCCTTTCCCCCCCCCAGACTGTGATAGCTTTCCCATTTAGGGATGGGCAAACAAGCGATGTTCGCAATTGCCAATCCGAATTTCACCTCGAAGCTCAGATAGTCTCATTCCCGTGTTCGATTACAATACATTTTTCATCCCATTCGAATGGGGAAAGTGCACATTTCAAATGGGAAAATTTCATCTTTTTTTTTTTTAAGTGCATCCAAATGTGCACTTTCCCCCTGCAGACTAAATCCCAAAAATGCTTTAAAAAAAACAAATAAATCACGTTTTCTTTAAATTGTGTGTTTTTGGAATTCCAAACGTTTTTCCTGAAAAAAAGCACTCCCGTCTGTGTTTACAGGTGTGAACAGGGCAAATTCGAGTGGAAAACTAACCAAAACAAACTTCTTTTACGTCTCTATTCCCATTCAGACATTATCTCCCAAATACTTGCTCCCTTTGGGGAAACTCCAGCTAGCTGTCCTAAGCTATTAACAAGCCATTGGCCTAACGAAAGGAACATTTGGCTGGTTGTAACAATGGAATATCCAGTGGTGTCCATCAACAAGAAAAATGGGCAACACTGTCAGAATGGGTAATCCTTCAGCTAGGGTGACCATATGGAAAGGAGGTCAGGGCTCCTGTATCTTTAACAGTTGCATAGAAAAGGGAATTTCAGCAGGTGTCATTTGTATGCATGCAGCACCTGGTGAAATTCCCTCTTCGTCACAACAGTTAAAGCTGCAGGAGTCCTGCCCTCTTTTGTATCTGGTCACTCTAATATAGCTCCTGTACCATTTTTTTTGTATTCCCCCCTTTTTATTGTGAATACCAACAAAACAGAACAGAAAATACATTGTGAGAAAGAAAAGAAAAACACACATATTACATATGTAGGAATATATTTATTTATTTATTTATTTATTACATTTGTATACCGCCCCATAGCCGAAGCTCTCTGCACGGTTTACATAGGATTAAAAACAATTAAAAACAATATACAAAAATTAAAACAGCAAAAACATACAACATACACACAATCTGTACATTTAAAACCACTACAACACTTCAAAAAGCTACAAAAAAACAAAACAAAACAAACCCAGGCTCCTCAGATATTGCCAAATGCCTGAGAGAAGAGGAAAGTCTTGACCTGGCGCCGAAAAGATAACAATGTTGGCGCCAGGTGGGCCTTGTCAGGGAGATGGTTCCACAATTGGGGGGCCACCACAGAGAAGGCCCTCTCTCTTGTTGCCGACCTCCGAGCTTCCCTCAGAGTAGGCACTTGGAGGAGGGCCTTAGATGTTGAACGTAGCGTTCGGGTAGGTTCATGTCGGGAAAGGCGTTCCATCAGGTATTGTGTTCCCAAGCCCTGTAAGGCTTTATAGGTTAAAACCAGCACCTTGAGTCGGGCTCGGAAACATACAGGCAGCCAATGCAAGCGGGCCAGAGTAGGTCTTATATGCTCGAACCCACTGGTTCCAGTTATCAATCTGGGCGCTGCATTTTGCACAAGCTGCAGCTTCCGAACCACCTTCAAAGGCAGCCCCACGTAGAGTGCATTGCAGTAATCTAACTTGGAGGTTACCAGAGCATGGACAACTGAAGCCAGGTTATCCCTGTCCAGATAGGGACGTAGCTGGGCCACCAACCAAAGTTGGTAGAAGGCGCTCCGTGCCACTGAGGCCACCTGCGCCTCAAGTGACAGAACCCGCTCCTTCAAGGGGAGTGCAACCCCATCCAGAACAGGTTGAACACCCTCCATCCGGTCAGCGGAACCACCCACTAACAGCGTCTCAGTCTTGACTGGATTGAGTTTCAGTTTATTAGCCCTCATCCAGTTCATTGTCGCAGCCAGGCACTGGTTCAGCACATCCACAGCCTCACCTGATGTAGATGAAAAGGAGAAGTAGAGCTGCGTGTCATCAGCGTACTGATGACAACGCACTCCAAAACTCCGGATGACTGCACTCAACGGTTTCATGTAGATATTGAACAGCATGGGGGACAAAACTGACCCCTGCGGAACCCCATACTGGAGAATCCATGGGGCCGAGCAATGTTCCCCAAGCACCACCTTCTGGAGCCGACCCGCCAAGTAGGAGTGGAACCACTGCAATGCAGTGCCTCCCACTCCCAACTCAGCCAGTCGTCCCAGAAGGATACCATGGTCGATGGTATCGAAAGCCGCTGAGAGATCAAGGAGAATCAACAGAGTCACACTCCCCCTGTCTTTCTCCCGACATAGGTCATCATACAGGGTGACCAAGGCTGTTTCCGTACCAAAACCAGGCCTGAAACCCGACTGAAATGGATCCAGATAATCGGTCTCATCCAAGAGTGCCTGGAGCTGGCTCGCAACCACCCACTCCAGGACCTTGCCCAGGATAGGAACATTTGCTACTAGCCTGTAGTTATTAAGATTTTCAGGGTCCAGGGAAGATTTCTTTACGAGTGGTCTCACTGCCGCCTCTTTCAGGAGGCCTGGGACCACTCCCTCTTGCAAAGAGGCATTACTCACTTCCCTGGCCCAGCCAGTTGTTCCATCCCTGCTAGCTTTTATTAGCCAAGAGGGGCAAGGATCCAATATGGAAGTGGTTGCACGAACCTGTCCAAGCACTGTCCAATATTGTCATTTCCCCGTGTTGTGTACCATTCATTAAAAAAGGGGGGGAGTTATACATAGGTTTCAAGAAATGCAGACCAAATATCCATGTATTTATCCAGTCACAAGTTGTTTCTATATAACACCCGTTCTAGCTCGTGTAGCTTTATGGCCACTGAATGCTGACTGACTTGGGGGGCATGGAAATCCAGGAACAGGTTAGGAAATGAATGACAAGCTGGAACTCTGGGCTGAAAGGAGCACTCCATGCTGCAACATTTTGTTGCAGATCGTGTGTGTGTGCCTTTCATTGTAACTGCAAGAGGACACACACACACACACACCATGCATTTTTTCTACACACCTATACATCCCATCTGCTAGTAAAATCATTTTCAAGGCTTTTTACAATTTAAAAACAAAAACACATTCAGCATGCAAAAATTGCAGAATTAGAAAGGCTAAAAAAGTAATATAAAACCCCCATAAATTTTCTCAAAAGTGTTAGAATAAATAGCAAAAAGACCAATAAAACAGGAAGAGCAGCCAGGAAATAACAGCAACACAATATCCTTGTCATTGAAAGGCCTAGACACATCCAAAATGTTTTGGTACATGGTGCCCAAAAGACATCTGGTTTGGTGCCAGGTGAGGTTCTCTGGGGAGAGTGTTCATTAGCCAGGGCGTATTGACTGGGAAAACCCAATCCTTGGTCACCCTGGGCCTAACCTTAGTAAATGGGAGCACCCAAAGCTCCAGATGATCTTAATGTTCAGGCAGCTTCATAAGGGAGGAGATGGTCCTATCTGCATCACTAATTGATGCCATCGCTCAATCTGTGCAGCTGTGCAGTGTACCTACCTGGACCTGGGCTCACCTCATCAGGAAGGACGGTCAAGTTTTCATGTTGAGGTTGGGACTTTGCCTGGGCAGTGATAGCTTTTCTTGGCTCCGGCTCACCCTCTGACTCCCAGCTTGACCTTTCGGCTCTCACCCTTGGCTCCTAGATTGTTCCTGGCTCCTGCTTGACAGCTGCCTCCAGTTCAGCAATGACAGCGTTCTCATGAAATCATAGCTTTGGCGAGACCGTTGTACGCCATCTGGTCCAACCCCCTGCTTGATGTAGGTAATACAGAACTAGAGTCACGGCAGGGCAGGGGGGGGGGCAGGGGGGCCAGTTGGCCCAGAGCCCACGATTTTGAGGGGGCACCCCAACGAGGTCCCCCCCCAGATTATGCTACTGCTTCTGTAGCATATGCGGCCCATCGAGAAGCAAGGAGCCCTCCTTGCGGAAACAGCACAGAAGCCATCCGTCATGAATACCACAGTCAGACTACAAGCTCCAGAGGGCCATATGCTGCATGCGGGGCGGGGATACATGCACCTAAGTTGCGATGGTTGTCCTTACTACGTCTCTTTCCTCAATCTTCTCCATGGCATATAATCTCTGGAGCGGAGGGTGAGGTAACAACGATGATAGTTATTAATGATAATAATGATGATGATACCGTGAGGGTGATGATGATGATGTTTGATAATGATGGACTGTTCTATTGTTGTTGCTTCTATTTGTACAGCAACTAAAAATAAATGTTAATTTCTGATTCAACACTGAGGTGTTGTAGAACAGGTTTAATATGAAGGTGTTATGTAGAACAGACATGTTGTCCTCCTTTTTTGAAATGGGGGGGGGGCACACACTTCCCATCTGGCCTGGGCATATTACCAGCTCTGCATGGCCCTGACTAGAGTTTCCCCTACAGATGGCTGGTCCAACCTCTGCCTGAAGACCCACCATCCCTCGAAGTCATTCATTCCATTGTGAAATGGCTATTCCTGTCACAACGTTTCCCCTAAGGCTCAATTGAAATCTGTCCTCTGGTGACAACTTGTTAAGAACATCAGAAGAGCCCAGCTGGGTCAGGCCCAGGGTTCATCTAGTCCATAATTCTCTTCACACAGTGGCCAACCAGCTGTCGATCAGGGACCCACAAGCAGAACAAGATGCAACAGCTCCCTCCCACCCATGTTCCCCAGCAACTGGTGCACACAGGCTTACTGCCTTGGATACTGGAGGCAGCACATAACAATCAGGGCTAGTAGCCACTGATAGCCTTCTCCTCCAGGAAGATTGTTCAATCTAGTCTTTACCCTCTTCTGTGTGAGAACCCTTTGGATATCTGAAGAATGTGATCATTTCCCCGATCAACCTACGTAGCACAGAATCTGCATCAAAAACTGATCAGAACATTTCCTAAAGGAGAGGTGCCCAGTGTGGAGAAAGCAAGAAGGTGATACCTTCTGGACACCTTCAAACACACAGGTGAGGAACTTCTCAAGCAGACGTCTAGCCAGAAACCTGCCTGGAAGGATGGCTCCACAGCAACCTGTGTGCTGATAGTCAATAAAACTTTGTTTATGGCCAATCTTGAAGACAGCAGGGCAATTCTGTGTCCTTAAAATGAAGAGAGTTGGAAACATACAGCCTTAAACCTCAGCAAGGAAAATAATCCAACACGATATGATGAGCAAATGAGAATCCAAAAGGCTGGAAGCAATGTCAGGGAAGGCTGTGTTTTGAGTGTCCTGGAGGTCTCCTATTCCATTGGGGATGGACATTACAAGTGTTTCTGGGTCATCTCTGTCAAACGTTGCCAACTTACACACAACGATAAGTTTATCCTGTTGGCTTGTGGTGGTCTCTTCAAAGTCTTCTCACCAGAAGAAGCTGTGAACTTCATCATGTCTTGTTTAGAGGACAAAACTAGGGATGTGCACTGGATCGGATCCGATCCACGATCCGAATCCGATCCAGGGGGAACTCGGATAAATTATCCGATTTCCGATCTCACCGCTGGATCGGCCGATCCAATCCGAACCGATCTGAAAAGGTTCTGATCTGTTTCAGATGGATCGGCGATGGAAGTGGACAGCGGGGGGGGGCTTCCCTAGCAGGGCTGTCCACAGCGCGCTTACCTTACAGGGCCATCCGCTCCCGTCCGGCGCCGGCTGCTACTGCGAGCGGGCTTCGCGGCCTGCTCCAGGGGGGCGCGCCGGGTGATGACATCACCCGGCGCGCCACACTGGAGCAGGCCGCGAAGCCCGCTCGCAGTAGCAGCCGGCGCCGGACGGGAGTGGACGTCTCTGTAAGGTAAGCAGGGGGCGGGGGGAGGGGGGAGAGAGGCGCGTGGCGCGCTTACCTTACAGGGCCGTCCGCTCCCATCCAGCGCCGGCTGCTACTGCGAGCGGGCTTCACGGCCTGCTCCAGGGTCATCACCCGGCGCCCCCCCCCTGGAGCAGGCCATGAAGCCCGCTCGCAGTAGCAGCCGGCGTTGGACGAGAGCGGACGGCCCTGTAAGGTAAGCAGTGGCAGGGGGGAGGGGGCTTACCCCCCCGGGGCCATCCGCTTCCATCCCGCGGGCCCAGCGGATGGAAGTGGACAGCCCCGGGGGGGGGGGTAGGGAGCGCGGGGGAGGGGGCTTACCTGCTGGGGCCATCCACAGCAGACAGCCCCGGGGGGAAGGAAGTTAGGCCCCCCCTCACCCACCCGCCGCCATTTTTTCCTCATAGACTTGCTTTGCAATGCAAGTCTATGGGGGGGGGGGGAAATGGCGGCCGATCCAAAAATTTCCGATTTTTGGATCGGGATCGGACTCAGTCCGGTCCGGGGGGCTCCGATTTTGTCCGATCCAATCTGTGACAAAATTGGAGGTCCCGATCCGGGTCCTGATCCGATCCGGGGGGGTCTGTGCACACCCCTAGACAAAACTATTCCTACAAGAGATGCCAAATCAGCTGTTGCTGACACTAGGTATGAAGCAACCTGTAACAGGTAGCCCAACAAAGCAGTGCAGTGAGGCTCAGCAGATAACATCACTGTAGTAGTGGTCTGGATTGAACAGTGATGGAAAGAATGACTGGATTCAGACCACACAATAACCAATGGTGGTTTAAATAGTCAACAGTTATTTAACCCACCATGGGTTATCATGTTGTGTGGAGGGAATTTTTTAACCAACGGTTGGTTATTTGGTTGAAATAACCAATGCAAATAACCAACGCTGTGCAGAGTTGGCTATCTGAACCACCATTGGTTATCATGTTGTCTGGAGGGCACTATTGGTATTTCCTTGGCCACCGTTGGTTATTTCGTCAGTCACAGATTCACAAGGCAGGAGCGGTCAAAGCGGTGGCTGCTGCTCTAATCCAGCCCGCAAGATAGATTTTTGGCAGCAATGGCTGATGGGATACTAGCGGGAAGACTGGGGGGGAGAGAGGGCGGGGGATGAGTACTCAGAGCAGACTAATTGTCAACTCAACACTGATCCTAATCCACACAATGCTTGATTATTATCATGTTGTGTAGGGAGCACCCCCTAGATAAACATCTGTCGAGTTGATTATTACCCCACCATTGACTATCGTGTTGTCTGAACGCAGCCATTGTGCAAAGGAGGTTCTTAGCAGCATGCACTTGATTTACTAGAACAAGTTAGTGTGTTTGAGAGTGTGCATGCATGTAAGGTTTTGGTGGTTTCCCCCCTGAATAGCTCTTATTTATAAATAAAGTTTTTTTCTCCTAAAAATAAAATAAATGAAAATAAAAGATGATGCATTCTGGGATAGTGATAGCAGGGATGGGGGGGGGGAGTTCATTTGGTTACATTTGAATATGAACCGACCTAATCTGTAACTTATACACGAACCAGAACGCAACAATAGCCACCACGGAGCACCAAAAGAGTCAAATATAGCTCGCAAAGTAGATAATGTTGACCTTTTGATGCCCTATAGCACTATGGATGACATTATTTACTCCTTTTTTTCCCCCAGTGCCCGCCCAGGGGTATGTATGTGGGTGGGTGGGCCTTGGCGTGCATGAGTGTCCAGCAGCCAAAAATCCCCCAGGCATCCCACAGTTGCCCACACCTGCTAGAAATAAATAAATAAGGCCAGTTATTTAACAGTGATGGCAGGGAATGCACCCGTGGAACATAGCCCATGTGACCAAATCAATCCACGCCACCAAGCTGCCACGTGTGGAAACGTCTGTGTGAGTGAACCCTTTCACAGCTACACTTTTTCTTAAACTTCCCTCTCTCCGTCGTTGCCCGAACTCTCGTCCCATCCCTCTGATGATGAAGCATCATTTGAACTCGACCCCGGTCCTCTGCGTGACTTGCTCCAGACACGGCTGGCTTACTCCCCCCGCTTCTTGCCTTTTCTTTACCCCGCCTTGGCCCCCTTCCCCATAGACTGTCTCCACCCAAACGCCCCCAACGGTGTTTGTCGTGATTATTTCCCGGAGAAAGGGATGAGGTCACACGTTGGAAGGAAGGAGAGAAATGGGATGGGGGGAAGGCCAGTTTGGACCGAGAGAAGAGGGAATGCTGAACAGCAGGATGGAGGGAAGCCAGCTTCTTCTATCACCCCATTCCCTCCCGATTCATTCCATGGCTTATTACTATGAGACCCGATACATTCTTTACAAGACAAGAACACATTTTCATTGTGGGACACAGATCAGAGCCAACGATTCCTTGAGCAGAAAAGGCTGGGACTGTGTTTCCTGGATACTATTCTGAGCCAGTCAGCTGTATCACATAGGTTAAAAGCCGGCTATTCGCATGGAACGCACGAACGATCACTACCACCATGGAATGTTCACAAATATTCTAACTTAAGATTCCATTACGGAAAGTTGAAAAATGACACTTAAGAACATACAAAGTGCCATGCTGGATCACACCAAGGGTCCATCTAGTCGAGCACTCTGCTCACACGGTGGCCAACCAGCTGTCAACCAGGGGCCAACAAAGCAGGACACGATGCAACAGCACCCTCCCACCCATATTCCCCAGCTACTGGTGCATATAGGCTTACTGCCTCTGATACTGGAGGTAGCACATAGCCATCAGGGCTAGTAGCCATTGATAGCCTTTTCCTCCAGGAATTTATCCAACCTCCTTTTAAAGCCATTCAAATTGGCAGTCATCACTACATCTTGTGGTAATGAATTCCAGAGTTAACTATGCATTGTGTGAAGGCGTCCTTCCTTTTATCTGTCCTGAATCTCGCACCAATCAGCTTCATGGGATGAGCCCACTGAGTTTTAATATTATGGGAGAGAGAAAAATATCTCCCTCTCCACATTCTCCACACCATGCATAATTGTGTACCCCTCTGTCATGTCTCCCCTTAGCCTCCTTTTTTCCAAGTTAAACAATCCCAGCTGTTGTAACCTTCCCTCAGAGGGAGATGCTCCAGTCCCTTGAACATTTTAGTTGCCCCTTTTTGCACTTTTTCCAGCTCTATCATATCTTTTTTTTTTTAGGTGTGGTAGTCAGAACTGCACATAGTGTTCTAAGTGTGGCCACACCATAGATTTGTATAAGGGCAGTATGATAATGGCAGTTTTATTCCCAGTTCCTTTCCACCATTTCCGTGAGGGAAACAAATGGCCAACTTGGCTTTTTGTGGGGGTGGGGATCCTCACATTCTGGCCTCCTCTACAAGAATTCGGCTTAATACCCGGTTGCCCAATTATGCGCATCTTCTCACCATCGCTTTTACGCCTAATTCCTATAAACTACAGGCGGTGAAGTGCATAACCAGCAGTATGAAACGTGCTTTAAAGTGGTTGAAATGCGGAGAATCGCTTGTTTACATGGTCATAAGGCGCTTTAACTCCCGTGGAAAATTAAAACTTGCTATTTAACACGCATTCAATAATGCGCATAATCGGACAGAAAAAGTGCCTCAACCCCCGATTTGCGCTCCGCTCTTGTAAAGGTAAAAAATTTAATGAGCCTTGAAAGAGCTTTAAATCGCTCTTGTAGAAGCACCCAGAGGTGAGGAAAGGGAGAGTCTGTCTACTAGTGGCAGAAACAGAGATGGAGAGTAAAAGACTCTCACAAAATGTCTGTCTTGGAGGGAGGCTTGCCCATTCATAACACCCCACCCCGTGGGCTAACTGACATCTTGACCCTGTGGGGAAGAAGAAAGTGCAAGGCAGGCAGGAACAGGCAGAGGGAACATCAGGGCCTGCTCCAGTTTGACTCCCTTTCTTCAGGAGCAGGACAATTCCATCAGCCCTCTTGCTGGTCTTGATTTCTCTCTCTCTCTGGCCTAATCTACACCAAGTTGGATATTGCACTATGAAAGTGGTATGAAAGCGGTATATAAAAGGCAGGAGCCACACTACTGCTTTATAGCGGTATTGAAGTGCAATGACAACTGTTAGAGCACACTGACATGTGCCATATACCGCTTTCATACCACTATATCCTGCTTGGTGTAGATGGCCTCTCTCTCTGTGTCTCTCTTTCTCTTTTCTCTTTTCCCTCTTCCCTCCCCACCTCCTTTTCCTTGTGTGTCATGTCTTTTTTGGGATTGTAAGCCTGAGAGCCTTTGCTAATTGATTGTAAGCTGTTCTGAGAGCCGTTTTTGGCTGAGGAGCAGGGTAAAAATATGATAAATAAATAAATAAATACAGGAGCTGAAGAACTGTGGGGTAGTTGAATTCCACATATTAATTAGAAACAACAATCCACATCTTGCTGCTTCCAAAGGATTTATACCAGGGATGAGGAACCCTTTTTCAGTCCAAGGGCTAAAATGTTATCTGGGAAAGGTCTTGGGGGCCACAAACTATCTGAACCTGCCTCTATATGTAGGTGATTTCTATTGAAAGGGCTACCCTCCCCAATTCTGGTTTAAAGATAAAACAAAACATAAGAATATTGACTATTAGCACCTGAACAGACTGAACAGGCAAGCCACACAGGTGACCTAGTATTGGCATTATGGCTGTATTTACTGTATTTCTATTAGGGTTGTGCACAGCTGCTCCGATTCACCTCAGGGGCCGATTTGGAGCTAATCAGCCCAAATTTGGCTCAGGGAGCCTCAGAACCACACTATCTCACCTTGGATTCGGATCTAAATACGAATCGGGTTGGTTGTTGCAGTTTCCCAGGCGCCTGTAGGCGGAGTATGAGGCCGACTGGGAGTCCACAGGACTCTTCTCCCCTCCTGCTCGCCCTCCAAACCTGGCGAGCCGCTGCTTCCCACTCGCCCGCTTGCTGGTCCTACCTGACCCATCTGCTCACACTGGTGAGCCACTCATACTCCAAGAGAGCCAGCATTTTTTCAGAAATCACCTTTCCCAGCCGCCATCGGTTGCAAAGGTAGATCTATGGCAGGTCAGAGCTGCTATCTTCCTTAAAGATGGTGGCTCTCATGGAGGATGGGCAGCTTACTGGCATGAGCAGACAGCTCAGGTAAGTCTCATGGATGGGCAGGGATAGTGGCTCACCATTGGGCCAAAATGGGTTGAAGTGCTTTGGCCACTTTGGGCCGAGGCAGCCCAATCCAGACCTGACTTGGATTCGGGTTGAGGCAGGCTGAATCAGCCCACTTCAACTCAGATTCTGGGTTCAAGACTGAGGCGGTACACAGCCCGAATTTCTATTTATGATGGTATTTACTATTTAGTTTATCATAATTCTTTCTAAATTTCAAAACTATACATATGAATTATCATATGCAATTTTAATGTAAATTTGCCCTATATTTTTGTCCTCTTTTTTTTTTTTGGTGATGCATTTTCTCTTTCTTGGCAATTCATAATTAGCCACCATACTCTTAAGTCCAGAGTCTAAAATAGATCCTCTGTATCTAAGATCCTTTATCCCATAACCTCATCCTCAACCAGTAGGTATACATTAAGATGATCCAACTCCCAAACACACAGTGGCAGTACAGAAGGATACTAAATTAAGTAAGGATCTTCTGCCAGTGGATAAAAGCCAGAACAAATTTCCATGGGCAAAACCAGCCAGAGTTCTCACACAGGAACCCTGGGCTTCATCCATCCATCCATTCATCAGCACAGCCGCCATGGCTTCACCCTAATAGCAGCTTTGGCTCTTCAACACACAATCAGGGATGAATGGAAGCATCCAAACCCGGGATTTTATGTAGTAGTAGAAACTCTGGCTAAAACTGAATTAAGTTTAGTAACGCCATTAATAATTTTGATGGGGTCTCTAGGATGTTCTGCAAAATGATATCTCCTAATGTTCATGCCTTTTTGAAGACCAATTTTCCGAAATACGTCCTTAAAAGTATACTTTCCTTCTCACCCAGATATTATATTTTGGCTATTATAAATTTATCTTGGTCAACTAGTATGTATCTTCTAACAGACGAGAGCTTTTCAGGACTTTCAAACCTCTCTTGGTATATACCACCAATTCTATGAACACCAATCACATTATTGTACACTTCAGAAGCTAATCTGGAATAATTTTCACCCACCAGGGTCAAGGATCCACAATCATGAAATATTACTTCTGTATTCCACACTTCATAAGAAATCTCAAAGCAATTTACATATAAAATAGCAATACAAAGCATAAACACTAAAATTAAACTCTAAATATTAAGCATAAACACTAATATTAAACTCTAAAAAAATCATCCACTCAACCAGCAGTGAGTTTTTAAAAAATAATTATTACATTTATATCCCACCTTTTCTCCTCTTGCAAGGAATCCAATGTGACTTACATGGTCCTCCTCCTCTCCATTTTATCCTCCATTTTAACCTCAGGTTAGGCTGAGTGTCAGTGATTGGCCCAAAGTCACCCAGTGAGCTTTATTGCTGAGTGGGGCCTAGTACCCAGATCTCCCAAGTCCCAATCCAATAAAACCTTCCCAAGACTGTTCAAAAGACTGAACAGCCTCATCAAAGGGACCCCAAGACTTTTCATGGGATCCTGCATCTTTTCCCCCACAGTGGCCAACCGAAACCCCCACGAACACACAACTGGAGCACAAAGGCCATCCCTAGGCTGACCATATGAAAAGGAGGACAGGGCTCATGTAACTTTAACAGTTGTAGAGAAAAGGGAATTTCAGCCAGTGTCATTTGTATGCAAATAGTTCCTGGTGAAATTCCTCTTTCATCACAACAGTTAAAGTTGCAGGCACTATACTAGAGTGTCCATATACAAAAGAAGGCAGGGCCCCTGCAACTTTAACTGTTGTGATGAAGAGAGAATTTCACCAGGAACTAATTGCATACAAATGACACTGGCTGAAATTCCCTTTTCTATACAACTGTTAAAGATACATGAACCCTGACCTCCTTTTCATATGGTCAGCCTAGCTATCCCCCTCCTCTAATGTTTGTTCTCCAGCACTTCAGATTTAGGGCTACACTGCCTCTAAACATGGATGCTCTATTAGCAATTGTGGCTATTGGCCACTTATGGATGTATCCTCCATGAATTACCTGCAAAATAAGGAAAGGTGGAGAGCTATTAAGGAGAGGGCCTTTTCAGCAGTGGCACCCTGCATGTGGAACACTCTTCCCAGAAAGAGTCACCTGGTACCTACGTTGTGGTCTTTTTGTTGACTGGTGAAGCCTTTTTTTAAATTCACCCACACTTTTTAGTTCTTCATATATATATGGTATATGTAATATTTAGATCTTTGCACTGCTGGTGGTTTTTACTTTGGTTTTATTCTGAGGTTTTAAACTGTTTACGTTTTTATATTATGGTTTTGTATATTATGGTTTTAGGTCTTGCTTTGTGAACTGCCCAGAGAGTTTTGTCATTGGGCAGTAACAATATGTGTGTGTGTGTAAGTAAATAATATAATTTGCCTTTAAAAGCCATCTAAGCTTGGGGCCATCATTACATCTTCTGGCTGTGAATTCCACAAGGTACCATTCAGTCCCATACACATTTACCTGGGAGCAAGTCCTCTAAATTCAAAGGGGCTTACATGAACTGTGAATTATGCATTGTATGAATTGGTTACTTTCTTTTGTCTGTCCTGAATCTACTGTCAATTTTAGGGGGCGATCCTGAGTTCTAGTATTATGTGTGTGTGTGAGAGAGAGAGAGAGAGTTCTTTATATTATTCACACCAAATGTAATTTTATAAATATCTATCGTGGCCTTCCCAACCTGGTGCCCTCCAGATGTTTTGGACTTCAACTCCCATCAGCCCCAGCTAGCATAGCCAATTGTCAGGAATCCTGGGAGTTGCAGTCTGAAACATCTGGAGGCACCAAGTTGGGGAGGCTGGTCTATCATATGTCCCTACTCCTTAGGGTGCAATCCTACACATGTTTGGACAGTAAAAACTCCTACAACTCCCAGCATTCTACTAGCCGGCCATGCTGGGGCATGCTGAGAGTTGTAAGACTTTTTTCTGTCTGGAAACTGTTTCAACCCCTTGATCATTTTAGTTGTCCTTTTCTGCGCACATACATCCATTTCTTCCATGCATTTTTACATGTTCTACAACTCCCATCATCCCCATTCGGTTCAACACGTATGTGTGTATGTGTGCCTCAACTTTCCCCAACCTGGTGCCTTCCAGATGTGCTGGAGTACAACTCGCTTCATCTCCATCTCATCCAACACATCTGGAGGACACCGTATTGGGGAAAGCTGTGAGATACACTAAACACACCTGGCACATCCAGATGTGTTCAACTCCAACACAGGTTCAGGCTGGCACAAGATATAGGTTTATGGCAAGAGTGCCATTTCAGATCTCAGTGGTGGGGATTCAGATCCAAGCGGAGAGGCCTATATGTCTGGATATATTCCAAATTGAATTTGGAGGCCGGGGGGTGGAGACAGTGTTATTTTAAGAGTATTTGTTGTGGTTACTTTTTATGCATCAGAATAACTATAGCAATGTTAATAAAACAAGCCAAACAGTCGTCCTTTCCCCCTCAACCCCAATTTGGGCTTTCAGCAGGCTTAATGAATGCCCATTTAATTAACTGTAATCATCACCACTCAGACTTGACAGGGGCACTTCATGTTTGATGTTTGTTTGCCCCATTCATGTATCAAGTGGCACGGGTGGGTGAGGGGAGGACTACTTTTTACCCCCAAAAAAGCATGCGTAGGAGTGAAATCCTCCCCTCTGCCTATTCTACCTCATGCTGTCATTACAGGGCACTTTATGTCCAATACCAGAAGTGAGCAGGACTGTAGAGAAAAACACCGGAAGCAGGCCCAGTGCCAACACCCGGAATACACGGACAGCTGCTGGGGGAGCCCTCATGCCTTGAGAGGGCCCAATGGGGCTGCCACCTTGCCAGGGTACTCATCACCATCTTCCCCACAACAATCACCCCCTCCACCCCAGTAGGGATGATGTAATGGGATAGGAGCCAGGCGGCAGCTCGGCAGTGGTCAGCCACCATGCTGTATCTCCCGAAATGCAAAGCCCAGCGAGGTCAAAGGCTAGGACTGTGGTAGGAGATTGAACATGGCAGCCTCTCAGCATCATGGAAGTGCCAGCACCAGGTAAGGTCATCTATAGGGAGGGGAGAACTGCAGCTGTTGTGCTGTTACAGAGCCCAACTGGGGCTGTGAGGGGGGAGGAGATGGCCCTGGGGGCTGGATTAGCACCAGGGATGGCATTAGCATCACTAAGCTGAGAGCTCACTCAAGCCTGGTGCCGGCCTTGGCCCAAAGCATAGCATGTTAAAAGCAAGGGACAGGGAAGGACTCAGTTCCTTTCCCTCACATGCATCTAATAATAATAATAATAATAATAATAATAATAATAATAAATCAAGTTATAGCAACCAAGAACTACCAAAAATACATAATAAAAGATAACAGTGTAACAACAGACCTATGCAGGAAATGCCATCAGTTCCAAGAAACAATAGACCATATAACAGGAGGATGTAAAATTCTGGCAGGAATGGACTATACAGACAAACACCATACAGCTGCAAAAATAATTCACCAACAACTGGCCAACAAATTCAACCTTATCAAACAACCTACACCATACTATACATATTCACCCGAAACAATCCTGGAAAATGCAAATCATAAATATACAGGTGTTGCGTAAATCGCTTTGTGGGTCTTTATTCTGGCGGGCTTGCCAATATCCAGAACCAGAATTGAAGCAGGCAAATCAGTGGGAAAACAGATTTATTACAAAATGTTGTACAACAGGTTAGCCCAGTAGGCTAACGCCACAAAGCAAGGCTAACAAAGAGAAAATGGCTACTTGATGCCTTTTATACTCCTTTCTCAAACTATGAGCTAATTCTCATGGAATTCAACTCCCCTTCTCTCTCTGCAGCTCGTGTAGCTGATAAGGCAGAAGCTGCAATTTCAAGGAGACAAAAGAGCAAAGAGAAGCAGTTGCCAGACATACAGGGTGCAAAGTTAGTCCAAAAAGGCATTGCATTGGTTCAGTTATTATGCTACTACAAAGCCTATTCTACTACAAAGCCTATTTTTCTATCACTGGGACAGAACAATTCATACGGACAAGACAATACCTTGCAACCGACCAGACATAACGTTCATAGACAAAAAAGAAAAACACACATACGTCATCGACATAGCAATACCAAATGACAAAAATGTTATTGAAAAGGAAGAAGAAAAGAGAGACAAATATACACCACTGGCCATGGAAGTCAAAGAACTATGGCAACAGGAAAAGGTCACAATTATTCCATTAGTCACATCAGTCTAATGCATCACATCAAAAATATATACAGAAAACCTCCAAAAACTGGGCCTACCAGAATACATCCACACCAACATCCAGAAAGCAGTCATAATTAAAACATGCTAAATCATCAGGAAATTCCTGAACCAATAAAAGACAGCATGACTTGGCAAAGCCCATCATGTCCATCTAGTAAAACTGCCATGAGCGAGAAAGAGAATAATAATAATAATAATAATAATAATAATAATAATAATAATATAGAAGACCCCATCCAAATTTTATTTATTGAATAAACTCCCCAGCAATTAACACATTCGAGGGCACCAGGTTTGGGAAGTTTGTGACATACAGAGAGTGAGAGAGAGAAAGAGAGGGGGGTTTCCTCTAAATGAGTGATTTATTGAACACTCTTGATTGGCCACTCACAGAAGTTTGCGGGTCCATTACACAAAGTCATCAATGACCAGGATGTCTCCCACGGTATCTCTTGGAATCCTACCATGAAAAGAACCACTTTTAATGTGGTAATATCCTGAAAAAGTGAGATCTTCCGCCACTAGATGGCGGTGTCTCAAAGTGAACGGAGGGGAAGTATTAAATTCAAACCATGTGGTCGCTCCTCTTTGCCTGTGTAGTGCAGCCCATAACAATCATGCCAAAGAGTTAGGAAGCACAATGCCCTAGGTAAGCAATAAAATTTCCCCTTAATGTAGAGACGCTCAGAGAGAGAGGTTAAAGTGGCACAACAGCAAAGCAACAAGGAGGCTCTGGATCCTCTATGGATGCAGTAGTCTTAAGCTAAAATATGAGAAAAACAGGAAGAGGACACAAGGCCACCCTGGCTGACAAACATGTGTGCGTTATGTGTATGGCTGCCCCCATCACATCTAGTTTGGTCCTCAGTGTGTGGGACCAGTTAACTGGGTGACAGATACGTGGGGTTAACTTGAGGAGTGCTCCTCTTATGTGGTACATAACAGAAAGGTGAGGGAGGAATCACTTTAAATCACTGTTTTGAGCATGGACAGTACCACTGATAAAGCAGGAATACTGCACTGAGAACAGGGGCAGATATTTTCAGTGCAAATAAGGGGGTTTTGTCGGGGGGAGACTACCCTGAAAGACCCCACCCTTGTCTTTTCTGCACCACTTGAGCTTTGATGCATATTTATTTTATGAGGGCTCTTCTGGTTGTCTTCCAGTCAATTACATAGACCCTGTTATGGCGCCGCATAACCTTTCTGATCTGGCTAGGGGATGACATCACAATGCCAAGTCAGGGTGAGGGCAATGATTTCGAACCCTGCCCTCACTCTGAATGGGAGAACATTTTGCAGATTTCTAGAACAACTGCTGAAAGAAGGAGGGAGGCATTCAAGGGGATGGGGCTTTCCCCCTGAAACTTGCTCCACCATTTCATTTCATTCCTGAGGAGAATTTAGATAATATTGCCATGTTTATAGCTGCTATCTTGTTGTCAAAAATTCTGTCCTTGTGGACAGTTCCTCTGAGCATGGGTTGAGTGCCCCCAGCAACTCTCTGAGAATGTAGACTTGAAAAGTCAGAAGCTTGCCTGCCCTCCATGCCGTTTGGAAGCTGGGGCTAGGTCACACACGCACCCCTGGCATTTTCAAAGGCCACGTGTATACATTTCTATGGGCCAGTTCTGGGCGTTGTGGTCCTGGCTGGGTCTCCACTTCTGCTCTCTGTGGGGCCAGTGTGAAGGGATGAAAGGCCCAAGTGATAGTGGAGAAAGGGTCTCTCTGTCCCCAGTGGTGGACTGGAAACCCCATCACCACAGCCAGGCCTTCCAGGAATTGCCCTTCAAAGAGGAGAGATGTTTGCTTTGGCCAGGAAAGGGGGTCAATACAGACATTTGGGGGCCTGTGATCCCAGCTCCTTACCAGACAGGGGCCTATAGAGAGAGATTTGGAAAAGGGAGGTAGCATTAATAGGCCAAAGATAATTTATTGGGGGAGAAAGCAAGAGAACAAGGAAACAAATTTGAGAGGGGAGACTGAATACAGTTCTTTGATTCTGCATTTCTCTCCCTCCAGCCTGTTTTCAATCTGCTTTGGACTACCGACTTCAAGGGAACCCAGGCATCCTGGTGTCCAGTTCCCCATTTCTCCCCTCTAGCCCGTACAGACCCCAACGTGCTTCCAAAGAAGCTAGTCATATTGAGGCTCAGCCCACACACTGTTCTTATGCGTCGTTCTCTCTTTCCAGGCTCTGACTCTCTCTCTCTCTCCCCCCGCTCGTTTTCATTTTCTCCCTTTCACTGTGGACACTGTGATCCAGCTGGACGCTTGACAACTGGACCCGGGACGCTTTCTCTTGCACCAGATCCCAGGAATATACAACAGGAGCTGAGCTCATGGATAAAAATATGTCCACGGGTCTCGGGGGGGGGGGGGGGGAAGGGAGAGCAAGAAAACAAGACTGTGAGAAAGGGAAAATCCAAATGCAGGCTGGGACCCGAAAGGGGGGGGGGTTGAGGGGTCAGGAATGAGGGGGGCATTGGTCAAGAGGATGAAAAGGGCGTGTGGCAGACAAAACACAGAAATAAGCTATGCTTACTTTCTAGAATGAGATGTGCCAGGGCTCAATAACATCTGGCAGTGATGTATCTCTGCCCTAGAGAGACCCACAGCTTTGGGGGCTCCCCAATGGCGACCCAGAGAGCGGCCGGCCATGGGGGAAACAGCAAACAGGTCAGCACTTGGGCTGTCCGACTCCATTTTTATTCCCCTAGAGTCATGATAGTGCTATGAGCTCAATGAGTTCAAAAGGTGAATCTGCACATGCTCAGAGTCTTTATTGTATCACGGTTGGCAAACAGTTCTCTGTCGTCGTTTTGCTGTTAGGAATGTTGAGGCTGTGGTAAAGCATGGCTTGGGCAGGCAGGGGGATAAGAGAAATGTTTATTGCGTGCTCCACCACTGAGGTAAGACACATAGCTACCTAAAAAGCCATCCTGTAAGAACATTAATGAAATCCAGGGTCTAAAATTACCTAGCTGTACCACTGCCTGAAAACTCTTGTCGTCTAATCTATGGTGTGTAAGGACTGGTTGTGTCGATCCTTTGCTTTAGGAAAAAGCACTTTATACATGCCCAGAGGCACACTGCTCTCTGTTCTTCATTTACTCAGCAAAACTTTTTTTTCTTTTTCCAGACCAAGAACCTGTGCCAAACCACTGGGTGGCAGACAGGTGACGCTTTCCTTGTCTGCATCTCCAAGCCAAAGGTCAAAGCATCACCTTTTGATTTTCTGCTCTCCAGGTGGCAGTTGTTAAAATAATCAGAGCTTAGTTCCTTAGGACCCAGCATGGCATAGTGGTTAGATTGTTGGACTAAAAGACCCGGGTTCAAATCTCTGCTAGATCACAAACTTCACTGAGTAATCTTGGCCCAATCAGTGCCTCCCAGCCAAATTTACCTCACAGGACTATTGGGAAGATAAAATGGTGGCCGGTGGAATGTTGCCTTGAACTCCCTGGAGGAGGAATGGAAAATAAATAAATTAAAAGAGTTGGCAACCCTAATTGCAGCCAGGATGAGCAATGCAAAGGAGAACAAGACTCTCCTGCCTTTGAGGAAGCAACTGAGGGCCACTGTTAGAGCAAGCTTTTTGTGTGTTTAAACAGGGCCGGGGCGGGGGGGGGAGGCACCCCACAATCGAAATGTCACCACGCAAGGCTCACAGGTTTCCAAGTTTGTTTCCGTGGCAACCCAAAGGCCACGAGGCAGTATGGAAGGGAGGCCGTCTTCTGTTTGTCCAGACGGCTGTTGCCAGGTGACCTTTTTCCTCTCTCATCGTCAGTTTATTGGAAGCCCAAGCATGTCCCTGTGGGAGTCTCGTCTTTGGATTTTTGCATCAAAAAAAACCAGAAAAGGCTCATGTTTTATTGGGTTCGGCCTGGCCCGGTTATACGATCCGGGGTCTCTTCTAGGGGATACCCGGGCAGCGGGAGAAACGGCGTTAGAGCCAGTATTCCTGGCTTGTTTCTTTGGGAGCTGTCATAGGATGAGCCCAGTCTGTAATGGTGGGGCCAGAAAAGATAATAAACCCATGACTGCAGACCACGGGAGTGGCCATCATCTCTGGCTGAGCCCCGAGAGATGTGGGAGGAAGAGTCAGCGCAGCCTGAACGGACTTGTTGCAATGTGAGAGAGGCTCCCTCTATGGGCCGGATTTGCAACTCAGCGACCCAAACCTCAGAGTTAACATGCCGGAGCTTTAAGGCAAATACTTTTAGACTTTTCTACCTTCAGGGGACCCTTTTTTCTTTTTTTCTCTTTTTTTACAAACTTTGTAGATCATTAATCCAACAAAAGAAGTTTTCTCTGAACATTGAAAAAGAACTGATCTCTAACCCTCCACAATCAACACATTTGTGATAGGTTAAAAAAGAACTGTTTTAAAAATTATTATTATTATTATTATTATTATTATTATTATTATTGTTCTTGCCGTTGGTACATGTTTCAGTTGTTAAAACACCGTTCTCAATACTAAAGCTCCAAGGGCTGTTCTTTTTTAAAGAGCTGTTTTTCAACCTATCACGAACGTGTTGACATGAAGGGTTAGAGTTCAATTTTTCTACTGCACACTTGAACAGTCACAGAAAACTGCTTTCGTTGGATTAACAATCAATACGGAATTGTAGGAGAATGCATCTATCTTTACCGAGTTACCAGGTTTTTTTACAGACTGGTAATGTCTGCTGAGGAACCTCTCTGACTGGGAAGACTGGGTTCGCACACTCACAGAGGGGGAAATAAGCCACCGTGGTTTATTTCCCCCACTGCACATGTCTGATGCGCCCTGGGGATTAGCATAATTACCCTTGGCAGCGCAGCTTCTCATTTTGTGTGGATAACAAGCAACCCAGAACCCATGGGCTGTTTGTAGGGTTCTGGGTGGCTTGTTACCCACAGCACCCAGCCACCCTAGCTGGGTTTGCACTACACAATAACCTGTGCTGCCGAGGATAATTATACTAATCGCCCATCATGCGTAGAAGAGGAAATAAATCACTGTGGCTTATTTTCCCCTCTGTGATCATGTGAACCGGACCAACATTTTATTCCCAGCAACTGCCTCATGATACTGAAGGTAGCACATAGCCATCAGGAGTAGTAGCCATTGATAGCCTTCTCCAGAAATTAATCCACTCCTCTTTTAAAGTTATTCAAATAGGGGCCCATCACTACATCTTGTGATAGTGGATTACATATGCGTTGTGTGAAGAAGTCCTTCCTTTTATCTGTCCTGAATCTCCCACCAATCAGCTTCATGGGGTGACCCCATCGGTGCTAGTATTATGAGAGAGGGAGAAAAATGTCTCCCTCTCCGCATTCTCCACACCATGCATAATTTTGTACACCTCTATCAGGTCTCCCCTTAGCTTCCTTTTTTCCAAGCTAAACAATCCCAGCTGTTGTAACCTTCCCTCAGAGGGGAGATGCTCCAGCCCCTTGATCATTTTAGTTGCCCTTTTCTGCACTTTTTCCAGCTCTACAATATCTTTTTTTAGGTGTGTGATCAGAACTGTACACAGTATTCTAGGTGTGGTTGCACGATAGATTTGTATAAAGACAGTATGATATTGGCAGTTTTATTCTCAACTCCTGTTCTGATAATGCCTAACATGGAGTTTTCCATCTTTACAGTGGCTGCACAATGGGTTGACATTTTCATCACGCTGTTCACCACAACCCTAAGATCTTTTGCAGCAGGAAACCTTGGGTTGGAGTGATATTTATGCTGGATCAATCGCCCTGATTAAAATGGGGCATCCCTGCACCATCCTTCCCACAATAGTCTCTTCATCCTCCTGAAAAAGCTACACAGGGAGTCAGGAGACCCTTCTGAATAGGGTGAGCTCTGGTGGGGTGATCCCCAAAAAGCAGGTAGAGGGACCTTCCACATGCTGAACCCTTCCTCTCATGCAAGGTCCCTTCTTCCTGGATTCCACCTCCTGGGAAAGCCAGCCCTGTCACACAACAGGGTAAAGAGACCAGTTTCAGGCAGCACCATGAGAAGGAATAAGAGTATAGAACCCAGCTTTACTTATATGCGGGCCTTCTAGCAACAGGCTAACTGTTGGTGGTTGTATTTTTACCTGGCTTTTCAACTTAACTTGCTCCCAGAGCGGCTTAAATAATGAATAAAAGAGTCCCTGCTGGCAGGCTTACAATTTGAAAGACATGACACAAAAGGAAAAGGGATGAGGAGGATAGATGAAAACATGCAGACATGCGTCAGTTCATAGTAGCTCTGATAAGGAGGGTCTGGAATGGAAACAATTGATGGAGAGGAGTAGCCTAATATTGCCAGTCTCTTGGCCCACTCTGACTCCCATTTCTCCTTTTGCTGCAACCTGATAGAATGGCTGCAAGGGTGACCATATGGAAAGGAGGACCGGGCTCCTGTATCTTTAACATCTGTATAGAAAAGGGAATTTCAGCAGGTGCCATTGTCATGGATACAGCACCTCATGGAATTTCCTTTCCATCACAACAGGAAAGCTGCAGGAGCCCTGCCGTCTTTATATCTGGTCAAGAGGGCAGGACTCCTGCAACTTTAACTGTTGTGATGAAGAGGGAATTTCACCAGATGCTGCCTGCATACAAATGACACCTGCTGAAATCCCATTTTCTATACAACTGTTAAATAGGGTGACCATATGAAAAGGAGGACAGGGCTGCTGTATCTTTAACAGTTGCAAAGGGCAGGGAATTTCAGCAGGTGTTGTTCGTATGCATACAGAACCTGGTGAAATTCCCTCTTCATCACAACAGTTAAAGCTGCAGGAGCCCTGTCCTCTTGGCCATGTACAAAAGAGGGCAGGACTTCTGCAGCTTTAATTTTGTGATGATGAGGAAATTTACCAGGTTCTGCATATATACAAATGACACCTGCTGAAATTCCATTTTCTATGAAACTGTTAAAGATACAGGAGCCCTGTCCTCCTTTCCATATGGTCACCCTACCTTAGGGAGGGGCCTAATAGAGCTGGTATTTCAGCTGAGTAGGTTTTGCCCTAAAGAAGTAGAAAAAGGAGACATTGCCTTTGTCAATGTGTTAAGTGTTTTTGCCTTAGCAATCAATATCTATAATCCATTTCAAAACGTTACCGATTGTTCATTTATCTGGTTTTGAATTGCTGCTGTTTCAGGGGGTTGTTGGTCCACTGTTTAAACTGTGTGTGTATATGTGTGTGTTTGTTTGTAATTGCGTTAATGTGTTTTTAATCTTGTAAGTCACCTTGAGTAAAGTTTCCTGGAGAACAGTGATTCATACATTTAACAAGCTACTTTATTAACTTTAAGGTGCCAGGTGAAGACAATTTTATTCCCTGAAGCTTTTTGGTGGTTAACATTTTGATACTGCTTGTTATGTTTAATTGCTTATTTATTGCTGCTGATTGTTTTATGGTTCCTCTCTTTTCTCTTTTATTGCTGTGCTAGTTTGCTTTTTAATCATTGTGTAGGTCTTAAATGGTTGCTTTTAATTATTGTTAATGTTGTTAGCCACTTTAGGTGTTTTTAATCCAGTCCAAGTCTGGTTTAAAGATAAAGGGTAGTAGTATCCTGTTAGAAAAGATTCATTAAAAAGAACAGAACTTCTGGAGGAGAAGGCTATCAATGGTTGTTAGTCCTGATGGCTATGTGCTACCTCCAGCATCTGAGGCAAGAAGCCTATATACGCCAGCTGCTGGGGAACATGGACAGGAGGGTGCTCTTGCACCGATGTTCTGCTTGTAGGTTCCTGGTTGACGGTTGGTCACTGTGTGAACAGAGTGCTGGACTAGATGCACCCTTGGGCCTTTTCTACACCTAAGAGTATAGAGGGGGGGTGGGCGATCCTGGACTTACCTACTTCCGGGATTGTCCCCAGCTTCTAAATGGAAGCACGACATCCGGAAGGGAAGAGGGACATCATGCCCATCATTTTCTTTAAACAGACGGAGCCAGGAGTGCAATTCCGCTCCAACAAAAAAATACGTTAAAAAAAAAAAAGTCCCAACCCTGCTCCCCACGCCATCCCCAATGTCCCTGGACTCCCCCAGCCTGGCTCCTTCCGTCTTGCTGACCCCCGCTACTCATGGGGAGGAGGGGAAAAGCCGAGACAGGTGCCCACACCACCCGCAGTCCTTGGGAACATCCCAGGACCACGGGGAAAATTGGGATAACCAAGGTCTCGGTTATCCTGCAAAAATGGAGGGGTCGCCCCTGCCTGCTCCCAGGATCCGCTGTGTGTCATTTGGACGTACAGGGATGACACAGGGAAAAATCCCCAGTGTAGATATGCCTTGGTTTGATCCAGCATGGATCTTTTTATGTTCTTAGTCTTGATTAACTAGTCCCATTCTTTTCAATGGGTCTACTCTAAGTAGGACTAACATTGGATTCTATCCAAAGAAGCATCAGAAGGCAATTTAGGGGCCTTGAAGTTGCTCATTAACAATTAGCATCTAGAACAGGAGACACACAGGTCACCAGGTGACCATCTTTCCCATTACGGTGAGACGTATTATATTTCTACTGAAATGTCAGTACTACTTCCTAGATGTAGGGTGACCAGATAAAATCTAGGTCAGGGCTCATGTAACTTTAACAGTTGTAGAGAAAAGGGAATTTCAGCCAGTGTCATTAGTATGCAATTAGTTCCTGGTGAAATTCCCTCTTCATCACAACAGTTAAAGTTGCAGGGGCCCTGCCTTCTTTTGTATATGGTCACTCTAGTATAGTGCCTGCAACTTTAACTGTTGTGATGAAGAGGGAATTTCACCAGGAACTAATTGCATACAAATGACACTGGCTGAAATTCCCTTTTCTCTACAATTGTTAAAGTTACATGAGCCCTGACCTGGATTTTATCTGGTCAGCCTACTAGATGTGCACCTGTGTATATAAATTAGCCCAAGCACATTTTATGCAAATCTTCATCCTCTTTGCCGAAGTTGGCCCCTAACACCAACTTGTGGAATTCATAGTTTGAACTACAGGGAATGATACAGAATTAGGCTTTAATTTGATAATAACAATTTCAAAAATTAAAAACATTTGAGGAACAGGCAAATTACGCACTGATAGGTCATACGTTGCTTTGGAGAGTAGGAATGCATATAGTGTACACATTTTCATTTTTCTGGTACTAAAGATGAGTCAGCAGCCACCGCATTAAGGTCAGGGGTGCCTTTAATACCATCAGTCATTGCATTCACTGAATGTTCTAACAGACATTTGAGGAACCGACAACACTGTACTTTACTGCTTTAAGAAAACAGAGTTTTGTGTGTGAGTTTGGAAACAGGGCAGCCAAAACAATGCAAAACAGGCTCATTGAAAAAACAGCTCGCCCTCCCATTTGTCCGAAGCAGTCTGCTTTTTGAATCAAGATTCAAATTGGGGAGAAATCCATGCCTTTTATTACTGAAATCAAGGCCACTGTGGAAGAAGCCAAATTTTGAAAACTGCAGAACTGCGGAGTTGGAAGTCAAGAAACAGACCATAATAATAATGAAAATGGTATTCTACCTTCTTATCCCAAGGAAGGATCCTTTACTTCCTCCACCAGCCCTGACATCATTGTGTCGCACAGGTAACGAGGCCGCAATTAGATGGCTTTTTCTTTTCATGTGCGTGGCTTTTAAGTATTTTAACAGCACAATCTTTTGGCCGTTAGATGGCATCTGAGGGGTCGTTGGATGCTGGGGATTCCCCCCACCCCTTAGGTCATAGGCAATGCTATGACCTCGGAGGGGAAAATCTGAGTGGGGCTTTCCCCCTTCTCACATTCCCCCACCCCTCCTAGCTGCCTCTGAAAGCTCCAGAGTGGCTTCCTCTCTAGAGTGATCGTATGGAAAGGAGGACAAGGCTCATCTTTAACAATTTTATAGCAAAAGGAATTTCAGCAGGTGTCATTTGTATGCATGCATGCAGCACCTGGTGAAATTCCCTCTAAATCACAATTATTAAAGATACAGGAGCCCTGTCCTCCTTACCATATGGTCACTCTACTCCTCTCCCAAGGTCAGTGTTGCAACCTCAGGAAGAAAGAAAGTGGGTGTGTTGAAGGTGGGCAAGTGGGTGGGGAGGGGATAGGCCATGGATCTGCTAGACGCACCTCCCTTTCCTGCTCCCAGCAGCACAACTAGGCTACATGAGTTCTGAGGCCTCCCCAGCAAGAAATGCCCTTAAGGAGGACAGAGAGGCAATACTAGTCTCCATTGCTCCTCCTGGCCAGGAAAGGGCCTAGCGGGTCATTGGGTACTTCGGAGCCTCTGATCTCTGTCATTTCGGCAGCAATCCCATAGGACTGCACCTGAAATGTATTCGCTCTGCACTCTGGATTGGATCCAGATTTAGTCCGGCTTAGAGTAGCCCCGTTGAAATCAATGAGACATTTAAGTCACAACTAACTTAAGTCCCACTGATTTCAATGGGTCTACATGTCAAGAAGGATGCAGACAAGCTGGAGGGGGTACAGAGGAGGGCAACTAGGATGATAAGGGCTCTGGAAACAAAGCCCTATGAGGAAAGACTGAAAGAACTGGGCATGTTTAGCCTGGAGAAGACAAGATTGAGGGGAGACACGATAGCACTCTTCAAATGCTTGAAAGGTTGTCACACAGAGGAGGGCCAAGATCTCTTCTCAATCAACCCAGAGTGCAGGACGCGGAATAATGGGCTCAAGTTACAGGATGCCAGATTCCGGCTGGACATCAGGAAAACCTTCCTGCCGTTATGACAATGAAACCAATTCCCTAGGGAGGTCGTGGACTCTCCCACACTAGAGGCAGCTGGACAGCCATCTTTTAGGTATGCCTTAAGGTGGATTCCTACACTGAGCAGGGGGTTGGACTCCATGGCCTTATAGGCCCCTTCCAACTCTATTGTTCTAGAATTCTATATTTTTAAGTATGAATAAATTTGGATCCAACCTTCTGTGGGATTTCCTTCTTTTTCTGATTTTCTTCTGCTCTTAATTCTGCTGTTTGGGGTGTTCTACAGTTTTAAAACTGTTTTAAAGTTTTAATTGTAAATCAACTTGGGGACTGAATTTGGGCTGAAAGGCGATCCATAACTTTATAAGAAAAAAGAAAGAAAGAGCACAAACTGGGTGGTGGGAGATACAGGATAGCCAAAATGTAGTACTTCTTCACAAAAGCCCATAGTTAAGCTATGGAATTCACTGATACAAGATGTGGCAAGAGCCACAAATTTAGATGTCTTTAAAAAAGAGATTAGACAAATTCATGGAGGATGAAACTATGAAAGACTACTATGGCCTTTATCACACCTACCTGGTTTGCTTCTGCGGGTTCCCCCTCTGTTTCCTATGCGAGTGTAGCCGTTTGAATCACAGGTGGTTGGTTTTGCTCTGATACCTCAGCTCAGCCTGCTGAACTTGCCTGAACTTGCCTGAGACAGACTTTGTAGGTTCAGGGTTAAATGGAAACAGAAACTAAAAATGGAGCACTCAGGGTGCGAGAACAGGGTGGGGGGACGGCATCATGTGAGTCCCTCGCTGAAGAAGTGGATCAAAGTCGCGGTGAGTGTGCTTAAAACCACGCATGTGATAACGGCCTATAGATCATGATGGCTATATTTGTTTGTTTTTATCTGGTACTGTATTTTAAATGTCTTGCTGCTCGCTTCTGTTGATTATTTAAATTTTATGTTGTAGTTTTAAACTTTTATATTGAATTGCATTTAATTATAATGTTAACTTTTGTATATTTCTATTTATAGGTTTTAAGTGTATATGTTTTAATTTTGTAAAGCCGCCTTGAGGCCCAGCATTGGGCAAAAAGCAGGATATAAATGAATATAATAATAAAAATACTACTATTACTGGGACACGGCCCCCAATAGGTTACTCCTGAGGGAATGCACCGCTTGACAGAAAAAAGTTTTCTCACTCCCATTTTATTTATTTTTATTTTTAAAAAAATGATTAAAACTGGCATGCTCAGAATTGGCCTTTTCCTGTCTACACAGCTATGTCACCCTCACTAGTTGGACAGAACATAGTGGGACATACAGGCACAAAAAGTGGCATTTCCCACTTGTAGAAATTTCAATTGCAATTCCTCACATAGCTTGCAGGGGAAGAGTAATGACTGGGGAGCGGTAGGAGCTGCCAGTCCAAGGTCTGTCTCCAACAGTAGCCAGTCAGATGCCGCTTGGAAGCTGACAAGCAGGACTTCTTCACACAGCGCATAGTTAAACTATGGAACTTACTACCACATGAAGTAGTGATGGGAGATGGATACATTCCAGGAGGAGAAGGCTATCAATGGCAACTAGCCCTGATGGTTATGTGCTACCTCCAGTATCCAAGGAGGTAAGCCTGTGTGCACCAGTTGCTGGGGAACATAGGTGGGAGAGTGCTGTTGCACCATGTCCTGCTTTGTGGCTCCCTGGTCGACAGCTGTTTGGCCACTGTGTGAACAGAGTGCTGGACTAGATGGACCCTCAGTCTGATCCAGCACAGCTCTTCTTATGTTCTTCTGACATGAAGGCCACAGCTCTCCTATGCTGTTTGTCCCCCCAATTCTGGTCACCAGAGTTATACTTCCTCTGAACATGGGGGTTCTGTTTCACTATCACAAGTGGAACCTGCGACAAAATGTTGCAGTGTGGAGTGCTCCTGTTTAGTGCTTCATTCAATCAGCCACACCTTCCTTCACAAAACTTCATTCCATTCCACTCGTTGGTTTTCCATTCCCCTCACAACCCCAAAACAGTCAGCCATCGGTCTGTTTTTGTACAAAAAAAAATGGGGCAGGGGAGGGACCGACTGGCTTAGGGTCTCTCCCCTACCTCCAATATCTGTATTTCTGCAAACCTCAGGGGTCAGTCGAGTCTACTGATACAGCCCATTTATTTATTTATTATTACATTTCTTTAGCTTGATTTATGGTTTAATTTGTTTTGAGCTGTGTATATTGATCGTTTTATATTGTTTGTATAATTTTAGCTGTATGCCACCCTGAGATCCTAGTGATATAGGGCAGATACAAATGTTTTAATAAATAAAATTAAATAAATAAACTTGGCGCTGATAACTTTGAGGCTCAACTTCTGCAATGCGCTGTACATAGGGCTACCTCTGTGCCTAGTCTGGAAACTTCAACTAGTTCAAAATATGGCAGCCAGGTTGGTCACCGGTACACCTTGGGGAGACCGTATTACACCAGCTTTGAAATCACTCCACTGGCTGCCAATTAGTTTCCGGGCGAAGTACAAAGTGTTGGTTATTACCTTTAAAGCCCTACATAGTTTGGGTCCAGGTTACCTGCGGGATCGCCTTCTCCCATACAATTCGCCCCACATGCTCAGGTCCTCTGGGAAGAATTTGCTACAGTCAGCCAAAACCAGGCTGACAACTGTTACCCAGAGGACCTTCTCTTCTGCCACTCCCAGACTGTGGAATGGCCTGCCGGAAGAGATTCATCAACTTAATAGTCTCTTTGACTTTAAGAAAGCCATGAAGACCGATCTCTTCCGGCAGGCCTACCCAGTTGAATTTTAAGAGTTTTATTGGTATTTTAATAATGTATTAATTATATGTTTTTAATTAGTTTTATGTATTTTATGTTATTTGTATTGATGTTGTTCCCCTCTTCAATCCTGAGGGAGAGGCAGGTAAGAAATATATTATTATTATTATTATTATTATTATTATTATTATTATTATATAATAGCTGAAGTTTCTCTGGTTGGTTTACCGTGAAAACCATGGATGGGTGGGTGCCATTTTGGCTACCTATCTGCATTGGCACTCTTGCCTGAGCATCAGAAATAGAGGAAAGGATGTTTAACAGCCCTCGATCAAACCATTTTTCATGAATTTATCTAATTTTTAAAAATGCATCTAAACTACTGGAGATCATCACATCTCGTGATAGTGAATTGTTCTGTGCCAAACAGGCATTATTCCTTATTCCATTTCTCGGAACAGCAATGGGGGAGGAAAGGTTTGATTATATTTCAACCTGACCTCCACCAAGGCTTGATTATCTTTTTACTGGCACTGACTTTTCTCTAAACATATTCCCTGTTCCATTTCAACTTCTAACATGCATTGTCAGCGAACCAAGGACCTCAGTCTATACAATGATGAAGACATGAAATTAAACAAAAAATATTGACTTTACTAATTTATTCTGACAACAACATTTGGCCTTTCACAAACTTCAGAAGAATTTGGCCAAATCCCAAAGTTTGCCCTCAGTTATAAATTATGTAAGGCATGTAAATACCAAAAAAAAGAAAAAAGGGGGGGATGATTTTTTTTAATCTGCGTAATGTATTCTGACTACAACATTTGGCTTTAGATAGACCATAGAAAATGTTGCCAAAGGTTATGAAGGGCAAAAATTGAAAGAAATGTGATTTGGAGGGAGAGAAATAAAATGGGTCTTCGGAGCAGAGATGCAAGAAGAAAGAGAGAGCTAAAACAGAAGCCTACCCCTTACAATGGGAACCCCCACTAACTTCTGACGGGGGGGGGGGCTGTCTAAATGCTCAGAAAGCCCCAGGGTGGGTGCGTGTTGGCACGGCGTCAATTTTACGACGCAGCTGCAATCCCGCACCCACCCTGGAGTTTTCCGTTGAAGCTGTGAAGAAAAAAAACGGGGACTTACCCCAACCTTTGTCTTTGGAGCGAGGTGAGGGTGCATAAGACAACATCAAGACAGCCCCAAAGTCTCGCTCAGGAATCACAGCGGAGGTGTGGCTGGGCAGTGCTTGGTGGAAGGCGACTTGCGATGGGTCGCTTTCCACCAGGAAGAGGCAGCTCTGGTTCCCGGGTGGCCACCCAGAAACCCCACGCTCCCTCCTTGGCGTTGGGATTACACTATGCGGGAAATGAAAACGAGGAGTAGAAGAGAGAGGCGGCACCAACCCAGCGCCGTGAAGACACACACACACACCCTGGGTCTTTGAATGTACAGCAGAGATTGCCTGCAGCAGTCTTCTAAACTTGGTACCCTCCAGCTGTTTTGAACTTCAACTCCCATCAGCCCCAGCCAGCATGGCCAACAGTCGGGAATGCTATGAGTTGTAGCCCAAAACATCAAGAAGGCACCAGGTTGGCGAAGGTGGGATTGAAATATATTTTCAATATTTCTCTGCAAGCCATGAGGATTGGACAGTTATAATTTTGTTTTTAATAACTATTGGGTTTTTCTGGAACACAGAAGCCCTGGGGAGGTGGAAATTCTCACAGGAAACCTGGGGAGGTGTGAATCACAATTCTCCAAATTTAGTCTCAAAACTCATTCTGACTCGAATCTGTATTTGATTGCAAGTTTTTTTCTTCCTTTTTACATAAAAATCCATGCACATTTTTGCGTGCATTTTTCAAAATATATGCAGCACTTGTGCACATCTTTGAGGTGAATGCATTCTTCTCCCATTGACTAGAGCATATTTGTGCACATTTTTTTCAAATGCGCACCTGCTGTCAAATACATATTTTATTTTTAGTCCATGAATCACATTGCAAGCTCAGAATTATATGGACTTCCAAGTCCATGTTCAGTCTGGAAGGTACAAACTGGGTAAATCCTGATCAAAACAAACTGTAATGAATTTCTCACACATCCCTAAGAAGCTCCAACATGCGACAAGTGGGCATGGATACATCCTGGGGCTTATAAAGGGTGGCCATATGAAAAGGAGGGCAGGGCTCCTGTATCTTTAACAGTTGTATAGAAAAGGGAATTTCAGAAGGTGTCATTTGAATGCATACAGCACCTCATGGAATTCGTTTTCCATCACAACAGGAAAGCTGCAGGAGCCCTGCCCTCTTTATATCTGGTCAAGAGGGCAGGACTCCTGCAGCTTTAACTGCTTTGATGAAGAGGGAATTTCACCAGGAGCTGCATGCATACCAATGACACCAGCTGAAATTCCCTTTTCTATGCAACTGTTAAAGACACAGGAGCCCCTGTCCTCCTTTCCATATGGTCACCCTATATATTTATATTTTCTCACATTCAGCCCTTATTCGCCTTATTTCTTCCTCCCCTCCATTTTCCTCTGGGAAGTGCTACACACACTGATGGTGCTGTATAAATCAGGGTAGCGTTCTTTCTGGCATCGAGAATATCAGATGTGATTTCCGCATCAGAAGGAACCACACACTTTTGAGGTTAACGTTTCAAATCTCCTCAGGATGTGGGCTGCGGTGGCTGTTCAACCACTTTGGGAGGCATTTGCTTATTTGCCGAGTTTCAGTCAGCTGTTTGCTCGCTTAACGGGGCTTGTTCCCCCCCCCCCCCCGGTTGCTTTCACACCCACAGCGGTTCCGTACCGCAGAACCCAGGGCTTCCCTCCCACCACACCACTTCTGGTCAAAACTGTTTCCAAGCTCTGTTTGTTTTCAAATAATGCTGCTTCTCCTATCAGCAGGACGCCAATGAGGCCCTTTTTAAGCACATAAATCTGCCTCATTCTGTTGAGTCACACCATTTCCTCAGTATTGCCTAAGCCGGGGGTGGGGAGACCCTTTTCAGCCCACAGGGAGGGTGCCCATGTGTCCTACTTTGGAGAGGACAGTCCTCCATTTGAAGGGCTCCTCTATTTGAAGGGCTGTCCAGTCCAAGGCCTGTTTAACGCTAAAGAACCGTAAGAAGGGAGGGAGTGCAGGCTGCAGCCTTGAGGTTGACCACCATGACAGCAGACTGAGCAGGCACACAAGGCACCTGGTCAGAGTTGGCCACACTTCCAGGTCAGAGTCCATTACTACATCTTGGGGTAGCAAATTCCATAATTTAATTCTGTGCTGTGTGAAGAAGTCCCCCGGGGCAGGGTGTAGCTAGCTGGCTGACACCCTGAACAGGAGCAATCCTATTAAAAATGGAACGTACGGTGGAACATTTTGTTTTGTTTTTTGCAGATCCCATTTCTGTAAATAGTAATAAAAATAATAATATATTTATTTCTTACCCGCCTCTGGATCGAGGCGAGGAACAACAGTAAATATAAATACAAAGACCATTAAGATAGAACATTAAAAACCAATAAAACTAATACATTATTAAAAACATCTTAACGTTCAACTAGGTAGGCCTGCCAGAAGAGATCAGTCTTCTCAGCTCTCTTAAATTCAAGAAGACTGCTAAGTTGTCGAATCTCCTCCCGGCAGGCGACTAGCATTATATGAGTATAGGGAAGACATGTGGATAAAATCCACCCCTATGCTGTCTAGTTTTGGCATGTGGGGAGGCCTGGCAGCTCAAGCCACCCAGGATAGGAGAAAGTTGAGCCCATGACAAGCAGTTCTCAGAGTTTCCTGGCCCACGGAAGGGCAAACGACTAAACCTCCTGGACGAAAAGCCTCTCTTGCCACCTCCACCCTGGGGGCACTGACAAAAACAGGACAGAATTAGATCAGAAGGAAAACATCCCCAGCAGGCCAAGAGCGGAGGAGATGTTGCAACCTGGCAGGCAGGAGCCGATGACAAGGTAGACCTGCCCCCTCTGGATGGAAAGAACAGAGCCTGTCGTTTCGTATTCCTGAGCATTGGGAACTTTGAGCCTCACACTGAATCAGCCCAGAACTGTCTAGTCCGACTGGCAATGGCCCTTCAGGGATTTAGGCAGAGAGGGAACGTTCCCCATCAACTGGTACCCATCCTTTTAACTGGAGATGCCTAGAATTGAACCGCCAGTGTCCAAAGCATGTGCTCTGGAAAACTCTTAGGGTGCTATTCTATGCATGTTCAGATAAGAAAAAGTCCTACAACTCCCAGCATTCCCCAGCCAGCATGCTGGGAGTTGTAGAACTTTTTCTTATCTGAACATGCATAGGAGTACACCCTTAAAGAACCAGCCCGTTGTCCGCTGACCCAGGCATGTAAGAAGGCCTTGTCTGGGATCCAAACCCATGGCCTCTCATGCTCTGAGGGAATCACACCCCTGGAGCAGGGGCGCTGAACCAATTTGCGCTGGGGGAGGGCTGGAGATTGTCAAAGGGGTGTGGCCACACTCATTTCACCTCACCACCCGCCCCACCCCCATTTAGCCTTTTTAGGTGCTTAAGAGAAGCAGGCCATTCCATGCCTCTCCATATGGAGAGAGGGGTTAGTTCTAGGGATGTGCACTGGATCGGACCCGATCCACGATCCGAGTCCGGTCCAGTGGGAAATCGGATAAATTATCCGATTTCCGATCCCGCAGCTGGATCGGCCGATCCAATCCGAACCGGTCCGAAAAGGCTCCGAACCGGTTCGGCGGATCGGCGGATCGGCGGGCGCCCACCGCTTCCATTGGCGGGCGCCAGCGGGCGCCCGCCGATGAAAGTGGACAGCGGGGGGGGGAGGAGGGGGGCGCTTACCTTCTTGGCCCGTCCGCTCCCGTCCGGCACTAGCAGCTACTACCAGCGGGCTCCGCGGCCTGCTCTAGGGTGGCGCGCCGGGTGATGTCATCACCCGGCGCGCTACTCTAGAGCAGGCCGCGGAGCCTGCTGGTGGTAGCCGCCGGCCCCGGACGGGAGCGGACGGGCCGAGAAGGTAAGCAGGGGGTGCGTGGAGGGGAGGAGGGGGCGCGCGGAGGGGGGAGGGGGGCCCTTACCTTCCCGGCCCGGCGGCTCCCGTCCGGCGCCGGCGCCTACTACTACCAGCAGGCTCCGCGGCCTGCTCTAGGGTGGCGCGCCGGGTGATGTCATCACCCGGCGCGCTACTCTAGAACAGGCCTCGGAGCCTGCTGGTAGTAGTAGGCGCGGCGCCGGACGGGAGCCGCCGGGCCGGGAAGGTAAGCAGGGGGTGCGTGGAGGGGAGGAGGGGGCGCGCGGAGGGGGGAGGGGGGCCCTTACCTTCCCGGCCCGGCGGCTCCCGTCCGGCGCCGGCGCCTACTACTACCAGCAGGCTCCGCGGCCTGCTCTAGGGTGGCGCGCCGGGTGATGTCATCACCCGGCGCGCTACTCTAGAGCAGGCCGCGGAGCCTGCTGGTAGTAGTAGGCGCCGGCGCCGGACGGGAGCCGCCGGGCCGGGAAGGTAAGCAGGGGGTGCGTGGAGGGGAGGAGGGGGCGCGCGGAGGGGGGAGGGGGGCCCTTACCTTCCTGGCCCGGCGGCTCCCGTCCAGCGCCGGCGCCTACTACTACCAGCAGGCTCCGCGGCCTACTCCAGGGTGGCGCGCCGGGTGATGTCATCACCCGGCGCGCTACTCGAGAGTAGGCCGCGGAGCCCGCTGGTAGTAGCCGCCGGCGCCGGACAGGAGCGGACGGGCCGAGAAGGTAAGCAGTGGCGGGGAAGGGGGCTTACCCCCCCCCGGAGCCGTCCGCTTCTATCCGCTGGCGCCCGCGGGCGCCAGCGGATGGAAGCGGGCGGCCCCAGGGGGGGTAGGGAGCGCGGGGGAGGGGGCTTACCTGCCGGGGCCATCCACAGCGGACGGCCCCGGGGGGGGAGGGAGTTAGGCCCCCCCTCACCCACCCGCCGCCATTTTTTCCTCATAGACTTGCATTGCAATGCAAGTCTATGGGGAAAAAAATGGTGGCCGATCCAAAAATTTATGATTTTTGGGTCGGGATCGGACTCGATCCGGTCCGGGGGGCCTCCGATTTTGTCCGAACCGGTCCGGGACAAAATTGGAGGTCCCGATCCGGGTCCCGATCCGATCCGGGGGGTCTGTGCACACCCCTAGTTAGTTCTAGGGGCTCATCAGATTAACGTTTTATAGCACACTCGTTACTGGCCACTCACGGTTTTTCGTGGGTCCTTTTGACGATGCCGTCCGCCTCCTGCGTGTCTCCTGTTCCTTCTGGTCTTTTTTCCATCATAAAATAAGACACCGAGAAGGTCCTCTCCCTTGTTGCCATCATCCTAGCTTCCCTCCAGAGGCTCCATCACACCTACTTCTTTTTCCTGGTTTGCCTCCACGATTTCCACCTCTGTTTCATTAGCACGTCAAGCTAATGATCCTTTTGAGATGGGTTTGTGTAAACGCCACTGTACAGGTGAAACCTCCTTTCACTTGCTTGCTCTCCCACTCCACTCCACCCCACCCCACCCCTTCTCCTTCCCCCTCCAGTTCATCGGTTGTGTCATTTTGATTGACGTAGGGTCCTTCTCCCCCTAGCTCTGGCTTTGTTGTTTAGCATTTTACCAATTTACTATTTCATCAGCTGGGTGCTGTTTCTGCGGGCAATGAGAGCGGGGTTGGAGCAGCAAAAGTCCATTCAACTGACTCAGTACAAGCCGGTTCGTTCCACACGGCGTACTGGAGGAGAACCGTCACACCCTCTTCTTTCATCAGCAAGACCTCCCTTCAAAGCACACGCCCCCAACAAAGGACATAGCACAAGGACAGCAATACACAGGAGCAGAAGGGCGCTTTAAACCCACGTGGCAGGAATAATCCGGACTTTCCCCAATCTAGGAAAACACGGGAAGTCGGGAGGAAGGGGGGTGACTGCAGGACAGGCACGATGTCATGTGAGTACCACTCTGCAAAACAGCAAACCAGTTATGATGAGAATGCAATAAAATGCTGGTGTGATGGAGCCCCGAGTAGGCACCCAGAGGAGGACTTTAGATGTTGAGCGTAGTGTACAGGTAGGTTCATGTCAGGAGAGGCGTTCCATCAGGTATTGTGGTCCCAAGCCATGTAAGGCTTTATAGGTTAGAACCAGCACCTTTCATCTCAGCGATCCAGCACAAGATAATTTGGTAAGCAGGGCTGACTTTTTGGGGGTTCAGGGTCAGTTTAACTCCATGGTATGTACTTGAACTGAGGTGACCACATGGAAAGGAGGACAGGGCTCTTGTATCTTTAACAGTTGCGTAGAAAAGAATTTAGCAGGTGTTATTTGTATGCATGCAGCACCTGTTGAAATTCCCTCTTCATCACAACAGTTAAAGATTCAGGAGCCCTGCCTAGCATGACCAGATACAAAAGAGAGCAGAGCTCCTGCAGCTTTAACTGCTGCGCGGAAGAGGGGAATTTCAGCAAGTGCTGTATGCTAGGGTGACCAGATAAAATCCAGGTCAGGGCACATGTCACTTTAATAGTTGTAGCGAAAAGGGAATTTCAGCCAGTGTCATTTGTATGCAATTAGTTCCTGGTGAAATTCCCTCTTCATCACAACAGTTAAAGTTGCAGGGGCCTTGCCTTCTTTTGTATATGGTCACTCTAGTATAGTGCCTGCAACTTTAACTGTTGTGATGAAGAGGGAATTTCACCAGGAACTAACTGCATACAAATGACACTGACTGAAATTCCCTTTTCTCTACAACTGTTAAAGTGACATGAGCCCTGACCTAGATTTTATCTGGTCAGCCTACTGTATGCATACAAATGACAGCTGCTGAAATTCCCTTTTCTACGTAACTGTTAAAGATACACGTAGGAAAGGAGGTTGAAATGTAACTATAAATCAGGGGTGTGAACTTCTTTCCTCCTGAAGGTTGAATTCTATTTTGGAGAAGCTCTCCAGACTGCATTCCACTGGTGGGCGAGGCTGAAGTCAAAAGGGGGTGGGGCCAAAATACAAAAAAAACCACTGACAATTGTAGCTTAAAGCTCTGACTGCCAGCACCTAAGTCTCAGGAGAAGCATTTCCAATGTTTTGAACAGGGCGGGGAGAGAAGTACTCAAAAGCTGGGAAATCACCCCATGATTGGTGGTTGGGGGAAAGGGGTGGAGCCAGATTGGGACCCCAAGTGAGCTGGATTTGGCCCCCAAATCTCAGGTTCTGCATTCCTGCCAAAAATCTACCTTTCCGCACGGCTGCCAACTGCGTTTTAAAACCCTGGTGGAAGAATATCTATAACAGCATTTCTTTATTTTACCCATGAACACCTAGAATGGGAGAGACGCTCCCACACTTCTGCAACTTTTGGATTTGGCTGTTTTCAAGAGATATGGGCAAATTTCAAGGGCAGCACTCACTAACCAGCCCTCCTTCTGGCTTCTCAAGTTGGCAGAAGCCATTTTTTAACATTATTTTCCAATAAAGCCCCAGGATGACACCATAATGTGATATAACATTGTTCTGAGTGATATCTGTGGTGGTGGTAGGGTGAATAGCAGGCATCCATAGGGAGCACTATCTCTCCCATAATGCACTTAAAATGATGCTAGGTTATGAAGTAGCATTATTCCAGGGGCCACAAGTTGCCCACCCCGGATCCAAAGCAACATTCCTCAATCTCGTGCTTTCCAGAGGTATCAGACTACAAATCCCACAATCCCCATCCATCACAACATGGTAGCTGGAGGTGATGGGAGTTGTAGTCCAACATCTCTGGAGGGTGCCAGGCTGAGGAAGGCTGCTCTGAAGTGTTTTGAGTGCCACAATAAAAATAATGGTAAAGCCAAAACCTAGCCTGGTAACTGCTCGGACATGTTACAATGAAGGGTGTGGAGAACTCAGAAGCAGTGTGTGTTGCAAATGCTCCGTTTTCTTAAAAAAGAAACCTCAAGATTTGATTCCTGACCCATAAAACTGGGATTCTTGGCTTCCATCTCTCCTACCTGCCCGCTTTCTGCAACCCTCTGGACGCCTTTGCCCTACCCTCGAAGCCAAGATCTTTGTTGGGAAATGAGAACATTGAGTTTGTTTTTGCTGCGAAAGGGAAGGAAAGACGGTAGGAAGGAAGGAAAAGTTTCTCCCTTGCATTTGTTTACCAACCAGCCTGTCGGTTGCTGGGGCAACCAAACATCTGCACTGTGCCTCCAGATGTTGCAGCGTCCAGATGCCATAGCAATGGGATGAGGTCAACACGCAAAAGATTCCCCAAGTTAATAGTGATTTAATGAGCTGTGCACCAGAAAAGAAAGAAATAAAAAGGGAAGTGTAAGACAAGGGGGAATAAGATGAAGGGAAAGAGGGGAGAATGAATATCCCCAGAACATGCCTGCATCACCCTCCCAAACACCAGACATCAGATTTTCCACTGCCCCCAGTTCATGCTGTGTGTGAGATTCCCAAAGTCCCTGAGCCAGGTTTCTCTGGGAGCGATGGGGAGCGAGGACATATTCACAGATGAGGCTAACAACATCTTGTCATCTGTGTGTTTGTTTGTTTGTTTACAGGGGAGGAAAGAAGAATACAAGGTTAAAATGGACAAAAAAAAATGCAGGTAAACATGCTAGCCTATTCTGTGTTTGTGTGGGTGGGACACAATCCAAAAGTAACTGCTGATGAATTCAGCCTTGCAAATAAGCCTATGAATGTTACTAGCCTGCCATATATATATATTTTTACTAGCTTCTTTCAAACAGGAACCCTGCTGTGACCTGTGCACCTGTTTAGTCTTCTGTTCAGGTGCTGACTGTTCATGAGAAACTTCAAGCAGACTTGGATTGAACAACCCTTCAAATAGAGGTCACCTTTAGGGTGACCATATGGAAAGGAGGACAGGGCTCCTGTATCTTTAACAGTTGTATTGAAAAGGGAATTTCAGAAGGTGTCATTTGAATGCATACAGCACCTCATGGAATTCCCTTTCCACCACAACAGGAAAGCTGCAGGAGCCTTACCCTCTTTTGTATCTGGTCACTGTAGTATAGCTCCTGCAACTTTAACTGTTGTGACGAAGAGGGAATTTCATCAGGTGCTGCATGCATACAAATGACACCTGCTGAAATTCCCCTTTCAAAGCAACTGTTAAAGATACATCTGGATTAGATCATGCTCAGTACAAAAGAGATTTCAGAATTCACTAAGAAGTCTTTCAGACCAGAGGAAATCGTGTTTCCTTACTGTCACTCTGCTTCCTGTTTCACTTCCGCATTTGAAATGTGCTGAATTACACTGGAAGAGAACAGAGACCTTGGGGCCTGTAATTTAAAACCTCCCAGCCCATATAGTTCAATGGGACAAAATAAATATGGCTGTTCTCCAACTTTTTCTGAAAATATAAACACTACCAATCGCTTGGATTCCTCTCTAGCATGAATCAGAATGCATGGATCTCTTGAGAGGCAGGGAGCAGAAGTCACAAGAAATGTGATAAGTCATGACTTAGTGTTGTTCCTAAGGTATGCTGGGAAAGAATAATGGCTGCCATTGGGGGAAGTCATTTTCCCAGAATTCCTCTGGGAACAACAACCAATCTGTCAGTTTTGCATTCTGGCCCATTATATTATCTATCTATCTATCTATCTATCTATCTATCTATCTAATCATATCATATCATATCATATCATATCCTTTCTCTCCTAAAGACAAAGAGCTTTGTGAATGTTAGTAGGTTCCTATCAAAAATGAACTGAAACCAATTGTACCATTTAAGAACATAGGAAGAGACCTGCTGGATCAGACCAAGGTCCATCTAGACTAGCTTTCTGTCACAGGGTGGCCAACCAACTGCCCACGGGAAACCTACAAGCAGGACGTGAGTGCAACAGCACCCTCCCACCCATCTTCCCCAGCAACTGATGTACATAGGCATATTGCCTCTGATACTGAAGGTAACACGTAGCCATCAGGACTAGTAGCCATTGATGGCCTTATCCACAATGAATTTATCCAACCCCCTTTTAAAGCCATCCAAATTGGTGGTGATCACTTGCGGTAGCAAATTCCATAGTTTGACTATACATTGTGTGAAGAAGTTCTTTCTTTTATCTATCCTGAATCTCCCACCAATCAGCTTCATGGGATGATCCAATTAGGTTCTATCATTATGAGAGGGGAGAAAAATGTTTCGCTATCCACTTTCTCCACACTATGCATCATTTTATATACCTCTATCATGACTCCCCTTACTCCCCTTTTCTCCAGACTAAACACTCCAAGCTGCTGTGACCTTCCCTCATAGGGGAGATGCTCCAGCCCCTTGTTTACTGTAGTGACTCTTTCCTGCACTTTGTCCAGCTCTACAAGGTCTATTTTTTAGGTATGGTGACCAGGACGGTACGCACCATTTGAAGCCTCACGTTTCAGGTCACACATGAAACCCTGGCTCTGGAAGGGCTTTCAGGTTAGGGTGACATTGTCTCTCTTTTTGGTTCGGCTCTGTTTTGGCTGGCTGTTTGGACTTTGAGTTGCTACTATTGGGTTGGATCCAGGCTAAGTTAATTGAACTTCAGGCCCTTTGGGAAAAAAACAACAGTGGGACAAGTTAGTCATGAGGCAACTTTAAGTGCCATTGACTTCAATGCGTGTTAAGGGCCAAAACATACATTACTTTCAGTGTGTGTGTGTGTGTGTGTGTAGCAGCCACATCTCATCCCCCCCCACCCCATTTTAACTCTAGACGAAGTGCGGGGGGGGCAAGAACAAGATGATGCCCCCTGTTGCACCTATAGAATCCAAGTAGACAGACAGCTGAATCTTACTTAGGGGGACTCATGGAGGCTGTCTTCATGGCGCCGGTTTGGCGCTGCCTCCCTCTGAAACCCCATGCTTTCCCTCTCATGGAATGGCATTGGGTAATCCGGATGCTGAGGAGGGAGCGCGGGGGTTTTGGGTGGCCATCTGGGTCCTCGAGCCAACCCCCACCCTTTTCCTGGTGGAAGGCAACCAATTGCCAATTGCGTTCCAGCAGGGAGCGCCCCCGGATTGACCCCAGAGTGACATCAGACAGCGGAAGCGCCATACTGACATCGCTCTGATCGGAAAAAATCAGGGTAAATCCCCAACCTTTTCAATCCACAGCTTCACGGGAAAGCCCCACCGTGGCTGCAGAGCTGTGCCTGCGTCGTCTAACTGACTCAGTGCAGGTCTGTAGCCACTGCAGGGCTTTCCCTACATACAAGACAGCCCCCTTATGAATCTCCAAAACAGAGGACACTCGCTGGTTTGCATAAAATCCATGTACCTAATTTATATGCATAGTTGCAAATTTAGAATGAATTATCATTTAAATAGAGATGTGGTACATCTCACCCTGGTGTGGAAGACTGGGGCCAGGTGACAAGTGTGCCTTGCTCAGGCTGCTGACCAGACGCTGTAGTTGGGCACATTCAAGGCCCAGCTGTCCATTCTGGTGGTTCTTTATCTTTAACCTGGTCCTGGACTGGACAGCCTTTCAAACAGAAAATGTCTTCAAACAGAGGACACTCCTCTGGCCACCCATAGAGAGCTGTCCTCTGTAAAAAAGGACACATGGCCACCCTCAATTTTTACTTCTGCATTGTTGGTAAGACTGCAGTTTCCACCACTTCTGAGGGAAGCAAGGGAAATGGTTTGTGGGACTTTCTCCCTGCTCCCCCAAGTATCTGCCAGCTGAGGCAGCTGCCTCGTTCCGTTAAATGTTAGGGCCGGCCCTAAGCTCCATGATTCCCAACAAGAAATTATGCGCTGCGCAACATTAGGAGCCGATCAGGGACAGGCCTCTGGGTGATCTATGGCCGCTATCAAGTCTGCTTTGGCCTGGGTTCTGGCAGAGGCATACAGACGGGAGCCACTTCCCAGTGCTGACGCATGTGAACGCAGAGCACATTTTACAGACACCCCATTTTATCTCATCCTTCCTCCAAGGGGCTCTAAATTAGTCTTATCTTTTCTCTCTTTCTCTCTTTCTCTCTTTCTCTCTCTCTCTCTCTCTCTCTCTCTCTCTCTCTCATGATCGTACTCTGGCACGGTCCAGTCCCCTCCACACACCCCGCCCCACTGCTGTTCTCGTTCACATGTTTTTTTCTGGTCATGCACAGTGATGAAGGCATTCCGGAGTCAAGTTCTCCATATGATCAATGGGATGGCTGGACGTGTTATTGAACGTGACCCAATTTTCTTACTGTGGGTTTACATAAAGGATTCCGATGCTAACGAAGATTTAGAGTTAATCATCCGTTTAATGGCTGCAGCAGTGGCGGGCATGGGGAGGGGGAGATGTATCCCATATTGCTTCATGTTAGAATGGGCCTGTCGCTCCATTAACAATGCAATGGTATGGACGGATCTGGCGAAAAGCCTCGATGACTCAATTAACGTTCTAATTGAGGCTGCACATTTTTTCTGGTTTGGGGTGAAGTCCCATGAAACGCAGAGGGTTAGTTCCAGGATCTGCCATTCATAAGAGGTTGGGCTCCACTCGCAGAAGGTTCCTCTTCCCAACTGGGAGGATTCTCCCCTCCTTTACACCACAGCTCACCTAGGGTAACCATATGGAAAAGAGGACAGGGCTCCTGTATCTTTAACAGTTGTATAGAAAAGGGATTTTCAGCAGGTGTCATTTGTATGCATGCAGCACCTGGTGGAATTCCCTCCTCATCACTGCAGTTAAAGCTACAGGAGCCCTGCCCTCTTTTGTAACTGGCTGCGCTAGGCAGGGCTCCTGCAGCTTTAACTGCTGTGATGAAGAGGGAAATTCCCCAGGTGCTGCATGCATACAAATGACACCTGCTGAAAATTCCTTTTATAGAACTGTTAAAGATAAAGAAGCCCTGTCCTCCTTTTCATATGGTCACCCTAAACTCACCCCATTTAGCTGGGTCTCCTGACTCTGTGTAGCATTTTCAGGATTGTGGAGAGGCTGCCAAGGAAGGAGTGAGAACCGCCCCCACTCTCCTCTTTTGTCAGCAAGACTGCCCTTCAACGCACACGCTCCCATGAAGGGACGTTCTGCAACACAGCGCCAGGACGGCAATACATGGGGACGGAAGGGCGGTTTTATCCCGTGTGAAGAAAAAATACCACACTTTCTCCACCCTAGAAAAGCACGGAAAATGGAGGGGAAGAGGCAAGATGACTGCAGGACAAGGACGACATTGAGTGAGGGTCGTGGGGCAAACCAGTAAACAAGGCAGGACAAAAGTGTGATAAAACACTGGCATGATGGAGCTCAGAGTGCCCTTGAGAAAGAGTTTTCTATAACTCGAAACACAACCTTCCAACTTGCCGTGCTTTTGTGTCTAGGCACTTGGAGGGTTCCTTCCTCCAGTCTGCACAGTCATAACAATTAAAACCATAAAACACAACATGATAAAATACAATATATAAAAGTTTAAAATACAGTGTAAATTAAAAATAAAAAACCTAGCAGCAATGCCAAGATTTGAAAGTACAGTATAATTTTTTTTAAAAAAATCCTAGCGGCAACGCCAAGAATTAAGATACAGTAACAGGTTTAAAACAACAGAAATGGGAAGATTAAAATGCCTGGGAAAATAAGAAGATCTTCGCCTGGCGCCAAAAACGAGCACAACGTAGGCGCCAGACGAGCCTATTGGATTTGGTACAGATGTGTTTTAATGTTGGTATTGTACAACGGAATACAAAATATCAGGATAACGTCCATGGGTGTTCATTGCTCTGTTGTCCATAATTGATTCAAGTGATATCATTGCTCAAGTAGTTCCACACTAAACATTATTCCTTCCACCTGCCAAAAAAAAAAAAAAGTCTTAATTAAAAAGTGGAACTAAAAATAGTAAAAATGAAAACAAGAGTCCTTCTGAAGATATGCAGATGACCAATCTTGCGCCTTCCAGCAAACCCAAGCCAGCACAAGGAGGCCTGGTCATAGGGTGACCATATGCCGGGAAAAACCAGGACATGTCAGGATCTTTGGTAACAAATCCGGGAAGGGGGGGAATTGTGAAATTTGAAGAAAAATCCAGATTTTCCCCATCCTCCCCCCACCCAAAGGGCAGTTCTACTTTATAGTCAATGGGAATTAACAAAAATTCTTACAGCTCTGTCATTTTTACAGATAAAGAGATGAAACTTGGCATCATGATAGCTCTTAAGGAGGGCTTTAGCCATGCCAAGTTTGAAGCAGATCTGCTTATCCATTAATCTTTAGGATTTTTTAAAAAATTGAGGTTTTACATTTTAAAAAAACCCCAACATTTTTAAAGATAAGGAGATGAAACTTGGCACCATGATAGCACTTTAGCTATGCCACGTTTCAAGCAGAACTGTTCATCTGCTGAGTTTTAGCAATTTTTTCAAGTTTGAAGTTTTAAAATTATTTTTTTAAAAAAACAACACTGGAGCCATGCCCTTCAAAATGAGGTTGTCGATCCTCTTCTTTGGGGTCTTGCACCTTGAGTAGTTTCAGCCCTTGGCATCAAGAGGATCTCAAGTTTTTTGCTAAGAAGTGCTGGGCGATCACGGCACCTTTCCTGTTGTAGATTTGGTGGGCAGTCGGGTACCTGGAGCTCAGCAGAGGTGAGGCATCCGCAGATCAAAATGTGGGAAAGGAGAGGTCTGTCAAAGCAGCCCTCAGGGCAAAACAGAATGGGCCAGAGACCTTTTCCTCAGAGTTCCACATCATGGATGATAAAGGGTCATCCTTAGAGAAAAACTCTCATGACCAACAGTGAGGTGTCAGTCGAGAGAGAGGCTCTCATCTTTGCAGATGCCCTGTAGCTATGGATGTTGGAACCTGGCATATCATTGCTTTGCTTCGCTACCCCTTCCCTTCCACTTCACTTTGTTCACTTGTGAGCTAGGCTCTATCTGCACTGCTGGCATGCAATGCAGAACGTTTGAAGTGTGTGTCAAAAGAAAAATAGATAGATTTGCGGCTTTGGCTGGCTGGAATATCTCTTCAAGACAGAGTTAGACTGAAGACACAACTCCAAGATGTCTGTAGCTGAGCCCTGAGAGGCTGGCATGCCACACAGAGCCTTTCAAGAGCATTTCAGAGTCCAGTGTTGGTGCAGGCAGAGGCGGGCTGGCAGCAGAGGTGGTTTTTAAAGTAAGAGTCACCAGATGTGACCAAGCAATAAGCTGGCACCCTTCCCCCCGGCCACAGGGTACAAATGCGCAGCCCAGCTGGACCGTTAGAAGACTTTGGAGGGAGATTGATTGTTTGAGACTGGAAGCTTTGGTTTGGCTGCAATGACTTAGAGAGACAACAGAGGCTGCACAGACAACCAGAGACACCTGTTGTAACTTAGCCCCACAGTGCTGGCATGCAACGCAGGGCATTAGAAAAAGGGTCTCAGAGTTCCGTGTTTATGCAGGAAGTAGACAGGAGTTCAAAATCTGGATGTGAAAAGTGGTGCCAACGCAAAAGCCTTGAGAAGCTAATGTATATAAGTGAGAAGTGCGAATGGGTGAAGTAGTGTCTGCCGCCCACAACACCCATCCTAATGTTAGAGTAGAAAAACCTGTGACAATCTTACACAAGCTTTTGTTTTTAAAAAATGAACTTTAAAAATAAAAAAGCCATCCAGCCAGCAGCAAGCCCTGTTAAGCAACAGCTTGCAACAGAGTGAGGATACAATCAGAAAATACATTTGAGGGAAGGGGAGAATGTATCACACCGAGTATAGCAACAAAGTACAGCAAACGCTACAAAAGTAGGAGTGAGTGAAGTTAATTTCAGATACATTTGCTGTCTCACTTGCTGTTTCAGTGATTTTAACATTAAGATGTTATGTAGAACAGATTTGTCTTAATTATGTGCTGAAAAATCAAATGTGTGACCAAGGCTATGTTCAGCTGGATACGCCCCCTGGGGGCAGACATGTTGGTGGGGATGCCCCCTTGGGGACCGACCATGTTGTCCTCCTTTATGGTCACCCTAGATTATATTTATTTGTATCCTGCCTTTTTCCCACTGCTGGGCCACAAGGCGGATTTACAAAATTAAAACATATACAGTTAAAGTATATGGATACCAGGAAAGCTGAAGGCCAGCAGCACCGCTCTTTCTAAAAATTTGCTTCGTAGGGTGGCTAGCTGCCCTACTTTATGGAAGAGAGTGCTCTATTTGAAGGACTGCCCAAGTCCAATTTAAAAATCAAGAACCATAAGAAATGAGGGAGCGCAGCTGGGGCCTTGAAGACTGTTTAGCTTGGAAAAAAGGGGAGTGAGGGGAGCTAGGATAATAGTGTACAAAATGATGCATCCCGTGTGGTGTGGAGAATGTAGACAGGGAGACATATTTCTCCCTCTCTCAAAATACCAGAACCCATGAAGCTAACTAATGGGAGATTCAGGACAAATAAAAGGAAGGACGTCTTCACACAGCGCATAGTTAAAGTATGGAATTCACTACCACAAAGTGTGGTGTTGGCTGTCAATATGGATGGCTTTAAAAAGGGATTGGGCAAATTCCTGGAGGAGAAGGCTATCAATGGCTACTAGTCCTGGTGGCTATATGCTTCCTCCAGTATCAGAGGCCGTATGCCTATGTATACCAGCTTCTGGGGAACATGGGCGGGAGGGTGGTGTTGCACTCGTGTCCTGCTTGTGGGTCCCTGGTCGACAGCTGGTTGGCCACAGTGTGAACAGAATGCTGGACAAGATGGACCCTGGTTCTGATCCAGCATAGCTCTTCTTGTATTCTTAATCACAAGGGGGAGAGGCGCACACAAGCCCAAGGCTCATTCCAATCTTACAGTGCTATGTCTGAAGAAAGCCATTCCCTCTCCACTTCTCTCAGCCAATACGGTTGTTCTAAAGCTAAAAATGGAGAGAAGCTCCTTAGAGGAAGGACAGGATGATGTAAACGTGGACAGAGCCAGCCTAGTGCATTCGGTAGTAACAAAAACTCAAAAGGCGGGGCAAACAAACAAACACCAGAAAACAAATGGAATAAAAGGTTCAGTTGAGGCACAATACTGGAACAGTAAGGCTTTTACAGACTGAGTGCATTGCTGTTGAGAATAATCATTCTCTAAAGTCACAACATGTCCATAAGAACCTTTCCCTCCCGGGTTTGCTTCCTGCCAAGTAACGAGACAATTAAATGTAGAAATCCACAGAATTTGGCTTTCTCCAAGGGTAAAAAACAACAAGAAGAAAAACCTTTCCAGGGACTGTCATTTTAACAAGATGGTGACCAGAAAGGTATTTTTTAAAGTTTTTTTTAAAAAATTATAAATTCCTATAATGCAGCTTTAAGGAAAAGGAATTAAAGTGTTAATGGGGATATAACAGTATGAGACTAATGATTTCTAGAAATCATTTTTTTAAACCCTTTCTGGTCACTGTCATTTATTTTATTACATTTATACCCCGCCTTTTCCCCTCTTGCAAGGAAGCCAAAGTGGCTTACAGCTCCAAAACACAAAACCAATCTTTTAAACCCAAATAAAGATGGCGCTGAGGCAGCCATTTGCTTTACAGCGTGCCAGATGCCACAGTATAGGCTGACCATATGAAAAGGAGGACAGGGCTCATGTAACTTTAACAGTTGTAGAGAAAAGGGAATTTCAGCCAGTGTCATTTGTATGCAATTAGTTCCTGGTGAAATTCCCTCTTCATCACAACAGTTAAAGGTGCATGCACTATACCAGAGTGACCATATACAAAAGAAGGCAGGGCCCCTGCAACTTTAACAGTTGTGATGAAGAGGGAATTTCACCAGGAACTAATTGCATACAAATGACACTTGCTGAAATTCCCTTTTCTCTACAACTGTTAAAGTTACATGAGCCCTGTCCTCCTTTTCATATGGTCAGCCTACCACAGTAAAATAATAATAATAATAATAATAATAATAATAATAATAATAATAATATCTAGGTGGGTGCCAATGTGCTCACAGGCACCACACTGAAAACCCCAGTCTATGCCTGACCTCTTGAGACAGTATTTTACACCTGGCTCTGGTTCTAATATTTCCTGTAAGAATATATTAATTTACTTATATACTTAATCTATGTGACAGCACTTCAAATATTTGAAGATGGTTCTATTATTTATTTATTTATTTCATTTATTCCATTTCTATACCATCCAATAGCCAAATCTCTCTGGGTGGGTCAACAAAAAAATGCACATCACAACACTAGACAATACAAAACCAATATAAAATCTCTAACGTACAAAATTTTAAATAATTTAAACAACTAAAATATTTACAATACGATACCGGACCTGATAGAAATAGGTGACATAAATGTCCTATGATATGCCATCAAATGCCTGGAAGCAGAGAACAGACTTAACGTGGCACTGAAAAGAGGACAGTGTTGGTGCCAGGTGGGCCTCAATGGGGAGAGCATTCCGTAATTGGGGGAGTCGCTACTGAGAAGGCCCTCTCCCTTGTTGTCACCTTCTGAGCCTCCCTTGGACGGGGTACTCGGAGGGAGGCCTATGATGTTGATCAGAGTCTCTAAGTAGGTTCTGGTCAGGACGCACTCTCTCCCGACCTGAACCTATTGCCTCTTTTGTGTCTTCTCCCAGCAAAATGTTCCCTGCTCCTCCAAACTTTCCTTAGATGACTTGGGGCTGTTTTCAAGGCGCTGGGTTGGCGCTGCCTCCCTCCTCAATCCCGCATTTCCCTCTCCCCAGGCGTTGTTGGGTAATCCCAACACTGAGGAGGGAGCCTGGATTTTCTAGGTGGTCATCCAGGTCCTGGAGCCGCTGCCGCCCTCTTCCTGGTGGAAGGTGACTAATCGCTGGTTACCTTCCACCAGGCTCCACCCCCGGGTTGGCCTCGGATTGGCTGTGGAGCCACGTTACACATTGGAAGTGCCATGTTGACGTGGCTCCCTTTGAAAAAGTCGGGGTACATCTCGGACTTTTTTCAAATCAGAGCATCGCAGGGAAGCTCCTCAATTACTTTGAAGCGGCACCTGCATCATCTAACCAACAGGGCTCAGATCCACAGCCACCGCGGGGCTTTCCCCGCGTGTCGGCAGCCCCTGGGATCCCCAGTCCCATTGCCATCTTTGCCACCCTCCTCTGCAAATGCTCCATTTCCCCAATGTCCTCCTTGGACCATAGAGCCCAGCAATGCTAGTTCCATGGTTGTTGTTTTTAGGGGGCGGGTCTGCTAGCTTGGGCAGGATGCTCTCAGTGTGCTCACCTTCCTGGGGTGCACCCATAACATCCTTCTTCTCCTCCTCTGCTGCTGACTATTTGCTGCTATTTGCACCCCTCAGACAGAAGGGACAAGGGCTGCAGAGGTTATTGCTCCTTCTCAGGGCCGTGCAGAGGGGGGGGGGCAGTGGGCCCAGTTGGCCCGGGGGCCCACGATTTTGAGGGGGCACTCTGATGAGGAGCCCCCCCCCCAGCTTACACTACTGCTTCCATAGCGTAAGAGGCCCATTGAGAAGCGAGGAGCCCGCCTTGCGGAAACAGCACAGAAGCCGTCCGTCGTGAAATTCTGAATGTGAAGAAGTGACGTCTTACATCTTGAATAAAAGTGCTTCCCGTTACCATTTTTATAAATCATTCTAGTTCATATATGTATTTAGCACTGAATCAGTGCCGCTGATTAAAAAATGTTTAATGAGCAGTTTGAAATGAAGGGGGGGCGCACACTTCCCATCTGGCCTGGGTGTATTACCAGCTCTGCATGGCCAGTTGTAGCAGAGTGGCAGCCGCCGCTTTGGTCGCTCTTGCCGCTTGCCTCTATGAGCTTGTGTTTTAACCCACTCACCACACGTCATTAACACACTCACCCCTCCACACAACACTTTAAACAACTGGCTTCGAGCGAAACAACTTGCAAGCCAGTTGTTTCTCTCAGTTGCTTAGTTGGGCGGAATAGCATACCATCAGTAGTTTGTGAGCGACGTGTTACCCTCCACACAACACAATAAGCAACACAAGTGACGATTGTCCCCCCCCTTCAGTTGCTTAATGTAGGCTGACCAGATAAAATCCAGGTCAGGGCTCATGTAACTTTAACAGTTTTAGAGAAAAGGGAATTTCAGCCAGTGTCATTTGTATGCAATTAGTTCCTGGTGAAATTCCCTCTTCATCACAACAGTTAAAGTTGCAGGGGCCCTGCCTTCTTTTGTATATGGTCACTCTAGTATAGTACAGGAACTAATTGCATACAAATGACACTGGCTGAAATTCCCTTTGCCCTACAACTGTTAAAGTCACATGAGCCCTGACCTGGATTTTATCTGGTCACCCTACTTAATGTGTTGTCCGAATTCAGCCAGCGACTGGCCCAAAGTCACCCAGTGAGCTTCATGACAGAGTGGGACCTAGAACCCGGATCCTCCAGTCCTGGACCTACTCAAACCACTACACTCTTCTGGGTGCTTTTGCCTCCTGTCCTGCCTCTGGGTTTCTGGAAGCATGTGGCTAGTTAATGCGGAAAGGAAACAGGATGTGTGACTAAGTAGGCCTTTGCTCTGATTCACCACAGCTCTTTATATGTGGTCAAAAATCCAGGTGGTTGTTATTATTAAATACGCGTGTTAACACACGCACACCACTTTCCCACCGCATAGTCCTTGAAGCATTGCATGGATATCCCACAAATCACAAATCACTCGTTAAATCATCAGAAATAACAAATATGAAGGGTCAGAGCCAAACCACTCACTGGTTCTGAGGAAAAACTACAGATGCCCTAAAAGACGGAGCAGTGCGTGTGCGCACATGTGGTGCATGGAGGGGGGGGAAGGGAGTAATGCCTTCCTCCCACACCTTTTCTCATCTGCGCCTGTTCTGCTCCTCTGGAGCCCATGACTTGGAACGAGGGAAGGTGCATCTATATAAAACAGGCTCATAAAGCTATTTCAGCTCGTCTATGCGTACATTTTTTCTCCCTTCTGTTTTCAGAGGCCAAGAATAGCCAAACCTCTTCATGCCATCTAGGCCCACAGCCAGCCTAAAAGGTTGGGGAGGTGGAGCCAAAATTAGTAGGTGGGGAGCAGTTCATCTGGTAAACACTGTACGATTTTTAGTTATACGTTTGCAAATATATATGGGGGGCAGAAAAAAATTAGGGGGAGTCAGGTCACCCTGTAACACCCCCCTTGGCTACAAGCCTGGTGCCATCTTTCCCCTTTCCTAGCCATCTCAATTTTCAACACCCTTCTCCTGACTATATGTCCAATTACCGTTTGTCGGAAATAGATACCCTAGGAGGGGCCGCTGGCTTTCGTGCCCCATTTCTGAATCTCCCGGAGGCATTTGGACGGCTGATGCTGGCAATGAAAACCTGGACCAGACGATGGCCCTGTTTTAGCGAGGCCCTGTTTATTTCGTTCCTGACTCTGCAAGACGCCTTCCTAGCTGGCAAGAGGTGCCGTGGATTTCTTCTCCTCCACTCCCCGGTTACCATTCCCCCCCACTTCACAAGCTGATCTCACCTCATTCCCCTGCAGTGAGTAACTTCCAACCCCCCCCCCCCAGGATCTTTCACCACCCCCCTTCTCCCACATCACCCACAACACCCTGGACAAGAGAACGGAAAAAAACACGCGCCTCAGCCTCCTACCCACTAGCCTATCCCCTCTCTCCCAGAGCTTGCCATAGGGCAGCCCCATCTGCCAAAGAGACGGCCAAGGCCCCTGCAGGTCACAGTTTGACGCTGAGCGAGGCTGAGGTTTTATTGCCCTGTTTTTGTTTCTTATTCCATGTTCTGTTCTGAGTAACAAGCCCTGACCCAGATTCACCTGGATCTGGGAAGGAGGAGATGAGCAGGACTTAAACTTCCAGAGAGAGAGAGAGAGAGAGAAGGAGAGGCCTACGACAACTTGGGTGGTGCAGTGGCTAAGAGTCTGAGCTGTGAATCATGATGACCCTTGTCTTGTCTCCTCTGTCAACTCACTAAGTGGTCTTCGGCAAGCCAATATTACCTCAGCTGTCATCACTACATCTTGTGGAAGTGAGTTCCATAGTTTCACGGTGCACTGTATGAAGGAGTCCTTCCTTTTCTCTGTCTTGCATCTCCCATGATTCAACCTCATGGGATGATCCCATCGGGTTCCAGTATTACAAGAAAGAGGCAATAATGTCTGCCTATCCATTTTCTCCATACCACGCTTAATTTGTACCCCTCTATCATGTCTCCTCTCACTTGCCTTTTTTTCTAAGCTAAACAGTCCAAGGCTGCCTCTACAAGAGAGGTTTAAAGCTCTTTCAAGGCGCTTTAAAAATTTTACCTCTACAAGAACGGAGCGCAAATCGGGCGTAGAGGCGCGTTATCTCTCCGATTATGCGCATTATCGAATGCGCGTTAAATCGCGAGTTTTATTTTGCTCCAGCCGTTAAAGCACATTTTGACTATGTGAACAAGCGCTTATGCGCATTAACTACTTGTAAAGCGCATCTTGGTCATCCGTTAATGCGCCTCGCCGCCTCTCGCCGCCTCTCGTGCAGAGGTATTAGGTGTAAATGCGCTTCAGCGATTATGCGCATAATCGCCTAACCGGGCGCAAAAGTGAATCCTTGTAGAGGGGACCCAAGACAGTGGCTCAATTCGGACGACACATTAGGTAACGGAGGAAGGGGGGAACAATCGTCAGTTGTGTTGCTTATTGTGTCGTTTGGAGGGCAACACACAACGCACACACAACTGACAGTATGTTAATCAGGCACTTTAAACAACGGAGCGAAACAACGAGCTTGCACGTTGTTTAGCCCGAAGCCCCGTTGTTTAAAGTGTCGTCCGAATTCAGCCCCCCCCCCCGTTGACTATTCCGTTTCAGAATAGAGTTCTGCTGCCTAGAGCAGCCAAAACAAACCCTGGCCGCTCTATGCAGCCGGCAGAATTCACGGTGCCTGCTGGGATATGGCTGGAGGACACAGGGAGGAGAGGCTGCAACCAAAATGGCCGACGCAAGTTCGTAGCAGCCGGGGCGTTTGCCGGTGCCGAGCAGCACTGGCTGCAGCATGTTTTCTGTGAAGCTCCTCCTGCCTAACGCACGGTCAGTACATTATTTACCCCTCCATTGCCTAATATGTCGTCCAAATTGAACCAGTGTAACCTTTCCTCACAGGGGAGCTGCTCCACCCCCTTGATCATTTCGAATGAGCTCCCCATTGAGGCCTGCCTGGTGCCAACATTGTCACCTTTTCAATGCCAGGACCACCATCTACTCCCAGGTATTTAATGGTATGTGATGAGGCATCTATGTCTGTTGTTTTAGAATAGGTCTATTTTGAAAAACATTGTTTATTTAAATTGTTTTTGCTGTTTACATTGTTTTAATTTTTCTATGTTAAAATTTTTCTGATTGGCTTTTATATTTTTATGAATTGCTATACACTGTGCAGAGGCAGTATTTAAATAATAATAATAATAATAATAATAATAACAACATCAACAACAAACTCTGGCAGGAATGGACTATATGGACAGACAGAACACAGCTGCAAAAATAATTCACCAACAACTAGCCATCAAATTCAACCTCATCAAACAATTTACACCATACTATACATACTCACCTGAAACACTCTTGGAAAATGCAGATCATAAAATTCATACTGACAAGCAAATACCTTGCAACTGACCAGACAATGACAGTTATAGACAAAAACAAAAGCACACTCACCTCATTGACACAGCAATACCTAATGACAAAAATGTTGTAGAAAAGGAAGAGAAAAAGAGAGAAAAAATACACACCACTGGCCATGGAAGTTAAAGAACTATGGCAACAGGAAAAGGTTACAATTATTCCATTACTCACATCAGTCACTGGCATCACATTATTATTTTTTACAGAAAACCTTCAGAAACTGGGCCTGCCAAAATATATCCACACCAACCCCCAGAAAGCAGTCATACTTAAAACATGTTCAGTAGTCAGGAAATTACTGAATCAGTAAAAGACAGCATGACTTGGCAAAGCCCATCATGTCCATCTAGAAAAACCACTGTAGGCGAGAAAAGGGAGAAGAAGAAGAAGAAGAAGAAGAAGAAGAAGAAGAAGAAGAAGAAGATGGGTCTGACTCTGCCCCCTTTCCAGCTCTGTGTTATCCTTTTTGAGATTCTCTTACTCCCCGTTCCTGATTTGTAGCAGACCATATTTCCCTGGCTCAGATGTCAGGGCAAACTATGTTTTTTCCTTAAACAAGGAGAGGGGATGGAGGTGAAGAACCCATCAGGAGAGACTGGGTCTCTGTGTGTGGAATTTCCTCAGGTGGTAAATGATTTAATTGCACATGGCAGTTTCTCAGTGGAGTACCATCAGGCCCTGGACTGGCTCCACCCACCCCTGCTTCCTGGACAGAAAAAAAGTATAAGAGCACTTCCTGTTCCAGTTTAGTCTTGCTTGAGCAATAAGATCTTCCTGAGCTCGGGTGGTTTTAATCCTGCTGTTGGTTCCTTTCACTCCTGACTTTTGGCTAGTCTTTCTGCTCCAGATTCTCAGCTCCTGGATCAGCTAAAAGTGCTGCCTATGGGCCAGCCATGACAAAGCCTAACTCTCATTCCAAATTCATTCACATAGAACTAGGGTAGCTACTTATGCATTGCCAAAAAGAAAAAATGCATCACCCAAAAGAGACTGAAAGGGGGGCATCAATTTGCATAGAATTTTAATGTGATAATTTACATGTATTAATGCCAATTTAGAAGTCATTGGGCCTGTTCAGACAACACTATAAGCCATGGTTAGCCTGCTAACCTTTTTGCAGCAAATGGCTCGTGAGCATGTTTAAACCGTGGTTATGTAGCCACCATGGTTAGGAATGGTTCATACGACATGCTAAGCCATAATTTTTAGCTGAAAATGCTTAACCACTATGACTTAGCGTGTCGTCTGAAAGGGTCAAAGTTGTAATTTAAATTGATATGTGATTTCATAGTGGGGAAGACCTGTGTGACTGCATATTCTGTTTGCTGTCCAGGTGCTGAGTGCTGATGGACAAGAGTTGCTATAGTTCTTTAAAGTGAACTTGGACATAGCCTTCAGATGAATGATGGTCCTCTGGCCGGCCTTCAATCAGAGAACTGTCCTCTGTAAAAGAGAACACATGGACACTGTGACAAAACCACTTTGCTTGCTATGTTTAGTTTGTATTAATGTTTATATGTACTTGGTGTCTTAAATAGAAACCAGGTAAGTTAGGCAGAGTGTATGGCAGAGAGTGAGTGAAAGGTGAGAGGGGATTCTATGTGTGTGTGAGGAGACTGAGTTTATATAAGGGGAGAGCAGAAGACAGTTAGTCGGGAGATAGGGAGTTAGGGACTGAGGAATCATAGAATAGTAGAGTTGGAAGGGGCCTGTAAGGCCATGGAGTCCAACCCCCTGCTCAATACAGGAATCCACCTTAAAGCATCCCTGACAGATGGCTGTCCAGCTGCCTCTTGAAGGCCTCTAGGGTGGGAGAGCCCACCACCTCCCTAGGCCATTGGTTCCATTGTCATACTGCTCTAACAGTCAGGAAGTTTTTCCTGATGTCCAGCCGGAGAAAGCTACATCTAGTTAGCTGGAGTAAGAAGTGAGAGAGTAGGCAGGGTAGGACCAAGAACTGAATGATTACTTATATGATATAACATCTCTTGTATTAAATCAACTTTAATTGGTTTATTTTAAAAATATAAAATCCCATGTGTTGTTCATCTTTCTGTGCTACTAATAGTGTTCCTATTTCTTCAGTACTTGGGTCAAGGGAACCAACTGGGCATATCGGGTATCTCTTTTACCTAGACAATATAGGGGCTGAAACTTGTGGGTCAGTGAGGACAGCTGACTCAAAGCAGAGGCAGATGGACCTGAGGGCAGGTTGTGTCATAGGGTGCTCCGTGAAGTGGCGATACCTCTGTGTGACGCAGTGTAGAGCGGCTCCATGGACAACCTTGGTTCTCAATACACAAGTTTCACAGGCTGGTTCTCTAATACGAGCCCTTCAGTTTCTGTTTGCCTCCCCAATGGGGAAAAACTTGCTTTGGAAGAACGGATTGTCCTGTCTGACTCTTTCGACTGTGACCCTCAGCGGGGATAGTCAGTCAGACGGAAAGACAGAGGTGGAGAAGAGGAGAGGGACTTGATGAGCATGAGTCAGTCTTTGGCCAGCTCCTCGTGCTGGTTCCTTGCTTGTTTGTTGTTTCTCTAACAACACAGACAAATTCCATGTGCTTCAAAAGTGTGCTGCACCAAAAATTGAGGGAGAATGCAAAAGAGGATTCCCAAGTTCATTGGTAATGGCAGAACGAACAGGGTGGGGCAAGAGATGAGGTACAAAGGCGCACTGGGAAATGTTTTGGATTGCAGCAGGCACAGGTTGTGGCAACCTATTTTTCTGTCAGGTCTCCCGTGCCTTTCACAGTTGTTTCGCACCAGGCGGAAATCTAACAGGTGTAGCATAGCCCACCACTGGCTTCCATGTTCATGGAAAGCTTGAATTCCTGCCTGCCGAAGGCACATGGCCTCTCTGCTGAGGATAAATGTTTCAACTAGAAGACCAGAATTACGCCGAGTGGATACAAGATTGATGGTTGCGACACAGGTCTAGAAAAACAACCAGACACGGGCCATCAGTTCATAAATTTAGTTTGCGGATCGAACAATATTCTCCAGTCATCCGAGGAATTTGAATTTGGCAGAAACCTGCTCCAGTACAGCTGCCGCTGCTGCAGCAAACGACCTAATTATCTCTTTATATAAAAGTCGATTGCTAACCTCCAGTCCCACGCTCCCCAAATTCCGTCACATTGTGGCCTGACCAATAAACAGGACCCAGAAGGGGGCTCCATGTAAAATGGAGCATGTCCGATCCTTAAGGGCGGGGGGGTCCCAAGTTTGAGCAGCGTGGCCACTTTTATGGAGGACTGTCCTCTATTTGAAGGGTTGTCCTGTCCAGTTTAAAGATTTTAAAAAGCATAAGGTGGGAGAGAAGATAGGAAACTGCTTTATACCGAGTCAAACCATTAGTCCATCTAGTCCAGTATTGCCAGCACTGACTGGCAGCAACTTTCCAGGGTTCAATAGGAGTTTTTTCCAACCCTACCTGGAGATGCTGGGGACCAAACCTGGTCACCTGGTCCCAGTCTTCTCTGCTATGAAATTTTATCCTTTTTTTATTTTATTTTATTTCACAATTAAAATACAATGAAATCTAAAGAAAAAAAAGAATAACTCCACATTCCCTCCCCGTGCTTAGTCGATTACAGAGTTTTCCTTCTTACATCTTTCATTTTCATTTTCTTATCCAGGGTGGTATATTAAATTTCCATTTTATTTATGAATCATCTGATTTTTATGAGTCCCATAAATTTCTGTAAGCTTCTAACAAAGTCATTCTATTCGATTCCTTTTTCATATAGCCTTTATATTTTTGCCAATCCATCTTGAAAGTATCTCTTTTTTTTATTCCTCTATGTATTCTTAACTTCTGTGTCAACGTTTCATTTATTGCTATGTCCCAAATTTTATTTTTCCACAAAGATACTGTCAGCATTCGTGCTGTCTTCCAATTACATTCAGTATTAATTGCCTTGCAGCTGTCAACAAAAAACCAATTAATATTTTTTTCTTTTATCTCCCTGTTTTCTTTAACAAACATATTCAATAAAGCTAGCTCTGGTCTTTTACAAATCTCTTGACCAGTATTTTTTTTAAAATTTCTTGAAAAACCTTATTCCAAAACTTCCTATCCTTTGTATGCATGCAGCACCTGGTGAAATTCACTCATCACAATATTTAAAGCTGCAGGAGCTATGTTAGAGTGACCAGATACAAAAGAGGGCAGGGCTCCTGCAGCTTGAACTGTTGTGATGCAGAGGGAATTTCACCAGGTGCTGCATGCATAACAATGACACCTGCTGAATTCCCTTTCCTCTACAACTGTTAAAGATACAGGAGCCCTGTCCTCCTTTCCATTTGGTCACCCTAGACGAGACTATATCATCAATTAAAAAGGAGGAAAATATTTTGGACCTTCACCCTAAGGCCAGTAGAGCCCCAGGGACTCAACGGAGACTAAAAGTGGATGCCATTGTTTCTAATCCTGTTCCTGCCCTTACAGGTTTTATCTTTACTTGCCATTGTTTTCATATGTACGTAGTTTTTTTTTCATAAGATGTTTATTTTACTTCACAGTATTTGGAGCAATGCCATATATGTTGAATTGTAACAGTCCTGCTTGTGACCTTAAGGGGATTCCATATGCTTTTAGATCAGGAGTCAGGAGCTCTAGGACCTTGCAAGTAGGTAAATTAGGCACAGGCTACTGTGATTATCTACTCTCTAATGAGTAGATAATGATTAGTAGGTTTCATTTGTAGGCATGCAGCACCTGGTGAAATTCCCTCTACATCACAACAGTTAAAGCTGCAGGAGCCCTGCCCTCTTTTGTATCTGAGCACTCTAGCAAAGCTCCTGCAGCTTTCACTGTTGTGATGAAGAGGGAATTTCACCAAGTGCTGCATGCCTACCAATGACACCTGCTGAAATCCCCTTTTCTATTCAACTGTGATAGATACAGGAGCCCCGTCCTCCTTTCCATATGGCCACCTTACCCCAGGGTTGGCGCAAGACATCTTGATGCCTGAGGCAGAATAGCAAGTGACGCCCCTCTCCCTGACAACGGATCTCCTGCTGTTATGTCTAATTCAGCCCTTGGTCACCCCAAAGTGTGACGAAATGTTGGGAGAGGGGATGGAATGCTTGAAACTACTCTTCTCTTGTACAGGGATTTGATGAAATCCGTTGCCGCCACTTGCAGCTGCCTGAAGGACTCTTAGGCCAAATTTGAATTCCTCAGATGACTGGAGAAGACTGTCCAATTTGCAAACCGAATTGATTAATCGACAAGCCCAAAGCCACTTCGTTCTTTTGCTGGTGAGGTTGTACCGCCGGTTGCAAGGCTGGGTCCGTATGGTGGGTTAAGGACCTGCTGCGACTACTGTGGGGAGGGCTGAAACAAATGTTACCGCTTAGGGTGACCCTATGGAAAGGAGGACAGGGCTCCTGCAGCTTTAACAGTTGTATAGAAAAGGGAATTTCAGCAGGTGTCATTGGTATGCATGCAGCACCTTGTGAAATTCCCTCTTCATCACAAGAGTTATAGCTGCAGGAGCTACTTCTGCCTTTACTCAAAAACGTCAAGGTTTCCCTGCGGATTTAGGCTTTGTAGACAAGGGCCTGCTTTTCTCTTGCTGGTGGGCGCCAGACCAAACACGTGATCCTCTTGCACCACACAAGTCGGACCTGCAACAAAATGTTGCAGTGTGATGGAAAGCTTCTGTTTAGGCTTCCAGCCAGCCATGTCCTTTCCCAGGGTGCTCCATGCCATTCCTCCTTCCCATGTTTTCTCCACAACAGGCACTCTATATTTTGTGGCCACTGAGCAAGCTCAGGTCCCGCTGAGCTGTTTTTAATCCCCTCCCCTCATATGGTTCCCCCCCCCCCCCGGTTACACTTTTTAGAAAAACTTCCGCAAACGTTGAAATTCCCCCTCAAGCCTGCTGATATCTCCCTCTTGTGCATGGATGGTGCCATTTCGACTGCATAAAGATTGGCACCGGGAGAACTGGGTTTGCTGTTAGTACATATGATATATACAGTTCCGGCTCCTGGTTTTGCAGGGGCCTTGGGCAATGTACCCTCAATGGGGTCCTCCCTGGGTGGGTCTATCCTCTCACCACCATCATCTGCAGCTGCTTTTGCTCCTCATTCTCTTTTCCATCACCCCTGACCATCAGCCATGCTGGCTGTGGCTAATGGAAGTCGGAGCTCAACAGCAGCTTCAGGGCCATAGGTTCCCCACACCTGGATTACATCTTAGGCACGGTTTCATTGTGATGGGTGCTTATTGGCTAGTTCCCATAACAGCAACACCCCCCCCCCAAACTCTGGGAGTGTTTCAGGTCACGCATTTAGGATGTATGATATATACACTCAAAAACATACCATATCTTAGCTGATCAACATCCTAGAAACGACTTCCTCTCTGGACTTGGAAGGGTTTTCCGCCTTTCCCTGCAAGCATGTCTCATGGTCCATTGGCTTGGAAAGCATCTGGATTGATTTTTACCAAACAGTAACGAAGAATTCCTGTAAGAGAAATACAGGTCAACCCTAGGTCAAGCTGCCTGGGGAGCTGACAGAGTCACGGTCTGGGGTTGGGGAGCGGGGGAGCTGTCAAGGCAAGATTGAACAGGGTCTGCCAGTGGGGTGCTTTAGGCATTAAATACCCAGAGTTTGTTGAAAAGGAGCCATCGTGTACTTTTTGATTCATGCCATCTTAGAACTATAAAATCCTAGAGTTGGAGGGGATCTTGTAGGTGTTGGAAAGACTGGAGTGACTTACAGCAGAGTTGCTTTATACAAAGAAAGTGTAGCAACACAACAGTTAGTACTGCAGGCAATAAATGCAGAAGACTAGAGCTAATTTAAAAGACGTTCAAATCAACTTACTTTATTAGTGCTTTTATACACATCATCGGAGAAGGCTAACTAACACAGTTTAACTACAAGTATCCACTAAAGCTGGGCACATGAGGGTAAACAAGCAAAGGCATGAGATATGATTCCTTCCTTCTGTCCTTCCTTCTGTCCTGGAAAGACCCCACGGTGCTTGTTGCAGAGGCAGAGGAAGGGGAAGGGGAAGGGGAAAGAACACAAAATAGGAACTGATCAACCTCCAGGACATTCTCTATCACCCCCTAGTGTCTGGAAGCATACGGAGTTGTTCCTATGCATCTGTCATGAGGCAGGCTGAAGAATCTTCCTCTGAGGAGGAAGAAGGGGCAGAAACTGCAGCTCCACCCCTTCCCCAGGACTTACCGGAGGAGGAGGAACAGCAGGCAGGGTCCTCAGAAAGCCACCCTCCCCCACCCCCTGTTTCTAATGAGGAAGACTCGGGGCCTGAAGGAGTTTGTCCGGTAACTCCCCAGCAAAGGCGGCAGCTCAAACAGGCGGAGAAAGCTAAGCCCACAAGGCGAAGTATGAGACTGAGAAAACAGAGCACAGCTGACGCAAGCCTTAAGTAAGATAACGAGGGAATTGCATGCAGCTGTGAGCAGGCTCAAACAGAGTATAAAGAAGGAGGGAGGCAGAAGCTAAGGTTCGTTGAGAACAACCGACGTTTTCGGCTCTTGACCTCCTCCGTGATCTTGGATCAGAATCTGTGGACTGGACACCCGGCTGACTGTTGCTTTGGAATCTGGAATTCGGAAACCTGGTTTGACCTTCGGCTTAGACGACTGGACTGATGGAACTAATGGCATGACCCTGGCAATTTGTAATTGGATTCACGAACCGTAAATAAACCTTTGTAAACAAGTAAGGCCTGGCATTTTTCCCAGACATTTGTAGATAAGGAAATTGGCTGGCTTTCTGGGTTCTGTATAGTAAACACGTCAGCATCCAACAATATACATAATATAGGGTGAACAGATTTTGAGAATCAAAATCCTGGACCCCCACCCCCATCACCCGGCGCGCTACTGAGGGACAGGCCGCGAAGCCTGTTTCTCAGTAGATTCCCAGCACCAGAGGGAAGCCCCAGCAGGTAAGTGCCTCGCGCGCCCCCCGCCCCGCCCCCCCGCCCCACGCACCTGCGCCGCCCCCCCCGCCCTGCGCACCCATGCCACCCCCCCAACCGCACCGCGCCCCCGGGCCGCCCCCCCACCCGCCCCGCCCCGCCCCGCACCCCCGCGCCGCACCTCCGCGCCGCCCCCGCGCCGCCCCCATGCCGCCCCCCCACCCCGCGCCCCCGCGCCGCTCCCCCCACCCACCCCATGCACCCGCGCCACCCCTCCCCGCCCCACGCACCCGCCCCGCGCACCCGCGCCGCCCGCCCCGCGCTCCTTACCTGCTGCTGCTGGGGCGTCCGCTTCCCTCCGGTGCTCGGAATCTACTGAGGGATAGGCCGCGAAGCCTGTTTCTCAGTAGATTCCGAGCACCGGAGGGAAGCAGATGCCCCAGTAAGTGCCTCGCGCCGCCAGCCTCCTGCCACCGCCGCGTGACCCCCCGCCACCCCGGTTTGCCCCCGCCGCCCCCTGGTTGGCCCGGATCGCCGCAGGGCCATCTGGTCACCCTTTTGGGGGGCTAAATTTCCAGATTTGGCCCCCCGAAACAGTTTTTCTGCCCGGATGCGGATTTGCTCCCCATTTCCAGGGCATGTCCAGACAAATCCGGGCGTCTGGTCACCCTAACCTACTAGCTTACATGTAAAGATGCAAATTTAGACACAGTTATTATAATTTGACTAGAAATACAGTACTTTAGGGTGGAAGATGATGAGGGAAGCTCGGAGGTTGGCAACAAAGGAGAGGGCCTTCTCTGTGGTGGCCCCCCAATTGTGGAACAGTCTCCCTGACGAGGCCCGCCTGGCGCCATTGTTATCATTTCGGTGCCAGGTCAAGACTTTCCTCTTCTTTCAGGCATTTGGCAATATCTGAGGAGCCTGGGTTTGTTTTTGTAGCTTTTTGGGTTGTTGTAGCGTGTATGTGTGTACTGTGTGTATGTTGTATGTTTTTGCTGTTTTAATTTTTGTATATTGTTTTTAATTGTTTTAATCCTATGTAAACCGCCCAGAGAGCTTCGGCTATGGGGCGGTATACAAATGTAATAAATAAATAAATAAATAAATACCGGCAACCTGTGTGCTTTGCTCAGTCTGCTCTCTAGGTGCTAACTTTTGAGCGGCAGCTTCCAGGCCCCTGTTCTGTGTTCTGATGGTTCTTTAGCTTAAAACTGGACTTGGACTGGACAGCCCTTCAAACAGAGGACTGTCCTCTGCAAAGTAGGACACATGAACACTATAGCAGATTTGTGTCTCATGAAGTTCTCTCTCTCTCTCTCTCTCTCTCGTTCTCTTTCGGATACGTACCCTGCAATCTTGGACAAAACCTTTAAAACAGCTTTTAAATTCATTACGGGACAATCTAGGAGCTATGTGGGAGGCACAGTGAGTGTCCCATTTTTAAAAAAACTTTTAAGGCTGCTGCAGAAGATGCCAGATTTGATCAGAGCAGCAGCACAGGAGAGGGATTCTTAACTCTTTCTCTGCAGGCTATTTTCCTGACCTACATCACACCCACCGGTTTTTCTTCCAGTGGGATAGATGGGTGGATAGATAAATAGATATCTGGCCCAAATATTTTTTCCCTTGCAGGGAGAAAAGCAAGCCAGGGAGAGCAATTTTTTAGCTCGCAAGCACTTCCCTCGCCTTGCCACTGTTGTATTCGAATCTGGAGCTTGCTGCGACTGTGTTAAAATCATTATGAAAATGTGAAATATTCCACATGTTGTCCACACCACATCTAGTTTCGCCCTAAGCTAGTGGCCAACAAATGCCACATTTTAAAACCGCTTCCATGAAAAATGATTCAGTGGGTTAAAGAACACGAGTGGAAGGGTGTTTTAATTGTTAAACTGGAAAACACACACACACCCCTACTTGAAATCCTTTTAAAATAACTACTTTCCCATCTTGCACTGGCCTCTTGATCCAGCCTGCTTTCCAAATTTCTCTCCACTATTGTTTTTGTTTCATCACCACCCGGCTCTGCTCTCTCTGTTCTCTACCGCATGAGAGTCATAGGTGACCCAAATCGGTACTGGAGATGCGGGGGAAAAAACATTTTGCACAAATTCAAAACAACTGGCCCCAAAATGATTTTGAATTCAACTTTTTTTTAGAGTAGTGTGTCTCCCTCACTCCATCCTTCACCTTTTTCTTATCTCTCTAGATTTTGCTTTGAAATTCAGCTTTGAGGGATAGTATTAAAATGATTCCGCCCTTTCCCATCCTTGATTGATTTTTTAGTCAAGAAGATAAGGGGTAGAGGAAGCTGCTTTATACAATGTCAGACCCTTGATCCATCTATCTCACCCAATATTGTCGACATTGACTGGCAGCAATGCTTCTATGGAGTTTTAAGCAGTTTTTCCAGCCCTACTTGGAGTTGGCAGGGATTGAACCTGGGACCTTCCGCATGTAAAGCAGGGGGCTCATCCACTGAGGTACAGCATCTCCCTACTAGTTGTTAGCTCAGGGCTGGGGAAAGAGGACAACAGTCTGAGAGCTTCTCCACACAAGCAATTTATTGCACACTTGTGATTGGTCACTCACAGAAGGTTATGGGTCCTTTTCATGACATCATCCACCTCCGAGGCCTCTCCGGCTGTTTTCAAGCGGGAATCCGCCATTTTATATAACCCCAAAAATGCTGTAATAAATCAAAATCACACAATAAAATGGCACCATCTGCTGGCCATATAATTGAACCATATGGAAAGGCACCAGCAAAAACAGAGGAGGGGAGTGCATGTATTGTGCCGATTGTTAAACCCGCAAAGACTCCGGAGGACAAAGACCCGGTTAGGTTATGGGATTTTTGCTAAATGTGGAGATGCCCTCAGAGAAATCTTCTGGAAGAAGAGGTGGAAGCTGGAGCTGCTGACTATGGAAAGCCATTTTAATTAGTCCCAATAAAGGCATTTAATCTAAATATGGCGTATAAGGCAGTTTCTTCTGATTACTCCTTTGCAAAATGTATTCTGTTTTTGCCAGTCACAGGGTGGGGTGGGTTGTGGAATAAAGAAATATCGGAAGCTGCCTTATACTGGGTCAGGGCCTTGGTCCATCTAGCCCAGTATTGTCGACACTGAGTGACAACGGCTCTCTAGGTTTCAGGCAGGATCAAACCAGGACCCCAAATCTCAACTGAGATTGACAAATAGCAACTTGCCCAGTACTGGTTCAATCTATACTGCTGACATAGAGCTCCATCACACCAGCGATTTAATGCACTCTCGCCATGCCTGGTGTGCGGATTTGCAGCACGGTACTCACATGACGCCATGCCTGTCTTGATGACACCCCACCTCTTTCTCAGCCTTTCCTAGAACACTAAAAGTCTGAATTATTTTCCCTAAGCGCATTTAATGCGCCCTAAACCTCTGTGTAGTTTTAAAGGAACTGGAGGCTTGAATGGATTGTATCAGGTCCTGGCAGGGAAAAGTGACCTCTCACAGCAGCCGGCTCCAAGCCTTAAAAAAAAAACACCAAACCTTGCATCCCAGGCTCGAAAGCCTTTTTTAAAATCATACAATGCCTGAATCTCTGCAGAGACAGGATTGTACTCCCTCAATGCCTCCAAAAGCCAGACTAAAAGGTTGTTCCATTTTTGCACGGCAGAAAGGTGGTCTGGTTGAAGTGCTCATCTGACAGGACTGGACTGGAGGGAGAAAGAGAAGGTGAAGGGTGGAGTGGAGTGGAAGAGCAAACGAGCGAAGGAGCAAAGGAGCAAAGGAGTGAAAGAGCAGCTATTAAGGTGAAAGGGATCATAAGCTTGATGCGCTGGTAAAAAAACGCGGAGGTAAACCAGGGGGGGAAATTAGGTGCGATGGAGGTCATAGATGAAAATTAATGTTGATTTAGGGAGCAAATTACTTGAGACGTTTAGGCTTGGATTAGAGAACATAACCCAAAGAATTATGAATGCATTTGTATGCAATTTAAAGAGAACTTTTAGAAATTGCTCTTTAGATGGTTAACGCCATTCAGATTTAGTAAAATCTGCAGGAAGGTAAGGGGTAAGTGTTGTTCCAGTGGAGCAAATATATACGTTTTTTTGGTCCTGCCTCCAAAGAGTAAACTTTTGGAGGATGGTAAAGGATATCATCCTCATGAAAATTGTAGGTGTTGAGTCTTTTTGAACCCTTTAATACGATCAAGTTCAAGATTCAGTACCACTTTATTCGCTGTTAGGGGCAATTTAACTGGTATGAGTTTGATTATGTTTATCACTCTTCTTTGTTATCATCTGTATTTATGAATCAATAAAATGCGAGAAAAAAGAAAAGTGTAAAAGAAAGAAAATGAATGTTTTTTTCCCTATCCTACATTTTGTTGTACGAGAATATTCTCTCCTCAAACATAACTCAGTGGTAAAGCCAGGCACCTGCTCTATGTATGGAAAGCCCCAGATCCAATTCATGGCTTCATCATTCAAAAGGCTCAAGTAACAGAGGATAGGATTATAGAATAGTAGAATTGGAAGGGGCCCACAAGGCCGTCGAGTCCAACCCCCTGCTCAATGCAGGAATCCACCTTAAAGCATGCCTGACAGATGGCTGTCCAGCTGCCTCTTGAAGGCCTCTAGTGTGGGAGAGCCCTAGGCGGGGGGGGGGGGGCAGTGGGGCCAGTTGGCCCGGGGCCCACAATTTTGAGTGGGCACTCCGATGAGGAGGTCCCTCCCTAGCTTACGCTACTGCTTCCGTAGCGTAAGCGGCCCATCGAGAAGCGAGGATCCCGCCTTGCAGAAACAGCGCAGAAGCCGTCCATCGTGAATACCACGGTCAGACTAAAAGCTCCAGAGGGCCATATGCCGCATGTGGGGCGGGGATATATGTGCCTAAGTTGCGATGGTTGTCCTTACTGGGTCTCTTTCCTCAGTCTTCTCCATGGTATATAATCTCTGGAGCGGCGGGTGAGGGAATGATGATGATAGTTATTAATGATAATAATGATATGATGATGATGATGTTTGATGAAGGGCTGTTCTATTGTTGTTGCTTCTATTTGTACAGCAACTAAAAATAAATGTTAATTTCTGGTTCAACGTTGAAGTGTTGTAGAACAGGTTTAATACGAAGGTGTTATATAGAACGGACATGTTGGTGGGCATTAAAAAAAACATTAAAAAATACTTAATGAGCAGTTTGAAATGGGGGGGGGGGGGAGCACACACTTCCCATCTGGCCTGGGCATATTACCAGCTCTGCACAGCCCTGGCCCTAGGTAACTGGTTACATCATCGTACTACTCTAACAGTCAGGACATTTTTCCAGAAGTCCAGCCGGAATCTGGCTTCCTGTCACTTGAGTCCATTATTCCATGTCCTGCACTCTGGGTTGATTGAGAAGAGACCTCCTCTGTGTGACAAGATTTCACGCATTTGAAGAGTGCTCTCATGTCTCCCCTCAGTCTTCTCTTCTCCAGGCTAAACATGCCCAGTTCTTTCAGTCTCTCCTCACAGGGCTTTGTTTCCAGACCCCTAAACATCCACAATAGGAAGACTATTGTGATGCCATCAGAATGTAAGCCTATGTGGCAGGGAGTTGCTGTTTTGTTGTTTTACTATGTACAGCACCCTTTGCATTTATGGTGCTATATGAATGAATGAATAAATAAATAAATAAATAAATAAATAAATAAGTAAATAATTCTCTGCCTGGCACCCTGGAGAGCAGACAACACTGGGCCAAAGCGACAAATAGTCTGGCCTGGTATAAGGCCAGCTTCCTTTGTCTTTAACTTGGGATGGGTTATAACTCTGTGGTAGAGCATTTGATTTGGATGCAGAAGGCTCCAGGTTCAATCTCTGGCATTTCTAGTTAGGGCAGGAATAGGGTGACCAGATAAAATCCAGGTCAGGGCTCATGTAACTTTAACAGTTGTAGAGAAAAGGGAATTTCAGCCAGTATCATTTGTATGCAATTAGTTCCTGGTGAAATTCCCTCTTCATCACAACAGTTAAAGTTGCAGGGGCCCTGCCTTCTTTTGTATATGGTCACTCTAGTATAGTGCCTGCAACTTTAACTGTTGTGATGAAGAGGGGATTTCACCAGGAACTAATTGCATACAAATGACACCGGCTGAAATCCCCTTTTCTCTACAACTATTAAAGTTACATGAGCCCTGACCTGGATTTTATCTGGTCACCCTAGGCAGGAACAGCTCCTGCTTTGGAACCCTGCAGCAGTGCTACCAATCACCCCCTAGTTCCTACCAATTTTCTTTTCTTTCATGGGCCTCTTTCTCCAGCTCCATAAGTGAATACAGTCCTGGGAAAGAGATGTTGATGAGAAAAGCGAAAGTAAGGATGCCAACTGACCAAGGACGCCCCAGGCTGGCCTGTTCTTGGGACTTTTGACAACAGCTAGCTTGGTGTCCAGAAATCAGCAAGAGAAGCGTTTCACAGCTTGGAGGTAAACAGGATCAATGGCTGCTATCGGCACATCAGGCTGAAGCTAAAAACACAGCTACAGGGGTTGGTTCAAATACGGTCAAACTTTGTGAGGAACATACAGGGGGGAAACGATATTTTCTTGTAAAGGCATTGGTAGCTGCAAAGATAAGGTACATGTGCTCAACGCTGGATGTGAAATACAGTCCCAGATAAGAAGATCTGGAGGAAAGATGGGACATCACAAAAATGGAGGCGCTGACATTTATTAAAAATGCGAGGGTTATGCGATTTATTAGTTTAAGGGAAATAGGTTAAATGTTTGTTGATTGCTGGAATGCTTCTTACAGTCTGGTTCTCATAATACATTTTAAGTGTGTTGGGGAGTTGACAACTCTAATCACAAAGGATAGGACACACATGCTCCAGGGCTTTAGGCAGTCCTCAGCAGGCCGGATGCAAAGGCCAGGCAGGCCAAAAGTCCTGTCCCCCTGTTCTTCAGCATCTGAATGTTTGTATTATCCAACCCAGGGAAGGCCATCAGTGGCTACTACTCCTGATGACTAAGTACAACCTCCAGGATCAGAGGCAGTAAGCCTATATACATGGGTGGGAGGGTGCTGTTGCACCATGTCCTGCTTGTGGGTCCCTGGTCGACAGCTGGTCAGCCAATGTGTGAACAGAGTGCTGGATTAGATGGACCCACGGTCTGATCCAGAAGGGCTCTTCTTATGTTTTTAGGGTCGAAATGGTGAAGAGGAACAGCAATGCCAGGAGTAGGCTGACCATATGAAAAGGAGGACAGGGCTCATGTAACTTTTACAGTTGTAGAGAAAAGGGAATTTCAGCCAGTGTCATTTGTATGCAATTAGTTCCTGGTGAAATTCCCTCTTCATCACAACAGTTAAAGTTGCAGGCATTATACTAGAGTGACGATATACAAAAGAAGGCAGGGCCCCTGCAACTTTAACTGTTGTGATGAAGAGGGAATTTCACCAGGGACTAATTGCATACAAATGACACTGGCTGAAATTCCCTTTTCTCTACAACTGTTAAAGTTACATGAGCCCTGTCCTCCTTTTCATATGGTCAGCCTAGCCAGGAGGCTGTCAGTGGGCCCCTGCTGGGGTGTGGGCTTTGGCAAGTGCCCAATGATGAGAGTGACCATATGAAAAGGAGGACAGGGCTCCTGTATCTTTAACAGTTATATTGAAAGGCGAATTTCAGCAGGTGTCATTTGTATGCATGCAACACCTGGTGAAATTCCCTCTTCATCACAACAGTTAAAGCTTTAGGAGTATAACTAGAGTGACCAAATACAAAAGAGGGCAGGGCTCCTGCAGCTTTAACTGTTGTGACGAAGAGGGAATTTCACCAGGTGCTGCATGCATACAAATGACACCTGCTGAAATTCCCTTTTCTATGCAACTGTTAAAGATACAGGAGCCCTGTCCTCCTTTTCATACGGTCACCCTACCAATGATGCCTACACTTGATGCTGGCCCTGAAACGAATCACCTAAAGGAGTAGTGGGTTCTCCCTTGCTGGAGGTCCTTGGACTGAAGACTTCCAGCACGGGGAAGTTGGGAAATGAGCTAGCTCTGGATATCCTGCATCAAGCAAGGGATTAGACTAGATGGCCTATAAGGACAACTCTATGATTCTAGGATACTTTTATCTGCTTCCCCCCCCCCCATTTCTGTAATTTATTGTGATTTCTTTTTTAAAAAATCTTTCTGATAATAAAATGTTATATATAATATAAACTATATCTTTTAAAGTATATATATATATATATATATATATATATATTTAAAAACCTTATATATAATATATAGCTGAACATAAGCATGTGGGTTTGTATGTCCGGAAATGTTTACCGACTTCTAGATGAGCTACAAACTTGGAATTTGAGGCGCTGATAGGACTTCCTATCCAAAAAAACCAAACACCCCGTATTTTTGCAGTTTATTTTTAAACAATTTCAAACAAATCCTACGCTGATGCCTACAACTCCCAGCATGCCTACAACTCCCAGCAACTGTCAAGGAACCACCTCTCAGAGGATGGGGCTGCCTGCGGACCGCCAAAGGCATACTGGGATGTGTAGGCGCTTCAGGGATCTTGGGGGAATCGTGCGTCTACACATCCCATCATGCCTTGCCCGGAGCTGCCCATGTCCACTGAGAGCCACTTCCCTCCACTCCTTGGCGATGCTACTCCTAAAGAGAACAGCGAGGAGCAACATCAGTGACAAGCGGAGGGAAGCGAATTAACTTTATTCGGGGACCCGAGCAACGCTGGGAATATCTGCATGCATGCTTTAATCAGGGGGAAATGACACAGAAGGGAAAGAGTTAAATCATGGCCCCAATCTGATTCAGCTTACACACACATACACACACACCCCGCGGCTGCTCTTAGCATATATATATATATATATATATATATATATATATATATTTAAATAGAGACCTTCTGTTTGTCATTATCCCCATCCCGTTTTGTTTGGCCTCAGAGGCATGCTGCTCTTTCACAGTCATTGATAAAAGTCACTAGAGCCAATCTACACTACTGCTTTATAATGGTTTATAACAGTTATTAACCGGTTTAAAACTGTTCTAAACTGTTATAAAGCAGTAGTGTAGATTGGCTCTAATAGCCCTCAGTGACCTTGACTGATAGGATCTTTTGAAAAGGCCACTCAGATCATAGTCATCGCCACTCCTTGCTGTGACTAACGCCTTCATTCAATTACGCATCGTATGAAAAAGAATTTCCTTTTTGCCCATCCTAAGGGCCCTGTTGCCAATGAATTTCATGTTGGCCAACGACAAGGTCTTCTGGTACTACAAAAAGAGCAGAGAAGGCTCTATCTTCCCTCTCCCTCCACACTGTTCGTACTTTTGTAAACAATTATCGTGCCCATTACTTCATTAGTCACTCTTTTTTCATCACTGCGCTAAAAAAGCTGCAACGTTTTGACTCATCAGGAAGGTTCTCCGTCTCTTTGGTCATCCCGTAGCTGCTCTTTTATGTACTGTCTCCAGTGTCATGATATCATTTTGGACTCAGGGAAACCAGAACAGCACACTCTGTTCTAAATCTGGCCCCATGACAGGCTTATGTAACAGTTTGCTCTTGTAGTTTCAATCCCTTTTCTAAGAATTACTGTTTTCCACATTCACAGCTAGGGCGTCATCGAGGGTGGGCACAGATGGGCACCTGCTAAGGGCCCACATCCCAGCAGGGTCCCATTGACAAGAGTCTCCTGGAGTTGTTCCTCCTCCTGACCATGGCAACCTGCTTGGTCACCTACCTCTCGCTCTGGCCCAGACAACAATAGCGGTGAGAAGGAAGAGAAATAGATGCCACAGTCTACTTGCTCCCTGGCTCTCCGCCTGTCAAGCAAGCAAGTGGGAGCAATACTGAGGAGAAAGAGGATGGGGAGCAATAGCAGCTGGCAACAATGGCACTGAGGAGGCTATTGAACGCCTCTTGCCCAAGGGCTGTCAGTAGGCTGACCATGTGAAAAGGAGAACAAGGCTCCTGTATCTTTAACAGTTGTATTGAAAAGGGAATGAAAGCTACAGGAGCTATACTAGAGTGACCAGATACAAAAGAGGGAAGGACTCTTCCAGCTTTAACTTTTGTGATGGAGAGGGAATTCCACCAAATGCTGCATGCATGCAAATGACGCCTGCTGAAATGCCCTTTTCTCTACAACTGTTTAAGATACAGGAGCCCCGTCCTCCTTTCCATAGGATCACCCTACGGGCCGCCAAAAACCTGGAGCTATCAATGATCAGAGCACACACGAACTTACTTTTTTTTTCACTGTGATCCCCAAAGAACGCAGTCAGTTTGGACCCATACCTATGTATCCATGAAGCCGGTATTTGTTTAATATTTATTTATTTATTTATTTATTTATTTATTTATTGTCCCAATGGGCATCACTGTGCCCTTGTTTAAAACAAACCTCTTTTGCTATTTTGGGGCCAGTTTGGAGAGATCTCTTAATTAGGGAGACCATATGAAAAGGAGAACAAGGCTTCTTTATCATTAACAGTTGTATTGAAAAGGGGATTTCAGCAGGTGTCATTTGTATGTATGCAGAACCTAGTGAAATTCTCTCTTCATCACAGCAGTTAAAGCTTCAGGAGCCCTGCCCTCTTTTGATTCTGGTCACTCTAGCACAGCTCCTGCAGCTTTAACTTTTACAAATGACACCCGCTGAAATTTCCATTTCTACACAACTGTGAAAGATACAGGAGCCTGGTCCTCCTTTCCATATGGCCACTGTATCTTAATAAATGACCAGCTTTGGGGCTTTCCCAATCCTGAACAATTGGGTGTCATTCTGAAAGCCTATTTATTTATTTGAAGCATTTTGTACCCCGCTTTTCACTGAAAATGTCTCCTAGAAGCGCTCACAGAAATCATTAATAACAGGCCCTGACCTCAGGTGTACATTCTCAGAAGTCACAACACCAAAGAAAGGAAAAAAGGTGGGGAGGGAGGAGAAACCAAGCGAACTCAGGAATCCTTTCTTAGTTGCAAGATGCCACCAACAACTCCATATGCAAATCTATGGTTCGACCACACTTGGAATACTATGAACTACTCTGGTCACCACCCCTTAACAAGGATGTTGTAGAGCAACCAAAACAATCAAGGGACTGCTGTAAGCCCCTTTGGGGATCACAACATTTGGGGTTCTTAACTTAGAAAAATGACATGAAAGGGGAGAACATAATAGAGGTGTATAAAACTATGCATCGTGTGGAGAATGTGGACAGGGGGACATTTTTCTCCCTCTCTCATAATACTAGAACCCAAAGGGGTCATCCCATGAAGCTGATTGGTGGGAGACTGAGGCTAGATAAAGGAAGGACTTTTCACACAGCGCAGAGTTAAATTATGGTATTCACCACCCCAAGATGGAGTGATGGACACCAACCTGGAAGAAGGTGAGTAGGTGATCGGTGTGGCCTTGCTCAGCCTTCTGTTCAGGGCCTGTTGATGAGCAATTTCAAGGCCCCTGATCTCCTTTCTGATGGTTTTCTATCTTTATACCAGACTTGGACTGGACAGCCCTTCAAACAGAGGACGTAGTCAAAACAGAGGACAATCCTCTGACAGCCCTAGAAATAGAGGACTGTCTTCTATATAAGAGGACACCTGGTCACCGGACGATGTGTTGTTGTTTTCCTTCATTCCCGGATGATTCCCCAAAGGACTGCAATATGGGAGGAGGGGGCGGCGAGGACTGCGAAGACAGGGGGTAGAAACAGGTGCCAATAGGCTCTATCTGATGTGGTAAGGATGTGGTGAGGATGAGATCACTGGAAACGAGTTTTTTCCCCTCTCATTTGAGCCCCGGGGGAGATTTCTACTTCCCCCTCTGCCCTCCTCCCTTCATTTACGCACCCCTTTCCAGCACGGAATTCTTTGTGTTTCTTTAAAAACCATCAATTCAAGAGAGCTCTGACTGAAACGAAAAAGACGAATTGCATGGGTGGAGGACTGACGCGAATCATATATTCAGGAATAAACAAGACAAACTCCCAAATATCCACCCTCCTCCGTTCCCTGCTTACACTTTGCCCATTCCATGTATTAATCAACCCACTTAACATTCCCTCATGGACACCAGCTGCGTCTTGTAACTGAGCAGCTGAGTGAAACCTGAGCCGGACTCTAATAACGTACCAAATCAAACTCAAGAGTTCGAGACATCAAAAGCTGCCTTAGGCCAAGCCTCGCCGTGGGTTTCTTTAGCTGAGGGTGGCCAGGTGTTCTCTTTTACGGAACACCTGGCCTCTATCTGAAAGGCCCCCAAAAGGACCCTCCTCTGTTTGAAGGACTGCCTGGTCCAATTAAGGTTTAAAGAGAAAGAACCATAAAACCATCGACACTTAACTACTTCGACATCAAACTGAACAGGTTGGCACACAGGTCACCTGGTCTACACCAGTGATATATAGCACATTCGTGATTGGCCATTCACAGAGGTTTGTGGGTGCATTACATGACACTGTTAACCTCCAGGACGTCTCTCACACCTTCCCCCAGAAATCTCACTAAGGCCTCCTCCACACGAGACGTTTAATGAGCCTTAGAGGCTCATTATAAATTTTACCTCCACACCAGCGGAGCGCAAAACGGGCGTACAGGCGCGTTATTTCCCCAATAATACGCATTTTCGAATGCGCGTTAAATAGCGACTTTTATTTTTCTCCGGCCGTTAAAGCGCATTATCGCGGTGTGAACAAGCGATTATGCGTGTTAACGTCTTCTAAAGCGCTTTTTGGACATGAATTAATGCGCTTCGCCGCCTCTCGCCGCCTCCCGTGCAGAGGGATTAGGCGTAAATGCGCCTCCGCGATAATGCGCATAATCCTGGAACCGGGCGCAAAAGCGCATCCTTGTGGAGGGGGCCTATAACAAAACAAAAAGCCCTAGAGATAATCCAGTATCTAAAATAATCACAGGATTAATTCCGTCACTAGATAGCACTGTTTCACTGAGCTTTATGAAACATTGGCCAGAGGGGAAGGTTTCGAATACAAATCACAGGGTCGCATCTGAAGGAGTCTTTAGTGAACACGGAAAGACCCAAGGAAATATATTTTTCCCCCTTAATGTAGAGATGCTTTCCATCTTCGCCACTATGGTGAGATGGACTGCGTTTCTATTTAAATAAAAATATTTCTATATTTGCATATATGCATATAAATTAGTCAACTGCTGTCCTCTTTATTTTGGTGTGTCTGCGATACATTTCCTCTTTTTCGGTAATTCAAAAGTGGCCACCCGACTCTGTGTGTGTGTTGTTGGCGGCACTGGGGATGAGCAGCCTCCAGGTGTAGAGGATAAGGCTAGCATGTAGGGTGACCAGATAAAATCCAGGTCAGGGCTCCTGTAACTTTAACAGTTGTAGAGAAAAGGGAATTTCAGCCACTGTCATTTGTATGCAATTAGTTCCTGGTGAAATTCCCTCTTCATCACAACAGTTAAAGTTACAGGGGCCCTGCCTTCTTTTGTATATGGTCACTCTAGTATATTGCCTGCACCTTTAACAGTTGTGATGAAGAGGGAATATCACCAGGAACTAATTGCATACAAATGACACCTGCTGAAATTCCCTTTCCTCTACAACTGTTAAAGTTATATGAGCCCTGTCCTCCTTTTCAGATGGTCAGCCTAAACAGGTAGAGAGCAGAATTGACTGTCTTTCCACATACACTTCCAGTCCAGGTTACTCCAGGTTTTCTTCATTTCATCAGTATACTTGGGCCTGGGTAGCATTGTACTAGAGAGCCAGTGTGGTGTAGTGGTTAGAGTTTTGGACTGGGACTCAGGAGATCTGGGTTCTAGTCCCCACTCGGTCATGAACCTCACTGTGTGGCTTTGGGCCAGTCACAGGCTCTAGGCCCAACCTACCTCACAGGATTGTTGTCGTGAGGATAAAATGGAGAAGAGGAGGACTATGCAAGCCACCTTTGGTTCCTTGCAAGAGAAAAATAATATAATAACAAATAAAAATGTATTGTTGCTGCCATTGTTAAACCCTTGGGAGTCAGAAATCCTTGTTGATCTATTGCAGATCACCCAGAGATCTACCAAAAAATTCAGCTCTGCTTTCTGCCCTCCCGAGTATAATTGAACAAGGACCAAACTGGGCCTGGTGTAGGTAAGGTGCTATTTGCTTCGAACAGTTAATGTTGATTTTCTGCTTCTAATTATTGCTTTCTTATGGTGTGTGTGTGTGTGTGTGTGTGTGTGTAAGCTTTGTGGCAGGTCTTTGTGGGAGGGTTTGCCCTAAAAGGCCAGTTTAGATATCTTTTAAGTAAAGAAATCAATAAATAATGACATGACAAGAGCTGCCTCCAAGCCATCTCTTCTCTAACCACAAGGCTTCCCTCCTTTCACATCCAACGGAGGTTTGCTGGCATTTAAGCCATGTCTCTAATTCAATCTGGTGGGAAGGAAGGGGGAAGGTCTCCCGTTTGTCTGGCTTGTTTGGGCAGCGAGGCCTTTATCGCACAGTATCACTCTAGGAGTCAAGGGGTGAGAGGGAGAGAGCACGTCGCCGGCATCCAGCCTCGGTGTGTCTGTCTCCTCCGGCCGTCTCTGTCCGATGTCCGTCGCGGGCTCCACATCTGGATCCCATCATCTCCCGCACAGCTGGAGAAATTCACAGCTCACATCTGCTTCCAATACTGACAGAACATGACTTCACTCACTGAGGCGCTCGCCATCCCTCCGCACGGCTTGCTGAGTCACCCCGGCATCGGGTGCCCCACCTGAATCCCCCTCACCGGGGACTGCAGATGAGTACGAAATCCAGGGGGTGCAGCGGACTGGAAGATGCCTCCATCCCATTACCAACGTCTGGGCTTGCGTCAAAGCCGAGCGAAACGTGTGGGAAAGGCACGGAGCTCCGTCTGCGTGTCTTTTTGATAATATTTACATTTTTAAGAAACCATTTCCTGGCGGGTTGGATCCAGGGAGAGATCTTGCCAGGTGAATCGGTAACGAAAATGAAAAATGCTTTTTCTTTTTCTTTTTGACATCCAGAGTTATAAACATCCAGACCTTTTGCTGCAATACTGGCTTATCAATCGAAGACTTTGAAAAGAAAAGATGGCTTCGTTGCCACCCATAAAACCAGAAAAGGGACCCTGGAATCACACATGTCCATGACATTGCGTCTGCTCAAAACTGCTCTTGTGTGGCAGAATTCAAAACCAGGCTAAAATCTTACCATATATTTTGCAGGGCCTTGTCTGTGGGTGGCCCTTTCATTGTCCAGCGTTATCTACCTCACTGATTTCCTTCCTCAGACCAATAAAGGCCTGCATTTTCTTGCAAGCTTTCCCAGTAGCGGCTTTATTTGAACGTTGTTATTGCTGTTCTTGGGCTGATTTAATTGCCCCCAAGTTGGATGGGGCATGCTGGGAGCTGTAGGCCCTTTTCTGTCTAAACATACATAGGATTGCACCTGAACAGATTTAAATAAAAAACAACAGCAACAACAACAACAATGAATGCTAGACACGATCAAGGCCGTGGCAGTTCTAAGGGAGGAATTTCCTGGATCCAGTTCTGAGATAACTTATGTCTGACTGAGAGATGAAAAAGAACTGGAAGATGAGAACGGAGTGGCCAAAAGGAGGTCCTAGTAGATCTCTGGGGGATCTGCAGTAGATTGGCAAGGATTTCCAGCTCCCAGTTGCTTAACAGAAGCGAAAATGTGTGTTTTCCCATCAAAAGCAGGCTGCCGAAATGAAGAAAGCTCAGAGTGGGGTAAGCCGGGAATGGGCCAGTGTGGAAGCCAAATCCAGACCTCTTAGCAGCCCAACGCAGCCCTCCAGAGTTCCCCAGAAAGCCCCACCCCTTCCCCTAGCCACACCCCCTTTCGCCCCATTCTAAAAGGTTGATATGCCTCTCCTAAGTCTTAGTTACTAGCAGTAAATGCTTTAAGCGAAAATATGCTGGCATTTTGGCCACGCCCCTTTTCCCTTTAGCCCCACCCACTACTGCACTGCGGGGCCCCAAGAGATTCTTTGGAATGGAATTTGGCCCCTGTCTTGAAAGAGGGTTCAATACCCCTGTCCCAGGCTCAGAACATGCTCAGAGGCACTCTGTTCTTTCATTCTATGTGGTTGTCTTTCCCACCAGGCTCTCGTTAGTGGATCTTGGTGTTGTAGTACGAACAACAACAATGTCTTCCCATCCCTGGTCTAGAAAAGTAGCAGGCAATATATTTGGTTCTACTGACCAGAAAATAAGGCTCCGGGTAATATATAGCTGACTTGGCCAATTGAGAAGCCTCCAACTAACTGTCTATCAAAAGAGCTGAGACTTGGTCAATCCGGAGTGGAGCTCAGTTGGATTTCACTGAAATCCAACTGAGCTCCACTCTGGATTTTCAGATTTTTACTTCTGCTTGCCCGCATGCTATCTGCTCATGAGGACTAGAAGCACACTTTTTAAAAATTAAAACAACAGCACCCGAACGTCACGTTTTTTCATTCTAGTCTGACAGAGTGGCTGGGAAAAAACAGTATTGCCTCATGTGTGGTATTGCCTCATGTGTGCATGCCGCCCTGGAGGTCGTCAGAGGGAGAGCGAGATACGGAGGTCGCCCGTAAATTTGTTCCAGCGCTCGCGTGTGTTCTCGGTTCCAGAATTTAAACTGCCTTCCCAAAAAAACAGCCGGGTCAGTTTGTGTTCGTTTAGTGCCTGCGCAGTCCACATCAATTACATCGCAACTGTGAGAGATAGCAAGTGTGTTTATGGAAAATGGAGAGCTGTTCTTGATTTGTGCACTCAGCAGATTCACGTCTCTGGTGGTTTTTCTTCCCAGGCGGTTTCAGCTTGAAGATTTGTTTGCCTGAATCCCGGGGTGGGCTGAGGATGGATCCGGATGTACGGGTGGATCTCTGGGTGATTAGCAGCAGATCAACGAGGGTTTCTGACATTCAAAGGTTTAACTGTAGCAGCAAGGAAATGACCCCCATGCCCTAAGTTATACTGCTGTGAAATGGAGAACGTTTGGGTTTTTGCGCAGAGGGCTTTTTGCGCAGAGACGCTTGTGCGTGGGGAAGGCCCCATCGCGCATTTGGACAAGTTCATTGCGAGTTTATTATTAGCATACAGCAGAATGGGGGAACTTCTTTCGGCCCAGGGGCCAAATTCCATTTCGGAGACGCTCTCAGGAGCCACAATCCAATGGTGGGTGGGGCTAAAGGCAAAGGGAAGGGGCAAAAAGTTGTGGCTGAAATACAAAAAGATACCAGCAGATTGTAACTTAAAGCCATCGGAGGCGGGTCGCTCCGATGTCGGCGGGGCTGTGCATCCATCCTGAGTTTCAGTCAGAACCAGCCAGAACACTAACAGAGCTATTCCAGGTGCTGAACCCACGCAACCCCAATAAGATGATGGGTGTTGTAGTCCAACAAAATCTGGAGGGATGCCGGCTCCCCACCCCAGAGCTCGGGGAATCAGAATGTAGAGCGAGAGAAGAAGTTGGGAAGAGCTGTGCTGGATCAGACGAAAGGCCCCATGGGAAGGTCGCAAGCAGATGTGTACAAAAGCACCTTCCTGCTGGTGTTCCCCAGGAGCTGGGATTCAGGGCCATGCTGCTGCCTAGAGCCACCATCATAGGGGCAATCTACACTGTAGGTTTGCTACGTTAAGTAAGGGTTTCGAGAACCCTTTTGGCCTCATGACGCACCTACTGTTACGATTAATATCCCATGTAAATAACGATGCTCTTCTGCGAGTTAATCAGTTCTTTTATGATCATAAAAGGTTGCAAAGTCAATAATGTGCCCTTCCCTACCGTATTTTAGTAGCTGATTGCAAACGTGTGGGTGTGACATTATTTCCCTGCGCCCAAACGCTGCATATAGCTGTTGGCTTCCCTCATGGTTGCAGGGGTTTTGGGCTCTCCTCTTCTTGCCAAAGTGAAAGTGAGAGCTAGGGAAAGGAAGGCGGGCGTAGGCAGACGAAGTGGGCACGTTTACTGCGGTGCCACGATAAAACGTAACAGGAAGAGGCGCACGGAGGACAGTGAGACCTCACGGACCGCTTTGAAGACGTTTGAAAATATGTACTGAAACGTCCGTAGATCATAACGTGGCCTAAGGCGTAATAAACCACGGGAATATACAACGTTTTAAACAGCACTTTAAAACGTTTCAAGCAACCGTGTAGACCCCTTCATAGACCCCATGCCAGGATTCCGCTTTCAGCTCATATCAGGAAGCGGCTCCAGATTTTCCCCATGGCTACCACAATGCCACGTGAATCAGCCTTGAATGGAAGTTGCCCTAAATTGGAACGGCTTCTTCGTTCAAACCCAGCACAGTTTACCTTGAAATAAACCATACTAGGGATTAACTTCCTGCTGCCATCTGGTGACCAAGGTCCATATCGCACCCTGTAAACATTCATCCTCTATACTTTCAAAAAGCTTTTGACAAAGTCCCTTGCCAAAGGCTCTTGAACAAACTTAAGCAGCTGTGGGATAAGAGGAGAGATAAGGAAATGATTAAATAACAGGAAGCAGAGTAGGAATAAACGGGTGCAATGGAGGGGTGTAAACAGCAGTATCCCATGGGGATGTGTGTTGGGACCAGAGCTTTTTAACTTGCTCAGAAATGATCTGGGATTAGGAATGAGCAGTGCTGATGGCACCTCTAAATTAGATTACTGCAATGCGCTCTACGTGGAGCTGCCTTTGAAGACGGTTCAGAAGATGCAGCTTGTGCAAAATGCAGCAGCCAGATTGAGAACAGGAACCAGATGGTTCGAACATATAAGACAGACTCTGGCCCACTTGCATTGGCTGCTGGTACGCTTCCGAGCCCAATTCAAGGTGCTGGTTTTAACCTATGAAGCCTTACATGGCTTGGGACCACATTACTTAATGGAACGCCTCTCCCGACATGAACCTACCCGTACACTACACTCAACATCTAAGGTCCTCCTCCGGGTGTCTACTCCGAGGGAAGCTTGGAGGATGGCAACAAGGGAGAGGGCCTTTTCAGTGGCAGCCCCCCCAAACTATGGAACTATCTCTCCAACGAGGCTCACCTGGCACCTACATTGTTAACTTTTCAGCAACATGATAAGGCTTTTCTCTTCTCCCACGCATTTAACAACATACGTTGAGCTTTAACTGACCCCAGGATAGTGATATGTATTTTTTAAAAATGTTTTTTATAGTTTAAAATTTTGTATATGTGTTTTTAATGTTCAATGTTTTAATCTCTGCAAACCGCCCAGAGAGCTTTGGCTATGGTGCGGTATATAAATGTAATAAAACTAAAACAACAACAGCAGCAATAATAATATAATTCAGGGCAGTAAAAACAAAATGGGATTGTGAAAAGATGCAGAATGATCTCTCCAAAATTGATGAGCGTTAAAATGGCAAATGTGGTTCCATATCAGCAAGTCTAAAGCAATGCACATCTGAGGCCAAAACAAAAACACCCTTCACATCACTTGTACACTGAAGGGGGTCTGAGCTGGCAGTGAACGACCAAGAGAAGGATCTTGGGGTACCGGTGGATAGCTCAATCAGAGTGTCAACCCAATATGCAGCTGCCATAGGAAAAAAAGAAAACTCCATGTTGTGGGTCATTAGGAAAGGAATAGAGGAATTTGCTAATATCATAACGCCCTTATGCAAATGTGGGGTGTGACCATACTTAAAATACTGGATACGGTTTGGGTCACTGCACCTCAAAAAAAGAAGATTGTAGAGTTGGAAACAGTGCAGAAAAGGGCAAGCAAAATTATCAAGGGGCTGGAGAAACTCCCCTAGGAGGAGAGGTCACAATGCCTGCAACTGTTTGGCTTAGAAAAAACTGCGAGTAAAGGAAGACGTGATAGAGGCGGACAAAACCATGCATGGTGTGGATAGAGAGACGTTTTTCTCTTTTATAATCCTAAAACCTGGGATCATCCCATGAAGCTGATTGGTGGGTACTTCTGGACAGACAGAAGGAAGGTGAACAGCCACCTGTCAGGCATGCTTTAAGGTGGATCCCTGCATTGAGCAGGGGGTTGGACTCAATGGCTTTATAGGCCCCTTCCAGCTCTACTATTCTATGATTCTATGATATGATCCTCTTCACACAGCACATTGTTAAACTATGGAATTCCTCAGGATGGTGTGCATGATTCTCCCTGCCCCCATTTTATCCTCACAACAACCCTGAACAGTAGGTGAGGATGAAAAAGAGTGACTGGCCTAACGTGTGAACTGCCCAGAGAATTTGGGCCATTGGGTAGTAAAGACATGCAAATAAATAAATAAATATTTCATTTCCCAGGGGCCACGATTGGGCAATTATCTTTATTAGGATGAACCAAAATTCCACAAAAATGTGCAAGCTTTCGAGCTCTCCAGAGCTCTTCATGAGGCTAGATGGTACAAAAGGTCTCCAAATTTGGGCAGGTGTGGCCATGAGTTCTGCAATTTCAACAGACCCAGTCACAAAATGGCAACTGCGGACTGAACGAATTAGTCAGTGGCAGCTGTTACAGGTAACAGATTACATCTAACAATGCATTTTGGGAGGAGCAGCGATGGCTGATCTCCATTTCTGCAAACACCAAGGCAGGCAGTAACTCTGGGGAATGGCAGAACCATGTACATCCCCTGGGCAATTCGGTGTTATCAGAATGGAGGTAGCAAGATCCCACTGAATCCATCATTACAGGGAGACGGTCCGTATGTCTCAAGACCCTTGCTGCACACAGGACAAACCTCAGGCGATTTAATCTGGATTCAGCAATCTCAGCATTCTGAGCGTCTCAACTCTCAGGGCTGTTGTTTTTTTAAAAGACAAATTCCTAGCCCTCAAGGCTAGGGAGCATGTGAGCTATTATTCCAGCCAAACTCCTGGAAGTCAGAGGGGAAAACCAAGCAGGACACCAAGTAGTTAATTAAAACGTCAGCGCCTTTGAACGCGCTTTGCCACCTTGCCAGGACAAGCAGAAACAGAAAGAGTTCTACAAAACAAGCAAACGTACACAGACTTGATTAATTTGAAAAGTTTATATATACAATGCCCTAAATCCAGCTTTCCTTGACGCCAATTTCCCCCACCCCCAAAGCACAAAAAGTATACACAATCCTGGTCTTTGCCCAGGACCTGTCAATACAAAGCCCAGCATTGTGGGAGAATGAACCTCTCTCTTGTCAGTTACGGGAAGGAATCTTTGGGAGATCCACAGAAGCGCCAAAGCGATGCTCCGCTGCTGTGTCTTGATTGTGGGACTGCTACTACTCCCTTCCCACGTGCCTCAGCTATATGAACCTATGTAACTAGAGACACTTCACAACCTTGGCACCCACAGCGATCGTGTTGCATCGGATGGTGCATGGCAAGTTAGGTGACATCAGTGATGTCACACAGGCTGCTCTCAGGTACCCCGACTGTGTCCGCCCCGCCCCTCCACCTCCCCACTCCGGTTAACTCGTGCGCACCTGCACAGCTCCGTGCTTGGTTACTGATGCAGTGCATTTTATAATAATATTGGCGGCACCTGTGATGATACAGAACAGTGGTGCATAACCTCAGGCCTGGGGGGGGGGGGCAAATCTGGCTGTCCTGGGGTCCCCCAGATGGCCACGCCCCCTTTTCTCCCAACCCCTGAGAATTGGGTAGTTCCCAGCTGTTGTGCATTTCCCCACCATTCGAAAACACTGAAAGGACTAAGGCTTAGTTACTGGCAGTAAAAACTTCAAGCTAAAAGATGCTGGTGTTTTGGCCCGCCCTCTTTTGCTTTTGGCCACACCCACCATTGGTTACGGGAGTGGGTTTTTGTGAGGCAGGACTGTGAGCTCTTTCTAGTACTGGTACCAAACTCAAATTCTTTATTCTTGAGGCTCCAGCCAGGGGGATCTCAGGATTGTAGCAAAAACATACAAACAAACGAAACCAAAGTAAACCTTGCAAACCTGAAGTTCGCCAAACTTTGACTTACAACGTCTGGAGGGCCAGTTTGGCTTCAACCCTGAAGCTCTTGCCCAATTGTACATTTTTTGTGTATCTCCGCACCTACACACCCACACACACTTTCCCCTACCTGCTACTTTGCTTAACATCCAACCTGATGAAGAATCCTGGAGAACCCGAAAGCTTGCTCATTATGCTATGACATTTTTGGTTGGTAGCAATCAAGGCATTGCCTCGCTGTGGATTTTGGAGGGTTTCTTTCCTTATGGACCAATGCAACTACCCTTTGCTTTTTACTTGCTGAATTGGACCCAAAAAGGTTTGTCTATTATCCTGCTTTCTGCTTCCCACAGAGACTAGTAAGACTCATCCTGGGTAGGGTGAACATATGAAAAGGAGGACAGGGCTCCTGTATCTTTGTTGTATTGAAAGGGGAAGTTCGGCAGGGGACCTTTGTATGCATGCAGCACCCGGTGAAATTCCCTCTTCATCACAACAGTTAAAGCTGCAGGAGCCCTGTCCTCTTTTGTATCTGGTCATTGTAGTATAGCTCCTGCAGCTTTAACTGTGGTGATAAAGAGGGAATTTCACCAGGTGCTGCATGCATACAAATGACACCTGCTAAAATGCCCTTTTTTATGCAACTGTTAAAGATACAGGAGCCCTCTCTGCCTTTCCATATGGCCACCCTAATCCCAGGAAGCTGATAGACAGGGCACAAATGCCACAGCTTTCACCTCTAAGCACCTGGTACTCAGAGGTATACTGCAACTGAACCAGGAGGTTCTATTCAGCTATTGCATGGCTAAATTGAAGCTGGGGCATACTTTACTAAAGGAGGACTCCGAAAACAGCCACTTTTGTGCTTTGGGCAGGCTGCCTAAGACAAACTATTGAGGACCTCTGTTCTGCACTAGGGTTTACTCTGCTCCTAAAATTAATTGGCAATATAAGCCTGAAATCTTGCTTCCATCCTTCTGACTACCCTATATTTTTCCTGCCTACCTCTATTTTCCAAAACCACCAGACTAATCCTATATCCTTCCCCTATTTCTCACTTCCTGCCTGCGCTGTGCAGACCTCTACATTCCAACACCTTAGGGACTAGCCCCCTTCCTGTAAGTATCACAACAGACCTCCCTCTATGGCCAGGTCAGGCTCCATCATAGAGAACAGAAGAGGCATCAGTCACAGAGGCAATGCCCTTCCTGACACGTTGCTGGGGCCCTGCTCTGCAGCTTCCCAAGAATTTCCCAGGCTGTAACACTCAGCTGAATGGATTCTCTGGTGTGTAGTCAGGGTAGAGTGGGAACTAAAGCTCCTCCCACACTCATTGCAAATGTACGGGGTATAACCTGAGTGTGTCCTCATGTGTCTCGTGAGCTTTGAGCTGGAAATGAACCTTTTCCCACACTCGGTGCAGCCATACGGCCTCTCCCCTGTGTGGACTCTCTGATGCGTGTTCCGGGTCGACAAGTGGCTGAAGCTTTTCCCGCACACGTTGCAAAGGTAAGGCTTCTCTCCGGTGTGGATTCGCTGGTGTTTGCTGAGATTGGAGCTGTAGCTAAAGCTCTTCCCGCACTCAGGACAGCTGTAGGGCTTCTCACCAGTGTGAACTCTCAGGTGCTTCGTGAGGTCGGAATTCTGCTGGAAGCATTTCCCACAGTCCGGGCAGCCGTAGCCGTATGGCATCTCTTCCATGTGGATCCTCTGGTGAGTGACGAGGCCTCGGTGTTGGCTGAAGCAGGCCCCGCACTCGGAACACACGTAGGGCATCTCCCCGGTGTGAGTTCTCTGGTGGATGAGAAGGTTGGAGCGCTGGGCAAAGCATTTCCCACATTCTGGGCACTGGTGTGGCTTCTCCCCCGAGTGGATTCTCTGGTGTTTGAGAAGGTTGGAGCTCTGGCGGAAGCATTTCCCACATTGGGGGCAGGGGTAAGGCTTTTCTCCCGTGTGGATTCTCCGGTGGATAGTGAGGCTCGAACGTTGGGTGAAGTGCTTCCCGCAGTCGGGGCACTGATGGGGACTCTCTGCTGTGTGGACTCTCTGGTGTTTAACAAGGGCTGGGTTTGGGTGGAAAAGTTTCCTGCTCTCTGGAATCTGGAAGCTCCTTTGTCCTGGTTGCGCTCTGCCGCTAGGAACCTTCAGTCCATTTCCAATGCTTCGGTTGGCTTTTTTCTCCACCCGGTTGCTGCTGGAACCACCAGTTTCTGAAACGGAAGGGGGAAAGAGGCCTTATGTTTTCCAAGGAAATTTATTTCCAAAGATGCCAAGGAAAGAGAAAGAGGCTGTTTACACAACGCACTAACCCACGCTCAATGGTTGAGTGTGGGTTGTTTTGAACTGTGGGTTAGCAAGTTGTCTGAACGCAGCCAGGATGACTTGTTAACCATTCAGTGTGGCTTCTTTTTCTCAAACAAGGCACCTTGGGAACCTGTGGTTTGTTGTTGGGTTGTTCAGGGTGGGTAACAAGTCATATTGCATGGTTAACATGCCACTCTGGCTCCATTCAGGCAACACGATAACCCACCCTGCGGAAAACATGCTGCGTTCAGACAACATGCTGACCCACAGTTCAGCACAAAGCAATCCACACTCAACTATTGAGGGTGGGTTAGCGTGTTGGGTGAACAGCCCTAATATCTTACGAAGGCTAAGAAGGGCACTGAGGGAGAGTAGTTACAGGAAATGCGGAGCGGGGAGAGGCAAGAAAACCTCTGGAAGGGGACTCATCATACGAGCGGAAACCATGCAGCACCCTGTGATTCATTCATCCCTGCCCACCCGTGGGTATTTCATCGTCCTCACACCACCACCGATAAACCCAGCAGTGACGCAACAGGGAAAGGCATGTGCCAGCCACTCTAGCTGTCACAATGTGATGGCTACTATTGAGAAAGTCCGCCCCAGCTAGAGTATCACTGGAAGTGATGGTTGTTCTAGGCTGCCATCTCTGTGGTTGGCCGGCTTTGTTTTTGTTTTACAGAGCAGTGGCAGCAAACTACAGAGTTCCTGTCACATGACAGTCCGTTAAACCCACTGCAGAAGGTAGGTAAAGGCATGGGTACTTGGTCCATCATGTGGGGGGAACCCCACACATACAACACGCTAAGTCACCGTGGATCACATTTTTGAGCGATTCATGGTGGCTTAGCATGACATATGAACAGGCCCAAAGTTTTCAATGGAAAAAACAAACAGGCCCAAGAAGCATGTCCTAAGCCCAACTCACACCTGGATCTTCTTACTGTGGTCTAGTTTTCAGAGAGGTGATCGACCTGTGCTGAAGCAGTACCATTCTGGAAGTGACAGCTCAACCTATATACCAAGAATGGGGAATCGTTCACTCTTAACTCCAAACACTGGTTGGAGATAAGAAAGTATTTAAAGGCAATTAACCTTTAAAATACCCTGAAAAGAACCAAATCTGTTGCAAAGGTTTTGAGTCATGCATTTTGCAGGCAGGAGAGCTGCTTTCTTGTGAGTAGACATGCATTGGTTTGGGATTTGGGATGCTATCTGAAAGCGTTGCTGAGTGATTGAGCCCTCCTTACTTCTGAGTACAGATGCAGAAGCCTCGTCCCACTTACCTCTGAGTAATTGTAGAATGGTAATAATCACACTTGGCCCTGCCCACAGATAGAATGCATCCCCCAAAGACCTTTCCCATTTTGCAATTTGGCCCTTGGGATAAAAAGGGTTTCCCACTTCTGTTATATACCGATAGAGTACTCAGTTCTTTGAGTGCTGTTCCTTAGGTAGCCAAAATGGCACCATCCACCCGCAAAAGAGAGGCTTTGGTGAACCCAAGATTTGCAAAAGAACCAACAACAAACTCAACCAAAAAGCCCTGAAGGGGGGAAATTACCTCAAAACTGCTCAATGGAGACTGAGCATGCTCAGTGGGCACAGAATGCTGACTGACTGAGAGCTGGAAGGGATGGAAAAACAGATATATGGAATGGAGAATCCTGAAAAAGAGCACAGCCAGCTGCTATCCTGAACAGGAGCATTTGGTTTTAGACCCCCACTTATAGGACTGAATATAGGGGTGGGGGTAAGGAACAGGAACAGGAACCCCTGCACATAGAAAGCTAGCATCTCAGGGTGAAGGCTGCTTGTGAAGGCAATGTTTGTGTCTCAAGGAGTATTATCTGCGGGATCACTTCCCCCCGTACAATCTGCCTCACACACTCAGGTCCTCTGGGAAGAATTTACTCAGCTAAAACTAGGCTGACAACTGTTACCCAGAGGACCTTCTTCTGCTGCTGCTCCCAGACTGTGGAATGGCCTGCCAGGAGAGATTCATCAACTTAATAGTCTTTCCGAGTTTAAGGAAGTCATAAAGACCGATCTCTTCCGGCAGGCCTACCCAGTTGAATTTTAAGATGTCTGACTGTTATTTTAATAATGTATTAGTTCTATATGTTTTTAATCAGTTTTATGTATTTTATAGTATTTTTATATTCAATGTTGTTCCCCGCCTCGATCCAGAGGGAGAGGTGGGTAAGAAATACTACTACTATTATTATTATTATTATTATTATTATTATTATTATTATTAATCTCTTTCTCGCTCGTGGCAGTTTTTCTAGACAGACATGACGGGCTTTGCCAAGTCATGCTGACTTTTATTGATTCAGGAATTTCCTGACGATTGAGTATGTTTTAATAACGACTATTTTCTGGATGTTGGTGTGGATGTATTCTGGTAGGCCCAGTTTCTGGAGGTTTTCTGTATAGTTTTTTGGTGCGATGCTGGGGACTGATGTGACTAATGGAATAATTGTGACCTTTTCCTGTTGCCATAGTTCTTTGACCTCCATGGCCAGTGGTGTATATTTGTCTCTTTTCTTCCTCCTTTTCAACAACATTTTTGTCATTCGGTATTGCTATGTCGATGAGGTATTATTATTATTATTATTATTATTATTATTATTTGGGGTGACACCCACCCTACTTGCAGTCTGAACCGGTTTACCTCAGAAACGGATAAGTCTGCTCCGCCTTCTGCATGACCTCTCTTCACATATTCGAAGACCACTGTCATGCATCCCCTTCATCTTCTCTTTTCCCCTGCTCTCGTCTCTTTGGACTGTCTCCTTTGGGTGGGTGTGATTTTAACTTTTTAGTGTGTGCCTCTGCAAACAACAGGGTTTCCCTCTGAGCGTGCTGGCACATCCTTCCTGTTTCTCGGGGGCAGCGCTTTGCCTACAACCCTTCCTGTTTCTCGGGGGCAGCGCTCTGCCTACAACCCTGCCAGTGCTCACCATCTCACATTGCTATTAGTGGGAATGAGAAGAACAACAAACGTTAAGCCACTGGGAGAGAAAAGGAAACCATTCTAAGGAACACCAGAGCATCTCAGATCCCAGTCTCAGAGGCAATATGCCCATGTGCACCAGCTGCTGGGGAACATGAGCAGGAGGGTGCTGTTGTAGTCATGTCCTACTTGTGGGCTTCCCATTGGGGCAGCTGGTTGGCCACTGTGTGAACAGAACACGGGACTAGATGGGCCCTTGGTCTGATCCAGCAGGGCTCTTCTTCTTGTGTTCATTACAGCTGATGGGAAGCAAAAGTTCTTACTAGTCGTCTTGATTGAAATTGGATGCCTTTTTCACCTCCTCTCTTTTAATTGCGAAGTTTTCACCATCTTGTAGACTTGTATATTTGGGGCATAATTACGATGCTAACTTTACAATCCTGCACTCACTTGCATGGGCGGCTACTAGTCCTGATGGTTTTATGCTACCTGCAGTATCAGAGGCCTTATGCCTGTGTTCACCAGTTTCTGTGGAACATGAGCGGGAGGATGCTGTTGCGCTCATGTCCTGCTTGTGGCTTTCCCGTGGACAGCTGGTTGGCCACTGTGTGAACAGAATGCTGGACTAGATGGACCTTTGGTCTGATCCAGTGTGGCTCTTCTTACATTCTTAACCCAGGGGCAGCAAGTTCTTACCCAGCACTCTGGCAGCTTCATGCTTTGCCTCTCTGCAGATCCGCTTCAGCCCAGTGCTCACGGGTGACTGCTTTGTCTCAGGCCAATTCACAACCCGGGCTTCCAGTGTCTGAAACAGCAATTAAACAATGAAATTTAATAGGGATAAATGGCAAGTTCTACACCTAGGAAAAAGAAACCAAATGCACAGTTACAAGATGGGGGATACTTGGCTCTGCAAGCCAAGCGAGAAGGATCTTGGAATTGTTGTAGCTCACAAGCTGAATATGAGCCAACAGTGTGACGTGGCTGCAAAAAAAGCAAATGCTATTTTGGGCTGCATTAATAGAAGAATAGCTTCCAAATCGCGCAAGGTTCTGGTTCCCCTCTATTCGGCACTGGTTAGGCCCCATCTTGAGTATTGTGTCCAGTTCTGGGCACCACACTTCAAGAAAGATGCAGACAATATGGAGCATGTTCAGAGGAGGGCAACGAGGATGATCAGGGGTCTGGAAACAAAGCCCTATGAGGAGACACTGAAAGAACTGGGCATGGTTCGCCTGAAGACTGAGGGGAGACATGATAGCACTCTTCAAATACTTGAAAGGTAGTGACACAGAGGAGGGCCAGGATCTCTTCTCAATCAACCCAGAATGCAGGACACTGAATAATGGGCTTAAGTGACAGGAAGTCAGTTTCCAGCTGGACAGCAGGAAAAACTTCCTGACTGTTAGAGCAGTACGGCAATGGAACTAATGACCTAGGGAGGTGGTGGGCTCTCCCACACTAGAGGCCTTCAAGAGGCAGCTGGACAACCATTTGTCAGGGATTCTTTAAGGTGGATTCCTGCATTGAGCAGGGGGCTGGACTCCATGGCCTTATAGGCCCCTTCCAACTCTACTATTCTATGATTCTATGATCTGAACGCAAGAATAACTGTCTGTCCGAGTAGGGCAAGCAGCAGGGGTAGGTATGATTGGGTAAATGCCGAGGGCCCTACACCCCAGCATGGTTCTACTGGCAAGAGTACTGTCTATTCTCTGAGTGATGAAAGCTCTCCACGGTCTAAGGCAGAATTCTTGCTCATCACCTGCTACAATGCAAGTTAGTGAAGGCCTATCCTGAACCACTGCAAATCCATTCAGCACCCACATCTGGGCTTTCGAGATTTCAACAGCTATTGCCGACATATTGATTGAGTTCAGACAACAAGATAGCCCACACTCAAGGGTTGAATATGGTTTCTCGTTGAACCATGGGTTGTTTTTGAAACCTGGGTTATTATGTTGTCTGAACCAAGCTGTGCTAACCATGAACAACCCATGGTTTGTTTGTGAGTTGTAAACTGTGGCCTGTTTATGGTTAACAAACCATAGTTTATCATGGCTGGGTTCAGACAACACAATAACCCATGGCTCAACAACAACCCATGGTTCAACAACAACCCAAACTCAACCCTTGAGTGTAGGTTATCCTTTTGTCTGAACCCAGCCACTTTCATGCATATCTTCACACTCATAAGGACTACATACATGCTCCTTAAAACAAAAAGGAAATCATAGAACCATAGAATAGTAGATTTGGGAGGAGCCTATAAAACCATTGAGTCTAACCCCCTGCTCAAAGCAGGAATCCACCTTAAAGCATCCCTGACAGATGGCTGTCCAGCTGCCTCTTGAAGGCCTCTAGTGTGGGAGAGCCCACCACCTCCCTAGGTCATTAGTTCCATTGTGAAGATTCTCAAGAATTCTGTATGTTTTCTTACACCGCCCTTCAGCGAGATCAGGTTTTGCTGAATTGCGTATCTGTCGTATAGACAAGCTCTTGCTCCAGACTCCCTACCAAGATTATAGGAACTCACCTGTTTTTCCTTCCTTTCAACGTCTCGCCGCCTCAGCAGGAACGCCTCCGCCAGAGGCACCGCTTGGGCGCATGTCTCTGGGTCGTGTTCCCTTACCCAGCTCTGGATTTCCTGGGGTAGAAGGGTCAGGAACTGTTCAAGGACCAGAAGGTCTAATATCTGCTCCTTCGTGTGCTTCTCCGGCTTCAGCCACCCCCGGCAGAGCTCTCGGAGTTGGCCACACACCTCCCGGGGTCCCCTGGCCTCGTGGTAATGGAACTGCCGGAAGCGCTGGCGCTGGGTCTCCGTCCGGATGGCGTCCACTTTCAAAATGGCTGCCTTGACTTTCGCGTACTCCCCTCTGTCTTGGAGGCTGAGGCTGCTGTAGGCCTCCTTGGCCTCTTTGCTCAGGACAGGCAGCAGGCGAGCCAGCCACTCCCGCCGAGGCAGCTGGCAGGTCCCAGCCAGCCGCTCGAAGGAGGCGAAGAAGGCCTTGTTATCCCCCCAAGGCGCACCTTCCTCCATCTGCTGTGGGCTTCCCCATCCCAAATGGGAGGACTGCATGGCCATGAGGAATTCCTGCCACTGGGCTTCCCAGTGCTCTGGCAACCCCTCCTCAGGTTCCTGTTTCACTTGCAGTGGTGCGGCCCAGTTGAGGAACTCTCTGATGGTCCCAACCTGAATGACACGGGGCAATTTCCCAGCTTTTTCCACTACCTCAGTCGGTTTGGGGCATGTTTGGCCACGGTTCTCCATTTTGACACGGTCCTCCATTTTGAGTCCTGGGTGCCCTGGTGCAACCCGAGCCTGCGAGCCGCCTGCAGGTCTAGATCTTTGCTCGGCAGCCATTTCCTCTCAAAGTGATGAAAGCTTGCCCTGGTTAAGGTAAAATCCTGGACGTGGAGGAAAGGCCCTCGCTGTAAACGTGCGTGAATGTCCAGGATACGTCTTTGGCTCCCTTCTCCCCTCTCTAATACGGTCAGCAGAAGAGGCTGTTTTCCATTGGATTTTTATTCAGGATGTGGGTGGGGTAGGCTTTTTAAACAAGTGGTTGGCTACATGACATCCTTAAGCAGCAAGGACAGATTCTCTCTGAAGGAAAGAAAGAAATACAGAATGTGAGGAGCACAACGTATGGGATTTCAGAGGTTCTTCACCCAAAGCAGACATAAGAAACGAATAAATGTCTGTTTAGGGAAGTAGACGATCTGTGAATCATACAGATGAGGGAGTCAACGTCTGAGAAGATTGTTAAATGAGAAACAGGAGCTGTAGCAGACTAGGCCACGAACAGGCTCAACCCGTCAGAACAAAATGTATTAAATACAGCTCTCAGCCAATCACAAGACTGCATTCTATAGGCCAATCGCCAAACTACATTCTGAGAGCCAATCACACCCTGGCAAAATAGCCTGGGAGCAGGACGGCAAGCAGGACAGGGCAATCATTGCTAGCAGATTGAAACCAAAGAATAACTCTGAGGTTGTTACATAGAAACTAAGTACATATAGGAGACATCCTGGAACATGGGAAGGGCCCAAAATGTTGCTAAATATGGGCAATTCTGACACAATGAACCAGAAACCTGGTAAAAGATGCAGCTAAATTCAAAATGAAGTAATTTGTTACATGCCATCCCTCAGAAAGGCCAAACATTTCCCTGTTTGACTAACCTATTAAACCTGTTTATTAGTCATGCGTCAGTGTGGTTACTACACATACCCTGGATCAAAACACACACACGCAACATTTCTTTGCTCTACTCGTGTGTGGCATTTTGGGAATTCTTGTGGATACTGGAGAACTTATCACCCCTACACAGCAGATGCAGATGACATATACCATTTTTCACTCCCACCAAGAATGGTCCTATGAGTGATGTTGCTGCATCGCATAGGCACATTCACAAGGACATTCGGGGGGGGGGGGGAATGACAGCTTGGATTGGCAGCTGCCATTCCCCCGCCCCCCAGAACACCCGTGAAAGATACTATATGATGACACAGCATTGCTCATGAAACATCATAAGGATGGGAGCTCCAGATGTGCTGGCTCTCTGCCACATGTACTATACACTATGGATTTAAATGGCCAAAAAAGAAAAGAAAATACAACAGTATTTGTATGTTTTAGGATCCTTGTACTGCTGCCGGCTTTTAATGTGTTTTTTTTAAAACTCTAGTTTTATTCCGTTTTAAACTTTTTTACGTTTTTATATGCTTTATTTTATAATGCTGTCGTATTATGTGGTTTTAAATTTTGTTTTGTGAACTGCCCAGAGAACCTTAGCTATTGGCCAGTAAAGAAATGAAATTAAAGGGAAAAAAACCTGATGCCTTCACTCATTTTGTTCCAGAAAGCATAGCCTGGGAGCTGCCAGGAATGCTGTTAAGGCTCTGGAATTTCCAAAGGGGCCATAGAATGTACTTGCTTCCACTTTGATGCATTTAAAGAAAGTTCTTCCCTCTGTCTGGGGAAAACACACAAATCCCTTCTTTTCTGACTACCATGCAATCTCCGTTTGAAGGGCAATCCAGTCCAAAGCCTGTTTAACGTTGGTTTTATTGTGTTTGCTTTTATTATGTATGTCTCCCAGAGAGCTTTGGCTATAGGGTGACTCATAAATCAAAAACATACATAAATAAATCAAATACATACATAAAGATAAAGAACCATTAGAAGGGAGTGCAGCAGGGACCTTGAAGTTACCCATCCACAATTAGTACCCAAACAGCAGACGGAGCAAGCAAAGCCATCATCTGAACACAGCAGGCAAGCCCATCATCTGAACACAGTCTTCCCCCCCTTCTGTTTAAATCACAGTAATTATTTCTATATTTACATCTATACATATTTGCACGTGCAATTTGCATATGCAATGAGCATAAACTTTGCAATCCGCTCATGCAAATTCTATGCTAATCTGTATCCTCTTTTGCCCCCTTCCCTTTTTGGATAATGCCTAGATGTCCACCCTACCTAGGGAATTTGCTAATCAAGAGCCTTGGTGGGAGAAAATGCTCCCATCCCAAAGTGTCCCCATGTCCCAGCAAGGTCAAGCACAAATAAGTCTCACAGAGCAGTGATTTGCCTAAGGCTGCCTTGAGAATTCATGGCAAAAGTGGGATTCGAACTAGGAGCTCTGTCTGTCTAGTAAGGCTCTGTCTGTAACCCCCTCATTGCTCTCCATCTCCTTTTCAGAAAAGTATTTGCTTTAATCCCCTGGTTCCCATGCCCTCCTGTAACATGGCCTAAGGACTTACAGCTGGGGGAGGGGGAATCACAAATCCCTCCCCTTGACTGCCATTGCCTTCGACAACTGCATCCCAGCAGAAGCCCAACGGATGCAGCTTCCCCCAATCACCGCATTGCCCTGAGAGGAAACGTTTCTCCTGCTGGATTTCGGCCTGCCATATCATTCTTAAGGCACAGGAGCCCTGCCAGGAATTGATCCAAACAAAAGGCAGAGACCGCAAAGCCGAGAAGAGAAAGAAAGCAGAATGTTATTTTTACTAGCTAGCTGTTCACACATGCCAGGTCTGGAGGCTACAGAAGAAAGGGGGAAAGTCCTCTAAATGAGCAAAAGCCGGTGTTATGCAATGCCTTTCGCAGAAGCAGCGATTTGCAGAAGTTAGCAGGCGATAAAACCCTGGTCCTTTAAGCCATGAAGATCTACCAATTCACCTGCTAATTTGTGCACGTCAGAGCTGTTCTAAAAGGCACAACTGTTGGGGACAATTAAAGAGTTGGCAACCCTAATGCTTTGGGGGCCTTAATGCACGATACCCCCCCCCCATTATTTATTCTTCAAATAGGACTGGACAGTGGAGAGAGAAAAGACAGAGACCCCAATTGCAACTTCTCTTTCTTCCGAAGCAAACACACTTCCCTATTTTTGCAAAGCAAACTCACCAAATCGTATCCAACCCACGTCCTGAAAATGCAGCCGGCCTTTCCAAACAATACCACTCCTGGGAAATCCAAAAGCCAATTTTCTTCCCCCCGAGGATAGGTAAAACAGAACAGGAAGGTGCACCTACTATTTAAATCCCCCCCAAAACCTCCTCTTGCGCCTCTCTAGCAATGGCCCTTTCTATCGATTTAACTCTTTGAGTGCTTCCTCCGAGACAAATGAGGAGAACTTGGAAATGAGCTGCATGCGTCTGACTGCACCTCCCATCATCCCCAGCCAGGCTGTGCTGGGGGTGATGGGAAGGTGCAGTCTGACACATCTGGAGGGGTTGGGGAGGACTCCAACGCAAATACAAGTTAAAACCGTTTCTATTCAGAGAAACAGGCTTGAGGCCTGCTGTGTGGATTTGTTCCCCTTTTCTTTACTATTTTTATTGACATTTGTTTTTACAGGCCACCTTTCAGGATCACCCTTCTCAAGGCGGCTTGCACACTATCTATAATAACGTAGTTGCAAATCATAAAATCATAGTTGAAAACGCACAAGCACATCTAAAAAAATACAATGACCCTGTTCAAAAGCCACACTAAGCCATGGTAGTTAAGCATTTTAAGCTAAACATTATGGCTTACCATCCCTCAGCGTGTCCTGTGATCCATTCCTAACCATGGTGGCTACATGATAGGCTGACCATATGAAAAGGAGGACAAGGCTCATGTAACTTTAACAGTTGTAGAGAAAAGGGAATTTCAGTCAGTGTCATTTGTATGCAATTAGTTCCTGGTGAAATTCCCTCTTCATCACAACAGTTAAAGTTGCAGGGGCCCTGCCTTCTTTTGTATATCGTCACTCTAGTATAGTGCCTGCAACTTTAACTGTTGTGATGAAGAGGGAATTTCACCAGGAACTAATTGCATACAAATGACACTGGCTGAAATTCCCTTTTCTCTACAACAAAGTTACATGAGCCCCGTCCTCCTTTTCATATGGTCAGCCTACTACATGATCATGGTTTAAACTCACTAACCATTTGCTACAAAAGGGTTAGTGGCCTAACCATGGCTTAGCATGTTGTCTGAACAGACCCAATTGCAGCAAGAGAAGCAATATCAACAGAGTTAAAGGATATGAAAATCTATAAACCAAGAGCAAAAATAGCAACTTGCAAAAACAGACAAACCTAGCAACAATAGTTAAAATTATTACCAAATCAATACCAATTAAACACTGTATTTTAATCTGCATTTTTATTGACATCTTAATATCAACTGACCTGACTGTTGTTGTTCAATAGATCCTACGCATTGCACTATTGATTATCGTAAACTCCCAAACTTGGAGGCTTATGATCCTCCTATGCAAAGAGGGAGGAGTGACGGAGGCAATCCTTGCTTCCCCATCCTCCTGCCCTCCATTTTTCACTAAATGGCCTTTTTGCCCGTCTAGCCAAGACGTTTCAGAGGGGGAAGGAAGGAGGCTGACAGAGGCTCGGGGTAACTCGTATCCTGGCCTCTTCAGTCTTTTCTCCTTCCTACCCTCTGAAAAGCCCCCTTTCCCCCCCTGTCCAAGTTGGAGCCAGCCAGCATTGATCTTTCCATGTTGGCTATGAGAGGAAAGGGGCAGATCTCCGAATCCCCCTTCCAAAACAAGAGAGGTTTAAAGCTCTTCCAAGGCGCTTTAAAAAAATTACCTCTACAAGAACGGAGCGCAAATCAGGCGTAGAGGCGTGTTATCTCTCCAATTATGCGCATTATCGAATGCGCGTTAAACAGCGAGTTTTATTTTGCTCCAGCCGTTAAAGCGCATTTTGCCTATGTGAACAAGCGCTTATGCACATTAACTACTTGTAAAGCGCATTTTGGTCATCCGTTAATGCGCTTCGCCGCCTCTCGCCGCCTCTCATGCAGAGGTATTAGGCATAAATGCGCTTCAGCGATTATGCGCATAATTGCCTAACCAGGCGCAAAAGCGAATCCTTGTGGAGGGGACCTTTGACCTCAGAGCAGGGACTCCGAACTATCCTGTGCCCCCCCAGATGCTGTCTAGGGGGCACTACATTGCTCCCTTATAGTATTTTATATTGCTTGGTGTTTTAACAATATATTATGTTTTTGAGAGTGCAATCCTACACATACATGCATGCGTAGGATTGTCAGAGATTTCTATTAGGCTGACCAGATTTTAAAAGTAAAAATCCCGGTCCCCCCCGCCCCCCCCAAAACAACCCCCCCACCAAGCCACCCCCCCCCCAAAAAAACCAGCCTGGACCTACCGCCGGGTTCCTCTGTCGCCCGCGCGGCCGCGCGGGTTCCTCTGTTGCTGCCCGCGCAGCTGCGCCGGGTCCTCCGTCGCCCGCGCAGCTGCGCGGGGTCCTCCGTTACCGCCCGCGCGGCCGCGCCGGGTCCTCCGTCGCCCGCGCGGCCGCGCCGGGTCCTCCATCGCCGCCCGCGCGGAAGAGGCGGGAGAGGGCCGGATCCGGAAGTGACGTAACCGGCCCTCTCCCGTCTCTTCCGCGCGGCCTCTGGCCTTTCTGGGGCTCGTCGCGATGGCGACGAGCCTCGAGGAGCCCGGACGCCCACGCGGAAGAGGCGGGCGTGGGCGTCCGGGCTCCTCAGGGCTCATCGCCATCGCGATTGAGCCCCAAGGAGGCCAGAGGCTGCGCGGAAGAGGCGGGAGAGGACCGGTTATGTCACTTCCGGATCCGGCCCTCTCCTACCTGTTCCGCGCGGCCTCTGGCCTTACGAGCCCGGCAGCGGCGGCAAAGGTGGCGGAGGAGCCCGGGAAGCGGCCGCCCCAGCAGGTAAGTGCCCCCTTTCGTGCTTACCTGCAGGGGCGTCCGCTTCCCGGGCTCCTCCACCTCCACCGAGTCTCGCTGCCACCGCCGCGTGACCCCCCGCCACCCCGGTTTTCCCCCGGTTGGCCCGGTTGGCCTCTGGATTCCCGGTTAGGACCGGGAAATCCCGAGCCACCTGGTCAGCCTAATTTCTATAAGAGAACGAGTTCTATGCTAGGGATGAGTTCAGATTTCTGCAGAGTCCGCAACAGACCGGCTTTTTCCGAGTTGCATGGATTTCCTTGGGCTTTAGGGTAGGGTTTTTACTTTGGGAAGATTTTCATACATCCCTTTAAAAAAATCCAGTTCCATGAATAAGTGGACAATGGAATAAAAGACACCTGAAAATCCACATAAAATAAATGGAATTGGTTTAACAAAGTCTGTACATCCCTTAGTGTAGTGGGTATAAAACAGAGGTATGGGTCAGGGTGCTGAGTGTTTGAATTTTGGCTTTGCCATGCTCACTTGTGATGGCAGGCTGGGCAGAAAGTAGACTGGGAATTCTCTGGGTAAGTTGCATAGATGGGCAAGCTATTCTGAGTGACTCCCAACTGTTTAACAATAGCAACATCAAAAAGACTCACCTGCCTTTCTTCTATATTAGGCTGCTGTAATGAAGTGCAAGTTTAACTTTAATTTATTTATATGACATTTTCCCACAGCAAACTGTGCCCAAAACAGCTCAGTAAATATTAACTTATCATAGAATCATATAGTAGAGCTGGAAGGGGCCTCTAAGGCCATCGAGTCCAACCCCCTGCTCAGTGCAGGAATCCACCTTAAAGCATCCCTGAGAGATGGCTGTCCAGCTGCCTCTTGAAGGCCTCTAGTGTAAATTTGTTAGAAAACATATCAGTACATTAAAATGAAAAGAGTTTAAATTTTAAAAAAGAACGGATTAAACAGAATAAATTCAATACTACAATGAAAGAACAAGTACTGGGCAAAATCAAAATTAGCAAGCCAATCCAAAAGCAAATCATTTTTGTGAACCACCCAGAGAGCTTCAACTGTTGGGCGGTATAGAAATGTGATTGATTAATTAATAAATATAAATAAATAATACTAAATTTAGACCACACTAGTAGTACTGGACTTGCTGTTCTACAAATGACCACAGCAGCCTGGTTTACATATAGTTCAGATTTTGGGGCTCATGCCCCATTTCTGCCTTGTATTCAGGTTCTTGGACAGGTTTAGGCTGACCATATGAAAAGGAGGACAGGGTTCATGTAACTTTAACTGTTGTAGAGAAAAGGGAATTTCAGCCAGTATCATTTGTTTGCAATAAATTCCTGATGAAATTCCCTCTTCATCACCACAGTTAAAGTTGCAGGGGCCCTGCCTTCTTTTGTATATGGTCACTCTAGTATAGTGCCTGCAACTTTAACTGTGGTGATGAAGAGGGAATTTCACCAGGAATTAATTGCATACAAATGGCACTGGCTGAAATTCCCTTTTCTCTACAACTGTTAAAGTTACATGAGCCCTGTCCTCCTTTTCATATAGTCAGCCTTGACAAGTTACTGGTCTTTTAGCCAAACCAATTTACCTTTCTATGAAAATTGGTGTTTTGTGCCTGGCCATGCTCACCATGGCAGCCATTTTGGTGAATGGCTATCTCTCCATGTGGTGGCCATTTTGTGACAGCCCCTATGACACTTCCCCAAAATTCCAAATGTGCCCACTGCCCCCCCCAAAAGTTGGAGAGCCCTGTGTTAAGGAAGTTCCGCAGCTGGGCCTTACATTTAGCCTCTGGAGTCTCTCAACAATAAAAGGGAAGTCCTGTAGAGAAGCATGTTGAGGAAAATTCTATATCTAAGTGGATTGGTTGAAAGTTTTAGAGTCCTGAAGGACATATCAGCCAGCTGCAGGCAATAAGATTGAGAGAGAGTTTTTTCTGTATAGAACTGGAAAGGTCAACCTGATTATTGCTAAGTGTCTAATATGATAAGATGATTAATCTGGGAGGGGCTGATGTCTGAAATGTATATAAGTGAGCCTTAGTTTAATGGCTACTGTGGGTGTCAGGTGGGTGTATTTGGACGTGGAGAGATTTGATGAAGGACTGTACATATGGAAACTGTTGTGCTGCTGTATATATTGGACCACGAGTAAACAATCTGTATTATACACAAGATTTGGTGTGTGAGTATTTCTTTAGCTCCTGGGTTGCTACTGGACTTATTACTAATACAAACGCTCGCAGCGTTTGCCCTCTTTTGCTTCCCCTCCTCAACAAAGCAATAATGAAAAGTCCTCTTTTCTGAAGAAAGCTTGAGGGGAAAACCAGGAGTGGATTTTTCTGTGACAGATGTGACTGCAAGCTCAGTTCCAGTGCTGAGCATGAATTCCTGGGCTGAGCATGTGCTCAGAGGCAACCTGGAGTAAAATCTAACATAGGGTGACCAGATAAAATCCAGGTCAGGGCTCATGTAACTTTAACAGTTGTAGAGAAAAGGGAATTTCAGCCAGTGTCATTTGTATGCAATTAGTTCCTGGTGAAATTCCCTCTTCATCACAACTGTTAAAGTTGCAGGGGCCCTGCCTTCTTTTGTATATGGTCACTCTAGTATAGTGCCTGCACCTTTACCTGTTGTGATGAAGAGGGAATTTCCCCAGGAACTAATAGCATACAAATGACTCTGGCTGAAATTCCCTTTTCTTTACAACTGTTAAAGTTACATGAGCCCTGACCTGGATTTTATCTGGTCACCCTAATCTAACATTGAGCAGACCCATTGAAATGAATGGGGCAAGTTAGTGTCATTCACTTCAATGGGTCTACTCTAAACAAGAAATATGTTAATTTTTACCTGTTCTTTAATTTTTAGAGCAGCCTTGCCCAACCTTGTGCCCTCCAGATTTTTTGGACTTCAACTCCCATCAGCCCCAGCTACACATGACAGATGGCAACTGGATCCTGTTGATGGACCTTGAGATTCCAGTAAAAGACTAAGAAGATCACTCAGTCCTGAAGAAGTCTGTCCACACCTTGCCTTAGACAAGCCACTTTCTCTCTCTGCCTCAAGTCTTCCCATCTGCAATATGGGAAGATAATACTGATTTACCTTACAAGGGTTGTTATAAGTCAAGCGGCTTGGATTGAAAAGTACTATACAAAAGTCAAGTATAGGTATTATTACTTCTGAAGGTCATTTGGGGAATATTTATTTACCATAATGTTTATTACAAGCATTGTTTCACATGTGAGGGATTTATATCGTAGCCTTCAATAAAATTCCCAGTGTGGAATGCAATATATATACAGAATAAATTAATGATGAGGAAGAGGAGGCAGGGATGGGGGTCAGGGTCAGGGTGGGATAAAAACAACAAACCCAGCTCCAATAAAACAAAGGGCTGAGAAAATGAAAAGGTCTTTGCCTTTTTAAATTTAACATTTTGAATTTTGATTTTTTTAAAATTTATAATAATATAGCACTATCCATGTTGCATATCACTTTACAAAGAATATGAAGACAGATCCCTGCCCCAAGGGGTTTACAGTCTAGGAAAAAACCAACACTGGGGAGACAACAGGAAGGAAGAGGAGGGAAATGAAGGGTGGTAGAAGAAAAAGCGATTATTTCAGTTACACCTAACTAGTTACACTACCTGACAGTGGAGGCTGGTGTCTCTGATTACAATGGGGCTGTGAATCCATTCTGGGCTTCAGTCCCAACCAGCCAGAACTCTAAAGGAGCTATGCAAGATGCTGAAGCTGAACCTATTTTGGGGGATAGGGTTCAGCACTTTGGAGAGCTCCTTTAGAGTTCTGGCTGGTTCGGACTGAAACCCAGAATGGATTCACAGCCCCACCGAAATCGGGGCCACCAGCCTCCACTGCTTCCTGATGCCCTCCAAATCTTTTCAGTTCCCATAAACCCGAGCCATCTTGGCCAATAATCAGGCATTATGGGAGTTGTAGTCCAAAACATCTGGAGGGCACCAGGTTGCCTGCCCCATATTGATTCTTGATGCTCTTCTTTTTCTGTTTAACTTTGTGAGGAACAAAAGAGGTTAAGCGAACTGAGCTGTGATTCCTAGATAGGCCCTGGTTTATTTATTTATTTATTTATTTTAATTAGTACTAGCTTCCTTTTCCTGTCCCTGCCTGCTCTCCATGGTGGGACCGAAAAGAAACAGCTTTCTGCATGGTCTCAACTTGGAGGATTCGGGTGGGAGGTTTCCGGGGGACACTGCTCCATCTGTAGCAGCAGCAGAGCCGCCGAGACAGGCAGTGAAAAAAGGGTGAGTGAAATATTAGGATATTTTTATCTAAAGGGGGCAGGAGGAGGAGAGATCACAGGAAAGGGGGAAGAAATCTGGTATCTTGGAGGAAGGAAGGTGGTTCCCAAACAGAGATCCCAAAACACATGCTCCAGATCAGCCTTCCCCAATCTGGCGCCTTCCAGATGTGACGGACTACAACTCCCATCATTCCCAGTGACACCTCTGGAAGGCGGTAAATTGGGAAAGCCTGCTCCAAATCAGACAGAGGGTGTCTGTTTGGCGGACCGCGACCGTGTCCCGAAGGCACAATGTTCCTTGTGGACAAGGAGCAACACACGCAAGCGTGAAATCAAACAAAAATCCTTTTCCAGCCCCTTCCCTGGAAGGAGGCAAAGCAGCGTCGTTTGGTTGTTGTTGTTGATTTTTGTAGAGGGAGAAATAACGGCCAATGTGTTGACAAGAGACGCAACAAAGGTTTATGACATTTTAAGTGGGGACAGCTGAGGGTGAGTTCAGGTGCAATCCTATGCATATTTTGGCAACAACAACAAAAAGAGTCCGACTCGCAGCACTATTGGCTGGGGGATGTTGGGAGTTGTAAGTTTTTTTCCTGTCTGAACACGCATAAAGTTGCGCCCTTCGAGGGTTTTCTGTCCCGTGGTTCTCACACCAAAACTCAGGTTCATCCAATGAAAGCAATGGGCAGCAGATTCAGGATGGAGCCTCCCCCAAAAGTATCTATTCACACAACTCGTAATGAACTTAATGGAACGTACTGTCACCAGATGCAGCTAACGTAAGGGAGACATGACAAATTCAGGAAGGAGGAAATGAACAGATCCATTCGTGTCTATAATTGCTAAGAACCTCCATGGCGCCGGTTGCTGGGGAAACAACAGCATTGTATTTCTGATGTTTTCGTACAATGCCTCTTATCATAAATCACAACCAACATCGACAGTCCACAATGTCTTTTATTGTACGTCGCTTATTTATTGGTAACATTTGTATGCCACCCTATAAGAAAGTGCTCTGGCTGCCTTATAATAAACATACATAAATGCTATTTAAATATAAATTATAGACCACAACACTGTAGATTCAAAAGCAATATAAAATGCGGCAACCAATGCGATTCTGTGCTCGCTGGGGTGGAGGGGGTTTCCCTGCCAGTGCAACCAGCGTGGGAACACATGCTGCTAGCTTCTTAGCAAGGCTAGTAAAATAATTTACAGGCTAGCAACTTTTGTGGACTTGTTGACCAGGCTGTCTAATTTGATACTTTGTTTGTCCAGCACAGGGATGCAGAACATCTGGCCCAGGGGCCAAATCCGGCCATGCCCCCTTCCCCTCAATCACTGATTGTTTGTTTTCCTGGTGCTTGTGCAGTTTCCCCCCCCCCCCCATATTAACATGTTGAGATGCCTCTCCTAAAGCTTAATTACTGGAAGTAGATCTTTAAGCTAAAATATGCTGGTATTTTTGGTGTTTTGGCCCTGCCCTGAGAGCTTCCCCATAATGGAATTAATTCCCCACCCCAAAGCCAAGACATGCCTCTCTTTCTCTTAATTAAGGCTGAATATTCTTCACAGGGCAGGGAGCCAAAATGGAAGAGCTGGGCCCAGTCAAAGAAGAACTGGAGGCAGGAGGAAGAAGAGATCCGTGCGTTGTCCAAGTTGGGACCATCCAGGAGCTTCTGACCGGAGCAGCCCTGCAACGAATTAAGAAGGAACCGGAAGAGGGACTGCAAGGGCGTTGGGAGGCTCAGTGGCAGGAGTTCCTGAGGGCGATGCAGTCGCCTCAGACAGGAGGAGATAACCCACCGCTGCCTCGGCCCTGGTCACAAGGGGATGCGAAGGACTTCCAGGCCTCCTTCAAAGCCACGGTGGAGGGCAACCAGGGGCTCAGCGGAGAAGCCCAAGAGGCCTATCGAAGGCTGGAGCCTTCTGTAAAAGTGAAGGAAGAGATCCTGGGTGAGGAAGACGGCGTCAATGTGGAGCTGCATTGCCAACGCTTCCGGCAGTTCTGCTACCGGGAGGCCGAGGGCCCCCGAGAGGCCTTAAAACAGCTCTGGGACCTTTGCCGTCAGTGGCTGGTCCCAGAGAGAAACACCAAAGTGCAGATCCTGGAGCTGGTGATCCTGGAGCAGTTCCTGGCCATCCTGCCCCTGGAAATGCGGAGCTGGGTCAGGGAATGCGGCCCGGAGACCTGTGCCCAAGCGGTGGCCCAGGCTGAAGATTTCTTGAGGAGGCTGCGAGAGGCTGAGAGCCCCAAACAAAAGGTGAGCGTCGTTTGTGCAGAGAAATGACCAGCACCTCCATTCATCCACCCTGCTTTAATAAAATGCTCAGCACACACATATGCACAGTATGGTGTAGCGGCTAGAGTGTTGGACTGGGAGTCAGGAGTTCCTGTTTCTAGTCCCCACTCAGCTATGGAAGCTCACTGGGTTGTTGCTGTGAGGATAAAATGGAGAGGAGGAGGATTATGTACTCCGCCTTATGTTCCTTGGAGGGGAAAAGGCTTAGGGTGACCAGATAAAATCCAGGTCAGGGCTCATATAACTTTAACAGTTGTAGAGAAAAGGGAATTTCAGCCAGTGTCATGTGTATGCAATTAGTTCCTGGTGAATTCATCACAACAGTTAAAGTTGCAGGGGCCCTGCCTTCTTTTGTATATGGTCACTCTAGTATCGTGCCTGCAACTTTAAACTGTTGTGATGAAGAGGGGATTTCACCAGGAACTAATTGCATACAAATAACTCTGGCTGAAATTCCCTTTTCTCTACAACTGTTAAAGTTACATGAGCCCTGACCTGGATTTTATGGTCACCCTATATAAATGTAATAATCAAATACACAATTGAATTGTTTGTCATCTGGGGAATATATCAGGCAGGTTGGTTTAGAGCAAGTGTGGTATAGTGATCAGGGTGCTGGATTGGGAAGGCCTGGGTTCTAGTCCCCACTCAGTCATGAAGCTCACTGGGTAACTTTGGCCCAGTAACTGACACTCAGCCTAGCCTACCTTACAGGGATGTTGTGAGAATAAAATGGAGAGGAGGAAGATCATGTATGCCATTTGGGTTCCTTGGAAGGAAAAAAGCTGGGACATAAGTGTAATATTAATTAATTAATTAATTAATGGAAACCATTGGATCAGCCCAAAACAGCCTTCCCCAGCATGACATCCTCCAAATATTTTGGACTGCAGCTCCCATCAGCCATAGCTAGGCTGACCAGATAAAACCCAGGTCAGGGCTCATGTAACTTTAACAGTTGTAGAGAAAAGGGAATTTCAGCCAGTGTCATTTGTATGCAATTAGTTCCTGGTGAAATTCCCTCTTCATCGCAACAGTTAAAGTTGCAGGCACTATACTAGAGTGACCATATACAAAAGAAGGCAGGGCCCCTGCACCTTTAACAGTTGTGATGAAGAGGGAATTTCACCAGGAACTAATTGCATACAAATGACACTGGCTGAAATTCCCTTTTCTCTACAACTTTTAAAGTTACAGGAGCCCTGACCTAGATTTTATCTGGTCACCCTAGCCATAGCCACCATGCCCAAGTGTCAGGGATGATGGAGGGCACCTGTTTGGAGAAGACCGGTCTAAAATGACATGTGTTTAAAGGATAGATAGGTGATTCAACTCATTATAAATACCTATTGAAGCAGAACTACTCCAGATCTGTAGTCAGTGTGGAGTAGTGACTAGAACATTGGACTGGGAGTCAGGAGATTTGGGTTCTAGTCCCCACTCGGCCATGGAAGCTCACTGGGTGACTTTGGGCCAGTCACAGTCTCTCAGCCCAACCTACCTCACAGGGTGTTGTTTTGAGGATACAATGGAGAGGGGGAGGATTATGTACACCGTTTTGGGTTCCTTGGAGGAATAAAGGCGGGATATACATGCAATAAATAAATAAATATTCTTGTAGTTGGTGCCAGAGTGATACATTTCTCTTTTATTAGTCCAGTACTCATATCACTGTGAGTGGGAGATGGGAAGAAGGGTCTTTTTTAGGAAAGCGTTTACCTCAGTGGTAGAGCAGAAGGTGCCAGGTTCAATCCATAGCATCTTCAGGTAGGTCTGGGAAAAATCCTGCTTGAAACCCTGGAGAGCCCTAGCTGCCAGCCAGTGGTCTGACCAATGCCAGCTCCAGGTTTTGGGGGGCCCATGGGAAAGACACTGTCAATTAGGGTGGCCATATGGAAAGGAGGACAGGGCTCCTGTATCTTTAACAGTTGTGATGTAGAGGTAGGCTGACCATATGAAAAGGAGGACAGGGCTCATGTAATTTTAACAGTTGCAGAGAAAAGGGAATTTCAGCCAGCATCATTTGTATGCAATTAGTATCTGGTGAAATCCCCTCTTCATCACAACAATTAAAGTTACATGCACTATACTAGAGTGACCAGATACAAAAGAGGGCAGGGCCCCTGCAGCTTTAACTGTTGTAATGAAGAGGGAATTTCACCATGCACTAATTGTATACAAATGACGCCGGCTGAAATTCCCTTTTCTCTTCAACTGTTAAAGTTACATGAGCCCTGTCCTCCTTTTCATATGGTCAGCCTATGAAGAGGGAATTTCACCAGGTGCTGCATGCATACAAATGACACCTGTTGACATTCCCTTTTTAATACAATTTTAAAGATACAGGAGCCCTGTCCTCCTTTTCATATGGTCAGCCTATGAAGAGGGAATTTCACCAGGTGCTGCATGCATACAAATGACACCTGTTGACATTCCCTTTTTAATACAATTTTAAAGATACAGGAGCCCTGTCCTCCTTTTCATAGGGTCACCCTACACAACAGTTAAAGTTGCAGGAGCCCTGCCCCCTTATGTATCTGGTCAAGAGGGCAGGTCATTTGTATGCATGCATCACCTGGTGAAATTCCCTCTACACAACAGTTACAGTTGCAGGAGTTATGCTAGGGTGACCAGATACAAAAGAGGGCAGGGTTCCTGCAGCTTTCCATATGGTCACTCTACCTGAAACTAGGGGTCCTTCCAGATGGAGAGTTCCTAGCACTATCATTAGAAGGCATCATGCAGCTATTCTGTCTTTTCTTCTTTAGTTGATTTTCTGTGGTAAGAAAAAAGTTGGCAGATGTAGTGGGAAAATATGTGAGGAGTACAAGTGGAAGATGATGCTGTCTGAACCCCGTAAGATTCCATGAAGGAGGCTGGGTGGTGGCGTAATGAAAGCCTCATCCGGAAGCAACCTATGTCTAAGGCAGGGATCCCCAGCACAGCACCATAGCACCCATGTGAACCTCTGATGGCGCCCACGAGCAAGACCCCAATGTGGTGGGTGCCCATAGGCACATGATGATGATGATGATGATGATGATTAAATCCCCATTTTTTTTAACATAAGCACATGGATTTTCATGACATGCATAGAACTTTCTGGCAAATATTCACAGGCTGCAACAAGAGTGGACCAAATATCTAAATAAATATCCACTTGAAGGTGACGTTTCTATGCCACCCTTTCAAATATTGAAAGTGTTGCAAGGTCCTAAATCCACTGCATTATAGGAGGTGAAATTTTATCCTCCCAACGTTGTCACGTCAGTCCTTTAGCTGTCAAAAGGGCATGGAGAATAAATTTACACTGACCGTTTGTTAATTTCCTTCAAGCAGGTAAATAATTTAAAAGAGCACATACACCAGTGAATATTAAAGATTATTCTAGCGCAAAAACTTCTATGCCATAACCTCTCTGCAAAAAGAAAAAAAACTACTAGACTTTGCCAAAACCTATGTCTAAATGAAGTATTAGCTGCATTGTACTGCCAGCAATTAGCTGAATTTGACAATCCTTTATTAAGGAGACAATCCCTTATTAAAGGGACAGTCTTTTATTAAAAGGTGTCAAATAGACACAGACCAAAAGTTTTTGCTGAACAAAACGCAGACTAAGATCCATAGACTCAAAAGGTCGAGACCCAAGCAGCGACCCGCTGATTAGACATTTTGTGGTAGTGCTCACAGGATCCAAAAAGACTGGGGATCCCTAGTGTAAGGAATAGATGGCCCCACCCTGACACACTCCAGGTTGTGGTATTTGTGTATTCATTTGACCAGTCCTGCCTCCTGGAAGTGGAGTAAACCAGTCCACTCTGCCCTACTATCTCCTGAGGCAATTGAGCAGGCCTGCCTTCCCCAGTATCAACCCACCTAGGATTTAAAACCTGCCAGGGACATTCTGCTTCTGGTGCTCACACAATGTGGCTTGTGTGGCCACTACATGTGCCAGAGCTTTCTTGGTGGTAGCACCCCGGTTTGGAATTCCTTTCCAAAAGGGATTCAGCTGTCCCCAAAGCTGTTGGCAGGTGCCAGCTAAAGGTGTTTTAACTGTTTTAGTGACGATTTTATTGTACTTTTAATGTATTTGTAATTTTTGAGCTATGACATTATTGATGTTTATATCTTGTACAATTTTGTATGGTTTATTAGCTGCTCTGGGCAACTTGAGAGGAAGAGCAAGGTATAAACCAAATAAAGCATAATCCATCATTCATGATAAGCAGCCATTTTAATTTTTCATTCCAGGTACTGGAGCCTTTGGAAGAGGTAGTTATCAATTCCCCCAAGTTGGAGCAGGATTCATCAGACACTGTGGAGATGCCGCTTCTCAAGGACGTCAAACAGGAGGAGGATGGGGAGGCCAACTTGCTGGGTAAGGCCTTAATATTTTGTCTCATTTTATATTTGACACTTATATCCCGCCCTTCAGCAAATTGCCCAGCCAGTAATAATCACACTAACAGTGCTACGGAAGGACTCGCATCAGGCTTACTGGTCTCAGGCAGGAATAGGAAACCCGCGACTCTCCAAATGTTGTTGGACTTCAGGTCCCATCATCCTCAACCATTAGCCATGCTGGCTGGGACTGATGGGAGTTTGCATTGAACATCATCCATGGAGGCCCTCGGGTGCATCACCCTGGTATAAGGACACAATTCTCACTCTGGGTGCAAGATGGCCTCAGTTAGAATCCTGGTGATGCCCACGTGGCTAGAAGAGAGCTGAACTTTGGGCAGGGCATTATTTATTTATTTATTTATCTATCTTTTTTATTTATTAAAAATTTGTATCCCGCCCTATATCATTGGGATCTCAGGGGGTGCATAGAGCATCTGCTTTGCATGCAGAAGATCTGAGGTTCAATTTCCAGCATCTCCAGGTAGGGCTGGGAAGGGTCCCCACCCGAAACCCCGGAGAGCCTCAGCCAATCAGTGTGGACAATACTAAACTAGTCGAACCAATGGTCTGACTAGTATAAAGCAGCTTATACTTGTATAAAGCAGCTTCCTCTGCTCCTATGGATGCTGTGCTAGTGTGTGCTGTGAGAAATAAGGCTCTTTTGAACTCTAAGCAACATCCTTTCTGCCTCTGCTCTTGCTGCTCTTGCTGAGTCTGTTCCGCCTCTGCAACATCCCTGTCCTTGGGAGAGGTTGCTTGGCACATCTCTGCAGTCCTGGAGGCCAGGTGTGGCACCAGATTTGGCAATCTGTTAGGAACCCTGTGGCATGGACTCCAGCCTCCCACGGCCTGTCTACCCTTTCCTGGCATGGTGGGGTCTCTTCCCTTCCCTTCCCTTTGAGAGTGAACGGCAGGCACAGAAACAGAAATGAAATAAAATAAAAATGTTGCTGCTGGCACCCACCATTTTTGTTCCCCCACAATGCCCCTAGGACACCCAGTGAAATGTTGTTCTGGAGCAATTGTAGTTCAGAGCCCCGGAGGGATTGTGGGGGAATTAAATTGGCAGGTGCCAGCCGGAGCCTCCTGAGCTCCAGTTCTGGGAGGCTGCTGGTTTTCCTTTACCCAGTTTGGCAGCAGAGTCAGCAGAGGATCCTCCTGAGAGTTTGGGCCATTGGCAGCTGCCTGGCAATTCCTGGAGGAGAAGGCTGTCAATGGCTACTAGTCCTGATGGTTGTGTGTTTCCTCCAGTATCAGAGGCAGTATGCCTGGGTACACACATCGCTGAAGAACGTGGGTGGGAGGGTGCTGTTGCACTCATATTCTGCTTGTGAGTGGTGTAATTTCGTGAAAAAAACGGGTGGGGAAAAGTTTAACACCCCGCCTTCCCAGAGCTCTGTGGTCTTGATCCGAATCAGGGCTGCTTACATTTACACAGAGTTAAAGAAAGCTAGACAGAACATTTCATTCAGCCCTAAGGGTATTCATTCTTCCATTTTTTTTGGACCTTAGAGGCCACGCTTCTTCTTGTTTGTATTCTTATTTACGTTATTTGTTATAGTTATGAGTCGCTCTGTAACAAAAATGTCCTCAGAGCAACATTAGTAAAATATTAAAATATGCATCTCTCTCTCTCTCTGGCTCAATTCAGACAACACGTTTCTCAACGGTAGTTTTAGAACTCCACGGTGGAGTTTTTACACCACTGTTGAGAAATGTGTTGTCTGGCAGGAAAACTAAACGCAACGGTGGAATTGTTTGGAAAACACTCCACACAGAATATCTACGCTCTGCAGAGGAGAGTTCTCGCACAACTGGTGTGTTGTGTGTTGTGTGGTGGGCTCCGTGGAGTTTTCCGTTGCGTTGAGTTGACTTTTCGCACTGGCTACAGAGTTCCCTGGCAAGAGTGGCGAAAGGAGCGAGTGCCGCTCTAGGAGAGCCACCGAGATTGTTTTTTTGCAGCATGGGATACCATCGGGAGGATCGGTGGAGGAGAGAGGGCAGAGGAACTGTCAATCAAACATCACAATGGATTTTACTCAACTCCACAGTAGCCCACAGTCACACAGCGGTGGAGTTGTGGGAGGGGGATACCCCCTAAAAACTCTAATGTTGAGTGGAGTTTTCACACTGCATTGACTACCGTGTTTTCCGAACTGAGCCTCTCTCTCTCTCTCTCTCTCCATATTAATGCTAATATTCACAATTAAAAAGCAGCACAAACAACTACATTCATTTCAGTTAATACAACACAACAGTGCAATTATAGTGGACTAAAAGATTCACGTTAACAGTCTAAAAGAGTAATACTTTTGTTTAATTCAATGGAATTAAAATATTACAAACAATAGAACTTTCAAACGCCTGGGAGAACAGAAAAGGCCCTGTCTTGGGTAGGGATGGGGGAATAGTTTGTTCAGTTTGCATATTAATACGAACCAATGTAATTCACACTTCCTGCGCTAATAGGCAAACCAGAACTGTAATTTTCCTCCAGTTTTTACACTTCTCTGGATTTTGCAATGGGGTTCTCCTATTAAAAAATATGGATACATCAGGGGAAATTGCAAACAAAGAATGTGTACATTACAGAAAAGAGCGTACAAAAAGGCCCACGTTAGGGGAAATCGCTTGCAAAAAATGTGTCAAGGGGACAATGTGTATGAAATGTGTTGCAAACTTTCGTGTGGACTTCAGAAAGACTCTGCAAACTGAAATTGTGCTTGAAAACTCTTGCTCCTTTGTCTGTTTAAAAAAATGGGAAGAGCAAATCCTTCCTTTTTGTTTTCTTCACACAAGTCAAGGTTGAAGTCTTTGGGATTCACAGTGGATTTATTCACATGTCTACCCCTTTCTGGTTTACAGCAGGGTTGTTGTGGGGTGAGGTAGGATGGCTTGCTTTCTGTACAAAAAGCAGTGGGGTGGAGTGGAAAATTTCCTAGTGTGTAGTGTTTCTTCTGACCATGTTCAGAAGACATGCTAAGCCATGGTGGCTAAGCATTTTGAGCTAAACATTATGGTTTAGTGTGTCATGTGAACCATGAATTTAGCATTTTGTGAACCATTCTTAACAATGGTGGTTACATAACCATGGTTTAAACACACTCACTAACCATTTGCTGCAAAAGGGTTAGCGGCCTAACTATGGTTTAGAGTGTTGTCTGAACAGGCCCAGTGAAACTGAAGGAACTCCTACAAAAGTAGTGGAAGAGAGGTGAACTCTGTTGAAATAAATGAATGGCTGTCATCAAACCATGCACGGTTCTTTGGGTTGCTAAAATATGTTAGTGTGTCAACAGTTTTCAGCACCTTTGTGTTTTTCTTAAACAATGTAAGTGAAGTGCATCCTATTGACTTTAAATTTTGACATAATATTCCAGTAAAATATCTACATACATTGAAATCACGTTAAGGGTGCAATCCTATGCCTGTTTATTTATTATTGATTTATTTACAATATTTATATACTGCTCAATATCTAAAATGATTCCGAAGTGGTGAACATAGGTATAAACAATAAAAAGAAAGATTATAAAAGCAAATTAAAATTGTTCAATTTAAAACAATGGAACCAGAAAAAACAGTGGCTAGTGAGTTGAGGAAGGCTTCTCAAAACAGAGTTGTTTTCAGGAGGCGCCGGAAGCAGCCAAGTTTTGGAGCCTGCCTGACCTCCAGGGGCCAGGAGTTCAACAGAGAAGGGGCCACCACACTAAAGGCTCTTCTCCAATCGGGCCATAGGTCCATAGGTACTCAGAGTTGTAGGACTTTTTTCTGTCTAAGCATGCAAAGGGTAGCACCGTAATCATGATTTAATACTCCCCCTAATATTTCAGATTAAAGACTTGGGATGCACTGGGATGAAAAAAATAACACAGGGTACTTTTTTTTTAACCTTTGTTTACTAAATAAACATGCTGAATTAGACCACTTTCTAGGGCATCAGAACATTTTCTAGTGGAAACTGAAACATTTCCGACCAAGGAAAACTAGCCTAATTTTCCAGAAAACCCACATCACTGACAAAAAAGGAGCAGGGAGTGAAATCCTGCCTTCTCTGTATACATCTTCCAGGATCCTAGGCAGCATGTCTCTCAATGCCCATTGCTAGCAAGGAACAATGAGAGAGGGCAAATTTCTTTGTTTTTATTTCAGATATTTTCATACCGCTTCTCAACAAAATGACCTAATATTAACAATTGTTCTCACAATGTGGACTCCACATAGGCTTCATCTGGTTGGTTGCCATGGGAACCAGGATGTCGGGCTTGCTAGGCCAGGGGCATTGAACCACTTTCAGCCCAAGGGACGGATTTCATTTCGGAGAACCGCTTGGGGGGGGGGCGCATTGCAGAGGTGGGTAGGGCTGAATGCAAAAGAGGCGGAGCCAAATTTCCCCAAACATCCACATAGTTTCGCTTAAAACTATTACTGCCAGTAGCTAAGCCTTAGGAGAGGCATTTTGACCTTGCAGAATGGGGAAAAAACTGCACAAAAGCTGGGAATATACCAAAGAATTGGTAGTCAGGTGAAAGGTGTGGCAACCTGGGGAAGCCGGAAGGCCAGATTGAAACCCCAGACAGGTCAAATGTGGACCCCAGTTCTGCACCACTGAGCTACACTTTTGGTCTGATCCAGCGCGGCTTTTGTTTTGTCATCTCTTTGAAGCTTTGTTCTTTTTATGTTTGCTTTTATTTCTACCTCCCGCCTTGAAAACACATCCTGGGGACCAGGATATTTGAAGGGCTGCCCTCTTCCCCCCATGAACCTGCTGCCAAGCCCACAGGAATCTTTATCTGAGGCCTTGCTCCACATCCTGTTGCTATTGGCGGTTTGGTTGGCCGGGATGCAGGACAAGGCCTTCTTGGTTGCGGCACCCAAACTGTGGAACTCCCTACATCAGGCAGCATTTCATCACTTTGGTGGGCTTGTTTCTTTATGGTTTTGTTTTGCTGCATTTTTAGAGTGGTTTCGTTTTCCCCTCCTTCCTGTTTGTAAATGGATTACTTGATATTTGTATTTTTGTTTTAATCTGTGATTGTGAGCTGCTGCGGGGCGGGGGAAATATAGATATTTTAATCAGTAAATAATTATAAAAAAGGTGGAGTATAAAACTTAAGTCCCCTGGCAATCTACGTGGCTACCAAACACCCAGAAACCTACACTCATCAGGATCCAATCTCCTTCCACCAACTTCCACAGGAAGACTTCTACTCACCTCTTTGTAATGGATCCTCTTATCCATCATCAAACTGCTGGGGGCAAAAAAGCTTGAGCCGACATTCGGCCATTTTGTGGAAAGGAGCCATTTTGTGAAAAAGGCCTGTGGATGGAAAAGCACCTGTGTACCCACCTGTCTGAAAACATTAAAAGAATGGACAAAGTTCTCATCACACCAGGATGGTTCGAATGACCGATAAAAAACGAGGCCGTCATAATTTTGGAAGAAATGGCCCTCTTCACATGCTCACTGTGTTTCCAGAATCTATCCCAAATTAGGTGATGAGGTTTTCTTTTTTTCCTAAATGTGTTTTAGTTAGTCACTGGGTCTGGAGAAATACTTCAAGGAGTAGCAACTTTCTCGGTACCCATTGACAAGACCATAAGTATGGGATGTTGCGCTGGTAGAACTTTGCATCTGCACTAGTCTTTGAAGCTGTCACAAGAGTCAGTATTACCTCCAGAGGGTCCCTGTACCTAGCCAGGGGGTGGGAAATTTGGGAAGATGTGCCCGCTGCAGTGATTTATACCACGTAAACTTTCTCAATAAATTCACTTCATTAATCTAGCAGTATCAACTGTGTCTGCGGCGTGTGTTTGTTTACCATGTTCTTTTGCTTCATTCATCGTTAACAACCCCCTTCTCTTCAGTAGCTCCCTACTGATTTACTGCACTTGATTCACCACTTATATCAAGGGGGAGGACACAACATGTATCTTCCCACCCCCCACCTTTACTGCGGCCCCCACTGCACCACCACTGCTGCTGATATTTGGTGGCACGGCAGCAGGGGAAAAAGCCGCAAAATAGCCCCTTTTTAAAAGGACCAAGTGACAGTGTTGAGGCAGCAGCAAAAAGGGGCCGTTTCAAAGCAAAATGGGCTCATTCTGCTTCCCCCGTGTCCATGTATTTTGGTGGCCAGCTGCTGCTTTATCCTTCAAAAGGGTAGGGCTATTTTGCAGCTGAATTTTGGCAGCAGATTCAGTGGAGGTGGGGCAGGTGTATGGCCCCCGATGGCATCCAGGAAGGCATAGGCATGCACATGGGGTGTGCCAGGTGTGCCCCCCCTCAAATCAGGGCTTTTAAAGAGAAAGGGAAAGCCTCCAGAAAGTTGCCATTAGCATCCCTGAGGGAGCTACGCACTTTCTGGAAGCCCTGGAAAGCGCACTTTCTCACTCCCCATTGCTCTAATCAGGGGCCTTTAAGGCGCACACCCTAATGAAATGAGCTGTGCACACCTATGCAGGGAGGCAATGCACCACCCTGACCCCCGGAAGTTGCCCACCTTTGACTTAGATGGTCCCTTTCACTTCGATTTGGGCTATTGCCACTTGATGTTCCCTTCCACTCCGCTGTAGGGTATGACTCGTGTCATAATTCTCTGTTCCAGAAGCCGACGGGCACAGTTGGATGCATGAGGAGAACTTTGGCTTGCAAAGTCTTGGGAGAGGCACCAGCAGTGAGCTAGCATTGACAAGAGCCAAAGGGATGTCATCCCAGGATCCCAAGGTGGACGCGATGCCCAGGAGTCAGCGGGGAAGAGGCATTTGCCTCCCAAAACGGGTAGGGGAAACAGAAGAACAAGCCTTCTTCCGTGAGACATGCGGCAAAGGTTTAAACAGAAATGCCTTGCAAGGGGGGATTTTGAAATCTGCAGGAGGGAAGACAGGCATTGACTGTGGAAAAAGCTGCCCTCCAAATGTTGACATTCCGAAGAACCAGAAAATGCAAAAACTGTTTGAATGCACCTATTGCGGGAAAATCTGCAACAATAGCGCCCACCTGGTTATCCACGAGAGAATCCACACGGGCGAGAAACCTCACAAATGCTCGGAGTGCGGGAAAAGCTTCACTCAGAAAGGAAACCTTACTACCCATAAGAGAATCCACATGGGAGAGAAGCCCCATCAGTGTAGGGACTGTGGGAAAAACTTCAGCCGGAGACAACAGCTTGCGAGACACGAGAGGATCCACTCAGGAGAGAAGCCCTACATCTGCCCCGACTGCGGGAAAAGCTTCTGTCGGAAAGATTCCCTTATTACACACAAGGGAACCCACGCCAGGGAAAAACCCTTTGAGTGCTCTGACTATGGGGAAAGCTTCACTTCCAGCTTTGGTCTTTAAAAAAACCTCACAACACTCATACATAACAGAAACCGCAAATATGTTCAGAACAGAAGTCTTAATTGTACTGAGATGTGGTGTTGTTTAATGGTTTTTAGAGTTTCATACTCTAACTAGGGAGCATTAAGAGCCTCACTCAGGGCTTCTGTATACCAGGATTTTATCCTGCACCTTTACCATGGGCTTCTGCTGCCGGATTCTTTGCAAGATTAAGAACACTCCTTTACACATGCTTTTTGTGGTGGTTGTGGGTCCTTTCTCTGCAAGTTCTGTATGTTTCATTGTACAGCCACTAGATGGTGCTCTGGTATAGAGGAATTGCAGAAGTACATGCAACTGTTGCAGTACTTCATCGTGCTTCTAGAAAAAATGCTGGATTTTCCCCATTCTTAAAGAAATTGGGATAAAGGTTATAAAGGATGGGAGAGGTCCTGGAGGGCCCACAAACTTCCATGAGTGACTAATCACTAGTGCCCAGTAAAAGACTCATGTAGAGATGTCCTCAGTCTTGAAGCTCACTGGATTGTTATGGTTGAGTCCAGTGGTTCCCAACCTCAGGTCTCCAGATGTTCTTGGGCTACAATTCCTATCGTCATTGGGAATTCGCTGCGCTGGCTCAGGATGGTGAGTTATTGTAGCCCAACATCATTTGGGAACCAGTAATTGGGACCCAAAGGTCTCACATACATACACAGTTTAGTCTACCTCATAGGGTAGTTGTGCAGATAAATTGAATAGTGGCTAAACCATGTATGCTGCCCAAAGCCCATAAAATGAAGACCAGATGGAAATGGAATGAAGGAGGCTTCCTGTCTCTATGGTCCCATTCTGGGATCTCTTGTGACTTACAGGGGAAGCTGGTAGCAAGTTCACGGCAGGAGGAAAGTAGGACTGTGGATAGCTTCAAGGGGTCCTGCTGAGTGTAACACCTTCCTACTAGGATAAGAGAAAGATGTTGTTTCATCAGGGAGCTAAAGCCAACTGAAACCTCATGTAGGCTGACCAGACCTGTAGTGTGGTCAGTCCCGCCCCTCCTGAAGCTGACTGGATTGTTAAAGATCCCTCGCCTGATTCTGTAGCCTGAGATTATTGTGAGGCTGGGGAGATGGAGGTTCTGCCGAGAGCTCCTCCTCTTAGCCAGAGGACAGTAGCAGGTTGTGTCCTCTGGCTGGGAGGGCCCAGAACCCTAACCCCAAGTCAAAGAATTAGCCTGTGCCTCATCCTCATCTGGGGGTACGTTTTCCCGAACATATTACCGCCATTGCAGAGATCGCTTGTAAAGGGGTTAGGCCAACTTGTGGAGAACACGTCTATCAACAGGTTTGAGGCATGATACCTAATCGGAAACATGGTCAGAGGCAGTGTACCACTGAAGGGATTGGGAACCAACTGAGGGAGATGTGTGTTCCCAACATGCCTTGCTGTAGTGGGCCACAATGGGAAGCCAGATGCTGGACTAGATAGGCCTTTGGTCTGATCCAGCAGGGCTCATCTCAGGTTCTCATTAGGACATCCACACAAAAGATAAAACCCTAAGCAGGCTTGTGTGTCCCCTTCTTTTAGAGAACTGTTGTTTCCGTGTTCATGTTAAATGGAGCTGAATGTCTCATGGTATTTTCTAGGGTGGCCACATGTCCTCTTTTACAGAAAATAGACCTCTCTTTGTAAGGCTACCAGAGGATCTGCATTGAGACTCGACGGTCTCATAGGCCTCTTTCAGCTCTACTATTCTTAAATTCTATGCCCTGCCTAGTGTGACCAGATACAAAAGAGGGCAGGGCTCCTGCACCTTTAACTGTTGTGATGGAGAGGGAATTTCACCAGGTGCTGCATGCATACAAATGACACCTGCTGAAATTCCCTTTTCTATGCAACTGTTAAAGATACAGGAGCCCCATCCTCCTTTCCATACGGTCACCCTACAGGTGATGCTATATTATCATGTTTCATTGTTCCAAGAAGCAATACTGTGTGATTCCATAGCATTGCTCAGAGGGACAATTATATGGGAATAGTGGACTGTTGCCAAAGACTGGGTTCGCACAAAACGCTAACCCACACTCAGTAGTTGGGTATGGGTTGTTTGTTGAACCATGGTTATTTGTTACCATGGGTTAGCCTGTTGTCTGAACCCAGGGCGTTCTCTGCAGGGTAGCTTGTTAATCATTTTTCTCAAACAAGCCACCTTGAGAAGTCATGGTTTCTTGTTGAGTTGTTCAGGGTGGTTAAAAAGCCACTCTGCATGGTTAACCAGCCACCTTGTGGAAAATGTCCTGGGTTCAGACATCACACTAACTCACGGTTCAACAAACAACCCACTGGTCCACAACAACCTACACTCAACCACTGTGTGTGAGTTAGCGTATTGTGTGAACACCCCAATGGCTGCTGGGAGAAGCACCACTTTCCTTGCTATAAAACAGGCGGTAATAAGAAAAGGAAGTAGCAGCAACAGGGAAGGAGGCAGAACACCCTTTCGCCCTGAACAACCCCCTTAAAACTTTCAGTCCACCATTAGATTCATACTGCTAGATCGACAGGCTTCAGAGAGTAACCCTAAGGTTTGCAGAAGTACAAAATAAATTGGGGGGAATATAAGGGGGGAGGGCACCCCCTAAACAGCGCAATGAGGACTGAGCATGCTCAGTGGCAACGGAATAATGACTGATTGTTGGTGGGGAGTGAGAAAATTAGGAGGGGGAATAAAACGGCTGGGACCACATTCCATTTGGAGCGATGTAAAAATTAAATTCCTTATCTATTGGGCTTTTACCTGGTGCCTAAAAGTCATCAAACGTGATGCTAAAAAAGCAGAGAAAAGGAGGAAGTTCTACAATTGAAGGACCACCACCAAGAAGTCCCTGTCTCTGGAAGATGGAGGTACCCAGGGTCGGATCTCCAGTGAGGATCTCAACAGCCAGGCATGTTTCCCGTAAAGAAAATCTTAAGCAGCCACCCATATTTTTGCCTGTAAAGGGGGGAAATGTGTTAAATATACGAACCTCTGTCAAACACTAGACTTAAACTTGATGCCATTTTCTTTTCTTTTTGTTTGTTTGTATTTGTATTTGGAAAAATAATAATAAAACCTTATAAATAGAATAAACAGCCAGGCATGGCCCTTGTAGCCAGTCCTTGAAATACCCTAGTTCTACATAGCTTGAACTTTAAAGACTAAAACCATCACTTTGAATTGTACGTAGAAATAAACTTCTGGTCAGTGGTTTTTTAAGTACCGGTGAAACATCCTCATTTGTAGACGTTCTAGTTAACAGCTTTGTGTATTCTGAACCAACGGAAGTGTCCAAACAGTCTTCAAGGGCTGTGCCATGTGAAGAGTGTTACGGAAGTCTAATCTGGGTGCTACATGGCTGGCATGCCATCAACCCAAGCTGGCTAAAGGCAGTTTGTGCTAATGGGCACCAGCCACTAAGCTGATCCTTTAAAACCCTTATCCTTGCAACCTTGGTTCACTTTACACTACACTGTCCTGAGTGATCACATTCAACAAGACTAGTGCAGTGGACACACTCATCCGAGGGTCACGCACTGGACTTGACCTTTCCTCCTCTATTTCAATTCCGAACTGCACAATTGATTGACCAGATCACCCGAGCAAGCAAGCAAGCAAGCAAGCAAGCAAGCATCCCCTTGGGTGAGATTCTTTTCTACTGTCAGGTTGGTCAGGGTGGGTTCTACTAGCTTTTTAATTTGTTAGATTGGCTTCTGTTTTGTTGATGGATTCTCTTATGCATTTGCTCGCCCCTTCTCTTGCACTTTCCCATTTCTGCTACTATATTTGGCTAGGACCAAGGCAGAGGGGGCTACCGAGAGGTTTCCTGTGTGTGTGTGTGTGTGTGTGTGTGTGTGAGAGAGAGAGAGAGAGAGAGAGAGAGTCATCTCAGACTGCTTATTGCTCAGTTCGGAAAGAATAAGAAAGCAAAGAAAGCTGTATACACCCATAAGAAAGATTCCAAACTCCACAGTTGCACAATGTCTTTCTTACAGGATTGCAGAACCTCAACACTGTGGGCCAAATCTGGCCTACTTCGGGTTGCAATCCGGCCCTCCAGCATTTCGTAGAGGGCCACATCCCTTTACCCCAACTGCCAGTGTTTTCCTGGCTTTTGCGCAGGTTCTGGGCATGTTCAGAACTGGGCATGTTTAGCCTGGAGAAGAGAAGACTGAGGGGAGACATGATAGCACTCTTCAAATACTTGAAAGGTTGTCACATGGAGGAGGGTCAGGATCTCTTCTCAATCAACCCAGAGTGCAGGACACGGAATAATGGGCTCAAGTTACAGGAAGCCAGACTCTGGCTGGACATCAGGAAAAATGTCCTGACTGGTAGAGCAGTATGACGAGGGAACCAATGACCTAGGGAGGTGGTGGGCTCTCCCACACTAGAGGCCTTCAAGAGGCAGATAGACAACCATCTGTCAGGGATGCTTTAAGGTGGATTCCTGCATTGAGCAGGGGGTTGGACTCGATGGCCTTATAGGCCCCTTCCAACTCTACTATTCTATGATTCTATGATTCTTTTCCTCCATCCTAAAATGTTGAAATGCCACCCCTAAGGCTTAGTGACTGACAGTAAGAGCTTTAAGCTAAAATATGCTATGCTGGTATTTTGGCGCCACCCCATTTTCCCTTTGACCCTGCCCACACCGACACCCAGAAGGCAGCCCCCCAAGAGCTTCTCAAAAGTGGAATTTGGCCCCAGGACTAACAGGTTCAACACCCCTATCTTATTAGAAACAGCCAAAATACCTCACAAAATAGTGAGCAAGCTTTCAAGTTCTCCAGAACTCTTTATCAGGCTGGGTATTAAGCCAAGCAGGACAGGGAAAGAGACAGAGAGAGAGAGAGAGAAATCTGGCTTAACATTAAAACTACAAAACCTCCGTTCTGTCACATGTAATTATAGAATTTATACTGTATTGACACTGCCTTAGTAATAAGGAGCTGGTACTTTGTTGATTTGCCCTAAAGTCACATGGTCTGGGCGGTTCCAGAAGCTGGTAGGTTGTGGTACAAGAGATTCTGAGATGCTCCTTAAAATAGGGTCACCATATGGAAAGGAGGACAGAGCTCCTGCATCTTTAACAGTTGCATAGAAAAGGGAATTTCAGCAGGTGTCCTTTGTATGCATGCAGCACCTGATGAAATCCCCTCTTCACAACAGTTAAAGCTGCAGGAGCTATAATATAGTGACCAGATACAAAAGATGGGGCAGGGCTCCTGCAGCTGTAACTGTTGTGTTGAAGAGGGAATTTCACCAGGTGCTGCATGCATACAAAGGACACCTGCTGAAATTCCCTTTTCAGTGCAGCTGTTCAAGATGCAGGAGCCCTGTCCTCCTTTCCATATGGTCACCCTAGGAGTGAGATTCTTGTGTGTTTCATGGTTCTCTTTTGCTTGTGAGTGGGGAGGCTGGAGGTGGAATCTCTTTGAGTCTGGATGAGCCTCATTCACCTTTGATCCATCTTGAGGGGCGAGGGCCATGTGGGTCCAGTGGATCAAGCTCAAGCCCCCAGATGGGGAAGGGGAAGGCTTTCCCACTCTAGGGAGGAGAAGGGGGAGATATTTTGGAGCGCTCCCTTCATGGCCTGTTTCATTTCGTCTCCCTTCTGTAGATGCCTCCGTCCTGTCCTGTCTGTGCTTTGCAGGAAGGAAATGGGACATGCGGCAAAAAGGCCAACCGCTTCTTGCTTCTCCAATCTCGATTGAGGTAGGCCAAGGCCAGTGGTTACTCTGCCTTAATTATCACCGGTGGGTGGGTTGGGGGATGGAGATGTTCAAAGCCCTGGATCACGGATGCAGTGGTACTGTCAGGACAGGATTTTAGGGCAGCTGTCTGGGGTCCCACACATCAGAAAACCCCAGCATGCACTCACAAATGTGGCAGGGCTAGCTTGCCACGTTTTGAAGTAAGCGAAAGAATACACATTACCACTTCAAGTGACATAAGCGAAAGAATACACGTTACCACCTTAAGTGGTATAAGCGAAAGAATACACTTTACCACCTCAAGTGGTGCATGAGTGTACGTTTCTATGTGTGTGTGTTTTGGGGGAATGTCATATTATGCTATCATAAAGCCTTCCCCAGCCCAGGGCCCTCCAGATATCCTGGGCAACAACTCCCATCAACCCCAGTCAGTATGGAGATGGTGGGATTTGCAGTCCGACGCACGTGGAAGGCATCGGTTTGCAGAAGGCTGCCGTTCTAGTGCTTAATTTTTGTCTTGGGGGAAGAGTCTCCTGCGTTACCCTGAAAATGGAAAGGTTGCCGGGAATTTCCAAAGCCCCTTGGCCATGCGGGGCAGGGAGGGAGGTCCTCCTCTACTCATGACCGTTGGCTTACAGTGGGCATCGTTTTCTGTCTTCTGTAGCTTCACCTGTCAGCTCCTCCTGTTTGTGATTTCCTCAGCCACGAAGGAAGTGAGGCGCCGTTGTCATGCCTACCATCAGCGAAAGCGTCTTCCCCTCCTCCTCCTCCCACCTGCAATCTTGCATCAGGTAGGCAAAAACACACCTGAGCGCTGCACCTCAAAAGCACCCCCTGTCCAGACACCAATGGAGAGGTGACATAGTTCAGCAGTAGAGCAGGGTTGGGCAGAGAGGGTAGGCCAGGTTCCGCTGGTAGATCTCTGGATGATCTGCAGTAGAACAGCAAGGGCTGCCAATGTCAGGGCTCCTGTACCTTTAACAGTTGCGTCGAAAAGGGGATTTCAGCAGGTGTCATCTGTATGCATGCAGCACCTAGTAAAATCCCTTCTTCATCACAACAGTTAAAGCTGCAGGAGTCCTGCCAGTGCAGGGTAACCATAGGGAAAGGAGGACAGGGCCCCTGTATAGAAAAGGGAATTTCAGCAGGTGTCATTTGTATGCATGTAGCACCTGGTGAAATCCCCTCGTCATCACAACAGCTAAAGCTGCAAGAGTCCTGCCTTCTTTTGTATCTGGTCATGCAAGGCAGGGCTCCTGCAGCTTTAACTGTTGTGATGAAGAAGGGAAATTCACCAGGTGCTGCACGTATAACAACGACACCTGCTGAAATTCCCTTTTCTACAAAACAGTTAAAGATACAGGAGCCCTGTCCTCCTTTCCATATGGTCACCCTAGCACAATGTCTAACAATAGCAACAACTAAATCGACCCCCCCCCCTTCGCCTAACTCAGGAGGCTGAACAGAGTTGGATTAAATGAGAGGCATGATCGGGCCCTGGCCGAGGGCCCACTTCCCAGTAGGGCCCCCCTGGAGTTGCTCCTCCTATTCACCATGGCACCCTGCTCATTCGCCTGCCTCTCACTCTGGCCCAGATAATGGCGGTGGTGAAAAGGAGGAGCAGCAGATGCCACGGCCTCCTTGCTTATTGTCTCTTGTTAAGGTAGCACCTAGGAGCAATGATGAAAAAGAGGAGGAGGTGCAAGCCGGCTGGTGTCAATGGCGGTGAGAAGACCGACTCACTGGGGGTAGGGGGCCCATTGAGGGTGTCTTGCCCAAGGGCCCTCCGAAACAGGAGCCAGCCCTGTTGGTGAAAAACGGCAGTTGGGGAAAACCAGGAGCGTTTTTTTTATATGTCTGAAAGGCACAAAAGGAAAAAAAAAATTGGGACTAGGAAAGGGGGGGGGAAAGCAAATGGGCACTTGTTCTTAGTTACAAAGGTCTTACAACAGCCAGCTGGAGTAGAAACAGTTCAAGGAGAAGAAGAACCGAACATTGCTGGTCTCTCAGCCGAGCCGATAGAGTGGCCTAAACTTCCCACCCCTCCCTCTGCTGCTGCGAGGTGACAGTTGAGGGAGGAGCCTGACAGAGCTGGCTGCTCATCCAAGCCAATGGAGCAGGCCCTGTTTCCCATTCCCTCCTCCACTTCCCAGCCCTCCCTCTGTCTGAGGCCCTGGATTGCTGCTGCCAGTCAGAGCATGGTCAAGACATGGCACAAGGCAGCTTCCTATGTAATGCTGCTTCCTAAATATTTCTGTTCGGGAGGATTGCTGTGATGCATCACGCCATCCAATCACTCCTTGAACCAAAGTGTCACCTGCAAATTGACAGTCTGGTAAATCAAGGACTTCGCCTTGACCAGCTCCTCCTCCAACCTTCTCCAGATGCGTTGGACAACTCCTGTCACCCACAGCCAGCATGGACAGACAGGGGTTTTAGCCCCAAACATCTGGAGCTTGGAGAAGGCTGCTTTACCATCTGCCTGGCTGCCTAACCTTTGCTGAAAAACAAAAACTGCAAAAGCAGGAGAGCATCCAAAATAGACCCACGAATGGAAGAAAAAAATATTTTATTTACTTATTTATTAAAACATTGGTATCCCGCCCTATTATCACTGGGATCTTGGGGCGGCGTACAGATAAAATCAAAACAATATAAACATAAATAATTTACACAGCTAAAAATGTACTGAATCATTAACAAATTAAAACTGGTAGAAACTTTTTAAAAGCGAAAAAACAACTAAAACCAATCAAAACTATCTGTAACCATGGAGAATTTAGCACTCGAAGGCTTTGATAAAAAGCCATGTTTTTACCAAGTGCCGAAATGAAGCCAGCGCTGGCGCCGGTCGGGCCTCCAAGGGAAGGGTATTCCACAACCGGGGTGCCACAACAGAGAAAGCCCTCTCTCATGTCCCACCATCACGCATGTCTCACATTGGTGGGATGCGGAGGAGGGCCCCTCCAACAGATCTCAAATCTCGGGCAGGCATGTATAGGGAGAGGCGTTCCCTCAAGATGCTGAAACAAAGATTTTATTTGTTAAAAAAGCCCTACACATTCCGACCTATTTTTCTTGCAGACCTTCTTCCATGGGCTGTACAATAATGCAAGACAAACACATTACTAAAATGCATAGGATTTTAGCACCGCAGAATGAACGAAACATTCAAATCAGTGCACGCTGCAGGTAGGCCTGTGCCTACTTATAAAAACACCTGCAGAAATTCCTGCAAGAAAAACGTGTCCGACTAAAACTCACTGGCGACTCAGAAAAGTGCTGAGAAGGTTGCCGTTTTTATTCTGCCTGCGAGAGACGTTTTTCCAGTGTTGCCGCGATGCGTCCGTTAGCTCAAGCCTCTCATATCTGGACAGGACTGTGCTAGAGAGGAGAGAGGATGTCTGAAAATGAGTGGGCTCTTTTTGTTAAATTTAGAAGAGCAGGTTGCCCCAAGGTGGGGTGGAGGACCCAGTGCTGAAAATCGGCCTTTGAGCTTGCCAGCGTTGCGAATCCACCCAACTCGACATGTGCTTCCCCCCCACTGCAGGCCTCATCATGGTTCATATGCAAGGAAAGACCGCGCTCTGTGGCTCCCCAGCCAGCCGCTCCTCTTCCCCAGCGCCCCAAGTTGGATGGGCTGCCTCTGCCAATCCCACTGCCGTGACATGGTCTACCAGAGGGTCGTCTCACGTGGCCCGAGGAGGCATCTGCCAAGGGAGACCGCGCTCCAGTGAGGAAGGGGCCGCAGACCAGGCGGAACACTCTCCTTTCTGTTCTGTAGAGGAGGAGTCCCATCCGGTTCAGCCTCCAGAGGTGGAGGAGATCCTCCTCGGCGCACGTCCTCGGACGCCAGCCCAGCCGGGGCCATCTACAATCTCCAGGGCTGGATTGCTCCATTCTGCCCCGCCGTCCTTCACACGGGCCAGTGCCGGCAACAGCTCCCCCGCTGGTTCGCACTCCTCTCCTCCGGCCTGCATCACCCCTAGCGCTTCTACCACCATCTGGCACGCCATTGCTGCTGCAGGGAAGAAGCGCCCCGCCATGCCGGCCCCTGCGGAGGAAGCGAGGGCCGCCAGGCTGCACACCAAGCGGGGGAGGAAGATCTCCTCCTTCGTGTGGAACCACTTCTCGCACACCGCCGACAAATTTGCCGTGGTGTGCAACCACTGCAGGCAGCACGTGCGGCTGGGGAAGGAAGGGGGCTGCGGCAAGGTGGGGACCACCTCGATGCACCGGCACCTGTCCGTGCACCACCCCCTCCTCCTTCCCAAAAAGACCCCGCCTGCTGCCTCGCCCTCGCCCCCAACACGGCCCGCTATGGCGTGCGCCACCAGCAGCTGGCGATCCCCCGCTCCAGGCGGCTGCCCCCCTGGTGTTCCACATGCCGGCGCTCCGGCGGTAAAGCGGGCCGCTGCGCCTCTTCCTTCCGGGGAAGCGCACACCAGCGGGAGGCGCGGGAGGAAGGTCTCCTCTTTCGTGTGGAACCACTTCTCGCATCGCGCGTCCGACAGGCTTGCCGTGGTGTGCAACCACTGCAGGCAGCACGTGCGGCTGGGGAAGAAAGGGGGCTGCGCCAAAGTGGGGACCACCTCGATGCACCGGCACCTGTCTGTGCACCACTCCTTTCTCCTTCCCAAGAAGCCTCGGCCAGGGCCGGACACGTTGCCCTCCTTGCCCCCGATGGTGACATCACCTGCTGCAGGGTGCGCCGGCACTGCTGCCCCTTTGCTGCCCCGTTCCGCAGCCCTGTGGACTCTCTCTGGTTCTGTGAAGGAGGAGGAGGAGGAGTCAGACCCCGCTGACCCCCGTGTGATGGAACGGAACCAGTGGCTGGCCAAGTTCCTTGCTGGGAATATGCAGCCTTCCTCCTTGGCGGACGAACCCGCGTTCCGGGAATTCCTCCACCACTGTGTGTCTCAATTTAGGGTTCCTGGGAGGAGCCGCTTCTCCTGCGCTGCCGTTCCAGGCGCAGCAGAGGGCATCAGGGAAGCTCTTTGGAAGCAACTCGAGCCGTGCATCTGATGACTGGCCTCCAGGGCCAGCTGCCCAGTCCAGGACTATATGTTGATCCCTGCACCTTAGCTAACACAACAGGCCAGGGGACATCCTGTGCAACAAAAGGCAGTGCCGGACATGTCCGGCTTCAGCCATGCGCATGCTGCTGTAAGCGAAAGCAGGCGTTTAAAACTGAAAGTGATGCTAAGAGACTTGTCCCCCCCACCCCCTGCTGGTCCCCCTCTGCCGGGCATCACGCCTGGAAACATTGCAACAGACAATGCAACAGGGAGGTCAGCAAGACTGAAAACGGCCAGGGTTATTTGCAACAACTCCAGACGAGCTGCAAAATGCCCCGGGCCAGGCAGATACCGTGCACTGGGCCGCCATCTTCTTGGATCATAGATTTGCTACGTAGGTGGAAGGTCTTTTGAGGGTCCTGTGCAGAGGAAGCTTAAGGAGCTCAGCAGAAGCTGTGGATGCCTGTACTGAGGCCATTGGGGGCGGTAACGGGCTTGAGGAGGCATCACCTCCTACGCCCAAGGGCCAGCCTGGAACAGCTCGTCTGTGCCTGCAGGAACCCTCTCCTCCCTCCACCGGAGACTTCAACATGGGACCATCCAGTATGGGCAAAATGAGACTCACTTTGCCAAGAATTGCAGGCTGTGCAGACCGGGCGATAGAGCCCTATTCGGGGTCAACACTTGGGTGGGGGGAGGGATTCATAGCACCCTGCAGTGACCCAGCTGGATAGTGCCAGAAAAAGTAGCCTGAGTGGGCCTTGCTATACAACGTTGTTGCGGTGCAGTACACAAAATATCCCTCCCATGCACACGCCAGCATTTCCCCGGTGCGAGTGTGGAGCAGCGCAGCTGGGAACGTTGCACAACGTCCAAAGGAATGGACTCACGGCAGCCAACGATGACGCTCTTTGCTTCACCACGGACTTTCCCAACTTTGGGTCCCTGGATCTCGTTCGATTCCAGTCTCTATTATCCCTAGCCAGCACAGGCAGTGGTCAGGGACAATGGGAGTTGTAGTCCAACATCAAGCATGGACTCATCTTTAGAAAAGGTGCTTTCTTGGAATGAACAAAGACTGGGTCTCCCATGATCCCACTTCTAGCTCCCACTAACATTTTTGCTAAAAGGAGAAAAGGGAATTTCAGCAAGTGTCATTTGTATGCATGCAGCACCTGGTGAAATTCCCTCTTCATCGCAACAGTTAAAGCTGCGGAAGCCCTGCCTAGCGTGACCAGATAGATACAAAAGAGGGAAGAGCTCCCACAGCTTTAACTGTTGTGATGAAGAGTGAATTTCACTAGGGCATGCATACAAATGACACCTGCTGAAATCCCCTTTTCTATGCAGTTGTTAAAGATACAGGAGCCTTGTCCTCCTTTCCATATGTCCGCCCTAAAGTATTCAGGGGACACCAAGGGACACTGCAGGCAACGGGCGGGAATGGGTTGGTCCAGACCACAGAGGATGAGTCTTTGGGGATTTGGACTGCTAACAAATGAACGTCGTGATTCAGTGTCTTTTCCTTAACGTCTGTGCTGGATGGGTAAAGGTACAAGATGGCTTGCTTCTTAAAAAGCATTATGTCGCTCAAGTGGGGAGCCTCTGGCCCCTAATCTGTCCCAATCCAACCCTCTGGTCATGCCCCCTTCCCTGGCTCTGCCTCCTTTCACCCAGCCACCAATTACTTGGTTTTCCCCGGCTTTTGTGCAGTTTTTTCTCCTCCCATTATAAAAGGTTGAAATGCCTCTCCTGAGGCTTAGTGACCGGCAGTACGAGTTTTAAGCTACAATGTGTTGATATTTTATGTATTTGGGGCAGGGGGGGAGGGTTGTTCCCACCGCCGTTGCTTTTGTCCGTGCCAGATTGAACTCCGCCGCAGAGCTGAAAGAGGTTCCCCATCACTGATATAACTGCTCCTAAAAATAGGGTGACCGTATGGAAAGGAGGACAGAGCTCCTGTATCTTTAACAGGTGTATTGAAAAAGGAACTTCAGCGGGTGTCATTTGTGTGCATGCAGCTCCTGGTGAAATTCCCTCTTCATCAGAGCAGTTAAAGCTGCAGGAGCCTTGCCTAGAGTGACCAGATACAAAAGAGGGCAGGGCTCCTGCAGCTTTAACTGTTGTGAAGAAGAGGGACTATCACCAGGTGCTGCATGCCTACAAATGACACCTACTGAAATTCCCTTTTCAATACAACTGTTAAAGATACAGGAGCCCTGTCCTCCTTTCCCTAGGGTCACCCAACTAAAAATAAATCCCTGTTCCAAATGCCCCATGATTCCTCCACCCAATATACCACAAAGAAACACAAGTGTCGTTTAGAAGAAAAACATTTGGTAATGTTAGTGTAAATTTACATTTTTGTGGTTTTTCAGAAGTGGTTATTTACAAAATATATTTATTATTACATTGTTTTTAATTCAACGTACATTATTTTCAATACAACTTTTAACCTTCCCTTCCTTCTTCTAAGGAGTTCTAAGCAGCTTCCAACCCCCACCCCATTCTATCCTCACAACAACCCTGTGAGATAGATTAAACTGAGAAAGAATGACTGTCCCAGAGGTCCCCTCTACAAGGATTCGCTTTTGCGCCCGGTTAGGCGATTATGCGCATAATCGCTGAGCGCATTTACACCTAATACCTCTGCACGAGAGGCAGCGAGGCGCATTAACGGATGACCAAGATGGGCTTTACAAGTAGTTAATGCGCATAAGCGCTTGTTCACATAGTCAAAATGCGCTTTAACGGACGGAGCAAAATAAAACTCGTGATTTAACACGCATTCGATAATGCGCATAATCGGAGAGATAACGCGCCTCTATACCCGATTTGCGCTCCGTTCTTGTAGAGGTAAATTTTTTAAAGCGCCTTGAAAGAGCTTTAAACCTCTCTTGTAGAGGCAGCCAGAGTTACCCAGTGAGCTTCATGGCTGAGAGGGCGGTTGAACGTGGAGCCCCCAGGGTTTCTGGGCATACAAAATACAAGGCTCACTTTTTCATTTTATGAAAACCCAGTGTTGTGTTTTTTGATGAATATGGGATAATTTGCTTTTACAAAACAAACTGTCATTTCCTTTATTTTATTCATTGTATTCCATAATGAATGCATAGTGGTTGTTAAAGTCTCTTCCCCCCATCCCAAATATAAAATGCATAAAAATGAGCCACGGTCTTTGTTGTAGATAAATTAAGTGGGCCTCTGTGGTGCGTTGCAATAATGATAACTGACACACAGTAATAAATTGCACTGTTGGCATTAAAAAAAAATCTAACAAAATGATAATTTGTACTATGGACTCAAAAAAATAAATACAACCATTGATTGGGCATTCAATTGCTTCTTCTTCTTCTTCTTCTTCTTCTTCTCTCTCTCTCTCTCTCTCTCTTTTTAAAGAAGTATTTACAGTTTTAAGTACCAAAAATAAACCCCAAGCCTGGTTGCATTCTTTCATTTTTTAAGTTGCAATTCTAAACACGCTTACTATGGTGTAAGCCCCATCGATCCTAGTGGGACTTTCTCCTGAGTAGGCATACAGAGGAATTCACTGCTAGACCAATAAACAAATTAAGAGCGATGGGGGGAGAAACCCTTCATTTAACAATGTGTAGGCTGACCAGATAAAATCCAGGTCAGGGCTCCTGTAACTTTAACAGTTGTAGAGAAAAGGGAATTTCAGCCAGTGTCATTTGTATGCAATTAGTTCCTGGTGATATTCCCTCTTCATCATAACAGTTAAAGCTGCAGGCACTGTACTAGAGTGACCATATACAAAAGAAGGCAGGGCCCCTGCAACTTTAACTGTGGTGATGAAGAGGGAATATCACCAGGAACTAATTGCATACAAATGACACTGGCTGAAATTGCCTTTCCTCTACAACTGTTAAACTTATATGAGCCCTGACCTGGATTTTATCTGGTCACCCTAACAATGTGACAACGTTCCCTGATTCTCTCTTTCTTGAGAAATGTAATGTGTGTTGGATCCAGATCTCTGCCCAGGAAAGGGGGTGGGCAGAAACTAGCTTTCCCACCTCCTCTCCCCAACAGTCCCACCCCCCTCAGTAAATACTCCCCTGAGGGTTGAAGGGCCCTGCTGGGTGGAGGAGGGCGCTATGGTGGGGGCTGGGATTGTAGAAAATTGGACATAGGCATCTTCTGAAAGAGTTTCCACCTGATTTCCTGTGAAATCTGACCTTATGCTTAGGGTGACCCTATGGAAAGGAGGACAGGGCTCCTATATCTTTAACACTTGCATAGAAAGGGGAATTTCAGCAAGTGTCGTTTGTATGCATTCAGCACCTGGTGAATTTCCCTCTTCCTCACAACAGTTAAAGCTGCAGGAGCCCTGTCCTCTTGACCAGATACAAAAGAGGGCAGGGCAGCTTTAACTGTTGTGATGGAGAGGGGATTTCTCCAGGTGCTGCATGCATACAAATGACACCTGCTGGAATTCCCTTTTCTATGCAAGTGTTAAAGATATGGTCACCCCACGCTATGCTACATTCCCTGACCCTTAAGGGAGCATTTGGGCGGTTTGGGGGTGGCTCTGAGGCAAAGAGAGAAGGTAGGAAAGTCAGCTTTCACCTGCCCCTGTCTGCAGGCAGATGGATCAGTGCCAGCTCCAGATTTCTGATGGCCCTTGGCAAACCATCTTCCATGGGGCCCTCTCCCTCAGTGAGTCTACCTTACCATGTCTTTTTCAACTGTATTTTGATTGAACTTTTAGGCCACTTTTACAAGGTGGGATATAAAGAATTCGCATAAAGTGCAATAAACAAACAGCTGGTTTGACATTCAGATTACATACACACGTGTTGTGAAGCTTTCTAAAACATGTTTTAAAGTCTTAGTTTAGCTTTCTTTTATGATGTAATAGATGTATAATGATGTACCATATATCAAGGGTGGATCTTGATTTCTGCCCCTGCTGGTTCTCCCATGAGAGAGGCCTGCCTGTGTGAAAAAAGAGAGAACAGGATTTGATTAGTATATGCTTTCGGAAGAGCTGACAATCTTCTGCCAGTTTTCATCCCCCCACCCCGTTATTCTTGATATCATCCATTATGGGTTCAATCTTATGATCCCAAGACAGTGTCTCAGTCTAGGATTCCCAATGAAGGTGCAAGGCATTTTCTAAGATATATTTGCTCCGGTGGGAACTTTTCCTTCCAATAATCTGACTTGGAACTGCATTGCAGGGGAGGCAAAAAAAGCCTCCAATCCAAATCACACACAGAGAGACCTGGTTCACATGTAATGACAAACCATGGTTTAATTAACTATAGTTTGCTGAATCATGGGTTGTTGTTACATGCAAACCTGTGACTGTGACTTGTTAACCACTACAACCCATGAATGGAAAAAATGGTTTGTTTTTAGATTGTGAACTGTGGGTTGTTTAAACCATGGGATGTTGTTTCGTGCAAACCCAGGAGAGTTATGTGGGTTGTTTATGGGTTGTTTCGTGGGGCTATAAAGGCAGCAGACAAGAGAGTAAAAAAACCCAGCCTCTTTACATCCAGTACTGCAGTACCACAGAGGCAGTTCGGATATAGGGAGGGAGTGGGCAAAGAAAGAGGAAACAAACACAACCTAGGGACTAAGAAAACAAACTATGGTTTGTTCAATCATCTAGTAGGCAAATTCTGGATAAGACAACAAACCATGGTTTAACTAAACCACGGGTTAGCATTACATAGAAACCAATGTCTCACACACAACCTGTATCCCACAGTTGACTTTTAAAAAGCCATTCACAATGATAATTGAATGATGGCATTGTGTCTGGTCAAGCATCCGGGTTCTGAGAGTGGCCAATCAGATGCCTTTCGGAACCCCACAAGCAGGGCCTGGAAGCCACAACCCTCCTTTATCCTTCCCTCTCTAGTAAGAGGTATTTAGAGGTACAACTGAGACCTGTGGCAAAATGTTGCAGTGTGGAGTGTTGCTACTCAAGATTTCAGCCATTCTATTCCATTCCTTTCTCCCACCCTCATTTTCAATTCTTCCCCCAACATTCAGCCAGTACACCTTGATTACTTAGCATTTTTCATTAGACTGTGGAGGGACGGGTTCCTCCTCTCCCCTTAGAATCTTGTTTTCTAAAGATTTTTCTTCTATCTGCAAATCTCAGGGTTCCTTCAAGTCTATTGATACCTCCCTCTTGTGTGGGGAGCACGCAACACCCAGACATTGGAAATAGAAGGAAGCCTACTGCCTCTGAACAGGAAGGTTTCATTTAGCCATCATGGTCTTCAATAGACCTCTCCTCCACCATGAATTTTTCTAATCCCATTTTGTAGTCATCTAAGCCAGTGGTCTTTGTCAGCACATCACAGGACAGCAAATCCCATAAAGAAATATTGCACTGTTGGAGAATTTGCTTTTTATTGTCTGTTCTGAATCCCTACCAGAACTAACATAGTGTAATTATTGTGAAGGGCACAATCCTATTTGGATGCCCATCAGCCTCTGAACTCGCATCCTATGCAGAGTGCGATGAGCAACGAGACGAGCTTCGCCTCCATGCTCCTCCTGCTTTGCATTTCAGCTAGACGGCCGTTTTCACCCATCTAGCTGAAGTGTCGGGAAGTGGGAGGGAAGGAGGCTGGGGAGGCCAGAGGATTCCTCATAAGCCAGCGTATCTAGTCCCTACTCACAGCAATGCCCCCTTTACCTTCCCTCCAAGGTCGCTTTTGCGATCTCGAAGAGGCAGCCAGCACAGTACTCTCCATGCCAGCTGTAAGGGGGAGGGGAGCTCAGATTCTTGGCTCTAAGGTCAGAGTGCTGTCTCTGACCTCGGATCCAGGAATCCAAACTACCCTATCCCCCCCCCACACACACACTCTGTCTCGGGACTAAAGGATTGCTCTCTAAATTGGTCTTCCAAAACTGCGTGGATTGCAGCCTACATGTTAATTTACTTCACTTTATTCATTGCTTAGAGCAGCCTTCCCCAACCACTGGCCATGCTGGCTGAAGATGATGGGAGCTCTAGTTAACACAGCTGGAGGGTACCAGGAAGGCTGGTTTAGAGACACTCTCTGTGGCCAAGTTCAGATGTAATGCTAAACTATAGTTTGTTGTTACAGAACTGAGGAGCATCAAGCTTTGGAGTCGTAGGCTTCTCTCCTTCTCTGGTGCGACTTACAAGGAGGAGAGGAGATCAGAAGCTTCTGCTTCCAGTTTAGACTAACCGCAGTTTAACTTAACTGTGGTGAATCTTAACTATAGTGAGTGGAAGCAAACCAGCTTCATAAACAACAGTTTGAAGTGTTCTTGTTTCCACTAACCATGCTTAAAATTGATCATAGTTTTCAGGCTTGGACAACATGGGAAGCGGTGGTTAATGGAAAATGGAAGCCCAAGCTTCTGAACTCTTCTTTGTAACCTAGGCTCAGCCCAGAAGGACAAACCAATATTCTGTCTCCAGTATGGGTTATGATGATTCATGTTACAATTCTCTATTTCAGTTGCTGATAGGCCCATGTGGAAGAATCAGGAGAACCTTCAGCTAGGAAGACCTGAGCAAGTGGACATTGGTGGAATATCACCAAGGAGAACCAAAGGGTATTTTTTCCATGGACCTGAGGTGGATAAGATCCCTCAGAGCCATCCAAGCAGCCAGCTAGAGATGGCCTTAAAACAAGGACTTCTTTGTAAGGAAGGTGAGAAAAGCTTCCACAAAAGTGCTTTCGAAGAGAGAATCCAGACGATAACAGTAGTTGGCTATGGAAAACTGCAGCACCGGGGCTCTGAGCAGCCCAACGACAGGAAAACAATAATGAAAGAAAAGCCATACAGGTGCATACATTGTGGGAAGATCTTTGTGAACACGTCTCGCCTCCTCCTCCACCTGAGAACCCACACGGGGGAGAAACCGTACGAATGCTCTGAGTGCGGGAAAAGCTTCAGGTACAAGCACCACCTCATTATACACGAGAGGACCCACACAGGGGAGAAACCGTACAAATGCTCAGATTGTGGCCACTACTTCACCTACAGCTCAGACCTCAAAATCCATAAACGGAAACACACCGGGGAAAGGCCCTATCCATGCTCAGAGTGCGGGGAAAGCTTCGTTAAACGATCAATCCTCATCATGCACCTGAGAACCCATACGGGAGAAAAACCATACAGCTGCTCAGTTTGCGAGAGAGCCTTCAGTCAGAAGGTGCATCTCATGAAACACCAGATTACCCATGCAGGAGCGAAAGCGCATCAGGGTTCAGACCATGACAGAAGCTTCAGTCAGAAAGAATCCCTCATTGAACGCAAGAGAACCCGCATCGGACAGAGACCGAGTGAATGTCTTGAGCGCCGAGAAAGCTTCCATGATAAGGGAATTTCTGTTGAGCACGACGGAACTCACACTGGTGAGGGTGTTTCTTCAGCCTCCAGCAAGGCTTTTTGTGAGGAAATATCCCATATCACACATGAGGAAACACGTTTGGGAGAGAAACCCTGTGAACGCTCACCATGCGGGAAAAGCTCCTGGGATGGTACTGAGAAGGTACATGGATGCTCACAGTGTGGCAAAACGTTCAGTAGCGGCCCTAATCTTATAAGGCATCAGAAGCTGCACACCGGAGAAAAGCCTTATACGTGCTCACAGTGTGGGAAGCGGTTCTCCCAGACCTCTTCCCTGCTGAGGCACGAGATCATCCACACGGGAGAAAAGCCGCACAAATGCTCCGCCTGTAACAAAAGCTTCAATCGGAAAGAGTCCCTCATGGAGCACGAGCGCATTCACTCGGGGGAGAAGCCCTACAAATGCTCCAGGTGTGAGAAGCGATTCTCCCGTTCCTATGGACTTCGTAAACATCTGACCACACACACAGGATTGAAACTTTAAGGTGAACATGGGAAGAGCATGCACCAATCTGGGCGTTGTTGGATTCTGTGACTCAGTTTATGTTTGTAACTGTGTATTCTTGTTATAGACCTGTGGTGTGGTAAGTACCTCTAGGGTGAGAACGGTGGATTTGCATGTGTGAGCTGATTGGCTGAGAGAGTGAGAAAGAGGGGGTGAAGTGTGTGCTGTATAAACCGGGTGCTGTGCCTGTGGGAGGCAAATAGGGATTTGTTGTGAGAAGGTTTAGATCAGAGTTGGGATTTTAGGATTGAGAGACACAGAGAGGGAGAGGTCTGTGATAATTGTGCAAGGATTGTTTGGGTATTGTGGATGGAAGAATCTATATTGATAGAGCCATTTAAGAGTTACTTGTTTATTATTCAACAACTTATTATTTTAATTAATAACGCTGTCTTTCTTTATAAAATCCTACTCCTGCTCGTGGCTGTGTAAGGGGAGATAATAAAAGGAGAATATAAGGTTGAAACATAAAGTCAGTGGCAGCATTCGGACAACACAATAATCAACGGAGGGGGGAGAAACAATCGTCAGTTGTGTTGATTATCGTGTTGCCCGAATGCTGTTAATAACTTACTATCCGTTGCCTCTTCCCCCCTCTGTTGCCTAAAATGTCGTCCGAATGCTGCCGATCAGCAACACAACAGACGATTGTCCCCCCTACCCCCTTCTGTTGATTATCGTGTTGTCCGAAACAGACCAGTATGTTCTCATAGAGAGAGGATTGAGTACAGGTTGGAACTGAGCCTTAAAGATCCTGGTGGTGACGAAATCAAGTGTGTGTTAGAGAAGGAATTTTCTACTTGGGGTGAGAATGGCTTAAGAGGAAGGGAATTCTCACCAGGAAAAGGGGGAAACATCATAGACTCCAGCTCCCATCATTCTCAGCTAGCATGAGCAACAGTTTCCCCATCTCTACTGTGAGGAATTCTTTTATTATAGCCTCGACTGTGGCAAAATAATCCTAGAAAAGGTTGGAGCAGGGACACGCACTTGGAGGCTGTATTCTGCCCACAGCCTCATCCTGTTCAAAACCCAGCACAAAGCTCCCTGATTTCAAGGACGTATGCATGCACACATAGTTATGAACTTTCATAGAACCATAGAATCATAGAATTGTAGAGTTGGAAGGAGCCTATAAGGCCTTCGAGTCCAACCCCCTGTTCAATGCAGGAATCCACATTAAAGCATACCTGACAGATAGCTGTCCAGCTACATCTTGAATGCCCTCCCTAGGTCATTGGTTCCATTGTCATACTGCTCTAACTGTCAGGATTTTTTCCTGCTGTCCAGCCAGAATCTGGCTGCCTGTGACTTGAGCCCATTGTTCCTTGTCCTGCATTCTGGGATGATCGAGAAGAGATCCTGGCCCTCCTGTGTGTGACAATCTTTCAAGTACTTGAAGAGTGCTATATGTCTCCCCTCGGTTTTCGCGTCTCAAGGCTAAACATGCCCAGTTCTGTCATAACTTTGGCTATTTTGGGGTTGGGTGTCCTCAGTAAGCTGATGATACTCAGCTCTACTTCTCCTTGTCGTTGGAGTCAACTGGGGTGGTAAAGGTGCTGGACCAGTGCCTGGAGGCTGCAACGGGCTGGATGAGGGCTAATAAAGTGAAGCTGAACCCTGATAAGAAGAAAGGTCTGTGGAGTGGTAGTACCCGAGTCCAGGAATTGGGTAAGCGAACTGTTCCGGATGCAGTTGCACTCCCTCTGAAGGAGCAGGTACGTAGTTTGCGAGTACTCCTAGATCCATCTTTGGTGGACTCTGTGGCCCGGAGTACTTGGGGCCAGCTTTGGTTGATCTGCCAGCTACAGCCTTTCCTGGACAGGGATAATCTAGCCACAGTAGTGCATGCACTGGTAACTTCCAAATTAGACTACTGCAATGCACTCTACGTGGGGCTGCCCTTGAAGATGACTTGGAAGTTGCAGCTAGTTCAAAATGTAGCCGCTAGACTGCAGATCGGTGCATCCCACAAAGACCATATAACGCTGATCTTAAAGGAATTGCACTGGCTGCCTATACGCTTCTGGTCAGAATTCAAGGTGTTGATAATGACTTTTAAAGCCCTAAATGGCTTGGGACCTCGATACTTGAGGGAGCGCCTCCCCCCATATCTGCCTGCCCGAGACTTGAGATCTGTTGGAGGGGCCCTCTTCTGCATCCCACCAACACGAGACATACACTATGGTGGGACATGGGAGAGGGCTTTCTCTGTTGTGGCACCCCGACTGTGGAATACAATCCCTTTGGAGGACTGACTGGTGCCAACGCTGGCTTCATTTCAATGCCAAGTAAAGACAGGGCTTTTTAACAAAGCCTTTGATGGCTAAATTCACCAGGCTTGCACATTGTTTTAACTGTTTCAGTTCGTTTTTACTGCTTTTAAGCTTGAATAATGGTTTGTTTTTAGCTGTGTATATTTGTTTTTTTGTTTGTATAATTTTATCTGTACGCTGCCCTGAGATCCTAGTGCTATAGGATGTGATACAAATGTTTCAATAAATAAATTATAAGTAAATGTTTTCTCTCAAGTTGGGACCTGAGTAAACAGCCTCTCCATAGGGTTGGAAAAGGCACAGAAAGGGGCAACTAAAACAATCAAGGGGTTGAAACACCTTTTCTAAGAAGAAAGGCTGAAGTGTAAGAGTCGAGAGGGGCCATGGAGGTCAACTAGTCCCTCCCCCTGTGTAGTTGCCAATTGTATTGCCAAGAGCAATAGTTCTTTTTAGGATTCAGAAACAATGAACTCACCAATGGGTGAAGGCTAGCAATTTTGTTAAGCAAAAATAAATGAACACAGCAGAAAAGCGAAACACAACGATGGCAGCAAGAAACTTCAAAGCAAGATCATAACGCTTAGGTCCCTTCAGTCAACAGGAACCCCCTTAGAATCAGTGACCGGCGCACTCCAAAACTACCCTGGTACACAGCACCTTCCGCTTGCATCGAGGTTCTAAATTGGGAGGGACCCAGGGACACATGTATTGACTATGCTCACATTAATCCCTCCTATGTTCTGTCTACACTATAATGACTTCTAGAACGTTTACCCACTCTTGCAAAGAGTAAGGATGAGCTCTAGCCAGAGGTAGGGTGACCATATGAAAAGGAGAACAGGGCTCCTGCATCTTTAATAGTTGTATAGAAAATGGAATTTCAGCGGGTGTCATTTGTATGCATGCAGCATCTGGCAAAGTTCCCTCTTCATCACAACAATTATACCTGCAGGAGCCCTGCCCTCTTTTGTATCTGCTCACTCTAGAACAGCTCCAGTATAGCTAAAGTGATCAGATGCAAAAGAGGGCAGGGCTCCTGCAGCTATAACTGTTGTGATGAAGAGGGAATTTCACCAGGTGCTGCATGCATACAAATAACACAGGCTGAAATTCCCTTTTCTACACAACAGTCAAAGATGCAGGAGCCCTGTCCTCCTTGGTCACCCTAGCAATGGCAACGAGCCAGCATAGCTATGACTATCCCAGATACCCTCAGAACAAGTGGCTAATCCTGAAATCTCACCAGAGGGTATCTAAAGGTAAACACTAGATTCTCAAGTCGTACCATCTCAGACAGGTAGGTAGCTGGCTCTGAGAAGCAACAGGCCCAACCTGAATCGCTTTTCCAAAAGCTTCTTCCATCTTTTTTTTTTCTTACTGCAAAATATCTATTAAGACAGAATAGCACCTCAGTGCTTTCTAATTATTAGTGCTAATTATTAGTGCCTATTGAAGCTGAAACCCACGGAGCTCTCGGATTCCTAGACAGGCTGGGGAATTTGAATTACTCTCAGTTCCTTTTCCTGTTCCTCCCACCTACAGACCGGGGGGGGGGGGTGTTGGGGAGGCAGTGCTGGTGGGTGGGCGGGCAGGCAGGCAGGTCGGAGGAAGAGTGAGAGAGAACGGCTTGGATGTTTAGTTTGCAGGATCCAGGGACAGGTAACACTGAGCTGGCGTTTGGGAGGAGGTGAGTTAAGAGACGATTCGGGAAAGGTGCGGGTGCAGGTGGAAAAAATGAGGGAAGCAGAAGAAAACGACAGCAAATTGGCTGCCAGGCAAGAGAGCAGAGTTGCCAATAAAGATAATACTCCCCAAAAATGCCTCCCCTTCCAGATTGGTGGGTGAAAGGTTTGTCTGGATACCTGATCTCAGGTAGAGGGGTAGGTAGACTAGTGGAGGCTGGTGGCTCCGATGTCAGTGGGGCGATGAATCCGCTCTGCAGCTTGGATAGCTCCTTCAGAGTTCTGACTGAAACCCGGAGCGGATTCACCGCCCCACTGACATCGGTGCCACCAACCCCCAACTATCCGGTGGATTTCAGGCGCAGCAGCAACTGCTTTGGGTTTTACTAGAACCCCGGGATCCACCGACCAGAACCTACTGCAAAAGATACAGACTTTGAATTAAATGATTCTGAGCCCGGGAGTTTTTGGGCAGGGAGACTCCCAGAAGTGAATGAATGGAGCCGACAGTCCATCCACATGCACCAATGCAATCCGAGCTACCCGAAAACTTCTTCATTTCAGCCGTAGAATTGAGGGCGGGAGGGGGGGAGTCGTTTTCTCTCTTGCTGCTCTTGTTAAACCGTCCTGCCGATCTCCTGCAAACGGCCCGCAGATCTACCAGTAGATCTAGATCTACCTTCTGCCCACTTCTCTGCTCTCAGACAGACGAGCGAAAACAACGGGAGACAGCAGGGACGCAGCCATGCCGGGGGTGACAAAGAAATACCATCGGCTGTGCAAAACCAATACGGCTTTTTTGGACGTTTGTTCCCCTGCCATTTTTTTTCCCTCGAGGTGCAAAGGAGGGCATCGGCTGTGCTAAACGGCACGATCCTGTGCCTGCGAGTTTACTTGGAAGTAAGCCCCACTGGGCTTCAAAAGCTGCACTAAGACTTTGGTGCTGCTGGCTCAGGGGAGATTGTAAACAAAAAGGTTCCGCGTGTTTGACATTTCTGCCGGTGTTTGCAGCAGGGCCGGTTTTAAGTCACTCTTTTTCCTGGCTTTTCACTCTTTTCCCCATCCTTTTTAGCGTTTCTTCCCACCGCCTGATGCCATCTGCGCATCCCGTCTTCCATCCTCTGTTTTGCCCCATGAGTTTTCTTCCGTCCCCTGCAACCATTTCATCATCTGATGCAATTCTCATGCAATTCCCTTTATTGTAATCTTCCCTCGGCCCTGTGTTGCTGTTCCCACTTTCCTTTTTTATTTATTTGCAATTTATTTGTAACATTTATATACCGCAGAATACAATAGAATCAGTAGTTCATGACCTTAAAATACAATATTAAAAAGCAATATTAAAACACAGCATAACAACGCTTCCAACTACAATACAGTAAAATGGAGTGGCATAATTCGTTTACTTATGGCCCAGGAAAGCCTCAGTAAACAAGTGTGTTTTCAGGAAGCGTTTCAAGAAGCGTTTCAAAGATGCCACATTTTTCTGCCTAAATATGCTTCAATCGCTGCACGGATAAAAATATATTCATGTTAGGATTCGTTAAGGAGGCATTTTTCTTCCTCTTTCATCATACTAAAAGCCCATGAAGCTGATTGGTGGGACATTCAGGACAGATCACAGGAAGGACTTCTTTACACAGAGCACAGTTGAACTATGGAATTCGCTTCCACAAGATGTGCTGATGGCCATCAATTTGGCTGGCTTCAAAAGGAGGTTAGATGAATTACCTGGAGGAGAAGGCTATCAATGGCTACTAGTCCTGATGACTATTTGCTACCTCAAGGATCAGAGGCAGCATATGCCTCTCCATACTAGTTTCTGGGAGCACACAAGTAGGAGGCTGTTGCACTGGTGTCCTGTTTGTGGGTTTCCAGGGGCAGCTGGTTGGCTATTGTAGGAACAGAATGCATCACCGGATGGGTCTTTGGTCTCTGACCTGACTCTTCTTATGTTCTTAGTACCTGTTGCCTTAACCTACCTCAGAGAGTTGTTGTGAGAATAAAGCGTGTGGGAGAAGGGAACCATGTCTGCTGCCTTGAGCTTCATGGACAAATGGTGGGATAAAAATGTAGCAAAGGAATAAAACTGGGTTCAACGGGATTCACACAAGCAAAGGTGCACTGGGCTGCAGCCCTAAAGGAACCGTTTGCCCTTAGGGTATGTCAGTGGATGATGCTGACAGCTTGAAAGAGACAATAATAAATTATACCGTCGTATTGTTATAGGAACATCGGGAGCTGCCTTATAATGAGTTAGACCCTGGGTCCATTCAGTCCGTATCGTTGACACTTAGTGCCGGCAGTTCCCGGGGGGTTCAGGCGGGATTAGAACATAAGAACGTAAGAAGTGCCATGCTGGATTAGACTGAAGGTCCATCTAGTCCAGCACTCTGTTCACACGGTGGCCAAACAGCTGTCAACCAGGGACCAACAAAGCAGGACACGGTGCAACAGCCCCATCCCACCCATGTTCCCCAGCAACAGGTGTGCACAGGCTTACTGCCTCGGATACTGGAGGTAGCACATAACCATCAGGGCTAGTAGCCATTGATAGCCTTCTCCTCAAGGAATGTATCCATCCTTTTAAAGCCATCCAAATTGGTGGCCATCACTACATCTTGTGGTAGTGAGTTCCATAGTTTAGCTATGCGCTGTGTTAAGAAGTCCTTCCTGTGATCTGTCCTGAATCTCCCACCAATCAGCTTCATAGGATGACCCCGTTAGGTTCTACTATTTCCTAGCTCTACCTGAAGATGCCGGGGGTTGAACCTAAGACCTTCTGCATGCGAAGCATGTTCTCTAGCACTGAGCCACAGCTCCATCTCCACAAATGTTTTTTGTGGGAGTAGGTGTCCAATTTACCTATTTTTGCACCACTGGAATCCACTTCCATCAGTGGGTCTTCAACCCCTTTCTTTGTGGAACTTTAGGAAAACTCTGAAGATCCACCTGTTTTCATTTATTTTTTTCATTTATTACATTTCTATACCGCCCAACAGCCAAAGCTGCCTGGGTGATTTACAAAGATTAAAAACCTTAAAAATACAATATTGCACATCATATAAAAATCATTTACTTACAAACATATAAACAGACAATGCACACACACATATTCCAAGCTATAAAGAACAAATTCATGTACTTTTGATAGGGGGGAAAGGAAGAAGTGGGAAAAAATGAATTTTTATTTTGCTGCTTTCACACAATCACCGCTTCTCTGGCCTCTTCATTTTCTCATCTACCTCCCCCGCTATATCCTGAGTTTGATGGCTGTTTTCATCAAGGTGGCAAAGCATTCTTCAAGTTTTCCTTCCCCCTCTTCCCTCCCTACCCTGTCAAGCCACTGTAGGATCACTTCAAACCCCTGTAGGATCACTTCAAGATGCACCTGGGCCACCTTCTGCTTTTCCAGTTCTGTTTTCTCTGGCCTTCCCATAATGCAGGGGTGTGCAACCAGTGGCCCTCCAAATGTTTTAGCCCACAGTGGTCATGATCCATCGGCATTGGCAAGGTTGGCTAGGGCTGAGAGCAGTTGTTGTCAGCTCTGACATCTGCAGGGCCGCAAGTTGCCCACTCCTTGCTGTAGTGTCTTGGGCTGCTGCTGGTTTTATTGATAATCTCTGTTTTTTATTGGATTTCAATTGGTAATCTCTGTTTGTATGGATTTTTACTGAATATGGACTTATTAGTTTTTCTTACACCTACTTCGTATGGTTTTTATCTTGTATGCCTCCTTGAGAGAGTTCCACTCTTAACAGGTGGTTTGAAAATAATTTTAAATGAAATAAAATAAAATATATAGATGGTTAAAAGGTGGACTTTAAATGATGAAAGGTGGGCTTTATTATAGGGTGACCAGATAAAATCCAGGTCAGGGCTCATGTAACTTTAACAGTTGTAGAGAAAAGGGAATTTCAGCCAGGGTCATTTGTATGTAATTAGTTCCTGGTGAAATTTCCTCTTCATCACAACAGTTAAAGCTGCAGGCACTATACTAGAATGACCAGATACAAAAGAAGACAGGGCCCCTGCAACTTTAACTGTTGTCATGAAGAGGGAATTTCACCAGGAACTAATTGCATACTAATGACACTGGCTGAAATTCCCTTTTCTCTACAACTGTTAAAGTTACATGAGCCCTGGCCTGGATTTTATCTGGTCACCCTACTTTATTATATCCGCTTGGTATGGTTTTTATCTTGTATGATCCCTTGAAAGGGTTCCAACTTTAAAGGCGGATTTAAAATTATTTTAAATAAATTAAATTAAATATATAAATGGTAAATGATGAAAGGTGGGTTTTATTATATCCACTTGGTATGGTTTTTATCATGTATGGCCCCTTGAGAAGGTTCCAACCTTAAAGGCGGACTAAAACTTATTTTAAATAAAATAAAATAAATGATTAAAGGTGTTCTTCTCTACACCAGGAGCTGCTGCCAGCAATAAAAATGGCAGAGCATGACTCGCCAGAACCCAAGCCATGGGAGACATTGGAGGTGAGGGGAAGAGACCCTCATGTCGTCCAGGTTGGGACCATCAGAGATTTTCTGACTGGGGCTGCTTCAGCACATGTGAAGCAAGAACCGCCTGAAGGCCTCCAACAGTGCTGGGAATCCCAATGGCAAGAGTTCCTGAAGACAATGCAGGCCCCTCACTCGGGATGGAAAAACGCGCCTTGGCCAGAGGAGGAGACTCAGGAAATCCAGGCCTCTGCTAAGGCAGTCGCTGATGCCAAACAGAGGCCTAGAGAGGAGCATGGTGGGCAAATTATGTCAGGCCTCAGCAGAGAAATCCAACGAAGCCTCGACTCCGTGAAAGTGGAGGGAGAGATTCTGAACGAGGAGGAGGCTGGTTTAGAGACACAACGGCGTCTCTTCAGGGAATTCTGCTACCGGGAGGCCGAGGGCCCCCAAGACGTTTGCAGGCAGCTGCAGAAACTTTGCCATCGGTGGCTGAAGCCGGAGCAACACACCAAGGAGCAGATCCTGGAGCTGGTGGCGTTGGAGCAATTCCTGGCCATCCTGCCCCGGGAGATGCAGAGCTGGGTCCGGGAGCGCGGCCCAGAGACCTGTGCCAAGGCGGTGGCCCAGGCGGAAGATTTCTTGATGCAGCTGCAAGAAACGGAGGGAGCAGAACACGAGGTGCGAGTGGTTTGGACAGTGGAGGCTGGTGGCTCCGAACTCAGTGGGGCAGTGAATTCGCTCCAGGTATCAGTCAGAACCAGTTAGGACTCTAAAGGAGCATCCAGGGTGCAGTTAATTCCTTTAGAGTTCTGACTGGTTCTGACTAAAACCCGGAGAGCTCTGGGGCTTGGTAATGAAGGAGAGCTGTAGGCTCCTCAGTCAGGAGTGGGGAGGGAAGCAGCAGAGGTTGGCCTGGTCTTCCGGCCCTCATAAGAACATAAGGGAGGCTCACCTGGCGCCTACATTGTGCTCTATTCAGCACCAGGTGAAGAACTTATTTCCCCAGGCATTTTAGTCTTTCCGTTTCTGGCAAGTCATTAGCCTCAATTTACAATCTGCAATATACAAATACCGAGTGGGTACTGCAACAAAATGTCGCAGTATGGAGCGCTCCTGTTTGGGGCTCATGGCAGCCAAACATGTTCACTTCCAGAATACTCCATTCCATTCCCCTCCCTCCCCCGCAGTTTTCCGGTCCCCCTCCCCCCAAAAAATCAGAAAGCAATCCTACGGTCTCTGGGAGAGCATCCCAGGGACCATAGGATATTTTAGATTCTCTCCTCTGATGCCGTAGGAACTCTTGCAATCTCGAAGGAGGGAATCCGAATCGGGATGGCTTCCCCCTGCTCCTCACAGCTGCCGCAGAAAGCACCACGATGGCTTCCTCACACTAGTATTGGGGAAAACGGATAGAAGTAACAACAACAACAGCAACAACAATAATAATAGGTGGGAGCTCTGACCCCATGTGAGGATGCAAATGAGCAGGAAGGGGCCGGGGCAGGGACAGTGCTGAAGAGCCGGAGCGTCCTAGCTCCTGTTCCCGACCCCATCCCAGTGCATCTAGTGAGAAAACAAAAAGAATGGAGAGGCGAAGATGGGCCTCCGTGCCTCCTCCTGCTCTGTCAGGTGTCTACTGGAAGAGCATTGGATATTCGGAGCACTCCAGCATTGGAGCAATCCGACATCGGAGCACTCGGACATCGGAGCACTCCTTTGGAAAGGATAAGATTGCACCTTCAATCACTATTCTGTGCCCTCTGAGCATCCTCAGTCTTAATTGGGCCGCTTTGCCCCCCTACCCCCACCCTGCACACAGACATGTTTTTTTCCTTACAGATTTTTTGTACTTCTGCAACCTTGGGTTTCCCACAAGCCTGCTGGTTCATTATATCAAGGATGGGTAATGTGTGGCTGTCTAGATCTTGTTGGACTCCATCTTCTCCAACCATGGGCTAGGCTAGCTAGGGCTGATGAGAGTTGGAGTCCAAAAACTTTCAAAAGGCAACAGGTTCCCACCTCTGGTATATATGAGAATACTAGGTGCCTTACAGGTTTGTTGTAATGATTACAGAGGTAATGTACGTGGAAAAGCTTTGCACGTTACAAAACGCTACCTCTGTATTCGCATTACGATTAAAAAACCCTGCCTTTTGAGTGTGGAGCAACCCAGTCCAGTTTACTCTACTACTGCTAAAGGAGATGACAGTTCACATTAAAGACCCGTTTTCCCCTTGTGTGTCAGATTCCGGGGGCTTTGGAAGAGGCAGCTGTCAATTCCCCCAAGCTGGAGCATGATCCATTGGATACGACAGAGCTGCAGCACCTTGAGCAGGCCAAACGGGAGGATAATGTGGAGACAAACTTCCTGGGTAAGAATTAGGGAACCAAACTCTTAGATATAGCATGAGATTATTTGCAATTTGTGGAGCAGAGCTGGCCCTGTCACGAAGCAGCGTGAGGTGCCCACGTCAGGCAGCAGAGCTGGAGGAGCGGCAAATTGCGACACATTCCTCCCACCTGCTAAGAGGGCCTGCCTCTGTTACCACTGCCGCAGGTGCTCTGGGGAGCCCCACCAGTCACTGTCCAGCCATGGCATTTGCTGCAGCAACAGAACAGCTGGTGGGGCTCTCTGGAGCTGCCGCCCACTGTTTCCCTCATTGTGCGCCTTCACTTGTGCTGCTGCTATGGAGAGGCAGCTCTGGGGCCGTCGCAAGATCTGGCCAGCTGAGCTCTCACTAGACCCCCCCGCAAGCAGAAGAGCTGATGCAGATGGAGCAGCAAATGTAAGGGGGAAAAGGGATGCGGGATTGGGGAGGGAGGCCTGATATGCTGGCAGGAGCAGGGCGGCAGCAACACGTGTGCTCTCCTGCCTGATGTGGTGACAGATCTTGGGCCAGGGCCATTGTAGGGATTACATCACAACCGTGTGATGTGGCTGCAAAAAAAGCGAATGCTATTTTGGGCTGCATCAATAGCTTCTAAATCGCGCGAGGTACTGGTCCCCTGCTATTCAGCACTGGTTAGGCCTCATCTTGAGCATTGCGTCCAGTTCTGAGCACCACGCTTCAAGAAGGTTGCAGACAAGCTGGAGCATGTTCAGAGGAGGGCAACGAGGATGATCAGGGGTCTGGAAACAAAGCCCTATGAGGAGAGACTGAAAGAACTGGGCATGTTTAGCCTGGAGAAGAGAAGACTGAGGGGAGACATGATAGCACTCTTCAAAATACTTGAAAGGCTGTCACACAGAGGGGGCCCAGGATCTCTTCTTGATCAACCCAGAATGCAGGACACGGAATAATGGGCTCAAGTTACAGGAAGCCAGATTCCGGATGGATATCAGGAAAAACTTCCGGACTGCTAGAGCAGTATGATAATGGAACCAATGACCTAGGGAGGTGGTGGGCTCTCCCACACTAGAGGCCTTCAAGAGGCAGCTGGACAACATCTGTCAGGGATGCTTTAAGGTGGATTCCTGCATTGAGCAGGGGTTGGACTCCATGGCCTTATAGGCCACGGCCACCCCCACTGTTCTATGATTCTATGATTTTGTCTTTGCAAATTGGTTTATTGTTCCTGAGCCTCTAAACAAAATAACAGCAGTAGTCAGAATATTATTTTTCCATGTATTTTCAGTAACAGTAGGGTGACCACATGGAAAGGAGGACAGGGCTCCTGTATCTTTAACAGTTGTGTTGAAACGGGCATTTCAGCAGGTTTCATTTGTATGCATGCAGCACCTGGTGAAATGCCCTCTTCATCACAACAGTTAAAGCTGCAGGAGCCCTGCCCACTTGATCAGATACAGGGCTCCTGCAGCTTTAACCCTTTAGGTGACAATGTGTATTATTTCACTTATTACAAAATGCGGTAATCTAGCTCCAGATGCATTTGGGAGCCCCACGAAAAGTATAATTTTAAAATCAATTTTTATTGTGAATTTTAACAAAATAAAAACCATAAAAGAAAGAGAATTTTTTTAAAAAAATGGACATATGCAACTACATACTTCAAAAGCCTCAGTTTCAAGTATCACAGCATTCAAAATGAAAGAAGAAAGGGAAAGTAGCATAAATTATACGTAAACATCCATGAAGGCAGACCAAATGTCTAAATAGAAGTCCATGAGTAAATGGCACCTGTATGCCACTCTTTCAAATGTTGCTAGTGTTGTTAGGTCTTCAATCCATTGCATTATAGGCGATGAGCTTTTATCTTTCCAATGTTGTAGGATCAGTCAAGAGGGCAAGCAAAACCCATTTACGCTGACAGTGGCTCAATTCGGATGACTTATTAGGCAACGGGGGGGGGGACAATCGTCAATTGTGTTGCTTATTGTGCCGTGTGGGGAGTAACACACCACGCACACACAACAGTACACTAATCAGGCAATTTAAACAATGGAGGGAAATAATGGGCTTGCACGTTGTTTAGCCCCAAGCCCCGTTGTTTAAAGTGTTGTCTGAATTGAGCCCCCCGCCCCCTGTGGACTATTCTGTTTGGGGATAGAGTTCTGCCGGCCAGAGCAGCCTAAAAACCCCGGCCGCTCTATACAGCCAGCAGAACTCACGTTGCATGCTGGGATACGGCTGGGGGACTGAGGGAGGGGGAGGGAGGAGATGCTGCAACCAAAATGGCCGCCGTCCGTTCTTAGCAACCGGTGCATTTGCCGGTCCCGAGCAGCGCCGGCTGCAGTGTGTCGTTTGGGGAGCACCGCCTGCCTAACGCATGGTCAGTACACTATTTCCCCCTCCGTTGCCTAATATGTCGCCCGAATTCAGCCCGTGTGTTGTTTTATAAGAAGCCAGTACATAATTTAAGATGACATGTACATCTAAAAATATTAAAGAGCTTTCTAATGCAAAAAGTTTGTGTCTGATCATTTCCTCCCCAAAAGAGGTGACTATTGGGCGTTTCCAGAACATATGAACAAAAGAAGCATTAGATATATGACACCTCCAACAATTAACCCTTATTAAACAGACGTTATGGCGTCCAATAGACCCGAAACAATAGTTGTTGCTGAATAAGACATAACCAGAGATCCATTGACATACCAGATACCAATGCCAAAACAATGGTTCGATAAAATGGGACATTCCAATTCCCTGATCCATTCCTGCAGAAGCCCCAATGTATCATATTTATTCAATGATTATAAGTATTTATAAACATGAATCGTGGATCGATTTACCCAGTCAACCTCAATGTGCTTCCAAGGGAGATTCTGAAGCAGTAAAAGCCACAGGGCCAAATCTAGATTCTAACAAAAGTATAACCTTTTTTTTTTCTTTTTTTTTTAAACAGTGGATTCACTTCATTGTATTTGCTGCTTAAAGCAGCCTTCCTTAACCTGGTGCTCTTTGGATGTTTTGGACAACATCTCCCAGCGTTCCTGAGCCATTGGCCATGCTGGCTGGGGCTGATGGGAGTTGAAGTCCAAAACATCTGGAGAGCCCTTGGTTGAGGAAGGCTGGAGTAGTAGTTTCCTGTGTGTTCTCCAGGATGACTTGAGTCACACTTTTCTGTTCCAGAAGCTGATGGGCCCGTGTGGAAGAAGAAGACCTCTCAACCTGAGCAAGGGGACATTAGTGGAATATCATCAGAAAGAGACAAAGAAACATGTCTCCATATTCTTGAGATGGAGAAGGGGCCTGAAGGTCAACAAGACTCAGAAAGACACCAGGAAAAACATCCAGGGAAAACTTCAAAACAAACCTTTCTTAGTAAGGCAGGCAACAAAGGCATCCATAAAAGTACCTTTCCGGTGGGAATCTACGAGTGTCAGACAAAAATGATAGCGATTGACCATGGAGAAAGTCACCATCACAGCTCTGACCTTCTTAAGCATCGAGAAACAGAGCTGAAAGAAAAGCCGTATAAGTGCATCTATTGTGAGAAAAGCTTCATGAACACATCTCACCTTCTTACACACCTGGGAACCCACGCGAGAGAGAGACCGTACAAATACTTGGATCGCGGGCAAAGCTTCTGTCATCTTGTTGGTCGTGAGAGGACCCACGTAGCAGAGGAACACTACATTTGCTCCGAGTGTGGGAAAAGCTTCCGTGATAGCTCTTACCTCAGGAATCACCAAAGGATCCACTCAGGTGAGAAACCATACGGTTGCTCCCAATGTGGGAAATTCTTCTCTCAGCGCTCTGTCCTTTGGAGACACAAGAAAACCCACGCGGGAGAGAAGCGACACACCTGCTCAGACTGTGGCAAAGGCTTCTGCGATAAAAATTCCCTCCGTATGCACCAGAGAGCCCACACGGGAGAAAAACCCTTTGAATGTTCCGAGTGTGGGAAGCGGTTCGGCTACACTCCGAACCTCAGGCGGCACAAAAAACTGCACATAGGAGAGAAGCCGTTCCAGTGCTTGGAGTGTGGCAAGTACCTGTGTGATAAAAAATCCCTTATCATGCACAAGAGGACCCACACGGGAGAGAAGCCATATGCGTGCTCAGAATGTGGTAAGAACTTCCGTTGGAAAGGATCCCTTCTCATTCATGAGAAAGCCCACACGGGAGAGAAACCTCATCAGTGTCCAGACTGTGGCAAAAGCTTCTGTGATAAACAGTCGCTTATTACACACCGGAGAGCCCACACCGGAGAGAAACCCTACGAGTGCTCTAAGTGTGGGAAACGGTTTGGTTACGCTCCAAACCTGGTCCGGCATAAGAAGCTTCACACGGGGGAGAAGCCCTATCAGTGCTCGCAGTGTGGGAAATGGTTCTCTCAGCCTTCTGACCTTCTGAGACATGAGACCGTCCACACCCGAGAGAAACCGCATAAATGCACAGACTGTGGCAAGAGCTTCAGCCAGAAAGCGTCCCTTGTGGGACACAGGAGGACACACACGAAAGAGAAACCGTACGAATGCTCCGACTGCGAAAAGCGGTTCTGCACCTTTTCTGGTTTCCGTAAACATCAGAGAATCCACACCAGAGAGAAACCATAAAGGATGCTTAATGTAGAGGAAAAGCTGTGACATGAAAGCTTAGGAGGCTGGGTAGAGGTTCCTTCAGTTGAAACTCAAACTATGCTGGACTCAGACTTTCAGATATTTTAAAATGTAAGGAATGAAATATCTTGCCTGAGAGCAAATTTTCTGAATTTTTTTCCAGCATGCTATACACAGTGGAGGCTGGTGGCTCCTATTGTAGTAGGGCAGTGAATCTGCTCTGGGTTTCAGTCAGAACTCTAAAGGAGCTATTCAAAGTGCTTAACCCTATCTCCAAAATGGGTTCAACACCTTTAGGCTGACCAGATAAAATCCAGGTCAGGGCTCATGTAACTTTAACAGTTGTAGAGAAAAGGGAATTTCAGCCAGTGTCATTTGTACGCAATTAGTTCCTGATGATATTCCCTCTTCATCACAACAGTTAAAGGTGCAGGCACTCTACTAGAGTGACCATATACAAAAGAAGGCAGGGCCCCTGCAACTTTAACTGTTATGATGAAGAGGGAATTTCACCAGGAACTAATTGCATACAAATGACACTGGCTGAAATTCCCTTTTCTCTACAACTGTTAAAGTTACATGAGCCCTGACCTGGATTTTATCTGGTCACCCTAAACACCTTGGATTTCTCCTATAGTGTTCTGATGGTAGTGAAATCCAGAGCGAATTCACCGCCCCACTAAAATAGGAGCAACCAGCTTCCAATGACTTCTACTGTAGTTGCTGAAGATGTTCACTAAAATTGGGCTAGAACAGGGGTGCCCAATTTTATTCTCCAGCCATTAGTCTGGTTCCCTCACCTAGCACTGAGCGGGCCTGTTCAGATGACACTTCAGACTATGTGGTTAAAGAAACTGTGGTTCTCTGGGGTTAGCACTAACCATAAGCCGTGCTGTCGCACACAACACTTTAAGCCATGGTCAGAGCCGCTAATCCTGCCACAGACAGTCCAACTGTGGTTATGAGTGAGCAGGGTTTAGCAAAATGCATCATGCGAAACACCTTAAACCCTGCTGCTTAACCAAAAGCCTTAACCAGCAGAGTTTAAGGTGTCTTCTGAGCAGGCCCAATGTTTCACAGGCACGTGCTTTTAAATGATACAAAATCATTGGCTGTGGGTCTGAGGGAATGGATGCCCTTCCTGCACCATCGGACCTGCAACATGCTATTTTGCCTGCCTGGAATGTACATGGTGAAACAAGAGAACATATACATGAGTAGAACCTGTGTGCAATAATAGATTCTCTAGTGTTTTTCTTATAGTTTCCGTAAACATCAGAGAATCCACACAGGAGTGAAATCATTCTGAGCGTGTTTAGAATGTAGAAACGAGTGTAGCATGAAAACATGGGCAGTGGTGGAAGGTCCTTCAGTCAGAGCCAGTGGTGTAGCTAGCTGAGTTTAGGCCCTGATCTTGATGGTCTTGCAGGGTTAGTGCTTTAGAAGGCTATGTGTATTATTCAGTTGTGAAACACTCTGCTAGCATTTCTCTTTGTCCAACCCCCATTCCATGCTTGACAATTGCTTCCAAGCTCCCGATACGTTAGAGCAATAATCGTATCAGGAATACAGACGCAATGTAGAAGGAAGTATGGCTGACTGGGGCGTGCTGGAAGTTGTAGGACTTTTTTTCCTTTCTATTGTTATTATCATTATTATTTATTAAATTTAAATCCCACCTATATACAAAACACCAGAGGCAGCATACAAAGTTAAAACAATTTTCACAAGATAAAACAATCAATAAAACAATACCATAGGCAGCATAAAAATGTTAACAATTTAAAAAAGATAAAACAATAAAACTGCTGCATAAAAACAATATATAAGAGTCAGAAATAAGATTCTAAAAATGGAAGGCCTGACGGAATAATAGGGTCTTTAATGTCTGCTTAAAGACGTTCAAAGAAGTCAGCAGCCACATTTCGGTCAGCAGGTCATTCCACAGCAAAAGGAAAAGGTCCTCTGGCGTGTGACTGCCAATTTCACATTCAGCAGCGGCAGCAGACAACCCTCTGAGGACCTTCAGTGGCAGGCCTGAACACAGGGGAGGAGGCGCTCCCTCTGAGGTACCTTGGACCTAGACTATGTAGGGCTTTAAAGGTCAGAACCAGCATTTTATATTTTGCCCGGAAAGGAATTGGCAGCCAGTGTAAAGATTTTAAAACTGGTGTTATGGGGGGGGGGTATCTTGACAACAGCACATTGTCGCTGAGAGACCCCAAAACCCTGCACTTGCGCTCCTGGGGGTTGTCCCCATGCCAAGGAGTGAGCGCGGGATTTGTATCAAGGGGAGGGGGAGCCACCGCCCCGTACACCACTGCTCTGCCATGACACCATACGAGCGCCGCTGCCCGTCAGCACGTCCCTCCCCTGTTCCCCCTTACCTTGTGCAGCTTTCAACCGGTCCTTCTTCTCCCCACATCGAAGGAGGCGCAGAGGCATTCCAGCGGCCGTTCAGCTCGCTGGCCCACCCACTGCTCGGGCTGTTGGCGACCAAGCAGGGGTCACCATTAGCCCGGCTACGCCTCCACTGCAACTCCAGAGCAAGGCAACAGATGCAGATACACCATTGTCGCCTTGCTCCACAGAAAAAAGTCAGGGTAAATCCCCGACTTTTTTTAATTCAGAGCTTCGGGGGAAAGCCCTGGGATGGCTCCGCAATAGCTGCTGCGTCATATAAATGACACGGCGTCACTGCGGAGCCACCTGGGGCTTTCCTTATGTATAGACAGCCCCATGGTCTTCACAGGATGTCTAAACATGCATAGGATTGTGTCCTAAGATTTCAAAAAAAGAAATACTCTTTCATGTATTGGAGCATGTGAAGTTTCACATTCTAAACTCACTTAAATCGTAGCATCCTTGTTACTACAGAAATAAAATGGAGTTTGCTTTTGGTGTCCCAGTGTCCTCACCACATGCTCCTCTCTGAGTGGTCATTTAGGGGCCCCCGAACTTTGCCACCAGGGTCCAATCCTAGAGCCAAAGCCAACATTACCAGGAGACTCCTGATTTTTCCCCCTTCAGAGTGGTGCTGAACAGAACGTTTTGTACTGCACCCTGTTTAAAAGTTGGTAGGGCTCCCGCAAGGCCAAATAAAGCCTCCCTGGAGGCCGGATTTGGTCCATGCACTGTAGGTTAGTCATCCCAGGGCTAAAAGCCAAATATGAAGCCTCAAGTTCCAGGCTTCATTTGGCCTTCTAACGTCTTCATTTTATTTTTCATCTTTGTCCACCCTTTTTCCCGCTTGTGCGTCCTAATTCTTCATCCTCCTGTCATGCCCCCTGTCCTCTGTGTGGCATCGTGATTAAATCAGCTTCCCCAACCTGATGCCATCCTGGTGTTTTGGACTACATTCCCCATCAGCTCCAGCCAGTGTGCTCAGTAGCTGGGGATGGTGGGAATTGTAGTCCCAAACACCTGGAAGGCACCAGGCTAGGAATAGCTAGCTGGATTAGGGTATTGGACTAAGAGTAGGAAGATCCTGCTTCATATTCTGCCATGAAGTTCACTGGGTTTCCATGGGCCAGTCCCTCTCTCTTGCACTGTGACCTACCTCACAGGGTGGTTGTGAGGTAGGGGGATATAAGTGTCCTGCTTAGAATACAATAAAACCAAAATTACAGTCTCCATTTCCCAACTCTGCTCTTCCTCCCTTACTACTTTGCCATCTTGCGCCTTTTGGCTGATGTATTTCAGCAGAGGGCAAATACTGGTCTCCAGCCTAATTTCAAAAGCCCTGTGTATGCTATCAGTTAAGACCTCAAACTAGGGTGACCAAATGGAAAGGAGGACTGGGCTCCTGTATCTTTAACAGTTGTGTTGAAAAGGGAATTTCAGCAGGTGTCATTTGTATGTATGCAGTATCTGAGTAAATCCCGTCTTCATCACAACAGTTAAAGCTGCAGGAACTATACCAGAGTAACCAAATACAAATGAGGGCAGGGCTCCTGCAGCCTTGACTGTTGTGATGAAGAAGGAATTTCACCAGGTGCTGCATGCCTACAAATGACACCTGCTGAAATGCCCTTTTCTATACAACTATTAAAGATACAGGAGCCTTGTCCTCCTTTCCATATGGTCACCCTACCTCTAACAAGATCAACCTACCCCTTCCTTGACAGCTCACTGCTTGGGAAGGAAGAGGGAGTAGTGGTCAAGGCTTGCCCTGGATTTTATGCATTAGTAGGGATGTTGATGTTATCTGCAGTGGAGGCTGGTTGCTCTGATATCAGTGGGGCAGTGAATCCACTCCAGGTTTCAGTCAGAACTCGCTCCTTTAGAGTTCTGACTGAAATCTGGAGCAGATTCAGCACCCCACTGATGCCAGAGTCACTAGCCTCCACTGGTTATCTGCCTACCCCTGTGAGCTTAGTTGCAATCCTCATAGAAGCTGAAGGAAATGGAGTTTCCTAGAAACAAAATATTGTTTCCTGTTGTAACGCAAGGTATTTCGGGGTGGGTTGATCTTGCAATTAACACCCAGTTGCTTCACAAAAGATCTAGTCACGGTGGAGGTGAAAAATGTGAGAACCAGTTTGTTGATATAGATCCGCACAGCTGCCTGCGTTGTTGGGCTCTCCTTGGGGCGTGGCTAGGATTGTCATGCACTTCATTGTCTGCCCTTCAGGGTTTACCCATATACCACTGGAAAGGGGGTGACAGAAGGAGAAAAGGGGTGACCCACCTATTTTTGGCTCTGTCTGAAACTATGATTGGCTTTGGCCCCTGTTACACTGCTGACATGCAACCCCCAACAAATTACTCATGATTCATGAGTAATTTTGTATCTGGTCATGCTAGGCAGGGCTCCTGCAGCTTTAACGGTTGTGATGAAGAGGGAATTTCACCAGGTGCTGCATACATACAAATGACACCTGCTGACATTCCCTTTTCTAAACAACTGTTAAAGATACAGGAGCCCCGTCCTCCTTTCCATAGGGTCACCCTACTCATGAAGGAATACGACCTGTGACAGAAAAAAAGGTTGCCCACCTCTGATGTATTTTGAACACCTACCTTGGGGAGGGGCGCCATTAAGGGTAGGCATGGTTGGGCACCTGTCAAGGGCCCACATCCAGCAGGGACACACTGAGTAGCACCCCCTGGAGTTGCTCTTCCTCTTCACCATGGCAACCTGCTTGTTCACCTTCCTCTCACTTTGGCCCAGAAAACGGTGGTGGTGAGAAGGAGGAGCAGCTGATGCCACGGCTTACTTGCTTACTGTCTCTTTACTTGTTAAGGTAGCACCTAGGAGTGATGATGAAAAAAAGGATGAGGCGCAAGCCAGCTGGTGACGATGGCGGTGAGAAAGACTCATTGAGGGAGAAATCCATTGGGGGTTGTGAAGGGAGAAAGAGGGGGTGCCCTACCTCCCAGCAATATAGACAGGTACAAAAGATTGCTTGGATTGAACAGCAACCCAGCAAGGTAGGCTGCCCCCACCTGTTACGTCCAACTCATCCTGAGCCAGGGGACTCTCAGACCTTACAGGACACTAAGGCTTTTAAATCAAGGGCCCAAGCCAGCAACCTCTATTTCAAAGCCCTAAGCCTGAAACCCTAAACAGTAGCAATAATCAAGAGGAAAACTTGTTTTAGTACTAAGCCTTATTTGAAATAAAGCACATTCATTCAGTTATGAAAGGTGGTAAGTTTATTCACAGAAAAAGGGTAAAGGGATAACCTATAACAAACAGAACAATTTTTGGAAATGATACTTGCAAAGCAAAATAACAGAACTGGCTAGAAGCTCCCTGTATGTATCAAAGCAGAGGTCTTCAACAGGACAGGGCCCAATGGAGACAATGACCCTGTTCAGATGACACACTAAGCCACAGTACCGTATTTCTTCAATTCTAAGGCACCATCAATTGTAAGACGCACCTTAATTTCAGTACCACCAACAGAAAAAAAGCTTTGATTCTAAGTGTGGGAAAATCGCCATCGATTCTAAGACGCACCCCATTTTTAGAGACGTTTATATGGGGAAAAAAGTGCGTCTTAGAATTGAAGAAATAGGGTAGTTAAGCATTTTGAGCTAAACATTGTGGCTTAGCATGTTGTGTGAACCATTCCTAACCATAGTGGCTACATCACCACAGTTTAAACACGGGGGGGGGGGGGGTTCGAACGACACTTTAGGCAACAGAGGGGGGAATTGGCAACTCACAGTCCATTATGCTGCTGGTACTCCCCACACAACATGTTGCCCCGCCCCCCGTTGTGCGACTGAAACTCCCGTCCTTCCAGCAGTCCGTTGCTCCACCCTCCCTCCTCCCAGGGCTATCCCATCAGCCAGTACAAGTTCTGTCGGCTGCAGAAGAGCAGCTGGGCCGCTTTCAGCTGCTCCTGCCGGAGGACTCTATGTTCTGAAATAACGCATGCAACACAGGAAAATCAGCAATGGAGCCCGCCACACGACATATTAACCAACGGGTCTCTGCATAAGCAACAGAGCAGCCCAGTGTTTTTCTCCGTTGCTTAATTCCAGAAATTAGTGCAACGTGAGTTGTTTGTCCCCCTCCAGACGACACAATAAGCAACTCAACTGATGGTTGACTCTCCCCCACCCCCCCGGTTGCTTATCATGTCGTCCGAACCCAGCCACTCACTAATCATCTGTTGCAAAATGGTTAGCAGCCTAACCATGGCTTAGCATGTTGTCTGAACAGGCCCATTGGAAACCCAAGATGTAGATGAAGACAATGGGCAGGTGTAGCCTCCCCCAACCCACCCTGTTATCTCCCCCAGCCTCTGACAAAAATTTGAGGTGATCCCCATTAGCCAATTAGTGTCTTCCCAAACCTTTTGTTGGGGCAAGATTTCCCACATGAAGGCAGCTAAAATTGTTCAGTCCAATTATCCAAGGTTCTTTTTTGGCCTTGATACCAGAGACAGCATCACAAGAGAATGCATGTTTGAGGAATATGTGCAGGCTCAGGCCCAATAAAATGGAATCTTACAAGCTACCAGAACACAGAAATAAACCAGGATTTCTTGACAGGGGTGTCTTGCCCCAAAGCCCTCAAAAACCTGGCACTGACTATAGGCAGAGGCTGCGTTTGGATGTCACAATAGCCCATGATGTGAGTAGTTATATTTTAAATTGCCCACAATTCCTTACCATACCAGCAGGCTAATAAGGTACTGTGAGTAGCTTATTAAGTTACTGTGTGGCTGTGTTCAGATGACGCTTCAGGCAACGGAGGGGGTAATAGGCAACTCACCATGCGTTATTTAGCCTGTGCTCCCCACACGACAAGTTCCCCCCCCCCATCACGCACTGAAACTCCCATCCATCCTGCTGGCTGTTGCTCTGCCCTCCCTCCTCCCAGGGCTATCCCATCAGCCATTGCAAGTTCTACCGGCTGTAGAGGAGCAGCCGGGGCACTTTCAGCCACTCCTGCCGGAAGACTCTTATGTCCTTCTGAAATAACACATGCAACGCTTGGTGAAATTCCCTCTTCATCACAACAGTTAAAGCTGCAGGAGCCCTGCCCTCTTAAGCTAGAGTGACCAGATACAAAAGAGGGCAGGGCTCGTGCAGCTTTAACTGTTGTGATGAAGAGAGAATTTCACCAGGTGCTGCATGCGTACAAATGACACCTGCTGAAATTCCTTTTTCTATTCAACTGTTAAAGATACAGGTGCCCTGTTCTCCTTTCCATACGGTCACCCCAGTTCAGTTGGGAACTGGACATATTGCTATAGTTCAGGAGTGTACAGATATCAGGATCGACCTTGTGGGAACCCTGAGATCCACAAGTCACATCTGGATGCCAAAGACATACACAGAGTATTAAATCATTCTGAAGCCAGGAATCTAGTGGAGTGTTGTTTTAGAACCACAGCTGAATGGAGCTCACTGTCCTGCCACACAAAAATCCATTCCTGTTCATGCCTCCACTTCAGTTCCCCCAGTGGGGCGACTGGGCAGTTTTAGACCCTGGATTGAATGGTCTTGGGAGAAGTGGGGCTTGTAGATGGTGTCAAGGAAAATAGCCGACACTCCGAAGTTGAAGAAGACCAAGCAGGCAGTAGTTCGGTACAACGAGGTTTCTTGGACACCACGTACGCAGGAGTGAGACAGCTCCAGCACGGGACTGCTATCTGACCAACAAAGGAAAAAACTGCGACCTTGACGCTTGGTGTAACTTATTGTTCCTTGATAAGGCCATCAAGGATGCTGCAGGTGGCCTTTTGGCTAATATATGGCCGTTTCCAGTGAGGGGAATGTTTACATGTTTACACTTATCTCAGGCCGATGGGTGCCTCTTTGTCTGGGATCCACGTTGGGGCAGATGAGTCATGTTTCATTTACAGCACTGCAGGCAGGATGAGAAGTGGTATGGCCACTTCTAAAAAAACAGCCCTCCCTGGACCCCCTGGGTCTTAATAACTATAGACCAGTATCAAATCTTCCATTTCTGAGCAAGGTGATCGAGAGGGCAGTTGCCTTTCAACTCCAAGCAGTCTTGGAGGATACAGATTTTCTGGACCCATTTCAAACTGGCTTCATGGCAGGATATGGAGTTAAGGCTGCTATGGTCGCCTTAGTGGATGATCTACGCTTCAGTATCGACAGGGGGAGTGTGTCCCTGCTGGTACTTCTGGACCTCTCAGCGGCTTTCGATGCTATTGACCATGGTATCCTTCTGAAATGCCTGAGGGGATTGGGACTCGGGGGCACTGTGCTTCTGTGGTTCCGGTCCTACCTCTCGGGCAGGTTCCAGATGGTGATGCTTGGGGATAGTAGAAGGAGCTGTTGTGTGGTGTGCCTCAAGGTGCCATCCTATCCCCAATGCTGTTTAACATCTACATTAAACCGCTGGGAGAGATCATCCGGAGGCATGGGGTGGGGTGCTATCAGTATGCTGATAACAACCAAATATATTTCTCCATGCCTTTGACAACAACGTCAGCTAAGGATAGCGTGTCTCCTCTGAATGAATGCCTGGAGGCGGTAATGGGCTGGATGAGGAAAAACAAACTGAAGCTGAATCCAGACAAGACGGAGGTGCTTACTGTCAAAAGTCCCAACCTGGGTTTGAAGGTATGTCAACCAGTTCTGGATGTGGTTACACCCCCCTGAAAGGCTGTGTTCGCAGCTTGGGGGTGCTCCTGGGTCCGTCGCTCCAAATGACAGCTCAGACGCGATGTCCAGGAGTGCCAACTATCAGCTTTGGCTGATACGTCAGCTGCGCCCCTTCCTAGAATTGGAAGACCTAAAAACTGTAGTGCACGTGCTGGTAACTTCAAGGCTTGACTTCTGCAATGTGCTGTACATAGAGCTACCTCTGTGCCTAGTCCGGAAACTTCAACTAGTACAAAATATGGCAGCCAGGTTGGTCACCAGTACACCTAGGGGTGACCATATTACGCCAGCTTTAAGATCACTTCACTGGCTGCCAATTAGTTTCCGGGCGAAGTACAAAGTGTTAGTCATTAACTTTAAAGCCCTACATGGTTTGGGTCCAGGTTACCTGCGGGATCGCCTTCTCCCATACAATCCACCCCACACGCTCAGGTCCTCTGGGAAGAATTTCCTACAGTCGGCCAAAACCAGGCTGACAACTGTTATCCAGAGGACTTTCTCTTCTGCTGCTCCCAGACTGTGGAATGGCCTGCCGGAGATTCATCAACTTAATAATCTTTTTGACTTTAAGAAAGCCATAAAAACCGATCTCTTCCGGCAGACCTACCCAGTCGAATTTTAAGAGTTTTATCTGTATTTTAGTAATGTATTAATTTTATATGTTTTTAATCAGTTTTATGTATTTTATGTCATTTGTATCTATGTTGTTCCCTGCCTCGATCCAGAGGGAGAGGCGGGTAAGAAATAAATAAATATATTATTATTATTATTATTATTATTATTATTATTATGCTCCTCAGCCAGGTTCAGGGAAAAGTCTGGCCCACCGCAAAGTTGAATCAACAAACAACCACTGTGTGGTGCTGTGCCCAAATATAAGGCAGTGCAAACAGGTAATGGATATCTAAACACAAAAAGGGGGAAATGAAGCTACTCTAAAAATTCTCTGCACATAGAAAGCTAGAGTGTGAGGGAGAAGATAGAGTTTTCCAAGCACAGGGGATTGTGTGTGTGTGTGTGTGTGTGCGCGCGTGTGCGTGTGTGTGTAAGTAATATGTCCCCCACCCCACCACCGACAAAGTTCCTGTGCCTTTTAACAATTACACAACAGGCAGAAATTCACCATATGAAGATTTTTTGTTGTGGCCATCACTAAATCCAAATTTGAAAAAAAAAATCCCCTGTTGATTGTCCGTCTTTTGCAGCTATTAAAAAGGGGGCTCTGCAGAGAAAATGGAGGCAGTGCTAGAACCTAACTACCTAAACCAGGGATGTATTTGGGGAGACACAAACCCACAGCCCTCCCTTCCATCTTACTTCCATCTCCTACAACTAACAGGAGAATCCGGGATCTCTGGATAGTCGGGCACCTACCTAAGCCAATAAATACGACAATGGTCCACATTGATATACACACCCATTCAAAGAACTTCTTGGGGGTATCTAAGCAGAGGCTCAACAGTCATTGGTCAAGGATTCCATAGTTGCAGAGCCTGCAGCGGAGAGCCTGCAGCATATTGAACATAAGAACATAGAGCTATTCTGGGTCAGACCAAAGACATGTTGATACTGTAGATAGTATATAGACATCATTTCTAGTAGCCACCAAGAGTTTTATTCTCAATGGCTTTGTCTAGGGTGACCATATTTGGGAAACCAAACAAGAGGACACCTGGGGGGAGAGGAAAGCACACTTTCAGGGCCTCTGGAAATCTCATCATTCCCCCCATCACACTATTGGCAGCTGCCATTAGCATGGTGGTTGTGAAGGACATAGGCTGACCAGATAAAATCCAGGTCAGGGCTAATGTAACTTTAACAGTTGTAGAGAAAAGGAAATTTCAGCCAGTGTTATTTGTATGCAATTAGTCCCTGATGAAATTCCCGCTTCATCACAACAGTTAAAGTTGCAGGCACTATACTAGAGTGACCCTATACAAAAGAAGGCAGGCCCCCTGCAACTTTAACAGTTGTGATGAAGAGGGGATTTCACCAGGAACTAATTGCATACAAATGACACTGGCTGAAATTCCCTTTTCTCTACAACTGTTAAAGTTACATGAGCCCTGACCTGGATTTTATCTGGTCAGCCTAGAAGGACATGCTTTCCAGAGGCCCCAGAAAGCGTGCTTTCTCCTCCTCCACTCCAATCTGGACTTTAAGGGCCCCAATTGGAGAGGAGGGGAAAGTGTGTTATTTCTGGCTCCCCTCCCCCGCTCCAATAAGGGCGTCTGGAAAGTGCATCATCCCCCCCCCCCTTACACTAATGGCGGTCTTAAAGGGGAAAGTGTGTTATTCCAGGACATTATAGAAAATTACAGAAAATCCCCCGACACCCAGGATTCAACAAAACCAGGACAAATCCGGGAAAATCCTGACAGTTGAATGATCACCCTAATTGTCTAATCTGCTTTTAAAGCCATCCAAGTGTAACTCTGCCCTGTCTGAATCTATCTATCTTGAATCTCCCATTTAGCTCTATTGGGTGAGCTCTAGGGTTATGGGTTTCCTATCCAGCTTTTCCACACCATGCGTAATTGTATACACCTCCATCATGTCCCTCCTTACTTGCCTTTTTTCAAAGCCAAACAGTTCCCTTGTAACCTTTCTTTGTAGGGGAGTTGCTTCAGCCCCTTAATCATTTTGGTGGCTTCTTTCTGCACCTTTTCCAGCTCTGCAATATCCTTCTGGAGATGAAGTGCCCAAAAACAGAACCCAGCATTCCAAGTGTGGCTACATCACAGATTTAAGGGCATTATCTCATTGGCTGTTTTATTTTCAATTCCTTCACTAATAGGGGGGGATGGTGCTGTTGCACTCATGTCCTGCTTTGTGGATTTTCCGTGGGCATCCGGATGGCCACGGGGTGAACAGAACACTGGACTAGATGGACCTTTGGTTTGATCCAGCAGGGCTTTTCTTAGGGCCTTACTAATGACCCCCACCCCATCATGGGATTTGCCCTTTTCACGGCAGCTGCACAGTGGGTCAACATTTTCATTGAGCGGTCTACCACAACCTGAAGAGCAGGGAGGTTGGACTGGAACAGGGGTTAGGGAACCACAGACCTGGGGACCAAATCTGGTCCTCTAGGATTCCTCAGATGGTCACCCCCCTTCCCCCCACCTCCTTTCCCCTAGCCGCTAACCCTTTGGCGGTTGCCCGGCTGTTTTAAACAGTTTTCCCCCATTCTGAAAGGTTGAAATGCCTAAGGTTTAGTGACTCACAAATAGGAATGTTAAGCTACAATTTTCTGGTAGGTCTTCTCCTACCCCTTTGGCTTTGGGACCTGCCCATCACTGGAATGTGCCTCCATCAAGAGCTTCTCCCAAGCTCAATTCGGCCCTCCGGCTGAACGAGATCCCCCATCCCTGGGCTAGATGAACTCCAAGACCCCTTCCAACACTAGGATTCAAATATAGGGACAAAACCCAGGAGTTTCTCTACCTCACTAGCCAAGTTACTGGGCATATCTTCGGATCCTTTGTCTTGATTCCCCAGTTCCAAGACTATGTTCAGCTTGGATTGTAGGAAGTCTCTGTTGCCCAACATCTCGCACATTGGATCCATCTCGAATTCTCTTTCAAGGACAATGAGTTCATAAACTTCGACTCTGCCCAAATGCCTAACTTGGGTGGCTCTTGCCAGTGCTCTGTGTATGGGCTCTCTGCTTTATTTATTTATTTATTTATTACATTTGTATACCACCCAACTGGCAGATGCCCGCCGGGTAATTTACAGTCATAAAAAAACCCAACAATAAAATAGCTAAACAAACAAACAAAATACAACAATTAAAATACAGTCATACAGTGAAATTTCTGTTGTAGCATAGGAACTGAAGCTTCTCTCACATTCATTGCAGATGTACAGAGTGTGTCCCGAGTGGATTTTCATGTGTGTTGTGAGCTTGGAGCTGGAAATAGATGTCTTGCCACAGTCCATGCACCTGTAGGGCCTCTCTCCCGTATGGACTCATTGGTACATATTCTGAGTCGATAATGGCGCAATCCTACACATGTTTAGACAGAAAAAAGTCCTACAATTCCTAGCATGCCCCAGATAGCCATGTCTAAACATGAGAAGGATTGCTGTTTAAACATGCGTAGGATTGCGCTGTAAGTGGCTCAAGCTTTGCCCGCACTCATTTGAAGATCTAAGACTTCTCTCCCTTGTGGGTTCTCTGGTGTTTACTGAGATTAGAGCTGTAGCGAAAACGTCTCCCACATTCTGGGCAGCTGTAGGGCTTCTCCCCTGTGTGAATTCTCAGGTGTTTATTGAGATCCGAATTCTGCTGGAAATGTTTCCCACAGTCCGGACAGCCATAGCCTCCCGGGGCTTCTCCGGTGTGGACTCTCTTGTGAGCAATGAGGCCTCGGTGCTGGCTGAAACTTTCCCCGCACTTGGAGCAGACGTAGGGCATCTCCCCCGTGTGGGTCCTTTGGTGGATGAGGAGGTGCGAGCGCTGGGCGAAGCATTTCCCGCACTCCTGGCACCGATGGGGCCTCTCTCCCGAGTGGATTCTCTGGTGCTTGAGAAGGTTGGAGCTCTGTCGGAAGCATTTCCCACATTCTGGACACGGGTAGGGCTTCTCTCCGGTGTGGATTCTCCGGTGAATCGTGAGGCTTGAGCGCTGAGTGAAGCGCTTTCCGCAATCGGGGCACTGATGGGGACTCTGCGCTGCGTGGCCTTTCTGGCGTGAGACAAAGGTGGGTGTCCGGCGGGCCCTTTTCCCACTCTCAGTGCTTTGCAGGTTCCCATCTCCTTGTTGGGCTGTCAGTGGGCTGTAAGACCCATTCCCTGCCCCACGATGAGCCCTCTTCTCCACAGTACCACTGCCAGCCCTGCAGTGGCCTGAAACAGAAGAAAACAAACATGACTCCATCTCTAGAAATTCCAGATGACTGAAAAACCTAGCAAGAAGTGCCCCCCTTCCACCGCTCCTCCTTTCCTAGTCTTCTGCCTGTGCCAGGAATTCTCAAACTCTGTGCCCCAAGGTACCTGCAAGTGGACGTAGGGAAATGAGTTAATTAAAGCAGGAGACCCCAAACTTTTTGGGTCAGGGGGTTGTTGAAATTTGAGAGAGTGTCATGGGCGCTCTCACAAAATGGCTGCAATAAGGGGCCTATCCGATTGCAAAACGTTTGTTTCCCACAAGGCAAAGCTGTGAGGCTAGAATAAAAGTAACTCGCTCTAGAAGCTAAGTACAAGACAGAGGTGGGGGCTCAGCCCGAAAACATAAAACCACTCTTTTGAATTAGGGTGAGCATATGAAACGGAGGACAGGGCTCCTGTAGCTTTAACAATCGCATAGAAAAGGGAATTTCAGCAGGTGTCATTTGTATGCATGCAGCACCTGGTGAAATCCCCTCTTCATAACAACAGTTAAAGCTGCAGAAGCTCTGCCCTCTTTTGCATCTGGTCACTCTAGGCAAGGCTCCTGCAGGTTGAACTGTTGTGATAAAGAGGGAATTTCCCCAGGTGCTGCATGCATACAAATGACACCTGCTGAAATTCCCTTTTCAGTACAACTATTAAAGACACAGGAGCCCCGTCCCCCTTTTCATAGGGTCACCCTATTTGAATCCCACTAATGATGGCGCTAGGGGGAAAAACCTTAAGAAATAAAACTAAAATCAGGAGGGGCAGGGAGCCGGTTGTGTGCCAAGTGTGAGTCAAAGCACTCGTCCACAGAGGAGGCTGCCCACAGTAACTCTGTATGAGTCAACGGTTTGGGCTTATATCCTTCCAATCAGCCTCCACTTAATTCTGCTGTATCTCTGCTTTGGGTGTGATGGATTTGTCCAGTCCCTCCTGCTGATATCACTCCAAGGAGGCCAGGACCAAAGCATCCTTGCGGCGGGGGCGGGGGAGGCTCAGTACGAATTAGCAACATGGCCCCCCCACACACACACACAATCTGTGGGGCACCCTCCCTCCACAGTGTAAAAGTATATTACTATTAACCTTAGAACAACCCTGAAAAGTAGGACAATGTTATCACTTTCTATGTTGCAGGGGTGAGTTGTATGAAGACGGAGGCTAAGGAAGTGTGGTCTGCCGAAGGCAAAGGTGGGCATCCTGCAGGCCTAGGGCCATAAGCAGCCTGTGGACTGTTTTCAAAAGCCCTCTGCGTGAGATCCGTTCAGATCTCTGGCAAAAGCAATCGGTCCATTCCCTGGCAGCCCACTAGTCAGGAAGGAACCAGGGGGGTGGGGGGAGAGAGGGAGAGAGAGAGAGAGAGAGAGAGAGAGAGAGGGGCTCAATTTGGACGACACAATAAACAACTGGTGTGGGGGAAAACAATCGTCAGTTGTTTTGACTATTGTGTCATCCGAATGCTGCCATAGTCAACTCAGCGCTGATCCTAATCCACACCACAGTTAATTATTTATTACCATGTTGTGTGGGGAGTACCCCCTAGATGAACAACTGTAAAGTTGATTATTACCCCACCATTGACTATTGTGTTGTCCGAATTGAGCCAGAGAGAGGTTGAAGAAAGGGAAAGGGAGTAACTCACCAACCTTCACTCTGGCCCTAATTATCGTTGGCTTCAGCCCCGCTCACTACCAACATGTGGTCCCTGACAGAGGGAACACGGCCCTCAGTAGATAAAAGATTGCCCACCTCTGGCCTAAAGCCTCCCAGTGCATCTGCAGACAGATCTGAACCAGTGACTTCCTGATCAGTAGCTCGCTCTTTTACCCGCTAAGTTACACAAGCTCTCTGACTCCAGCATGATTAATCCTTACCCATTTGGCTCATATCCCCACTGCCCTCTGGCTTGGCCGGCTTCTGTCCGGTATCGGCTGAAACTCTTCGTGCCCGGGAGGGACCGACTGCTCCATCTTCAAAGGAACTTGGTACCTAGATCGTAAGTGAGATCAACGACAACATCGATATCATCAACATCAGCAACAACCACCAACATGCTCACCACAGTTAAACTACTAGGAATGGGCATGTGTGTTTTTCCCAGACTGTGCCGACATTTACTCCTTATCTTTCAGTTCCAACGCACATAGTGCTTTTTTCATTTTTACTAGTCCAGTTCCATTTATGTTAATGCAGGGATGGGGAGCCTCCAGCCCTCAGGCCAATTTGGCCTGCCAGGCTGGCCCATCCAGCCTCAGACGAGGACACTCTTTGAAGCCCCGTGCCCTGGAGGCTACCAGGGTCTTAAGAAGAAGGCAAGGAGAGGAATCCCCTGTGTTATCTCTGAACTGTGACTGCAGATAACACTGGGGATTCCCCTGTGCATCATCCCCTCTCCCATATCAGGAGGGCGAGCAGCGCACAAGGGAATATCCAATGTTATCTCCAATCACACATCAGAGATAACAGAGGAATTCCCATTAATTTGCGTTCCGCTCTGCGCACCAAGTGCTTTGCTCATCTCCACATCATTTCCCCCCCCAAGCACTTTACCTTGCTGCAATGCAGTTCTGTGCACACTTTCCTCAAATGTGTACACTGTGTATGCGCAGTTCCGCCCGATGTGTGCATTTCTGTGCACATTTTCCCCCGGGGCAAGCCGTATCGCGAAGCCCACACAAATGCAGATTTTGGTACGCAACTCTGTCTTGTCTCATTTAAAGGCTTGGGAAGTGCAAGTTGGGTAAACCAGGGAAAGGTCCACAGCTCAGTGGTAGAGGCCCCGCTTTGCATGCAGAAGATGGGCGTTTGATCCTTGGCATCTCCAGGTAGGGCAGGAAAAACTCCTGCCTGAAACCCTGGAGAGCCACTGACAGTCAGAGTCAACAATACTGAGTTATATGGACCCTTGGTCTGATGGAGAATAAGGCAGATACCTATGGAGAAAAACTCAGGCAGTGAATGTCTCATCCATCCCTACTGCTTCGATCTGGATGGAGAGGTGGGTTAGAAATGAAATTAATAATAATAATAATAATAATAATAATAATAATAATAATACTGCTGGAGTAGACCAAAGGCCCGGCGTCATCCTGCTTCCGCTTTTGCCTATACGAATCATAATTCTGAGCCCTGCAGGTTCGTCCACACTAAACACCCCCTCACCTTGCGCGATCTTCTTCCTTTGGGCCCTCGTTGCTGTTTCAGCAGCAAACCCTCCGCCACGGCCACCGCCTGGGTGCAAGTCTCTGGGCCCCGTTCCCTGACGGAGCCCTGCATCTTCTGGGGCAGGACAGACAGGAACTGCTCCAGGATCACCAGCTCCACGATTTCCTCCTTGGTACGGCTCTCCGGCTTCAGCCACTGGTGGCAGAGCTCTCGAAGCCGCCCGCAGGCCTCTCGGGGGCCCCTGGCTTCCTCGAAGCGGAATGTCCGGAAACGCTGGCGTTGCGTCTCCGTCCTCTCCGGAAGGGTTGCCTTGACCTTCCGGCGAGAGCCTTTGTTGCCTCTGGCGCTCAGGTTGCCCCGGCCCCGTTTGGCTTCTCCTCGGAGGCCTAGCGGGGCTCCTGTTGCTCCTCCACTAGGTCGGTGATGGTGGCGGTGGACGCGGTCAGCGGTCCGTTGGCAGCGGTCTAAAGGAGACTTAGCAGGGGGGGAGGAGGGCTCCGACGGAGCAGCCGGCATCGCCTTCAAGAATTCCCTCCACTGGGCCTCCCAGTGCTCGGGAAGAACCTCTTCGGGTTCTTGTTTTATCTGCTGAGGTGCCGCCCATTTCAAAAACTCTCTCAGAGTCCCAGACTGGATGACGTGAGGAGTTTTCTCTTTTTCCTCCGATCCTTCCCCTGACTCTGGCTCAGCCTGCTCCTCCGTTTTCATGCCTGCACCTCCTCCTTCCTCTTGGGCAGAGGGGAGCTGAAGACCCACGGCCCCTGAAGACCCTTCCATTGTGGTCATCTTTCTCTTTTTGGGGGAACTGGGTCTAGAAAGATTCCCACTTGCCTAGCTGCTCTAGGGCCCCAAGATCTTTAGTTGGCACCTCTGAATATGAAACACTGCTCCGCACAGGCTGGGTGGCCAGGTGCCCTCTTTTACAGAGGGCAGTCCTCTATTTGAAGGGCAGTCCTGCCCAACCCCAGTTTAAAGATAATGAACCATAAGCAGGAAGAGCTGAGCGATAAAGTTGCCCATCAATAGTTAGCACCCGGTCAGCAGATTGAACAGGTGCAGAGCTCACCTGGTCAGAATCTTCCACACTATGGTGAGATGTACTGCATTTCTATTCGAATTATAATAATTTCTAAACTGGCATCTCTCTCTCTCTCTCTCTCTCTCTCTCTCTCAGCACATGCAAATTGGTGTCCTCTTTTTTTGGCAATTCACAACAGGCCAACCCCTCCTAAGCTCTGTATTTTGGTCCCCAGAGTGTGATCAATGTAATAAAATTGATCCTGCAGAAATCATATGAGGCTTCCGGACAAAGGGAATACTCAGGAGTTAATGATGTTCTCAAGCAAGCCAAGAAGCAGCTTGGCTATCAAAGTCCTTCCTGTAAGCAACCAGAATGGCCCAGATCCTGAACACAGATGAGAGTGTTGATCAGATGCAGCAACAGTCTTTGTATGGATTTAGCCAGGCAGTTCAGCCTCTTCCCTGCGGAAACAAGATGCAAAGAGAAAAAGAGAAAAGAACCAGTTCGTGGGCCAAAGCACACAGTCTGCACTGGCTTCCAGTGGAGAAAGGTGGCTCCAGTCAATGGGACAGTGAATCCACTCCAGGTTTTAGTCACAACTCTAAATGAGCTATCCAAGGTGCTTGAATAGCTCCTTTGGATTTCTGAACAGATTCATCGTTCCACTGCTGGCTTCATTTACATCTTTAGAGGTACTGTGTATTATAGCCTTCCACAACCTGGTGCCCTCCAGATGTTTTGGACTTCAACTCCCATCAGCCCCAGCCAGCATGGAAAATGGTCCGGAATGCTAGGACTTGTAGCCCAACACACCTGGAGGCACCAAGTTGGGGGAAGCTGGCATTATTATGTCATTTACTTTAAATAGTCTTACTGGCAGCCCCTCTTTAGAGGAAATGGAAACGAAATTGCCCAAACTAATCCAACCCTCTGCATATGGAGGCCCCAACTGCTCATTACACTGTTAGGGCCCTGGGCATCCGCTGCAGCGTCCTGCCCTGGGTATGCACTTCTGCCTCCTCTCTCTTCCTCTGGTGCAGCCACAAGGAGGCGATCAGAAGTGAAATCGTCCAAACTAAACCAGCATTGCTATATTTGGATGCCCTATCTGCTCATTCCATTGACTGGGTTCACAAAATATGCTAACCCACACTCAGTGGTTGAGCGTGGGTTGTTTTGAACTGTGGGTTAGCGTGTTGTTTGAACCCAGGACGTTTTCCTCAAGGTGGCTTGTTAATCATGTAGGGTGGCTTATTTTTCTTGACAAAGCCACCTTGAGAACCCCTGGTTTGTTGTTGGCTTGCTCAACGTGGTTAACAAGCAGTGATCCAAGCCCAACTACCCAAATAAGAGCAGTTATTGTTCAGCATGGATGACGTGTGTCACATTCCCTGAGTTACTGCAACCAGCCCATTTGGGATGCACAATTTGGGGGTGGCGCTGCTAGACACATCTGATCAGCCCTCATTTAAACATTTCAATACTGAGATCCCACCTCAGCCTTCCTCAGCCTGGTGCCTCTCAGTTGCGTTGGACTACAATCCCCATAATCCCCCAGCATCTGGCTGAAGATTATGGGAATCACAGTCCAACACATCTGGAGAGCAGCAGGCCGGGGAAGGCTGCCTTGTGGCATATTATAAATAGCAGGCTGGGGATGATGGGAGTTGTAGTCCAATACATATGATGGTCACAGATTGGGAAGGATGTCTTAGGGCATATTATAAATGCTCTGCTGTCTGTATCTTCCAGATGCAACTGAAGGAGAGCACAGCAGACCATGCTTTCTCTCCCTTTCTCCATTATCTCAATTTGGTCCTTCTTCATTACAACTCTCCCAATAATAATAATAATAATAATAATACTGATCCCTTCCACCTCTCCCTTTAGATGCTTGTGGAACTCACCTGCAGCCTTTGTCTCTAATAATGAGAAACCTCCCTTCTCTTCTCCATCTCTGTCTGCTGCAGCTCTTTGGCTGAGAAGGAAGTTCAAAAGCCAAATTTCCCAGAGCGGAAACGGAAAGCATCTCCTCTCCATTTTTTTTTTTAACTTCCCTTCTTCTCAACTGGAACAAAGCCTCCCACTCTAGCAGTAACAGCTCTGCTGATTTTAACCCTTAAACCAACCTTCCCTTACCTGATACCCACCAGGAGTTTTGGACCACAGTTCCCAGCATTCCTGACCACTGGCTACACTGGCTGGGGCTGATGAGAGCTGAAGTCCAAGACACGTGCAGGGCACCAGGTTGGGGAAAGCTGCCTTAAAGCCAGGCGTGCAGGTGAAAATTTGTCCAATATCGGCAGGATCCACTTGGCCTTAGTTCTCACTGAGGTGGTGATAAAACTCAGTTCTGGTGGACTATACCAATTCAGACTTTACACCGGGGGTTGGGGAGTGGGCTCACAAGAATAAATGCTCTTCCATAATGCAACCCCCACCCCAATTAAGTTTTGAATGCAGTACCTCTGTATCTCTGCCATTATGCTGAGTTTTAAGTTAGTTCTACCTTTATTCTTTCTGTTCTTTTTCTGAAGTCTGTTTCTAGCCTCTGCTGCTTTTAGGGTGCAATCCTATGCATGTTTAGACAGAAAAAAAGTCCTACAACTCCCTGCATTTCCCAGTCAGCCATGCTGGCTGGGGAATGCTAGGAGTTCTGGGACTTTTCTGTCTAAACCTGCATAGCGTTGCATCCTTGATTATTGTACCGTTTCTGCTTTTTTAAAACATGGATTTTAACTTTTGTTTTTATTTTCTGTTGTCCTGAAGGCTTTTAGCTATAGGGTGACTACTAAATTTTAGGGTGGGGGAAATTTGAGGAATATTACAACGGGGACTTCTGTCATCGTTTTATTTCTGATGCTCAGGCTGTGAGTGTGGATCCTTCTGTAGCCAAAACAGCAGTAGCAACACCCAAGACGAAGGTATCATCAGTCTCCCCCAAGCCTGTTTCATTATGAACCTATCCAGTTATTACGTTACAGAGGCCTGCATTAAAGGTCTTTCTCCTACGCTGATCACAAGCTGTGAAATTCCACAGTGGCGAACGTAAGAATAGAACAGTAAAAAGATTAAAAGATTAAAACAGCACATAAAAATTGTTCAATTTAAAATGGAATACCAGTAAAAATTGCAATTGAACCCCACTCCCTCTGTTTTTTAGAAAGGGAGTCAAAATATGTCTTGTAAACTTAGCTTTTACCATTCTTTTAAGTGTTTTTTATTTAATGCTGTGATATTTTATTACAGATGTCGCTGTTTTAATTAGGGTCACCTCCAGAAGTTTTGGATGACGATTCCTATTAAGCCCGGCCAGCTTGGCCAATGGTTAGGGATTATCGGAGTTATAGTCAAAAACACCTGGAGGGTACCACGTTGCCATCCCTGGTTTAAATACTTTATGATATCGGCCTTGTTTTTTTGAATTGATGTCCACTGCCTTGGTAGATTTCAGAAAGGTGGAACAGAAATACACTAAAGACAAACAAATAATAAATAAATACAACCTCAATGTTGACAGAAATGATCTACCCATCCCTGCCCTACAAGGTTGGCTAGAAATCTATATCACAACAACATTGTCTGGGGAGGCCTTTTCTCAGGCCCACTGCCATCAGAGGCATTTTTGCCAGGGAGGGGAGAGGGAGCCTTCTCGGTGGCTGCTCCGAGGCTCTAGCCTGCTGGTGAAGGCTAGGGCTGAGTTCAGATGACACTTTAGGCAATGGAGGGGGGAAGAGGCAACTGACGGTTCGTTATTTTTGTGGTGCCCAATGTACGACATGTTGCCCCTCCCATTGTTTTTCCCCGTTGTTACATAATATACTGTCCGTTGTGTGTCATCCCCCCCCCCCCCCGATGACACAATAATCAACACAACGGGCAGTTGCATCTTCCCCCCTCCGTTGCCTAAAGTGTCGTCCAAAGTCAGCCTAGGTTGGCTTTTTTCTGTTATCCTTCTGCTCGTAGGCAAAAAGATTTTTATTCAGGCAGGCCTTTGGTATATAAGATGGCCTGTTGCTGAAGGGTTCATTTTTTTAAAATTGGTTGGAGCTGCTTATTTCTTTTCTTAATGTGCTTTCAACAGTGTATTTAGTTTATTTGTTTTCTGATTCTTTCAACCAAGTTTTTGTCTTATTGTTAGTGACATTTTGCGGATAAGGGTGCAATATTAACATATTATTACATTTAGACTTTTTTCCTACAAGGAACCAAGGTGGTTTACACGATCCTCCCCATTTCCACATTATCCTTTATCTTCCCGTGGGGTAGCTTAGGCTGAGAGTCAGTGACCTGGTTTGCATGATTACTGGAGGCCACCATGACTGGATTTTATCTGGTCAGCCTACCCTAACTTCTTTAACTCAGTTTCACACCTTCCTAGCCTCTAGCTTTTTTTCTCTCCCCACCCTTAGCCTCGCTGCTTCTCCCCCCTTAGCCTTGCTCTTCCTCTCCCCTCTCCCCCTTTGCCTCGCTCTTTCCCCCTCTCTCCCAGCTTCTAACCACTTCTCCCTCACCCACCACTTCTTCACTCACTTTTGACTCTAGGCTGACCCTATGAAAAGGAGGACAGGGCTCATGTAACTTTAACAGTTGTGATGAAGAGGGAATTTCACCAGGAACTAATTGCATACAAATGACACTGGCTGAAATTCCCTTTTCTCTACAACTGTTAAAGTTACATGAGCCCTGTCCTCCTTTTCATAGGGTCAGCCTACTTTTGACTAGCCTCTTCACAACAGTTAAAGTAGCAGGCACTATACTAGAGTGACCATATACAAAAGAAGGCAGGGCCCCTGCAACTTTAACAGTTGTGATGAAGAGGGAATTTCACCAGGAACTAATTGCATACAAATGACACTGGCTGAAATTCCCTTTTCTCTACAACTGTTAAAGTTACATGAGCCCTGTCCTCCTTTTCATAGGGTCAGCCTACTTTTGACTAGCCTCTTCACAACAGTTAAAGTAGCAGGCACTATACTAGAGTGACCATATACAAAAGAAGGCAGGGCCCCTGCAACTTTAACTGTTGTGATGAAGAGGGAATTTCACCAGGAACTAATTGCATACAAATGACACTGGCTGAAATTCCCTTTTCTCTACAACTGTTAAAGTTACATGAGCCCTGTCCTCCTTTTCATAGGGTCAGCCTACTTTTGACTAGCCAGGCTCCCACGGCAGCCATTATGTGGCCAAGTTCAGATGACACTTTAGGCAATGGAGGGGGGGGGGGGGAACGAGGTAACTGACAGTTCATTATTTTTGCAGTGCTCCCCACACAACACGTTGTCCCTCTCCCCCCCCCCCCCCCCGTTGCCCAGCTGAAAGTCCCGGCCTCTTGATAAGCAACGGGTCTCCGATAAGCAACGGAGTAGCGTAGTGGCCTGTTTCGGACGACACGCTAATCAATGGAGGGGGGGGGGGAGAACAATCCGTTCTGTTGATTATCGTGTCGTCCGAATGCTGCCTCCGTTGCCTAAAATGTCGTCCGAATGCTGCCGATGAGCAACACAACAGACAATTGTCCCCCCCTCGTTGATTACCGTGTTGTTTGAAACAGACCATTGTTTTCCCGTTGTTAAATAATATACTGCCCGTTGTGTGTGTGTGTCCCCCCCCCCCCAATAATCAACACAACAGACAGTTGCCTCTTCCTCCCTCAGTTGCCTAAAGTGTCCTCTGAACTCAGCCAAGGACTAGCCACATCCTCAGTGGGAGTCATTTTGCAGCACTCTCCAGAGCAGTTTCTCACGTTCCCAACTGTGCCCGCAGGTCCGAAAAGCTTGGGGACTAACCACTACACCGCACCTCTGGCCCTCTGGATCTAAATCAAATCAATCCATCGAATCATGATTTTAAAAAACAACAACAACAACAACAACCCCCGATTCCTGCTTTCCAAGATCAAACGCAGGCGGACGAGCCTTTCCTCTTCCCAGGTCTCTGTGACCACCAGATGGCTCCGGTTTGTTGCCTCGCCAAGGCGCGTCGCCAGAAAGCGGCTCTCTCTTTCTTCCTCTCTCTCTTCCCTTCGCTTCCCTTCTTCACTTCAGCGACCTCGGAGGGGGGCTGAGCTTCCTAGAGCAGATGCTGCAAGATCCGGTCAGCGGCGTCTATGGAGATGGAGAGCTTGGACTCTTGGAGGCGGCTTTGGCACCCAGTCTAGGGGTGGGAGGGAGAGAGGAAGGGGACTCTGGGAGGGGGGACAAATCCGGAGGGGATCGGAGGTGGAGGGGGGGTTCCATTGCAATTCCCCCTCTCTACGTACCCAGCCCACTTTTTCCATCCTCCCTGCAAAAGCCGAAGGAGTCCTGGAACATTTTGGGAAGTGGCCACCCCCACCCCCCAAAGCCTTTAGTTTAATGCGTCTGCAAGAGCGCGCGATCCAGCCTGCAAAAGGTAACTAACGCAAAGCCACTGCTTTGAGATTTTTCCCCCCGGGGGAAATTATTATTATTATTGTGCAGATAAGATGATTTTGAACGCAACTTAAGTTTGCAAGCGTGGGGAGCCCCGAACACGCTTCGTTTTGGGGCTGAGTTGGAGACCTGGGTCTCGCTCGCGCTGTGTCTCTAGTTGCCTTGTAGGGAGGGATATACTGTTTTAAAGGATCTGGATTTGTGCAACGAAATAAATAGGATGGGATAGATCAAAGAGAAAAGAATCTTGAAAATATCCTGAGTGGGCGGGGAGGCCCTGAAAGCAGAATAGAACTTTTTAAAAAAGTTATTGCAATGGTAAACAAGGAAGGATGAAAGCGGCTGCGATTTAATTTTATTTTAAGGGAGAATTTTTTTCAAGAGGTGGAAAAAACCAAACGGAAAAAAGTGTTGCTTGTTATTTTTCTTCTTCCCCAAAACTGGGGGAGAACTGACAGTGAGTTTCCATCCAGAACACTGGCAGAAATGCAATGAGATTAGAAAAATAAACGTGGTTTTCTCAAATGGTGTATTCTGGGGTGTCCCGCTTGGCGTTAAACTCTGTGACCTGAAACGCTTCTTTCTGAATTTAAGATACGGGTGGAGGCTCATTGTGGTTACTTGTGATCATTGTGGTCACTTGGCGCATGGCCGCAGACCTACTATTCATTTCCTGTAATACATATTTTTATGTATTTAGGATATTTCTCTGCTGCCTATCATGGCAGGAACTCTCCCAGGGCGGCTTTCTACAATAAAACAGTCCAGTCCAGCAGTAAAACAATGAAGAAAACAATGAAGAAATCATAAAAACGACAAACACCATTAAAACATCTGGCCCAGACAGTCTTAGGGAAACAGCAAGAGGGGAAGGCACTTATGTGTTCCAAAACAGAAAATAAAATATTCTCAGGTGCCTGAAAATACTTTTATTATGCCCAATGCATTTTAGAAAGGACTTTCCTTCCTTAGGAACCCCTTATCTTTTTTTCCAAATGTGTCATAGAGAATCTTTCCAGCGCCTCTTCTGTTTTAAAACCATTCTCCAACACATTGTAAAGAATTGTTCCAGTGTTTCTTCTGTTTTAAAATAAGTTAGGAGAAAGACAAGCAGCCCCTGAGGAAGGAATTGCGCATAAAAAAAGTTTTTTTTCTGGCACCTCAGAATATTTTCTGTTTCCAGATTTTCGCAAGAACCAAGGGTGACCATATGGAAAGGAGGACAGGGCTCTTGTATCTTTTAACAGATGTATTGAAAAGGGAATTTCAGCAGGTATAATTTGTATGCGTGCAGCACCTGGTGAAATCTCCTCTTCATCACAACAGTTAAAGCAGCAGGAGCCCTGCCCTCTTTTCTCTACCTAGAGTGACTAGATGATGCATACAAATGACACCTGCTAAAATTCCCTTTTTAACTGCTGTATAGAAACAGAAGCCCTGTCCTTCTTTCCACCCTAAACAATACAACTGCAGCTGTGAACCAGGACAGTCTGGTAAAAGTGGAAGACCAGAGTAAACAAGTTAGTTTTAAACCCCTTCCAAAAATTCTGCAATAATGGGGCCTACCGGACTCCAGAAAAGTGGAGGCCACCACAGAAAAGGCCCTCTTTCATGTACTTGCCCAGTTAACTTCCCTCAAATGTGGGCCAGTGTGAAGGAACTCTTTTGCTGATCTTAAAAGTGCGGGCACACTGAGGGCAATCCTTCAAGTAATTTGATGCCAAACTGTTTAAGGCTTTAAAGGCCTGGAAACGCACTGGCAGCCACTGCAAAACTGGGCATCTTTTGTATAGCTAGAGTGACCAGATGATGAAGAAGAAGGAATTTCACCAGGTGCTGTATGCATACAAATGACACCTGCTGGAATTCCCTTTTCAAAGATACAGGAGCCCTATCCTCCTTTCCATATGGACACCCTATTGTTGAGCAAATTATTTTTCTTTTAGTCTCATTAGTTTGTCTTCTGGGAAGTAACAATAGGAAGACTTTTTTCTCCTTAAGAACATAAGAAGAGCCATGCTGGATCAGACCGAGAGTCCATCTAGTCTGTGGGTGTCATCTCATGAAGTCAAATGGTGGGAGATTAGAATCAGATAAAAGGAAGTACTTCTTCACACAGCACACTGTTAAGTTAAGGAATTTGAAGCCACAAGATGTAGTGATGAACACTAGCTTGGATCGTTTTAAAAAAGATATTGACAGATTCAATGGTTATTAGTCCTGAGTCCCAGTATTGGGGAAAAGATGGGATATAAATAAATTAATAACAATAATAGTAATAATAATAATAATGGCTAGAGGCAATATGCCAGTGTACCCCAATGGCTGGGGATCATGGGCAGGAGGGTGCTGTTGTACTCATGTCCTGCTTGTGGGCTTCCCATTGGGGCAGCTGCTTGACCATTGTGTGAACAGAATGCTGGACTAGATGGACCTTGGTCATAACAGCAGGGTTCTTCTTATGCCCACCATGGTAGCATAAGATCTAGATCTAGACGGAGAGGCGGGTAAGAAATAAATCGTTATTATTATTATTATTATTATTATGAATAGGGTAGCTTCCTCTTCCCTCACGGCAGCCATTTTGGGAAAGTTCCAACAACACTCTCAAAATCCCTAATATAGCCATCGACCCAGAAAGATTGAGGATGCCCTGTTTCCCTCTACTGCTGATGTTCAGGCTGTGAACGTTGTTGCTTTTGTGGCCAAAAAAGTACAAACACCACTATCGGAGCAAGATGCCTCTGTACACCAGTTGCTGGGGAACGTGAGCAGGAGTCTGCTCTTGCCCTCATGCTCTGCTTGTGTGGCTTCCCAAGAAGCATTTGGTTGGCCGAAATCATCAACGGAGATAACCGACGCTCTGCAGAGTTGACTAGTCGCACAACCATTGGTTAGCGTGTTGTTTGTCGGATTCAGTGGACTGTTTTGCAGGGTTGAGTGGACTATCTTGGCTGGCTACAGAGTCCCCCTGGCAAGAGCAACCAAAGTGGCGGCTGCCACTCTAGTCCAGCCAGCAGAACTCGCAATGGCTGTTGGGATAGCACCGGGAGGACTGAGGGAGAAGGGAGGGTGGGGAGAGGGGCGGGGGCTGTGTCACTGTCAGTCAAACATCGGGTTGACTGTTAGTCCACTCAACGCCAACCCCAGCCACTCCAAAGTTGTGTAGGAACATGTTGTGTGGGGAGTACCCCCTGTATAATCAACCCTGGAGTTGACTATTCATCCATCATTGATTATTGTGTTGTCCAAACGCAGCCAATGTTAGACTATAGTTTGTAGCTACAGAAACCACAGTTGTTCTATTGTCTTCCAGACAAACTCTAGGTAGGACAACAAACCTCTGACTTTCTGTTTCAGCAGAACCTCTCTTAACTTACTCTGCAGCTCTCTGTTGACTTGTTGTATGTAATTTAACTATGCTCATTGTTTTAATGTTGAGATGCATGATTTGCATTTGACTGGTTTGAGTAGATCCTATATCGTTGATTTTTGTGTAATCGATTTGAATTTTTTAAACAGCGGGATGGGATGGGGAAAAAGCCTTTCCTTCTTTTTTTGGAACGGTGCAAATAAAAAAAAACTATTTACATAAAATAAAATTCAAAACAAACATGTAAACATCTTATCATGAACCCAGATAGATTTGCTCAGTTCTTGTCCCCTTGGGAATTGCTTCTGTCGTTTTCCATGATTGCCCAGTTTAGACATCTCATCATTCATGTAGGCACATGAACAGGGATGCTGTGGATGCTTGGCTCCATTCAGCCAACCCTCCAAACCAGGGGTGCTGCATCTCTTACCAGCCCGAGGGCTGAATCCCATTTCGGAGAAGCTCGTCTGGGCTGCATTCTAGGTGTGGGCGGGGCCAAAGGGGGAAGGGGCAGGGCCAAAATACCAGCATATTTCATAGAATCATAGAATAGTAGAGTTGGAAGGGGCCTATAAAGCCATCATGTCCAACCCCCTGCTCAATGCAGGAATCCACATCAAAGCATACCTGACAGATGGCTGTCCAGCTGCCTCTTGGATGGCTCTTGGGTGGGAGAGCCCACAACCTCCCTAGGTCATTGGTTCCATTGTCATACTGCTCTAACAGTCAGGAAGTTTTTCCTGCTGTCCAGCTGGAATCTGTCTTCCTGTCACTTGAGCCCATTATTCTGTGTCCTGCACTCTGGGATGATCGAGAAGAGGTCCTGGACCTCCTCTGTGTGACAGCCTTTCAAGTATTTGAAGAGTGCTATCATGTCTCCCCTCAGCCTTCTCTTCTCCAGGCTAAACATGCCCAGTTCTTTCATTCTCTCCTCATAGGGCTTTGTTTCCAGACCCCTGATCATCCTCGCTGCCCTCCTCTGAACATGCTCCAGATTGTCTGCATCCTCCTTGAAGCGTGGTGCCCAGAACTGGACACAATGCTCCAGATGCAGCCTAACCAGTGCCGGACCAGTGCCGGACCAGTACCTCGCACGATTTCAAATTAAAGTTTTTATTGGCAGAAACTAAGTGTTAGGAGAGGCATTTCAACCTTTTAGGATGGTGAGAAAATAAGCAAAGTGGAGGAAACCATCAACGATTGGAGGTTTGGAAAAAGGGGGCAGGACCAGGGAAAAGGACATGGCTGTCTGGGAAGTCCCAAAGGGCTGGACTGGGATCCCACGCAAGCCAGATTTAGCCTGCATTTCAATCCCCCTGCTCCAAACTGTGGAGGAGGAGAAAATCCGTCATGGAGTTCATGCACTCCTCCTCACTTGGTAATTTCTTCCTCCACTTCTGGGTTGCTCTAATCATCGCATACTGTGATGACCAGTCAAGCAGACGGTAGTTAGCACTAACCTCCAAACCATGGTTTGTTTGCAAACCATGATTTGGTCACACTAATCATGGTTTAAAGAGTGTGTCAGTCTGTAGCATTTTCCTAACTGAAGCACAATGCTCCAAAACCAAGCAAAACAAATTATTATTTATTTACTTATTTATTTAGTACACTTATATACCACCCCATAGCCGAAGCTGTCTGGGCGGTTTACAAAAATTAAAAAGATTGAACACTAAAAAGACAATATACAAAATTTAAAACCATAAACATAAAACAGCTGACATTAAAACACTTTAAAACATTTTAACTGTTAAGCCTGGCCACAGTGTCGATCAAAACCTCAACTTGAGCTGTTAAAATGCTTGGGAGAAAAGAAAAGTTTTGACCTGGCGCCGAAAAGATAACAGTGTTGGCGCCAGGCGGGCCTCATCGGGGAGATCATTCCATAATTGAGGGGCCACCACAGAGAAGGCCCTCTCCCTTGTTGCCGTCCTCCGAGTTTCCCTCAGAGTAGGCACCCGGAGGAGGACTTTTGATGTTGAGCGTAGTGTACGGGTAGGTTCATGTCGGGAAAGGCGTTCCATCAGGTATTGTGGTCTCAAACCGTGTAAGGCTTTATAGGTTAAAACCAGCACCTTGAACCGGGCTCGGAAACATACAGGCAGCCAATGCAAGCGGGCCAGAATCGGTCTTATATGTTCGAACCGTCTGGCCCCTGTTACAAATCTGGCCGCTGCATTCTGCACAAGCTGCAGCTTCCGAACCGTCTTCAAAGGCAGCCCCACGTAGAGTGCATTGCAGTAATCCAATTTAGAGATTACCAGAGCATAGACAACTGAAGCGAGGTTATCCCTGTCCAGATAGGAGCGTAGCTGGGCCACCAACCAAAGTTGGTAGAAGGCACTCCGTGCCACCGAGGCCACCTGAGCCTCAAGTGACAGAGATGGTTCTAGGAGAACCCCCAAGCTAGGAACCCGCTCCTTCAAGGGGAGTGCAACCCCATCCAGAACAGGTTGAACACCCTCCATCCGGTCAGCGGAACCACCCACCAACAGCGTCTCAGTCTTGTCTGGATTGAGTTTCAGTTTATTAGCCCTCATCCAGTCCATTGTCGCAGCCAGGCACTGGTTCAGCACATCCACAGCCTCACCTGATGAAGATGAAAAGGAGAAATAGAGCTGCGTGTCTTCAGCGTACTGATGACAACGTACTCCAAAACTCCGGATGACTGCACCCAATGGTTTCATGTAGATGTTGAACAGCATGGGGGACAAGACTGACCCCTGCAGAACCCCATACCGGAGAATCCACAGGGCCGAGCAATGTCTCCCAAGCACCACCTTCTGGAGCCGACCTGTCAAGTAGGAGCGGAACCACTGCAATGCAGTGCCTCCCACTCCCAACTCCCAAATGACCAACAATAGTGCATTCAGTGTATACATTTTGTTAAGAAACACCAGCTTCCATCACAAATAAGGGTATGAACATGCTGGATCAGACCAAGGGTCCATCTAGTCCAGCATTCTGTTCATGTAGTGGCCAACCAGCTGTTGATAGGAACCCCACAAGCAGAACACGAATGAAACAGCACCCTCCCACCCATGTTCCCCAGCAGCTGGTGTATATAAGCCTACTGCCTCTGCTACTGGGGGTAGCACATAGCTATCAGGACTAGTAGCCGATAGCCTTCTCTTCCAGGAATTTGTCTAACCCCCTTTTAAAGCCCTCCAAATTGAAAATTGATGGCCATCATTACATATTTCGGTAGCAAATTCCATAGTTTAATTATGCACTGTGTTAAGTGATATGTTACAATACCACTTATATGCTAAGCCAGAGCCAATTAGGAACGGGCCAAAGCCCAGTAAGAGAACATGGATTAACAAACAGCACTTGTATTCAACAGCCATCAAGCCATATTAATAAACATCATGGCTTCTTTCAACCCATCCTTTACATTGGTATCAGGTTCCTGCTCATCAGTAAACACTGCCTCCGGAATCTTCCTCTTTTGGATGCTCTGTTCAACTGTTAGCCCAGAGATCTTCACTAAAGTTGCCCTGTGCACTGAAGCACAATAAAACTTCCACGGGAGTAGCCATGTTAGTCTGTTGCAGGGGGGAAAAAAGGAAGAGTTTTGTGTAGGGTGACCATGTGGAAAGGAGGACAGGTCTTTTGCATCTGGCAAAGAGGGCAGGGCTCCTGCAGCTTTAACTATTGTGATGAAGAGGGAATTTCACCAGGTGCTGCATGCATACAAATAACACCTGCTGAAATTCCCTTTTCAATACAACTGTTAAAGATACAGGAGCCCCGTCCTCCTTTCCATATGGTCACCCTAGCTTGTGACACCTGAGGACCGAATTCAATAATGTACTGCCTTTCAGGGCAAAGCACTCTGAGGCCGCTTATAAAAAATCATTAAAAACTTAAACCTCTTTAAAAACACTTTGTTTTATTCAGTTATTGTGGACAATACAATGGGCGTATAGTCAATAAATAAAGTTACAGTCAACTATTCAAACTAAAAAGAAACAGTGTTCCCATTTCTGTGTGTTTACATTAAGAGTAGTATGTTCTTAGAACACACCTCATTAAGGCCCTTTCTACACCATCAGCGCACAGGGAGGGAGAGAGGGCGATTCCGGAAATACCTAATACACACCATTGGCGCACAGGGACCGGGGCCATCCCAGGCAAACAGCCTGTTAGTTAGATCCCTCCAAAATGATATTTGGGGTATGAAGGGAAAACAGATTACCATAAAATGGTCTTGTGTGGCCGCCTCACTCAGACTTCTACCATGGTGGGTTAGATTCTCTGAAAGTGCAATTTTCCAGATATTGGTGAACCAGCCCTGCATCGTGCAACCAGCACCTATTTTGTAAAGTTGTACTATTTAAACACTTTTGAAAATGCCAATAAAACAATCCAGTTATAACCCAACTACCCTGTGCCAAAAGCAGCAGTCTAAACCCGAACTTGTGGCACATTTAGCAGAATGGACTTTGAAACAAATACATATTTAAGGTCCATATTAACACTAACAAAGATGGGGGCCGTCTGTACTTCTTTTGGGAGAGAATTCCAAAATTATGGGGCCATCTCTGAAAAGGCCCTATTCTAGGCTGACCAGATAAAATCCAAGTCAGGGCTCATGTAACTTTAACAGTTGTAGAGAAAAGGGAATTTCAGCCAGTGTCATTTGTATGCAATTAGTTCCTGGTGAAATTCCCTCTTCATCACAACAGTTAAAAGTTGCAGGCACTATACTAGAGTGACCATATACAAGAAGGCAGGGCCCTTGCAACTTTAACAGTTGTGATGAAGAGGGAATTTCACCAGGAACTAATTGCATACAAATGACACTGGCTGAAATTCCCTTTTCTCTACAACTGTTAAAGTTACATGAGCCCTGACCTGGATTTTATCTGGTCACCCTACCCTATTCTGTAGTGCCAGGTCTTTATGGCAGATCTGTCAGCAGGGCCTTAGCGGCTGACTTTTAAGACCTAGGCAGGTTTGTATGGGTGCAGGTGGTCCTTCAAATAACCTGTTCCCAAACCTGGTAAGATTGTGGTTGCTTTCAGTTTCTTAGTTTTCCTCTGGCTTCTGTATGAAATACTCATGTGCTGTGAGTATTTTTTTCACAAGGGCGTGTGTGACGGGGAGGGTGCGGATAGGTCAAGGTTAGGATGTTGGTTTTGCGTGTGAAATAGAACTATTAAAAACAAAACCCATACAAGCTACCCTTTCTGATGTCAACCTTTTCTCCCTGACAGATTTGGCAAAATGATGTGTGTGTTTCTCTTTGGAACATTCCCTCCTCCTGGGGGAAGAGAGATGGTTGCCACGGAGCCCGTTCAGGTAGAGGATGGATTGGGGGAACTATACTGTTTAACGATTTAAAATAAAACGAAGTAAGACAAAGCGAAGCAGAAGAGTGATCAAGCCAGTCTTTTTATTTCCTTTCAGGCCCCGCCTTTCTCCTTTGAAGAGGTGGCGGTGTACTTCACTGAAGAAGAGTGGGCTCTTCTGGATGCAGAGCAGAGAGACCTTTACTGGGATGTCATGCAAGAAAACTATGAGAACGTAGCATCCTTGGGTAAGGAGCTTCCTCACCCTTCCTGCCACCTTTGGTTCTTATAGTTATGCCCAAGGGAGACCAGCAACAAAATGTTGCAGCGTGGAGTGCTCCTAGTCAGTATGCCGGCCATGCCCTCTTCCACAACACTCCATTACATGTTCTGTTGTCATTGTGCTGTTTGGGGTGAGTTGTTTTTTGTTAGTTTGTTGTCCCCTTATGTTTTTTCCCCCTCTCTAAAGTTTTCTATAAGTGGGTGAACCACCCCCCTTTTCTCTCTCTTTTTGCCACCTCCTCGTCTGTCTTTCCTGCCTAGAGGCGTTGCTGGGAGGTGGACAAATTGCTTTTGCCATTGGTCTGAACTGATAGCTTGCAGAGGACTTTTGAACTTTGTCCAAGGGCCATGTGAAAATAGGCTAGGGTGACCATATGGAAAGGAGAACAGAGCTCCTGTATCTTTAACAGTGGCATAGAAAAAATAATTTCAGCAGGTGTCATTTGTATGCATGCAGCACCTAGTGAAATTCCCTCTTCATCACAACAGTTAAAGATGCAGGAGCCCTGCCCTCGTTTGTATCTTTGTATAGCTCCTGCAGCTTTAAGTGTTGTGATGAAGAAGGAATTTCACCAGGTGCTGCATGCATACAAATGACACCTGCTGAAATTCCCTTTTCTATACAACTGTTAGATACAGGAGCAGCCCTGTCCTCCTTTCCATATGGTCACCCTAAAATAGACTGAGGCTCGAATGTGGCCTTGGGACAAAAAGTTGCCTGTCTCTGCTTTAGGATTTCCTCCCCTACCACAAAAAAGGCTCAAGTGCCACCAACATTTTGTAAGCTCACAGGTTCTTGTCAGGCAGTTTTGAATTTTTTTTAAAAAAATCTCTTTTAATTCACAAACGTATGCTTCTGCATACCTCAAGTAAGCAGAGGCCACTGCTTTGTATTTGAGTGGGCCCGTTTCCTTTCCGAAATGATAGCCACTCACCCACCTGAGTTCGCTGTTGGGAGGGAAACAGGTGGGATCTGCAACAAAATGTTGTAGTATATCTTTGCTCGAGTAAGCAGAAGTCACTGCTTTGTATTTGGGTGGGCCCGTTTCCTTTCCAAAATGATAGCCACTCACCCACCTGAGTTCGCCGTTGGATGGAACAGGTGGGACCTGCAACAAAATGTTGCAGTATATCCTCACTTCCTAGGAGGTGTATTTTTTGTTCAACTTCCTCCTCCCCCCTTTTAACAAGGTACTTTAATACAAAAATATGAAAATATTAAGGGACAGTCATCGCTCCCATTGCCAATTCAACAAGTGCACAGTGGGGTGCATTTTATACCATGCATTTGTACAACACATAATAAACTTGCAGAACCCGCTGCCCCAAGATGATGAGACAGCCTACTAGCTTAAATAGCTTTAAAAAGGATGAGACAAATTCATGGATGGGAATGCTGTCAACGGGAATTAGCTGAGAGCCAGTGTGATGTAGTGGTTTAGATTGTTGGACTGGGACTCAGGAGACCAGGGTTCTAGTCCCCAGTGAGCCATGGAAGCTCACTGGGTGACTTTGGGCCAATTACTATCTGTCAGCCTGACCTACCTCACAGATAAAGATAAAATGGAGAGGAGGAGGACCATGTAAGCTGTCTCGAGTTCCTTGTAAGAGGAAAAAAGGCAGGTTATAGATTTAATAAATAGATAGATAAATTAATTAAATAGAACCTCCATGTTCAGAGGCAGTGCATCTTTGAACATCAGTTGCTGAGCAACAACAGCAGGATGCCTTGCTTGTGGGCTCCCCAGCCATGCAGGACAGCTCCTCAGATATTTAGGGATCGCTACAACGCCTCCCCTTAATCGTCTCTTCTCCAGATGAGACATGAAGAGTTTGGGGAGTAGGGGGATGTATTGATTCTTGCATGAACACTGTCTGTATCTCCGTGTCCCTCTGAATTTCTAACGAAGCTCCAGGAGAGTTCAATTTGGATTCAGTCCGTTTCGGGCGATCTCCTGCTTGGGTTTGGACATCTTGGGTTATAAGATCTTCAGGGGGTCTTTTCTTTTAAGGGGGACTTTTCTTGGTCCCGCTGCCACCTGAGACGCCTTTGGTGAAGTCATGAAAGAGGCCTTCTTGGTGGCCACTCCCTGGCTCTGGAATTCCCCTCTTTGTTTGTTTGTTTGTTTGTTTGTTTGTTTGTTTAATTTATACCCCAGCCTTCTTCCAAAGAGCCCAAGGCAGCATCCATGATCCTCATCTCTCATTCTCACAGCAACCCTGTAAGGTAAGTTAGGCTGAGACTCAGTGGCTGGCTCAAAGTCACTCGGTGAGCTCCATGGCCGAGTGGGGACTAGAACCCAGGTCTCCAAAGACCCCGCCCAACACTGTTTTTTTTAATTGTTTAGTGCCATTTATGGCTTTTCTTGTTGTATTTTGATGTATTTGTTTTATGTGGCGTTTTAACTGTGGTTAGTGAGTGAGCAGGATTTAACAAAACACATTGCACAAGACACCTTAAACCCTGCTGCTTAACCAAAAGCCTTCACCAGCAGGGTTTAATGTGTTTTCTGAACAGGCCTATTGTATGCCTCTGAATAGCAGTCACTGTGGAAAAACAGCTTGAGGGGGCTGGCTTGTGAGCTCCCAAGACGCATTTGGTTGGCCATTGTGGGAACAGAATGCTGGATTAGAGGAGCCTTTGGTCTGACTCATCAGGGCTCTTCTTATGATCTCAGTTACCACCACCACCAATCTGAAACGTTTATAGATGAATTTCTACAGGATCTTGCTTGTTGGATGAGCGGGTTCATAGAGGCAGAGTGCTGTGCATTCTCATTACGCAAGAGTGGATTTTAGCTTTAGGCAAAGAATCCAGGCATCCTAAGAAACGTTGCTTCAGTGAAAAATAAAATTCTGGCTTTTACGGCTGAAAAAACCCTGTGGTTTGGGAGGGAGCTCTAAAGACTGGCAGACCATTATACATTACACAGAGCAGGTGAAACCTGCAACAAAATGTTGCAGTATGGAGTGCAGCTGTTCAGGATTACAGACATTCCATTCCTGTTCCCTGTGTTATTCGTTTTTTCCCTGGCCACTGAGCATATTCTTTCAGTGCACCTTGCATGGCATGTGACATCTATGGTCTTCACTAATCCATGTGGACTAGGAACCAGGGAGAATTGCAGAGTCCGCTACAAACAGTATGGCCCAAACTGTGCAAGCTCTCTATACAACACGGTAGCTTGAGGAAGAGGGCATGCGTCTGTGTGGCAGGCTGAATCTACACACGCAGCACAAGGGGGTAGAATCCTAAAGTGGCAGGCCAGACTGTACCTCTTCAGACTAAGATGGGGGGTGCCATGTTAGAATGCCTCCCCCAATAGGATTAAAACACGCACACCCCAAAACTCCTTGCAAATAGAAACTAGCACATCAGGGAGAGGGGTTCTACCACTCTCTGCTAGCTTTCTTTTGGCAATGATTGTGTTTCTTTAGCATAGATGAGCATTAAAAAATGCAATTGCTCACCTCCAATCGGGTGCAGCCTGTTCAATCAACTTATTTTCCTGCATTTGTTGACAAAGCTTTGGAGGACACGCTTTGCATGTAGAAGGTTGTAAATTCAGTTCCTGGCATCCCCAGTTTAAAATTAGGGTTGTGCGGGCCTCGGGTTCGGGAGTCCAAATCACAGAGGCCATTTTATGACGGATCTGCCATTTCCTTGCACAGCCCTAGGCCCCCATACAGCCTACAACTCCCAGCATGCAGTGCTGGCTTCCTTCTTGTGCAAGAGGAAGCCGGCAATGGTGGTGGGGAAGCCGGCAATCGCACCGAGGAGCGGACAATGGCAGCGGCGAGGACATGTTTAGCCTTTGGTCTTGGGCCCCGGTGAAGTCCAGCCCTCCCAGACACTGCATGCTGGGAGTTGTAGGCTTCTGAATCCGAGGCCCGAGACTTGCACAGCCCTATTTAAAATAGGCCCGGAGCAGGTCACAAGGCTGGCAAAGACTCAGTTGCCAAGTGGAGTAGGTACATGCATGTCCCTTGCATCTATAGTAATAGGACTGGGCAAAAAACTCTGCTTGAGACCTTGGAAGGAACAGGTCACGTCTGGCTTGACCCTGAAACTCCAACACTTGAGGCCCTGTTTTAACTGAGAGGCTCTTTTGTTCCCAGAGCATGTCAATTGTGGTGTATAGTCCTGCTTAAAAAAAAACACCCAAACATTTATGTTAAATTTATTTTTGTGAAAGAGACGTGGCCAGCATAAACATGTTTTCAGTCCCATGCTTACAGTCACGTCTACTTTGACGCTCAGTTCTTGCAGCACAACGGATGCAGTAGATAGGGAAAGACGTGCCCAGATTGTGCCACTTTAGATTGCGGGAGCGAGGAGTGGAGGAAAAGCCAACCTGATGGACTCTACATTGACAAAGTAGAGCAGGCCTCCTGATGTGTTGGACTACAACTCTCATTAACCCAGGCCAGGGTGGCATGTGGCCATGCTGGCTGGGGACGATGGGAGTTGCAGCCCAACATACCTGGAGGACACCAGGTTGGGCCAGTCTGCCCTAGGAAAATGAGCATCCCCCACCCTTCTCCACTGTGCTGTAGCAGAGTTAGCAGGGTGTGTCCACGTAAGTATGTTTGTGGGCCTATTATGCAAAAGCACCCTTGCTGCAACGACATCTTCCGCTAGCTGATATGCAAAACCGAATGAGAACAGCTCCTGTTTGTAAGAGCAGGGCAAATGTTAGAGAAAGCAAAACAACTGGAAATGTCCAAAGAAAACCAATCCCCTTTTTATTCTGACCTTACAATTTTGCTTTTTCGATTTTGCATCTCCTGATCCCCTCCCAAATTTTTAATCTTTGCTGCAGGCAACTCTGAGTCCCATTCCCCTCTGAGTCCTGTTCACAGGTGTAGTTTCCACAGCTAAATTATGGAATTCACTTCCACAAGATGTAGTGGTGGCCACCATCTTGGATGTCTTTGAAAGGGAATTGGATAAATTCATGGAGGATTCGGGGATCAATGGCTACTAGTCCTGATGCCTATATACTACCTCCAGTATGAGAGGCAGTAAGCCTAGGTACACCAGTTTCTGGGGAACATGGGTGGGAGGGTTGCTCTCATGTTCGGCTTGTGGCTTTCCCGTGGGCAGCTGATCGGCCACTGTGTGAACAGAATGCTGGACTAGATGGACCCTTGTCTCATCCAACGTGTCTCTTACGTTCTTTCTAAGCCATTTCTGATAAAGTGGTCTTACCGCTGTCTATGAAACTAAATAAACAGGAGATGCTTGTCAACCTTTAAGGCAGGGATGGGGAACCTCCAGATGATGTCGGGGTCCAACTCCCATCAGCCCCAGCCAAAATGGGATCATGGGAGCCTGTAAGGAAGCAGCACCTGGAGGGCCACCTGTTCCCGCCCCTGCTTTAAGGGGCCGTAGGATTCTTTGTGTTGTCTTTGCTGTAGCAGAGCCGTATGAAATGTAGTTCAGTGGTAGAGCATTGTTGAGCATGTATTAGGCCCTGGATTCAATCTCCAACATCTCCAGGTATGTCTTGAAATACCCCTATCTGAGGCCCCAGAAAGCCACTGCTAGTCAGGGTAGGCAATATTGAACTAGAGGGCTCAATGTTCTGACACAACGTAGGGCAGCTTCCTATTCAATCCCAAAGGCACAACCACGTTGGTCTGTTGTGACAAAAACAAGGGAATCTTCTTTGGGTACCTTAAAATGCCACAATAGGTTTACTCCTCTTCAAGGTGCCATAAGCAGGGCAGGCGTCAGCTCTCGGACAACTACCAGGCCTCAGCACCCCAACATGGCACACGGCTAACGCCTTCCCTGGGCTCCCTTCCCCATTTTTCTTCCCAGAGCTCTGAGCATCACTGGAAGGCCGAGTCAAGCGGCCATTTTAATTTCCAATGGTGCCCCTGATACAGCTTTGCTCCGGAATGCAGTGGGAAATTAAAATGGCGGCCACTCAACACGGCTGCTTCTGCTGCCCGTTACCACGGCCTGGTAAGCCCACTGGGGCCCACGAAGCGAGGGCCCCCCCGTCTCTGGTGTGATCTTGGCTCAGGGCCCAACTCAAAGCTGGAAGCAGCCCCGGCCACACCATCCTTTCTTCTCATCTAGACTTATTTGTGTGATCCTTCTCTTCTAAAGCAGGAGTAGAAAACCACTTTCAGCCTGAGGGCCGAATTCAAATTTCAGAGGAGCTCGAGGGGGGGGGGTGCATTCCAGTGGGGGGCGGGGCCAAAGACAAAAGGGGTGGGGCCAAAAACACCAGCATATTTCAGCTTAAAGCTTCAACCTTTTAGAATGGGGGGGAGGGGAACCGTGGAAAAGCTGGGATACCACCTAACGATCGATCGATCGGTGGTTGGGGGAAAGTGGGTGGGGCCAGGGGAAGGGGGCGTGGCCATATGAGGAACCCCATAGGGCCAGATTGGGAGCCCAGGCCTGAGGTGCTGCACTCCTGGTCTAAAGTGTCAGACTGGTACTGAAATCCTGGGTTCAAATCTCCACTTAGCCATGAAGGTGGGTGACTTTGAGCTAGTCACTCTCCCCTCTCAAGCTAGCCTACCTCACAAGGTGATTGTGAGGATAAAAGGGGCAAACCACGTATGCCATCTTCACCTCCTTCAAGGAAAGGAAAGATAGAGAGACTAAATTTTAAAATCTTAGCGGCCACCTGTCCCGTCTCCAAGGAAACGAACATCTCGGGAAAGTGCTTTAATAAATACTCCATTGTTCTCGCAGCATCTTTCAAGTATTCTAAAGTTCTTCATGTAGGTTATAGCAGTAATCCTTGAAATGGAAGCCTGTAAAGGCAGGTCAGTACAATGATCCCGGAGGTATAGAATCAATGGGTGGGATTCGTGGGAATTTAAAAGAAGCAGATAGAAGAAACTAATGGCAGGAGCTCTTCAGCAGTGGAACATGGGCGGTGTTGGACTCCCTTTGGCTGGAGGTATTTAAGCAGAGGCCGGATGCCCATCTGTCAGGGTTGCTGTTGCTGCATCAAGCGTTGATTGGGGGTTGGACTAGATGACCTCTCAAGGAGCCTTCCAGCTCTATGATTCATTTTTGTTAGTTCTCTATGATATTGTGGTGGGAAAAGAGCCAGAAGATGAGGAATGATGGCTCATCTAAACCTACATAGTGAGTTTGTGGCTTGAGGTGAAATTTAAGCCCGGAACATAAGAATTAACAAATGTCTGCCCAGCCCAGTATCATGTTTCTGACAGTGGCTGGCTAAATGGCTCTGGGAAGCTCACAAGCAAGGTATGGGCGACCATTTTCCTCTTGTCTGCCCTCAGCATCCCATACTCAGAGAAAGTTTATGAAAGTTTATGCCACCATAAGGGCAAAACAGCTGTTACTTTAAATCCTTATTTAGCAGCTATGTCTTCCTTTTCTTTCTTTTTTTCATTTTTATTCCAGATTAGGCATAATTCGGATTGGGACCTTAGTGTAGGGTAAGCTTTTCAGATCCAAGTTGGGGGCCCTGCACCTACTCTACTGTAAAAATGAAGGGGGGAGGGGGGAGAGATATCTGCTAAATACAGATTTAGTGTCTCTTTTGGCTCTAATTTTCCTAGTTTTGAAGATGTCACCTTTGTTTTTTGGTTTGAGAGACTTAGGCAGGAGCTACACTACTGCTTTACAGCAGTATTGAGATGCACTGACAACTGTTGGGGCCCATAACACATCTACACCAAGCAGGATATAACTCTATGAAAGCGGCATATAGAATGTGTCTATGGGCCCCAACAGTTGTCAGTGCACTTCAATACCGCTCTAAAACAGTAGTGTAGATCCTGTCTTCAGATACTGCTTTCATACCACTTTCATAGTGCTATATCCTGCTTGGTAGGCTGACCATATGAAAAGGAGGACATGGCTCATGTAACTTTAACAGTTGTAGAGAAAAGGCAATTTCAGCTGGCATCATTTGTATGCAATTCATACCTGGTGAAATTCCCTCTTCGTTACAACAGTTAAAGGTACAGGGGCCCTGCCTTCTTGTGTATCTTATCACTCTAGTATATTACCTGCAACTTTAATTGTTGTGATGAAGATGGGATTTCACCAGGTACTAATTGCATACAAATGACACAGGCTGAAATTCCCTTTTCTCTACAACTGTTAAAGTTACATGAGCCCTGTCCTCCTTTTCATATGGTCAGCCTACTGCTTGGTGTAGAACAGGCCTTAGGGTAGAGATATTCCCTCTTCATCACAACAGTTAAAGGTGCAGGCACTATACTAGAGTGACCATATACAAAAGAAGTCAGGGCTCCTGCAACTTTAACAGTTGTGATGAAGAGGGAATTTCACCAGGAACTAATTGCATACAAATGACACTGGCTGAAATTCCCTTTTCTCTGTAACTGTTAAAATTACATGAGCCCTGACCTGGATTTTATCTGGTCACCCTACCTTAGGGTGCAATCCTATGGGAGGTTTAGTCAGAAAAAAGGCCTACAACATCCAGCATGCCCCAGCCAGCCATGGCCGACTATCTGGAAGTTTTCTTCATGCTTGGACATTCTTATGCTGTTAAGCCACTACCACACTTTTCATTTACGGGTTATGAATCATGTTTTCCTGCAGCAACGCCTGAGGAGAAATTAATTGAGCAAAACATTCTGAAATGTGTCAACATTCTTATGGATTTCAATCAGGTGGTTTATTTAATGGACTTCTTAAATTTTCCCCTTGTATGTGTGTGTGTCCTAGCCATTCCGATGCCTAAACCCGAGTTGATCTCCCGGCTGGAGCGCGGGGAAGAGCCATGGATCCCAACTCCCCAGGTGACAGAGGGCAAGAAGATGCCCGTGAACATTTGCGAAGGTGAGAGGAGAGTTTCAGTGGCTTTATGAATCAAGGCAAACTGGTTTCCTTGTAAGCCAGAGGGTGGGGATGCTGTGGCCCTCCAGATCTTGTTGGGCATGATGGGAGTTGGAGTCTCAATAACATCTGGAACACAACAGTTTCCCTACCCTGATAGAAACCCTCATCCATTGATTCAGGCTTCCTATTTCCTGTTGAACGTGACAATTTGAGGGGTGAACAGTGCCAAGGTGTTCGGGAATACAGGGGACGGATTGCCTCTCCCTTTCTACATCCTGGTCTTGTTACCTAAAATGGCAGCTTTCAAATGGGAACAGGGAATGACCTGGTTTATTAAACCCAGAGCGGCTTCAGTGCCCTCCAGTCACCATTATGAATTTGCAGCTCCCAACTGGATATGGTTGTGCTGTGCGAACCAGGCTAGTGGGAGTTATTTGAGGGTTAAACAACCCTTGTATAATCCACGGTCTCACAGAATGCACAAGACAACAGCTCCCAACAGCCTTCCGTCGGGGGTTGTATGTGGCGGCCTGCATGCACCGCAGTTAATTAACCCACGATGGGCTGTCATGTCATGCAATCCAGCCCCGTGAGATCAGAAATCAATCGGGGAGGAAACTGTCGGGTTCAGGAATGTTTAGACCTTGCCAACGTGGTCACAGCTGTGCTTGCAGAGGCCTCTTTTTTAGATTTTGTAATTTTAAAATAACTGAGAAGCTGACATGCTGCAAAGTGAACCGCTCATTTCCAGCACTATCTTGATATCCGAGAATTCCTCTGGGCCCCAGCCAGGATTCTCGGTGAATTTACTTGTTTCTGAGCCTCATCAGTTGCCACAGAAAACCTCTGGGTTCAGAAAAGTGGTTCTGTGGTTTTATTTATTTTATTTAATTACAATATTTATATACTGCTCCCCATTCAAGAATGTCATAGTGGTGGACAAATAGAATAAAAACACATTAAAAGTACATTTTTAAAAGTACATTTTTGTGACCCTACCTCTGTACTTGTTTGTAGGACACGTTACTTTTCTTTTAGCTTTCTAGAAAATGGGTGTTTTGTCTCCGCTGCCCCATGGAGCCATTTTGTAAGAACACCCATGGTGCAATCAAAATTCCAAATGTGTCCACTGACCTCAAAAGTTTGGGGACCCCCTGGTTTACACACAAACCCACGCACTCCTTTTTCTTTCTGATTTCTCCCTGCAGAAGCCCACTCTCCAGAGGGGATACATTATCGGAAAAACATGGACACATATAGTTCTGCCCTAATTGTGGTACAACAGCAACTACTGCGATGACCAGTGTTGTTGTTATACAATGCAGGTCCCTGCCCCAAAGAACTTACAGGCTGCGTTCAGGCATAATAATAATAATAATCAACCATGGTGTGGATTAGGATCAGCGTTAAGCTGACTATTAGTCCACAGTGAGTTGACTCATTCATCCCCCACCCTCTCCCCCCTCAGACCTCCCACTAATATCCCATCAGCCATTGCAGCTGAAAATCTAGCCTGCCAGCTGGACTAGAGCATCAGCCACCGCTTTGACCACTCTTGCTTTGAGACTCTGTGGCTGACAAAATAACCAACGGTAGTCGAGGAGATAACCAAAGGCACCCTCCACACAACACGATAACCAATGGTGGTTCAAATACCCAACTCAGCACAACGTGGGTTATTTGCATTGATTAAAAAAAACTCCCTTCACACAACACGATAACCCATGGTGGGTTAAACAACCAACTGTGGACTATTTAAACCACCATTGGTTATTGTGTTGTCTGAACCCAGTCAACATCTCAAATTAGATTAGGAATTTGGGCATGAAGGAAAAACAACAGATGGCGGGGAAGGAGACACAAAAGTAACATTTATTTATTTATTACATTTATATCCTGCCTTTTTTCCTGCAAGGAACCCAGGGGGGCATACATAATGCTCCTCCTCTCCATTTTATCCTCACAACAGCCCTGTGAGGTAGGTTGGGCTGAGTGTCCGTGACTGGCCCAAAGTCACCCAGTGAGCTTCCATGGCCAAGTGGGGACTAGAACCCGGGTCTCCCGACTCCCAGCCCTACCCACTGCGCCACATTGGCTCATTGAGGGATGAGGACTCAGTGGTTTGGCAGGAGGCCTCACAACGGAGGTGGGGTTTCTGCTGGGTGTTTCCAGCGCCCCCCTTCTTAGGTTCCTCCTTCCAAAATGGCAGACGTTGTTGTTGGGGGTTCTGCCTTACCCTTGTCTTATAAGCCCATCCTAAGGAACCTCTGAAGCTAGACTCCTTCAAGGGGGAGCAATACCCCCCCTTCTCTGAATGCCAGTAGGCTGGGAATGGATGCAACTGGAGAGGACGATTTAGCAACCATGGTCATGCAAATGAGAGGCAGGAGGTGAAAAGGAGCATCCATTGAAATACATGAGCTGCCCCAGCAAAATCCCCCACTGGGGATTATGCAAAGGAGGGAGAAGGTAGAGCCCTAGTAGTTTGCATGCCAGGCACAATGCTTTCCTATTTTGTTAGGGAAGAAAGCTGCTGGTGCGTGGGTCTGTGCGCATGCTGAATTTAGAGTTTTGCACGCAGGCATTCATGTGCAGAGCGGCAATATGGTGTGAGGCTTTTAGAGTCGCATTTCCCAAGCTTTCCGTAGCAGAAGGACATTATACACACACAGGCACACACAGGCGCTGAATTTAAACCGGAGGCCCATTTCATTCTGGTTGCTGAGAAAAGGGCTGTTCCCATCTGGAGCTCGGAAGGGGAATGATTCCTTCAAGCAGATGACAAGCAGCCTCTTCTTGCGGGTGGGTAATTGTGCCACAGGTCCTTACGGGATGTTCTCTTCACACCTGATGCAAGGTTGCAACATTATTTCATGTGCACGCCCACCTATCCCGCAGAGACTCATTAGAAGGAGGCCAGACCAGAGCAATGACTCAGGCGAAGGTGGGCGGTTGTGTGGCACGCACACCTGATGCACAAGGCCAGCAGAACTGAGATGTATCATTATTTGTTTATTTAAACTATTTTTAAAAATTTCATTCCGGAGCCCAAAAGGCTCCGAGAGGGGCTCCCCTATAATCAATTGAACAAGACAGTCCCTGTCCACAGGTTTGAAATCTAAAAAGATGCCAAAAAAAGGCAAAGGGTAAAAAAAAGGATGTTTTTTAATACAATAAAAGAACTCAGACGCGTTTCGGATCTTTAGGTCCTTCCTCAGGGTAATCTAAAAAATACAACAACTGGGTTTGAACAACACTATAACCAATGGTGAGTTAAAGAGTCAACAGATGGTTAGTGTGTTGGGACTTTTTCACACCACGGTTGCTTATTTGGCCAAAATAACCAATGCAAATGACCAATGCTGTGCAGAGTTGATTAGTTAAACAACTGTTGGTTAGCGTGTTGTCGGTCGGACACCGTTAACTATTTTGTCACACACACTTGGTCATTTTCAGCGACTACAGACCAAAGCGGAAGCTTCTGCTCTAGTTCTGCTGGCAGAACTTGCAGTGGCTGATGGGATACCAGCAGGAGGACCGAGGAGGGATGTATCAATCAAACACACCATTGAAACCTTGGGTTCCTTGGAGGAAAAAAGGCGGGATATAAATGCAATAAATAAATAAAATAAAATAAATAAAATAAACTCGATGCTGGCCTTAATCCACACCATGCCATGTGTGGAGTACCCCCTCAATAATCAACCATGGAGTTGACTATTAACCCACCATTGACTATTGTGTTGTCCGAACATAGCCAATATTTCATATTTATACACTCACATGACCACCATTGTATATCACATAAATCATACAAATGTGCATCATCATATAAAATTATAAAAGAGTAACAAATCAAGAATGTGAGGCTTAAAACATAGAAGCTGTTTACAAACATACACATATCTGGAGAAATAAAAACCGCATTTGTTAGAGTGTAACGGATATCATCTGCTATGCTATGTTCACCCCAAAAGAGGACAGCAGGTATTTAAATACACAGAAAGTAATTAGAATAATCTGTTTTTCAAAGCAGTACTGCAAGGGCAAGAGACTCATCAAGACGAAAGGGAGTGATTGACTGGGTTCAGACAACACAATAACCAATGGTGGTTTAAATAGTCTACAGTTGGTTATTTAACCCACCATGGGTTATTGTGTTGTGTGGAGGGCATTTTTTAACCAACGGTTTGTTATTTGGCCAAAATAACCAACACTGTGCAGAGTTAGCTATTTGAACCACCATTGGTTATTGTATTGTCTGGGGGGTACCTTTGGTTATTTCCTTGGCCACCATTGGTTATTGCATCACCTATAGAGTCGCAAGGCAAGAGCGGTCAAAGCAGTGGCTGCCGCTCTAGTCCAGGCGGCAGGATAGTTTTTTGGCAGCAATGGCTGATGGGATACTAGTGGGAGGACTGAGTAGGGAGAGGGGGCAGGAGATGAATGAGTCAACTCAGTGTGGACTAATAGTCAGCTTAACGCTGATCCTAATACACACCATGGTTGATTATTATCATGTTGTGTGGGGAGCACCCCCTAGAAAAACAACTGTCGAATTGATTATTACCCCACCGTTGACTATCATGTTGTCTGAACGCAGCCATTGTATTCAGCCCCAGAATCCACCTGGCTTCCCAAGTATCTCAGCAGGGCTCAGTCTGCTTCCCCATCTCATTTCCTTCAGCTCAGCCTGCTGGAACGGCTTCTGGGAGGTGTTGCCTTCATGGGAATCATCTTCAGCCGGGCTAGAACTACGCACTCTGCCATGGCTAGTTAAGGAACTGGATCAGTTTCGGGTTTTACATTTATACCGTAGTTTTAAACTTTTAAATTTGATATTGCATTTCATGCTGTATTTTGTGGTTTTCATTGTCGCGAATCACTCAGAGAGCTTTGGCTATTGGGCAGTATAGAAATGTAATAATTGAATAAGTCCCGAGCAGGGACTCATGCAGAGCCTTACTTCCAGCCTCCTTCACGTCCTCCCCCGCTCCCACTCCCCTGCAGGGAACGACATTCCTCTGACATCTCCCTCTATCCCTGCGAGCGAGGTGATCGTGAGGGAGATCAAGGAAGAGATCGCTGAACCTGACATCTTGGATCGGGCAGAACCCCAGTGGACGTTGCTGGGGGCGCCCCTGGGGAATGCCCCTGGGGACTCCGAGCCCCGATGCGGCCTGCAGAGGCAATGGGAGATGGAACCGGGGTCCGTGTGGCGGGAGCCCTCCAGGCACGTGCGGGCCGCCAGTTCGAAGCGGAGCATGTTCCACGTGGGGCGCAAGAAGCTCATGTGTCCCGAGTGCGACCGGTGGTTCCACTGCAAGTCCGAGTTTTTGCTGCACTGGAGGACCCACACGGGGGAGAAGCCCTACGAGTGCCTGGCCTGCGGGAAGCGCTTCATCCAGAGCTCCCACCTGAGCGCCCACCGACGGATCCACACGGGGGAGAAGCCATACGAGTGCCCCAAGTGCGGGAGGAGCTTCAACCGGCGCTCCACCCTCACCGAGCACCTGAGGATCCACACGGGGGAGAAGCCGTACAAGTGCCTGCAGTGCGGAGAGAGCTTCCGCTGGAGGCCATACCTGACCAAGCACCAGAGAGTCCACATGGGAAACTCCGCCTACAAAAGCCTTGACAATGGGGAAGCCATGTTCGAGGGCTCATCCCTGGCCGAGCAGCAGGGAATCCATACGGGTGAGGAGATTTTAATTCCTTTCTTTCTTTTAAATGTTGCTATCCCTAATTTGGGCTGCTATATTTATTCAGTTCATGGCTCCATCGACTGAGGGATTTTTGATCAATTGAAAAAGCATCCCCGATTAATCAGGCAGCAAAGTGATTATTTGTGTAGTGTAAATATTTGCAGATTGGTGGGTGGTAGGTATCTTCCGGGCATTTTATTTTATTTATTTCTTCTATGCATTGTTTCATTTATATCCTATCTTTTTACCTCATGCAAGGAATCCAGTGTGGGTTTTATAGTCATCCCCCTCTCCATTTTAGTCTCACAACAACCCTGTGAGGTAGTTCAGGCTGAGAGTCAGTGACTGGCCCAAAGTCACCCAATAAGTTCCATGGCCGAGAACCTGGGTCTCCAGAGTTCCAGTCCAACACTCTAACTACTTAACTACTACGCCAGACTGGCTCTTCCCTCTTTCTCTGTCTCTCTCTTTCTCTGTCTCTCTCCTGCTCTCTCTCTTTCATACACACACACACACACACACACACACACACACACAGGAAAGAATGCGTGTCCTCAAAAGGGAAGGAAATGTCTCTTCTAAAGTGATATATTGTAGACACAAACAAAATAATGAGCAGCAATTATCCTCTTCTCTTAGCATTCCTCTTCCCTCTCAGGAGGGAAAGGAATGCCTCTTCTCACACGGTGCCTGCTATGAAACATATGTTTCATCTAAAATGAAGGCAAATGGCCAGATATAGAACCTCAGACTCAGATCCAAATTTGTCCAACCTGGGATCCTATTTGGGCCTTTTGGGTTTCCTTCTGGGGTCCTTTCTCTTGCCCCCCCCCCCTTTCCTCTGACTACCAATGATTTGGTAGTTTCCTGGCTTTTCTGCAGATTTCTCCCCATTTCTGAAACATTGATCCCAGAATCAACTGGTAGATCTCAGAATGACTTGCAGTAGGTCCATCCAAGTAGGTAATCTACTCCAGTATTGTCTAGTATAACTGATGGCAACCCTCCACAGCTGGGAGGATTCACACGGGGGAGGATTGGTTGATTAATGATCCATTTATTTAGTATGTTTCTAATCTGCCCAATAACTAATGTTGCCTGGGTAGATTACCACCAGTTAAAAACCAAAATTCCATTTTAAAACACAGTTGAAAATATAATATTCAACACAAATATTTAAAAGACTAAAGTATAATATAATGTAAATCAAAAGACCAGCACAGGAATTGATAAAATGAAACAGTCATAATAACTTAGATATCTAAAATGCTTGGGATAAAAGAGCTCTTTGGCTGTTGCCAGAAAGATAACAACATAGATGCCAGGCAAACCTCTTTGGGAGTTTATTCCATAAGTGGGGTGCTACCACTGAGAAGGCCCTCTTTGTTGTAGTCACCTGCCTTGCTTCCTTTGGCGAGAGCACCCAGAAGAGGATCTTCGAAGATGGTGTAAGGGTCTGAGCAGGGACAAGAGACACACCTTTATTGCCCCCTCCCTGCCTGCTCACCTAGGGTCAATCTTCACTCACCACAGGTGACCAGGTATAGTTATTTACAAGCTTGGATTAAAGGCAGGAAGGCCACATACCTTCCACCCCCCTGTGACTTAGAGAGCTACTGCCAATGACACGAGTCCATGCAGGACTAGTTGAATTGATAATCTGCTTCAGTATAAGACAAGCTTTATGCATTTTGCATGCTCAAATCCAATCCGGTTGTGTGCAGTTAAAAAGATATCCAGTAACCAGTCTGTAAAAGATCCATGACTGCTTAAATCTTTGAGCGTTGTTGGCAATCAGAGTAGATAAGTGAGCTAGGTAAACAAAGGCCTGGCTAACATGTGTGAGTCCTTCTTTTTTTCATTTAGGCAAAAAATACAATGAAGGGCCTGCAGACTAGGAAAAATGTTTGGCGTGGGAACATAGGAACAGAAGAAGCTGATTTATGATGAGTCAGACCCTTGGTCCATCTAGGCCAGTATTGTTGACACTGACTGGCAGAGGCTCGACGGGGTTTCAGGCAGAGTTTCTTTCCCAGCCCTACCTGGAGATGCTGGAAATCGAACCCGGGACCTCCTGCAGGCAATGCAGGGCTGGAGCTACGGCCCCTCCGAGGGGATCCATTGTCTTTTCTAGGCTTATTGCATGGTTTTCTCTCCCGCTCTTCCCCAGCAGGTGGCGCCGCGGGGAGTGGCAACGCAGCGGCCCATCCCCAGCACACAGCCTCCGAGTCTGGGGAGCAGCACGGCGAGGCGACCCCTCCCCCCGAGGCGCCTGACGCCGGGCCGGGCTCGGCGGGTCGGCCGCCAGAGAGGCCGGTAAAGGTTGAAGCGGAGCCCCTCCCCGGAGGGAACGACGTCACCGACGTCAGTCAGATCAAGATCGTTCAGGTCGAGAAGAAGCACGCCTGCCTCGAGTGCGGCAAGGCCTTCCAGTACAAGTTCGAGTTGGTGAAGCACCACCGGACCCACACGGGGGAGAAGCCCTTCGAGTGCCTGGCCTGCGGGAAGCGCTTCTTCCAGAGCACCCATCTCAACGCACACCTGCGCATCCACACAGGGGAGAAGCCCTACGAGTGCGCCAAGTGCGGCCGGAGCTTCAACCGGCGCTCCACCCTCACCGAGCACCTGAGGATCCACACGGGGGAGAAGCCGTACAAGTGCCTGCAGTGCGGGGAGAGCTTCCGCTGGCGGCCGTACCTGACCAAGCACCAGAGAGTCCACCTGGGGGAGAACGCCTACAAGTATTTCGGCAACGGGGAAAGCCTCTACGACAGCTCCTCCTTTCCTGAGCACCAGGAGGGAATCCATCCAGGTGCGTGTGAGGAGGGAAAGAACAATCAAGGAGAGACCCTATAGCTCAGCCATAGGGCACGTGCTGTGTGTGCGGAAGGGTTCGACATGTTAGCAGGTCCAGAATTCAGCTTCTTTTACTAAAAAAATAAAGAAGCATGTTTCTAGCCCATATGACAGCAGTGGGCAACCTACGGGCCTACAGGTGGTCCTCACTTGCTCTCTCGGGGGCCCACTTTTCACAATCACCCGGCTGATCAGCCATCAGTTGGGCCTTGGGGAGAAATAGCAAACCTGGTCAGAAGCAGCTGGAAGCGGCCGCTGCCACCCTCCAAGAACTGCCGCCTGAGGCAGTTGCCTCACTCTGCCTCTGACTCCCATCATGCCCAGCCGACATGGTCCAGATGTGTTAGACTACAACTGTTGCCATCCCCAGGCGGCATGGTCATGCTGCCCAGAAATGGTGGGAGCGAAGGCCAACACATCTGGATGGGCAACAGGCTGGGGCAGGTTGCCGTGCTGGCTGGGGATGATAGGGATTGTAGTCCAACACATCTGTTGGGCAGCAGAGTAACGTACAAAGCTGCTGCACAGCATCGTCTTTCCGCACCCAGCTTCAAATTCTCAAGATTTTACTTGCATAGCTGTTTGCATTTGGCTCAAAACCAAAGAACAGGTCATAAGAGCCGTACTGGATCAGGCCAAGAGTCCAGTTGGTCTAACATTCTGTTCACAAGTGGCCAATCAGCTGGCCCCCTGTGAAGCCCACAAGCAGGACATGAGTGCAAAAGCACCTCCCTGCCCATGTTCCCCAGCAACTGGTGCCCACAGACATACTGCCTCTGAGACTGGTGGTAGCCTATAGCCGTTAGGATTACTAGTCATCGATAGCACTCCACACACTGCAACATTTTGTTGCAGGTCTCGCTTGTTCCCTCCTGTTCTCATTTTATCTCTCTTTTCCCCTCCTGACTAGAGTATTTGGTTTCCACACCCGACATCACCTCCCATTTGGAACCGCAGCAACAGCCTTGGGCACCAGGACCCCAATACTGTGAGGAAAGGAGTAGCTGCGAAGGCGAGATAACAACTCAGCCGCCTCAGGGACTGTCTGAAGGGGAAGGCCCAGACTCCCCCACAAGCCTCACTCCCCCTCCCGATGAGACAGGAGCCGGCGACTCTTGTAAGTTGCTCTTCGTTCCCTCTGCTGAGCTGGAGGTCTAGTTCTCACTACCTGCTGTTAGGGCTGTACCACTGGTGGGGCTCAGGTGAGTGACCGCTCCTCCCTGGGCTGGGGACAATTCCCTGCACATAGAAAGCTACTATGTCAAGGAGAAGGTTTCTAGCCTAGCCTTCTTCCTGATGCATTAGCTTTCTATGTGCAAGGAAAGATCTGTGTGCTCACTGAGCAGAGATAGGTACTGTGTCCCACCCTGCAGAATCCATCTTAGGAAGGATTTGAGCCCCATCCGTTTTCAAGAAATGGGGAGATATAGCAGTGCTTATATCTCCCCTGTATGAATCAATGGATGCCATTTCAAATTATATAGGAGAAAGTAGGGGGTGGGGCTAAGCCTGGTGACCCTGTTTATTAAGTATCAACTGAGTTCTGATCTGCATAGCCCCACCCCTTTATCTGCATAGCCACACCCCATAGTTCTATTCCTTGGTCACCATCATGTGCCAATGTTATGGATTGCCTTTTCACATTTTTTTACACGCACGATTGTCGTGTCTTCCGGTCCCTCACACAAGCTCATGTTCTGGCAAACTGACACGGGACACCCAAATCAGTGGGGCTTCTTTATTGCAGGAACCCCCCACGGTAAAAGCTTAATGGTTACACACTTCAGAAATTCATATAGCAAATGGTCAGAGCTATAGGCTCCCAAAAAATTCCAAAGCAGTCAAAAGCTAATCACTGCAATAGCAACATGGTTTCCTTGTTGCCATCTCCACAGTTCCAAAAATGGGTTCCAAACCCAGACAAGGGAAGGGAAAGATTCTTGGTATTATCCTTCAGGCAATCACAGTGGGAAATTCTTGAAAGGCTTGACAAACCATCCAAAAGAGCTAGTCTAACCATGGGTCTTTTGTTGGTAACTCGAGGGAACACGGTCAAAGCCTAAACAAGATCACAGGGAGGTCAAAACTCAGACACAAGGGGTCCTGTGCTTCTGCTTTAGCACTGGGAACTCCCCACCGCCTGATTCAGCAAAGGAAAAGTCCAGCTGTCAAAATCCTGCCCAGTCTGCTGTTACACTGAGCTGCCGACTAACAAAACACACAAACGTAAAGCAAACAAGAGTTCAAGTCTATGAAAAGCCTCACAGTACTTTTCATGGCAAAGTTCTTTGTAATCCAAAGCCCAATCCATGTGCAGAGTCCCAGATGGTGATGGATCCAAACAGGGAGGAGTTTCGGGCCCTGCTGGCAAGCTGTTCCTAGCAAAGGCTCCTTGCCTTTGCTCCATCTTAAAAAGGGAGGCAGACAGGGGCTTTGGCCTTTCAGCAATACCCCTGTCCAAACAGGGCATCCCTGCTCAACCCACCAGTATGATGCTACAATCTGAGTGACTCCTTCAGCAAAGCCCCCACCTCTTCCAAAACTCTATCGGGTTCCCAGAGAAGCCTTGCAGCCCCAAGGTCGAGGCGGGGTTCAGTGGGTGGGTGAAGCGACTCCCATCTGGTCTTTTTCTGAGAACACTGAGAGAGATTAGCTTGCATAGACCCTAAAATTCCAGACGAGTTCTAATTAAATCTACTGCAAATTGCAAGGCCTAACAGCCATGTCTAAACCTATACCTGACAGCGATCTATGAGCTGTTTTAAGACGTCTCTGTCAATTAATCAACTACAACGGATACAATTACATTTGTATACAGTTGCATATGTTAAAAGAATAGTTCTAAAAAAAATACATATGTAGTTACTCACCTACGTCTCTCACACACACAAGGGAAAGCTTATGCCAGGATAAATTTGTTAGTCTTTAAGATGCCATAAGGCTGTTGTTGTTTTGTCCTGCAGTAACAGGGATGAGCAAAAATGAGATCTCCAGATGATTTGGCCTTCAACACCCAGCATTCCTGACCATTGACTGTGCTGACACATGGACTTCTGAGAGTTGGTCCAAAACATCTGGAAATCTACCTTCTGCCCAACCCTCCTGGCTACACTCCGGAAATTGTTTCATGAGGGAATGTTTTTCTTAATAAGTATTTACATTTAAAAATGATCCATTTGCGGATGGGGGAAATCTGTTCTCCAATTAATTGGGGGGCACTTTTTAGTTTATCAGTGACACAATGTCTACTCAGAAGTAAGTCCCACTGAATTTATTGAGGCTTACTCCCTGATAAAGAGGGATAGGATTGTAGCCTAAAAGGTTTTAAACCAATTCAGCATTGCAGCCCTAAGACACATACACACACACACTGACAACTGTGAGCTGGAGCATTACATTGACTGGTTTCGCACAGTTCGCTAACTCACTCAGTGGTGGAGTGTAGTTTGTTGTTGAACCGTGGGTTGTTATTTATTTATTTATTTATTTGTTTGTTTGTTTTATTCCATTTATATACCGCCCCATAGCCGAAGCTCTCTGGGCGGTTTACAAAAATTAAAAACATTGAACAATTAAAACACCAATATACAAAATTTAAAAGCATAAAGCATAAAAAACAAGTTAAAATTACAATATCCTTCTGGGTCAAAGCACAACGACAACACAAAAACGCAAAAACCCTCATCATATGCTGTTAAATGCCTGGGAGAAGAGGAAAGTCTTGACCTGGCGCCGAAAAGATAACAATGTTGGCGCCAGGCGAACCTCGTCAGGGAGATCATTCTATAATTGGGGGGCCACCACTGAAAAGGCCCGTTCCCTTGTTGCCACCCTCCGTGCTTCCCTTGGAGTAGGCAACCGGAGGAGGACCTTCGATGTGGATCGTAGTGTACAGGTAGGTTCGTGTCGGGAGAGGTGTTCCATCAGGTATTGTGGTCCCAAGCTGTGTAAGGCTTTATAGGTTAAAACCAGCACCTTGAACCGGGCTCGGAAACGTATAGGCAGCCAATGCAAGCGGGCCAGAGTAGGTCTTATATGCTCGAACCTTCTGGTACCTGTTATCACTCTGGCCGCTGCATTTTGCACAAGCTGCGGCTTCTGAACCGTCTTCAAAGGCAGCCCCACGTAGAGTGCATTGCAGTAATCCAATTTAGAGATTACCAGAGCATAGACAACTGAAGCGAGGTTATCCCTGTCCAGATAGGAGCGTAGCTGGGCCACCAACCAAAGTTGGTAGAAGGCACTCCGTGCCACCGAGGCCACCTGAGCCTCAAGTGACAGAGATGGTTCTAGGAGAACCCCCAAGCTACGAACCTGCTCCTTCAGGGTTAAACCATGGGTTAGCGTGTTGTCTGAACCCAGGGCATTTTTCACAGGTATGGGTTATTTTTCTTGAACAAGGCACCTTGAGAACCTAGTGTCGACAGAACTGGGCTTGAAGGACCAATGGTTTGACTCAGTATAAGGCAGCTAGCTTCCTAGGTTCCTGTCTGGGTAACCCCAAAGGACCGGATGAGGATCTCAGACGGGGCTGATTTAGTCCTCCTAGGATCCCTTCATCTGGTACTTGACCTTCTTACCTGGAAATTGAACTGGAAAGCTATGGCCCGTTCCCGGGTCATGTATGTGATAAAACATTTGTCCTAGAAGCCCTTCCCATCTCGATTTCTGGTTTTGCTAGGTGACAGCATGACTACTGAACACCCGGAGGAAAATCCACAGCAGAGAGGCCTTGAGGTGGAAGAACTCAACGACGTGTTACCAGGCAGCTCCGATGAGGATGTTTCCCCAAAATCTGGGGCAGTCTCTCATAATGGACACGAAACATAGTAACACCCAACGGAGGGGTGAGATGAAACAGGTCGGTATGGGGACTGATTCTCATTTTAAAAGGAAAGCTACTAGTCCTTATGACCGGTTAGATCGGTCTGATGAAAACTTGATAGCCTGAGGGAAGCAGAAGTTCCAGTTGGTGGGAGGCTACAAAGAGCTAAATAGTTCTTTGGTCCTCTGCGTGACAAGGGTCTAGTCCTCAAGGAGCTGGTAAAACTTGTGCCTAGCTGCAGCACCTCCATACAAATACCAAGATTCCCTGCATATAGAAAATTGGCACGTCAGAGAATAAGGTACTTGCTTGTCTCCTGGTAACTAGGCCAAGCCGGGACTGTGGACATCCAGACTGGCATCTGGACCTTGGCTGAATGGATTCCAACTGCAGAGCCTCTGTGGCCATTGCTGGAACTGCTGTTTACAGAGGATTCAGAACTTAACAGGAATGAGCCAAAAAGTTTCCCCTTGAGAATTTCCCACTCGGAATGGAAGGGAGGGAATTCAGGGAGAGGGGGGCCAAATGGAGGTGATTTCAGGGTGTGGGATAAGTCAGGGGATGAGCTAAGATAGGGGTCACATCCCATGTTTTGTGGGGAAGGACAGGGGCATCTTGATTGGAGAAGGCTATCAGTGGTTACTTGTCCTGATGGCTATACGCTACCTCCAGTAGCAGAGGCAGAAAGCCTAGGTACACCAGTTGCTGGGGAACATGAGTGGGAGGGAGCTGATGTGCCTGTGTCCTGCTTGTGGGTCTCCTGTGGGCAACTGGTTGGCCACTGTGTGAACAGTGCTGGACTAGATGGACCTTTGTTCTGATCCAGCAGGTCTCTTCTTACATTCTTATAATTTAGCCTTCTTCCAAGAGGGGGAAGGATATAAATGATTCCTCTCCCCAAGAGGGCAGTCCCTTGCGGCAACATCTGAACAAAGTTAAGGGAAAGAACAGAGCCACTGCCACCCTTTCCCCCCCGGGAGCCTGAGCTTTTCTGAGAACTAAATTTGGGATGTCTCACGTCCAATGCAAGAGTCCTACCCTAAGATCAACAAATGCCCCAGAGTTTTCCGGTTCAGATCATAGAATCATAGAATAGTAGAGTTGGAAGGGGCCTATAAGGCCATGGAGTCCAACCCCCTGCTCAATGTAGGAATCTACCTTAAAGCATCCCTGACAGATGGCTGTCCAGCTGCCTCTTGAAGGCCTCTAGGGTGGGAGAGCCAAGACCTCCCTAGGTTATTGGTTCCATTGTCGTACTGCTCTAACGGTCAGCAAGTTTTTCCTGATGTCCAGACAGAATCTGGCTTCCTGTAACTTGAGCCCATTATTCAATGTCCTGCATTCTGGGTTGATCAAGAAGAGATCCTGGCCTTCTTCGCATTGAAAAAGCATCTCTTTTCTCCAGGCCATGATTCCAGAGCAGGAGTGTTGAACCCCTTTCCAAGTTACATTTTGGAAACACTTTTGGAATCCGCATTCCAGTGGTGGGTGGAGCCAAAGGCAGGGTGAGTGGGGCAAAAATGCCAGCCTATTTGCTAACACAGCTTCCCCTCTGGAAAGTAACCCTAGGGAAGGTCTCATCACAGGTCATCTCATCATATCTTAGCCTTACCTGATTTTCTTCCTCCCTTCCCGCCCCCAGAGGACTGAAAATTAAGTCATTCCGACCACCACCCCCAGCTTCTCTCTTCTTCGTTATACGACGAAACCATTGGAATGCAGGAGGTGTCCACATTGAAAAGATAACGGCGCCCAACATAAACTCTTGTCCCGGAAGCAAAAAGGAGACCTTCTGAGTCCAAGGACACCTTGCAACAATCTCTTCTTGAAAAGACTTGAAAACCCAGCAGTGTTCTTACTTCCTCCTCCAGTATTAACGGGCCACTTAACTCGTCCAATATGTAGGAGATGTGGAGGGAAAAGGTGGGCGGGGTGTGTGGCCTCGCTAACTTAAAATATTAACATTTTAAGGTCCATGTTTATCTTTTTCTTTCTTTTTTTAAAGAAAAATAATTTGTATTGGTTAATTTATGGGCGTGTTTTGTGCTGTCACCCAGGAATATGCTCACATTATGATCGGAGGTCTGAGAAGGTCATAGTTTAAAAGACTTCATCGGATTAGAGGCTGGCTATTTAGATCTTGTTAACTGTAAACATTTTAAGGTTAAGGCTATACGTATTCCATGGCTCCATGGCAGAATCACACCAGTTAATGTCAGGCCCTGAATTCCAGCATCCTGAGAAACATGGGGCCTGACGGATTTCTAGTCCTTAAGCTTATGAAGAGAGACGGTTTGGCATCTGAGAAGCCAGAGGATCGCAAGGGTTCAAGAGGTTGGATTTCAGTCCAGCTATTTGCCCCTAACCATGAGTAAATAGAAGAAGCAGAATCAGTTCTGCAAAAGATGCAAATATATGCGAATAGAATTGAGCTACCTTGATACATAATGTTGTTTTATTAAAAGGCGGATATATATTCTTTTTGGGGGGACTCAAATCCACCTTAGAAATTCTTGTTCTAAGGCTCTGACAGATTATGCACAACAAACCTGCCTTGAACAGTTTCATGCTTTCCTTCCTTCCTTCCTTCCTTCCTCCCCCCCTCCCCCCGCCCCCCAGTTTTGCTGGGCAACAACCTGATTCTCACAGTCACGTTTCACACGGTAGAGTCCCCTGATACATAACCTCTTTTTTCTTCTTATTTTGTGCAGAACTATTCATTGGGCCTATTCAGAAGGCATCTTAAACTCTGCCAGTTAAGGCTTTTGGTTAAGCAGCAGGGTTTAAAGCGTCTTTTGTGAAGTGTTTTGCTAAACCCTGCTCACTCACTAGTCTCAGTTGGACTGTCCACAGCAGGGTTAGCAGCTCTAACTGTGGCTTAAAGTGTTGTGTGTGAGAGCACGGCTTGTGGTTAGTGCTAACCCCAGAGAACCACAGTATCGCTAACCACAGAGCCTGAAGTGTCGTCTGAACAGGCCCAAAGTCAGCGTTTCTTTTCTGAATGCGCTTCCCCTTTTCAGCAGAGCTATGAGTGACCATGTGGTAGAGAACTGTAGCTTTCGGCTGTTTCCCCACAAAGCGGTTTCTTCTTGGCTCTCTTTCCACAGGGATGTCTGCAGAAGCATTCACTATGCGGAAATGATGGCCAAAGTCACCCTGTGGTGAATTTACCCTGTCAAAAATGAATGAAAGAACAGCAGTGTTAGGCCTTAAGGTACTTTGCAATAGTAGACAAAGTGTAATCGTTTTTTGTTTTTGTTTTTAAAGGGAAAAAAACCTAACACAGAATAATATTACTCAGTGACAGTTGTAATGAGGGGCTAACGTTTTCTTGTCCCAATTCCCTCAGTTTTGTTGTTAGCTGTATGTGTGCGGGTGCTGATTTTAGGACTGGTTTATAAATGAGTTAGTTTGTAGCACCCTGCGTTTGCAAACTCAAATTGCTGCCTTTTCACGCCCAAACTAAACGTTTCACTAATTCTTTTCCTTATTCTCATGTAAGCATGCACCGTCCCAATTTGGACTGGAATTATGGCGCTCTGGACCGGGTGAGGATTAAACCTTCCCCCAAACCTGTTCTTTCCAAAAAATTCCATCCCCTTCGTGGGGGGGTGTTAAAATAAAAGTTAGTGTAGACTTTATTTTTCTTTTTTAAACTCCCCCATGAGGAAAGTAAAATTTTGGTTGAAAATGGGTGGGAGGGAAGGGTTAGCTGTCGCCCACCTCCAAGAGCGCTGTGGTTCTCAACCATATCAAGGCTGCATGCACTTCCACCATGCACTTACATAAGGAAAATTATCACACAGATCCATAATATATATGATTAATAGAACGTTTCAGATTGGCTCTCAGACTGTGTGGATCCAGGAGTTGGGTTGAGATGTAACAAAGTCTTTGCACCAGGATTATCAGTCATACAGTTTTACGGTTCTGATCCCAATTTTTGCACTGTAATAATTTAAATACTCTTTTTTCTTTGGGGATATATGTATATACACATACACACACTTCTGTTTGTTTCCAAGGCCTGTACATGTCTCTTTGTCAGTTTAGGATTCAAAATCATGAGGTCAGCTGCTTTAATTTTAAGAGTAGAGCTTTCAAAGGTTTCAAATGTTCTCATGTAGGTTGGAAAAACCAAAATAGGGCACCAGTTGACTAAGAACCAAAAACTAAATGCTAAAAAGCATACAACTGCACAAAAATAGTATAATGAGAGGGGAAAAGGGGGGGGATAGACAAACCAATACAATAAAAAATAACTATATTACAGCGTACAAGGTAAACAAAGATAGGCTAACGGTCACACAGGTAATTAAACAGGTACACATAAAAAAACCACGTGGTAGAAATTCAACAAGTACAAGATAACACAGAAGTGTGAATATTATTAGACACAGATGTGCAAAAGCTTTTACAGGAACCCGGTTTCAGTCCTGTTAATGCCATGTCCGGCTTCTTCAGAAAAGCGGTACTTTATCTGTAAGAACTGAGAAACATACATAGCACACTATAATATACATCCCCCATGTATTCATTACAACAGTTAAAGCTGCAGGGGCCCTGCTCTCTTGTGTATCTGGTCACTCTAGTATAGTGCCTGCAACTTTAACTGTTGTGATGGAAGAGGGGATTTCACCAGGTACTCATTGCATACAAATGACACTGGCTGAAATTCCCTTTTCTCTGCAGCTGTTAAAGTTACATGAGCCCTGTCCTCCTTTTCATACGGTCAGCCTATATACCATGTTATACTATTGGTCCCTTTTGCCCACTTCATTTACTCTAAATGGCAGCGGAGCTCCCAAGATCTCAGGCATGGATGTTCTGCAGCCCTGTTGCCCAATTAACTGTATGCACCTGACACCCATCTCTTAGCATCACAGAAAACCGCCTTCTACCCAGTCAGATCCATTGGTCCGTTGAGCTCAGTATTTCTACACTGATTAGCAGAGGCTCTCTAGGGTCTCCGGCCGAGAATCTTTCCCAGTTCTATCTGGAGATGAGGGGGATTGACCACGGGACGCCCTGGAGGCAAAGCAAGTGATGCACCACCGAGCAACGCCTGGAGGGCTGCTTGGCGAATCACAGATGATGCAGTCCTGATGTGAATCCGTTTCATTTCCAGGGGCGGGGGGAGCTTAAATGCACTAACTTTTCTTTGGATTGTATTCAGAAAGCCGCTGCTTTTGTTTTATTTTTTTATTAAACTTAACGATTTCTTGGTGTGTTTTTATAGAAGTTTGCTGTTATTGTTTTGGGAAAGAGGCTTGCACTGTAACCGTTCCAAAATAACACATTGTGCCAGGGTGGGCAAGGAACAAGCCCATAAACAAAGCTGTAAACAAACCTGAAAATGTAGCAATATTTTTCTTCTACTAGGAAGAGGCATGCCCAAGACTTGTTCTTTATGAAAGCATACGTTTAAACTAAGCCTTATTCATCTCTCTGCCTGATGTTTTCGAGAAGACCAGTCATTTTGATTACAACTCCCAGCATTCCTGACCATGGGCTTTGCTGGCAGGGCTGTTGGGAGTTGAAGTCCAAAATATCTGGAGGGCGCCACGTTGGGGGAAATGGACCCACAGCAGCAAGAAGGTCATGTCTTCCTTTTATATAGCTAGAGTGACCAGATACAAAAGAGGGCAGGGCTCCTGCAGCTTTAACAGTTGTGATGAAGAGGGAATTTCCTCCCGGTACTGCATGCATAACAATGACACCGGCTGAAATTCCCTTTTCTATACTACTCTTAAAGATACAGGAGCCCTGTCCTCCTTTCCATATGGTCACCCTACTTTAAAGGAATAAATTATTTTATTGCATTTCTAATACAGCACTCTGGATGAGAACACTGGGCCCAATCCCACGAAACCTAGTGTTGGTTTTGGTCCCGTTGAAATCACTGTGACTTAAAATTAATCGCGAATATCTTAAGCCCTGTAGATTTTTTATAGAACTGAACTGACAAGTATAATGCTATACAAGTTTACTCAGAAGTAAGTTTGATTGCTTTTGTTGGAGCTTACTCCCAGGTAAGTGCAGGGGTGGGCAACCTGTTGCCCATCAAGTATTTTTGGACTACAGCCCCCACAAGCCCCACCAGGTCAAGGATTATGGGAGTTGTAGTCCAAAACATCTGGAGAACAGTAGGTCGCCCATCCCTGAATTATAGGATTGCAGGCTAAACTAACGTTCCCTGATTCCGAACCAACATTGTTCATTGCAGTTTTAATCTGACTCTGAAAGCTGTGTTCATGGGATGATGTGATATCAGCAATTCCCCCTGCCCCTTTCTATTCATAACTTGATTTGCTTTTCTTCTGCTGTTGCTTTTGGGTTTTTTTATTTTTCATTTCCCTTTTCCCGTTACTTACTTTTAAGGAATAAAAATATACAAATCGAGCAACGTCGTGTTCATGTGTCCATTCCCTGCCCGAGATTTATTGATTTGAAGTATTTTTATGTTGTGCCTCAACCAAAATGGTTCCCCGAGTGGCTTACATATTTTATTTATTCATTTGTTTATTTATTTATTAAAATATTTATATCCTGCCCTATATCACAAGGATCTCAGGGCGGTGTACAGAGAAAATCATACATATAAAATAGAATAAATATACAATTTATATACAAATATACATTTAACAGCGTATGTTGAGGGTTTTGTTGTTGTGGTTGTGTTCAAACCAGAATAGTTGTTTTAAATGGATATTGTATTTATAATCTGGTTTTATGCTTTTTATGGTTTTAAAATTTTGTATATCGGTTTTTAATGTTCAATGTTTTTAATTTTTGTAAACCACCCAGACAGCTTCGGCTATGGGGTGGTATATAAATGCAACAACAACAACAACAACTAATAATAATAATAATAATAACAATAACAATAAAAACAATAATAACAATATTTTCAAAGCCATCAACACCTACACTATACTCATCCTCACACACTAATTTGGAATCATACACTGCTCATGCACTGAACTTGAAGAAATAAACAGACTCAATCACACCGAACTCACAAAATACCAACTCATGCATTGAAAAAATAATCAGCAGGGGAAAAAAAGCAGGAAGAGGTCTGCTGGACATTAATAGAATTCATGCTAAACAGATAAAATCACTCAGAGAATTCTTCCACACCAAAAACACCCCATTCATAAAGTCATAGTAAAATCAGATAAAAACTACACCCCACTCAACCTAACACTACAAAACGAAGACCAAACACGACCACTCACACTCGCAGAGAAAAAGCAAAATGGACACAAAAAGCACTTCATGGGAAGCACTACAACATAATACAGAACCCACAAATAAACAAAGAACAATCGTATGAATGGCTCAGGAAGGGTGAGCTATTTCCAGAAACAGAAGGATTCCTAATAGCTATACAGGATCAAGTTATAGCAACCAAGAACTACCAAAAATACATCATAAAAGATAACAGTGTAACAACAGACCTATGCAGGAAATGCCATCAGTTCCAAGAAACAATAGACCATATAACAGGAGGATGTAAAATTCTGGCAGGGATGGACTATATGGACAGACACAATACAGCTGCAAAAATAATTCACCAACAACTGGCCATCAAATTCAACCTTATCAAACAACCTACACTATACTATACATATTCACCCAAAACAATCTTGGAAAATGCAGATCATAAAATATACTGGAACAAAACAATTCATACAGACAAGATAATACCGTGCAACCGACCAGACATAATGGTCATAGACAAAAAAAGAAAAAAACACATACCTCATCGACACAGCAATACCAAATGACAAAAATGTTGTTGGAAAAGAAGAAGAAAAGAGAAACAAATATACACCACTGGCCATGGAAGTTAAAGAACTATGGCAACAGGAAAAGGTCACAATTATTCCATTAGTAACATCAGTCACCGGCATCACATCAAAAAACTATACAGAAAACCTCCAAAACTGGGCCTAACCAGAATACATCCACACCAACATCCAGAAAGCAGTCATAATTAAAACATGCTCAATCGTCAGGAAATTCCTGAATCAATAAAATACAGCATGACTTGGCAAAGCCCGTCATGTCCGTCTAGAAAAACCACCACGAGCGAGAAAGAGATTAATAATAATAATAATAATAATAATAATTCTAAAACAAATTAAACCATTAATATATTAAAACCAATACAAAATTTTAAAACAGTAAAATCCAATTAAAACAAGACAGTGTGCAAACAGGTGGATTTAAAAGTCCACCAGGGACTTTAGCGCAACACAGCCCCTGTGAATAACTGTAGTGATGCTCCATTCCACACACACACTCACTGCTCAGCAGCAGGCAGCTGGTGGATATAATCGATGAAACAAGTCAGCCCCTGCCTGCAGGCTTCCAGTCTAAAAAGACACAACACACAAGGAGAAAAGGAATTGGAGGGGAGGGGAGAAACTTAATTCAGCAGGGCTGGTAAAAATGGCTCTACTTCCACTCTCGTCTCCCTCAGTTATGGCTGCTGGAGGTAACATGAGGGAGATGCTTGCATATGACTTGGCCTATATGGGTGAGCAGAATGAGGTGGTGGAATGGACTGTATTATTTGAGGCTCTTGATGGAGGAACATATTTTCAATGATCGCTCTGGTAAAAATGAAATAAACTCCCTGCAAGTTTAAAAAAAGTAGCACAGCAGGGAACAGGTTGGCTAGAATTTCTTTCCCTGATGAGCTAGGTTTTTGTTTGTTTGTTACTTGTAGGGACCTTTTTTAAAAAAAAGAAGGGGGAAGCATTCAAATAAAGTATAGTGTTCAAATGTAGCAGTCTTACGTGGTGCAGTCTATTCTACTAACATATTCTGCTGCATGTGTAATAATAATAATAATAATAATAATAATAATAATAATAATATTATTTGTAACCCGCCTCTCCCTCCGGATCGAGGCGGGGAACAACAACAATACAAACACAAAAATTCACAACAGTTAAAAATTTTAAAAACAAGAGAACAACACAACACTAAAAACATCCTAAAATTCATCTGGATAGGCCTGTCGGAAGAGGACAGTCTTCATGACTCTCTTAAATTCATGAAGACTGTAAATTTGTCTAACCTCCTCCGACAGACCATTCCACAGTCTGGGAGCGATGGAAGAAAAGGTCCTCTGGGTAACACTCGCCAGCCTAGTTCTGGCTGGCTTGAGTAAGTTCTTCCCAGAGGACCTAAGTGTGCGGGGCGGATTGTACGGGAGAAGGCGATCCCGCAGGTACCCTGGACCCAAACCATGTAGGGCTTTAAAGGTAATAACCAACACTTTATACTTCGCCCGGAAACTAATTGGCAGCCAATGAAGCGATTTTAAAACTGGTGTAATGTGATCACCCCTAGGTGTACCGGTGACCAACCTGGCTGCCATATTTTGAACAAGTTGAAGTTTCCGGACTAGGCACAAAGGTAGCCCTATGTACAGCGCATTGCAGAAGTCGAGCCTTGAAGTTACCAGCGCGTGCACTACCGTCTTTAGGTCTTCCAACTCTAGGAAGGGGCGCAGCTGGCGTATCAGCCGAAGCTGATAGTAGGCACTCCTGGCCGTCGCATCAATCTGAGCTGTCATCTGGAGCGACGGATCCAAGAGTACCCCCAAGCTGCGAACACAATCTTTCAGGGGGGGTGTAACCCCATCCAGAACTGGTTGACACACCTCCAGACCCAGGTTGGGGCCTTTAACAGCAAGCACCTCCGTCTTGTCTGGATTCAGTTTTAGTTTGTTTTTCCTCATCCAGCCCATTACCGCCTCCAAGCATTCATTCAGAGGAGACACACATGTATAGACCAAGTCAGTTGTGCCTAACTCCGTGTTAGGGCTCAATCCAGAATCCTCTTCCACACATAAGGAAGGCCAGGATCCAGAAAGACATCCTTCATCAGGAGCTGAGGGAAAACACACTTTACTGTAATTTTGCAGTCATTAGCACAATATTAAAACAATGAAACCTAAATATAAAAGGAAACAGTTCTTGGCTTGTTGGGCATCCCCACTGAGCTCTGTAGATCTCCCGGGTAAGTGGGGCTGGAGCACGGGGGCACTTCAGTGAAATCTCATTCCCCGAAAGCCAGCCATCACACCATTGTGAGAGGCAGCCCCCAGAGAAGAACCTTTGAAGACGAGCTTAACAATTGGGCAGGCTCATATAGGAGGTTCAAATCTCACCGCACAGCCATGAAGCTCTCGTGGTGACCTCGAGTCAGTCACTGCCTCTTTCAACCTAACCTACCTCACAGGGTTGTTGTGAGGATAATATGACAGGGAAGGAGGGGAGAAAGAACCATGTCATCGCCTTAGAGGAAATAAATATGGGATATGAATGGATGGTATCAACAGAAAATAGATCTTTTTAAAAAAATAGATATAGTAACTGTTTTGATCAGGACTAGAACAGGCTGGAAAGGGGAAATTTACTCTTTCCCTCCCTGTCAGATTCCAGACAAGAAATCACAGCTCCTGAAAGGGAGAGAAAAGGAAAGAGTTGACCTCGTTGAACCAACCAATTTAATGTCATGCGTAACTTGGCCCCACAAAGTCCATAAGAATTTCCCATACAGAGGAGCCAACAGTATAGCCACTAATTTGATCATATCACCTGACTGAAAGGAGGCAAACCCAGAAAAGGGGCTGACACAGAGAGGCACCAGACAGCTGTCTCTCAATATGGGTTAGGGTGGGGGAGTCAAATGACCCAAACAGCCCAAATGCAAACTCAGCACAATTGCCCACTGAAAGCAGAGGCAATTTATAGATACTTTTAATAACAAATAAGCTTTTATTATTACATTTTTAAAAAGGAGTAAGTTCTCATGGCTTATTCAACCTGTTACTATCTCTATCTACATGGTAGTAGGGGTCCCCCTCACCCCCCCAAAAAGGGTTCCATTTGGTTCTGTTTGGAGAGACACCGTTTTTGTAAGCGCCCGCACTATGTTTTGGGGAAGCAAAAGACAGATAGAGAACATAGAAAGAGAAAAAGCAAGACCACACCAACAAAAAAATTAAAAACTTTATTAAAGTTTTAAAACTCGAGAGAAAAAAATTCACCCAAGAGAAAACCCTAATTTAAAAGCGTGTTAAAACAACCTGATATCTTTGGAGACTACCGCGCTGCAAGAATGAATTCCTCCCATTTTAATGGGAGCGACAGCGGGAGGTGGGGAAGAGCCAAATAGTCCAGGTCAAGTAACTATATCGCTTTGGAAACGTCTTGGTATAGATATAAAGTCACTTTAGAAGCTACTAGATTGTTTGGGGTTGAGTGAAGAGAACCGTCCAAGATGCTGGCTTTCAAACTGCAAGTGAGTAGTTTCCACATCGTAAGGCCGGCTGAGGAAGCCCCACATGTCTGCCACAGAACCTGTGGGCACTGCAGAGGATTATGGGATATATTACAGAGGATTCTGTGGAAATCTAGGCATGCACAGCCATTAATGGTTAGGCATTTCTTTGAAGGGGCTTGAACAGGCCTGTTAGGCCTCATCTAGTATCTTTCCAGACGAGGCCGAGGGATAAACGATTCACTCTGGTAAATGCGTAGCGTGTCGCTGACTGTGTGCGCGCGCGTATATATATATATATATATATATATATATATATATATATATACACACACACACACACACACTTTAGTGCAAGTACATTGCCCCCTAATCCAGAACAGGACCACCACACACCAGTGTGTGGGGGTAAATTTAAGTGCCTCTAAGTCCCATCCCCCCCACTGCTCACATGAGGGCTAAAGAAAGAAAACCTCCACTGTTACTAATGGAAGGTCTTTTCCCCCCTTTCATATCTGCATGCAGTGGTCTCACTACGGATAAGGCCCCTGTATGCTTACACTAAAGTTATAAAAGGAGCTAGGATCATTTGCATGCTATATATTTAACGTAGCGTGGGGTTTAGCTCTCGGTTCTCACTGAAGTGGGAAACCTGTGCCTGGCAGAGTTCGCATGGACTCCCCCAAAGGGGAAAAAAAAGTATTCCCATTCATAGAAAACAAGCATGACAGAAAGGTTAGGTTGGAGGCCTTCCCCATCGACATGCTAGCTTTCTAGATGCAGGGGATTTTTGTGTGCGGAGGCGCATTCCATCATGCGAGGCCTCACCTGCGGTCCGACAGAGAAAACAAAGGCTGAATGTCATCCCCCAACCAGGCAACACAGCCAGCCATCCGCTGTGGCTCTGAGTGGCAGGGGACGATGTGGTAGCAGCACATAAATGGTCTCTCCTCACTGCTTGTTCGTTAGCTTCTCCCTCTGGGCCCAAACTGCAGCACCTCCCAGAGAGAGCCCAAGGGAGCAGGCAGCAAACAGTGAGGAAGAGGGAGCAATTTGAGCAACATGGCCAGGAGGCTCAGGGATTGGTGCTGTGGGGCACCCACACCCACACCGAGGTATGGGCATCAGCAGGTGCCCAATCATGCCTACCCTTGCTGCCCCCCCTGCGTTGTGATGCTAAAGATGTGAAAGCCCCATGCCTGCATCACGAACAAGCACCAGTCCCAAATCTGTTTCCCAGGGCCCTGGATCTATTGGTGTTCAATGGTGCTAATGGGTTTTTCCTCAGCTTCATTGCCACGCAAGGGGCAATTTTCAAGGCGGATTGCAGCTGGGGACGGAAGGGTTAATACTTCCGTTCCCACATATTGCCATCTCTACCCCCTCACCCCAAATCTTCCCTATGGCAATAAAGCTTAGAAATAACCTCCCCCCTCCCTCATTGGTTTGGAATGATCTGGTGATAGGGTGCAAATAAATCAAAGATTTATTTTATTTATTTATTTGAGATGATTTGGAGGAGAAATTAATGAGGAAACTTAGCCTCCTGTGAAATTTAAATAAAACCTAGGAAGTATTTTTAAATTTGCATATACAAATTTAAATCGGCATGTGCAGATTTTATACTGGATTGTGTCCTATGGGCTGAGCCTTTTAAGTGCCTAGCAAATGCCCCTGAGCACAAATAAAAATGGGCCAATGCTCCAGCCCCCCCCCCCCAAAACCTTCATCCAGTCCTATCTGGTAGGACTGCTCCTTAGGAGTCCCCCCCCCCCCGCAAGCCCCACAGTACTTTATTCCTTTCTGACACTTAAAGCTCAAATACATTTACAAATAAATACATTTTCTTCTGCAGATTATATATATGGAGTCCATTTAAAAATAATACTTATTAAAAAACCATTAAAATCTGAACATGTCCCAGAATACCAAGTCCGAAATGCCAATTTAAAAATAAAAATTTAAAAGGTTGTTTACTGCTTCTGGCGAAGGGAGGGCTGATTTTACATTGTCAACCCCACTTCAGTGAAAATGCCAGTTTTATTTCAGGTAAGAGTGAGTAATCTGTGGCCTGCCAGTTGTTGCTGGACTCTAAATCCCATCAGCCGCTGGCAACATGACCAAGGGTTATGGGTGATGGAATCGGTCATCCAACATGTGGAAGGCTGCAAATTCCCCACACCTGATTTTGAGAATATCGAGCTCCTTTTAAAGCAGCTTGATTTGTACAGGAAAAACAAAACCAAAATCAGATTAAGCCATAAAAGCAGCTGGATCGGCTTTTCATGGCACGGAGATCAGCATTATTGCCAGTTTAACGGCTGCTGTTCAGGCTGCTGCCAAAAGAACAGAAGGAACCAGTTGGGCCAGCAATTGTATATTTGCAACTGGGAGACTTGAATACAAGTCCTACTCTCACTGACTCAGGGCGCATTTAAGGGTACGGAGCTTACCACGGCTTTTATAGTGTCCTCCTGGACTGTACCACTTCGGGATAGTTCTGGGGGAAACAGCATGCTTGAATGCCTACGCCAGGAAAGAAAAACTGAGCATGGGAAACCAGCGTCTAGGGAGGAAATCCAAAGCCAGCCTTGGATTTAGCAACTCTCCTGGTCACCTGTTCCACGCAGGCGAGTGAGTGGGCTGATGGAGGAGGGACGGATTGCTCCATCACTTGGTTTTCATGCTTGGTTCCTCCACATCCAACACGGAAATGTAGTGCTGGGGGTGGAGGATCAGATTGCACTGTCCCTCTTCCTCCAGTCCCGCTTGGTAGAAGGCATTTTTGTTTTTACTTGGCTTGCATTTCGAGGCGAAGGGCTTCCACTCCTCCACAGCCAGCCCAGAAATTTGGGCTACTAGCTTCTTAGCAGGCTAGCATCTTTATTTTTTTCAATATAATAACTTTTGTGTGCTATGCTAAATATTTTCTCCCTGACGTGCTAGCTTTCCCTGTGCGAGGAAAGCTTTTGTTTGGTGCTTTCTTTATAAATGGGAAGGACAATCAAATAAGCAGTCTCCACCCTTGTAGGCTAAAGTGATACAATTCTACCTCCTGCATTTCGAAGATTCACGCTGGAGTTTTACCTCCTCCTTGATGCCACAAAGATGGAAATTCCCTGCTCTCCGTATGTTCTGAGGGCAGGAGCTGATGCATGCTTTTGGGACTCCCGGGTGCATTGGAGCACTTCCAACAAAATGGAGCTGTGTACAGAACATGCTAACCCACACTCAGTGGTTGACTGTGGGACATTAAAAATTTCGTTGTTTGTTGAACTGTGGATTAGCATATGCCAGAACCCAGGACATTTTCGGCAGGGTGACTTGTTAACCATGCAGTATGGCTTATTTTTCTCGAACAAGCCATTTTAAGAACCCATGGTTTGTTGTTGGGTTGTTCAGGGTGGTTAACAAACCACACACTGCATGGTTAACAATCCAATAATGGCTCTTATCTTCCTTCTTATAAAATATCAGAGTTTGGAACAAAAAGACAACCAAATCTCAGCCTCAGACACACACACACACGTTCCCCTTTCTGCAAAATGGGCATTAACAGTAATGTTCCTTGAGGGCTTAGTTCCAAGGATGGGCTCAATGAAGACTGTACAAGATTTCGCTCTGCTGCGCTGCTCAGTTTTTAAGTTTCTTGCCGGCTGCTGGTTTTATTTTCTCAGTAACCAACATTACTGATTCTGTTCTTGTGTTGTATATCGCTGCAACATTGTGGTTCTGATTGCTGTTAGCTGACTAGGGCATCTAGTATAGTTAGGTGGGATACACTTTTTTTATATATATATAATAAATATAGTGAAATAAATAAAAGGTTTAGAAATAGTAGCATCAACCCTGGCCTATATGGGGCTTGGGATCTGAAACAGCTTCATCTGAACAGCTTTTGCCTGCTGCCCTCCTCCGCTTTGATTGCTTGGAAAGTAGGACCACCTTAATGGCGTATGCATTTACGGTGCTTTGCATCAGCAAAGTGCCCTGACAACCACCCTACGAGGTAGGCTAGTAATTCCCATTTTACAGATGGGCAGAGATGACTTCCCAAAGCTATGCCACTGTCTCCTGGATCTTTATACAAGGTTTTTGCATAGGTAGTTGGGCCTTCCTGTTAAAATTGGGGGCAGGGGCGGGGGGTGTCCTGGCAACCGTGTCTGCTGAGAAATTTTATGTCGCAATTTGAGTAAAAACTACAGACAGGGTGGAGGGGTCATTAATGTTCATCATTCCCACATCTTCCGTTTCGTTCCTCTGTTCGGCCTCGTGTGGAGGGTACGGGAGGTGGCGTCGGAGGTCGAAGGCGTGGGTGCGTCCGGACCAGCATCCTCTCTGGGTCCATCTGTAGGTGGAGGTTCAGGGACTGGGTCACATATTCCGCCAGGGGCAGCCAGAGGAGGCACCGGGCATGGAATTACCGGGCCGCTCATGGGCTCTGAAGGCATACCGGGCACATGACCGAGCGGCAGGGGTGCTCCAGGCTCCGGTGGGCCCCAAGGTGGGTTGACGTGCCCCTGGTAAGAAGTGTTTCCAGGATATGCCCCTTGCGGAGGAGACCTCTGACTGGTAAATACTGCCGCGATGGCAGCCATGGTGGTGGTCTGTCTTCCCAGGAACTCCCCCAGGTCGTTGTGGGAGCGTTCGATAGCATTGACCATGAGTTGGGCTGTGGCCTGGTCCTGCCGCCTCTCTTGCTTCCGGTGCTGCCTTTCCTCTTGCCGGGCCCGGTCGAAGGCCTTCAGGTCCTGCCGGTGCAGCCCCCGCATGGCGTCCAGAAGCATCGAGGGAGCCCGCGATGCCGACTCGACGAGCTGCATGCTGGTCTCCAGGCGCTGCTTCCGGTTCCGCATCCTCCGGTTCCGCATCCGCTCCGCGTTTGTGAGGGGTCTCCGGAACTCTTGGATGGGTCCTGCAGGCGGAGGATTGGGGGGTGGGATATGGAAAGAGGGAGGCGGGTGAACACACAAATTAGGATTTCCGGTTTGGGACACAGGTTTCGTGGCAGCACAAATCACGGCGCACTCAACTCTCCGCGTGAAAAAAGGCACCGTCCCCTCACAGCAATGCAACACGGGCTCTTCTAACCCAGAAGCAGAAGCGTAGGCCTAAGATATAGGCCTCAGAAGTGTAGGAAGCACTTAACTCCCTTTTTTCCTCCCGGGATCTTTGGATTGGTTCCCAACCTAGCCTTCTGATTCGCTGGGAGCCATAATATAAGTTTCCTCGCAGACATATAACTCCCAGACATTTTGTCAGCCATTTCAGAATCTCCGCAGCCAGAATGTTGGCTTCAACTCCCATCCTCCTCTGCCTTCATTTTAGCCTCCAGTATGGACAACTTCTCTGGATAACCAGCAAAATAATGCAACATGGTAATGATTCTGCTCACCTGAATTAATACAACTAGCCTTAGGGTGGCCATATGGAAAGGAGGACAGGTCTCCTGTAACTTTAACAGTCAGATAGAAAAGGGAATTTCAGCAGGTGTCCTTTGTAGGCATGCAGCGCCTGGTGAAATCCCCTCTTCATCCCAACAGTTAAAGCTGCAGGAGCCCTGCCCTCTTTTGTATCTGGTACTCCTGCAGCTTTGACTAGAAAGAGCTTGGTGTGACCTGGCAAATCAGGAGCAGCTCAAAGCTGCTTACACATGGGCTACCTGCCAGACCTGCTTAGCCTGAAGAAGGCATGGCCATGTGCCAGTAGGAGCCATACACTCTCACTCCGTCCCCGACGATGTGGCCTCCCCACCACCACCTCAGTTCCACGCTTGCCCAGATGGTCCTTGATGGCACAGTGTGTGGGTAGAACTCCAGACCTTGCCGTTTCATGTGGCAAGGCTGGATCTCAAGGGGCGGGGATTAAACCCTAGGGGGCTGGGACTGCACCCTAGGGGGCGGAGCCAAAGTGCTCATCCCCATTCCCCTGCTCACATGCTGCCATAACCTTCCACGTGCCCCATCTGTTCCAATAACCCCAATGGGAGAGCCACCGCGAATCCTTACCATACGGCCTGAGATTCCTGCCGCCCTCTGGCACGGGCTCCCGGCACATCAACGTCCTCCCAGCATCCAGCGGCGCTCTGTCTGACATGATGGGGTTGGGGGCTTGCTGTCCGATGGCGGGATACTGAGTCTGCGGAGCCAGGGGCGGATACTGCACCGGCAGGGCTACAGTGGGATAGTGCACCTGCTGCGTCATGGAGGGATACGGCACCTGCTGGGCCAAGGGCGGGTTCACCACTACGTCATCGAAGGCCCACAGCACCTGGGAACAGCAATGGGGAAGTCAATGTGGGGAGGGCCTGGTGGCTCAGTGGAGAAACGCTGTGTGAAAAATAAGCCCTTCATCCAATCACTACCAGATCTGCTTCAGTAAGATGATGAGCCCTGGGGCATCAGCAAAGGGCTATGTAGCCCAGCAACCTGTTCCCAACAGCGGTCGGCAAGATGCTTCCAGGAAGCACAAGAGCATGACACAGAGGAAACACCCCTCCCCTGCTCTTAGTTCTCCAGCTACTGCCATTCAGAGGTACACTGCCTCTGGCACATGGAGGCTCCACAGCTATTAATGTGAATAGCTCCCCTGCAAATTCGTCAAATCCCCTTAAAAGGCACAGGCTGGCTTCCTCCGCTTCCTATATGGCTCGGGTTCAAGTTATCTGAAACACTGTATTCTCCCTTACAAGTTTGCCCGTCCTCTGAGATCTTCAGGGGAAGCCCTTCTCTTGGTCCCACCACCATCACAGGCACGCCTGGAGGGAATGCGGGAGATGGCCTTCTCAGTGGCTGCCCCGGGGCTCTGGAACTCTCTTCCCAGGCAAGCTACACTGGCTCCCTCCTTGGTGTATTTCCGGAGGCAGGCTCAAACTGTTTTGTTTCGGCACACCTTTGGGGAGTAGCTTGGACCTCTGTGGATGTGTTGTTTATATATTGGATTTCTTAATGATTCATATTTTAAATGTTTTTTAAATGTTTTAAATATTTTAATACTGTACCATGTTTAATTATATTTTTAATTTTTGTACATCTCTATCTGTTTTTTACTACGCTTTTTAATTTGTAAAGCCGCCTTGAGTCCCAGTATTGCGAAAAAGGTGGGATATAAATACAAATAATAATCATAATAATCATAATACAAAAATGTTGTTGAAAAGGAAGAAGAAAAGAGAGACAAATATACACCACAGGCCATGGAAGTCAAAGAACTATGGCATCAGGAAAAGGTCACAATTATTCTACTTGTCACCTCAGTCACCAGCATCACATCAAAAAACTATACAGAAAACCTTCAGAAACTGGGCCTACCAAAATACATCCACACCAACATCCAGAAAGCAGTCATACTTAAAACATGCTCAATTGTCAGGAAATTCCTGAATCTGTAAAAGACAGCACGACCTGGCAAAGCCTGTCATGTCCTTCTAGAAAAACCGCCACGAGAGAGAAAGAGATTATTATTATTATTATTATTATTAATAATAATAATAGCAACAACAATAATAATCTGGAATTTAAAACGGAGGCCTCATCTGCACAGGAAGCTGTCTCATACTAAGCCAGGCTCCCAGGCCCTCTAACTAACTATTGTCTAGACTACAGATGGGGAACTTCTGGACAGCCGGAGAGCCCCTTCTCGGTCGCCAGCTTCTCCCTCAGCTTCTATCTTTTATCCCCCCAGGAGGGAAAACCTCTAATCTCTGATCAGCAGCTGATCGGAGAGATGATATGGTCTCTGCTCCCCACCAACATCACCATGCTGCCTTTAGGCTTTTAAAAAGCCTCCAATGGCACCAATGCAGACTTTTAAAATGTACACCGCCTTGGATTCCTTGGAGGAAAAAAAGTGGGATATAAATGCAACAATGAATAAATAAATAAAACAATTGTAGAGCAGGTGGGGTGCATTTTCAGGGAGGAGATGGGAATTGCTGAGGAATGAGCAAATTTGGCAGTCATGGAATAAGGGCAGAGGTCCTCTAATAGATCAATAACTGGTTAAAGAACAGAAAGCAGAGAGTAGGAATAAATGGTAAATTCTCCCGATGGAGGGAAGTAAATAGCGGGGTCCCATAGGGGTCAGTATTGGGACCAATTCTTTTCAACTTGTTCATAAATGATCTGGAATTAGGACTGAGCAGTGAAGTGGCCGAGTTTGCAGATGACACCAAATTATTTAAGGTGGTTAAAACAAAAAAGGATTGCGAGGAGTTCCAGCAGGATCTCTCCAAACTGGGACAGTGAGCATCCAAATGGCAGATGAGGTTCAATGTAAGAAAGGTGGACAGATTGATGAAAATGTCGGCCTCGTGTGTGGCAGCTGTAAAGAAGGCAAACTCCATGTGAGGCATTATTAGAAAAGGAATTGAGAATAAAATTGTCATTATAATATTGCCTTTATATAAATCTACGGTGCGACCACACTTAGAAGACTGTGTACAGTTCTGGTCACCACACCTAAAAAAAGATATTATAGAGCTGGGAAAAGGGCAGAAAAGGGCAACTAAAATGATCAAGGAGGAGGCTGGAGCATCCCCCCTATGAGGGAAGGTTACAACAGCTGGGATTGTTCAGCTTGGAAAAAAGGAGGCTAAGGGGAGACCTGATAGAGGTGTACATGGTGTAGAGAAGGTGGATAGGAAGAGAAACATTATCCTTCCTCTCCCATCATACTAGAACCCAGGGTCATCCCACGAAGCTGATTGGTGAAACATTCAGGACAGATAAAAGGATTTCTTCACACAGCACAGAGTTAATCTATGGGATCTGCTACCACAAGATGTAGTGACGACCACCAATTTGGATGGCTTTAAAAAGGGGTTGGATAAATTCCTGGAGGAGAGGGCTATCAATGGCTACTAGTCCTGATGACTAGGTGCTACCTTCAGTATCAGTATGCCTATGTATGCCAGCTGCCGTGGAACAACGGGCGGGAGGGTACTGTTGCATCCATGTCCTGCTTGTGGGTTCCTGTTCAACAGCTGGTTGGCTGTCTCATATGCTGGACTAGATGGACCCTTGGTCTGATCCAGCAAGGCTCTTCTTATGTTCTTAAATCCACTGGTGCCAATGGAGGTGTTTAAAAACGCTAATAGCTGCAGGGGGCGTTTTCCAGAGGTTCAATGCTTGGGAGGGAAGGGTTAACATTTGCCTCCTGACCCTGTGACCCCGCTCAAAAAAAGCATTCTTGTCCTGCTGCATTCAGACTTTTTAAAAAGCATAATTGTAGTGCAGGGGGAGCATTTTCAGGTGGGAGATTTGAAGCATGAATGGCATCTGAACAACCACATTGGTGGGTTCACATGCCAGCCGTGGGATGGTCCCACCCATGGCCAGTATGCAGGCCCCAAAGATGCTTGCCTGGAGCCAATTCAGACTTCGGGCCAAAAATGGTTGCCCACCCTGGTCTACATGACCAGCAGCGGGTTTCAGATGGGCGGCTTTCCCAATGCTCCCTGGAGATACCGGGGATTGAACCTACGACCTTCTGCATGCCAGACAGGAACTCTACATGTTTTCCAAGTTCTCAGAGGACCAGGCAAGAGGTTCAACCCCCCAGCATCGCAGTGGGGTACTACTGCCCGTTTCCGCATTGACTTGCCTGCCGAGGAGCCGTTACATGTCGCAATGGATTCTAGGAAACATTGTCAGGCGGCGGTTTACAAACCCCTCCCCTTTCAGGGAAGGCCCAACCACATTGGCTTGTCCATCACCATAGCAACCACCATGGAAACCCTCTCTTAAACAGGCCCTTTTTTAAACCAACCCCTTAAAAGCCAGCTAAAACCGGTAGGGACCTGCTAATCCTGTCCCCACAATATACCCCCGTAAAAATTTTGAGGTCCAGAGATTTTCTCTGCTGATATGTGATCTTGAGGTATTGGATTAACACAATAATTTGGGTAGACAGTCTGATCCTTGTGCGAAACCTTTTTAGGCGCTATTTTCAAAATGGCGGACAATTTCCTTTTGGTCGCTAGTTTTCGTCAACCACAGGAGTTACAATCTTGTGTTTGGTATCAAATTATAGGGTTTTGGGGTCAAGGAGTTCAAAGAATATGCTATTTTAATTGTCAGAGTACTCCTTCCACCATTTTCCAAGATGGCGCTGAAATGTCTCATTTTCTCATTTACTTGACAAATCAACATGCAAATGTGATTTTTGGCTTTAAACTATAGTGTTTTTGGGTCAAGGAGGTCAACATGGCATTAATTTTGATGGAAAGGCTGTCCTTCCACCATTTTTAAAAATGGCATCCAAACACTTATCTCTACAATTATTATTATTATTATTATTATTTATTACATTTATATACCGCCTCATAGCCAAAGCTCTCTTGGCAGTTTACAAAAATTAAAAAGATTGAACACTAAAAAGACAATATACAAAATTTAAAACCATAAACATAAAACAGCTGACATTTAAAACATTTTAAACTGTTAAGCCTGGCCACAAAGTCAGTTAAAACGTCAACTTAAGCTGTTAAAATGCCTGAGAGAAAAGAAAAGTTTTGACCTGACGCCGAAAAGATAACAGTGTTGGCGCCAGGTGGGCCTCATAAAATAGGCCATTTAATGAAAATGTGTAGCTTATATGGTCATTTTTTCATGATGTATGCTACAATATTATGGTTTATTACATCATTAATTAAAAAAAGGAATTAAATTTGAGTATATTTTATTTTATATACTAGTCAGCGACTGCTATTGGTTCACATTTTTATCTTTTTTTTCAGTATGAGCGTTCAGATGACACTTCAGGCTCTGTGGTTAAGGTGGCTTCTGGCTTAGCGTGTCGTGTGAATCATTCCTAACCATGGGGCTACATAACCATGTTTAAACTTGCTCACTAACCATTAGCTGCAAAAGGGTTGGAGGCCTAACCATGGCTGAACACATCATCTAAACAGGCCCGATATCAGCAACAGGAATAGAGAAACGGAGCTGCAAACTTGTTTCAGACTTGCCAAGCCAAAATTACTACAGTCCAGTCATTTGACTTAGTCTTCCAGAGGCCTTCATTGTCTCAGATGAAGCTTTAACTGTTGTGATGGAGGGAATTTCACCAGGTTCTGCATATATACCAATGACATCTTCTGAAATTCCCTTCTCTATTCAACTGTTAAAGATACAGGAGCCCTGTTCTCCTTTCCATATGATCACCCTAAATTAATTAAACCCAATTCATCAGTTTAAAAACAAAATAATCCTGAGGTGCAGAACCACACATTGTCTTTAGTATGCCCACCAAATTTCAGGTATCTAAATTTCACGACGCTGTGGCACTGACAGACAGACACACACACACCATTATTATTATTATTAATTATTATTATTATTGATTTCCCCATCCCGCATGTTTGTGTGCAATTGTTGATCAGACCAATAAAGCTGTTTCTCTACCTGCTGCTCCTTTCTCTGGGCCTCTCGCTGCCTCATCAGGAAATCTTCCGACAAGGCCACCGCCTGGGCGCAGGTCTCTGGACCGTGTTCCCGGACCCAATTCTGGATTTCCTGGGGCAGGATGGTCAAGAATTGCTCCAGGATCAGCAGCTCCAGGATCTGCTCCTTGGTGTGCTGCTCTGGCCTCAGCCACTGGTGGCAGAGCTCCTGGAGCTGCCGGCAAATCTCCCGGGGGCCCTCGGCCTCCTGGTAGCGGTGGTGCCGGAAGCGCTGGCGCCGGACCTCTGTGCTGACGGTGTCCTCATTCGTAGTCTCTTCCTTCACGTTGCCGTAGTTTCTTCGCTCTTGGTGATCCGGGCCGCTATAGACGGGCTGTGCATTTCCACTGAGGCACGGTAGGCCCTGAGTTACCCAGCCTCCACCAGAAGGCCACGGGCTAGTGTTGGCCGTGGCCTCGTAGGAGGCCTGGAAAGAATTTGTGTCCCACTGCAAGGATTTGTGCAGCGGAGGGTTTCTCCATCCCGACTGGGGGTACTGCACCGCCTTCGGGAATTCCTGCCTTGGGGCCTCCCAGAGTTGTCGATGCTGCTGCTGCTGCTGAGGTTGCGGTGTCTGCACCCCCTCATCCGGCTCTTGTTTCACCTGCTGAGAAGCTTCCCCGGCCAAAAACTCCCGCATGGAGCCAACCTGAAGGAAACGTGGGACTCCTCCTCTCCCTGCGAGCTCGTGTGCGGCTGACTCTTGCGCCTCCATTTTCAGAGCAGGCTGTCTCCCTGGCTCTGGGGCACCCTGGAATTGGAGGTGAAGGGCGGCCGTTTCCCCTCTCCCTGTTGCCATGTCGTTTGCCCTGAGAGAGGTCTTGCGTTAGGGATCGGGAACGCAAGGCCCTTGGGCCGGATGTGGCCCCGCGAGGGCTGATAGTGGGCCCGACCCAAGGGCCGAGGAGGCAGCAAACGAGGGGTGTGGAGGAAGTCGAGCGGAAAAGGTTTTGCTGACGGGCTGATTTTGGGAGGCGGGGTGAGGGAGCCTTGGCCCACCCACCCCTACTGATTTCTCAAAGTGGCTCTCCGGGAGAAGTAGTTGCTATGGGGAATGTCTCGTCCCCTCGCCTTCAGCCTCCTGGCTCTCTTACAGCAGTGGTGAGGAAAGCATCTGAAACTGTGATTCTGGACTGTCCGTATAACAAGACAGATGTGGTACCCTCCAAACAGGAGCCTTCGAGGTAAGAAGCAGGAGCTGGACACGTTTTCTGTTTCTTCCACACCTGAGGGATGCAAAACAATGGAGAGAGCGCAGATGTATTTACTTGTATTCATTTACTAGCGATCTTATGCATGCTTAGACAGAGGAAATGATCTTTAAAAAAAGTCCTATAGAAAAAAGGCAGTTGGGGAAGGTAGAGAGTTGTATGACTTGTTTTCTGTTGCATAAGAACATAAGACGAGCCCTGCTGGATCAGGCCAAGGGTCCATCTAGCCCAGCATTCTGTTCACACAATGGCCAAACAGATGTCCATGGAAAACCCACAAGCAGGGCAGGAGTGCAAAAGCACCCTCCTACCCATGTTCCCCAGCAACTGGTGTACATAAGCATGCTGCCTCTGATACTGGAGGTAGCACATAGCCATTAGGACTAGTAGCCATTAATAGCCTTCTCCTCCAGGAATTTATCCAACCCCCTTTTAAAGCTATCCAAATTGGGGGGCATCACTACATCTTGTGGAACTGAATTTCACAGTTTAACTATGTGCTGGGTGAAGAGGTCCTTCCTTTGACCTGTCCTCAATTATCTCAATAAATAAACAAACATTATAGACGAAATAATGTCTGACCAAGACAGCTCCCCTTTCTCTGGGTTACAGGGGGATGCATCAACCAGTTCTGCACATATTCACCCCTGGACGCAGCCCCTCCCCGGCCACCTAGGAACAAAGATGAGTCCAGGAGCTAAACCTTGTCCGAAACAGGCGATCCAGTTTAAAAGCCCACCAGGGACTTTATTGTAGCACGGCCCCCGTGAACACCTGTAGTGATGATGATGCTCTATTCCACATGTACACTCACTGCTCAGCAGCTGGCTCCTGAACCCGCCAAATGGCTGCTTACGAGACAACACGAGGGGGACATGGATACAGGCTCTGCCTGATCTGCCATTGCTGAATCACCCATGCAAGTCCTCGCTTGCCGCTGCAGTCACTGAGCAAGGATCATGCATGGATGAGCTCACCCATTGGCTTGTAAAACAAGAGCTGGGCCTTCCCTAAAGAGGAGCAGGTGAAGACACGGGACTCCTCATGATCCCTCCGAGACAACCACAGGGTGTTGACAGGATGACAGCAACCTCCATTCGCGCATTCCACAGTGTGGGAAGCTCAGGGGGGTAGGGGATTAGGGTCTCCCTATCCAAGTATGATGCATCACAGGGTGGGGAATGACCCACTTTACAATGTGCCGTACTGGGGAGGGGGTTTGGATCTCCATGGCTGCCTTATGATGACACAGTGGAGATTTTGGGATCTTCCAGCCCAAACTGTGGTAGTCAACGCAGTGTGAAAATGCCACTCAACAGTTGACTTTCTAGGGGGTACTCCCCACACAACATGTTCGAACTGCACCGTTGTTTGACTGTGGGCTACCATGAAGTTGAGTAAAAGTCAATGCAACCTTTGAGTGAGAGTTCTTCCGTGCTCTCTCCTCCCTCAATCCTCCTGATCGTATCCCATCAGCCATTGCTGTGAAAAAATAATCCCGGTAGCTCTCCTAGAGCGGTACTCCCTCCTGTTGCCACTCTTGCCAAGGAACTCTGTAGCCAGTGGGAAAAGTCAACTCAACGCAATGGAAAACTCCACAAAGCCCACCACACAACAGATGTACAGGAACTCTCTTCTGCACAATGTGGATATTCTGCATGGAGTGTTTTCCAGCAAAGTTCTACCGCTGCATGGAGTTTTCCTGCCAGACAACACATTTCTCAACGGTGGTGAAACAACTCCACCATGGAGTTCTAAAACCACTGTTGAGAAATGTGTTGTCTGAACTGAGCCTCTGCATCATGGAGGAGGACTTGGCCACCATGCCTGCACCATGATGTGCCATGAGAAGGAGTTGGGCTTCCCCACCCACATGTCACAGTGGGGGAAAACTGAGTCTCCAGGCCCATATTATGTTGTGCCACGAGGTGGGGATTTGGGCCTCTATGGTGCGGATATGCACCTCCCTGCATGTGTTATGAGGCGTCATGGTGTCGGGGAGGGAGGGATTCGGGCCTCCACACCAGTATTATGATGAGTGTCTGGATAACGGGAACATATGAAGGAAAATGTTCACCCAGTTGCCTCCGAAAGTTCCCAAGCTGGGCCTAAAGTGGGCATCTCACCCTGTTGTTTGCAGCAAATTCCTTACAAGCATTTGGGCCTTTTTTACTTTAGCAAAAGATACAACCAGGGGGCGACATGATCAACATAAGTTTATAAAACTTTTCACAGTGTGAAGCAAATAGACAGAGAGAAGTCCCCCCCCCCCCCGCTTAATACTGGAACTCACCGGGTCATTCCATGAAATTGATCGACTCTCCCAGTGTCCTGTTTCCAACAGAGGTCAGCCAAATACTTCTGGGAACCTCAGGACGTGAAGGGACTAGCCCTTCCCTCTTCTTTGCCCCAATAACAATGGGGATTCAGAACTACCATTTAGCTATAGTGGCCAACAGCTGCTGATCGACCACTTCTTCTCTCTGAATATGTCTGATCTGCTTCCAAAAGCCATCTAAAGCAGCCTTCCCTGAAATGACGTTCTCCAGATGCATTGACTACAACTCCCCACCACCCCAGCCAACATGCTGGCTGGGCATGATGGGAGTTGTAGTCCTAACATATCTGGAGGGCGCCAGGCAGGGGAAGGCCGATCTAAAACCGTATTCGGGCATTGGTCTCCATGCAACTGAGATCATGTGGCGAATATCCCACACCAGCTTCTCCTTGCCAATGTCTGCACGTTGGAGGAAGGTCTAAAGGGGGACACACCTTCCCAACATGCATGGGATGTCTGTCTGAACTGCAATCTGTATCGTGTGGACAATAATGCCTAAACAGGGTTCAAGCTAGTGGCTAGCGCCACATCTTAAGTATTTATTATTTTTATTATTAAATTTATATCCCACCTTTTTTTCACTGTAAGGAACCCAAGGTGGCGTACGTAACCCTCCTCTCCACTTTATCCTCACAACAACAACCCTGTGAGGTAGATTGGGCTGAGAGTCTGTGACTGGCCCAAAGTCACCCAGCAACCTTCATGGCCGAGTGGGGACTAGAACCCAGATCTCCCAACTCCCAGTCCAACACTCTAACGACTACACCACACTGGCATCTTGCAGCAGCTACTTCCATAAATGATTTACACACTGGGTTCATACAACACGCTAACCCACATTCAGTGGTGGAGGGTGGGCTGCTGTCGAACCGTGGGTTATTGTGCTGTCTGAATGCAGCACATTTTCCACAGGGTGGCTTATTAACCATGCAGTGTGGTTTCTTTTTCTCAAACAAGGCACCTTGAGAACCCATGGTTTGTTGTCGGGTTGTTCAGAGTGGTTACCAAGCCACACTGCATGGTTACCAAGCCACTTTGCGGAAAACGTGCCATGTTCAGACAACACAATAACCCACAGTTCAACCACAACCCACATTCAATGACTGAATATGGGTTAACATGTTGTGCGAACTGAGTTACTGGGTGAAGAAGTCCTTCCTTTAGACTCCACTGGACCCCCTCCGCTGTGAGGGGCCCCTGCAAGGCTAATCAGGCTGCAATAGCATCGCTCCAAGCAGCACTACCATTTTAATTTCCTACAATGCTCCAGTGCGATGCTAGGTTGGGAGCATTGTGAGAAATTAAAAGCATGGCTAGGGCCAGCCACCTGGTGCTGCACAGAGTGCTGGACCAGAAAGAAAGAAGAATTAAAGAGGGTCAGAAAAGGCATTAACAGTCCCCCACATCCCCTCCAGGACCCAAGGATGGCGTGTATTGGCGCCAGATCTTGCCAGAAAAGCGCTGCTCGTTTTAATTGTGTGTTGGGGAGGGGGAATAATCTTCATATGAACAACCCAGTAAACATTCTTTTCCCACACTGCGGGTCATAAATCAGAACAAATGGAAAAGCGGTGTGGAGATGGAGGCACAAGAGGAGACAGGAAAAAGGTGCGTTCAGAGATTATGCGGAACAAGAAGAGAGTTAGAAAGCACGAGGTGATGAGAGGGATGTGGTAAACTGGGGCGGGGGGGCTGGATGGAGTATTATTGGGGCGGGGGAGTAACGGCAAAAAAGTGACAGAAAGGCGGGGCGGGGGAAGCAAGCACAAATATTTATTACCACACCGCTAAATAAATAAAAATACGGAGGGGGCAGCCATTCAGCAAAACCTAGTGAACAGCTATCAAGGAATGGCAAACACTCTGCTTATTTGCCTCTTTTTTTCTCAGAGCTTCAAGCCAGGGGAACATTTCACGATTTTGATGTTGGAGGAGGAGGAGGAGCAGGAGAGAGAAAATCTTAGGCGTTGGACAGCTCCCTTTTTAAACCAGAGCAATATCGTCTGCGACCCCCCCCCCCATCTGTCAAAGGATGGTCCGTACACCGTATTCTATTATTATTATTATTATTATTATTGTTATTATTGTTTCTATTCCGCCCCATAGTCGCACCTCTCTGGACAGTTTACATAAGATTAAACGATAAAAAACAATACACAAAATTTAAAAGCACCAAAACATGCAACGTGCACAGAAACATACATCTAAAAACAATAACCTTTCCTTTGTTCCCAGCATGATGTCACATTTCTCCCCCCACCACCACCACCCACCCCTTCCTTTTTAGCATTTCCCCCTGGTTTGGGTGCAATCGTGGCTCCTTCTGGGCTCCTGATCTGCATGGGGGGGGGGGGGGTTGGGGGTTGGGGAGAGGGCGATTCCTTGTGCCTTCGGGACCACACGCTCCCCTCTGACCTCCCACCTCCCACCTCCCAGATCTCTACCAGATCCCCACCCACCTACCAGATTTCTGGACTCATCTCTTGCCAGCTGCAGACGCTGGAAATGCGCAGCCCACCCTGAGATGCCCAAGTTTAAGCAACCCCAAAAGGCTTTGGCGCCGGCTGCTGCTGCTGCTTCTACGGCTGCTTCCTCCCAGCCAAGAGGGAAGGACGGGAAAAGGAAACGCACCACGCCGCTCACATTTCCGGGCTCGTCTAGGCGTCACAGCTCTATCCCATTAGTCCCGCAAGGAGCAGGAGCCTCCGCGGCTGTTGTGCTCCGAGCGTGGCGTTTTCTCAGTTTGGAGGATTCGTTTCATGGATGACATTCATGACATTTATATACCGCCTCTTTGCCGAAGTTCTCCGGGCACTTCACGAAATTTTAGAAACAACAACATTAAAGTACAAAAAGAAGAGCATTTAAATTATACATATATCTAAAAACAAACAATGTGTTAAACCATCAGCCAAAGGCGACCCAAGACTAAATTTATAGGTTTGCAGTCTTTGGCAGGAGTCGTGCCTCCTCGTCGATAAAATAAACAAAAAGCATGCCTTCCTGAAACCGGGAAAGTATTAGTGCTCCCTCAAGGGAGGACTATGTGCTTTGTTGGTAGGGCACTCTGCCCATGGTCCGGGACAATATTGGTGTGCGAGCTCCAGGTGCTGTGCTTTCTCAAGGTGGCTGCTCTGTACATGTTCCAGCATGCTCTCTAGAAGGAAATCATTAATTTGATTTATAACCTGCCTTTCCACTGCAGAAATGGCGCTCCTGGTGGTTAACAATAAAGAGGGGGATGCAAAATTAGGATGACCATATGAAAAGGAGGACAGGACTCCTGTATCTTTAACATTTGCATAGAAAAGGGAATTTCAGCAGGTGTCACTGGTATGCATACAGCACCTGGTGAAATTCCCTCTTCATCCCAATAGTTAAAGCTGCAGGAGCCCTGCCCAGTGTGACCAGCTACAAAAGAGGGCAGGGCTCCTGCAGCTTTAACTGTTGCAATGAAGAGGGAATTTCACCAGGTGCTGCATGCATACCAATGACACCTGCTGAAATTCCCTTTTCCATGCAACTGTTAAAGATACAGGAGCCCTGTCCTCTTTTCCCCTATTTTAGTTAAGAAAATTATGCACCAATTACATTAAAATCTTTTTTTTTTAATGTGGTGGCTTCCGGTAGAGCACTCTGCACATGTTCATACTCTCTAGGTCCTTTGTTAACATGGCCGCTGGTTTTGTACTCCGCAAATGTTTAGCAGCAAAGTCATTGTTCAGGCTGTTTTCTGCTTCCTTGAGGAGCACTAATAGGGCACTCTGCATAGGCTGACCTATGCAGAGTGCCCTATTAGTGCACTCTGCATAGGTATTAGGAGGACAGGGCTCATGTAACTTTAACAGTTGTAGAGAAAAGGGATTTTCAGCCAGTGTCATTTGCATGCAATTAGTTCCTGGTGAAATTCCCTCTTCATCACAACAGTTAAAGTTGCAGGCACTATACTAGAGTGACCATATACAAAAGAAGGCAGGCCCCCTGCAACTTTAACAGTTGTGATGAAGAGGGGATTTCACCAGGAACTAATTGCATACAAATGACACCAGCTGAAATTCCCTTTTCTCTACAACTGTTAAAGTTACATGAGCCCTGTCCTCCTTTTCAGATGGTCAGCCTAACTCTGCATATGTTCAGAGATGGCACTCTGTTCATGTTTGGAGGCACTCTTGGTTTGGGGTTGCTTTTGTGCTTCATCAGAATAGGGTGGTGATGGGCATTCTGCGTATGTTCAGTATACTCTTCTTCTTCCTCTTCTTCTACTGTATGCCTTTCCAAGCTCCCAAACCTTCAGACAGTGGCACAAATCAGAATACAAAGGGTGACGGTAGAGGGACACAGGAATGACCAGAATTAACAGGAAAGGAAATGGTGAAAAGGACACCGTACTTGCTCTCTGGTACTCCAGAGAGCAGGGCTAGAATCAGTGGGTGGAAATTACAGGGAAGTAGTTTTCGGCCCAACATTTGGAGAAACTTCCTAAGTTTGAGAGCTCTTGGACAGTGGAGCAGGTGGGCTCAGGGAGTGATGAGCTCTCCTTTGCTGGACGTATTTAAGCAGGACTCGGACAGCCAACTGCCTTTGGTGCTGTAGTTGCATCCTGAATTGTAATTCTTGCATTGAGCAAGGAGGGTTGGATGTCCAAGATCCCCTTCAATTCTAAATCTGCATGGTCCTTTCTTCTGCCGCTCCCAGACTCTGGAATGGCCTGCCAGAAGAGATTCGTCAATTTGACAATCTCTTTGACTTTAAGAAAGCCATAAAGACCGATCTCTTCCGGCAGGCCTACCTAGCTGAATTTTAAGGATGTTATTATTATTTTAATAATGTATTAGTTTTATATGTTTTTAATCAGTTTGATGTATTTGTATTTGATGTTGTTCCCCGCCTCGATCCAGAGGGAGAGGCAGGTAAAACATTATTATTATTATTATTATTATTATTATTATTATTATTATTATTTTATTATTATTTCTGCATATAGGGGCACACCCTGGAGCTCTTTGAGCCCTTCAGTTTTAAAAATTGCGTCAGTGTGCTTTTACATCTTTGCGCTGCTGTGGCTTTTATCTTGGTTACTCCGTTGGTTTTGTTTTAGACATATAGTCTTTATTAGAGCTGTGGTCGAATGGCCTCTCAAAATTCTCCACCCAGTTTCTCTTCCCATGGTGGTGAGGAGGCTTTAATTACTGGTTTCTTTGCATTTTTTTTCTTTTCAATTTTATGGCGAAATAACCCTGATCAACAGGAAGCAATAAAAAGAACTGAACCTGCAAACAGGAAACTTTTAACTAAAGTTGCCAGGGACCTTTGCTGAACAGGACTTACTTGTGAATGAAAGGAGGATCTTGGTCATGGGGCAGGGCATTGCTGAATAAGCAAGTGCTTTCTTAAGTGCTGTATAAAACCTCAATTTAAAATTAAAAGCCTCTAGTGGGGAAGTGGTACTATTTTTTCCAGCCCTGTTGAAACCTAAAATGTTCCATTCCATTGCATTAAGCAAAGATCCATTGCGTGCCATTTTTCCACCGTGTGTGTGTGTGTGTGTGTGTGTGTGTGTTTGATTTCACCAATGTTATGTGCTGAGAGCATCAATATTAATGTATATAATGTGATGGGTCCAGATTTAAGATGGATTAACTGCACTAGTGGAAATGGATTTCCCTGTCCTCTCCTTCCCATGACACCCCTTCCAGCCCTCTGAAAATTCTAAAAACCAAAAAGAGGAGAGCATTCAAGTCAGGTCAGAAAAAAGGGAGAAAAAAAGATGTTTTATTTCAAAACCCAACACATTTTGGCCTGAATGTTTTTCAAAGGCCTTCCTCAGGGGGCTGTAACAATAAACATTTTTTAAAATTATTAAATTACATTTATGGGACAACACATGACATTGAAATATGTTGCACTCCCCTTGAAGGAGCGGGTTCGTAGCTTGGGGGTTCTCCTAGAACCATCTCTGTCACTTGAGGCGCAGGTGGCCTCAGTGGCACGGAGTGCCTTCTACCAACTTCGGTTGGTGGCCCAGCTACGTCCCTATCTGGACAGGGATAACCTGGCTTCAGTTGTCCATGCTCTGGTAACCTCCAAGTTAGATTACTGCAATGCACTCTACGTGGGGCTGCCTTTGAAGGTGGTTCGGAAGCTGCAGCTTGTGCAAAATGCAGCGGCCAGATTGATAACTGGAACCAGTAGGTTCGAACATATAAGACCTACTCTGGCCCGCTTGCATTGGCTGCCTGTATGTTTCCGAGCCCGGTTCAAGGTGCTGGTTTTAACCTATAAAGCCTTACACGGCTTGGGACCACAATACCTGATGGAACGCCTTCCCCAACATGAACCTACCCGAACACTACGTTCAACATCTAAGGCCCTCCTCCGAGTGCCTCCTCCGAGGGAAGCTCGGAGGTCGGCAACAAGAGAGAGGGCCTTCTCTGTGGTGGCTCCCCAATTGTGGAACGATCTCCCCGACGAGGCCCGCCTGGCGCCAACATTGTTATCTTTTCGGCGCCAGGTCAAGACTTTCCTCTTCTCTCAGGCATTTGGCAATATCTGAGGAGCCTGGGTTTGTTTTGTTTTTGTAGTTTTTTGAAGTGTTGAAGTGGTTTTTAAATGTACAGATTGTGTGTATGTTGTATGTTTTTGCTGTTTTAATTTTTGTATATTGTTTTTAATTGTTTTTAATCCTATGTAAACTGCCCAGAGAGCTTCGGCTATGGGGCGGTATACAAATGTAATAAATAAATAAAATAAATAAATAAATTTACATTTTAAGGTAAATTAGGCAAATTGCCACAAGGGACTATGTCCTTACATAAGTCTTAAAACTTTTAACATTGCATAAAGGCACTAGGACCTCTGCACATGTATAATGATAAATAAATATAAAAATAATTTTCAACAAAAGTATAATATATCCTTATTTGTTTGAAGACATCTATCCCTAATCCTCGTGTCACTGGTCACTCCCTGAAACGTAGAAGCACAGGCCTGTGAGATAGGTATAACATAGAAGCACCGTTTGGACTGAGGGGAAAAATAGATGGATTGGGAAAAGGGTTAGCAAGTGGAGGCTAGTGAGTTTGATTTCGGTGTAGCTGTAAATCTATTTTGGGTTTTAGTCAGAACCAGTCAGAACTCTAAAGGCGCTGAACTTATTTTGGGGATAGAGTGCAGCACCGTGAAGACAGCCCCCTGGAATGGATTCACAGACCCACCAAAATTGGAACCACCAGCCTCCAATGTTTAAACATTCCCTCCCAATGGCTGCTTCAAATCGCCCCCACCCCATGCAACTTTACAGCTGTTCAGCAAAGAGCTGTCTTTAACGTGATGTCACATTCAAGGTCTGAGCAAGTACTGAGAACATTCCCGAAACGAAACATTTCACACGGCTTGAACCCCCAAATGTGTTTCCTCGTGTTTCACGAGCCATGATTTCCGACCGAAGCCCTCCCCGCCGTCCAAGCATCGGTACGGCTTCTCTCCCGCATGCGTCCGCTTGTGCTGCGCCAGCTTGGAGCTCCGGCCGAAGCTTTTCCCACAGTCCAGGCACCGATATGGCCCCTCGCTCGTGTGCACCTTCTTGTGGTTGATCAGGTTGGAGCTGGAGATGAAGCGTTTCTCGCAGCTGGAACAGCTGTACGGCTTCTCCCCTGTGTGGATGTTCTGGTGCTCGGCCAGTTTGGACCGCGTGCCGAAGCTTTTCCCACAGTCCAAGCACCGGTAGGGCCTCTCGCCCGTGTGCGTCCGTTTGTGATGGATCAGGTTGGACATGGAAATGAACCGCTTTTCGCACTCGGAGCACTTGTACGGCTTCTCTCCCGTGTGGATGTTCATGTGTTCAATGAGGTTGGAGCTCTTTCCGAAGGTTTTCCCGCAGTCCGAGCACCGGTAGGGCTTCTCTCCCGAGTGCACCTTTTTGTGATGAGTCAGGTTGGATCGAGAAATGAAGCCCTTCCCGCACTCGGAGCATGTGTATGACTTCTCTCCTGTGTGCGTCCCCTCGTGGACGAGGAGGTCCGAGCGCTGGCCAAAGCTGTTCTCACAGTGCGGACACTTGTACGGCTTCTCCCCCGTGTGCACGCGGATGTGCCTTACGAGGTGCGAGCTGGTGGTGAAGGCCTTCCGGCACTCGGTGCACGCATAGGGTTTCTCCCCCGTGTGGGTCCTGCTGTGAATGCTGAGGGCCGCTTTCTTGTTGAAGCTTTTGCCGCAGTCCAGGCACTGGTACGGCTTCTCTCCCGTGTGGATCCTCTCGTGGATGATGAGGGATTCTTTCCGACTGAAGCTTTTGCCGCAGTCCGGGCACTGGTACGGCTTCTCTCCCGCGTGAATCCCCTCATGTTTAACAAGGTGCGCTCTGCAATCGGAAGTTTTCCCACAAAAGGAGCAGTCATAGCCCTTTTCTCCTGTCGGCATCTTCCAGTTCTTAGGGAGGCTTTCTCCATGGTCGGTGCTCATCTCTTTTTTCTTATAACTAAAGTTTTCCCTTTGTAACGTTTGGTCTCCTTCCTTGCAAAGAAACTCCCGTTTTGCTGCCTTCTCTGAGTGACATTCCAGGGGGTTTTCCACCCTCTTTTGACTTCCAGATGCTGCTTGCTCCCCATGACATGGCAAGACTTTCCCCTTGGCTTTTCCCAGTAATATCTTGTTGACTTCCACACGTTGAGGTCTTTGGGGCAGAAGGCTCTTCTCTTCTTGCACCTTTACTTGCTCATTACCTGTTGGAATAAAGAGACATCATGAGACATAACTAATGTCCAGTTCTGGGCACCACACTTCAAGAAGGATGCAGGCAAGCTGGAGAGTGTTCAGAGGAAGGCAACGATGATGATCAGGGGTCTGGAAACAAAGCCCTATGAGGAGACACTGAAAGAACCTGGCATGTTTAGCCTGGAGAAGATGGAGGGGAGACATGATAGCACTCTTCAACTACTTGAAAGGTTGTCACACAGAGGAGGGCCAGGATCTCTTCTTGATCAACCCAGAATGCAGGATACGGAATAATGGGCTCAAGTTACAGGAAGCCAGATTCCGGCTGGACATCAGGAAAAACTTCCTGACAGAGCAGTATGACAATGGACCCAATGACGTAGAGGAGGTCGTGGGCTCTCCCACACTAGAGGTCTTCAAGAGGCAGCTGGACAGCCATCTGTCAGGCATGATTTAAGGCGGATTCCTGCACTGAGCAGGGGGTTGGACTCGATGGCCTTATAGGCGCTTTCCAACTCTACTATTCTGTGATTCTATGATTCTATAATATTGGAGAGACCATACACTGATGAGGAAATAAAGAAGGTGGAGGAAGAAGTGATAGATCATCAGCAATGTAGTGCAGCCAATGTTTATTGAAAGGATGACTTTATTGTTAGATTTTTGAATAATAATTCACAATTATAATAACTAACTAACGTAAATACCATGCTGTCATGGACGCTAGTAGTCCTGCTTTTTTGCCCCTCATTCCCCTCACCACAGAGGGACTCATGAATAATGCAAATATGGCCCATGCATAATGAATTCCCCCTCTGAAATTTGCATGCACCTCGGCCCTGCCCCCTCCCTCAAGAAACAACTGGACCATGGAGTTATTCCAACTCATGCGAAGCCAGGTCCATTCGCTATTAAGTTCATACTTTCACTCCCATCTCCACAGTGCTGCAGTTTCTTGAGGTGGAACAACAGCCCTAATTGTGGTTTGGCAACGGTTCAGACAACACTCTAAGCCATGGTTAGGCCAAGAGCCCTTTTACAACAAATGGCTAGTGAATGGCTGAATTCGGACAACACATTAAGCAACTGGGGGGGGGGGGGGAAACAATCATCAGTTGTGTTGCTTATTGTGTTGTGTGGAGGGTAACATGCCACTCACAAACTACTGACGGTGTGCTATTCCACCCAAATAAGCAACTGAGAGAAACAACTGGCTTGCAAGTTGTTTAGCTCGAAGCCAGTTGTTTAAAGTGTTGTGTGGAGGGGTGAGTGGGTTAATGGTGTGTGGTGAGTGGGTTAAAACACAAGCCCATAGAGGCAGGCGGCAAGAACGACCAAAGCAGCGGCTGCTACTCTGCTACAACTGGTGCAACTTGCAGAGGCTGCTGGGATAGAACTGGGAGGACTGAGGGAGGAGGGAGGGTGGGGAGAGGGGCGGGGGCGTTTCAGTCAAATGCTGGGTTGACTATTAGTCCACTCAACACCAGCCCCAACCACCACAGTTGTGTAGAAATATGTTGTGTGGGGAGTACCCACAAAATAACCAACTGTGAGTAGGCTACTCAACCCACTATTGACTAATGTGTTGTCCGAATGCAGCCAGTGTGTTTAAACCATGGTTATGTAGCCACCATGGTTAGGAATGGTTCACACAACATGCTAAGCCATAATATTTAGCTCAAAATGCTTAACCACCTTGGCTTAGCATGTCATCTGAACAGGGTCTTCTTGGAGCAAACCATGGTTAGCACCAACTGTGGTTTGTAAACCAGCTTCAAACCATGGTTTCAGAACCTGGTTTATCGTTTCCCCAATAAACCACACTTCGTGGGCAGGTTCTGGTGCAGCCATTCCAGCAAGCCATACTTTCACATGACATCTGAACCCATCCAGTGACCAGGCCAAGTGAGCTTTCTAGATCAGCTAGAATCTGAAGCAAAGCCTCCAAGGTCTAAACCAGGAATGGGCAACTTGTGGCCCTCCTGATGTTTTGACCTTCAGTTCTCATCAGCCCTGGCCAGCATAGCCAATGGTGAGAGATGATGGGAGTTGTGGCCTTCCAGATGTTTTGGCCTACAAGTTGCTCACCTCCAGTCTAAACCCAGTACTTTAGCCACTATGTTACATTGCTTCTGTGCTTACTTAAAAAGTTACCCTCTCCATCACATTCTGGCTGGACCTGTGTGGAGAGCTGTGTCGAGCAATGGACAGCCGTGTCTTCCAAATGTCTTGGAATCTGAAACAGAAATGGGGATCCCATTCAGACCATAATTTGATGTTCGGGAGACTGAAAAGCCCCTGCACACTGGGTGTCCCTCCAAGAATACCATCGGCCATGTATGAAGATGGGAGCTCATGTGATTAAATCCTCCTCTCTCTCACTCTCATTCCATATATGCAGTGTGGTGTAGTGGTTAGCGTGTTGCACTGGATAAAGCTCACTGGATGACTTTGGGCCAGTCACAGATTCTCATCCTAACCTACCTCACAGGGTTCTCGTGAGGATAAAATGGAGAAGAGGGGGCCATGTAAACTGCCAGAGGTTCCAGGTAAGGTGGGGGGAATAAGATATAAATATAATCTAGCCTAGTCTTTACATGCAGGTCAGAGTGTTAAGCTTAGGCCAGGGAGGTCTGGAGAGGCCAAATTCCCATTCTGCTATAAATCTTGGACCAGTTCTTTCTCAGCGTGGTGAGGATAAAAAGGAGACACCATCCTGCCCTGAGCGCTCTCTTCGGAGGAAGGGTAGGATTTTATTTTATCTTTAAAGTAATAATTAACTGTTCTTATGGAAGCATTCAGTGCAATGGACAGCCGCCGGCCATCTGAAAGTGGTACAGCCCAAACATAGATTTACTACCTCATTGAGAACTAGGTGCAAATCAGCAAACCCACTCCAAGAGATGGGAACAGCGAGCAAGGTTTCATGTCCACCCCATTCATTATACGGGCATGACACAGGCACTCCTAGATGGCTTTATTTTCCTGCTGATCTCAAGCACCAAGAGAGACATGACAGCCTCTTTTCTCTGGCCTTCCAGGCAGTTCCTTTCCCCTTATGTCTTGCAAGTTCAGCAAAAATTCCTCACTGCCACGGATGACTCCAAGGCAGAATTCCCCAACACGATGCCCTTCAGATGGATTGGACTACAACTCCCAGCATCCCCCAGCCAGCCGTTCCTCTCACCAAATATTCCTGCTGCCCCAGCTTCCATTCACTGTACATTAAGGGCCTTTATAGCAGCCTTGTAAAGAAGCCCACAAACGTTACTGATCTGCCAATTTTTATTTTTTACTAGCTTGCTCTTTTAGTCGTAAGAGGGCTGGCGCATGCAACGTCCCATCCCTCCTCCATCAACCTCTCTGATAAGTAAAGAGCAGGCTGGCAAAAATAAATAAAGTCCAGGCTTAGTTTCTATACTAGACATGTAAAATGGCTTCCCTTCCTCTGGTTCCAGCACTGAAGCTCAAGGGAGTGCTAGTGGGAGGATGGAACACTCTGTCCTTCCTCTAGTAGTCCACTCGCCTGCATATAATTTCTGATCGCCTATGGTGACCAGGTGATTAGTTAAATACAAGGCTGCTACATGTGTCACGCCGGCTCATTACCTCTTGGGGCCGCTCAGCCTCCCAGGAGCATAATCGTCTGAGCCGCTGGTTCTGCAACTCCTCATCTGCAACCTCCTCCTTCACTTTTGCAGAAGAATCCCAGCTTTCAAGAGCTTCACCACTGAGATGTGGTAAGATCGAGGTCACACGGTCTCTTCTGGGGTACTGGCTGGAACCGGCTACTCCTTCCAAGGAGGCCACAAATCCCTCATTGTCCTGTCCTGACCAGGACTCTCCCAGATGTGGGGTTTCTCCATCCCAGACGCGGGGACTGCATTGCCTTTGTAGAAAATCATGGGAGTCTTGCTGGACTTGTCGGGGGTCTGCTGCAGCCAGAAACAGCCCGACAGTCCCAACTTTGACAACATGATGGTCTCTTCCTCCTGCCCCAAATCTTTCCCACGGCACGGGTCGTGCATAATCCTGTGCCTCCATTTTTATCCCCAGGATGTCACCCCCAGGCTGGAAAGGAAACCCAACATTAATAAGTGCACAGTGCTGTGGATAATATACCCTGCCGCATAATATGATGGTACATATGTGACCTGCAACAAAATGTTGCAGCGTGGTATGTTCCTGTTCAGTATTCCAGCCAGCCATACCTTATTCCAGGATTCTCCATTCCATCTCCTCCCCATTTTTTTTGTTTCTTTCTCCAACATTCTCTGCCCACTGAGGATGCTCGGTCCTCAATGAGGTGTTTTGGGTTCCCTCTACCCCTTTCAGGTTCTTTTTCTAAAGAACGTTTATGATTCTACAAACCTTGCTAGTACCTCCCTGATTAGTGCATGGATGGTGCCATTTTGACCACATCCACCCCTGGAGAATGAGTTTGCTGTCGGTATATAACAGCTTTCCCGAACCGGGTGCCTTTCAGATGTTTTGGACTCCAACACCCATCATCCCCAGCTAGCATGGTCAGGAATGCTGCGGTTGTTGTACAAAATTTCTGGGGGGCACTACATTGGGGGAGAATAGCACATAGGATAATTTTATAGATAATAAATATTACTGTGATTTATAGAAAATAAATATTACTGTTGCCCCCAATCATAAAGAGAATCTGGTCTTATTTATTTGGAGATTTAAAAAAAACAATCATAAAATGAGGCAATAAAAATGAGAAAACCAACCAGCAACGCAACAAAGATAATACAGCAAGTTAGACCAATTCCATATAGGACAGCCAACACAGCAAATCAATTTCAACAGTATGCAGCAAACCAAAGGCATTATTAGACTAGGGCACATTCCCCAAAAGAGCAAGGGAGCAGGCATTTTTGGTGAGAAGTTGGTAAACGTTCTTTTTCTACCTAATGTCAGCTGTTTTATGTTTATGGTTTTAAATTTTGTATATTGTCTTTTTAGTGTTCAATCTTTTTAATTTTTGTAAACCGCCCAGAGAGCTTCGGCTATGGGGCGGTATATAAATTTAATAAATAAATAAATAAATAAATAATAATAATTTGAATGTGAAGATTTTTTTAAAAAAAAATGTTTACCAAGCCCAATTTTGTCTTTTTTGTACTTTTAAGCAATAAACGAAAGGACATTGCATGTGAAATAAGTATTTTTCTTTATAGCAGACCAATTTGGCAACATTCACATGTATTGGTCAGCAGGACTAAATAAAATAGTTCTACATAGGTTTTGCAATCATGTTTTAGTAAATGCAATTGTCCTGGTTGATGACTTGCGCAGGGGATCTCGGGAAGGAAGGCTGGGGCTTTAGAAAGCCACTATCAGTCAGAATGTGAGTCTAGATGGGCACAAAATGACTCGTAACTAGGCACGTTCAGACGTTCAACTTTCTTCTCTCTCTTTCCCTCTCTCTCTCTCTCTCCTGCCCTGAATCAAGGAATCTCCTCCTCCTCCCCCTTTAATTCACCTGCTTCTTGAGATCTTGGCATTATCCCCCGTCCCAGAGACCTGGGAAGCAGTAATCTCCCTCTCTCACCTGCTTGGGAGAGTAATTCCAAAGCGGAATTTCTTAGCAGAGACAAGGAACAGGAAGGAGCGCCCACCCCCTCCTCCCCCTGCACTCCCTTTTCTCCAATTTCTGGTTGATCCACTCTAGGCATGAAGAGCTTAGTGCATTTAACTCCTTGAGTCTCCGATAGGCTGACCATATGAAAAGGAGGACAGGGCTCATGTAACTTTAACAGTTGTAGAGAAAAGGGAATTTCAGCCAGTGTCATTTGTATGCAATTAGTTCCTGGTGAAATTCCCTCTTCATCACAACAGTTAAAGTTGCAGGGGCCCTGCCTTCTTTTGTATATGGTCACTCTAGTATAGTGCCTGCAACTTTAACTCTTGTGATGAGGAGGGAATATCACCAGGGATTAATTTCATACAAATGACACCGGCTGAAATTCCCTTTTCTCTACAACTGTTAAAGTTACAAGAGCCCTGTCCTCCTTTTCACATGGTCAGCCTAGTCTCCGACCTCCATCACACCAGAGATTTAGTGCACTCTCGCCATGCCTGGTGTGTGGATTCGCAGCAGGGCACTCCTATGGCACCATGCCTGCTCTGCTGACACCCCGCCTCTTCCCCAGCCTTTTCCGTCTTTTCCTAGAATGCCTAAAGTCTGGATTATTTTCCCTAAGCGCCCTTAAGCCTCCGTGTAGTGCTGTATTCTCACGTTTTCCTTTGTTGGGGGCATGTGCTGTGACGGGAGTCTTGTTGTTGGCTTGAATGGATTGCATCAGGTCCTGGCAGGGAAAAGCGATCTCTCCCAGCAGCCAGCTCCAAGCCTCAATAAACCCAAACTTTGCATCCCAGGTTCCAAAGTGTTTTTTAAAATCGTACAATGCCCGAATCTCTGCAGAGACAGGATTATACACCCTTGATGCCCCCAAAGAGCCAGACTAAAAGGTCGTTCCATTTTTGCCGATAGAAAGGTGGTCTGGTTATCTGACAGGTCCTGCTTGTATATGTCTTGTTAAACGGCGAAAGGAGCAACCAATGAACTTGAGGGAGGAAGAGAAGGGGTGGAGAGGAAGAGCAAACAAGTGAAAAAAGCAGTGTATTCAGGTGAAAGGGACCATAATCTTGACACGCTTATGCATCAGAGATAAAAAATGTGGATGCAAACCAGGGGAAAACATTAGGTGATGGAGCTCTCTCTTAGAAAAGCGACTGTAGGACAAAACACATACAAATACATTCCCTAGAACTTCCAAGATTTCACCCCAAAAACAGGGATGCGCACTCTTGTCAGGGCTGGCTCCAGAGCGTGGCCCGGTTGGGCATTTGCCAGGGCCCCAAGAGGAACAGAGCACCCAAGAGGGCTACCTTTAATATTGTACTATGTCAATTATTATTTTTATATTTTTTTCAGGTGCAATCCTATGCATGGCTGGCGAATGTTGCGAGATGTAAGACTTTTTTCTGTCTAAACATGTGTAGGATTGTGCCGTTATTGTTGTAATGGGGGTATTTTGTTGTTGTTCTTTGGTTTTATGACTGTAAACCAACCCAATGTCATTTGCCAGTTGGGCGGCATACAAGCATAATAAATAAAGAACCTACCATTTCCACTTTGCAGAGTATCCATGAAAATCAAGTGAAGTGTCAGGATTTTCAGCTTTTATGTCTAGCCTCTTTCACTGAAAGTGCCATGTCTGAGGTGACCCCAAATTCAGAAATCAGCACTAACTCTTGTAAAAATTATCCTCCTCAGGGGCACTTCCTGACCTGCCTCTCCAACTGCTGATTCTATAGGCCTACCCACTGTATTTATGCATTTATCATCATCATCATCATCAATAATAATAAGTTATTGCATAATAGATTTCTAGGCCACATTTTAGGTAAACACGCTTGATCTCTAACAACTCATAAATATCCATACGCACATAGGGAACTACTTTACACTGGATCAATCCATGGGTCCATCTAGCACAGTAGTTTTGACACTGACTGGCAGTGGCTCTCCATGGTTTTCAGGCAGGATACTTTCCTGCCCTGCCTGGAGATGCCAGGAATAGAACCTGGGACCTTCTGCATGCAAAGCAGGTGCTCTACCACTGAGCTTCAGCCTCTCCCAGGTGTATGACACATGACATGGGGAGCAATAGGTGATTGGGCTCCACCTCTGAGACACCATCAGACTCTGTCCCTGAGCCACTGTTTTGCTTCCAGCTCTGGTTTGGTGGACCTTAAGGTTCTAGTCCAATATAAAGTAAGACAAGTGGGAACTGCAACAAAATGTTGTAGCGCATCCTCACATCCTACCAGGAGAGCTCCTGTTTGGGTTCCAGCCAGCCAGCCAGCCAGCCAAGCCCTCTTCCAGGATACTATAAGCTGTAAGGAGCTCTACTATATCCTTTCCCTGAACTTTGCATTTATCTTTCTCAACTCATATTCAACATTCTTTGATTGCTGAGCATGCTCAATCTTCATTAGGCTCTTTTTTATCCATTTAAGATATCCACCCCTTAAATACTTTCCATACTTTTGCAAACCTTGGATTCCTCCAAGGATGCTGAGAAAACCCTGTCGATTCTCAGGGGCCCCTATTTTTGTTGACATTTTGTTGACATTCACCACCTGAGTTGCTATTAGAGGGTGTAAGAATGAGACAAGCCTGTCATCTGACTTCGGTCTGGATCTTGCTTATTTTCTTTCTCCTTTCGTTGCTATTTGTTCCTAAGGGTTGAGAGAAGGGGAGGATCGCCAACCGCTAAAGGAGGTATAAGATGAGCATAGATAAAAAGCTGATGGAGAAAAGTGGATGGGTCTGTCACTGTTCGATCTCCTCCTGGCAGGGTTTTTCTAAGGCTGCTTCGGAATTCTCCACTGTCAAAGCTCGGTTTAAGTCTGTCCTACTTAGGCAATAGAATGAGGGCACAAACAAGCATTATTTTAAACCTATATCTAGCAGCGATGCCTTTTCAAATTTCTTTTACTCTAGAGTAGGCACAGAAGCCCAATCTCGATTGAGACCCTAGCACCAGGGTGGTGGGGGCGGCGGTGGCTTTTAAGAACTGTATTGGGAGCCCTGCACCTCTTCTAGAGTAAAAAAGGGAGACCCAAAGTGACTAGATACGGATTTAAAGTAATGTCTGTTTGGTGTTAAGATGTGAGTGAAGTGCTATTTATTTTTATTAATTAAGTGAAGTGCAATTTATTTTTATTAATTAAGTACATTAATTTGTATTAAGGAATTAAATTTATTTATTTTTATTAATTAAGTAAGTAAAATGATATCCTACCTTTCAGCGCTTAAGGCTGCTAACAACAATTTTTATACCAACCTCATGATACTATTGTGTGTGTGTAATTTTTAATTGGTTTCGTTGGTTTGTATTCTTTTGTAAACCGCTTCGCGATTTGATTCCAATGAAAAGTGGTCTATAATTATTGCTAATAAATAAATAAATGACCACCTGGGTTTTCTAATTTTCGGTTCTTATTTTCCCCTTCTATATTCGTCTGCTAAGGGTCAAATCCTATGCACGTTTCAACAGGAAAAAAGTCCTTCAACTCCCATCAATGCTGGGATTTGTAGGGCTTTTCTTCTGCCTATACATGCATGGGATTGTGTCCTAAGATGGAAGAAATCTTGTAGGGGAAACCAGGAGAGAGTGGTGTGTGTGTGTGTGTGTGTTTATGTAAAGACTGTGAACTCAGTTCTGGTACTGGAAATAAATTCCTGGGCTGAGTATATGCGCAGGGGCACCCTTGTTCCTTAATTCCAAGAGTATACCCCAGCCAACTCCAAGCATCTATTTTGTACCTGGTTCAAGTCAGTGGATCGCAGGGTTGTAGCAAAAACAAAGTCGATCCCAGAAGCCTGAGGTCTGCTCACTCCTCCCATAAAGGATGGTTCCCAGTTAAGTTTCCTCATGGTTGGAGCATTTAATTCTTCTTATTTACAAGGTGTTTTATAAAGTAGCACAAACATTTTTTAAAAAGGGAGGTCCCTGCTCTTAGGGACTTACAATCTAAATGTTCACAACTAGGGAAGAAGGCTAAGGGTTACAAAGCTGCAAGAACTAGAGAATACATTTCAGGGTGCTTGAAAAATAACAGTTTTATTCCAAGGTAAGACCAGTGCGTTTTGGCTCAGTTTATTTGGGGCCCCTTCTTCAGGGTTTGTATCAAAACAGCCTGCAAAGGTCTCTGGTAGATGCATCCCATAAATGCAGTATCTTGCAACTTATGAGGTACATCTCTCAGAGATCGCTGGTGGGCTGTTTTAATACAACCCCTGAAGAAGGCTGTTGGGCTTATCTTGGAATAAGTACTGGTTTTAGAACATAAGAATGTAAGAAGAGCCCTGCTGGATCGGACCCAGGGTCCATCTAGTCCAGCATTCTGTTCACACAGTGGCCGATCAGCTGCCCCAAAGGGAGTCCACATGCAGGACACAGTGCAACAGCACCCTCCCGCCCATGTTCCCCAGCAACTGGTGTATTTAAGTATACTGCCTCTGATATTGGGAGTAACTTATAATGATCAGAACTAGTAGCCACTGATAGCTTTCTCCTCCAGGAATTCATCTAACCCTCCTTTAAAGCCATCCAAATTGGTGGCCACCACTACATCTTGTGGTAGCGAATTCCATAGTTTAACTCTGCGCTGTGTGAAGAAGTCTTTCCTTTTACCTGTCCTGAATCTCTTACCACTCAACTTCATGGGATAACTTCACTGGGTTCTAGGATTAGGAGAGGGTGAGAAAATTGTCTTCCTATCTACCTTCTCCACACAATGCATAATGCTGCACACCCCTATCATGTCTCCGTTTACACGTTTTTTCTCCAAGCGAAAGCAATCTCCAGCTCTTGTAACCTTCCCCCATAGGGGAGTTGCTCCAGCCCCTTGATCATTTCGTTGAGAGGATAATGTAATGGATCGTTTTTTCCAGTATCCTAAGATGTGTCTTTCCTTGCTGCGGATTTGTAGTGGATGCTCTCCAGTTGTTGTTGCTTAATATTCAAGGGTAACAAGACCAGGGTGACCATCTGAAAAGGTCAGGGCTCCTGTATCTTTAACAGTTGTATTAAAAGAGGAATTTCAGCAGGTGCCATTTGTATGCATGCAGCACTGGGTGAAATCCCGTCTTCCTCACAACACTGAAAGCTTTAACTGTTGTGATGAAGAGGGAATTTCACCAGGTGCTGCATGCATAACAATGACACCTGCTGAAATTCCCCTTTCAATACAGCTATTAAAGATACAGGAACGCTGTCCTCCTTTCCATATAGTTACCCTACAAGGGACAGATGGGCTGAATTTGGACAACACAATAATCAACAGTGGGGTAATAACCAACTTTACAGTTGTTCATCTAGGGGGTACTCCCCACACAACACGGTAATAAATAATCAACCATGATGTGGATTAGGATCAGCGCTGAGTTGACTATGGCAGCATTCGGACGACACGATAGTCAATACAACTGACGATTGTTTCTCCCCAACCAGTTGCTTATTGTGTCGTCCGAATTCAGCCCATGGAGTTACACATACTTGAGCTGCAGGGCTGGCTCAAGATATTTTGCTGCCTGAGGCAAAGAACGAGATGGTGTCCCTGCGCTCCCATTCCACGTACAAAAGCTAACTGGGCTGGCAGCAGGGCTGGAGTCAAGGGTTGACACGGTCAGGCAGTTGCTGAGGGCCCACACGCCAGCTGGGGGCATACTGACAAGAGCGCCCTGGATTTGCTCCTCCTCTTCGGCCTATTGGCTTATTGTCTTTCTGCCTGTCAAGCAAGCCAGTGGTGGCAGTGATGAGAAAAAGGAGGAGGAGCTGCTGGTGGTGGTGGTAACAATACCATTAAGGAGGTAGATTCACTGAGGGAAGGAGGCCCCGCTGAACGTGTCTCCAAAACCTAGAGCCAGCACTGACTTGTAGCTGAAATTTTCTTCGACTGCTGGGATTGGGACAGCCTCCTCCATCACACCTGAAGGTCGCAGGCTAGCATAGTGGACACCCAGTAGGACGTGCGCCCATAGCTCCCTCCCCCAACAATTTACTGCCGCCTCCCACCATCTGCCACCTGAGGCAACCGCCTCACTCTGCCTAGTGGTAGGACCGGCCCTTTTGAGCGGCGTCATTTGGCAGTCATTTGGGGAATTTTCCCCCCTCACACATCACAGACAGGAGAGAGAGAAACAAATACATCGGCACATTTCCACATGCGCACACGGGGTGAGCTTTTATATGTTTTTCTCTCCCGTATGGCTCCTCTCGTGGATCACGAGCAAGAGTCTCCGGCTGAAGCTCTGGCCGCAGCAAGGGCAACGGTAGGGCTTCTCGCCTGTGTGGACCCTCTCGTGACGCAAAAGGTTACACCGGATGCTGAAGCTCTTCCCACACGCGGAGCACCCGTACGGCTTCTCCCCCGTGTGGGTCCGCTTGTGCCTCACGAGGGTGGACTTCCGACTGAAGCTTTTGCCGCAGGTCAAGCAGCTGTAGGGCTTCTCCCCGGTGTGGATCCTCTCGTGCACCACAATGTTTGCACGGATGTTGGACGAGGCCCCGCAGTAGGAGCATTTGAACTTCCGCACGCGCTTCTTCTGGTTCTTGAGGAGGTCTAAGCTCTGGCGGAGGCTCTTCTCAAAGTCAGCGCCTACGCCACCTGCTCTCTGGCATTTCTCAGTCCTCTCTGGGAAGGGGCTATTGTGGGGGGCCTGGTCTCCACCCTCGCTAAGGAAGGCCTGCTCCGCTATCTTCCACAGATAGCTGTCCTGGGGCCTTTCCGGCTCCTGCTGGCTTGCTGGAATCCTTTCCAACTCGGGGCCTGGGGAAAATTTCCCCTTGGTTCTTTCCAAGGGTACTCCGCTGGTGCCCTCTTGCAGAAGCTCAGGTCCATCCAGTTGAAAGGGCTCATCTTCAGTCTCCAGGACTGGATCGTCGACTCCTAGCAGCAAAAGAGAATCATTATCTGCGTGCAAGAAACCAGAGTCCTGTACACCTTAAGATCAGTTTCTGCTAAGCGAGTCCCCGTCTTCTGAAATAAGGTGGTGTAGCAAGAAGGAACAGGGCCTTTTTGGTTGCAGCCCCACACCTCTGGAACAGGAGCACTGTCACGTTTGAGGGGGCCCTGGGCAAGAGGCCCTCTGGGGGGGTCCCCCATATCACTCTGGCTGTGCTGTTGCTTCCCTGCTCTGCTCTCTCCTGCCTCTCTCTATGCGACTTTCTTCCCCCCACCCTCAGCTACTGTCCAGGTCACTCTGCTCTCCCCAGGTGGCCAGATACGCTGCTCACCGGAACAGGGGTGGAGGCTCTGTGTGTGGCGGCCATCTTCATTCCCCCACGTGGTTCCAGATGCATTCTGCGGGCCAGATGTGACAAGCAGGCTTAAGGGTCCCGACCCCTGCCTCTGGACATTTTGGAGTACGATTTCCATCGTACCCTGACCACTGGCCACACTGGTCGGGGCTGGTGGGCATTGTAGTCCAAAACATCTGGAGGGCACCACATTGGGAAAGGCTAGTACAGGTCTTTCATTGTCACTTTGAACTGGGCCCGGAGGTTGACTGGAATCCAGCAGTGCAGTTGTTTTCAGCCATGAGGTGACCTGTTCCTGATATTCAACTCCTGCCAACAACCAAACCTCTGCATATAAATGTTCTTATACAAAATAATAACTTCCTAACGATACTCAAAAAAAAGAAAAGAAAAAAGAAAAGAAAAAAAAGTCAGAAGGAGCTCTCAAATCCTTACCTAGCAAGCTGGCTTCCACAGAAAGCTGCATTTTTACAGTGTCTGACGAATCCTGCTCTGACTTGGTGGCGTTCATGAAGGTCTCCTCCAAGGGCCCTGGGACCTGAAGGGAGAGAGAAGGAAGACAATGACATTTCCCCCCCCCCCTTTAAGATATTGGGAGACTGAGGGCCTTTCCAGCAGTGGAGGTTTGGTGGTTCCGATGTCAGTAGGGTGACGAATCCGCACCGGCTTACAGTGAAAACCAGTCAGAACTTTAAAGGAGCTCCTTGAGAAGTCTGGCTCGTTCTGACAGAAACCTGGAGCAGATTCACCGCCCCAGTGACATCGGAGCCACCAAACCTCCACTGCTTTCCAATGATTCACATCATGCCTTTTTATCAGTTCTGAGGTGTGAACCAACTAACTAAAAATAAAGCAATTAAAAATAAAAAATAAAAAATATCGCTCCCTCCACCCCCACAAAATAAATATAACCAGCTAAGAACACTTGAATAATCCCTCTATTTTGTTCACTCTTGCTCGCTATTTTTCCAAATTATATATTAAAAAAGCCTCAGTCATTGCAACCTTTCCTCATAAGCGAGTTGCTTTTAATTTTTGAAGGGAATTGTTTTGGTTGTTTTCTTGTATTTCAATTATTTTATTGTTTGATGCCTTGGGGGCATTTGCCAAAGCATCAAATGTAACAAATGACCAAGAGGAAGACCGACCGAGCTGCTGTCTCTTTGGGGGCCCTGGGAGTTACTTGCAAATATTTACGTATTATTTATCTATTTGTTATATTTCTCTGCCACCCAATAATCAAAGCTTAGGGCAGTTCACAAAAATTGAAACTGTAAAATACAACAGGATACAACAGACTAGACAAACTTAAAAAATTTAAAATGTGGTAGAACCAAAGTAAAAAAAAAAAACCAGAGTGAAAGCCAGCAATGATGTAAAAAATCTGGCCCGGAGTGAGAGGCGGTTGAACGAATAGGTTGCCATGGTGAAGGAGAGGAGCAACCATAGGAGGCTCCTTTCAGTGGGCCCCTGCTAAATTACGGGCCCTTGACAAGTGCCCGACAGTGTCTACCCTTGACGCCATCCCATACTGCCATTCATACCTTTTGCTTCTCCCTCTCGATCTCATGGAGCACCAGGAGGAAATCCTCGGCCAGAACCACCGCCTCAGCGCAGGTCTCCGGGCCCTGTTCCCTGACCCGGTTCTGCATCTCCCAGGGCAGGATGGCCAGAAACTGCTCCAGGATCAGCAACTCCAGGATCTGCTCCTTGGTGTGCTTCTCTGGCGTCAGCCACTGGCGGCAAAGTTCCTGGAGCTGCCGGCAAATCTCCCGGGGCCCCTCGGCCTCACGGTAGGGGAGCAGCCGAAAGCACTTGCGCCGCATCTCCAAACTGGCCGTGTCTTCTTCATCCAGCATCTCGACCTTCACCGTTTGAGAGAAGTCCAGGCTCTGGCAGGCCTGCTGGGCCTCTCCGAAGAGGTCCGGCAGGGACTGAGTCAACCACTCCCCTCTCGGCCAGGGTCCGGCATCAGGCGCTCCCTTTAAGGAAGCCCGGGAGGGCTTAGGAATTCCCTCCGAGGCGGCGCTAGGTAACTGCAGGTGCCGCCATTCTGAATTCGGAGATTTGACCGTCTTCAAGAATTCCTGCCATTGGGCTTCCCAGCACTGCTCCAGGGCTTCGTCGGGCTCCTGTTTGATTTGTTGTGGAGCCGCCCCTGTCAGGAACTCTTGGATTGTCTCTGCTTGGATAAGACGAGCATCCCTTCCTCTGCCTTCTGATTTCTCCCTGGACTCAACTCCCGCCAGGTCCAGCTTTTCCATTTTTATCCCTATCTTGACCTCTGGGATTAAGAAAGAAAAAAAGTCAACGTCTATATTAAGCATAAAGTGATGCAAATTCAATTTAAAAAATCATGAGGGCAGCTATCTTGACTCGACTGCTTGGTAGGGTGACCAACTGTCAGGATTTTCCCAGATGTGTCCTGGTTTTTATTCTATCCTGGGTGTTTGGGGGGATTTTCTGTAATTTTCTACAATGTCCTAGAATGACACACTTTCCCCTTTAAGACCGCCATTAGCGTGGCGGGTGGGAATGACGCACTTTCCGGAGGCCCTGGAAAGCGTGCTTTCCCGCCTCCCACACTGGGTGTCCTCTTTTTTTGATTTCCCAAATATGGTCACCCTAGTTATCAGGTTTATTGAAATGAAGTCTTTCTGGGTTAGTTAGTGTTATGTTGAAAGACCACGTCCTCCCATGTGGGCCTGCCCAAGTTTTAAGATCTTCCGGGGAGGCCCTTCTATCGGTCCCACTGCCATGGGAGGCGAGAGAAGGCCTTCTTGGTGGTGGCACCCAGGCTCTAGAATCCAATGCTAAATTGGATCCCTCTCTTTTGTCCTTCCACTGGCAGGCAAAGACATATTTATCCAGGCAGGCCTTTGGCATATAAATTGGTCAGTTGCCGAAGGGGGTTTTAATTGGTTGGTTACTGTTTATTTATTTTAGGGCACAATCCTATGTTTAGACAGAAAAAATTGCTAAAACTCCCAGCATGCCCCATCCAGCATGGGCTGGGAGTTGCAGGACTTTTTTAGTTGTGTGTTTTTAATTGTGTGTATCTTTTTTTTAAAAATTGTGGTTTTAATTGTGTTTTTAATTAATTTATGTTATGCTTGAGTAAAGATAGTTTTTCATCTGTATTTTACCGTTAGCTGCCTGCCTGGAGTGCCATTTTTTGGCAGAAAGGCAGGATATAAAGAGTAGAATCCAACTAAAGGCCTACTTAGAATAAATTCATTCAAATGAATGGGAATTGTTAATCAGGACTAATGTAGGTCCCTCCCATTCATTTCAGTGAGCCTACTCTAAGTAGGACATTACTTTGATAGTACCCCCTCCCCCAATTAATTAAATAAATAATGCTGATATTTTGGTAGGCAGTTGTCGTTATGCTACTGAAATATGGCGGTCTATTCTTTAACTCTTTTGATAAGTTCGTACGGATGGATGGTGCCCTTCAGCTCAAAATAAAGCTTACACACGTGCAACAGAATCGACTGGATGGTACTTCCCTGTCTTACTCTACTTCTCACTTTCCTATTTTTCCGCCGTTGTTTCCTCTGTGTTACATTTTAGGTTGTGAATTCTTTGGGACAAGGACCTGCTCTCTTGTACTCTGTAAAGCTCTATTTACACATAGGTGCTAGATACATGGGTCTATGTGCCTAGTGTGGTGTAGTGGGCTAGAGTGTTGGACTGGGAGTCGGGAGATCCAGGTTCTAGTCCCCACTCAGCCATGGAAGCTCACTGGGTGACTTTGGGCCTAACCTACCTCACAGGGTTATTGTGAGGATAAAATGGAGAGGAGGAGGACAATGTGAGCCGCCTTGGGGTCCTTGCCAGAGGAAAAAATGCAGGATATAAATGCCATAAAAACAAAACAAATAATAATAATGATAATAATAATAATAATAATAATAAATCACTCTGGATGCTGCCTTTTGCAAGCCATCTCTCCAGGCTGGAGTCATTTTGAGTGGCAAAGCAGCAAGAATGAATCCGTGAATTGTTCTTAAGCGCTGGCCCACGTGGGCGGGATCAGCATGCGCACGGCCACACCTAATCACAGCACAAACACAATCCAGTGTGTTTTGAGTCTTGTTGGTCTGTTGACATCCTCCACACACCCCCAACCCAATCTCAGCACTTTAAAGCCCCCAATTCAATTAACCCACATTCCACCTCTGAACTGCCATTTACCACTTTTATCCTCACAACAACAACTTACTGGATGACTTTGGGCCAGTCACAGACTCTCAGCCCAACCTACCTCACAGGGTTGTTGTTGTGTGGATAAAATGGAGAGGAGGAGGAGGATTATGTATGCCACCCTAGGTTCCTTAAGGAGGAAAAAAGGCAGGATATAAATGTAAAAATAAATAAATAAACTCCCATTATGTAAACTGGACCAGGACTGGACACATCCTGCTCAGCCATGATGCTCATTAGGTTATCTTGAACCAGTCACCAGCTCTCAGCCCAGCCTACCTCACCTGTTACAGATTGGGAGAGGGAGAATAATTTTTCTTATTAGTAGACTCCTTCTTTACAAGGGTTCTCTTCCCTCCCCCCAAAGAATGGCTGCCACCAGTCCTGACCTCCTGACATACCCTAGTCCAGGGTCCTCAAACTTTTTGGACCCCTGAGCACATTTGGGAATTTGAGAAACTGCTGTAGGCATCACCCCAAAATGCCTAATCAACGGATCGCTGCTTTGGCGACTTTTGATCTCAGGCTGCGTCTTATTCAGCAAAATCTTTTGTTTCATGTCTACTGGACATCGGAACATCTCTTGAATAAGGGATTGGCTCAGTTCAGACAACGCGTTAGTCAATGGTGGTTTTAGAACTCCATGGTAGAGTTTTTACACCACAGTTGAGAAACGTGTTGTCTGGAAGGAAAACTCCATGCAACAGTGGAAATTTTTTGGGAAAACACTCCACGCAGAATACACTGGGCAGAGGAGAGTTCCTGCACAACCGCTGTATGTGTGTTGTGTGGCAGGCTCCGTGGAGTTTTTTGATGCGTTGAGTAGACTTTTCCCACTGACTACAGTTCTCTGGCAAGTGTGGTGAAAGGAGGGAGTACCGCTTTAGGATAGAACAGCCACCAGGATTTATTTTTTCCAGCAATGGCTGATGGGATACCAGTTGGAGGACCAAGGGAGGAGAGAAGGCAGAGGAACTGTCAATCAAATGTCACGATGGATTTTACTCAACTCCACAGGAGCCCACCACAGTCATACAACAGTGGAGTTCGAACATGTTGTATGGGGGGTACCCCTTAAAAACTCAACCATTGAGTGGAGTTTTCACACTGCGTTGACTAATGTGTTGTCTGAACTGAGCCACTGTCTAATTTGGCTAATTGCTGGCAATGCAATACAGTTAATGTTTCTTTTAAACATATGTTTTGGCAATGCCCAGTACTTTTTTGCAGGGAGTTTATTACACATACAGATTTTGTACTGGACCAGTCTTTAATATTCACTGACGTACACACTCTTTTAAATTATTTACGGGCTTCGTGGAAATTAACAAATGGTCAGCATAAATGGATTCTCTGCACCCTTTTGATAGCTAAAAGACTGATATTACAGCTTTGGAAGGATAAATATTCGCCTCCAATAATGCAATGGATTGAGGATCTTACAACAGGTGTTATAAGTATTTGAACAGGTGGCACATAGATGCCACGTTCAGATGAATACTTGTTTGGAGGTTTAGTCCACTTTTGTTGAAGCCTATGTATAATTGCTAGAAAATAGCATGCATTTCATACAAATCTATGTATATATATATATATATATCTTTAAAAAATGTGAAAAATGGGTTTTTAAAAACATTTAAATTATTTTTTGAAAAAATATTTTGACTGCCCGCAGGCACCGTCTTGGAGACTCCTTTGCAGGCGCCATTGAAGGCGCCCACGGGTACCATGTTGGGGACCCCCCTCTCTAGACATGCTCTCCAGCGGCCTGAGGAGTTTCTGAGCCCTATTGTCAAAGATCCATCCCTTGTGCCCAACCCTAGGAAAAAATAAGAAGAAAGCTGCCCCAACCAGTTGGAGTCCAGCACATCTGGAGGGCATCAGGTTTGGGGAAGAAGGCTGCAGTAGACAGTACTGAGTTAAGATGAAACTGATCCGGCTCAGGATAAGTTGCATGTTAATTTAAGTAACGGACCCAGAAGGCCAACTCTCAGAATATTGGGCATTTTCAGGGTGAAGAGGGATCTTTGCAGGGTACGAGGCATCCCCCCACCCCAGATCTGGGGCGATGGGAGAAGAATCCGGTGCATCTCTCCTTGCAACCCCATTGTCTGTCTGTCTGTCTGTCTTCTTTCCCCTGAATCCCACATCTCGTTTTGAGCTCACCTGCTCCTTGCAGCTTTAGCATAGCACCTCCTGGGATAGTAGTGACAGTACCTTCCGTTGCACTAAAAGAATAGGAACTACAAACACTCACTCACTCACAAAGGGGAAGTTTTCTTACCAGGAAGGAAATAAGACCAGGACAGGAAGATCTTTTCATAGCGGTCTGTGCAGCTGTGCAGGAAGGTGGTTGCCCTTTTAAAAAGAAAAACACACACACACATCAACTCCGCTTCTCCTCCAGTGCTGGTCCTCTCTAGGCGATGGAGCTTGGTGCATTTAACCCCATCAGCGTCTCTGCAGAAAAAGCAGCTGGAATACACTCGTTTGTAAAACCACGGGATAGGGAAACGAATCACTGGATGGGGGGTTGTGCTGCCAAGATACCATCCTCTCGGCCGGCTTTCAACAATGAAGGATATGGGGGGGGGGGGGGCGGTTGGGCGGGGCGGTTGATGTTTACCAATAGTATAGTCAGTCCCAATGTCTTCCAATTGTGCTTCTTCCCAGGTAAATGAATAAACATAATCTACGATGACCCTATGGAAAGGAGGACAGGGCTCCTGTATCTTTAACAGTTGTATAGAAAAGGGAATTTCAGCCAGTGTCATTTGTATGCAATGAGTTCCTGGTGAAATTCCCTCTTTATCACAACAGTTAAAGTTGCAGGCACTATACTAGAGTGAACATGTACAAAAGAAGGCAGGGCCCCTGCAACTTTAACTGTTGTGATGAAGAGGGAATTTCACCAGGAACTCATTGCATACAAATGACACTGGCTGAAATTCCCTTTTCTCTACAACTCTTAAAGTTACATGAGCCCTGACCTGGTTTTTATCTGGTCACCCTACCCTAGACTATACTCTTTCCATAAAACAGAATAATTTAAAACAGCAGTTAAAAACATCTCAGAGCCCAGCCCAGCAATCAATAAAATTAATTAAAGTGTATAGAGTGGTAGTGGATAAATAAATTATCAGCAACATAGCAATAATCAGAAAACAGCCCAAGGATGATCTCAACTTAAAAGCAATATCTTGAGCTAAAAGCAATTTGGAACAACTGGGTTTTCAAGGTCTATTATTATTCATTTAGTGAATAGCTGAAGCTGCTTTTCCAAGCACAGCACCCTCCAGATGTGTTGACTACAATGTCCATCTCCCCTAGCCTGCATGGTTATTCTGGTTGAGAATTATGGAAGTTGTAGTCCAACATCTAGAGGCCGTCAGGTTGAGCTAAACAATAGAACTGAACGATTAACATGGAAACATCTGTGGCACACGATCTTTTCAGTTGCCCACTCTTCTTTTATTGAAGAATATTAGATCCCTGCCCCAAGGTGTTAACGGTTTTGCTACAGAGGTTGCAAAAGACAGAGTGGAGTACTTACACTGCAGAGATCAGATCTCCCCCTCCCCCCACCGAGATCTATATGAAAACATAAGAAGAGCCTTGATGGATCAGACCAAGGGTCCATCTATTCCAGCATTTTTTTTGTTCGCATGCTGGTTAACCAGCTGCTCACAGAACGCCCACAAACAGGACTTGAGTGCAACAGCACCCAGGCTGAAACAGAGTGAGGTTTTGGGGCACTCTCCTTTCCACCCCCAATTTCCGGCTACTTCTATTTTTCTCCTCCTCCCTCTGATCTCTATCTATTTTCCATTATTGTCTTCTGTCATATTTTGCCTCTTCCTCGCCCCCAGCTGCCTCCCTGGAATTCTGGAAATTTGCAATCCAGTTGCCGAAATGTAGACAATCTTGTGCATGGTTTGACAGGAAAAAATGCCCTAGGAATCCCAGCATTCCCCATGCTGGCTGAGAAATGACTGAAGTTGTAGGGCTTTGTTCCTGTGTAAACATGCATAGGATTACGCTCTTAAAACAGAAAAACAATGTGTTAAAATATAAGATTTTAAATTACATTAAAATGGAGATTATATATATATATATATATATATATATATATATATATATATAATTTATATACACACGTATTAAAATATAAAGTTTTAAATATTATATATGGATTGAGGGTTCAATCCTATGCATGTACACAGAAATGAGGCACTTGTAGGATTCCCCCCCCAATCATGCACATGATGGCGCCCTAATTGTTTAAACTTTGCAACGCGATTGCAAATTTCCAGATATATACATGGAAATCTGCAATCCAGTTGCCAAACTTTATATGGATTTAACCCTAACCCCCCCCCCCCCACTTCCAGCCAAGGGGAGGCGGGGCAGGAAGAGGAATTCAATGTGACTCAACTGCCTATGAATTTCCAAGCCTGCCTAGGAATCAGCGTTTGGTCACTTTAACCCTTTGAGTCGTCTTATGCAAACAACAGCTTTTCCCTTGCCTTCGATAGGGCTTTCTTTAAGGGGGAGGCTAAAGGCAAGAATGCTCCCCCCGCCCCCCAAAAATCTGCAATCTGCGAGATTCAGACAGAGCGCATGTAATTTAGCATTGATTCATTTCAAGAGCTCCTCCTTGGTCCTTTGATGGTTAAATCATCTCAGCTCCAGTTGCTAGAGAGGAAGGGGATTGAGGGCCAGCGGAGGGGTGGGGCCTTTCTTTCTATTGAATGCCCCTTCCTGACCTGCTGTCCTGCAAGATTGCAAGCTGACTGATTTAGGTTAAAAGAAATGTATAGACGCATTGCAATCCTCAACGTGTTCCAATCCTGCTGAGTTTCCATGGGACTAGCTGCCCAGCGAGGTGCTTGGGATCGCAGCTTTAGTTTCCATAGGCAGAAGCTGGAGGCCTCACCCGACATCAGTAAGTTACAAAGGGGCTCTAGTGTGGTTCTTTGGAGGGGGGAGGGCGAGGTGGAGGAAGAATTTTTTGGGGTGCGGGGCGCCAAGAGAGACATCTCCACTACCCCCTCTCTCCCCCTCAGAAGCAGGGGGTCATCTTTGTGTTGCTAACCTTTTGAAACATCTCCTGCTCTTTTGCATTTAACAGGGCGGTATCCTCAGTTTCTGGGGAACCTCAAGATTTGGAAAAGTACAAATGGGGGGAGAAACCCTAAGAGAGAGGGGCAAAAAGCAGCCAATTCGGATTGAGCATGCTCAGTGAGCCCACTGTGGAAAGTGTGTGTGTGGGGGGGAAGAGAGATAAAATCGTGTGGGAAGGGGGGGATATGGAATGGAGTTTCAAGGAGGAAGGCAGGTCTGGCTGGCAAGAATCCTGAACAAGAGCACTTCACACCTCAGTATTTTGTTACCCGTCTTACTTGTTTAATCCAGCTTCACATCATCACGAAAACAAAATAGGAACCAGTGTGTAGTGGTTAGAACGTTGGATGAGGCCTCTGGAGACCTGGGTTCTAGTCCCCACTTGGCCATGAAGCTCGCTGGGTGTCTTTGGGCCGGTCACAGACTTTTAGCCTGACCTACCTTAGGGTTGGTGTGAGGATAAAATGGAGAAGAGGACCATATGAGCCACCTTGAGGTTCCTTGCAAGAGGAGAAAAGGCGGGACATAAATGTAATAATGTGATATTTATTATTGCACTGGGAAAAAGACCCTCTTCCTGTGCTTAATCTGAAAATGTCTGACATGTAATATGCTTTTGACTCATTAGTCAAGACGTACTGTATTAATTTAAGGAGATCCTTTATAATTAAGTCCCAGTGAGCTCTCTGGAAATTACTTCTAAGTAAACATAGAATCATAGAATAGTAGAGTTGGAAGGGGCCTGTAAGGCCACTGAGTCCAATCCCCTGCTCAAATAAATAAATTTAGGTAGCTAAAAGTGTTTAATAGTAGTTGGATCGTGCCATTATGTGTATATTATTATTATTATTATTATTATTATTATTTATATAGCACCAGCAATGCACATAGTGCTGTACATAGTAAAACAATAAATTATATATGTTGTGTATATATTGTTCAGACATATTGAAAAGGCAAACTCCACCCACCCACCCACACACACTGTAATTCCTAAATGGGCAACCTTTTGTCCTACAAGCCTGAGAGCATAGAAGGAAATGAATCTGGGGAAGCCTGAACCTGATACAAAAGGAGAGCAGCTTTTGTCTTGCAAATAATTCTGCTGGGCGGCTGAGGAGGAGGCAATTTAGACTGACCCCCAAACACATAACAATACAGACAACTGGAGACTGACTGAGGAATCTGCCAGCCAAGCTGTGAGCTTATTGATGTTACCTGGTTGGGCATTGCCCCCTCTGGGAAATCTGGGTGGGGGCTTGAGCCCCCCTCCTGTAGTTTATGCCCCTGGGTAGATTTACTGAGGGAAGAAACCCATTGAGGGTGTCTTGCCCAGGGCCCCTCCAAAACCTGGATCTGGCACTGCAGATAAGGCATCAGCCCCAGTAAGCCCTTGCAGAGTGTGTGTGGGCTCCAGCAATTTCCAGTAAAATCAACACAGCTGCAAAATACAGAGGGGAGAGGAGGGGGGAGAAACATGAAAGCAGGAGAAAGTGAAATAGGCAAATGGACAGTGTTCCCCATTAATTGGAAATCATTTTTTTTAAGTTAATTATTTTTAAGGGAAGTACTTTACAACCCCATGAGTAGTAGGTCCCTTGTTAAAAGAGGAATTCCCTGTTCTCTCTTGCACCAGCAGGAATGTCTCTTAGGGCCAAAGACAGACGAGACACCTTTTGTGGTTGGGGAAATGGTGTGATTGGGATTTTTTACCCCACTGTGCATAGCAGGTTTGGGGTGGGGTGGGTGGGGATAGAGATCCTGATCAGGACCGCAATGGAAAACAAAAGGTTAACACCCCTTCGTCATGCCAGGGTCCTGATCCAGATCTGCTGGGAGTTGCAGTCCAACATATCTGGAGGATACCAAATTGCTCTCAAGTGATTGAGAGCTGGTGTGATTTAGTGGTTAGAGTGTCAGATCCCCACTTGGCCATGATGCTCTCTTAGGCTAGGAGATGGTGCCTTGAGCCAGTCACTCTCTTCTAACCAACTCACCTCACAGAGTTGTTGAGGATAAAACCCAGGGCTCTGGCGGGATGACAGCCATGTGTGCTTCCTTGAAATGGGAGGATAAAAATATTCCTCTAATTCAGTCTCCCCCAACCTGATGCTCTTCAAATGTGTTGGACTACAATTCCCAACATCCCCCAGCCAGCCTGGCTTTAATTACTCCTTCTAATACTGAACTCAAGTGTTGTGTGCTAATGGCTATGTAAAACCAAAAACGAAAGGAGGAGAGCATCCAAGCCAGGTCAGAAAAAAGGAGAAATGGGTTCTCAGGATGCAAATAATTTATTTTCACGAAGCCCAATGCGTTTTGGCCTGCATTTTATTCAAAGGCCTTCCTCAGGGGGTTGTTAGAAGATAGTGTCTGCAGAATTTCCTCTAGAAAAATAATTGCTCCTGCGATAATCTATGGCTACTGAGATTATCACAGGAGTCGCCATAGTTTATCACAGGAGACAATTATCTTGCTAGAGAAAATTCTGCAGACACTATCTTAACAACCCCTTGAGGAAGGCCTTCGAATAAAATACAGGCCGAAACACATAGGGCTTCGTGAAAATAAATTATTTGCATCCTGAGAACCCGTTTCTCCTTTTTTTCTGACCTAATGGCTATGTAGCCAAGATGGGGCCACCAACAAGCAAGAAGGAGGCAGGTGCAGGCTTGGGGGGCCACAACTTCCAGTATTCCTGACTATTGGCCAAGCTGATGGGAGTTGAAGTCCAAAATGTCTGGAGCACATCAGACTGGGGAAAACGAAATTAGGAGCACTATCTGCTATTTATTGCCTCACTAGTGATTTGTGTGTCTTTATTTTCAGGGAAGGAGCCGCAAGGGAAGGCCATCAGCGGGTAAACAAGCTTTGGGGATGGCACCAGGAATGAAGGTCTGAGTCCTCTTGCTCTTGCCCTTCTATAATCGCTGGGGACGAAGCCAGACACTTTCCTCTCCAGCTGCACAAAGGGGATGGAGGAACAGAGCTGAACTAGGATCGTCCCCTGATAACAGAAAATGACCTCAGAGATGGAGGAAGAATTCTCAGCCCTGGGTCTCCGCAGGATCATTGTAGAGCTGGACGTGAAGCCAGAAATCAAAATGGAGGGACCAGACCCAGATCTCGACAGAGGATTGCAGAGAACCGGAGACGCTTGCCTGGCCGTCCGGGCGGAGACCGTTCCTCATGGATTAATGGCAACACCGCGACACATTAAACAGGAAGCAGACGAGGGCCCGTCGTCCCAGCCGTGGGAAGGGCAGTGGCCTGACTTCCTGCACAGGCCGCCGTCCCCCCCGTTAGGACCAGGGAACCCACAGCTGCAAGGGAATGCGCTGAGGGAGAATTTGAAGAATTCTCTGGCCCGTTTTGAAGGAGCAGCGGCCGCCGGCCAATGGACAAAAGGAGAGGACGTGACCAGGCTCAGGCCGGGTCTCACCAGACCAGTCCAAGAGGCCCAAGGCCTAGACGCCGCAAGGGGGAGCGGCGATGAGCAAACGAGAGCGGTCAAGGCCACAGATCCCGCCAGTTCTGAACGCCAGCGCCAACGCTTCAGGCGGTTTGGCTACCAGGAAGCCGAGGGCCCATGGGAGGCGTACTGTCAGCTCCGGAAGTTTTGCCACCAGTGGCTGATGCCGGAGCAACACACCAAAGAGGAAATCCTGGAGCTGGTGATCCTGGAGCAGTTCTTGTCCATCTTGCCTCAGGAGATGCTGAGCTGGATCAAGGAACGCGACTCGGAGAGCTGCTTCCACGCCGTGGCTCTCGCCGAGCATTTTCTCCTCAGGCAGCGAGAGGCTGAGAGGCAGGACCAGCAGGTGGGAGGAATCTTCTTTGTGGCGGCCCCAAGCAGTCCATACCATCAGAGAGAGGAGGCAGCTCCGGTTTTGAGGGGCACCGGGCAGAGTGCACTCCGGTGGTTGCTCCCTCCTCTGTTGGTGAGCCCCAGCGGGCTTACCTGGCAGTGACAGCAGCCAGCAGAAGCGTTGGGTGTGCCTGAGGGTGGCCATTTTGATTTCCCACAGTGTGGTTGACGTCAGCCATTTTGATTTCCCACAGTGTGGTTGACGTCAGCCATTTTGATTTCCCACAGTGTCACTGCACGGGGACATTGTAAGAAGAGAAAATGGCAGCTAAATTCAACAGTTTAGTGTTGCTCAGAGTGCTGGGCTGTGGGGTGGAGGGAAAATGTAAAGGGAACCCAAATCAGGAAGCTGGCCTTGACTGCGACCTTTAGCCTACGGGGCAAAGGTCTTTTTGTGGTAAATTCTCACATTGTAGAGCTGGAAAAGGTGCAGAAAAGGATAACCAAAAAGGATCGAGGATTTGGAGGACTTCCTTTTCTACAACTTAAGAACATTGGAACATAATAGAGCCATGTCTGATCAGACCAAGAGTCCATCTTGTCCAGCACTCTGTTCACACAGTGGCCAACCAAGCCGGAGAAAATGGCAACAGTACCCTCCCACCCATATTCCCCAGCAACTAGTGTATGTAGGCTTTGCCACTCTGCTACTGGAGGTAGCACATAGCTATGAGGACTAGTAGCCATTGATAGCCTTCCTCTCCAGGAATTTATCCAACACCATTTTAAAGCCATAAATTGGTGGCCATCACTACGTCTTGTGGTAGCAAACTCCATAATGTCACTCTGTGCTGTGTGAGGAAGTCCTTCCTTTGATCTGTCCTGAATCTCCCACCAGGCAGCTTCATGGGATGGCTCCTTTGGGTTCTCGGATTATGAGAGAGAAAAATGTCTCGCTATCCTCTTTCTTCACACTGTTCATTCTTTTTTTTTACACTCTTATCATGCCTCACCATTTTTCTAAGCTGAACATTCCCAGATAATTGTAACCTTTTGTTGTGGTGGTGTTGTTCCAACCCCTTGTTCGTTTTAGTTACAAGGAAAGACTGAAGCATTTGAGGGTTTTTAGTTCAGCAGGAAAAAAGACAACACATGTGCTGGTCGTGATATAAGGTTTGGAACATGTATCGTGTGGAGGAAGCGGAAAAAGAGGTGTCTCACAATGCTAAACTTGGAAAGTGGGGTGGGGCGGTGGAGCGTCACCCAATGAAAACAATGGATAGTAGGTTCGGGACAGACAAAACGAAAGTGGTTGTTCTTTGCACAATATGTATGTGACCCATGGAACTCCCTGCCACAAGATGTGATGGTGCTGTCTAATTTAGATGGCTTTTAAAGGAGATTAGAAAAAATGCATAGAGGGTGGATCTACCAATAGTTATTAGTTATAGCAGTTAAATGGAACCTCCAAGGTCAGAGGCAGCATACCTCAGAATATCAGATCCAGGGGATGTACAGCAGTGGTGGGCTGCTGCATTTTAGCCCTGCTTGTGAGCTTCAAATTCGGGCATCTTTTTAATTTTACTACATGAATTTATTTATAAATGTATGAGTTGCCCTTTGGCTCAAGTAAGGCTACGAAGGCGATTTAAAATTAAAATTACTTGCAAGGTTGTTTTTTTTAAATATTGCAAACAGTGGAATTAAGAGCAGGAGAGAATCTTAAAAACGAATGTGGAGCTTATATATCTAAAAACCCATATGGAATAAAACTGTTTTGACGGCCCGCCCAAACCTGAACAAAGAAGGGGACAGCCTAACTTCCTTTGCAAGAGAGTTTCACAGAGAGAGGTGCCGCCACAGAGAAGGCCCCGTCCTGTGTTCTCGCTAGCCTAAACTCTCCTGGGGTCGGGGCATGCAGAAGGGCACCCGATTGGCCATTGTGTGATACAGGTTGCTGAACTAGATGGACCTCTTCTTATATGCCCTGTTATCATGTCTTCTTGGACTAAGGTTCTTCCTATTGTTTCAGGTGCCGGGGATGAAACAGGAGGCGGCTGTGAATTTTTCAGCAGCAGAAGGTTCCTCGCTGGATCTGACTCTCAGGCAGCTCTACAGGGAGGTCAAGCAGGACGAGGGAGGAGACACCAGCGGGCTAGGTAAGGTTGAGTTGTACCTGAATCTTTACACCCCATTTATCTCACAGCCGATGTCTTTGTCAAACCTTCTGTTTCTTCTGCCATTTCCCGTGTGGGAAGGAGTCATAGCTCAGTTGTTAGTAGGGCGCATGCTTTGTATTTTGGAGGTTCCATCTTCAATTCCTGCCTGCCACCTCCAGTTTAAGAAGGAACAGGGAGGAGGCCATGGGCGTGATCTTTTCTAGAAAGCCTGGAGAGCAGCCAATCGGTATAGATAACGTGGGGGACTTGAAGCCCCGGGGCTAAATCTTGCCCTTCTAGGATCCCAACCTGGTTCCCCAGGGCTCCCCAGATGATCACTCTAACTTCCCTTGGCCCCAATCATTTGGCTTCCCCCCCCCCCCCATTCTGAAAGGAGGAAATGCTTCCCCTAAGGCTTAGTTACTGGCAGTAAGAGCTCGACGATAAAATATGCTGGTGTTTTTGGCCCCGCCTCTTTTGCCTTTGGCCCCGCCCACCTCTGGAAAGCACGCCCTAAGAGCTACTAAAAATGGAATCTGGTCCTTGGGCTGATAGATGTTCGGCAAACTTACACTAGATGGACAATTTATCAGGACTTGTATAAGACAGTTTCCTATAGAAATATAGATTATAGCTATTACACATAGGCACTGCATTAAAGTGTTGCATTATGGGGTATTATTATTATTCCAGCAGGTGATGGAAGACAGAGTGAGAACGATGGGATGCCGTTGGAAAAAGAAAACAGTCAGGACTTGGAAGAAACCATTTCAGAACAAGTTGAGCCAGAGGGTCTTCCGGGCCATCAAACGGAGGAGTGTAGGAATGAATCCACTGCCTCTCAAGGTACAGATCTCTGTGAAACACCAGTCCAACATACAACACCCAAAGGAAAGAGACCAAGCGATAAACTGTTCCATGATCTCAGTAGGCATCATAGAGCCCACACGGGAGAAGAACTCTACGAATGCTCAGATTGTGGGAAAGTGTTTATTTCTAGGGCTGGCTTTATCATGCACATAAGAGTCCACGGCCGAGAGAAGCCGTACGAGTGCTCCGACTGCGGCAAGCACTTCAGGCGGAGCTCGCACCTCAATAGCCATAGCAAAATCCATGCGGGAGTGAAGCCGTTCAAATGCTTGGACTGTGGGAAGGGATTCAGCCGGAGCTCCAACCTGATCTCGCATCAGAGAATGCACACCGGGGAGAAACCGTACTCTTGCTCGTCCTGTAGCAAGCAGTTTTGCGACAAGTCGAGCCTGGTTCGACACGAGAGGCTCCATACCGGGGATAAGCCATACAAATGCACCGAATGCGGGAAAAGCTTCAGCCAGAGCCACCATCTCATCACACATCAGAGAAGCCACACGGGCGAGAAGCCGTACAAATGTTTGCTCTGCAGCAAGAGCTTTTGCGACCGATCCACTTACATCCGGCACCAGAAAAACCACACAGGGGAGAAAACCTTTAAGTGCTCTGACTGCGGCGAATGCTTCAGTCGGAACAAGCACCTCGTCAGGCACCGGAGCATCCATACAGCGAGGGAGCTCTATACCTGCTCCGACTGCGGCGAAAGCTTTTGCCGCAGGTCGGGTCTAAAGATGCACCAGAAAATCCACACAGGAGAGAAGCCGTACGAATGCCCAGACTGTGGGAAGAAGTTCAACCGCAGCACAAACCTTATTAGCCATCAGAGAATCCACACTGGAGAGAGACCCTACGGGTGCCCTGACTGTGGGAAAAGGTTCAATCGCAGGACACACCTTGTTAGCCATCAGAGAATCCATGGGCAGAGGAAAGAAACGACAGAGATGCTTGTAGCAGAAGAAGAGCTTCCGTCGGAAGAGTTCAAGGCAGGATATGTGCCCCCATCTTTTATCATCACAACAACCATCTAAGGTAGGTATGTTCGACTGAGAGGTAGTGACTGGCCCAACATCATGGCTGAGCAGGGATGTCATTCCAGCTCTCCTCAACTTAAGTCCCAACATTCTAGTCCAGATGACAACCTGTGGCCCTCTAAGATGCTGTTGATTACAATGCCCATCATCCCTGGCCTGGCTGGCTGGAGCTAATGAAGGTTGGAGTCTAACCACATCTGGAGGGCCAGTTTCCTTACCTCTACTTTAGTTACTACTTCACTCTGTTGGCTATCAATGATATAGACACAAAAGTACACACATGTGGGACACCATCTTGTACACACCATCTTGCCCAGGCAAGACATGCTTCATGCAACTCTCCTGCCCCTCTTCTTCCTTCCATAGGAAGTCTTTTTCCTTCCTTCCTTCCTTCCTTCCTTCCTTCCTTCCCTCCCATTTATTTAATCTGGCTCCTTTCTGTCTGCTCCCAAATCCTCTACCCACCCACCCAGAGACCTACCTGAGCAGCCCATCTCCAAAGTGACATCCCAGTTTCAACTCAGCCTAACTAAAAAAGAAGTAATCTCTATCTTTCTGTCGCTCCTTCTCGCTTTCTCTCTTTCTGTCTCTGCCTGTCTCTGTTTCTCTCTCTCTCTCTCTCTCTCTCTCTCTCTCTCTCTCTCTCTCTCGTCTTTTAATTCAAACTGCAAACCTGTCTCACCTGTCTGTTTCTCCCTCTCTGTCTCTGTTTACACAACACATTTCTCTACGCAGTGTAAAAACTCCACTCTACGGTTGAGTTCGTAGGGGGTACTCACCACACAACATGTTCCAACTCCACCGTTGTGTGGCTGTGGGCTCCTGTGGGGTTGAGCAAAATCCATTGTGGTGCTTGAGTGACAGTTCCTCCACCCTCTCTCCTCCCCCAGTCCTCCAGATGGTATCCTGTCAGCCATTGCTGGGGAAAAACAATCCCAGCAGCGCTCCTAGAGGGGCACTTCCTCCTTTGGCCGCTCTTGCCAGGGGACTCTGTAGCCAGTGGGGAAACTCCACTCAATTCAGTGGGGAAACTCCATGGAACCCTCCATACAACACAGAAGACAGCCATTGTGCAGGAACTGTCCTCTGCACAGCGTGGAGATTGAGCGTGGAGTATTTTCTTTAAAAAACTCCACCATGGAGTGGAGTTTTCCCTCCAGACAACACATTTCTCAACTGGGATGTAAAAACTCCACAGTGTTCTAAAATCACCGTTGAGAAACACGTCTGAACTGAGCCTCTGTCTCTCTCTGTATTGTCTTGTCTTTTAATTCAAACTGCAAACTTGGCTCCAAATTAGAGTGGCTTTTCCCAACCTTGGGGCCCTAGATGTTGTTGGACTGCAACCCACACCCACACTGGCCATTGAGCATCTAGCTGGGGATGATGGGAGTTGAAGCCGTCCTGGAGACCCAAGGTTGGGAAAGCCTGATCAGAAGGGTCACTTTTTCAACCTCTGACGGGTGAGTGGGAGGACGCATTCCATTTCAAAGTCAGAGAAAGGTTTTCGGCTATATGGGGACGTTCGCCTTTTTCATTAATCCAGAGTTCCATCACCATAGTTAAAACTGGAGTAGGTGACTCATGCACAGTAGTAGATGGCCAAGCTTGTATTGCTTACCTTGGACAGAGTTTCCCAAATTACTGTTAGCTGCGGCACACTCGTTTTCTTACTTAGAATTGGAGACACATTGCCTGCTGCCCAAAATTTTATGTTAGGAATTTGTAATAGTAAGAACTATCTACCCTGAGTTGAACGCACCACCCTAATTTGGGCTTATCTCCTAGTCATAAGAAGTCACTGTCGGAACAATGTGGGGATTTATACCTTTTTTCGTAGGCTGAAGTGACACAGTCCTGAAACAGATTTGTTTCTAGCCTAGCCTTTTCCCTGACATGCTACTTTTCTACGTGCGGGGCTGTCTTACTTATCTGTTTTGTTTTTGTTTTGAACAGAGGAGCATTTAATCCCAGGCAGTTTGAAGTAGAAGAGCCCTGACCCCAGATTTGCCATCTCCGTAATAACCAAGCTTAAAATATTTCTATAACACTTCAGCAATGTATCCAGAGGGAGGAAAGTTTGCAGCGATGTGGTTTATAGATTTTTACCTAAAAGGTAGGGAAGGCTTGGGATGTGTTTATTTGTCCCCATAGAAGGCTATTTATTGTACGCTCTCCTTTTTGTGATCAATCGTAATCCTTTGTATGTTACTATTTTCTAATTCTGATAAAATGTATTTTTAAAAAATTGTGGACACACACACACCACACCCAAAAAGTCCTGAGCTCGAAAGGTCCTCTTTGGGTGTTTGGCCTCATGCAAATTGTTGTGTGACCGAGAGAGCAAAAAGATTCCTGCTCGAGACCCAGAGCGATGACTTGACTAGGGTGCATAACCTCAGGCCTGTGGGCCGAATCTGGCCCTCTTGGGTTCCCCAGAAAGCCACACCTCCTTCCCCTGGCCCTACCCCCTTTCCCTGAATACCCCTCATTTGTGGTTTCCCAGCTTTTCTCCCATTCTCAAAAGTTGAAATGCTCTCCTAACGCTTAGTTACTGGCAGTAAGAAAATGTGCTGGTATTTTTAGTATTTCGGTCCTGCCCCTTTTCTTTGCCCCACCTGGAATGCAGCCCCCAAGAGCTTCCCTGAAACGGAATTCAGCCCTCGGGCTTGAAAGAGCTTCAACTCCCTTGGAGTAGATGATACTGGGCCGGATGGACAAATAGCCTGGCACGGTCAAAAGAAGCATCCTGTGTTGTGTTTTATTGATGATAAGCGAAGAAGAAAGATGGGGGCGTGGAGAGAGGAGAAAGACACACACATAAAGAGGACTTTGAGGACTGGGCAAGAGAGAGAAGGAACATGAACGTATTTACAAAGACAAGATTTAGACATGGAGGCCGGACGTACAAGGCGAGGGCTGGGTCTGAAAAGATTGAAGACTCTGGACACCTAAAGGGCGTGGCTGTCGTCAAACAGAAAGAGAACCCGATTGTCTTTCTGTAAGTGGAGTGGAATTAGCATCCAAGCTGGGTTCTCTCCCGTTAGTTGTGGTTTTCCTTTCCCTTGTGTTTATGTATTTCCTGCCTCCTTGTTTTTTCCTTGGAGTATGTATTCCATCTTCCCACCCACCCCTCTTATATAAAAACAAATGCATCAGTTATGCCAATTGTGCTGTTGTTGTTAAAAAAAAATAGAAAGAGTTAAAAGTTAATAAGTTAGTCATTTAGACACTTGTGGCTGCATAGTTGCTGGTAAAGGAGTGGTTTCTTTTGTAAGGGAGCGGGATTGATCATTCTTGTGTAGTTTTGTGTGTTTTTGATGTTCTTTTTATATCAGGACTCAAAAGAATCAGTGTGTGTGTGGGGGGAGTATTTGTCATCTGACAGATGGAGGAAGTTCAGCGATGATGGCTGCTCGCTTAGATGGTGTTAAAAGGAACATGAGAAGAGCCATGCTGGATGAGACCAAAGGCCCACCTAGTCCAGCATTCTGTTCACACAGTGGCCAACCAGCTTTATGGGAAGCCCACAAGAAAGACACGAGTGCAACAGCACCCTTCTGCCCATGTTCCCCAGCAACTGGTGTTCAGAGGTATACTCCCTCTTATACTGGGCGTAACATATAGCCATCATAACTACAAGTAATATATAGCCATCACGACTAGTAGCCGCCGATAGGAAATTCAGTATATTGCTGGAGGATGGTTCTATCAATAACTATTAGTCAAGACAAGGAGGTATAGCTAGATGGAACCCCATGTTCAGAAGCAGTGTACCTCGGAATGCCCATTGCTGGCATTCCACAGCAGGGAGGGGCTGTTGCGTTTGTGCCCTGCTTTTTGGCTTCCCAGCTCTTATGTGAACATCCGGTTGCAACAAAACTGCCACACAGGTTTCAGGAAACATCTCTCAAGAAAACCTGGTTTAATTTTTGGAAAACGGTGATGGATGGAATAATTCCTTGGAGTTGCCACTTTATTATGTAACCTCTCACATGGAAGCTACTACAGCCTTTGCTTTCTTATTCTTGGCTTACTTCGACTTTCTTGTTCTTTTAAAACAAATTCATTAAAAAGTTGTCTTTTTAAAATCGTATTAGTCAGGATTTTTGTGTGCAGAGGGGATGGAACCACTGATTTTTGATTCAGTATGGATTCAAGTGAAGCTTCTCCTTTGCTTAGCGCTGGATTTCACATTTTCCAAAATGGAGGAGCGGTCTTGTGTCTTCCAGATGTTTTGTACTACAACTCCCACCATCCCCAGTCAGTATGGTCAAGGATGGTAAGAGTCGTAGTCAAACACAGATGACAACAGTGACCCTGATAATAAAAAGGTGCCAGGGCTGTGTCCCTGTGAGCCCTGGTTCTGCTACACCACTGCTGATGTAGGCAAAACTTATTTTCAATCCAGAAACTGCTCCAGATATTTCTATCTGGCAAAGAGGGACTCGATTTTCTCCAAGGCCTAAGGTTCTGTGTAAGGATTGGCGGCCTAAGCTGTTACTTTTTAATTTAATTTTTATGATTACATTTACATCCTGCTCTTTTTCCTCTTGCAAGGAACCCAAGGCGGCTTATATGGTCCTCTCCATATCCTCACAACAACCCTGTGAGGTAGGTTAGGCTGAGAGTCAGTGACTGGCCCAAAGTCACCCAGTGAGCTTCATGGCCGAGTGAGCATTAAACCCCAGATCTCTGTTAGCAATCGTCCTTGTTGCCTGTATGCCTGAGTGCAATTTCAGACATGCAACCTTGACACTTGAAGGAATCTTTTAACATTGAGCACTGAGTGTCCCAAAGCTATGCACCTTAAGGAGAAGCTTAGAGATTGAAGACACAATTGCTTAACCCAGGAGTAATTTATTGAAAAGAATTAAAGATATACATTCAAGAGTTCAGATCATAGAAATAGGCTTTTTAAAGGATCACTATTCTGTCGTACAAAATTGTAGTTCTAATGATTAAGGCAGACACATTGAAAGCAATGGTTTGGTGTAACTGACTAGCAGAGAAGATTTGGGCTGTGGACAGATTGGATCTCCGGAATGGCAGGGGAAGGAGGTAGAGGCTGGTAGCAATGTTGGTGAATGGAGAGAGAGGTCACTAGCAAGTGGACTATCCCTGAAGAAAGAAGCAGGAAAAGTTGCAAAGTGGAGTGGCGAAAGAAGAGAAGAGAGGGGAAAACCTGGTAAGATAGTAGACGTGTTGGGAAGAAGTTAGTAATGGTTGGTTCCACCTCCATATCGGGCACGGTCTGGGGTGCAATGAAGTTGGAGGCGGTGGAGTGCCCCTTCGGTGAAGAAAGGGAGAGAGAAAGGAAGAAGGAATTGCACAAGAGTCCTCTTGTGAAAAAAGTGAGGCTTCTCTTGGTTTGAAGAGACCCCCACTTTTGGGCTATCTAGGAGCTGGTTATATGCCCCCAAAATTGAGCTTAATCTTTAAAATTTAAACAATGGCCATAATCCTTAAACAATGGCTTATTGAAATGCTATTTGGAAAACAAACCTTTCCTTCATCTAGACTCAGACAAACAGGTAAACATTAACTCATTAACACCTGATGAGTGGATTTCTTGGTGACTCTCTTGGGATGACATTTTGGAGACTAATGTAAATTAAAGATAGGATAAAGGGAGGGTAAGAGGTCAAGGAGTCAAATCTGAAGAGTCATGGTCATGCAACGGGGGGGGGGGGGATTTAGGGCTTTGTATCACATATACCATTCTGCTTTGAGTGTCAGGCCTGGCCCTTAGAATGGAAGATTTCTCCTATGCTTTCTCAAGCTGGAGTGAAACCTTCCTTTTTAGCAGAATATTGGCTTGCCTGGCAAAATCTCCCATGTCCCAGTCCAACACTCTAAGCACTACACCACACTGGCTCAGCTGTTAGGCCTAATCTTTACATTCTGCACCATTGATTTAAAGGAAGAGGTTCTTTCAGATGGGAGCACTTTACACATGTTCAGAGTCACTCTTTCATTTCACGGATATTTTTAAACACTGCTTTCCATCCATGGATATGAGTAGAGTGGGGAGTTTGGGATGAAACAAGAATCCTCTCATTACTACCCTGAGAATTTGATCGAAAGGTGGTATTTACATGTCCAGAATAAATAAATAAATAAATAAATAAATAAATAAATAATTGCAGGCTGATTCCTTCACAGATAAGGAGATCTAAGTGGGAGTGGGGCTTGGTGCCAGTTTAGAAACCAGCTTAGGGTGACCCTATGAAAAGGAGGACAGGGCTCCTGTATCTTTAACACTTGTATTGAACAGGGAATTTCAGCAGGTGTCATTTGTATGCATGCAGCACCTTGTGAAATTTCCTTTTCATCACAACAGGTAAGACTGCAGGAGCCTTGCCTAGTGTGACCAGATACAAAAGAAGGCAGGGCTCTTGCAGCTTTAACTGTTCACCCTGTTCTGGAGGGGGTTGCATTCCCCCTAAAGGATCGGGTCCGTAGTTTGGGGGTGCTCTTAGATCCAGAACTGTCACTTGAGGCACAGGTGAACTCGGTGGCAAAGAGCACCTTTTACCAGCTTAGGCTGATATACCAACTGCGCCCTTATCTGGACAGAGCTAGCCCAGCTACAGTTATCCATGCTCTCATAACCTTTCGTTTGGATTACTGCAATGCGTTATACGTGGGGCTGCCTTTGAAAACGGTCCGGAAACTTCAGCTGGTACAAAACAGGGCAGCCAGATTGTTAACGGGGACTGGCCAACGAGACCATATTACGCCAGTCCTTTTCCAACTTCACTGGCTGCCGATCCAGGTCCGGGCCCAATTCAAAGTGCTGGTACTAACATTTAAAGCTCTAAACGGCTTGGGGCCAGGTTATCTAAAGGAACGCCTCCTCCCATATGTACCTGCCCGGACCCTAAGATCATCTACAGGGGCCCTTCTCCGTGAGCCCCTGCCAAAGGAAGTGAGGCAGGTGGCCACTAGGAGGAGGGCTTTCTCCGCTGTGGCACCCCGGCTGTTGAATGAGCTCCCCAGAAAGGTTCGCCTGGCGCCTACTTTGTACTCTTTTCGTCGCCAGGTGAAGACCTTTTTATTCTCCCAGTATTTTAACAGTTAAATTAACTCAATTTTAATCCTTGCTGTTTTAAATTTGTATTTTAATCTGTATTAATTCCTGCTGCTTGGTTTTATTCTGGTTGTGTTTTTATATTGTATGTTATTTTGTGTTTTTAGATTGTGCCTTGTTTTATATTTTTAAAATGATTTCATGGTTTTAATTTTTGTGAACCTATCTTTTGAGAAGATAGGCTCACTGAGGGAGGGGGCCGTTGAGGGTGCTTTGCCCAAGGGCCCCCCAACACCTCGAGCCGGCACTGCAGAGAAGGCGTCCTTCCCAAGTGTGTGAACTTCAGCAATTTCCCTATTATGCCAAATGCTCTCAGCAGAAATAAATAACCATACAATCAGCAACAAAACACAAAACGGAGAGGAAGGGGGAAATAGACCATTTCCCCTCCTTAATTGGGCATTTTGTTTTTTTAAAAAGCTGATTACTTACAACCCCATGAGTGGCAGGCGCCTCGTTAAAAGAGGGATTTCCTATTCTCTCTTGCACAGGCGGGAATGCCCCTTCTTAGCGCCTAGGCTGACCATATGAAAAGGAGGACAGGGCTCATGTAACTTTAACAGTTGTAGAGAACAGGGAATTTCAGCCAGTGTCATTTGTATGCAATTAGTTCCTGGTGAAATTCCCTTTTCATCACAACAGTTAAAGTTGCAGGCACTATACTAGAGTGACCATATACAAAAGAAGGCAGGGCCCCTGCAACTTTGACTGTTGTGACGAAGAGGGAATTTCACCAAGAACTTATTGCATACAAATGACACGTTGTGATGAAGGGGGAACTAATTGCATACAAATGACACTGGCTGAAATTCCCTTTTCTCTACAACTGTTAAAGTTACATGAGCCCTGTCCTCCTTTTCATATGGTCAGCCTATTAGCGCCAAAGTTAGATGAGACACCTTTTGCAACTGAGCGGGAAATGGGGTGAGAGCGATGTTTTTCCCCACTGCATGGGGAGTGGGGATCCTGATCATCAGGGAGCAAAGGGTTACCCCCCCCTGCCACACCAGTGTCCTGTTCCAGTTCTGCTGGGAATTGCAGTCCAGTATATCTGGAGGGCGCCAAGTTGGGGAAGGGTTATCTGAGGTGATTTATCTTGAGAGTATAATGGCAGTGGCAAGAAGGAGGAGAAGCAGCAGCAGATGCCACGGCTTACTTGCTCACCGGCTTTCTGCCTGTCAAGCAAGCAAGTGGGAGGAATGATGGGAAAGAGGAGGAGCGTGAACAGTTGGCAACAATGGCGGTGAAAAGTTGGTTCACTGAGGGGGGGGGGGGGGGAATCCCGTTGATGGACACTCAAACGCTTGGGAGCCGGCACTAAGTATTGTTAAAAAGAACATTACTGATTTGTTTATTTTAGAACATTTATAGACTGCTTCCCATTTTAAAAATGACAAAGCGGTTTGCAGCAAATGATAAAACAATTATTTCATTATAAATTCACAACAACATTTAGACGACTCAAGTGATTGGGAACTGTCCTTGCATTTTATAGTCTGAATGAAAAAAAATGCCCCTCTTCTTCAAGTATGCTCAAGTGGCAGCCGTCCTCCTACTGTTGTCCAAATGAAACACGGTAACTTGGACCTCGTGGAGCTATCCAATTTAGTTTCTGCACCTTGGATAGCTCATTTAGTGTTCTGGCTGCTGGTTCTGACTGAAACCCAGAATGGAATCACAGCCCCACCGACATCAGAGCCACCAGCCTCCACTGCCCTGGAGTAGCTAGTTGTACACAAGCATCTCTCCTGGTGAGAGTTTGCCCTCACATAGTCACCATGACAATAAAGTGTACTCATCACAGGTGACCAGGCTGGCCTGTAATCATAAAGACTACTCTAACACCTTGCAAAATGTTGGCACCAACTAAACTCTGTTGCCCACACTCACCGATGCCAATGGAAGCGGCTGCCATAATTTGGGCATCGATATAGCTGGTCCCTTGTGTGTATCTTCTGTTCATTACTAGCTTTTGATTGGTCAAATAAACTCTATTTATTTATAAGCTGTCTCCTCTATCTGAATCTTTCAAAATGAAGTGGTGTGCTGCACCTAAAGATCTTCCCCCACACCAGGCATTACTGGATTTATAGAATTCCTCTGTAAAGTATTCTTTGACAGTGCGAGCGATAGCCACACTGTCAGCATTAAAGGCTTCTCACTTGAGTGAATTCTTTGGTGCTCTTTAAGAATTCTGCTATTACTGAAAGTCTTTCCGCAGTCGGAACATTTATAGGGCTTCTCCCCCATATTAATTCTTTGATGCGCTTTTAAGTTACTGCTAGCACTGAAACCTTTTCTACATTCTAAGCATTCATAGGGCTTCTTTCCCTTGAGTGAATTCTTTGAGGTGTTTTAAGCTGTGTATTCCAACTGAATCTCTTTCCGCACAATCAAACATTTATACGTTTCCTCACCTGTATGGATTCTTTGGTGTGAGTTAAAGTCTGTACTGTGGCAAAAATTCTATCTGTATTCTGGGCATTTATAGGGTTTCTCCCCGACTGAATCCTTTGAAGTGATGAAATGATTATGCTATGACTAAAACTCTCTCCACACACACATCATTTATACGGCTTCTCCCATGTGTATTCTTTCATGTACTAAAAGGATACTTCTATGATTAAAATTCGTTCCACGCACAGAGTATACGTAGGGCTTCTCACCTGTATGAGTTCTTTGATGTATTTTAAGATGTGAACTATACATGATTTTTTCCCCACATTCTGAGCATAAATAGGGCTTCTCGCCTGTGTGGTTATTTTTATGCTTTTTAAGGCTTCGCTCTGACTAAAACTTTTTCCACACTCGGAGCATAAATAGGGCTTCTCGCCTGTATGAATTCTTTGATGTCTCTTAAGGTGTGTGCTTCGATTGAAACCTTTTCCACACTCTGAGCATGTATAGAGCTTCTCACCTGTGTGAATTCTTTGATGCTCTTTAATGGTTCCGCTATCAACGAAGCTGTTACCACACTCAGAGCATTTGTAAGGCTCCTCCCGTGTGAATTATTTGATGCACTTTAAGGTTTCTTTTACAAATGAAATTCATTCCACACTCAGAGCATTTGTAAGGTTTCTCACCTGTGTGAATCCTTTGATGCACTTTAAAGACACTATTAGTACTGAAACACTTTCCACACTCTAAGCATTTACATGGCTTTACCCCTGTGTGAGTTCTTTGATGCTTTTTCAGGTGTGTGCTCCTAATGAAGCTCTTTCCACATTCATAGCATTTATAGGGTTTTTCTCCTGTGTGAATTCTTTCATGTGATTTAAGGCATCCGCTGTTACTGAAACAGTTTCCGCACTCAGAGCATTTATACGGCTTCTCGCCTGTATGAATTCTTAGATGTATTTTAAAGTTTCTTCTGCGACTGAAACTCTTTCCACACTCAAAGCATTTATATGGCTTTTCACCTGTGTGGATTCTCTGATGCTCTTTAAGGCTTTTGCTCTCACTGAAACTCTTTCCGCACTCAGCACATTTATAGGGCTTCTCGCCTGTATGACTTCTTTGATGTGATTTAAGATGTGTGTTCTGATGGAAGCTCTTTCCACACAACAAACATTTATAGGGCTTTTCACCTGAGTGAATACTCTGATGTATGGTAAGTTTTATGCTATGTCTGAAACTCTTTCCACACTCAGGGCATGTATACAGTTTCTCTGCATGAATTCTTTGATGCTCTTTAAGGCTTCCGGTATTACGGAAACTTTTTCCACACTCCGCACATTTATACAGCTTCTCACCTGTATGGATGCTTTGATGTAGTTTAACGTTCCTTCTACGACTGAAACTTTTTCCGCACTCAGAGCATTTGTAGGGTTTGTCGCCAGTGTGGATTATTTTATGCTCTTTAAGACTTTTGCTCTCACTGAAACACTTTCCACACTCGGAGCATTTATAAGGTCTCTCGCCTGTGTGGATTCTTTGATGTCTTTTAAGATGTGCGCTCTGATTGAAGCTCTTGCCACATGCCGAGCAGTTATATGGTTTCTCACCTGTGTGGATTCTTTGATGCAATTTAAAGTCTGAGCTACGACTGGAAGTCTTTCCACACTCAGAGCATTTATAGGGCTCCTTGCCGGTGTGGAGTCTTTGATGCAAGTTAAAGTCTGAACTATGACTAAATTGTTTTTCACACTCCACACATTTATATGTTTTCTCTTCTGTGTGTATTCTTTGATGGATTGTAAGGTAAATCTGCTGAAAAAAGCTCTTTTTACACTCAGAATATTCTAACACTTTCTCCGTGCCGTCAATATTCCTGATGTTTCCTTCATGCCATTCCTCCACTTTCAGAATTTCATGGAAATCAGCCTCTTGAGGAACCGAGATTTCATCCCCCCACTTCTGTTTTTCTTCAGTTTTCCTTATCTGTTGTTGGTTGTCCTTACTGCTCTCCTTCCCATCGCCTGAAGGAAGCAAAAGAGAAATCTTATCAGAGAGAAACAGATCCTCATACCAGGAAACAAACTCAATCAATTGGCGCTTTGACTAAATGAGGGGAAAATGGTCAGTGGGAAAGTAGATCCTTCCAAATCTAGCAACCAGTTTCCCATGATGAAAACAACTGACCATCAGAATGGTCTACAGCAGGGTTGGGGAATCTCCGGCCCACCACATGTTGTTGGCCTCTATTTCTCATCATCCCCTGCCAGCCTGACCAATGGTGAAAGGCAATGAGATTAGTAGTTCATCAGCATGTAGAGGGCCAAAAGTTCCCTCCATCCAATGTGAGAAGTGATTATTAATCCAGAGCCATATCAAAAACAAAAACAATTCAAGTTTTATTGCCATAACAGACAAAAGGGTAAGAAGTCCTATGAGGAGAGACTGAAAGAACCGGGCATGTTTAGCCTTGAGAAGAGAAGACAGAGGAGAGACATGATAGCACTCTTCAAGGACTTGATAGGTTTGCCACACAGAGGAGCGCCAGGAACTCTTCTCGATCATCCCAGAGTGCAGGACATGGAATAATGGGCTCAAGTTACAGGAAGCCAGATTTCAGCCGGACATCAGGAAAAGCTTCCTGACTGTTAGAGCAGCACGACAATGGAACCAATGACCTAGGGAGGTCGTGGGCTCTCCCACTCTAGAGGCATTCAAGAGGCAGCTGAACAGCCATCTGTCAGGGATGCTCTGATATGGATTCCTGCATTGAGCAGGGGGATTGGACTCAATGGCCTTATAGGCTCCTTTGAACTCTACTATTCTATGACTCTAAGTCCCAGACATCCATGAAAACACTGATACATATAAAAATGAATAATAAAAAAATGAATGTAAGCGCAAATAAATTAAGCAGTTAAAACCTGACTTCCGAAAAGGCAACAATATAAGAATAAAAGAATAGCTGTTCAATTCTATGGTCCCTACGAGAGTGCGTCAGGAAACACTGGATTTCTCCCTCTGAGGCCAGAGACACAGCTTCAACCTCAGACCTTCCTTCCCTTTCTCTACAAAAACACTCCTGCAGCCTTCACCTTTTCCAATGTCAGAGTTCCAACGCCACGAGAGGTAAAAAGGGTGAGGATCAGGGGCGTGGCATGGGCGGACTTGCAGGATCCAAAGCCCTTCTGATCCCTGCCTGTGCCCCCAATGTAGTGAAACATTTAGACCAGTCATAGAGCAGGTCTAAATGATTTCCCACCCATAACAAGGGATTTTTTTTCAGGGTGCAAGCACATTTTGTTTGCCCGCCTTCCGTTTTTGTATTTATTGCATTTCTAATCCACCTAATAATTAAAGTTCTCTGGGCAGATTACAAATTGTTAAAAAAAAACTACAATGCTAAATCACAGTTAAAATATGGAACACCACACAAATATTTCAAAAAATAAAATGCAATATAATGCAAAACGATAAACAGCACAGGAATGGATCAAACAGCCATAATAACCTAGAACTAGGTCTCCAAAACACCTGGGAGAAAAGTAAAAGTCTTTGCCTGGCATCAAAAAGATAACAGTAGAGTGACCACATGGAAAGGAGGACAGGGCTCCTGTAGCTTTAATAGCTGTATTGAAAAGGGAATTTCATAGAATAGTAGAATTGGAAGAGGCCTACAAGGCCATTGAGTCCAACCCCCTGCTCAATGCAGGAATTCACCTTAAAGCATCCCTGACAGATGGTTGTCCAGCTGCCTCTTGAATGCCTCTAGGGTGGGAGAGCCCACGACCTCCCTAGGTCATTGGTTCCATTGTCGTACTGCTCTAACAGTCAGGAAGTTTTTCCTGCTGTTCCTCCTGCCCTGCCAACAAGAGTCCAGCAGGGTGTGTTGCAAACTGAAAGCGTTCTAACATCAGAACTCTCTGCCATCTGGGCTTCTAGTCTATACAATCTTTTCTTGACCCTGCTTTGCTTGCTCCTTTGCTTAGAATCATCCTAATTAGTTCTGTAATATTTCATCACTAGATAAGGGCAGTTCAGAGAGAAGCTCTCATTTTGAACGTTTATTTTAATTGTGGGAAAAGGGATCTTCCTCTCCTTTCTGCCAGGAGAGCAGAGCTAAGAAGAGGAAGACATTTTTTTTTAAGAAGATAGAAGTAAGAGAAATTATTTCTGGCACTTCCTAGAAAAATAAACAATTCTGGATTTGAAACGAGCTTGACTGTAGCCTTCCCCATAGCCCCATGAATGTCAAAGAAAGCAAGACAACAGCTTGTAAGTGTCCTTGCTTATGGAATATTATGATTAGTATTAGAAGAGGAGAGGTCCCTGCCCCATGGAGCTTACAATCTACCATTCTACATCGGGGAAACACCAGAGGCTATAGAGAAAAGCAGAGGATGTTGTTTCAGTGGCAGTTATTCTAAGTTTAGAGGCTGAGAAATAGTGGTACAGCATGGGATGCAGGTGATGTGCCAAAGGCTTGAGGAATGGAGGATTTTCAGGAGGGTGTGGAAGGAAGGAAAAGAGGCCAGACTAAAAGAAATACATCTTCCACATTGCTAAAACTGAAAGGTGCAATGATGGCCACCATGGTTGTAAAAGGAGATTAGAAAAAATCATGGAGGTGGCTATAAATGGCTACAAGTCATGATGGCTATATTCTTTCATTTCCAGGATCAGGGACAGGAGGCCTTTCAATACCAGATGATGCAAAATAACATCAGGAGAAATTACTGCACTCATGTGTCTCTTTTGCTCTTCTACTAAGCATCTTGCCAGCCTCTGTGGGAACAGGATGCTGATCTGGACAGGCCTTTGATCTGATCCAACACAGCTCTTCTCATGTTACAAGAAAGCAAACCTTACCCAGAAAGGCCAGGTTCTCCCAGGTCTCATCCATGACTTCCCTGTGCAGAGCCCTCTGGCCCGGATCCAGCAAGGCCCATTCCTCTTCTGTGAAACACACAGCCACCTCCTCAAAGGTCACGAGACCCTGAAAGAAAAAAGAAAAAGTTTCCTTCTAGCAGATTCATTCATTCATTCATTCATTCATTCATTTATTTCATTTCTAACCCGCCTCTCCATCTAGATCGAGGCGGGGAACAACACCAAATATAAATATAAAACAATAAAATAGATAAACCGTTAAAACAGATAAAAACAAATACATTATTAAAAACATCTTAAAATTAAACTGGATAGGCCTGCCGGAAGAGAACAGTCTTCACAGCTTTCTTAAATTCCAGAAGACTGCTAATTTGTCGAATCTCCTCCGGCAGGCCATTCCACAGCCTGGGAGCGGCAGAAGAGAAGGTCCTCTGGGTAACACTCATCAGCCTAGTTCTGGCTGATGAGTGGCGTAGCAGTGGTAAAAGACAGTAGAGGTGAGATGGAAGGAGGTTCTCCTGCAAGTTCCAAAGCTAGTGGCACCCTTTCAGGACAGCTTTCAGGGCAGGAAAAGGGCCTTTGAGACCCAAGGGTGTGTGCAGGGGGTGGAGGCACCCAGGCCACCCTCTTCCTGTCTCCCAATGATCTCTCCTGTACCTGTTCTGGCTTCACAAGGGCTCTTTCCAGTCCAGCACAAAGAGAAGAAGTCCTAGCAGGATCCCACAGAGTCATTTCACTATCTCTGAGTAACGTTCCATTTCCTGTGAGGAAGACAATAAAAGAGGGAAGGTATTACCCAGAGGACCTTCTCTTCTGCCACTCCCAGACTGTGGAATGGCCTGCCGGGAGAGATTCGCCAACTTAACAGTCTTCCGGAATTTAAGGAAGCTATAAAGACTGATCTCTTCCAGCAGGCCTACCCAGTCAAATTTTAAGATGCTGTTTAATAATGTATTAGTTTTATATGTTTTAACAATTCATTAGTTTTATATGTTTTTAATCAGTTTTATGTATTTATGCAGTTTTGTATTAATATTGTTGTTCCCTGCCTCGATCCAGAGGGAGACGCGGGTAAGAAATATTATTATTATTATTATTATTATTATTTACTGCATAAGCATTTTAGGTCCTTGCGTGACAACAGTATCTCTCTCTACAATACTTTTGGCCATAATTCAAAGTTTCCAGTTTGGATTCATATCAAGTCTTAACCTATGGAAATAAAACACCTTTTTCAATTTTCTGGAGAGGCTACAGAGAAGGGTCTCCTCCTTACAGAGGCTCAAAGAGAACATAAGTGTCTCCTCTCATATGTATCTGCCTGGACCCTAAGATCTGGGCACCACACTTCAAGTAGGATGCAGACAAGCTGGAGGGGGTTCAGAGGAGGGCAATGAAGATGATCAGGGGTCTGGAAACAAAGCCCTATGAGGAGAGATTGAAAGAACTGGGCATGTTTAGCCTGGAGAAGAGAAGATTGAGGGGAGACATGAGAGCACTCTTCAAATTCTTGAAAGGTTGTCACACAGAGGAGGGCCAGGATCTCTTCTCGATCATCCCATAGTACAGGACATGGAATAATGGGCTCAAGTTACAGGAAGCCAGATTCCGTCTGGACTTCAGGAAAACCACCCTGATTGTTAGAGAAGTACGACGATGGAACCAGTTACCTAGGGCACTCCCACACTAGAGGCCTTCAAGAGGCAGCTGGACAGCCATCTGCCAGGAATGCTTTAAGGTGGATTCCTGCATTGAGCAGGGGGTTGGACTCGATGGCCTTATAGTTCCCTTCCAACTCTACTATTCTATGATTCTATGATCTTCTTCAGCAGTCCCTCTCCAGGAGCCTCTGCCAAAGGAAGTGAAACAGGTGCCTACCAAGAACAGGTCCTTTTCTGCTGTGGCACCCTGGTTGTGAAATGAGCTTACCAGAGAGTCTTACCCAGGTGCCACCATTGTACTCGTTTTGGCATCAAGCAAAGACCTCCTTATTTTCCCAGCCACTGTGGTCTTTTTAGTTCTGTTGTTTTAAATCTGTTGTTGTGTTTTAAACCTCTGCATCGCTGCTGGGTTTTATTTTGGTTTTACTTTTATACTGCAGTGTAAAACGTTTTAATCTTATGCCATATTTTATGCTGTATTTTGTGACTACTGGTGGTATAGAAATGCAATAAAATAAATAAACAAATTCCATGGATTGCAGGCATATTCAAGGGATGAAAGTGTTAAAATATGCCCCACTAAGCCTTACCCAAGAAGGTGGTCTGTCCATCACCCTCCTGCACGATCCACCTGAATAGTGGCCTCTGCATGGTCATCAACAGAGAGTTCTCTGCCTCCGGGAAATCTGTGATTGCTTTGGACAACACCTTCTGCTCCTGAATCTGGAGTGAGAAACCCAGGAAAGGGGAAAGAGGGATTGGGAAAGAAAAGAAACAGGGCAGCAAAAGCCAAAAAGTGTTTCTCCCATCTCCTTGAACCTAATCCAGCATCAGAAGAGGATTAGAACAGGGAATCTCAAGCTCTCTCCTAAGGAGCTCCCAGAGGGAGGAACACCTCCTTTCCTGGAAGTTCACACACTCCTTCAAGTGGAGCATTTCTGGTGCCTAGAAATGCTAATCCTATTTGGCTGGGAGGACAAGGATGCTGACTGAAATAGATTCACTCTCTCCCCTGGAACTTTGCAAACCCCTTCAAGTGTTGGGTTTTTTTGGATACCCCAAGGAGGGCTGCTCCACACAGTCAGAACCAGATTCCTGTGGGAGAGAGGGGAGTTGGGACATCCAGTCCTTGGATGACATCCAGAAAAAGATGGGCTACAAATGGGCATTTTTAGGATACTGTTCCATACATTCTCAGCCCCTTAGAGCTTTCAGGATGAAACCGTCTCACCTCCTCCTCTTCCTGCTTTATGTCCTCTGCCTGGCTCAAGAAGAGACCTCCGGCCAAGGCCACCGCCGGGGAACCAAGGACCTTCTTCTGCATTGTTTTTTCCCAGAATTCCCTACTGCTCCCAGCCCCAAGGTCCTCCTGGTCTCTTTCTTCTTCAGGCTCTACTGAAGGTTGCTCCTCCAACTTCACTCTGTGCCTGAAGGAAGCCTCAAACAGGGCTGAGGGAGGGCTTTGCTCTGCTGCCATTTTCTTTCTCGAGGGAAGGCCTGCTCAAACGTGTACAGCCATTAAGCCCTGCAAAGCCAACAACTTGTCATGTGTCACAGTCATTATGTTCTCAAGCCATTTACAAGCAAAAGCAGATGATACTGAACAGGAAACCGGATTTCTCTCTGTAGGGAAGGCTAAACCAGAAGCTGCCGTGGGGGGGGGGGGGCATCTTTCACCTCAGCCCCGCAGACAAAAGGTTATATTGGGTTGAGAACCACAGCACAGGCCATCTCTGTGTCTTCACCCCCCTTTCCAAAACTAGGGTGACCATATGGAAAGGAGGACAGGGCTCCTGTATCTTTAACAGTTGTAGAGAAAAGGGAATTTCAGCAGGTGTCGTTTGTATGCATACAGCCCTTGCTGAAATTCCCTCTTCATCACAACAGTTAAAGCTGCAGGAGCCCTGCCCTCTTTTGCATCAAGAGGGCAGGGCTCCTAAAGCTTTAACTGTTGTGATGCAGGGGGGATTTCACCAGGTGCTGCATGCCTACAAATGACACCTGCTGAAATCCCCTTTCTATGCAACTGTTAAAGATACAGGAGCCCTGTCCTCTTTTTCATAGGGTCACTCTACAAAATACCTCAGCTAGATCTCCAATCTTTCTACTTACTCTACCAATCTAAACCAGTTTGTAAACTACTGCAGGCCTTACGTTATCCTTCCGCCAATACACTTTGCAGTCACAAGATCTCCTCGGAGTGAGGGGGGATGGCGAGGAATCAAAAGCTCCTTTACAATGGGGCGGGAGAGGGGCTTCTCCTTTCCCCAGGTATCCCTTCTCTCTCTGTTTAAGCTTCAGATTGCCTCGCACAAGGCTGGCTTCAGTGTATACAGAACCCAGATAAACCCAGTTTCTTGTGTGGTGTTCCCAGGGATACACACGGCAGTGTCTTGAGTTCTGTTGCCAGGTACTGGGTGTTTGGACCTCTTAGATGACAATGAGGAGCAAAGAAGCTCCCTGATATGGATATCGTATAGGAACCCAGCATGAAAGGGGGAAATGCACAATCCATCTCCCTTTGGCGTGAATGTCTGGCGGGGGGGGGGGGGAGTTTCTCTTTCTCTACCCACATCCTTTAGTGGCAGCCTCCATGCCTTTTGCCTTCATCTACTGATTTGTGTGTCTCCATCTGGGCATTTACAAAACCAATTACCTGCTCCCGTAGCTCCCATTTCCCAACTAAACGAACCCTGCAACCGCTGGAGTCCACATCACCCCACTGTATTTTGCACTCACCAGATCCCCTCCGAACTGATGCTACAGGAAGGAGGGGGGGGGGGAACAAAAGATGCTTTCCCAAGGGCAGGAAGGGATTGATTGTTTTTTCTCCCCAGAGGTTTGTCTAGGAATTCTTTCTCTCTCAGTTTAACCCCTCGATTGCCTCTCACAGGTATGTACAGATGATGAATCTCTTTCATCCTTTCCTGCAACACAGGAGTAAGCCGATCCTGGCCATTATTATTATTATTATTATTATTATTATTATTATTATTATTATCCCATAAATGACACCTGCTTAGAGTGACCCTATGAAAAGAAGGACAGACAGGGCTCCTGTATCCTTAACAGTTGTACTGAAAAGGGAATTTCAGCAGGTGTCATTTGGATGCATGCAGGCAGCACCTGGTGAAATTCCCTCTTCATCACCACAGTTACAGCTGCAGGAGCCCTGCCCTCTTTTGCATCTGGTCACTACTATAGCTCCTGCAGCTTTAACAGTTGTGATGAAGAGGGAATTTCACCAGGTGCTGCCTGCCTGCAAATGACGCCTGCTGAAATCCCCTTTTCTATGCAACTGTTAAAGATACATGAGCCCTGTCCTCCTTTCCATAGGGTCACCCTACTAAGGAAGGAGAAGACGGATGGATGGTGAGGGAGGAAAAAAAACAGATAAGGGGTTGCAAACCATGAGGAGAGGAAAAAGCAAGAAACAGATAGAAAGGAGCAAAGTGGGGAGGGAAGCTTATTGAGGGGAGGGAGGTGGGGGGGTGGCAGGCAGCCTCCTTAAGGGTCCTTGTTTTTCCCCATACCTACAACCCGCTCAGAACAAAGACGAGGTACCGCATTGGGATGATGGGTGGGTGTGTTTTGCCCAGTCGATCCTATCTCTGCAGTAGAGCATAGGCATTGTACGCAGAAGGTCTCAGGCTCAATCTCCTGCCTCTCCATGTAGGGCAGGAAAAAATCTTGCCTGAATCCCTGGGGCGCCTCTGCCAGTCAGTGTGGACAATACTGGGCTAGATGGACCAAGGGTCTGACTCAGTATAAGGCAGCTCCCTGGGTTTCTATTTGGCAACGTTGATGGGTCTCTGATCATGTTGGTTTCTGTTTGGTTTTAATGTTGAATGTGCAAAATTGTTTTAAGTTTTGTGTATTTATATTTATATGCTGTATTTTATTATCTTATGAATTGCTGTAAACAGAAAGCTTTGGCCGATGGGCAGTATAAAATTGAAAATAATTTGGAGATCCAGGGGATGCCTCTGCCTCTCTCTCACACACACACTTTTCAAGAAATCTGGGTCATTGAGAATGAAATTCCTTTGCCTGTTAAGACAAAAAAAAAGTCCTGGTTGGAGCATGCTGGAAATTGTAGGTCTTTTTTCTGTCTAAACAGAAAAAAAGGCTTGCTCCCTGAATTGATTAATTTGCCCCTTCCACCCCTTCCTTCATTGTATTGCCCAGAGATATGCTCCATGAGCAAGGAATTAGACCGAGCCTGAGTGCGAATTCTGCCAGCTCTCCTTTCTTTGCAGATGGTGAGGGAACTTAGCCACTGGAGCTTCTCACCAGGGCAGCCCCACCCACAGGAGAAAACGGTGCCCCTGCAGTTCATCCGCTTTCGGGTCAGTATATCCCATCCCACCCCATATCTCCGTAGGCGGCCACCTGCTTCTCTGCAGTGTGCAGGGAAGGCCGTCTAGGAATACTGAATGGGAATATTCAGCCAATGAGAAAAGGGCATCCCTGCCTCCTTCATTGGTTACTGGGCAGGAAAGAGAAAGAGCCATGTGTACTCTGCCCTACATTAGGGTGACCAGATGGCTCGGGGTTTCCCGGTCCTAACCGGGAAACCTGGGGCGAACCGGCCCAACTGGGGGGCGGTGGGGGCAAACCGGGGTGGCGGGGGGTCACGCGGCGGTGACAGCAAGCGAGGAGCGGCGGTAGACCCGGCGGCGGTGGCGGCGGAGGAGCCCGGGAAGCGGCCGCCCCAGCAGGTAAGTGCCCTCCCTCGCGCCTCACGCTCCTTACCCGCAGGGGCATCCGCTTCCCTCCGGTGCTCGAATCTATTGAATCTACTGAGAAACAGGCTTCGCGGCCTGTCCCTCAGTAGCGCGCCAGGGAAGCGGACGCCCCTGCGGGTAAGGAGCACGAGGTGCGGGGCACTTACCTGCTGGGGTGGCCGGGTCCGCCGCCGCCGGGTCCTCCACCGCCGCTGCCGGGCTCGTGAGGCCAGAGGCTGCGCGGAAGGGACGGGAGAGGGCCGGATCCGGAAGTGACGTAATCGGCCCTCCCCTGCCTCTTCCGCGCGGCCTCTGGCCTCGTTGGGGCTAGTCACGATGGCAATGACCCCTGAGGAGCCTGGACGCCTGCGCGGTAGAGGCGGGGGAGGGCCGATTACGTCACTTCCGGATCCGGCCCCCCCCCCGCCTCTTCCGCACGGCCGCTGGCCTTACGAGCCCGGCGGCGGTGGACCCAGCGGCGGCGGAGGAAGACCCGGCGACGGCGGCGGGGGACCTGGGGGGGGGGGGCGGCGGACCCGGCGGGGGCGGCAGCGGAAGAGAACCCGGTAGGTCCAGGCTGATGTTTTTTGGGGGGGGTGGCTTGGTGGGGGGGTTGTTTTGGGGGGGGGGACTGGGATTTTGGGTTCCAAAATCTGGTCACCCTACCCTACATCCATATCAATGGCTCAGTTCGGACGACATATTAAGGAACGGAGGGGTAAATAACATACTGACCGTGCGTTAGGTAGGAGGAGCTCCACAGAGGACATGCTGCAGCCAGCGCTGCTCAGAACCAGCAAACACCCCGGCTGCTAGGAACTTGCGGTGGCCATTTTGGTTGCAGCCTCTCCTCCGTGTGTCCCCCAGCCGTATCCCAGTATGCACCGTGAGTTCGGCCGGCTGCATAGAGCGGCCGGGGTTTTTTGGCTGCTCTAGGCAGCAGAACTCTATCCGAAACGGAACAGTCCACAGAGAGAGGGGGGGCAGAATTCGGACGACACTTTAAACAACGGTGCTTCGGGCTAAACAACGCAAACCCATTGTTTTGCTCCGTTGTTTAAAGTGCCTGATTAACGTACTGTCAGTTGTGTCTGCGTTGTGTGTTGCCCTTCAGACGACACAATAAGCAACACAACTGACGATTGTTCCCCCCCCCCTCCGTTGCCTAATGTGTCGTCCGAACTGAGCCATTGAGTCTTTTTCAGTAGCAGCAGCGGTGGCTCGGATGTCAGTGGGGCTATGAATCCCCTCTGGGTTTTAGTCAAAACGCTAAAAGATCTAAGGTTTTGAACGCATTTGAGGATAGCTCTGGGTTAAGATTTAGATACTCCTTGTTACATACGCTCAGTCTGTATTTCACATCCCTTGTTAGCTCCGTAAAGGGAACACACAATTATCCATGACAGCCACTAGCACCAGAGATGTGGGTTCTCTGGGGCATTTTGAAGGTTTTCTGGGGCAATTTGAACTGGAAAAGTTTCTAGAACATTTTCCACTGCTCTAAATCATCCAAGATCTGCCTTGCGTGTTTATTTGACTTACAGTTAGCAAACAATTAAAAGAAAAATATGTGATATTAATTTTCTCAGCGTTATAAATATCTCAAAGGGTTCCCCCCCCACAAAAAACCACCCCAAAGTAGTTGAACTTAAATATCTTTTTTAAAAGATTTTATTGGTTTTCCAAAACAAGATCGAACCAACTAACAGAAAGAAAATATATCTTGTGGGTTGTCATGCACTCTAGCCAATCCTTTGTGTGAATCAGTCCTTTGTGTGAATCCTATGATTACTATCGTGGTTTGATTGGTGAAATATAAACTATCTCAATTATGTATAGGCTTTCTCCTGGGTTTGAATTGTTTAAAATGAAGAGGTGTGTGCTCCACCTGAAGATCTCCCCATATTCCACTCACTGTGTATTTTCTGATGTGACTTAAGATGTGTTCTTTGACGGAAGCTCTTTCTGAACTCAAAGCATTTGTAGTGCTTCTGCTTTGTAGTTTATGTCATGTGTTTTAAAGTTTGCATTACAACTGAAGATCTTTCAGCGTAACTATGGTGAATTCTGTTTCTGAAGACTTCCGCTATCACAAGAACTCTTTCCACACTTTGGACATTTATATGTTACTCCTCTATGTGATTTCTTCAATGACTATTAAGGTTTGTGCTACAATGGAAGCTTTTTCCACATTTGGAAAATTTATGGGTTTTCTCCTATGATGAATTCTTTGATGTCTTTTAAGGCTTCCGATGTCACTGAAACTCTTTCAGCACTCAGAATATTTACACAGCATTTCTCGCGTAGGTGAATTCTTTGATGTTTAAAGTTTGTTCCACTAGTGAAGCTCTTTCCACATTCAGAGCACTTATAAGGCTTCTCCCATGTGAATTCTTTGATGCCTGCTAAGACCTGTGCTCCAAGTAAAGCTTTCCACACGCAGAGCAATTATGAGGCTTCTCACCTCAGTGAATTCTTTGATACTTTCAAGGACTTTGCTGTCAATGAAACTCTTTCCACACTCTGAGATTCTGTAGGGCTTCTTCCCTGTGTGAACTTTTTGATGCCCTTTAAGATGTGTGTTCCGACTGAAACTCTTTCCACATTCAGAGCATTTATAAGGCTTCTCCCCTGTGTGGATTTTTTGATGCCTATTAAGGCTTGAGCTCTTAGTGAACCTCGTTCCACACGTAGAGCAATGATAGGGCTTCTCACCTGTGTGGATTCTTTGATGCTGTTGAAGGACTTCACTACCAATGAAGCTCTTTCCACACTCTAAGCATTTGTAGGGCCTCTCCCTTGTGTGAATTCTTTGATGCCCTTTAAGATGTGTGTTCCGACTGAAACTCATTCGACATTCAGAGCATTTATAAGGCTTCTCCCGAGTATGGATTTTTTGATGCTGCCTAAGGCTTGATCTCCGAGTGAAGCTCTTTCCGCACTCGGAGCATTTGCTGGGCCTCTCCCCAGTATGAATTCTTTGATGTCTTTTGAAGTCTCCAATATAAGTGTAACTCTTCCCGCAGTCAGAGCATTTATATTTCTCCCCTGTGTGAATTCCTTGATGTAATATAAGCATACTGCTAAGACTGAAAGTCCTTCCACACTCTAAACATTGATAGGGCTTCTCCCCTGTGTGGATTCTTTGATGTCTCTTAAGGAGAGTGCTCCAACTGAAGCTCCTTCCACATTTGAAGCATTCATAGGGCTTCTCTCCTGTGTGGATTTTTTGGTGGCTCTTTAGGCTTGATCTCCAGGCAAAGCTCTTTCCACATTCAGAGCATTTAAACGGCTTCTTCCCCAAGTGAACTTTTTGATGCTCTTTCAGGTTTTTGCTGCGACTGAAGCTCTTTCTGTACTCAGAGCAATTATGCAACTTCTTGCCTGTGTGGAGTCGTTGGTACACGTTGAGATCAGAGCTATGACCAAGTTGTTTTTGACATCCCATGCATTTATATGTTTTCTCTCTTGTGTGAATTCTTTGATATTTAGCAAGAGAAATCTGCTGGTGGAAGATTTTTCCACATTCAGAGCATTCAAGCAGTTTCTCCCTGTTGTGAACATTGCTTTTGTTTCCTTCAAGACATTCTCCTAGTGTGAGAATTTTATGGGAGTGATGCCCTTCTAAAGCAATGAGTTTATTCCCCCACATCTGTTTTTCTTCAGTATTCATTCTCTGTTGTTCATTGTTCTCCCCACCATCTGAAGAAATCAAGAGAAATCTAACTAGGGAGGAACAGATATTCAAATCAGGGAATACACTGAATTCAATTAAAGAATTTGGACGAATTAAAGAATTTGGAGAAAGTACTTATTGGGGAGGCAGAACCTACCAAATCTATGAAATAGCCTCTGATGGTCGGTAGAACTGACAAACAGAGTGTGTTACGGAGCTCTGGATACTTTGCATGCCTAAGAGCCCAACAGCCTTCATCAAAATAATTCCGCCATAAGGTACAATGGTTTGACTCTCTGGACATCTTCTAAAAGTTGTGGCATCTCCAAAACTGTCAGTCTTAGGCAGAATTGCTGCTTTGGGCTCCACTTAACACAGTCAGAATAGATCTTTCAAGATGCAGGAAGGTAATCTCTACCAAATGGCACTAGAATCAGCCACCAACTTTATGGCTTAATGAATGGTCTGCTTTTGGAGCTGGTACACCCCACCACGAAATCGCTCATGTTGGACAGTCTGGAATGATATACACTGTTCCCCAACCAAGGCTGAACGTTTCATCCATGTGACTTACGACGTAATTATTGGTAACAAAAAGGGGTTGGGGGAGTGCCACCCCCCTGAATGCCCCAGCAGTTGCACATATGTCTGGCAATCCTGGAGATGCCACAATTTTTCTAAGGTGACCAAACAGTCAAACCTTTTGTACCTTACAATTAAAAGTATTCCGACATGGTTTCTTGGAACATGAAACAGAAGGAGATAGCCCTGCTGGATCACACCAAGGGTCCATCTAGTCCAGCACGCTGTTCAACCAGCTGCTAACAGGAGGGCAATAACACCCACCCCCTCATATCCCCCAACAACGAGTATCAGAGCCACACCACCTCTGATACAGGAGACGGAACACGGATTCAGTCTGTGGCCTCTCCACATGATGCCACTCAAATAGCAGAGCTGGGACAACCTCCACAAGATAGCATGCAGGGCCGCTCCAAATGAAAGCCTATACTACCAGGGCGACATGGTATTTAAGGCCTGGTGCCAATACATTTCCCCCTTAACTGAGACAGAAACGTCCCCTTTCCCAGCTGACAGAGTCACTCCAACATTGACTGATCTCTCAAGAGGGTGACGTTCAGCCAGAAAAACGGCCTGCCAAGAGAATGCAGAGCCTGAGATGGCTGACAAAGTGTTGCAAAACACCCAAGCGCCTTCGACCTCCCAGCTTCCCTGGAGCCATTGAGAAATGGATCTCACCCTCCCACCTGCCAGGAGGAGAGGTCAGATCTGGGAAGAGGAGGCCCTTTTTAGGAGGAAAATAGTAAGACAAAATTGTCTACCTGCAGGATCAGGGACACCAGGCCTTTCAATACCAGCTGATGCAAAATAACATTGAGAGAGGCTATTGCACTCATGTCCTGCTTTTGCTCTTCTACTAAGCATCTTGCCAGGCCCTGTGGGAAACAGGATGCTGGACTGGAGAGGCCTCTGGTCTGATCTAGCACAGCTTTTCTTCTGTTACAAGAAGGCAAACCAGAAGACTTACTTAAAGAGGCCAGGTTCTCACAGGTCTCCTCCATGACTGCCCTGTGCAGAGCCCTCTGGCCTGGATCCAGCAGGGCCCATTCCTCCTCCGTGAAATGTACAGCCACCTCCTCAAAGGTCACGAACCCTGAAAGAAGAAATGTTTTCTTCTAGCAGAAAATGTAAACATCCATTTAAAAACCAGTACAGGTGAGGTTGGTGTGATTCTACTGCAGGATCCAAAGCTAAATTAATGGCGCCCTTTCAGGACAGCTTTCAGGGATGGGAAAGGAAAGAGGCCGCGTCTTTGAGGCCCAAGGTGTGTGCAGAGGGTGAAGGCACCCAGGCTCTCTGCCTCCCATCTCCCCTCAATGATCCCTCCTGTACCTGTTCTGGCTTCACAAGGGCTATTTCCATCTGACTACAAAGGGATGAAGGCCCAGAAAGAGCCCAGAGAGTCATTTCACTGTCTCTGAGAAAAGTTCCATTTCCTGTGAGGAAAACAAGGAAGGTGGGAAGGTATGTAGACTTCATAAGCACAGTTCCAGGAGTGAAATTGGTCTCTCTACTTTTGGGCATAATGCAAAGTTGCTGCTTTGGATTCAGTTCAAGTCTTAACCTATGAAAGCTAGAGAGGCTACAGAGATGTCACTCTTCTGTACAGAAGCTCAAGGAGGAAATAAAAAGAACCCCACGGATTGCAGGCATATTCGCAGGAAGGAAGAAATATGGCACACTCTGCTTAAATAAGGAAAGAGAGCATACTGAAGAAGAGTTTATTAAAGGTAAGATTTTTCCCTAGCACCAGAGGGTGTCTCTTTCCCCTCTTTTATCCACCACACTCTGCCTTACCCAGTGATGGGGCACCTCTGTCACCCTCTTACACGATCCACTTGAAAAGGGGCCTCTGCGTGGCGTCCCACTGAGTGTTCTCTGCCTTGGGGAAAACCATGGCTGCTTTGGCCAACACCCCCTCTGCCTGGAACTGGAGTGAGGAGCCCTGGAAAGGAAGGGGGAAGAGGGATTGAGAAAGAAAAGAAACAGGGCAGCTAAAGCCAAGAGCAGCATTTCTCCATCTAGAATCATAGAATAGTAGAGTTGGAAGGGGCCTCTAAGGCCATCGAGTCCAACCCCCTGCTCAATGCAAGAATCCACATTAAAGCATCCCTGACAGATGGTTGTCCAGCTGCCTCTTGAATGCCTCTAGGGTGGGAGAGCCCACGACCTCCCTAGGTCATTGGTTCCATTGTCGTACTGCTCTAACAGTCAGGAAGTTTTTCTTGATGTCCAGCCAGAATCTGGCTTCCTGTCACTTGAGCCCATTATTCTGTGTCCTGCACTCTAGGATGATCGAGAAGAGTTTCTGGCCCTCCTCTGTGTGACAACCTTTCAAGTCTTTGAAGAGTGCTACCATGTCTCCCCTCAGTCTTCTCTTCTCCAGGCTAAACATACCCAGTTCTTTCAGTCTCTCCTCATAGGGCTTTGTTTCCAGACCCCCGATCATGGGGATGGATAACATGGGACATGGGGATGATCATGGGGATGGATCCCATGGATGACATCCCCAAAAAGTGGGACTACTGGTGGGCATTCTGAGGATACCACCTCACATCTCAGCCCTTTAGAGCTTTCAGAGTGAAACCCTCTCACCTCCTCCGCTTCCTGCTTTATGTCCTCTGCCTGGCTCAGGAGACAACCTCCAAACAGGGCCCCCACCTTGGAACGAAGGACCTTCTCCTGCTCTGCTTTTTCCCAGAAGGCCCACTGCTCCCAGCCTCTTGGTCCTCCCAGCCTTTTCCTGCTTTGGGGCCCCAGTGTAACTTCTTCCTTTTCCTTCACCCTGCGCCTGAAGGAAGCCTCAAAGAAAGCTGAGGAAGGGCTTTGCTCTGCCTCCATTCTCTTTCTCGAGGGAAGGCCGACTCCAACACGCGCAGCCATTAAGCCCGGCAAAGCTAACAACTTGTCATGTGTCACAACAATTCTGCTCCTGAGGCCGGAAGGTAGTTCATAAGCAAAAGCAGAGGATACTGAAGAGCAACCAGCCCTTCTCTCTGTCGGAGGGGTGACCGACTTAGGGATTTGATTATATTGAGCAGTACATAAATATCACAAATAAATCAGTAACTAGATGTTTTTTGCCTACAATTCCCATCAGACCTAGTTCACTTCAGCCACACCAAGATGGACTAAAATGCGCAGGGTGGCTTTTACCCCTGAGCCCCACAGGCCGAAACCTCAGTTGTGAACTACGGCACCCTGGCCTGTCCCTATGAATCTCTGCCCGATCCTCACCCTCTCTCTTCCTGCCTTCCTTGCTTCCCCTTCTCTCACAACACCTATATAACCCAAAGCGTACCACCATGTCCCCTTTTCTTTACCCTCTCCTTCAACCTAGTGTACAAGCACAAACCAGTTTCAAAGTGTCCAGATTCACAGGAATAGTCTTATCCCACAGGAAGAGATTGTCAGCATCTCCTGAACTTGCAGGGAGGAGGAAAGAAAGTATGCCATGCGGATGCTGTGCAGAAACCAAAACCAAACTCCTGTTCCTCAGACTTGTATGTCCAACCCATGCTAACCCTCCATCCACAGCAGCTCTCGGACTCATCCCAATGCACTCTGGAGGGAAACTTCTAGAAAAGGCTGGGGGGGGGGGCGGAATGGAGGTGCAACAAAGTTTTCCCCAGGGCCTTTTTTCTCTCCCCACACCTACCCCTACTCTCCCCCCACACCACCACCATGCCAGATCTGAGCAAAGTCTGAAACTGTCGGTGGTGCAGATGATGGGGTGGGGATGTCCCCTGAAGAATTTACTCCAGTCAGCCAGAACTAGGCTGGCGAGTGTTACCCAGAGGACCTTCTCTTCTGCCGCTCCCAGGCTGTGGAATGGCCTGCTGGAGGAGATTCAACAAATTAACAGTCTTCTTGAATTTAAGAGAGCCGTGAAGACTGCTCTCTTCCAGTAGGCCTACCCAGTTGAATTTTAAGAAGTTTTTCATAATGTATTTGTTTTTATCTGGTTTATCTATTTTATGATTTTTATGTTTATATTTATTGTTTCCCACCTCGGTCTGGATGGAGAGGCGGGTTAGAAATAAAATAAATAAATAAAATAATTATAGATCATGTGGCAACGCTGCTGGTCCCAGATCTTGCTGCTTTCTAGGGAGATCCGGTAGATGCCTGGTAGGGATCTCTCTTTCTCTCTCTCCCACGTTTCAAGACATCCGGGTCGTCGCATGGATTCATTTGTCCCCTCCTCTCCTCCCTTTAATGCCTTGTCCGGAGCGATGCTCCAAGGGCAGGTGCTTGGACTGGGCTTGAGTGCAAATTCTGCCCGCTCTCCTCCTTTGCAAATAGTGTGTTGGGGGGGGGGGGGGGAGAAGGACTTCAGCCTCCGGAAATACTCAGCCTGCAGCCTCCACACGCAGGAGCGAATGGCGCCCCTGCAGCATTGACCCCCTTGGGATGGATCCGAAATAGCGCCTACCCCACCCTCACGATCTTCATCCTTCTCCGTCGGCGGCCGCCTGTTTCATGCGCAGAGCGCAGCGAAGCCCTCCCCGAAAACACTTGAGCGGGAATATTCAGCCAATGAGAAAACGGCATGCCGACATCCGTTAAGGGTTGCTGGGCAGGAAAGAGAAAAGGGAGCCACGTGGTTGCATCGAAATCAACGAGGGCTGGTGTCTTTGCCTGCAGCCTGGCAGGAATTTGGGTGGACTAGGGAGATGGATGTAAAAACAATGAAGAAATGGGGAGGGGGTGAAATGGAGAGGCCGGATGGGGCGTTTGTTCCCTGGGATGGGGGATCGGGACCAAGGAAGCCACAATGGGTGGGTGGAGATGGGATTCTCCGCATCCACAAAATAAGATACAAAAGTCCTTGGGAGTTGTCGTTTTTCATACCAAGCATATCCATAATTTCCCTCATTTTCCAGGATAGGTTCCTCCTGGGATAATCTTCCTTGATGTACTCTCCCAATAACAGCCTTTTTCCCCATCCAGACCAGTTCTGCCTATTTGTTGTTTTTCTTGTCACAATGACTCCTAATCTCCTTCGTTAGGAATTCACTTTTCACTCCTTTTAATTTTACCCTGACTCCAGATTACTCATCGAATTGGAATTCTGTATTTGGAGCTCCCGTCAGAATTTAATTTTCGTAAAATGCAAGTGAGAGACTCCAATTTGGATTTGAAATGGGGTATTGGAGAATGCTTAAACTCCCACTCCCCTTCACTCCCTGGCCCGGATTCAAATCGGGGAGCCCTGCACAGTGCCGTGCAGAGCTGGTAATATGCCCAGGCCAGATGAGAAGTGTGTGCCCCCCCCATTTCAAACTGCTCATTAAGTATTTTTTTAATCAGTGGCACTGATTCAGTGTTAAATACATATATGAACTAGGACGATTTATAAAAAAAGGTAACAGGAAGCACTTTTATTCAAAATGTAAGACATCACTTCTTCACATTCAGAATTTCACGGCTTCTGTGCTGTTTCCGCAAGGCGGGCTCCTCCCTTCTGGATGGGCTGTTTACACTATGGAAGCAGTAGAGTAAGCTGGGGGGGACCTCCTGATCAGAATGCCCCCTCAAAAGGGGACTGGACAACCCGTTGCTGAAAAATATTCTAGAGATCTGGGACAAACTTAAAGGGAAGTTAATACCAGGAGACTCTCCACTTGCCCCAGTGGTAGTTGTGGGAAATTTCCCAAGGAATTTAAAAGTAGAATTGGAAGGAAGTTTGAAGGGTCAGGAAATTATTAAGCTAAGGAATTGGATGGAAAGAATGACAGATAAGGTGCAAATTAGAGAGTTGGTAAAAGGACAAAAGACTGTCTCAAAGAGGTTTTCTTGACGCTGAAACTCAGGAGACACGCAGCAGAGATCAGATTATGCTGGTTGGGTCTGAAGGAATTTGAAGTCCAAAATATCTAGAGGGCACCTGGTTGGGAAGGCTGGTCTATGCCAACAGGCAATGACTCCCCATGCTCGGAAGGAAAGATTATTATTATTATTTACATTTGTATACCGCCCCATAGCTGAGGCTCTCTGGGCGGTTTACAAAAATTAAAAGATTGAACATTAAAAGTCGATATACCACATTTTAAACCATAAACCAGCTAACATTTAAAACATGTTAAAACTTTCAGCCAGGCCAAAGACATCTCCCCAGCCTTTCCCAACAGCTCCTCTGTTGCCGGAGGAATGAGTTTTGCTAGCAGTCAAAGCAAATAAAGGCTGAATGCTGACAAAAAACCCAATTTTACTGCCCTCCCTGGCCCCTCTGCTATCGTTAACACTTCTCCAGTCAAAATGGTACAGATTCTGGTTTGTATACTGGCCCTTTGGATACGGCAGCCTTCCCCATCCAGGCTCCCTCCAGGTACTTTGCACTGCGCCTCCCAGAATTCCTGACCATTGGCAATGCTGGCTGGGGCTGATGGGAGTTGCAGTCCAAACCATCTGGAGGGCTGCTGGTTGGGGAAGAGAAGGTTGATGTAATGCACCAGGTGGAATTCGTCTCCCTCCAGTTCATCCCTTGCAGTTGTTTGATGACTTATGAGCCCTTACAGCCGTTCCACAGACAGGAGACAGGGAGGTCTTTAGAAAGGCGGATGACTTTAGATTTCAGCTGGTTATGGATTGCGAAACTGAGAAACCGCAACTGACAACTGAAGGCAGGCAGCTGTCTCGTGTGAAGAGTTCAAGTATCAGAGGCAGTAAATCTATATACACAAGTTGCCGGGGAACTGGGGTTGTGGGCTCCCTGGTCGACAGCTGGTGGGCCACTGTGTGAACAGAGTGCTAGACTAGATGGACCCTTGGTCGGTTCCAGCACAGCTCTTATGTTCTTACGAGCTCGCGGATTGAGTTTCTTTCTTACATTCATCCCCTTATGATTTTAAGGGAGGTCTACGAAGCATAAAAACAACCAACGAAACATTTTATGGGAGACTGGAGCCAAAGAGAGCAGCCTGCCCAGAGCGTCAGCAGCCTCAAGGAACATCAAAGGCCAGCAGGAGCTGAGGAGGGATTCATGACAAAGAAACAGACAAAGAAGCAGCCATCGTTGTAAGGTTGAATTACTTCACCGAGCTGACAACACGGCGTATCTCGTCCGGAAAGACGCCCCACGGACAGGCGATTGGGTTGGGCTTGAGTGCAAATTCTGCCCGCTCCCCCTCCTTTGCAAATGATGGAGGGGGCTTCCCAGAAGTACTCACCAGGGCAGCCCCCACCGGCAGCAGCAAACACCACCTCTGCGCCGCAGATCTCCTCGGGATGGATCCGAACAACGCTCCCTCCGCGTCCCCGTCGGTGACGCGTGTTCGTCTGCACAGCGTTGGGAAGCCTGTACCGGGACACTGAGCGGGAATATTCAGCCAATGAGAAAAAGGCGAGCCGACGTCCGTCACCGGTTGTTGGGTAGGAAAGAGAAAAAGGGGCGGCCACGTGTTAGTGTGCGTCGAAATCCACGAGGACTGGTGTCTTTGGCTGCAGCGCCTGAAAGACTGGCAGAAACTTCGGTGGGTTTGGAGACTCTGCTTTACGAGATGCTACAAAAAGGGCCGTGCTTTGCATCCCTGGTGGGATTTCTCCTCCTCCCTGGGAGGTACTTGGCATCGTCCTCGCTGGTCCAAAGGATGAAGCTGGTCGATGCCAGCTTTTACCTTTTACCTGGATGAAGCTGGTCGATGCCAGAGACCCCGCTATGGATGTACAATGAAGAAATTGGGGACGGGGGTTTGAAATGGAGAGGCTGGAAGGGGCTTTTGTTCCCTGGGATGAGGGATCCGAGCCAAGGAAGTCACAGTGGGCGCATGGAGAATTTATTCCCCCAAGTCTGTATTTCTTTGGTTTTCATTCTCTCCTCTTCACTTCCCCCCCACTCATCAGCTGAAGGAATCAAAAGAGTAATCTGATCAGGGAGGACCAGATCTTTAAATCAGGGAACATACCTAATCAACTGCCCAATTCAATTAATTTTGACTAAATGAGAGGTGTAGAATATTATGCACGGTGTGGAGAATGTGGATAGGGAGACATTTCCCCCCTTTCTTAAAATAGAAGCTGGTTAGTGGAAGATTCAGGACAGGTAAAAGAACTACTTCACTCAGCACATAGTTAAACTACAGAATTTGCTACCACAAGACATAGTCATGGCCACCACTTTGGATGGCTTTAAAAGAGGGTTAGATAAATTCCTGGAGATGAAAGCTATCAATGGCTACTAATCCTCATAGTCATGTGCTACCTCCAGTAGCAGAGGGGATAAGCCTATATACACTAGTTGCTGGGGAATATGGGTGGGAGGGTGCTGTTGCCATTTTCTCTGGCTTGGTTGGCCACTGTGTGAACAGAGTGCTGGACTAGATGGACCCTTGGTCAGATCCAGCAGGGCTATTCTTACATTCTTAAAATACTTATTGGGAAGGCAAATCCCTCCAATTATATTAAAAAGCCTCTGATGATCAGTAGAACCGACAACCGCAGGGACCTACACAGCTTTGGATACTTTGCATGCATGAGAACATAAGAAGAGCCCTGCTGGATCAGACCAAACGTTCATCCAGTCCACCATACTGTTCACACAGTGGCCAACGTAGCTGCCCATGGGAAACCCACATGTAGGATATGACAACACCCTCTCACTCGTTTCCCCAGCAGCTGGTATGCATCGCTATACTACCTTTGATGTTGGAAGTAGATCATTGGTTGAAACCCTGACATCTTCAAATAATGGCACGCCAATAAAAGAGCTGGGACAACCTCCACCTGGGAACTTGCAGGGCCATTATTCACAGCACTTCTGACTGTAACAAGCAATTAGGAATTTAAAACCAGCTTTACACCCACCCACCCACCACATAAAGTTCAAAGGAAGGATGGCAAGAGCTTGGAAATGTCCTCGCTGATATTATTATTATTATTATTATTATTATTATTATTATTATTTAATTGACAGCATCACCATTATGCATGGCGCTACACAGAGTAGAATGATCACGTCCCTGCCCCATGAAGCTTACAATCTAATATTCCTCATAAGGGAAGCAGCCAAGAAAAGGGGGTGGGGTACAGAAGGAAATAATATGCAGAAATATGCTGGTTCAGCGGCAGGTTCTCCGGCTAAAAGGCTGTTACAGTAGAAAGGCAGGCGATGCAGGGAGCTGAGCCAAAGGCTTAGAGAAAAGGTGGGTTTTAGGAGGGTGTGGAAGAAAGAGAGGAGAGACAAAATGGAGGACGTCTTCACTCAGCACTTGATGTGATGATGGCCACTGACGGATATGGCTTTAAAATAGGATCAGCCAAATTGAAGGAGAGCAAGGCTTTCAATGGCTACAAGTCATGATAGGCATATTGTTCTACCCCTGGGATCAGAGACAGCAGGCCTTTCAATACCAGCTGATGCAAAATAACATCAAGAGAGGCTACTGCACTCATGTCCTGCTTTTGCTCTTCTACTAAACATCTTGACAGGTTCTGTGGGAAACAGGATGCTGGACTAGAGAGACCTCTGGTCTGATCCAGCACAGCTCTTCTTCTGTTACAAGAAGGCAAAGAGGGAACATTATCCAGAGAGGCCAGGTTCTCACAGGTCTCCTCCATGACTTCCCTGTGCAGAGCCCTCTGGCCTGGATCCAGCAGGGCCCATTCCTCCTCCGTGAAATGCACAGCCACCTCCTCAAAGTTCATGAGGCCCTGAAAAAAAGAAGAAACGTTTCCTCCTAGGACATAACGAAATAATCCAAACAGGTAGTAAAGGTGCGAAGGATGGAAGTTCTCCTGCAGGATCCAAAGCTAAATTAATGGCACCCTTTCATAGGGTGACCATATGGAAAAGAGGACAGGGCTCCTGTATCTTTTAACAGTTGCATAGAAAAGGGAATTTCAGCAGGTGTCATTTGTATGCAAGCAGCACCTGGTGAAATTCCCTCGTCATCACAACAGTTAAAGCTGCAGGAGGTATGCTAGCATGACCAGATACAAAAGAGGGCAGCACTCCTGCAGCTTTAACTGTTGTGATGAAGAGGGAATTTCACCAGGTGCTGCATGCATACAAATGATACCTGCTGAAATTCCCTTTTAAATACAACTGTTAAAGTTACAGGAGCCCTGTCCTCCTTTCCATATAGTCACCCTACCTTTCAGGACAGCTTTCAAAGAAGGAAAAGGAAAGAGGCCTAAGGTGTGGGCAGGGGATGAAGGCACCCAGGCTCTCTGGCTCCCATCTGCCCTCAATGACTCCTCCCATACCTGTTCTGGCTTCACAAGGGCTATTTCCATTTGATCACAAAGGGATGAAGGCCCAGAAACAGCCCACAGAGTCATTTCACTATCTCTGAGTAATGTTCCATTTCCTGTGAGGAAGACAATAACATGGGAAGTTATTATATACTGCATAAGCATTTTAGGTCCTTGACTGACAACTAGGGATGTGCACTGGATCGGACCCGATCCACGATCCGAGTCCGGTCCAGTGGGAAATCGGATAAATTATCCGATTTCCGATCCCGCAGCTGGATCGGCCGATCCAATCCGAACCGGTCCGAAAAAGCTCCGAACCGGTTCGGCGGATCGGCGGATCGGCGGGCGCCCACTGGCGCCCACCGCCGCTTCCATTGGCGGGCGCCAGCGGGCGCCCGCCGATGAAAGTGGACAGCGGGGGGGGGGAGGAGGGGGGCACTTACCTTCTCGGCCCGGTGGCTCCCGTCCGGCGCCGGCGCCTACTACTACTAGCAGGCTCCGCGGCCTGCTCTAGGGTGGCGCGCCGGGTGATGTCATCACCCGGCGCGCTACTCTAGAGCAGGCCGCGGAGCCTGCTGGAAGTAGTAGGCGCCGGCGCCGGACGGGAGCCGCCGGGCCAGAAAGGTAAGGAGGGGGTGCGTGGAGGGGAGGAGGGGGCGCGCGGAGGGGGGAGGGGGGCCCTTACCTTTCCGGCCCGGCGGCTCCCGTCCGGCGCCGGCGCCTACTACTCCCAGCAGGCTCCGCGGCCTGCTCTAGGATGGCGCGCCGGGTGATGTCATCACCCGGCGCGCTACTCTAGAGCAGGCCGCGGAGCCTGCTGGAAGTAGTAGGCGCCGGCGCCGGACGGGAGCCGCCGGGCCGGAAAGGTAAGGAGGGGGTGCGTGGAGGGGAGGAGGGGGCGCGCGGAGGGGGGAGGGGGGCCCTTACCTGCCCGGCCCGGCGGCTCCCGTCCGGCGCCGGCGCCTACTACTCCCAGCAGGCTCCGCGGCCTGCTCTAGGATGGCGCGCCGGGTGATGTCATCACCCGGCGCGCTACTCTAGAGCAGGCCGCGGAGCCTGCTGGAAGTAGTAGGCGCCGGCGCCGGACGGGAGCCGCCGGGCCGGAAAGGTAAGGAGGGGGTGCGTGGAGGGGAGGAGGGGGCGCGCGGAGGGGGGAGGGGGGCCCTTACCTGCCCGGCCCGGCGGCTCCCGTCCGGCGCCGGCGCCTACTACTCCCAGCAGGCTCCGCGGCCTGCTCTAGGATGGCGCGCCGGGTGATGTCATCACCCGGCGCGCTACTCTAGAGCAGGCCGCGGAGCCTGCTGGAAGTAGTAGGCGCCGGCGCCGGACGGGAGCCGCCGGGCCGGAAAGGTAAGGAGGGGGTGCGTGGAGGGGAGGAGGGGGCGCGCGGAGGGGGGAGGGGGGCCCTTACCTGCCCGGCCCGGCGGCTCCCGTCCGGCGCCGGCGCCTACTACTCCCAGCAGGCTCCGCGGCCTGCTCTAGGATGGCGCGCCGGGTGATGTCATCACCCAGCGCGCTACTCTAGAGCAGGCCGCGGAGCCTGCTGGAAGTAGTAGGCGCCGGCGCCGGACGGGAGCCGCCGGGCCGGAAAGGTAAGGAGGGGGTGCGTGGAGGGGAGGAGGGGGCGCACGGAGGGGGGAGGGGGGAGGGGGGCCCTTACCTGCCCGGCCCGGCGGCTCCCGTCCGGCGCCGGCGCCTACTACTCCCAGCAGGCTCCGCGGCCTGCTCTAGGATGGCGCGCCGGGTGATGTCATCACCCGGCGCGCTACTCGAGAGTAGGCCGCGGAGCCCGCTGGTAGTAGCCACCGGCGCCGGACGGGCCGAGAAGGTAAGCAGTGGCGGGGAAGGGGGCTTACCCCCCCCCGGAGCCGTCCGCTTCTATCCGCTGGCGCCCGCGGGCGCCAGCGGATGGAAGCGGGCGGCCCCAGGGGGGGTAGGGAGCGCGGGGGAGGGGGTTTACCTGCCGGGGCCGTCCACAGCGGACGGCCCCGGGGGGGGGAGGGAGTTAGGCCCCCCCTTACCCACCCGCCGCCATTTTTTCCTCATAGACTTGCATTGCAATGCAAGTCTATGGGGAAAAAAATGGCGGCCGATCCAAAAATGTACGATTTTTGGGTCGGGATCGGACTCGATCCGGTCCGGGGGGCCTCCGATTTTGTCCGAACTGGTCCGGGACAAAATTGGAGGTCCCGATCCGGGTCCCGATCCGATCCGGGGGGTCCGTGCACACCCCTACTGACAACAGTATCACTACAATACTTTTGGGCATAGTTCAAAGTTTCTAGTTTGGATTCATATCAAGTCTTAACCTATAGAAACAAAACACCCTTTTCAATTTTCTGAAGAGGAAACCGAGAAGGTTCTCCTCCTTACAGAGGCTCAAGGAAACATGAAAGCAGCTTGTTGATGGCAGTCACATTCAAGAGAAGGAACACAGTGTAGAAATACGTGCAACTTTGCCTTATTTATCATGTATTTATTGCATTTCTATCCCACCCAATAGCCGAAACTCTCTAGGCGGCTCACAAAAATTAAAACCATGAGGACAATTCAACAGTAAAAAAGCACAGTATAAAAGTACAGTATAAAAGCACAACCAGGATGAAACCGAGGCAGTGATGCAGAGATTTATGCAGGTTTAAAATACAGATTTAAAACAGCACAGTTAAAAGACTAAGATATACACTGTTAAAATAATGGGATAATAAAAAGGTCTTCACCTGGCATTGAGAAGAGTATAATGTAGGTGCCAGGCAAAGCTTTCTAGAATCATAGAAGCATAGAATAGTGGAGTTGGAAGGGGCCTATGAGGCCATCGAATCCAACCCCCTGCTCAATGCAGGAATCCGCCTTAAAGCATAGCTGACAGATGGCTGTCCAGCTGCTTCTTGAAGGCCTCTAGTGTGGGAGAGCCCACAACCTCTCTAGGTCATTGGTTCCATTGTCGTACTGCTCTAGCAGTCAAGAGGTTTTTCCTTATGTCCAGCCAGAATCTGGCTTCCTGTCACTTGAGCCCATTATTCCATGTCCTGCACTCTGGGTTGATCGAGAAGAGATCCTGGCCCTCCTCTGTGTGGCAACCTTTCAAGTATTTGAAGAGTGCTATCATGTCTCCCCTCAACTTTCTCTTCTCCAGGCTAAACATGCCCAGTTCTTTCAGTCTCTCCTCATAGGGCTTTGTTTCCAGATCTCTGATCATCCTTGTTGCCCTCCTCTGAACACGCTCCAGCTTGTCTGCATTCTTCTTGAAGTGTGGTACCCAGAACTGCACACAATACTCAAGATGGGGCCTAACCAGTGCCGAATAGAGGGGAACCAGTACTTCGTGCGATTTGGAAGCTATACTTCTATTAATGCAGCCAAAATAGCATTTGCTTATTTTGCAGCCACATCACACTGTTGGCTCATATTCAGCTTGTCATATTGCTGAGCCAAGTATCCCCCATCTTCTAACTGTACATTTAGTTTATTTTTCCTAGGTGGCATTTATCCCTATTAAATTTCATCCTGTTGTTTTCAGCCCAGCGCTCCAGTCTATCAAGATCACTTTGAAGTTGGTTTCTGTCTTCCAGGGTATTAGCAATCCCACCCAATTTTGTGTCATCTGCAAATTTGATAAGCATTCCCTGCACCTCCTCGTCCAAATCATTAATAAAAATGTTGAAGAGCACTGGGCCCATTCTAGGGAGCTCATTCCCACAACTGAAAAGACCTTCCTCCTGGTAGCCAACTGCCTCACTTTTTGGCAGAGGCTCACAGAGAAGGACCCCTGAGGATGATCTTAGGGTCTGGGCAGGTTCATATGGGAGAAGACGTTCCTTCAAATAACCTGGCCCCAAGCCGTTTAGGGCTTTGAATGTTAATACTAGCACTTACCCAGTGAGGTGGTCCCTCCGTCACTCGGCTGTACGATCCCCTTGAACATTGCCCGCTGCATGGTCTCTGGTGGAGTGTGTTCTGCCTTGGGGAAATCTGTGGTTGCCTTGGCCCCCTGCACCTAGAGTAGGAGGCCCAGGAAATTAAAGAGGGATTAGGAGAGAAAAGAGACAGGGCAGGAAAAGCGAAGAAGTGTTTCCCCATCTTTTTTAACTCAATCCTGGTATGAGCACTGGAACAGGGCATCTCAAACTCCCTCCAAAAGTCAAATGAGAGAGGAAAAGTTCAGAGATGTAGGGCTCGCCTCTTCTCCAGAACATCGCAAGCCCCTTAAGGTTTCTTGTGATCCCCAAGGAGAGCCTGCTTCTGTCAGAACTGCTATGCTACGGAAGGGTAAGGGGCTGCTGGGAAATCCTTTCCTTGGATGTAGGGTGACCATATGGAAAGGAGAACACGGCTCCTGTATCTTTAACAGTTGCACTGAAAAGGGAATTTAAGCAGGTGTCATTTGTATGCATGCAGAATGTGATGAAAATCCCTCTTCATCACAACAGTTAAAGCTGCAGGAGCCCTGCCCTTTTTGGTATCTTGTCACTCCAGTATAGCTCCTGCAGCTTTAACTGTTGTGATGAAGAGGGAATTTCATCACTTTCTGCATGCATACCAATGACACCTGCTGAAATCCCCTGTTCAATACAACTGTTAAAGATACAGGAGCCCTGTCCTCCTTTTCCTATGGCCACCCTACTCTACAGCAGCTCTTGCACTCATCCCAATGCACTGTGCACTATTCACCAGATTACTCCCCACAGAGGTTCTTGAGGCAGGGAAAATGAGCCAGGCCTAATTCAAAGTTCTGTTGTTCTTTTTTAATTGTATTTTATTATTTTAGATAAAACAATACAAATACACAACAGTTCTCTCCCCCCCCTCCACGAAATGAGAGTACCACTGAAAAATATGGATAGCAAGAACAAAACAAAGTTTACACTGGCAAAAGAAGAAAAAAGGTCTTCCACCAGTTAAATAATAGTGTTCCAAAGATCACCATGTGTGGCTGAAGGTCAATATCCATGATCCTTAGTAACCATATAGGAAATAAAATTAAACCAAGTGTTATAAAAAGCGGTGGTGGTTCTGTTGCTTCTTTGGCTTCGCATTTCATTTGTTAATTTGTCCACAAGGGCTAAGTCCCAAAGCTCGGTCAGCCAGATTTCAAATAAATCTCCATCCAGGGATCTCCAGCATTTGTAGGGTGACCAGATAAAATCCAGGTCAGGGCTCATGTAACTTTAACAGTTGTAGAGAAAAGGGAATTTCAGCCACTGTCATTTGTATGCAATTAGTTCCTGGTGAAATTCCCTCTTCATCACAAAGTTGCAGGGGCCCTGCCTTCTTTTGTATATGGTTACTCTAGTATAGCGCCTGCAACTTTAACAGTTGTGATGAAGAGGGAATTTCACCAGGAACTAATAGCATACAAATGACTCTGGCTGAAATTCCCTTTTCTTTACAACTGTTAAAGTTACATGAGCCCTGACCTGGATTTTATCTGGTCACCCTAAGCATTTGGCTATCGTGAGTCTTGCTGCTGTCATCAGGTGAGTTATGAGGCCCTTTTGGGTAAGATCTAGTGCTGCCCCATCATATAGTGATAGGATCCAAGCTCTGATTATAACCTTTAAAGCTCTCAATGTTTTGGGACCAAGTTACTTGAAGGACCACCTTCACCCATATCAGCCTGCCCTCACTTTAAGATCAGAAAGAGAGGCCCTTCTCATTTGCCCACCCAGTGTGAGAGCAATTAGGTGGGTGTCCACATGGGAGAGAGTAGGCTGACCATATGAAAAGGAGGACAGGGCTCATGTAACTTTAACAGTTGTAGAGAAAAGGGAATTTCAGCTGGTGTCATTTGTATGCAATTAGTCCCTGGTGAAATTCCCTCTTCATCACAACAGTTAAAGTTGCAGGCACTATACTAGAGTGACCATATACAAAAGAAGGCAGGGCCCCTGCAACTTTAACTGTTGTGATGAAGAGGGAATTTCACCAGGAACTAATTGCATACAAATGACACTGGCTGAAATTCCCTTTTCTCTACAACTGTTAAAGTTACATGAGCCCTGTCCTCCGTTTCATATGGTCAGCCTAGGAGAGGGCCTTCTCTGCAGTGACCCCAAACATTTGAAACAAAATCCCATTGGAGGTTTACCATGCACTGTCCTTGCAGGCTTTTAAGGCCTTAAAAACATTTTATTTTACTGTGGCCTTCTTATGATACATGCACAGTTGTCACTGCTATTGACATTGTTGTTCTTGCTGGTTTTATTGTTGGCTATTTTGTTGTGTTTATGTTTTTATTGCTTTTAATATTGTAACTGTTTTTATGTATTTTATTGCTGTAAGCCGCCTTGTGAGGGCTTCTGCCTTTTTAGGTGACCAATAAATGTTTTAAATAAATAAATAAATAAATAGCTACTTTCCGAAGGAGAGAAACAGAAGAGGAAGGGTTTTTTTCTTTCTCCTCAGAAGATTTTCTTGAAATTCTTTCTCTCTCGGTTTAGCCATTAGATTATCTTTCACCAGATAGTATGGTGTGTGTTGGGGTGGAGGGGATACCCCTTTAAATGCTGCCCTGCAAAAGAGAATGAACAGATCTGGCCCATGAAGGGGTCTAACCTCAAACTCCAGGTTTGTCACTCAGGACTTTTCTGTCCCTTTCTCTAGCAATGCCTTGTGTGATCATTGGTGATCCTGACCTCCCCTTACCTTTTCCTGATGACATTTGTCAGAACATCTGCCTGTCTCAAATGGCCTCCACATAGTCTTAAGTTCTCCTGGTGGTCGCCCACCCCATCCAATAATAATAATAATAATTAATTAATTAATTAATTAATTTTACATTTCTATACCGCCCCATAGCCGAAGCTCTCTGGGCAGTTTGCAAAGATTAAAACACTGAACATTAAAAACCGATATACAAAATTTAAAACCATAAAAACAGATTACACACCAACTCTTCTGGGGTCAGTTAAAAAACCCTCAACATACGCTCAATTCAACAAATAATATTTTTTATTTATTATTACATTTATATCCCACACTTTTTCCTCTTGAAAAGAACCCAAGGCGGTTCACATATGCCTCCCTGAGATCCTTGTGATATAGGGTGGGATACAAATGTTTTAATAAACAATAAATAAAATGGCCCTCCTCCTCTGTTTCATCCTTACAACAAGGATGCCATGATTGACCGAGGCATGCGGGAGCGCACAGCAGCCATTGACCGCCAGACCGAGGTGCTCAGGGAGTTCGCCCAATCATTCTGTGGTGCCTACCATGGGCCCCCACAGCCCGCGCCCTACATGGTGCTGTACGGATACATGGGGCCGCCGCAGCAGTACTTACCCCCGCCACTGGCCGCAGCATATCAGGCCCCACGTGTGGCACCGTCAGCAGCAGGTGCCTCAGGGAAGGCAGGGGGAGTGGCCAGAGGGCAGGAGCAGCGGCGCATAGGCAGCCGGCCGAAGAGGGGCCGAGACATCCCACCAGACTCAGACGAAGAGGGAGAGGAGGAGGGGGAGGAGGCAGAGGAGGAGGGGGCGGAAAGACCCTCCCAGGATGATATGGCCTAAGCCACGGTCGTCCTACAGGTTCCTAGGCCCACCCGCCAAAGACCCATAGGGCTATGCAGTTATAGAATAGCCCCCAGCCTTGGATTCGATAAGGTCCCTTTCCATTCCCATCCCTCTGTCCAGCACCTCCCTCGGCCCAGTCTGGACGCTCAAGGCCATGTCCATCAGCATCCCTTTGCAACATTGTTGCACGCACTGGATGCCTCTTGTTCCCGTACCCATCTCCCCTCATTGCTGCCTATTCCAGCCGAGATGGCATCACCGTACAGGTCGGAGGGGTTCCGCGCAGGCCGCATTGTTGGACGCCGCAGGGCCCTGCGGCGTGGAGGTTTGTAGCGGGGCAGTCGGGCGGGATGCATTCTCGGTGCTACGGCCACCGTGTCACTGATGACTATCCCCCCTCCCCTCCCTCCTTCTGTTCTCGCCTCCCAGGGATACGGCACACCCTCCGCCGAGCCTTCCGCAGAAGGCGGAGGACCCAAAAGGCATGACGTCTCCACGCTCTGGAAGTGGCCCTGGAACAAAGCGTCCGGCGTTGCCGCCATCCGAACAACGGCCGCCCATAGGCCTTTCTGCCGACACGGAGGCCGTCGCCCATCCCCCCTCGGTCGTAGTTTAGCCTCGTCCTCCTGTGCCGATTACCCTTCGCTCACCCCACACTGGCCACTTCCTTTCACTCCCCTCTCCTGTGGGTGCGCTTCAGCCAAAACAATTCCTGCTGCCCTCCCATTCCCACGCTACCGTGGCTGGCTGTCCCATGCTCCCAGCCTAGCCCCACCTCCCTCCGCCCTCCTGCTCCGTCACGGCTGCTGCTCCTCCCGTCCTGCCCGCCCCCCCCCCTCTGGCTGCCAAGGCATAGGCGACTATGTCCCGGAGGGAGCTTGCCACGGCCTGCTTGCAGGGAGCGATCCAGGCAGCCACGCAGAACCACGGCGACGCCGATGAGGAGGACTTGTTCTATGCCCGGCTGAGGCGTCTGAGTGGGGTGCCGAAGGAGGCAGTTGAGTCTCACCCTCTGATGTCAATTCTGCCTGCTAGACATCTCATCTTGACATCAAAGCTGAATGTTAGACGTCTTGTCTTGGTACCAAGGAGCTCGGCACCGAGGAGCTCGGTACCAAGGAACTCGGCACCGAAGGAGGCAGTTGAGTCTCACCCTTTGATGTCGATTCAGCCTGCTAGATCGAAGCTGCATGTTAGAAGCTCCGGTATCGAGAGCTTAGACCTTGATACTGAAGGAGCCAGTTAAGTCATCACTGCCAAAGGGGCCACCCTTGGTATTGGGGGGGGGCCCTAACTGCTGCAGAGGGGTCGGAACCCGGTCTCTCTCTAGCTGTAGAAACACAGGTAGAAAGCATCCGGATGTTGGAAGATTGGAAAGACCCATGGTTAGGGTCGGGGTCCGAGGACGCTGAGGGGCTCTCCTCCGTAGAATCGCTCCACGCGATCAGTCTCAGAAGGCTTAAGTGATCCAGCCTTCTTAGATATCCCTTTTGCTGTAGATACAGTTAAAGGGGCATCCAAATGTTGGAAGATCGGAATGACCCATGGTCAGAGTCAGGGTCCAAGGACGCAGAGGGGCTCTCCTCCGTAGAATCACTCCATGCGATCAGCCCCAGAAGGCTTATGTGACCTGGCTTTCTTATATATTTTATTTATTTATTTATTACATTTGTATACCGCCCCATAGCCAAAGCTCTCTGGGTGGTTTACATAGGATTAAAAACAATTAAAAACAACATACACAAATTAAAACAGCAAAAACATACAACATACACACAATCTGTACATTTAAAACCACTACAACACTCCAAAAAGCTACAAAAAAAACCAAAATCCCTTTCGCTGTAGAGACAGCCTCGGGAGCATCCACATGTTGGAAAATTGGAATGACCTATGATCAGAGTCAGGGTCCGAGGACGCAGAGGGGCTCTTCTCCATAGAATTGCTCCATGCGATCAGCCCCAGAAGGCTCCGGCCTTCTTAGATATCCCTCTTGCTGTAGATACAGCTAGGGAGCGTCCAAATGTTGGAAGATCGGATGAGGCACGAAGAGGCCATGTCTCCAGTAGGTCGAGGAGCCTGTGCCATAAGTGTAACGATTGCCTGGAAGCAATCCATGGTTTCTAGAGCTCTTATCCACAGAAACGCCATTCTGCCGCCCTCGGCAACAGCCTGGGGGCGGGGAGGCATTTGCGGATGGGGGGGAGAGGAGAGACATGCCCGCTCCTGATAGGAGGAGCGGGGTGGTGCCACAGGGAAAGGGAGGGGCGAAGGCTTTATTAGGGAGAGCCTTCCTCCCTTCCCTCTCTTTCGCAACACGGCTCCCTCCCTCCCTCCCTGTACTCAGTGTGGGTTCGCTGGCTGCCTATTGGGGCCGAGTAGGAATTTTTTACTCATGTTCTGAATTGGCCATGAGTTTTTTCGCCTACTCCACACTGTGAGACGGGTGGGGGTGCATTTAAATAGGCATGATTGGCTGTTCGTTTAATATGGTCGCATTTTGATTTGGCGGATTAGAAAGGGGGGGCATCCAGACAGGTAAGGACTTGGGTGAGCATTCATTGGCACTGTTCGGGTGACTGGTAATTCCTGAGGCTCCCAGCTTTGAGCCCTGCGGCCTGGCTTGGGAGATAAGGGTTACCTCTGAGACCAACCCTTCTCACCTACCCAGAGCCCTGCGGCCTGGGGGGAGGCGACACAGGAAGGTCTCCCTCCCCAAAAGGGGTAACATGTGGACAGGCGAAGTGAATACGCCTATTCACGGGCTAGAATGGCTCGCCCGGACCGGGGATAGAAGGGCCTGTGGATAGGCCTATATTGATGCCCCTTAGGACTTCCCCTTTGCAGATCTTTCAATAAAATGTGGCCCTTGTTTAAACCCATTACGCGTGTCTCGACTCTTTATTTACCTCCTCCTTCCGCAATTGCCATACAGTAGCAACAGGTTTTGACAACCTGAGCCTCTCCCAAAACAAATCAAACAGAGAAAAGCCTGTGTGCTGGGGAAGCTTGCTGACACACTTAACGCATTTTCAAAAGGGGCCTTAACAGCTGTGCGATCCCCCTTAACGCGATCCAAGACCGCTGGAGAATAAAATATCTAAGAATATAACAACAATCAATTAAGACTAAAAATGAACTAAAAACAAAGTAAAATAACTAAAAAACTTAGCACTCTAAAGCTTTCTCCTCACGAGAAAGACAGAAGTTCCCAACAACACATCCTTTCAGCAAGGCGGTTGAAAAAGAACTGAGGAGAAAGGCGGGAACATGGAGTCAGTAGACGGTGGGGGAGACGTTTGCCTTAGCTATAGAAGTTTCCGAGACAGGCTCCACGCAGGCGCAGAGCCCATATGTGTGAATGCACAGATGACCACGAAGAAGAACATAAGAACGGTTAGCAGAACTCGGGCTGCAGGTCACTGAACCTGGAGCTAAAAAGTTAATGTGTACCTGAACAAGGTGGGAGAGAATTACTGGGATGTTTTTGCTCCGCCCTTTCCTGTTTCCTCTCTCTACTTCCTTCTTCTTGTCCCCTGCCTCATGGACTGATGAGTGATGGCTGACCTGAGTCATCCTGCCCTAGGATGGAAAGTCACCTGTTCCTAAAGTAAAGTTTCTTTTAAATCACCACTGGAGTGCTTCTTTTCGTCGAGATGAGTGGCTACTCACAGGGAGCTGGTTCGGGCGACAATAAGAACAGCCATGCTGGATCAGACCACGGGTAAATTCCAATGTAAGTCCTACTTAGAGTAGTCCTTTGAAATGAATCAGACTTCAGTTAATCATGATTAACTTAAATCCCATTCATTTCAGTTGAGTCTACTCTTAAGTAGGACTTATGTTGGATTTTACCCAAAGCGCCAGAAAAAGGAAAAGATGGGTACAGCATGGATTTATTGCATTTGTATCCCGCCTTTTTTCCTCCAAGGAACACAAGGTGGCGTATATAATCCTCCTCTCCATTATATCCTCACAACAACCCTGTGAGGTAGGTTGGGCTGCGTGACTGGCCCAAAGTCACCCAAGTGTGCTTCCATGGCTGAGTTGGGACTAGAACTCGGATCTCCCGACTCTAACTACACTACACTCTAATCACTACACTACACTACACAAGAGATGAGAGAGGAAAAAGTATGCGCCAGAAAGGATTGAAGTGGGGGAGGGGACAGAAAGGAAAGCTTCTAGACAGGGAAATGGCGGGTGTGTGGGGAGGAATGAAGGTAGCAGCCAGGTTCCCCGGGGGGATCTTTTTTTTCTCCCCACACCTGCCCCCTACACACGTCGCCCCAAGTTTGAGCACAGGCTGAGAATGTTGAATCTGGGTGGAGGGAGGGGGACAAATGGATCATCTGGCTGGTCCTTGGTCCCTCTGCTTTCTAGGGAGATCCAGTGGATTCCTCCTGGGGATCTGTCCCTTACCCCTTTCAAGAAATCTGGGTCGTTGCGTTTATTAATTCCCCCCAAAATCCTTTAAAAGCATGGCCCAGAGAGAGGCGATCGGCTTGGGTCTGAGTGCAAGTTCTGCCCTTCCGCCTTCCTTTGCTTTAGCCCCCGGAGAGCAGCCACCCGACAGGGGCAAGAGGCGCCCCTCAGCCAGGAGAGGGATGGATGGATGGATGGATGGATAGACCGATCACAACCCCACGACTGCTGTCTCCGTCTTTCTCTCTCCCTCTGCGCTCTCCAGTGAGGCCGCGCGGCCGTCTGCGGTGCGCTGGGAAGCCGGTCTGGGGACGCTGAGCAGGAATGTCCAGCCAATGGGGGAAAAAACGCGTCCTTATCTCCCTTCACAGTTGTCGGGCAGGAAAGAGAAACACAGAAAATAGGGGCGGGGGGAAACCCGTGTCGAGTCAGTTTGGCATCCAAAGCAGCAAGGAGTCTTTTGCCTTTGCAGCAGCAGCCCCTGAAAGAATGTCACACCCCCTAGGGCAGGAGCTTTGGGGTGGACTGGAGAGTGGGCTCCCTCGGATGCTACCCAAAGTCCACCCACTGCGTCCTCGATGGGATCCCTCCTCTGGGATTCCCCGTCCTCCACCCTCGGAAGAGAGGGAGGAATAAGAACAGCCATGCTGGATCGAACCAAGGCTGGATCGAATCGACTTAGAGTAGACCTATTTAAATGAATGGGGCTTCAGTGAGTCATGACTAATTTAAATCCCATTCATTTCAGTAGGTTTGATGTTGGATTTTTACCCCAAGCGTTGTGTTGACACAGTGGCCAGCTAGCTGTCCCAATGGGCAGCCCACAAGCAGGACATGAAGGCAACAGCACCCTCCCGCCCATGTTCCCCAGCAACTGGTGTATATAGGGGTTCTGCTTCTGGTACTGGAGATAGCACTTTTAGTTGCTGGGGAACGTGGGTGGGAGGGTGCTGTTGCACCATGTCCTGTTTGTGGGTCTCTGGTCAACAGCTGGTTGGCCACTGTGGGAACAACAGAGTGCTGGACTAGATGGACCCTGGGTCTGATCCAGCATGGCTCTTATGTTCTTACCTGAATCCAGGTGTGTGGGTTATCCAACATACAGTCCTCTATTATTTTTATGACTTAGCATATACTACCGATCTTATGAGCTCAAGGCAGCATATACTATTCTGTTCCCCTGGATACAGGCATACTTTTAATTTTTCCAGATCTTTGTTTTAATTTCCCCTGGCTTTCCAGTCTTAGGGTGCAATCCTGGACATGGCTAGATAGGAAAAAAAAACTCCTGCAACTCCCAGCATCCCCAGCTAGCCATGCTGGCTGGGGAATGCTGGGAACTGTAGGATTTCAAACCCCCCCCCCCCCCAACATATTTTAGCCCTTTTGAAACTCTTTGCACTAACACTATGGTTTTATTCTGTTGTAGACCTTATCTTTTTATTGTTTTTCTTCTTTTTTTAAAAAAACTTTGCCTGTAAAGTGTCCAAACAACCATTGGTGTAAATAAATAAACAAATAGTCACAAAATTCCCAAGTGGTGTTCCAACGAGGAACTGGCCAGCACCAATGGGGCTGAGTCTGGGGTGCCATTAGGCCACTAATCAGCCAGCCATTTATTGATTACCTTTCTATACCACCCAATAGTTGAAGCTCTCTGGGCGGTTCATGACATGCATTGATGCATCCATTTCCCCCCTGTCCTGCAATTATTCCGCCTGCTGTAAGAAATATGTCAGCTGCAGTCAAAGACTCCTTCAGACAGACTTACATATGATTATACATTCAATATAGGGATAAACCTTGCATTGGAACACCCTTTAATATTGACTAATGTACATGTTCTCTTAGAGTATCTATCTACTTTCTAGAAGTGGATTCTCAATCTGGGCCATTTTGAAAGCTGAAAGACTGATATTAGTACATGAAAGGATAAACGCTGACCTCCTCTAATGCAACGGATTGAGGATCTAACAATGCATTCAACATTTGAACAGATGGTAGATAGACGCCACTTGGGAATAGATACTAATGAATTTTTGGTCTGCCTTTGTTGAAGTTTATGTATAATGCTTAGACAGCTGCTATATATTGATAGATTCGAATCAATCTTCAGTTTGTTTTTTAACCTTGCTGTTTAAATTTGTATTTTAAATCCCTATCAATTTCTGCATGGCTGCTTGGTTTTAATCCTGGTTGTGCTTTTATACTGTATTTTAATGTATGTTTTTATACCGTCTTTGTTTTATATTTTGAATGGTTTTTATGGTTTAAATTTTTGTAAACCGCCCAGAGAGCTTTGGCTATTGGGCGGTATAGAAATGCAGTATATAAATAAATAAATAAATAAATAAATAAATAAATAAATAAATTGCTACAGATCATTCCCCCCTTTTTTTGTTGTTGTTGCTTTGTTGACATTTTACGATAAAAAAATTAATACAGTATATAAAAAGACAGATGCCTTTAAGCTTCCTTTCTCATTTTTGCCCAGCAACTGGTGATGGAAGCGGGGACGCCTTTTCTCATTGGCTGAATATTTCTGCTCAGTGTTCCTGGATGGACTTCCCTGCCTTCTGCAGACGAGCGCTCGGCCACGAAAGGGGAGCGTTGCAGAGATCGGGTCGGGGGGCGTCTGATCCACCTATCCCGAGCGGGTTTCTGCACCAGGGGTGCCTCCTGCTCCAGGGATGGGGGTGCCCTCCTGCAAGGAGAGAACTGCTTTGGTGACTACTTCCGGGGCTTAAATTTTAAAGTAATTCCCCCGTTTGCAAAGGTGGCAGGGGATGAATTTGCACTCAGTCCTCGCCAGTGCCTGCCTGTAAAAATACTCTTTGGGCAATGGGGATGCAAACATGAAGAGGAGGTAAAGATTAACCTTGCATGTTTGAGAGCCCGATACTGGATCACCCTGGAACAGCGTTTCTCATACTGGTGAGGGCCACCAGTGGGGCTCAGCCCAAGTTTAAGGGGTCCTCAGGGCTGCAACCCACCCATTTCTTCCTCACCTGCCTGTAGGCAAAACCAGCAGCACCTAGGCATGTGCAGTGTGATGGCACTCCTGGGAACAGGAGATGGTTAGAGAGGGAGCCTGTAGCCCGGAAAGGTGGCTGGAGAGGGAAAAAGAGAGAGACAATGGATGAACAATGAAGCGTCTTCTGTAGGGTGACCATATGAAAAGAAGGACAGACAGGGCTCCTGTATCTTTAACAGTTGTACTGAAAAGGGGATTCCAGCAGGTGTCATTGTTATGCAGCACCTGGTGAAATTCCCTCTTCATCACAACAGTTAAAGTTGCAGGAGTCCTGGCTAGCATGACCAGATACAAAAGAGGGGAGGGCTCCTGCAGCTTTAACTGTTGTGATGAGGAGGGAATTTCGCCAGGTGCTGCATGTATACAAATGCCAACTGCTGAAATTCCCTTTTCAATACAACTGTTAAAGATACAGGAGCCCTGTCCTCCTTTTCATATGTTCACCCTAGGAAGTCCCCAGGCTATAAAACTGGAGAGGACATTGCCACTTTTCCTTCCACAGCCTTCTCATTATTTTCATTAAGTCCAGAGTCCAAAATTGCCTAACAGCACCACTTTCAGCACGCTTTCTCCAGAGTGTGCCTGACTCTGCAGAGACCGGCCTAGCTACGTCTACCAGGCAATTACATTTGTGCTCTCAGCCATTGTAGGTAGCGAGGCCCTGACAACCGGAAGAGCAAAGCACATTGGCTGCTCACATATCAAGTGGAGTGGCAGAAGCTTTTCTCATTTTTTGCTTCCTCTAAGCTGGCCCGGGTCCCTTACCTTAGGGAAAAAACAGCCTTGAGTATGTTTGCAAAAAAAGGGTTTGAATGAGCAGCAATTTCTGAATTTGGGGCATGGTAATATGGGTGTATGGCTAGCCCTGGCTTGCTTGAGTGTAACTGGAGGTCATTGGGTCTACAGTAGGCTGACCAGATAAAATCCAGGTCAGGGCTCATATAACTTTAACAGTTGTAGAGAAAAGGGAATTTCAGCCAGTGTCATTTGTATGCAATTAGTTCCTGGTGAAATTCCCTTTTCTCTACAACTGTTAAAGTTATATGAGCCCTGACCTGGATTTTATCTGGTCACCCTAGTCTACAGTCATATTTCTGGAGTGTCACCTGCTTTTTGCATGACCCATGTGGCTAGATTCTGCTGGGTTCATTGTCTTCTTTAGCATCAGGGGTTTAGGCTAGACGTGGGAGGAGGAAAGAACTTCTTGTTCTTTCGTGTTCAAAAGCTGCAATGCCTTGTGGTACCTTAAAGGCTCACAACATTGCTGTGGCATAATAAGCTTTCATGGACTGGAGTTCATTGTACAGAAAGCTATTTTGAAAGATGTTGCTTTTCATCTAGAAAAAAATGGCACTTGCTGAAAGAAAAGTACAGGAATCCAGTTACGGCTGATTTCCCTGGACTAGATGGCTTTTTGGCCGGATGGGCTTTCTGTCCTGCTGCCTCCCTTGAATGTTTCTGCCTGAGGTTCCCCCCCCCCCCCTGAAATTAAATGCCCTCCTCTGTCCATACATCCCTTTTTACAAATAAGGGAGTCTTTGGGAATTAAAGTCCTTCAATACACACACACATTTTAGAGCCTGAGGCAGCTGCCTCAGACAGTTGTTTTGGGACTCTTGAAAAATAGCAAATTATTCTTGATTTAATTCAATTCAATTTAATTATTATTGTATTTCACTGCCAAGAAAGGGGAGAGGCTCTGGATTTCTGCCTCAAGGACTAGCTTTGGATATTTCTATGCATTCTTGACTGGGGTGGGTAGGGAAGAGGAGCATTGCTGCTTTGCCTCAGGCAGCAAAATGTCTTGAGGCCAGCCCTGGATATGGCTATAGAGACCTGTGGGGCAGGAAAAGGCAGCTGAGATGGTACAGGAAATGATGTGGGGTAGGGAAACAACTGGGGTACAGAGAGATCAGTGGATGGGAACTATGTTTAGGTTTACATGAGATTTATTGCGTATTCCAAAGCATGTTTACTCAGAAGTAAATCGTACTACATTTAAAGGGATTTGCTCCCCTTAGTAAATGTGTTCAGAGCTGCAGCCTGCCTTTTCCACCCTGAAGATAGTTCCATTATCTGGATCTAGAGAGAAACCTAGGGATTGATAAACAATCGTACTGCCTGTGCAGAGGCAATCTAAAATTTTAACCGAGAGAAGGGCAGGATCTACACTGCTGCTTTAAAGCACTTTAAAGCGTTTTATAACAGTACTGACAACTGTTGGGGCCCAGAACACACTCCAAAAACAGTTGTCACTACTGTTATAAAGTGCTTTAAAGCAGCAGTGTAGATCTGCCCCTGGTCTTTCTAGAGAACCATCTGGGGGAAAAGTACCATCCCTGCATTTTCCCCATCCGCATAGATGGGGGGAAAACATTCTGCCCAACATCCACATCGGGGAGTTTCTTTCCTCCTCACTGTTATCCAAAAGGTCCAAATGCCTAGTAGCAGAACTTAAGACATTGTTGTGTGTATCTGGTATCTGCTAGGCTGACCATCTGAAAAGGAGGACAGGGCTCATGTAACTTTAACAGTTGCAGAGAAAAGGGAATTTCAGCTGGCATCATTTGTATGCAATTTGTAACTGGTGAAATCCCCTCTTCATCACAACAATTAAAGTTGCAGGCACTATACTAGAGTGACCAGATGCAAAAGAGGGCAGGGCCCCTGCAGCTTTAATTGTTGTAATGATGAGGGAATTTCACCAGGAACTAACTGCATACAAATGACACCGGCTGAAATTCCCTTTTCTCTACAACTGTTAAAGTTACATGAGCCCTGTCCTCCTTTTCATCTGGTCAGCCTAGTATCTGCATACATTGAAACCAGTTTTAAAGTGGTTAACGGATCCTTGGGAAAAGGGGTTTGGCTCTGGGGACTTGTCTGTATGCTCGAAATACTCCGTCATGGTTTCACAGTTGCGCCCCATTGTTTACATAACGTGGCCGCTAACTCGCAGCCACATTGGGTTTTTTCCCGCGAAACTGCAGTTTTTCTAAGTGTTGATTTACCGTGACTTTTACCACTGCTCCGATGTCACTGCTGTTGTTTCTTTGTCTGTCAGTGGAGCCTTCAGTTCAATTTTAGAAAGTGTGTTTACCAGGGGCGGATCCCATTGCACAGTAGGCATGGGAATGCGGGGCAGGGGGCGGGCTGGACAATGCTAGAAGAATGGCTGCCATGGTGATGTGAAACTTCGGGGCAGTAATGAAGAAAGTAAGAAAAGTAATGTAGGGTGACCAGATAAAATCTAGGTCAGGGCTCATGTAACTTTAACAGTTGTAGAGAAAAGGGAATTTCAGCCAGTGTCATTTGTTTGCAATTAGTTCCTGGTGAAATTCCCTCTTCATCACAACTGTTAAAGTTGCAGGGGCCCTGCCTTCTTTTGTATATGGTCACTCTAGTATAGAGGATGCACTCAGGGAAAAATTGTGTAAATTCTTGTAGTGCCTGGAATGTGGGAAGACCTTCAAACTGAGCACACCTCTTCATTTTAAAAGATTCAAACCCAGAAGAAAATATATAAATAATTGTAGCAGATTACATTTGACCAGTCAAACTTTAATAATAAACAGGCGGTTCACACAAGGGAGCTGCTGTATCAGTTCTCAAAATGTGGCAGAGACATTTCCATTGGTATGGCTGAGAGTGTGTAACAAACTTCAGTTGGAGCCTGTATCTTGCAAGATGCCTCGGTAGCCATGGTTTAACATCTCCCCGGTCAACTTTAATGAATAAACTATGACTCCCTCTGACTATATGAGTCCAGATATTTACATCTGCCTTTTCAAGGGACTGGTATTGGAGCCGGGTATTTTATTTGGTTTGTTACTGGAAATCCTGCTTTGACAACATTTTTTAATCTTCCCACACTTGATGAAGTAATATTATTAAGGATGCAATTCTATGCACGGTTAGACAGAAAAATAGTCCTACAACTTCCAGCAACCTCCAGCCAGGATTCTGCCCTGAGTGCATATTGATGGCTCATATGCAGGCTAGTAAATTTTCATTGCTTCCAACTCTGAAACTATTTGAGGGGAAGTTCTTAGTGCAAATTCTTTATGGGGTGGAGCTTTGAGGATTGGGTAAAATAATAGTTTCCGGTGGTTATCCAGAACAAATTTTAAAGATTTATTTTAGCCCTCCATCGTATATTTATTTTATTTATTTTAGACCTCCAGCGGTTACCATCAATTTCTACTAGGCTGAACAATGCAATTTTCTTTTATAAAGACTGATATGAAACTTAACCATTATTTGGGTATACTTTACTATCTAGGACAGAAGAGGAAGGGTGATTGCATATATTCTTGTTCTTGGTCTAATATTTTATTTAAGTTAATCGAAGACTAAAATTAGGCGTTGGTTTTATTTACAGGATGCTAATAAATATTTGGAAATTATTCAACCAGTATGGTTTAGTAGGTGGTGCCATCTTCATAAACTTAAGACCTCGCTCTCTCATGATGTTAATACCTTGTCTTATTTTGAATTCAGAATAGCATTTGTGGAAGTATATTTCCAGACTATGCTGTCTTATCTCAGTGGGAGGCAAACAAATGTTTCTATGTTTCAACGCCTTTGTATATATGGGACTCCACAAACAGAATATCATTATGTATTTTATGATTTGTATGGTAATCCCAGGAAAAGAGGAAAGGTTTTAAAAGTTGTTGCTGTAAGTTGTGCACGTGATTATTTATTTTAATTAGTATGTTCAGTTTCTTTTTCTTAGTAAAAATGTAAGAACCAACGAAATTGTAAGAACCAACGATTATATCCAATAAAACTTACTGACAAACTATTTATTCCTTCAACTATATGGTGTTGGTGGCTGTCTTTGGCTCCAGTCTCCCATATAAAATGAAAGCAGGCAGAAGCTGCTGACATATTTTACCTTTTGCCTAGAAGCGTCTGCTTTTTTTTCTAGGATCTCCTTAAATCCTGCTTGATATTTGTTTGACAAGTGCAAATAAATGTCTGTCTGTGATGTGCATAAGCAGACAGAATACATTTTAGGGTGCGATACTATGCATATTAAGGCAGGAAAAAAGTCCTACAATTCTCAGCATGCCCCAGCCAGCATGGCTGTTTGGATGGATGCTGGCAGTTGTAAGGATTTATTTTCCTTTTAAAGACGCATAGGTTTGAATCAATTATTAATAATTAATTCATGAAGTACTTTCCACAACTGGAAGTATGGTAAATCCCAGAGGAGAAATGCTTTATGTTATTACCCCTTTTGGGAATGCTTACAAGGAACAACAATGGACTCAAGATACAGAAAGCCAGATTCCGGCTGGACATCAGGAAAAACTTCCTGACTGTTAGAGCAGTACGACAATGGAACCAATGACGTAGGGAGGTGGTGGGCTCTCCCACATTACAGGCCTTCAAGAGGCAGCTGGACAACCATCTGTCAGGGATGCTTTAAGGTGGATTCCTGCACTGAGCAGGGGGTTGGACTTGATGGCCTTATAGGCCCCTTCCAACTCTACTATTCTATGATTCTACAACAGTATGCAGTGTCTATCGGATTGACACCTAAGTGCATTTTGTTGATGCTTTATTCCCTAATCAGAGACTTCGGTTCAATTACTTTGGCCTTTTGGGTAAAAAAACTTTTAAGATATGTATAAAACACAGAATATTAACTGGATCTTGTGGAAGTGAATTCCATAGTTTTAACTATGTGCTGTGTGCAGAGGTCCTTTTATCTGTCCTACTCTCCCACCAATCGGTTTCATGGGATGACCTCATTGGGTTGTATTATGAGAGAGGCAGAAAAATGGCAGGTGCCATTTTCTGTTCCCCTTCAGGCAATAAAAATAGCTTGTTCTGTGGCCATCTGGAGATTAATCATGCCCTTCATTGTTAATTGAGGCTTCACAATTTTAGAAACCATAAAGATCCTAGCAAGTGTGGCGTAGTGGCTAAACTGTTGGACTGGGAGTTAGGAGATCTGGGTTCGAGTCCCCCCATCGGCCATAGAAACCCACTGGGTGACTCTGGGCCAGTCACAGACTCTCAGCCCAGCCTACCTCACAGGGTTGTTGTGAGGATAAAATGGAGAGGAGGAGGATTGTGTATGCCGCCTTGGGTTCCTTGGAGGAAAGAAAGCGGATATAAATGCAATAATAAATAAAAGCAAGCAGTGCTTTCAAAATATCTCTCCATCTGCTTTCCATGGTACGGTTGACTGCAGTGAAGACTCCTAAAGCGAGACAATTGCAAAGCCACAATTGGCAGGGGATAGATTTTGAGGTCAGCAATAATGCCACCTGATCCAAATGGTGCTGAGAAGGATCAGTCCACAGACAAGATCCTGCATTCTTTTGATGAGAGCACTGGTACAGAAAGCAGAAAGCAGGAGACCTTGACTGCTTGCAAAACTCTCCCCCTTTCTGCTTTCTCCAGCAACAGAGGGGCTATGGGAAAGGGAAAAACCTCTGCTTGAGACCTGTGCCAAGCACTGTACAGAACCTAGGTCTGCTAAGTAGACACGGTCCTAATTCCACTCTCAATCAAATCAAGATTGTGTCCCATTTCTGAATTCAGTTTACCTATCTCCACCCACTTCATTTGCTCTGATTCTCCCTCCAAGTGAAAAACAGCAACAACTCAGTTTCTCCCATTTCCATTTCCCAGATATATTCATTGCCTTTACACTGTAAAACTGTAATGTCCAGCAGCCATCCCAACAGGCAGGCTGTACGGAGGGAGAATAGGGCTATTCCACCAGACCTGCTGCAAGAATTTCCCGCTCTTTCTTCAGCGTTCCCTTTTCCTTGTGCGGTGCCATTTTAGACTGAAAGTTTAAAACTTTGCACTACTGCTTGGTTCTATTTGGTTATTTATATTTTATGCTGTGGTCTTAAAACTGTTATATTCTATTTTATTGTGTTGTATTTTACGGTTTTAATTGTTACGAAATGCCTAGTGAACTCCCATCCAGCTCCTCAGAACACAAACTACAGCTGTCATGAGCACCGAATTTTGGCAGAAGGGCGGGCTATAAGTGATAGAAAAGCATCTTACTGCTCCTTGTATTGTTTTGTACTATTATTGTCACTGGAATTGCTTTTAATATTGTTTTTCTTCTCTGTAGCATATTGTCATCTGGCAAACCGTCCCTCGTGGAGGTCGGGCGGCGGAAAATGTAACATCCTTTAAACGCCTCCTGAAAACATATTTTTCACACAGGCTTTCCCTGGACTGTAACTTATTTTCCTTTCATACGGTATTTTAATTTTTATAGTTTATGTTCTGATCTGGTTATAGTTACAGTTTTAATTGTGAACTGCCCAGAGAGCCTCTGCTATTGAGCAGTATAAAAATGCAATGAATAAAATTAATAACTGTGATTTTAATATTTATATGTGAACTGCTTGGGGATTTTATTATATTAAGTGGTACAGAAGTATCACAAATAAATATATAAAGAAATAAAACGAACAGAAAATTATTCAGAACACAACTTTACCACCGCCACGAAATGGGATTTCATGACTCACTGCAGCCCCATTTACCTCTCTGGGTCTACTCTAAATAGGATTAACATTGGACCCAAGTCAAGCACTAAACTACCACATAACCCTCTCCTCTCCTCCCCATCCCTCCTTATAGGGTGACCATAGGGAAAGGAGGACAGGGCTCCTATATCTTTAAAAAAATGGGAATTTCAGCAGGTGTCATTGGTATGGATGCAGCACCTGGTGAAATTCCCTCATCATCACAGCAGTTAAAGCTGCAGGAGGTATGCTAGCATGACCAGATACAAAAGAGGGCAGAGCTCCTGCAGCTTTAACTATTGTGATGAAGAGGGAATTTCACCTGGTGCTGCATGCCTATAAATGACACCTGCTGAAATTCCCTTTTCTGCACAACTCTTAAAGATACAGGAGCCCTGTCCTCCTTTCCATAGGGTCACCCAAATAATTTACTCCTCCCTCCCACGGCTCCCCCCTCCCCAGCAAAGTTCTTGCCTCAAGACATGTGCCCGCCTTAAGAGGCGCTGTTGCAGAAGCAGACCTCTCGCTAGCCAGGCTGCAAAATAAATACGGTAATAAAAAAAAAAGGTGGCTCCCTCCTCCGTCTGCCTCTCCCCGCTCTTTCCCCTGAATCTCCAACCTGCCTAGCAACTGCTGACGAAGGCGGGCACGCCATTGCCTCATTGGCCCAAAGTTTCCGCTCGGCATTCCTAGAGAGGCCTCCCTACCCCCCCCCCCCCGGCGCCCAAGCCCCGCTTCTGCAGGCCGGACACACACACAGATTAATTTAGGGGGTCTTGGACCCGTCCGTCTCCAGGGGGCTTCTGCTGCCCCGAGGGCCGCCTCTTGCTCCTGCCGGTGGGAGGGGACCGTTCTGCTTGGTGGGGGCTTCTCGCGGCAGTACCTTTGGGGGCTAAAATACATTTCCCCCCTTTTGCAAGGCGGGGGGTAGAAATCTCCTGCAGGGGCTGAGAGATCCTTAGCTAAGAAGCACCCATGGGAGACCCATGGAAAGCAACGAGGACAGGGGCTCAGCATTGGCCTAGCTGCAGAAGCGGTATCCTGAATTGGGCCTAGCGGTATGAGGAGGGAGCCACCTCCGCGAGTGTGAGGAGACCCAGGGACGCAGCGTCAACACACAAGCAAGTGAAGCACCCGTGCCAGGAGACGGTAGGTAGGTAAGCGCTGTTTGCTTATATTAGGGTGACCCTATGGAAAGGAGGACAGGGCTCCTGCGTCTTTAACAGTTGTATTGAAAAGGGGATTTTCAGCAGGTGTCGTTTGCATGCATGCAGCACCTGGTAAAATTGCTTCTTCATTGCAACAGTGAAAGCTGCAGGAGCCCTGCCCTCTTTTGTATCTGGTCACTAGCTTAAGAGGGCAGGGCTCCTGCAGCTTTAACTGTTGTAATGAGGAGGGAATTTCCCCAGGTGCTGCATGCATACAAATGACACCTGCTGAAATTCCCTTTTCTACGCAACTCTTAAAGATACAGGAGCCCTGTCCTCCTTTCCATTAGGTCACCCTACCTTATTTAGCTATTACACCCTGCATTGGATACTCAGCAACCTCTGAGTTCGGAAGCTGCTAGGTATCTACATAGAATGGTGCCCTTTCTTGCCTTGGGACAGCCTTCCCCAACCTGGTGCCCTCCAGATATATTGGACTTCTGCTCCTATCAGCCTCAGGCATGATAGCCAATGGTCAGGAATGTTAGGCATTGTAGTCCAAAACTTCTGGAGGCACCACGTTGACGAAGGCTGATTTAGGAACGTAAAGCAACCTTTATATTCCGATAGTTAAATTATGTATAACTTGATTTGCTCATAAATTTATTATATTTGAAAACCTTAAAAAGGTGAACTCAGTTAGTAAATCAATGTCTGAATATTTATTTATTTATTTATTGCATTTTTATACCGCCCCATAGCCGAAGCTCTAAACTATACTTTAAAAATTGAATATACAAAACATGATTTGATGAACAAACGAAGTTATACATAACATCTTGTAGGTTTCTGGTTTATGTCTAATGAGAAGGAATTTCAGCAAATAGTCCCTGAAACATCTGAATTATCCCAGAAGCCAGAAGAATCAGGAAGAACTAGAAATAGAAGAATCAAAGGACTCTTTAGAACAAAATCCAAACTGTGAAGAATGTATATATTTTTTCCATATTATGATATGGTGACTTCTCTTCACATGTTGGAAAGCTGAGCATGATTTGGAGCATCCAAAATGTCTATCAGTAAAAGATACATTGGATCAATAATTTTAATGAGAAATGGAAGAAATAACTATGCTGAGAATCTTATACAGAGGATTAAAAAACATTTCCCCCCATGACATCATTATTTCCAGACATTTTACATCTCTTTCTTTCTGTAAAAGTGTTCTTATTACATAGTTTTTAGAAATCATTTGAAAGGAGTAAAGGCTGTGTAACAATATATAAGCACCTTGTCTTAAATATATAAGCACCTAGTGGAAAAGTCTGCTCATAAACAAAAAAAAGTACAGGCTAGCTTCAGTTCGGGCTCAGTTTAGGCTCAGCTTTTAAGCCTTACAGAGAAATTCATAAAATAAAGACTAAAAAAAGAACAATCAGCACCCCTTACTATATGCAGAAATAAACTCTGGTCTCTGGCATTGATGGAAAAGCTAACAAAACAGGTTATGCAGTATAGATCTGGGACATATATCGATTATTTCTATGGAATCTGGGAGTCATTTATTAATTATGCTAATAGCAATAAGGACATTACTGTACCTCCATCAACTCATGGAACATGCTGGAAAGATCTGCTAGGATAAGAGTTCAGGGGGAAAAGTCGTATTGCTATATCGCCTTCTAGCTCTGAATATATACAGTTACAATGAGTCCAGTGTGTCACCTGATTAACTCGGTTCTATGCTGGTCGTGTGTATCAAGGATATCCCGTGTTTGATTATTGTGGTATGTTTGATGTGTTTGGATGTTATATCCATTTGTTATTAATGTAAAATTAAATTTTAAAAAATTGTTTTGAAAAAATAAAGACTCAGAAAAAAGACTGATCCCAAGTTAGAGAGTTCAGCTTATCACTGGGTGTTTTTTTTTTAAAAAAACCCACAGAAAATAAAAAAAGTAAATGCATCAGGTGCTAACCTGCCTAAACAGAGAGGGCTGGATTATTTGAGACTGGGTGGTATAAAGGTCTCATCTGGAGAGACCTGCTGGGAGAGATTCGCCAACTCACCAGTCTTCAGGAATTTAAAAGATCTATAAAGACTGATCTCTTCTGGCAGGCCTACCCAGATGAATTTTAAAGTGTTTTATTGGTGTTTTATTGGTATTTTAATGATGTATTGGTTTTAAGTGTTTTAATCAGTTTTGTATTTTATGTTTGATGCTGTTCCCCGCCTCAATCCGTTGGGAGAGGCGGGTAATAAATATATTATTATTATTAAGAACAAGGGTGCCTGGGAAGAATCAGTCGATCCTGAGGAGAAAAGTTGTTCGCCTAAATTGTTTCATGTAGTTAACAAGGTTTCTCCCCCAGATTTATGGATTCTTCACATGGGGGCCATTTAGGACAGGCAGACTCGCTTGACGAAAGTGTTCAGGAGCCCCCTAGGACTGCTCAGGGCATCGCTGGAGAAATACACAGAAAAATCTACTGTAGTGAATCTGGAGCAAAGGTCTTGAGTATAAACCCCTTTGTAGCCATGGCCTGTTTATTCTCTTTTGCAGGTCCAGGGTTAAAGAGGCAGGCCCTACATATTGCCTGGGGAGAGGCAACCTAAAATTTAAACAAGAGGAGGAATTTCTAGAGAACCACCCAGGGAAAAGGATCAATTCCTTCCTCTCCTGCCACTGCCCATGGGAAAGCAGCTTTGGTTTTCCCTGCCTGGGTCATCCGGGGCCTCCATAGGGCATCTGGTGAGTGCAAAATGCTGTGGGGAGACATGGACTCCAGTAGCTGCCATGGGGACCTTGCGTGGCTGGGAAATGCGAGGTGCCCCTCTGTAGCGGAATATGCATTGTACTGGTAGAATTGATAAGAATTTATTGTATCTTGTAGGTGCGACTAGTTCTGTATGTATGTGTTGTGAGTTAACTATAATGGAAAATATTCTTGGAAATGGAGGGAGGCTGCCACAAACGCATTGTTCAAGTGCTAGAAGTAGCACATAGCTTAACTTAGCAGGGATACCTCCAGAGGTCATTGGCATGAAGTATAACCTGATGGGTTCTAAGCTGGCGGTGACCAAACAAGAAAGAGTTCTAGGGGTTGTGGTGGACAGCTTGATGAAAATGTCAACCCCGTGTGCGGCAGCTGTAAAGAAGTCAAACTCCATGTTAAGCATTATAAGAAAAGGAATTGAGAATAAAACTGCCAGTATCATACTGCCTTTATACAAATCTGTGGTGCGAACACACTTAGAATACTGTGTACAGTTCTGGTCACCACACCTAAGAAAAAGAAATTGTAGAGCTGGGAAAAGTGCAGAAAAGGGCAACTGAAATGATCGAGGGACTGGAGCATCTCCCCTATGAGGGAAGGTTACAACAGCTGGGATTGTTGAGCTTGGAAAAAAAGAGGTTAAGGGGAGACATGATAGACGTCTACAGAGTTATGCCTGGTGTAGAGAATGTGGACAGGGAGGCATTTTTTCCCCTCTCCCGTAATACTAGAACCCAAAGGGGTCATCCCATGAAGCTGATTGGTGGGAGATTCAGGACAAATAAAAGGAGGTACTTCTTCACTCAGCACATAGTTAAATTCTGGAATTCAATATCCATAAGATGTCATGATGGCCACCAATTTGGATGGCTTTAAAAGGGGTTGGATAAATTCCTGGAGGAGAAGGCTATCAACGACTACTAGCCCTGATGGTTATGTGCTGCCTCCAGCATCTGAAGCAGTAAACCTGTGTGCACCAGTTACTGGGGAACATGGGTGGGAGGGTGCTGTTGTACTATGTCCTGCTTTGTTGGTCCCTGGTTGACAGATGGTTGGTCACTGTGTGAACAGAGTGCTGGACTAGAGGGACCCTCGGTCTGATCCAGCAGGGCTCTTCTTACATTCTTACATTATAAAAGGCCAGGTCATTCTCCCAGGATCTCTCTCATCAGCTTGTGAGAGAGATTCTGGGAGAACGAGAAACCCAGCACCCGTGCTTAGGCTGGCTTCGTCCGCCATGCCTTCCATTTAGGTAACTATGGACCTTTGATATTGTTAAATTGAGAGGGATCTAGTTTTTACTATGTTAGGAATCTAGTTTACCAATATGCTTACTACTATCTTCATTGTACTTTTAGTGATTATAGCTTACGTGTTTTTAGGAATGTCTGTGATCTGCCTAGTCTTAGCTAAAGCTTGTTATTCCCTTGGACTGTGTTCAAGACTGTGTTCTTTGATACCATTTTGTTCTTTGTTTGTGTTGTCTGGCTTGAGAGAATTTTCAGGTACCACTACTCATATACTTTAATTCTTGAAGCCCAAAACACTTGGTAAAGATTTGCAAATCTATCACTGAGTGGGGTCTGTCCTTTAAAGCTGTTGTGTTCTCTCTTGATCTGGCGAATCTCACATGCACACATTCAAGTTTGGGAAAAAGGCTAGTTGGATGGAATTAGAAGCGGTTACTCTTCTCACCAGTTGAGGTAATCTAAGGGCTAAACTAGGAGGAAAGGAAGTCCAAGAAACCATGTAGAGCCCAGTTTCTCAAACCGCGGATTGGGATCCACAAAGCCAAGCTTCTGGTGTGTCTCACTACTGCAGCCTGCCAAGTGCCTCTTTCCTTGACTGCCTGGTGCCATGGCCACATCATGCATAGTGCATAGGGAGGTGTTGCAGCAGGAACCTAAGAAGAGCCATGTTGGATCTGACCAAGGTTTCATCTAGTCCAGCATTCTGTTCACACAATGGCCAACCAGCTGCCCTAAGTGGGAAGCTTACAAGTAGGACATGAGTGCAACAGCATCTTCCTGCCCCTGTTCCCCAGCAATTGGTGTTCATAGCTCTACTGCTTCTGATACTAGAGGTAACATCTTGTGGAAGTGAATTTCATTGCTGGCTAGAGAGCAAGGCTACAATCCTCCTCCTCCTCCTCCTCCTTCAGAAACTGGGCCTACCAAAATACATCCACGCCAACATCCAGAAAGCAGTCATAATTAAAACATGCTCAATCGTCAGGAAATTCCAGAATCTGTAAAAGACAGCATGACTTTGCAAAACCCGTCATGTCCATCTAGAAAAAACGCCATGAGCAAGAAAGAGATATAATAATAATAATAATAATAATGCACACTTTTTTAAAAAACTGGGAATACAGAGGAATGCTAGGCTACCAGTTTCTTTCATCCCTCCTGCCAAGTTCCCCAACAATTGATATACTTGGGCACACTGCCTCTGATGGAACTGAATTCTTTAGTTGGCTAGAAAGCAAGGCTAACATTTTTAATACTTTAATGATAATAATAACAACAACAATATGTTTTGAAACTGGGACTAAAGAGGGAGGGCAAAAGACGGAGAAGAGGTTATAGGAGGAAGTGATTGTAAAAGGAGCAGGAGGGAGAGGTGAAAGAAACTGACATTTGGGGAACGGATACAAATTAAGTGTGAATGAAGAAGTGCAGAAAACTGGCAGGAGAGGGGTAAAAAGACTTTGAGAGGCATGTGGGGAAAGGGGGGGAATGATACAGTTTTCTATACTGAGAGTAGATGTCATTTTTGAATCAGTGAAGACATCTGGAATTTTGAGAGGGTCATGGGAACTCCCACAAAATGGCTGCCGTGGAGTGGCTCATTCATAAAATGGCTGCCACAGTAGGCATGGTCAGTCACTAGGCTGCAGAGAAAAGGGAATTTCAGCAGGCATCAATAGTATGCAGTTAGTACCTGGTGAAATCCTCTCTTCATCACAACAATTAAAGTTGCAGGCACTATACTAGAGTGACCAGATACACAAGAGGGCAGGGCCCCTGCAGCTTTAACTGTTGTGATGAAGAGGGAATTTCACCAGGTACAAATTGCATACAAATGACGCCGGCTGAAATTGCCTTTTCTCTACAACTGTTAAAGTTACATGAGCCCTGTCCTCCTTTTCATCTGGTCAGCCTACAGTCACAAAACACGGGTTTCCCAGAAGGCAAACTGCAGTGACTACAGGAAAGCAACTATCCAAGGATCAAAGTACTAGGCAGAAGTGAGGGTCCGAGCTCAAAACTACAAAGCCACTCTTTTAAATCCAAATAAAGATTTTGGAATCATACCAAAGGCAGCATTTTGCTTTGCAGCGAGACAATCTCCCAGTTAATTTTTTTTTTAAAGCAATCGTAAGAGATAAATATGTTTGTTTATTTCATTTTTATGCTGCCCAATAGCCAACGCTGTCTGAGCGGCTCACAAAAATTAAAATGAAATCATAATTCGGAGAGACAAGAGAGCCTGGAGACCTCCAAGAGACGTATCTGTGGACACGTTGGCGTCCATAAGCACCACTTTGGTAACCCAGATTTTCTGAAATGTGGAGGCTGAGTAATGATACCACCAGAGCCAATGACTGCACTCAACCTGATGTAGGCTTCGGTTTGTTGAGCTGTGGTGAAAGAGCCTCTCCCCTGCCCCGCCCTTGTATTGTCTAATATATATTTTCCTAGCGATAGAAACCCTTGTTACAGTTCCGAATAATCTGTTTTTGCTTTTAAAAAGCTTAAGAAAGTAAGCTTCTTGTGACACATAAGAAGTTGTTGACTTTGCAGGGCTTAATGGTTACACACGTTTGAGCAGTCCTCACCCTCGAGAAAGAAAATGGCGGCTGAGCAAAGCCATCCCGCAGCCTTGTTCCAGGCTTACTTTGGGCACAAAGCGAAGATGGGGGAGCAGGTTTTAGCTGGCCACAAAGCAGGAAGAGGCCATGAGGACCATGGGGCTGGAAGCAGTGGAGGATTCTGGGAACAATCAACGCAGAAGAAGGTCCTTGGTTCCCTGGCAGTGGCCATGGCAGGAAGTTCACAGGACATAACACAGGAAAAGGAGGAGGTGAGAGAGTTTCATCTGGAGTTCTTCTTGGGGCTGAGAATGTGTGGGAAAGTATCCTAAATATGCCCATGAGGAACTTCTCTCTTTCGGGATGTTCTCCTAGAAAGGGACGTCCCAACTGCTCCCACAACCGTGAACGGCATAGTGGTTCTGACTGGAGCAGGCCCTCCTTGGGGGGGATCAGAAAAAAACTGAAGTGTCTTGTGAAGTTCCAGGGAAGGAGGAGAACCTGTTTCAGTCAGCAGCACTGTCCCTCCAGTGGAAAAGGATTGGTGTTCATAGGCACCAAAACTACATCACATGAACAGGCTCAGGATCTCACCAGAAAGGAGGGAGCTTACTTCTGAGTGCTTCTGTTAGTTTTTACGGGGGAGGCTTCAGACACCCTGTTCAGCTCCTCTTCTCATGCCAAGATAGAGTTCAAAGAGATTGAGAACTGCTGTTTTTGGCCCTTCCTGCCCTCTCTTTCTTTCCCGATCCCTCATTCTTACTTTCTTGGGCTCCTCATTCCAGGTGCAGGGGGTGTTGGCCAAAGCAGCCACGGATTTCCCGAAGGCAGAGACCACGCCGCCAGAGACCACGCAGATGGTGGAGGGGATCGTACAGCTGAGTGACGGAGGGGCCACCTCACTGGGTAAGGCAGAGTGGTGCATATTTCAACACCGTCTCCCTTCCCCTTTGTCCCAGACAACCTGTGGGTTAAATGACCCCTTCTTTGTTGTGATGTGAAAACCGGGCCATTGAGAGTTTATTTAGCTGGGGAAGATGCTGCATATTTAATTTAACTACACTGAAGTAATATTAAGCTATTATTTGGAAAGTAACAGTTTATTGTCCTTTCTAAATAATTGCCATGATAAAATCGCACTTTTGTTCATTTTGAAGTGTGGTATTTAGCATTGGTGTCAATCCCATGCCTACTTCATAGGAACCAGGCTACTGAGTTTCTTTTAGATATAGTGGGTTTATTGTGGTGGCGGAAATTAAACGTTTAATCATTGAGGCACATTTTCCGAACGGTGGGGTCTATTTGGAAACTTTATCAAAAAGAGTGGCATGAAGTTCCATAGTTTCTAGCTTGAAACATTTTTTTTAAGGAAACTTAGATGGGCCACCCACAATATTCCCATCACATTTGCTGGAAGGGTTGGGGGTAACATATTTCATTACAGACTGCAAGGGAGAAGGAGTGGAGTCTTTTGAACGAGCAGGAGACCTTTAGGCAGTGGAAGGTGGTGGACTAGGAGAGTAGGAATTATTGTTATTCTTTATCTGAATCAATGCATTTTGGGGATATCATTGAGGACAATAGCTGGGAAACTCTATTAATCAAAAATTGTCTTAGTTGCTATTCCAACTGGAGCCCAGAAGGATGTGTACGTAGCACCCTGAGTGAGGAGTATCAGGCTAGGCGTTCACCTGACAGACATTTCTTTTTGCTAAATGTCAGTCACTTGAGACACCTGCGAAAGAAACAGCTAGGGAATAGCTGGAGGGATTGTGTCGCATGGGAAAGGAGTAGTTAGTGTGTAAAGAGAAGTGGAAAATATCTAATGCGTGCCTGGATTCAAATCCAGCTGAGAGCCCCTCTTCCCCTGCTACCAACTGTCGTTGCTGAGGCCATCAGAGTGAAAGGAAGCAGCAGTCAGGCATCCCTCCATCGTTCCTGGATCTGTATGACGCTGTTAGAGGGAGAGGAAGTGGAAGCCCTTCCACTGTGCCCATAACCTGTTGAACTTTGCAACTAAGAATCTAGTGCCTAAATTTGCTTCTTCTTTTTTTCCCTTCTCCCTCCCAATCCCCTTTTCTTTTGTGTCATGTTTTTTAGATTGTAATCCTGTGGGCAGGGACTGTCTTAAGAATTATTTTTATAAGCCGCCTTGAGAGCCTTTTTTAGCTAAAGGGCAGGATAAAAGTGCTGTAATTAATAAATAAATTATAAATAAACTACCACAATATCATATTGCCCAGAATTATTTATTGTGATTTGGAGTGGCCCCTGAAGGTCTTAGTTGGAGATCTTCTTTGTTCCGCTTTTTGAGTACCTTTATTTGTTGATGCCAGGAATCCATTGTACAATTTTATACATATGGAAAATTAAAACTGTGTACACCACTCTATTTATCAGTTCTACTGATCATCAAATGCTAGTCAATGTAGTTGGAAAAATATGTTTCTCCCTAATCAAATTTCTCTTTTTATTCCTTTAGTTGATGAGAAGGATTGCAATAAAGAGAGGAAGCAGCAGAAAAGGAAAGGAAAAGCGAAACGGAAGTGGGAAGACAAAACCTTTGCTCCTCAAGAAGCTGAACGCCAAAACATTTACAAAGAAGAGAAAATATACCCATGCTTGGAGTGTGGGAAACAATTCAGTCGCAACTCTGACCTCACGCTGCATCAGCAATTCCACGAAGGCAAGAATCACAATAAATATTCAGACTATGAAAAGAGCTTCCATCAGACCATTTACCTTATATCACATCAAAAAATTCTCGCTGATAAGAAGCGCTATGAAACAGAATTTCCTAGAAGAAGCCTTAGATCGCATCAAAGAATTCACACAGGGGAAAAGCTATGTAGATGTTTTGCTTGCGGATGCAGTTTCAGCAGTAGCGAAAGTCTTAAAGAGCATCAAATTATTCACACAGGTGAGAAGCCCTATGAATGCTTCAGATGTGGGAAGAGCTTTAGTCGGAGCACACACCTGAAGAGACATCAAAGAATTCACACAGGGGAGAAGCCTTATGAATGCTCAGAGTGTGGAAAGAGTTTCAGCACTAGCAGTATCCTTAAATCACATCTGAGAATCCACACAGGTGAGAAGCCCTATAAATGCTCTGAATGTGGAAATTGTTTCAGTGAGAGCTATACACTTCGTGAGCATAAAAGAATTCATACGGGGGAGAAGCCATTTGAGTGCTCCGAGTGTGGGAAGTGCTTCCACCATAACACACTCTTTAAAAGACATCTAAAGATCCACGCAGCTGAGGAGCCGTATATATGCTCTGAATGTGGGAAGACTTTTAATCAGAATGGAAACCTTAAAGCACATCAAAAAATTCACTCTGGAGAGAAGGCTTATAAATGCTCTGAGTGTGGAAAGAGTTTTATTGATAGCAGAAGCCTTAAATCACATGAAACAATCCATACTGGCAAGAAACCATATATGTGTTCTGAGTGTGGAAAAACATTTAGTCTCAGTAGGAGCCTTAAAAGGCATCAAATAATCCACACAGGAGAAAAGCCTTATAAATGTTCTGAGTGTGGAAAGAGTTTTGGTCTTAGTCGAAATCTTAAAAGACATCTAATGAATCACACAGGTGAGAAGCCCTATAAGTGCTTTGTGTGTGGAAATAGCTTCAGTGAGAGCTACACACTTCGTGAGCATCAAAAAATTCACACGGGGGAGAAACCCTATAAATGCTCTGAATGCGGAAAGAGCTTCAGTCGTAAAACACACTTGCAAACACATCAAAGAATTCACACAGGTATGAAGCCCTATCAGTGCTCTGATTGTGGGAAGAGCTTCAGTCGTAGCGCATACCTTAAAACACATCAAAGAATTCACACAGGTGAGAAGCCCTATACATGCTCAGAATGTGGAAAGGGTTTCAGTGCAAGCAGTAATTTTAAAGCACATCAAAGAATTCACAGTGGGGAGAAGCCTTATAAATGCGCTGAGTGTGGGAAGAGTTTCAATATTCGCAGAACTCTTATAGAACATCAAAGAATGCACACAGGTGACAAGCCCTAGAAATGCTGAAGATTGCCATGAGGATAGATAGAGATGCCTGTGTACGGGCTATGTGCTCAGGAGGCATATTGTGAGGAATGGGACTCTGTATTTCAAACTAATTGTATCTTGGGCGTGTTGCTTGAAATGCAGCATTAGGGATTTTTAAAAAAATTTCCCCTTGTCAGCTTGATGCAGTTGTGCATTTAATTAAACTATATGATGCTTCCTGCTTCATTTGCTTTTTGTCAAAAATTGTGCCTCAGCATTACTGGCCTTTGAGTACCATGTTTCTTCACACCACTGGATCTCTGTTACCTTTGGCTCTCGTCTCCAATATTTAAAAAAAAGTGCAGGAAGAAACAGCTGGGAAGCTGGGCAGCTTTTGCATACGACTCAGTCTCTTTTGCTTGCTTTGCTTTGAATCTCCCTCAGCCCTTCATCGTCCATTTAGCGGGTTGTCCCTATCTAGCTTTTTCCCTCAATCCTGTTCTGAGCAGGTGGGATCAGTGTTTCTCCTGGGTAAATACTTTGGGTTTAAGAAGATGTGGTCAGTGGAACCTAGGAATCTGTAGACACAATCTGCATGCTTGGTAACAAAATAACAAAAAGGCTACTTCAGACTGAAAATGGCTAATTTGATCTGGAATGGTGGAATGGTCAAAATGAGGGTTTGGGCAAGTCCTACATGAAGACCACCTAAAAGACCTCAGATTCATATTTAAGAAGACCCCATACTTCTATTCCAACTCCTAATCTTGGGAAGAAGATCTTGAAATTTTGATTCTATATCGTTATGGCATTATAATATTTCTGACTTAAGACTTTACAGGACCGACTTTGAAAGGGGGAGAAATGCAGCTGTTTTTACAAGCGTCTTTGCAGAGCAAGATCACATCATGATAAACTGTGCTGACAGAGAAACCGATATGAGTGAAAGAACATAAGAACTGAACATGCTCAGATGCCCAACAGGGGAAGAAAATCCTTGTTAGACATCTCATGTAGGCGTTCAGATATGAAAATTACTTGACTGCCTGCTGGCTGGAAGATGTCATAACAATGGAGGAAGTGTTGGGGCGGAATATGAGCAAATAAGACTGAAGATGACCATGGGTTAAAAGAAGATGCATGACAGAGAGAGACTATTGTGACAACATGATTAACCCTTTTATACATGCCTCTAATATTCCCAAACCATGTAGGCATAAAATGTTACTGGATGGGATAGACAGACTCCTCACTTCTGATTGGTGAAAGTGTGGTCTAACCACCCACTCACCTCATTTTGATTGGAAGATGGTAAGGACTTCAGTCATGGGCCCCGCAGCTCTGGCCAGAACAGGTGTATAAAAGCACAGGTAACAAGAGCCCTTTGGGGATATGTTTTTTTCCCCTTTTTTCTTCTGCTTCACTTGATTCTCTTGCTGCTTCGCCTCTCTAGTCCCAAAGATATAGGTGACTATGGACCTATTTGGACTCATAAATTTTAAAACTTGCAGGTGTAATCCTGTGCATATCTAGCGGAACTTAGTAGTGTTTCGGCTTAGTTTTTATATTTAAGCATCGTGCAGGAATAAGTACAAAAGCATTAATAATTTTTAGTATGTTTTAGTTTAGCTCTTCAATGCAAGAGTAGTGAAGAGTCATAACAATGTTAGAAGTGAGATTTTCTAGCTGCAATATTTTTAATTAATTTATATTTGTTAAATTTTCTTTCACTGCCAATAATGTAATCTAATGCTCCTATAACTATCATGCTGTTTTTCTAATTTTCTTAAAGTAAGCACTTCATAGATTTTAATTTAGTTTTTAGTCTATAGTGATGTTTGCCTATTTAAACTTAACTTAGTTACTCACCAAGGTGCCTAGAATCCATTTAGTTTAAGTTCTCAAGTTAAACAAGACCGAATGAACACTCGGAGTTGTAGGAGTTCTTTGTGTCTAAACTGCATAGGATTGCACATTTAGAACGCAATCCTATCCAGATAGTCAGCAGCCTCTGAACCCAGATGCTGCAGAGTATCCTCTCCACCATGCATATCTGAAAAGGATGCAACTTCCAATTAAAGAAGGTGGGTTCAGCTTTCCAGAACTTACTATACACCATCGGGCTTAGATTTGATTTTCCACCTTGGTCAGTTTTGGAATCTTCTGTCTGGAACCTCTGTCCAAATGGATGGCATTAGGTTCTTGGCATATTAAGTGGTCAGAGCTCCTCCCACAATCTCAGTAGTCAGAGATGTATGGCATAAAATGTCACGCCAATTACACTTTGCCCCATTTTCCCATGGGGAAAGCACATGTGGGGAAATCTGGATTTAAAAATGGGAAAGAAAATGTTTTGTGGCAGACCTGGACAGACAGAATGATTTTTACCCTGGATCTATTATTGGGTGCCGATTATGAGTTTTTGCTATTTTCAGCTTTGCGAGATAAATTTGAATTGCCTCTACAGCTGAATGGCAGTACTTGCAATTGCAACACTTGTTAGAATCTAGATTTGCCCCCGCAACTTTCATTACTTCGGAATCTCCTTTGCTATTGGAAACACTTTCTGAAGCTGACCAAGCATACTGACCCACGATGCACGTTTATAAATCCTTATTAACGATGAATAAATATGATGCACAAGGTCTTCAGCAGGAATGGAAGAGGGAATTGGAATGTCCCATTTTGTCTAACCAATGGACTGCCGTTTTGGTGTCGTTATCTGGTATGTCTATTGACCTCCGGTTACGTCTTATTCAACAAAAACTTTTGGATGCCACAATATTGCCTTATCAAAGGTTTCTCTAACTTGGCTAATTGTTGGGAGGTGTCACATGGCTAATTGTTGGAGGTGTCATACAGTTAATGCTTCTTTTGTCCCTATGTTCTGGAAATGTCCAATAGTTGCATCCTTCTGTGAGGAAGTCATCAGATGGATAAACTTTGTATTGGAAAGCTCTTTAATGTTTTCTTAGAATGTAACACATGGTCAGTGTAAATGGTTTTTTTGCGCACTCTTGGCTCCTAAAAGACTGATACTACAACATTGGAAAGATAAAAGCTCACCGCCTATAATGCAATGGATTAAAGACCTAACAGCACTAGCAACATTTGAAAGGGTGGTATGTAGATGCCATTCACAAATGAACTTATATTTGGTCTGTCTTTACTGAAGTTTATGTGTAATTTACTCCTTTTTTCTTTTCTTTTTTAGGATGTAGTATTTGAAACTAAGCCCTTTAACGTATGTAGTTACACTTGCATCTTTTTGTTTCATTGTTTTCTTGAAACTTAACAATAAAAAATGATTTTTTTTAAAAAAAAGTATCCAATGCAGGGCGGGAGGAGAGAGGTGGCTCCATTCTCTAGCTGCTCTGCATTTCTGCAAGATGGCTGATTTCATCTGTCTAGCAGTGGCACCTCGGAGAGGGAGGGAAAACGGTTGAGGTGGCCCTTAAGAAACGGCGTAAGGCAGCCACCCTGGTCTCCTCCCCCTTTTCCCGTCTCCGTGCTCTGTTTTCCAAGCGCGGAGAGGAAGGTGGTGTGGTTTTCTCTGTGCAGGCTACAAGAGGCATGGGGAAACTGAACTATCTGGTGGGCATAGGATTTCTCTCCCCATCATGTAATCCGTGGAGCAATTTACCCAGTTAGAAGAATGGTGATTCTATGTGGGTGGTGGTGGGAATGCTTTAGAATATTACCATTTAAATTCAGCCCAGAATCCTCAGAAAGAACAACAGTATATGATATGGTGACCATATGGAAAGGAGGACAGGGCTCCTGTATCTTTAAGAGTTGTCTAGAAAAAGGAATTCCAGCAGGTGTCATTTGTGTGCATGCAGCACTTGGTGAAATTCCCTCTTCAGCACAACAGTTAAATCTGCAGGAGCCCTGCCCTCTTTTGTATCTGGTTGCTCTAGTATAGCTCCTGCAGCTCTAACTGTTGTGATGAGGAGGGAATTTCACCAGATGCTGCATGCATACCAATGACACCTGCGGAAATTCCCTTTTCTATACAACTGTTAAAGATACAGGAGCCCTGTCCTCCTTTTCATAGGGTCACCCTCATTCACCTATTCATCCCAATACTTCTTTCATTATACCAGATCTTACTTCTCCACACTGAGACAGAGTCTGTTAATTCCTTTTTCCAAGGAGAACCTATTGTCATGGATGTGAAGATATGTATATGACACTACCTCTTTCCAGGTTTCCATCACTGCTTGGATGAAAGGATTGATAGATTTTTTTAAAAAAAACTTTTCCCATCTATTAAATTTAGACAAATTTCTTTCTGCCTACAACCTAATCCAGGTATCTTCAGGGTGTTTCATTAGTATTTGTTCTATGTAAGATAATGTGTCACAGTAAAGGCCAATATCTAGAATTGCTAAACTACCCAGTCTAGAGTGTGCATAAGAATTTGCTGGGAAAGACAGGCCTTTTTGTCGTTGTGAATAAACTCTGTTAAGTGAGATTGCTATTTGTTTAAATTTTTAATGGATAGAAAAATGTGGAATGTTGTAAATAAATTTAAGATTTTTGACAAAACAGTAGCCATGTCAATGTTAGTTTTGTCCAAATTTTAAAATAGTTTAAAATTTTCTTCCTCAGGGGTTTGAAATTTTATTTTATGTGATAATATGTTTAGCAAGCAAATCACCATTTTATGTTTTATTGTTTGTGAAAATTCCTGTTAACCTGCAAATCAGATGTCAGTTGATTTAGATTAATGGAAGATCTTCTGGAATTTTTTTAAAAATTCAAGATGTTCCAGAGAACACACATTACTGGTGCTTTTCTGCTGTAGTACAACCTACACCAACCTGGTGTCCCCATATGTATTGGACCAGAGGTACCAGAATCCCCGATGTGGCTATACACATCTCAAGGGCCCCAGGTTGGAGACGGCTGCTGTAGCCAGTACCGGCACCAGTCGGGCCTCCAGCGTAGTGTACGGGTAGGTTCATGTCGGGAGAGGTGTTCCGTCAGGTATTGTGATCCCGAGCCGTGTAAGGCTGTATAGGTTAAAACCAGTACCTTGATTAGGGCTCAGAAATGTACAGGCAGCCAATGCAAGTGGGCCAAAGTAGGTCTTATGTGCTCAAACCTTCTGGTCCCTGTTATCAGTCTGGTCACTGCATTTTGCACAAGCTGCAGCTTCTGAACCGCCTTCAAAGACAGCCCCATGTGGAGCGCATTGCAGTAATCTAACTTGGAGGTTACCAGGGCATAGACAACTGAAGCCAGGCTATCCCTGGTCAGATATGAGTGTAGCTAGGCCACCAACCAAAGTTGGTAGAAGGCACTCTGTGCCACTAAGGCTATTTTAATTTTTGTATATTGTTTTTAATTGTTTTTAATCCTATGTAAACTGCCCAGAGAGCTTCGGCTATGGGGCGGTATACAAATGTAATAAATAAATAAATAAATAAATACCTGAGCCTCAAGTGACAGAGATGGTTCTAGGAGAACCCCCAAACTACGAACCTGCTCCTTCAGAGTTGGAAGACCTAAAGACGGTAGTGCACATGCTGGTAACTTCGAGGCTCTACTTCTGCAATGCACTGTACATAGGGCTACCTCTATGCCTAGTCCGGAACTTCAACTAGATCAAAATATGGCAGCCAGGTTGGTCACCGGTTCACCTAGGGGTGACCATTTCACAACAGCTTTAAAATCACTCCACTGGCTGCCAATTACTTTCCGGGCAAAGTACAAAGCGTTGGTCATTACCATGAAAGCCCTACATGGATTGGGTCCAGGTTACCTGCAGGATCACCTTCTCCCATACAATCTGCCCTGCACGTTCGGGTCCTCTGGGAAGAATTTGCTACAGTACCACGTTACCCAGAGGACCTTCTGCCGCTCCCAGACTGGAATGGCCTGCCGGAGGAGATTCGTCAACTTAATAGTCTCTTTGACTTTAAGAAAGCCATAAAGACCAATCTCTTCCGGCAGGCCTACCCAGTTGAATTTTAAGAGTTTTATTGGTATTTTAATAATGTATTAGTTTTATGTGCTTTTAATCAGTTTTATGTATTTTATATTTGATGTTGTTCCCCGCCTCGATCCAGAGGGAGAGGCGGGTAATAAATAAATTTATTATTATTATTATTATTATTATTATTATTATTAATCTCTTTCTCGCTCGTGGCGGTTTTCCTAGACGGACATGATGGGCTTTGCCAAGTCATGCTGTCTTTTATTGATTCATGAATTTGTTGACGATTGAGCATTATTATTATTATTATTGTCCAGAACAGGTTGAACACCCTCTATCTGGTCAGAAGAACCACCCATTAACAGACTAACAAAGGAGAGAGACTGGCTGGCGAGAAAGAGAAGAAAGAACGGGAGGAAAGGAGGCAGAAGGACTTGAAGGAGAGGAGAAGGAGAAGCACCTGAGGCCACTGCTGCACCTTCTGGCTCCTTAGCACACACACACACACAGTCACACTCACAATCCTACACCCCAGACCTTCCCACCAGACCCATCTCCTTTCGAGCCAGGAAACCTCTCCTGGCTGATTCTGTAGTGATGGCCACCTCAGAACGACCTGGCATTGGGCAGTAGTGCTGGGAAGTGATGGGCTGGTTCTTGCTTAGATGGTTTGAGAGAAAAAGTGACCAGGAGACAGAGAAGCTCGAGAAAGAGAGCGAGAGGCTGGGGGGAATCCCGGACAGTTTATTGTTGGGTTGTGAATTGTGGGTCGTTCGTGGTTAACAAACTATGGTTTGTTGGGACGGCTGGGTTCAGATAAGACAAAAGTCCACATTTCAACAACCCACGATTCAAAGGCAACTTGCACTCCATCCATACTTAACCTTGAGTATAGGTTGAGTGTGGTTTGTCATACTGTCTGAACCAGGGATGATGTTGTGGAGAAAATCCATCTCCCCATCCCCTTTGCCCAGTATTTGGCTGCACTGAAGGCTCCTAAAGCCAAACAACTGCAGAGGCAGAATTGGAGAGGGGCAGATTCTGAGGTCTGCAGTGATGCCGCCTGATCCAAAGGGTGCAGCAAAGGTTTCTAGTCCACGGACAAGATTCTGCACTCCTTTGATGAGAACACGGATAATGAAAGCAGAAATAGGGAGCGCTTTGACTACTAACAAAACTGGCTTCTCCAGCAACAGAGGAGCTATTAGGAAATGGAGAAGAGAGCTGGGGGCCTGGGGTGGAAAACCTCTGCTTAAAACCCGTGCCAGGCTTTACTTCAATGGGTCTACTCGAAGTAAGACTGACCTGGGACCCGACCCAAGCTCTCAGCCACTATACATCTCTTCCCTCCCCAGCAAACTTCCTGCCACAAGAAACGAGCCGGCCTTGAGAGGCGCTGCTGCAGAAGCAGCAGACATCTTGGCAGGCAGGATGCAAAAGGGAATTCCCTTCCCCCTCCGTCTGCCTCTGGCCTCCCTAACCTGCCTAGCAACTGCTGACGTGGACGAGCACGCCGTTGCCTCATTGGCCCAAAGTTTCCGCTCGGCATTCCTGGAGAGGCCTCCCCACCCACGCGCCCAAACCCCGCTTCTGCAGAGGAGCGGCCGGGAGAGAGGCTCGTTTTGGGGGGGTGGGTGTTTCGGATCCATCCGTCCGTCCCGGGTGTGGGTGGGGGGCTTCTGCCACAGGGGCGCCTTGTGCTCCTTCGGGTAGGAAGGGGGCCTTTCTGCTGGGTGGGGGCTGCTGCTGAGCGCAGTGCCTCCGGGGGCTAAAATACCCCCCTCTCCCCCGTTTGCAAAGGAGGAGGAGGAGAAATTTCCTGCAGGGGCTGAGAGGCGCTTAGCTAAGCGGCATCCACCGGAGCTCCCTGGAAGAGGGGGTCAGCTTCGGCCTAGCTCTATAAGCGATATCCAGAGTCGGGCCTAGCGGTATAAGGAGTCAGGCTTTCAAGGGAGTCGGTTCTGGGAGCATCAGCGCACGAGCGAGTTCAGCCCCGGTGCCTGGCGGAGGTAAGTGGTGTTGACTTATTTAGCGATTAAATCGCCTCCGGTCATCATTTAAAGGTCATAAATTATCTGCTGAAGCCATAACAAAGGCGCAGCACAAAGGGAGCTCAATCCCGGAAGGGTAAACCTTTTGCAAACTTCGTGTTGGGAGCGAAATCCCCCCTGGGTAGGAGGAGAGAATCCAGCAAGCGCTTAATTTTTTGCAGCCTTGCTCAAACAGGGTTCCCGGATTGTTGAAGAGAACCTGAGCCGCGTATTTAATTAAAACTCAACCCAAGTTTAGGGAGCCATGAAAGCAAATCAAGGCGGTACCTCACTACGCAGGCCCAGCTCGTGGAAGATTCTGCTTTTAAACAGAAAAGGCGTAGGCTAGCTTTAGTTTGGATGCAGCGTTGGCTCAGGTTTTATGCCTTATCAAGCAATTAATAAAATAAAAGGTCAGAGAAAGGACTCACCAAGTTTAAGAATATATCTTATTAGGGTTGTTGTTGTTTTTTTAAAAGAAAACCCCAACACACAAAAGGGCTCAGCACTTGCAAGCTACATTCCTTCTTAAATTAGATACCGTGCGTCATCCCATTATTTTGTTATTACATTTATATTCTTACTTTTTATCTCTTGCAGTGAACCCAAGGTGGCTTACACGATCCTCCTCTTCTCTTTTTTTATTCCCACAACAATCCTCTGGAATTGCTTAGGCAGAGAGTCACCCTGTGAGCTTCATGGCCAAGTGGAGATTCAAACTTTGACCCCGCCCCCCCCCAGGTCCAACTCTCTAACTACTACACCACATTACCTCTCCCCAAGTAGAGCACGAGATGTAACTCTTGTTCAACCAACTGGATTACAGTGACCACAGTGCTATCAGATTTCATATATATTTAGATGGAAAATTGCCCAGAAAATCCAGCACAGTCACATTTCACTTAAAAAGAAGTAAGATGAAAGGGGGCGTAAAGAGGATTAAATCCCTTCAAAATGCTTGGAGGTTACTCAAAACCACAATAATAGAAGCTCAGCTAAAATGTGTACCACAAGTTAAGAAAGGTAGCAAGATATCACTGGAATGATTAATGAGCAGCGTTAAGGAATTATTGCCACCGATTTTTAAGAAGAGATCCAGGGGGAATCCAGGAAATTACACACCAGTTAATTTAATATTTGTTCCAGGTAAATTGGTTGAAAGCAATATTAAGGTAAAATTAGTAAGCAAATAGAAGGTCAAGCCCCGTTGGGAAAAAAAAAATCAACATGGCTTCCATATAAGTAAGTCCTGTCTCACTAACCTTTTAGAGTTATTTGAGAGTGCCAGTAAACATGTAAACAAGAGTGATCCAGTAGATGTTTACTTGGACTTCCAAAAGGCTTTTGACAAAATCCCTCACCAAAGACTTCTGAGCACACTTAGGAGACATGGAATCAGAGGAGAAGTACTGATATGGATCAGTGACTGGTTAAAAAACAGAAAGCAGAGAGTAGGAATAAATGGTAAATTCTTCCAATGGAGGGGTGTAAATGAGGCATCCCACAGAGATTATTATTGGGACTAGTGCTTTTCAACTTGTTTAAAAATGATCTGGAATAAGGATAATTTCTTAGTGAAGTGGCCAAGTTTGCTAACAATACCAAATTGTTTTGAGGAGCTCTGAAAGGAACTCTCCAAACTGGAAGAATGGACCTTAAAATGGCAAATACAGTTCAGTGTAAGCAAGTGTAAAGTGATGAACATTGGGGCAAAAAGTCCCAACTTCAAGTGTAACCTGATGGGGTCTGAGCTAGCAATGATACCAAGAAAGAGATCTTGGGGTTGTGGTGGACAGCTTGATAAAAATGTCAACCCAGGTTCAGCTGCTGTAAAAAAAAGGCAATCTCCATGTTAGGCATAATTAGGAAAGGGGTTGAGAATAAAACTGCCAGTATCATACAGCCCAAATCTTAAGGTGTGACCACACTTAGAATACTATGTACAGTTCTGATCACTGTGCCTAAAGAAAACTGCAGAGTTGGAAAATGCAGAAAAGGGCAACTAAAATGATAAAGAGACTAGAGAAACTCCCCTATGATGGAAGGTTAGAACAGTTAGGGGTGTTCAGCTTGGGAAAAAGGAGGCTAAGGGGAGACCTGATAGACATGTACAAAGATATACATGGTGTGGAAAAATGACACTAGAATCCAGGATCATCCCGTGAAGCTAATTAGTGGGAGATTCAAGACAGATGAAAGGAAGGACATCTTCACACAGTGCATGGCATTTGCTACAGTAAGAGATATTGATGGCCACCAATTTGGATGGCTTTAAAAAGCGGTTGGGCAAATTCCTGGAGGTGATCGATGGCTACTGGTCCTGATAGCTATATGGTACCTCCTGAATCCATATGCCTGTCTGTGCCAGTAGCTGGGAAACATGGACAGAAGGATGCATGTCCTGCTTGCGGGTTTCCTGTGAGCAGCTGGTCGGCCACTGTATGAACAGAATGCTGGACTAGATGGACCCTTGGACTGATCCAGCAGGGTTCTTCCTATGTTCTTTTGATTCACTGGGGGATCCCATCATCCCTGAGACAATCTCAACCTTTGCTTACGCCAGTGATGGAGGGAAACAGATGAGAACAGAACAGAGGTCCATGAAGGACCCCATCTTTCCTTCCTAGCCCCCTCCATACTTTGCCCCTTTCTGGCTGTTTCTCATTTTTTCTTCTTTCCTCGTCTTTTGCAGCCCCTTTTCTGTTGCTTTTCCTCCCTTGCTATCCATCCTTTCAGTCCTTCATTGTGGCTCTTTATTCCCCTCTTTCACCATCTGCCGTCACTTCTATTTTCTGGTCTTCCACATGGGCCATTGGCCCACACTCCCTGCAATGCTTATTTATTTATTTATTTATTTGATTGCATTTCTATATCACCCAGTAGCTGAAGCTCTCTGGGCAGTTTACAAAAGTTAAAACTATCAAGTACAATTCAAGGTATAAAACTTAAACCAGAATATATAAAAGTACAACATAAAAGCACAACCAGGATAAAACCAAGAAGCAATGCAGAGATTTATAAGCAAAATTAAAAGATAAAGATGGTAAACTGTTAAAATACTGGGATTTTTTTAAAAAAGTCTTCACTTGGTGTTGAGAAGAGTATAACGTAGGTGCCAGGTGAACCTCTAGGCAGCTCATTTCATAGCTGGGATGCCACATCAGAGAAGGCCCTCCTCATATTAGCCACCTGCCTCACATCCTTTGGCAGGGGCTCATGGAGAAGGACCCCTGAAGATGATCTTAGAGTCCGGGCAGGTAGATATGGAAGGAGGCGTTCCTTCAGATCACCTGGCCCCACCGTCTACTTCCTGGCTAATCTGGTTGACTCCTCAGATCCATCCTGAGGGAATAAAATAAAATGCATCAGGTGCTGACCTGCCTAAACAGGGGGGTGGATTAGTGGCGTGTGCGTGTGTGCAAGGTGAGTCAAAACTATGAGCCAGGAGAATTAAGAAAAACAATAACAACGGATCTCGCATTTAGCAGCAGGACCAGAGTCTACCAGATAGTTGTATGGATCTGTAGGTGGATGGAAACGTAAGCGGAGCCTGGGAAGGAACAATCCATCTTGAGAGAAACGTTCACATGAATTGTTTCATGCAATTGACAACATTTCTCACCCAGATTTACAGATTGTCCACAAGGGCAGTTAGGGATGATTTAGGACACTCAGGCTGATTTGACAAAGGTGGCAGGCGCACTGAGGATTGCTCAGGGCATCACTGGAGAAAGAGACAGAAGTCTTGTGTAGTGAATCTAGAACAAGGGTTTGAGTATAAACATCTTTGTAGCCATAGTTCAGAGGAGGGCAACAGAGATGATCCAGGGACTGGAGGACATGCCCTATGAGGACAGGCTGAAGGAACTTAGGATGTTCAGTCTAGAGAAAAGAAGGCTGAGGGGAGACATGTTAGCCATGTTCAGGTACATAAAAGGGTGGCAGAGGGCACATGGTCAAGAATGATTTTCCATGGCCACAGAAATTAGAACCCGAAATAATGGGTATAAGTTACAGCTACTTAGATTCCGATTAAATAGAAGGAAATACTTCTTGATGGTAATATCTGTACAACAGTGGAACAGTCTACCTGTGGAGGTTGTGGGTTCTCCATCTCTGGTTTTTTTTTTCAAATCTCATGGATGGTTTAATTTATTTTCTTCCACATTGCAGAAGGTTGGACTAGATGATCCCTGTGGTCCCTTCCAATTCCATAATTCAGTGGTCTCTTTATTCTCTTTTGCAGGTCCAGGGTTAAAGAGGCAGGCCCTCCGTACTGTCTGGCGAGAGGCAATCTAAAATTTAAACCAAAAGGAGAAATTCCTAGAGAACCATCTGGGGAGAAAGAACATTCCCTTCCTCCTCTGCCATTGCCCTTGGAAAAACAGCTTTTGATTTTCCCTGCCTGTAGCAATTGTGGCCTCCATAGGGATCTGCTGAGTGCAAAATGCAGTGGGGTGACGTGGACTCAAGCGGCTGCAGTGGAGGGGGGAGGTGTTGTGCCATTGGGAAATGGCAAAGTATCCCTTGCGAGGTAAACTTAAGGAAGGGAATTCTTAGAGAACAGTCTAGAGCCCTGTTTTTCAAACGGCGGATCAGGATCCATGAGTGGGTCTCAGCCAACCTTCAGGGGGGTCTCACTGCTGCAGCCTGCCCAGTGCCTCTTCGTTTGACTGCCCTGTGCCATGGCCCCATCATGCATAGTGCATAGGGAGGTGTTGCAGCAGGAACCTAAGAAGAGCCACACTGGATCTGACTCAAGTTCCAACTAGTCCAACATTCTGTTCACACAATGGCCAACCAGCTGCCCACGGGAAACCTACAAGCAGGACACGAGCGCAATTGCACCCTCCCACCCAAGGTCCCCAGCCATTGGCATACTTAGGCATACTGCCTCTGATACTGGAAGTAGCATATTGCCATCAGGCTTTTGTTTGTTGGGCTGTGAAGAAAGCGACCCACTTGCCTCGAACTGTCTAGTTCATCCTTTCTGAGAGAGAGAGAAACTTTCATTATTGTCCGTAATAATCTGGTTTTTGCTTTTGTGTACTGCCCAGACAGATTCAGTTATTGGGCAGTGTAGAAATGAAATCAATTTAAAAATAAATACATGAAAGAAGGTAATTATTGTGACACATAAAAAGTTGTTGACTGCAGGGCTTAATGGCTGCCTGTCTTTGAGCAGGCCCTCCCTCAAGAAAGAAAGAAAATGGCGGCTGAGCAAAGCCATCCTGCAGCCCTGTTCCAGGCTTTGTTGTGGCAACGAGCGAAGATGAGGGAGCAGTTTTCATCTGGCTACACAGCAGGAAGAGGCTATGAGGACCATGGGGCTGGAAGCAGTGGAGGATTCTGGGAACAACCAACGCAGAAGAAGGTGCTTGGCTCCCAGGCAGCGGCGATGGCAGGAGGTTCACAGGACATAATGCAGGAAAAGGAGGAGGTGAGAGAGTTTCATCCGGAGTTCTTCTTGTCGCTGAAAATGTGTAGAATGATATCCTAAAAATGCCCATAAGGAACCTCTCCCTTTCTGGATGTTCTCCAACAAAGGGACATCCCAACTGCCTCTACACCTGTGAATGGCATAGTGGTTCTGACTGGAGCAGGCCCTCCTTGGGGGGGATCAGAAAAAACTGAAGAGTCTTGTGAAGTTCCAGGGAAGGAGGAGGACCTGTTTCAGTCAGCAGCACTGTCCCTCCAGCGGAACAGGAATAGCGTTTATAGGCACCAAAACTGCATCACATGAACAGGCTCAGGAACCCACCGGGAAGGAGGGAGCTTACCTCTGAGTACTTCTGTTTGTTTTTGGGCTCCTCATTCCAGGTGCAGGGGGTGTTGGCCAAAGCAGCCACGGATTTCCCGAAGGCAGAGACCACACCGCCAGAGACCACGCAGATGGTGGAGGAGATCATACAGCCAAGTGACGGAGGGGCCACCTCACTGGGTAAGGCAGAGCGATGCATATTTCATCACCATCTCCCTTCCTCATCGTTCCAGACAACCTGTGGGTTAATTGACCCATTGATTGTTGTGATGTGAAAATTGGGCCATTGAGAGTTTATTTGGCTGGGGAAGATGCTGCATATTTAATCTAACTACACTGAAGCAATCTTAACCTATTCCTTGAAAGTAACAGTTTATTTCCCTTTGTAAATAATTGCCTTAATAAACATCTCACTTTTGTTCGTCTTGAAGCGTTATTTTTAGTAGTGATGTCAATCCCATGCCTTCCATAAGAGCCAGGCAGAACTTAAAGGTTTAATAGCTGATGCAGCTTTTCCTAATGTTGAGGTCTATTTAGAAGCTTTATTAAAAACAGGGTAACAGAGTTCCATAGATCCAAGCCTGAAAAGTTTGGATTTTTAAAAAAGAAACTTAGATGGGTTACTCACAGTTTTCCCATTACATTTGGTGGAAGGGTTGGGGTAATTTGTTTCATTACAGGTCACAAGAGAGAAAAGTGGAGTCTTTTGAATGAGCAGGGATACTCTTATTAATCAAAAAATGTCTTTGTTGTTATTCTGACTGGAGCCCAGAAATTGATGTATGTAAGACCCTTTGTGAGGTTATCAGGCTAAGCATTCTCCTAACAGACATTTCTTTTTGACAGAAATTGATTGTATGATCCTATGCCTACGGAGTGTTAAAATTCTGTTTATTACTCTGATCAGTTCTACTGATCATCAGATGCTAGTCAAGATATTTGGAAAAATCTGTATCCCTACCATGTATTTTCTCATTTAGTCAAAATAGCAGTTGACTGGATTTGTTCCCTGAATTGAGGGTCTTTTTCTCCCTAATCAGATTTCTGTTTTTATTCCCTCAGTTGATGAGAAAGATTGCAGTAAAGAGAGGAAGCAGCAGAAAAGAAAAGTGAAACGGAAGTCGGAGGACAAAACCTTTGCTCCTCAAGAAGCTGAACACCAAAAAATTCACACAGGAGAGAAAATATACCCATGCTTGGAGTGTGGGAAACAATTCAGTCGCAACTCTGACCTCACGCTGCATCAGCAATTCCACAAAGGCAAGAATCACTATAAATATTCAGACTACGAAAAGAGCTTCCATCAGACCATTTACCTTATATCACATCAAAAAATTCTCGCTGACAAGAAGCGCTATGAAACAGAGGGTGGAAAAAGTTTAATTCTTAGAAGAAGCCTTAGATCGCATCAAAGAATTCACATAGGGGAAAAGGCGTATAAATGCTCTGATTGTGGAAACAATTTCAGCAGTAGCGAAACCCTTAAAGAGCATCAAAGTATTCACACAGGCGAGAAACCCCATGAATGCTTCAATTGTGGAAAACATTTTGGTAACTTAAAAAACCTTAGGGAGCATCAACGAATCCACACTGGCAAAAAACGTTTTAAATGTATAGAGTGTGGCAAGAGCTTTCATGGCAGCACAAACCTGAAAATACATCAAAGAATTCACACGGGGGAGAAGCCCTATAAATGTTCTCAATGTGGAAAGAGCTTCAGTCGCAATGATCAGCTTAAAACACATCAAGTAATCCACACAGGCGAGAAGCCCTATAATTGCCTTGAATGTGGAAAAAGCTTCAGTTGTAGCGCACATCTTAAAACACATAAAATAACCCATACAGGAGAAAAGCCCCATAAATGCTCTGAGTGTGGAAAGAGCTTCACTCGGAGCACCCACCTGAAGAGACATCAAAGAATTCACACGGGGGAGAAACCCTATGAATGCTCAGTTTGTGGAAAGAGTTTCAGTGCTAGCAGTATCCTTAAATCGCATCTAAGAATCCACACAGGTGAGAAGCCCTATAAATGCTCTGAATGCGGAAATAGTTTTAGCGAGAGCTATACACTTCGCGAGCATAAAAGAATTCATACAGGGGAAAAGCCGTTTAAATGCACTGAGTGTGGAAAGACCTTCCGTCATAACACACTCTTTAAAAGACATCAAAAAATCCACACAGGTGAGGAGCCGTATATATGCTCTGAATGTGGGAAGAGTTTTAGTCATAGCGGAAACCTTAAAGCACATCAAAAAATTCACTCTGGAGAGAAGGCTTATAAATGCTCTGAGTGTGGAAAGAGTTTTATTGATAGCAGAAGCCTTAAATCACATGAAACAATCCACACTGGCAAGAAGCCATATATGTGTTCTGAGTGTGGAAAAACGTTTAGTCTCAGTAGAAGCCTTAAAAGACATCAAATAATCCACACAGGAGAGAAGCCATATAAATGTTCTGAGTGTGGAAAAGGTTTTGGTCTTAGCAGAAATCTTAAAAGACATCTAATGAATCACACAGGGGAGAGGCCCTATAAGTGTTCTGAGTGTGGACGTAGTTTTATTGAGAGCTACACGCTTCGTGAGCATCAAAAAATTCATACGGGAGAGAAGCCCTATAAATGCACTGAGTGTGGAAAGAGCTTTAGTCGTAGAACACACTTGCAAACACATCAAAGAATTCACACAGGCATGAAACCCTATCAATGCTCTGAATGTGGAAAGAGCTTCAGTCGGAGTGCACACCTGAAGAAACATCAAAGAATTCACACAGGTGAGAAGCCCTATACATGCTCAGAATGTGGAAAAAGTTTCAGTGCAAGCAGTAACTTTAAAGCACATCAAAGAATTCACAGTGGGGAGAAGCTTTATAAATGTGCTGAATGTGGGAAGAGTTTCAGTATTCGCAGAACTCTTATAGAACATCACAGAATACACGCAGGTGAGAAACCCTAGTATGCTGAAGAGTGGAATGAGCTTTTGTCGAAGTACAGATCTTAGATCACATCAAAGAATACACTCAAGATGAATTCTGTAAATCCTAGTAATAACTGGAATGTGGGAGGTCAAATGGAGCATGGCTCTTTGTTTTAAAAGATTTAAATCCAGGAGGAAGCATACCAATGATTGGAGAGTTTGTTTGACTAATCATATCTTAGTCGTGATTCGGTGCTCAGTATATGGCGGCTACTTCCATCACCATGGCTGAGTTCAATTGGAGGCCAATCTTACAAAGTGGCCAAATAGGCTTAGGTTTAGGCATCGATGTGGTCACCTGTCATGAACAAATGTTGCTTCCTTGTATGTATGTGCATCCACATAGCCAGTACACAGGAATCTGTCCTCACAGCTAATGAACTCAGAGGGCATATTGTGAGCAAGGGAACTCTATTTTAGACAAATTGTATCTTGGATGTGGTGCTTGAAATGCAGCATTAGGGATTTATTCATTTTTAATCTCCCTGTGTTGACAGCTTGGTACAGTGATGCGTTTAGACTATATGTTGCTTTCTGTTTCATCTGATCCTTCTCAGAAATCTAGTCTCCCATATAAAAGCAGCAGACAGACTGCTGGGTGTCTGGGCAGCACCTTCTGCATATGACTCAGTCCCTTTTATTTGCTTTGCTTTGTATCTCTGTTAATCCTGCATTGTCCATTTGACTAGGTGCCCCTCACTTTTTCTTATTTTTTGTAGTTTTCCTAAATAAAGCATTTAATAGATTTCAATCTACTTTTTAGTCTATAGACTTAGCATAGTTACCCACCAAAGAGTCTACAACCCACTTACTGTATATTTCCATGCTAAACAAGACTGAATTAATGCTGGGAGTTGTAGGACTTCTTTCTGTCGAAACTTGCAAAAGATTGTGGCCTTAATCATGTAATTCATGAAGCAGTTTCCCCAATATGGTAATTCTCTGTGGGGTAGGTGGGGGGGGATGCCTTAAAAAAGATATGCAACCAAGTAACAATTTGCTGTCTCCCATACTAAAGGCATTCAAGATGCAGCTGGACAGCCATCTGTCAAGGATGCTTTAAGGTGATTCCTGCATTGAGCAGGGGGTTGGACTTGATGGCCTTATAGGCCCCTTCCAGCTCAATGATTCTATGGTAACACCCTAAATCAGCTACCTAAGGAGCCACCTCACTCAGCCCTACCTATAGGCATTGCATTCTTAAAACGGGGAGCATTAGACCGTCCAGAATTGCTGCCCCAGAAGGCTGAAATGATATCCTTAACTATTTCCTCTAGTGTATAAACAGATGCAAACAAAAGTTGTAGCACAGACTGACTGTTACTACTTCTGTTACAACTCCAGTTTGGTATACAACCTTTGGTACATGTACCAAAAATTGTAGCTGACAAAGGTGGGGACATGTTGCATTTGGCTATTCCACATACTGTAGAAATGTATGTCCCAAGAATTAACATTGCAATCCAATGTGTTTGAAGTAATAGTTCCATTGTGTTGAACAGGGCATAGTCCCAAGATGGGTGTACACAGGTCTGGTTTAAGAGGAGCTATCTCAAGGATGTAGACATTTAGGACAGGGAAAGCGGAATTAACTACTTCCACAAAAAATGTGTCTACACCGATTACATGTAGAAATGTAAGTAAACATATACAATCAGTATTCTACCCAATTGCTCAGTAAAAAATGAAACCTATCTTCCAATGCCCTGTCCAGTGAGTTCAAAGCCACTGGATAATTGACAGAAACTTAGTTTTAAATGTTATAGAATTATTTTATTGTATTAGTATTTACCTTCAATATTCTCTTGTTTGATTTCTATCCCCATTTCTAAATTAAATTATTTTAAATATATTGCATGGTCTGTTTTTAAGCTCTTTTGCATTGATATTGCCCCCCCCCATGAAAACCTGAGTTCCTTTTTCACAAACAGCTGTTTTGTGACTCCCCAGACTGCAATCCTGTACCCACTTACCTGAGAGTCAGACCCATTTAACTCAATAAGACTTCTGAACAGATCTGTGTAAGACGTGAGTTAGCTACAATTCCCAGTGAATGCTTGGGCTTTAGCTCCTGCACAGCAGGAGAAACACCTCAGTCTCTTTGCAAAGTTTGCTGGAGTTCCACAGCTGCCAGTGGTGTGGGGGAGATGGCTTTGGCATAAACTCTGAATTGCCACTGTGTCGCATGTGCAGAACACCGTTTCTGGGATTGTTTCATTTTAGGGGAACACACACACCGCAGGAAATCAAAGCAGCGAGAAAGGCCTTTGTTACATTATTTGCAAAAAGAGCAGAGCAAGAGTATCAACTCGTTGATGCGGCTTCTGCCTCCCCACATGGGCTGGCACTAGGGGAAAAGGGAAGAGGTGGAATTTTACAGAGTTCTTGGGCCCCAGGGTGTTCCTTCCTACAGCTTGCAGCTCAAGGGAGTCCAAAGCAGAAGGAAGAGGTGAGGGGGTAGTCCCATGATAAATAGCACCCTGGGCAAAGTGTGCCTTTGGTGCCCCCCCCCCCCCGCAGGGCCAGCTTTGCAGGGCCACCCAGAGGGTTCGTGGGGCCTAGTGAAGGTGTAGGGAGTAGCAGCAGGGCCTCCAACCTCACCAGGACTCACGCATATGGGTACAAAGCCGGGGGCCACATGTGGGAATTACTGTATTACATCTGAGAATTCCTGCCTGCAGCTCCTCCTTGCCCCGGAATCAAGCAGATGGGCTTCATTTTTTCTTAGATGGGATAAAGAAATAGGGAACAGGCTGTGCTTCTCCTGAGTACCTCCTCCAAATTCCAAACCCCATTTTGGCACAGCTTTCTGCTTCCTGGGACTTGACAGGTTGTCTGGTTGCCTGCTACTAGCCTTCTCCACAACAGACTCAGGAAGGATTCCTCCCTTAAGGCCTGTGCTTTTCCCTGTAGTAACTGCCACAGAAAATTTCTCTCCAGTGGCACCTTGCCTGGAAATCTTAGGTTCACTTCCTCCCTCTTTCCTTGAATCCTTTCCCCAGCGGGCCTGGAGTTCTTCTGTGACAAGAACAGGCTGCTGCTCTGCTATAGAATCCCTCCTTCTCTCCTTACAACCATCTCTGTAACCAGGGCTACATGGCCTGGGCCAACCATAGGCTGCAGGCCTGACCAAACTTATCTCTATTGCTGCCCAGACACAAAGAAAGATTTTACCTGACGCTGATTAGTTAGACACTCTTACAGTTGGGCTGCAGGCCTCCTAATAAGCAGGCCTTTCCACTTTACCACCAGCTTAAACCTCAAATTAGCATCTATTTTGTTTCAAAGTTAAGCTGTGTTCCACTGGTTCTTACCTGACCTCAAAGTGGAATTTGAAAAAAAACAACGCAAAACTTTAAAGCTAATCAAAGGAAGATCATTTTTGAAGATAGTATCCAAATAACTTGAAGACCTTGAAAATGAACACAGTTGCTTTTTTCCACCCTAGCTCACAGCAGACAATATATATATTTTTAAAAAAACAAACACTGAGCTCAGCTCAACACTGCTTCGGTTTGGTGCCCTGGGCAACAGTGCCCTCAGATGCCCTCAGGCCAGTCCTGGCATGGAAGGTTTCTCCACCCGGTCCCCCCAAAAACTGTGGAGATCGTCAAGCTCCCATGACCAGAGCCCTTCCTCTGTAGGGAAGCAGATCCTGGATCCCACCCAAGAACATGAAAAGCCATAGAACATAACATTATAACAACTCGGTCATTTAAAAGGCTACATTAAAAATATGAATTTATTATGGCATAACTTTTGTGGACACTGTCCGCTTCATCAGATGAGTGAAGTGGTAGCCTCAGGATGGCAGATCTATATACCGTATTTCTTCGATTCTAAAATGCACTTCCCCCCTATATAAACATATCTAAAAATGGGGTGCATCTTAGAATCGATGTCATCTTACAGTCGCAGTTTTCGAATTTTCCTGCGCTTTGCACAAGGCAAAAGTTTAATTTTTTCTTAGAATCAAAGCTTTTTTTCCTGTTGGTGGTACTGAAATTAAGGTGCGTCTTACAATCGACGGCGTCTTAGAATTGAAGAAATACGGTATATACATGCTGGGGATGGGGATGGTGGAATTGTAAACAGTGAGGGTGTTGTTGCATTCATGTCCTGTTTGTGGGTTTCGCATTGAGGCAGCTGCTTGGCCAGTGTGTGAACATAATGGTGGACAAGATGGACTGGTCTGATCCAGCAGGGCTCTTCTTATATTCTTATGAGGTCAGAGGGAATGTAGGAAGAATACACACAGTGACAGTGGTAGCCATTCACAAAACATTGTTGATGATAACACAGACATTTTAATTTGTTATTGCATTTATAACCCACCTTTCCCCCCCCTCTTGCAAGGAGCCCGAAGAGCCTTACATGATCCTTCTCCTCTCCATTTTATCCCCACCACAACCCTGTGAGGTAGGTTAGGGTGAAAGACAGTGGGAGGGTGCAGACGACACTTTAGGCAATAGAGGGGGGAATAGGCAACTCACCGTGCGTTATTTTGCCGGTACTCTCCACATGACATGTTGCCCTGCACGCCCCGTCATGTGGCTGAAACTCCTGCCTTCCTTCCAGCAGTCTGTTGCTCCACCCTCCCTCCTCCCAGGGTTATCCCATCAGCCACTGCAAGTTCTGCTGGCTGCAGAGGAGCAGCTGTGGCGCTTTCAGCCGCTCTGGCTAGAGGGCTCTATGTCCATCTGAAATAACGCACACAACATGGGAAAATCAGCAATGGAGCCCACCACATGACATAATAACCAACGGGTCTCTGGATAAGCAACAGAGTAGTCTGTTGTTTTTCTCCTTTGCTTAATTCCAGAAATTAGCACAGGTTGAGTTGTTTGTGTCCCCTCCAGACGACACAACAACGCAATGGACGGTTGACTCTTTACGCCGGGTTGCTTATCCTGTTGCTTACCCAGCCAGTGACGGCCCAAAGATACCCAGTGAGCATCATGGCTGAATGAGGACTAGAATCCGGATCTCCTGAGTACCAGTATACCGCACCACACTAGCTCCCTGTCTTGATGAGCTGCATCTGATAAAAGTGGACAGTATCCACCAAAGTTTTTGCCACAATGAATTTGTTAATCTTTAAAGTGCCCTAAGACCCTTGGCTGTTTTTGCTGCAACAGACCATCAAGGCAGAGAGTGTGGCCAAGACAGTGTGAGGAAGGAAGGGAGGTAAAAGGACTGAGGGAGAAAGAAATGATATTATAAATCGAGTCACAGTCAGTACGGAGTGAGGCACGCTTATTCCAGTTTGAGTTTGCAGCTTAAAAAAATCATTCGCTTCTGCTGTACCTGCGCGAGTGTTGTGATTTGTATGCAAACTACCAGCCTCCAGAAACCTGCCCGCCCTAAGAGGCGCTACTCAGGAGGAGACATCTTGCGAGCCGGGCTGCAATAAGCGACCGATACGTGGCTCCCCCCTCCCTCTTTTTCCTGCCCAGTCGTCAACCTGCCTAGCAACTGCTGATGGAGGTAAGCACATAGTTACCTCATTGGCCCAAAGTTTCCACTCGGCATTCTTGGAGAAGTCTCTCCACCCGCACGCCCAAACCCCGCTTCTGCAGAGGAGCGGGAGGGAGAGAGGTTAGTTTTTTTGGGGGGGGGGGCTTCGGATCCCTCCTAAGGGGGCTTCTGCCCCAGGGGTGCCTCTTGTACCTACGGGTGGGCGCCTTTCTGCTGGGTGGGGGCTACTGAGTGCAGTACCTCCAGGGGCTAAAATACCCCCCTCTCCCCCGTTTGCAAGGGAAGAGAAATTTCCAGCAAGGATTGAGAGATCCTTAGCTCAGAGGCATGCACTGGGTCTCGCTGGAAAGCACGGAGATCGGGGACTCAGCACCGTTGCTAGAGGATCGGCCTACTTGTATAAGCTGTATCCGGAGTTGGGCCTAGCGATATAAGGAGGCAGGCTTGCAAGGAGCCCCAGTGACGGAGTGTCAGGATACCGGCGAGTTGAGCGCCCGTGCCCGGAAAAGGTTAAGTGTCGTTTCCTTATTTAGCTATTAAGTCACCTCAGGTGTTCATTTACGTCTCCCTATCTGCTGAAGGGCACAGCAAAGGGAGCTGAATCCCGGAAGGGTGACCCTTTGCAAACTTTGCGTTGGGAGCTAAATCCCCCGGGGGAAGAACCCAGCAGGAGCTTGCATTTCTTGTAGCCTTTGCTCTAACTGAGATTTCCAGATGGTTGAAGAGAACCGGAGCCACATATTTAAACTCAGCCCAAGCGTGGAAAGGGGCAGTCGAATCACTACATAACTTTCTATCGACAAGAGCCACTTTGCAAGCCCAGCTAGTGGGAGCGTCTTCTTGTAAGCAAAAAAAGAACAGCCCCCCAAAAGTGTAGGCACCTTCAGTTTGAGATCAGTGTAGGCTCAGGTTTTAGGCCTTATAGAGCAGTTCATAAAATAAAGGCTCAGAAAAAGGACTCATCCCAGATTAGAGAGTCCAGATGATCAGTTAATTTATATACACACACAGAAAAAGGACTCAGCATCGTGTGAGTTAAGCACCTGTGCAAGGTGAGGGTAAGTGCTATTATTTAGCTTTTATATTACCTCAGGTAATAATTTTAAACTATTTTTTTTCTCTAAAGCCCAAACAGGAAAACTGCAGGCTAGCGTCAGTTTGGGTGCACTTAAGCTCAGGTTTTAGGCCTTACAGAGCAGTTCATAAAAGTTGACTCTTCCTTCCCTTCTCATAGTAAGTAACTGTAAACAAATAAATGCAGGTTGCTTACCTGTAACCGTAGTTCTTCGAGTGGTCATCTGTGCAGTCTCACATATGGGCTCGCATCGACATCGAGCCCGCTTCGGGAACTTCCTAAGCTAGCTTAGATTTTTGGCGGGAACCCCTCCCCCCACCGTCCTATCGCGCATGCTCGGGGTTCCCGCCTACCTCAGTTCAATGAGACCGCTCTGGCCTCGCCACTAAGAGAACGAACTACAACAATATCATAGGCTAAAACGATCAGAAACACGAGCATGCCGACAAACCTCTTGTCAACGAAAGCGGAGCCAAGAGGGGACGGTGGGTGGGTTGTGTGACTGCACAGATGACCACTCGAAGAACTACGGTTACAGGTAAGCAACCTGCATTTCTTCTTCGTGGTCTCTGTGCATCACACATATGGGCGAGTAATCAGCTACTTACCAGAGGAGGTGGGTAGGCCCGCTGAGATGTTACAAACAGACTGACGACAAGACAGCCCTGCCGAAGGAGCATTCTCGTCTAGCTCGAACATCCAGCCTGTAATGTTTAACGAAAGTGGAGGCATTCGACCAGGTTGCAGCTTTGCAAAGATCGGGAATCGAAACCCCTTGCAAGGAAGCAGTGGATGTCGCCTGTGCCCGAGTGGAATGCGCCTTCACTACAGATGGAGGTTCTTTCCCAGCCAGCTGATAGGCGAGAATGATAGTGTTAACAATCCATGCCAAAAGGCGTTGAGCAGAAACTGGCAACCCTTTACTTTTTCCGCCATAACAGACAAACAATTTCCTAGATTTCCGGTATTCCTCTGACCGAGACTTGTAGAACGCCAAGGCTCGGCGAACATCTAGGGCGTGCAGAGTCGAGACCAACGGGTCTGTAGACGCAGTGAAAAACGTTAATAATAATAATAATAATAATAATAACGATTTATTTCTTACCCGCCTCTCCATCTAGATCGAGAACGTTGGCAGAACAATATCCTGATTAAGATGGAAACTTGACGAAACTTTAGGAGTAAACGTTGGCCCTGTTCTCAGGACAACCTTATGCTTAAAGAACTGGGTATATGGGGGATCAACAAGTAATGCAGCAAGTTCTGATGCCTGCCTGGCGGACGTGATGGCAACTAGAAAAACGGTTTTAAAAGTCAGTAGACGGATATCGATTGTAGCCAGCGGCTCAAAGGGCTTAGCCATCAATACACCCAACACCAGCGAAAGCGACCACTGTGGAACCGGCGGTCGAAAGGGTGGTGATATGTTGTGTAGTCCCTTCATGAATGCCTTAGACAGTGGGTGTGTGAATACTGATACTCCATCCACGGGATCGTGAGTGGCAGAGATTGCTGCCAGGTACACTTTGATGGACGCTGGAGTTAGGCCCGCCTCATGTAGTGAATACAGGAACGAGAGGACTCCCGAGATGGGTCCCGAAAAATGGTCGAATCCGGAAACTAAAGCAAATTTTTTAAATCTGTCCCATTTTCTCTGATAAGACATTCTGGTGGTTGGCTTTCTCGCCGACTCCAGTACGCATCGAATTTCGAGCGGCAACGCTAAGTGGCTCCACCGGGCAGAATTCTCCATGCCGTGAGCTTCAGGTCGTTCGGTTCTGGGTGAAGAATCTGACCGCCCTTCCTTGATAATATGTCTGGCACTGCCGGGAGTCTCCAAACCCGGGGGCCGGCGAGTCTTAGGAGAGTGGTGAACCACGGCTGTCTCGGCCACCAAGGTGCTATGAGAACTGCATTGGTGTTGTGTCGCAGAATCCGCGCTATGACCCGCCCTATTAACAGAAATGGCGGGAAGATGTAGTAAAGGGCGTTGTCCCAGTGGTACGTGAATGCGTCCCCCAGGGACTTCGTCCCTATCCCTGCCCTGGAACAGTAGGCTCTGCAAACCGTGTTCTCTTGCGTCGCGAACAGGTCCACGTCTGGTGAGCCCCAACGGGCAAAGATTTGGCGCACTATCTGAGGCTTTAGCTGCCACTCGTGGACTTCTGAAAAGGTCCGACTGAGGGTATCCGCTATCACATTGTCTGTTCCCGCTATATGCAGGGCAGAAATTTGAATACGTCTGGGAATCGCCCAAAGAAGAATGCTCCTGGCCAGATGCAATAATTTTGGGGATCGCGTACCTCCCTCCTTGTTGAGGTACCACACTGTCGTAGTGTTGTCCGTCAGAATTTGAACATGACGCCCCCGCAGGTGATCTTGAAACGCATGGAGAGCTCTCTTTACCGCGAGTAGCTCTAGGAAATTTATGTGGAGGCGCTGTTGTGCTGCTGACCATCTGCCCTGCACGGTTAGGTCCCTGTAATGGGCTCCCCAGCCCTGCAGGGACGCGTCCGTGGTGATGATTCGTGAGGGGCCTTTGGAAGCAAACGGCATACCCTTTAACAGATTGCTTGGATCTTCCCACCATCTGAGAGAGTCCCGAACCTGCTGAGGGATCGCGATGTAAAGTCTGCGAGGATTCATAGTTGGGTCGTAGTGCCGCAGAAGTAACTGTTGCAGCGGGCGCATATGGAGTCGTGCCCATCGGACGACGAAAACTGACGCAGCCATGCAACCCAACAACCTTAGGATGGTGAGTGCCCTTGATTGGGCCCGTAGACGGACTTTCACCGCCATGGCCATTATGGTGTCTGCTCTGTTCTGTGGGAGGAACGCTCTGCCTGAGACCGAGTCCAGCAGGACCCCTATGAACTGAAGAGTTCTGGTTGGTTGAAAAACCGTTTTTTCCATATTGATCTGTAGGCCCAACGAGGACAGGGTCTGCGCTACTAGGTGAACGTCCGAAAGAGCTTGGTCTCGCGATGGGCAGACGATCAGCCAATCGTCTAAATACGGGTATAGTTCGATTCCCCTCGCCCGCAGGTGTGCACAAACTGCCCCCATGCATTTGGTGAACACCCTTGGGGCCGTCTTCAGGCCGAACGGCAGCACGGCAGATTGATAGACCCTGTGTCCCACCACAAATCTGAGATATTTGCGGTGTAGGTGGTGGATGGAGATGTGGAAGTAGGCATCCTTTAGGTCTATCAACGTGAACCATCTGCCTTTCCTGAGCAAAGGTAGTATCGAGCTCAGTGTGATCATTCGAAACTTCTTGGTTTTTATGAACCGGTTGAGCCGTCTGAGATCCATAATAGGCCGGAGGCCCCCGTCCTTCTTTGGCACTGTGAAATACCTGGAATAAAATCCCTGGGCGATTCAAGATGGTGGAACTCGCGTGATTGCCCCCTTTTGCAGTAAGGTTGCTACTTCCTGTAACAAGGGGGGGGGACGGTGGTGTTACTCTCACAGTGCCCAGCGGAGGGGGGACTCGTAGCTCTATTTTGTAGCCCCCAGAGATTATTGACAACACCCAGGTGTCCGTTGTAATGGCAGCCCACGCGTTGGAATAGCGAGATAGGGTGTCGCCAAATCGATAATGTTCTGTGGGGTGTGCAAAGTCAAAGACGCCGCTTAGGGGCCTGGTCCGTCCTAGGTCGAGTCTGGCGGAAGCGGGACGACGGTTTACGTTGTTGGTATTGCGTGGCTTGCGGCTGGTATCTCTGTTGACGGTCCTGCTGCTGGCGAGGCTGGAAAGGAACTGGCCTATACCATTTACGCGGCCGGTATGCGGGCTGCAGGCCAGTCTGGATCCCCATCTTCCTGACTGTCATTTTTGCCTTGTGGATTGTGTCCATCGTGGCATCTGTTTGCGAATTAAATAGGCCCTCGCCATCAAACGGTAAGTCTTCGATTCGACTACGCGTTTCTTGTGGCAGGGATGTTGATCTCAGCCATGCATGGCGTCGAAGGGTCACCGCCGCGACAAGCGCTTTTGATGCCGCATCGGTTTGGTGACGTGATGTGGTGAGCTGTTGTTTGGCGAGACGGGTAGCTTCTGCCTGGAACACTCTAGCTAACTCCCTTCGATCTTCTGGGAGATAGTCCGTCAATGATGTTATTTTCTGCCATAAGAACAACTGGTAGCGGGCCATCATGGCCTGATAGTTAGAGATTTTGGCTACCAGCGCTCCTGCAGAATAGACACGTCTGCCGATGGCATCCAGCTTACGCCCTTCCTTGTCGGATGGCGTAGAATGGGTTCTAGTGGAACGGCCCTGTGCCGCTTCTACGACGATAGAATTGGGCTTTGGGTGCACGAAGAGGAACGGCGCATCCGCCTCCTTCACCTTATAAAGCGCATCGAGTCGCTTTGATGTTTGACCCATCGTCGAAGGACTAGTCCATGGTTGTTTGAGGGTCTTCAGTATGGTTTTGACCATTGGCAACGTAAGTTGCGGAGTCGGCTCCGTGTACATGACATCGAAGATGTTGTCGTCGACATCATCTTGTGGCAGCTGATGTTCCACACCTAGGGATTGGGCCATTCTCAGCATCTGCTCCGCAAAGCTGCTATGCTCCATCGACGGGGAAGCCCGGTCCGTAGTCGCCACATCGTCCGGAGGAGAAGGATTGGATCGCGCTGCAGACGCCACTGAGGATGTGTCCGATGCGTAGTCCTCGATGGACTGCGGAGACAACGGCGTAGGCAAATCCGTCGGTGGCAATGGTATCACTGGCTGCAATGCTGTGGAGCTTGCTTGTCCACGATGTCGAGTGGAGGAGTGTCCTGTCCGGGGCGATGGCCGTGACGTCGGTACCGGCTCAGCTGTCAGTCGTTGTCCTGTGTCAAAGCGATAAGCTGCCGGAGCTCGGTATCGAGAATGTCTCGAGGATTTGGACGAATGGCGGGATCTATCCGAGTATCTGCCCCATTCCCTTGAAGGAGACCGCGACCGCGAATGGCGAAGAGGCGTCCCCGCAGCATGAGAAGCACGGGACGTTACCGAAGGATGATGAGACGCCTGAGACCTGGAAGTGTGTGACCGCACCGGGGAAGGTGGCTCCAGGTGGACATCCAAATCGGTGTCGATACCCTCCGCGTCCGAGAAGAGTTCTATTGGAGGCGACAGTGGTGCCGTTGGAGGATCTAACAGAAGCGCCGGCAGAACACCTGGTGAGCGTGGGCCAGGCGATGTCCTCGGTAACGAGGAGGTAGACTGTGCCACCGCTGGTTTCAACCCCGAGCTTGAAGCAGAAGTCCGCGCCTTCGCTTTCGAAGTTGTCGTTACCGACGACGATTTTGTAGACTTCTTTCTCGGTACCGAGGTTAACGTAGGCCGAGGGGAGATCGGTAGCGAGGCGAGCGCTGATGCTGAAGATGACTTTCTCGGTTTCGGCATCGACGTCGAAGACGTTCGGGCTGCAGGCTCCGATACCGCTGGCGATCGTCTTGGGATCGGGGGCAGACTCGTTATGGGCCCAGTGTCTTTCGGTGTCGACCGGGATTTCGCGGTCGGTACCGACACCTTCACCGGTTTCAGTTTCGATTTCTTTGACTTAGAAGATTTCTTTTTTGAAGGTTTTTTCTTCTTGTGGGGAGGACCCTGCGCCGCTACCGACGGGGACGGTGAGCGAGGGGTTGCTGGGCTCGAGCGACTAACAGCCTGGCGGCCGCGCTCCCCAAAAGTTGAGGCCTGGGTTTCCATGGGACGAGGCACGTCGACAGCCTCCAGTGCCCGACTCCAAAGGATACTACGGAGGCGGTCAGCTCTATTGCGCCTTGTTTGGTGCGAGAAACTCATGCAGAGAGGGCAAGTCTCCACAACGTGGCCCTCTCCAAGGCACGCGACACACAGCGAGTGGCCGTCCGTGAGGGCTAGTTTTGCCCGGCACCTCACGCAACGTTTAAACAAAGCTGTGGCCGCCATAAACTGTAGAATAACCTAATATACTAAGATAAAAAAAATTTTTTTTAATATATATTTAGAAACTACACTAACTAACTAACTAACTAATATAATCTAAGCTAACTCTTATCTGTTTTGTTCTCCTCAGGAACACCGAACGGAGAGAGGAAGTCCACCGCGAGGCAATCAGTCGAGCGGTCGAAGAAGAACTGAGGTAGGCGGGAACCCCGAGCATGCGCGATAGGACGGTGGGGGGAGGGGTTCCTGCCAAAAATCTAAGCTAGCTTAGGAAGTTCCCGAAGTGGGCTCGATGTCGATGCGAGCCCATATGTGTGATGCACAGAGACCACGAAGAAGAACTATAAATTCCCCACATTCTCAGAGTAAAGAACTTAATAATAATAATAATTATTATTATTTATTTCTTACCTGCCTCTCCGTTTGGTTTTCCAGATAAACAAACCCAGCAATAGCAATGTGGTTTTTTTTTATAAAGGTGGAAATCCAGCGAAGTTGTGGGGGCTATCTAGTGTCTTGCACTGAGTGCTGTATGCATGACTGTCCTTTTTGCTGGACAGAAGTCGTGTGTGTTTGTGTGTGTGTTCGGTGTAATGAGCCCTTGGCTCTCAGGGGACAAGTGTGTCCCCTTGAAGGAAAAGTTGCTAACCTGGAGAAGCTAAGAGAGGCAGAGAGGTTGGTGGATCTCTGGGTGACAGCTCCCCTGATGTCACAGAAAATGGGGGTCTTGGGGAAGGAGAGCATCATTTGAAGAAGAGGGAAATGGTCCCTTAGAAGATGCCCATTCCTCAGAAGACTCTGAGGGGGAAGAGGGCTTGTGGTAGTGGGAGATTTGATCACTGGACACATAAACAGCTGGGGTTGTGATGGGTGTGCAGACGGCACAGTAAATTGCCTGCCTGGTGCGAGGGTTGCGGATATCATGTGCTGTCTAGATAGCCTTGTCAATAGTGCTGGGGTGGAGTCAGTGGTCGTAGTCCATGTTGCTACCAATGACATGGGGAAATGTAATTGAGAGGTCCTGGAAGCCAAATTTAGCTTGCTAAGTAGGAGGCTGAAATCCAGGACCACCAAAGTGGCTTCCTCTGAAATGTTACCTGTTCCACACGCTGGGCCATTTAGACAGGTGAATCTAAGGTGACTCAATGTGCGGATGACATGGTGGTGCATACAGTGGATGAATTCAGATTTGTTAGGCACTGGGGAACATTTTGGGGCAAGCCAGGCCTGTACAAGAGGGATGAACTCCACTTGAACCTAAAATGGAACTAGACTGCTGGCGCTAAATATAAAAAAGTGGCAGAGCAGCTTTTAAACTAAACCCTGGGGGAAACCCATCAGGAGCTGGGAAGCGTCCAGTTCGGGTTAAATCATCCCTAGGGGATGAAAATGAAAATGTTTCTAATTGCTCAAATGTAGAAGGGGAGAAAATAGGCCATGTATATATAGTGAAACATGATAGCCAATCGAAGAGGCCTAAGTACCATACAAAAAGTGTACATGTCAGAGACAAGCAGGACACGAGCGCAACACACCCTCGTGCCCAAATTCCCCAGCAATTGTACATGGACACACTGCCTTTGATAATGGAGGTAGCGCAAAGCTACTAGTAGCCATTGATAGCCTTCTCTTCCATTAATCTGTCCAGTCTCCTTTTAAACCCATCCAAATTGGTGGCCATCGCCACATCTTGTGGAACTGAATTCCATAGATTGCAAGATTACAAGAGAATAAAAAAAGAGGGACTTTGTTGAGACTCAGGGTTTGGCAGCTATTATGGGAGGAGGTATCAAGGGAAGAAAGATAGGATGGGAAGAGACAAGCCAGTGACCAAGATGTCATGTGTTGCTTTTCTTTTCTCAACCTGATGTAGGCTTTGATTTGTTGGGCTGTGGTGAAAGAGCCGGCGTGGGCTATCTAGTTTATCTTTTCCTAGAGAGAGAAACCCTGGTTACTGTTCAGAATTATCTGCTTTTGTTTTTAAAAAGCAGAATAACCTAATAATTGTGACACTCGAAAGTTTTTTTGCTTTGCAGGACTTAATGGATACAAACTCTTGAGCAGACCTTCCCTCGAGAAAGGAAATGGCGGCTGAGCAAAGCCATCCCGCAGCCCTGTTCCAGGCTTACTTTGGGCACAAAGCGAAGATGGGGGAGAAGATTTTAGCTGGCCACAAAGCAGGAAGAGGCCGTGAGGACCACGAGGCTGGCAGCAGTGGAGGATTCTGGGAAAAACCAGCGCAGAAGGTCCTCGGTTCCCAGGCGGCGGCCGTGGCAGGAGGTTCACAGGACGTAACGCAGGAAAAGGAGGAGGCGAGTTTCATCTGGAGTGCTTCTTGGGGCTGAGGTGGGAAGGTATCCCAAAGACGCCCATGAGGAACCCATGTCTTTTTGGGTGTCATCCAAGAAAGGGACATCCCAACCACCCCTTAACCTAAAATAGCGTAGTGGTTCTGACTGAAGCCAGCCCTCCTTTGGGGATCACAAAAAACCTTAAAGGGCTTGCAAAGTTCCAGGGAAGGAGGTGAGCCCTGCATCTGTGAGCCTCTCCCCTCTCGATTGGCTTTAGGAGGGAGTTTGAGATGCCCTGTTCTGGTCTTCTTCTCATGCCAGGGTTGAATTCAAGTAGATGGAGAAATGCTGTTCTTGGCCTTTGCTGCCCTGTCTCTTTTCTCTCCTAATCCCTCTTCCTTTCCTGGGCTCCTCACTCCAGGTGCAGGGGGCGTTGGCCAAGGCCACCACGGATTACCCAGAGGCAAAGAAGACTCTACCAGAGACCACGAAGTGGCCGATGTTCAAGGGGATCGTACAGGCCACTGACAGAAGTGCCACTTCCCTGGGTAAGGCCCTAGTGGCACACATTCCAGCACCGTCTTCCTTCACTCGAATGTGCCTGTAATCCATCCATTGTTTTTTTTAATGTTTTCCTGGAGCCTCGGTAGCAAATGGAAAGAGGGATGTCATTTCTATAGCTTAAGACTTTATATGAATCCAATCCAGCAACTTTGAATTATGCTGAAAGGTCACATTGAGACCTTGAGGAACAAAGCTCAAGAATGCTTATGAGGTATAAAATGTCTCACCACCTGCCTTGTCTTCCTCATAGGAAGTGGAAGGTCACTTGACAATCCAAGGGTTGTCAGGGACGATCACTCCTGATTGCCCTGGATGACCTGTGGTTTAAATAACCCATTGATTGTTGTGATGTGAAAATTGGGCCATTGAGAGTTTATATAACTGGGGAAGATGGTGTAAGCCACCCAGATAGCTTTGGCTGTGGGGCGGCATATAAATGTAATAAATAATTAAATTAATTAATAATAATAGTAATAGTAATCTAAGTACATTGAAGCAATCTTAACCTGTTTTTTTAAAGTAACAGATAATTGCCTTTTGTAAGTAATTGCCATAATAAACACCTCATTTTTGCTAATCTTGAAGGGTTGTCCATAGGAACCAGGCTACTGAGTTTCCTTGAGGTATAGAGGGTTTATTGTGGTGGCAGAAGTTAAAGGTTAATAGTTGAGGAAGCTTTTCTTAATGATGATATCTATTTGGAAACTTTATGAAAAACAGTGGCAGGGAGTTCCATAGATCCATGCATTTAGTGGTAGCTGCGGGGTAACTTGTAGCATTAGAGGTAGCAAGGGAGAAAGAGTGGAGTCTTTTGAAAGAGCAGGATAGTTTTTGTGAAGGTTTGAGGGCCTACAGAGGCAAAGTAATAAAGTCAGGCCTTAGAGGCCTGGGGTTTATCTGTTGGGAGGGGGCATCCCTCAGAGGAGTAGTTTAATTTCCTGGTTAAGTTTCTCCAGTTAAGTTTCATTTCTTTAAAGTGGGAACTGTACTTTCTGTTTTGGGGAAAGAGGATATAAAAGAGGGAGAGGGCCAGCCAGACCAGATCCAGAGAAAGACCAGACCACAAGGAAGGAACAGAAAGATGCAGCTTGAAGAAGTCTAGGTGCAGCTTTGGGTAAAAGACTTGTAATTTTGCAACTTTTATTTTCTTTTAATGCCTGTTGTATCACTCAGCTCTATCGACTAAATATCTTTACTGTAATTTGGTAGTTTTAATTCACTAGTAAACTCTTGTGTTAAGCCACAAGTGTCTGGAATGTCACTCACCCAACTTCTACAGCCTAAATCCTATGTTACTGGGAAAGGGAAGGTAAAAAGAAGGAAGGTGGGACCCTTAAGGCGGCAGAGATTTTTAAGGAGCTGCTCGGGGGGGGGGGGGGGTACAGGTCATAGTAAGGAACCCTGACACCTTTAGACAATGCTTGGTCGTTGTGCAGGAAAACAGGAATTGCTATTCTTTGTCTGAATCGATGTATTGCAGGAATATCATTGAGAACAACAGCTGGGATATATTATTATTATTATTATTATTATTATTATTCAAAAATGTCTTAGTTGCTGTACATAAGACCCTTTATGAGATGTATCAGGCTAAGCATTCTCCTGCCAGATATTTCTTTTGGTTAAATGTCAGTCACTTGAGACACCTGCTAAAGAATCAGCTAGGGAATAGTTGGAGGGATTCTGTCTCATGGGAAGAAAGAAGTTAGTGTGTAACATGAGGGGGGAAATGTCTAATGAGTGTCAGACCCTAAATACCGTGCTATCGTATTTCTCAGAATTACCTGCTGTGATTAGGGGTGGCCCTAGAAGGTCTCAGTTGGAGAGCTTCCCTTTTCTGTTTCTTGAATATCTTCATTTGCTGATGCAAGGAATTCATCGTTCAAGCTTATGCATAAGGAGAATTAAAATTGTGTACACCACTCTGTTTATCAGTTCTACTGATCATCAGATACTAGTCAATGTATTTGGAAAGATACGTTCCTTCCTGATCAGATTTCTGTTTTTATTCCCTCAGTTGATGAGAAGGCTTGCAATAAAGAGAGGAAGCAGCAGAAAAGAAAAGTGAAGCGGAAGTGGGAAGACAAAACCTTTGCTCCTCAAGAAGCTGAACACCAAAAAATTCACACAGGACAGAAAATATATCCATGCTTGGAGTGTGGGAAACAATTCAGTCGCAACTCTGACCTTACACTGCATCAGCAATTCCACGAAAGCAAGAACCGCTATAAATATTCAGACTATGAAAAGAGCTTCCATCAGACCATTTACCTTATATCACATCAAAAAATTCTCGCTGACAAGAAGCGCTATGAAACAGAGTGTGGAAAAAGTTTAATTCCTAGAAGAAGCCTTAGATCACATCAAAGAATTCACATAGGGGAAAATGCGTATAAATGCTCAGATTGTGGAAACAGTTTCAGCAGTAGTGAAACCCTTAAAGAGCATCAAAGTATTCACACAGGCGAGAAGCCCTATGAATGCTTCAATTGCGGAAAGAGTTTTAGTCAAATAAAAAACCTTAGAGAGCATCAACGAATCCACACTAGCAAAAAGCGCTATAAATGTACAGAGTGTGGAAAGAGCTTCCGTGGTAGCACAAGCCTGAAAATACATCAAAGAATTCACACGGGAGAGAAGCCCTATAAATGTTCTCAATGTGGAGAGAACTTCAGTCGCAATGACCAGCTTAAAACACATCAAATAACCCACACAGGCGAGAAGCCCTATAAATGTTTTGAGTGTGGAAAAGGCTACAGTTATAACACACAGCTTAAGACACATCAAATAACTCACACAGGGGAGAGGCCCTATAAATGCTCTGAGTGTGGAAAGAGCTTTGGTCGGAGCACACACCTTAAGAGACATCAAAGAATTCACACAGGGGAGAAGCCCTATGAATGCTCACAATGTGGGAAAAAATTCAGCGCTAGCAGTATCCTTAAATCACATCTAAGAATCCACACAGGTGAGAAGCCCTATAAATGCTGTGATTGTGGAAATAGTTTCAGTGAGAGCTATACACTTCGCGAGCATCAAAAAATTCATTCAGGGGAGAAGCCATATAAGTGTTATGAGTGTGGGAAGAGTTTCCGTCATAAAACGCTCTTTAAAGCACATCAAAAAATCCACACAGGTGAGGATCCATTTATATGCTCTGAATGTGGGAAGAGTTTTAGTCATAGCGGAAGCCTTAAAGCACATCAGAAAATACACTCTGGAGAGAAGCCTTATAAATGCTCTGAATGTGGAAAGAGTTTTAGTGATAACAGAAGCCTTAGATCACATGAAACAATCCACACTGGCAAGAAACCATATGTGTGTTCTGAATGTGGAAAAACATTTAGTCTCAGTAGAAGCCTTAAAAGACATCAAATAATCCACACAGGAGAGAAGCCATATAAATGTTCTGAGTGTGGAAAAGGTTTTGGTCTTAGTAGAAATCTTAAAAGACATCTAATGAATCACACAGGGGAGAAGCCCTATAAATGTGCTGAGTGCGAACGTAGCTTCATTGAGATCTACACACTTCGTGAACATCAAAAAATTCATACGGGAGAGAAGCCCTATAAATGTGCTGAGTGTGGAAAGAGTTTCAGTCGTAAAACACACTTGAAAACACATCAAAGAACCCATACCGGTGTGAAGCCCTATCAATGCTCTGATTGTGGAAAGAGCTTCAACAGTAGTGCATATCTTAAAACACATCAAAGAATTCACACAGGTGAGAAGCCCTATACATGCTCAGAATGTGGAAAGGGTTTCAATGCTAGCAGTAACTTTAAAGCACATCAAAGAATTCACAGTGGGGAGAAGCCTTATAAATGCAATGAGTGTGGGAAGAGTTTCAGTATTCGCAGGACCCTTAAAGAACACCAAAGAATACACACAGGTGACAAGCCCTAGAAATGCTGAAGGTTGCCATGAGGATAGATAGAGATGCCTGTTCTCAAGAGGCATACTGTGAGGAATGGAAGTCTGTATTTCAGATTAATTCCTCTTAGGTTTGTTGCTTGAAATGCAGCAGTAGGGATACTTTTTGATTTCCCCATACTGTCAGCTTGGTGCAGTTATGTGTTTAATTAAACTATATGATGCTTACTGCTTCGTCTGCTCTTTGCCAAAAATCATGCCTCAGCACCTATTGGCCTTTAAGTGCTGTGTTTCCTCACACCACTGGTTCTCGGGTAGGCTGTTCTCTTTGGCTCTAGTCTCCAATATGAGGAGCAAAAAGAGACTGCTGGGTGGCTGGAGAGCAGCTTCTGCATAATACTCAGTCCTTCTGCTTGCCTTGCTTTTAATCTCTCTTAATTCTGCATTGTCCTTTTAGCTGGTTGCCCCCAGCTTCCCCTCTCAGTCCTGTTCTGAGCAAATGGGATCAGTGTGTTTCCTGGGTAAATACTTTGGGTTTATGCAGAGGTGGGGTTGGTGGGACACAGGAATCTAAAGACGCAATCTGTGCATGTCTGGACAGAAAAAAAGTTCCTACAAGTCCTATATTTTGTGGTTTCAATTGTTATGAATGCCCCACCCCAGACATCTTTGGCTTTTGGGCAGTGTAGAAAAGTAATTAAATTAGGCTGACCAGATAAAATCCAGGTCAGGGCTCACGTAACTTTAACAGTTGTAGAGAAAAAGGCATTTCAGCCAGTGTCATTTGTATGCAATTAGTTCCTGGTGAAATTCCCTCTTCATTACAACAGTTAAAGTTGCAGGCAGTATACTAGAGTGACCAGATACAAAAGAAGGTAGGGCCCCTACAACTTTAACAGTTGTGATGAAGAGGGAATTTCACCAGGAACTAATTGCATGCAAATGGCACTGGCTGAAATTCCCTTTTCTCTACAACTGTTAAAGTTACAAGAGCCCTGACCTGGATTTTATCTGGTCACCCTAAATTAAATATAAACACCCAGCATTCCTTAGCCAGCAGGCCTGGCTGGGGAAAGCTGGGTGTTAACTTGGAACTGAAAAGGTTAAATAAGTTTGCTAACAAAAAACTGAAGAGGCTACATGGGACTAAAGATGGCTAATATGATCTACAATGGTGTGAATGAGGATTTGGGGGGAGACCTACAAGAAGATCTCCTAAAAGGCCCAGACTCTCATTTAAAAAGGCCCAGACTTCCGTTTTAGACACCTGACCTGTGCAAGAGGACTTGGGCATTTTGATTCTATGTTAATTGATGTTATGACATTATAGTACTAACTACAGAATTGGCTTTGAAAGAAAAGGGGGAAAATGCAGCTGTCTTTACAGACCAAGATCAAAAGTCATGGTGAACTGTGCTAGCAGACAATCTGATATGAGTGGAAGAACATAAGGACTGAGCATGGTCAGGTACCCAGTAAGGGGAGGAAAATCCTTGTTAAACATCTTGTGTTGTACACATGCAGATAAGAAATGTCCTTACTTGATGCCTGCTGGGCGGAAGAGGTCATAACAATGGGCAGAGCAGCGATCAAGTGGACTTGCTTAGGTAGAATATGACCGAATAACAGCAAGCATGATCATGAATTCAAAGAAGATGCATGAGAGAGAAACCAAGACAACGTGCCTAAACTGCAGATTAACCCTTTTATATGCGCTTAAAATCTTCCCAAACCATCCAATCATAAAATGACATGTCATTGGAGGGGTTAGATAGACACTTCACTACTGATTGGTGAATGGGTGGTCTAAACACCCACCCACCTAATTTTGATTGGAAGATGGGAATCTCATCACTCATTGGGGCTCCCCCCACCTCTGGCCAGAACAGGTATATAAAAGCACAGGTAGCTTTTATTGGGTTTTTTTTCTTTTTGTCCTCCTTTTTCTGTTTCATGTTCTTGCTACTTTGCCTATCTAGTCTACCAGAACCAAAGATTTAGGTACCTGCCGACTTCTTTAGACTTAAATTTTAGCACTTGCAATCTTAATTCTGCACATGCCTAGAGGAAATTAGAAATGCTTTAGCTTCGTTTTTATATTTAAGTAATGTGCAGGAGGAAGTACAAAAGAGAGTTAACATTTTTAGTATGTTTAGTTTAGCTTTACAACTCAAGTAGAATGCAAGAGAGTAGTAAAGAAGAGTCATAACTATGTTAGAAGTTCAGTTTGTTATCTCACTCGCTACATTTGCAATGCCAGCTTTCTTAATTGCAATTCCTTTGGTTAATCTCATATTTATGTTACATTCTCTTTCACTGCCGATAATGTAATCAACGGGGGGGGGGGGGGTGCTAACGCTCATAGAACCACCATGCTACTTTGCTTCATTTTTGTACTTTTCCTAAATAAAGCATTTAATAGATTTCAATTTACATTTTAGTCTCTAGTGATGTTTGCCTGTTTAGACTTAGCTTAGTTACTCACCAAACTGTCTAGACACAGCATAGAGAACACCTTCGTTCCTATGGGGTGGCAATACGTGTAGCGAAGAAAGCTTTCTTCTCTGCGCGCATTGTGTCTGCGAATTCGTGTCCAGCGGAACTGTTCAGGGTGGTGAGGGGTCTAACCCGGGCACCTTCCCCCCTGCATCCGATTTTAGAGCCTTCGGCAGTTCGCTGTGATGCCTTTAACGATCATTTCACAGATAAAATCTCTTGGATAAGAGCCGACTTAGATGCCGTCGTTATAGCAGAGGCTGACGATGGAGTGTCCAGCGACTCCGCAAGTAGAATTACACTGGATCAGTTTCAGTTGGTGAGTACCGAGGACGTGGACAAGCTGCTTGGAGGAGTGAGGACGACTTGCCCTCTCGATCCCTGTCCTTCATGGCTGGTCGTCCAGGGAGGAGATGCAGTTAGATCGCAATTACAATATATTATTAATGCATCTCTCAGGGAGGGGACTTTCCCATAATGTTTAAAAGAAGCCCTCCCTGGATCCCCTGGACTTTAATAACTACAGACCGGTATTAAACCTTCCATTCTCGGGCAAGGTGATCGAGAGGGCAGTTGCCTTTCAACTCCAAGTAGTCTTGGATGACACTGATTTTCTGGACCCATTTCAAACTGGTTTCAGGGCAGGATACGGAGTTGAGACTGCTATGGTCGCCTTAGCGTATGATCTACGCCTTAGTATTGACAGGGGGAGTGTGTCCCTGTTGGTACTTCTGGACCGCTCAGCGGCTTTTGATACCATCGACCATGGTATCCTTCTGGAACGCCTGAGGGGATTGAGAATCGGGGGCACTGTGCTTCAGTGGTTCCAGTCCTACCTCTCGGGCAGGTTCCAGATGATGATGCTTGGGGATAGCTGCTCTGCAAAGAAGGAGCTGCTGTGTGGTGTACCGCAAGGTGCCATCCTTTCCCCAATGCTGTTTAACATTTATATGAAACCGTTGGGAGAGATCATCCGGAGGCATGGGGCGGGGTGCTATCAGTATGCTGATGACACCCAAATATATTTCTCTATGCCTTCGATAACAGCGCCAGCTAAGGATAGTGTGTCTCCTCTGAATGAATGCTTGGAGGCGGTAATGGGCTGGATGAGGAAAAACAAACTGAAGCTGAATCCAGACAAGACGGAGGTGCTTGCTGTCAAAGGCCCCAACCTGGGTTTGGAGGTGTGTCAACCAGTTCTGGATGGGGTTACACCCCCCCCCCCCGAAAGACTGTGTTCGCAGCTTGGGGGTACTCCTGGATCCGTCGCTCCAGATGACAGCTCAGATTGATGCGACGGCCAGGAGTGCCTACTATCAGCTTCGGCTGATACGCCAGCTGCGCCCCTTCCTAGAGTTGGAAGACCTAAAGACGGTAGTGCACACGCTGGTAACTTCGAGGCTTGACTTTTGCAATGCGCTGTACATAGGGCTACCTTTGTGCCTTGTCCGGAAACTTCAACTTGTTCAAAATATGGCAGCCAGGTTGGTCACCGGTACACCTAGGGGTGACCACATTACACCAGTTTTAAAATCACTGGCTGCCGGTCAGTTTCCGGGCAAAGTATAAAGTGTTGGTTATTACCTTTAAAGCCCTACATGGTTTGGGCCCAGGCTACCTACGGGATCACCTTCTCCCGTACAATCCGCCCCGCACACTTAGGTCCTCTGGGAAGAACGTACTCAAGCCAGCCAGAACTAGGCTGGCGAGTGTTACCCAGAGGACCTTTTCTTCCATGGCTCCCAGACTATGGAATGGTCTGCTGGAGGAGGTTAGACAAATTAGCAGTCTTCATGAATTTAAGAGAGTCATGAAGACTGTTCTCTTCCAGTAGGCCTATCCGGATGAATTTTAAAATGTTTTAATGATGTGTTTTCTCTTGTTTTTAATTTTTTTTAACTTTGTGATGCTTGTATTTTGCATTGTGTTCCCCACCTCGATCTGTAGGTAGAGGCGGGTTATAAATAAATAATAATAATAATAATAATAATAATTATTATTATTATTATTATTATATTATGCAGTTCTATGCAGCCGGTGGGCATAAACATACCTAAAGTATAGTGGGAAGAAGGGAGTCAGGTGATCTGGAATATATGACGGACATCACAATCTCCTTTTCTTTTGTCCATTGCTCTCCATTCATTATACTGGAGGAAAGACAATGCCAGTTTTGTTATCTGTATTCCATTATTTTACTCTCTGTCCTTATTTGTTGTGGTTGTTTAAATATTTTTTTTTATTATTATTATTTCTAGGCCAAATACAAAAGAACAACAACACAGCAATAAAACAAAACATTTGCCAACAGGTTTATTTCTTTTAATTACTTTTTTTATATTGTCTATTAGTCAAATCTCAGGTTATCTTGAGTTCATCAGTTACAACAGGGCTGGGCCGGGCTGGGCATACCATTAGACAGGGTGAAGCAATCGCCTCAGGTGGCAGATGCTGGGAAGTGGCAGCAAAGTGTGGGAGAAGAAAGCTGTATAGAAAAGGGAATTTCAGCAGGTGTCATTGTTATTCATGCAGCACCTGGTGAAATTCCCTCTTCATCACAACAGTTAAAGCTGCAGGAGCCCTGCCCTCTTTTGATATCTGGCCACTCTAGTGATACTCCCGCAGCTTTAACTGCATGCATGCAAATGGTACCTGCTGAAATTCACTTTTCTATTCAACTGTTAAACATACAGGAGCCCTGTCCAATTTTCCATATGGTCACCCTAACCTTTTCCCCACACATACACAGTGTTTTTTTCAAATCCCCTCCTATGCGTGTGGGGGTGGGGGTGGGGATCCCCAACAATTTCCACCCTGGCAATTGCAGTCCTTTTCTCTAAAATACCGGTTGCTTTGCACCCCAGGAAAACTCCCACAATTGCTCCAAGAGTGTGAACTCCAAAATGGAAGCCTCTTATCACGAATAGGGGAGGGACATGATAGAAAATATCTAACTATGTGCACCTCTTCACATTTCCTATCTCTAGGGTGTGTGGCTTAGTTTCTTCCTCACACTCTCTAGGCATTGCAAGTCTCTGTCTTTAACCCTTTTAGCTTATCTCAGCCAAGCCACTTTCTCATATATTAGTGGATGTTTTTATTCAGTTATGCTGTAGGTTGTTAGGAGGCTCTGCAAAATAGTAAAGTTGCAATCTAGTGTATCATCACTTGGCAGTAGGTCTAGGGTGGCCATATGGAAAGGAGGACTGGGCTCCTGTATCTTTAACAGTTGTATTGAAAAGGGAATTTCAGCAAGTGTCATTTGTATGCATGCAGAAAGTGATGAAATTCCCTCTTCATCACAACAGTTAAAGCTGCAGGAACCCTGCCCTCTTTTGTATCTGGTTAGAAGGGCATGGCTCCTGCAGCTTTGACTGTTGTGATGAAGAGGGAATTTCACCAGGTGCTTCATGTATACAAATGACACCTGCTGAAATTCCCTTTTCTATACAACTGTTAAAGATACAGGAGCTCTGTCCTCTTTTTCATAAGGTCACCCTACATTACATGGCTGATGCATTTTATTCAGCACAGTGCTTCACAAGTTGTACCACCTTGCTGCTTTTAATGGTGCAGTCCTATGCCTGTTTAGACAGGGTGGGGGAATCCTTACAATTCCCAGCATTTCTCAGCCAGAAGGGCAAGCCGGGGAATACTGAGAGTTGGAGGACTTTTGCCTGATTGAACATGCATAGGATTGCATCCAAAATCTCTGCGCTGCTGCTTGGTTTTATTCTGGTTGCTTTTTTATATTGTGGTTTTAAGTTTCCTTATTTTATATTTTATGCTGCATCTCGTGATTTTAATTTTTGTGAACTGCCCAGACAGCTTCAGTTATTGGGCAGTATAGTTAGTTAGTTATGTGCCTTCAAGTCCACTTATAGCCACCCTATGAATCAGCAACCTCCAGTTGCATCTGTTGTTAACCACCCTATTCAGATATTATAACTTCATATGAAGTCAATCCTTTATCCATATCTTCCTTTATGGAGTCAATCCATCACTTTTCCTTCTACTTTCTGCTTTTCCCAGCATTATTATTTTTTCCTAATGAGTCATTTCTTCTCATTATATGTCCAAAGCAGGATAGTCTCAGTTCCAACATTTTCACTTCGAGTGAGAGTTCTGCCTTAATTTGTTATAGAACCCACTTATCTGTCTTATTCATGGTCCATGGTATCCGCAAAACTCTCCTCCAACAGCATATATATATATATATATATATATGATAAATGCATGGGCATTCGCTGCAACAGATTGGATTCAGAAACGGTGTGCTGCAGAACCCTGAAAGCAACACACACACACACACCGCAACTTGCCAAGGGCTCTGTGTGTGTGTGTGTGTATGTGTGGTGCCTCCATGCCTCTTCCAGTGGATTCAGTGGGACAAGGGCTCCCCAGCCAGGCTCCTCAGGAGTCTGCAGAGAGAGAGAGAGAGAGAGAGAGAGAGAGAGAGAGAGAGAGAGAGAGAGAGAGAGAGAGAGAGAGAGAGAGAGAGATGCAGCAGCGCTTTCCCCCCGTTCGGTCCTCCAATAGTTAAGTCAACGACCGAGCTCCGAGTCTTAGAGGGGCAGGAAATGGTGGGGGGGTGAGAAGGGGGTGGACTCAATAGGGGCTGCACTTTCCCGTCCCACCGAGCTGGGAAGTGGACCCCTGGCCTTGTGAGTTTCTTCTTTGCGGGTGGGGGGGGGGGGGAGAGGGAGGAGAGCGGGAGGAATCTGGTGCCTGGATCCAGTAAGGAAGTGGAGGTGCAAAATGGGGGCGGGGTGGAGGAATGGGGCGGGGTGTGTGTGTGTGTGGAGCAAGCCCCGATGGCCGGGAGGGCCAAGGAGAAGGGGCGCGTTGCATGCCGGGTCAGGATCAGACCCACAGTCCAGCTAGTCCAGCGGACTCTTTGCAGCCAGAGGTGGTTCTGGGAAGCCCTCTACCCCCCGCAGCAGGCCTGGCGAAAGGGAAGCGGCCTTTCCCCAGCAGCAGCAGCAGCAGCCATGGAGACTTCTTCACGTGGAAGGGCCCCCCTTAGCCATCACAGCTAATAGCCCCCAGCAGCTCTATCCTCTGCCTTGATGCATTGGTCTGTTGCCCTGCTAAAGCCACCTAAGCCCGTGACCGTAGGGGCCACATCCTGTGGCAGCGGATTCTTTAAATTGCGTGGAGAAGTGTTTTCTTTTGTTCAAAAGGGTTCTCCATGCAGCTAGTAATAAATCCAGATTAACAAAAACCTTAATTAAAATATAGGATGAAAATCTTTTAAATTGCTTTTTCTTTAAAAAAATTTTTTGTGTGTGTACTTGCGGGGTATCACAAAGATGACTGTAAAGGCAGTTGCATAAATTCTTGGAGGAGAAGGCTATCAATGGCTACTAGTCCTGATGGCTATGTGCTACCTTCAGTATCAGAGGCAGTAAGAATGTATATACTAGTTGCTGAGGAACATGGGTGGGAGCTTGTGGGTCCCTAGTTGACAGCTGGTTGGCCACTGTGGGAACAGAGTGCTGGATTAGATGGATGCTAGGTCTAATCCAGCATGGCTCTTAAAATTCAACTATAAGGCAGAATATACAACTCTTTTAGAAATATATAGGTATAATTCAGTACATTTTCTATTGATTTATTAAAGGGACACAGTAGTGCCCTGTTAAATTAAGATGAATCGCAAAAACCAAAACAAAACACCAAGCCTCCAAATGATACCTTTTGAGCTAATAACTGGAAACTTGGCACCTGTAATCTAACAGATGAGGTCTGCAGTTGTGCAAAATTTCAAAGCGACCAATGCAAATTGCCACAGATATAGCAAGTTAAATTGTGCTGAAAATTGACACTTTTGACTCAAGCTGCAGCTTAGCATATTATATATTTATTTCAAATTCTGGAAGAAACTGCTGATCTACTTTATTCAAGCTTGTCAAGAATGTGTGCCTTTCATTGGTTTTGTGAAGTTCTGAGCAGAAGTTATCAAGGTGTTTTTGTTCCATGAAAGCCTATGGCAGCAACTGCTGGCAAAGTTATGTCGGGCATGCTCCCTTTTACCCTGAAGCTAGAATGCTGCCAGTACTCCCAGTGTTTTGAATTCCATGGTTCCTGTCAGCATTCTGAGAGTGAGGGAGTGATAGCAAGGAACTGTCAGCTTGAGATGAGGTAATTTTGAAGGCTGTGGGAATCACTGGCTCAGTTCAGACAACACATTTCTCAACGGTGGTTTTAGAAGTCCACGGTGGAGTTGTTACACCACTGTGGAGAAATGTATTGTCTGGAGGGAAAACACCACACGGTGGATTTTTTTTTTTAAAAAAATCACTCCACGCAGAATATCCATGCTGTACAGAGGAGCGTTCCTGCACAGTGGTTATATTCTGTGTTGTATGGAGTTTCCTTTTGCATTGAGTGGAGTTTCCCCACTGGCTATAGAGTTCCCTGGCAAGAGGGGCAAAAGGAGGTAGTGCTGCTCTAGGGGAGCTGCCTGCATTGTGTTTCTGCAGCAATGGCTGATGGGATACCATCAGGAGAACTGGGGGAGGAGAGAGAGAGAGAGAGGAACTGTAAATCAAACGCCGTGTTGACTTTTACTCAACTCCATGGGAGCCCACAGTCACACAACGGTGGAGTTAGAACATGTTGTGTGGTGAGTACCGTTGAGTGGAGTTTCCGCACTGCATAGAGAAAAGTCTTGTGTGAACTGAGCCACTGTCACTGATGAAGAGAGGGCGAAAAATGGAAAAGCTATGCTGAAATCCTGTGCAGGTTTACTCAGAAGAAAACTATTCTGAACATACAGGGACATATATGTTCATTTGAACACATCTACTCTGTTAATGACTTGCTTGTGTGTTGTTGTTGCTTTATAACACTAATAATAAGTTTCCTTTTTAAAAACTAGGAAAATTCAAGGTTCAAAAAACTGCCGATTTAAGACCAGAGTTAAGGCTATCTCATGTTTGCTCAAGCTCCGCAAAGCCAGGAAATACAAGCAACAAACAGGCATGGGTCAACTCACAGGAAAATTCTTCTAGCAATGCATTAAGGTTCAGATGCTTCATAAAGCAGTACAGGACTAGGACAACATAGAGTATCTTTGCTTGTCCAGGCACTCCATCCTCTCCATCTGGATTTGGGCCTGAAAAGATCAAGGAAATGTGTGGGTGCATGAAGGGTAATTTGTAAGAAAGCACAATTTGTGACATGCACAGCATCTTTTCTGATCATGAGTCACGTCCCTGAAGGCATCACCCTAAGCTTCCAATTTCCTGGCTTTGCGGAGTTTGATTTAACATGAGGTAGCCTTCTCTCTGGTCTTAAACTGTCATGGTTTTTATTATTGAATTTACTTACTTATTTACAGCATTTTTATCCACTCTTCAGCCAAAAAAAAGTATCCAGGGCATCAGATTAATAGTTATACAGTCCTTGTCCTCAGGTTTACAGTCTAAATTTACAGGTTAAATTCTCCATGGTTACATATAGTTTCAATTGTTTTTAATTGCTTTATTGCTTTTTTAAAAAAATCTACCGGTTTTAATTTGTTAATGATTTAATACATTTTTAGCTGTGTAAATTATTTATGTTTATATTATTGTGCTTATATCTGTACACCGCCCTGAAATCCCAGTGATAATAGGGCGGGATAGAAATGTTTTAAGAAATAATAAATAAATAAATAACATTACACAAAAAGGAAAGGGAATGTGAAGTGAGAGGATCAACACTTCAGCATCAAATGGTTTTAACTGTTTCTTTTATTTCTTTTAGCATCTAGAATAAAATAACGAAGTAAGAAAACATGCCAACGAAGGAACGAAGACTCCGAGAGAAGAGACATAGACGCTACCTCAAAAATAGACAAATGGTGAGGAGAAATAATTCAGGGATCACACCAAAAATCAGAAACACATTGGACAGTAAACAAACAATACTACACAAATTTTAAAAACTAAAAAAATTGTCTACTTTAGATAGAAGATTTAAAAATCACAGGTATTATGGCATTTTACAAGTGCAGGAGGAGGTCACTACATTGCCTACCCCTGGTGCAGAGCCTTTGTAAGGGGCCAGATTCTCCCCATATGTTCGTACTAAACTGTAAACTGCATTTTGTTTCATAGGACTTACTGTCTAAGAAAGTCAGAATAGAATTGCAGACTCCATTTACAATCCACACCCTTCATGATTAACTGCAGTTGGAGGTTCACCCCCAAATGTTTTTTTAAATTAATGATTTATTATATTTTTAATTTGCCCAATAACCAGTGTTCTCTGGGCAGATTCCAAAGAGTTAAAAAAAACAAAAATGGCATTCAAATAGTTAAAAATCTAGAATGCAATACAAATATTTAAAATATGGGCGACAGTAGGTGGAGAAGTGCAGAGCCTGTACAGCGCAGTGGGAGGGATGTGATCATTGCTCATGGTAGTGCTAGCCCTGGGTTTCCCCCTTTTATGTTCCTATCCCCCCAATAATGTTTTTACGACTGGGATCAGACAACATGATAACCCATGGTGGTTATTTAACCCACTATGGGTTATCCTGTTGTGTGGAGGGAGTTCTTAAACCAACAGTTGGTTATTTGGCCAAAATAACCGACGCAAATAACCAACATAAATAACCATCGCTGTACAGAGTCGGCTATTTGAAGCATCATTGGTTATTGTGTTTCGTGGAGGGCACCGTTGGTTATTTCCTCAGCCACCATTGGTTATTTTGTCAGCCACAGAGTTGAATGGCAAGAGCAGTCAAAGTGGTGGCTGTCGCTCTAATCCAGCTGGCAGGATAGATTTTCGGCAGCATGGCTGATGGGATACTAGTGGGAGGACGTGGGCAGAGAGGGCAGGGGATGAGTGAGTCAACTCAGTGTGGACTAATAGTCAACTAAGCGCTGATCCTAATCCACACCACGGTTTATTGTTATCATGTTGTGTGGGGAGCACCCCCCAGATAAACAACCATTGAGTTGATTATTACCCCACCGTTGACTATTGTGTTGTCTGAACGCAGACCTGCGTCTCCCACAAGCTTACTGATGGATGGTGCTGGTTTGACTACATGAGCAACGACACTCACACCCTGAATATCAGAAATAAAGGGATAATGATGATATTTTAAATGTTGATAAGACAAGATTTAAATAAAAACCCTCAATGCTGTGGGTGTTGAACCACAGTGGCATTTTACTTTGTGTTGAATGATACTCAATTTCTTTTCCAGAATGTGGGGATAGAGATGGAGGAACAGGGACCCCTGCAACCCGAGAGATTGGAATTTAGAGGGAAAGATTCTCGTGCAATCCAAGTTGGGACAACCAGAGAGCTTCTGATTGGGGCGGATTCGTATCAAATTAAGCAGGAGCCCGAGGAAGAGTTACAGCAGCAGCGCTGGGATGCCCAGTGGAAGGACTTCCTGATGACAATGCAGCCCCCTCGTTCAGGATGGGCACGCACACAGCTGCCCAGTCCTCTCCACTCTGGGGATGGGGTCAGCCAGCCTCAGGCCTCCTTCAAGGGTGCCACTGATGCCGGCCAGTGGCCTGGAAAAGATGGTGCCGCCTGGATCCCACCCAACCTCGGTGAGGAGGCCAAAGAGCCCATTTCCTCCGTAAAAGTCAAGGAAGAGGTTCTGGGGGAGGAAGACGCTGCCAGCCTGGAAATGGACCGGCAGCATTTCCGGCAGTTCTGCTACGAAGAGGCCGAGGGGCCCCGGGAGGTCTTCATCCACCTCCAGGAGCTTTGCTACCAGTGGCTGAAGCCGGAGAGGCGCACCAAGGAGCAGATCCTGGAGCTGGTGGTCCTGGAGCAGTTCCTGGCCATCCTGCCCCAGGAGATGCAGAGCTGGGTCAAGGAATGTGGGCCGGAGACCTGTGTCCAGGCTGTGGCCCTGGCGGAGGATTTCTTGCTGCGGCTGCAGGAAGCCGATGGGCTCCAAGAAAAGGTGAGTGCCCTTGGCTCACGCCCTCCCAAGAGAGTCTGAGAGAGTAGTAGCAGCTCTGCTCACCTCCCTACAGAAATGCAAAGCCTTGGGCCTGCTGATTTACAGCCAATCCTAGGCAGGCCTGCTCAGACCTAAATCTGGGCACCACTTTGCATCTCATCCAACCCCCATTGGGGGATTGTCGTGTTGTGAGAACCTGGGGAGCGTCACTTATTTATTTTATTTTATTTTATTTACAATATTTGTATACTGCTCCACATCCAAAGATTTCAGAGTGGTGAACACCAGAATAAAAACATTTTGAAATAATTAATATTTTAAAAAAAGAAACAGAAACAGAGTTCTGATAAAACTGAGTTTTAAAGAACTGTGGATGGTCACTCAAGGAAGGCTTCCTGAAATAACTGTTTTCAGGAGGTGCTAGGATCAGCACAACATTGCTGCCTGCCTGACCTCCAAAGACAGGGAAATCTATAGCAAGGGGGCCACTACACTAAAGGCACTTCTCCTTGTAGAGTTCATTCGGTCCATAGGTCCATGTGGAACCACCAGGAGCATGCCCTCTGATGACCTCAGTGACCAGACAGGTTGGTAAGGGAGAAGTCTCTCTCTCTGGTATCCTGGTCCCAAGTTGTTTAGGGTTTTGTACATTAGTACTGAAACCTTAAACCTGGCCCAGTAGCAAATAGGTAGCCAGTGCAGTTCCCTCAACAAATGAGTTGCATGCTGAAAAGGGGCAGCTCCTGACAACAGCTGAGCTGCTGTGTTCTGCAGTAGCTCCAGCTGCCGGAGTAGCCTTAAGGGCAGCCCCTCGTAGAGTGCATTGCAGTAGTTCATTCTTGAGATTACTAATGCCTGTAACGCCGTGGTTATGCAAAGGTTAAACAACCCTTAAAAAACCCACGGCCTGTTGTAGTCATGGTACCTATGACTCAGCAACCCCTGAATGGGGTTTGGATATGCAGAGTGGTACCCCTGGGCGCCATGTTGTGTGAACCAGATCATTGGGTCAATTCGACTTCTCCCAGGATTGCAGCCAAAAGTGCTCTAGGAATGCTTTTTATGAGGAAATAACTCTGCCATCATCTCTGCCATTCAGTCCCTGAAGCTTTTCTTTATGTCCTGAATTGTACCTCCATTTCTGCTTCAGATTTCGTGGCCTATGGAAGATGTGGCTGTTAACTCTCCTAAATCAGAACAGGATCCGTCGGAGATGGTGAATATCCCGCTCTCAGCGGAGGCTGAGGAAGAGAGCGATGGGGAGGCCAGCTTTCTCGGTAAGGGATAAGGGCTTGGATCTTTGGAGGTGTTCCTACAGTTTCTTGGGGCAGGGAAGCTTTTTCTATCTCCTGTCGGGAAATTCGTTGGCTGTTCTGAAGATGAAACACCTGTAACTTGAAGACATGTAGCTCAGTGCTAAAACACCTGCTTGGCATGCTGAAGCTTTCAGGTTCAGTCCCCAGAATCTCCATTTAAGGCAAAGAATCTCCATTTAGGGCCAAGGAACTGAAATCCTGAAGAGCCACCATGATGACAATAGTGAGCCAGATGGACCAATGGATTTCCCCAACCTAGTGCCCTCCAGAAGTTCTGGACTACAGCTCCTAGCATTCACTTCTGGTTTTGATTAACCACAGTTCAGTGTATTTCCTGACCCCTAGTCTGTGGTTAACTTTAACTACAGTTATTGAAGACAAGCCAGCTTAATAAACCATGGTTTGAAGTTGCCTTGTTTCCACTAAACATCGTTCGGATGAACCTCAGTTTGTCCAGATTTGGGCAACATGGCAAACTGGGATTAATCAAAGATGGAAGCAGAAGCTCCTGATTATAGAATCATAGAATAGTAAAGTTGGGAGAAGCCTATGAGGCCATTGAGTCCATCCCCCTGCTCAATGCAGGAATCCACCTGAAAGCATTCCTGACAGATGGCTGTCCAGCTATATCTGGAATGCCTCTAGTGTGGGAGAGCCTACCAGCTCCTTAGGTAATAGGTTGCTCAACCTGCTCACATTGAGACTCTTTTTTACCTTTCTCTTTAAAGGATCCCAACCATGGATGCATGTGGTATACGGCTGCCCACTCTGGATTATTTGCTTTCTGTTCTCACCTCTGGGGAATGGGTTTTCCCGCCTTTTCTGTGCTATCCCTGGCAACACTGTTACCTCCCTCCTCAGCTTGTCTGATGTACGGCAAAGGTCCTACATTTTGGGGGGCTTCGTTTGCTGGCTCTGCCCTCTTGTCCCTTTGACTTCTAGTACTGTATAAATTTTCTCTGCTCCAGCACCCATAATATCTTGGCCCAAGAAAATAGGTTCTTGCTGTTCACTCCCACTTTAAATTCTTCTGCTTGGCCTCTCCAAGTGATATTCACTCTAGCCAAGGGGATTTTGACTGATTTGCCACTAATACTTCATATCTGGATTGTTTCCTGAGGTAAAATATTTTCCTTTTGGATCAAACCTGCCCTCAAAATGGTGATTCCAGCTCCAGTGTCCAGTGTGGCTAGGAAAATTGAGTTTCCCACCCATACGTTCTCTTTCAACTTGGAATTGAGCTCCTCTATCTCACCTAACCTCACACTGCAGAATTGTACTTTCTGAGTGGCCTCAGTAGGTGAATCTGTGGTCGCAACCCATTTAACGTTAGCTAAAGCACTGTTCCTAGGATTTTCTTTACGATCATATTGGAAATGACCCACACGTCCACACCTGTAACAGTACCTTGTATTTTCCCTTTTAAAAACAGGTTTCATGTCACTTTTGCTTTCATCACTTGCGTTAAGTTGCTGTTTGTTCTCTTTATTTCTCTCAGGTTCTTTTTTCACACTAAATTTAGTATCTCTGTAATCACTGAATTTAGAACAATGGTCTCTATAATTTCTTCCTGATCCACCTCCTCTATTAATCGCTAATTGATCTGCGATTTTGGCATCTTCCCTAACTGTTTTTGGGGATCTATCTCTCACCATAAGTCTGATTTCTAAGGGGAGTTTGTAAAGGAACTGATCCAAAATCATTAAATCTCTCATGCCCTCTTTAGTGTCAGCATTCACACTGGTGACCCACTTTGGTGACCCACTTGTGAAAAAGATCAGTCAGCTTAACACTCAGATCTCTTTATGATTTTCCTGGCTGCAAGTGACATGTTCTAAATTGCTTTCTGAAGTGTTCAGCTCCGAATCGAAATCTTTAATACACTACTGCTTTATAGATGTCATAAGTAAAGGTGCTCTCTGAGGTAAGACTATTGTAGATTTCAGCCATTTCTGCTTTGACCAGGTTAGGAATATACCTCATGAACTCGCTTTTGGGAATATTCCAGTTTTTGGCAGCTTTTTCAAATGTGGATAAAAAGATCTCAGAATCCTCACCAGGGTTTTATTCAACAAAATCTTTAAATGTTATTTTAGGTGTTTTAAGGCTCTCAGTTTTAGCTTTCTCTATTCCTTCTTGCTTTCCCTGCCAAATTACCTCAGTCTTAAATGTTTCAGTTTCTAATCTTATTCTTTTCAGTTCCAACTCATGCAGTTTTTTTCTTTCCCTCATCTCCATTCTCATTGTCAATTTCCAATTTTACTTTTTCAACCTCAATCAGCCGCTTCTTCTCTTTCTCCTCAGCATCCATTTTTATCCCTTTGGCATCCATTCTTACTTTTTCCACTTCAGTTAAATCTTGCTTCTCTTTCTCCTCAGCATCCCATTTTATCTTTTCAACTTCCAATTTTCTTTATTTTTCCTCTGTCCTCTAATTCTAAAATTTTGAATCTGTTTTGCTCTCTCAGTTGTTCTATATAGGCAGAATCAGACATTCACTACAGGGTTTCTTTCATGGTCTGCCTCACTAGAGTCTGGTACTTGATGTTTGATTAAAATAATTAGTTCTTCTGTAGTTTTCCCCTCATACTTTAGTTTCAACACTTTACATCTCTCAATTAGTGCTTCTTTCTTTAAAGCCAAAATTTCTGCTATGTTTCCTTACAGTGGTTTGTTCAATACCTTACTTCTGTTAACTGTTTTACACATCACTGCCTTTCTCGTGGCTTGCTATATGTTCACTACCAGATTTATTTACTTTTACTTAGATGGATCTCACAGGATTTATTTGAACTGCACTGGATTTATTCGTATCCGTTTGAACTGCACTGGATTTATTTATACCCCACCATGGGACACCACCACCTGTCCCAACCCACACATCTTGAGACTCCTTTTTACCATTCTCTTTAAAGGATCGCAACCATGAATGCAGTCGGTATATGGCTGCCCACTCTGTGAATTATTTCCTTTCTGTTCCCACATCTGGGCATCACCTTTTTACTCTCCCACTGGTTCTGTGATTCACTGACCCCTTTTTTGGTCCCACAGCAAACAGCCTGGCATTTTGCACCTTTTTATTTCACCTTTTGCTTTACCGCTGCCACCATATAACTCCATATACTATTTCAGGTACTTAAAGAATCCAATCCAGTGTGAAACAAAATAACTTTTATTTAACAAGAAGTAAGTTCACACAGTTTATCAAGCTTGTGGTTTCATTTGTTTCAGTACTTGGTTGTTACAATAAAGTTGTCATGTATCCTTGCGTACTCTACCGTTTAAAGTAAAATTTAACTCCTCTTGCTTCCTCTTATTCCCAAAACAATAAAACGCAGACCCTACCCTGATCTAACCTCTTCAGCAGACTAACCCTGACTCTCTCCAACTACCAAATACTAACTGATTTTTAACTGTCATTCCTCTTCACACACTCAAATCCAACAGCCAATCAGCATTCACTCCAACATGCCATTCACACATTCCTCCTCCCAACAGAATTAACCACTTACCAGCCTTATCATACGAAGTCCAAACAGCAATTACATAACAGATGTATAGTATAAAACAGTGAAACATCACATACTGCTTTAACAGTCAGGAAGCTTTTCCTGAATTGGTTGCCTGTAACTTGAGCCCATTATTCCATGTCCTGCACTCTGGGAGGATCGATAAGAGATCCTGGCCCTCCTCTATGTGACAACCTTTCAAGTATTTGAAGAATACTATCATGTCTCCCCCCCCTCAGTCTTCTCTTCTCCAGGCTAAACATGCCCAGTTCTTTCAGTCTCTCCTCATAGGGCTTTGTTTCCAGACCCCTGATCATCCTCATTGCCCTCATCTGAAACCCCTCTGCTTGTCTGCATCCTTCTGGAAGTGTGGTTCCCAGAACTGGATGCAATACTCAACATGAGGCCTAACCAGTGCCAAATTGTAGGGAACCAGTACCTCACTCGATTTGGAAGCTATACTTCTATTAATGCAGCCCATGATAGCCTTTACATTTTTGGCAGGGACATAACACTGTTGGCTTATTTTCAGCTTGTGATCTGCAACAATTCCAAGATCCTTCTTGCTTGTAGTGTTGCTGAGCCAAGTATCCCCCATCTGATCTCCTCCTACAGCCGAGTCAGAGGGGGAAAGGGAAGCGCACAAGTCCAGGGATGGGGGAACCAGGCTATTTTGGTGTTAGTCCATACCTCAACCCTTTGTTTGTTCCCACAGGCAACGACCAAGCATATGAGAATGGAGAGGAGACCTTCCCGTTTGAAAGGCATCCACAAGTGGGCATCAGTGGACTGTCCTTGGCGAGACTCAGTGGGACATTTTTCCAGGTTTGTGGATTGGGAGAGATGCCTCGAAGTGAGCAGAGCCAGGAAAGCCACGGGGAGAGCCAAGCAAAGATCCAAGATTTTCTTCACGGTGAAAGCGTACAGGGAAGCAGCTTCCCCAAGGGAAGCCACAAGGAAAAGAGGAAAAGGGGAGGCCCCAGTTGGGGTACAGTCCTGCGTCGGAGCTTGGACTTCCCCCGGAACCAGAAGACACAAAAGCTCTATACCTGCACATATTGCGGGAAGATCTCCAACAACAGCGCACACATGATCATACACGAGAGGACCCACACCGGCGAGAAGCCGTACAAGTGCTCAGAGTGCGGCAAGTGCTTCAGCACAAACTGCAACCTGATGAAGCACATGCGTGTCCACACAGGCGAGAAGCCATACAAATGCTCTGACTGTGGCCGGAGCTTCAGCGACAAAGCCTCACTCATCGTACACGAGAGGACACACACAGGAGAGAAGCCCTACGAGTGCCCCATGTGCGGGAAGAGCTTCACCTCCAGCTCCAACCTCATCACGCACAAGCGGGTGCACACGGGAGAGAAGCCGTACAAATGCTCCGAGTGTGGGCAGAGTTTCGTGCACAGGCCGCAGCTGGTCATCCACATCCGGACGCACACGGGGGAGAAGCCCTACGAATGCCTGGAATGCGGCAAAAGCTTCAACCAAAAAGCGGACCTTATCATCCACGGGAGAACCCACACCGGGGAGAAGCCGTATGAATGCGCCGAGTGCGGGAAAAGCTTCATTTCAAGCTCTTACCTTCGGAAGCATGAGAGGCTGCACACGGGGAAGAAAACGCAAGTGGGGGAAGAAACTCACAAGTGCAACTATTGCAGGAAGAGCTTCATCAGCCGGTCCAAGCTTCTCATCCACGAGAGAACACACACAGGGGAGAAACCCTTCGAGTGCGGCGAGTGCGGGAAAAGCTTCAGCACGAGCTCCAACCTTGTCAATCACAAACGGGTGCACACGGGGGAGAAGCCGTATCAGTGCTCAGATTGCGGGCAGAAGTTCAGCACGAACTCTAACCTCGTCAATCACAGGCGGGTGCACACAGGGGAGAAGCCGTATGAATGCTCGGATTGTGGGCAGAGCTTCGGCCACAAAGCATCCCTTCGCAGACACAAGAGAATCCACTCTAGAGAGGCAACCCCATGAGCGCTTGGATCGTGGGCAAAATGTTGATTCTAGGTTGAATCCAGGGAACATGGGAGCTGCCTTATATCGAGTCAGACAATTGGCCCGGTATTGTCTGACTGGCAGAGGCTGTGCAGAGATTTAGGCAGGATTTTTCCCCAGCTGTTCCTGGAGATACAATGGATTAAATGTGGGATCTTTTGTATCCTGTACCTCTAAACTTCAAGCCACCATCCTATTTGTGCCTCTGGGAAGCCACAAGCAGGATACGAGGGCAAAAGCCCTCTCACTGTTGTTCCTCAGCAACAGATGCCTCTAAGGCTACCATCTTCTACACCAGCCTTTCCCAACCTGATGCCCTCTAGAAATGTTGACTTGCAACTCCCATTGTCCCTGGAAGGCACCAGGTTAGAGTTGACTGCTCTACACACTTGCCTGGGATTATGGCACATTGAACTCAGTGGGGTCCTGGTGGATCAGACAAACAACAACCAGCAGGTGCTACATAAGTTGCCCAATAGACTTTTACCTCTGCTGTGCTCCTTCCTGTTATCATAAAATGGTACATAAAGTAGATTAGGGGTTGGCCCTTTGGAGTTCATTACTTTAAGCAATGACTCATTACCTTTTTTTTGGGGGGGGGGGGAAATGTTGCACTGCCTCACCGAGAAGGAGAAAGCAAGAGGTGGGCAAGGGGTTTTCCTTATCTCCCCTTCACCTCTGCCTAGAGACAGAGCATTACCCCTAGGTCCCCATCTAAGTGTGTCTGCAAACACACACAGACAGGAGGAACATGTGTTTTGGTCTTGAACTAAGAGTCATGGCACATCACAAGAAAATTGACCCTTTTCTCTATGGCAGGGGTGAGTGACTTCAGAAGGTCCAGGGCCCATTTCCTGCCAGCCCCGATCCCTCACCCCCACGGGCCACAGCCGATCCGAAAAATAATTTAAAAGGTTTACTCCAGAAATAAAAAAAATTATATGAAGGCAGCTGTCACAACTCGCTCATCTTGGGACTCCTTTTTACCTTTCTTCTTAAAGGATATCAACCTTGAATGCAGTTGGTATACAGCTGCCCACTCTGAGGATTATTTTTCTTTTCTGTTCCTACCTCTGAGCACCACCTTTTACTCTCCCACTGGTTCTATGATTCTCTGACCCTTCTTAGTCCCACAGCAACCAGTTTAGCACTCTGTGCTCCTTTTTATTCTCCTATTCTTTACCACTGCCACCATATAACTCTGTACCTTACCTCAGGTACTTAAAGAATCCAATCCAGGGTGAAACAAAATAACTTATTTAATAAGAAGTAAGTTCACGCATTATATCAACCTTGTGGTTTCATTTGTTTCAGTACTTGATTGTTACAATAAAGTTGTCATGTATCCTTGCCTACTGTACCCTCTAAAGTCAAATCTAACTCCTCCTACTCCCTCTTATTCCCAAAATAATAAAACGCAGACCCTACACTGATCTTCAGCAGACTAATCCTGACTCTCTCCAACTACCACTACCAACTAACTGATTTTTAACTGTCATTCCCCTTCACACACTCAAATCCAACAGCCAATCAGCATTCACTCCAACATGCCATTCACTAATTTCCCCCAACAGAATTAACCCCTTACCAGCCTTACCATATGAATTCCAAACAGCATTTCATCACAGATAAATAGCATAAAACCGCACATCTCCCCCCCTTAAAACCAAATGGAGTATACTTCTTGTACCCAAGAAGAATACGCCGTGTGCAAAAAACTGAAGAAGTGTCCTTGGTGCAATTCACAAAGTCCTCATCAACTCTGGAACACATCAGAGAGATTGTCTATTCATTGTTCATCCTGAGGATTCTGGAATGCTGGTCTCTCCTCGTCTGGATAGTCCATCAGCAATTGCATTGTCCTTGCCTTTGATGAATTGATAGTCAATTTGAAATTCTTGCAAACTCCATGACCATCTCTGCAATGTGGTATTTGTATTCCTCATAGTCTCCAGCCATATTAACACATGATGATCTGTCAGCACAGTAAATCTTCTTCCCCACAAGTAAGATCTCAGTTTGTTTAGCACCCAAACAATTGCCAAACATTCTTTTTGAACAGAAGAATAATTATTTTCTCTGTTGGTCAGCTTCCTGCTCAAAAAGGTGATAGGATGTTTAGTCCCATTCCTCTCCTGTAATAGCACCACTCCAAGTCCAATCTCAGACGTGTCAGTTGCCACAAAGAAGGATTGGTCGAAGTCGGGCAATCAAAATTGGACTTTTGCATAACGCCTCCTTTAATCCTTCAAAAGCCTTCTGACACTTGTCACTCCACTTGATATCAGGCTCTTTCTTACTAATCCTTCCAGGCTTGTTGCTAAAAACTTTTCCATGCTGTTGCAATATATTTAAAACAGCTGTCTTCACTGGCTCCTCCACATTGCCATTTCATACGATTTGTTCAAGCCCTCCTTCCTATTTGCTGTCACTAAAAAAAGATCTGGCGCATATAGCCTTTCCCCTTCTGGGAATAAAGACACATGCAGGATTTTCATTTCTCGTGTTCTATATGGCTTTGACATCTTAACATGAGCGTTTCTATGTTTTCTTTGATGTTCTGATGAGACCACATAGGTTAAAGTGTCCAATTTCTCTCTGTGTAAAGCTTGACCAATAATGGGCAAGGGTTTTAAATGCGCTTTGGTTTTGCATCCCTTTTCCCCAACTTCTGACAAACTGGATGTGACAAGCAATCTTAAGTTACATTTTGGGATATTTTAGGCCAATAATAATGAGCAGTTAACCTTTTTTTTTTCTTTATGCCTGGGTGACCAGAACATGGCATATCATGAGCCATCTGCAATAAGCTGTCTCTGTACTTTTGTGGAACCACAAGCTGCTTTACTGGTTCTTTACTGGCATGTAGGTTTCTGGGTATACACAATCTGTACAGAAGCTCATTCTCCCAAATTATTTGCTCTTTAACTGTATCATTAAATGAATTGTTGCACTTCTGGCTTGTTCTTTCTCTGCTTTCAAACTGCTGCCAGTTTATCATTCTTGTTTGAAGGCACTTGAATCAGAGAACTCAGTTGCTTCCATAGGAGATACAGTAACGGGTTTTCCCGCCTTTTCTGTGCTATCCCTGGCAACACTGTTATCTCCTCAGCTTGGCTGAAGTCTGGCAAAGGTGCTACATTGTCTGGGGCCTCCTTGGCTGTCCTTGCACTCTTGTCCTTTTGACTCCTAGTAACTATATAAATCTTCTCTGCTCCCACACCCATAATATCTCGGTCCAAGATAACAGGTTCTTATTGTTCTCTGTTCGCTCCCACTTTAAATTCTCCTGCTTGGCCTCTCCAATTGATATTCACTCTAGCCAAGGGAATCTTGACTGATTTGCCACTAATACCTTGTATTTGGACTGTTTCCTGAGGTAAAATATTTTCCTTTTGGATCAAATCTGCCCTCAAAACGGTGATTCCGGCTCCAGTGTCCAGTGTGGCTAGGAAAATTGAGCTTCCCACCAATATTTATTTCAACTCAGAATTAAACTCCTCCATCTCACTAAACTTTACACTGCAGAACTGTACTTTCTGAGTGCCCTCAGCAGGTGATTCTGTAGTGGCAACCCATTTAATGTTTGCTGAAGCACTATTTCTAGGATTTTCTTCACAGTCATATTGGAAATGACCCACATGTCCATATCTGTAACAGTACCTTGTGTTTTCTTTTTTAAAACTAGGTTTCATGTCACTTTTGTTTTCTTCACTTGCTTTAAATTGCTGTTTGTTCTCTTTATTTCTCTCAGGTTCTTTTTTCACACCATATTTAGTATTTCTGTAATCACTGAATTTAGGACAATGATTTCTGTAATTTCTTCCTGATCCTCCTCCTCTATTAATCACTAATTGATCTGCGATTTCGGCATCTTCTCTAACTGTTTTCAGGGATCTATCTCTCACCATAAATCTAATTTCTGAGAGGAGTTGGTACAGGAACTGATCCAAAATCATTAAATCTCTCATATCCTCTTTAATGTCAGCATTCACACTGGTGACCCACTTGTGAAAAAGATCAGTTAGCTTAACATTCAGATCTCTGTATGATTTTCTTGGCTGCAAGTGACATGTTCTAAATTGTTTCCTGAAATGTTCAGCTCCCAATCTAAATCTTTGATACATTGCTGCTTTATAGATGTTATAAGTATATTTCAGTTTTTGGCAATTTTTTCATATGTGCTAAAAAGATCTCAGGATCCTCACCAGGATTATAAGTGTTATTTTGGGTGTTTTAAGGCTTTAAATTTTAGCTTTCTCTATCCCTTCCAGCTTCTCCCACCAAATTACCTCAGCGTTAAATTTTTTTCGTTTCTAATCTCATTCCTTCCAGTTCTAACTCATGCCATTTTTCTTTTTCCCTCATCTCCATTCTCATTCTGTCAGCTTCTAATTTTAGTTTTTCAACCTCAGTCAACCGCAGCTTTTCTCCCTACTCAGCTTCCATTAAATGCTGCTTCTCTTTCTCCTCAGCATCCAATTTTATCTTTTCAGCATCCAGTCTTACTCTTTCCACTTTAAGTAAATGCTGCTTTACTTTCTCATCAGCATCCTTTTTAAACTTTTCAGCATCCAACAGCCAATCAGCATTCACTTCAACGTTCCATTCACTTACTCCTCCTCCCAACACAATTAACCACTTACCAGCACTTACCGTAAGAAGTCCAAACAGCATTTACATCACAGATAAATCGCATTAAACAGTGAAACATCACCAGCGTTCAAATAGACTGGCAACTATTTGATTAATTCTATGAGCTGGGTAACCAGACAGACCCTGTTCAGAAGACACTTTAAACCACGGCTTTAACCATGGTGATTAAGGCAAAAAGCCTTATACACCATGGTTAAAGCCTTGGTTTAAGGTGTCTTCTGAATGGTCCCTTAGAAAGGAGCGTTGTTTGTGAGACAGAGAGGAAGTGGAAACTGATCCAAAATAAGGAAGGGGGAGCTGTAGACGCTAGATAGATACGTGCTTGGCTGAGGAGAGGTAAAAGGGAAAAGTTCAGATGAAACAGTGATTGGTTGGTTGGACCAGAGTGGATAAGTGGCCTGGAGTCTAGGAAAGGTGAAGGAAAGATTAGAGTTAGAAAGGGAAATGAAAACCAGAGTGCAAATATTGCTGACTCCACGAAGAAAGGGGAATGTGCGTTTGTGGGTGTTCATTCAGGAGCTTGCTGTGCATAGAGTGATACTTGTGTTCCAAGGCACAGGCCAGGAGCAGGGAATCTGCAGCCAAAGAGTGGCGAATATCAGCCTGGCTTCATGCAGACATCTGCCTAGTTTCACACCCCATCCACTGTGGCTCTGGATTCAACCACTTCCGGAATGTAGACCTGACAGATTTCAACCAAGGTAATCCGGACCTCTGCAAGAAAAAGGTTCCTCACCCCTAGTCTGGGGGGGAGGTAGCCAGAGTGATTTTTCCCAAATCCTGGTAGCTCATATGTACCTGGAGCCTCTTGCTTTCTCATCCTAGATTATCATAAAGTGGAAACCAACTACGGGTGGAGACAAAAGGTGTTCCTTCTGCTCAAACTGGCTATAAAGGGGGAGGAGGGGAGCTGAAGGTAGGTCAAATCCTCTTAGGCCCCCTTCAGATCTAACTAAACAGTATTAAAAGAACAGAAGGAAGGGTGGGGCTGGGAAACACTAACTGAACTCAACAGCACTCCCAGAGGACTGAGCACAGTTTCAAGTTGTGGAACCTTTCTTACTAAGACTGTTCAACCAAAATACTCATATCAACACTAATCTTCTCTCCACCCTCATCCTGCAACACACCCAAGAAACCTGAGAAACCACACCAGCCCACAATGGTCAAGTCACCAAATAGCTCACATGTCCAGCTAAAGGAGTTCTTGGGTAGCCTGACTGGAAAGGATCTCCTGAGATCTTGGAGAGCAGGTGTCAGACGGAGAGGCTGCTATGGGTTAGATGAACCAATGCTATATGGCACCTTCATATCTCCATCAGAAGCCTCCACATCTCCTTGTGGATGTTGCCAGATCCTTTTCACTTCAGATGCTCAGGGTTATGCATTAGACATCCTGCAGGCAAATCATGCTCTCTAGCCTCCCCTGCCCATCCAAAATGCTTTGCATTGAGAGGGTCCCAGGATCTCCTGTGAAAAAGATTTCTGGCAGCAAAGCTAGGAAAAATTAGGGAGAACTGTAATACTGGGCCAATTGGATCTCTTGAATGACTCACTGCAAGACACATGTTTCAAGAAAAGAAGATGAAGGTTGCGCAGATTGGGCCTCCACATCTATAGGCCTCAGCGTGAAGTATCTACCTGACACGTCACAATGCTATGTGACTTGTGTGCGATGGAGGAAGATGTGTGTCTCCCCCCTCGATTGGGTAAGCCTATGAACTGAACTGGCCCAGAATCATGATGTGGCTACTGATTGGCCAACATCAGGACTCACTTGGCTGACAGTCCAGAAGGAAGGCTGGAGCAGATCATGCTCTTACCTGCTGCTCCATGGGACATCCTTTCCTGAGTTTGGGAAGCAGCTGTAGAGATTAGATAATTCACCGGTAGCTAGAAAAGGTGATGATCCACTGAGGACTTAATGTAGTTTTCATAGCCAAGGACTTGTAATAATTTTCCTGATTTAAATAATGAAACAAAAAATATTACCTAAGTTTTACTGTTCTTGTTTCATTTTTTTTTCTTTCTGTCTGTCTGTTTAAATAAACTCGGTTGATTTTGGAAGCTTTCTCTTCGTGTTTCTGAAAGTTACTGACACCCCATGGCCCCTTAGTTGGTATGGTACTGAGGCTGAAATCACAAAACTATTATATGTTTGCCCACTTCAGTCCAGATGGGAGTTCAAGTAAATAAATCTAGAGAACTAGGGTTTGCAGCGCTCAGGTATCTTATGTCCTGTGCCACCAACGCCCCTCTCATGGCTCTGTGGATTGAGAGCATCATCTAGGGTACAGTACCATTCTGCAGGAGCATTCTGTCAGCTGATGTGAAGGGCCAATCCCTGTCCACCAGGCCCTATAAAGCCCTAACCTCAGTGCTCACTCCTCAGTGTTCACAACTTTTCTCTTGTGTGTGAGGACATTGCTGCTGCAGCTCCTGCTCCCTTGGATCTTGGTTGTCATTTTTTACTACACAGCCCGGTCTGGATCTTGACCCTAAACCTGTTTTGAATCCTAGAATAGTAGAGTTGGAAGGGGCCTATAAGGCCATTGAGTCCAACCCCTGCTCAATGCAAGAATCCACCTTAAAGCACCCCTGACAGATAGAGACAGATCATTCTTGAGAGAGGTTATCCAGCCACATGTTTTCATCTGTGAAAGTAAGACAAAATGATAATTAGCCAATGTCAGCTATTATTATTTTTATTATATTCCTTATAAAAGTGGGAAGGAACATTTTTAAGAAGCAGAACCTACCAGAAAGAGGATCATAATTTCTAAAAAATTCCTCGGCATTGATAGACTGAAGATTGTTAAAGAGATTCTGGGAAACCAGTCCTGCTGAAACTCCATCAGGAGAGACCTCTGTTGACTCTCTGATTGCAGTTGCATCCCCTCGAAGAATGCTGTGTAGCGCTGTGTAGTAAGCACATGTTGCTGCGTTGTTCCCAGACTTGGCATTTTACAGTATTCAAAACACATGCTCTTTGTCTTGGAATGGCATTCTATGGCACTGGGCCTGTGACCACACCTGCACATCTCTTGGGCAATGAGTTCAAACGAGTCTATGTTGCGGTATCTAGGGCGTAGTTGGACTTGTATTTTCTGCTCACCCCAAATATCCAGGAGATCCAATATTTCATCATGACGCCAAGACATTCCCCTACCTTTTGTGAGACTTGACATGGTAGATTGGAGGGAAAGGGAAATGGCAGAGGAAAATAATTGAAGTAATGATGCAACTGTGAAGGCCTGTGAAGGTGTTTGGGGGTCAGTCTAAATTGCCTCCAAGCAAACCCTGCTTCCTCCTCAGCTGCCCAGCAGAATTCTTTGCAAGACAAAAGCTGCTCTCCTTTTGTGTCTGGTTCAGAATTCCCCAGATTCATTTCCTCCCACCACCTCAGGCCTTGTGGGACAAAAGGTTGCCCATTTAGGAATTACAGTGTGTGGGAGGGGTTGCCTTTTAAATACCTCAGAACACAAAATGTATACATACAATATCGATAATGTATTGTTTTACTATGTACAGCACCATGTGCATTGATGGCGCTATATAAATAAATACATAAACAAACAACACATACACATAATGGCACAATCCAGCTGTTAAAACTTTTTTTAGCTACCTAAACTTATGCATGTCTACTTAGAGGTAATTTCCAGAGAGCTCACTGGGACTTACTTAATTATAAAGCATCTCCTTAAATTAATATAGTACGTCTTGACCAATGAGTCAAAAGCATATTACATGTTAGACATTTTCAGATTAAGCATAGGAAAAGGGTCTTGAGGGTATGTGAGATTATTGCACTGGGTCATGGGAGAAAAAGTTTGAAGAACACTGGTATATTGTATAGGACTATGGATGGTGGGGTAGTGTGTAAACTATCATAATATTATAATTAAAATCTAATATTTTTGTTGTGTACTTGTTATTTTAATACGTGGCTTTAAACACTCTGGGATCCACTGTAGATGAAGGATCGTTTCCAGAAACAGAAATATATACATAAATGTAAACAAATAAACTTTTCCAAGTTTAACCCCAGGCACACACATTCCCAAATTGAGAAGTCTACACTCCTGGCCTGCGTTCCAGCACAGATGCATCATCATCATCATCATCATCATCATCATAATAATAATAATAATAATAATAGATGCAAGCGCACACGCGAGCGCGCACATATGGACACGACCTATGGAAGACAGGAGCAAATGATTGCTGGCTCTAGCCGCGGTAATCCATTCGCCACATCCCCAGCGCTGCAATTGGTTACTGAGATGGTTTGAATTGAGCAGGAACCCTGCCCAGCCCGGCAGCGGAAGGGTAGCGAGAGGTCACATAGCTGCTGATTCAACGCTGCGAATACCTACAAAAGATGGTCTTTCGCAATAAATAATACCTAACTCTAAAACGTAACGAACCAGAGAGAATCCGTATCAATGAATGAAGGCGTCATGCGCCTCAGGAGTTCCTGCAATGACTTCGGAATGTGATATAAGTGGGTAGATTCTGCAACTTTCTTCCTTTATGGAGTCAATCCATCTCTTGCCTGGTCTTCCTCTTTCCCTTCTACCTTCTGCTTTTCCCAGCATTATTGGGTTTTTTCCCCTAATGAGTCATTTCTTCTCATTATATGTCCAAAGTAAAACAATAGTTTCAGCATTTTCGCTTTGAGTGAGAGTTCTGGCTTAATTTCTTCCAAAACCCACTGATTTGTCTTTTTTTTTTTTTTTTGCGGTCCATAGTATCTGCAAAACTCTCCTCCAACATCACATTGGGCGCTATGGAAATGAAATAAATAAAAATAGATAAATGCATGGGCATTCGCTCCGACAGCTTGGATTCAGAAGCGGTGTGCTGTAGAACCCTGAATGCAACACACACACACCGCAACTTGCCAAGGGCTCTGTGTGTGTGTGTGTGTATGTGTGGTGCCTCCATGCCTCTTCCAGTGGATTCAGTGGGACAAGGGCTCCCCAGCCAGGCTCCTCAGGAGTCTGCAGAGAGAGAGAGAGAGAGAGAGAGAGAGAGAGAGAGATGCAGCAGCGCTTTCCCCTCGTTCGGTCCTCCAATAGTTAAGTCAACGACCGAGCTCCGAGTCTTAGAGGGGCAGGAAATGGCGGGGGGGGGGGGTGAGAAGGGGGTGGACTCAATAGGGGCTGCACTTTCCCGTCCCACCGAGCTGGGAAGTGGACCCCTGGCCTTGTGAGTTTCTTCTTTGCGGGTGGGGGGGGGGGGAGAGGGAGGAGAGCGGGAGGAATCTGGTGCCTGGATCCAGTAAGGAAGTGGAGGTGCAAAATGGGGGCGGGGTGGAGGAATGGGGCGGGGTGTGTGTGTGTGTGGAGCAAGCCCCGATGGCCGGGAGGGCCAAGGAGAAGGGGCGCGTTGCATGCCGGGTCAGGATCAGACCCACAGTCCAGCTAGTCCAGCGGACTCTTTGCAGCCAGAGGTGGTTCTGGGAAGCCCTCTACCCCCCGCAGCAGGCCTGGCGAAAGGGAAGCGGCCTTTCCCCAGCAGCAGCAGCAGCAGCCATGGAGACTTCTTCACGTGGAAGGGCCCCCCTTAGCCATCACAGCTAATAGCCCCCAGCAGCTCTATCCTCTGCCTTGATGCATTGGTCTGTTGCCCTGCTAAAGCCACCTGAGCCCGTGACCGTAGGGGCCACATCCCGTGACAGCGGATTCCTTATTTTCATGATGCATTGGCGTGAAGTGCTTTCTTTTGTCTGCCCTGAGTCTCCTGCCGATCAAAGTATATCAGCTTTCCCTAACCAGGTGTTCTGCAGATATTTTGGACTTTGACCCTATCAGCCTCTGATGGGAATCAATGATGAAGTCTCTCCAGACTTCAACTGATGAACTCTCCCATCATCCCCTGCAAGCACAGCTGATGGTCAGGAATACTGAAGAGTCTGCCCTGACTCTCCTGCTGATCAAAGTATAGCCAGCCTTTCACAACCTAGTGCTCTCCAGCTATTCTGGACTTCCACTCCCAGCAACCCCAACCAGCATGGTCAACAGTCAAGAATGCTGGGAGTTGTAGGCTGAAACATCTGGAGGGCACCAGATTGGGGAAGGTGAGGTAGATTGTGCTTATAACTGGAGGCTCTATTTGTCTGTTGTGCCTTAGAACAGTGGTTGGAGCTACCCTCACAAGAGTTTATGTGGTCTTTTACAAAGCTACCTAACCTTAGTGACTGTCATCATCTCTTGTAGTAAATTCATATATCTGTGTTTGTACATAAGTGAATGATCTAACAGAGAAGTTTAGGAGTTAAAAATCCTCAGCAACTCAGATGGGATTTCAAATTTCATTTTCATTTCATTCATTATAGTTTAATATCTCTCAAAAGCCAAAGCTGCCTGGGCAGTTTACAAAGATTAAACCCCTAAAAATAAAAGATTGTACATATTTAAAATAAAATACTGTACATAATATAAATACTGTTTACATACAAATGTATGTATGTATGTATTATTTATTTAATTTCTATACAGCCCAATAGCCAAAGCTTTCTGGATGGTTTACAACATATCAAAGAGAATAAAATGCAGCATGAACATACAGTATAAAAAAGAGCATAAAAATTTAACCATACACAATTTTAAATAATTTAGACAGCTCCCCTAGGTTTATTTATTCATTTAATTTCTCATACCTTACCTCCCAAAAAATCATAAATATAGATCAACTTTTTTAGAAATATGTACGTATAATTCAGTACATTTTCTATTGATTTATTAAAGGTGCACAGCAGTGCCCCTCTAAATTAAGATGAACTGCAAAAAAACACCAAGCCTCCGTCACAATAAGCCTCAAATTTTATACAAATGATACCTGTTGAGCTAATAACTGGAAACTTGGCACCTGTAATCTACCAGATGAGGTCTGCAGTTGTGCAAAATTTCAAAGCGACCAATACAAATTGCCAAAGGTAATAGTATGTCAAATTGTGCTGAAAATTGACACATTGACACATTTCACTCAAGCTGCTGTTCAGCATATATATTTCTTTCAAATTATGGAGGAAACTGCTGATGTACGTTATTCAAGCTTGTCAAGAACGTGTGCCTCTCATTGGTTTTTTTGTTCCATGAAAGCCTATGGCAGCAACTGCTGGCAAAGTTATGTCGGGCATGCTCCCTTTCACCCTGAAGCTAGAATGCTGCCAGTACTCCCAGTGTTTTGAATTCCATGGTTCCTGTCAGCATTCTGAGAGTGAGGGAGTGATAGCAAGGAACTGTCAGCTGAGATAAGAATGAGGTAATTTTGAAGGCTGTGGGAATCACTGGCTCAGTTCAGACAACACATTTCTCAACGGTGTTTTTAGAAGTCCACGGTGGAGTTGTTACACCACTGTGGAGAAATGTGTTGTCTGGAGGGAAAACTCCATGCCATGGTGGAATTTAAAAAAAAACCACACTCCACCCTGAATATCTACTCTGTGCAGAGGAGAGTTCCTGCACAATGGTTGTATTCAGTGTTGTGTGGAGGGCTCCGTGAACTTTCCCGTTGCATTGAGTGAAATTTCCCCACTGGCTATAGAGTTCCCTGTCAAGAGCGGCAAAAGGAGAGAGTGCCGCTCTAGGAGAGCTGCCGGCATTGTTTTTCTGCAGCAATGGCTGATGGGATACTATCGGGAGGACTGGGGGAGGAGTGAGAGGCAGAGGAACTGTCAATCAAATGCCGTGTTGACTTTTACTCAACTCCACAGGAGCCCCCAGTCACACATCAGTGGAGTTAGGACATGTTGCATGGTGAGTACCGTTGAGTGGAGTTTCCCCACTGCATAGAGATAAGTGTTGTGTGAACTGAGCCACTCTCACTGAGGAAGAGAGGGAGAAAAATGAAAAAGCTTTCTGAAATCCTGTGCAGGTTTACTCAGAAGAAAGCTATTCTGAACATACAGAGACATGTCTGTTCATTTGAACACATCTACTCTGTTAATGACTTGCTTGTGTGTTGTTGTTTCGTAACACTAATAATAAGTTTCCTTTGTAAAAAACTAGGGAAATTCAAGAATAGGAAATTGTCCCATAAGGATTTAGCGAGAGGCATGAAAGGTGAACTAGTCTAAGTTTCCTATACCTATCCAAGATAATTTAGATATTGTAAGACAGGAGTCTTCAACCTTTTTTTGGGGGAGGGGTCATTATGCACATTCTTTTTTGAGAAAGTGTCATGGGCACCATCACATAATGATTGCCATGAGGGGTGTCCTTTCACAAAATGGCTGCCAGGGTGGGATCAACCTGTCACAAAACACCAATTTCACAGAAAGGCAAACTGGTGATACTGAAAGACAAAGTCCCCAAGAATATGAAGGCAAAGCAGAAGGTAGAGCCTGAGCCTCAGAACCCAAACCCAGTTCTTTGAACCCACAGTTTTCTCTTTTACCCTCCTCCCTCAAATTCTCTCACTCTCTTCTCTCTCCTCTCTTGCCCAGCAGGCCTCTTAGGCTCCACCCATTTCTCTCTGTAGTCTCCCACCCATCCACCCAGGCCTGGTCTTCCCTCTTCCTCCTCCCTCACCAGATGAGCCACTGACACCCCCAGGTCTTCCCCATCAAGACCACTTAGCAGCAGCGACAGTGGGGTACATCCCTTCTTTCCTTTTTCCTTCTTAGTGGCCAACGTCTTTGGCTCCATATGGGTCCCAGAGGCATTCTGGGGAATAAAGGCAGGTGAAGGCCAGAGGCATTCTGGGGAATAAAGAGGACAGGCAGCTGAAGACCAGCGATCGTCTTCCACCAGGCTCCACCCCTGGATTGGCTGCAGAACAACATCACATGGCGGAAGCGCCGTGTCGATGTCGCTCAGTTTGAAAAAGTTGGGGTAAAACCAGCAGGCAGGTTAGAGTTTTGGCAGCAATGGCTGATGGGATACTAACGGGAGGACTGGGGGGGAGAAAGGGAGGGGGATGAGTGGGTCAACTCAGCGTGGACTAATAGTCAACTCAACGCTGATCCCAATGCACACCATGGTTGATTATTAGCATGTTGTGTGGGGATGATGATGATATTTTAAATGTTGATAAGACAAGATTTAAATAAGAACCCTCAATGCTGCAGGTGTTGAACCAGAGTGGCGTTTTACTTTGTGATGAACAATGCTCAATTTCTTTTCCAGAAAGTGGGGGTAGAGATGGAGGAGCAGGGACCCCTGCAGCCCGAGACATTGGAATTTAGAGGGGGAAATTCTCGTGCCGTCCAAGGGGATGGGGTCAGCCAGCCTCAGGCCTCCTTCAAGGGTGCCACCGATGCTGGCCAGTGGCCTGGAAAAGAGGGTGCTGCCTGGATCCCACCTGACCTCGGTGAGGAGGCCAAAGAGCCCATTTCCTCCGTAAAAGTCAAGGAAGAGGTTCTGGGGGAGGAAGACGGCACCAGCCTTGGAATGGACTGGCAGCATTTCCGGCAGTTCTGCTACGAAGAGGCTGAGGGGCCCCGGGAGGTCTTCATCCACCTCCAGGAGCTTTGCTACCAGTGGCTGAAGCCGGAGAGGCGCACCAAGGAGCAGATCCTGGAGCTGGTGGTCCTGGAGCAGTTCCTGGCCATCCTGCCCCAGGAGATGCAGAGCTGGGTCAAGGAATGCAGGCCGGAGACCTGTGTCCAGGCTGTGGCCCTGGCGGAGGATTTCTTGCTGCGGCCGCGGGAGGCTGATGGGCTGCAAGAAAAGGTGAGTGCCCTTGGCTCACGCCCTCCCAAGAGAGCCTGAGAGAGTAGAAGCGGCTCTGCTCACCTCCCTGCAGAAATGCAAAGCCTCAGGACAGTCAGTAGGTCTGTTGATTTACAGCCAATCCTAGGCAGGCCTGCTCAGACCTAGCTTGGGCACCACTTTATGTATCATCCAACCCCCATTAAGGAGTTGTCATGTTGTGAGAACCTGGGGAGTGGTGGTTATTTATTTATTTTGTTTATAATATTTGTATACTGCTCCTCATCCAAATATTTCGGAGTGTTGAGCCCCAGAATAAAAACCATGTTGAAATAAGTAATATTTTTTTAAAAGGAACAGAAACAGGATTCTGATAACACTGAGCTCTGAAGAACTGTGGCTGGTCATTCTAGGAAGGCCTCCTGAAATAACAGTGTTTTCAGCACAACATTGGCATCTGCCTGACCTCCTCAGGCAAGGAAATCTTTAGCAAGGGGGCCACCACACTAAAGGCTCTTCTCATGGTAGAGTCCATTTGGGCCAAAGGTCCATGTGGAGCCTCCAGGAGAATACACTGTGACAATCTCAGGGACCAGGCAGGTTGGTAAGGGAGAAGGTCCCAAGTTGTTTAGGGCTTTGTACATTAGTACTGAAACCTTAAACCTGGCCCAGGAGTGAATAGGCAGCCAGTGCAATTCCCTCAGCAAAGGAGTTGCATGCTGATAAGGGGCAGCTCCCGACAACAGCCAAGCTGCTGTGTTCTGCAATAGCTCCAGCTTCCAGGGCAGCCTTAAGGGCAGCCCCACATAGAGCACATTGCAGTAGTCCAGACTTGAGGTTACTAATGCTTGTACAACCAGATTATACAAAGGTTAATCAACCCTCATATAACCCATGGTCTGTTCTAGGGCTATACCAGAGTTGTTTAACCCTTGGTTAAACCATGCCCACCTGGTTCCCATGACACAGCAATCCCTGAATGAGGTTGCATATGCTGAGTGGTCCCTACGGATATCATGACGAGCTGTGCCATGTCTTGCGAACCAGGTTGTTGGATTCGATGGGACTTCTCCCAGGATTGCAGCCAAAGGTGCTCTAGGAATGCTTTTTATGAGGAAATAACTCAGCCACCATCTCTGCCATTCAGTCTCTGAAGCTTTTCTTGATGTCCTGAATTGTACCTCCATTTCTGCTTCAGGGATCGTGGCCTATGGAAGATGTGGATGTTAACTCCCCGAAGTCGGAGCAGGATCTGTCGGAGATGGTGAATATCCAGCTCTCAGCGGAGGCTGCAGAAGAGAGCGATGGGGAGGCCAACTTTCTCGGTAAGAGATAAGGACCTGGATCCTTGAAGGTGTTCCTACAGGTTTTTGGGGGCGGGAAAGCTTTTTCTCTCTCCTGTTGGAAATTCGTTGGCTGCTCTGAAGATAAAACACCCAGAACTTGAAGACATGTAGTTCAGTGACAGAACACCTGTTGGCATGCTGAAGCTTTTGGGTTTGGTCCCCAGAATCTCCATTTAGGGGCGGATGTACCGATGGAATTCCCCAACCTAGTGCCCTCCAGAAGTTCCGGACTACAGCTCCCAGCATTCACTTCTGGTTTTGATTAACTACAGTGTATTCCCTGACCCCTAGACTGCGGTTAACTTTAACTACAGTTATTGAAGACAAGCCCGCTTCATAAACCGTGGTTTGATGTTGTCTAGTTTCCACTAAATTTTGTTCAGATGAACTGTAGTTCATCAAGATTTGGACAACACAGCAAGCTGGGGTTAATCAAAGATGGAAGCAGAAGCTCCTGATCATACAATCACAGAATAGTAAAATTAGAAGGGGCCTATAAGGCCATCAAGTCCAACCCCCTGCTTAATGCAGGAATCCACCTTAAAGCATCCCTGACAGATGATTGTCCAGCTGCTTCTTCAAAGCCTCTAGTAAGGGAGAGCCTTAGGTAATTGGTTCCATTGTCGTACTGCTCTAACAGTCAGGAAGTTTTTCCTGATGTCCAGCCAGAATCTGGCTTCCTGTAATGTGTCCTGCACTCTGGGATGATTTGAGTAGAGATCCTGGCCCTCCTCTATGTGACAACCTTTCAAGTATTTGAAGAGTGCTATCATGTCTCCCCTCAGATGTCTCTTCTTCTGGCTAAACATGCCCAGTTCTTTCAGTCTCTCCTCATAGGGCTTTGTTTCCAGAGTCCTGATAATCTTCATTGCCCTCCTTTGAACATACTGCAGTTTGTCTACATCCTTCTTGAAGTGTGGTGCCCAGAACTGGATGCAGTACTCAACATGGGGCTTAACCAGTGCCGAATAGTAGGTGAACCAGTACCTCATGCGATTTCGAAGCTATACTTCTATTAATGCAGCCCAAGATAGCATTTGCTTTTTTGGCAGCCACATCACACTGTTGGCTCATAGTCAGATTGTGATCCTTCTCGCTTGTCGTGTTGCTGAGCCAAGTATCCCCCATCTGATCTCCTCTTACAGCCGAGTCAGAGGGGGAAAGGGAAGCACACAAGTCCAGGGATGGGGGATCTCGGCTATTTTAGTGTTAGTCCATACCTCAACCCTTTGTTTGTTCACACAGGCAATAACCAGGCATATGAGAATGGAGAGGAGACCTTCCCATTTGAAAGGCATCCGCAAGTGGGCATCAATGCACTATCCTTGGCGAGACACAGTGGGACATTTTCCCAGGTTTGTGGGTTGGGAGAGATGCCTCAAAGTGAGCAGAGCCAAGAAAACCAAGCAGAGATCCAAGTTTTCCTTGACGGCGAAAGCTTACAAGGAAGCAGCTTCCCTAAGGGAAGCCACAAGGCGAAGAGGAAAAGGGCAGGTCCCAATTGGGGTACAGTCCTGCATGGGAGCTTGGACTTCCCCCGGAACCAGAAGACACAAAAGCTCTATACCTGCACATATTGCGGGAAGATCTCCAACAACAGCGCACACATGATCATACACGAGAGGACCCACACCGGCGAGAAGCCGTACAAGTGCTCAGAGTGCGGCAAGTGCTTCAGCACAAACTGCAACCTGATGAAGCACATGCGTGTCCACACGGGCAAGAAGCCGTACAAATGCTCCGACTGCGGCCTGAGCTTCATAGGCAAAGCCTCGTTCGTCTTACACGAGAGGACCCACACGGGAGAGAAGTCCTACGAGTGCTCCATGTGCGGGAAGAGCTTCGCCTACCCCTCCCTCCTCCTCATCCACAAGCGGGTGCACACGGGAGAGAAGCCGTTCAAATGCTCCAAATGCGGGCAGCGCTTCATGCGCAAGCAGGAGCGGGTCATCCACATCCGGATGCACACAGGGGAGAAGAAGCCCTACGAATGCCTGGAATGCAGCAAAAGCTTCAACCAGAAAGCAGACCTTCTCAGACACGGGAGAACCCACACCGGGGAAAAGCCGTTCAAATGCGCCGAGTGCGGGAAAAGTTTCACTTCGAGCTCTTACCTTCGGAAGCACGAGAGGCTGCACACGGGGAAGAAAACGCCAGCGAGGGAGTGCAAGCATTGCAGGGAGAGCTTCCTCAGCCTGCCCAAGCTTTACAGCCACCAGAGAAGGCACATGGGGGAGAAACCATTTGAGTGCGCCGAGTGCGGGAAAAGCTTCAGCAGGAAGGCCAGCCTGGTCAGTCACAAACAGGTGCACACGTATCAGTGCTCGGATTGCTGGCAGAAGTTCAGCACGAACTCTAAGCTCATCCATCACAGGCGGGTGCACACAGTGGAGAAGCTGTACGAATGCTCAGATTGCGGGCAGAGCTTCGCTCACGCAGCATCCCTTCGCAGGCACAAGAGATTCCACTCTAGGGAGGCAACCCCGTGAGCGCTTGGATCATGGGCAAACTGTCGATTCTGGTTCGTATCCAGGGAACACGGGAAGCTGTCTTCTATCGCGTCAGACCGTTGGCCTGGTATTGCCTGACTGGCAGAGGCTGTGCAGAGATTTAGGCAGGATTTCCCCCCAGCTGTACCTGGAGATACAACGGATTGAACGTGGGATCTTCTGCCTCCTGTACCTCTGAGCTCCAAGCCACCGTCCTGTTTGGTGCCTCTGGGAAGGCGCAAGCAGCACACGAGGGCAAAAGCCCTCTCACTGTTGTTCCTCAGGAAGGGATGCCTCTATGGCTGCCATCTCTACACCAGCCTTTCCCAACCTGGGAAATGTTGGGTTGCAACTCCCATCATCCCTGAAGGCACCAGGTTGGAGGAGACTGCTCTACACACTTGCCTGGGATTATGGCATACTGAACATAGTGAGGCCATGGTGGATCAGACAAAGCTTTTCCTACTCCAATTTTGTCCTGACAAGCAGCAGGTGCTACAGAAGTTGACTTTCAGCAGGCAAATCATGCTCTCTGGCTTCCCCTGCCCATCCCAAATGCTTTCCACTGTGAGTGTCCCAGCATCAATTCTTGGAAACTTCCGTTGAAAAGATCCCTGACAGCAGAGCTAGGAAAGATTTGGGAGAGCTGTAATACTGGGCCAATTGGATCTCTTGTATGGCTCAGTGCAAGACAACATACGTGTTTCAAGAAAAGGCGAAGGTTGCACAGATTGGGCCTCCACATCTATGGGCCTCAGCGTGGAGTATCTGTGTGACACATCACAGATGTGTCTCTCGCTTCCCCTCAACTGAGTAAACCTATGAACTGAACTGGCCCAGAATCATGATGTGGCTACTGATTGGCCAATGTCGGGACTTGCTTGGCTGACAGTCCAGAAGGAAGGCTGGAGCAGATCATGCTCTTACCTGCTGCCCCATGGGACGTCCTTTCCTGAGTTTGGGAAACAGCTGTAGAGATTAGATACAGTGATGATCCACTGAGGACTTGATGTAGTATTCCTGGCCAATGACTTATAATAATCTTCCTGATTTAAAAATGAAACAAAAACAAAAGTGTTCTTGTTTTGTATTTTTTCTTTCTGTCTGTTTAAATAAACTCGGTTGATTTTGTAAGCTTCCTCTTTGTGTTTCTGAAAGTTACTGATGCCCTATGGCACCTTAATTGGTATGGTCCTGAGGCTGAGCTCCCAAAACTATTATCTGTTTGCCCAGTTCTGTCCAGATGGGAGTTCAAGTAAATAAATCTAGAGAACTAGGGTTTGCAGCGCTCAGGTATCTTATGTCCTGTGCCACCAACACCCCTCTCATGGCTGTGTGGATTGAGAGCGCCATCTAGGGAGCAGTACCATTCTGCGGGAGCATTCCGTCAGCTGATGTGAAGGGCCAATCCCTGTCCACCAGGCCCTATAAAGCCCTAACCACAGCGCTCACTCCTCAGTCTTCACAACTTTTCTCTTGTGTGTGAGGACATTGCTGCTGCAGCTCCTGCTCCCTTGGATCTTGGTTGTCATTTTTTACTACATGGCCCGGTCTGGATCTTGACCCTAAACCTGTTTTTGAATCACGCCCATGCCTTTGCCCATATTGGATTGAGAGCCAGCTCTCCTTGCATCCCATAATCCCACTCGCTGGAGCGTGCCCCCTGCTGAGGCCTGAAAGACGCACAGTCTTTGCAACCTTAGACCATTTCTTCTGTGCCAACAACATCTCCAGTTTGGGCATAACACATATTAACGTGGGGTGAGCAGGAGAGAAGCTGTCCCTCAGAGAAGGGGTGTAGCTCAGTGGGTTGGCCCACGCTTCGCACACAGCAGGTCTCTGGCTCTGCCATTATCAGGAAGGGCTGGAAAGAAGCTTGCCCGAAGAGAGCAGCTGTCAGTCTGTGCTGACAATACTGAACTTAAAAGACCAAGCATCTGACCTGCTATAAAGTAGCTTCTGCTTGCTGTTTGCCTGCCAAAACAACCCCATAACACTCTTTGGCATTCAGAAGTCTATTTATGCTAGGCTGACCAGATAAAATCCAGGTCAGGGCTCATGTAACTTTAACAGTTGTAGAGAAAAGGGAATTTCAGCCAGTGTCATTTGTATGCAATTAGTTCCTGGTGAAATTCCCTCTTCATCACAACAGTTAAAGGTGCAGGCACTATACTAGAATGACCATATACAAAAGAAGGCAGGGCCCCTGCAACTTTAACAGTTGTGATGAAGAGGGAATTTCACCAGGAACTAATTGCATACAAATGACACTGGCTGAAATTCCCTTTTCTCTACAACTGTTAAAGTTACATGAGCCCTGACCTGGATTTTATCTGGTCACCCTATAAATCTAGTCCCGATGGCTATATACTACCTCCAGTATCAGAGACAGTATGGCTGTGTTACACCAGTTGCTGGGGAACATGGGCAGGCAGGTGCTGTTGCACTTGTGTCCTCCTTGTGGGTTTCGCATTGAGGCAACTGCTTGGCCTGCGTGTGAACAGAATGCTGGACTAGGTGGACCCTTGGTCTGATCCCGCAGGGCTCTTCTTAGTTCTTAGGATATAAATGTAACAGTTAAGTAGAAATAAATAAAAAGACTCCCAGTGTGAAATCCTGGAAAGCAGCTGCCAGTCAACGTAGGTCAGCCTTCCCGTACCTGTTACCCCCCCCCCCCCAAGATATTTTGGTTGGACTATAACTCTACCCTCACATGAAATTCCTGAGCATTGGCCATGCTGGCTGAGGCTGATGGAAGTTGAAGTCCAAAGCATCTGGAAAGCACCAGATTGGGGAATGCCAATTGAGGCGATACTGAGATCAATTGTCCAACTTGCTGAAAGGCTAAGGTACAATGTTAAGAATTCTGGAGAACCTGAATTTGGGGGGAGGCTGTGGGTCAGCAGAAGAGCACCAACTTTCCCAGGTTTGATCCCCAGCACCTCCAGAAAGGGCTGTGAAAGAATCCTGCCTGAAATCCTGGGGAGCCGCTGGACAATACTGGGCTAGATAGACTAAGGACAGCTTCTGATGTTCCTAAGTATTGGGAAGTTGTGTGTTGCGGTGTTTCTGTTCCTACTTAGATGGACAATTCCAGAAGGTGATACTGGGGAATCATTGCGCTGTCCCTTGGCTGTCACATGACGGGGTTCCACAGGGCTCTTATTTCATCCCCCTTGCTGCTCATCTGCATGAAATAGATGGGGGACGTCATCCAGAGATGTGGACCTCAGTGTTACCAATATGCAGATGACACACACACATCTCTCTCTCTCTCCCTCTCTCGTCACCAAATCCAAGTGAGGCACTAAGTGTTCTGAATCTGTGCCTGGGTGGGGAAACGGACTGGATGAGAACAAACAAAGCGGGACTCAATCTAGATAAGAGGTGCAGTGCTGCTAGTGAGTGATTCTTCCGCCCAGCTGAGCGTTCAACCTGGTTTATCATCACTTTTAAAAACTGTGGGTTAGAGCATATTTAGATCTTTGCTCAGGTGCTGGCTTTTACTTTAGGTTTTATTCTGTTGCTTTAAACATTTTAATCTTAACGCTTTAGTATTATGTGGTTTTAAGTATGTGGTTTTAAGTTTCATTTCATGAACAGGCCAGAGAACTTCAGCTATTGGGCAGCATAGTAATGTAATAAATTTATATCCTGCCTTTTTTCCTCCAAGGAACCCAAGGTAGCGTACATAATCCTCTCCATTTTGTCCTTACTACAACCCTGTGAGGTAGACTGGGCTGAGTGGGGACTAGAACCCGAATCTCCTGACTCCCAGTCCAACACTTTAGCCACTACAACACACTGGCTCAATACTTTTGTGATATAAAAGAGTTCTGTTGGATCAGATCAAATAACGAGCCCTGCATCCAACCAGAAGTTCACAAGCAGGGCACGAAGGAAATAGCTCTTTCTTCTTGTTGCTCTGTAGTATGCCACCTCTAAGGCCGCAATCCTATATACACTTTTTGGGGAGTAAGCCCTACTGACCTCAATGTGGATTACTTTTGAGTAGAAATATATAGGATTGCTCCGTAAAACCTTTAACATTTTAGCTAGTCCTAATAAAGGCATTGCCTTGTTCTTGTTTTTGCATTTTCTCCTAATGGAACAACATGGCTACTTGAAAACACACAAAGGCTGCCATGTCGGCCATGAGAAAAATTCCAAAATGCATTAAGCTTAATGCCTTTATTAGGTAAACTAAAAAATCGCCCAAAATGTGCAAGCTTTCGAGATCTCCAGACCTCTTCATCAAGCAAGAAGTTACAAAAAGCAGAGTGCTGGTGTTGGGAATCCGAATGAGGGGTGGAAAGGCTGACTTTAATATTGTAGCCAGGATGTCTGCATAGTCAGGAGCTTGTCATAGGGTGACTACATGAAAAGGAGGACAGGGCTCCTGTATCTTTATGTTGCATAGAAAGGAATTTCAGCCAGTGTCATTTGTATGTACGCAGCACCTGGTGAAATTCCCTCTTCATCACAACAGTTAAAGTTGCAGGAGTATAACTAGAGTGACCAGATACAAAAGAGAGCAGGGCTCCTGCAGCTTTAACTGTTGCAGTGAAGAAGGAATTTCACCAGGTGCTGCATGCATTCAAATGACACCTGCTGAAATTCCCCTTTCTAAACAACTGTTAAAGATACAGGAGCCCTGTCCTCCTTTCCATATGGCCACCCTACTTAAGATGATATAGAGAGGAAGATTTGCAGATATTCAAACTTAACTGAGCTTTACCAGGGGATGTGATGGGTTTAGGTTTCAGTGCCCCTTAGAACACTGGGAAGAAGCAAATATTTATTGATCCTCCAGTTTTGGAAAATATAAAATCCAGCTAACTCAAAAGTGTCTCCATCCTGGGTGAACCAGACAGGCTCCTTGCTTGACAAAAAACAAAAACAGAACCAAGTCCATAGATACCTGTAATTGTTGCCCACAATACATTTGTTAGAGAGCAATCCTAACAAATTGTTGCTCCAGTGGGCTTGCCCTTCCTCCGGGAGATGAGTAGGGGGAGCAGGGCCATTCCACCAGTCCTGATGTTGGTCTACTTAATTTTCTCTCTCTCTCTCTCTCTCTCTCTCTCTCTCTCTTTCCCCCCTCTTCCCCACCCCCAATCTCCTTTTCCTTGAGTGTCATATCTTCTTTAGATTGTAAGCCTGAGGGGCAGGGTTGTTGATTGATTGTAAAGCCACTCCGGGAACCTTTTGTGGCTGAGGAGTGGGTTTAAAATACGACAATAAATGAATAAATAATCCTATGGTCCTGGGGTGAGCATCCCCAGGGACAATAGGATTGCTCAGAAAAATCCTTTTGTGGTCTGAACAGTGCCCTGATCTCAGAAGGGGGAGTTGGAGATCCAACCTGACTCCCTGGGGTTGGTTGTCAGAAAAGCAACATCGGAAGAGGAAAGGCGGCGTTCCGACGGGCAGGGAGGGGAGGAGACTGGAGAGGCCAGGATACGAGATATCATGAGCCCCCTCCAGCTTCCTTCCTTCCCCATCCAAATCACCTTGCTAGAAGGTCTAAAAAGCATATCTAGCAAAACTGGCCAAAAACGGAGGACAGAGAGGTGAGGATTGCCTTTGCCGCTCCTCCTGTCCTCCGGTTTCAGCCCAGCAGGGCATAGGAATCTCAGAAGCCTCCGAGCAACAACAGTAGGATTGATAGGATTATGCCCTTAGTTTTTAAGGCAAAGATGGGGAATCGTTTTTCTGCCAAGAGCCACATTCCATTGGAGGGCCATAGGTTATCTGAAAGAATGTCTCCTCCCATATGTAACTGCCCCTGGACCCTAAGATGAGCCTCTGCCAAAGGAAGGCATGTGGCTACCAGGAGGAGGGCCTTCTCTGCTGTGGCACCCCAGCTGTGGAATGATCCCCCTTGAGAGGTTCGCCTGGTACCTACGTTATACTCTTCTCAACGTCAGGAGAAGACCTTTATATTTTCCCAGTATTTAAACAGTGTATCATCTTAGTCTTTTAACTTTGCTGTTTAAATCTGTATTTTAAACCTGCACAAATCTCTGCACTGCTGCTTGATTTTATCCTGGTTGTGCTTTTATATTGTACTTTTGTTTTTTATACTGTTGTCTGTTTTATACTTTAAGTTGTGCTTGACGGTTTTAACTTTTGTGAACCACTGAGAGAGCAGCTACTGGGCGGTATAGATCAAAACATGGGCAGAACCATCCCTTTTCTTTCTCTGTCTGCTACCCCTTCTCTCTCCCCCCTCTCCTTCCTCTGTGCCCAGCAGGCTGCAGGGGGAGGGACAGACCACTCTTGGTGGTTTGATCTCTTGCAGAGGGCTTTTGAAATCAGGCCGAGGGCCATATGTGGCATTAGGGACGCAGGTTGCCCACCCCTGCTTTAAAGCAACACAGGACTCATGGTAATTTTGGGGTGGGGGACAAAGACTTAATTGTTCTGGAATTTGGATACATGGAGCAGGATGTCTGGAAATCTAAACTGAATGAAGAAAGCAAACACTTTCCACATAAATTCTACAAGCCGCTGCATGTGTCTGAACAAAATTTATCCAGTGGAATTTTAGGATGTTTTATTGCTATTTTAATAATGTGTATCATGTTTTTAATCAGTTTTATGTATTTTATCATATTTTATATTTACTGTTGTTCCCCGCCTCTATTCAAAAGGAGAGGCGGGTAAGAAATAAAAGTATTATTATTATTATTATTAAAATTAAAATTAAAATTTAGCATCTTGCTTCATTTAAAATGTGTATGGATTTGCACAAGTAAATTTCCTATCAACCCATCCCACGAACTCCAGGCAGGAGCTAAAAAACAAAACAAAACTTCTTTAAAACAAAACTATTGCAAACAGTTTAAACTTGGAAATAATGTCAGTGTGAGCCAATCATTTTAGTAGCTGCATACATTGATCAATAAGATGGGGGAAATATTCCATTTTTTTTGTATTGACAGTGATTTCCCCTCACTCATATTTATTTGGAATTTCTAAGGCATCAGCATCAAAATTCTGAGGTCTCAGACCTAGGGCCCATTTGATTTCTCTAAAGTTAAAAGATTGGAGTAGGGAATTTAGCAACCATTTTTCCAGCAATTATATCAGGCTGGAAACATATTCATATGCTGGAATCTACCAAGGATCTGGTTCCTGTCAAGGTATTTTAAGAATCTACCTATGATGTGCATTTTCCAACTGTGAATAATAGGAGACCTCAACCCTGTTGTTTTGCCCAGAAAAAAAATCAATAAAGTTTCATTCCTGTTTATATATATATGTGTGTGTGTGTGTGTGTGTGTGTGTATTCGATATCAGTTGAGCTCCAGCTAAATCTATTCACACAGTTCAAGTTTTGCCCAAGGAAAAAAAAACAATAAAGTTTCATTCCTGTTTTTATGTATATAGATTCGATATCAGTTGAGCTCCAGCTAAATCTGTTCACACAGTTCGAACTTTTATAAGGTTTTCACACCAAACTCTTTTCTACGTGAGTGTCTTTAAACTTGCAGTTACACGTGGGTTTTCTGTTTACGAGAACAGAGGGATTAGGGGACATTTCCTCTCACGTTTATACGGTTTCTCTCGTGTGTGTACTCTTTCATGTTTTCTACAGTCTGAGCTAGAAATAAAGCTTTTGCCACATTCATAGCATTTGTAAGGCTTTTCTCCTGTATGGGTTCTCATGTGCTTAGTAAGGGAGGATCTATGACTCAAGCTTTTGCCGCACTCGGGGCATGAGTATGGTTTCTCTCCGGTATGTGTTCTCTGGTGTGTAATAAGGTTCGATTTCAAATTGAAGCTTTGCCCACAATCTGAGCATTTGTATGCTTTCTCCCCTGTGTGTGTTCGGAGGTGTTTCGTAAGGGAAGATTTATCACTAAAACTTCTCCTACAGATGGAACAGTCATAAGGTTTCTCCCCAGTATGTATTCTCCGGTGTTTAATAAGGTTCGACTTCCAATTAAAGCTTTGCCCACAGTCTGAGCAGGTATACGGTTTCTCCCCTGTGTGTAACCTCTTATGATTGATGAATTGATAGCTAGTGCTAAAGCTTTTCCCACACTCGGAGCATTCGTATGGTTTTTGGCCAGTATGCTTTCTCTTGTGTATAACAAGTTCGCCTTTCTGGTTAAAGCTTTTCTCACAGTCTGAGCATTTATGAGGTTTTTCTCCTGTGTGGGTCCTCTTGTGCGTTAGAAGATGCGCCGTTTGTCTAAAGCTTTGCCCACATTCTAAACACTTATACGGTTTCTCTCCCGTGTGGATCCTCTGGTGCTTATCGAGGATTTTCCTTTGGCTGAAGCTTTCTCCACATTCTGCACACCGATAAGGTTTCTCCCCCGTGTGGATTCTCACATGTGAAACGAGGTTCCCTTTCTGGCAGAAGCTCTGTCCGCACTCCAAACATTTATAGGGCTTCTCTCCTGTGTGGATTCTTTTGTGTTTCGAAAGGTAAGAGGTCGTGTTGAAGCTTTTCCCGCACTCGGAGCATTCGTATGGTTTCTCTCCAGTGTGGGTTCTCTCGTGTACAATCAGGTCAGCTCTCCTGTTGGCAATTTTCCCACAGTATGAACAGGTATGCAGCTTTCCCCCCTGTTGCATCTTCTGATTCTTAGGGAAGCCAAAGCCCTGACTGAAGTTTTCCCCACACTCCAAGCCCACTTGTGTTGCCTGATGCCTCAAGTGTGTCTCTTGGAAGGTTCTCTTACGTGGGTTATTGTTGCCTTCCTCGCAAAATAAGGTGTGTTCCAGTCTCATCCCCTGATGGTTCTTCTGCTGAGTTTCAGGTCCTTCTTGACTTTTAGGCATCTCTTCCATCTCAGGACCCCAGAAAAACATTTCTTTGGCTCTTCCCAAGGATATTTCACCAATGTCCATTCGCTCATGTCTTCCCAGCAGAAAAGGCTCCTCTGCACTCATCCATGTTTGGTCACTGCCTACTGGAGCAAAGAGAATTGTGACATAAGTTAAACCTTGTACTGGGGAGAGAAGAAACTTGCACAAAAAGTAATAAAGCGAAGTAAGCGGTCCTATATTTTAATAGCGAGCTCATTCTCCGAGTGAGAATATTTATGTAGAAAAAATAGCACCATCCATACACAAGAGCAGGCTTGGGGGACTCCCAATATTGGTAAAAGTGCCACAGATCTTTGGGGGAGAAAAAAAGCCTAGAGCAAGCGGAACCCCAATAAACAGTCCAATGAGGACTGAATATGTTCATTGGCACAGAATGTGAAGAATCCATGGGAAGGGAAACAGAAAATTCAGGGGGAGGAGAACAGAATGGACTATCTTGAAAAAGGGCACAGCTGGCAGACATCCTGAACAGAAGCACTCCACACTTGCATGGAACTAACATTAAAGTGTCGTCGTAAGATATTTATTTCTCGGTATTTTATTTCCAAACATTTTTACCCTACTTTTCTATTCTGGAAAAACAAAACATTTCTTTGTTTGATTAATTTCTTAAAGTATCTATACCCTGCTTTTAAGAAGTACCACAAGGCCGCTAACGAATCTCAATACGACTTTTAAAAATGAATCAAAATACAATACCGTGTTTCACCGAATGTAAGACACCATCAATTGTAAGACGCACCTAAATTCAGGGCCACCAACAGGGAAAAAGCTTTGCGTCGATTCTAAGATGCACTTTAATGTCAACACTCCTTCCCCTCTCCCCACTCACCTCCATCGCCATCGCCTGTCCTTGCTGCCGCCGCTGCTCCACGCCGCTCCACGCCGCTGGCAACGCTCCCCTCGGCCTGGCAAGGCGTTGTTACTGGGAACCCAGTAACGACGCCTCGCCAGGCCGAGGCGAGTGCTGGTGGCGGAGCAGCGGTGGCAGCGATGAGGACAGGCAACAGTGATGGAGTGAGGGGGGAGGGGGAGGGTTAGGGCCCTGCAAGTCCTCCCTCCTCCCTCGCAAGTCCTCCCTCCCCACTTACCTTCATCGCTGCTGCCTCGGCCTGGGAAGGCTTCAGTACTGGGAAGGAGGCTGAGATCTTGCGGGATTTCCTGAGATCGCGGCCTCTTTCCCAGTACTGAAGCCTTCTCAGGCCGAGGTAGCAGCGATCAAGGTAAGTGGAGAAGGGGGACTTCTGACCAGCCTTGTGGGGTCCCTTGGGACCCGCTAGGGTGAGTTGCGGGGGGGGGGGGATGCAGAGCCCTAGTGCCTTCTGCAAAACGCGGGAGAAATCCCGCGATTGCAAGGCACCATTGATTCTAAGACGCACCCCGTTTTTACAGATGTAAACATGGGAGAAAAAGTGTGTCTTAGAATCAATGAAATACGGTAAAAGGGTTACCAGGACGACAGACCAGATTTTAAAAGTCAGCTGAGATGACAATAGTTCACTATCCTACTAGCCTTTTAATTATTTCATCATTGATGCCCCAACTTCCAATGATAAAAGTGCAACTCGGGGCGGCTTACAAATAAATTAAAAACAATCCTGTCGATAAAACACAAATAAATGAAGCAGCAGTAAAAACAGCATCCTAAAACTGGATCAGCAATAGCAAACTGATCCTGTGTGAGACAGACAAGCAGCGGAATAAACTAACCAGTAGTGACTAAGAGTTACCAAGACCTTTGGGGTAGAGATGGAGAAAAGTTTTCACCTGACTCTTAAAAGATGTTAAAGGATGAGTCGGGTAAATGTATAAGGGAGAAGGCATTCCACAACCAGCATTCCGCAATGGAGAAGAACGCCTCTTCCCTGTTTCAGTGTGCGTTGGATTGTGGCAGTCCTTGAAGTAAGTAAGCTGATGTGATTTGGTCTCCATATGTGGCTTAAATGATATAACTTTGCTGTGGAGTTTTGGTACTTCATTTCATGTTTTAGTGGTACATATGATGGTTCCCATTAAAGAAGGGATATCCTATATACCATCCTTCCTCAACCTTGTGCCCTGCAAATGTTGGGATTCAAGGAAGCATGGGGGGCAGGGGGAGATTGATTCATTCATTCATTCATTAACTTTATATCCCACCTTTCTTTTATGGTAGAACTCAAGGTGCTACGTGCAGTACCCAGGTGGTCTCCCCTCCATGCACTGACCAGACCCAGACCAGTTTAGCTCCAGCAAGGCGGTTGCCTCATGCACCTTCAGACCATGGCCTGTTGGATGTGCTGGAACCATCTGGAAGTTTCCTAAAAACGTGACATTCAGATTCAGATCCTTACCCAACACGTTAGCTTCTTCAGGACCCTCCTCCTTGACCTCCAGAGAAAGCTGGTCTTTTCCAGTATCGGAGGAATCCTGATTTGAATTGGGGTAATTGACTGCCACGTTTCTGATGGCTCTTGGTAGCTGAAATAGAAAGCAAGGCATGGGTGGGTGGATGGGTGAAGAGCTATCTGCTCTAGGTGGGGTTGCCCTTAAGGCTGCTCCAGAAGCTGGAGCTGGTGCAGAACACAGTTCAGCTGTTGTTGGGAGCTGCCTCTTTTCAACAAGTAACTCCTCCGTTGAGGGAATTGCACTGGTTGCCTATTGGCTACCAGGCCAGGTTTAAGGTTTTGGTACTAGCATACAAAGCCCTAAACAACTTGGGACCAGGATACCTGAGAAAGTGCCTTCTCCCTTACCAACCTCCCTGATCACTGAGGTCATTGGAGGGCATGCTCCTGGTGGTTCCACGTGGCCCAAATGGAGGCCACCAGGAGAAGAGCCTTTAGTCTGGTGGCCCCTTCTCTTTGGAACATCCTGCCCATGAGCCCTTGACAAAGGAAGTGAGGCAGGTGGCTACCAGGAGGAAGACTTTCTCTGTTGTGGCACCCCGGCTGTGGAATGAGCTCCCTAGAGACGTTCGCCTGGCACCTACATTATACTCTTTTAGAGACCAGGTGAAGACCTTCTTATTTCCTCAGTATTTTAACAGTTTATTAGTCTAATTTTTAACTTTGCTGTTTTAAATTTGTATTTTAAATCTGTATTGCTGCTTGGTTTTATCCTGATTGTGTTCTTATATGCTGTGTTTTTATACTGTTGTTGTTTTATATTTTGAATAATTGTTATGGCTTTAATTTCTGTAAACCGCCCAGAGAGCGTCGGCTATTGGGCGGTATAAAAATGCAATAAATAAATAAATAACGAATGATCCAGAACTAACAAACTTAACCTAAAGATAATGATTTCAAATGTTTATAAAAGTGTTTGTTAACCAAATCAAGGATAAAACATACGGGGTTGAAATAAATAAAAATTTTAAGAAGCAAATGTCTCCAGAATCACCTTTTACATTTACCTTATAAAATCTCGTGTGGACCTTAGGAAAGTAGCAACTCTTTTCAGTCTTTATATCCTTTTTGAAAAGCAAGAAGTCCATCTTCAGACAAACTGACCAGTTTGTTCCATTTTTTTTTTTTTTTTTTTTTAGCAAATCAACAAGATATCTTTCTCCAGTCTCTGGCGTCAAAGAACAATTGAACCAATAATGAGGAAGGCCCTCAACCTCATCTGATCTACAGTGATAAAAGCCTAAACTGTAAGGTAGCTTAGCTAGTCTACTGTCAAAGACTGTATAGGAGCTCCTCTGAAACTTTTTATATCCTGTGAGCAATTACTTTTTTGGTTCTGGTGGGGAAAGCACGCTGAAAAATTCTTAAACAGACAAACAAATAAATAAACAAATCACCTCTTGGGTTTCCTCAGGCTCTTGGCCACAGGATTCCTTGAAGGCTTTGCGCTGGATTTCCAAACTGACAGCATCCTCCTCGTCCAGAACCTCTTCCTTCATTCCTGCTGAGGAATCCACGCTGATACAGGCCACACGTCCTCCTCCAGGCTCTTGGCCGGCATCAGCTTCTCCCTTGATGGAGGCCTGGAACCCCTTCGTGTCCTCTCCTGCAACGGGCTCAGGCACCTGTAGAGTTCTCCTTTGTGCGCGAGGGGCCTGTGTTGTCCCCAGGAACCCCTGCCATCGGGCTTCCCAGTCCTGCTCTAGCCGCCCTTCACTTGGTTCTTGCTTGATGCCTTGTGGAGTCGCCCCAGTCGGAAGCTCCCCGAGGTCTCCAATTTGGACCGTGTGAGGTTCTCCTCCTGCTCCTGCTTCCAAGCGCTCCCCTGGCCCTGGTCGTGTTGGCTCCTGCTGTTCCATTTTGTCTTCCTGGCTGAAATTCCTGGGCTGGAAAGGATAGTTTGTGTTAAAAGCGATGCAGGTTGGGGCAAAAAATATCTCCTCCCCCTGCAAACAGCAGGGGATAGTTTTTGACAACCCCTTCAAAACCTCTTCAGGATTTGCTATCATTATCAATTGATTCTAAAGAGATTAGAGCAGAGGGGTGAGAAGCTCAAGCGCACAGGCCAAATCTGGATGCCTGAGATTACAATCCAGCTCTCTGGGAGCCCCACATGGCTGCACCCCCTTTCTCCCATCCACCGATTGGTTTTCCGGCTTTTGTGCAGTTTCCTCCCATTTTAAAGAAGGTGAAATGCCTCTTCTAAGGCTTAGTGACTGGCAGGAAGAGCGTTTAAACTAAAATATGCTTGGGTGTTTTGGGGGAATTTTGGCCCTGATCCTTTTGCTATCAGTTCACACATCAGTGGAACCGCACCCCTCCCCCCTTCCCTGAGCTTCACCGAAATAGAATTCAGCCTCTAGGCTGAAAGACGTTCAAGATCCCCTGGATTAGAGCAATGGAAACATACTTGTCAAAAACCCAACCAACCAACAACAGAGAGGCATCATGGGGAGGGAACACAGCTGCAGGAGCCTCTTCCAGATAAAGCTGTCTCCCAGGAACCATTGTGAAAGGTGGGAATGTTGTCACACAAAGGAGGGCCAGGATTTCTTCTCGATCAACCCAGAATGCAGAACACGGAATAATGGGCTGAAGTTACAGGAAGTCAGATTCCGGCTGGACATCAGGAAAAACTTCCTGACTGTTAGAGCAATAAGACAATGGAACCAATGACCTAGGGAGGTGGTGGGCTCTCCCACATCAGAGGCGTTCAAGAGACAGCTGGACAGCCATCTGTCAGGGATGCTTTAAGGTGGATTCCTGCATTGAGCAGGGGGTTGGACTCGATGGCCTTATAGGCCCCTTCCAACTCTACTATTCCATGATTCTATGATTCTATGAATGACATTTCCCATAGCCCCTTTGTCTTTAGAATCATGGCAAAGCTACATTTCCCATAGCACCCCGTGTTATTTGGAATCATGGCAAAGCTATATATTCCACAGCCCCTTTGTCTTTGGAAACACAGCAAAGCTACATTTCCCATAGCACCCAGTGTCTCTGGAACCACTGCGCAACATGGGGCTATATCCAATATTAGTCTAATGTAAGTCATTATTGTTACTGTTATTATTGTTATTGTTGACGATTACAGCACCTAAAATCAGTAAGCGCTGTACATAGGCGTGCATAGCACATTTCATTAGAGTGTGCATCCAGGGATTTTTTTTAAGGCAAGCATTTATTAAATACTTAGTCATAAAGGACATTATTTTATTCATTTATTTATTCAACACTGTAGACACTGATGCCCTACTGTGCATTCGGCATGCCTGACAGTGGGAGGGCCATTGCAGCTGCTCAAGCAGAGTCCTAGTGGCTGGGGTGGGGCATGGCTCCTGGCAGAGAGGCTCCCAGCACAGCAATTCCTTTTCATTCCTGCTGCTGGGAGCAATGGTGCTCTCTTGGAAGCAGCAGTTCTTTAGTATGGCAGCGGAGCAGCGGGAGGTCAGCCAGAGGACCACTGCATCTGAATCCCTCTCTGGATCCCTATTCAATGGCCCCCTCAATTTGGCGCTTATTGCTTGAGACATTAGGGTGTGCCTAGGCACACCTGGCACACCCCTTGCACACATCTATGGCGCTGTACAAAAAATTAAAAATAAAATAGGTCTTGTCTACATGGCTAAAATCTAAGCATAGTTCCAAATCCTGCAGCCCCTGCATCACTGAAATTCAGTGGCAAATTGCTACGGAGACTCAATATGGCTAAAAGTTACGGAGTTTTTGCTGCCGCTGCCACCACACCGCCTAATTTTGGCAGTGCGGCAGCAGCAGGAATGTGACCCACGGAACTGAAAATGTGTTCCCAAACTGCTCAGCCCCATTTATTTACTTTTGAAAAAAAATCACAGTTACTCAAGCTTGAACGTTACAGTGAACGATGGTTTGTTCAAAATCAGAAGTCAAAGCTTTCAATCTTCTCATAAGGCCAAAAGAGGGAGAGAGTGGCAGAGGGAGGAGCATGTGACAACCTGAAGTTTGCTGTGGCTCGTAGTGGGAAACCAGTGGAGGCTGGTGGCTCCAATATCAGTGAGGAGGTGAATCCGTTCTGGGTTTCAGTCAGAACCCTAAAGGAGCTGTGCAAGGTGTGGAGCTCCACTGTGGGAAACCACGATTTCTCTTTACATCTGAACCAAGCCACTGGCTGACTTCTCTCCTCAGTATTTTTTTTTTTTTGCCAGACTCAACATACCAAATTCCCTTAAGCTTATCCTCTTATAGTCTTTATTCAAATCCATTTAGCATCCTCTATGGTTTACCTGCCAACTCTTGAATGGGCCTCTGCAATGGCAGTTGTGTGCTTACTGTGGCTGCCATGGAAACCAAAGAACACTTAGGGAGAGGTCCGCTCAAAGAGATGCTGAGCAGGAAAAAGTAAGATGGAGGGAGGGAGGAATTGGGCATACATTGAGCCATATCCCAGCATTCAAAATGGCCTGGTAGCACACGCCCTGAGGAATTCTCAGAGCTGTTGTCACTGGAACAAGACAGAGATGGGCTTGAAAATACACAAAATCAGGGGGTAGAATCCAATGTAAGTCCCACATAGAGTAGACTCATTGACATGAATGCAACTTCAGTTAGGCATGACTAAGTTAAGTCCCATTCATTCCAATGAGTCTACTTTAAGTAGGACTTATGTTGGATTTTACCCCCGATCTCCTTTTTTTTAAAAGCAGGCAGGCTTGGGAGGGGATTTGGATTCAGCGGCAACATCAGGACAGAACTTTAGGGCAGAAGTTGAGGGCCCCATTTCAGCAGAATGAACAGAAGGGGCCTCAAACGCAGCAGGGTCAGCTGGCCACATTTTAAAATTAAGTGAGTTGAGAGGCATTACCACATAGCTCCCCACCTCATTACACCATTTGAAGGGAGTGAAGTAATACCCCAGGGGTGTTGAACCTCTTTTGGCTCGAGGGCCTAATTCCATTTCAGAGAACGTCTCGAGGGCTGCACGCTAGCGGTTGGCAGGCTGAAGACAAAATGTGCTGGCCAAAACTACCAGCATATTTTAGCTTCAAACTTTTACTGCCAGTATAACTAAGCCTTAGGAGAGGCATTCAATCTTTTAGAACCGGGGTGGGGGGACTGCACAAGGGCAAAAAATTGGTTTGTCAGGGGAAGGGGATGTGACCATCTGGGGAACCCCAAAAGGATGGCTTGGGTCCTCAGGCAGCCTGGATTTGGCCTGTTGGCTAGGAAAGGTGGACAGGGCTCCTGTATCTTTAACAGTTGTATAGAAAAGGGAATTTCATCAGGTGCCATTTGTATGCATGCAGCACCTGGTGAAATTCCCTCTTCATCATAACTGTGAAAGATGCAGGAACCCTGCCCTGTTTTTTTATCTGGTCACTCTGGTATAGTTCCTGCAGCTTTCACTGTTGTGATGAAGAGGGGAATTTCACCAGGTGCTGCATGCATACAAATGACACCTGCTTAAATTCCCTTTTCAATACAACTGTTAAGGGTACAGGAGCCCTGTCCTCCTTTCCATATCATCGCGCTACTCTCAACAGCCACTTGCTGTATATGGGTGTCTACTTTTCTTTGGTTCCCAACATAGCTGAATTCGGAGCTCTGGTTCTCATATTCCTTCCGGTCCTCTTTTCTTTGCATGGGTTTAGCATAGATGGGGCAGGATGCACTAGACCTTCTTGCTGTGGTCAGATGCACAGACACCCCTCTGAAATGGAGAGCAGCTTTGTAACCTTGCTCCACCAATTTCACTGTGTATATACTTATTAGCATCCATACACTGCTGCGTTTGCTAAATTAAAAAAAGGCATCGAGGGAGTGTACAATTCAAAAGCACAAAACCTTTAAAAATAATAACAGATCCAAGAATATTAAAACTGCAATGTACAGCTTCCATTGCAGGGTTTATTCCTCTCTTTTGCTTTTCCCCTCTCAACTTACATCTGCCAGCTGCTTTTGCTGTTTCGGGAAATCAGGCACCAAGAGTCAAAGGCACCCTAAACAATATTCCCCATCCGAAAACCTTTTTCTTCCCATTTAAGCTCTGGAGTGAGACAGGAAGAGGAAGTCAGGGCCCCTCCAAGATCCATCCCCCCCCACTTGCCTATCTAGGAATTGGAGCTTTGTGAGTTTAACCCTTCCCTTAAAAATTGCATAAAGTGTCTTGTCAGTTCTCATGGCTCTAGGCTGCTTCCAGTAGCGGAGGCAGTATGGCAATATACACCAGTTGCTGGGGAACATGGCTAGGAGGGTGCTGTTGCACTCATTTCCTACTTGTGGGTTTCCCATTGGGGCAGCTGGTTGGCCACTGTGTGGACAGAATGCTGGACTAGATGGACCCTTTGTCTGATCCAGCAGGGAACTTCTTATGTTCATTACAATTGGTGGGAACAAAAAGTTATTATTAGCCCTTTTGATTGAAATTGGATGCATCCCTCACCAGGATGGTGTAAAAGCTGGAACGGAATGAAATTGGCAGGAACAACCCCTTTGTATTATTATTATTATTATTATTATTATTATTATTATTTTGGCAAAAATAGTGGCATGTATTGGAAACATTGAGAACAATATTTTAGGACTAAAAACCTTGCAATATTATATTATAATTAACTCCATAACTCCCAGGACACGTCCGGAACAAAACAGAATGGCGAGGAACAGCCAAGAGCTGCCACTTCTGAATGAGTGAAATCAAACTCACTAGTCACACATAACTCCATGGCAGGGATGCAATAAGCCATAAAATGTCCACAGAAACCCGATACATATTCTGTTTTATAGTCCATATTGTGCACACACACACACAAATGCAGGAATAGCAACTTCCAAGCAAGCCAAATCAACCACCTTGTCAGTCACACATTATTTCAAGGGACTGATGCAGTAAGCTACAAAACATCCACAGGAACCACGTTCCAATAATGGTTCCGGGCCATAGCCCATATTGCTCAAAACAGGCTGGAATGGCAACTTCCAAGTGAGCCAAATCAACCAAACCCACGAGTCACACATAACTGCGAAGGACTGATTGAATAAGCCACAAAACATCCACAGACACCATGTTCCGATACAGCTGCTGGACAATCTTCCATATTGAGCAAAATGGCCCAGAAAAGCAATGACCAAGGAAGCAAAAAGAGCCACAAATTGGTGTGGGCAAATAGACCAGAATGGCAATTTATGAGTGACTGAAACTAACCAAATTCACCATTGTCATTTTATTAGATGGAATTAATGCCGTTAATCATGAAATGTGGTTTCTGTTGATGTTTTATGGCTTTTTATATCATTCCTATCTAGTCTAGTCTGATTGGTGAGTTAATTGTGGCTTATTATATAAAATATTGTTCTCAGGTGTTTCTAATACACCACTATTTTTGACTATATATATATATATATATATATATTAATAATAATAATAATATATAATGTCATTCTGGCCCATTCTATTCAGTTCAGGCTTTTACACCATCCCCACAACAGTCTAGACAACTCTATGGCATAATCTATTAGGATAATGACCGATAAGTTTATCAGATCACCTTTACCAGATAGAAATCCTGAGTGATCAGAAAGACTGTAAAGAAATTGTGGTGCACTTGCATAGGTTACTGTTACTTTGAAAAAAATTCAACAATAACAACAACCAACCATTAAAAGGGAGCCGGAGCAGCAGGAGGCTAGAAATTGCCCCCAACAACCTCAGGACAGCAGATTGGGCAGGTATACAGCTCACCTAGCCAGATTCTTCCCCACTATTGTAAAATGTACTGTGTTTCTATTTTAATTGTAGTTATTATTTCTAAATGGGCATCTATACATATAAACCAGTGCAAAGGTTATGCAAATCGGTGTCCTCTTTTTTGGGGGTGTGCGTGATGCATTTCCTCTTTTGGGGGGGGCTATGCTCACTGGGACCACTCTCTGTGCACAGCGCCTTATAATTCCTTGCGCTTAGGACAGTTCCATCTGGAAGCACCTAGAAAGAGTTAAAGGACACAGAACTCTTGATGCCTAGAGAGGCCCAAGGTGGGGGTTGAGAAATTGGGGAGGTTTGCCAAAAGTAAAGCCACCTTCCTGGCCTATTGCCTTCCCTTCGTTTCCTAGTGGGGTGTGGGGGGAATCATCCCTTTTTTTAATTTCCTGGCCTTGGGGCCATTCGGTAGCTACCGCAGGTTGCCAGGGCAATGCAAAGCCTGCTTGGAGCAGGTGAGTCGAAGGGGGAAGAAAAGAGGAAGGAGAAAAAGACAGAGGAAGGGGCTGCTGGGGGTGAGAACCTGAACAAGCGAGCAAGTTCTTGATTCCCTTGAGCAGCAAGTTCAATGGGGCTCAATGGGGACCAGGGTTTTCTCTCCCCTGGCAGGTGTTAAACTGGTAAAGCTAGGAGGGTTATGTTTTCATCTGCTACCTCTGCTGTGAGCCTCTGCTGTGAGTCGGTACTGTGTTTATCCCGTATATATTTGAGTGTTACATATATGTGTACAATGTGACAGATGGGAGCTCCGGAGCTCCTGCATTTCATGGCAAGCTAGCCCCCTCTCTCCTTGCCGACAGTGGTGCAGCCAGGGCTAGACCTTAGGTGAAGTGACCATATGAAACGGAGGACAGGGCTCCTGTATCTGTAACTGTTGTATAGAGAAGGGAATTTCAGCAGGTGTCATTTGTATGCATGCAGCACCTGGTGAAATTCCCTCTCCATCACAAGTTAAAGCCAAAGGAGCTGTATTAGAGTGACCAGCTTACAAAAGAGGGCAGGGCTCCTGCAGTTTTAATTGTTGTGATGAAGAGGAAATTCCTCCAGTTATTGCATGCATACAAATTAGGGTGACCAGATAAAATCCAGGTCAGGGCTCATGTAACTTTAACAGTTGTAGAGAAAAGGGAATTTCAGCCAGTGTCATTTGTATGCAATCAGTTCTAGGTGATATTCCCTCTTCATCACAACAGTTAAAGGTGCAGGCACTATACTAGAGTTGCAGGGGCCCTGCCTTCTTTTGTATATGGTCACTCTAGTATAGTGCCTGCACCTTTAACTGTTGTGATGAAGAGGGAATTTCACCAGGAACTAATTGCATACAAATGACACTGGCTGAAATCCCCTTTTCTCTACAACTGTTAAAGTTTCATGAGCCCTGACCTGGATTTTATCTGGTCATTCTGTCTTCGTGAGCCACCCTGAAAACTATGTTATTAGTACACTGATAGAAATGCCACAGACAAATTCAGGGATGTCTTTGCACCTCTGTATTTTCAGCACACTGATCGTATTGCCCAGGATTGCATATCTTTTGTCAATGAGGGCTGGGTCAACCAGTGTCAAGAGAGGGAGGGCAGAATTTCTCCTTACAGCAACATTGTCCCCAATAGCAGTGCTTTATTTCTTTTGCCCTTAGGAGTTTCTAATTTGGTTTGTATGATTGCCATGGCTTAAATAAGTCACAGTGGGTTGCTTCTGAATATTCAATCCACAACTGCGGCATGTAGTGGCATCCAAAACCAGCATGGGGTGGGTTGTGTGAGGGTGAAACAACCCGCACATAACCCTAAAACAGGCCATGGGTTATGCGAGGGTTGTTTAGCCCTCACACAACTCACCCTGTCAGGTTTAGATGACACAACAAGCTGCAGTTGTGGCTTGAATATTCAAAATGGCCGCCCACATGCACTGCAACCCACCGTGGTTTAAATAAGCGGGACATAAATGCAATAGCACTCTGTGTTTCTCAGCAGCTGGTACACAGAGGCATACCGTTCCTTATCAGTTTTATGTTTCTGAAGTGATGTTTTGAGGGAGCTGTCAAATTATATCATAATTGGGAAGAATAGATTCATCCAGGTTCCATCATTTGCTCCTTAATTTTATTTATTACATTTCTATACCATCTAATAGCCAAAGCTCTCTGGGTGGTTCACAAAAATGAAGACCCTAAAATACAACATGATAAAACTTCATAGAAACCCTTTAACATACAAAAATTTTAAACTGTTTGGAACAGCAAAACATGAATAATGATAAAATACCAGGAGCCAATAAAATAACTAACATTAAAAAGTCCCATCATATGTCATCAGATGCCAAGGAGATGAGGAAAGTCTTAACCTAGCGCCAAAAAGGTGATGATGTTGGTGGTAGGCGGGCCTTATCAACATGGTGTTTCCGTTGCAGGAATGAAAATGAAGGCACAAGACCTAAATCAGGAGGGAAATGGGAGGCAGGAGGCTCTGGCTGAGGTAAATCTTCAACAAATTAAGCAAGAACCCAGTGCGGACCTCCAGCAGGGCTGGGAAACCCAGTGGCAGGAGTTCCTGAAGACAATGCAGGACCCACATTCGGGGTGGAAAAACCCACCATGTCAGCACAGGTCAATGGAAAATCAAGAGGCTACCCTGGCCTCCTTTGAGGAAGTATATTGTACTAGCCAGCAGCTTAAAAGAGAGGGTGTGTTCCAAACACCACAAGGCCTCAGCAGAGAAGGTCAAGAAAGGCCAGATTCTTCTACGAATGTCAAGGATGAGCTTCTCGATGATGACGGCATCAGCTTGGAGATCCGGTGCCGACGCTTCAGACAGTTCTGCTACCGGGAGGCCGACGGCCCACGGAACATTTACAAGAAGCTCCAGGAACTCTGCTATCGATGGTTGGAGCCAGAACGGCGCACCAAAGAGCAGGTCCTGGAGCTGGTGATCCTAGAGCAGTTCCTGGCCATCCTTCCCCTGGAGATGCAACACTGGGTCTGGGAAGGTGGTGTGGAAAATTGCCCCAAGGCGGTGGCCCGGGCAGAGGATTTTTTGCTGAGACTTCATCAAAAAGCTGAGAGACCAGAACCAAAGGTGAGACCTCTGCATGGTGTTCGTCTTCATGCACAAACTAAGAGCTGTGCTGGATCCCTTGCTTTTGCTTCCCAGCAGCTGGTATTCAGATGTATACTGCTCCTGAACATGGAGGCTCCATTTAGACATCATCGTTAATAGCCATTGATAAACTTATCTTCCATGTATCTGTCTAACCCCTCTCCTCCCTTTAAAGCCCTTTAATTTAGTGGCTGTTACCATCTCTTGGAGCTTTTCTAGGCAAGGCTTTTCTTATGTGTTTGCATTCCTTGCTCAGGGATGATTACGGGCACTTTAGATGATGTCGTCACCGTTCAGTTTCGCTTCAGTTTTTTAAAAGCAATTTCAGGTTGTTTTTTAGAGCAGGGAAAATCCACTATTTTTTGGCATTGTGAAACAAAGCGCAAATCATCACCGGTGTAGTTCCGCTATTCTGCTATACCACAGTGCCACTTAGAGGTTATGTAGCAGAAAGGATAAAAAAAAGGGGAGAAGCAGGTTCTCAGGATGCTAAAATACTTTATTTCAAAGCCCAACGCGTTTTGGACTGTGTTGTTTTATTACCGGGGGCTGTAATATTAAAAATGCATTGAATTATGTTTGCAGGGATAACACATCACACATAACATAGATGAATTGATATATATGTTTAGAGGTTAGTTAGGCACATTGCCACAAAGGCCTATGCCCATATGTAAGTTTTTAAAAATATATATGTCATTACAATATGAAGGCTCTGGGGCCTGTAAAACTTCAGCAATGAAACCGGAAGTAGAAACAGTGGGTTAAACAACCTCGTCTAGAAAAGCTCATGTTCTCGCCTGTTTGACTCAACCAACCTTCCCCAAGCTGGTGCCCTCCAGATATGTTGGACTACACCTCCCAGCATCCCCAAGCCCACCGTGGCCATTATCTTTGGCCATTGCCTCTCATACATCTTGCTGTGTCCTGAATTGTGTGCCTCTTCCTCTTACAGATATTTGGGCTTTCACACGAAGATGCCATTAACTCACGTAAGCTGGGGCAAGATTCCTCAGCCGCCATGGAGGTGCATCTCTCGCGGGAGGCCAAGCCGGAGGCCAACTTGGTGGGTAAGGATTCTGGTGTCTAAATCCTTGGATGTTCTGTGTTCTCTGTGGCGTTTTGTCGTCATTTCTCTATGGCTAATCACTGAGAAAAATCAAGGGCTGCCGCTTCATACGGAATTCTTAGATCATGAGTGGGCAACCTGTGGCCCCCAGTGGAGACTGGTGATTCCGATTTTAGTGGGGCCATTCTGGGTTTCAGTAAGACCCTGCCAGAACTCTAAAGGAGCTATCCAAGGTGCTGGAACTATTTTGGGGCTAAGTTTCAGCACCCTGGAGAGCTCATTTAGAGTTCTGGTTGGTTCTGACTGAAACCCAGAATGGATTCACAGCCCCACCGAAATCAGAGCCACCAGCCTCCACTGGTGGACCCCTAGTTGTTCTGGCCCACAGTTCCCACCAGTCCTTGCCAGCATAGCCAATGGTGAGGGATGATGGAAACTGTAACATCTGGAAGGTCACAAGTTGGCCACGTCTCTGCAGACCTCTTCACCTCTTGGTTCAGTTTTGATTTAGTTTACAAAGCTGTCATTTGGAATCCAAACCATGATTGGAGCTTCCAACAAGTATAGTCTAGAGCCATTTGGCCACTTTTGTTTTCTACTTTCTCCTAAGCGCCTTCCTACCACAAGATGTAGTAAATGGCCACCATCTTGGATGGCTTTAAAAGGGGATTGGACAAATTCACGGAGGAGAAGGATGTCAGAGGCCTATATCAGAGGCCCCTCCAAGATCCAACTCCACTTGCTTATCAAGGGACTAGAGCTTTATCAGTTTAACTGATTAATTTATTTAATTAATTAAATCAGTAGAATTATAGAATAGTAGAGTTGGAAGGGGCCCACAAGGCCATGGAGTCCAACCACCTGTTCAATGCAGGGATCCACCTTAAACCATCCCTGACAGATGGCCATCCATCTAGTGTGGGAGAGCCCACGACCTCCCTAGGCAATTGGTTCGATTGTTGTACTGCTGTAACAGTCAGGAAGTTTTTCCTGATGTCCAGCCCGGAATCTATCTTCCTGTAACTTGAGCCCATTATTCTGTGTCCTGCACTCTTGGATGATGGAGAAGAGATCCTGGCCCTCCTCTGTGTGACAACTTTTCAAGTACTTGAAGAGTACTATCATATCTCCCCTCAGTCTTCTCAGGCTAAACCTGCCCAGTTCTTTCAGTCTCTTCTCATAGGGCTTTGTTTCCAGACCCCTGATCATTCCCATTGCCCTCCTCTGAACCCCTTCCAGCTTGTCTGCATCCTTCTTGAAGTGTGGTGCCCAGAACTGGACGCAGAACTCAAGGTGAAGTAACTTGTGTTATGATTTTTCTGTTTCTTCCAGCAGGTGCTGTGCAAGTGAGGATAAAGGAGGAGAATCTTCACCCAGAAAAACCTGACTCTGCGAAGTTTGGGGAAACATCCTTGGAAAGAAATGAAGGCTCATTTTGCCAGGGCCTTGAGGAGGCAGTGATGGCTAGTGGTCAGCAAGGACCCAAATATCACCAGGAAAGCTGTCACGGAATGCCAGCAGAGCAAACTATTCATTTTGAGGAATGCCATGAAGACTTAAACGGAAGCCCCTTCCAAGAAGAAGTCCGTAGGTATGCGAGGAAAAAGGCAGCCCCTGACTATGGGGAAAGTCTCTCTCACAACTTGGTCCTTCTTGATCATCAGAGAATGCAAAAGGGTGATAAGCCGTTCAAATGCTCGTATTGTGGGAAAATCTCCAACGGAAGGACAAACCTGATGATACACGAGAGAACCCACACGGGAGAGAAGCCTTACATATGCCCCGAGTGTGGAAAGAGTTTCAGTACGAGCTCGAACCTGATAAATCATAAAAGGGTGCACACGGGCGAGAAGCCATACCGGTGCTCGGACTGCGGGCAGAGCTTCAGTCATAACGCATCCTTGATAAGACACCGGAGAACCCACACGGGAGAGAAACCGTACGAGTGCTCAGACTGTGGGAAAAGCTTCATTCAGAAAGGGGAACTGATTGCGCACAAGAGGACCCACACCGGAGAGAAGCCATACGAATGTCCCGAGTGTGGGAGGAGCTTCAGCACCAGTTCTCACCTGATAAGGCACAAGAGGGTCCACACGAGGGTGAAACCGCGGAATTATGCAGACTGTGGCAAAAGCTTCCTTCGGAAATCAAACCTGATTAAGCACAAAGGAACGTATAGTGATGAGAAGCCATAGAAAGGCAGAGACTGCAGGCAAAGAACCTCAGTCAGGGACCCTATTTTGTCAGTCCCATTACAGAAAGGGGTAGGAGAGCACAGAAATGCAGCCCAAAGATGGCAGCCCCAGCATCAGAAATAGCTCAGTCAATGATTTTGATGTATTGTTACTTATGTTCTTTTGGCCTTTTACGTTGTTAAATCCTATTTCAAAATAAAATAACGTTTCACGATAAAAGAAATAGCTCAGTTCTTACCACTCATGGGAAGATACACAGAAATGTGGAGAAGCGTAATGTTTCCAGTCTTCGAACCGTGGTGAAGAAATCAGGAGCAGGTCACAGACTCCCTCCCAGCCTTCTTTTTTTATAGCCCGTTAATTCCCCCCCTCTTCCATTCCTGCAGAATTTCAGGCTCAGGACCAAATCCGGCTCAGTCAAGGTCCCCAGAAGGCCACACCCCCTTCTCCAACTCCACAGTCTTTCCATTGACCACTGATCGCTTTTGTACAGTTTCCCCCCATTCTCAAATCTTAAAATGTTTCTCTTAAGGCTTAATTGCTGGCAATAAGAACTTTAAGCTAAAATAGCCCGGTATGTTTGGTATTTTGGCCCTGCCCCTTTTGCCTTTGGCCCCGCCCACCACTGGAATGAAGGCCCCAAGAGCCTCTCTGAAAAGGAATGTGGCCCTCAGGCTGAAAGAATTTCTCCTGCACCCCTGCTCTGTGGAGCTAACCATGGTGCAGAATGGCGTCTAAACGTATCTAGCAGTAACCAGGATTTGTAGTAATGCATTTCTGTCATTTTTAAGCTATCTCTTGGGAACTGTTATCAGCTGGGGAATTTAGTGAAAGGGTGGGCAGAAGGTAGATCTCCAGATGTTGGGGCTTAAACTCCCAGGAGTCCCTGATTGCCTGGCCAATGGTCAGGAATGCTGGGAGTTGAAGTCCAAAACATCTGGAGATCTACTTTCTCCCTCCCCTGATTTAGAGCACACAATGCCCTTTTCCAGGACATCTTAGCTGCACATCTTTTGTGTTCCTTCCTGGTGGAAAAAACATAGTCTGTTGTCATTTTGACAAAGGAAGATGCAGAAGAGCCTATGATTTGTTTTGGTTTTTAAAAAGGGAGAACGCTTGCGTTGGCCGGGAATCGAACCCGGGTCAACTGCTTGGAAGGCAGCTATGCTAACCACTATACCACCAACGCTTCCGTGGAGCATCTCTGGAGAAGCATCCTTAAACAGCACCCGATTCAGTCCTTATTATGAAACAAATGGGAATGACGGCGTGCAACTCATACTCTAGGTGGCGCTGTTCTCTTTGAAGTCTAGACTTTTCAGTATCACAGGTGTGCTAAGCTCTCCTGCGTTACTCTCTCGACAGGTATTTATGTTTAATTTCTCACGCAGAGAGTAATCATCTCTATAATTAATGAATCCACACCCTGAAGCAACACAACTGATAGCAAGAACTAATCTCCTTGGAATGCATGACCCTTTTGTTAAACGTGATATTCTTGTTCAACTTGATGCTCCAGAGCATTAGCTTTGCACCAATTATGGGGAGGAGTAAAGCAGTAAGAAGTTTGTGAATAATTATAACAACAATTTTCAAAAGTCGTGGCTTAGAACGTGAGGCTTAAAGGGAGGAGAAAGACATTTTTCTGAGCAAATGGATTGGAGTTATACTTTTTATGGCAAGAAGAATCAATGGTATGGGGAGGGGAGGATAACTTTTTAAAAAAATTACTCGTAGTCGGCAGGATTCGAACCTGCGCGGGGAGACCCCAATGGATTTCTAGTCCATCGCCTTAACCACTCGGCCACGACTACTGTATGACAGAGGATGTTGCAAACTGTTAAAAAAAACACAGTGCTGTCTATTAGGGACGTGCACGGCCACCAAAATTGGTTTGGAATTGGAATTGTAACTTCCGATTCGGACCTGAATCGGATGAGATGAAATCAGACTTGCCTCGAATCGCATCGGATCTGATTACGATGCAAAAATCGGGCCTCCGATTCGAGAATCGAATGCCTATTTTTCCCTACAGACTTGTATTTTTGGAGAAATATGCCTATAACTTTGTTATTTTGAAAGACAGAAACATGGAACTTGGCCACAGTGCAGATGCCACATAAGTAGTCATGTTTGAGAAATTTTAGAAACATTGGTGCTGGTGTTTACTCACAAGGAAGTGTTAAAATGCAGGTTTTGAGGCTGCCATAACTTTCTCATTTTTCAAGATAAACACATGAAAGTTGGGGACCTCACAGATAGCCTGTAGGTAGTCATGGCAGCAGTCCGCAATGAGTGCACACGTCAGTGAGACAAAGCTGGTCTCAATTTTCAGTGTTGAAGCCAAAAATGCACATTGGCCCTGCTAGGCGCACACATTGGTTCGAAAACCATTGGCAGTGTGAGATGCGTGAGCATCCCCTCAATATAGGAGCCTAGGAGGAGGAGGATCCCTTGGTGTTCCTTCCATCAGAATAGAGGTACTGAACTGTAAGCACAGATAATCATCATAATGATAATAATAATGATAATAATAAGGACTTGAGAAGGATTGGAGGATACAGAGATGGAGTGATCAGCAGGATTGGATGATGAAGCTGTCAATTCCACCACCTCTTCCCTTCTCCCTCCCACCGTGCCCAAGTTTCATTTTTTTTTTTTAAAGGCTTAATGCAACCCATTTTTCAAAAATTCATTGCCACCAAAGGCCTGCACCAATGTTGCTGAATTTGGCCACAGATGACAACCTACAGCCCATCCGTAAGGTCCCAAACTTCCATGTATGTATCTTGAAAAATGAGAAAGTTATAGCAGCTGGAAAACCTGCACTTTAACACTTCTTTGCGAGTAAACGCCAGCACCAATGTTTCTGAAATTTCTCATGTATGACTAATTCCATGGCATCTTCAATGTGGCTAAGTTTCATGTTTCTATCTTTTAAAATAAAAAAGTTATAGCAGTTTATTTCTTCAAGTCAAACCCTTAGGGGAAAACACCTAAAATGGAGGTCCAATTCTCCGATGCAATCTGATGCAAATCAGATCAAAAATATCGGATCGGAGAGAATCGGAGCTCCTTGGACCTCCTTGGATTGGAATCAGGAATTGGATGTCCGATTTCGCTTGAATCATATCAGAATCGGACATCGTATCCAATTCAATGCATATCCCTACTATCTATGCCATATTCGCTTGTTCTGTGTGTGTGTGTGTGTGTGTGGGGGGGTAATTTTGTAATACTTCATTAGGTTTAAATCTACCTTCAGGACCAGTTTTACCATGATGCCACAGGGTTTCTAGGGCTCTTCAAGGCTATTTCAAAGACAGCCCCACAGAATTAAATAGAGGCTGCACCATCTTATGTAAGAATATGGTAGCATAATGTTTATTACTCAAGATTTAGCAGACCGATTTTGCTCATTTTTGTTTTAAACTGAAGCTTCAGCAATGTAGACATGAAGAAAATTCTGGAAGTTCAAAAAAGTTCACGCTCAAGCATTAACACCAATTAATTTTATCTACGCCAAACAGGCAGGGCAGCCCCTCCGTCAGCAGGATGACGGACAGCCCTGCTTGGACAATCAGTGTGGCATGAAGGTGGGCCCTGGGTACAGCCATGCGGTTAGGCTGTCGCCACCACCAGGCAGGGGAAGGGGGATGGAAGCAGCCAATCGGGGTGCAAGAGGGAGGGGCAGGCCTCATGCAAATTTCAGAGGGGAGAATCGCTACGCATGAGCCAGATTTGCGTTATTCATGAGCCCCTCTGTGGTGAGATGACTGGGGCAAAAGAGCGGGAAAGGAGCAGGATTATTAGTGCCCATGGCGACGTGGGCTTTACACTACTATTTACAGAAACTGTGAGCTACACCTACCGTGTGTGTGATAATCAAACAAAACTCTTTACCTGAGGTTGTTGTTGGTGTTCATCTGAGTCCTGGTGAAGACCAAACCAAAGCCTCTTATACCCCAGGGAATAGACCTGTTGGTGGATTTTGTTGGACACAACATGGTACTTTGAGTGTCATCAGATTAACGTTTTAGTGCACTCTCATTACTCCCCACTTACGGACGTTTGCAGGTCCTTTTGACGATGGTGTTTGCCTCCCATGCATCTCCCGCGCCTTCTTGCCATCTTTCCGTCACAACATAGACCCCTTTAAATTCGATTTGTTTTTCTGAAACAGAATGTGCCGCCATTTCCTGCTGTGTGCAGGAAAAGCGGTGTGATAAAAATGGCCACTGAATGTGCCACAGGATCATTGTTTACTTCCTCTTTCTTCCCCTGTGTGAAGACAGAGGTAGTATTATAGGACAGAAGCAGCAAGGAAAGCGACGGTAAGGAAATGTGATTTCCCCCCGCCTGATGACACTCTTTATGAAAGATGATAATGTGAGCCAGCATGGTGTAAAGCAGAAAGGGGTATGCTGACCAGTCTTGGGTCAACTGTAGGGTGACCATATAAAAAGGCAGACAGGGCTCTTGTATCTTTAATAGTTGTGTAGAACAGGGAATTTCAGCAGGTGTCATTTGTATGCATGTGGCACCTGGTGAAATTCCCTCTTCATCACAACAGTTAAAGCTGCAGGAGCCCTGCCCTCTTGATCAGATACAAGCTTTAACTTTTGTGATGAAGAGGGAATTTCACCAGGTGCTCCATGCATACAAAGGACATCTGCTGAAATTCCCTGTTCTACACAACTGTTAAAGATACAGGAGCCTTGTCCTCCTTTCCATAGGGTCACCCTAACTGTTGCTTAATTCTCAAGGCTGAAATCCTATAGCTACTGACCTGGGAGAGTTAGCCTTAGTGAATTCAGTGGGACATTCAGTAGCTATGAATGATGGTGGTGGCAAAAAGAGAAAAAGAATAACTCATCGGCTGAATTCGGACAACACGATAGTCAATGGTGGGGTAATAATCAACTCTACAGTTGTTCATCTAGGGTAGGGTGACCAGATAAAATCCAGGTCAGGGCTCATGTAACTTTAACAGTTGTAGAGAAAAGGGAATTTCAGCCAGTGTCATTTGTATGCAATTAGTTCCTGGTGAAATTCCCTCTTCATCACAACAGTTGAAGTTGCAGGGGCCCTGCCTTCTTTTGTATATGGTCGCTCTAGTATAGTGCCTGCAACTTTAACTGTTGTGATGAAAAGGGAATTTCACCAGGAACTAATTGCATACAAATGACTCTGGCTGAAATTCCCTTTTCTCTACAACTGTTAAAGTTACATGAGCCCTGACCTGGATTTTATCTGGTCACCCTAATCTAGGGGGTACTCCCCACACAACATGGTAATAAATAATCAACTGTGGTGTGGATTAGGATCAGCGCTGAGTTGACTATGGCAGCATTTGGACGACACGATAGTCAATACAACTGACAATTGCTCCCCCCCCCCCCCCCCCCGTTGCTTATTGTGTTGTCCGAATTCAGCCATCCACTTGGGTTCTGGCCTTACCATCAACTGATATGTGGTGCCTGACAAAAGGTTGCCCACCACTGCTATACACATGTACCAGGGGCTTTGCTTCTGAATAGACACGAATAGGATTGTGCTGTCATCCTGATTCTGCTTCTTGATCAATAGAATAATTTTGGTCGACTGCTGTGTGTGTGTGTGATGTGTATAATTTATAAAGCAAGAACGAACATAAGGATCACCTACATGAACTCGCCCACATGCTGTGGTCATCCTCTGATGCCCCTTACCTGGTACCCTCTATTCACTTTGGAGGATGGATAGGGAGCAATTGGAGAAAGAGCCCTCTCTGAGACCCCGTTTGCTTGTTTGTTCATGCATGAAAGAATGCCTGCAGTGCCCTTCAGCATCAATTTTCAGGGAAGTTTATAAATACATAGGCCCCGTTCAGACGTTAACCATGCTGGTTAAGGGTTTTTGGTTAAGCAGCAGAGTTAATGGGGTCGTCTGACACGCATTTTCCTTAACCAGGTGCCTCCGCTAACCACATTGTGGTCGGTTTCACTAACCCTGTTCTGCAGCAGGGTTAGCGGCACTCACTTTAGCTTAAGGTGTCGTCTGACATGCCCCTGTTGTTAAGGGCCCGAAATCGTAGAGCTAGCTATATAGAGCGGCCTAAATAGCCTAAATCTTGCAACGGCCGGTTCTCTTAGCACGAGGGCTGATGGGATACTGGTAGGAGCATTCAAAGGACTCTAAGTGCTTTGTGGTTAGAGTGTGGTTACGGAAACCGGGAACCGGACAGGGTTAACGGTGTCGTGTGCGAGCGTACGGCTTGTGGTTACTGCTAACCACAGAGTCCTCTGTGTCGTCTGAATGGGCCCACAGATTTTAAAAGTATCACTGCAAAAACACAAGCAAAACAACGATAAAAACAGTGTTTATTTCTTAGCGCAGCCTAACATTTTGGACAACAACTCCTAGCATTCCCGGCCATTGGCCATGCTGACTGGGGCTGGGCTGATGGGAGTTGATGTCCATAACATCTGGAGAGCACCAGGTTGAGAAAGGCTGTCATAGCGATTCACCAAAAATTTCCCTCTCTCTGTCTCCCTTTCTCCTGCCTTCCCTCCAAGTTGCTCAGGGCAGTATCCTCACAACAACCCTGGAGGTAAAGGCAGGTCAGGTAAACATTATGCCTGAATCCAACCCTCCAACCCAACTCTCCCTAACCGGGCACCCTCCAGCTGTGTTGGAATACAACTCCCAGTATCCCCTAGCCAGAAGGCTGCTCCAATCATGATGGCTCCCATTGTTAAAATAAGGACTCCAGGTTTGTCTTGGATTCTGCCCTCTTGTCCCTGTTGGTTCTGATTAGTGGCAGAGGCATATCCAGCTGGTCTCTTAATGTTCAGAGAGAGCAGCCGTTGCTTGTCTGTCCCAGCAGGGCTAGCTGCAACCTAACCCAGCTGTTATATGGATTTCATGAGCCTAGACTCTGCTAGATACAAAATAATAATAATAATAATAATAATAATAATAATAATAATAATTTTGCATCTAGCAGAGTCTAACCTCATGAAATCAGCATAACAGCTCCGTTTCATTGTTCAAATGTCCCCACCCTCACCCAACTATATCTAGGAATATCCTTACTTCTCACTCCCACCCTCACCCCCTTATGAATGGAGCTGTAGCTCAATTGTAGAACATGGGATTTGCATGCAGAAGGTCCCAGGTTCAATCCTGACCTCCCCAAGTAAAATCGAGAAAAACTTCCAGTCTGAAACCCTGGAGAGCTGCGGTCAGTCAATGTACATAAGAATGTGGGCTTGTGTAGTATAAAGAATGGATGGAATACAATTGGGAATGTTACAAGAGGAGCAAGCACATCTGATAGTGGTACCCATCCTAGTCCATTAAAATAAATACCTTCTCTTTTTATTTCCTCAAATGTTGGATACATCTTAGCAAAATGTGTATTAAAATATCCTTTCGTATGGAAGCATGGATTTGGAACATGTGCCAATGGTAGGATGACCATATGGAAAGGAGGACAGGGCTCCCGTATCTTTCACAGTTGTATAGAAAAGGGAATTTCACCAGGTGTCATTTGTATACAAATGACACCTGGTGAAACTCCCTCTTCATCACAACAGTTAAAGCTGTAGGAGCCCTGCCCTGTTGACCAGATACAATAGAGGGCAGGGCTCCTGCAGCTTTAACTGCTGTAATGAAGAGGGAATTTCACCAGGTGCTGCATGCATACAAATGACACCTGCTGAAAATCCCTTTTCAATACAAGTGTTAAAGATACAGGAGCTCTGTCCTCCTTTCCATGTGGTCACCCTAGGGCCAATGGGCTCACTGGAGCATTGTCAAAAAAAACCACCCCACCTCCCATCTCCCACGTGACTGGTGGGGATACTCACCACTATACTAACGAGGAGATGACTGGAGTATGGGGTATCAGAAAAGGCACCGATAGATGGGAAATGCAGCTCGCTTTGCATGCAATTCTTGGACTTGTGCTTCTGGAGAGAAAAGGAAACTGCAAGGAGCCATAGAATCTCTATCATTTTAAAAGCCTTAGTTATGACGGATGTTCACACATGAACCATCTTCAGCCTGCAGCAACGCTGAATGTTTCTTAAATGTTGGAGATTTAAGAGCATGATCTCAACCTCTTCCAACCCCCAGTCCTGTGCTCCCTAAAAATCGACACCATTATGGCATACGATTTATTCACAGCTATAAAAGGGGGAATGAATTTACCAGTGTAATGCATTGCTGTCATTTTTAAGCTTACCTCCTGGGAACTGTTCTCAGCTGGGGAATTTAGTGAAAGGGTGGGCAGAAGGTAGATCTCCAGATGTTGGGGCTCCAACTCCCAGGAGTCCCTGACTGCCCAGCCAATGGTCAGGAATGCTGGGAGTTGAAGTCCAAAACATCTGGAGATCTACTTTCTCCCACCCCTGATTTAGAGCACACAATGCCCTTTTTCAGGACATCAGAGCTTCACATGTTTTGTATTCCTTCCTGATGGAAAAACATAGTCTCTTGTCATTTTGACAAAGGAAGATGCAGAAGAGCTGGGTGCAGCCTGTGGTGTGTTTTTATTTTTTTAAAAGAGAAAACGCTTGCGTTGGCCGGGAATCGAACCCGGGTCAACTGCTTGGAAGGCAGCTATGCTAACCACTATACCACCAACGCTCCTGTAAAATATCTCTGGAGAAGCATCTTTACACTGCACCCAATTCAGTCCTTATTACGAAAGAAGCACGAATGACGGGATGCAACTCATACTCTAGGTGGCACTGTTCCCTTTGAAGTCTAGACTTTTCAGTACCACAGGTGCGCTAGTGACCCTATGGAAAGGAGGATGGGGCTCCTGTATCTTTAACAGTTGCATGGACAAGGGAATTTCAGCATGTATCTTTTTTATGCCTGCAGCACCTGGTGAAATTCCCTCTTCATCACAACAGTTAAAGCTGCAGGAGCCCTGCCTTTTTTGTAGTTGGTCACTCTAGAATAGCTCCTGCAGCTTTAAACGTCGTGCTGAAGAAGGAATTTCACCAGGTGCTGCATGCATACAAATGACACCTGCTGAAATTCCCTTTTCAATACAACTGTTAAAGATAAAAGAGCTCCGTCCTTTCCATGTTGTCAGCATAGCTAAGCTCTCCTGCGTTACTCTCTCGACAGGTATTTATGTTTAATTTCTCACGTAGAGAGTAATCATTTCTATAATTAATGAATCTACACCCTGAAGCAACACAACTGATAGCAAGAACTAATCTCCTTGCAATGTACAACCCTTTTGTTAAACGTGATATTCTTGTTCAACTTGATGCTCCAGAGCATTAGTGTTGCATCAATTATGGGGAGGAGCGAAGCAGTAAGATGTTTGTGAATAATTATTATAACAACAATTTTCAGAAGTCATGGCTTAGAACACGAGGCTTAAAGGGAGGAGAAAGACATTTTTCTGAGCAAATGGATTGGAGTTATACTTTTTATGGCAAGAAGAATCAATGGTATGGGGAGGGGAGGATATCTTTTTTTAAAAATTACTCGTAGTCGGCAGGATTCGAACCTGCGCGGGGAGACCCCAATGGATTTCTAGTCCATCGCCTTAACCACTCGGCCACGACTACTGCATGACAGAGGATGTTGTAAACTTTTTTAAAAATAATAATAATGATGCTACCTCTGCCATATTTGCTTGGGGTGTGTGTGTGTGTGTGTGGCCAATTTCGAATATTTTGTGATACTTCATCAAATTTAAACCCATCTTCACCTTGACCTATAATGCACATGCTGGTAACTTCGAGGCTCGACTTCTGCAATGTGCTGTACATAGGGCTACCTCTGTGCCTAGTCCAGCAACTTCAACTAGTTCAAAATATGGCAGCCAGGTTGGTCACCGGTACATCTAGGGGTGACCATATCACACCAGCTTTACAATCACTCCACTGGCTGCCAATTAGTTTCCGGGCGAAGTACAAAGTGTTGGTTATAACCTTTAAAGCCCTACATGGTTTGGGTCCAGGTTACCTACGGAATCGCTTTCTCCCGTACAATCCGCCCCGCACAGTCAGGTCCTCAGGGAAAAATTTACCACAGTCGGCCAAGACTAGGTTGACAACTGTTACCCAGAGGACCTTCTCTTCTGCTGCTCCCAGACTGTGGAATGATCTGCTGGGAGAGATCCGCCAACTACCAGTCTTCAAGAATTTAAGAGAGCTATAAAGACTGATCTCTTCCGGTAGGCCTACCCAGTCGAATTTTAAGACTTGGTTGATTTAAGACTTGGTTGATTTTAATGATGCATTAATTTTACGTTTTTAATTAGTTTATGTATTTTATATTTTTTGCATGGATGTTGTTCCCCGTCTCGATCCAGAGGGAGAGGCGGGTAAGATATATATATATATATATATATATATATATATATATATATATATATGTGTGTGTGTGTGTGTGTGTGTGTGTGTGCACGCTCACACACTCACACTCACACACACACACACACACACACACACACATAAAATGAGTTAGGAGTCCAGGTTTTTTCCCCTTCAAAATAACCTAAATGTCCCATTAGCTTAATATCATGATCTTATATCATGTACAGTGAAATACTGTAAATTTCCTTTTGATTTCACCATTAGTTTAATAATTTTGTTGTTAAGAATACGGATCTCAGGACAGCTGGGAAAGACGGCAGGTTAATAACCGCATGCCCTCAACAACTGGGGATACTTTAGGCTGACCATATGAAAAGGAGGACAGGGCTCATGTAACTTTAACAGCTGTAGAGAAAAGGGAATTTCAGCCGGCGTCATTTGTATCCAGTTCGTACCTGGTGAAATTCCCTCTTCTTTACAACAGTTAAAGCTGCAGGGGCCCTGTCCTCTTTTGTATCTGGTCACTCTAGTATAGGGCATGCAACTTTAATTGCTGTGATGAAGAGGGGATTTCACCAGGTACGAACTGGATACAAATGATGGCGGCTGGAATTCCCTTTTCTCTGCAACTGTTAAAGTTACAGGAGCCCTGTCCTCCTTTTCATATGGTCAGGCTAGGATACTTATACATGGCCACAAGATTAGGCAAACCTTAGGATACCTGAAATCAAAAAGTCTTATTGAAAGTAGTGTCATCTCCATATTTTGTTCCCATTAAGCCTAAATATTGTCTCTGACACGTAAGTCTGTATATTTGTTTGTGCTACTTTCTGCAACGTCTTGTAGCTCTACGTTTCTAATATGAAAATCTTTCCTACTGGCTCATTCGTCTAAAGCAGTGGGTCCCCCAATCTTTTTGGGCCATGGGCAATATGTGTGATTTCAAGAAAGTATCATGGGTACCACCACAGAATGGAGGCATGGCCAGTTGCAAAATGGGTGGCATGGGGACACGGCCAGTCGCAAAGTGGGTCCCGTGATGAAATCGCAAGTGAATAATAAGTTGTTAATTCATAGAAGGCAAACTGGTGAGGCTGAAAGATGAGTAACTTGCCCATGGTGATGGAGGAGTGACATGACCTTTTGTCTTGGGGTGGGGGAAGGATTATCAGAAGGCTGTTTTGCAAAAGCAGTCTGTGTAGATAGCCACCAACTTTGTTATCATTAATAATGGCCAAATACACTTCACTCGTGGCCAGTAAGATTTGAATCTGCACGGGGAGACCCCAATGGATTTCTAGTCCATTGCTTAACCACTTGGCCATGGCTACTGCATAATAATTGAGCAGATCTGAATGAACTTTGAACAAACCCTGACGGCAAAGTTGCATCGGCCCAAACTGTTCAAACATTTCCAGGGAAATCTTTTAAGCAGAAATTGCATTGGGGTAACATGTGACCATATGGAAAGGAGGACGGGGCTCCTGTATCTTTAACATCTCCTGTCGATCAACGTATACCAGCCTTCCCTAACCGGGTGCTCTGCAGATATTTTGGACTTCAACCCTATCAGCCTCTGATGGGATCTCTGATGAAGTCTCTCCAGACTTCAACTCCCATCAGCCCCAGCCAGCAAGGCTGCTAGTCAGGAATACTGAAAGTCTGCCCTGAGTCTCCTGCTGTTCAAAATATAGCCAGCCTTCCCCAACCTAGTGCTCTCCAGCTATTCTGGACTTCCACTCCCAGCAACCCAAGCCAGCATGGTCAACAGTCAAGAATGCTGGGAGTTGTAGCCTGAAACATCTGGAGGGCACCAGGTTGGGGAAGGGTGAGGCTGATTGTGCTTCTAACTGGAGGCTCTATTTATCTATTGTGCCTTAGAACAGTGGATGAAGCTACCCTCACAAGAGTTTACGTGGTCTTTTACAAAGCTACCTAACCCTAGTGACTGTCATCTTGTAGTGAATTCATATATCGGTGTTTGTACATAAGTGAATGATCTAACAGAGAAGTACAATCCGCCCCGCACGCTCAGGTCCTCTGGGAAGAACTTACTGCAGTCGGCCAAGACTAGGCTGACAACCGTTACCCAGAGGACCTTCTCTTCTGCCGCTCCCAGACTGTGGAATGACCTGCCGGAGGAGACTCATCAACTTAACAGTCTTTTAGAATTTAAGAAAGCTATAAAGACTGTTCTCTTCCGGCAGGCATATCCAGTGGAATTTTAGAATGTTTTAAGGATGTTTTTAGGATGTTTTAGGATTTTTTATGCAGTTTTAATAATAAGTGTCATGTTTTAATCAGTTTTATGTATTTTATCATGTTGTTCCCCGCCTCGATCCAGACGGAGAGGCAGGTAAGAAATAAATTGTTATTATTATTATTATTAGGAGTTTATTTAAAAGTCCTCAGTAACTCAAGTGGGATTTCAAATTTCATTCATTAGAATTTAATATCTCTCAAAAGCCAAAGCTGACTAAGCAGTTTACAAAGATTAAACCCCTAAAAATAAAATATTGTACATATTTAAAATAAAATACTGTACATAATAGAAATACAGTTTACATACAAATGTATGTATGTATGTATGTATGTATTATTTCATTTCTATACAGCCCAATAGCCAAAGCTTTCTGGGTGGTTTACAACATATCAAAGAGAATAAAATGCAGCATGAACATACAGTATAAAAAAGAGCATAAAAATTTAACTTCCAAAAGTTTTTTGAATTTAGACAGTGCCCCTAGGTTTATTTATTCATCTAATTTCTCACACCTTACCTCCCAAAAAATCAAAAAGGGTTCGTGATGCGGCTAGGAATACATCCAGATTAACAAAACCTTAATTAAAATATAGGATAAAAATCTCCTTTGAAAATTAGTTTTCTTTTAAAATGTTTTTGTACTTGTGGGGTACGACTGTAAAGGGAGTTGCATAAATTCCTGGAGGAGAAGGCTATCAATGGCTGCGAGTTCTGATGGCTATGTGCTACCTCTAGTATCCAAGGCAGTAAGCCTGTGTGCACCAGTTGCTGGGGAACATGGGTGGGAGGGTGCTGTTGCACTCATGCCCTGTCTGTGGGTTCCTGGTCGACAGCTGGTTGGCCACTGGGTGAACAGAGTGTTGGAATAGAAGGACCCCTTGGTCTGATCCAGTATGGCTCATGTCCTCATGGACTAAAAGTCCCATGCTGTCTGGGGCGTATGGGAGTTGTAGTCCAAACTATCTAGAGGGCACCAGGTTGCCAACCCCTGGTCTAAACTGACAGGCATCTGCTTTCCTGCCAGACAAGGGTAATTCACAGACTTACCTGGAGATGCGAAGCAGGGTAGGGGGATGAATTGATCCTGGGACCTTTTGCATGCAAAGCATTTTCGCGCCTGTTTACTCAGAAGCAGTTCCACTGAGTTCAGTCGGGCCTACTCTAAAGCAAGCAGGCACTGGCAGCTTTACAACTTTGCAGACCTCAAAAATAACCCGCCTTTGCCTGCTGCTCGGGTTTGCTTAATTTGCAAACACCCCACCGAGGAGACGGCATTGCATGGCGGAGAGGCAGCCAAAGGGTTAAAACCCAGAGTGTTTGCATGCCTAGAGGGGCTGAGGAGGAAACCCGGCCAGGCACATAGAGAGAGGAAAAAGCAAAAGCAACACATTGCCCCGTTTGTTGGGAGGATTTAGATTTCGCAGTGGATTATTTTCCTCCCCCACCCCACTGCTATGGGGTGCAATGCAGCGGCTGCTTTGGAGAGAAGAGGTGTGATTGCAAGGCGGGAGAAAGAAGTGAAGAGGCTGGAAGTGGGAACCCCACTGCAGCAGGTAAGAAGGAAGGTGGCAAAGAGGGAGTTGGGGGCTCCCAACCGGGCAAGACGAGATGCACATCTGTGGGTAGCTCTGCTTTATACATAGCCAGACCACTGGGTCCATCTACTTCAGTACTGCAGACTTCCCAGTGGAGGCTGGTGGCTCCGATGTCAGTGAAGCTGTGCGCTCTGGATTTCAGTCAGAATGCTAGAGGGACTATCCAAGGTGCTGAACCCGGTTTTTGAAGGCCACCATTCAGCACCTTGGATAGCTCCTTCCGACTTCGAAAGGAGGTGTACAAAATTACGCGTGGTGCGGAGAATGTGGATAGGGAGACATTTTTCTCCCTCTCTCAAAATACCGGAACCCGGTGGGGTCCTTCCATGAAGCTGATTGGTGGGAGATTCAGGACAAATAAAAGGAAGGACTTCTTCACACAGCGCAGAGTTAAACTATGGAATTCACTACCACAAGATGTAGTGACGGTCACCAATCCTGGAGGAGAAGGCTATCAGTGGCTACTAGCCTTGATGGTTATGTGCTACCTCCAGTATCCGAGACAGTAAGACTATATGCACCACTTGCTGGGGAACATGGATTGGAGGGTGCTGTTACACCATGTCCTGCTTTGTTGGTCCCTGGTCGACAGCTGGTTGGCCTCTCTGTGAACAGAGTACTGGACTAGATGGACCCTCGGTCTGATCCAGCAGGGCTCTTCTTGTGTTCTTATTCCGACTGAAACCCAGAGCAGCTTCGCAGCCCCGCTGACATTAGAGCCACCAGCCTCCACTGAGATGTCCTCAACTTGAACGACAACTCCCAGCATTCCTGGCCATCGTCCATGCTAGCTGGGGCTGATGGGAGTTGAAGTCCAAAACACCAGGAGGGCACTAGGTTGGGGAAATCCACACGACTTTCTGCACTGGTTGGCAGCAGATCTCTGGGGATGTAGGTGGGACGGGGGCGGGCAGGGACCTTCCCAGCCAGACCTGGCAATGCCTGGATGGGTCCTGGGACCTTCGGCATACAAAACGGGTGCTTTGCCCCTGAGCTAGGCCAGCCTTCTGCCCATCGCTGTGGTTATTAATCATGACCGCTAAATGGAGTTTGTATCCAGATGCTGAGCTGGGAAAGTGAACCACAGAGGAGGGCTCTTGCCCTCATGCTCTCCTTATGAGGTTGCAGAGGTTTATCTGGACTGTCCACTGTGAGAAACAGGATACTGGGCTGGATGTAGGGATGTTGGAGAAATCTGTTTAGGGAGTGGAGTTTGATGCGTCTTCCTAGGTTCAGTTCCCGGGACTTTCTTCCAGTTCCTACTTATCTGCAGTGAGTCGGGCCATTTTGTGTGTTTTTCACAGGTATTTTGTGCAAAATTCTGAGCCATTTGCACAAATTATGTGCGCTTTTGCACAAATTTGGCTAATTGCAGAACCTGCTGGGAGGGGGAATGCCCAAAAAAGTTCCTAGAGTTCAGGGAAAAGCCTGTAGATCAGCTCACAATTGCAAAGCAAGTCGTACACACAGCAGAACTCAGTTGAATCCAAAAAGAACTGGATTTCCCAGTGATGGAGATCCCTAGCTGGATGGAGCTTTACAGCAGGAGCAGCCAAACTCACACATTGACATGCACACAATGCAGTAGCCGGGGCCAGTGTGGTTCCCTGAAGTTGAGCAGTCCTAGGATAGCATCCAACAGCTGGAGCTCCCTGCAGAAGCTCGTTCTCTGGCTGGCCTTCCCTTTGCCAGGATATTCTCCTTGGCAGGCAGGGGTTGCTGTCTCACAGTGGCCTTTGGTACCCTGGCCGGTGACTGGCGCCACAGTCTGCTTCCCTTCAGTTCTGCATTACAAGGGCAACTGGTGGTTGGAGCCAAACATTCTTTCTGGTAAACAAACTGGCCCTTCTCTGGCCGATGGACAGGGCCAGCCTGGTCAGACAAGGAAGCAAGTCAAATCTCTCAACAACAAACCACAAACAGAAGTTGGAGAATGAGAGCTTAGGTTTGGAATCGCAACATTCTCAGGAACAAAGTGAGGAATCGGAGACTGGTTTGTTTAGTAATTTAAAGTATTTTTCTTCCACTCTTTAGCCAAAAAGGCTCCCGGAGTAACTTATGTACCTTTGGTAAAACAAGACGGTTCCTGCCTGCAGGCTTACAGTCTAAAAAGACAAAGCACACAAGGAAAAGGAGACAGGGAGGGAAGAGGAAAACATTAAGTAGACTTTCAGCAGGGCTGGTGGTGTAGCCCTGCTTCCTCTTTCTTCTCCCTCTGTAAAGCCTGTTGGTATGGCTGCTGGAGAACTAGAGAGGACGATCCTCTTGCGGCCCATGGCCACTGTACTGGTGACCTTGGAAAACTGCTGCCGCTCAGAACAGACAAGACTGGGCTAGATGGGCTAACAGCCCAGCGGCTTCCTTTTCCTCCTTAGTAGGGCAAAAATGGTAATAGTGCGCAAGCACCTTATACATTAAGGACAGAAAAGGAGCCGTCTTGGATCAGACCAAGGGTCCATCTAGGCCAGCATTGTCGACACTGAGTGGCAGCAATAGCTCTCCAGGGTTTCAGGCAGGGGTTTTCCCCAGCCATACCTGGAGAGCCGGGGATCGAACAAGGGACCTTCTGTATGCAAAGCATGTGCTCTACCGGAGTGGTTCTTCCCCCAACACGCTCCAATTCTGGCGTTGGCCATCAGGATAAACAACACGGGGACAGAGCGTCCCTGGGTTGTTTAACTCAGCGGGAGTGGGCAGGCGGGAACTACCATGCTCCCTCCCTCCCTCCTGCTCATTCATGGCAACCCAGGGTTAGCAGTGACATGCGAACAGGGCCATTGTTTGGTTCAAGCCAATGAGGGATGGGTGGACACCTGTTGTGCAATTCAAATGGCTTTAGATTTTCAAACAGAGCTTGGGACGCTGAGCTTTTCTACACAAGGCTTTTATTGTGCATGGGTCGTTCCCTACTCACGGTTGTTTACGGATTCTTTAGATGATGACCTGACCCTCCAGTTTCACTTCTGTGTCTAACAAGAACTTTCAGCAGGCTTTTAAAAGCAAATCCAATATCGTTTGTGAAAGTGAAAGTAAACACTTTTTTCACTTGTGCATTTGTGCTATGCCGCAGTGCCTCCTAGAGGTTCTATAGCAGAAAAGCAGGAAACGCTCTTCATGGAGTGCTTGAATCTCAATTCTGTGGCAAAACCAAAAGCAGATTATGAGCTGATTAACAGCCTTGTGTAGTAAAGTCCTCTCTCTACATAAGGAGCATGCAATCGAACTGCAAAGGCCAGAGGCTATCATGGCGAGTGACTGACAGGAAAACATCTGGGAGCGGCACACAAGCAGTGCCCCATTGTTAGCCGGAGCTACAGCCACTAGTAGGCGGAGCCAACGAAGTCCAGAGTCATCATCTGATCTGCAAAACAAATTTAGAAATTATAACTTATCACCCCCAGATGGACCTTTTCAAAATCTATTTTTGACACAGAAGGGATATAAAACGGTTCAACTCACCCACTATTTTAGCGCAATGCCTGAGTAGGCTTCTCCTCGGCGTGGCTTGCTGTGTTTGCCGGCACTGCCGCTGCCACCGCCGTTCCCAACCGCTTTTCCAAATTCACGCCCATTAACCCGGCGCGCCGACTATTCTCCGCAAGAGCTGCCTCGTGAATCCGGCCTGATGCCGTCGTATGCGACAAGCTCACGCTCTCAAACAACGGAAGTTTCTCCGGCGCCAGCAAAGCCGCGGTTGCCACGATACACTCCTTGATGAAGTTGCCTTCCGAATGCGGCCGGAGGCTTTTGGAGAGCAGGGCGCTCACCACGTGGCCGGCGCGCTCGACGTTGCTCATCTCCTGTTTCGGTTTTGGGGAAATGCCTTGCTGCACGTCCAGGTCGCTCCTCAGCGCATCGACTTTTTCCTCACGCAGCCGGCCTTGCAGTTCCTCGTACCCGATGTGCTTCGTCCGGTAGTGTCTTTGGAGGTTGGCTTTCTTCATGACCGAGAGGGCTTCGCCGCAAATGAGGCAGACGGGCATGCGTTTCACCTCCACAAAAAAATAGTCCAGGGTCCATTTCTCGTTAAAAACACGGCACTCCGTGTCTACTTTCCGCCTTTTCTGGGCTGTCATTGTGACCCAGTGATCTAATGACACAGAAACAGCCAGTGAGTTGCATTTCTTCCACTGGGGGTGGGGAGATTGTAAGGTCGCTGTGCTGACAGCGAGCAAGAGATGGTATCAGGCAGAAAGCATTGGGCCTTGATGGGTTAATTAAGCCATCATGGGTTATCGTATCGTCTGGTGTTTTTTTAAAACCCACAATGGCTTATTTGACCAAAGTAATGGCTACTAGCCAATAATAATAATAATAATAATAATAATAATAATAATATATTTATTTATTTATCACCCGCCTCTCCCAACGGATCGAGGCGGGGAACAACATCAAACACAAAATACAAAACTGATCAAAAACACACAAAACCGAATACATCATTAAAATACCAATAAAACACCTATGAGGACAGATAAAAGGAAGGATCTCTTCACACAATGCATAGGTAAACTATGGAATTCACTACCACAAAATGTGGTGATGGCCAACAATTTGGACAGCTTTAAAAGGGGGTTGGATGAATTCCTGGAGGGGAAGGCTATCAATGGCAACTAATCCAGACGGCTGAGTCAGAACTTTGGTCCATCTAGCCCAATATTGTCAACACTGACTGGCAGCAACAGCTCTCCAAAGTTTCAGGCAAGGTTCCCCCCCCCCCCCCCCCCAGCCGTACCTGGAGATGCCGGGGATTGAACCTGGGACCTTCTGCAAGCAAAGCAGGGGGCTCTACCACTGCTTTCTAGCCCCTCCGTAATGGCTACTCTCTCATCTGGGTTCTCTGGTGTATCATGCGAGAAGCTACCCGACTGGAGCTTCTATCCCATCCTGAGCGACGGTGCGGTTCCTCACCTGTATGTATCCGTCTATGTCTCAGCAACTGGGAGCTGATGCTAAAGCTTTTCCCGCACTCGGAGCAGTCGTACGGCTTCTCTCCCGTGTGGGTTCTCTTGTGGGCGGTCAGCGACGACTTCCAGCCAAAACACTTGCCGCATTCCAGGCACCGATAGGGCTTCTCTCCCGCATGGGCCCCCTTCGGCGTCGAGGGGGATGTGCCGCCGCCACTGCCGCCACCGCCACCAACTGTTCTCCCGCACTGCGTGCAGATGTAAAGTTTTTCCCCAGTTCGTAGTTTCTGATTCTCCGGAAAGCTAAAGCTCGGGCAAAAATGTTCACACGCCGTGCATGTACTTGCTCTCTTGCTGGCAAGGATTCCCTCTCTGATGGGGTTTCCACGTACGCTCGGGTCGCCTTCTGCCTCACAGAGTGAGGACTTTTCTGCCAATTGTCCCGGAGGGTTCTTCCAGGACGTTTTTAGTCCCTGCTGATTTAAAAGCCCTTCTTCCCCATCGTGTCGTAGCGAGCAATTCTCTTTGGTTTCCCCCCATGATGTCCCGTTGAGTCGTCCTTGTTCAGGTCTTTGCAGTTGAAGATCCTCCTCTTTGATCTTCACCTGCGTAATGCCTGCAGGAGAAGGAGAAACGTCTTGATGGTAAGAGCAGTTTGACAATGGCACCAATTACCTTGTCAGTAGGACACTCCTGGGGGGGTGGACATTAGCAGGTGCCCAATCATGCCTATTCTTGATGCTGGCCGAATTACCCAGAGCAGTGGTCTTTAACTGGTCCAGACCCAAGACCCACCGTGGACTCCCAACCTGCAACACGGGACCCATTTTCACAATTTCACAATTGCCCAACATGGCGGCAACAGCTTTGCATTGACCCATCTGGGCTGATCTCGCGACCCACTTTTGAAGACCACTGACCTAGAGGGATGGTGGACTCTCCCTCACTGGGGTCTTCAGGCAGAGACTGAACAGCTGTCTGATGCCCTAACTCTGGATTTCCTGCCTCATGCAGCGGGGGGGGGGGGGGGGGGTTGGACTAGATGGCCTCAAAGACCCCCTCCAATTCTAGGATTCTAGGATTAAACTTAAAGGAATTACTATGGGACAAGACCAGCATAAAAGAGGATTGTACGCAGACGACCTCCTTTTTTGTGAGCAGACCCACACGATTCAACACCAACGATTCCGCGGGAGTTTGATTCCTTTGGCGCTGCCTCAGGATTCAAAACAAACTTGGGCAAGTTAGAATTCTCAACACAGAGACCTCTCCAGAAAACACAGAGCGTCTGACAAAAACCGCCCTTTAAACGGGTCGCTACCTCACTGAAATATTTACGAGACGGCATATCGACTCGGTTGTCACAATTGTTTCGAACCAACTTTGTGCCACTCCTGAAAAACACACGGAAGCCTCATGCCCACCCAGACTGTTTGCTTGGCCCACCGGCAGGTTGCGCCCACCAGCTGCGCCTGTTGCTTTTCGGGAGCTGGCCGGGAGGCATGCAGGAGTGGCTGCTTCTTGGTCCCACTGGGGCTGAGAGAGATTCAACTTCCTCTACCCCTCAACCTATGCTGGAATCATCCCCAAAGGTTTTGCAGCACGGAGGTTCAGATGCAGGAACCCTTACCCAGCAACCTGGTCAGTTCATCACTCTGCACCTTCATGGTGTCCAATGGATCCGGCTCCGGTTTGGGGGACTGAACCGTCACGGCCTGAAATGGTTCTGGAACCTGCAATTGGAAGAAGGACGCAGCTGGAGACGTGATACAGAGCAAGTCCCAGCCTCTCAGCCTGAGCTGCCTGGCACTGCTGGGACAGAAACATAAATTAACAGGGAGCTCAGAGGGGGAGCAATCATTAGCAGGTCCTGTCAGGGCATCAGGCTATTCCAACCTGTGAAAGCCGGGCCTGTTCACTAGATAATAATATAACAAGACCAGACCAGACTTCCCTCTCCATTTGGAGGCAGAGGGGGAAAGGGGCTGGAGCTGCAATCCTGGACACTCTTACCTGAGAGTAAGCCTCATTGAACATCATGCAAACAATTTTCAAGTACTCATGATGGTGCTATGGGGTTTCTATTGTGTAGGCTGACCATATGAAAAGGAGGACAGGGTTCATGTAACTTTAACAGTTGTAGAGAAAAGGGCATTTTAGCCAGTGTCATTTGTATGCAATTAGTTCCTGGTGAAATTCCCTCTTCATCACAACAGTTAAAGTTGCAGAGGCCCTGCCGTCTTTTGTATATGGTCACTCTAGTATAGTGCCTGCAACTTTAACTGTTGTGATGAAGAGGGAACGTCACAAGGAACTAATTGCATACAAATGACACTGGCTGAAATTCCCTTTTCTCTACAACTGATAAAGTTACATGAGCCCTGACCTGGATTTTATCTGATCAGCCTACTATTGTGCCATGGTATCCAGGGTAGCCATATGGAAAGGAGGACAGGGCTCCTGTCTCTTTAACAGTTACAATGAAAAGGGAATATCAGCCAGTGTCCTTTGTATGCGTGCAGCACCTGGTGAAGTTCCCTCTAAATCACAATAGTTAAAGCTGCAGGAGCCCTGTCCTCTTTTGTATCTAGTCATGTTAGGCAGGGCTCCTGCAGTTTTAGCTGTTGTGTTAAAGAGGGCATTTCACCAAGCGGTGCATGCATACAAATGACACCAGCTGTAATTTCCTTTTCAATGCAACTGTTAAAGATACAGGAGCCCTGTCCTCCTTTTCGTATGGTCACCCTAATGGTATCTATTGGAGAAGCTTAAAGTAATCTAACAGGCATCCCTACAGCTCCATTTTCTTTCTCTTCGGTTGTGACCTTAAACACACTAAAGGTGCAATCCTATGCATGCATAGGATTGCACTGTTACTAGGCTAGGGCGCTGAATCTTAGGCCTGTGGGATGTTTGATGTTTTGGCCCTGCCCCTTTTAAATTCAGCCCCTCCCACCACTGGAATGCACCTCCAAGAGCTTCTCAAAAACTGAATTTGTCCTTTGGGATAAAAATGGTTTGACCTCCTGCTATTAAGGAATAAGCCCAATTGAATGCAGCAGGAGCTCCTTCTGAATTAAACATTTAGAATAATATTGTCTGACTCTTAAAGCGGCATCTCTCTATTTCTGACGTTTAGGCAATGAGTGCTGTTGCTTACGTAGCACAACCTGCACCACCCAACCCAAAACAAAGAGATCAGCAGGCTTAAAGGAAACCCTGAGGTTTGCAGAAGTACAAATAAATATTCAGGGAGGGAGAAAAAAAACTAACTGGAGGTGAAAACCCTTAAAACAGCCCAAAGAAGTTTGAGCATGCTTAGGGGCAGGGAAGGTTGACTGTTGTGGGTATGTGTGTGGGGGGGTTGGAATAGAATGGAGTGGAGTGACTGGAATCCTGAACGGAAGCACTTCATGCTGCAACATTTTGTTGCGGGTCCCGCTCGAGAAAGGCTCGAAACTTTTCCCTTGCTTTCCCGACCTCTTGCAGCCTCTGCAAGAAATCCTCTGCGTGGGCCACGGCTTGGGCACAGGTCTCTGGACTGCTCTCCCGGACCCAGCACTGCATTTCTATGGGCAAGACGGCCAGGAATTGTTCCAGGACCACCAGCTCCACGACCTGCTCCTTGGTGCATCTCTCCGGCTCCAGCCACCGGTGGCAAAGTTCCTGGAGCTGCATGAAGGCCTCCCGGGGCCCCTCAGCCTCCCGGTAGCAGAAGTTCCGGAAGTGCTGGCAACGCACCTCCAAGTTGACCATGGCTTCCTCCTCCAGGATCTCTTCCTTCACTTTCACAGGAGGATTTGGGTTTCGACAGGCCTCCTGGCCTTCTCCAGGGAGGCCGTGCAAGGTTGGGGCCACGCGCTCTCCTGTAGGCCACTGGTGAGCATCAACAACAGCTTCGACGGAGGCTTGGAAGCTCTTAGTCTCCTCTTCTAATTTGAGTTTAGAGATCTGGGGATCTTTCCACCCTGCTGGAGTGCTGTGCATCGACTTCAAGAAGTCTTGCCACTGGGACTCCCAGCGGAACTGCGGGTCCTCCTCCGGTTCTTGCTTGATTTGACGCAGAGTCATCGTCGTCAGGAACTCTCTCGTGGCCCCGGCCGGGATGACCTGAGGGCCCTTAATTAAAACATATAAATAGAAATATACAAAAGGTAAAATAGAATTCAACCAACTGTAATATTAAAACATTTTTAAAGGCAAATAACAACAACAAATCCAACCCATTAACATGGGTCCAGAATATGCCCAAAGGCCTGCCAGAACAAAAATGTGTTCGCCTGCCTCCAAAAAGATAGCAAGGAGGTAGTCAGTCTAGCCTCCCTGGGAAGGGAGTTCCAGAGCCCTGGAGCAGTCACTGAGAAGGCCCTCTCCCGCTAGGCTGACCCTATGGAAAGGAGGGCTGGGCTCCTGTATCTTTAACAAGTTGCATAGAAAAGGGAATTTCAGCAGGTGTCCTTTGTATGCATGCAGCACCTGGTGAAATCCCCTCTAAATCACAACAGTTAAAGCTGCAGGAGCTATGCTAGAGTGATCAGATACAAAAGAAGGCAGGGCATTTTAGTTTTTGAGTTTGTTTTATATCTGGCATTGTATTACATTTTTGCACTGTCGCTACTTCTGTTTGGTTATTATTTTGACTTTTACATTGTAGTTTCTAAAAGAACTTTTAAACTTCATACTGTGCTTTATTGTCTGCATTTGATTGTCTTGTATTTTATGGTTTTCATTGTTGTGAACCACCCAGAACAGCTTCAGCTACTGGGCGATATAAAATGTAATAAAATTAAATTAAAAGAAATAAAAGAAACCCAGCCTACCTGGGACTGCAATCTAACCCTCTGGCAATCATTTGGTGGTTTTCCAGCTTTTTTGGTACCCCACCCCACCCCAATACTGAAAGGTTGAAATGCCTCTCCTAAGGCTAAATTAAAGGCAGTCAGAGTTTTCAGCTAAAACATGCTGGTAGTTTTTGGTATTTCTGGTATTTTTGGCCCCATTCCTTTTGGCTTTCAGCACCACCCACCACTGGAATGTGGTTCCTGAAAGTGTTTCTAAAATGGAATTCAGCCTAGGGTGACCATATGAGAAGGAGGACAGGGCTCCTGTATCTTTAACTTTTGTGATAAAGAGGGAATTTCACCAGGTGTCATTTGTAGGCATGCAGCACCTGATGAAATCCCTTCTTCATGACAACAGTTAAAGCTGCAGGGGCTACACTAGAGTGACCAGATACTAAAGAGGGCAGGGCTCCTGCAACTTTAACTGTTGCGATGAAGAGGGGAATTTCGTATGCAGAACAATGACACCTGCTGAAATTCCTTTTTCAAAACAACTGTTAAAGTTACAGGAGCCCTGTCCTCCTTTTCATATGGTCACCCTAATTCAGCCCCCCTGGGGCTGCTGGTTAGGGTGACCAGATAAAATCCAGGTCAGGGCTCCTGTCTCTTTAACAGTTGTAGAGAAAAGGGAATTTCAGCCAGTGTCATTTGTATGCAATTAGTTCCTGGTGATATTCCCTCTTCATCACAACTGTTAAAGTTGCAGGGGCCCTGCCTTCTTTTGTATATGGTCACTCTAGTACAACAGTACATTTAACTGTTGTGATGAAGAGGGAATATTACCAGGAACTAATTGCTTACAAATGACATTGGCTGAAATTCCCTTTTCTCTACAACTGTTAAAGTTACATGAGCCCTGACCTGGATTTTATCTGGTCACCCTACTGCTGGTTTAATGACAGAAGAGAAGACAAAAACAGGTTGGACCAGGAGGTGGCTGTGTTAGAGAGGGAGAGAAATTGAGCGGGGATGAAATAGACACCGTTGGTGGATGCGAAGGTTTAGAAAGAGGAGACCAGGGGCCACCTATCAGGGGAAGTCGGTTTCAGGAATAGGCCATGCTAGCACAGATCAAGCTATCTGTGTCATTCCCAAAGGAGAAGAACATCATTGGCTATTAGTCCTGATGGCTATGTGCTGCCTCCAGTACCGGCGGCAGTAAGCCTATGTACACCAGTTGCTGGGGAACATGGGTGGGAGGGTGCTGTTGCACCTGTGTCCTGTTTGGTGGTCCCTGGTCGACAGCTGGTTTGCGAGAAGGGGGTAGAAACCCCAATGCTAGCAGAAAGAAAAGAGACGTAGTCTGTTGCTGCGAAAGGCGTGTGTCTTTTAATGTTGTATTAAAGCTCAACATTTAGGATAATAGTCCTTCTAAAATGGTTTTTAGTAATGTAGTTGTAAAATTTAGACATTTTGTGCAGGTTTAAAATGTTTGATGTTTTTTTAAAAAACAGAGAACTTTGTGTTTTCCAAAATAAAAGTATGTAGGCACTTGGGTGGTCATTAAAAAAACCACAAACCAAAAAGTTTGCAACATTTACCATCCATATCTATAGTCTCCTTTCAGTCTTACTAAGGAATGTGTCTTTATGTATTATAACTATTTCATTATTATATTATTCCAAGCAGTAATATCACTATGTATTTTTCTTCTTTTGAAAAGAACCACAGAAATTAAAGCTTACAGTTATGTCAATACAAATATACAGGTTCGTTTAAACGAATGTTTGTGAATGTACTATTTGATATGGGTGTTGTTTTTGTCCAGTTTTTATTACTGTATGTATTTTATTCTCTATAGCTCCTGAGGAAGGACTATTATCTGAAACGTTGAGCTTTAATACAACATTAAAAGATACACGCCTTTCGCAGCACCAGAGTACGTCTCTTTTCTTCCTACAGCTGGTTGGCCACTGTGTGAATAGAGTGCTGGACTAGGTGGACCCTGGGTCTGATCCAGCAGGGCTCCTCTTATGTTCTTATTACCCCGAATATCTAAATAACTCTTCCTACATTCTTATTGCTCTGAATAACTAAATTACCCTAAACTAACCACATGTTCAGAGGCAGTGTCACTCCCTCTACTAGCAAACTCAGGCGCTGAGTGCAGCCACTGAAAAACAAGAGGGGGTATCAGTATGCTTGGCGGAACCCAGAGATTTCCGGAAGTGAAATAAAAAACCTTTGGAAGGTATGTGGGGGGGGGGGGTAACTACCCCACCCCCCAACTACAACCAATAAGGACTGAGCATGTTCACTGACTACAGAATACCGAGCGTCTGTTGGAAGGATAAGAACAGGAAAACCAAAGGAAGGGGAAATGGAATCGTATATCTTAGGAGACGGAGCGGCTGGCTGGAACCCTGAACAGGAGCATTCCACACTGCAACATTTTGTTGCAGGTCCCCTTTGTATCACAGAGTCCCAGGTGCTTGGAGCAGGGAGGGCTGCTATTCTCATGTCTGGCTGGAAGAAACAGGATGCTGAGCTAGATGGACCCCTCCCTCAGTCTGACCCGGCAGGGCTTTCCTTGTGTTCTTATTGATGGCCAGTGGCTGTATATTGATTTTATTGAGGCACGGCTGCATACTGAGCTCAGACTTTCCTTCCTCCTGCTCTTTTATTTTAGCATTGCCTTGCCCAGCCAGGAACAGCTAACACACACACGCAGGAGAGAGAGGTTTGAACAACTTATTATTATTGTTATTAGTAGTACTACTAATAGAATCATAGAATAGTAGAATTAGAAGGGGCCAATAAGGCCATCGAGTTCAACCCCCTGCTCAATGCAGGAATCCACCTTAAAGCATCCCTGACAGATGGTTGTCCAGCTGCCTCTTGAAGGCCTCTAGGGTGGGAGAGCCCACCACCTCCCTAGGTCATTGGTTCCATTGTCATACTGCTCTAACAGTCAGGAAGTTTTTCCTGATGTCCAGCCGGAATCTGTCTGCCTGTAACTTGAGCCCATTATTCCGTGTCCTGCACTCTGGGATGATCGAGAAGAGATCTTGGTCCTCTTATATTACACAGAACTCAAGGGGGCACCGATGGTTGCCTCCCTGCCCCATTTTATCCTCAAAACCCTGCAAGGTAAATTAGGTTGAGACAGTGACTAGCCCAGGATCATCTACGGAGCGTCATGGTTAAATGGGGATTTTAACCTGGGTCTCACTGGTCCTAATCCAATACCCCAACTCGTGGATGACAAAAGCAGATCGGCAGATCGTTTTGGACTTCACCTCCCAAGCATTCCTGACCATTGGCCATGCTGAGCAGGGGCTTCTGGGAGTTGGACATCCAAAAGATTTGGAGATCTACCTTCTGCCCACTGCTCTAGCCACTATGCAACACTGCTTATGCATTAGCAATCCTACATTTTTCCTCCATGTCTCCAATTCCCTAATCCAGGGGTGAGCAGACTTTAGTCTTTTATGATATACTTGATTTATTTATTTCTCTTCTCCCCCCCCCCCCATCCAGCCCCCAAGGTCTACAACCAGAGCCAGGTGCAAACGAGTGACAGACCCATGCTAAGAATGAAGAAACAAGGTGCCTCTGAGCACATGCTCAGCCCAGGACAGGCCTTCTACTTCTATTTACCCTGCCCTCCAAGCCTTCTGTGTTTCAGTGTGTGGGGGGTGTTGTTGTTTCAGAGATGCTGCTAATGTTATTAGACAACTGTGAATCGGAATGCTTTGCTGATCTACTGCAAATCACACAGAGATCTATCAGGAGATCCAGATCTATCTTCTCCTGGCTTCTGCTCTACTCCAGGAGTGAGCACACTTGTGGAATCGGCTCTATTTTTACTAAGACCCAGAGGTCCGCCAACCTGAGCTGTGGGTGGAGACATATATTAAAATAAAAGAACAAGGGTGCTTTTCTCTCACACACCTTCCTAGTTTCTCCCACCTCCCTTAAGGTCCCCCCCCCCATTTTAGCAACCCAATTTAAAAAGAGAATGGGGTGGCGGAAAGAGAAATAAAGACTTTGTGTTTGCTATTGTTAAGCACTGGGGAGACAGAAACCTTTGCAGAGGCATTGCAGAATCATGCAGCCTCCCCCAACCTGGGGCCTTCCTGATAGACTACCACTCCCATCACTCCCTCAGAAATGATGGGAGCTGTAGTCACCAACATCTGGGGGAACCCAGGTTGGGGGACGAAAGGCTCCTGCAAGATCTGGGGCAGAGGTCTCTCCGAGCAACGGCCATGCTGGCTGGGGAGGATGGGGTTTGTAGTCGAAAGGGCACCAAGTTGAGGAGGCCGGAAATCAGCCAGCAGATCCAAGCCTTGCTTTATCTCACCTCTTCTTACCTGGAAGGAAAAGCAGAGAAACAACCAACTCCACCAAATTCCCTTCTCAGTTACCTCTTCTCCTCTCTTCCAATGGCTGGACTGCTCGTAGCCCCTGCAACTATGCAATCCAAAGCGGCCAATATCTGACAAGGCATAAAGGGGCTCCTTCTTTCAAGCAAGGGGAGAGAAAGGGCAAGAAAAAGACTCCAGTGCAAATAAAATGCCCAGGCCCTGCCGCGGATGCCTTGGGGAAAACACCCGTTCAGGAAGCGAGAGAAGAACTTTATGGTCTCTTTCAAAACAAGGCAGAAGGGCAGCAAGAAACTCCACCCAGATACAACGAAATCCAGTTCCACCTACTGACTAAGCTATATAATGACACTTATTACCCCCTCTCAAGCCTCTCTAGGAAAAGAGGCCCTCTCAGTTGGACCACAACTCCCAGCATCCCCCAGGAAGCATGGCCAATGGCCAGAAGTGGCAGGCAATGTAGTCCACCAGCGTCTGGGGGACCTTAAGTTGGAGGAAAAAGCGACTCTTAAGGTCTCTGGCAGAGATTTTTCTCAGCAATTGCTGTGCTGGCTGGGGAGAATTGGGGTTGTAGTCCAACACATTGGGAGGGCACCAGGTTGGGGCATGCTGGGAGTTGTAGTCGAACGCATCTGGAGGACACCGGGTTGGGGAAGGCTGAACTCCTTAAAAAACTCTCATAAACAGAGCCGGCGGCCCTACCATTAAGCAAAGTGAGACCTAATATTAAATATCTTAGTTTTAAACAGTGTACTATTATATTATATTATAGACTAGTATTAAATATTATACTGTGCTTTATTTATGACATTCCCATATATACATTTGTTTGCTGTTTTTGTGAGGTGCTTTGAGCATTGTTTGGAAACGCAGCATATCAATAAACGGGTGGGTGGGTGAAGTGACCGCCTAGTCCTCAGGCCTCTAATTTAAGGTATCATTAGTGGACAGCAAATAGTATTTTGATTCTTATTGGACTTTTACTGCCAGGGAGGAGGGGCACTTGTGGGATTTTCTTCCTCAGGGGCCAGAATATCTTGGCTGGCTTTGGGTAGCTTGACTTTGGGATGAAAATGCCATTTGCTACTCTGCTATGAAGGCCGGTTGCTTCCTGGTTCTGAGCTCCTTATTCAACATGGAGCTGTTGTATCCCTCATCACCCCAAAGTAACTTTCAGGCCATCCCAAATCACTCAGTGGCTGAATTCGGACGACACAGTTGTATTGACTATCGTGTCATCCGAATGCTGCCATAGTCAACTCAGCACTGATCCTAATCCACACCACAGTTGATTATTTATTACCATGTTGTGTGGGGAGTACCCCCTAGATGAACAACTGTAAAGTTGATTATTACCCCACCATTGACTATTGTGTTGTCCGAATTCAGCCACTCACTCACTCACACACATACATACACACACACAACACACACACCTGCATGACTGGAAGACTGTAGGAACATAAGAAACTGCCCTGTTCCAAGTCACTAGAGCCAAAGGTGCCCACCCCACACTGAGCTAGATGGGGTGGGTACCTTTGGCCCTCATATTTTCACCTACAACTCACATCACCATTGTGTATAATGGGTAGTTGTAGTTCAAATTCTGCATCAACTGATCTAAACCAACTGGTGATAGCTCTGCAGGGGTTCAGACAAGGACCTCATCCAAACTTACCTGGGATGCAGGAATTTAACCAGGGATATTTTGCATGCAAACCAGGTGCGCTACAACAGATATGGCCTATCACTTTTAAGATGTCACAGTATTGCCTCTGGGCCAAACTTCATTTTTCCACAATAAGTCTGTACATAGGATGCTCTGAGAAATAAGGACATAGTGGGTTTTGTACCCAAAGTAAACCCTTGGCCCACACAAATCATAGAATCTTACCACCGGGAGAATACAACACATGGGCAGAAGGGAAACCATTTTCAGAAGTATCCAAAACTTGTATTCAGTAAATGATTCAAGGAGTTAATTTTTGCAGGTTGCCAATTGCCCCTGAAAGAGGTTATTTTGTTTGTGAAATGTGTTGGGCCTGAATACATTTGTCAGTCGTGGACCATAGCACAGCAGTCAGGGCTGGCCCTACTATTAGGCAGGGTGAGGCAGTTGCCTCAGGCGACAGATGCTGTGAGGCAGCAGCAAGGTGTTCAAGGAGAGAGCTGTGTACCCTGTAGCCTACTCTGCACCCACTTACGCTAGCCTGCTCTCTTCAAGTTCAGTGGAGAAAGCTGTCCCTTCATTAGTGTGGAAGAGAGATTCATCTGCCAATCCGGTCAACTTTTGTACATGGTTGCCATCTTGTCCTTTGCCTCAGGCAGCAAAATGTCTTGGGCTGGTCCTGACAGTAGTTAAGCAGTTGCTTTACATACACAAGATCCCAAGTTCAACTGGACAGATATGCAGAGAACTGCGTTTGGGCTCTGTGCACTGCTTAGGGTGCTAGCTGTCAAAATAGAGCAGGGCTGCCCAACCTTTTAGAGTCTGAGGGCCAAATTCCATTTAGGGCACAATCCTATGAATTGCACCCTTGTTGGTGAGAAGCCCCCGAACTTTGAGGCTTCTGTGTTTCCTATGCCGTCAGGCTGAAGCCTGCCGGAACACCCCCTTTCCTGAAGCTCAGTGGTTGCTTTTCTGAGAAACAGCTGGAGCAGTCCTCTCCGCAAGGGCTGCGAAGGGGAAGGATCTGGAGTTGGATCTCCGACTCCCCCTTCTGAGGTCGGGGTGCTGTCTCCAACCTTGGAAAGGCTTTATGAGCCATCCTGTGTCCCTCGGACGCTATCTCAGGGACCATAGGATTGCTCTCTCACTGTTTTAACCACATTATAGGGCTCAGGCTCCAATGGTTGGATGGAGAAATAATTAGACAATAACAAAAATATGGGATTTCTGGTAGTTACAGAGAATACAGAGACAACATAATCATTTATTTATTTATACACATTTTATTTATTCAGATATACTTTTGCGTTCCATAAGCTCTGGTTTTCAGCTGAAGCTTCTCCCACCCCCTACACCAGCGGTGGTGAACGGGTGGTCCGCCAGATGTTTTTGATTGCAACTTCAATCAGCCCTAGCCAGCCTGGTGCAGGATTATGAGCGTTGAAGTCCAACAATATTTGGAGGGCCACATATTCCCCCTCTCTCCCCTACATTGAACAGTCAGGTAGCTTCTCTCCCGTGTGGGTTCTCTGGTGTGTGACGAGGGAAGGCTTGCGACAGAAGCTTTTCCCACAGTCCGAGCACTTGTATGGCTTCTCTCCCGTGTGTACCCTTTCGTGTATTGTCAGGTGAGTGCCAGTGCTGAAACCTTTGCCGCACACTGAGCATTCGTACGGTTTCTCTCCTGTGTGGGTGTTCTCATGTCTAATAAGGGACTGTCTCCGGCTGAAGCTTTTCCCGCAGTCTAAGCATTTGTACGGATTCTTTCCCGTATGAACTCCCTCGTGTTTAATGAGGGACCCTTTCTGACTGAAGCCTTTGCCGCATGCCGAGCATTCGTACGGCTTCTCTCCGGTGTGTGTCCCCTCGTGCCGGATGAGATCCGACCTCTGAATGAACCTGTTCTTGCACCATGCACATTTGTATGGCTTCTCTCCCGTGTGGGCCCTGATGTGCCTTAAAAGACAAGAACTGTCCCGGTAGGTTTTCCCACATTCTGGGCATTTGTAAGGTTTCTCTCCGGTGTGAGTTCTCTTGTGTTTAATAAGAGAGGGTTTCTGAGTGAAGCTTTTCCCGCACTCCGTGCATTGGAAAGGGCTCTCTCCCGTGTGCACCCGGTTGTGTCTTTTAAGGTGTGAGCTTGTGCTGAAGCATTTCCCACAGTGTTTGCACTCAAAAGGCTTCTCCCCTGTGTGGATCATCATGTGCGCTCTCAGGTGAGAGTTACTGTTGAAGCTTTTCCCACAGTAAGAACATTCGTACGGTTTGTCTTCTGTGTGGGCTGCGGTGTGTTTAATAAGGTTTCCTCTCTCTGAGAAGCTTTCCCTGCAATCTGAGCCTGTAAACGGCGTCTCCCCGGCGTGGGCTCTCTGATGTATAATCAGGAGCGAACTCTGGTGGAAACCTTTCCCGCAGTAAGGACATTCATGTAGCTTTCCTTCCATTACTGTTTTGGTACTTTCAAGGAAGTCCATGTTTTCAGGGAGGCTTTTTCCACGCTCTGCGACCAGCATGTTTCTTTTATTTCTGTGGATTCCATCTTGGAATGCACTTTGAGACAGCTCTTTGCCACCATTTCCACAAGGAAAGGATTCCTTTGCCGTGTTCACTGCACGCTTTTCATGGCATCCTCCTGGTTCCTTCTGACGTCCCGATTTGTCCTCCCACTCGGCAATCTGAAAAACTCTCTTTTTGGCTGTGTCCAATGATCTTCTTATGATGTCTGCTTGTTCGGGTTTTTCCAGCTGAAGGGATGTCTCTTCATTCTTCCACACTGGAAATAAAAAGGAAATTTATTTATATTTGTATCACACCTTTCCTCGCAAGAAGATAACAGCCTCAAAGAAGTTACAGGCTATGAAATTTATTTATTTATATTTTTATTGCACCTTTTCTCGCAAGAAGATAGCAAACAGCCTCAGAGAAGTTACAGGCTGTGAAATTTATTTATTTAGATTTATATCACACCTTTCCTCGCAAGAAGATAACAAACAGCATCACAGAAGTTACAGGCTATGAGTTACAACTAACCCAAACAACTATACTCTTGAGTGATATGAAAGATCAGATTTAGTGGTGATGGTGAGTTATGTGTTAATAGCTGTAAGGTTCCTCTTAGCAAAAGCCTGGCGATCAACATGCATACTGTCTTTGGTACAATGGAAAAGAAGATCTGGAATGCCATGGTGATGAATCAAGTAACAAGTTGTAAGTTGCTAAGGGAGGGAAGAATAAACTCCATCCAGATTTCCCAAAAAAACTGGATACTATTTATCAGTTATTGAAATAGGTTCTGGCCAGTTGATTTAGCAACTATAGATATACCATCTATGTGTTGTGTTGAAGTATTGAAACCATCTTGCCAGGTTATATTGGGAAACAAAATAAGAACTTTATATAATGAAAAAAAATCAAACCGCATGATAAAAGATTCTTCTTTATACTAATTGCAAATTCATCCTCTGAGTGCTGATCCTTAGGCAGCTATAAGGGCATCATTCACCAAAAAGAGGGAGGTATCAGCACATTTGGGAGCAGAAGTACAAAAAAATATTTAGGGAAAAAAATGTCCTAGGGAGGTACCCCCCCCCCCCCCCCATAATCCCCCCATCTCAGTGAGAACACTGAATGCTCATTGAGGGCTGAGGACTGGGGGAGGGGGCAAATGGAATATCTTGAAAGAGGGCATGGCTGGCTGGCTGGCTGGCTGGCATTCTGAACAGGAGTATGCCACACTGTAACATTTTGCTGCAGATCTTATTTGTAATAATAGAATTGGCAAACATAATGGATTATTGTTTCACTCAAAGTTCTCTTTACAGGGCCAGATCTTCATCAGGCGTTAGATGTTATATAGTAGCAGGGCCATACATGCCTTTCTAGGGATGACGTTACAGATTGTTGGAGCCACAACCAAAGAGGACCTGTTCCTCATTCCCTGAGTCGGGGGGGGGGGGGGGATCCAAAGCTGGGAGAACCCCCAACCTGGGGGAACAGACTGCAGAGTGGCAAACTGGGTGGTGGCGGTGAGGGGAGAGAGGGAGGATTTGGCATCCCTCACTTGTAGGGCTGGCCTTACAATAAAGCAGTGTGTCAGCTGCTAGGTAATTTTGAGTGTCATGAAAGGGCAGCAAATTGTTAGTTATTTATTATTGGTTTTTCTGCCAAGGAAAGGGAGAGGTGCTTGTGGGATCTTCTGCCCCAGGTGCTAACATAATTTGACAGGCCTTGAGTATTACTATGCGCCCTAACATGTGGGTGGGTGGATGGGTTGTCATTTGCTGCTCCATGTCAGGCACCAAAATGCCTTGGGTCAGGCCTGGTATTAATTCATAAAGCAGCGGTGTTGAACATCTTTCAGTCCATGGGTCGAATCCCATTTTGATGAAGCTCTCGAGGGCTGTGTTCCAGAGGTGGGCGGGGCTAAAGGCAAAGGAGGTGGAGCCAAAAATATCAGTATAATTATGCTTAAAGCTCTGACTGGAGTAACTGAGCCTTAGGAGAAACATTTCCATTTATTAGAATGAGGGAAAACCCCGTCACAGAAGCTAGGAAACCACGGAACAATGGTCAGGCGGACAGAGGGTGAGGCAGGAGAAGGGGCGGGGCTATCTTGAAACCCTGGAGGGTTGGATTGGGAACCCATGTAGGCTGGATTTGACCCCTGGGCTTGAAATCCTGCACTGTATTAAGCCTGTGTTGGTCTATAACCAAGGTTCCTGAAGGAACCACCTTCTCCTGTAAGAACCTGCCTATTGGCTCTGTTGATGTACAGAACTACCATCTTGAAGTGTTTTCTTCCTCAGGTGCCAAGATAACTTGATAGCCCTTGGGTACTACTAAGCACGTTGACGTTGATTGGGGTGGGGGCATCATCTGTGGGCTGGCCCCTGCTTACTCATGTGCCCTTTTTGCTCTTAAAATCAGAACTCTCCCTGCTCTCCATTGGATCTACTTCATACACGGCTGGGGCAGACCTCTATTTGAAGAGGCTACAGTGCTGTTCTCTCCAGCTGGGCCTGAAGAGCCTGTGACCGAACCAGCCCTGGGACATCACAACATGTAAGACTTTCAGGCAGTAGCGCTTACTGAGCAAGCCGGTCTCCCTGCCATCTTCCTGTTTGATCTGCCTTGGGAGATCCACCTCTACTAGGTCCAGTGGAACCTGCTCTGATTTGAGGGGATCGATGCCCACATCTTCCAAAGGTCCCAGCACCTGAAATCCACAGAGAGGGGTGATGTCACTAAGTCCAGTTGGGAGACAGATTACAACAGAGTGTGGAAAATGTGTTATTCAAAGGCTATGAATGGTGACACTTCCAGAGCACTTTTGTGCTATGTATAGGGGGATATTTAGGGCAAGACTGGGCAACACACATGTGGACCTCACAGACTTTTTTGCGCGCTCCCCCCCTGCAATTTTCCCACTTCAGTGGCGTAGCAGCCAAAAAGGGCCAATTTATCTTGTGTTAAGGGAAAACAACCCATGGCACTACTACCTTCCTGTATATATACCCAGCTAAGATTTAAAATCTTCAGAGGAGGCCTTGCTGGACTATCTGTGACCAACAGAAGGTTTCCACGTAACATCCCCAAAGCGGGGCCTTCTCAGCAGTGGCACCTAGCAGTACAACAGCCTCTCACTCACAGCAGGCCAGAAAATTTGGTGTTTTAAATGCCTCCTGATGCAGACTTTCTCTGGCTTATAACTGGTCATCATGACGCTGCACCAGTTTGCTGTTTATTGCATGGTTTATTTTATTTATTTAGGTGGTGGTTTTTTTTTTTAAAAAAACTGTATTTGTATACTAACTGTATTTTAAACAGCAATTTAGAATTTTTTAAAATATGTGAGCCCCTTAGAGATTTTATTATATCAAACAGCATACAAGTATTATTAATAAATAAGTAAATAATCTATTAGACCCAGCGGAGGGCACTTTGTTGAGAATATCCCCAGAGAGCTTTGGTTACTGGGTGGTATAGAAATGAAATAAGTAAGTAAATAAATAAGAGATAAATAATACCCCTCAAATTTGAGGCTGGCCCTGCACTGAGTACCTCTTGAGTCTCCTTGGCTTGCTGGTAACAGGACTGAATGTTGGTGCCCTTTTCCACAATCTCCTCCTTCACTTGGACAGGAGAATGTGGGTTTTCTGAGGCCTCTTGGGCTTGACTGAGGCCTAGCAGGCCTTGGGCTGCTTCCTTTCCTCCAGGCCTGTGTGGGCCTGGAACGAGGGAGGCCTGGAACTCCTTCTGATCCTCCGCTGACTGGGGCTGAGGCACCAATGGAGGCGCCATCGTCTTCAGATACTCTTTCCACTGAGCTTCCCAGTACTGTTCATCCAGCTCTCGCTTAATATGCTGCAGAAATGGCTGTGGGACAAACTCCAAGGCAGCCCCAACTGCGTCGATGTGAGGCTCTCTTCCTCCCGTCTCCAAACTCTGTCCAGATTCTGCCCCTTCCTCCATTTTTATTTCTTGCTGCCCTAGAAAAGACAAAACAACAACAACAACAACAACAACCCATGTATTAATGAATGCAGTGCGATGCAAACTGGACCAAAATATCTCCCAAATAATCCTGTCTACTAATAACAAATTCCTTCTCCGAATATAGATCCTTATGTAGCTAAATAAGCACCATCCTTATGTAGCTAAAATAGCAGATGTAGCTAATATAGGGAAGGTAGCTTAAAGGTTGGGAAGACTCCAAAGCTTATATATATATATGTGTGTGTGTGTGTGTGTGTGTGTGTGGCCAAAAAAAGCAGAATGAGGACTGAGAATGGAATGGAATATTCAGGAAGAGAACATGGCTGGCTGGTTGGAACCCTGAGCAAGAGCACTCCATTTTGTTGCAGGTCTTGTGGGTACTGTTATATTTCTGGATAGTGCTCTCTCTCTGTCTCTCTCTCTCTGTCTCTCTCTCTCTCTCTCTCTCTCAAAATAGTGTCATGTTTAACTGCCATGCTCATAAAGGCAAATTGATGTATCAGATCAGTAGAAACTTGAATGACTTGCAGAAGGAATTGTTGCATTATTTATCACATTTCTAATCCCACGCTTCCCCTAAGGAACTCAAGGCAGATACTACAGTATCTCCCCCTTTTTATCCTCACTACAACTTTGTGAGGGAGATTAGTCTGAGGCTGCCTCTACACGTGAGGTTTAAAGCTCTTTCAAGTCTCATTAAAATTTTTACCTCTACATGAGCGGAGCGCAAATCAGGAGTTGAGGCGCGTTATCTATCCGATTATGCGCATTATCGAATGCGCGTTAAATAGCGAGTTTTATTTTGCTCCAGCCATTAAAGCGCATTTTGACTATGTGAACAAGCGATTTTCCGCATTAACTACTTCTAAAGCGCATTTCAAACAACTGGTAAGGCCACCAGTTGTGCGCTCAATTACCTCCTGCGTACAGTAATTTACCATAAAGCGCTTCCGAGAAGATGCGCATAATCGGAGAACCAGGCGTCAAACCGAATTCTTGTAGAGGGGGTCCAAGAGAGGGAGTGACTGACCCAAAGTCAACCACACAAGTTTCATGGCCTTTTTAACCCAGGACTCTCTGGATATTGTCCAACACTAGCCACTATGGTAAGCAGAGAGGAGCCTCCAGCAATGTTTATGCAGCATTTCCTTTAAAAGATAATAATTCTGAGCTAAGGCAAAGTCTGAAACAACTCTCTCAGCATTTGTGCAGGGTTGTTGCTTAAAAATCTGATGCCACATTTTTAATAAAGTTGTAGATACAAAGGAATTTGATAAGTATTTCTAGGCTTGTTGATGCATTTATTTATTTTTTTCATGCCATTTTATTTAACCTGTTTAAATCTTATTTATTTTCCATTTTTTAATATTTATTTATTATTCATATCTCACCTTTCCACCAAGCAGCTCAAGGCAAAATATAAAGTTCTCTGCCCATCCATTTGATCTTCACAATAACCTCCCCACAATCTCCCCACTCCCCATCCAATACTGTAACTACTATAACACACTGGGCCTGTTCAGACAACACACTAAGCCATAGTTAGGCCACTAACCCTTTTACAGCAGATGGTTAGTAACCATGGTTAAAACATGGGTATGTTGACACCATGGCAAGAAATGAATCACACGACATGCTAAGCCATGGTTCACATGACAAACTAAGCCATAATGTTTAGCTCAAAATGCTTAACCACCGTGGCTTAGTGTGTCATCTGAACAAGCTCACTGGGTGTTTCCACACAAGGTTGTTATCATGCCCAGCCTAGTAAACTATAGAATTCGCTACCACAAGATGCAGTGATGTCCACCAATCTGGATGGCTTGAAAAGGGGATTAGACAAAGTCATGGAGGAGAAGCCTATCAATGGCTACTAGTCCTGATAATGGTATATTATCTCCAATATCAGAGGCAGTACGTCTCTCAATACCAATTGCTAGGATCTTTTTAGTAAATAAGCAACTATATAAAATTCTAGGCTGAACAGGCCTTTAGGAGGGTGCTGTTGCACCATGTCCTGCTTGAGGGTCCCCGGTCAACAGCTGGTTGGCCGCTATGGGAACAGAATGCCGGAGTAGGTGGATCCCTTGGTCTGATCCATCTTATTTTCATAAGCAGCCTACAGCTGCATGCTGTCTTTTCTAAGTCTCTCTCTCTCTCTCTCTCTCTCTCTCTCTAAGCCGGTTCCCTTTCTTGCCTCTCCTGCTCTCTCACTCTTTCTCCTTCCTGACTGTGATTCGCAATCTCCCCTCTTTGCGTTCACTCACCGGCTTCTCCTTGCAGCTTTTGCATTGCAACCCCCCTCCTGGGCATTAAAACCTGCAGCCCCCCGCAATTGCTCCAACGAGGGGAAAGCCAACAGGAAGCTGCTAAGCCCAAAGAGGCAGGAAGGCAGCCGGGCTTCACTTTTCTAGGCGAGGGGAGCTCTGTGTGTTTAACCCTTCCAGCTTTTGACACCAGCCGCCATGGGCGTTTTTGCCTCCTCTTCCTGCTGCTGCTGCTGCTCCATCGTTCTCAGAAAATATCATGTGTGGTAGAAAGAAGAAAGCAAGGAGGCGGGAATCAGCAGCCGGGTGCCCTCTTTTGCAGAGGGCGATATTTAAAGAACTGCCTGAAGACAGTCCTCTGTTTGAAGGTGTCTTTTATTTGAAGGGGTGTCTGGTCCAAATCCAGTTTAAAGATAAAAAGCCACCACAAGGCAGATCGGGGCCTTGAAACTGCCAATCAAAGGTTTGCACCTGGACAGCAGATTATTGAGCAAGGTACACGGGTCACCTCCTCACGGTCATCCACGCTAGAGTGAGATGTGCTGCATGCATTTCTATTTTAAATTCTAACCTTTCTTCCTAAATTTCCACCTATATGCATATAAATTAGCACATGCAAATTTTTATGCAGATCAGTGCACTCTTTTGTCCTCTTTTGGGGTGACGTGCGTCCTCTTTTTTATTTTATTTATTTAGCGATATTCATATACTGCTAAATATAATAACATCCCTCAGCGGTTCACATGTAAATATTAAAATCACGTTTAAAGCACAATATTAAAAACACAATAAAAACAATTCCAATTCCAATGAAAGCAATATAAGGAGCAGTGAGATGGAGCGGCATGATTAATGAAATTACAGCCGATAGGATCATAGAATTGTAGAGTTGGAAGGGGCCTGTAAGGCCATCAAGTCCAACTCCCTGCTCAATGCAAGAATCTACCTTAAAGCATCCCTGACAGATGGCTGTCCAGCTGCCTCTTGAATGCCTCTAGTGTGGGAGAGCCCACCACCTCCCTAAGTCATTGGTTCTATTGTCATACTGCTCTAACAGTCAGGACGTTTTTCCTGATGTCCAGCCGGAATCTGGCTTCCTGTAACTTGAGCCCATTATTCTGTGTCCTGCACTCTGGGATGATTGAGAAGAGATCCTGGCCCTCCTCTGTGTGACAACCTTTTGAAGTCCTTGAAGAGTGCTATTATGTCTCCCCTCTTCTCATGGCTAAACATGTCTTTCAGTCTCTCTTCATAGGACTTTTATTTCCAGACCCATGATCATCCTCACTGTCCTCCTCTGAACCCACCTAGGGAAAGCCTGGGTGAACAAGGGTGTTTTCAGGAGGCATTTGAAAGATGCCACTTTTTCTACCTCCCAAACTGCATGAGGGAGGGTTTTCCAAAGGTGACATTCCGTTAATTTCAGTATGACTGCCAAGGCCTCCTCTGACGATCTTAAAAGTTGCCTGGGTACGTATAAGATCAATTTATAAATGGCCACCCTATGTGTACAGGAAGTCCGATTCAGGGATGAAAACCCATCCAAGGCAGATACAGGTGCTTCCAGATGGAGAGTTTCTACTGATAACAATCAAAAGGCATCATGCAGCAATTCTGTCTTTTGTCCCTTAACTGATTTTTATTTTATTTTTAGGAAAGAAAGAAAGAAAAAAGGGAAGAAGCAGTGAGAAAACATGGGAGGACAACAAATGGAAGACAACGTCTTTTGGAAACCCCCCTTGTAAAATCCCATGAATGAGGCAGGTTAATCGCACAATAAAAGCCTCATCTGGAAGCACTGATAAAAAAAAGTTCAAAGCCAGATCATAGCTGCTTCTATACGGAGGTCTCCAAGTGCTACCAGCTGGTTCCAAAGTTGAAGGGTGGCTCTTACCGTAGAGAAGTTTCTCCTAATGTTTTACGAAAATCTCCCCTCCTTTAATTTAGGCCCATTAGAACTCGCCCTGCCCTCTTGACTACTACTCCCATCATCCCCAGTATCCATGCTGGCTGGGGATGATGGGAGTGGTAGTAGAGCATCTGGATGACGCTGAGATGCGGGAATGCTGACATAGAACAAGTGGGACCTGGCACAAAACATTGTCGTGTGGATGGGTCCTGTTCAAAGCGCTAGCCAGCCACACTCTTTTTCAGGAGACTCCGTTCCATCTTTCTGAACCCCCCGCCACCCCCCCCAAAAAAATTAACCAACATTCATATGTACCTGCCCGGACCCTAAGATCATCTACAGGGGTCCTTTTCTGTGAGCCCCTGCCAAAGGAAGTGAGGCAGGTGGCCACTAGGAGGAGGGCTTTCTCAGCTGTGGCACCCCGGCTGTGGAATGAGCTCCCCAGAGAGGTTTGCCTGGCGCCTACTTTGTACTCTTTTCGTCGCCAGGTGAAGACCTTTTTATTCTCCCAGTATTTTAATAGTTAAATTAACTCAATTTTAATCCTTGCTGTTTTAAATTTGTATTTTAATCTGTATTAATTCCTCCTGCTTCGTTTTATTCTGGTTGTGTTTTTATATTGTATGTTATTCTGTGTTTTTAGATTGTGGTTTGTTTTATATTTTAAAATGATTTCATGGTTTTAATTTTTGTGAACCGCCCAGAGAGCTTCGGCTATGGGGCGGTATAAAAATGCAATAAATAAATAAAATAAATAAAAACTGAGCATGCTTTGTCTCCATTGGGCTGTTTTCTTGTATGTATGCAAACTTTGGAATTCTCATAAGCATACGGGTCCTTCTTGTTTCTTTGTGGCCCCCATTATGGCTGCATAACTGTAACTCAGCACGTTGGTTTGCTATTATTATCTTTATTTGTTACTTCATCTCTCTCTCTCTCTCTCTTTGTGTGTGTGTGTGTGTATGTCTTGCTTGCGATTCTGAAATGAATGGAATGTCACCATGAAGAACCCCAGATTAAGGCCATACGGACTAAGAGTTCTGAATCTGTAGTTCCAGAGGTTTTCCTTTCTGTATGTCACTTTACACCACCCTCCCTCTCTATTATACATATAATCTATTAGTGTGTGTATACATATAAACATAGATTGGACAGAAAAGACGAGGGGCAGGCAACGTGATGCCAGTAGGCACCAATGCACCCCCGGATGCCTTTCTTAGTGCCTTCCGAGGTATCCAACCCCTCCCACTTAAAAGAACAAGCAAACGTATTTTCTTATCAGCACCTGGGATTGCTGTGAATTAGCGTTCTGTTGGTGCTGGAAACTGTGGCTTCAAAGGAGCTATTTAGTGTGCTGGGGCTTAACCCCCCTGCCTCATAATCTTTCGGACAGGTTACTTGTCCTTTGCCAGGCCTCCCATGGCAGCCATTTTGTGGTGGTGCCCAGAACATGTTCTCAAATTTGTGCCCACAGCCCCAAACGATTGCTGGAATAGCTAGATTACTCTGGTGAAGCCCAACTGATGTTCAAGGTTTTAGAATGTGACACTAAAGATGTTTTGAGAGCTGCTGACAATCAGTGCAGGTAACACTGAGCTCAGTGGACCAATGATCTGACTCCGTATGAAGTGACTTTAGAACAGCGCGGAGACCTGCATTTTAGCAGTGGATATAGCCAGAGTTTAAACTGAGCAGGACCAAAGCCAAACATGGGTAGAGTTACAAATAAGACTGTTACCATTGTTCAGTACATAACAGGGGCTGAGTGTTGGTGGGGAGGCGGAGGTAGACATTTGCATCCAACCATTCTCCTTCCTTTCCCAAAAGGGTTCTCTTCATCAGCTTTGTAGCTGGGAGACAGAGCAGGATGGAGACCTCCCTCACACCGGCCATTTAGTGCATTCTCGCCACGCCTGGAGTGCGGATTTGCAGCACAGTACTCACATGTTGCCATGCCTGTCCTGCTAACATCCCACCTCTTCCCCAGCCTTTTTTTTCCTAGAACGCTAAAAGTCTGGATTATTTTCCCTAAGCGCATTTAATGCGCCTTTAAGCCTCCGTGTAGTTTTAAAGGAATGGGGGCGTGTGCTGTGACAGGAGTCTTGCTGTTGGCTTGAAGGTCCTGGCAGGGAAAAGCGATCTCTCCCAGCAGCTGGCTCCAAGCCTCAATATAAAACCCCAACCTTGCGTCCCAGGCTTGAAAGCGTTTTTTAAAATCATACAATGCCTGAATCTCTGCAGAGACAAGATTGTACTCCCTCAATACCCCCAAAGAGCCAGACTAAAGGGTTGTTCCATTCCCCCCCCCCCCCCCGGAGAAAGGTTGAAGCACTCATCAGCCAGGACCTGACTGGAGGGAGAAAGAGAAGGAGAGGGAGCAGCTATTCAGGTGAAAGGGATCATAAGCTTGACTCGCTTTTGCATCAGAGGTAACAAAACAACAATGTGGAGGCAAACGGGGAGGGGGGAATTAGGTGTGATCGAGCTTGGAGTCAGCAATGCGGAGAGAGGGCCGGTGAGGGGGGGTGTCTTGTTGAGAAGGGGTGCGGCCTAAGGAGAGTCTAGAGCAGAGGTCCCCAACCTTTTTTGGACCAACAGGCACATCTGGGGATTTCAGAAACTGCTGTGGGCACCATCACAAAATGGCTCCCACAGAGAATGTGGGAAAATGTGGCTAGTCGCAAAATGGCTGCCATAGGGGGCTGGCTAGTCAAAAGTGAGCTAAAAAGGTAGTGGTGGGGGAGAGAAATAGTGAGGCTGGGAGGGAAGGGGATACAGCAAGGCAAAGCGGTAGAGGGGAGAGAAAGAGCAAGGACAGGGGTCAGAAAGGGAGAGAAAGATTACCCTAATGTTTTCCAAGGTTTTTATTTTAAAAAATGTTTTTGAAGGGGGCAGGCAGTAGAGAATTTCTTGTTCACTGTTTGAAGTCTCCGCGGGTATAATGGCGCCCACTGGCGCTGCATAGGGGACCTCTGGCCTAGAGTTCCAGACTGAGACACTTGGAGGTCTGCATTTGGCCCACTGAACGGAGGTTCCGCATCCTTGACATAAAAGGGCCTCAGATTTCAAGGCTGGCAAACATCCTGCTCTGCTTAAACCCTGACAGAGTCTGAGGCCAGATCTACACCAAGCAGGGTATAACACTTTGAAAGCGGTTTGAACACAGTATATGGAGCATGTCATGGCCCCCAACAGTTGTCAATACTGTGATAAACCATTATAAAGCAGTAGTGAAGATCCTGCCTTAGTCGATATTACTGGACGAGGCGGACCCAAAAGCCGGCTTTATATGTTCTGCATAGAGACAGTTCCAGATTCAATCCCCATCTGAAGAAGCTGAGGTTTCAAGGCAGGAAGGAGCCCTCTCAACCAGAGCAGCCAATTTGAACAATCCTGGATTCGATGCCTCATTATCTGACTCAGGACGAAGGAACTTCCTCTATAAAAAAAGTGGAAGGAGCAACTACAAAGAGGCAAAGCAAACACTTTTTCAATAGGTAAAAGACATCCATAAGAAAAACAGCAACAATAACACTTTTTCCTTTAACAAGGCAGAACAAAAGGCATCACGTTTAAGACGGCTGAAAAGGAACAAACCAACCAAAAGGAAATTCAGGTTAACGGCGCACATTTAAATAGAATCTTCTAGCCACACAAACATGAACGTTTACATATCTTTCCAAGTACAAGGATACGTAGGCCTCTGCGCACCCATCGAGTTCCTGGCTTCCGAAATGAGGAGCGTTCGCCCCGAGGCGATGTTAAGCACAGCAAGGGACTCAAATCGTCTCCTCTGCAAATGCACTGTGTCAATTGCAGTATTGCTTTGCCTGTGTGGGTTCTCTAAGATAGGAATGTTGGACCTCAGGCCTGGGGGCCAAATCCTGTCCTCTGGGATTTCCCAAACAGCCTCATCCCCCTGCTGCACTCCCTTTCCCCTGATGATTTGGGGGTTCCCAGATTTTGCACATTTCCCCTCTGCCCCATTCCGAGTTGTTGAAATGCCCCTCCTAAGGCTTAGGTATTGGCGGTACGTTTTAAACAACCATATGGGGGTATTTTGGCCCCTCCCCTTTTTGCCTTAAGCCCTGCCCACTGGAATGCGGCCCCCTTGACTGTTTCTCAGAAATTGAATTTGGCCCTTGGCAAAGCGATTGGTAGTTGGAGGGAAGGGGGCGGAGCCAAAGAAAGGTGTATTGCCATCTTGGGAACCTCGAAGGATCATAGTGGGACCTCAGGCAGGTCAGATTTGCCCCCACAAGCCTGAATTTCTGCACCCCTGTTATAAAGGGTGCATTTTATAAGAAAGAAACTATTGCATATATTTCAGTTTTCCCAACATGTTCACTTCTGTCCCCCCTCAAAAAAACCCTGCTTTTCTCCCCCATAGGTTCAATTTATCCAGATTTTACATTTCTAACACTAATAAACAGACACAGACATCCTCAGATCTCAGATTTGTTAGCCCAAGAGTCTAGGTTGGGAAGGTAGACTTGTGTTCCTCCTTGAAGGATTCCCAATCACCTAGCAACCCCTAGAAAAGGGATGGGGAACGTGTGGCACTCCAGATAGTGTTGGACTACAATTCCCATTATCCTTCACTGGTTAGGGATGATGGGAGCTACAGTCCATCAATCTCTGAAAGCAGTGGAGGCTGGTGGCTCCCATGTCAGTGTGGCAGTGAATCCACTCCAGGTTTCAGTCAAAACCAGGGCATCTTTACCTTAAGAGGAAATCACGTTGTTTAGCCAGGGCTTTTGTGCTTCCTGCTTTTGGCACGATTGTTATGGGCTGCATTATAGGGACGGAGAGGGGTGACAACATGGTTTGAATTGAATGCTTCCCTTCCCTTCAGTTCCATTGAGACAGTGCCATCTAGTGGCACAAGATCCTGCTGTTTTCAGGATGTTACCAGTTTAAAAGTGGTTCTTTTCATGGTGGAATTTCCAGGGGATAGTGCAGGAAACGTCCTGGTCATTGACGACATCATGTAAAAGACCTGTGAACGTTTGTGAGTGGCCAATCACGAGCATGCAATAAATCGCTCGTTTAGAGGAGCCCCCAGTTAGAACTTTAAAGGAACTATCCAAGGTGCTCCTTTAGAGTTCTAACTGGTTCTAACTGAAACCTGGAGCAGATTCACTGCCTTGTTGACATCAGGGTCACCAGCCTCCACTGGACAGAAGGTAATTCCCCATCCATGGCCTTGAACGATGCCACACTAGGGACTGATCTCTGCTCTTCTCAGTTGGGACAATCCTGAACCCATCCTTAAAAGCCTACATCAGCCTCTCCCAACCTGGTGCCCTCCTGGGTTTTTTTGGGCTATGACTCCAATCACCCCTAATCACTGTCAGTGCTAGCTGGGGCCAATGGGGTTTGTAGTCCAACAAGCTCTTTAGGGCACCCAATTGGGTGAGGCTGTTCAAATGGACAAATACACAGTTCTGAAGAGAACATGCATTAATACAGAAAAGTGAAGCATTTTATGGCTCAGTTTCTTGGCAGTTTCACAATTTCTTTCTTCCAAAAGAATGCATACATACATCGCTCCCACTTCTGTATCTTCTGGATTTCCTTTCCCCCTGGACACTAAGCAGGAAGATCACTTGACAGGAAAATCCCATGGCTTTCTGCGAACCGAGCAACCTCCGCGCCCCCACCAGAGTAAAAAGTGCAGTGAAAATGGGCTCATACGTCAAATTCTATTAGCCAATTAACTGCAGTATGGTATATAAAAGTAGAAGGCTAAAAGCCTTCTAAGTCCCTTGGGGATGTTTGTTTTTTGGTAGCAAGACAGATTAGGGTCCTGAAATTCTTTCCTTAAGCAAAGCAGGTTGTTGTTTTTTGTAAACAGGTCCACTGTAGGGCGATGGATATTGTGGAATTTAACAGTCTCATCTACCCTCTCATCTACAATAGTACTGGAGGCCAAATCTCTCTCGCTTCCTCCCCTCCCCCGTCCCATCTCGTTCAGCTACACCTTCATACAGAACTATACTACAGCAGCTTTGCGCATTCCATATGACACCCCTGGAAACAATGTCCAAAGAAATTTGGGCCTGGTAAGGATCATGTTGCATCAAGAACATTACTAGGTTAATTTTGTAATGCAACTTTTAAAGCACTTCCATCTGGGAGCAAAGGACTTGGCGACCGACAACGATTCCTTCCAGTTCTAAAACTCCAACACTATTTTCAGCAACCAAAATAAATTCTCTGGAAGTTACACCACAGAGAGTTCTGGGTGGAACCGTCCAGGTTAGCCCAGGTGGATTTATTCATTTTCAAGCACACGTTCTCTGACTGCTAATAAGACATGCGGAAGCTGCTTTTGCAATGAGAATTGCTTTTTTCCCATTTCGATCTTTCATACTCAGACAGCACATTTATACGTTTTCACCCTGGTGTGAATTCTCTCATGTTTAATAAGGTTCGACCGCCAACTGAAACACTTCCCACAGTAGGAGCATTTATACGGTTTCTCTCCTGTGTGGATCTGCTGATGCTGAAGGAGATCCGAGCCCCGGCCAAAACATTTCCCGCACTCCGAGCATTTATATGGCTTCCCTCTTTTAAGGATTCTCTGATGTCGGAGAAGGTCAGAGCGGTGCCCGAAGCTTTTCCCACAATCTGAGCATTTGTACGGTTTCTCTCCGGTGTGTGTGCGCTCATGCGCCAAAAGACCTGAGCTCTGGCTGAAACTCTTCCCACACTCCGCACAAGTGTACGGTTTCTCTCCTGTGTGGGTTCTCAAATGTCTAACCAGGGCCGTGCGCTCACAGAAGCTTTTCCCGCACTCGGTGCAACGGTATGGTTTCTCTCCCGTATGGGTCCTCTCGTGGGCCAAAAGGCCCGAGCTCTGGCTGAAACTCTTCCCGCACTCTGTGCATCGATACGGCTTCTCTCCCGTGTGGGTCCTCTCGTGCGCCGAAAGGCCCGACCGCCGGTGGAAGTTCTTCCCGCAATCGGGGCAAGTGAACGGCTTCTCGCCCGTGTGGGACCTCTCGTGGGCCACGAGGGCCGAACTCTGGCTGAAACACTTCCCGCACTCCCCGCATTTGTAGGGCTTCTCCCCCGTGTGAATCCTCTCGTGTGTGGTGAGGTGCGACTTCCGGCTGAAGCTCTTGCCGCACTCGCCGCAGTCGTAGGGCTTCTCCCCCGTGTGGGTCCGCTCGTGCGCGATGAGGTGCGACTTCCGACTGAAGGTCTTGCCGCACTCGGGACAGCCGTACGGCTTCTCCCCAGTGTGGAGTCTCCGGTGCCTGTACAGGCTGGAGCTCTGCTTGAAGGTCTTCCCACAGTCCATGCACATCTTCAGTCCACTGTAGTTGTAGATCCTGGCTCGGATCCTGGGCTCTTTCATATCCCAGTGGCCTTTGTCGTAAGGTGGGGTGGGGATATCCGTCCTTTTCTCCAGGAAATTTCCCTCGCCCCTCCTGCCTTGGCTCTGGTGACTGCCAGGCGTTTCTCCCGTCTCACGGAACTGGGAAATGCTGGCGTCTCCTCTCAAGGATTCCCCTTCTAGCTCGGAATCCTCCAGCTGAAGGTTGTCTTCTTCCTCCTCCACTTCCTCGTCACTCACCTGCCCATCCCCTGCTGAGAGAAACAGAAAACCTTGACACGAGACATCTGAGCTGTGAGGGAATGAAGCCTCCAATCAGGGAATCAGCAGCCATGCTGGCTAGGAATTATTGGAGTTGCAGCCCAACACATCTGGCGGGCACCAGGTCAGGGAAGGCTGCCCAAGATCATCACAATATAATGGAGAAAAAATATATATCCAATGTATGACACAAATAAGAGTGGACAAAATAAACAAAACCCAGAGAAAATGACTAGTAATCCCGAACTAAAGAAATTGAACCGAAAAATAAAATTCCGTAATATTGATATCAAGCAAACGAGGCTAATGATTTAAACTATAAAAAATTATCAAACTTCTCCGGAGCAATCTTTTACATCTGCCCTAGAAATACATAATTCATGTATGGAATTCACAGCAAAAGGGGGTTAAAAATCATGTCGGCCCTGCAACAAAATGCTACAGCGCAGAGTCATCTTGCTCAGGATGACAGCCAATCAACCATGCTGTTTTTGAGAATGCTCCTCAAAAGGTATTGAAGATACTTTTTAAGTGCCTCCCTCATCCCCTATGGCTAAAATTCCTAGGGCATAAAATAGAACTTCCAAGCAATCGGGAGTTTCTCATGTAAAAACTGGAGAACAAATCCTTACTGAGCGAGGCCATCTCCTCATCTTCCTCCTGCTTAAAGCTCTGCTCCTGCTCAGCGTCCGACGAAGGCTGCTCCGCATCGGAAAGATTTGCAGCCACCACCTGCGATCCAAAGTTGGACAGACAAGTCAGCAAGCAGCAGCAAGGGGTGGAAATAGGAATGCTTTTTAAAAAACATGAATAATTGCTACCCCCGCCCCCAAAGGCGCTTGTCCAATTGAATACCATGGCATTGGGAGTTCAAATACATTTATGGTGCAATCCTATACATGTTGAGAAAGGGAAAAAAGTCCTACAATTCCCAGCATGCCTCAACCAGCCATGCAAAATGGCTGGGGCATGCTGGGAATTGTAGGGTTTTTTGCTCTCTAAACATGCACACGATTGCCCTCTTAATGAGGGATCCTGTTTTTCAGCAAAGACTCACACAGTTACAATTCAGGATATTGAAATGCAATGTCCAAGATGAGAGGCACCCAACAGGGTGACCCTATGGAAAGAAGGACAGGGCTCCTGTATCTTTCACAGTTGTAGAGAAAAGCGAATTTCAGCAGGTGTCATTTGTATGCATGCAGCACCTGGTGAAATTCCCTCTTCACCACAACAGTCAAGGCTGCAGGAGATCTACTAGAGTGACCAGATACAAAAGAGGGAGAGCTCCTGAAGCTTTAACTGTTGTCATGAAGAGGGAATTTCACCAGGTGCTGCATGCATACAACTGACACTTGAAGTTTCCGGACTAGGCACAGAGGTAGCCCTATGTACAGCGCATTGCAGAAGTCGAGCCTCGAAGTTACCAGCGCGTGCACTACCGTCTTTAGGTCTTCCAACTCTGAAGGCATGGCACTGAAAAGACCACAAAGGTGGCACCGGGGGAGGGCATTCCATATCTGTGGGGCCACCCCTGAGAAGGCCCTTGCTCCAGTAGCCACCCAACGCTCTGTGGTTTTGAGGGCCTTTTGGCAAGAGACCCTCAATAGGCCCCCTTCCCTCAGTGTATCTCTCTTCTCACCCAGTGTTCTTGGTCCCCCTCCTCTTTCCCATCATTCCTCTCACTTGCTTGACAGGCAGAGAGCGAGTGAGCAAGTAGGCCGTGGCATCTATTTCTCCTCCTTCTCACCGCCACTGTTGTCTGGGCCTGAGCAAGAGGCGGGTGAACAAGCAGGTTGCCATGGTGAAGAGGAGGCACAACTCCAGGGGTCTTTTGTGCTGGCCTGTGGGCCCCCAGCTTATGCCCGCCTATCCTTGATGCCGGCCCTCTTTCCATCTCCCTTGCTCTGGGCATCTAGAGAAGCGCTTCTGAAGCTGATATCAGGGAGCTACGCGTGGAGGACGCGATCCTTCAGGTAACTGGAAGCTCTGTCACACCAGCGGTTTAACGCACTCTTGTCACGTCTCGTATCTGGTTTTGCAGCGTGGGACTCACATGACGTCGTCCCTGTCCTGCACCCACCTCGCCCGTTTTCCTCCTTTTGGCATATTATTTTGGTGTGGGGAAAGTCTGGATTATTTTCCCCAAGTGGATTTAATGTGCCCTTAAGCCTCCGTCTAGTGCTGTCCCCTCGCTTTTTCCTTTGTTGGGGGCGTGGGCTTTGAATTGAGTCTTGCAAACCAAAGGGGAGGGCAGGGAGGTTCTCCTCCTCCAGCATTCCATGTCTAACGAAGGGACTCGTGCTTATTCGATTGAATGGACTTTTTACTGCTCCAACCCCACCCTCATTGCCCACAGAAATGGAGCCCAGCCAATGAAATGTTAAATCAGTAAATCACTAGACAACAAAGCCAGAGCGAGGGGGGGAAGGAGCCCACGCCCATCACAGTACCACAACCAATGAACAAGAGGCAGAGGGAGAAGGGGCGGGGTGGAGTGGAAAAGCAAACAAACGAAAGGGAGGTTTTACAGTGCAGGGCAATAACACAAACCCACGTGAAAGGGACCATTAGCTTGACACGCTTATGAAACGGAGATAAAAAATGTGGAGACAAACCGGGGGGGGGGGGGGGAATAGGTGTGATGGACCTCTGGGTCCCAAGCCATTTCAGGCTTTAAAGATCACAAGTGGCCGTTTTTAACTGGGCCATCCCAGTGACCAGGATGTACTTCTCTCACCTGCTGCTCCCATCTCCCGGTCTCCCTCTGCCTCAGCAGGAAATCCTCCGCCAGGGCTACGACCTGGGCACAAATCTCTGGGCCGCGCTCCCGGACCCAGCTCTCCATTTCTGGTGGAAGGAATCACTGTGGCTTCACTTCACTCAAAGAAGTTCTGAAGCAAACAAAGGAAGGAAGGAAACCAGAAGCAGCCATTATTTCCACACTTTTATACCACTCATCCTCCCAGGAGCTGAGGACGGCACATACTGCTGCCCCCTTCCCACGTTACCCTCACAACAATCCTGTGAGGTAGGCTAGGCAGACAAACATAAGAAGAGCCCTGCGGGATAACAAATCCAATATAAAAACCTTATCATTGTACACTAAAAAGCAAATTAGACCACAACAGCAACAACACTTCAACCAGCAAACCGAACAAAAATCCATTCAATTTAAAATTACTTATTAATTAAAAAAAAAGAAAAAAAGAAATAACATTCTAAAATAATCAGATGTTAAAATATTCAAATGTTAAAATGGCTAGGCAAAAGGAAACATTGTAAACATTGTAACATTGTAACATTGCATCAATTGGATCTCCCTTGGAAGGGCATTACAGAATTGAGGTGCCACCACCAAGAAGCTTCTCTCCTTTGTGGATACATCATGTATATCATTTTTTTTGCTGTTATTGTTAAACAAATGGAAGCCAAATTTACTTGCCGATGTATTTTGGATCACATGGAGCTATATCAGCAGATCCCAATCTACCCTCTTCCCACTCCTGCTCTAAGGTTGCAAATTTTTGAGACAGTGCCCATAACCATCACTTTAAACCGCACTTTGACTTGCAGCAAGAGACAGAATCAAGTCAGGCTGTTTTATTTTTCCAGGCCAGTTGGCATCCCCCACTTACCCCACAGGGCTGCTTTGCGTGGGAAAAATAAGACATTCCAACACAGCCCACACTGTGTTTGTTAAGAAGGTGAGACAGAAATAGGTTTGACTTTGGGTAAGTGTTTGTGTGTGTGTGTGTGTGTGAGAGAGAGAGAGAGAGAGAGAGAGAATTAGCCTGTTGCCAACTTCTTTTACCTGTCCCTGCTCTTCTGCAGTTTAACCTGCAGCCACCAACTGCTGACACGTTTCACAGCATGGAGTTATAGAAGCATTATCACCCACTACAGATTGCAGAGATCCAGTAAAAAACATCCCATGGGTTAAACAACCCATGGGCTATCTTGCATGAGCAGGAGAACAGGGTTGCTGTCTCCCATGCACCCACCACTTCAGCTTTTAATCAGCATGCCACATGCAGCTTCTTTGTAGGATGTTGAGCGTGGTGTTTGTGTAAACAACCCAACAGTGAACCACGGTTCACTGTTGGGTTAACCGCATCCACCCTCTCCTGCTTATACAACAGCCAATGGGTTATTTAACCCATGGGCCTTTTGTGTCGTATGAGCCAGGCCACTGGCTGATAAAAGGCACAGAAGCAAGATTCAGTAAAGGAAGTTGGCAACCCAAATGAAAATATGAGGTCTATTTTTTTTTTAAAAAAAACACCTACAAGTGTTATTTATAATGGTGCACTGAATTCTTTGCTGTCATTAGTTTGCTTTTCTTTCCTTACAGATTTTAATAAAAACCAAATTTCCATTTCTGGCAGCTATCTTGAAATTCCACAACAGTTTAAAACAAGCTCCCCCACCTTGCCGCTCTCCAGATGGGCTGGACTTCAACTCCCACCACCTCCAGCCAGCGTGGCTGGGGATGATGGGAGTTGCAGTCCAACCCATCCGGAGAGCAGCAAGTTGGGGGAGGCGGATTTAACACATACAAATAAGTAAGTACAAAATAAAAAAAATGAACATTCTGGCTTTTTGTTTTAATTGCATCGGAGTAATTTTGTAATTTGATGATTTGGGGTGAGGGTGGGAAAAATCAGCTCCAGGGACACCTTCGGGCGTCTGCCTTGCTTGGGACGAGGTGGGATGAGAGGTTTGCTCCTGGCACCCCCTCCTTCTCCCCTTCTGCTATTTCTCCCCCTTCCTTGCAAGCAAAACCCCTTCCTCCATCCACTCACCTCCTCCCAGCAGCGAGAGACGCGCCCTCTGCGAAGGCAACCTTCTCCTTAAAGGAATCCCTGCGATCCAAATTGCCAGAAGGCGAGGGATGAAAAAAAGAAGAAAAAAAGAAGAAGAAAAAGGAGGGTGGGGGGGCGGCCGCGGAAACCCCATAAAACAGCCGCTTTCCTACCAGGTACAGGAAAAGGGTCTTGACAACCCACGGCTTCCTTCTCACGTTGCAAGGCCTCTCTGTAAAAACGCAGCTCTGTGATTTAACCCTTGGGATCTCTTCGCGGGCGCGGGTCGGGGAGGGGGGCACTGAGTGGTTCAGGCATGCCTCCAATGCGCAGGTACCCCCCTCAAAAAAGGGGGGTCCCGATTGCCGTCATTTCCTCCCCTCCCTCCCCTTGCATCTCTTGGAGGGCTGCTGTGCTTTTAACACTTCTGCAGGCAGGAGTTAAACTGGTGCAGCTATTTATTTATTTGTTGCATTTCTGTACCGTCCAATAGCCGAAGCTCTCTGGGCGGCATAAAATACAATATAAAAGCACAACCAGAAAAAACCGAGCAGCAATGCAGATATTAATACAGATTTAAAACAGCAAAGTTAAAAAATTAGACTAATAAACTGAAAATACTGAGAAAATAAAAAGGTTTTCACCTGGTGTCTAAGAATATAATGTAGGTGCCAGGCGAACCTCTCTAGGGAGCTCATTCCACAGCCCGGGTGCCACAGCAGAGAAGACCCTCTTCCTGGTAGCCACCTGACTCATTTCCTTTGGTAGGAGCTCAAGGAGAAGGACCCCTGAGGATGATCTTAGGCTCCGGGCAAGTTCATATGGGAGGAGGCATTCCTTCAGATAAGAACATAAGAAGAGCCTTGCTGGATCAGGCCAAGGGTCCATCTAGTCCAGCATTCTGTTAACACAAGTGCTCAGCCAGCTGCCCCAATGGGAAACCCAAAAGAGACAGCACCATCGTGCCCATGTTCCCCAGCAACTGGCATTACATAGGCATCCTACCTTTGCTACTAGAGATAGCACATAGCCATCAGGACTATTCACCCATTTCTAAATGCTCAGAACTGTTGAACTACCTTTTTGCTGCTGTTTTAAAAAGACATAGGAGTCCTGCCTAGAATTTTTATTATTAATATTTTTAAATGGAAAATCCAAACTTCTCCCCCTACTAATAATGGATCCTTCCATAGTTTCCAAAGAGCGGATGTTATGAACCTTCAAGTGCAGAAATTTCATCCAGATTTAATTTATTTTAATAAATATTAAAAACAGTCTTCTGCATCCCACCAATACGAGACATACCTTATGGTGGGACATGGGACAGGGCTTTCTCTGTTGTGGCACCCCGGTTGTGGAATGCCCTCCTCCTGGAGGCCCTACTGGCACCAACACTGGCTTCATTTCGGTGCCAAGTTAAAACATGGATTTTTATCAAAGCCTTTGAGGGCTAAATTCTCCATGGTTGCACATAGTTTTAATTGTTTTTAATTGTTTTTATTGCTTTTTAAAAAAAATCTACTGGTTTTAATTTGTAAACAATTTAATACTTTTTAGCTGTGTAAAATAATAATTATTTTACATTGTTCTGATTTCATTTGTGCGCCGCCCTGAGATCCCAGTGATATAGGGCGGGATACAAATGTTTTTTTAAAATTGGGGGGGGGGTTAAAAAGGGCAACAAGGATGATTATGGGTCTGGAAACAAAGCCCTATGAGGAGAGATTGAAAGAACTGGGCTTGTTTAGCCTGGAGAAGAGAAGATGGAGGGGAGACATGATAGCACTCTTCAAATACTTGAAAGGTTGTCACACAGAGGAGGGCCAGGATCTCTTCTTGATCAACCCAGAATGCAGGACGCAGAATAATGGGCTCAAGTGACAGGAAGCCAGGTTCCGGCTGGACATCGGGACAAACTTCCTGACTGTTAAAGCAGTACGACAATGGAACCAGTGACCTGGGGACGTGGTGGGCTCTCCCACACTAGAGGCATTCAAGAGGCAGCTGGACAACCATCTGTCAGGGATGCTTTAAGGTAGATTCCTGTATTGAGCAGGGGGTTGGACTTGATGGCCTTACAGGCCCCTTCCAACTCTACTATTCTATGATTCTGTGAGAGTTGGAAGTGATCCAGGGGGCTGTCCTCACGGCCCAGTGTTGGTGCTGCCTCCCTCAGAAACCTTGTGGTTTTCCTTTCATGGTTGCCTTCCACCAGGGACCGCCCCCAGGGTTGACCCCGGAGCAAGTCAGACAGCAGAAGAGCCGTGCTGATGCCGGTCCCGATGAAAAAGTCGGGGTAATGCCCAACCAGGTAACATCAGTAAGCTCACAGCCTGGCTTGCAGCAGTGCATATCCCGAATGTATTTCTTCTTCTTGGTGCTTAGTTTGGTTATCTACCCTTCAATGCGTCCTCTGGTTAGCTATAATAAATTTGTTTTAATTCACAAAAAGTGTTTGTTTATTTTTAACTTGGGATTCCACCTGGATGGGCATATTGTATAGGACTATGGATGGTGGGGTAGTGTGTAAACTATCTTAATATTATAATTAAAATGTAATATTTTTGTTGAGCACTGGTTATTTTAATACGTGGCTTTAAACACTCTGGGATCCACTGTTGATGAAGGATGGTTTCCAGAATATATATATATATATATATATATGTATGTGTGTGTGTGTGTGTGTGTGTGTGTGTGTAAACAAATAAGCCTGGCCTCACTTTTCCAGGTTTAGCCCTATGGCCCGCACCCCAGGAAATTGAGAAATCTGTGCCCCTGCTTTGGGGGAAAAGTGGGGCTCATTTAAAAGTTCTAGGTATGTAGGTTTTGTTAGTAACAGTTCCTGGACAGCAACGTAAGGGGCATAATAATAATAATAATAATAATAATAATAATAATAATGTATTATTATTTATTTCTAACCTGCCTCTCCCTCTGGATCGAGGCGAAGAACAACAATAAATATAAATACAGAGACCATAAAATAGAATAAATAAAACATTTAAAACAAATAAAACTATTACATTATTAAAAACATCTTAAAATTCAGCTGGGTAGGCCCGCCGGAAGAGATCGGTTTTCACAGCTCTCTTAAATTCAAGAAGACTGCTAGATTGACGAATCTCCTCCAGCAGGCCGTTCCACAGTCTGGGAGCGGCAGAAGAGAAGCAGAAGAGAAGGTCCTCTGGGTAAGACTCGTCAGTCTGGTTCTGGCTGATTGGAGTAAATTCTTCCCAGAGGACCTGAGCGTGCGGGGCGGATTGTACGGGAGAAGACAATCCCGCAGGTAACCTGGACCCAAACCATGTAGGGCTTTAAAGGTAATAACCAACACTTTATACTTTGCCCGGAAACTAATTGGCAGCTAGTGGAGTGATTTTAAGACTGGGGTAACGTGGTCACCCCTAGGTGTACTGGTGACCAACTTGGCTGCCATATTTTGGACTAGTTGAAGTTTCCAGACTAGGCACAAAGGTAGGGTGCAATTGTAGTGGGATGACCACCAGCCTCGAAAGCTTGTGAGCGGCATTTCCATGAAAGAGTGGCAAGAACTTTAAACATCAAAAAGACTGATGGAACAGGAAATTCTTTACTGCTCATCTGAAACAGGATAAGAAAGGAAATGATCTCACCTCCCTTGGGAGGAAGTTCAACAATGAGGGTGCTACTATTGAAAAGGCCCCATTTCAAATACTGATAAATCTAGCCTCTCTAGGTGATGGGACATAGCAGAGGGCCTCTGATGATGACCATAAGTTATGGGCAGGTTCATATGGAAGGTGGCGGTCCTGGTCACAATCCATTTCAAGGTGCTGGTCACAATCCATTTCAAGGTGCTGGTTTCCAGGCACAATTCAGCACCTTGAATTGTGCCTGGAAACAAACTGTGTTCTCACAAGAACTCTGTGAGGAAGGTTAGGTTGTCAGGTAATGCCTGGCTTGGGGTCATTCAAACGTTTTGCTTCCAAACCCAGAGTTTAGGGGTGTGATAGTAAATAGGATTGAGGGAGCAGCTACCACCCCTCTCCTGCCCTTATCAATGAGCTGGTTCGGATGACATGACAACCCATCATGCATTAATTAACCCTTTGAGTAGCCTCAGCATGTGTCATGATGAAGATGCAACCCCCAACTGGGGGTTGCAGTGGCTTGTTGTATCACCTGAACCCTGTTGTTGTGGGTTATTTGAGGGATAAACAACCTTCGCATTATGAGAGGGCTGTTTAACCCTCAAATAATCCCCGTCATCCAGGTTTGGATGATACGACAAGCCATAGCAACCGTCTATTTATAATGGCGGCTGGGAAGCACCACAACTCCTCATGGGTAAATTAACCCATAATGGACTGTTTGTGTTGTCTGAACGAGCCCAGTGGGACAAGCCCTATTATGTCTCCATCCAAATGGCTGTTTTCAATGGGACACAGTGTTGATATCAAAGAAAATTTAGAGAGTCAAATAATCAAAATGGTTTTGCAGTGGGAAGGAGCGGGATGGGAAGATGTGTAGAGACATCTCGTTAGAGTCTTTCCTTCCCCTAATTTTTCTTCAGTTTACTTAGTTTACGTATTACCATTAGGGTGGCCATACGGAAAGGAGGACAGGGCTCCAGTATCTTTAACAGTTGCATAGAAAAGGAAATTTCAATAGGTGTCATTTGTATGCATGCAGCACCTGGAGGAAATTCCCTCTTCATCACAACAGTTAAAGCTGCAGAAGCCCTGCCCTCTTTTGTATCTGGTCACTCTAGTATAGTTCCTGCAGCTTTAACTGTGTGATGAAGAGGGAATTTCACCAGGTGCTGCATGCATACAAATCACACCTGCTGAAATTCCCTTTTCTATACAATCGTTAAAGTTACAGGAACCCTGTCCTCCTTTCCATATGGTCACCCTAATGAACATACCAGTATTTTATACACAATAAACCCACACTAAAAAGCAAACTTTTTTTACTCCACCCTGACCAGTCTCTGCTTGCACCCAAGGCTCTCTGATGCATCCAGAGCTGTTAATTAGCTCTTCACCCCGAGGGACCCCTGTCACTGGACCTATGAACTGCTTTTAAAAACCTAAGAACAAATTAACCCTTCACCTGCACCTTTACTAGGTCTGAGCCTCTACCATCACTCTTCCAACAATTAGGCTGACCTGGTATAATGCAGAATGTTTCTCAAATTCCCCTGCTGGATCTGCACACATCTCTCTGTCCTTTGGGTGAATACACACAAAGTTAGCAGCAGTTGGGGCCACCGACCACTCATGCAAAGTCCAACTCCTTCAGTTCTGTCCACCAAGTCCAGGCGTGGGCAGAAAGAATCTCTCCAGATGTTTTTGACGTCTACTCTCAGCATTCTCGACCATTGGCCATGCTGCTAGGGGCTTCTGGGAGTTGAAGTGCAAAACGTCTGATGATCTAATTTCTACTGAGCTTTTCTAGACAAGGCTTTTATTGTATGCTCATCATTCCTCACTCATATTTGTTTACAGGTGCTTTAGATGACATCCCCACTGTCCACTTTCCTCTCCAGTTTTTAAAAGCAATTTCAGAGGATTTTTTGGCAGCGGTGAAAATCCAGTATTATTTGTGAAACTGAAACAAACTCCTGGTCCCCACTAGTGTGGCTGCATTATTCCATTATACCAGAGTGCCACCTAGAGGTCATGTAGCAGAAAGTACAGAAAGAAAATCTTAATTCTCCCATCTCAATTCTGCAACAAATCAGAAGTAGGTACAGCAGGATTAAACAGTGTTGTCTAGCGAAGCTCCTTCTCTCTACAATGTTCCTACTTTTGAAATTCATAGGAATTTGAATAACTAGAGTTTGTATGTAAAACATAATAATAAAAAAATGGAATCATCCAATATGTGTTTGTTTATCCCCAAACTTCTAGGTGTTGTAACATGAAACTTGCATAACACCTAAGTAGAGTCTGATCTGTTTAAGTCTGTGCCTCCTCCTCCGTGCTTTCTTAAGGTTTTGGCTACGTAGACTTCATGATTTCAACATCAAAGCAGCCTTTCCCCCCCACCTCCTCTTCCACACACCCCTCAAGCTTTTCGTAACATCTTTTGCCTAATGATCTTGAAATTGGGCTCACTCTCTGATGTTGGATTACAATCAGCCTTGACCAATGGCCAAGCTGTCAAGGCTAATGAGAGCTGTACTCCAACAGCATTTTAAGGGTCCCACTTTCCCACCCAATGTGGGGTGGTGGTTAAAGTGTCAGACTGGGACTCAGGAGATCCGGGTTCTAGTCCCCACTCGGCCAAAAAGCTCACTGGCTGACTTTGGTAAGTCAGTTGCCGATTCTCAGGCTAACTTACCTCGCAGGGTTGTTGTGAGGGTGAAATGGAGATGAGGATCATGTAAGCCACCTTGGGTTCCTTGCAAGAAGGAAAAAAGGCAAATGTACATGAGAACATAAAAAGAGCCATGCTTGATCAGACCAAGGGTCCATTTAGTCCAGCTCTCTGTTCACACAGTGGCCAATTCATTGGGAAACCCATAAACAGGACGTGAGTGCAACAGCACCCTCCTGCCCATGTTCCCCAGCAACTGGTGTTTACAGGCTTACTGCCTCTGGTACTTGGGGTTGCACCAGCCATTAGGACTAATAGCCATTGATAGCCTTCTCCTCCAGGAATTTATCCAACCCCCTTTTAAAGCCAGCCAAATTGGTGACCATCTTTACATCTTGTGGTATAAGTAATACTATATATAATTGCCTGAACGTGGATTTTGAAATGATCCTTCCAAATGTTTTGGACTCTAACCATCTCTGACCACTGGCTGCAGCAGTTTGGAGTTGTAGTCCACAATATTTGGAAGCACCCAGTTAGTGGACAGCTGCCAAACACTCTTCATTCCCGGCGCCTCACATTTCAGAAAGTCAAGTTTCTCCTCATGTTTCATTCCATGCAGGAATGAAACTAATTTGCTCCTTTTTATGGGCTTTTCTATCAGAGATTCAAGGGGTTAAAGTGACAAAGCTCTGACGCCTAGACAGGAACACAAAAGGCATTTCTTTCAAGCTGCAATTGAATTCCATTTCCTGTCCCTCCTCCTCCTCCTCCTCCTCCTGGGTGCCTGGGAAGAAGAAACAGGCTTTTGCATGCAATTTCCCTTTTTCTTTTTTCTTTTTTCATTCTGGATTGCAGATTTGCAGGGCTGCAGCGCAACTGAAGAAGTGAGTTAAGAAGGGCGGGAGCAGGGCAAAGGGAAAGCTCAAAAGGCAGAGAGGGCCAAGTAGAAGGGAAAACAGCACAAAAGAGCAGAGAATTGGGAGCAGGGGGTTGTTGCAGAAATGCAAACCCTCCAGAGCAGCTTTCCCCAACCCGGCGCCCTCCAGATGTGTCGGCCCTACAAATCCCATGCTGGCTGGGGATGGTGGGGTTTGTAGTCCCGACACATCTGGAGGGCGCCACGTTGGGGAAATTCGGGTGAGGGGACTGCACTTTGAATGACTGTATAGAAGAGGGAATTTGGGCTGGTGCTGGGCTCATGAGCCCAGTGCTGCACGGCCAAAAATAAAAATAAAAATCGCAAACTCCTGCGCGACTTGATATCCCTCTTCTGTGCAACTGTTGAAAACACGCTTTTTTTAGGAAGCGGTGTTTGGAAGCTGCCTTATACCCTTGGTCGGTGTAACTCTGTATTGTCTACGCCAGCTTTTGCTAGCCTGCAAGTGTGTTGGACTCTTAACTCTCATCATCCCCAGCCAGTGTAGCCATAGGAATCGGCTGTGCTGTCTGGGAATGATGGGAGTTGTATTCCAATGTAACTGGACGGCACCAGGATGGGGTTTGTCTGGTCTACACTGACTGGCAGCAGGTCTCCCAAGTGCTGGGGATTGAACCGAACTGTACACTATGCTCAGCATCTAAGGCCTCCTCTGGGTGCCTCCTCCAGGGGAGGCTCAGAGGGTGGCAACAACCGATAGGGCCTTTTTGGTGGTGCCCCCGATTATGAATTGATCTCCTCAACGAGGCCCACCTGGCACCAACGTTGCTAATTTTTTGGCGCCAGGTTAAAACTGCCCTCTTCTCTCAGGCTTTTGTTGTCGACATACAATGAGTTCTTAATCAGGTCCTGGATTGTCTTTGGTTGATTGTTTTTAAAAATGTTTTTGGGTATACGTTGTCTGCGTGTGTGCCATCTGTTTATATGTTCTTATGTAAATGGTTTTGTACTTCGCATTTTAATGGTTTTTCATTTTTGTGAACTGCCCAGAAAGCTTTGGCTATAGGCTTGTATAGAAGTATAATAAATGAAATGAAGTGAACTTGTGACCTTCTTCACGGAAAGCAGGTGTCCTACCACTCAGACACCATCTTTCCCTAAAGTTCAGGGAGGATGCATCTTCTTTACTCTTAATAAAGTGCTGGGCTGTGAACTGCAGTTATCCTTTGGCTCAGCCATGAAACTCTCTGGAGCATAGTCTCTCTCTCTCTCTTTCAGCATAACGCCCCTTACAAAGTGGCTATGAAGATCAGAAAGGGGGAGGAGTTGCATGTGTGCTGCCCTCAGCACTTCAAATTATAGCGGAGAGTTCACGTGTCTGAATGCTCCGCCATATAGTTAAACAAAACCTCCCTGTCGGTAGAAAACCAGGATGTCAGGGAAAAGGCAAGGCAAAACTGCTTTCCCCTGATGTGCTAGTTTTCTATAAGTGGGGACAATTTATTTATTTATTTGGGTGGGGATGCGCATTCACTGATGTGGGTCTCCCCCTGCGGTCTTAAGTGGTATGGTCCTGATTCAAGACGGTACTGTAAAACCTGATCTAAAATTTATGAGAAGAACTAGGCCAATCTGTCTTTATGATGATCACAATTATATTTTGAGGGAGCGGTATAGTTCTATTACTAAGCAGGGCTGGGCAACCTGCTGCCCTCAGCCAAATTTTGAAAGCCCTTTGCAAGAAATCAGTTCAGACCTCTACTAGATAGCGTGAGAGAGAGAGAGGGAGGGAGAGAGAGAGAGAGAAAGAAAAGGAGTGGTCCCACCCAGTGGAGGCTGGTGGCTCCGATATCAGTGAGGCAGTGAATCTGCTCTGGTTTTCAGTCAGAACTCTAAAGAAACTATCCAAGATACTTGGATGGCTCTTTCAGAGTTCTGACTGAAACCCGGAGCAGATTCACCACTCCACTGACACCGGAGCCTCCAGCCTTAACTGGCCCCGCCCACTTTTGTCTTTGGCTCCTCCTACTGCTGACTTTGGCCCCACCCACCATCAGCATGTGGTCCCTGACAGATTACCCTTGAGGAAATGCGGCCCTCGACACACACTCTCACAAAATGGTTCTTCACCCCTGCTAGAATCATTTAGGGAACATTATTTGTCTAAAACTACTACTTCATCATGCTTATTGATTCCGATTTTCTTTTTCCGCAGCCAGGCAGCCGAGAATTTAAAAAATGGAGGAACAAGACCTGTCGCTACCCAAAGAACTGGGGGAGAGCTTGGCAGAGGTAGGAAGAGGCCATGACGCTGCCCAAGTGGAGCCCATCACAAAGGCTGTGACTAAGGCAACTTCACGGCACGTTAAACAGGAACTAGAGGAGGGGCTGCAACAGGGCTGGGAAGCCCAGTGGTCGGAGTTCCTGAGCACACCGCAGTCCCCTCCTTCCGGATGGGAAAACGTCCCGCCCCAGTCAGGGCCCAGTGCGAAAGAATTCCCAGCCTCCATGAAAGGAGCTGCTGAGGCCACTGGCCACTGGCCTAGAAGAGAGTACGCAACCCAGACGGCGACAGGCCCCTGTGACAAAGCCCATGAGGCTTACCAAAGCCCGGACTTCTCTGTGGAAGTGAAGGAAGAGGTTCCAGAGGAGGGCGCCCTCAATTCGGAAAGCCAGCGCCAGGGCTTCCGGCAGTTCTGCTACCAGGAGGCCCAGGGTCCCCGAGAGGTCTTCAGCCGGCTCTGGGAGCTTTGCCACCAGTGGCTGCAGCCAGAGAGACGCACCAAGGAGCAGATCCTGGAGCTGGTGACCCTGGAGCAGTTCATGAGCATCCTGCCTCTAGCCATGCAGAGCTGGGTCCGGGAGCGCGGCCCAGAGACCTGTTCTGAGGCGGTGGCCCTGGCGGAGGACTTCTCAGTGAGACGGCCCGAGGCTGAGGGACGCCGGCCAAGCCCTCCTCCTCCTCCCCAGAGAGCCAGAGAAAAGGACGGCTGCAGGCTGGCTTGGAAAGTCTGTGTCGGAACTCCGTTGTGCTTCCCCGATAATAATTTTTGGGGTGGGGGGAGAGCGGCAGGCCTTGGGTTCAATTCCTGGCCTATCCAGTTTCAAGGCCTCAGGTAGTAGGCAGGGAGGGAAACTCCAGACAGTCACCTACCAATCGAAGCAAACAGCGGTTGACCGTTGGGCTAAAACAGCAGCCTAGAACAACTTTTCCCAGCCTGAGCCCCCTCCAGTTATTTGGGACTGCAACTCCCATAATCCCCAACAATGGGGCTGATGGTGGTTGTAGTCCACAACGTCGGGAAGGTCCTGGATTCCATCCTTACTGTAGCATCTTGGATGGCAGGATGGACACCATCTCTTCTCTGTGATGGTGGGAAACAGCTGCCGTAAGAGCAAATGGAGCTGAGGTAGATGAACTGAGCATCTGCCTCAGTATTGAGCAGTGCCTCTCTGATTATCTGGGCCTAAGTGCCGTGGAAAACGTTGTTCTGCCACCAGTATAGAGGTCAGATTCACCGGCCAGCCCAGTCAGCTATTTTGTCCTTTACCTCAGGCGGCAAAATGTCTTGCGCCAGCCCTGGTGGCATGCTTGGTTCTACCCCTTTTCTCCTCAGAACAGCCTATGAGGTAGGTTAGGGTGGAGCGAGTGGTTTCTAGGTGTCCACAGCCTCTTTGGGTAAGAGGACACCGTATAGAGTATATAGCGCCATAGATACAGTTTGTTTATATAGCACCACATATATAGCAGAGGCCCACAACATTTTAAAGGGCGCAGTCCTATGGACTGCACCCTTGCTGCTTGGAAGCCTCTGAACCACAGAGGCTTCAGAGATTATTGTGCCCTGCCATGCTGAAGTTGGTAGGCCGGAAGGAGTGGTGGAGATAATCTTCTCCTCCCCACCTTTTCAGCCCGTCTAGGAAGGGCGCTTTGGAGGGGGAGGGAAGGAGGCTGGAGGAGGCTCAGGATAAATTGTATCCTGGCCTCTACAGTTTCCTCCCTTCCCAGCCTACCGGACCGCCTTCTTTTTCACCTCTCTGAGGTTGTGTTTCCAGCCTTGGAGAGGCAGCCGGTGCAGTTCTCTCTGTGAGGAGGAGAAGGATCTCCGAGTCCCCCTTCCGAGGTCAGAATGCTGTCTCCCACCTTAGAGGGAGGAATCTGAACTGCCCTATGGACCTTGGGACCCTCGCTCAGGGACCATAGGATTGTTCTCTTGGTTGATGGGCATATTTCAAAGACAGTGATGTGGGGGCTCACAAAATGGCTGCCATAGAGGTGAGGCTTGTGCAGTCATAAAATGGCAGCCACAGTGTACATGGCCAGCCAGAAAACATTCATTTTCCAGAAGGCAAAAAGAAAAAATGCCCAAGAACCCAAATTACAAGGCAGAAGAGGGGCCTGAGTTCCAAAACACAAAACGATATTTTGAACCCAATTAAAGCTGGTGCTGCAGGGCAGGACTTTGCTTTGAACCTTGCTAACCTCCCAGTTTTAAAAAAATAATAATTATAAAAATCTAAAGAAACAAAAGAAAAATTGGGGGGAACAGGGAGCTGCATTGATGCCCATAGATCCCATGTTGGAAACCCCAGGACTAATTTAAAGTAATCCAGTGAGCTTCATAGCTGAGCAGGGATTTGAACTCAGGCCTCCCTGCTCCTAGCCTGGCATTCTAACCACTAAACTGCTGACTGTTTCCCTGCCCCTGGTCAATGGCAATTCAAAGAACTGTCCCCAAAGTCATGGCAGACTACCAGCATGCACGAGAATTAATACAATATTGAAGATGACTGACCCTGATGTGTTTCAAGTGATACATCTTCTTCTTTGGGGGATATTCAAATACTTGAAGGACTGTCAAGCAGAAGAGGGCAAAGACTCCACCACCACCCCGCACTGCTTCAGAGGGCAGGATAACATCTAATGGGCTTAAGCTACAGGAAGGGAGATTTTAGTTAAACATTAGGAGGTGTGCTCTCCCTCTTTTTCCCCCATCTGCTGAGGATATGTGAGTTCTGGGTTCCCTGCATCATGCAGAGGTTGGGCTTAAATAGTCTGCAATGTCCTCCAAATTGTAGGAGCTTTTCTACACAAGGCTTTTATTGTGTGCTTGTGATTGCTCACTCATGATAGTTTGCGGGTCCTTTACTTGTCATCCTCCAGGGCCTCTCACATGCCTTGCGACTATTCCTATCAGAAAGTCTGGTATTATTTAGAAATGGTGGAATGAGAGTCTCATGTAATTGCGCCATTCTGCTATTCTGCAGTGCCATCTAGTGGTTGTATAATGAAACATATAGAATGGCAGAGAGAAAAAATCCCGGGGAGAAGAGCATGTATAAAGGAGCCAAGCTTAATCCCACAAAGAATCCAGAAGCAGAAGCCCCAGTAAAGATGCGGGATAAAAGCTTCAGGTAGAAATGTCCTAGAATTCTATGAATGTTTTCCACTGGCCGGGTTTAGGACTGCATGGGTGGGTGGGTAGATTTGTGTCTCCTCCCACCCCCCATTTCTCTTTGTGTCTAAAAAAATGGTGTCCCCATTTCTCTTTCAGATGCCGGGGCCTTTGGAAGATGTGGCTGCTAATTCCCCCACAACGGAGCAGGATCCATCGGACAGCACGGTGAAGCTGCAGTTCACCACTGATGCCAAGACAGGGGGTGAGAGGGAGGCCATTTTGCTGGGTATGTGCTAGGATAGCCTGCCATAAACTGGAGCTCTCCAGATGTCTTGGGCTGCAACTGTCAGCATTCCTGGCCATCAGCCGTGCTGGCTGGGGCTGATGGAAGTTGAAGTCCGAAATGTCTGGAAGACACCAGGTTGGAGAAATGTTAGGGCTGTAGCCGAAATTGTTGCCACAGCCATAAAAACATCATCATCATCATCATCATCATCATCATCATCATCATCTCTCTCTCTCTCTCTCTTAATGGTGATCTCAGTTTTCTGTGTGCCTGCCGTTACATCCCAAAATGACATGTAGAGGGAAGTACAGCCAGGCTTGAGGGAACCCCAAGATTTGCAGGAGTGCAAACTATCTTTTTTCAGATGGGGGGATGGAATCCTAAAGGGGCCACTCTGGTGAGCTCTGCCCTTCCCAAAAACAGACCAATGAGGATTGAGCATGCTCATGGGCACGGGATACTGATTGACCATTGATGGGTGGGGGTTATTACATTAAAATCTTGCTTTTTTCCTTTTTGCAAGGAACCCAAGGCAGCATATATGATAGTCCTCCATTTTTATCCTCACAACAACTGCCCTGCGAGGTAGGTCAGGCTGAGAGTCCGTGACTGGTCCAGTGTCACCCAGTGAGCTTCATGGGTGAGCGGGGACTAGAACCCGGGACTCCTGAGTCCCAATCCAATGCTCTAACTGCTATACCACACTGGCTCTCAATTCAGAATGCAGGCAATACATGCAACTTTCCTGGGGGGGGTCTTAGACAGGGGACGTTTCTATAGATGGAAATTCTGGGCCTGCTTTGAAAATCAATCTTTTATCGCAAAAAAAACCCCATTGCCTACCAATATACATCCAGAAGAATGCAGCAGCATACATCAATACAGCAGACAAGACTGCTTCTTAAAGAGTCCAGTGTTCATCAGAAATAAATCCCATGAACTGCTACCTCATATTTTTCACCAGGGTTCAAACCTGTCACCTTCATGCAAAGCCTATGCTTTACCACTGAGTTATGGTCCCTCCCCAAATGAGTCCTGGGTTCAAATCCTCTTTAGTCATGAACCCACTAAGTTGCTTTAGCAACCTATTCTTTCTTGCATCTCAGCATACTCCTCCTGGATTTGCAATGTGGTAGCGATTCCCTCTATTTCCGAGGTTGCAGGCTTCAAGGTTTACAGGAGTGCAAAAACATCTTCAGGGGGGAAAACCCTAAGGGCAAAACCCTCCTCAAGAAAACCCCCAGCCCAGCCCAATGAGAATAATTCGGCTATGAAATATTGAGTGTTTGGGAGGGGCAATTAATGTAAAACAAAATGGGGGGAGTGGAATGGAGTGGATGGAATCCTGACCATCAGTACTCTATGCTGCAACATTTCATTGCAGTTCCACTTTTAATAATTATGTTCATTTACAGTGCAATCCTATATAGGTCTACCACTGAGTTCAGTGAAGTTTAGTTCCAGGTATAGGATTGCAGCCTTAGTATATTTTTTACTCCGCCTTATCAAAAACTTTTTTTCAAGGGAAATGTTGCATAACAATAGAAAAACACAACAATAACGTAGAATAGGGTTTTTTTTAAAGGATAAAAATGTGTTTTAAATATGGAAGAGTAAAAGAACCATTGGATAGCACAACACTGAAAGCAGCTTCATGGGGTGACCCCATCGGTTCTAATATTATGGGAGAGGGAGAAAAATGTCTCCCTCTTCACATTCTGCACACCATACATAACACCTCTATCATGTCTCCCCTCAGCCTCCGATTTTCCAAGCTGAACAATCCCGGCTGTTGTAACCCGGGTTATGACTCATGAGTCTCCATTTGTATCTCCAGGGGATGATCAAATGAGGGCAAAAGAAGGAAATCTTCTGCTGGAAAGACCCCAGACAGCGGAACTCAATGAGACGTCATTGGGAAGAGCCAAAGGAAACCCCTTCTCGTTTCACAGTGAGGAAGAGGCGGTGCCTCGGAATCAGCCAAAAGCACAAAGTCTGCAAGAAAACCATCCTGGGAAGGAAGCAGAAAAGGCCCTGCTTTGTGAAGAAGGCACCGGAAGTATGGCGAACGAAGAGATCCTTCGGTGTAAGACCAAAAAGGCATGCACAGAGTGTGGACATCTCTGTGAGGTCTTCGAACTCCCCGTTAGTCAGAAAACGCTAACAGAAGAAGAGTTTTACATATGCCCTCGTTGTGGGAAGACCTTCAAGAACGGGGCGTCCCTTGCACTGCGCCCGGGGACTTTGGCTGGAGCAAAACCTTATCCATGCTCCGAGTGCGGCAAAAGCTTTGGCACTAAGGCTTCCCTCCTGAAGCACAAGGGGACCCACACGGGTGAGAAACCCTACGTGTGCTCCGAGTGCGGGAAATGCTTCACGACCAGCTCCAACCTGATCTACCACAACATCGTGCACACGGGAGAGAAGCCGCACAAGTGCTCGGACTGCGGCAAAAGCTTCCACTGGAAATCCTCCCTGATCACGCACGAGAGGACCCACACGGGCGAGAAGCCGTACGAGTGCCCCGAGTGCGGGAAGAGCTTTGGCAACAGCTCCCAGCTCCTGCGGCACAAAAGGGTCCACACGGGCGAGAAGCCGTACCACTGCTCGGAGTGCGGCCGGAGCTTCAACCAGATCGCTTCTCTCATCGCACACAAGAGAATCCACACGGGGGAGAAACCCTACGAATGCTCCGAGTGCGGGAAAGGTTTCGGCACCCGGACAAACTTGATGATGCACAAGAGGGTTCACACGGGAGAGCGGCCGTACAAGTGCTCCTACTGCGGGCAGAGCTTCAGCCAGCGGACACATCTGATCATCCACGAGAGGACCCACACGGGAGAGAAGCCCTATACGTGCCCCGAGTGCGGGAAAAGCTTCAACGCCAAGGCTCCCCTCATCACGCACCGGAGGACCCACACGGGAGAGAACCTGTACCAGTGCTTCCAGTGTGGGAAGAGCTTCAGCACGAGCTCCAATCTCCTCAACCACAACATCATCCACACGGGAGAGAAGCCGCACAAATGTGCGGACTGCGGCAAGTGCTTCAACCGGAAGTCGTCCCTCATTACTCACCAGAGGACCCACACGGGGGAGAAGCCGTACGCCTGCTTCGAGTGCGGGAAGCGTTTCATTTCTAGCTCGGACCTGACGAAACATAAAAAGGTCCACCGGGGGAAACGTTCCGGCTGCGCCGAGAGCATCGTGTACAGCCCGGCGCGCGCAGAACCAGAAAGCATACAGCCGGGAGGGCAGCCATGTTAGAGCCAAACCAAGAGGTTGTGTTGGCAGGTCCAGCTCTTTAAATAGGGGTCTGCCCCAGTTCATATATATCCTATGAATTACGGGAGTCGAAGTCCAGCACATCTGGAGGGCAGCAGCCTGGGGAAGGGTGATCAATAAAATGAGGGCTGGGGGCTCCAATTTTAAGAGCAAAGGGGGATCCCAGGTGGGTGGTTCTGCATTTTCTCTCCCGCGCGTGGCTTTACCTCTCCACCATCTCTTCCCCTGGCATCTCTTTTCCCTCACTTGTGTTTCTGTACTGGGAAATGAGGTCATCTGGTGGGAGAAAAGAGCCCGGGGAAGCAGGCTGTGGGGAGATTAGTCACAGGCAGGGGAAGAGTTTAGGAGCCTAAGGGGCATGTGAGCTGAAGATTCTAAACCAGGGGTGCAGATTGTTTTTGGCCCCAGGGGCCACGTTGGGTACCTGCTGGGGAGGCAGGAGCTGCATATGTGAGCGCACACTCACACACACACCACTCAAACTCGCCTCGGCAACAACGGATCTTGGTTTTGCAGCAATGGCATCTGTTCCATGTCACAGTAACAGGGCATTGAAGCCCTCCGCCCTCCCCAACCTGGTCACCGAAAAAATGAAAAGCTCTCAGAACAGACCCTACGGTCCCTGCTATAGAAGTCTTGTTCCTAGAGCATCCTCGGAAGCTGGCAGGAACCTTCAAACACTGCTTCTTATGGAACTCCAGGGACATTTTAGGAACGAGTTTTCTACGGCAAGAACCATAGAGTCTGTTCCTAGAGTGTTTATTTTTAACCTGCTTTTTTCTGCAGTGGCCAATTCTGGGAGTTATGGGGCTGCCAGACAAGGCCTGTGGCCCACACGTTACACACCCATGTTCTAAACACTCCCCACCATCTGTTGTCCCCCTGCCCTGTTGTTTTCCCCCCTCAGCTGCATTCTGATACAGGAAGTGAGAGAGAAAAACACCTGGGGAGAACAGTGAGGTAGACCAAAAGGATTTCCAACAGCGTTCTCCAACCTTCCATCTTCCAGATATTGTGAACTTCAACTCCCATCAGCCTCAGCCAGTATGGCCAATAGTGAAGAAGGATGGGAATTGTAGTCCAAAACATCTTGGGGGCAACAGATTGGGGAACTCTGGTACCCTCCAGATTTACAACCTGGAAGCCTTGTTTATGACCATCTGCCTCTCTGCCTCTGAAGGCTGGATCGCTAACAATAAACATGTCCTCTTTCTGCTTTATATACGATGTCAATGTTTCTGATTTAGACCTTAGAGATTTTTTAAAATTCCTTAACTAGTTTTCATTTGCGTCAGAAAAGGCACATATGACTGAAACCATATAAGGAAGCTCACAAGTGTAGAAAAGTCATGGAGTGAAGGTGTAAGAAACAGAGACGAGCGTTCTAGAACATTTCCCAGAATCCTCTTCAACATACAGTGGTTCTTCAGAGAACAAGCTGATGCAGACAAGAGGCTCCTTAAGTCTTACAGGGAACAGCTTCTGCTGGAACTTGAAACCATACTGCGCTCATTCAGGAACACTAAGCTGGACTGGAATTTTGAAAATTTTCTCTGGGCCAAAAAATGTCAGGATGATTGTGAAGTCACTGATCATTCATGTTTTGGAAGTGCACTCCCATTTTGCGGTAAAGCCTCCCCAAATACCTTGAACAGGCCTGAACATACCTTGATAACTTTTGCCATGCTACTTGTTAGTGAATTAGGTGACATTTCCATATTTTAATGACGTGCTAAAAGAAGAGAAGGGGAATTATGAGCCCTGAGATCAGGCATTTGGAAATTTGAGATTGGCACCAGTGTGATCTAAACTACGTATTTATGGATGGTGCCTGAAAAAAAGTGTTACAAGCTTCAAACCGTTGTGTGTTGCTCAGCACGAATGTTTTTTCCACCTGCAAAGTGAATTTTATGCAGGCAGTGAAAAAAGGCACCCACGTTTTCTTCCACTGTAACAGAGTGGGGAATTTCAAAATTAGTCATGTTTTTAATATAGCTATTTGATACATGTATTTCTTTTTGGCCAAGACAACCTGCTCTGAGCTAGGAGGTTGAGATTAGGTAGAAGGGTCGTGTATATGTATTAGTGGTAGATTTTAACTCAAGCCTTTTGCTTCCCCTTATGAAAACTGAGTATTTCAACATGTCATGTTCCATATACTGTCTGTCTTGGGGTGTGCTATTGGTCAGTTACTATTGTGGGTGTGCCTGCTTTATGGCTCTTTGCACATTTGGAATACATTTAATGTTGGTGCCCCCTTTTCTTCTTTTAAGGCATACTGTTGTTATTTCCACCTTTTCTGATTGCTCTTTTTATAGCTTGCCCATTATTATGTCGTTTGAAGTCTTGTGAATGCAACTTTTTTGTGATGTGTTTATTAAACAATGAGTTTTGGATGTTTGGTCACTCCTGGAGTTTTGGGACTATTCTCTCAGCAACAATTCACTGAAAAATCTATAAATAAATAGCTGTCTGAGACTGTGGATTTTTAAAAAAATCTCTGCACATAGAAAATTAGTATGTCAGGGAGAAAGGTTCTAACCTGGTCTGCTCCTTGACATGCTAGTTTTCTAACTGCAGGGAACTGAATATGTTTAGCTTGGAGAAGATTAAGAGGAGGCGGGGTAGCAGTCTTCAAATATCTGAAAGGCTGTCATGCAGAAGAGGGAGCAGCTGTGTTTTTTGCTCCAGAGGGCAAAACTAGAACCAATGGATGGAAATTGCAGGGAAGCAGGGTTTTTGTTTTAATTTATGAAACAAAGGTGTCCCCCAAGACGGCTTATGATTAAAATTTAAAAAAAATTTTTTTAAAAAAAACTTTAAAAGCTATAAAACAATTTTGGCTAAACATTAGGAGAAACTTCCTAATGATAAGAGCTTTTGGAGCAGAACTGATTGCTTTAGGAGGTGGCGGGTTCTCCTTCCCAGGAGGTATATTGAGTATTGCGTCCAATTCTGTGCACCACACTTCAAGAAGGATGCAGACAGGCTGGAGCGTGTTCAGAGGAGGGCAACGAGGATGATCAGGGGTCTGGAAACAAAGCCCTATGAGGAGAGATTGAAAGAACTGGACATGTTTAGCCTGGAGAAGAGAAGATTGAGGGGAGACATGATAGCACTCTTCAAATACTTGAAAGGTTGTCACACAGAGGAGGGCCAGGATCTCTTCTCGATCATCCCAGAGTGCAGGACACATTACAGGAAGCCGGATTCTGGCTGGACATCAGGAAAAACGTCCTGACTGTTAGAGCAGCACGACAATGGAACCAATGACCTAGGGAGGTGGTGGGTTCTCCCACATTAGAGGCATTCGAGAGGCAGCTGGACAACCATCTATCAGGGATGCTTTAAGGCGGATTCCTGCATTGAGCAGGGGATTGGACTCAATGGCCTCATAGGCACCTTCCAACTCTACAATTCTGTGATTCTATGATTTAAGCAGAGGTCACCTGACAGAGTTCCAGCTGCATCCTGCATTGAAGAGGAGGGGGGGAGTGGCCCCGATGTCAGTGGGGTGGTGAATCTACACCCGGTTTCAATCAGAAACCTAAAAGAGCTACCCAAGATGCACTCCTAGGCATATTTAGACAGAAATAAGTCCTTCCAACTCCCAGCATCCCCCAGCTAGCCATGTTGCCTGGGGAATGCTGGGAGTTGTAGGATTTTTTAAAATCTAAACATGCAAAAGATGGCGCCCTTAAGTTCAGCACATTGGATCGCTCCTTTCGAGTTCTGTCTGGTTCTGACTGAAACCCAGAGTGGATGCACAGCCCCACCGAAATCAGAGCCAAAAGCCTCTATTGAGTGAGCCCCCTCCTTGGGAAATTAAGATAGTGGCAGAGGCTGCAGCCCTTGTGTACAACCTCCCCCCCCCCCCCCCCATCAAGGCAGCAGAAAAGGTACGACCATGTATGCTTAGGCTCAGAGGCATTCTGGGGATGGTAAAGATGGCTGCAGCTTCTTCACCCAACACTTCTATCAGTAGAGGCTGGTGGCTCCTATTTCAGCAGGGCGGTGAATCTGCTCTGGGCAGTGTGGCCATCTGGAGAGGGCCAAATGGGGATCCCTGCAAGGCCAGATTTGGCTCTGGGGCCTGAGATTGCCCACCCCTGCCGTAAATGAATTCAGCCCAAAAGAGGGGCACCCGTTTTCGAGTCTTGCCGACCTCGTAATGCTGCAGTTTCTTGCCTCGCCCACAGGAACTTCCTAATGCACCATGACTTGTACATGTGCCCCAATGAACATACTCGGAGACTGAAGATGATATGGAGTAGAGGAGTTTGCAGATGTTCAAACGGCTGTGCCAGGTGATGTGACGGTTTTAGATTTCAATGCCCCAAGCAGCACTGGGAGCAAGGAAATAGCAGACATTTCTTAATCATCCTTTGTGGAAAATAAAGAGGACTCAGCAGGGTTCCCCTTTCCCCCTCCCCTAAGGAATGTGCTAATTGTGCCTCCGGGTGCAGCAGCTAACAAAGGAACAGGCTGTTCGGTCTCAAATAGCGTCTGAAAAAGGATGCAGAAAGAGGACACTTTCTGAGAATTGGGATGGCCACTTATTGAATGGCCCGAAAAGAGAACATGAGAACACAGCTCTGTTGGATCAGGGCAAAGGTCCATCTAGTCCAGCACCCTGTTCACACAGGGGCCAACCAGCTGTCCCCGTGGGAAACCCACAAGCAGGACATGAGTGCAACAGCACCTTCCTGCCCATGTTCCCCAGCAACTGGGGTGTATAGGCTTACTGCCTCTGATACTGGAAGAAGCACATAGCCATCAGGACTAGTAACCATTGATAGCCTTCTCCTCCAGGAATTTATCCAACCTGCCTTTAAAGCCATACAAACGACTGGTCATCACTTATGTCCTGTGGTAGTGAATTCCATACTTTAACTATGAGTTGTGTGCAGAACTTCCTTTTATCTGTCCTGAATCTTCCACTAATCAGCTTCATGGGATGACCCCTTTGGGTTCTAGTATTATGGGAGCGGGAGAAATATGGCTCCCTATCCACATTTTCCACACCATGCATAATTTTATACACCTCTATCAGGTCTCCCTTTAGCCTCCTTTTTTCCAAGCTAAACAATCCCAGCTGTTAAAACCTTCCCTCAGAGGGGAGATGCTCCAGCCCCTTAATCATTTTAGTTGCCCTTTTCTGCATTTTTTCTAGCTCTACAATATCTTTTTTTTTTTAGATGTGGTGACCAGAACGGTACGCAGTATTCTAAGTGTGGACACGCCACAGATGTGTATACCAGGCAGTTTTATTCTCAATTCCTTTTCTAATTATGCCTAACATCAGCCGCACAACGGATCAACATTTTCAGTGAGCTGTCCACCACAACCCCAAGATATCTTTCTTGATCAGACACCACTAGCTCAGATCCCATCAGGTTAGTTGGGGTTCCGTGCCCTAACGTGCATCACTTTACACTTGCGTACATTGAACCGCCTCTGCCAGAGCACATGCATCAACAACAAAAAAGAGGAGAGCAATTTGCACATGCAAATTTATATGTATAGATGCAAATTTAGAAAGAATGATGACATTCTAAAGAGAAATACAGCGCATCTCACCATAGTAGGGAAGACTGAGAACAGGAGACAGTTGATAGGAAACTTCAAGGCCCTGATCTCCCATTTGATGTTTTTAACTGGACTTGGACTGGACAGCCCCTCAAATGGAGGATGCATTCAACGTAGAGGACTGTCTTCTGTAAAAGATGACACCTGGCCACCCTAGTAGGCAATGGGCTTAGAGCATATTCTGCAGCTAAAACAAAACCCTGTGCAGTCTTCCAATAAGATGTTGTCATGAATCTTCTGCCTCACATACTGATCATGAGAGCATTTCCTTCTGAGGGATGGCGCCAGACTTTGGCAGACTTTTGCGCATGGTGCTGGTGCTGCTGCTGGGCCCACCGCCACCAGCCATCATGCCCCACCCCATAAGCTGCCCATCACAAATCACTCACCTCATCCACCCACCCCCTGGCCAATCAGATGTGTTTTCCTGAACTAGTTTGCTCCAGGGGATGCTGCTGCTCTTGAATGGCTTCGGCTATTGGGTGGTATAAAAATGCAATAAATAAATAAATAAAAAAATGGGAGCTGAGCCAGCATTCGGCTGTGAACTGTAATAGCTGCCTGCCATGTTAGATTACCCAAAATGTGATACCCAATTATTATTTATTATTACAATTATATCCTGCCTTTCCCCCCCGCCCTCTGAGGTTGGACCCAGGAATCTATGGTCCAACCTCCCTCCCTGCCCTTTCGCAGCTGGTGTGGAGAGAACCATAGCGGCTGTCTCTCTGAAGTCAGAAAAGTGACCTTGGAGAGAGGGTAAAGGGGGTGCTCCGGTGGGCAGGAAAGGAGGGGACTGGAGGGGGTTATACAGGATTCCAAGGCTTTTACAGCATCCTTCCCTCCCCCTTCGGGATTCCCCAGCTAGATGGGCAAAAAAGCCCATCTAGCTGAAATGCAAAGAGGGATATGCACTGAAATGCATTGGATACTTGTAAGTCTCCGAATTCAGAGGCTTACAAACATCAAGAGCATAAATCATAGGATTACGCCCTAAAATAATCTAGTAATAATAATACTCTAGTGAAATAATTTTGTTAAAATAATAATTTAGTAAAAAAGAATCTAATCGTCATCATCATCTAGTAAAATAAGCTAGCTAAAATAATAATCAAATAAAAAAATCAAATAAAAAAATCTAGTAAAATAATCTAGTTAAAACAGTAATAATCAAGTAAAATAATCGAGTAATAACTATCACGAAAATAATTTAGAAAAAATAGTAATCCAATAAAATAATGTAATAAAATGATAACCTAGTAAAATAGTCATCATCATCATCATCATCATGAGTATAAATAGTAACCTAGTAAAACTAATAATCTAGTAAAAATAATTGGTAATATTAATAGTTTTTGAAAGTAGATCCCTCAAACCTGAAATCTGCTCCCAAGCCAGCTGTATACTACCGAGGAGTTCTTTGAGTGTGGATCCTTATGTAGCCAAAACAGCCCCATCCATACACATGAGGAAGGCTTTGGCGGGGGAGTACAAAAAGTCTTGGGGGAGGGAACCCTAAGGGGGCAAAAAAATGAATAAAAAGGCCTCCCCCTCCGCAAAACAGCTCAGTGAAGACCTAGCCTGCGCAGTGGACACAGAATGCAGACGATAGTGAGGACAAGCCAGAACGTCAGCAACAGGAAAGAGGAGAACGGAATGGAAACGGACGGGGCTGGACAGAAACTTGATCAGAAAGGCGCCACACTGCAACTTTTGTTGCAGTAGAACGAGCAGCGCGCCTGCGCCGGTTCCTTCTCTCAAGAGGTTAAGGCCACAGAGCTCTCACGCCTAGAGAGGTACAAAAGGAGAGGGGGGGGAGGCTCGGGCGAAAAGGGTCGTCGTCGTCTCCTCTTCTCTTCCTCCTCCTCCTCCTCTTCCTCCTCCTTCCTGTCCTGCACTCTTCCTTCCTCGGTGAGAAGCTGCCCTTTGTATGCTTCTCCATCCCCGGAGCAATGGAGGGGTTGCAAGATTGCTGAAAGTTGAAATGCAAAGGCTGAAAAGAAAAGGTGAGTCAAAGCCCGGATTAGAATTTGGGACTTGGAGTGGGGGGGGGGGAGGAGGAGGAGGAGGAGGAGGAGATGCTTAGTATTGAATCTGGGGTGAGGGTGGGGGTGGGGGGGCATGAGGACGTTGAGAGTAGGATCCGAAGGCACACGACCCGCTACGATCCCAATTTAGGCTGCGATCCACCTCGCCCTTTCCTGGGAGTCGGTCCCATTGAACTCGGTGGTCCTTACTTCTGAGTAGGCACCGTCCAAGAGTGGCATGCTGACTTGGAAGTAAGTCCTATTGAATAAAGTGGGACCTTACTTCTGGGGAGACCTGCGTAAGGCTCGCACGGTGGCGAAATGATCCATACGAGGTGGGAAAAGTGGAGCGAGAGAGAGAGGGAGATTTCCATCTCCCTCTCGTAAGGCTGCGTGCCGATCAGGTTCTCCAGAATCTCACCCAAAAGGGGAGAAATAAAGTAGGGGCAGCGATTTTGCAAAGATCAATACTAGGAAATATAGGATTTCCTCTCATAAACAGCTTTGCGAAACGCGACCGCCCTCGAGATGTATTTAGACTACAATCCCCACCATCCCCAGCCAGCATGGCCATTGGCCATGCTGGCTGGGGATGGTGGGAGTTGTAGCCCAGCAGATCTGGAGGGCGCCCAGCCTTCCTCCCCTCCCCCCATGTGCATCCTTCTTTTCTGTGAACGCAATAAGAAAGGCGGCTTGCGAAAAAGATAAAACTACGGAAAAATAGAACAAATGCAAACCGTTAAACACACACACTCAAGACACACAACTACTAAAAACAGCCGCTGTCAAAACATCCAGAAGACAGAAGTCTAAACTATCAGAACGATCACTTGCAAATTTATTTTGTTTTTGACAAGGTTTCGTCAGTTTTACAAAACATGCCATACGTTTCCTCGCCGCCACCAACCCAAAATTCCAAACAGTGCTAATTTATTTTCTTATTTATTTAAAACATTTTTATAGCGCCACCTCACCGTTTCCTGCATCATGGCGCTTTACAACAGCACATAAAACCATTACCCTTAAAAACCCTCAATCCAAATTAAAATTCAAACCGCCCCTCCTCCAAACTCTTATGTAAATAAAAAGGCCTTACAGAAACGTTTGAAACAATTGACAGTGGGAGCCTGTCTAATCTCTGGTGGCAAATCATTCCATAAGCGGCCAACCACCGAAAAAGCCCAGCCCCCCCCCCCCGTACATTCCAAATTATAGTGGGGGACCATCAGAGCCCCCTGCTCCTGTGACCGAGTCTGCGGGTCATGGGATGCTGGAGCAAGGCAGGCACTCAAGTAACCAGGTGCAGGGATTTATATACAGTTAATGAAACTGTATTATTGATTAATGTGTTGAGAAATTGCTGATTAGTATTACAGCATTGGAAGTCTGGAGAGGGTGAGTGGGTGTAAATGGCCAGATCTGTCCCATCCTCTCCTGAAAGGGGGGGGGGGGTTAAATAAAAGTGGAAGTAACAGTTCAAACATTAAAAAACAGATGGAATTTGAAAAGCCTCTACCAACTTCCCAAGGAACATAGGGGAGACCATAGGTCCATCTCGTTCGTTGAGGTGGCCATCTGTCCTATGTCATAAAGGACAGTCCTCCATTTTAAGCCTTTCTCTCTATTTGAAGTGCTGTCCAGTCCAAGACAAAATTAAAGATAAAGAACCTTAACAAGGAAGAGCAGCACATTGAGCAGACACATGAGTCACCTGATCCCAGTCTCCCCACTATGGTGAAATAGATTGCATTTTTATTTAAACTGTATTAATTCTAAATTTGCATTTATACATACAAAGCAACACCTGGAAATGTACTGCAAACTGGGGTCCTCTCCTTTTTGGCAATGCATACACCAGGCATGGGCAGCCTTCAGTCTTGTAGGATTTACTCTGGTGTGTGTATGTGTGTGTGTGTTTTACCATCAGCCTTGTGGTTCCCCAAACAGGTGCAAAATGGTGGCTTAGGGCCAATTATCTACTTCTGCCCCATAGACTGGGGTGGCCTGTATATAGGAGTTCAAATCTACATCTGAATTGACTGCAGAGGAGAGAGCCTAACAGCTTGGTTTTGAAAGGGAAGAAAGCCTTTTTTGTTCTTGGGCTTGTTCAAACAATTGTGGGGTGAGAAACCCTTGATAGATCTACTGACTAGCAGTGGCTCTGCAGTCAGATCTACTTTGGTTTTGTTTGTTTGTTTTTTACTAGAACTCCCAAATCTGCCATTTTCAGCAAGGTAAAAAAGGCATACAGTTTATTTATTTGTTTGATAGATTGACATCCCACTTTTCGACTCAAGTCCTCAAAGTGTCTTGTAATATTTATAAAAATCAACAGATACAGCAAGAACTACATGGTAACCCCCCCCCCCCCCAAAAGCTGAACAACACAACCTGCGCCACCGGAGCAGGCTCCTGTTTTCTAGGGTGACCATATGGAAAAGAGGACTGGGCTCCGGTATCTTTAACAGTTGTGCAGAAAGGGGAATTTCAGCAGGTGTCATTTGTAGGCATGCAGCACCTGCTGAAATTCCCTTTTCAGTACAACTGTTAAAGATACAGAAGCTCTGTCCTCTTTTTCATATGGTCACCCAACCCTGGGGTTGGGCAGTCCAACTGGAGCAGGCCCTGATATTCCCTTTTCCTCCTCCTGTCTCCCTTGTTCTTCCTTCCTTCCCACATGCAGTCGGATGTCTTTTGCCCTGGAGGAGGTAGTCCGATGGGGGGCAGGCCCTAATCTTGTTCGTTTATTTATTTGTAGCATTTTTATCCCACCCTTTAGCCAAAAAGGCTCCCAAGGCAGCTTAATAATAATAATAATAATAATAATAATAATAAATTTATTTCTTACCCGCCTCTTCGTTTGGATTGAGGCGGGGAACAACAGCAAATATAAAATACGATAAAATACATAAAACTGATTAAAATCATGGCGTACATTATTAAAATAGCAATAAAACATCCTAAAACATCCTAAAAACATTCTAAAATTCCACTGGATATGTCTGCTGGAAGAGACTAGTCTTTATAGCTTTCTTAAATTCTAAAAGACTGTTAAGTTGACGAGTCTCCTCCGGCAGGTCATTCCACAGTCTGGGAGTGGCAGACGAAAAGGTCCTCTAGGTAACGGTTGTCAGCCTAGTCTTGGCTGACTGTAGTAAATTCCTCACAGAGAACCTGAGCGTGCAGGGCAGATTGTATGGGAGAAGGCGATCCCACAGGTAACCTGGACCCAAACCATGTAGGGCTTTGTAGGGCCAGCAGGCTTACCATCTAAAAGCCACAACACAAAAGGAAAAGGGATTGGGAGGGAGGAGGAAAAATAAAGAAGCAAATTCAGGCACTAGATTCTTAGTTGCAAAGTTTAGCAGATCATGGGTACAGTGGAAGGGCTGCTGCTTCTTTTCCCTCTGATGGCAGCAGGAGAGAGGGGGGGATCTCAACTGGAGATGCATCCAGGCACAATGGGGGGATGCCTGACATCCCCTTTGCCTGCTCCGGTCTCTCTCGCTCTTTCTTCCTTCCCACAGGGCATGGCCCTAAAATATGGGGCGGGATGGGACAGTCCAACTGGAGCAGGCCCTGATGTGCCCTTTGCCTGCAGCTGTCTCCCTCGCTCATTAAGGAATAGGGTGATGAGAGTACTCTTCAAATGCTTGAAAGGTTGTCACACAGAGGAGGGCCAGGATCTCTTCTTGATCAACCCCCAGAGTGCAGGACGCAGAATAATGGGCTCAAGTGACAGGAAGCCAGATTCCGGCTGGACATCAGGAAAAGCTTCCTGACTGTTAGAGCAGTACGACAATGGAACTAAGTACCTAGGGAGGTGGTGGGTTCTCCCACATTAGAGGCATTCGAGAGGCAGTTGGACAACCATCTGTCAGGGATGCTTTAAGGTAGATTCCTGCATTGAGCAGGAGGTTGGACTCGATGGCCTTATAGGCCCCTTCCAACTCTACTGTTCTATGATTCTATGAGCACCTTCTAAGCCTAGGAATTTGTTTTCATACAGTTGCCAACCAATTGCCTGTGGGAAGCCCACAAGTAGGTGATGAGTGAAATATCGCCATCCCGCTCATGTTCCTCAGCAAGTGGTGTACATAGACCTCTGATACTGGAGGGAGCATACAGACAGCAGGACTAGGAGTCATTTAAAGCCTTCCTGCTGGAAGAGATCAGTCTTTATAGCTTTCTTAAAGTCAGAGAGACTGTTAAGTTGACGAATCTCCTCCAGCAGGCCATTCCACAGTCTGGGAGCGGCAGAAGAGAAGGTCCTGGACCCAACCTGGACCCAACCTGGACCCAAACCATATAGGGCTTTAAAGGTGATGGCCAACACTTTGTACTTTGCTAGGGAAGTAATTGGCAGCCAGTGGAGTGATTTTAAAGCTGGTGTAATATGGTGACCCCTAGGTGTACGATGACCAACCAAGTACTTCCTTTTATTTGTCCTGAATCTCCCACCTGTCAGCTTCATCGGGATCTAATATTATGGGAGAGGGAGAATTATCTCTCCCGATCAACTTTTTCCACACCATGCATAATTTTTTACACCTCACTCACCTTATTTCAGAGCTAAACAGTCCCAGACACTGTGACCTTTCCTGATAGCAGAGTTGCTCTGGCCCCTGCATAGACCTTCGTAGGACTGAACTACAAATTAGATAGGTTTAAAAAGAAAACACTTTAACCTCAGCACTGGGCGCAGTTAAATTATTTGGTATTTATTTATTTGTTATATTTTCAGTCTGCCCTGGAACCAACATTCTCTGGGTGGATTACAAGCAGGTAAAACACCAAAATGCTTCAGAAATGGTTTAACATATAAAATACCATACAAATGTGTAAAAGAATAAAATACAGTACAGTGGAAACGCATCGGTAGACACAACGTTGTTCTGTCTATCTGTGAATTTTCTTTTCCAGCTCAGGTGGCGCCTCCAGGAACAAAGATGGCGGAATGTGACCTGCTGGGACCAGGGCCAAGAGAGAACCAGGCCAAAAGAGACTCCCGTGTGTTCAAAGGGATTCTGACTGGAGCAGCTCCACCCCAAAGCAAGCAGGAACTGGACATGGAGGGGCAGTGGTGCCAGGAAAAGGGCCTGAAGGAAGCGCAGTCTCCTTACTCTGTATGGAGACCGACGCGGCTGTTCGAACCCATCTCAAAAGAGGACATGAAGGAATTCAAGGCTTCTTTTCATACAGTGAAGGACGTCAGCTGGTTGCCCAGAGGAGAGTGCGGAATGGGGACGCGAACCTTTCCGGCCCTGAGCGGGAGAACGCATGAGGCCTACAAAAGCTCGGGACATTCTGGGTCATTGAAGGGTCAGATTCCGGATGAGGACGCCGCCGCCCGCTTGGAGATCAAGCGCCAGCACTTCCGGCATTTCTGCTACCAGGAGATGGAGGGCCCCCGAGCGATTCTGAGTGAACTGCGGGAGCTTTGCCGGCAGTGGCTGGTGCCGGAGACACACACCAAGGAGCAGATTGTGGACCTGGTGATCCTGGAGCAGTTCCTGACCATCCTGCCCCTGGAGATGCAGATCTGGGTGTGCAAGAGCGGCCCAGCCACGTGCACCCAAGCCCTGGCCCTGGCTGAAAGCTTCCTCCAGAGGCTGCAAGAGTCCGAGACCCATGAAGAAAAGGTAGGGATTTTGTTTGACGGGGCTGGCCCTATCATTAGGCCGAATACGACCAGTGGCTAAACAACAAACCATGGTTTAGCCGCTGGGTTGTTTAGCCATCAGTCCAGGTTCGCACGTCACGCTGACGACTTCTGATTGCGTCAATCAGAGGTTGTCTGCAGAAATCGGAAGCAGTTCAATTTGCCATCATGAAGCGTGAACCAGGGCTCTGGGTTGGCTCTCTCACAAATTCCCGCTTTGATAAATTGACGTTCCGGCTTTAAAAGATTTCCAGTGCAACCGCACACACGTCGACTCAGATGTAAGTCGCGGTTTCAAGGGAGTTTACTGCGAAGTACCACGAGACGTGGTGATCGCTGCCAACTTGGATGGCTTTAAAAGGGGATTAGACAAATTCCTGGCGGAGAAGGCCATCAGCGGCTCTGAGCAGTGGTGACAGCAGGCCTCTCAGTACCAGTTAGCGGGAAAGACAAACAGGAAGGTGCCATCATTGTGCTCATGTCCTGCTTGTGGGCTTCCACCAAAAAAAAATCTGATCAACTGCTGTTGGAACAGAATGCTGGACTAGAAGAGCCTTCGATCTTTTTATGTTCATATGTCCTAAAGCAGCGGTATAGCAGCCCAGGCCTGGAAGCCAGATCCTGCCAGCACGGGGATCGCATCTGGCACTCTGGGTTCTCCAGGCAGCCTGCGTCTTTCCCTCCAACCAACAATCCTTCGATAGTTTCCTGGTTTGATCATTCCCTAGCTTTTGTGCAGGTTTCCCCCCTTTCTAAAAAGTTGAAATTCCTTTCACAAGGCTTAGCTCCTGGCAGTCAGAGCTTTGAGCTAAAAATGCACTCGCGTTTTTGGCTCCACTTCTTTGCCTTCAGGCCTGAGGACTTCTCCAAAATGGAATATCTCCTGAAGACTGACAGAGGTCAACCCCTGTGTTATGATGTACACGTCTGTGTCGCATTAGCCTAAGAGTAGCGTCACGGCTGTGGCGAATTACTCCTTTCTGCACCCTTCTCCGCCTTTACCAGCCCACTGTCCTGAGTGGCTCTGAAAAGAGAACAACTTTTGAAAGCCCCGCGAGACAGACAGACAGCTGCTCCCAAAGGCATTTGGATGGGTTACCTCTTCTCTCTGCTATCCTGCCAGCCTATGAGATAAGGGGAAAGGGATGAATTAGGCCTATTGCTTTTGCACACTGTCTCTCTCTCTCTCTCTCTCTCTCTCTCCAATTCTCCATACAACCAATTAAAAGATACATTAAAGTCCATTAAAGCCAAATTGTGTAGTATCACCTAGTGGCTGGAGGGAATGGAGCCCTCAAAGTGCAGAATTTCCAGCTTTCCTCATAAAAAGACTGCCATGTTTCTCTTTATTTCTGCTCTCTGCCCACTCAGGAACCTGTGTGTTTTGGTCCCGGGCAAGACTCAGAGCTGAGTTATAGCCGCTTTTATGTTTTCAGAAATGGTGGTCAGGCATTGCTCGTTTGTCCCAGAATGCATTGCTAGGTGTCATCTGATCCTTGCAGCACCTACGAGTGACTTATTCATCCAGCCTGCAATCTCCATCCTGAAACAGAGCCTATACTGCAGGCCTCATGGCCACACAATCCACCCTAAATTTTGAACCTTTCTCTGTTTCTTTCTCCCATCCTCTACATAAGAACGTAAGCAGAGCCCTGCTGGATCAGACCAAGGCATCCATTTAGTCCAGCGCTCTGTTCATACAGTGGCCAACCAGCTGTCGATCAAGGAACCACAAGCACAACATGAGTGCAACAGCACCCTCCCACCCATGTTCCCCAGCGACTCATGTATACAGCCTTACTGCCACTGCCACTGGAGGTTGCACTTAGCCGCCATTGATGGCCTTCTCCTCCCAAGAGTTTATCCAACCCCTTTTTAAAGCCCTCTGCCTCTTATAGACTGATGAAGAGTTCTGGTGAACTCAAAAGCTTGCACCATCTTCTGTAGCATTTTGGTTGGTGGATGTTGGATTCCCCTACGGCTGGAATTTGAGTGAAACTATAGGGTCTCAAAGGAATCCTCTTGTGTTCTTTTACTGGGCTGTCCTCATTAACGTCTGCAGGGGAATAAATTAGCATGGAAATATGCTAACTGGGGTTAATGGGAGTTGTAGTCCAACATATTTTGGGTGGGGCACCAGGTTGGGGAAGGCTGATCTATGGTACCTTGACTAATAATGCATGCTTGTATTTCAGGCGTCCGGGCTTGCGGAGGAGGCATTTGTTCATTCCCCCGCATCGGAGCAGGGTCCATCGGACGCCGTGGAGGGCTGCATCTCCTCGGAAGCCGAGGAGGAGGAGGAAGAAGAAGATGATGAAGAGGAGGATAGGGCAAAAGTTTTGAGTATTAAGGGTGAGCAGGTTCAAGAAGGAGTGCTGAACGTCTTTCAGCCTGAGGCCGAATTCAGTTCCAGCGAAGCTCTCTGGGGTTGAGACATTTTTCTCCCTCTCCCATAATGCTAGAATCCGGAGTCACCCCATGTAGGGTGACCATAGGGAAAGGAGGACAGGGCTCCTGCATCTTTAGCAGTTGAATAGAAAAGGGAATGTCAGCAGGTGTCATTTGTATGCATGCAGCACCTGGTGAAATTCCCTCTTCATCACAACAGTTAAAGCTGCAGGAGCCCTGCCCTCTTGACTAGATCCAAAAGAGAATATATCTATAGATTTATAGATATGTTAAATGTAATCTTGTTTGCGGACCCTTAATAACATCTCTAAAAAAGAAAAGGGGGGAAAAATGACAAAGAATGAGTGAATGAATGAACCATTGGCTATTGAGCATGACTCTTGTCTCAATTTTCTGTTTGTTCCAGAAGAGAGAGAACATGCGCAAGGGAACACAGAGAAGGCGGCGCTTCTGCTGGAAATACCGTGCCCTACAGAATGGGGAATATCCCTGGAAAGAACCACAGGGAAATGTTTCCAAGGCCCGGAGGCAGAAGAGGTATTCGGAAACTGCCAGGGAAACTCTCCAGGGAAGGCTGCGAAAGAATCCTCCCCTTCTGTCAAAAGCGGCAAAGGTTTGCGCAAAAGGAACTTTCAAGATGGAGCCCTCGGGCAGAAGAAGAGGAGGAGGAAGAAGAAGAAGAAGACAGGTGCCGAAAACGGCCTCTCTCAGAACTTTGGCTCCCTGAAGAGCTGGAAAGCGCAAACTGCGGATAAACCGCGGCGATGCACGTTGTGCGGGGAGCGCTTCCACAAGAGGTCGTGCCTGGCAGTGCGCGAGAGAGCCCCCAGCGGAGAGCAGGCATGCAAATTCCCGCCGCGTGGGAGTGAATTGTCCGGCTGTGTTGCCACGCTGAGGCGTGACAGAAGCTCGCCCGGGAGCCACGAGGGGAGCTGCCGGTGGAAGGCCAAGACAAGGGTCGACGATTGCGGACAGTTCCTTCACCTGAGCTCTGACCGCTGGAGGACGCAAAAGGGAGAAAAGCTGCCCAAAGTTGGGGCGGCTTGCGGGGAACGGGTCTCGTGGGGTCCCGCCATTCCGGGCCTCGAGGAGGCCGACCACGGGGGCAAACCTCACCAGTGCTTCGAGTGCGGCAAACGCTTCAGCCAGAAAGGAAACCTCAACATACACAAGAAGACCCACACGGGGGAGAAGCCGTACCCGTGCTCCGAATGCGGGAAGCGCTTCGTGACGAACTCTCGGCTGCTCACCCACAAACGGGTGCACACGGGCGAGAAGCCGTACAACTGTTCGTACTGCGGCAACAACTTCAGCCAGCTGGCACACTTGGTCCAGCACCAGAGGAGGCACACGGGCGAGAAGCCATACAGCTGCCCCTACTGCGGCAAGAGCTTCAGCGTCAAAGCCAACCTCATCACGCACCAGCGCACCCACACGGGGGAGAAGCCGTACGAGTGCTCCGAGTGCCCGAAAAGCTTCGTCTCGAGCTCCGACCTCAAAAAACACAAAAGGGTACACACAGGGCAGCTGTATACCTGAATAGATGTAGTAAGTCAGGCTTCGTTGCAATAGTTCCCAGTTCGTAGGCGGGGAGACCCTTGTGTGTCTTGAAGGAACCCTCAGTGCACTGTGAGAAAGAAATAAAGGCTCCTTTTTAAAAAAACAGCGACACGTGTCCACACTGCTTATCTGACATCTTTGCCCCACCCTTTTCTCCCAAGGAGTTCAGGGTGGTATATATGGTTGTCTCCTTTCACAGTGACCCTGTGAGGTAGGCCAGGCGGAGCGAGAATGCCTGGCTGAAGGAACTTGGGAGGTTCAGTCTGGAGGAAAGGAGACTGAGGGGAGACATGTTAGCCGCGTTCAGGTACATAAAAGGGTGCCGCAAGGAAGACGGTCACGAACTATTTCCCACGGCCACAGAAATTAAGACCCAAAATAATGGGTAGAAGTTACAGCTCTCTAGATTTCAATTAAATATGAGGAAAACATTCCTGACGGTAATATCTGTACCACAGTGGAACAGTCTACCTGCGGAGGTTATGGGTTCTCCATCTCTGGAGGTTTTTAAGAAGAGGCTGGACAGCCACCTCTCATGAATGGTTTAGTTGGTGTTCCTGCACACTGCAGAGGGTGGGACTAGATGATCCTTGTGGTCCCTTCCAACTCCACAATTCTACGATGCCATGACTGGTCCAAGGCAGGGCCGGTCCTACCCTGTGGCAGAGTGAGGTGTCCACCTCAAGTGGAGGATGTTGGGAAGCACAGAGCAGTTGCAAGGTGTTGGAGCAGCCTGCCTTGCACCTCCTAAACTAGCTTGCTACTCTCAGGTTCGGTGGTGGATGTTCTCTGGTCACCAGTAGTTAAACAATGGAATTCGCTACCACAAGATGTAGCGATGGCCACCAATTTGGATGGCTTTAAAAGGGGGTTGGATCAATTCCTGAGGAGAAGGCCATCAATGGCTACCATCCCTGATGGTTATGTGCTACCTCCAGTATCTGAGGCAGTAAGCCTGTGTGGACCAGTTACTGGGGAACATGGGTGGGAGGGTGCTGTTACACTAAGTCCTGCTTTGTTGGTTCCTGGTTGACAGCTGGTTGGCCAAAGTGTGAACAGAGTGCTGGACTACATGGACCTTTGGCCTGATCCAGCAGGGCTCGTCTTATGTTCTTTTGATCCCTGTGCCTCCTTTTTGGTCTCCTCTCTTTGCTCCCTTGCAGGTGCTTCTCTGAAGTGTTGTTGACTGTGGGCAGGTCATTCTGAGGGAGGGCGGCATCGGGTGTGATTGGGTCATTCAATCTTCCCCCTAGGATAGCCTGATGCGCTAGAGATGTTTTGGATTACAGTTCCCGGGGTTCCAGACCATTGGCTGGGCCTGATGGGAGCTAGATAATTAATAATAATGATGATGATGATGATGATGATGAATTTCTTACCCACCTCTTCCTCTGGATCAAGGCGGAGAACAACATTGAACACAAAATAGTATAAAATACATAAAACTGATTAAAAAAATATAAAACGAATACATTATTAAAATAACAGTCAAACATCTTAAAATTCAACTAGGTAGGCCTGCCGGAACAGATCAGTCCTTATGGCTTTTTTAAATTCAGAGAGATTGTTAAGTTGGCGAATCTCCTCCGGCAGGCCATTCCACAGTCTGAGAGTGGCAGAAGAGAAGGCCCTCTGGGTAACAGTCTAGTTTTGGCTGACTGGAAGTCCAAACAAGTTAGAGAACACCAAGTTGGGGAAGGTTGCCCTAGGCAGGAATTTAGCAGAATTGAGCTCCCCACTGCCTCTCTGAATGAGTCTCTGCTCTAGGCTTGGCACCTTCCCATCAGCCTACACTGGGAAGGTCAAGTGATTGTACTGCCTCTGCATTGGAGGTGATTGAAACATATAATCACTCCCAATGTACACACAGGAAGCTGCTAATTGTATCTCTGTATGATTTATTGTTCTGGTCTTGGCTCCTAATCAGACCCTTCTAGCAAGCAGATGTGTCTCCTGTGTCTCTGTATTGGATGTGGTTGATTTATTCACTAGCCTCAAATGAGGAGAGAGCAATATCAGAATTACCCATCTTTAGAGGAGGGTGCCCATTGCTTCTCTGTCTGATTTACTTCTTGGCCTTGCGTACTTTCAACCACCTTCCAGTAGGGAGGAATGACCCGGTACTTCTGCTGTGTCTCTTCCTCCATTCTGATTGGCTCCTCCCCCTATAAAGATACAGCAGAATTCCCTACCACCTGTAGAGGTTGCTCGTTACATCTCTGCATGATTCACTTCTTGGGGATGGCCTCCTAATCTGTGTCCACTGTGAGAATTAGAGCTTCTCTCTGCATCAGATATTATGGTTGGATTATTCTACCATCCCCTATGCAGAGTCAAAAGACCTGGCCTCACAAAAGCCTGCCCATTTGCATCTCTGCATGAGTCACTACTGTGGGCTTTTCCCAGGGCGTCCAAGGTAGGCAATGTTGCGCACCTGAGGCCTACACCACTACTGCAGGAGGTTCACCATTAGCCCCTCCTGGCCATGATCCTCCTTGCTGGCACTGCCCGTTCACCTGCCCTTTGAGCGTGCAAATTGTGTGCCCTGAGTGAGGAGATGCAGCCTTCTCTTGCCTTGTGCTCGCTCTCTCTGGTGCTCTTCAACATTTTTATTAAATGACTTGGATGAGGAGATGCGGGGAATGCTTATCAAATTTGCAGATGACACAAAATTGGGTGGGATAGCAAATACCCTGGAAGACAGAAGCAAACTGCAAAGTGATCTTGATAGGCTGAAGCACTGGGCTGGAAATAACAGAATGAAATGTAATAGGAAGAAATCTTACACCTATTATTAATATTATTCAAATTATGACAACGGAATTCTCTTCCATGTGATGTAGTGCTTGGCCACTAGCTTAGATGGCTTTGAATGGGACATCCTAGAGACATTCCTAGAGGATGAACTGTCAAGGGCTACTGCTAGTCACAAGGGCTAAGTAAAACTTCCATGTTCAGAGGCGGTATAATTCTGAATATGCATTGCTGAGGTTACTACCTTCATGTCCTGCTCCCGGGCTTCCCTGGGGCAGCTGCTTGACAACTTTAGAAAGCAGGATGCTGGACTGAGTGGACTCTTGGTTCCACTCCCCATATAGATGGTTTGGGGGGTGCCTGTAAAAAGCCACTTTTCCCTTTCTAAAAGGGGCTTGAGGGGTTAAAGGCACAGAGCTCCTTGGGCTAGAGAGGCAGCAGAAGCTGCAGAAGGGGAGGAGGAAACACCTTCCTGTTCTTCCTCCCCCCCCCGCCCGCCCGCCCGCCCGCCCGCCCGCCCGCCCCATTTTTGCTGAGAAACGTGGAGGGATATATTGCTTGGGAGGCTGCGGGAGGATTGCATTGCAAAGGCTGCCAGCAGCAGGATCAGGTGAGTCAAAGCAAGGAGGGGGCGTCTGGGTGCAAGGTGGGAAGTGGGGGTGATTAGGGATAAAATGCAGGAGAATTTAGGGGATCCCTGGCTGGGGACAGCAAGGGAGGGGGGCTGAAAGGTTTCCAATGAAGCTGCAGGATGCAGAAAACCGCAAGATCAGCCTTCCCCAGCCTGGTGCCCTCCAGGTGTGTGATGGACTGCAACTCCCATCAACCCCAGCCAGCATAGCTATTGGGCAAGGCTGTTCTAGATCACGGGCGTGCCTGCATAGATGGATCCGGCAGGGTCTTTCTACCACCCACTCTGTCCAATCAAATGAAGGGCACCGACCCTCCTTCCCCAACCTGGTGGGGAATCCCGTGATCCCATAGGTGGCAGGGGGATTATGGGAGCTGCAGTCCCAACACATCTGTTGGAGGGCACCGGGTTGGGAAAGACAGGCATGCAGGGAATTCTGTTTCCAGAATCATTTCAAAGTAAGGGGTCCTTACCCTTTAAAAGCCCTATATGGCCCAAGATAACCGACTCTGATCACACTGATCCAGTAAGGATTTCTGCTGAGCCTGCCGGCCCCTTTCAGAGACTAGGTTGTCCTTATTAATAGAACAGTTCACTGTAGCTGCACCTGTGGAATTACTGGCCACATGACAGGTTCCAGAGTGGTAGCTGAGATGGGTTGGTTCTGGAAAAACCAACAGAGAGTCTTGTGGGACCTTAAAGGCTTAAACATTATATAAATGTGCTGGATTTCAGGATACAATGAGGTGCTTTCTTTAGCCTTCAAGACTGACAAGAGTTATTGTAACGGTAGCTTTGGTGGACGTTGGATGCCTGAAGCGTTCTTACCAACTGACAGAAATGGGTTTTAGTCCATAAATGTTTCTGTCACACGAAATGTCCTATGTGTATTTAGACAAAAAAAAAATCCCACAATTTCCAGCATTCTCCAGCCAGCCATTATCTTTTATATTTATTTGTTTGTTTGTTTGTTTATTTAAATATTTATATCCCGCCTTCTGCGTGGCAATATGAAGGCCCAGAAAAAAAAATCCAGAAAATATTTTAAAAAATTAAACACTTTTTTCAGGGTCTTTTTTTGTCCTTGGGATTTTTTTTCCAGCCGTCCCCCCCCCCCCCCCCCGTGACTTCACATCTCTACTGCTGAGTAGGAGAAAAAGGCTCCGCAAAAGGTAACAGTCAATTCATAAATACATCTAATACTGTAAAATAGGTCATTATATAAAATCAGCCAATAATAGCGGTGCCATAGTGCATACTGTGATATAAAATACTGGCTGTGGTCTGCTTTTCCCTTCTCTGAACTGGGGAGCAAGCAGCAGAGCAGAGAGGCAGTAGGAGCACAGGCAGAGCCCATAGAATGGTTTATTTAGATTAATTATTAATTTAAAAAATTCTAAGCTACCTTTCAGGGCAGGACTTCTCCCAAGGCGGCTGACAACATTAAAATAGACTGATACAATTTTGTAAAAAGAACAATAAAAAAAATGTACACACACACACACACACACAATCATGGGAACGCCAGAGTAAATAAGTAGGTCTCCGGAGCCTTCTTTAAAGCCTGCAGTGTTGGGCCCTGGAGGACCCTCAATGGTAGGCTGACCATATGAAAAGGAGGACAGGGCTCATGTAACTTTAACAGTTGTAGAGAAAAGGGAATTTCAGCCGGTGTCATTTGTATGCAGTTCGTTCCTTGTGACATTCCCTCTTCATCACAACAGTTAAAGGTGCAGGCACTATACTAGAGTGACCATATACAAAAGAAGGCAGGGCCCCTGCAGCTTTAACTGTTGTGATGAAGAGGGGATTTCACCAGGAATTAATTGCATACAAATGACACCGCCTGAAATTCCCTTTTCTCTACAACTGTTAAAGAGACAGGAACCCTGACCTCCTTTTCATATGGTCAGCCTACTCAATAGCAACCCATTTCAGAGGTGTGGGGCCACTGTGGAAAAGGCCCTCCATCGTGTTCTTGCCCACCTAACTGCCTTCAAAGTGAGAAAGTGAGAAAGGCCTCTGTTACTGTTCTTAAAGTCCAGGTAGGCTGATATAGGTGAAGGCGGCCCTTCAGGTAATTTGGTCCTGAACCCTTTAAGGCTTTAAAGGTCAAAACGAGCACTTGTCAGTCAGCCATGTTTATTGCTTTTGGCCAATGGCTTTTGCATAAGACAAACAATAACAATACAATCACCAAAAAATAAAAATAATAAGAAAAAAAATACAGAGGTTAATTGTAATGTATATAAACATAATGCATATAGTACATAATATACAAAATTTAAAAATATAGACTAGTATGTCATAGGTGATCCATCAGTGATGTCATATAAATCGAATATGGTCAAATGCAATCATCTCCTTTACAGTTCAGAAGCTGCAGCTTGTGCAAAATGCAGCGGCCAGATTGGTAACAAGGACCAGAAGGTTCGAACATATAAGACCGATCCTGGCCCGCTTGCATTGGCTGCCTGTATGTTTCCGAGCCCGATTCAAGGTGCTGGTTTTAATCTATAAAGCCTTAAATGGTTTGGCACCACAATACCTGATGGAATGCCTTTCCCGACATAAGCCTACCCGTACACTACGCTCAACATCAAAGGTCCTCCTCCGGGTGTCTACTCTGAGGGAAGCTTGGAGGACGGCAACAAGGGAGAGGGCCTTCTTTGTGGTGGCCCCCCAATTTTTGAATGATCTTCCTGATGAGGCCTGCCTGGCGCCAACACTGTTATCTTTTCAGTGCCAGGTCAAAACTTTTCTTTTCTCCCAGGCATTTTAACAGCTTAAGTTGAGGTTTTAACTGACTTTATGGCCGGGCTTAACAGTTTAAAATGTTTTAAGTATCAGCTGTTTTATGTTTATGGTTTTAAATTTTGTATATTGTCTTTTTAGTGTTCAATCTTTTAATTTTTGTAAACTGCCCAGAGAGCTTCGGCTATGGGGCGGTATATAAATGTAAATGTAAATAATAATAATAATAATAATAATAATAATAATAATACAATTAGTGGCTATCTCCGTTATGTACTTCTTTCTAATCTTTTTGACGGCTGTGGCAAACAGAGCTACATGCCAAGTTACATATTTATCCATGTCCACTAGGAGGTAAAAGATCACTTCCAGTGGGCTCTGGCAAAAGTAGTTTCCAATTAAGGGTGCCACAAATTGTTCCCTTGGGTCATTGTGTAAGGGACAGTAAAGAATATAATGGACAAGGTCCTCTGGCTCAAGACGACTACAAATACAAATACGCTCATTTATTGGGATGCCACTATGCCTCCCATCTCTATAAGCAGTGTCCATCATATTTAGCCTTAACCCTGTGAAAGCTTTCCGAAGTTGTACAAATGTAAAATTGTTAAAGTAATTTGCACGATCACAAGCCTCTTTGAGTTTAAAATATAATGGTGCACCTGAGGATATATAAACAGAGTTTAAATCCTTTTTGATCGCAATCTCCCTAATAGTTCTCTTGATGATGTTTTTCTGTATATCTGATGGGAAGCCTTTAATCTCAATGAAAAACCATATTTAATCATAAATTGGGCCATATGATGTACCCAGTTTTTAATTGGTAATCCATTAGATAACTCTATCAAACATTTTTGGGTAGGCTAGTATTATCCATCTGTTGTACCTTAAACCAATAGCATAGCATTCTTTTGTATATTTGGCTCTCAGTACTCTGCACACAGGTTTCTAACCTAATCATGGCAGATAATACATCTTTAGGTAAGCCTAGCAACGCTCTCAGAAAATAGTTGTGAGGGGGTTCTAAACCTGACACCTTCAGGGTACCCCAGACCTCTGCCACGTAAAGGATTTATGCCATTGTTTTTGCTTTATAAACAGTTAAGGCAGGATTTACTAAATTTCCTCCTTTAGAGGCAGCAAATTTCAGAGTAGCCTTGGCTGATCTGAAGGCTTGCATTTTAATGTTTGACAATTGTTCTTTCTAGGAAGCTGTTTCTGAATAGACCAATCCCAAGTATTGGAATGTTTTCACTTGGTTTATGATATATTTGTCCAAATGCCAGATGTGCTTTTTAGGGCGCTTCCCACACCACAACCTGTGTCTTAGTATAATTTATGGTCAAAGTATTTCTCTTACAATATGAAGCAAGCTTCGCAAGAGACTGTCTCAGTCCCACCTGAGTTCTAGACACAAGTACTAAATCGTTCGCGTACATTAATAGCGGAAGTTTTTGATCAAGAATTGGAACGGGCAAACTGAAGACCATCAAGTTCCTTTACCATATCATTCATATAGAAGTTAAAAAAACGAGCACTTTAAATTGGGCTCGGAAACGCAACTGGCAGCCACCACGAACACCCTGGTGGCGGCATTTTGCACCAGCTGAATTTTCTGAGCCGCCTTCAAATGTATATTCTGTTAATACAGTTGTCTATCCTGGGCGTCACCAATGCATGGATAACTGAGACCAGGTCCATCCTCTCCAGATAGGGCCGCAGCTGGCGTATCTTTCTAAGATGGTAAAATGTGCTCCTGGAGACTGCAGCCGCCTGAGCGTCCCCAGTTAACGCAAAGTCCAGGAGGTCTTTTAGGGGGAGCGCGACCCCATCTAAGACCACTTGTAAACCTCCAAGTGACTTCAGAACTGCCACAACACCAGTCTTGTAAATAATCTCACAAAAGCTAGTCTCCTGCATTTCCAAGCTAGCCACAGAAGAAGAGGAGCCCCTGCCTCCGCCTCATAAGAACATAAGAAGAGCCCTGCTGGATCAGGCCAAGGGTCTGCCAAGTCCAGTATTTTGTTCACACAGTGGCCAACCAGCTGTTGACCAGGACATGAGTGCAACAGCACCCCCCCCACCCATGTTCCCCAGTAACTGGTGTACCTAGGCACACTGCCTCGGATACTGGAGGTAGCACAAAGCCATCAGGACTAGAAGCCATTGATGGCCTTCTCCATGAATTTATCCCCCCCCCCTTTAAAGCCATCCAAATTGGTGGCCGTCATGATGACATCTTGTGGTAGCCAATTCCATAATTTAACAATGCGCTGTGTGAAGAAGCGTGGAAGACCTGGATGCCAGCTTGTTAGCAGTCTAGTAAGAAGGGGAGAAAGCAAGGTGTCTTCTACGAAATGTGCTGGCAGAGCAGTTGCTGCAGGGGGCGACAGAGGAGCAGGCAAATATAGTGCCACTCAAATGCTTGGAGCAGTAGGGGGAGTCTTCACTCTCTTCAGAATCCCTCATAATGGGTTATTAATTATTATAATTATTATTAACATTTATATCTCACCTTTTTTCCTCCAAGGAACCAAGGCGGCATACATAATGCTCCTCTCCATTTTATCCCCACAACAACAACCCTGTGAGGTAGGCTGGGCTGAGAGTATGTGACTGGCCCAGAGTCACCCAGTGAACTTCCATGGCCGAGTGGAGACTAGAACCAGATCTCCCGACTCCCAGTCCAGCACGCTAGCCACTGCACTACACAGTCTCTCCATGGGTTGACTCCAGATTTAAGCTGGATCAACCATGCTGACAAAAGTGAACTTCTCTGCTCCCTCCTTCCTAGGGCGCTCTCTACTCCTGCTGAAAATGCTACACAGAGATTCAGGAGACCCTGCTGGATGTGGGGAGCTTGGTGTGTCGGGAGGGGAGAGCACCTAAAAAAATTGGATGGAGACACCTTCTGCAAGTGAAGCCCTTCCTCTCGCCAGAGGCACATGCTGGATCCAGAGTACAGGGGAACAGCAGAGGGGAAAAGACTAAACACCTTCACCCTTCAGTGGAGGCTAGTGGCACCAATGCCACTGGAGCAGTGAATCTGTTCTGGGTTTCAATCAGAACCAGTCGCAACTCTAAAGGAGCTATCCAAAGTGTGCACTCATTGGCTCAGTTCAGACAACACATTAGTCAACGTAGTGTGAAAATTCCACTTATGATTGAGTTTTAGGAGGTACTCCACACACAACATGTTCTAACTCTGCCATTGTGTGACTGTGGGCTACCGTGGAGTTGAGTAAAATCCATCACGACATTTGATTGACAGTTCCTCTGCCCTCTCTCCTCCCCCAGTCCTCCTGATGGTATCCCAGCAGCCATTGCTGCAAAAAAACAATCCTGTTGGCTCTCCTAGTGCAGCACTCGCTCCTTTCACCGCTCTTGCCAGGGAACTCTGTAGCCAGTGGGAAAAGTCAACTCAGCACAATGGAAAACTCCATAGAGCCCTCCGCACAACACACAACACGACGGTTGTGCAGGAACTCTCCCCTGCATAGCATGGATATTCTGCGTGGAATGTTTTCCAAAAACACCTCCACCATTGCTTGGAGTTTTCCTGCCAGACAACACGTTTCTCAACGGTGGTGTAAAACCTCCACAGTGGAGTTCTAAAACCACTGTTGAGAAACGTGTTGTCTGAACTGAGCTGTTGACTGCCTGTTAGAGTCGTGACTGGTTCTGACTGAAAGCTGGAGCAGATTCACCGCCCCACTGACATCGGAGCCACCAGCCTCCACTGATCCTCCTTGTTTCTGTGTAAACTTTGAGGGCTGCACCAGCACGAGAGGGTGCCTCTACAAGAGCGATTTAAAGCTCTTTCAAGTCGCATTAAAAAAATCACCTCTACAAGAGCGGAGCGCAAATCGGGGGTTGAGGCGCTTTATCTGTCCGATTATGCGCATTATCGAATGCATGTTAAATAGCGAGTTTTAATTCTCCGCGGCAGTTAAAGCGCCTTATGACCATGTAAACGAGCGATTCTCCGCATTTCAACCACTTTAAAGCGCGTTTCATTCTGCCGGTTATGCGCTTCACCGCATGTCGTTTATAGGATTTAGGCGTAAAAGCGATGGTGAGAAGATGCGCATAATCGGACAACCAGGTGCCAAACCGAATTCTTGTAGAGGGGGCCAGAGAGTGGAGCACAGGAGAGGTTAGCTGCTGCAGGTTGGAAGAGAAGCCGGTTGCCATTTTCTGCACATTGTATTCCTGCAGTAGCTGTTTACACTTTGTAGCGTTGATTAAAGCCTCAATGCACAAGAAAGGTTTAGCGTATTTGGCTCTGGTTTGCACATTACTGATGAGTGATCATTGCTATTGTAATGGTTGAGTTCCCCGATTTTGAAATGAATTTGTAACTGATTTTGTAATTCATTTGAATAATTGATTTTTGCCTCTTTTGAAATTAATTTGTCAGTGTTTGTGAAATGCGTCATCTGGGTTGTTTACTGTTGTAATGGCAATTCTATTGTAATGATATATCGGCATGCTTTCTTGTTTTTGCATTGCTGTTGTATTGTCAGGTGCTTTGGGCACTTTTTGTGGAAAAGTGGCATATAAGTGATGACGGCGACGATCCAACCCCACGAATTTCTCTTTGAGGCGGCCGCAGGATGTTGTGCCAACGTTTCGACGGGGGTGTTCCATGAAGGCACAAATTGACACTGCAGGAGAGGGGTGCTTTTGTTCAGTCTGTATTCTCTTCACGCTCATGAACGCTCTGTTTCCTTTTCAGTGCCACAAGCACAGCTCGGAAGCAAAATGGCGGAACGGGAGCCCTCAGGCCCCGAACCAGAGGAGGGGCCCGAGGTGGGAGGTGGAGACCTTCACGTGACCCGAGTCTGGGAGACTGAGGCAGGCCCCCCACAAATTAAGCAGGAGCCGCTGGAGGAGCCACCCCATCACCGCTGGGAATCTCAGTGGCAAGAATTCCTGAAGAAAGTGGAGTCACCCCACCAAAGGAGGGATAGCTCACCGCGGCCTGAGCCAGAGGCTGATACAAAGGAATCCCAGGCCTCCTTGAAGGGCGTAGCTGAGGAAAGCCAGCGGCTTCGAGGAGAACTTGCCGCCCTCGCCCCTCCTGACGTCTGTGGAGAAGTCCAGGAGGCCTACGAAAGCCTGGATGCTAATGTGAAAGTGAAGGAAGAGATTCTAGACGAGGAGTGGGCTGACTTGGAGAGGCGTCGGCACCGGTACTTCCATCAGATCTGCTACCACGGTGCTGACGGGCCAGAAGAGGTATTCAGACAACTCCTTTGTCCGTCAGTGGCTATGGCGTCAACGAGGAATTGAGGCGAAGGCAGCTTTGTAAATAAGCCCACAAAAGTTACTAGCCCAAATAATCTTGGTAGCCTGCATTGCTTTGCTGGCTGCAGAGGAAGTCATGCCTCCTCCTCCCCTCTGTAGCCAATAATAATAATAATAATAATAATAATAATAATAATAATTTATTTATAACTCGCCTCTCCCTCCAGATCGAGGCAGGGAACAACATCAGTAAAAACGATATCAAATACATATAAAATACATAAAACTGATGAAAAGCATATAAAGTTAATACATTATTAAAATCAACCAAGTCTTAAAATGCGACTGGGTAAGTTGGCGGATCTCTTCTGGCAGGTCGTTCCACAGTCTGGGGGCGGCAGAAGAGAAGGTCCTCAGGGTAACGGATGTCAGCCTAGTCTTGGCCGACTGTAATAAGTCCTTCCCGGAGGACTCTGCATTATGGAAATGCAGGCTATAGTGGCCTCTTAGCTGGCCAGTAAAACCAACAGCAGCTGCTTCTTATCCTGCAGATAGGATCCGCCCCTCCTCTGCCAGGGTGCATTGTTGCTGTGCTTTCCTTCCTACTGGAGGGAACATAGCGTTGGACTAGAGAGGCCTTTAGTCTGGTCTGTGAAGAACGAGCAAAGATGGCTGCAGTCTCGCTACCAGGACTGGGGCCTCTTTGCTGAGAGAATTCTCAAAAGCCAGGTTCCAAAGCAATGCCACAAGCTTCGCAGCAACAGCACGCGGGGTTGTTATCAGGGGAGGCAAGAAGCCCAGGTCATCAGTAATGGGTAGAGTAGGGTGACCTGATAAAATCCAGGTCAGGGCTCCTGTCTCTTTAACAGTTGTAGAGAAAAGGGAATTTCAGCCGGTGTCATTTGTATGCAATTAGTTCCTGGTGAAATTTCCTCTTCCTCACAACTGTTAAAGTCGCAGGGGCCCTGCCTTCTTTTGTATCTGGTCACTCTAGTATAGTGCCTGCAGCTTTAACTGTTGTGATGAAGAGGGAATTTCACCAGGAACTAACTGCATACAAATGACACTGGCTGAAATTCCCTTTGCTCTACAACTGTTAAAGTTACATGAGCCCTGACCTGAATTTTATCTGGTCATCCTACCCTAGGGTAGAGTTAGCGCTGAGGGCCTCCAGCTGTGGGAAAATGCAGTTTGGAGGGGAACGCCCCTCCCGAGGGCAAGAAGGGCGGGGGGGGGGGGCGGAGTGAAGGCCGTGAACTGGTCCAAGTGGGTCACGGTACCTGCTGGCACCAAAGGGATAAATGGCATAGCAACTGGCCATGTGGATCTTCCTTTAGGACTGAGCATATGCGGATGGGGAAGATCCCTGCCAAGTGAGGTTACGGCTTGGATTTTAGCTAGGTTTTATTGTGCTAGTGTTTATGATTCGCTCCATGGAAAGACCTGGTACCTTTGGGTGTGATTTACAGTGTTTAATTGGTTTATTGCTTTGCTGCTATCTACCTCACCTTCCATTCCCCCCCAACTCCCCTTACCCCCCACATCCCTTCGTTCCCCTTGTCTGTGCTTTTATAACCCTATGCGATTAGTTTTAAGAGTTTTTTAAAAATAAAGCTGCTTCTGTCCCTAACTGTGTGTGGTTACATCCAAAAGGCTGGCTTAGGCCGCCTGGCCTAAGGCGGGACAGGTGGGCTCTGAGGATACTGGACTGAGAGTCCCGGCCTACCTGGCAGGGAGGAGGGGATGAACTCCCATCTCCCTTCACATGATCCGGCGCAGCTTTTCTCATTTCCAGACGAACATCAGAAATCTGTGCGGAGTCACTCTCTGCCTTTGCAAGATTAGATTTGCAGGAGAAGCCCAGGCGCTGGGTTGTCGTGAGTGCCTAATTGGGTCTGGGAGCCCGGCGGACCCCCTGTGTCCGCCCCCCCCAACCTAGTCGGGGACTCCTCTTGCAAGCATGGATGCCCCTCCCCCAGCAGTCACGAGGCCCCAGCAAACACTTCACAGCCACCCGCCCATTCCTCAAAAATGCGCACTTCCCCCTTTCTGCATCAATGGTGGCTGCCACTGACGCAATGGGGGGAAGTGCGCATTTTTGGGACCCCCTGTAAATTGCGCATCCCCCTGTGCCAATGGCGGCCTTAAAGGCCCCACTGACGCAAGAGTAAAGGCACGAATGCTCCAAAGGCTGCCATTGACTCAGGAAGGGGGAAGTGCGTGATTTTGGCATGTGTGTGTGCCTGCTGAGGGTTCACCGGGCCAAGTCGAGCCTCAGAAAAGTCTTACGTGGTGAGCTGGGGGCGGATGCCCCCCCCAAGCCTGGCGTGGGTGAGTTCACCCACCTCTAGACTCTTTACCTCTTCTGTTAAAAGAAGCTTGCTCAGTTAGGGGTTGCTCAACATGGACGGTGGGGGGTGGGGAAGCAGAGCTTGGGTCATTCATCCTCCAAAACGTCTCATCATCCTTGACTCACGTCTCTTGTTTTCTGTTTCAGACGTCAGGGCCCCTGGGCCACGTGATTGTAAAATCCCCCAAATCGGAGGAAGAGGATTCATTGGACATTGTGAAGTTACAGCTCCCTCTGGAGATCAAGCAGGAGAGCGACTGGGAGGCCAGCTCACTGGGTAAGGGTCGGGTGACCACATGGAAAGGAGGACACAGCTCCTGTATCTTTAACAGTTGTATTGAAAAGGGAATTTTAGCAGGGGTTATTTGTATGCATGCAACACCTGGTGAAATTCCCTTTTCATCACAATAGTTAAAGCTGCAGGAGTGTTGTGTCTATGTCCAACTCCCTGCTTCAAGGGGATGAAATCTCAGACAGCGATTCTGATCCTGGAGAAGGAATGCAGCAGGCGGGGGAGTTGGTGCCAGAAGGAGAACAGATAATTCCCAAGGAGACCAACTAAAAGATGCTGCTGTTCCCAGAAAGCTAAAGAGAAAGGATTTCAAACTTAAAACCACCCGCAGCTCAGAGAGGCTTGCGAACAAAGCCCTAGAGGCTAATTCGTCTTAATTATGTGACTCTGCTCTCTTTCTCTCTCAGTTAACTCAACTGAATAGCTTGCTTATCTAAACAAGCCTCTGGGCAAATAGACCTTTGCTAAGTTTGTTTTCTCTTACTTGCTGGAGAAGAGGGGAGGATCGTCTTTTGTATAATAAAGGATTGTATTTTCCCTCAAAGGGGTCTCTTTATTGTCCTCCATACATTAGAACTTACAGAGTCATGACAAGGAGCTATACTAGAGTGAACAGATACAATAGAGGGCAGGGCTCCTGCAGCTTTACTTGTTGCGAAGAAGAGGGAATTTCACCAGGTGCTGCATGCATACAATTGACACCTGCTGAAATTCCCTTTTCTATACTACTGTTTAAAGATACAGGAGCCCTGTCCTCCTTTCCATATGGCCACCCTAGTTAAGGGTTCACATCTCAGTCCTTGCAAAAGGTTCCAGGGTGGGTTTCGTCTGCCTTGAAACCCTGGGAAGCTCCAGCTCTTGTGGAAACAGTCTATAGCGTGAGCTGTCTCAACCTATCACTCAACAGTGTGGCGTAGTGGTCAGAGTGTTGGATTAGAAGTCGGGAAATCCAGGTTCTAATCCCCACTTGGCCAAGGAAGCTCACTGGGTGACTTTGGGCCTGTCACTGACAATCAGCCTAACCTACCTCGCAGGACTGTTGTGAGGGTAAAATGGAGAGGAGGAGGATAATGTATTTATCCTATTGCCCTGCCCAATCAGTGTGGACTTCTGAAGAGGCACTCCTGGTGGTCCCAATGTGGGTCATAGATCCACTTAAAAACCATGAGGGGCTCCCACTCTATGGAATGCCCTTCCACCTGAGATCAAGCAGGCACCTACATTACTTTGTTTTTGCCATTTGCTGAAAACATTTATTCCCAGGCAAGCATTTCCTGACTAATCCCAGCCACTGTTTTATTGATCCTGTTTTTATTATAGATATTTTGCAGTTTGGTTTGTTGTACACCGTTCCAATCATCTTTCGATGTGGAGCAGTTTATGAATTCTATAATAAATGAATAAACATAAGAAATTAAGAAACAGAATGTTACTTTAAATTAATAAATGGTTCCCTCTTTGTCCCAGAATGTGAAGGGCAAGCGCTGAAGGATGAGGAGGCGACCTTTGAGTTGGAAAGACCAGGGGAAACAGGCATCTGTGAGGTGCTGTTGGAAGGAGCCAAAGAGGCATGTTTCTGGGGTCCTGAGGTGGACGTGAAGCCTGGAAGTCCACAGGGACAAGAATGGCATCCAGGGAAGAGATCAAAGCAAGACTTCCTGTATGGGGAAGGTGACCAAAACCTACATGAATCCTGGAAAAAGACAGATGCCAGCAGTGAACGGAGATGGCATCAGGCCATTGACTTTCCAGAGCACCAGCAGATGCAAATGAAGGATAAACTGCACAAATTCACACACTGCGGGAACATCTCAACCGGCAAAGCATCCCTTCTTCCACCTGAAAGGACTCACCCGGGAGGGAAAACTTACATCTGCTCCGAGTGCGGGAAGAGTTTTGGTTGGAGAACAAATCTTGTTAAGCACAAGAGGATCCACACAGGGGAGAAGCCGTACCACTGTTCCAGCTGTGGCAAAAACTTCAATGCGAAATCCACCCTCATTAAGCACGAGAGGTCCCACACCGGAGAGAAGCCGTACGAATGCACCGAGTGCGGGAAAGCCTTCGGGGAGAAGGGGATACTTGTGAAGCATCTCAGGATCCATACGGGAGAAAAGCCACACAAATGTTCGGACTGCGGCAAAAGCTTCATCGAGAGGGGCGCCCTTATTAAACACGAGAGGACCCACACGGGGGAGAAGCCGTACGAGTGCTCCGAGTGCGGGAAGAGCTTCCGGATCAGCTGTCACCTGAAACTCCACAAAAGGACGCACACCGGAGAGAAGCCGCACAAGTGCTTGGATTGCGGCAGAAGCTTCAGCGAGAGGGCCTCTCTCGTCAAGCATGAGAGGACCCACACGGGAGAGAAGCCCTATGAGTGCTCCGAGTGTGGGAAGAGCTTCCGGATCAGCTTCCAGCTGGTGATTCATAAAAGGACGCACACGGGCGAGAAGCCGCACGCGTGCTCCGACTGCGGCAATAGCTTCCGGGAGATCGCCTCCCTTATTAAACACAAGAGAACCCACACGGGGGAAAAGCCGTACGAGTGCTCCGAGTGCGGGAAGAGCTTCCGGACCAGCTTCCAGCTGAAGACACACCGGAGGACGCACACGGGGGAGAAACCGTACCAGTGCCTGGACTGCGGGCAGAATTTCAGCCAGAGGTCGCGCCTCGTGATACACGAGCGGACCCACACTGGAGAGCGGCCATACGGCTGCTCCGAGTGCGGGAAAAGCTTTGTGTCGAGCTCCCACCTGAGGAAACACGCCGTCGTGCATACAGGGGAGAAGCCGCACAAGTGTTCGTACTGTGAGAAGAGCTTCAGTAAGAAATCCAACCTTGTTGTACATGAGAGGATCCATACTGGAGAGAAGCCCTATGAATGCTCAGTGTGTGAGAAAAGATTCTGTAGTTCCTCTGTTTTTCACAGACACTTGAAAATCCACCCGGGACAGACATCCTAGGGGTATCCGGGTCCTGCAAAGGCTCTGACTTGAAAACCCAGAGATGGAGGACAAACTCCCAGTAATATGATTACAACGGGGCGATAGTCTGGAAAGAGAAGTGGGCATCAATGGGATTGTAATATATTGACATTTATTAAAATATTCCATAGGGCAGGGTTGTTGCACAGTGGCAGGGCACATCCTTCACATGTTGAAGGTCCCAGATTCAATCCCCAGCATTTCCAGGTAGAGCCGGGAAAAACTCCGGTCTGACGCCCTGTAGAGCCATTGATTGCAGTCAAAACTGAGCTATGTGGACCGATGGTCTAACTCTGTATAAGGCAGAGCTTCCTATGTACATTATGTCATTTCCCCCCATTACAGAATGAACAGGTGTGTTTCAGGAGGGCACGGAGATGGCCAACGATCAGTTTATTCAGCAGCTCAGTAAGGGCAGCTACTCTTTGGTTCGGTATTTGCAGCCTAAGACAATAAAGCACATTAGCTGTGGAATGCTTCGGATGGGAGAGCAGAAAACTTTGGATTTCCATAGTGGTACTTTCAAAGACCTACAACCATTCTTCACGCTCCAATATTTACCAAATGCTTCCTTAGGGGACAGTCCAGGGGTGACGCATATCAATCGTTTGACTTCTTTAGCTATTACATACTGGGTGGTATCCAATTGCACCCTTCCGCAGGCGGCCAAGGCTCACTGGCGATGGTGTGCACATGGCTGGCGCCGCATGTGCGGCTCCTACCACTGGTGGCTGGAATGTAGTGCTTGGGGGGAGGGGGGAGAAGTGCCAAAATGAGCGGAAATGCTAGTTTCCGGAAGGGTCAGGTTGTGGCCCTTCCAGAAACGAGCGTCTCCACTCCTTTTGGGGCTTCCGCTTCGAAGCACTACATTGCAGCCGCCAGTGGGTGCTGTTGACAGCGAGCGTAAATGAATCCAACCCATGATTTCCCAGGTTATTATTATTATTTGTTTTACTTTTTTTAAAAATATTTATTATACACACACAAAACAACCAAACGTCGACACATCTACATACTAAAAGAGGACCATATACAGAGTTAAGGTGGTTCCAGGATTTCCCACCTGCAAAGATATATAACCGTCTTTGTTCTTGTCACTAAACAAACAACCAGTTTCCCCCCTCCTTAACCCTTCTCAGTGGTTGAAGCTGCAGATAAACAATTCATTCTTTTCCTTGTCCCTTCAGATAGTCTTTAAGAGGTTTCCATTCAGTCTTAAACCCGGATGTTGACTTTTCCCTTATAATTGACATACGTTTCGCCATCTGTGCCATCTGCGTAACTTTCAAAATCCATTCATCCATTGTAGGTAGGGCTGGGCCTTTCCATTTTTGTGCATATAGCAATCTCGCTGCTGTCGTCTTTTTAAATAACATTTGTGTTTTGAGGCAAGATGTAGAACTGGGTACATGTTTAGAACTTGCTGCAGCACAGAAACGTTTATATTGAATATTGGGAAAAGAGTACCTAGGAAAAGCTTTGAAACAGGTCTGCAGAACTATCAGGGTGAAAACTCCAGAAGGCCGTGTCTTTTTTCACCTGACCCCGCCCCCTTTTCCCCAACCACCAATTGTTTGGCGTTTTCCCGGCTTTTCTGGCATTTCCTCCTAAAAGGTTGAAATGCCTCCCCTAAAGCTTAGTTACCAGCAGTAAGAGCTTTAAGCTAAAATATGCTGGTAGTTTTGGTCACGCCCCTTTTGTGTTTGGCCCTGCCCATACTGGAATGCAGCCCCCTAAGGCAGTGGAATGGAATTCGGCCCTCGGGCTGAAAGAGATCCAGCAACCCCAGGCTGCGTCCGGACAACACAATAGTCAATGGTGGGTTAATAGTCAAACTCCACGGTTGATTATCGAGGGGTACCCGATGCATGACACAATAACCAACGGCCAAATAACCGTGGTGTGAAAAAGTCCTAACAGATGATACAATAACCAACCGTTGACTGTTTAAACCACTGTTGGCTATTTAACCCACCATTGGTTATTGTATCATCCGAACCCAGTCTATATTTGCTTGAGGCAAAACATACTGCTCCTTGCACCCCACTTGCTGAAGAATCCAAAATCTCTGTCATGGAAAGTTTCCATGCCTTCTTAAGAACATAAGAAGAGCCCTGCTATATCAGACCAAGGGTCCATCTAGTCTATCACTCTGTTCAGACAGTGGCCAGCCAGCTGTCGACCAGGGATCCACAAGCAAGACACGGTGCAACACCAATCTCCCGTCCATGTTCCTCAGCAACTCGTGTATACAGGCTTACAGTCTCTGATCCTGGAGTAGCACATAGCCATCAGGACCCGTAGCTATTGATAGCCTTCTCCTCTGGGAATTTATCCAACCTCATTTTAAAGCTATCCAAATTGGTGGCCGTCACTACATCTTGTGGCAATGAGTTCCATAGCTTAACTATGTGCTGTGTGAAAAAGTCCTTCCTTTGATCTGCCCTGAATCTCCCTCCAATCAGCTTCATGGGATGATCCTCACTGGGTTCTAGTGTTATGGGAGAGGGAGAAAAATGCCTCCATTTCCACATTCGCCACACCAGGCATAATTTGTACACATCTATTATGTCTCCCCTCCCTTTCCCTCATAGGAGAGATGCTCCAGTCCCTTGAGCATTTCAGTCGCCCTTTTCTGCACTTTTTCCAGCTCACCCATAACTTTTTTTTTTAGGTGTGGTGACATCTAAAAACTGCCTCCCTCGGCACAACTCTGAAGATGATGGTACAGCGTGGGGCTGGGGCTGCCCCTCTCCTCGTACATTTGCTCTACTCACTTTCAGAACGTCTGAATGGGGCTCGGATTAGTTACTGTTTCCAACCCTCCAACCATAGTAAGCCTATGCGTGCAATCCCTCCCTCCCCGTACGGGCACACACGTGAACCCGACAACTGAATGAGGAGCAGGACCATGCCCACTGGCCACGCCTCCAAAGGCTGGCATTCCCATTGGCCACGTCTCCTGACGGCCACACATCCTGCATTAACAAGAAAGGGGCCCCCTCTACAAGGATTCGCTTTTGCGCCCGGTTAGGCGATTATGCGCATAATCGCTGAAGCGCATTTACACCCAATACCTCTGCACGAGAGGCGGCGAAGCACATTAACGGATGACCAAAATGCGCTTTACAAGTAGTTAATGCGCATAAGCGCTTGTTCACACAGTCAAAATGCGCTTTAACGGCCGGAGCAAAATAAAACTCGCGATTTAACGCGCATTCGATAATGCGCATAATCAGAGAGATAACGCACCTCTACGCCCGATTTGTGCTCCGTTCTTGTAGAGGTAATTTTTTTTAAGCGCCTTGAAAGAGCTTTAAACCTCTCTTGTAGAGGCACCCAGGGTCTTGTGTGGCTGCAGCTGTAGGGCTGTAAGGTTCTCCTTTGCAGCTTGGTCACCCTGGGAGCACAGACACTAGCGGCTTTCGCCTTCATGGGCGTGGCGACTGTGGGAGGCTGTGTGGATCCAGGATCAGCCTCCACATTCATCTGCGGACCCACCGTTAAAGTCTCTTAACTCTGGAAGACAATCTTACTTGGACGCGAGTGATCGCCATCACTAATGGGTGCGGTCTCCACAAAGCAGTGGAGGCTGGTGGCTTTGATTTTGGCGGGGCTGTGAATCCAATTTGGGTTGAAGTCAGAACTAGCCAGAAGTCTACAGGAGCCATGCAAGGTGCTGCACCTAGTTTGGGGATAGGGCTCAAGCACCTTGGATAGCTGGTTTTTACTGAAATCCAGAATAGATTCAACGTTGGTAGTTTGGCCCAGCCCCATTTTGCTTTTGGCTCCCCCCCTCCCCCCCCCAGGTGCTGCGTGCATAAAAATGGCACCTGCTGAAATTCCCTTTTCAATACAACTGGTAAAGATGCAGGAGCCCTGTCCTCCTTTCCATATGGTCACCCTAGATGCACACTGTCACCGCCACCACCCCGCCCATCATTTTCTCCTCACAACAATGTTGTGAGGTGGGCTCAGTTGAGAGATGATGACGGCCCAAAGTCACAGTGAGCTTCATGTCTGACTGGAATTCTCCTGTTTTAGTCTGACGCTCTAACCACTCCCTCATGTTGTCTCACTACACATGAACGGAATCGCGGTTAACTGGTACTTCACAATTCCTTTTTGCTCCTCTTTCACTGCTGATAGTTGTCCTTTTGTTGTTCTTCTGGTTTTTATTAGCACCATGGATGGTTCCTTTAGAATTCTGACTTGTTCTGACTGAGACCCAGAGCGGATTCACCACCCCACTGACATCAGAGCCACCAGCCTCCACTGTTCCAAGCAGTCTCCCTGGTTCAAGATGCCTGAGGACAGGGGACTAACAGGACTGCTGGAAAAACAGCCAGCGGACCCAGCAGGGCCGATGACAAGGTAAATTTTGATCCGTATCTCCCTATGCCAGGGGTATCGAACGCCTTTCAGCCCTATGGAGAACCCCTTGGGTGCTACATTCCAGTGGTGGGTGTGGCTGAATGGAAAAGAGGCATGGCTAAAATACCCCAAATACCAGCATATTTTAGTTTTCTTTATTTATTTAAAACATTTCTTGACCACCTTTCAGAGCAGAAACCCTCCCAAGGCGGCATACAACAATAAAGATCTTCAAGCTTTTATTGCCAGAAACTAAGCCTTAGGGAGAGGTATTTCAACCTAGTGTGATCAGATACAAAAGAGGGCAGGGCTCCTGCAGCTTTAACTGTTGTGATGAAGAGGGGATTTCACCAGGTGCTGCATGCATACAAATGACACCTGCTGAAATTCCCTTTTCAAAACAACTGTTAAAATAGGGTGAACAGATAAAATCCAGGTCAGGGCTCATGTAACTTTAACAGTTGTAGAGAAAAGGGAATTTCAGCCAGTGTCATTTGTATGCCATTAGTTTCTGGTGAAATTCCCTCTTCATCACAACTGTTAAAGTTGCAGGGGTCCTGCCTTCTTTTGTATATGGTCACTCTAGTGCCTGCACCTTTAACTGTTGTGATGAAGAGGGAATTTCACCAGGAACTAATTGCATGCAAATGACACTGGCTGAAATTCCCTTTTCTCTACAACTGTTAAAGTTACATGAGCCCTGACCTGGATTTTATCTAGTCAGCCTAGTTAAAAGATACAGGAGCCCTGTCCTCCTTTTCATATGGTCACCCTACCTTTACAGTGCCACAAATCTTTGTTATTGGTCTCCAACAAAGCTGTACCTTTGGAAGTTGTCTCTTCATACAAGACTCATCTGTCCAAACAGCAAGAAATCTATGGACACACGAAAAAAGAGCTCTTTCAAAATTTCGTTGAAAGAAAGCATATTGGAAGGCCATAAATATGTTAATTTTGGAACCCTCTTTTGTGTTTTGCTCTCTTCCGTGCAGACATCTCTTGATAAATGTTTCTCTTCTGAACAACACTGGATGCTTGGCTCTTTGCTTGTCTGTCCCTTTTTATGAAGCTTTAATCTAAAGAGACTTAATTCTGAAGCATCTATGTCCAGCCACCAATGCGCCAACACATGTTGACACAACTCCACTCCTGTTATGCTCTGCTGGAGGCCTCTCCGGAGGATGACCTGGAGACCCTTTCGCCAAACTTCACAGAGGAGCTGCCTGTGTCAAGGAACCTTGAGGCAGAGCCAGGGGGGATCCTGAGCCCTTGTGGGAGACGGGCATCACCCCTTCCCTTCAAGTCATAAATACCCCCTCTCGAACTCGGAAGCGGTCGCTGAGTGGCCACCTCACCCCAGGGAATGCAGGCACTTAAAAGATTCAAGCTTGGCAGGCTGCTAGATGCAGAAGTGCCTGCTTGAGGAGTAAAGTCTCATTGTAATGGTATACTCATGAGAAAGTTTCTGCTTGTGAGTAGACATCAACATTGAGGGGCTGCAGTCACACTCTGCATGGAGTTTGAAGGCTTAGGCATAAAAGCCTTCAGTGATACCAGCTCCCAGACTCTTGCTTTGTATTTTCTTGATAATGTCGTTCTTCTCTGGAGCTCCCTATATTTAGGCCTTGGTCTTCTGACTCACCTTGCTTTTGGTACTGACCTGATTTCCCTGGAGCTCTGTGAGCAGAACAACTCCCTCTTCTATGGAGGGCTAGGCCTATGCCATACATCCTCCTGTTGTGCAATACTTGGTTTCCAGAGGGTCCCGACTGCTGTTTTATGTTGTTTGGGGAGTATTTGATTTGGCAAAGTTTTGGCAGAGCCAAGCACGGGGGTCATGGATCTTATTAAGGAACCCCCTGCCTTTTTCCCTGTGCTTCAAGCACTACAGTCACAGAGGCCTTGCCAAGCATTCCTCACCTGAGACTCCAATCGTTGTGAGGAGCAACGTGGGATGGTAGAGAACCATGCAGAACAGGGTTCAAATCCCCTTTCAGCTATTATTAGGTAACACTGGGACAATTATTACTCTCATCTTAGGCTCTTATGCCGAGTTTGTTTTCTACACGCAGTGAGGTATTTTCTAAAGCAAAAAGTGGGTGAGAGAGCAGAGGTGAATGGTATAGTGCGAAATTTTGAAGTACAGAGGTTCATTGTGACAGTCCTCATATTGGTGTACCTCTTGAAGTAGGGGTGATCAACCTCCAAGGGTTGGAGGGGCACATTGCTGATTCCCACATCCCACTGGGGCCACAAATTTGGCAGTGGCGAGTGCAAAAAATGTTGGGGGCTGCATGTTGCCGACCCTCCACCCAAATGGTTATTCCACTCAGGACACCAGCTGACAGGATGTTTCTCCATTCCCCCCCCCCCCCCATACATAGAAAATGTAATGTATCACAGAGAAGAGTTTCAGCCCAGTCTTCTCCTTGACATGCTGGTTGTCTTATGTGCAAGGGAAATTACTATTATATTTGCACGGGGGAAGAGTCGATCACCTACAGCCTGAAGTGGGACAAGCCAAACACAGATTTACCGCCTCAGTGAGAACTAGGCCTGAGAATGACACAGATGTGACTCCTTTTCTGACACACTAACCTGCCCAATTCAAGTTTAACAACTGTGTTCTACCATGCGCTTTTAAAATAAAACATAGTTTCTTTTCACGGAAAAGAAAATGTACGTGGTAGAAAAATTGGGCTGAGGCCATATGTTAAATGTGCCCCAAAACTGTAATTTAAACTGGTGTTACTTCTAACCATGGGTAAAATATATTATAGAGAATGAAGAGGGGGAACGTTTTTTTAAAACCTTATGGCCATATTCCCTCATGGCTAACCTTCTAGGAACAGCACGAGAGCACTAGATTGGGAGGGTGAAAAGCAAAAAGTGGAAAGGCCCACTGACTTTCATAACTCCACCACAATTCATACATGTTCGCACACATGCATTTTCATATGTAACATACGCACAAAACACCTATTCTTATCCATCAGTTCTCAGCCGCACATTCACCCACGCACACAGACACAAATTTGTTCCCCAACAATGCACAGCAATTCATCTTGAAAAAAGCCTCCCACTGGAATCAAGGGGGTCTTTTTCAAGCAGAATTGCTGCAGGAAGGGCCCATTCAACTCATGGGTAGGGAGGTGTAGCCCTTTCCTCCACAGCTGTGACCCTGCTTAAAAAAAAGAAAAAAGAACTGCAATTATGGGTTTTAAAAGCCTCAACGTGTTACCCAAGGGGAGACTAATCTGAAATATAAAACAAGGCATCTTGAGGCACAGAAATTAATGCAAAAGGAAAAGATAAAAGAATTTAATGTAAAATCTACAAGTAACACAAAAGCATAAATTAAAGGTTTTTTTTAATGCATTTACAACTACAGATTCACGAACATTCATGGGAAGGAAGCAGTGTTCACCTCTCTCCATGCTTCTTCATGTGAACGGCAGACATGCACACACGTCGAAGGATACAAATGGACGTGAAAGGTGGAGTTAAGCATACATGAGGAGGGCAGTGGAATATAATTTCAGGAGAGAGATTGTAGCTCAATTCTACCTGGAAGCAAAGACAGATTCTAAACCAGCCGCCCTATAAGGATGGGGGCAGTTTCTGATGCCTACCTCTTCTTGTAGACGTCTGGCTGTTTTCTTCGTGTTGAGACATGGCAGAGCGACATTTTGAAGTCCTGGGATGAGGGCAGCACTGATACCCTTCCAGGCTCTGACACATTTATTGACTGGCAAGACCTGGGTTCAAATGCCTCCTCATCAGTGTAACATAGGGACAAAACCCAGATGCAATGGGACAGCCGTACTTTATTCATGTGTCTGCAACGTTCACATGTAAAGCAAGAGAGGTGGGGGAGTCCTATTCTTTACCGTTGGTCTCCAACTGATCAGTCGGGACCCCCACAACTGAGTCGTCCCCTGGCCTAAGGCGAGCCGTAACAGCAACACTAGCGCTGCTTGAAGATATGGTAAAAAAATAATTGTGTTCAAATACATATCAGGGCTAAAGGTGGGTACGCAATGGCTGGATTCTCCATGTACACAAAAAGGTGTGCACAGGGCAAGGGGAGCAACCCTTCTTCCTCCTTATCTCTTTAGCATTTTTCTCAAGGCCCGTCTTGCAACATCGCAGCTGTTCTGTTGCAAAAAATATTTCAAGGAAAGGAGCACAGCGAGGTGAGGGAGGTGCATGATTGACCCCTCCCCACACACACTCCATTTTGTATGCTGAATACACCCCCTCCCCATCCCTCTTTTTACCAGAACAGGGCAGTCATGTGAGTAAACTCACACTTGGCTGCTCCTGACACACATCTCGGTTTGCCCTGGCTGAGTGGCTTATGAGGTTGCCTTCTCTCAGCCTGTCCTGCATCACAAGGTTGTTGTAACAATGAAAACAGGAACACGCGCACACACAAGTTCTGTATGTTGTCCTGAGCTCCTTAAAGATGTTGCAAATTTGGAAATAGGTAGCTGCAAATGTTACCTAGGTATGGTGTGGATGCGCCCTTATAATCTGCTGTTCCCAATTTGAGTGCGTGCAGAAACGGACTGACTCTCGATATCCGCTCTTGGCCAGGGAGTGGGGTGGCAGGAAGGAAGGAAGTTTCTAAAAAGTATTTTCTTCAGTCTCCTCCAGACAACCAGTGATAACTCTAGACCGGGTTTGGGCCCCATGCGGCCCGCAACTAAATTTTGTGTGGCCCTCAGCCTAATTTCAAAAGCCCTCTCTATGCAGTCAGCTTAGAGTTCTGGCAAGAGAGAAAATAATGCAGAAAAGGAAGCAACAAAAATGGCTTGATCCACCCACACTGGGCTCAGGCCAGCCCCACGGTTGGCTTTGGTACCAGTCACTGCTGATATGTGCTTCCTGACAGAAAAAAGCTGAACCAGCCCTGGTCTAGACCAGGGCTACGCAACATGCAGGCCATAAGCTGCGTGTGACCCCCCCACCCCATGAGGCTTTTTATGGCTCCTGGTATGCTCTTGCCGGATTCCTAGCGACTCTGCTGGGAATCTGGCCCTGTGGCCAGTCCCAGCCATGGTGGCAGGGATGAAGTGCGGCCTGTAGTGCGTTGAGCCGGGATGGTGCAATGTGACCCTCCCAACCCACCAAAGTTGCTCCCTACCCCCCCCCCCTCTAGTATTTTCCCTTCTGTCTTTGCAGGAAGAGTCTTTTGTTTGTTTGAATGAGAAAAAAGATCTAAAAATAAGGAATTCCTGATTCCACGCACATCCTGGCATTATGCCCCAATATTATCCTCCTGTATACACACGTCTTCACTGCTCATAGACACCCACCCTGTTGCTCCCACCAGGCTCTTAAAGGCTTAACCATCCAGGCCCAGCCCAAGGAATTTTTCCTACCTGAGGTAAAGGACAAAATGGCACCCCTCTCCATTCCACGTACTGAAGTTGTCTGAATTGGCAGTTGAATCTTAATTAAACCCTGGTAACTGGATAGCACACCCAAGAGGCAGATTAGTTTAGGGGGTGCAGGACGGACATTTGACAGACATGTTCTCCAAGAAAGGAGAATGCTTGGGGGGGGGGGCCCTCAGGAGGAAAGGCTGGAGGCCTGCTGCCTCCCCCCAGCACCTGCCGTCTGAAGCGGTTGCCTCACTCTGCCTAATAGTAGGGCCGGCCCTGCCATTATCTCAGCTCCCCTGCAAGCTCCATTCTCTCCAAGGGGATCAACGCAATGACCCCACTTCCTACCCCATCCGCCAACCTGTCTCCTGAAGGACTGCTACATTTTCCAGGACACACAACACCTGTTTGGGGATGTGCAAGTTTACTGTTTGACAATTGCAAGAAGCTTCAACCAGAGGCTTGTATGGGCGAATGGGCCAATCGCAGATCCACTACCACAAACCGAAGTGGCGTTTCTCCTCACATCACCTCAAAAATGAAGCCAGTCATTAGGTGTACGGAACATGCCTGGCTCACACATACAACAGAGCAGTGTCGGGGAATTTGGGGCCTAGAACTCCTATAATCCCTTGCCATTGGCTATGCTGGCTAAGGCTGATGGGAGTTGTAGGCAAAAACATATGGAGATGCCTACCTCTGCCTCATAGTCTCCTTTTCTCACAGAAAACGCATATCGGCACAACCAATCCGCTTTTGTAATTCTCTCACACCGACACAATTTGAAACGCGCTTTCCATTATACTGTACGGAGTACTGTCACTCTTTATCCTCCTCTCTTCAGTATATGAAATTCAGACTTTAAGAGGAGCTTTGCTGGATCAGGGCACAATGCAGCCCTTCCAGGGCTGAAGCTTATGTGCTCCAACATCCTGTTTTGCACAGCAGCCAGCAAAATGCCTCCAGGAAGCCCATAGCAGGAGGATGAAGGCAATCTTGTAAATAAGCCTCCAATAGTTACAGGCCTATAAATATGTTTACTCACCTACTGCTGGCCAACAGAGAGACCTGCCAGGGCCCACTCCTGATGCCTACCCTGAACACCCCCATTAACTATTTTTCTTACCCAGCATGTCACTCTGGGGCATTGTGGGAAATTAAAAAATGGCACACACAGCCAGCTAGTTCTACTGTTGCTTGCAACCATGGCAGAGGGGTGGCCTGTTAGGAAGCACTTTGCCCCCTCAGACTTGGAGCCAGGGCCCTTCAGAGCGCTCCATTTTTCCTCCTGCTGCCCCTTGTTTTTCTATGCTGGGAGTGGATGTGTGTGTGGGGATCCTTCCTCTGTCATCCTGCTTATTTTCTATGCTGGACGCTAAGGATAAATGGAACCCACCATCCCCCTTCCACCAGCCAGCTCACTCCCCGGCATAGTTCCTGGTTGCCTGTGGTGTTTATATGAAAGGCTGACTGAAGGCAACACTTCTGTCCCCTTCTCGCTTCCCACCCCCACCCCACCGGTATTCAGTGAAATACTGCCTCTGAAAATGGAGGTTCCATTAGTTCCCATGCTTAATGCCCATCAGTAAAACTACCTCTGCACAAATTTGTCTAATCCCCTTTTAAAGCCATCCAAGCCAAGGGTGGGCAGAAGGCAGATCTCCAGATGTTTTGGACTTCACCTCCCAGGAGCCCCTGGTAGCCTGGACAATGGTCAAGAATGCTGGGAGTTCTAAGTCCAAAACACCTTCTGGTTGCCTCTGATGTCAGCCACCCAGTGGCCAGTTACCAGGACTTGGGGCAGCAAATGCCATAAAGTAGGGTGACCATATGGAAAAGAGGACAGGGCTCCTGTATCTTTAACAGTTGTATAGAAAAGGGAATTTCAGCAGCTGCCATTTTTATGCATGCACCACCTGGTAAAATTTCCTCTTTATCTCAACAGTTAAAGCTGCAGGAGCCCTGCCCTCTTTTGTATCTGGTCTCTCTAGTATAGCTCCTGCAGCTTTAACTATTGTGATGAAGAGGGGAATTTCACCAGGTGCTGCACGTATACAAATGACACCTGCTCCTTTTCATATGGTCACCCTACCATAAAGTCAAGTCACCCGTAGTGTGAAGAAGTAACTTATTTTGTCTGTCCTGAATTTACTGCCAGTCAAGGGGCTGGCTCCAGATTTGGCCATATTTAGAGATGCACTGAACTAAATGGGACTTAAGTTAGCCAGGGCTACTTAAGGCACATTGATTTCAATGGTGTACTTTAAGCAGGGCTTGCCCAAGTCATTTTGCTGTCTGAGGCCAAGGACAAGATGGCGCCCCGTCCCGCTCCATGTACAAAAGTGGATTGGACTGGCAGATGAATCTTACTTCAACATTAACGATGGGAACTTGAAGGCAGGCAGCAGGCTAACCTAGGGGGTGCAGAGTAGGCTACAAGGCACACAGCTCTCTCCTTGAACACCTTGCTGTTGCCTCCCAGCATCTACCCGCCTGAGGCAATTACCTCACGCTGGCTAATGGTTGGGCTGGCCCTGACTCCAAGTATGACTAAATCTGGAGCCAACCTAATATCACTGGGTGAACCCGAGTTCTGATACCATTGTGCGGGAGGATACTTCTCACTGTCTCTGCACCATCCATGTGCCACCACAAGATGTTGCTTAGAGGACACCAAACCCAGGACGCTGCCTGACACCAAGTCAGCGCACTGGCCTATCTTGCTCAGGATTGTCAACACTTGAGTGGCTGCAGCTCTATGAGGTTTCAGATAGGAGTCTGTCAAGGACTTACCTCAAAGGTGTTGAACCTCTTTCAGCCCGAGGGTGGAATTCAACTTTGGAGAAGCTCTCAGGTGCCACATCCCAGTGGTGGGCAGGACTGAAGGCAAAATGGGAAGGGGGCCAAAATACAAAGAATTCCAGCCTATTGAAACTGAAAGCCCTTATTGCTAGTAGCTAGGCCTTAGGAGGGGCATTTCAACCTTTTAGAACTGGGATGGGGTAAAAAACATGCAAAAGCCAGGAAATCACCAAAAGAGCAGAGGTAGAGGACAAGAGGTGAGGCCACGGGAAGGGGCTGTGGCCAACTTGGGAGCTGAGTTTCTGCATCCCTGCCATACTGTGGAGGTACGAGGAATTGAACCTGCCATGTTCCGCGTGAAAAGCAGTTGCTCAGCCACTGAGCTATTATGATTACATTTATATCCTGCCTTTATCCATCTTGCAAGGAACTCAAGGCAGCTCACATGGTCCTCCTCCTCTCTATTTTCCCTCACAACTACAACAACCCTGTGAGGTAGGTTAGGCTGAGAGTCAGTGACTGGCTCAAAGTCACCCAGTGAACTTCATGGCCAAGGGGGGACTAGAAACTGGGTCTCCTGAGCCCCAGTCCAACACTCTAGCCCGCTACACCACACTGGCTCTCCTATGGCGCTGTCCCCTTAGCTTGGGCCTGACTGATGGACCAAACCTAAAATTTGGTTATTGTTGGCTGTAGCAAAATATAGAACCTTCACATTCAGGGCCAGTATATATCTGGGCACACCTATATCACAACTCCAAACAGCACACTCTTAACTCACATTTACTCGGAAATAAATCCTACTGATTTCAACAGGACTTACTCCCGTGTATAGAATCACAGCCTAAACCTATTTGAAATTACCTGACTAGCCGCTGCTTGGGGGTGGATGAATCAGTGAATTTTACTTTCTCCCACACTTGAATTTTTTGAAATATCAAGTCCTTTCTCTCAGGGCGACCCAACAGACCCAACCATGCCAACTCTGCATGTGTGTATGTGCAATAGAACATTTCCCAGAATCCTTTACAGCACAATCAGGTCCTGTATTGGTCCTAATTTCCCCAGTTGACAAATCAATGCCGAAAGACCTCCTGGATGGAAGGCAGTTTGACAGACAACAGCCTAGAATAGCCTTACCTGACATGGAGCCTAGATGTGCCACTACAATTCCCATCACCCCCAACTAGCATGGGGCATGGCAAATATATCCTAGAATCACAGAATAGTAGAGTTGGAAGGAGCCTATAAGGCCACTGAGTCCAACCCCCTGCCAAATGCAGGAATCCACCTTAAAGCATCCTTGATAGCTGCCTCTTGAAGGCCTTGAGCGTGGGAGAGCCCACCACCTCCCTTGGTCATTGGTTCCATTGTTGTACTGCTCTAACAGTCAGGAAGGATTGAAGGCCAGCTGGACTAAAACACCTGAAGAGAAACAGATTGGAGAAGGCTGCCACAGAACTATGAATTGCTCATCTCCATGTCATGTTTTCTCTTGGCTCTTATCTATAGCAGGGATGGGGAACTTCTTTCAGCCTGGGATCCGAATTCAATTTCAGAGCAGCGGTCGAGGGCAGCATTCCAGGGGTGGGCGGAGCCAAAGGCAAAGTGGGTGGGGCCAAAGGCAGAGTAGGGCCAAAATTACAAAAAAATACCAGCCTATTTTAGCTTATGTCTCTTTCTGCCAGTCACTAAGTCTTGGGAGAGGCATTTCAGCCTTCTAAGAATGGGAAAAATCTGCACAAAAGTCAGGGAACCACCAAAAAATCAGTGGTTTGGGAAAGGGGGTGGGGCCAGTGGAAGGGGCGTGACCATCTGGGGCATCCCAGAGGGCCGAATTCGGCCCCGGGAGATGAGGTTCCTCACCTCTGTTCTAAAGGGAATCTTGCACTTCAGGGCTAGTTGCCAGCTGGGGATCAGATACACAAGGCAGTCACATGCGAACAAATGAAGCTGCTTTGAACTGAGTCGGGCCATCGGTCCGGCTGGCCTAACGTGTGTGCGCGTCTCCCACAACACATTTTATGTTAACGGGAGGTGCGGTATGCACATACGCCCCGTTTGCATGCTCTTCCAGCCCTTTGGGGAGGGTGAAAGGACTGCATGAATCAGGGTCATGTTCCTTACCCACACTGGCGCACATCTCACTGTATACGCCGTGGCAAGGACACACACCAACTGGCATAACAAGGCATACAGCCAGGACAGCGACTGGCGGCCTGATCCGGCCCTCGGAAGAAACCTATCTGGCCGGATGAAAAATGTTTGTTTGTTTTAAATTGAAAGAGAGATTCCGCACTTTCACGTTATGTCTAGAGAATTAAAAATGGCCCTCGAGATTATAGAAGCTCGGGCCATCCCAGGTATACAGGATCCCCGGCCAGGGTGCGGGGCTATGTGTGAACTGGCCCCTCGGGAGGGCGGCACAGCGACAGGAACCCATCCCACTCTACGAGCACTTATACGGCTCCTCCCCCATGTGCACTCTCTTGTGACTGAGAAGGTGGGAGCTGGAAATGAAGCACTTCCCACATTCCAAGCACTCATAGGGCTTCTCCCCCGTGTGGACCCGTTTGTGGCTGACGAGGCGGGAGCTGGAAATGAAGCTCTTCCCGCACTCGGAGCACTCGAAGGGTTTCTCCCCCGTGTGGGTCCTCTTGTGTGTGATGAGGGATGCTTTCTGCCTGAAGCTTTTGCCGCAACCTGAGCATATGTATGGCTTCTCTCCTGTGTGGATCCGACTGTGAGCGGTGAGGTTGGAACTCCGGCTGAAGTTCTTCCCGCAGTCGGGGCACTTGTACGGCTTCTCGCCCGTGTGCGTCCGCTTGTGATCCGTGAGGTGGGAGCTGCTGCCAAAGCGCTTGCCGCACTCCAAGCATTCGTAGGGCTTCTCGCCCGTGTGGACCCGGATGTGGTTGATGATCTGGGAGCAGGCGCTGAAGCTTTTCCCGCACAGGGTGCACTCGTAGGGCTTCTCCCCCGTGTGGGTCCTCTTGTGAGTGATGAGGGACGCTTTCTGGTTGAAGTTTTTGCCACAGTAGGAGCAACTGTATGGCTTCTCCCCCGTGTGGACCCTCTTGTGCGTAATGAGCTGGGAGCTGGTACTGAAGCTCTTCCCGCACTCGGAGCACTCGTAGGGTTTCTCTCCCGTATGGGTCCTCTCGTGGGTGATGAGGGATGCTTTCTGGTTGAAGCTTTTGCCGCAAGCCACGCACTTGTGGGGCTTCTCTGGCATGTGGGTCTCCTCATGCCTCATGAGCTCGGAAGGGTGAGAGAACCAGGTCTCGCACACTGAGCACTTGTATGGCTTCTCCCCGGTGTGGATTCTCTCGTGGATCACCAAGTGGGTTCTCTCATAGAAGCTCGCCCCGCAAAACGAGCATTTGTGGGGTTTCTCGATCGGCTGCATTTCCTGATGGCCAAAGCTCTGACAGGAGCTTTCCCCTGAGTCTGTGTGCCTGTGGGTCACCTCCTGGAAGGAACCTTCCCGTACGCCCCTGTCACCTTCCTCACAAAGCTTTGCTGCCTTCCCGGGATGGTTCTCCTGATGACCTTCCGGTCCTTGATGACTCTCGGACCTCTCGTCCATCTCAGGGCCCTGGAAGCCTTTTGCTTTGGCTCTTTCCAACAATATTCCACTTACACCCACTTGCTCGGGCCGGTCGGCCTGAAAGGACCCCTCCTCTTCCTCATCTTGCACTTGCTCATTGCCTGTGGGAACAAAAATGAGGCACGATGTTCGATGTTTTTAGAATATCCCCTGCCGGTGCCATTTTTATGGTTTTTATTACCGCATCGGTTTTTATGATCTGTCTTAGGCTCACCTCAGACAACACGTTAGTCAACGCAGTGTGAAAACTCCACTCAACGGTTGAGTTTTTAAAGGGCGCTCTCCACACAACGTGTTCTAACTCCACTGTTGTGGGACTGTGGGCTACCGTGGAGTTGAGTAAAATCCATTGCAGCGTCTGATTGACAGTTACTCCGCCCTCTCTCCTCCCCCAGTCCTCCTGATGGTATCCCATTAGCCTTTGCTGCAAAAAAACAATCCCGGCAGCTCTCCTACAGCGGCACTCCCTCCTTTCGCCGCTTTTGCCAGGGAACTCTGTAGCCTGTGGGAAAGGTCGACTCAACGCAGTGGAAAACTCTATGGAGCCTGCCACCCAACACACAACACAACGGCTGTGCAGGAACTCTCCTCTGCATAGCATGGATTGTTTGCCCAAAAAACTCCACCGATGCGTGGCGTTTTCCAGCCAGACAACACGTTTCTCAACGGTGGTGCAAAATCTCCACAGTGCAGTTCTAAAACCACCGTTGAGAAAAGTGTTGCCTGAACTGAGCCTTACTCTTGCAGGTCTCCTTGGAAGGGCTCTTGCCATGAAAGGAAGCCAAGAAATATAAATAAATAAATAAATAAATGGGGAGCCCTGGTGGGTCAGACCGAAGGCCTATCTAGTTCAGCATCCTGTTTTTCAGAGTGGCCAACCATATGCCTCATGAGAAGCCCACAAACCCTTCCCCTGATCTGGTCTCCAGCGACTTGCAAGTGCCATTTAACTGTGGGACCTTCAAATGCGGGAAGGTACTGTTGCCCTCATGTCCTACTTGTGGGTCTCCCATTAGGGCATCTGGTCAGCCATTATGTGAACAGGGTGCTGGATTAGACAGACCCTTGGTCTGATCCAGCAGGGCTCTTCTTACATCCTTATGTCAATGGCTAATAGTCACTGACAATCGGGAGCTTCAACAAAATATTTATTTATCATATTATGGTAGGGGCCATAAGATCTCTTTAGGCCCGAGGGCTGAATTTCATTTTTTTTGTACTACATCTGTGTACTTTTATTGTGAGAATCTTGTGTTGCTGTTGTTACATCCATTTCTTGCCCCCCCCCCCCCCCCCTGAGCCATGAAGCTCCCTGGCAGACCCTGGGGCAGATACTATCTCTAAGCTTGATTGAGCAGAAAGAGAGACTGGGTTTGCACAACATGCTTACCCACGCTCTATGTTTGAATATGGGCTAACCATGGGTTAGCATGTTTTCTGTAGTGTGGCTTAACCATGCAATGTTGTTTGTTTACCACCGTGAACAACTCAATATGGATCCTCAAGGTGACTTGTTCAAGAAAAATAAGCCATACTGCATGGTTAGTAAGCCAACCTGCAGAAAATGCCCTGGATTCAACAAACTATCCATGGTTCAACAACAACCCACACTCAACTACTGAGTGTGGGTTAGCGTATTGTGTGTACAGACCCAGAGAAAGATACAGAACCAACTCCAGAAAATATCAACATTCCCAAGAATTCCTGGTATAAAGTTACCCATATACTACACTCATCATATAGGCCATCCTCCAAGGGAGACTTAGACAAGGGAGAGGGCCTTCTTGGTGGTAGCTCCCTGGGGTAACCACCCAGAAAATTTTGGCTATGTGGCGGGATAGAAATTTAACGTAATAAATAATAACTCTGGAACTCTCTCCCTGGTTAGGACAACCTGGCGCCAACATTGTCATCCTTCCAGCACCATATTAAGACTTTCCTCTATTCGTAGACCCTTGACAGCGGAGAATATGATTTTAATGGGTCCTGGGATTTACACTGATTGTTTTAAAATTGTTGGACTGTTGTATGTTGGTTTCATATTATGTATTTTTAATCTTGGTAACCCACCCAGAGAGTTCTGGCTATTGGGCAATATAAAAATGCAGGAAATGAAATGAATGAATTCTAGAAAACAGCCGCTTACCGGACAAGGTGGCCTCCCAGTCGTCCTCCTGCTTGTCCTCCAGGGGGAGCTGCATCTTCAGGACGACAGGCGGAGAGTGATCAGACTTTGGGGAATTAAACGCCTTCTCCAAGGATCCCGACATCTAAACAAACAAAGTATTATTTGGATACTGAGAAGCACAGAAACACGAACATTACAGGTGCAGTAACTGCCAGGCCACAAGTTTGCCTGCTGATCCAACCTGCATCCTCACTGCAAATCGGGTCTGGCTAAAAAGTACGGTTGGCCCCGAACATCTGGTCCTGAAAGGTAGACTGCTTCTGCACATGGAAGTTCTGCGCTCTTAAACTCTCGCCGTTAAATCATGATGATGGACACAACAATGAAAGTCTTACGGCGCAAGACATCTAAGGCATAATTCTATCCCTGTTTAGACAGAAAAAAGTCCTGTGATTCCTAACATGCCCCAGCCAGCCATGCTGAACATGGAGGCTTTATTTAACTAAATGATTCTAATTTCTCTAATCCCCTAAATCAACCTTCCCAAACCTGGTGCTCTCTCTATATGCTGGACTGCAATCCCCATAATTCCCACTCTTGCAGTCTGTAATGGTCATCACCACATCCCACGGCAAAGAATTCCACCAGTTATCTAGACATTTATTAGACTGGGCATAATTACTATGACTTAAAAAAAAAATCCCACCCTTCTTCCACAGAACTAAATCCAGCATACACAGTTCTGTTCTTTCACCAGATGGGTAGGAGGAAAGGAGCCCAGTAAGATTCACAGCTAAGCAGGGATTTGAACCCAGGATACTTCAGTTCAGGGGTGCAAGGTAGGTGAGCATCCAAGAAGTACGCAAAAAGGGAGAGAAGTCTCAGGATGCTACAGAAAGGCTTCTTATATAAAAAACCTTTCTATAGCTTCCTTCCCTTTTTGTGTATACCGCAGTTCAAGCCCGATAGTCATATGAACACAAACACATGGAGCTGTAGTACCCAGACTCCAAATCAGGTGTATCTAGGCCAGTATCTAATAATCTATATGATGTGCTTTTGATTTTGGTTGGTTCCCCCCCCCCACACACACACACATCCATTTTGCTGTGTTTGCTGTTTTGTATTTGGGGTTCATCTGCTCCTGTTTTAACTGCCGTGCTTTTATGATGATAGTAAACTTTACTGCTTTATAGTTGATGGTTCTTACTGTGCTTTTAATGTCGTAAGCCATTTTGTGTGTTGTGGTGACAAAAAAAACAGGATAACAATAACAAAACAAAATACAAGTGGGCTCAGCAACAAAATGTTGCAGCGTAGAGTTCTGTTCTTAAGATTCCAGACTCTGCCATCCATCCACGCCTTCTTCCAGGACACTCCACACTTATTCCCCCAATAGTCGGTCTATGCTCACTGAGCATGTTCAAACCTTTTTGGGTTGTTTTGGTAGTCCGTCCTCTGAGGTCATAGCAGTGTTTATGGCCTTGGAGGGCAGGCTACCAAAAATGCTACTTTTCCTGGGGCGTTCTACAGGGGCCATAGGATTACTCTCTAACTGGTTTCTAAAATAGTGAAATTACACTAAAATAAAAAAGTAGTATAGTGCTATGCCCCTATAATGTTATAATATATATATTTAAATGATGACGGACACAAAAACCTTTCCAAACCACTGCTATTTTAGCAAGGTAGTTAATGGCAGTAATCACAACGTTCTTTATTTTAAATGATTTTTTTTTTTAAATCATGCTACTCTAGAGAAAGCGTTTGATAGCAGGGTTATAGTGGTATAAATTTATTATGCTATTTTTTTAAAAGCATGGAGTAGGGTGGGGTGGGGGATCTCTTTTCCAATCATCGCCTCCATGACCCAACTTGCTATAACACTCTTTCATTTATGTGATATTGTGTTATTCTGTTTAAACACACATACACACATGCATAAAACCAGAGAAGTACTTTAGCTCTAGCTAAAAGACCAATTAAAAATAAATACATGGGTGATAAAAATAGTGCCCATTGCTAAAAGGTATTATTATTATTATTATTATTATTATTATTTTATTACATTTATATCCTGCGATATAAAGGTGCAATCCATTTTCAGCAATTGATTTTCAGGTGCCCACCCATCTCTCTATAAAAGGATAAGTAAAATGGGAGCAGCAAAAAGCAGCAGCAAAGTCTTGGAAGAAGAAGCTAAAAAAGCCAGTTACTGTATTAAAAAAAAGGTAGGCAAACAAAGCCACGGTTCTTCTGAATGCTACTGTTCATGTAGACCAGCTTTCCCAACTGGTGCCCTTTAGATATATTGGATGATATTTATTTATTATTGCATTTATATCCCACCTTTTTTCCTCCAAGGAACCCAAGGTGGCGTACATAATCCTCCTCCGTTTCATTTTATCATCACAACAACAACCCTGTGAGGTAGGTTGGGCTGAGAGTCTGTGACTGGCCCAAAGTCACCCAGTGGGTTTCCATGGCCAAGTGGGGACTAGAACCTGGATCTCCCGACTCCCAGTCCAACACTTTAGCCACTACGCCACACTGGCGAATGTGGGCTGAGCTGTGATATATGTTGAACTGCTCGTTAAGTCATTATACCCACTTCAAAATCACACCCCTTAAAAAAGATAGATGAGGCGCACTAAGAGTGCAGGTGCAGACAGAACATAGTGAGATGTACAGACAGAAAATGCACAATATGCTGTTGCATTTGTGTCCTGCTTGTGGGTTTCTGGTCGACAGCTGGTTGGCCACTGTGTGAACGGAGCGCTAGAGTAGATGGAGCCTGGGTCTGATCCAGAATGGCTCTTCTTATATTCCTAATGGCTCCCATATAGACCTGCCCAGGCTTTAAGACCTCCCTTGGAGGCCCTGCTTGCTATGCTCACCTCAGACCATGAGGGGACGGCCTGAGAGACTGGGCCTTCTCAGTGGTGGCTCAGGATAAAACACTTCCCAACTAGCAGGAAGAAGGCTAGGCTGAACCCAAGAGTTTTGAGTCAAAAAGAATCACAGGTTTGGAAGGGGCGATGAGACAACCATTGAGTCTGTAGCTTGAGGCAGGATTTGTCAGAAATCGACCCTCTACAGGCACACACAGACAAAATAATCCAGGCAGTAGGTGAAGCACAAATGATTTCACAACGCAGAAAAACCATTTTTTCCCAGTGTCCCATTGTACAATTTAAGAATAGGCTATATGTGACTTTTACACACAGGGTGATTCCAGGCGGAGGGATCCTAGCGCGATCAATCTAAAGGCTATTCTGTCTTTCCCTTCTTAACACAGTATTTTGTGGTAAGAAAAAAGTTGGAAGAAGAAGTAGGAAAACACAGGTGAGTTAGAAGTGGGAAATGACGGCATCTGGAACTTCGCAGCAGTTGAGTTTTCTGCTGCTCTTGGGGAAAAGGGGCTGTGACCAGAAGAAGGGGGCGTGGCCATGTAGGGAAACCTTGAGGGCCAGATATGGGCCCTTGGGCTTGAGGTTTTGCACCTCTGCAATAAAACAGCAAGTTTCATAGAAATTACTGATTGGGAGGCAGCAAGACAATTAATAATAATAATAATAATAATAATAATAATAATAATAGGTAGTAGTTGCATGTGACTAAATCATCAATTCCAAATCTGCTTCTCAGTACTGAGAAGCTGCCACCCCACAAAGGATTCATGCAACCCCTTTACCTTTTGTTCCGGTTCCTCAGACTCTTGCAGGAAACCTTCTGCCAGGGCTACGGCTCGCGTGCAGGTCTCGGGCCCTTGTTCCCTGACCCAGCTCTGCATCTCCGGGGGCAGGACAGTCAGGAACTGCTCCAGAATCAGGAACTCCAAGATCTGCTCTTTGGTGTGGTTCTCCGGCCTCAGCCACTGGTGGCAAAGCTCCCAGAGCTGGTTGCAAACCTCCCGGGGCCCCTCGGCCTCCTCATAGCAGAAGAGCCGGAAGCGCTGCCTCCGCAGCTCCACATTGGCCGGGTCTTCATCCAAGACCTCCTCCTTCACTTTCACAGGAGAATCCTGGCTGCTCTCGTAGGCCCTGCCGGCGTCTCTGCTGAGGCTCGACACCCCTTGGGACATGCATTCGACTTTCGGCCACCGGCTGGCTTCGTCTCCTCCCTTGAAGGAGGTCTGGAAATACTTGGTATCTTCTCCTGATGCATAGTGAGGGGACGGCAGGTTCCTCCACCCCGGACGGGGCGGCTGCATCGTCTTCAGAAAGTCCTGCAACTGGCTTTCCCAGCACTGCTCCTCAGGCTCCCGCTTGAACTGCTGCGGGGGCACCGCCCCTTCCAGCAGCTCCCCGGCGGCCCCGATCTGGACCACGTGAAGGTCTCGTGCCCCCCCTTCCACACTCTCCCGGGGCTCGGCCCCAGCGGGCTCCTGTTCCTCCATTTTGGTTTCTGGATCCGGCTCCTGAATCAGAAACGCAAAGTCAGGTTTGCGAAGCACAAAAGAGACATTCCGGACTCCATCCCCCCAGGGGAAAACACCCAATGCAGCGAGAGCAGCCACTAAATTAAGAACGGAAGAAGAGCCCTGCTGGACCAGGCCGAGAATCCATAGGTCAGGGGTGGAGAACCTCAGGTCCCGAAGACAAATACAGCCCTCCTGAGGTCCCAGTCTTTCTTTCAAGGGTTCCTCAGATAGCCATGCTCCTTTCACCTGGCTACACTCCAGACCACCGATCGTTTGGGGGGCTCCAGCTTTTGTGCAGTCCCCCCACAATCTAAATAGGGTAGAAATACCTTTCCTGAGGCTTAGGGCTCAACCCTATGCATGTTCAGACAGAAAAAAGTCGTACAATTCCCAGCATTCCACAGGATTCCCTCCCCACAACTACAACTCCCAACAGTCCTCACTCAGCCCTACAAAAATGTCCTACAACTCCCAGCATTCCCCAGTCAGCCATGTTGGCTAGGGAATCCTGTCTAATCATGCATAGAATTGTGTCCTTAGTTACTGGCAGGAAGAGACTGAAGCTGAAAATCTCCCCGACCCTTTTGCCTTCATCCCAAGATCGTCTCCAAAATGGAATTCACCCCTCAAGCCAAAAGAGGTTTAACTCCCTAGATTTAAGCACCAGCCTGCTCGCCATAGGCGAACAGGAACTGCATGCAAGCAGGCAAGTGAGCGACCTGGCGGAGGAGCGAGGAAGCACCCCATCCCTCCTCTGTGCCCAGCATAGAAATGCAGCTCTCTGTCCCTCCTCTGCCCAGTCCCCAGCAGCCTGGTAAAGATTTTTGCAGGCCAGTAACTTTAGTGGGCTTATTTACAAGGCCTCCGTAGCCTGTTTTCCATGGCGGCCAAGCAACCAAAAGTCAATCCTAGCTTGCCAGAAGGCGGATTGGTATTATTTTTTTGTTATTCTCAGTACGAACACACAAGGCTGCTTTACACTGAGTCAGACCGCTGGTCTTCCAACAAAGGATATATGGCCTCGGGTATACTTGTTAGGGCAACCGCCTCCAACTTGGTGCCTTCTAAATGTTCAACTCCCATCAGCTCCAGCCAGCATAGACTGGCCACTGACACAACACCAAACAAGAGAAAATGCATCATCAGAAAAGAGGACAAAAGAGGACCCTGAGCAAATGTGTTTGCACGTCATGGCAAGCCGCTCTCAAACAAACAAGGGTGTCAACCCACTGTAGGTTGTTGTGTTATGCGAATTCTGTTTCTTTTCAAAACTCGCATATGCTAACAGTAATCTTAATTCTTCAAGAGCCGGTCCTTACGGAGTCAAAAATGTCACCACCCACACAGAAGAGGTTCCAATAGCTTATAAAGATCTATAGGAGAGGTCCTTTAGAGCAGGGGTCCCCGGGCCACGGACTGGTACCAGTCCATGGCCTGTTAGGAACCAGGCCGCGTTCTCACCAGTAGGGTGCCCAGATCGCCCATGGTTTCCAGGTCCGGACCGGGAAAACTGGGGCGATCCGGGCAGACCGGGGGCAGCGGGGGCAAACCGGGGCTGCGGTGGGTCACACGGTGACGGAGGAGAGCAGCGGCGGAGAACAGCACACCCAGTAGGTCCGGGCTGGTTTTTTTTGGGGGGGTGGCTTGGTGGTGGGGTTTGTTTCGGGTGGGGGGGACCACCCCGCCAGCCCCACCACCCAAAACAAACCCCACCACCAAGCCACCCCCCCAAAAAAACCCACCCCAAACCCCCCCAGTCCGTGGAAAAATTCTCTTCCACAAACCGGTCCCTGGTGCCAAAATGGTTGGGGACCACTGCTTTAGAGGACGCCATTAACAGCAGAAGTTCATTTGCTGGGCACGCAGGAAAGGGCTTTCTCCTGTGTCACTCCCAACTGTGGAACATGCTCCATCAAGAACTTCAATCCATCCCCCACTCTCTTGGCTTTTAGAAAGGATGTGGAGAAGACACATCTTTTTAATTTAGCCTTTTAAATTATGTAACTGTTTTAATGTTTTCTATATTTAATGTTTTAATGTTCTTGTTTTTCAATTGTGTTAAGGTTTTATCATTTTAAGTTATTGTTCACTATCTTGATGGCTAATAATAATAATAATAAGAGAAAGAGAAATATACACCACTGGCCATGGAAGTCAAAGAACTATGGCAACAGGAAAAGGTCACAATTATTCCGTTAGTCCCATCAGTCACCGGCATCACATTTTGTTGAAGGTTTCATTTGCTTATACAGTTGCTCATTTTGATTGATTTTTAAGAAATCTTTCCATAGGGCGTGGCTCAATGTACCTTTTACTACTCTTGAAGCATCCTGTGTACCAAATCAGCAGTGGACGTAAAGGAAACCCTCGACACTGCACATTACTGAACAAGTCAGCTGTTCAAGTGATTGGGTGTGTGGGGGGAAAGGCACTCCCCATCTGCAGAGCAGCATCAGCAGGGGCAATCTGCAGGCACGAAGCAGATATGTGTTGTACAACTTTTATATTTCCATGAGCTCCTGCTTAGGCTGTTGTACTGTAGATAAGAACATAAGAAGTGCCATGCTGGATCAGATCAAGGGTCCATCTAGTCCAGCACTCTGTTCACACAGTGGCCAACCAGCTGTCAACCAGGGACCAACAGAGCAGGACAGGGTGCAACAGCACCCTCCCACCCATGTTCCCCAGCAACTGGTGCCCACAGGCTTACTGCCTCGGATACCGGAGGTAGCCCATAACCTCAGTCATAGACTAAGATTTATAATTACTGAATTCCTTTGTTTCTTTAAAGATTTTGATTTATTATTATGTATGTTGTTGTTGCCTTTAGTTTAATTTCATTTTGAAATAAAATAACATTTCTTGATAAAAAAAGAAGAAGAAGCAACTCATAATTTCCTCCCCCTCAGTCACCCACCACTTTCCTCTTCTAAGTCTCCCTTGATATGGGTTGCAAATAGAGCAGCCAATTATAAATCTCCCCAAATAAGAGGGCAAAAGAGACACGTGTTTGCATCAAATTTGGATACGGTAGTTGATATATACAGATGCAAATTCAGAAAGAATTGCAGAAATTTACATAGAAATACAGTACATCTCACCATAGTGACCAGGCGACCTACCTGCCTGCCTATTCAATCAGCTGACTAAGTGCTGATGGGCAATGGTGTTTATGGTTCTTTATCTTTATACCAGAATTGGACTGGACTGGATAACTATCCTCTAGCAGTCCTTAAAAAATAAGACTGTCCTCTGTAAAAGACCACGCATGGCCACCCTGTGTTTGTGTAGGGTGACCGTACAGAAAAGAGGATGGGGCTCCTGTATCTTTAACAGTGGTGTAGAAAAGGGAATTTCAGCAGGTGTCATTTGTAGGCGTGCAGCACCTGGTGAAATTCCCTTTTCTTTGCAACAGTTAAAGCTGCAGGAGCCCTGTCCTCTTTTGCATCTGGTCACTCTCGTATAGCTCCTGCAGCTTCAACTGTTGTGATCTCCTAAACCTTAAGAGTTCTCCCAAGCATATTGATACCTGCTTCTTGTTTCTCAGCGGTCTCATTTTGGCTCCAGTCCAGTCGGCATTCACTACCCGAGTTCACTATTAACAGGAGTGATACACCGCGGAAGGAGGTGCTAGGATACCTAGTACCTCAAGCCGCAAGTAGCGGGTGGGTGGGTGCCATTTCTTCAATGCTCACCCTGTAAAAATTCACTGCAAGGGGGAAAAAACAATGCACAGCAGGTTCTATCACTGTTTGCTGCCTGCTGTGCTAAAGTTCATTTACAGCGTGGGTGTTTTTTAAAGCACAGAAAATCATTCCAAACGGGACACCCCCACCTGCGGTCTCCAGTGGTATGGTCCATTCTGCCACCTCAGAACTCCACCATCTCATTCTACCACCTGTGTGGATTACGCGTTGGTCTGTCCCAGGCCTTCAACCTGTGGACCAGCAACTATAAGGAAGGTTCTTCCTCCTCAAAGATTTCTGCTTTGCATTTGATTTCTGCTTTGCATTTGAAATTCTGACCTGCTAACATAATGCAGGAGAAGGGAGGGGACACCCTATTTGAATTTAACGCAGAGAATTACAAAACAAGAGCCCCAGAGATCATAAAAGCCAGACTAAAACAAATCACAGACTCATTGCATCGGAGGGCGTGTTAGAGGCCATGTAGTCTGACCTCCTGGTTGATGCAGGGAACCCAGAGCAGCCTTCTCCAACCTCTCTCATAAAACTAGAACCCAATGGGGGTTATCCCATGAAGACAATTGGTGGGAGATTCTGGACAGAAAAAAGAAAGGACTTCTTCTCACAGCACAAAGTTAAACTATGAATTTTGCATGTAGTGATGGCCATCAATCTGGATGGCTTTAAAAGGGAATTGGAAAAATTCCTCGAGAAGGCTATCAATAGCTACTAGTCCTGATGGCTATATGCTTCCTCCAGCATTGGAGGCAGTATGCTTATGCACACTAGTTGCTGGAGAACATGGGTGGGAGGGTGCTGTTGCACTTCTGGGTTTCCCATTGGGGCAGCTGTTTGCTCACTGTGTGAACAGAATGCCAGACTGGATAGACCTTTGGTCTGATGCAGCAGGGCTCTTCCTATGTCCTTATCTCCCCCTTGAGTTTTCCCTTCTCCAGGGTAAACATACCCATATGGTGACCATATGGAAAAGAGGACAGGGCTCCTGTATCTTGAACAGTTGTATCGAAAAGGGAATTTCATCAGGTGACATTTGTATGCATGTAGCACCTGGCAAAATTCCCACTTCATCACAACAGCTAAAGCTGCAGGAGCCCTGCCCTCTTTTAGAGTGACCAAATACAAAAGAGGGCAGGGCTCCTTCAGCTGTAACTGTTGTGATGAAGAGGGAATTTCACCAGGTGAACTACAAATGACACCTGCTGAAATTCCCTTTTCTATGCAACTATTAAAGAAGCAGAAGCCTTTTCATATGGTCACCCTACATGCCCAGTACCTTTGACCTTTCCTCATAGGACTTGCTTTCCATAGTTCTGGCCATCTTTCATGCCCTCCTCTGAACCTGTTCCAACTTTCTATATCCTTTTTAAAAGTGCAGCATCAAGAACCGGACAAAAGCACAAGCCTAGGCAAATAAAAAGACCCTTTCCTGATGCCAAAACATCAACAGACTTGGCCGGTGTTGTAGAGGAACGAGGCCCCGCAGGATCAAAATGCCAGGACTTCTGGATTAGCAAGATGATGTTCTCTGTTGCTCCCCCTCTGAATTCACTATTCTCTCTGAGTTTAGCTGCAATCCACACAATAGCTTGGAGTGAGGATGAGGCAATGGATTTTCCCAACAACAATATATAGGCGGAGTTCGGATGACACAATAATTAATTGGGGGGGGGGGAAGCTACTGTCTATTGTGTTGATTATTGTGACATGTGTCAGGCAACACACAATGGGCACACAATTGACAGTACACTATTTTGGTGAATTAAACAATGGGGAAAAACAACGGGCTGCTCCATTGTTTATCCCAAAACATGTTGATTAAAATGTCGTGTGTCGGGCTCAGTTGCCGATTCCCCATCTCCACGTGTACTATTCCATTTGGTCATTGAGTTCTCCGGCAGGAGAGGCCGAAAAACCCTGGCCCCTCCTGTACAGCTGGCAGAACTTGAAGTGCATGATGGGATAGGGCCAGGAGGACTGAGGGAGGAGCACCAGCCACCCAGAAGGGAGGGAGGGGCAACATGTTGTGTGCTATTCTCCCCTCCGTTGTTGCCTGAACTCAGCCATAGTTTCCTGTTGTAACGCAATGTATGTTGGTGGCAGCTTGGTCTTGAATGTGCAATTAAGACTCATTAGCTTTACAAAAGACCTGCTCCTGGGGGAAAGTTAAAATTGCTAAAACTGTTTTGTTGATATGGATCAACACAACTGCCTCCGTTTTTGGACTCTCCTCGTTGGCATGGCTCCGTGGACTGTCATAATAAGTGTCTGCACTCCAAAATTTACCACTACACCGCTGGTGTTAGCTCTAGTGAGCCACTTTGGGGAAAGAATTCCAGAATCGAGAGGCCAAAACTAAGAAGGCCTTAAGGAGGTTCTTAACAGCTGGGCAGGAGGTGGTCCTCCAAGAAGCCTGGCTTAAAAGGTTGGAATCAGCATCGTGAATTGGACTTGGAAATGGACCAGGAGTCAATTTAAGACTGATAAGATCTTGCTCAATCTGCCCCATCCAAGTTAAGTATATAATTTATTTAGTATTTCAGTTTCATATATAACGATTTGACTAATCGCCATAGGTGACCAAGAATTCCATGCAGGGGAGTGAGCTGTCTGGTGGAGAAAGGATGGAATGATCTGTCCTTTATCTGTCAGCCCTCGTGGTAGAAGGCAAGTTTTTTTAACTAGCCAGCTAAGAGACTAGTACACCTAAGACTACACCTAAGATGAGGGCAATGAAGCAAAAGGGGAGACGGCTAGAACGCAGGTGGAGGAAAACTCGTGCTGAGTCTTATCGGACACGGGCTAGAGCTCATTATCGAGCCTACTCTGTGGCGGTGAGGGTGGCGAAGAGACAGTTCTTCTCCACCAGCATTGCATCTTCACAGTGTCGTCCGGCGGAGCTTTTCCGGGTGCTTCGTGGCCTGCTACACTCTGGGCCAGGGTGAGAGATGGTGGAACCCTCGGTAGCACGCTGTGACAAGTTTGCACGGCACTTTGAAGATAAAGTCGCTCAGATTCGTCTTGAATTGGACACCACGCTTAATGCAGCTCCGCTAGTAGAGGCGTTCAGAGCACCGTCTGGTCCAGTTTTGTTGGATGAGTTTCAGTTACTGAGGCCTGAGGATGTGGACAAGGTGCTTGGCCAAGTCCGGTCGACCACTTGTGTGCTTGACCCTTGCCCGTCGTGGCTAATTACATCAAATAAGGATGGGACCGCCGGCTGGGTCCAGGAGGTTGTAAATGCCTCCTTGAGAGAGGGAGTGGTGCCGGCCTTGTTAAAAGAAGCGGTAATCAGACCACTCCTGAAAAAGCCTAACCTGGACCTGGAAGATGTTAACAACTATAGGCCGGTGGCGAATATTCCTTTCCTGGGCAAGGTGCTTGAGCGGGTGGTTGCAGGACAACTCCAGACACTCTTGAATGAAACGGATTATCTAGATCCATTTCAATCGGGTTTCAGGACTGGTTTTGGAGCAGAAACTGCCTTGGTCGCCCTGTGGGATGACCTTTGCCGGGAGAGGGACAGGGGGAGTGTGACCCTGTTGGTTCTCTTGGACCTCTCAGCGGCTTTCGATACCATCGACCATGGTATCCTTCTGGATAGGATGTCTGGGCTGGGAGTTGGAGGCACGGCGCTGCAGTGGTTCCGCTCCTACTTAGATTACCGTTTTCAGAAGGTGGTGCTGGGGGATTATTGCTCTGTGCCGTGGCATCTAAGCCATGGGGTTCCACAGGGCTCTATTTTATCCCCTATGCTGTTTAACATATACATGAAGCCGCTGGGAGAGGTTATCCGGAGATGTGGGCTGAGATGTCACCAATATGCGGATGACACCCAACTCTACCTCTCCTTTTCAACAAACCCAGGTGAGGCAGTGGCTGTTCTGAATCAGTGCCTGAGCACGGTAATGGACTGGATGAGGGCTAACAAACTGAGACTCAATCCAGACAAGACGGAGGTACTGTTAGCGGGTGGTTCATCTGTCCGGCAAGGTGATGTTCACCCTGTTCTGGAGGGGGTTGCACTCCCCCTAAAGGATCGGGTCCGTAGTTTGGGGGTGCTCTTGGATCCAGAACTGTCGCTAGAGGCACAGGTGAACTCGGTGGCAAAGAGCACCTTTTACCAGCTTAGGCTGATATACCAACTGCGCCCTTATCTGGACAGAGATAGCCTAGCTACAGTTATCCATGCTCTCATAACCTCTCATTTGGATTACTGCAATGTGTTATACGTGGGGCTGCCTTTGAAAACGGTCCGGAAACTTCAGCTGGTACAAAACAGGGCAGCCAGATTGTTAGCGGGGACTGGCCAACGAGACCATATTACGCCAGTCCTTTTCCAACTTCACTGGCTGCCGATCCAGGTCCGGGCCCAATTCAAAGTGCTGGTACTAACATTTAAAGCCCTAAACGGCTTGGGGCCAGGATATCTAAAGGAACGCCTCCTCCCATATGTACCTGCCCGGACCCTAAGATCATCTACAGGGGTCCTTCTCCGTGAGCCCCTGCCAAAGGAAGTGAGGCAGGTGGCCACTAGGAGGAGGGCTTTCTCTGCTGTGGCACCCCGGCTGTGGAATGAGCTCCCCAGAGAGGTTCGCCTGGCGCCTACTTTGTACTCTTTTCGTCGCCAGGTGAAGACCTTTTTATTCTCCCGGTATTTTAACAGTTAAATTAACTCAATTTTAATCCTTGCTGTTTTAAATTTGTATTTTAATCTGTATTAATTCCTGCTGCTTGGTTTTATTCTGGTTGTGTTTTTATATTGTATGTTATTCTGTGTTTTTAGATTGTGCCTTGTTTTATATATTTTAAAATGATTTCATGGTTTTAATTTTTGTGAACCGTCCAGAGATCTTCGGCTATGGGGCGGTATAAAAATGCAATAAATAAATAAATAAATAAACCTGTGTTTCCATGCTGGCAGTGGAAGATGGAGATTCTCCTCCATGGGTAAGCTAGTTACTTCCGTGGTCTTACTTAAAGTTAGAAAACATTGCAGGTTAGTAACTTCTGTGGGCTTGCTTACATTTATACCCTGTTTTTCTATTGAAATACCACTCACAGCAGCTTGCAATAAAAATGATACAATATAATAAAGAAAAAACAGTAAATTCACATATTCATTAAAAACTAAATAGAGATAGTTATGACAACAAGAGGCAGTGGTATTAGAACTCCAACAAGAATCAGCATAAAACAGCCGTTGCCATTCAAAAAGTGTGAATAAAGATGCCTTTACCACCAATAGAAAGACAGAATGAAAGGAAGCTTGGTGAATATTCACTGGGAGTTCCACAGTCATAGTGCTACCATCAAAAAGGCCCCGTTTCTCACCCACCTAAGTTCAGGTATGAACAAAATACAAAACAAGGCCTCCTGAGTCAATCTTAAAGGCTGGGCAGGTTCATATATTTCAGAGGTAACATGACACAGAGCATTTAAGGGCTTTACGGGCCCGAGGTTATGCATGCTCAGGTAGAAAAAAGTCATACAACTCCCAGCATTTCCCAGCCAGATGCTGGGAGTTGTAGGACTTTTTTCTGTCTAAACATGGATTTGCACCTTCACTTGCCAATACCAGCACTTTCAATCAAGCTCAGAAACTGATGGGCAACCAGGCAGATGGAAGCATATGACTCCAATCTTCGAGTAACAGATAATCTGCAGAAGTATTTTGCACCAATTGAAGTTCCTGGATTATTCAAAGACAGCCCCCCGCAGAAGTAACCAGGGGGCATGGATAGCTGACACCAAAATCCCTCTTAAATGCATGTGAAATGCATGTTAATAACTCGCCTTGTCAAACCAATCCACCACCACCACCCTTTAGGGAGCTGGAAAGGACCTCAAAGGTCATCTATTCCAACCCCCACTTGATGCAAGGAAATCCTTTAGTACACCACCCCTGCAAGGTGGTTATCCAGCTTCCGCTTGAAAACCTCTAACAAGGGGGCATCCTGTCCGTGGATGCCTGTTCCATTGCCAAATAGCTCATACCATCACGAAGTTCTTCCTAAATCAGCATTTACAGCCTATAATCCCCTTGCTTGGAACTCGAACACCACACGGCACACCTTTCCCATCCCCTCACTCAAGACTAGCGCTTTTCAAAGTTTTTAATACCTCCCCACATCTTCTTCGGGGTCTAGGGGGCACTGTGCCCGCTGGACCTGTTTGGGCCTCCCTGTCAGCCCCCTCCCCACCTCCAAGCGAATGGAGACAGTGCCCTAGACAAACCCAACCTCCCACCCCCCCACCCCGGCAGACGTGCGGCTGCAGGTGGCGGGAGGAGGGGAGAGATCAGCGTCCAAGGCAGGCTGTTTGTTTGTTTCTTTCTCTGTCTCGGGGAAGCTCATCCGCCATTACTGATCTTCTGGTGGAGCTAAGCTTGCGGAGGGACCTCGAAGTCCGAAAGTAGCAGACGGAGGCCCTACCCTTCAGGGGGCTGAGAATCTGGGTCTTTATTCCGATGCAGGGACTGCTCCTAGTTCCTGTCGGAGCGGTAGAAAGAAGCCTCATGATGCTGATGCTAAAAATGATGATGATAACAATAAAATATACACTAGCCAACACATCCACACCAGTTAGATCCCAGGCATAAGAACCAAGTGCCCGCAAATCGATTCCTCTCATTGCAACGCTTAAGTTTCTCCTAGGACCCAGTTCCCTGCCTCCAGCAATGGGTTCTCCATCCCTCTTGCTTCTCCCCACCCCACCCACATACTTTGTATCCTATAGGTTTCCCCACGCCCTCCTTCTCCTCCTTCTTATTTTTAATTTCCCCTTCCTCGCTGGCTGGCTTGAACTCACCCGAGCCGCGCAGCCTTTGTGTCTGCCGCAGCCCTGCGATCGCTCCCAGGCTGGGAAGCGAGAAGCGAGAGGCCGTTTCTCATGTCAGACCAGAGGCAGGAGGCGGGACGGGAAGGGAGAGGGGAGCCTTCCCCGCCCGCCCTCTCTCTCCCTCTCCTCCTTGCAGCTCCGGACTCAAATTTCCACAGGCCTTTCTAGGAACCAGAGCTTGGTACGGTTAACCCCTTGCGCAGCGCCAGGGGTGTGTGGGGAGGCGGCGGGGGGGGGGGGTCGCAATGGCGTCCATAAAAGAGGAGAAACCGCGCAGAGGGATAGTAAGAGCCCTGCCTTTGGGCTAGGGGGCAGGCAGCGGGGCTGATCTTTGGGGCCAAAGTTCAGGGGACAACCCCAGCCCCATAACCACCCAGGGAGCAGCAGGTGATGCAAACCGATATAATGGTGCGTGATTAGGAAAGGCGCTGCAAAGAAAGCTGCCAATATCGTCCTGCCCTCATCACGAATCTATGGGGCGGCACCACTGGGAAGGCGGCGTGCCGTTCTGGGCAAAGGATGTTGTAGAGTCGGGAAAAGTGTGGAAAGGGGGCAGACCCACATGATCAAGGGGCTGGAGAGACTCCCCTTGAGGAAAGGATAACAAGGCCTGGGACTGTTTAGGTTAGTAGGGTGACTATAGGGAAAGGAGGACAGGGCTCCTGTATCTTTAACAGTTGCATAGAAAAGGGAATTTCAGCGGGTGTCATTCGTATGCATGCAGCACTTGGTGAAATTCCCTCTTCATCCCAACAGTTCCCAAAGCTGAAGTAGCCGTGCCCTCTTTTGTATCTGGTCACTCTAACTAAAGAGGGCAGGGCTCCTGCAGCTTTAACTGTTGTGATGAAGAGAAAATTTCACAAGGTGCTGCATGCATACAAATGACACCTGCTGAAATTCCCTTTTCAATACAACTGTTAAAGACACAGGAGCCCTGTCCGACTTTTCATATGGTCAGCCTAGGTTAGAGAAAAGGCGAGCAAGGGGAGACATGATAGAGGGGTACAAAATTAGGCATGGTGTGGAGAAAGTGGGTAGTGAAACGTTTTTCTTCCTTTCTCATCATATTAAAACCCAATGGGGTCTTCCCATGTAGCTGATTGGTGGGAGATTCAGGACAGATAAAAGGAAGGACTTCTTCACATGGGCAGAGTTAAATTACGGAATTCACCTTCACAAGATGTAGTGATAGCCACTAATTTGGATTGCTTTAAAATGGGATTGGACAAGTTCATGGAAGAGAAGGCTATCAATGACTACTAGTCCTGGTGGTTATATGCTACCTCCAGTATCAGAGGCAGTCTGCCTCTGTACACTAGGTGTTGGGGAACATGGGCGGGAGGGTGCTGTTGTACTCATGTCCTGATTGTGGGTTTTCCATTGGGGCAGTGGGTTGGCCACTGGGTGAACAGAATGCTGGGCCTGATAGACCCTTGACTGATCCAGCAGGGATCTTAGGTGTACTATGATTTAAGAGAGCTTAAAATGCAAATCTGCACAGGCTCAGAGTACTATTTTTTTAAAAAAAAATCTGGGAGTTTTATTGTTGTTCTAGCATATCAAGAATTTAGAACCATTTGTAAAGCATGAAATGGCAGTTGTGGGGCAGGGAGAGAGGAAAAAATTTAGTTGTGGGTTTCACCACTGAAGTAAAGCACATGGATGTGTGAAGAAGCCCACCATAAGATCTCTAAGTCTAGTGTCTAAAACAGGGATGCAGAACCTCTTACACCCCAAGGGCCGAATTGTATTTTTGAGATGCTTTGGGGGGGGGGGTGCATTCCAGGCATGGGCGGAGCCAAAGGCAAAAGGGGTGGGGCCAAACATACCAGCCTACTTTTGCTTAAAGCTCTTACTGCCAATAACTAAGCCTTAATAGAGGCATTTCAGCTTTTTAGAATGGGGAGAAAATTGCACATCAGCCAGTCCGTTGTTCAGGGGAAGGGGCGTGGCCATGTGGGGAGCTACACCACTGGATATAGGCCTTGCCTAGCTGGTAAAGAAAAATGAAAACAGAATCACAGAGGAAGGAAAATTTGGTGGAAGGAGGTTGCTGAGAGGCATCCTTTTGTGTCACTGGCAAATGCACAGTTTGCATGAATTTTGTATTTATTTATTTGTTTGTTTATTTAATACCCCATCTTTCCATGCTGAAGGTGGCTAAAGATAACACCCGGATTGAAAACAAAATCTTAATTAAAGCATATCATAAAAACAAATTCAAAATACAATCATAAATGAAATAGACAGCACCCACCTAATTGAAGAAAGCCGTCAGCGACAGATCAACTCAGATACCAAAGGCCTCGCTGAACAAAAACATCTTTGCCCGGCGGTAGGACAGAACAGAGGGAGCCAACCTAGCGTCCCTCAGTGGTGATACAAGGAGACATGCACAACGGGCCCTGATTCTGAAGCCCAACAGAACCAACCAGGCCAAAATAGGAGAGAAGAGCTCACTCATGCCACGATTTCATGGATTTGGGTCAACCATTTCCGATTGCAAAAGGGGGCTCAAACAGGAATGGATCCTCTGCTCCATACCCCACCCCAGATCCCTGCACATAAACAACCAGCATGACAGGAAGAAGGCTAGGCTGGAACCCAAGAGTTTTGAGCTGTACTTTGAGCTCAAGGTACAGCTGACCATTTGTCAGAAATCAGCCCTCTACACACACAGATAAAATAATCCAAACAGGCGGTGAAGCACAAATGATTTTACAACACAAAACCATTTTCCCACAGAGTCTCATTGTACAATTTAAGAATAGCCATATGTGACTTTACACATAGGGTGCTTCCTAGCCACACCCCTTCCCCTGAACAACGGACTGGCTGATGTGCAATTTTCTCCCCCATTCTAAAAATGCAAAAGAGTTACAAGTGGAAGATGACAACATCTGGGACCCTCTGCCCCCTAAAATCCTCTGAATGAGACAGTAAAATTTCACAGTAAAACCTTCTTCTGGAAGCACCCACAGACGTTGTTATTGGCTAGCTAGCACAGGTCTACGAGCGCACAGAGAAGAGTCCTCAATCATTATGCGCCAGAATAAAGCTACATTTGGTTTTCTAGAACTTTTCCAAAGGGTGTGGCTCAATGTACCTTTTACTACTCTTGAAGCATCCTGTGTACCAAATCAGCAGTGGACGTAAAGGAAACCCTTGACACTGCACATTACTGAACAAGTCAGCTGTTCAAGTGATTGGGTGTGTGGGGGGGAAGGCACTCCCCATCTGCAGAGCAGCATCAGCAGGGGCAATCTGCAGGCACGAAGCAGATATGTGTTGTACAACTTTTATATTTCCATGAGCTCCTGCTTAGGCTGTTGTACTGTAGATAAGAACATAAGAAGTGCCATGCTGGATCAGATCAAGGGTCCATCTAGTCCAGCACTCTGTTCACACAGTGGCCAACCAGCTGTCAACCAGGGACCAACAGAGCAGGACAGGGTGCAACAGCACCCTTCCACCCATGTTCCCCAGCAACTGGTGCCCACAGGCTTACTGCCTCGGATACTGGAGGTAGCCCATAATCTCAGTCATAGACTAAGATTTATAATTAGTGTTTCTTTAAAGATTTTGATTTATTATTATGCACGTTGCTGTTGCCTTCATTTTGTTAATTTCATTTCGAAATAAAATAACATTTCTTGATAAAAAAAGAAGAAGAAGCAATTCATAATTTCCTCCCCCTCAGTCACCCACCACTTTCCTCTTCTAAGTCTCCCTTGATATGGGTTGCAAATAGAGCGGCCAATTATAAATCTCCCCAAATAAGAGGGCAAAAGAGACAAGTGTTTGCATCAAATTTGGATACGGTAGTTGATATATACAGATGCAAATTCAGAAAGAATTGCAGAAATTTACATAGAAATACAGTACATCTCACCATAGTGACCAGGCGACCTACCTGCCTGCCTATTCAATCAGCTGACTAAGTGCTGATGGGCAATGGTGTTTATGGTTCTTTATCTTTATACCAGAATTGGACTGGACTGGATAACTATCCTCTAGCAGTCCTTAAAAATAAGACTGTCCTCTGTAAAAGACCACGCATGGCCACCCTGTGTTTGTGTAGGGTGACCGTACAGAAAAGAGGATGGGGCTCCTTTATCTTTAACAGTTGCGTAGAAAACGGAATTTCAACAGGTGTCATTTGTAGGCATGCAGCACCTGGTGAAATTCCCTCTTCATCACAACAGTCAAAGCTGCAGGAGACCTGCCCTCTTTTGTATCTGTTCATTCTAGGCAAGGCTCCTGCAGTTTAATTATTGTGATGACGAGGGAATTTCACCAGGTGCTGGACGCATAAAAATGACACCTCTTGAAATTCCTTTTTCAATACAACTGTTAAAGGTACAGGAGCCCTGCCCTCCTTTTCATATGGCCACCATATGTTTGTGGAAACACACCTTTTATACTCCGTGTACATTTATAGGGATATCAGAAGAGACCTGCTGAATCAGACCTAAGGGCTACCCAGCTCAGCATCCTGTTGCTACAGTCGTCAACCAGGTGGTGTCCCCAATGGGAAGCCCACATGCTGGACATGAGCACAACGACACTGCCCTGCTCATGTTGCCCGGCAAACCCCTCTGCGCTCAAGTTCCCCACTATGACCTCCTCATCCCAAAACGCCACTAGACCCAGGTCTGTATTCACAGCACTTGTGCAGATCGAAACAACCCATTTACCAAATCAACGGCACACGCTCAAATCAAGGCGATGCAAAAGCGCGGACAGAAAAATGCAAGCCTTGACATCATTTAGGACGCAATTCTATATATGTCTACTCAGAAGTAAGTCCCACTGAATTCAATGGGGTTACTCCCAGGCAAGTGGGGTTCAATCCTATACTGATTAATTGGAAGTAAAGCAACAATCCTATACCCACTTCCCAGGAAGTAAGTCCCATTGAACTTAAAAGGGAATGGGCAAGCTCTGTTGAAAATCTTCCATTCAGTCCATTAGATCTAAGGGATAGTCCCCGCGAGCATGCACAGAGTGCCCTCCCTCTCTCTGAGAACAGAGCTGGATTGTTCCTATTTACAGAAGCAGAACAAGACAAACAGATGAGAGGCAGAAACACGGCATGCACCTCTTCTCTGCCCCTTGTTCCTGATACCACTGAATCGCCAGGCTACATCTACTCAACATACTCTATGCTCAGCATTGGCGGTCCCAATCCACATTTTCCCGCAAATTGATATTTGGCAGGCATCCACGTGAGACAGGTCCTTCTCAGTCTTACTGCCTACCCCAGGGTGCAGAACCTCTTTCGGCCCATAGGCCGAATTCCATTTCAGAGAAGCTGCATTCTAGTTGTGGGCGGGGCCAAAGGCAAAGGGGGCAGGGCTAAAATACAAAATATATTTTAGCTTAAAGCTCTTACAGCCAGTAACTAAGCCTTAGGAGAGGCATTTCAACCTTTTAGAATGGCAGGGGGAAATGCAAACATTCCCAGGAAACCACGAAATGATTGGCAGTCGAGGGAAAGGGGTGTCATCAGGGGAAGGGGGCGTGGTCATCTGGGGAACCCTGGAGGGCCAGACTGGTACTCCAGGCAGGCCAGATTTGGCCCACAGGCCTGAAGTTCAAGACCCCTGGCCTACCTAATAGAAAATTCTACCAAGGGAAATCTGCTTGCGAGTTACTTTCCATAGCCTGGTAAAAGCTTGGCTTTTGATAGTGGCCGACAGTGTTCCTGTTTTCCTTTGTTGCCTTTTTACTGACCGACTGTATTTTCCTGGCATATTTTTTACTTCTGTGATTTGTTTCTGGTTGTTAAGTTGCGTGGGTTTTTTTGCAGCTTTTATTGTTTTACGATGGATTGCTTTAATCTGTTTATTCACTGCAGCTGACTGCTTTGCTGTGTTTTGCAAGAAAAGCAGGACACAAAACCCATAAATGAGATAAATAAATAAAATCTAGCTTTCTTGCCAGTCGCGTACACCTCTTAAAGCCACAGGGACTCTGCCCGGAAGAAAAGCGGCAAACCAACCACAAGGCTTTTTACTGATGCTTCAGTCCTTTATAGCATCCATGTAATGCTTGAGAAGGTCCAGAGCACTTCACATCTTATATTAGGATATGTAGTATAAGGCTTATTACTAAAGATCTACCAGACTGATTTTGTTCATTTTTGTTTAAAACTGAAGATTGAGCAGTGCGGATGCGCAGAAAATTTTGAAACTTCAAAAACGTTCAAAGCTCAAGCTTTAATAGCAATTAATTTCCTCAGTGCTAAACAGCGAAACCCCTTTGATGGCGAGATGACGGACAGCCCTGCTTGAGCAATCAGTGCGGTGTGAAGGCGGGCACCGGCCCAGCTGTATAGTTAGGCTGTCACCGCCAGCAAGAACGGGGAAGGGAATAAAGGTGTTCAATGGGGGGGTGCAAGGAAGGAAGGTAGGAGCGGGACCATGCCACATGCACATTTCGGAGGGGTAATTCATGATGCCTGAGCCACATTTGCATTCTTTATGAGCCCCTTTGTGGTAAAGGGTCTGAGGGGCAAAAAAACACCAAGAACGGAGGATTGCTTGTGCCCATGGCGACATGGGCTTTATATTAGCACATATATATCTTGTCTTAGCCTCCAAAGGGTTTGAGGCACTCTACAAGGATTTAATTTCATCCTCACTACAGCCCTGCAAGTAGGTTTAACTGAAAGACAGGGACCGGCATGAGGTCACCCAATGAGTTTCGGGTTGGAGTAGGAATCTGAACCTGGGATTCCCCAGTCCTAGTCCCAGGGCTGGCCCTACAGTGCAGCAGCCACCTCAGGCAGCAGATGGTGAGGTGGAAAAGAGAGGTGGGGAAATGCTAGAGGATAGTGCTGCATAGGGTGACCATATGAAAAGGAGAACAGGGCTCCTGTATCTTTAACAGTTATATAGAAAAGAGAATTTCAGCAGGTGTTATTTGTAGGCATGCAGCACCTGGCGAAATTCCCTCTTCATCACAATAGTTAAAGCTGCAGGAGCTATACTAGAGCGATCAGATTCAAATGACGGCAGGGCTCCTGCAGCTTTAATTGTTGTGATGAAGAGGGAATTTCACCAGGTGCTGCATGCATACCAATGACACCTGCTGAAATTCCCTTTTCAATACAACTGTTAAAGATACAGGAGCCCTGTCTTCTTTCTCATATGGTCACCCTAGTGCTGCATGTATGTATCATGTGGCCTGCCCTGTGTGCATCCCACACACACACAGCTAGCCTTCTGCCATCAGCAACCATGGAGGATGTAGTTCTGTTTCCATTATGGAAGTTAAATCCAACTGGCAGTCCAATTGGCTTCTCTTCGTGGAATTTAGGGCAGGGGAGGGGGGGCGGCCATTTTATCCTTTGCCTCAGGGAGCAAAATGACTTGTACCAGTCCTGCCTGGTCCGACATGTTACTGGTATACAAGGACAGCCACCACTTTAGTAAGCTGGCTGAGTCTGTTTACAGTGTTTGGGTTTTATACGATTTCCTCTGACGAAGGAGCCTCAGTCTCAAAAAGGCACTAGTTTTGCTATGGCTCCTATGAGGGCTCATTTGCTCTTTTGCTTTCCGTGGAAGGGTTGAACCACTGTACCACACTGTCTCTCCTAGTCACCGGTAAGGACAGTCAGTGCCGGCTCCAGTTTTAGAGGGCCCTTGGAGACCCTCAAGGGCCCCTTAAATCAGTGAGGCAACCTCCTCACAGACATTATCACCGACTGCTCTTGCTCCTGATCCTCTTTCTCCTCATGGCTCCCACTTGCTTGCTTGAAAGGTAGCTAGGGTAACCCTATGCAAAGGAGGACAGAGCTCCTGTATCTTTAACAGTTGGATAGAAAAGGGAATTTCAGCCGGTGTCATTTGTATGCCTGCAGCACCTGGCGAAGTCCCCTCTTCATCACAACAGTTAAAGCTGCAGGAGCCCTGCCCTCTTTTGTATCTGGTCACACTAGCATAGTTCCTGCAGCTTTAACCGTTGTGATGAAATGGGACGCTCACCCTGTGCTGCATGCATACAAATGGCACCTGCTGAAATTCCCTTTTTGATACCAACTGTTAAACAGGAGCTCGGTCCTCCTTTCCAGATGGTCACCCTATAGGTAGCAAGTAGGCCTTGGCAACTGCTGTTCCTCCTTCTCACCACCTCCGTTACCTGTGCCAGAGCAAGAGGCAGGTAAATAAGCAGGTTGCCATGGCGAAGAGGAGGAGCAACTCCAGGGGGCACTAGACCATGGGCCCCTGCAGTTCAGTACACATTCACTATACCCTTTGCAGTGGCTGCCATTTTTAGCATCCTTCTATTTTATTTTTTTCATGGCTCTTTTAAGTAACATTGTAGCGCTAATTATTTTAACGCTATTCAGGCTACAATTTCTACATCATAGCGAAGTACCACTTAAATGAAATAGTTTTATAGCACTAAAACCCATAATATACATTCAAAATGAAGGGGGACAAAACTTCCCAGTCACTGCCATTTTGGCAAGGTGGGCAACGATGGCGACCAGTAAGGTTATATTATGTTATATATAATATATGTTGTGGGGATATAGTGCTACATCCCTATAATGCTAATTAAAAATAATAATTAATTAGCCCTGTAGCGGTATAGCACTATAACTAGATAATACTTTTTTTCTTAAAAGCAGCATTATAATTCGGGAAGATTACTAATGGATGATGTCATCATGCGGACCTCCTATAAAATGTGAGTGAATGAACCATGACAATTCCACCATAGAGTTTCATCTGGAAGCTGCCCAGGTCAACAATTTATCCATTTAGCCTAGTCTTGTCTAAGCTGACTGGCAACAGTTGCCCCAGGCAGTGCCAGCTCTAGGATTTGAAAGGCCGTTGGGCAAGACTCCCTCAATGAGCCCTTGCCTCAGTGAGGCCACCTTCTCACCATCTGCTCTTGCTCCTCCTCCTCGTCTTCATTGCTCCCACTTGCTTGCTAGACAGGCAGAGAGCCAATGAATGAGCAGGCAGTGGCAACTACTGCTTGTCCTTCTCGTTTCCATCGTTGTCTGGGCCAGAACGAGAGGTACATGGACAACCACCTACCAGGTTATCTAAAAGACCGTATTCTCCCATGTGAGCCTGCCCATCCTCTGAGATCTTCAGGGGAGGCCCTTCTCTCGGTCCCACCACCATCACAGGCACGCTTGGTGGGAACGCGGGAGAGGGCCTTCTCAGTGGCTGCCCCGGGGCTCTGGAACTCCCTTCCCAGGGAAGCTACACTGGCTCCCTCCCTGGTGTGCTTCCAGAGGCTGGCTAAAACCTTTTTTGTTCCGGCAGACCTTTGGGGACTACTCTGGACCTCTGCTTATGCGTAGTTTATACATTGGATTTTTTAAAAAAATATTCTTATTTTAAATGTTTTTAAATATTTTAAATGTTTTAATATTGTAGTATGTTTAATGATATTTTTATTTTTTGTATATCTCTGTTTTAACTGTACATATTTAATTCGTAAAGCCACCTTGAGTCCCAGCATTGGGAAAAAGACGGGATAATAATAATAATAACAACAACAACAACAACAACCAGGTTGCCATGGTGAAAGAGAGGAGCAACTCCAGGGGACTCTTGTCAGTGGGCCTGAACTGGGTTGTGGGTCCTTGGCAGGTGCCCAACCATGCTTACCTTTGAGGCCAGCCCAGTCTCCATTACCTCAGGCTGAGGGAGGCTTTACTTCCTCCATCCCTATCCCCTTTCAACTGGAAATGCTGGGAATTGAACCTGGGGCTTTTCAACATGGAAAGCAGGTGATTTGCCACTAAGCTACAGCCCCTCCTCCTCTCTCCTTTCTGTGCTCGAACCTTCGGGGTTATAATTATTTCAAGAGCTCCGTCTTGCCACATTGGCCTCTGCAGCGATAAATCCAGCTTTCCTTCCTCTGGTCCTGATAAACCTTTACTGCTGCTATATTTCTGCACAGCTATCCAGGTCATTATTAAATGCAGCCTAGGATTAAAAAGGGACACCGATTCTGTTTACAGTTGCGTGTGCACCCTGGGGGTGGGGTGGGATGGGTGGCCTCCGCAGCTAGTCCAAGGAGAGACCAATTCCCCCCACCCCACCCAGATTGTGCATACAAGGGGGGAAGACTTTGCATTATTCTCAGCACATTAAAAAAAAAATTCTATGCGGCGTGGCACTTTTTGTTTCTGCTGTCCTGGTTCTTTATTGGTGTGCTTAACCTAGAGCTGGAGACTGTCTTGCTTTTATTAATCTAATAAAAGGATTGACGGAGCACTTTTAATATGTGGAGTGCACTCACTCTGCATATTATGTTGCTCATCATCCTAACAGTGGCTCGAGCAGCAGAAATCCAAGACCGTGAAAAAAAAATGCTGCCTTCTTTAAGAGCACAGGAGGAATCCACATTCAGCTGTTATTTGCCACAACGCCTATGTGGAACCTGCAGATTCGAAGGCAGTGTATCTCCGAAGACCAAGGACTGGGAACAAACCACAAATGAGGGCTAGAAACAGAGAGTGCTGATATATACTGGAGGTGCACAACTTTTTCAGCTCCGTGGGCCACACTGGCTGTCGACTAGGGTGCCAGAGGCTTTATACACACACACATACACAATATTCACACATGCACATCCACACACACCACTCATACACCTTCATACATACATGCACATAACTCATACGCATTCACACACACTCTCGTTCTCACACCAGTCACACACGCACACCCCATCGGCAACAGATCTTGATCTTGCAGAAACAGCACCTGTTCCATGTCAAAGCATCAAGGTGTTGAAAACCCCTCTCAGCCACCCAACCCAATCGCCAAAAAGAGAGAGGAAAAAATGCTTCAAGAATGGGCTCTCTGCATTCTATCACAGAAGCCTCATGCCTAGAGCATCCCCAGATTCCAAGGAAGCTGGCAGGAACCTTCAAGCAGGGCTTCCTAGGGTGCTCCAGAGACCCTCTAGGAACATCTTCTATGGGAGGAACCACATAGCCTGTTCCTAGAGCAGTTCCCCCAACCCTTTTGCCTGTGTTCCAGCGACCGGGGATGCTGAGGATTTGGGGGGCAGCCAAATAAGCCTTGGGGGACCACCTGTAGCCTATGGACTGCACTTTCTGCACCGGACTTCTACCAAGTTAAACCATTGGTCCAAATATATCTCACAGATTGACAGTATCATAGGAACCGCCCAGATAGCAGTATAGAAATGTAACAAATAAATAAATATTTTTTCAGGGTTTCAGGTAGGAGTCTTTCCCAGCTTAATCAAGTGATAAAGATCAATGAATCATGCAGGTTCTCATTGTTCCACCGTAAAGTTTGTTCCATTCCATTTCTGTGAATTTCTTAAATTTCGTACGAAAATTTGTACAGACTTTTGTGTGCATTTTTCAAAATCTAAGCATTTTTATGCAGATTTTTTTTTCAAATAGACAGTTTGTGTGCACATTTTCAAATGTATATATTTTTGCAAGCAATTTCCCTGTTAAATAAAGTGTTTGTGTGCATTTCCCCCAATATGCTTTTTTATTTGTTTCTAATGTATGCTTTTTTGTTTTTCAGGATACTGCATCTCAAGCTTCAGAAAACTACAGATTTCAACGTCTAAATGTGTTCTGGTTCAGGAACTACGAATTTGGTAACTTCACATTGAAATGCAAAGGCTTAAGACAGGGTTGGAATCAAGAATTGGAGTGTCCTATTTTGTCCAACCGATGGATTGTTGTCTTAGAGTCTGTATCTGAAACTTCTGTGGATCTTAGGCTATCTCTTATTCAGCAAAAAAAATGTGTTTCAGGTCTATTGGATCCAACAACGCCTTTTCAACAAGGGTCTATCTAATTTATATAATTGTTGAGATAATGCACCCAAGACTTCTTTAATTCATATGTTTTGGCAATGCTTAGTAATCTCTTCCTTTCGGGAGGTGGTTAAAATAGGGATAAATCTTGTCCTGAATCAATCTTTAATATGGAAGGATGCACAGAGGGCCTTCTCTGTTGTGGCACCCTGGCTGTGGAATGAGCTCCCTAGAGAGGTTCGCCTGGCACCTACATTATACTCTTTTAGATGCCAGGTGAAGACCTTTTTATTTCCTCAGTATTTTAACAGCTTATCAGCTTAATTTTTAACTTTGCTGTTTTAAATCTGTATTTTAAAACTGTATAGATTTCTGCATTGCTGCTTGGTTTTACCCTGTTTGTGCTTTTATACTGTACTTTATATTATGTTTTTACATGGTTGTTTGTTTTATATTTTAAATGGTTTTAATTTTGTAAACCGCCCAGAGCTTCGGCTGCTGGGTGGTATAGAAATGCAATCAATCAATCAATCAATCAATCAATACATGTCCTTCTAAATTACCTGCTGGTTTCTTGGAAACTAACACAGGGTCAGCACAAATGGATCTTCAGAGCCCTTACGACAGCTAAAAGATTTTTATTATCATATTGGAAGGATAAATGCTCACCTCCCATAATGCAATGGATTGAGGACTTAATAACCTTATCAACATTTGAATGGGTGATATACAGGTGCAACTTGCGATATGGTCTGATATGGCTATATGGTCTGATTTTTTTGAAACCTATGTATAAATCTCTCCTTTTTTCACACTTGATGAAAAATGATGACATCTCTGTATATGTAATGTGTTATTTTCTTTTTCCCCCACGATTTGTTTTTGTTGTTACTGTTTCTTTGACATTTACGATAAAGAAGGGGGGAGGAACCCAACAAATTTAAGAACATAACTGATCCATGCTGGATCAGACCGAGGGTCCACCTAGTCCAGGACTCTGTTCACACAGTAGCCAACCAGCTGTCGACCAGGGACTAACAAAGCAGGACATGGTGCAACAGCACCCTCCTACCCATGTACCCCAGCAACAGGTGTATATAGGCTTACTGCCTCTGATACTGAAGGTTGCCCTTAGCCATTAGGACTAGTAGCCACTGACAGCCTTCTCCTCCAGGAATTTATCCAACCCCCTTTTAAAGCTATCCAAATTAGTGGCCATCGCTACATTTTGCGGGAGCAAATTCCATAGTTTAACTATGTGCTGTGTGAAGAAGTCCTTCCTTTTATCTGTCCTGAATCTCCCACCAATCAGCTTCATGGGATGACCCCAATGGGTTCTAGTATTATGGAAGAAGGAAAAAAATGTCTCCCTTTCCACATTCTAAGAAGTGCCATGCAGGATCAGACCGAGGGTCCATCTAGTACAGCACTCTGTTCACATAGTGGCCAACCAGCTATCTGCTAGGGACCAACCAAAGCAGGACACGATGAAACAGTCCCCTCCCCCCTGTTCCCTAGCAACTGGTGGATATAGGCTCACTGCCTTGGATACTGGAGGTTGCACATTTTACTACCCATTGCTGAAGATACAATGAATTTAATCTAGGATTTTATGTATGGAAAACTGGTGCTCTCCTCCTGTGCTACAGTGTTCTGCATGGGTCTATCTCTAGATCAGGGATGGGTAACTTGTGGCCCTCCAGATTGTTTGGCCTACAAGTCCCATGATCTTTTGCTATTGGCTATGCTGACTAAGGCTGATGGATCTTGTCTAGTTTAACCGGGAGAAGCAGAAACGTGTTTTTCCCCCTTCTTCCCAGAGTATCTACTCTATGGCAGCTTCTTGCGTTCTTATTGCCATGACAATGCAGCACAACACTACGGTTCCCCGTCTTTTAGAAAGGTTATTAACAGCCCAGCAAAAAGCAGGGATGGCAAATGCCCCAGGGAAGAACAGCCTGCTGTATCTAGGTCACAATGGACAAAGGATGTTCTTCATCTTGTGAAAGGAACAACTATAAATACACTTATAACAAAGATAAATATACTAATAGCAACCTCGGTGCTCTGAATGAAAGTCGTTACACATCCAAAAATGTCACCACCCTTACACAAGGAGGTATCAACAGGGTTTGGGGGAAACCCAAAATCTGTAGAAGTGTACACACAAAAATCTTGGGTAGGGGGAATTCCTAAGGGGTAGAGAAACTCCCCACCAACAGCCCAATGAGGACTGAACATGCTCAGTGGCCACAGGATCACAAGTGACTGGGTGGAAAGGACAGAAAAATGGGGCAGGTGGAACGGAGTATCCTGGAACAGATCAGGCATACTGAAGAGAAGCACTTCACGCTGCAATGTTTTGTTGCGAGTCCCCACTCACCTTTCCTGAAAGCCACATGTAGGGTGACCAGATAAAATCCAGGTCAGGGCTCATGTAACTTTAACAGTTGTAGAGAAAAGGGAATTTCAGCCGGTGTCATTTGTATGCAATTAGTTCCTGGTGATATTCCCTCTTCATCACAACAGTTAAAGGTGCAGGCACTATACTAGAGTGACCATATACAAAAGAAGGCAGGGCCCCTGCAACTTTAACTGTTGTGATGAAGAGGGAATTTCACCAGAAACTAATTTCATACAAATGACACAGGCTGAAATTCCCTTTTCTCTACAACTGTTAAAGTTACATGAGCCCTGACCTGGATTTTATCTGGTCACCCTAGCCACATGTATATCTATGATCTATAAATACATGTAGATATATCTGTTATATAGACACCCAGAGAGTCACGCCTCCCTGCTCCTGGTGCAGGGAAGGGGGCGGCTAGCCAGCACGCTTTCATTCGTCAGTGCCCTGCCAGCAAGCAATCTCCTGCCTTCTAAGTTCTTTTATTTATGGATGGCATTTTCTCCGCCGCTTCTCCACAAATACATCTACCTGCCCTTCTCCCCCCAAGGCACATCTCCTCCCCAAGGTACCTTTAAATCGCTGGTCCCCGACATCAGCCCCCAGCTGTGAGCAAAGGCTAATTCAAAATCCCAGTTGGCAGTGGAGGCAGACAGGAAGTGGCATTTATTAACGCAATCCTAGCCTCCCCTCTTCCCCGCCCCCTGCCACAAACCCTCCTTCCTCTCTAGCAACTGAAGCTCTGTTGATTTAACTGATACAGGACCAAGGAGTCCTTTCTCTGGACCAGGGGCGAATTTCCAGGTGCTTGGGGACTACAACTTCCAGCATTCATGGTCATTGGCCATGCAGCCAGGGGCTTCTGGGAATTGAACTCCCAAACAGCTGGAGACCTGCCTTCTCCCGCACCCCTGCTCTGGATTACAAATGATAAAATGTCATGCGTTTAAGAAAATGGAGTGTAGCCCATGGAAACCGGTGCCATAATCATAAATATGTGATCAGGATAGTGCCCCTTCTCCCTTCCCTTGTCTGGCCATTGGATGAGATGCTCCTGGTGGTTTTGCATGGACTTGAGATCCATTTAGAACAGGGGTGGGCAATGAGGGTGCCCCCAGGACACCTTTCTTAGCGTCCACCAAAGTGACCTATCCCTCTCACTTTTTTTCCAGAACATATTTTAGGGTGACCATATGGAAAGGAGGATGGGGCTCCGGTATCTTGAACAGTTGTATAGAAAAGGGAATTTCAGCAGGTGTCATTTGTAGGCATGCAGCACCTGGTGAAATTCCCTCTTCATCACAACAGTTAAAGCTGCAGGAGCCCTGCCCTCTTTTGTATCTGGTCACTCTACAAAAGTGCAGCTTTAACTATTGCGAGGAAGAGAGAATTTCACCAGGTGCTGCATGCATACAAATGACACCTGCTGAAATTCTCTTTGCTATACAACTGTTAAAGATACAGGAGCCCTGTTCTCCTTTTCATATGGTCACCCTAAGAATACAATTCTATGCACATTTAGATAGACAAAAAGGCCTACTACTCCCAGCATGCCCCAGTTATGTCTAAACAAGCATAGGATTGCGCCTTTAGTTACCAGCACTTGGAATCGTGAAATAGGTTGTTTTTGGTGTTGAAAAGTGGTGGTGGTGGTGGTGGGAGGGTAACCCTCTGCCTTGTACTCTGTCTTTTTGGGCAGGTTATTTGTATTTTGCCATGCTTCTCATGGAAGCCATTTTGTGATAGTGCCCCAAGCAGTTTCCCAAATTGCCACATATGTCTAAGGCCCAAAAATATTTTCTGTCGCTTTAGTGTACTGGCTCCCTCTCTGTGGACTTCCCTGCCTGTTGATGCCAGGCAGGTGTCTACATTGCTTTGTTTTCAGTGTTTATTAAAGCCATTTTTATTTAAACAAGCTCTTCCTTAATGACCAGCCATGGCTTTATTGGTATAACTTGATTTTAAATATTTTTAGTCTTTCATATTTTGATTCTGTTCTTTCTTTACTGATACACAGTTCAGGAATCTTTTTTTAGATATAGAGTGGTTTATCAATTTTGTAAATAAATAAACCATCAATTTGTTCATCTTTAAGTTGTCGTAAGACACAAGTTTCGCTGCAATAGACTAATCCATGGCTACCCGTCCAGAAATTCCATCAGAACCAGGAAATCATGACAGACAAGCACATTATAGTGGTGCGTCACAGTTGGGGCAGCCCAAGATATTTTACTACCAGAGGCAGAAAATCCCACAAATGCCTCTCCCCCTCCCTAGCAGTAAAACTAGAATGACTAAAGGCATAATCCTATCGATTGGGGCCTTGGTGATCAGAATCCTCTGAACCCGGAGGCATCCAATCATCCAATGCAGGGCAGGAGGAGTGGCAGAGGTGATCTTCGCCTTCGTGTCCTCCTACTCTGCAGATTTCACTAGACGGGCTTGTTTAGCCTGTCTAGCGAGGATGCTTCAGAGGGGGAGGGAAGGAGGCTAGAGGAGGATCAGGATAACTCAGATCCTGGCCTCTCCAGTCTCTTCCCCTCTCATAAGAACATAAGAAGGGCCATGCTGGATCAGACCGAGGGTCCATCTAGTCCAGCACTCTGTTCACACAGTGGCCGACCAGCTGTCGACCAGGGACCAACAAAGCAGGACAGGGTGCAACAACACCCTCCCACCCATGTCCCCCAGCAACTAGTGTATAGAGGATTACTGACGCATGATACTGGAGGTTGCACATAGCCATCAGGACTAGTAGCCATTAATAGCAACATTCACCAACAGCCAGTGAAGCTGAAAAAGGACTGGCATAATGTGGTCTCGTTGGCCAGTCCCCGTTAACAGTCTGGCTGCCCTATTTTGTACCAGTTGAAGTTTCTGGACCGTTTTTAAAGGCAGCCCCATGTATAATGCATTGCAGTAATCCAGATGAGAGGTTATCAGAGTGTGGATAACTGTAGCTAGGCTATGTCTGTCCAGATAAGGGAGCAGTTGGTATATCAGCCTAAGCTGATAAAAGGCGCTCCTTGCCACTGAGTTCACTTGTGCCTCAAGTGACAGTTCTGGATGCAGGAGCACCCCCAAACTACAGACCCGATCCTTTAGGGGGAGTGCAACCCCCTCCAGAACAGGGTGAACATCACCTAGCCGGACAATACCTGCTGAAATCCCCCTTTTTATATAACTGTTAAAGGTAGAGGAGCCCTGCCCTCCTTTCCATATGGTCACCCTAATTGGCAGGAGCTTCGGGGCAGAGAAAAGGAAGAAACTTCTTCACACAATAGGGGGGGAAAAGAATTAAGAAAAAATAATAAAAGATGTGGGAATGGCTACCAGGATAGATGGCCTCCTTAAAGGATTAGATTGATTAATGAGTAACAGAGCTGTTAATCATCAAGAGCTCTGACAGCTAAAAATGGAACTTTCAGACTCACACGCAGTATATCTCCCATTGCCAATTTTGGGAGTGAGGTGGTCATGGTCAGGCCCGCCTTCAAGGGTAGGCATGGTCAGGCACCTGCCAAGGGCCCACACCCCAGCGGAGCCGACTGACAAGAGCCCCTTGGAGTTGCTCCTCCTCTTGACCATGGCAACCTGCTTGTTTAACTGCCTCTCACTTTAGTGGTGGTGAGAAGGAGGAGGAGGAGCAGACGCCATGGCCTACATGCTCCCTGGCACTCTGCTTGTCAAGCCAGCAACTGGGAGGAACGATGAGGAAGAAGAAGAGGAGCCAGAGCAGCTGGTGGCAACAGCAGTAAAAAGGTAGACTCACTGAAGTATGGAGCCATTGAGGGTGTCTTGCCAAAGGGCTCTCAAAAACCTGGAGCTGGAACTGGTTGAGGTGTCAATCTCAAGGGCTTCTGGATTTCCCAAAGGCATATGTCTAGAAACCAGATGCTGGCATAGGTGCATCCTCATTTCTTTTGGCTGTTCTTTTCCTGTTCACTTCAGTTATACAAACAGGAGAGGAAAGCAACAGCCCTGCTCAGTTGGTTTGTCTCCAGCACCTGGCATTCAGGTACACTGGCTCTGAACCAGGAGGTTCCATTTGCCATATCCATCTAGCACGCAATCCTATGCATGTTTAAACTGAAAAAAAAGTCCTACAAACCCCGGCATGCTGCCCAGGGCATGCTGGAATTGTGGAACGCTTTCCTGTCTAAACACACATACGATTGCACCCTTAGTTATTTAATTTCTATCCCGCCTTTCTGCCCAAGCCACATCTTAATGAAAAACGCAACATAAAACGAAGAAATGAATAGCACAATAGTAAACGAAATGAGCCACATAGATGCATTGGATCCTAAAGGCATCAGGCGACACTCTCCTTTATTTCGAGGAAATGAGAGACAAAGGAAGGAAGGCGTCTATTTACAACAGCCTGCCCCAACTTAGCACCCTCCAGGTGGTTTGGACTACAACTCCCAGCATTCCTCACTATTGGCCATGCTGGCTGGCACTGATGGGAGTTCAAGTCCAAAACATCTGGAAAGCATTCAGTAGGAGAAGCCTGATTTACAGCAACATTCTTTCCCTCCAGGGGTTTAATTCTTTTTCTTTCTGCCACTTTCTTCTCTGCTGCCTTCCCTTTCCTTCAGTTCTGGACCGTCCCCGCTCCCCAACCCCTTAACGTACCTCTCTCCAAAGTGCTGACTCGCTTGCAGCCTTTGCAGAATTATAATAACGAAACACTCCAAAGTTTAGGGACTACCCAAAAGGACGCTCAGCCAAAGGGGTGGGACAGGAAAAGGAATTCGGTGCAACTCCTTAAATAAATAAATAAATAAATACCCCCCCCCCCGGTGTATTTTTTTGAGCCTTCTCTAGGCTTGAGAGCTTTGTGCATTTAACCCATTAAGCCTTTTGTAGGAAAGGGCAGCCTGCAGATAGTTTGGACTACAGCTCTCCAAATTCCTGACCATTGATCAGGCTAGTTGTTTCGATTAGCTGCTCAGGCTCTTAATGCGCAGGCATTTTAATATGTGAGGAGGCACTCGTTCAGATCTTTGGGCTTGGATTCAATGGATCCAACTTTGTTCCATTCCCCTACAAGGGACCAATTCCGGCCCCTCCCTATGGCCTTCCTCTCCTACCTGGGAGAGCGGGCATCAAAATGGCAAATGTAGGTCAATGTTAATCAAGTGTAAAGTGATGCACATTGGGGCAATATATATATATATATATATATATATATATATATATATAATCTCCAGCTTTATGTATGAGCTGATATGATCTGCTCATGTGACTGACCAAGAAAGAGATCTTAGGGTTGTGGTGGACAGCTGGATGAAAATTTCAACCCAGTCAGTGGGCAGCTGCTTTGAAAAAGGCATAATTAAGAAATTGTGGGGGAAACCCTGACCATATCATACTGCCGTTATACAAATCTATGGTACAACCAGCCTTATGATACTGTGTACAGTTCTGGTCACCACACCTAAAAAAAGATATTGTAGAGTTGGAGAAAGTGCAGAAAAAGGCAACTAAAATGATCAAGGGACTGGAGCATATCCCCTATGTGGGAAGGTTACAGCAGCTGGGATTGTTCAGCTTGGAGAAAAGATGAGCAAGGGGAGACATGATAGAGGCGTACAAAATGATACCTGGTGTGGGAATATGTAGATAGGGAGACATTTTTCTCCCTCCCCCATAATACCAGAACCTGGGGTGATCCCATGAAGTTGATTTGGGTGACTTTCCAAGGGCAGTAGACAAATTCCTGGAGAGGAAGGATATCAAGGAATGCCAGTCCTGCCATGTGCTGCCTCTGGTATCAGAGGCAGTATACCTAGTTATATCAGTAGCTGGGGAACATGGGCAGCAAGCTGCTTTTGCAATCATGTCCTACTTGTGGGCTGCCCATTAGGGCAACTTATTGGCCACTATGTGAAAAGAATGCTGGACTAGATAGATCCAGCAGGGCTTTTCTAAGGTTCTTAGAACTGGCATAGGAGAAATTCCCTCCCACTGAAACCAAAGGGGGCATGGGGGAAAACCCTGTCCAGCATGACTAAGGTGGCCATGTGTCTTGCTTTACAGAGGACAGTTCTCTGTTAAGGGCTGTCCTGTCCAGTTTCAGTTTAAGAACCTGTGAAGTTGCTCATCTGTGGTCAGTCTCCAGATGGCAGGTTGACCAGACACATGGCCCACCTGGTCACATCCTTCTCCACTCTGCTGGAGAAAGTGGATAGGGAGACATTTTTCTTCCTCTCTTATAATACTAGAACCTAAAGGGGTCATCCCATGAAGCTGATTGGTGGGAGAGTCAGGACAGATAAAAGGAAGGACTTCTTCACACAGCGCATAGTCAAACTATGGAATTCACTACCACAAGATGTATTGCTTTAAAAGGGGGTTGAACAAATTCCTGGAAGAAAAGTCCATCAATGGCTACTAGTCCTGATGGCTATGTGGCACCTCCAGTATCAGAGGCAGTAAGCCTATATATACCAGTAGCTGGGGAACATGGGTGGAAGGGTGCTGTTGCACCATGCCCTGTTTGAGGGTCCGTGGTTGACAGCTGGTTGCCCACTGTGTGAACAGAATGCTGGACTAGACGGACCCTTGGCCTGATCCAGTAGGGCACTTCCTATGTACCCCTTATGTACCTACGCATTGTACTTCTATTTAAATGACAGCAATTACTTCTAAATTTGCATCCATACATATAAACTAGCATATGCAAATATTACACACACCAGTCTCTTCTTTTGTCCTCTTTTTCGGCAATGCCGACGTAGCCACCCTAAACATGAGCCCGTAGATCCGTGGATGAGGTGGTGAATCTGCCTTGTTACTTCCACCACGCATCGTTTTAGATGTGCTTCTGCTGAATGTGTATCCCGCCCCAGTGTTGAAAGGATTCCTGGAGGAGAAGTTTATCAATGGCTACTAGTCCTAATAGCTATGTGCTACCTCCGGTATCAGAGGCCTGTATACACCAGTTGCTGGGGAACATGGGTGGGAGGGTGCTGTTGCACTCACATCCTGCTTGTGGATTTCTCATTGGGACATCTGGCTGGCCATTGTGTGAACGGAGTGCTGGAATAAATGGACCCTTGGTCTGATCCAGCGGGGCTCTTTTTATCTTATATCCTTGTTGAAGCTGGTCTAGTTGTCCGTCCAGGCTTGACTACTGAGGTCAGATGCTACAAAGGTGGCTGGTAAAGCAACGGGTTTACTAATAGACACAGGTGTATATATATACAGCTTCCTCATAGAGTGTTAAATACAGGCTTGCAGCAGGAGTTTTCCTGCCCCTAGGTCAAGGGAGGAGAAACCCAGAAGAATGGGTTGTAGTTGCAGGACAGTATCCAGTATTCTGGCACAGTTAATTCACTGTGCTGGAATACCACCCACTCCCTTGCCTTAACAGTTCTGTTATGGCTAGTTTATATAGAATCTAGGGTGACCATATGAAACGGAGGACCCGGCTCCTGTATCATTAGCAGTAGTTTAGAAAAGGGAATTTCAGCATGTGTCATTTGTATGCATGCAGCACTTGGCGAAATTCCCTTGTCATCACAGCAGTTAAAGCTGCAGGAGCCCTGCCCTCTTTTGTATCTGGTCACTCTACAAAACTGCAGCTTTAACTATTGCGAGGAAAAGAGAATTTCACCAGGTGCTGCATGCATACAAATGACACCTGCTTAAATTCCCTTCACTAAACTACTGTTAAAGATGCCGGAGTCCAGTCCTCCTTTCCATATGGTCACCCTATAGAATCAACACAGTTAAGTGGTTCTATATGTGTGATGTTCTTCCCTGTTGACTGTTACTGCTACAGGTAGTGTATGTTGCAATAAATGTCTGAGTCATCCCTAGTGGTGGAGGTAGGGAGTCCCCACACGTAGAAAAACTATGTCAGGGAGAGCGCTAAGGATCAACTTCCTCTTTTTAGGAATTAAACTCTAAGGGAAGTTAAGGGAGATGTCGCTAGGAAGCGCTAGGAGTGCTGAACCGGAGCAGGGGTGGGGAATGGAAGGCCAGGGGCAGTCATCAGCAGTGAGCCCTACTAGAGCATTGGGGCCCTGGCAGCTGCCTAAGGATATCAGGGGCTGACGCCAGTCCTAGCTGAATGAGAAGCGATAGCAGAGTTTGATTTTCTTTGGGCCTGAATAGAGATAATGGTTTCCTGTCCCACTATAGGGATGAATTACTTCACAACAGAGGGTGGTTATGTTATAATCCATGATGTGAGTGGTCACTGGGCTTATTTTGCAGCTATTTTAATTTACGTTGGAAACATTTTTAGTCGTCACTGTTTGCTTTTCATGTCCATCTGGCTCAACTGTTAGCAAAGCCCCCTCCACACGCACTCTTTCCAGTAGAGGAAAAAAAAACCTTGATGCATCGGCAGAAATGGACTCTAGTCCAACCAAAGCTTCCACACCTTGGAGAGCTCCTTTAGAGTTCTGACTGGTTCTGACTGAAACCCAGAGCGAATTCACTGCCCCTCTGACGTCGGAGCCACCAGCCTCCACTGGCCCTACACCTTCTGTTGTGTTCATTTATTCTGCGATCTAATGCACCCTTCGCCGGTTTAAAAGGCCAGGTGGTGTTGCTTGCTTCCCTGGCCTCTTTTGAGGGGTTACAGATGCGCTCGGGCAACGTTCGTTTTCTTGCAGTCAGCGGCGCCCGAGATGCCCTCTCGGCAGCTGCAGACTGTGAAATTGGCAGGCCCCGCTGCGCCGCACGGGGCCTAATTGTTCACGCACCTGCATTCACACGGATGTGCCGCTACAGGCAAGACGCATCCCTTCTGCCTGCCCACCCTCACCCTCCTCCCAGTTTGGAGACTTAACTATTAAAGACCCTGGGGACAAAGGCTGAACCCTAATCAGCAAACGGCTCGAGCAAACCCACACCTACAACATTTTAATCAGGTATTCCCCAAAAGGACAAAATAAAAATAAAAAATGGGGTTATCAGTTTGCCAGGGGGCAGAGAGAGAGAGAGAGATGCAGAAGGCAACAGGGAAGCGTCTCCTTGCTAAAGAGGAAGGGTTGGAGAGCGCCTGTCTTCTCGCTGAAAGGGTTAAGCGCAGAGAGCTACAGCAGGCTAGAGAAGCCTGCAGTTTGTGACCTAAGCCGAGCCACCTTCCTGATCCACCTCCTTCCTTCTTTGCTGGTGGGGGTGGGGGGTTCTGCTGTTTGGATGGAGCCATTGGAGGCGGCGAGGCTCTTCTCAGAGGTTGCAATGCTGAAGTTGCAAGGAGCGGGTGAGTTCAAGCACCGGCGGACCACCGATGAGGACAAGAAGAAACAATAATGTTTGGAGATGCCAAAAATCAATCATGGGGAGGGTTGGAGGGGTGGGGGATGAGCACTCCTAGAACTCTTCATTAGGGTTGCCAACATTTCACCTGCCTTATGTACCTGTGCTTTATCAGGGGATTGAAGTGCACCAATGAGCAGGTTAGCTTCTGGGCCCCTAGAAAGCTTCAGGTGCCGATTTCTGCACAGCGGAGCTCTGTCAGAGGCACAGGAGCAGGCCACAAGGGTGCCATCCACCCACCCACAGCATTTGCCAACTGATCAGGGCGCTGGGCTGCTCCTGCACCTTTTTGACAGCGGCGCTGCGTGGCAGAAATCAACTGGCAAAGCCTTTTGTGGCACAGACGTAGGTGGGGGGCCCCTTGCTGTTCAAAGCAGAGGAGCAAGGGCAAGTGAAAAAGTTGGCAACCTTTTTTGTACCAGTGGCTAAGAAGAGAAGGGATGTTCCATTTATGTAGCACTTTCTGAGTGTTCTCCTCATCATGTCAGTAAACCTTACAATGACTTGTTAGCTCCATTATCTTGATGGAAACACGGTGGGGGTATAAACAAACAAACAAACAAATAAATATCTAGACGTTGCAAATGAGTTTGGGAAAGGGCAGGCTAAAGTGAAAATTAGGAAAAAAATGGCTTGCCAAAGGTCACCTGGTGTATGGTGACCACATGGAAAGGAGGACAGGGCTCCTGTATCTTTAACTTGTATTGAACAGGGAATTTCAGCAGGTGTCATTACATGCAGCACCTGGTGAAATTCCCTCTTCATCACCACAGCTACAGCTGCAGGAGCCTTGCCCCCTCTTTTGTATCTGGTCACTCTAGTATAGCTCCTGCAGCTTTAACTGTGGTGATGAAGAGGGGACTTCACCAGGTGCTGCACGCATACAAATGACACCTGCTGAAATTCTCTTTTCTATGCAACTGTTAAAGATGCAGGAGCCCAGTCCTCCTTTCCATATGGTCACCCTAGTCACTGCCTGCTCTGGCTCCTCTTACTCTTTCCCATCGTTACTCCCAATTTCTTCCTCGACAGGCAAAGAGTAAGAGAGCAAGTAGGCCATGGCAATTGCTGCTGCTCCACCACCACTGTTGTCAGGGCCAGAGCGAGGGACAAGTGAGCAAGTGGGTTGCAATGATGAAGAGGAGGAGGAACTCCAGAGGATGCAGGTCTGTGGGGCAGATGCCTTGGCAGATGCCAGACCACGGCCCCGTGCATAGCTGCGCTGAGATCTGGCTTGCATCCCTTTAGCAGCTGCATTGTGTTCTAGTAAAGAATTAAATAGGCGCCAGCTACTATACAGCCTTCCCCAAACTGATGCCCCTCAGATGTGCTGGACAACAGTTCCCATTATCCTCCGCCAGCCTGGCTGCTGGATGGGTGTGATGGCAGCAGTAACCCAACACAGCATGCAGGGAGAGCTGTCCTAGGATCTGGGCGGGTTTAAGGAAAGTAGGCTTCACTGAAGGTGCGAAAGACCCCCTAGCTCAGGTCCCTAATAAGATTGGAGCCCAGGCTTTCGGATTTTATCATTTCAATGGGAAAGATGGGCCATTAAGATAAGGAAGCATAAATTGGATTTGCCCAGAGTGGTCACTTCCCAACGGATTAGTACCTGATACTAAAGAACATTTGAGTTGTTATTGACAATCTACATTTCCTAGGGCTTAAAACAGCTGCCTGTTTTGGTCCCTACCGCAGCCTTCCTTCATTTCATGTTGCTGTTGTTGTTATTATTATTATTATTATTATTATTATTATTATTTATATTTATATACCGCTCCATAGCCGAAGCTCTCTGGGCGGTTTACAAATATTAAAACATGAAACATTAAAATCAATATACAAAATTTAAAAGTATAAAAGCATAACAACAGACAACATACAAAGGCAATATACATTTAAAACAACTGGGGTTAATTAAACATCGTTAATTGTTAAATGCCTGAGAGAAAAGTCTTGACCTGGTACCGAAAAGATAACAATGTTGGCGCCGGGTGAGCCTCGTTGGGGAGATCGTTCCATAATTGGGGGGCCACCACTGAGAAGGCCCTCTCCTTGTTGCCATCCTCCGAGCTTCCCTTATTTAGGGCCCAATCCTATGCATGTTTAGTTAGTAAAAAAATAGTCCTAAAACTTCCAGCATTGCTGGCAGGGGGAATGCTGGGAGTTGTAGGATTTTTTTAAAAAACTGTCTAAACATGAATAGAGTTGTATCTCTAAAGTAGTTTATGCTTTAAACAAGAATACTGGAGTGGCTTACAGTCAATCAGTAAAATAAGACAGTCCCTGCCTGGAGTGTTACAATCTAAAAAGACACAACACACAAGAAAAGGGGGATGGGAAGGGAAAGGCAGTGTGAGATTAGATCAGTCTTTCCCAACATGGTGCCTTCTGCATACTTTGGACTACATTTCTCAGCGTTCTTGACCCTCGGCCATGCTGGTTAGGGTTTATGGTAGTTGAAGTTCAAGATGTCTAAAGGGCACCACGTTGGGGAAGCTGAATTAGGACATTGTTTACATTCCAGCTGGCTGGGAATTCTGGCTTGTCTCCACTGATGGCCCTGTTTCACATGCATTTGTTTAATTCCCTTTTAAAGGCATCAGACCAGAGCTAAATGTGCAATCCTATTCACACCTACCTGGGAGTAAGTTCCACTGAACTCAGTGGCACTTACTTCTGAGTAGACAGGCAAGGGCCTGTTTGGCCTGGCTGCAATCTGGAATTCACTCAAGAATAAATCCCCTTAACCATGGCGGTTCTTACTTTTTAATTCTTTCCCCCATCACAAGTGTTATATTTGTATTTTTTTAATGTATTGTTTAAATCAATTTTAATTGTGTAAGCTGCCTTGAATGCCATTTTTGGTTGAATGGTGGGGTATAAATCAAATTATTATTATTATTATTATTATTATTTCTTCTGAATAAATATAAACTGGATTGTACAGTAAATGCACCTGTGGTCTGATCCAGACAAGTAATGGTAATATATGGTTGAGAGTTATCTTTCTGCTGTTTCCATCTCTTCAACTGATATCTTAGTCAATTAATCAAATTAGTTTTCAGATCGACTGATTAGTTCACCATTCCCCAACCTGATGCCCTCCAAAGGTTTTGGACAACAACTCCAAGCATTCCTGACCATTGGCCATGTTGACCGGGACTGATGAAAGTTGTAGTCCAAAACATCTGGAGGACGCCAAGTTGGGGAAGGCTGAATTAGTTGATTAACCGCACAACCCTATATGTAGGGTGGCCATATGGAAAGGAGGACAGGGCCTCTGTATCTTTAACCACTGTATAGAGAAGGGAATTTCAGCAGGTGTCATTTGTATGCATGCAGCACCTAGTGAAATTCCCCTCTTCTTCGCAACAGTTAAAGCTGCAGGAGCCCTGCTGTCTTTTGTATCTGGTCACTCTACAAAAGAGGACAAGGCTCCTGCAGCTTTAACTGTTGTGAAGGAGGAAATTTCACCAAGTGCTGCCTGCATACAAATGATACCTGCTGAATTTCCCTTTTCTCTACAACTGTTAAAGGTACAGGGGCCCTGTCCTCCTTTCCATATGGTCACCCTAGCTCATGTTTATATGAATCCTTCTGAGTAGACGTGTAGAGGATTGTGCCATAAAAACTGGCCACCCCTCCTTGCTTTGAAATGGATCAAGATGACTGAATTTTGTTTGCAGCCCAGGAACCAGAGCCCGAAATAAAAATGGAGGAGCAGGAGACGACAGGACCTGAACCTCGCGGGCGACTTGCAGCAGCCGGCGAAAGGGACCCCCACGTTGTCCAAGTTGGGACCATCAAGGAGTTTCTGGCTGGGGAAGTCCCCCCACAAATTAAACAGGAGCCGGAGGAGGGCCTGCAGCAGCGCTGGGAGAACCAGTGGCAGGAATTCTTGAAAACGGTGGAGTCGCCTCACTCTGGGTGGCGACACCTCAAGTTACCCGAGCCCGTCTCTGAAGAAGACACCAAGGAGTTCCAGGCCTCCTTCAAGGAAATAGCTGGGGCCAGCCCGTGGCCAAGGGGAGAGTGGGTGACGCCACCCTCCTTGCCAGGCTTCAGGGGCTCCCGTAAGCCCAATGGAGGCCTAGAGGCAACCATGAAAATGAAGGAGGAGATGGCGAGCGGAGAGGCCGCCAACTCTGAGGCGCGCCGCCAACGCTTCAGGCACTTCTGCTACCAGGAGGCTGAAGGGCCCCGGCACGTTTGCAAGCAGCTCTGGAAGCTTTGCTATCAGTGGCTGAAGCCAGACAGGCACTCCAAGGACCAGATCCTGGAGGTGCTGATCCTGGAGCAGTTCTTGACCGTCCTGCCCTGGGAAATGCAGAGCTGGGTCAGCGAGCAGGGCCCGGAGACCTGCAGCCAGGCGGTGGCCTTGGCCGAAGATTTCCTCCTGAGGCTGGATGAGCCCGAGAGATGGGAACACAAGGTGAGGGGTGTTCACACTGGGCAGTGGAGGCCGGTGGCCCCGATGTCAGCGGAGCGGTAAACCCACTCCGAGTTTTAGTCAGAACCAGTTAGAACTCTAAAGGAGCTATCCAAGGGGCTGATAGCTCCTTTAGAGTTGTGACTGGTTCTGACTGAAACCCGGAGTGGATTCACCGCTCCGCTGACATCGGAGCCACCGGTCTCCACTAACAATGGGGCGGCCGTCAGAGGAGGATAGCAGAAAATGGCGGATGTTCTGTCTCAGGACAGAAATGGACATGGGTTCCTCTCTATATGCAGAGACAACCCTGGCGGATTAATTCCTGCCACTCTAGAGGACTAAAACTGCCTTCCCTGGCCTGGTGGCCTTCAGATATGCCATGCAAGATGGGGATGATGGGACTTGTCATTCAACTCATCTGGAGGGGCCCACGTTGGGAAGGTTGTGCTAAACACATAACTTGCTGCTCTGTCTTTTTTTCTGAGGAAAGGGAGGAAGGGGCTAAAGAAAAGGGGGGCTTATTTTGTGCCCATGGAGGTGTTGCCCAAAAGTAACAGGCTCGTTTTCCTAGGAGATATGCCAATTCCCACTAAGAAGCACAGACTCCAAAGATCTGGTCCAACACACTTTTATTACGTTCAGATGAGTGGGTGCACTCTAGCAAGCTCCCAGCTTACCAGAGTCACACCTCGGGGCACTCAAGCCCCCTCTTTTATACTATACAGCATAAGATGTACATCATTGCTTTATACAGTGCAAGCTAGGCTGACCATATGAAAAGGAGGACAGGGCTCCTGTAACTTTAACAGTTGTAGAGAAAAGGGAATTTCAGCCAGTGTCATTTGTATGCAGTTAGTTCCTGGTGAAATCCCCTCTTCATCACAACAGTTAAAGTTGCAGGGGCCCTGCCCTCTTTTGTATCTGGTCACTCTAGTATAGTGCCTGCAACTTTAACTGTTGTGATGAAGAGGGAATTTCACCAGGGACTAATTGCATACAAATGACACTGGCTGAAATTCCCTTTTCTCTACAACTGTTAAAGTTATATGAGCCCTGTCCTCCTTTTCAGATGGTCAGCCTAGTGCAAGCGCAACAAAAAACCCCTGCATTCCAATGAGAGAGAGTCTCTGCCCTTTGACACACTGTTGAAAGCTACTGCGCATGTTTCAATTGTTACTGGGGTAGATTCTGTAGCTTCTGATAAGGTGCGCTGATGGCCTTGCATTAGAACAAATGCTACAACCAGATGAAACCAGGCTTGTGGCAAGGCCTTTTCAGCTGCATACGCACTTTAAATTTTCCTTCAGCCTTGAGCAAGCATTCCCAGCATTCTGAACTTATAAGCAAAGATGACTACGCTTTGGCTAACAGAGGGTCAGAGAGGTCAGGGGAAATTTAGTGGGGAAAGCAGCTGAAAGGGAAAGTCCCCCCCCCCCCCCCACATATATGGTTGTCCTGATCTGGATTAGAGCTCCACACAGTTACACTAAAGTAAAAAGAAGTTAGGATTATTTACACACTACTCAGTTAATGCAATGTGCTGTTTAGCCCCAGGTGAGCTGAATTCTGGGTCTAAAAAGAAGAATTTTAAAAAGATGAAAAGTAAAAATAGGAAAAAGGGGAAAAAAGAAGTAAAAAAAAGCACTGGGTGACATTCCCGCTTCATCACAACAGTTAAAACTGCAGGAGCTATACTAGCGTGACCAGATACAAAAGAGGGTAGGGCTCCTGCAGCTTTAACTGTTGTGATGAAGAGGGAATTTCACCAGGTGCTGCATGGATACAAATGACACCTGCTGAAATTCCTTTTTCTATACAACTGTTAAGGGCACAGGAGCCCTGTCCTCCTTTACATATGTTCACCCTACAAGAGCCTCATAATAATGTTCTGAATAAACAACAGGTTTTATCCTATATATCAGAGGTGGGGAAGACATGACCCATGGGCCACAAGGCTTTTTTATTTCTGTAGCCTTTCCCACAACCTAGGCTGATCCTATGAAAAGGAGGACAGGGCTCATGTAACTTTAACAGTTGTAGAGAAAAGGGAATTTCAGCCAGTGTCATTTGTATGCAATCAGTTCCTGGTGAAATTCCCTCTTCATCACAACAGTTAAAGTTGCAGGCACTATACTAGAGTGACCATATACAAAAGAAGGCAGGGCCCCTGCAACTTTGACTGTTGTGATGAAGAGGGAATTTCACCAGGAACTAACTGCATACAAATGACACTGGCTGAAATTCCCTTTTCTCTACAACTGTTAAAGTTACATGAGCCCTGTCCTCCATTTCATAGGGTCAGCCTACCACAACCACAATCGTTGGGTGGTCGCTCAGCTTTTGTAGGGTTTTCTCCCCCATTCTAAAATGTTGAAATGCCTCTCCGAAGACTTAATTCCTGGCATCAAGAGCTTTAAACTCTGCTGATATTTCAGGCCTGCCCCTTTTGCCCTTGGCTCTGCTCACGACGGGCCTGCCCTCCCGCCAAGAGCTTTTCTGAATTGGATCTCAGCTTTCCGGCTCAAAGAAGTTCAAACACCCCTGAACTATTACACATCGCCCATCTGCTTCTTTTTCAGGCGGCAGGGCAGCTGGCAGGGTCATTTGTCAACACCCTGAATTCGGAGCAGGGTCTGTCTGACCCCGTGAAGCTGCAGCTCTCTGTGGAAGACAAGCAGGAGGGTGACGGAGATTCTAGTTTCTTTGGTAAGTATTCAAGAGACACAGTTATTAATCGTTAGAAAATCTGAAAATAGCTCCAGCGTGGGTTCCTTCCCTCACAGCTACTTTACACCTAATTATACAAAAGACACACACATTTTCACACAGCGCATAGTTAAACAATGGAACTCACTTCCACAAGATGTAGGGGTGGTCACCAATTTGAATGGCTTTGAAAGGGGTTTGGATAAATTCCTAGTGGAGAAGGCTATCAATGGCTACTAGTCCTGATGGCTAAATGCTACCTCCAGTATCAGAGGCAGTAAGCCTATATATACCAGTTGCTGGGGAACATGGGTGGGAGGATCATGTCCTGCTTGTCCTGCTATGGGGGCAGTGAGGACTCCATTGGAGGAGTGTCTTCCTCTGGCCGTGTCTTCCATTGGAGGCCCCAGAGTAGCAGATGATGATGGGCTTCTGGAAGAAGCCTTCTCTCCCTTTGAGATTTTATCTAGGCTGACCATATGAAAAGGAGGACAGGGCTCATGTAACTTTAACAATTGTAGAGAAAAGGGAATTTCAGCCAGTGTCATTTGTATGCAATTAGTTCCTGGTGAAATTCCCTCTTCATCACAACAGTTAAAGTTGCAGGCACTATACTAGAGTGACCATATACAAAAGAAGGCAGGGCCCCTGCAACTTTAACAGTTGTGATGAAGAGGGAATTTCACCAGGAACTAATTGCATACAAATGACACTGGCTGAAATTCCCTTTGCTCTACAACTGTTAAAGTTACAGGAGCCCTGTCCTCCTTTTCATATGGTCAGCCTATTTAATCATACGTTTGTCTGATTGCCTTGCTTTTAATCGGGTTTGGGCTCCTTGGAGATAAGACAGAATATAATTAGATAACAAATATATTAAAAGAGTAATAAAAAAATAATTAGCCCCAATAATTATATAGGCAGCCCCAATGCACTGGTAACTTCCCAATTAAACTACTGCAATGTACTCTACATGGGGCTGCCCTTGAAGATGGCTCAGAAGTTGAGGCTAGTGCAAAATGCAGCAGCTAGACTGCTCACCGGAACATCCTATAAAGACCATATAACCCTGATCTTAAAAGAATTGCATTGGCTGCCTATATGCTTCCGGTTGGAATTTAAGGTGTTGATAATGACATTTAAAGCCCTAAACGGCTTGGGACCTTGGTACTTGAGGAAGCGCCGCTCCCTAGTTATGCCTGCCCGAGATCTGAGACCTGTTGGAGGAGCCCTCCTCTGCGTCCCACCAATGCAGGACATACCTTATGGTGGGACATGGGAGAGGGCTTTCTCTGTTGTGGCACCCCGGTTGTGGAATGCCCTCCCCTTGGAGGCCTGACTGGCACCGACACTGGCTTCATTCCAGCGTCAAGTTAAAACATGGTTCTTTATCAAAGCCTTTGAGGGCTAAATTCTCCATGGTTCCTCATAGTGTTAATTGTTTTTATTGATTTAAAAAAAATTCTGCTAGTTTTAGTTTGTTAATGATTTAATACGTTTTTAGCTGTGTATATTATTTATGTTTACATTGTTCTGATTTTATCTGTCCGCCGCCCTGAGATCTCAGTGATATAGGACAGGATACAAATGTTTTAATGAATAAACAAACAAACAAACAAACAAACAGATAAGTAATGTGAACTCTTAGCAGAACTCGGGCTGCTGGTCACTGAACCTGGAGCTAAAGGGTTAATGTGTACCTGAATAAGGTGGGAGGGGATTGCTGGGATGTTTTTGCGCCACCCTTTCCTGTTTCCTCTCTCTACTTCCTTCTTTTTGTTCCCTGCCTCATGAACGGATGAGAGATGGCTGACTGGAGCCATCCTACCCCAGGATGGAAAGTCACCTGTTCTACTTAAAGTTTCTTTTAAAACACCACAGGTTCAAGGGCAACTAAGATGAACTGCCCGGAGAGCTTCAGCTATTGGGCAGTATAGAAATGAAATAAATGAATAGAACAAAACAAAATAGAATGAATGAATGAATGAATGAATGAATGAAAGATGAAACGAATGTGATGCTCATGAATGTTTAATAAACGAATGCGTTCTTTTAACGGCGGGAATGAATGGAGTACTGAAATGGGCGAGAGGGAATCTTGCCCGCCTCAAGTTCTCACGTCATGTTGATTCTTGTCTTTTCTTTTCTAGAAGGTGATGGGCAACTGCCGGAGAATGGAGAAGAGTCGTTTCATCTGGAGAGACCTGAGGAAGTGGGTGTCTGTGGAATATCCTTGGAAAGAGCCAATGGGGAATTCTTCCAGGGCCTTGAGACGGGGCTGATGCCAGGAAGTCCCCCGGTGCCAGGTGGCCATTGGGAAAGCCATCCAGGGAAGGCGACCAAACAAGCTCTCCTTTACGAGGAAGGGGACGCCGGCTTACGTGAAGGCACCTGTCAGGAGGGGATAATTAAGTTCAAGATAAAGAAGGAACAGGCTGAGGACGGGAGCTTCGAACTGCTTAACAGCCAGGCTCTGCCAATGGCTGAGAAGCCGTACAAGTGTTTGTACTGCGGGAAGACCTCCAACTGCAAGGCAAACCTTGTGGTTCATGAGAGAACCCACACGGGAGAGAAGCCCTACGCGTGCTTGGACTGCGGCAAGAGCTTCAACCGGAAGTCGACGCTCGTGAGGCACAAGAGGATGCACACGGGGGAAAAGCCGTACGAGTGTGCCGAGTGCGGGAGGCGCTTCAGCATCCGGTGCAACCTGATCAACCACGAGAGAATCCACACGGGCGAGAAGCCGTACAGCTGCTCCGACTGCGGGCAGAACTTCAGCCGGAGGCTGCAGCTCGTCATTCACAGGAGGACCCATACGGGAGAGACCCCGTACAGGTGCGCCCAGTGTGGGAAATGCTTCACCCGACGCTCTTCCCTCTTGACGCATGAGAGGATCCACACGGGAGAGAAACCAAACACGTGCACAGATTGTGGGAAAAGCTTCATCCAGAAAGGATACCTCCTCATACACAGGAGAATCCACACAGGAGAAAGACCCTATAAATGTTCGACGTGCGAACAAAGGTTTCTTAATCGGAGCGATCTGCGCAGGCATGAGAAAATTCATGTAGTGATGAATCCATCTGGGTGCTAGGGTTGTAAAAGAGGCTGAGCACTCTTCCGGTACTGAGCGCTCTTATGTGCCCAGAGGCAAAGAGTTTCTGAGAAAGAGGAATGTGTAACTAACATTTTTTATAACATTGACATTTTATACCAGCTTTCCATGCTGGCTGGGGGATGCTGGTAATTGTAGTTGAAAACACCTGAAGAGCACTAGGTTGGGGAAGGCTGTTTATAGAAAAGTAACATACCGGTAAATAACAAGTGGCAAACCACAAAAGGTGTGAAAATCTTTAACGTGAAGATGGTTGGTTAGTGTACCTTGGCTACCGTGTCAGGCTGAAACTTTGGGGGCCTTTTCAATGTGGAAAAAGGCAATTAGGAGGAACATAATAAAAGTTTATGAAATTGTGCATGGCATGGGAAAAGTGACATTTTTCTCCCTCTGTTATAAACAATAGAACTTGGTCACCCAAAAGCATTGTGGTCCTGTAGATTTAGGATTGACAGAAGAACTTCCTTCTTCACACAATGTGCAATTGACCTATGGAACTCATTGCCACAAGGTGGCGATGGGCACTAGTTTGGCTGCAGATGCTGAAATAAGGCGCTATTAAGTACTGTGATGGTTGCACCTTGGGATGAAGGGCTGCTGGGATGAAGAAACTAAAAACAACCTCCATGTTCAGAGGCAATGTTCTGGTTTGCACATAATGCTAACCCATGGTTTGTTTTAGCCATTGTTTGTTGCTCTATCCAAGGTTTGTCTGGCAGATAACTGAACAAACCGTGGTTTGTTTTTTCAATCCCTGGGTTGGTTGGTTGTTTCCTTCCTCCTTTGCCTGCTCCTTCCCTGTATCCCAAATGCTTTTGTGTTGCTGTTGTACTGGCCTGCAGAGTGGCTTCTTTTAAATTGCTCTTGCCCACCACCTCTGTAGCCTGGCAAAATAATCCATGAACAACCCACAGTTTTGCGTTCAAATATAACTACAACCCACAATTTAAACAACTCAGAATTCACAATTCAACAACAAAACATGGGTTCTCCTCCTGAATTTTTCGTGGTTAACAAACTATGTTTTAAGTGTGGTTGGATTTGCACATCATGCCAACTACAATGGGTTAAATAAAACATGGATTAGTATCATCTGTGAACCAAGCCAATGGCTGAATTCGGACGACATATTAGGCAACGGAGGAGGGGGGGGGTAACAATTGTCAATTGTGTTGCTTATTGTGTCGTGTGGGGAGTAACACACAACACACACACAACTGACAGTACGCTAATCGGGCAATTTAAACAACGGAGGGAAACAACGGGCTTGCACGTTGTTTAGCCCGAAGCCCCGTTGTTTAATGTGTCGTCCAAATTGGTCCCCCCCATCTCAGTGGACTATTCCGTTTGGGAATAGAGTTCTGCCGGCCAGATCAGCGGAAAACCCCCGGCCGCTCTATACAGCTGGCAGAACTCACGGTGCATGCTGGGATATGGCTGGAGGACTGAGGGAGGGGGAGGGAGCAGACGCTGCAACCAAAATGGCCGCCGTCCGTTATTAGCAACCGGGGCATTTGCCGGTGCTGAGCAGCACCGGCTGCAGCATGTCATGTGGGGAGCTCCACCTGCCTAACGCACCGTCAGTACGCTATTTCTCCCTCCGTTGCCTAATATGTCGTCCAAACTGAGCCATTGTGTTTGAATAGTGGTTGCTAGGAAGGAGAGCAAATGGTAAGAAGGGGCTGCTGCCTTCCTGTCCCAGGTGTGGGATTCCTGGGAGATCCAGTTGGATACTAGGCTGAGATGAACCTCTGATCCAGCAGGGTTCTTATGTTATCTGATCCATATCAGTCCGCAAATCCTCTTCTTCAGGGGATATGCTAAATTACAGGAGAAGCATTAGCACTCCAGATGTTATTAGACTCCATCACCCATCAGCCACAGGTAGTATGGTCAATGGTCAGGGTGATGGTAGTAGTAGTCCAGCAACATCTGGAGGACCAGTGCTCCCCAGCTCCAGTGCTAAAATAACATTTTGAAAAAATGTCTAGAGTTAGTATTGAAATTCTGCCTTATTATTGATGAAATAAGATCCTAATGAATCGAATCACTACAGTAGGAATTTTAATAAATATTTAACAAGTGGTGCTAACACAGCATGGAAGCCAACAGCTACAGCAAAGGTACGGCTTTAGGTTATTGAGGCAAGGCAGAAGGGGAAATAATAACATTTGTTCTGCGCTTTTGTTTAGTTCTGTCTTTAGATTATAAGGCAAGGGTGGGCAAGTTGTGGCACTCCAGATGTTTTGACTTACAACTCTCATCAGCCCTAGCCAGCCTAGCCAATGGGGAGGGATTATGAGAAGTTTTTCAGATGGGGAAATCGCGTTTCCATACTGTCACTCTGCTTCCTGCTTCTCTTCCGGATTTGACATGTGCTGAATTACATGGGAAGAGAGCAGCGACCACGTGGCCTATAATTTAAAATCTCCCAGCCCATATAGTTCAATGGGAGAGTGCCCTGTAGTGGGTGTTTTATAGTGCAACTTTGACTGCACATGTCAGGAAGTCCTGACATATTTCAGAAGAAACGGGTTTTCAGTCAAAATGACCCACGAACTTCCGTGAGTGGCCAGTCATGAGAGTGCTAGAAATCGCTCATTTAAATAAGCCCTGAGAGTTGTTGGCCAAAACATCTGTAGAATTACAAGTTGTGTTTTCTTATTTATTTTTATTCTCCCCTCCCCTTTAGTTATTGTTTCTGTATATTTTGTTGAAGCCTAATTAAGGCCATTGTAAAAAAAAAGGTTTCAAGAAAAAGTTTCAATAAAACAACAGTTTTTAAAAAAACTTTTTAATATCATTTTTTCCCAGTACAATGAACATGGGCTTACCATAGCCTGAAAAGGTTTAAAGAAAATAATCAAACGCAGCCCATTTAGTCAGAATGCATAGAGTACAGAACTGCAAAACCTTCAATTCGAAAGGATTTTCTCTTAGTAGGTCAGCAACACCTTACAATGATCTGGAGAGGTCTGGGGCTTGGATACATGATCAACATACCACAAGAATGGCTACCGCATCGCAGGAAATGTTTCAGGTTTTGCATGACCTTTAACCACCTTCACAGGGTGGGTTGCTTGTCCATTAAGATATGATCCCAAAGCCTCCGAAATGTGAGACCCAGTGCCAGCTGCAGGTGTTTGGGCAAGACTTCTCCCCCCCAATGGCCCCTCTTCCTTCTCTGCCACCATTGTCACCAGTTGCTATGGCTCCTTGTCCTCTTTCCCCTCATGGCGACCACTGGCTCGTTTGCTAGGCAGAGAGCAAGCAGGGACTGGCATCTCCTGCTCCTCCTTCTCACCACCACTGTGGTCTGGGCCAGAGCGAGAGGCAGTGGAAACCACGTTGCCATGGTGGAGGAGAGGAGCAACTCCAGGGGACTCTTTCAGTGGGTCCCTAAGCGGGTGTGGGCTCTTGGTTAGGCTGACCATTTGAAAAGGAGGACAGGGCTCATATAACTTTAACAGTTGTAGAGAAAAGGGAATTTCAGCAGGTGTCATTTGTATGCAATTAGTTCCTGGTGAAATTCCCTCTTCATCACAACTGTTAAAGGTGCAGGCACTATACTAGAGTGACCATATACAAAAGAAGGCAGGGCCCCTGCAACTTTAACAGTTGTGATGAAGAGGGAATATCACCAGGAACTAATTGCATACAAATGACACTGATTGAAATTCCCTTTTCTCTACAACTGTTAAAGTTATATGAGCCCTGTCCTCCTTTTCAGATGGTCAGCCTACTCTTGGTGTTGTGATCAGGTCTGTTCCCCGTAGTGTGGGGGAGGGAGTTTCAGGCTATCAATCAGAATCAGATTCTGAAACTGAACTAGACATCTACCCATGGACACAGGAAGTGGGGGAGGAGGTTTTCCCAGGTTCTTCACCAGCCAGGGATGAATCCTAATTGGCCAGAACTCAGTATTCCTCTGAGAGAGAAGGGACTTATGAGTCGACCGATCTCAGAGTCCGCTGCAGATTGAAACGGGCAGAGCTAAAAGAAGGCGAGAGGCGATCAGCTTGCCTAGCTTCCTGCCAAAGGCTTCTTCAGCGGGAGCCTCCCGGAAGTTAAAGACCTCAGCAAAAAGACCTTTCCTTTTCGTTGAAAGGACAATTATCTGGCTTAATTTGCAAAGCTTTTGCCTGGAGGAAAGTTCCCAGCTCTTCAGGCGCAAAGAGATGTTTATTTGCTGAATAAAGTTTTGTGGATTACTTAGCAGGCACCTTTATTGTCTCGCGTTGAGCGGGAAGGCTTAGAAACATGACACTTAGCGAGTGCCCAACCATGCCTACCTTTGAGGCCAGCCCAGTCTCCATGATCTCAGGCTGAGGGAGACTTTCCTTCCCCCATCCCCAACCCTTTTTAACTGGAGATGCCAGGAATTGAACCTGGGACCTTCTGCATGCAAAGCTGCCACTGAGCTTGTGATGGTAGTCATGTGAGTAGACCTCTGCTGGGGTGTTGCTAGGGTGACCATATGGAAAGGAGGACAGGGCTCCTGCAGCTTTAACTATTGTGATGAAGAGGGAATTTCACCAGGTGTCATTTGTATGCATGTAGCACCTGGTGAAATTCCCCCTTCATCACAACAGTTAAAGCTGCCCTTTTTTGTAGCTGGTCAAGAGGGAAGGGCTCCTGCAGCTTTAACTGCTGTGATGAAGACACCAGTTGAAATTCCCTTTTCTGTTAAAGATACAGGAGCCCTGTCCTCCTTTTCATATGGTCACTCTAACTACGGTCCCCTGAGTTCAACTAACGAACGTAACACTTTATGATTTTCTGAGTATTGGTAGAAGAGCAAATATTTCAATGCAAACTCCAGTGGTGAAGTGCCAACAGGATTGGAGCCACCAGAGGGCCACTGAGAAACAAAAGGGAGGTATCAGCATACCCAGATGTACCATGAGGAAGCAGAGGTATCATGAAAATGCTCAAAGAGCTGTTTGGGAGTCAATTGAAACAGAAAAAAACACACATTGCGGTGGGGTGGTGATGGTGGTTGCATGTTTGTGTGTGCACACATAGAATTTCCCCACCACATCCCAGTGTGCAGAAATGGGGAGGTTTAAACTGATATCTAGGTATGGGTATCCACATGAATTTTTTCGGTGGGGGGGGGGGCAAAACAGAAGAGTGGTATGTGGTTGTAAATTGCATGCATTACCTGTGCTGCTATAACACACCTGTGCATTTTCCTAGGGTCTGCCCTGACGATGGAGCATTGGAACTGCGAGTCCTCAAGCTCCTGCATTTGCGTTCCTTCGCATTATCCCCACGTGAAGGAGCAAGGTGGGGGGTTGTCTCAATGGGAGGGGGGAGCCACGCTACTGCTGCTTCTCGAGCTGGCAGGGAGCTCTGGGGCAACCAAGCAAGGCAAGATCTGCTTATGCCACAGGAAAACAGGGTTTGTTCATTGTTGGGGCTGTGGGGCACAGAAGCATTCCAGTGGCCGTTTGGCCCGCCCCCTCCTCCTTGTCCCTGCCAATGAGAACTAATCAGGGGTTGCCATTGGCTGGGACACACCTCGGCTGTAAGACTGGAGCAAGGTGACAGACGGCAAATGCGTGTTGGTGCCTTGCTCGCAGCAAAAAGTCAGGGTAGTCCCCGACTATTTTAAACCGGAGCTTCGGGGGAATGCCCTGGGATGGCTCCACGATGGCTGCTGCGTCATATAAATGACTTAGCGCCACTGCAGTTCCATCCCAAGGCTTTCCCCTCATCAAGATAAGCTGCTAGTGTGTCTGACCATGCTTTGTTGCTTAGAGTCCCTGACATTGTAGTAAGTTTTGTTTGTAGGAAATTTTCTACCACCTGAAGAGAGTTTCATCTCCTCCAACCGTTAGGTAATACAATTTGGCTTCAATTGACGTTTTTAACCTGTGGGCTGTCTTCACACCACTGGATTGGTGCCTTCTCATTCTTTAACCCCCATTCTTTCCCTCTCCCAGGGTAATCCCAACATGGAGGAGGGAGCACAGGGTTTCTGGGCTGCCATCCAGGTCCCAGAACCGCCCCCTCCCTCTTCCTGGTGGAAGGTGACCAATCGCTGGTCAACTTCCATCAGGGTCCACTCCTGAGTGGGCCCCAGATTGGCTGCAGGGCGATGTTACATGGCAAAAGTGCTGTATTGATTTCGCTCCCTTTGAAAAAGTTGGAGTAAATCCCCAACTTTTTCTAAATGCAGCATCGCAGGGAAGCCCCGCGGTGGCTGCAAACCTGTGCCTACGTCATCTAACCGACAGGGTGCAGATCCACAGCCACTGCAGGGCTTTCCCTGAGGCAGCCCCCTAGTGCACAACCTAAAACTGATCTCCAGCTTTGTTAATACATATAAGAACTATCATGTTTCTCTGCACTTCAGCTTTATGCTGCCTCAAGAACCTGTGGGTTTCACCAGATAAAAGAGGCAGGTTAGTTATAGCCAGCCTTAATGTTCTCAGAAATGGAGATCAGCCATAGCTTCTCCTTCCCAAAATCCACTGAGAGGTGTAATTTGGTACCTGAAACCCATGGCTGGTTCTAGGGTTGCTGGGCGGTTCTGACTTAAATCATGTCCTTTCTCGGGGAGGGGGGGGCGGAAACATACCCTTTCCAGTAAGCTTTTAAGAGAATAACCCTGTTTTCATTGCACCTATACCGTCCAAACCCACAGAACACAGGCAAAGCTATTTTAAAAACTAACGAAAAGAGGAAGTGTCATATGCTTGTTGTATGCTTCACTCAGCTGGTGTTGGGGGAGATTCATCCTGCCTCCTGGGCTGTGTCTATATGACCACACTTTGCAGCTGCTTCCCCCAGGGCGAGAACGATAAATTCAGAAGGCAGGATGGGGCGCGGGCTATTCGGCCACAGCTCCCTGCCGATTCCACCTCCAGAGTGACCAAGATCTCGGCTAGCAAAAAATGGGACGCTGTGCGCCCTGTTCACTGTCTCCGATAAGCATCAGCCGCTCTTTGCCCCTTCAAAATGAACCACGAAGTTCTCTCCGTTACATTAGTCTAATGTTTTATGTCTACGGTGCATTCTCCGACCTCTCTAACGTCTCCTCTTAGGCATTTCCGGGCTCAAAGTCAACTGCCCAGGCGAAGGTTTTACTATAGAGATACTAAATTTAGAGAGACACCGCTCTGCGCCCACAGAGAACAATGGCCAGTAATGACGAGTTCCATCATCATCATCATCATCATTTATTACATTTATATACCACCCCATAGCCGAAGCTCTCTGAGCGGTTGAACACTAAAAAGACAATATACAAAATTTAAAACAATAAACACAAAACATTTTAAACTGTTAAGCCTGGCCACAAAGTCAGTTAAAACCTCAACTTAAGCAGGCTATGTTCTTTTCTTCATGGTTTATCTCTATGGTCGTGCTCTCTGGACCAATCATAGAGGGTTGTCGCTCTATCCGTGAAAACCTCTATGGTAGGAGTTCCCTCTGGCTTTCATGGGAAGGAGCAGCAAACGCAGGTGGTCTTTTTAAGGCTGGAAGTGTCCAGAGGGACGGAGTTCCCTTCCTCCCTCAATCCCTGCAAACCTGGGGTTTTAAATTATTTATTTTTAAAATGGTCCTTTAAGATCTTTTTTAGGCCTCTTTTAAGGATAAAATCCTCTCAAAGCAACAAATTGCCTTTTATTTATTTTTTTGCATTATTACATTTTGGGAGAAGATCAAGGCTGATTCCTGGAGGTGGTGAGTTAAAGAGTCCATGGAGAAGTTGTGGTTTAGGGGAAGGGGGAATGATTGGTGGGAGATTCTGGACAGATCAAAGGAAGGACTTCTTCACACAGCGCAGAGAGTCAAACCTTAGAATTCACTTCCACAGGACGTAGCGATGGCCACCAATTGGGATGGATTTAAAAGGAGGTTGGATAAATTCCTGGAGGAGAAGGCTATCAATGGCTACTAGCCCTGATGGCTAAGTGCAACCTCTGGTATCAGAGGCAGTATGCCTATGTACCCCAGTTGCTGGGAAACATTGGTGGGAGGGTGCTGGTTGGCCACTGTGTAAACAGGTTGCTGGACTAGATAGATGCTTGGTCTGATCCAGCGGGGCAGGACATGGCTACACGGAGAACTACCTGGGGGCTCAGTATGAAAACTGCCCCGCTGGACCACACCAAAGACCTCATCTAGTGCGGCATCTTTTTCCAGCCTGCAGAAGCCCTGTTCCTCTGTCCTCAGCATCTGGCATTTAGAAGTATATACTGCCTCTGTTCCATTTAGACTGTATGTTTAACAACTGGGACCTGCCACAAAATGCCGGAATGTATTCTCACTTCCTCAAGGAAGTGCTGCTGTTCAGGGTTCCAGCCGACCCGCTGAGGCCTTCTCCAGCAGCCTATTCCGTTCTTTCCCATTTCTATCAGCACGCACCACCTGAGTTTTCTATTCAAGGAAGTGATAGCTGCTGCTGTTGTTTATCTACTTAAGATATTTATATCCCACTGTTTCTAAGCTTTTATCTCTGCTTTTGATATCTGGGGAATAGTCTACCTCTAGAATCCAGATTCATATTGGAGGCATTTTCAGACACAACATGATGTGTGTGTTGTGGGCCAGATCTACACCAAGCAGGATGTGGCACTTTGAAAACGGTTTGAAAACTGTATATGGAGTGTGTCCTGGGCCCCAATGGTTATAAACCGTTTTAAAGCAGTAGTGTAGATCCTGCCGTTGTTTTCTGCAGCCGGCTCCCAGATCAATAGGCAGCCATTATCATTGCAACTGCAGAATAGCCAATTAATATTGCATTCCTGTTTGCCCAGTAAGTCAAGCCTCAGGGTCGGGCTATCCATTCTTGGGAGAGAATGGGCCTATTCACACACTAAGCCATGGTTAGGCTGCCAACTCTTTTGCAGTAAATGGTTAGTGTTTAAACCGTGGTTATGTAGCCACCATGGTTAGGAATGGTTTGCACGACATGCTAAGCCGTAATGTTTAGCTCAAAATGCTTAACCACAGTGGCTTGGCGTTTTGTCTGTTTTTTTCCTTGATACAGCACCTGTTTTGCATGCAGAAAGGCCCCAGGTTCAACCTGTGGCACTTCTCATTTTTAAAAGGTTCAGGTAGCAGGTGAGATGCAGCTACCTGAGCCTTTTCTATCTGAGGCCCTAGAAATCCACTACGAGTTGTAGTAGACCAGTCTTTCCCTGACCTGGCCCCCTCAGATGTGTTGAACTGCAACCCCCATCATCCCTTGACAGTATAGCCATGGTGGCTGGGAATGGTGGGTGTTGTAGTCAAAGACATCTGGAGGTCACCAGGTTGGGGAAAGGCTGGAGTAGACAGTGTTCAGTTAGATGGAACAATACTGGCCATTTTGGTATCAGGCATAGAATCATAGAATTGTGGAGTTGGAAGGGACGACAAGGATCATCTAGTCCAACCCTCTGCAATGTTCAGGAAAACCAGTTAAACCATCCATGAGAGGTGGCTGTCCAGACTGTTCTTAAAATCCTTCAGAGATGGAGAACCATCAGCCTCCGTAGCTTCCTTTATTCCTCCCATGGTGACATTTCCTGGATTCTCCCATGTGTACTAAGTGCATCAGGATTGGGTCAGGAAATACTATTTGCTGAGTTTGTATTCTTTCCCTGGAATGGTGTGGCTATCCGTTATTGGCAGTGGTAATGGAATCAATGCCACTCAAGGGCCTCTTTGATCCCAGGGGAAAAGAATGGAGTACTGTGTCCAGTTTTGGAAGATCCATTTTTTAAAAGGGCATTGACAATTTGGAACGCATGGAGAAGGGTCTGGAAACCAAGTCCTCTGAGGAAAACTTGAAAGAGCCGGGCGTCTGTGATGTGATGTTCTACTGTTTGTAGTTGTAAATATATTGCAAAGTTTATTGTTTGTGGTATGCATTTGTTTATATCTTTAAAAAGAATTAAGAATAATAACAGGTAAAATAAATAACTAGGCTGAAATGTACTTACTATTTGTGGTTATAGGTCTTGGTAAGTATAGAGTGATTGGCTGGCTGTGGTGGAGTGCCTGGATTGGTTGGTTGTGTAAGAGTGGGAGGAGCTGTAAAACAGTGGAGTGTATATATGTGTCTGACAGAGAGAGCTGACAGGTTGATTGGAGGGAAATTTGAGGAGAATTTTTGAGAGAGACGTTAAAAGGGATTTAAGAGAATTGAGAGACTGAGATAAAATCTTAGAGCATGGATCAAATGAAGAACAGTTTATAAACGTATAAGAGTTCTGACTGAAACCAATAAGCATTGAAACCTTGTAACCAATACACAATTGAACTGAAGTAACCATTAAACTTGTTGACATGCAATTTCTTATTAATAAATTCTGGTTAGTTCCATTTCCTGGTGTGGTCTGTGGGTGTACCTGAGAAGGTACCGGTGGCAGCGGAACAAAGAAGTTATCTGGAGGCCAGGTTGCTGAGCTGTGGTGCTGTGGGCCTAAATAGTAAAGGCAAGACAGGGGCAGCAGCAGGAAAAGGTCAAGGATAACTTCATAGCCTGGAGAAGAAAAGATTATGATTATGATTATGATTATTTATTGCATTTATAAACCGCCCCATAGCAGAAGCTCTCTGGGCGGTTTGCAAAAATTAAAAACATTGAACATTAAAAAAAAACCCCAATATCCAAAATTTAAAAAGCATAAAAACAGATTATAAATATAATATCCATTTAAAACAACTATTCTGGGTCAAACAACAACAACAAAGTCCTCAACATACGCTGTTAGATGCCTGGAAGAAGAGAAAAGTCTTGACCTGGCACCGAAAAGATAACAATGTTGGCGTCAGGTGAGCCTCGTCGGGGAGATACACGATAGCGGTCTTCAAATATCTAAAAGGCTGCCGTGCAGAAGATGGGGCCGACTTGTTCTCTTGTGCTCTGGAGGGAGGACTAGAACGAGGGGGTGGAAATTGCAGGGGAGCTTTTTGGCTTAAAGTTAGGAGAAATTTCCTAACATTGAGAGCTGTTCTGCAGTGGAACAGACTGCCTTGGTGGGTTCTCCTTTGCCGGAATTATTTAAGCAGAGCCCGGACAGACGGCCATCTGTGAGGGGTGCATTGCTGAACCTGCATTGAGCAAGGGGTTGGACTAGATGACCTCTGAAGTCCTTTACAACTCATCAGTTCAGTTCAGACAACACGTTTCTCAACGGTGGTTTTAGAACTCCACAGTGGAGTTTTTACTCCACCGCTGAGAAATGTTGTCTGGCGGGAAAACTCCACCCCATAGTAGAGGTTTTGTGTGTGTGTGTGTGTGTGTTTTAAAAAAAACCACGCAGAATATCCACACTGTGCAGAGGAGAGTTCCTGCACAACCATTGTGTTTCGTTTTGTGTGGAGAGCTCCGTGGAGTTCTCTGTTGCGTTGAGTTGATTTTTCCACTGGCTACAGAGTTCCCTGGCAAGAGTGGTGAAAGGAGTGAGTGTCACTCTAGGAGAACTGCCAGGATTTTTTTTTGCAGCAATGGCTGATGGGATACCATCAGGAGGACTGGGGGAGGAGAGAGGGTGGAGGAACTGTCAACAACCCCACGGTAACCCACAGTCACACAGCGATGGAGTTAGAACATGTTGTGTGGGGGTGCCCCTTAAAAACTCAACCGTTGAGTGGAGTTTTCACACTGCATTGACTAACGTGTTGTCTGAACTGAGCCTATGATTCTATAATGGTGGATGCATCCAAAATGGTTGTTTAATTTGTCAAGGCACAATGATTCATGTCCTTCGGTGAGTCATGGCTTCAAAATCTCTGTCCATATTCCCTGATTCTTGGTATTTCTTCTCTCTAGAGACAGTCCCTTTCTCTATCCAGATGAGCCAAGGAGATCCTTCAGCTCTGAGCTTCCCTTCAGAGGTTGTGTTGGGACAGGCTGTACAAAATGGATGAGCAAAACTCAGCATCTCCTGAAACAATGAATGGAACAGGAGAAGGAAGTACGGTATCCCATGCTGGGATGAACAGAGGATTCTGGGTAAGTGGTGGCGTTTCAGGCAATTTCCCTACCAGGAGGCTGAGAACTCCTGGGAGACTTACAGCCAACTCTGGGATCATTGCCACCAGTGGCTGAAGCCACAGAGGCACACGAAAAGGCAGGTTTTAGATGTGGTGATCTTGGGACAGTTCCTGACTCTCTTACCCCAGGAAATGCAGCATTGGGTCAGGGAATGTGAGCCAGGCAGTGGCCCTGGCAAAAGGATTTCTACTGCGTCAGTCAGAGGATGGGAAGAAGGAAAACCAAGTGAGGATGTTGTTCCCTGGTAGTTCCAAGGGGGTTAAGAACATAAGAAGAGCCCTGCTGGATGAGGCCACCTAGTCCAGCAATTGTTCACCTAGGGGCAATCAGCTGCCCCAATGGGAAACCCACAAACAGGACATGAATGCAATAGCACCCTCCCACCCATGTTCCCTAGCAGCTGGTGTACATAGGTAGGTTGACCCTATGAAAAGGAAGACAGGGCTCTTGTACCTTTAACCATTGCATAGAAAAGGGAATTTCAGCAAGTGTCATTTGTATGCATGCAGCACCTGATGAAATTCCCTCTTCATCACAAAAGCGACGTACATAATCCTCCTTCTCTCCATTTTATCCTCACACCAACCACCCTGTGAGGTCTGTTGGGCTGAGAGTCTACGATTGGCCTGAGGTCACCCAGTGGGTTTCCATGGCTGAGTGGGGACTAGAACCCGGATCTCCAGTCCAACACTTTAGCCACTACACTGGCTCTCATTTATATCTGGTCACTCTAGTATAGAGATACAAAAGAGGGCAGGGCTCCTGCAGCTTTAACAGTTGTGATGAAGAGGGAATTTCACCAGGAGCTGTAGACATACAAATGCCACCTGCTGAAATTCCCTTTTCTACACAACTGTTAAAGACACAGGAGCCCTGTCCTCTTTTCCATATGGTCACCCTACTGTTAGCTAGGAGAGCTAAAGTGTCTCCATATTCCAGGCATTGTATCTAGAAATCCTAGTCACTGGGCAGCCGCCAGTGGGGAGGTCTGTTTCTTTTAAGCCCTGTATCTGGGTGTCTGCTATTGGTACCAGGATGCTGGACTCTCATTCTGACCCAGCAGGGCTCTTTTTGTTCCCATGCAGGAAGGTCCCAGGTTCAGGCCAGGCCATCTCCAGTTGAAATGGAGCTTCTGGGCCAGAGCTTCTGGGAAAGACCCTTTCCCTAAAGCAGAGGTGTTGAACCGTTTTCAGCCCGAGGGCCAGATTCAATTTCAGAGAAGCTCTTGGGGGCTGCATTGTAGTGGTGGGCGGGGTCTGAAGGCAAAAGGGGCATGGCCAAAAATACCAAAAATCTCTGTAGGCTGTAGCTTCAAGCTCTTAGGAGCCTTAGGAGAGCCGTTTCAACCTTTTAATATGGGGAAAAGATATGCAAAAACTGGGAAACCATTAAATGATTGGCGGTCAGAGAAAGGGGTGGGGCCAGGAGAAGGGGGTGGGGCCATCTGTGGAGCGCCGGAGTGCTGGCTTGGAATTTGGCCTGCAGGCTGGAGATTCCTTAGGGAGCCACTTCAAGTTGGAGTAGGTGATACGTGGCTGAATGGATTAGCAGGGTGATTAAGGGGAAGGCAGATTCATGGAGATGCTTTTCCCCCTTAACAGGAGCCTGTGACCTTTGAAGAGGTGGCTGTGTATTTCACCGAGGAGGAATGGATTCTGATGGACCCAGGCCAGAGGACTCTCTACCGAGAAGTCATGGCAGAAAATTATGGGATCGTGGCCTCTCTGGGTAAGCATCCACCCTGATCTGAGTTGAGTCGGTGTTAAAGCCTTGGGTTTTTGTCCTTGCCATTTTTGATCGATATGTTCTAGGGATGTGAGCAGAGCAGAGCCAGTGCCAGTAGCTGGTATCTTTGGGTGCTGCTCTGGGAGCCCCATTTAAAAAAACAAATCTACCCCCAGTGTTGTTGTTATTATTTATTTATTTATTTATTTATCTAGCACCATCAATGTACATGGTGCTGTACACAGTAAAATGCTAAAACAGCAACGCCCTGCCACATAGGTTATGTTCTGATAAAATCACAATAAAACAATAAAAGGAAGGGAATGCCCCAAACATTGCTCTGTTCATATTTTTATTGTATGCTACTCTGGGAGATTTTCAGTATTTGGCAGGGGTGAGGAACCACACACCCAGGGGCCAAATTTGGCTCTCCAAGATTTCCAAGATAACCACGCCCCTTCATTTGCCACACATCCTTTCTCTCAACCACCAATCGCTGCGTGGTTTCTTGGCTTTTGTGTATTCCACCCCCACCCCCGCCACCATTCAAAAAGGATGAACTGCCTCTCCTAAAGCTTAGTTAGCGGCAGTAAGAGCTTTAGGAGGAAATATGCTGGATGTTTTGGCCTCACGCTTTTTGCCCACCTCTGGAATGTGGCTCCTGAAAGCTTCACTGAAATGTAATTCGGCCCTGAGGCTGGAAGAGGTTCCTCACCCTCTTACAGCCTCAGGTAGGTAAGGCAGAGAGAGAGAGAGAGAGAGAGAGCGCAAATGGAAATGGAGAAAAGAGAGGTGTCCTTAAAGCTTCATGGGAGCCAGGAACCAAAAGGTAAGGCTTCAGTGCCTGGAGGTCAGAGAACAAGATCAGAAAAAGGGTGTAGTTGCCTGTAGAAAGACATGGCTGGCTGGAGCATGCTGGGAGTTGTAGTCCAACACAGCTGGAGGGCACCAGGTTGGGGAAGGGAGATGCTCCAACTGTTGCTCCTGCAGTTCACCTCATGGGGGCAGCAGTCTGCCAAGCCAGAAGCTGCCACTGCTGATAGGAGGAGAGGGAAGGGGAAGCTAAGATAGGGGCAGATGAGGGCGGTAAATTTTGTTCTCTCTCTGGACCTGGCCGAGGCTGTAATGAACTAGGGTTTGGGTTTGTGGGGAGGAGAATGCTTGGAGAAATGAATGCTAAGGTACACGGAAGAGGGGAACTGGGGTGAGAATCCTGTAGGTTAATAGTTAGAAGAGGGCAGAGAGCAGACAAGATCAGCTGGGTGGAAATGGTGTCGCTGTTGTGTCCAGTTTGTGGGCTTTCCATCTTCGCTCAACATCCAAGGTCCTCCTCCAGGTGCCTACTCTGAGGGAAGCTCAGAGGACGGCAACAAGGGAAAGGGCCTTCTCTGTGGTGGCCCCCCAATTATGGAATGATCTCCCCAACAAGGCCCGCCTGGTGCCAATACTGTTATCTTTTCGGCGCCAGGTCAAAACTTTTCTTTTCTCCCAGGCATTTTTTTACAGCATAAGTTGAGGTTTTTAACTGAATTTTTGGCCTGGCTTAAAATTTAACATGTTTTAAATATTAGCTGTTTTTATGTTTTATGGTTTTAAATTTTGTATATTCAATCTTTTAATTTTTGTAAACCGCCCAGAGAGTTTTGGCTATGGGGCGGTATATAAATGTGAATACTACTACTACTACTACTAATAATAATAATTTATATTTCCCACAATCCCCTGCAGAGATGCTCTGTTTTGGGATGCTAAGGGAAACTTAAACGGGCAGCTGTTGTCCCGGTTCGAGCTGCTGCTGCCAGATAGGGAACAGACAGACGGCAGGGCCAAAGTGGCCTTTAGGACCACTAGGCCTTGCTGGGGCGCTTGGGTTCTGCAGTGGCCCAAAGGTACTGATCCTGGCCCTGAGTCTGAGACGTTTTAGCGCCCTGTCTGCTGTTTGTGAGTGAGCTAGGCCTCAAGAGAGCCTGGCGCTCTTTCCTCAGTGGAGTTAACACTCGTTTTGGGATGGGCGCAGCAGACCAAACTTTGCGTCGCTTTCTTTTTCAGTCCAGGAGCTGCAACCAGGAATAAATATGGAGGAACAGGAACCAGCATCAGCTCGCGAACTCAGGGAGAGGACGGAGAGAGAAGGAAAAGGCTGTCCTGTTCTCCGGCTTGGGATTGACAATGTGGTTCTAAATGGGTCAGCTCGGCCACAGGTTGAGCCAAATCCATCTGCCAGGTTGCAACGGGAGTGGGAAGATCAGTTCCAGTCCTTCCTGAAGACAGCAGCAGCCCTCCACGTGGGAGAGACCAGCCCTTGGCCTTCCGTGGAGTATGATATGAAGGACTTCCAGGCCTTGTTGAAGGGGGTCGTTCATCTAGGTCCGTGGCCTGGTGGAGAGGGTGTGAACCAAATTCTGCCAGGCCTCGGTGGTGAAGCCCATGGAAACCTGGCTAATTTTGTGAAAGTGAAGGAAGAAATTTTGGCTGAGGAGGACAGCGCTGGCGTGTCAATGCAAGAGAGACTAGGAGAAAAAGTGAGATCATCTAACGCCCAGTTTACTCTTAAAACAGGGACGGGCAGAAAGTAGGCCAAAGGATGTTTTGGTCTTCAACTCCCAGCATTCCCCTGACCATTGGCCATGCTGGCAGGGGCTTCTGGGAGTGGAAGTCCAAAACATCTTGAGATCTGGCTTCTGCTCATCCTGGCCCTAAAACTCCCAGTGCTCTGCTCTTTTCATTTAAGGTAGGGAAATAGAGTTCCGGTAGGCTGACCATATGAAAAGGAGGACAGGGCTCATGTAACTTTAACAGTTGCAGAGAAAAGGGAATTTCAGCCAGAGTCATTTGTATGCAATTAGTACCTGGTGAAATCCTCCTTCATCACAACAGTTAAAGTTGCAGGGCCCCTGCCTTCTTTTGTACATGGTCACTCTAGTATAGTGCCTGCAACTTTAACTGTTGTGATGAGGAGGGAATTTCACCAGGTACTAATTGCATACAAATGACTCCAGCTGAAATTCCCTTTTCTCTACAACTGTTAAAGTTACATGAGCTCTGTCCTCCTTTTCATATGGTCAGCCTAGTTCCGGGGTACCTGGGCAGGGCCAGATTTAGGGGATGGGTAAACACTTGAGCCTCCAGGGTTTGGTGGGGAGAACCTGTGATGAGCTATCCAGTCGACTGTCCATTCAACATCTACTCAATTAGCACACATACGGTGTGAATAAATACAATTTTATAGATCTTAATGTGCAGCATCACCATATTATACCGGAGGGTTAAAAATGGCCAGAAATGCAATTAACCAAAAGCAAGGTGGTGAAAAATTGAACAAGTGGAGGGAATGTTAACACTGCTCCCTGGCTGGGAGAAGAGGGGGTGCATTTGGTTTGAGAATACTAATAAGACACCTGGCACCTGGCAATGTCTGCCTACCCTCCAATTGTCCCCATTGACTGTGGATGGTCCCTATTTTCTTGCTCTTGGTAAATGTGTGGATATTTTATCCACATCTTGCTTTTGGGGGAGAAGCTGGAGGTGCCTTTTAAAAAAGAAGAAGAAAAAGAAAAATGTTAGCATCCACACTTTTGTAACTATTCTCCTAGTTTCAGCCCCCTTAACTTTTTTGATGCCCTCCTTCCTTACTCATTGTTCTTTGAGGAGGCTAGAGGAGGTGTGTTTTGGCCCAAAGTGGGCTAGAACTGGGAGGGGGTTTCATTCAGCCTCCTACACACACACACATCCACCAAATAATTGGAGCACTGTTCCAGCCCATTCTGGGCTCTAGGAGTTGCACCTTGACTCTAGTGTACATAGAATCATACAACCATAGAATAGTAGAGTTGGAAGGGGCCTATAAGGCCATCAAGTCCAACCCCCTGCTCAATGCAGGAATCCACCTCAAAGTCTACCTGGCAGACAGCTGTCCAGCTGCTTCTTGAAGGCCTCTAGTGTAGGAGATCCCACAACCTTCCTAGGTCATTGGTTCCATTGTCATACTGCTCTAACAGTCAGGAAGTTTTTTGGCTGGACATCAGGAAGCAGCTGGACAACCATCTGTCAGGAATGCTTTAAGGTGGATTCCTGCATTGAGCAGGGGATTGGACTCGATGGCCTTATTGGCCCCTTCCAACTCTACTAGTCTATGATTCTACGTAGGCCTTAGGGGAGGCATTTCATCCTTTTAGTTACAGGAAGCCAGATTCTGGCTGGACATCAGGAAAAACTTTCTGACTGATAGAGCAGTATGACAGTGGAACCAATGACCTAGGAAGGTCGTGGGCTCTCCCACCCTAGAGCCATTCTTGATGCAGCCATCTGTCAGGGATGCTTTGAGGTGGATTCCTGCACTGAGCAGGGGGTTGGACTTGATGGCTTTATAGGCCCTTTCCAATTCTACTATTCTGGTATTCTATCTGCCCATGTTGGACTATATCCTCTGTCTAGAGCAAACGCAGGCCAGATCCCTGCTTCTTCCATTGGCGACACTGATCCTGCGCAGTGCGCATGATGGGGAGTTGAGCGGTGCGGACAGTGGGGGGAGGACAGGGCCTCGCCCTCTCGTTCCGGCACATCTTTTGATGTCGCCCATTGTCGGACTGCCTGCTTTCCATTTTAGGTTTGGAGGCCTGTGGTGGAGGTCAAGCCCCCCACCCCGGGGCAGGATCCATTGGACACGGTGAAGATGCAGCTCTCCGGGGAGGCCAAGCAAGAGGGTGACTTCCTTGGTAAGGATTGTGGGGGATGTGAATCGGGGCATGTGGCAGAGCGACTGCGGTGCTTCCTTAATTTTTATGAGGAGAAGAAAAAAAGTGCAAAAGCAGGAGAGCATCCAGAAGAGACCTACGCATAGAAGAGAAACATCTCAGGATGCCGAAACAAAGGTTTTATTTGTTAAAAAGCCCAACAGGCCATTAGTATTTTAAAGTCTTCTGCAGGATGCCTCTTGGGATGCCCACAAGCAGGGCGTGAGTAGCTGGTGTTCGTAGGTATACTGCCTCTGAACTTGGCAGCGATACTCCAGTGGTGACTAGAAGCTGCCATTTTAAGTTCCCATTACAATACCACAGTATCTGATGGAGCACTTCTCCAGTATGAACCTACCCATATACTACAATCAGCATCTGAGGCCCTCCTCCAAGCACCTTCTCCAAGGGAGGCTTGGAGGAAGACAAAAAGGGAGAGGACCTCTTTGGTGGTGACCCCCTAATTCGGGAACACTCCCACTGAGGTCCACCTGGCACCAACATTGTCATCTTTTTGGCGCCAGGTTAAGACTTTTCGCCATTCCCAGACATTTGACAGCATGTGATGAGGTTTTAATGGGTCCTAGGATTTGTAGTTGATCATTAAACCTATTAATATTTTTGTACATAACTAGTTTTATCGTATGTTATTTTGAGCCTGTTCAGACAACACGTTAAGCCATGGGTAGGCCACTAACCCTTTGGTAGCAAAAGGTTAGCGAGTGTGTTTAAACCGTGGTTATGTAGTCCCCATGGTTAGGAATGCTTCACATGACACGCTAAGCCATAATGGGCCTGTTCAGATTACACTTCCGGCTCTGTGGTTAGTGAAACTGTGGTTCTCTGGGGTTAGCACTAACCACAAGCCATGCTGTCACACCCAACACCTTAAGCCATGGTTAGAGCCGCTAACCCTGCTGCAGATGGTCCAACTGTGGTTAGTGAGTGAGCAGGATTCATCAAAATGCATCGCACAAGACACCTTAAACCCTGCTGAGTAACCCAAAGCCTCAACCAGCAGGGTTTAAGGTGTCTTCTGAACAGGCCCAACGTTTAGCTCAAAATGCTTAACCACCGTGGCTTAACACGTTGTCTGAACAGGGTCATGGTATTGTTTTAATCTTCGTAAACCATCCTGAGAGCTTTGGCTCTTGCGCGTTATAGAAATAGAATGAATGAATGTAGAGGCGGGCAGTGCTAGTGAGTCCTGCTGGGCCCTGGCAGTGGCCCTCGGATGCCCAGTACTGACATCGGGCCTGATTAATCGACAAACCACTGCAGTCTTGGTTTTAGATCTTTTTTTAAAAAAAAAATCAAATGCTCCTTCTTTCTCTCTGTCTCATGTCATTTTTCCTCTGACTGTTCCAGGAAAAGGTAACCAAGCGCTGGAGCCCAAGGAGCTCTTTTGGCCAGAAAGACCCAAGCAAAGAAGAATCGGTACGATATCGCTAGAAAAAGCCACTGGGGAACGTTTTCAGAGCCCCAAAGCGGAGAGTAAATCCGAACTAGCGTTGCTTTGTGAGGAAGGGGCTGCAAACGTACACAAGTGGACTTTCCACGGGGGACTCTTGAGCAGCTATGAAAGAAGGAAGGGAGGCCCAGAAGGCGCGAGAAGCCCTGAGCTTGCGGAGAATCGGAGCGCCCAAACGAGCGGAGGGAAAACCTACAAGTGCTCCTACTGCGGGAAGTCTTTCGACGAGAGCTTGGACTTGGTTGCCCACGAGAGAGACCACATCGGGGAGAAAATCTATCGGTGCTCGCATTGTGAGAAGCGTTTCTCCCACCGCATCGACCTCCTGACCCACAAGAAGAACCACCAGGGCGAGAAGCCGCACCGGTGCGATCCGGATTGCGGCAAATGCTTCCGTCAGAGGGCTTTCCCGGCTGCGCACCAGAGAGCCCACCCCAAAGAGCAGGCGTGCCAGTGCTCCGTGTGCGGGGAGCGCTTCAGTTGGAGGTCGAACCTTATTAGACACCGGAGAACTCACACGGGCGAGAAGCCCTACCGGTGCTCCGAGTGCGGGAAAAGCTACACGCGGAAGACGGCCCTGGAAAGACATAAGAGGATCCACGTGGGGGAGAGGCCCCATGAGGGGGATGCCCCGAGCGTGGGGCAAGCTTCAGTATGGGTTCTCCTCGTATGATTCGTTAGGGGTTGACAGCGGGGGGAGGGGGAATTCTTATCGGTGTTCATGCAGTGGGAATAGCTTCTCAGCCAACGATCAGGTTTCGTTAAGAGCCGCACCAAGCTGTAATAAATGTCCACAGTCTGGAAACCGTGTTCCCTTAACGCTCTGCCTTTTTTTCTCCCGTAAGGAAATGCATTCAGGAGAGGGACTGTCAAAGTGTTCAAACGGCAGTAAAAAAAATCAGCCTGCAAGTATGCCTCTGAATTGCAAACAAGAGAACTCAGCATAGGAGAGAACCTTTGTAAAATACTCCATACATGGCATACATGGGGAAACTTTCTGGAAGGTGTAAAATTGTGGCAAATGCCCAGATCATATGCTTGGCTTACCTATTGAGCAGGACGAGATAGAAGCATGAAATGTACCATTTCAGACTGGAGGTGCAGCATGCCACTTTTAAAATCTCCCAAACTTGGAACAAGCTTTTTTTGTGCGTGAAACTTAACATTTCTTTAAACACGTAAAAACGTTGTTTTTCAGTCTCCCCGCAAGTAGAAATCTAGAAGCATCAAGGGAGAAAGGTTCTAGCCCAGCTTGCTCCCTGTTGTGCTAGTTTTCTGCTTGGAGGGATTTGTTCGACCTGAGCAAGCAGTCAAAAGTTCAACTACAGCCTAAACTGAGAATATCTATGCCGCCACCTTGTTTTCTTGCATCTATAACACTGGGAACCTAGTTTGTAGCTTCTGAAGCCAGGTCCCTGAAAATGGCTTCCCTCTTCTGCCCCAGTTTAGACAACTATCTGAAAATCCACACTGGAATGGACGCCTCTAAAAAGATTCAGGAAACTGGGGAATCAATTGAAAGGTAGCCCTAGGAAATTGTTTTTAAGGTAATAACAAAATCTTCTGTTGGAGCTCAGAGTCTCGTGTGAGAAACTGCCCGTGAAAATTTCAGATGTTGATAAAACAGGACAGGCTCCACTGACCAGGCGTTATTATTATGAACAATTGTTTTGATAATGTGTAGGTGGGTGAGGGGAAGATGGGCTACAACTTTTGCAGGGTGCAGGGTATTCCTCTGTGCTTCACAAATAGACACGCGTGTAAGGACAATGTTTGGAAAATCCTAGCAATTTCAAATGCCACTCTTTCGCCCATCGCGATGCACCTGTTTCTGCACTGCCATGTAATACCCCCTCTTCCCCGCAATGACCGTACTGCCTTGGAAGTCCCCCATAAAGGTGGCATAGCAGCCTGCGATCGAAAGTAGATATATTTTAAAATTTGCCTTAAAAAAAAAAAAGTCCTGAGAGGTCAGTGTATCTAAGCAGTGTCTCCGCCAATACTCAAGCTGTACGTTTGTAAATAAACTAAAATATTACAAAAAGCAAATAAGCTTCCAGTGACTACCTTCGAAAGGAAGCTAAATCCAGGTGAATCTACTGTGTCCCTGAACTTCTAACCACTTGTAAATCTTGTGTGAGTGTAACATGAGATTGAGAGGCAGCCCAGGTCTCCATAGTGGGATGGGTCAGTGCGTCTGGCTGTTAACCAGGAGGATGGTGGTTCAAGCCCACCCAAGGATGGCTATGGTGGCTCCTCCCCCTTGACAAGGTGGCCGAGTGGTGAAGGCGATCGACTGCTAATCCTTTGTGCTCTGCACGTGTGGGTTCGAATCCCACCCTTGTCGAGAATTTTCCTGACAGACAGGAGGCCCTGGGCGAAAACATTGGGCTGTCTTTAGCTCTCAGAAGGGCAAAAGGTAGCAGAAGGCAAGCGCCAGCTGGGATTCGAACCCAAGTCACAAGACTGGGAACCTCGCATGATGCCCCTACACCACTGGCGCAGCTGAGGAGGGCTTTGCAGAAAGGTGACAAGCGGCTCTCCAAATCCCCCATGGGTTCAGGTCCTTCACAGTGGCTGAGGTTTTGGACTGCCAAAGGAAAGCTTGCCATGAGGCTGCTTGGCTGGGTCAATGCAGAGCAGATAACTGCTCCTGGGCCATTTTTCATAGAAAAGGACGGGGGCTTCATATTTCTATTTTTAGCACAAAGCATCCCAGCCAGCGGCAGGATGGGAACCCTTTTGTTTTGCGTGATGTCCGAGGCAAAAGGAAAAGGCAGCAGCCACCTAGCAGAGGATGGTTTCGATCCATCGACCTCTGGGTTATGGGCCCAGCACGCTCCCGCTGCGCCACTCTGCTGGATGGGGGAAAGTGAGCTGGTTTCCTTGGGCAGGTTTTGTCATCTAATTCCCTCTCAGCCACGAAACCTCAGGCCAAGGGAGTCTGAGAGGCAGCCCTGCCCAGACCTCTGTGGCGCAATGGGTCAGCGCGTCTGACTGTTAACCAGAAGGATGGTGATTCGAGCCCACCCAGAGGAGGCTGAGGGTGCCCCTGCCCTTGACAAGGGTGCTGATCCCACCCTCATTGAGTCGAATCCCACCCTCATTGATTCTTTTCTGCACTGGGTGGCAGCCATGGGGACAAAACATTTGGCTGTCTTTGCTATCTTTTGCTCTGGAGATGCAAACGGCAGAGGAAGGCATGTGCCTGCCAGGACTCGAACCCGGGTCACTAGATTGGGAATCTCACAGTATTCCCCTACACCACTAGCGCAGCTGATGAGGGCCTTTCCCATCCAGAGTGGGAAGATGAGGTGGTCTCCCAGGTTCCCTCAGAAGTTAAAGCAATTGATAGCTGCTGAGTGAGGGTTTGGCCTGCCAAAAGCAATCCTGCTATATAGCTACCTGGCCAAGAGCAGATATGTGTGGAGGAGAACAATGCGAGGTCTAGGCTCACTGACAGAAGAAAATGGGGGCTGGGAGTTTCAGAATGTTTCTCAATAGTGTCACTACCAAATGCGGTATTTATTATATAGTTGTTCTACTGTAGCATCAAATGTAGTTGAACTATGGAATTCACCACCACAAGATGTAGTGATGGCTACCCATTTGGATGGCTTTAAAAGGTGATGGCTGTCAATGGCTATTAGTCATGATGGCTATGTGCTATCTTCAGTATCAGTGCTAGTTACACCAGTTGCTGGAGCGTGTTCAGAGGAGGGCAATGTGGATGATCAGGGGTCTGGAAACAAAGCCTGATGAGGAGAGATTGAAAGAACTGGGCATGTTTAGCCTTGAGAAGAGAAGGCTGAGGGGAGACATGATAGCACTTTTCAAATACTTGAAAGGTTGTCACACAGAGGAGGGCCAGGAACTTTTCTCGATCAACCCAGAATGCAGGACGCGGAATAATGGGCTCAAGTAACAGGAAGCCAGATTCCGGTTGGACTTCAGAAAAAACTTCCTGACTGTTAGAGCAATTTTCAGGGCTTCACAAATGCATAATCGCTATATAATCAGCAACCTAGTGTACTTTTCATCTAAATCGGCAGAAGCCATTGTCTGAAAGCATAGCTCAGTGAAGGCTTGCCTCAAAGGAGAAAATGTCAGGATCTGAAGGTGAGGAGACAGACTTCTGGTATCTTCTTTAAAGCCATAATACCATCTAATTTTTGTAAACCGCCCAGAAAGCTTCAGCTATGGGGCGATATATAAATAATAATAATAATAATTAATAATAATAATAATAATAATAATAATTAATAATAATAATACAATGGAACCAATTGCCTAGGGAGGTGGTGGGCTCTCCCACCCCAGAGGCCTTCAAGAGGCAGCTAGACAGTCATCTGTCAGGGATGCTTTAAGGTGGATTCCTGCATTGAGCAGGGGGTTAGACTCAGTGGCCTTCTAGGCCCCTTCCAACTCGACTATTCTGTGATTCTATGCTTCTATGGGAGGTAGTTGCACTCGTGTTCTCCTCATGGTTTTCCCACAGGCACGGTGGCCACGGTGTGAACAGAATGCTGAACTAGGTGAATCCTTGATCTGATCCAGTACTGCCTTTCTTATGTTCTTATTTCAACACAACGTATCTTTGAAAGTCCCCTTAGGAGGACTTGCTGTAATAGATGATGCTTAAATAAATACGTACATAAAGAATTGAATGTGCTGATGTGTCTTTTTAAGGACATTTTTCGCTTTGGGAAGTGACGTAGCGGAACCAGGACTTGCAGGGTTGAAGCACTGGGCCTTTTTTAATAGCAGGGGGCTGACGTCATCCCACCTTCCCTTCAGACTACTCTGTTTCCTCTCCGCAATCCTCACGGTAGCTGGATTTTCCCCATCAACAATATATTGTTGTGAGCTATCCCTGTCGTAATCCAAAGTGTTTTGCAGTCGCTTGGTCTTGAATGGGCAAATGAAAATCTCTTAGCTTTACAAAAGACCGGTTCCTGGTAGACATGGAAATTGTGAGAACTGGTCTGTTGATGTGGAACAACACAGGTGCCTTTATTTCTGGACTGTCCTCAAAGACGTGGCTGTGGGGCCTGTCCTTCAAAATTTACCATTCTACCGCTGAGTTTGAGGGAGCTAGGTCTGCTCGGCTCCAGGTTTTGCAGGGCTCAAGGCCACAGTTGCTCTCGCTCCATCTCCTCCTCCTTTACATCATTGGTACCACTTGCTTGCTTGACAGTCAGAGAACCCAAGTAGGGTGACCACCTGTCAGGATTTCCCCGGATTTGTCCTGGTTTTTGTTCTATCCTGGGTGTTGGGGGGGATTTTCTGTAATTTTCTAGAATGTCCTGGAAAGACACACTTTCCCCGTTAAGGCTGCCATTAGTGTGATGGGGAGTGAATGACATGCTTTCCAGAGGCCCTGGAAAGTTGATTTTCCACCCCTGTCTGGGTGTCCTCTTTTTTGGTTTCCCAAATATGGTAGGGTGTCCATATAGAAAAGAGGACAGGGCTCCTGTATCTTTAACAGTTACATAGAAAAGGGAATTTCAGCAGGGGTTATTTGTATGCATGCGGCACTTGGTGAAATTCCCTCTTTATTACAAGAGTTAAAGCAGCAGGAGCCCTGCCCTCTTTTGTATCTGATCACTCTTATATAGCACGGCTCCTGCAACTTTAACTGTTGTGATGAAGAGGGAATTTCACCAGGTGTTGCATATATAGAAATGTAAAACCTGCTGAAATTCCCTTTTCTGTACAACTATTAAAGATACAAGAGGCATGATCACCCTAAAATATGGTCACTGGAGGAAAAAGCCATCAATGGCTACTAGTCCTGATGGTAATGTGCTACCTCCAGTATCTGAGGCAGTAACCCTATGTGTCCCAGTTGCTGGGGAACATGGGTAGGAGGGTGCTGTGTCACCATGTCCTGCTTCTGGGCCCCTGGTCGACAGCTGCTTGGCTACTGTGTGAACAGAGTGCTGGACTAGATGGACCCTTAGCCTGACCCAGCAGCGCTCTTCTTTTGTTCCTAAGTGGGCTGTGGCACCTACTGCTTCTCTTCCTCATCACCACTGTTGCCTGGGCCAGAACAAGAAGCAGGTGAACATGCAGGTTACCATGGTGAGGAGGAGGAGCAACTCCAGGGGGCTCTTCTCTGTGGGCCCCTACTGGGGTGTGGGCCTTTGGTGCCGGCCCTAGAGCTAGGCCCAAGATTCAACCCTTGGTGGGCCCAGGCAGTAGAACAGGGAATGAATGTTACTAGTTCTTTATAAAGATGAATTAAATATAGGCCTAGGGATTCCTGGGTTGATCACTGAATAACACATTGTTTTCCCCAGGTGAAATTAGTATGGCATGCAACAGAACCTTCAACGTTGTGGCTGGGGTAATGATTTGCTGAGATTTTTTAAATTGTTTTTTAATGTAAAATTTCAACAAAACAAAGAGGAAAAGGGAAAACATTGTAGCTATATACTAGATTTTAATGTATCAGTTTCAATGCATACATACGCAGTGTGTTTATTTGTCTTTCTGTGTGTGTGTGTGTGTGTGTGTGAAAATATGGCACTCTAAGAATTATAATCTTCAACAAAAGCAGACCAAATCTACATATAAGTATCATTTGCAAGTGGTGTCTATGTATGGCCCATTCAAATGTTGAAAGTGTTGTTAGATCCTTAGTCCATTGCATTATGGGAGGTGCGCGTTTATCCTCCCAATATTGTAATATCAGACTTCTAGTTCTCAAAGGGGCACCAGAGAATCCAATTGCATTGACCGTGTGTTAACATCCAGGAAGCAGGTAGATATTTTAAGGGGAAATGTACATCAGTAAATATTAAAGAGTGTTCCAATACAAGGTTTATCTGTATAATAACCTCCTCCCCAAAACACGCAACTGTTGGACAGTGCCAAAGCAAACAGTTAAAAGAAGCATTAGCCATTTTACGTCTGCAGCAATTAGCTGACTTAGACAAACTCTTATTAAAGAAACGTTGTGGCGGCCAATAGCCATGGAACAAGAATTTTTGCTAAATACAGAGTAACCTGAGGTTCATAGATGCTTCAGATACAGCTGCTAAAGCAGCGATCCATTGATTAGGCAAAACGGGACAATCCAGTTCCCTATTCCGTTTCAGCATAAGACCATGTCTATCGTGTTTTGTTTTTTATATATTTTTTTAATTGAATTTTACATTAATATCAAACAGGTGTAACATCCAAACACATCAAACATATCACAATAATCAAACACGGGATATCCTTGACACACACAATCAGCATCGAACTATGTTAATCAGGTGACACACTGGACTGATTGTAATTGTATATATTCAAAGCGAGAGGAAAATATATCAAAATGATTTTTCTCTCCAAAGTCTTATCCTAGTAGATCTTCCAGCATGTTCCATGAGTGATGGAGTCTATCGGGTTTTTGTTTGTTTGTTTGCTTGCTTGTTTTTACTAATAATAAGCATTTATAAATATAGATTCTAGATCAATAAGGACTTCCAATAATGAGGGAGACTCTGAAGTTGTAAAAGCAGCAGGGGCAAACCTAGATTCTAACAGATGTTGCAATTGCAAGTATTGCCATTCAGCTGTAGCAGGCAAATCATATTTGGCACACAAAGCCGCAAATGACAAAAACTCGTCATCAGAACCCACTAATTGATCCAAGGTAAAAATCAACTTATCCATCCAAGTCGACCACAAAAATATTTTCTTACTAATTTTTAAATCAGGGTTCCCCATTGTGTCAATTTAGCATGAGAAAATGGGTCAAACTATAATTGGCATGACACTACATGCCACACATCTCTTGAGGGGGAACCTTATCCGTATTAATGGGCAGAGAACTTAATGCCATCCATTTAGACAGATGATCCAGACTTGATCAGCGATTTGCTGAGATGCCCAGCTGCAAAAGCCACTCCCTCTTGCCTTTCTCCCTGGTGGTCTAGTGGTCAGGATTTGGCGTTTTCACCGCCACGGCCTGGGTTCGATTCCCAGTCAGGGAATTGTTTTGCAATGCATCCATCTCATAACCTGAAGGGTCTCAGAGCCTTATGCTTGGGTGTGGTTTATAGCAGCTTCCAGGAGGCATGTTGATGCGGTTTGGGATGTACAAGAATTTTGTTTCTGCTAACAAAACATGCGAGCATATCCTATTCGCAACTTGCTTCTTGGAACATGTGCTCATGTTCAATTTGCACAAATGACCCCATTTGATTTTGTGCAAATTTTTAAACAACGCACATTTTAAAATCACCCATGCTTTGGTCTACGGGTGAAATTTGCACAAATTTGGGGATTCTTTTGCACAACGTTTACATTCGATAGCTGTTTGCCACAATTTCCCCTTTTGCGCAAAACGAATGGCAATCGCAAACGGAGAATCTTGGCAAGTACAAACATCGCTCGTTCTCCCATCCCTCGATGTGATCACCTACTAGACAAACCACTCTCAGCTGGGGGCTGGAAACGAAGGCTCCAGTTAAGCTGTAGTTTCTGTAGTGTAGTGGTTATCACATTCACCTCACATGTGAAAGGTCCTTGGTTCGAAACCTGGCAGAAACATCATCCTTTTCTTGTGGGCGGGGAGTGGGCATCCTGTCTTGCTCCTTTTCGAGTAAAGATACAGGCTGCATAACAGCTCTCCACATCTGAGGCTTCACAGTTTTGGCCATGACTTCAAGTAAACTTCTATAATGACTTGAGGAATGAATCCCTCCTTTATCCATGGCAATAGGCTTCATGATGGTGCTAAAATAATGAGTTTATCTGAAGAAGCCTCTTGCGAAACAGATTGATAACCGGAAGCCCATATCTTTGCTTATTCTCGTTGTAATATTAGCATTGTAAAAACAGTTTGTTTTGAAAAAAATACCCACTTTATATTTGCTTTTGATCATTGACTGTTTTGTTTAAATACTCTTCATTCAGCTGTGTAGCTTGCTTAACTTGTATAAGTGTGTTTCACTAGTACACAGTTCATGTTATTTCTGGTCTTAGCAACGATTATGTATATATAGTTCATATAAATTACACAGTCGAAAAAAAGTATTTGCTCACCCCAATTTTGAATATTCATCATTTGCAGTTGTGTGCCTTGTGCAGTATATCTGTTAAATTTGCCAACTGCTGCCTTCTGCTTTTGTGTAGCATTCATACAAATGACACTTGCTGAAATTCCTCTTTCAATACAACTGGTAAAGATTCAGAAGCCCTGTCCTCCTTTCCATATGGTCACCCTAGTCGATAACTTCCCACCCCATAAGAAAAGGATGATGTTTCTGCCTGGATTTGAACTGAGGACCTTTCTGCGTTTGAGGCGAATGTGATAACCGCTACACTACAGAAACTGTGCCTTGGCTAGGGCATTTCTCCCCACCTATAGCTGACAGTGTTGTGCCCAGCTGGTGATCACAGTTTTGTGCTTCCCAGAAGTTGATGCAAGCAGCACTCCAAATCTAAATCCCTGAAGTCCTTCTGGTGGTGAGACCCATGTACTATCTGCTGGGCTAAGAAAATGCAGCAGGTACATCTTTCCTGTGGAAATCCAACTCAAACACGGCTAGAAGACAGCATCTTGTCAAGAGCTTCAACTCCTGAATGGCAGAGAGGGAAGAAGAACCTTCCCTTGTTGAAAATGAAACCTGCATTGCAGCTGTGAGTATGCCAAATTCACACCAAAAGGCCGAAAGAAATGTGTAACTCTGCCTTTGTTCCTTTACCTGATGGGCCTTGTATCAAATATTACAAAACAACGCAAACCTCCATTGACCGCCCTTTGAACGGAGATCAAAATCAGGTGAATCCACTGTGTCTCTGGAACTTTTCATTGCTTGTAGCTATGAGGTGAGTGTAACAGGAATCCTGATAAACAAAATCCCAACTCTCTGTGGCGCAACGGGTCAGCATGTCTGGCTGTTAACCAGAAGGATGTGCAGATATCCTCCCAGCCATGCTAATGGCATAGGCAATCTGCGCACTTTCCAGAGGCCCAGGAACCGTGTGCCCTGATCCCCGTCCTGCTCCCTCCCAGCATCTTTCCCGGACATTAAATAAATATTTATTTATTTATTTATTGCATTTTTATACCGCCCCATAGCCGAAGCTCTCTGGGCGGTATAAATTCTGACCGGACTTCCCCTGAGGACCCAAAAAGGAGGACCTGTCCGGGCAAAACCAGACAGTTGGTCAGCCTACATTATGGCTTAGCATGTTACGTGAACCATGACTTACCATGTCATGTGAACCATTCCTAACCATAATGGCTACACAACCAAAGTTTAAACACACTCATTAACCATTTGCTGCAAAAGGGTTAGCAGCCTAACCATGGCTTAGTGTGTGGTCTGAACAGGCCCAGTGACTCCTCGGCTTTGTCTGGGAGAGATTAAAGTCCCTCTGCAGAGAAAGAGCTCCTTTGCAGAATCAGTATGAATGGTGCAGGATTTCATAGAATCAAAGAATAGTAGAGTTGGAAGGGGCCTATAACGCCATGGATTCCAACCCCCTGCTCAGTGCTGGAATCCACCTTAAATCATGCCTGACAGATGGCTGCCCAGCTGCCTCTTGAAGGCCTCTAGTGTGTGAGAGCCACCACCTCCCTAGGTCATTGGTTCCATTGTCATATTGCTCTAACAGTCAGGAAGCTTTTCCTGATGTCTAGCCGGAATCTGGCTTCCTGTAACCTGAGCCCATTATTCCGCGTCCTGCACTCTGAGATGATCAAGAAGAGATCCTGGCCCTCTTCTGTGTGACAAACTTTCAAGTACTTGAAGAGTGCTATCATGTCTCCCCTCAGTCTTCTCTTCTCCAGGCTAAACATGTCCAGTTCCTTCAGTCTCTTCTCATAGTGCTTTGTGAGTATGTCTCATTATGTTTTGCTCAAGTAAAACGTTGATGCTTGTTTTCTTTTTTCTTTAATAAAATGCATTTCATTTTAAAGTCTGAGTGTATGTTTTAAGTTTCTCTGCAATTTGAGTGAATGCAAACCTTCTGTCTCAAGTCCTCAAGCACTCCTTACAATGTTTGGGCCAAACCAGTGCTTCTTGAGAATCTGATGCCTGAGTATCTGATACAAGGGACCCTGGAACATAAGCCTTTTAGTTTTTCCCTACATAATATGAATTGCATCCCGGACAGACCCCTCTTGGCTGAAGGGTGGGAACAAAGCCCCCAGCCCAGATTCAGTTTCTGTAGTGTAGTGGTTATCACGTTCACCTCATACGTGAAAGATCCCTGGTTTGAAACTGGGCAGAAACGTCATCCTTTTCTTGTGGGGTGGGGAATTGGCATTTTGTCTCGCTCCTTTTGAGCCTCATTTCAGGTACGCATGGGATGCACAGGTCCCTACTGGTAACCAAAGTAGCTCAGCTGGAAGAGCATTAGACTGAAGATCTAAAGGTCCCTGGTTTGATCCTGGGCTTTGGCAAAGCTTCCATATTGTGCTTCTTTTGCCAAGTTGGCTCCCTCTGATGGACACTACCCAAAAGCTCTTGTTGCTGGACCCTCCGGCAAAAGGGAAGCCCTCCTTCAAGCCGGAATTGAACCAGCGACCTAAGGATGCCTTAAATCACACACTACAGTCCTCTGCTTTACCAGCTGAGCTATTGAAGGGCACTCCAGAGTCAAGGCCAGCATCTCAGAGCTGTCCCACTGCTGCATGTTGCATAGGACTCTGGGTAAAAGGGATGTTCTTCAAAAGCAAAAGTATAAAACCAGCACCTGTTAACCATGCACATGCCTGCCCAGCCAGGTCCCAACATAAAACGCCTTTAAAAATCAGAACAAAGGATGCTACAGCAAGCAATGCGACTCACAATGAGACCAGGGGGCTGACTATATGCGGGGAAAGCCCTACAGTCACTGTGGATCTGCGCTGCGTTGGTTAGACAATGCAAGCGCAGCTTCACAGCTACTGTGGGGCTTCCCTGTCATGCTGCGATATGAAAAAGTCAGGAATCTACTCTGACTTTTTCAAAGGCAGTGACGGCAACGCAGCACTTCCGCCATGTAATGTTGCTTCACGGCCAATCCGGGATCAACCCAGGGGCAGAGACTGTTGGAAGATGAGTTGAATCCCACCAGGAAGAGGGCAGGGATGGCTCCAGGACCCAGATGCTGCCCAGAAACCCTGTGCTCCCTCCTCAGCATCAGGATTACCCGATGTCACCCTGGGAGAGGGAAAGCGTGGGGTTAAAGAGGGAGGCAGTGCCAACCTGGTGCAGCGAAGACAGCCCCCAGGTACTGATGGCTCAGTTTCCTGCTGCCCGCATCTCCTGCTGCTCCCAGGGTGGTTGTTTGTGGGGGTGGGTGGGCTGCACTGCAGGGCTCTGCACTATGGCTCTCAGGTTCAACCCTAGTTGCACCACTGAATGTCACAAATCATGCTTGCTTGCAATTCACCCTACATGTTATCTACCCAAAGGCCCTTTTCCTTGGTCTTTTAGGGCCAAATCCAAACCCTTCTCGATAGATGGTCCCAGGCTCTGGAACAGATGGGATTATTTGTAGGGATGTGCAGCGGATCAGGTCCGATCCACGATCCAGGCGAAATCAGATGAAATTATCCGATCCCGATCCCAATCATCTGGACCGTCCAATCTGATCCAATCCAAAAGGACCCGATCCGGATCAGAAAAAATCGGAGGATCGGACCTCCTCCCCCTCCCCCCACTTGTGCTCCTTACCTGCTGCCTCCTCACTGCCATCCGCTGCTTCCCATAATCCAGAGGTCGATCTTTTTGCCCTGGGGCCTCCTGCCAGGGGGGGGAAAGGGCTCAACAAGGGCAGGATTCGAACCCATGCATGCATTAGTAGTCCATCATCTTCACCACTTGGCTACCTTGTCTAGGGCAGGGGCACCCTCAGCCATCCCTGGGTGGGCTCGAACCACTATCCACGCTGACCCATTGCCCCACAGGGATCTGGGCAAGGCTGCTTCTCAGCCTCCTTTGGCCTGAGGTTTCATGGCTGCGGATGGTTTGGTGAGAAATGGGTTCACAAGGCCCAGCAGCTCACTTTCCTCCATCCAGCAGAGTGGTGCAGTGGGAGTGTGCTGGGTCCATAACCCAGAGGTTGATGGATTGAAACCATCCTCTGCTAGGCAGCTGCTGACTCTTCCTTTTGCCTTGGACATTATGCAAAACGAAAGGGTTCCCATCCTGCCGCTGGCTGGGATGCTTTGCGCTAAGAATGCAAAAACATGCAGCCCCCTCCTTTTCTCTGGCAACAGCCAAGAACCAGTTATCTGCTCTGCTCTGAACGCCTCCAGGCCAAATAGTTCCATGGCAGACTTCCCTTTGACAGCCCATTGTGAAATACCTGAACCTATAAGACTTTAGGGTGACCATAGTTTGGAAACCAAAAAGGAGGACAACATGGCCAGCCCTGAAGGCGGTGTGCCCACTCCAATGTGCCCTTGGTCACATGTCTGATTTTACAGCTCACAATTAAGACAAACCTGTTCTACATAATATCTTAATGTTAAATTCACTGAAATAAAGAACAAGTGAGACATTCCATGTATCTGAAATTAACTTCACCCACGCCTACTTTTGTAGCTTTTACTGTACTTGGAAGATTTTGCTATACTATGTGTACTATAATCTCCCCTTCCTTCAAATATCTTTTCGTACTGCAAATCCTTCACTGTATATATCAACTCATTCACTGGCTACTTCAATCTAAACTCACTCACTGGAGAGCAATTTCCATTGAAGTCAATAGTTCTTACTTTTGATCAGACATATATAGGATTACACCGTTAATAAGTTAGTTCTTTCTCGTTACAGCCCATCCTGCAATACATTTAATTAGCCTTAAATGAAGGTGCTTACAGGGCCATTAGTATTTTTATTGCTGTTCATGATAAATCTTCACTGTGATAGAATTTAAGCAAGCTGAACAGTGCAATGCCATACGTGTCTACTCAGAAGAAAGTCGCATTGACTGCAATAGGGCTTGCTCCCAGGTAAGTTCTTTCAAAAAGTATTCACACAATTGCTAATTGCATGAATGGCATTGTGTTTAGTTGGGTCCATTATTCGTCTCATTTATCTCCTGGTAGGCTGCTAATCGGTTTCTCTGCTCTCTGAAAGCTTGGGCTTTGGAGTCTGAACCATGAAGAGGCTGGGAGGAATTCTAGTCCTCTTCCTCAACACAGCAGGCTCTCTATCCAAATCAACAAAACGCAATCCCAAGTGCACTGCAGAGAAGCCAGTGAGAACAGGGTGGATGGGAAGAACACCCCCGAAATGGTAGAACTGGTAGAAGAGTCGGTCCTGAAGCTGGTGCCAGAAGGTAGTAATTTATTTTATGTCAATCAATCATGCTTTATTATCGGTCAACAGACCATATCACAGGTTAAAATATACAATTTTATCGAAATTCACAGGACAGTATATTGATATATACAAACTTTGAAACTTGGGTAGTGACAAATTTATCTTTGCCCTGGAGAAGGATAGTAGCCAGAGATTCTTTGGAGTGACCAGGAAAATCCTCAATAATTGGTCGCAACAGATCATTCCTAATCCCATTATAGAAGTTACAACTGAGGAGCACATGTACAATCGTCTCAGTCTTGGAATTGTTACATGGACAGAGTCTGTTTTCCACTGGTATTTTTTTATATCTCCCCTCCTGGCCAGGGTAAATGCTTTCCTATATTTTGGGACAAAGAGTCACTCTAGATATGCCATTTTGCCTCTGTCTGTGTAGTCCTGCAAGCCCAACGCCGCCGGGGAACAGGGACCTCTCGCAGCTGCCCGCATCTCCTGGAGATCAATATCAGCCAGTCTCTGTTTGATAGTTAGTTTGACACTACCTGAATCTAGCAAGAGTAAGTGCGGGAGATATAACCCCAGTGTGGTAACCTTCCTTACTATCGCTTTGGTCCAAGGAGATTCGAAGGAGTCTAACAGTACCTGGGAAACCAGGGAATTATGGTTGAAGGCATGATATTGATGGAACCAGGGTTAGGCTCCAAGCTTCACTTTTCAGAGATCTTAAATCCACCTCCAAATTTAGTACTGAACCGGTCACACATCTTGGAGCACCCAGGATTAAATAAGGACTGGACCCCCTCAAAAGCAACCTTAGAGAGTGGGAACCAGACTGGGGTCCCGAACAGAACCTGGGAGACCAGCTTTGCTTTATATATCCTGATAGCAGCTGGTGCATAATTGCCCCCTTTTAGATAGAAAAATCGAGAGAGAGCTCCTATGGTCTGTTCGGCTTTAACCTTCATGTGCTTGCCATGCACGTTCCATTTCAGATTCTCTTGGAACCAGACACCCAAATACTTATAAGAGTCTACCTGGTCGATTCTACCGCCCCCTATAGACCAAGAGAACCTAAGGGTGCCTCTACAAGAGCGATTTAAAGCTCTTTCAAGGCGCATTAAAAATTTTACCTCTACAAGAGCGGAGCTCAAATCGGTGATCGAGGCGCTTTTTCTGTCCAATTATGCGCATTATCGAATGCGCGTTAAATAGCGAGTTTTAATTTACCGTGGGAGTTGACGCGCCTTATGACCATGTAAACAAGCGATTCTCCTCATTTAAACACTTTAAAGTGTGTTTCATACAACCGGTAATGCACTTCACCACCTCCCATGTATAGGGATTAGGCGTAAAAGTGATTGCGAGAAGATACGCATAATCGGACAACCGGGCATCAAACTGAATTCTTGTAGAGGGGACCTAACTTTAGTCTTTGCAAAAACAAGCACTTTCGATTTCTGGTAGTTGATTGCTAATCTATTCTTATCGCAGTACTTCGCAAATCCTTTTAGGAGTCTCTTAAGACCCAAACATGTCTGGGAGATCAGCACCGCATCATCGACATAAAGAAGTATACTTACTTTCCGTGAGCCGATCTTAGGAGGGTGAGATTGTATTGTATCCAATGAGGCAGGAAGTTTGGCTAAATACAGATTAAACAGTGTTGGTGCCAACACACAGCCTTGTCTAACTCCCCGAGAAGTATCAAATTCATTAGTAAGGTGGCCTGATTTACTACATCTTACCTGGGCAGATGTATTATGGTGTAATGATTTTATTAGAAATAGTAATCTAGGTTCAATAGATAGCTGTTCCAATTTGGTCACAGAAGGGGGCGTGAGATGGAGTCGAAAGCAGCTTTTAAATCTATAAAGGCAGTGAATAGTTTGCCTCCTTTTGGTGCTGTATATTTATAGGCCAAGTGAGTCAAGACAAGGCAATGATCGTTTGTAGAACTTCCTGCCTTGAATCCAATCTGTTCGCTGCTCAAAATGGCCTCATCTCTGATCCATTCATTCAATTTAGTCCTCAGACTATTGGCATACAGCTTTCCAACTACAGACAGGAGGCTTATAGGCCTATAACTATTTGGATCTGTCTTCAAACCCTTTTTATATATGGGGACAACAACTGTCCTCCGCCAAACCGAGGGGACCTGACCAGATTTATTTATAATAGTAAAAAGGGTGGCTAGCAGTGGTGCCAACCAACTGATATTACTTTTTATCATCTCTGGGGGAATCCCATCTGGACCTGGAGATTTACCTGATTTTACATGAGTTATTAAATCTTCAATAATAGTGGGGTCTACTTCAGGCCAGTCAGGAGTATCTATAGGCAATATAGGGGCCTGGTTAAACATCTGACCACCACCAAAGATCTTGCGATAATGATTTTCCCAAATATCCACTGCTATACAACAGTCTCCTCCCCTTTTATTAAACGCTCCAGAGACTATTTGCCAGAAAGTTCTATTGTTATTGATGACTGAGGCACCAATTAAGTTGCCAGCTCTCATGGTCCACCTGACTCTTTTTCTGGCTCAAAGTCCTCTTATATTTTTTCTTCAAATCATAATACTCATCCAGGAGCCGGCGCTCGTTGTTTTTCTGATAGGAACAGTAAATATTCAGCTTTCTCTTTAGTTTGGCACACTCCTCATCATACCACTTATTGCAAGAGGTCTTTTGATCTCTTGAGGTGCTAGAGTTATTTTGGAGAAACGTGTGCAAAGTTTGCGTCAGTTCTTCAAAGACTAATATACCTGATTCAGGGGATGAATGTGCAATAATCTGGCCTAAACTTTTTAGATGAAGAATGTCTGGTGTGGCCCTTCTTGGGTCTTACTCGGGGATACTAAAACAAACAGCATGTGCTTAAAAATGTATATTAAAACAAATGCAGAGTGCTAAAATACATAACAAATGCCTGAACAATACAAAGCATAAATGTCTTATCGCATAAACTAGGCTGACCCTATGAAAAGGAGGACAGGGCTCCTGTAACTTTAACAGTTGTAGAGAAAAGGGAATTTCAGCCAGTGTCATTTGTATGCAAATAGTCCCTGGTGAAATTCTCTCTTCATCACAACAGTTAAAGTTGCAGGCACTATACTAGAGTGACCATATACAAAAGAAGGCAGGGCCCCTGCAACTTTAACTGTTGTGATGAAGAGGGAATTTCACCAGGAACTAATTGCATACAAATGACACTGGCGGAAATTCCCTTTTCTCTACAACTGTTAAAGTTACAGGAGCCCTGTCCTCCTTTTCATATGGTCAGCCTACATAAGCAATTTAAAACATCTAATGATCAACATTTACAGAATCAATTACACCCATAGCTCAGAACCCTGGAAGGATGAACAATGATCAGCAATTGTTACAAAATACACATCATGTCAATTAGATCAATGCAAATTGGGGAGGAAGATCTATGGGTCAAAATGCATTGTTAAAAAAAATGAATTACTATCTTCTAGAGCCAGCTAGAGACCCACTTCTTCCTTCGCACCATGGAACAAGTAGGCACAAAACACTCAAGCAAGCGAGCCAAACCACATACCACAGAGGATGGCTAAAAACAACTATCTATGTTGGTAAAGAATTTTCTTCATGCCTCAAAATCCCTGACCTCAAGTATGATGGACCCAGCAAAGGTTTTAGGAAATCTTGCTCATATTGGTATAGGTTGAAATATTTTGCTGGTCAGAATTTTCTTCAGTAGAACTCCAATCGGAATACCTTAATGGAAGTTGTAACATTCCACCCTCCCTTCAAAGACCCTAGAGTGATTGATGTTGTGCAGCCCAGGCCATGCATATTTACTCAGAATTAAGTCCCACAGTTCAATGAGATTTACTCCAAGGGTTCCAACTATGCGTCCATAGGATTGCTAGCACCACTCACCCTCAGTTTCCATTTGCAAAAGAATATTAATCCCATTCCAGACAGAAGATTCCTGACATGTGAGGCTAAAGATGCAAAAAGATGGAGAGGTGGCAGTGGGTAACATCTCAATAGGACAGGTGGGCTGCAATCCAATTACACTTTCCTGGGAGTAAACCTCATTGAACATAGTGGCACTTACTTGTGAGTAAACACACACAGGATTGTACTGTTAAACATTTGAATCAAGTGGTCATAAAATGCTTAATTTCAACAGTATCATGCCCACAGTATTTAATGGGAAGTTTTAAATTCCTGTACACTTCAAATTGGGAACTAAACTAAACTTAGTGGCTATAGATATAATAAAAACAGAGAGCCACCATGATAGGCCCTTTGGGTGGGGAGGGCGGAAACATTATGGATTTTTCTTCAAATTTCTCAAAATCCCCCCTCCCGGACTTGTCAGCAAAAATTCTGCCAAATCCAGGGATTTCCTGACATATGGTCACTCTACTCCAGCCCTTTCCACACCCACAGAAAAGTAAGTCAACTAGATAAGTTCAGAGGCTCATCTTGCTGCTTTTTGCAGTTTAAACGGCAGAAAGGAGATGAGATCACCTCTGTCCTCCTCTCGCCCTGCCTGGTCCTTGCCGGCAGGGCATAGGTTAAATTGAGCGCTCCTAATTCTTGGATAGTTTGTCTTGCTTATATCGCGATCACCTAAAATTATAAGCAATAAAACTGAACTAACTGATTAGAATAAAGCACATGGTTATTTCCCTAACTGCCTTGAGTCCCAGCCCTGGGAAAAAGGCAGGATATAAATAAATATAACAATAATAATAATTTCTAAACTTATTGCAATTTCTTCCCTGCATATGCTCACCTCTGTTTTAAAGTCGATTTATTGCAAAAGCTCTAACTATACCATGAGTACGTATAGGGCTTCCTTCCCACGTGCATTCTCTGATGTCCGTTAAGGCCTATTTTATGAGAACAGTTTTCCCCATATTGGAAGCATTTCTATCTATTCTCCTCTATATGGACTCTTTGAAATCAAATAAGCCTATGGGGCTATTTGCATGGTACCGTGAGTGGCCAGATATGGTATATAGTTCCCTTTAGGACTGCAGCTCACCATGCTTTAAATAACCCACCATGAGCCACAGCATGTTATCCAAACTCGGTCATTATTGGGTATTGGGCAAAAGGCGGGATATAACTAAAGATTATTATTATTTTCACAAGAAGAGCCCTGCTGGATCAGCTCAAGGGTCCATCTAGTCCAGCATACTGTTCACACGCTGGTCAACCAGCTGCCCATGGGAAATCCACAAATAGCACATGAGTGAGCAGGATCCTCCCACCCATTTCTCCAGCATATTGCCTCTGATACTGGAGGTAGTATAAAGCCATCAGGACTAATAGCCACTGATAGCCTTCTCCTCCAAGGATTTGTCCAGTCTCCTTTTAAAGACATCCAAATTGGTGGCCATCACTATGTCTTGTGGTAGTGATTTCCATAGTTTAACTATGCACTGACTGAAGAAGTCCTCCTTTTTATCTGTGCCAAATCTCCCACCAGTCATCTTCATGGGATGATCCTGGGTTCTAATATTTTGAGAGAGGGAGAAAAATGTCTCCCTATCCACATTCTTCACACTATGCATAATCTTGTAACCTCTAACATGTTTCCCCTAACTCGCCTTTTTCCAAGCTAAATAATCAGAAGTTTTTTTTCCACAATCCAGGCATTTACATCATTTGTACAGCATGGCTTCTTTGATGTGAAGTAAGCTTAATGCTCTTCTTGAAACCCTTTCCACACTCCAGACGTTTAAATGGTTTCTACCCTGTGTGGGTTCTATAATGTTTAGCAAGGTTTGCATTCTGATTGAAGCTCTTTCCACATTCCAGACATTTAAATGGCTTCTCACCTGTGTGGATTCTGTAATGTTTAGCAAGGTTTGTATTACCAGCGAAACTCTTTCCACACGTCTGACATTTAAACGGTTTCTCTCCTGTGTGGATTCTGTGATGTGTAGTAAGTTCACGGCCGGAACTGAAGCTTTTCCCACACTCCCAGCATTTAAATGGCTTCTCTCCTGAGTGGATTCTTTGATGGCTGGTAAGGTGATGACTCCGACGAAAGGTCTTCCCACACTCCAGACATTTAAAAGGTTTTTCCCTTGTGTGAATTCTGTGATGTACTTTAAGGCCTCCGCTGTGACTGAAGCTCTTTCCACACTCCAGACATTTAAATGGTTTCTCCCCTGTGTGGATTCTTCGGTGTAGAAGAAGTTGCTGGGACCAAGTGAAGTTTTTTCCACACTCCAAACATTTATATGCTTTCTCCCCAGTATGAATTCTGTGATGTTTACTAAGGCCTTGTTTCCGGCTGAAGTTCTTTCCGCAGACCGGGCATTTAAATGGTTTCTCCCCAGTGTGAATTCTTTGATGTACAGCAAGGGCTCCATTCTGGCTAAAGTTCTTCCCACAGTCGAGACACTTAAATAGTTTCTCTCCTGTGTGGATTCGGTTATGTTTACTAAGATCTCCACTGCCTCTGAAACTCTTTTCACACACCAGGCATTTGTATGGCTTTTCCCCTGTGTGGATTCTCTGGTGGGAAATAAGTTGTCCACTCTGACGGAAGCTCTTTCCACACTCCAGGCATTTAAATGGTTTCTCCCCAGTATGAATTCTTTGATGATAGATAAGGTGATGATGCCTAATGAAATCCCTTCCACACTCCAAGCATTTATATGGTTTCTCACCTGTATGGATTCTTTGATGGGAGATAAGGTTAGCACGTATACCGAAACTCATTCCACATTCAAGGCATTTCAACTGTTTCTCCTTTGTGTGGATTCTCTTATGTAAACTAAGGTTTCCACTATGACTGAAACACTTTCCACAATCCAGGCATTTGAATGGTTTTTCCTTTGTATGAGTTTTTTGGTGGCTGGTGAGGCCTGCCTTATGTCTAAAAGTCTTTCCACACTCCAGACATTCAAATGGTTTCTCCTCTGTGTGAATTCTCTGGTGGGAAATAAGTTGTCCATTCTGACTAAAGCTCTTCCCACACTCTAGACATTTGTATGGTTTTTCTCCTGTGTGAATTCTTTGGTGGCTGGTGAGGCTATCCCTCCGACTGAAGCTCTTTCCACACTCCAGGCATTCAAATGGTTTCTCCCCTGTGTGAATTCTGTGGTGGTAAATAAGTTGTCCACTCTGACTAAAGCTCTTCCCACACTCTAGACATTTGTATGGTTTTTCTCCTGTGTGAATTCTTTGGTGGATGGTAAGGTTAACCCCCTTACTGAAGATCTTTCCACACTCCAGACATTCAAACGGTTTTTCCCCTGTGTGGATTCTCTTATGCAAACTAAGTTCTCTACTCCCACTGAAATTCCTTCCACACTCCAGGCATTTAAATGGTTTCTCCCCTGTGTGAGTTCTTCGGTGGATGGTAAGGCTATCCCTCTGACTGAAGCTCTTTCCACACTCCAGGCATTTAAATGGTTTCTCCCCTGTGTGAGTTCTTCGGTGGATGGTAAGGCTATCCCTCCGACTGAAGATCTTTCCACACTCCAGGCATTCAAATGGTTTCTCCCCTGTGTGAGTTCTTCGGTGGATGGCAAAGCCTGAACTATTTCTAAAGGTCTTTCCACACTCCAAGCATTCAAATGGTTTCTCCCCTGTGTGAGTTCTTCGGTGGATGGTAAGGCTATCCCTCTGACTGAAGCTCTTTCCACACTCCAGGCATTCAAATGGTTTTTCCCCTGTGTGGATTCTGTGGTGGGAAATAAGTTGTCCACTCTGACAGAAGCTTTTCCCACACTCTAAACATTTAAACGGTTTCTCCCCTGTGTGAATCCTTTGATGGCACATGAGGTGCCCACAGTCGCTGAAGCGCTTTCCACATTCCACACATTCAAATGGTTTCTGCCCTGTGCGTGTTCTCCAATGGTTATGAAGGGCTGATTTATGAACCAAACTTTTCCCATATTCAGGGCACTCTTTCTTTCTCTTTCTTTGGCGTGGTCTTTGATGGGCCAGTATTTCAGGGAAGTCCTCATCCAGATTAGCAATGGATTTATTGCGCTCTTTGCTTCGTGGCTTTCCCTCCGGCTCCTCCATTTCATCTCGATTCTCACCATTTTCTGGACACTTATCACTTCCTTCCGGCACCTGATGTGCTTCCTTTTCGTTTGCCGTCTCCTGCACATCTCCTAATGAAACAAAGAGAATCCAAATGTGAGGGCAACTGATATTCAAGTCAAGGAATGAACGGGACCAAATGCTCCGGAGAATGTGAGAATTTATAAAAAGCCAACCCTGACTGGACATGCTTTCAAACCTTGGTGCAGACCCTCAAATTAGACTCTGCTGGTCGGATAGAAAGGGAAAGAAAAATACTCCAGGTGAACAACTGGCTATGAAGGTGGTGCTGACGTGAGAGATTCGGATTCTGGGACCACGGGCTACGCTACTTGGAAGATGGACTGCTGGCAAGGGACGGGTTGCACCTCACAAGGGCTGGGAAGAATGTGTTTGGCCACAGCATGAAGAACCTCATCAGGAAGGCTTTAAACTGAATCCTACGGGAGCGGGAGATGTAAACCTTGAGGCAACGATGGATGAAGGCTTATGCACCATAACAGAGAGAACAGCTCAAATAGTGCCCCAAAACAGTGTTCACAACAATGCAGGAAAGAAGCCAGACTGCAAAGCACATGGGCTTCGATGTCTATATACTAATGCCCAGAGTATGGGAAACAAACAGAATGAACTTGAACTCTTAATACATGAAGGCAAATATGACTTGATAGGTATAACTGAAACTTGGTGGGATGACTCCCAGGACTGGAATATAGCAATTGAAGGATATAACTTGTTCAAAAAGAACAGGAGAAATAGAAAGGGAGGTGGGGTCGCACTATATGTTAGAAATACTTATCCCTGCACAGAAATACAAGAGGATGCGCCTGGGAGCCCCATCGAGAGCATCTGGATTAAAATAAATGGGGAAAGGAATAAAAGGAGAATGATAGTTGGACGAAATCCAATGTAGTAGTAATAGGGGACTTCAATTACCCCAATATCTGTTGGGAGACAAATTCTGCCAAAAGTGCCCCCCCACCCCAAGAAATTCCTGACATGTGTGGCTGATAACTTTCTCCTACAGAAAGTAGAGGAAGGAACTAGAGGAACGGCTATCCTTGACTTGATACTGACCAATAGGGATGACTTAGTGGATAAAGTGGCAGTTACGGGAACTCTGGGGGAAAGTGACCACGTCATACTTGAGTTCTTGATTTTAAAGGAAGCAAAAGCTGAGTGTAGCCAAACACATACTCTGGATTTGAGGAAAGCTGATTTTAATAAACTCAGAACTATGATAAGTAAGGTCCCATGGCAAGTGACCCTAATGAGAAAGGGAGTCCAAGATGGGTGGGAGTTTTTTAAAAAGGAAATTTTAAAGGCCCAATTACAAACAATTCCAACAGGGAAAAAGATAGAAGACAACAGAAGAAACCAATGTGGCTCCACAAAAAGCTTAGAGATGACCTGAAAATAAAAAAGGATACATATAGGAAGTGGAAGGAAGGCCAGGCTACAAAAGAAGAGTACAAACAAGTAGCACAGAAGTACCGGAATGGTATCAGGAAGGCTAAAGCTGAGAAGTAGCTGAGGCTAGCGAGGGATGCTAAAAGCAATAAAAAGGCTTTCTTCAGATACGTGAATAGTAAAAGACAGAGGAAAGAAATGGTGGTTCAACTGCTTCATGAGGATGGCAAATTGGTAACAGATGACAAAGAAAAGGCCGAAGTGCTCAATTCCTACTTTGGCTCAGTCTTCTCTCAAAAGCGGGTCTATGACCTCCCTGGAAAAAGTGAAGTACAAGCTGTTGGGGCAGGATTACAGTTTAAGATTGATAAACAAATGGTCAAGGAACACCTACTTTCTTTGAATGAGTTCAAATCTCCAGGGCCTGACAAACTGTATCCTAGAGTAATAAAGGAGCTGACAGAAGAACTCTCAGAACTACTCTCTATTATCTTTGCGAAATCACGGAAGACGGGTGAAGTGCCGGATGACTGGAGGAGGTCTAATGTTGTCCCTATCTTCAAAAATGGCAAAAAGAAGGAACCTGGGAACTACAGACCAGTCAGTCTGACATCCATCCCTGGGAAAATCTTGGAACAGATTATAAAGAAGTAAATCTGTATACACCTTGAAAACAATGCAGTGATTACTAGAAGCCAGCATGGATTTGTCAAGAACAAATCCTGCCAGATTAATCTGATCTCATTTTTTGATCTGCTAACCTCCCTCGTGGACTGTGGGAATGCTGTGGATATAGTATATCTTGACTTCAGCAAAACTTTTGACAAAGTGCCCCATGACATTCTGATTAAGAAACTAGTGAAAAGTGGGCTAGATGGAAAAACTATTAGGTGGATCCACAGTTGGCTACAGAATCGGACTCAAAGTGTGCTTATCAAGGTACCTTATCACACTGGGGAGAGGTAACGAACGGGGTACTGCAGGGCTCAGTCCTGGGCCCAGTGCTCTTCAACATTTTTATTAATGATTTGGACGAGGAGGTGCAGGGAATGCTTATCAAATTTGCAGATGACACAAAATTGGGTGGGATAGCTAATACCCTGGAAGACAGAAACAAACTCCAAAGTGATCTTGATAGACTGGAGCGCTGGGCTGAAAACAACAGAATGAAATTTAATAGGGATAAATACCAAGTTCTACACCTAGGAAAAAGAAACCAAATGCACAGTTACAAGATGGGGGATACTTGGCTCAGTAATACGACAAGCGAAAAGGATCTTAGAACTCTTGTAGATCACAAGCTGAATATGAGCCAACAGTGTGATGTGGCTGCAAAAAAAGCAAATGCTATTTTGGGCTGCATTAATAGAAGTATAGCTTCCAAATCACACGAGGTCCTGGTTCCCCTCTATTCAGCACTGGTTAGGCCCCATCTTGAGTATTGCGTCCAGTTCTGGGCACCACACTTCAAGAAGGATGCAGACAAGCTGGAGCCTGTTCAGAGGAGGGCAACGAGGATGATTAGGGGTCTGGAAACAAAGCCCTATGAGGAGAGACTGAAAGAACTGGGCATGTTTAGCCTGGAGAAGAGAAGATTGAGGGGAGACATGATAGCACTCTTCAAATACTTGAAAGGTTGTCACACAGAGGAGGACTAGGATCGCTTCTCGATCAACCCAGAATGCAGGACACGGAATAACGGGCTGAAGTTACAGGAAGCCAGATTCTAGCTGGACATCAGGAAAAACTTCCTGACTGTTAGAGCAATACGACAATGGAACCAATGACCTAGGGAGGTGGTGGGCTCTCCCACATTAGAGGCTTTCAAGAGGCAGCTGGACAACCATCTGTCAGGGATGCTTTAGGGTAGATTCCTGCATTGAGAAGGGGGTTGGACTCGATGGCCTTATAGGCCCCTTCCAACGCTACTATTCTATGATTTGATCTTAACTGCAAATTAGTGAGAGAAAACTGTTTAGCCAGGACAGTCATTAACTGATGTGGTTGTTAATGGTTGCTTGGTCTGCATGGATTCCCGAAAAAAGGGGAGAGAAGCAGGTTCTCGGAATGCTGAGATATTTTTATTAATAGATGGCCATGCATTTCGGCCTGTGAGATTTTATTTGAAAGGCCTTCTTCTGGGGGTCGATTAGAAATCTGCAGAACACCACGAGAGACTTCCATTTGATTTAGAAAGGTATGCAGACCTATCTAATCAACCCCCTGAAGGCCTTTCAAATAAAATCTCACAGGCCAAAATGCATGGACGTCTATTAATAAAAATATATCGGCATTCAGAGAACCTGCTTCTCTCCCCTTTTTTTCGATTTGAGTGGATGCTCTCCTCCTTTTTGGTTTTTCTGCATGGATTCCCAACTTTCTTCAAGTATTGGTGTTTCCAACGGTTGTTTAACCCTAGCAAAAGTCCATACACAACACACATACACGTCCCTTTCCAGTGGGCCTGTTCAGAGCACACTTCAGGCTCTGTGGTTAGCAAAACTGTGGTTCTCTGGGGTTAGCACTAACCATAAGCCGGCCTGTCGCACACAACACTTTAAGCATGGTTAGAGCCACCAACCCTGCTGCAGGTGGACAGACTGTGGTTAGTGAGTGAGTAGCAAAACGCATCACACAAGACACCTTAAATCCAGCTCATTAACTAAAAGCTTTAACCAGCAGGGCTTAAGGTGTCTTCTGAACAGGCCCAAAGCCTCATTCGAGGAACCTACCAGTACCCTATAATTAACATCTGAGGCATCCTCCCTCTATCTTTCGTAAACTTATATTTATATGTTTTAATTGTACATGTTTTAATCTTGTAAACCGCCTTGAGTCCCAGCCCTGGGAAAAAGGCAAGATATCAATGAATATAATCACCCCCTGGGAGGTTCAGAGGAGAGCAATTGCTGGGTTGCTCATAATGGACCAATTCTGTTCTTCAGAAGAAGCTACAGGAGGGACAAATGGGTTAGATTCAGCAGTAGGAAGAGGCACAAAACAGGTGGCCCCCGACACCTTTGCTCTATGCAATTGTAACAGAGGTTCCAGTCCTGGAATAGGCAACCCGGCACCCTCCATGCTTTGGATTACAACTAAAGGGCAAAAAAGGGCAACTGAAATGATCAAGGAGGGGACTGCAGCATCTCGCCTATGAGAGAAGGTTGCCAACAGCTGGGTTTGGCATGGAAAATAGGAGGCTAAGGGGAGACCTGATAGAGGTGTACAAAATTATGTGTGGTGTGGAGAATGTGGATAGGGAGGCATTTTTCTCCTTCTCTCATCATACTAGACCCAATGGGGTCGTCCCATGAACCTGATTGGTGGGAGATTCAGGACAGATCAAAGGAAGGACCTGTTCACACAGAGCAGAGTTAAAACTATGGAATTCACTAGCACAAGATGTGGTGATGGCCACCAATTTGGATGGTTTTAAAAGGGGGTTGGATAAATTCCTGGAGGGGAAGGCTATGGGTGGCTACTAGTCCTGATGGCTATGTGCTACCTCCATTATCCGAGGCAGCAAGCCTATATGCACTAGTTGCTGGGGAACATGGGTGGGAGGGTGCTGTTGCATTGTGTCCTGCTTGTGGGTCCCTGGTCGACAGCTGGTTGGCCACTGTGTGAACAGAGTGTTGGACTAGATGGACCTTTGGTCTGATCCAGCATAACTCCTATAAGCCCTGACAATTGGCCATACTGGCCGGGGCTGATAGGAGTTGCAGTCTAAAACCTCTGGAGGGCACCAGGTTGCCTATATCAGCTCTGGTCAACAGCATCAGCTATTGGGCAGTATAGAAATGTAATAAGTAAATAAGCAAACAGAACAGACTACAAAAGATCCCCATTGTTAAAGGCCGTTAAAATAAATGACAGGGAATATGCAATCAGCCTTTTTACAGATGATATTCCGCTAACGTTAAGTAACTTCAAAGGATCAGCTGACGAGAACAGTTAATGGAGTGTGTGAGAGCCACAAAGTGAACTGGAGGATATCTAAGTTACTGGGTATCAACACCCAAAGGGGCAGCTGTGTCTGCAAAAACAACAAGAAATTGTGTGGCACCTTCAAGTTCTTAAAAAGTAACACATTCATTCTAGTGTTTGTGGATTGCAGTCCACTTCATCAGATGCATGGGCTATTATGGAGAGTTTCAGGTTTTCATGCAGTATATGCCGCAGGAGGGATGGGGGGGAGGAATTGTAAACAGTGAAGTCAGAAGGAAATTCAGTGCAGAAAATACTGATGGTGACAACCACACTATTAACAGTGGCAATTTACAATGCTGCTGTTGCACATAATAGAAATACCCTAGCACTAGATAAGCCGATTATCACATGCAGTGCGATAAAAATCCTTTATCCTGATTCAAGCCCCTGGTGATAGAATTCATCAACAGATTTTAATTCTAACTCGGCAATCACTCATTTTAATCTCCCTTTGTTGTTCCTTTCGTCCACAATGGCATGGACAGAGTGTCCTGGGAAGCTGAACGGTCAAATTTATGTCCATTCATCTTGAATGCAGAAGTCCACTGCTGACAGAAGATAGCTTAAGTGAATGAGCCTCTAATGTGGGCAAGATTAATATGTCCTGTACTAGTGATCCCAAAGTACTGGCAGGTGGCTACCAGGAGGAGGGCCTTCTCTGCTGTAGCTCCCCAGCTGTGGAATGAACTCCCTAGAGAGATTCGCCTGGCACCTACGTTGTACTCTTTTTGACGCCAGTATTTTAACAGTTTACCATCTTAGTCTTTTAATTTTGCTATTTTAAATCTGTATAAATCTCTGCATTGCTGCTCAGTTTTATCCTGGTTGGTATTTTATATTGTACATTTATATTGTGTTTCTATATTGTGGTTTGTTTTATATCTTGAATTGTACTTTATTTTCTTAATTTTTGTGAACCGCCTAGGGAACTTTGGCTATTGGGTGGTACAGAAATGCAATAAATAAATACATAAATATGCGAGAACAGTTGGCATCTATATCTGCCACACAGTCTGTGTCCTCTGTGTTTATCTCTGTTGCAAGATCTGTTGTTGCTAGTGAGAAGATGTCCAGTTCTGGGCACCACACTTCAAGAAGGATGCAGACAAGCTGGAGAGGTTCAAAGGAGGGCAACGAGGATGATCAGGGGTCTGGAAACAAAACCCTATGAGGAGAGACTGAAAGAACTGGGCATGTTTAGCCTGGAGAAGACAAGACTGAGGGGAGACATGATTGCACTCTTAAAATACTTGAAAGGTTGTCACACAGAGGAGGGCCAGGATCTCTTCTCGATCATCCCAGAGTGCAGGTCGCGGAATAATGGGCTCAAGTGACAGAAAGCCAGATTCCATCTGGACATCAGGAAAAACTTCCTGACTGCTAGAGCAGTACGACGATGGAACCAATGACCTAGGGAGGCTGTGGGCTCTCCCACCCTAGAGGCCTTCAAGAGGCAGCTGGATAGCCATCTGTCAGGGATGCTTTAAGGTGGATTCCTGCACTGAGCCAAGGGTCAGACTTGATGGTCTTATAGGACCCTTCCAACTCTACTATTCTATGATTCTATGTTTTAGGCTGGGTGGGCTGTCTGGAAGCAAGTGCAGGCCTACCACCCAAAGCCTGCGAGAGGGAAGTGTCATTGTCCAGGATTGGATGTAGATCCCGGCTAATACATCTGAATGGTTTTAGCTGTGGAATTCCCTCTCCAGAGAGCCCCCACTTTAACACCCTCTTTTGCTTTCCTCTGCCACCAAGCAAAGACTTTAAAAAATATATTATCCAGACAAGCTTTTGATGCTAGTAAGACTGTGAAGCTATTCAGACCTTCTGAATCTCAGCTCGTGGAGGGCGACAGTCTGAAGAAGAGAGCCTCCTGTATCCGTGGAGTCTCTCCACATGAGCCAGGACACAGAAACATCCATGTTCTGGCTCGCCTGGAGAGCCTCAGCAGTTACAGGAGGCTCTGCTCTTCCGATTGTTGCCCTCCGTGAGTTAACGGCAACAAATACGACAACGGAGGGGGGGCAGGGCTCACGCTCTCCTTCTACTGATGCATTTGCCCTATTCAGGTTCAAAATCTCTAACAGACTTTCTCTGTGACATCTTGGCTCAGTTCAGAAAACACGTTTTTATTATTATTATTATTATTATTATTATTATTATTAATAATAATAATATCCTGCCTTTTCCCCAGGGCTGGGACTCAAGGTTTACAAAGTAAAATTTGCACTGTGTTCTGGATCAAGGCCTACAAGAAGCCAGCGACGTTAGATTGACAGTTCCTTCATCCTCTCTCCTCCCCTGATCCTCCCAATGGTATCCCATCAGCCACTGCTGCAAAACAAAAAACCAATCCCGTTGGCTTTCCTAGAGCGGCACTCCCTCCTTTTGCCGCTCTTGCCAGGGAACTCTGCAGCCAGTGGGAAAAGTCAACTCAACTCAACGGAAAACTCCACAGAGCCCTCCACACAACGTGCAATACAAGTGTTGTGCGGGAAATCTCCTCTGCACAGCGTGGATATTCTGCGTGGAGTGTTTTAAAACCAACTCCACCATTGCATGGAATTTTCCCACCACACAACACGATTCTCAACGGGGGTGTAAAAACTCCACTATGGAGTTCTAAAACCACCGTTGAGAAACGTGTTGTCTGAACTGAGCCCTTTACTGATAAGTAAGAACAGTACCAGGGGTTCCCTGTAGCTCTCACTCCAGAGTAGTAGGATCCTTACCCAAAGGGGCCACATCTCCTTGATTTTCCAACATGACTTTCCCGTCACCCAGATCCAGCAGAACTCCTCGGTGAAACGAACGGCCACCTCCTCCAAGGACCCTGGAACATGAAAAGAAAAAGAATAGAATGCATTTGTCAGGGTTCCTCCTATGGCCTGGGACTCCCTGAGCAACTCTTTGAGGATCTCTGCCTCCTTAAGAATCCCACCTTCCTTAATTTTACTTGGGGTTTAGGCTGTAGACGACGGGTAACACTCCAGACACTTTAGGTGTAGCGTTTACTTTTCTATAAAGTAAAATAAGCAACGTACAAGGAAAAAACAGCCAATAGAGCTGAATGATGCAAAGGTATTAAATCCTAGAATCGTGGAGTTGGAAGGGGCCTATAAAGCCATCAAGTCCAACCCCCTGCTCAGTGCAGGAATCCACCTCAAAACATACTTGACAGATGGTTGTCCAGCATCATGAAGGCTTCTGGGGTGGGAGAGCCCACAACCTCCCTAACAGTCAGGAAGTTTTTCTTGATGTCCAGATGGAATCCGGCTTCCTATCACTTGAGCCCATTATTCTGTGTCCTGCACTCTGGGTTGATCGAGAAGAGATCCTGGTCCTCCTCTGTGTGACAACCTTTCAAGTATTTGAAGAGTGCTATCATGTCTCCCCTCAGTCTTCTCTTCTCCAGACTAAACATGCCCAGTTCTTTCAGTCTCTCCTCATAGGGCTTTGTTTCCAGACCCCTGATCATCCTTGTTGCCCTCTTCTGAACACACTCCAGCTTGTCTGCATCCTTCTTGAAGTGTGGTGCCCAGAACTGGGCACAATACTCAAGATGAGGCCTAACCAGTGCCAAATAAAGGGGAACCAGTACCTCGCACGATTTGGAAGCTATACTTCTATTAATGCAGCCCAAAATAGCATTTGCTTTTTTTGCAGCCACATCACACTGTTGGCTCATATTCAGCTTGTGATCTAAAACAATTCCAAGATCCTTCTTGCTTGTAGTATTGCTGAGCCAAGTATCCCTCATCTTGTAACTGTGCATTTGGTTTCTTTTTCCTAGAACTCTGTTCTGTTTGCCTCTTTAAACATGATCCCAACTATTAATAAATTCGATATTGTTTCATACTTAGACAGGCCTCTGAGATAAATTTTCGTCTTGATGATTGAAAACATGTTCTTTATTCCCTCTATTTTAATATTTTGCTCTTCCCATATCATTAATAGGGGTAATGCTGATGTAAAATATATAATCTGAAGTGCAATATTTGCCTGTTCTTTGGATATTATTCCCCAAAACTGTAACACCACCAGTGACAGCTTGAGCAAAATAACCCAAATGGGACCCCTCCCCTCAGTGGGGGGCTGCCTATGGCTAAACCCTGTGCTTTTGCTGCATTGTAGCTAATCCCGACGCTGCAGCAAAAGAGCAGGGCTTCTGACAGCTGGGTCTGTCCCTTGCCTTCTGCTTGGGCGGATGACCAATCAGGGGTCGTCATCCGCCCAGCCACGCCTCTTTTAAAAAGTGGGGCTTCTCTGGAAAGCCCCGAGGTGGCTCCGTGGTGGCCGCTGCATCGTATAATCAATGCAGCGCCACCACAGAGGCTCCTCAGGGCTTCCAGAACGTTTAGACAGCCCGTGTCTACCTTCCCCCTGCCATGGCCATCAGCTGTGACCGTTCTTCATCCTCTCTCTCTTATCATTTTCTTGTTTGACAGGCAGAGAGCCAGGGAGCACGTAGGCCGGGGCATCTACCGTTTGCCATTCCGTCACACCTCTCCAGTTGTCTGTGCCAGAGTGAGAGGAAAGTGAAGAAGCACGTTGCAATAAGGAAGAGCAGGAGCAACTCCAAGCTACCAAATGACGAAACCTTATCATTCGCTATGCATCCGACTTCCAATGTTTAATTGAACATCAGAAGCCTTTAGCTTCAAGAACTGAAATTAAGAAGAATATAAATATGATTCTCCAGGTTTTTGAAGAGCTTTTGAGTATAATACCCTCAATGGGCCCCCTCTGGTCAATGAGTCTACCTTCTCAACACCATTAACACCAGCTGCTATTGCTTGTTAAAGCATGCTTCAATTTAAATTCACATGGATGTGCGATTACATACATAAAACCAAGAGGAGGAGAGCATCCAACTCAGGGCAAAAAAAAAGGAGAGAAGCAGATTCTCAGAACGCTAAGAATACTTTATTTCCAAGCCCAACGCGTTTTGGACTGTGTTGTTTTTTAAGGCCTTCTTCCGGGGGTTGATAAGAGATGTCTGCAGAAATACTCTTAACAGGATGATAGTCTTCTACAATAATGACTGCCAGTACTGCTGATTCTGGAGAAGAAAAGAGTGGGGGTGAGAAGACATTTAAGCCTGGAATAATTTGATTTCACGTCATTTGGGCAGATTGTGAGAGTTCAGGAGGAGCAGGGGTCAGAGCAAATGCAGGTTTTTTGGAAGAAAGTGGACAGAGAGGCATAAATAGGGTGACCTTATGAAAAGGAGGAGAGGGCTCCTGTATCTTTAACAGTTGCATTGAAAAGGGAATTTCAGCAGGTGACATATGCAGTGCAGCACCTGGTGAAATTCCCTCTTTAGCTCAACAGTTAAAGCTGCAGGAGCCCTGCCCTCTTTAGTATCTGGTCTCTCTAGTATAACTCCTGCAGCTTTAACTGTTGTCATGAAAAGGGAATTTCACCAGGTGCTGCACGCATACAAATGGCACCTGCTGAAATTCCCTTTTCTATCTCACCGTTAAAGATACAGGAGCCCTGTCCTTCTTTTCATAGGGTCACCCTACTGCAGCAGCTACACCTCAGCTATTCTCCATAACGATAGAGCATCTGCCAGGATAAACTTGCCCAACCGGTTTGACTTACCCTGTTTGTCTAACCCCAAAAGAAGGACAATATTTTCAAACGGAGGTGGAAATCATCCATTGTTTGCTTGTTTCTTCATCCCAGCAACCCTTGGGGCAACCGGAAATCACGACAGCACTTGGCCCAGACTAATTGGGATGTCTGTAGGTCCTTCCCATAATCCCTTTTAAGACTGCGACATTGTGGGAAAATCCCAGAAACTTACTTTCTGCTTCAGTTTCCGGTGCACAATTAGGGTGGGCTCCTAAAAATGATGAACACGTGACATGGAATTGAAAATGTCCTTACCAGGGCTTTCTATATTTTCAATCAAACAGCGTCATCTAGTGACCAAATTATAGCACTACATGCCTCCTGATGCTGGAGGTAGCATAAAGCCATGGGGAATAATAATAATAATAATAATAATAATTTTAAAAAAATATATTTCTTACCCGCCTCTCCGTTTGGACCAAGGCGGGGAACAACAGTAAATACAAAACACAATAAAATACATAAAACTGATTAAAAACATGGCAGACATTTAAAAAGCAATAAAACATCCTAAAAAAATTCTAAAATTCCAATGGCTATGCCTGCCGGAAGAGACCAGGCTTTATAGTAGCCCTTGATAGCCTTCTCCTCCAGGAATTTATCCAACCTCCTTTTAAAGCCATCCAAATTGGTGGCCATCACTACATCTTGTGGCAGTGAATTCCATAGTTTAACCTTGCGCTGTGTGAAGAAGCAATGTAAGCATGGGCCTGTTCAGAAGACACCTTAAACCCTGCTGGTTAAGGCTTTTGGTTAAGCAGCAGGGTTTAAGGTGTCTTGTGCAATGCGTTTTGTCAAACCTTGCTCACTCACTAGCCACAGTCTGCAGCAGGGTTGTCGGCTCTAACCGTGGCTTAAAATGTGTTGACAGCATGGCTTGTGGTTAGTGCTAACCCAAGAGAACCAGAGTTTTGCTAAATACAGAGCCTGAAGTGTTGTCTGAACAGGCCCAATAAATGCATACATAAAACCCAAATGCAGTGCAACCCAGATTGTTCTTCCTCAGTGGTAAAATGTCCATAAATTCAATTACGTTGCCTCTCCACCAGAATATGTAACAGTACATACAGAAAATACAATGGAAGTGCATACTATGGGAGGGTGACCATATGGAAAGGAGGACAGGGCTCCTGTATCGTTAACAGTTGCATAGAAAAGGGAATTTCAGCAGGTGTCAGTTGTATGCACGTAGCCCTCTTCATCACAATAATTAAAGCTGCAGGAGCCCTGCCCTCTTTTGTATCTGGTCACTCTAGACAACACCAGGTTGCCACCATGTCTTCCAAAATCCTGTACTTTTGCCCCTGCAGGGTGGCGGCGCCTAATCCCCATTCCAAAGGCAGTGCAGAGTGCTCTGGCGCCATTCAGCCCGCCCTCTGCCTGGTTGGATGGTGACTAATCAGAGATTGCCTTCCACCCATATCAAGGCTGGAATGAGGTTAGACGGCAGAAGGACCGTGTTCGCTTCGCTCCATTCTGAAAAGTCGTGGTAAGTCCCTGCCTTGTAAATGCGGAGTTTCTCTGGAAAGTCCTGCATTGGCTTCGAGGTGGCTGCCGCATCGTGTAATCAATGCAGCGCCACTTCAGGGCTTCCAGAGCGTATAGACAGTCCCCTACACAGAAACAAAGCGTTTTCTGAGAGGCTAGGTACAAAATGGAGCCCCCAGTTGAAGGGTGACTAGATAAAATCCAGGTCAGGGCTCATGTAACTTTAACAGTTGTAGAGAAAAGGAAATTTCAGTCAGTGTCATTTGTATGTAATTAGTTCCTGGTGAAATTCCCTCTTCATCACAACAGTTAATGTTGCAGGGGCCCTGCCTTCTTTTGTATATGGTCACTCTAGTATAGTGCCTGCACCTTTAACTGTTGTGATGAAGAGGGAATATCACCAGGAACTAATTGCATACAAATGACACTGGCTGAAATTCCCTTTTCTCTACAACTGTTAAAGTTATATGAGCCCTGACCTGGATTTTATCTGGTCAGCTTACCCAGCTGAAGAGAAGTATGGTGAAAGGCTGTGTCACACCATGTAGCAATTTTGGGCGGAAAGTGTGCATCTTGGCCAGCCTCCAGATGGGATCCATTTTCTTTGGTGATGTGTCTGAGGCAGAAGCAAAGGGCAGTAAAAAAAAATCTAGCAGAGATGGTTTTAGTCCACAATGGCTGCATGCCAAGCATGCAGCCATTGTGCCACTCTGGGGGAAAGTGATGTCAGGCTGTTTCTCATCAAACCATTCCCAGCCATGAAACCTCAGGCCAAGGGAGTCAGCGTGTTTGGCTGTTAACCTGAAGGATGGTGAGTCAAGCCCATCCAAGTGCCCAGCCATTGACAATAGCCTGCTAATCTATTTTTACTCTGCATACCTGTGTTTCCTTCTCAACCCTGGCATTCACTTTCCCCACTGGACAAAGGATCTGTGGCCCCAAAAAATAAATTCATAAATTGTCCTTGCTCTTTGCTCCTCAGAAAGGCAAAAGGCAGAGAAAGGTTTGCGCTAGCCAGGACTCGAACCCAGGTCACAAGACTGGGAACCTCGTATGATGCCTCTACACCACTGGCACAGCTGATAGAAAACTAATGAAGAAGTCAAAGATGGCAGGAGGCAGGCCAGGTTCAGCCAGACGTTTGGGCACTTGCCAGTGGCAAAGGGTTTGGCTTGACAATGGGAAGTTTGGCACAGGGCTGCCATGCCAAGAGGCATTCTGGGTAGAGCAAAAGGCTTCTGCTTCTGAGCCTGATGCCAGAGAGAAATAGGGGGCTGCATCTCCATACACTTTTAGCACAGAGCATTACAGCCAACTGCAGGAAGGCAGCTTTGTTTTGCATGAGTCAGAGGCAAAAGGAAAAGGCTGCAGCCTCCTAGCAGAGAATGGTTTCAATCCATCAACCTCTGGGTTACGGGCCCAGCACGCTTCCACTGCGCCACTCTGCTGGATAGAGGAAAGTGAGCTGGTTTGCCTTGTCAGCCCACTTGTCACCAAATCATCCGGAGCCATGAATCCTCAAGTCAAGGCAGGTTGAGAGGCCTACTTTTAAATATTAATCCTTGAGATATAGGGCTGGTCCATCAAGTGAAGGAACAGAGAGATGTTGAGATACTCACCTGTCCTTGGTGATGCCTTCACTACCGCATCCTGGATTTGATTCTCTGAGGCAGGGCCAGCCCTCCCACGAGGCAGGGGAACAGGAGCAGCAGCCAATTGCACCGGTCCCCTCTCCCCACCAGGAGGGCCTGTGGCTGCCATCTCCCGTGGGTGCTCCGGAGAGCCCCACCATCTCCTGCTGTGGCAAATGCCTCAGCATGGGGAGCAGCCGGAAGGGCTCTCTGGAACAGACACCCACCTCCTGTTTTGCATGGTGGGTGGTGGGCGGGTGGGCTCTCAGAAGGTCTGCACCAGCCACCTCTTCTGTCCGTGTGGCTTTTCCAGGGGACCAACTCAGCTGAATGAGAAGGGGGAGAGGGCTGTGCAGGTGAGGGAAGGGGAAGCAGATGGGGGCACATGACAGGGGAAAGGGTCAGGCTGCAGTAAAGGTAAGTGGGTGGGAGGGGAAAGTGGGGCTTTGCAGGAAAAAGCGGATCAATGCCATAGCAGCACCTGTTCTTTCCCTCCTCAGGTAGCGAGAGGACTTACGCTGGAGTTGCTGTGTGGTTATCCCTTCGGCCAAACGCAAGGGGTTGCGTTCTGGCTGAGGCTTCTGTTGAATGGATGGCAGTGACCAAATTGCGGACGAGATGGGCCCCAGAGCCTCCCCCCTTGTGCTCTAGTGGCCAGGATTTGGCGCTTTCACCGCTGTGGCCTGGGTTCGATTCCCTGCCAGGGAAGGCTTTTGCTTCCCCCCGGCCAGTCCAGAGGTTGAGCTCTCGCCAAGTTGTTGTCTTCTACCTCCCCCCTCCCCCAAGAGAATGAATTTGCCCACAAAAGGCAGCCAGGCTGTTTTCCCCTGCAGCCTTCTTAGCGCAGCCGGCAGCATGTCAGTCTCATAATCTGAAGGTCCTGAGTTCGAGCTTCAGAGACAGCAGCTTTAGCTTGCAGCACCCTCTCTGCTTTTGCGACGGGGCATCTGAGCTGTGCCCACCTGCACTTTCTCAGAGAGGCAGAGGAGAGGCCCTGCGTGGCAGGCTTTTTGGCCTAGGGCGTTGAACTGGCAACTAAAGGATGCCTTGGATCCTACACTATCGAGCTGAGCTAAGAGTCGACGCCTCTGAGCGCCCGGATCACCCCCCTGGACGCTCATTCCACCTTTCTCTCGTGCCGAGTCATGGAAATGACCATGCCTGTGATTCCATATAGTGGCCCCCAGATTGATACTGGGCAGAAACACACCTTTCTTCTCGTGCAGCTGGACCTATCAGAGAGCCCCCAACCAAAGAAAAATGTTGGGAGAACCTGCGTCATACCACTGAGAATTTGGGGTGGGGAAGAGTTCCAACCAAGAGTGGGAAAGCTCCCCCGTTTCTTTTGTGGGGTGGCTGAGTCAAAGGCAAAATGTCACAGCTACATAGCAGAGGATGAGCTCAGTGTTGCAACCTGAGAATTATGGGCCCAGCATCCTTCCTCTGTGCTACTCTGCTGGGTGTGGGAATGGGGCACAACTCTTGTTTTCCTGGTTGTGGTTACCATGGGACTGTCTTCATGGGGCTGAGCTGGTGCCACGTTCTCCCTAAACCCATGATTTAGAGGGATCGTGGGGTTTCCGGCAGTCATCTGGGTACTGGAGCTGCCCCCCACCCTATTCTTGGCTTCCTGGCTTATGGCGACCAATCGCTGGTTGCCTTCCACCAGGACCGCCCCCTGGATCGACCATAGAGCGAGGTCAGACAGCAGAAGAGCCGGAGTGACCTCACTCCCACCGAAAAAGTTGGGGTAAGTCCCCGACTTTTTTTTTCACCTCGCAGCTTCGTATGAAAAGCCCCGCAGTGGCTGCGAAGCTGCATATGCGTCATATAACTGACGCAGCGCAGAATCGCAGCCACTGCGAGGCTTTGAGTGCATACAGACAGCCCCCATGTCTCCCTCACACTTCAGTGCTCTAAGGAGGCCATGAATTGCATGCCACACTCTGCTGCTCTACCAGCTAGGTAGCTATCAATGGCCACTTTGCCTTTGGCATAACCACCCCTGAGCAACACAGCCCTTCTCTGGGACTCTGATGGTCAGCTGTGGAAATGGGGGAGCTGTTGTGGGTGAGCCCCTGCATGTGTGTTTCTGTAGTGTACTGGCTGTCAAGTTTGCCTAACACGAAAAAGGTCCCTGGATTGAAACCAGGCAGAAACATGGCTGTTTCGAAGTAGTCAGGCCCAGATCAGAGCCCCAGCCAAAGCTTAGAGAAAAGCCGTGTGGCACCATTTTGAAATTTTGGGTGCTTCTTGGCCAGCTTTGGCAAGGGACACCTTTTGCTTGGAGGGGGGGGGGGGTTGAAGGCAAAAGCAAAAGACAATGACAGCCACCTAGCAGAGGATGGTTTTGATCCATCGACCTCTGGGTTATGGGCCCAGCACGCTCCCGCTGCGCCACTCTGCTGGATGGGGGAAAGTGAGCTGCTGAGCCTTGTAAACCCAATTGTCACCAAAACATCACAGTCATGAAACCGCAGGCCAAGAGAAGCTGAGAGGCAGCCCTTGCCCAGGTCTCTGTGGCGCAATGGGTCAGCGCATCTGGCTGTTAACCAGAAGGATGGTGGTTCGAGCCCACCCAGGGACGGCTGAGAGCTCCTTGGCCTTGACAAGGTGGCAAAGTGATGGAGGTGATGGGCCACTAATCCACTGTGTACTCTACGTGTGGCTTTAACTCCTGCCCTCAACAGCCTTTTAGTGCCGCATGCATGCAAATGACACCAGCTGAAATTCCCTTTTCAATACAACTGCCCTCCTTTTCATATGGTCACCCTAAAAAAGCCTGCAGGCAAGTAGCCGCTCCCAGGATTCCCCACCCACTCATCCAGAGTTGGGGCATTTCAGAGTGGCAGAAGGCATGTCTTGCTGAAGGACAAGCTTTCTTGTGGCTGCTGGGGCAGCTGGCTAAGGAACATTAATTGCAGAACAAAAGATTTCCAGTTCTACGCTTGTTGCCAAGGGTGGCTACCATTTAAAGTGGGATTTTTTTCATGTTAGCACCACCTGCAGTGAGATAGGAGTCCCATAAAGCAGAGGAATGGGGGAGCGCAGAGCATTTTCACCCATCCTTGGTGGTCTAATGGTCAGGATTCGGTGCTCTCACTGCCATGGCCTGGGTTCAATTTCCGGCCAGGGAAACCTTCTATTTACAATTTATTTATTTACAATATTTCTATACTGCTCCCTATCTGAGGATTTCATAGCGGTGAACACATGAGGTAAAAGATGCTCCCTCCCTGCCTTCATTAAGGTGATAATCTTGCTGTCATGCCATCTCCTGGCCTCATGGGACAAGACTTCCATAGAAAAGCACCCAGACTGTTTCCCCCTGCAGGGAAATTGCACTGTTTACCTGGGGCTGTTGCGATTCCTGATATGGGTAGATTACACTAGAGGAGACTGGTAACTAGGTGGAAGATCCTGCTGTTTCCCAGGCCTCCGTTATCTAAAGCAGCTCAGTTTGCCTCTAAGAAAATGAGTCACAAGTAGCCTCTACTACTGCTTTAAAACGGTTTATAACAGTTTTAGACCGGTCAATAACGGTTATTAACTGGATTAAAACTGTTATAAACTGTTTTAAAGCAGTAGTGTAGATAGGCTCAATAGACTAGTAGAGTTGGAAGGGGCCTATAAGGTCATGGAGTCCAACCCCCTGCTCAACGCAGGAATCCACCTTAAAGCATCCCTGAGAGATGGTTGTGCAGCTGCCTCTTGAATGCCTTGAGTGTGGGAGAGCCCACCACCTCCCTGGGCCATTGGTTCCATTGTCGTACTGCTCTAACAATCAGGAAGTTTTTCCTGATGTCCAGATGGAATCTGGCTTCCTATCACTTGAGCCCATTATTCCGTGTCCTGCACTCTTGGTTGATCGAGAAGAGAGCCTGGCCCTCATCTCTGTGATAGCCTTTCAAGTATTTGAAGAGTGCTATCATGTCTCCCCTCAATCTTGTCTTCTCCAGGCTAAACATGCCCAGTTCTTTCAATCACCCCTTATAGGGCTTTGTTTCCAGACCCCTGATCATCCTCGTTGCCCTCCTCTGAACACGCTCCAGCTTCTCTGCATCCTTCTTGAAGTGTGGTGCACACAGCCAACAGGAGATTGCTGGATGGAGTGCTCTTGGTTGGGGTTCTTGCGGGGTGGGGAACAGGCATCCCCTCTTGCCTGCCCTGCTTCAGCCATGCCGCAAGGAAGCATTACTCCACCTGGGAATTCAAAGCAGCTCATCGGGGAGATTGTTAGAATAAAGATCTAAATCTCCTTGCTTTGCATATCACGTTTGTTTTGCTCCAGCAAAAGGGGATCTCTCCTTCAACTAGAGTTGAACTGGTGGTGTCCACATGGAAAGGAGGTCAGGGCTCTTGTATCTTTAACAGTTGTGTAGAAAAGGGAATTTCAACAGGCGCCGTTTTCATGCATGCCGCACCTGGTGAGATCCCCTCTTCATCACAGCAGTTAAAGCTGCAGGAGCCCCGTGGAGGGAAGGAATAGAGGGATGGGGAGCATCAGGTCTCCCCATACACAAGCACATTTCCAAGGGGTGTGCCATGTGGATGGGGCGCATCCAGTCACAGGACGCTACACCTTGGCTCTGATCAAGGTGCTGTTTCCCTAGTGTAGCAGTTATTGGATTTGTGTCACACACATTTTCTTGCAGGGTTGGAAATTGGAATCTTCTTTTCCTCCTTTTGAGCAAGGCTATCGATGGCTACTAGTCCTGATGGTTAAGTGCAACCGCCAGTATCAAAGGCAGTAAGCCTGTGTGCACCAGTTGCCAGGGGACATGAGCGGGAGGGGGCTGTTGTACCATGTCCTGCTTGTGGGCCCCTGGTTGACAGCTGGTTGGCTACTGTGTGAACAGAGTGCTGGACTAGATGGACCCTCGGTCTGATCCAGCAGGCCTCGTCTTATGTTCTTATGTAACCTGGGACACACATGCATGCATAGGCACAAACACATGCTCACTCATGCCTCCCATCTCAGCATGCAGGGACTGAGAAGTTTAAACATCCCCTCCAGGAATACTGACATCTGGGAGGTGGAGGGAGGCACACAGTTTAAAGGGTGGGCACAGATAACCTGCCCCGTGATGGGTTGTGCTGTCTTTGCGTCTTGGAAGGGCAAAAGGCAGAGGAAAGAATGCACCAGCTGGGACTCGAACCCGGGTCACCAGATTGAAACCTCGCACGTTGCCCCTACATCACTGGCGCAGCTGAGGAAGGCCTTGCAAACAGGTGACAAGCGGCTCTGCAAATCCCTCAAGGGTTCAGGTCCTTTGCGGTGGCTGAGGATTTGGGCTGCCAACAGGAAGTCTGACACGGGATTGCTTGGCCAGGAGGTGTTCAGAGCAGAGGTGATAACTGGTTCTGGGCCTGTTGCCAGAGAAAAGGAGGAGGCTGCACGTTTCTGCATGCTTATCACAAAGCATCCCAGCCATCGGCAGGATGGGAACCCTTTTGTATTGCATGATGTCTGAGGCAAAAGGAAAAGGCAGCAGCCGCCTAGCAGAGGATGGTTTCGATCCATCGACCTCTGGGTTATGGGCCCAGCATGCTCCCGCTGCGCCACTCTGCTGGATGGGGGAAAGTGAGCTGGTTTTCTTGGTCAGGTTTTGTCATCTAATTCCCCCTCAGCTATGAAATGTAAGGCCTAGGGAGTCTGAGGTCCCCTCTACAAGAATTCGGTTTGACGCCTGGTTGTCCGATTAGGTGCATCTTCTCGCAATTGCTTTTATGGCAAATCACTATATGCAGGAGGCGGTTAAGCGCATAACAGGTTGCCTTACCGATTGTATGAAATGCGCTTTAGAGGTGTTTAATGCAGAGAATCGCTTGTTTACATGGTCATAAGGTGCTTTAACGGCCGCGGTAAATTGAAACTTGCTATTTAACGTGCATTCAATAATGCACATTATCGCATAGAAAAAGCACCTCGACCCCCGATTTGCACTCCGCTCTTGTAGAGGTCAATTTTTTAATGCGCCTTGAAAGAGCTTTAAATTGCTCTTCTACAGGCACCCTGAGAGGCAGCCCTGCCCAGGTCTCTGTGGTGCAATGGGTCAGTGCGTCTGGCTGTTAACCAGAAGGATGGTGGTTCAAGCCCACCCAGGTGGCCGAGTGGTGAAGGCGATGGACTGTTAATCCATTGTGCTCTGCACACATCGGTTCGAATCCCACCCTCATTGAGATTTTTTCCCCACTGGCTGGAGGCCTCGTGCAAAAGATTTGGCTGTCTTTGCTCTCTTTAGCTCTGGGAATGCAAAAGAAGAGAGGAAGGCATGCGCCGGCTGGGACCCGAACCCGGGTCATGAGATTGGCAACCTCATGTGATGCCCCTACACCACTGGCGCAGCTGACAAGGGCCTTTTCCTCCCTGGCAGCACCTTGTGCGGAAGCCAAAGAGAGTACGGGGCTGTCTAGGTTCCCTCAAGAGTTTGGTTCCTTTGCACTGGCCGGGGATTTGGTTTGCCAAACAGAACTAAGCCATGGAGCCACCTGGCCGGGAGACGTTCAGGCAGAGCAGGTCACTGCTTCTGAGTCTGTTGCCAGAGAAAAGGAGTGGACTGAATGTTCAGGTGATTTTAGCCCAGAACTTATCGGCCAGGAGCTGCAAGGGAACCCCTTTCTTTTGTGGAGTGTCGGAGGCAAAAGGGAAAAGGCAGCAGCTGCCTAGCAGAGGATGTTTCAATCCATCAACCTCTAGGTTATGGGCCCAGCACACTCCTGCTGTGCCACTGGATGGGGGGAAGTGAGCCAGCGTGCCTTGTGAAATCATTTCTCTCACCAAGTCACCTTCAACCGTGGAATTTTGGGCCAAGGGAGACTAAGAAATGTACTGTACCTTTAAAGATTAATCCATGAGATAACAGGCTGGACTGTCCACTGAAGTAACGGGGGGGGGGGAGCGTCATCCTCACCTAGATCTTACAAAAACATCATCACTACCACATGCTGGGTTTCATCCTGTGATGTCGTCTGATGGTCAAAGGGCAGGAGTTGCATCTCCCGTGGATGCTCCGGAGAGCCCCGCCATCTCCTGCTGTGGCAAATGCCTCAGCATGGGGTGCAGCCGGAAGGGTTCTCTGGAACAGACACCCACCTCCTGTTTTGCATGGTGGGTGGTGGGCGGGTGGGCTCTCAGAAGGTCTGCACCAGCCACCTCTTCTGTCCGTGTGGCTTTTCCAGGGGACCAACTCAGCTGAATGAGAAGGGGGAGAGGGCTGTGCAGGTGAGGGAAGGGGAAGCAGATGGGGGCACATGACAGGGGAAAGGTCAGGCTGCAGTAAAGGTAAGTGGGTGGGAGGGGAAAGTGGGGCTTTGCAGGAAAAAGCGGATCAATGCCATAGCAGCGCCTGTTCTTTCCCTCCTCGGGCAGCGAGAGGGCTTACGCTGGAGTTGCTGTGTGGTTATCCCTTCGGCCAAACGCAAGGGGTTGCGTTCTGGCTGAGGCTTCTGTTGAATGGATGGCAGTGACCAAATTGCGGACGAGATGGGCCCCAGAGCCTCCCCCCTTGTGCTCTAGTGGCCAGGATTTGGCGCTTTCACCACTGCGGCCCGGGTTTGATTCCCTCCCAGGGAAAGCTTTTGCTTCCCCCCTGCCATTCCAGAGGTTGAGCTCTCGCCAAGTTGTTAACTCCCCCCCCCCAAAGAGGATGACTTTGCCCACAAAAGGCAGCCAGGCTGTTTTCTCCTGCAGCCACCTTAGCACAGCTGGTAGTGTGTCAGTCTCATAATCTGAAGGTCCTGAGTTCGAGCCTCAGAGAAGGCAGCTTTAGCTTGCATGTAGTACCCTCTGCTTTTGCAACGGGGCACCTGAGCTGTGCCCACCTGCGCTTTCTCAGAGAGGCAGAGGTGAGGCCATGTGTGGCAGGCTTTTTGGTCTAGGGACATGCTTTGGGAGTGACAGGACACATCCTTGAGTCCCACATCATCAGGCAGAATGGGGCTGCGCCTTCCCCCATTTTCCTTTTAATTCCCCCTCATTCATGGAACTGAATTGGGAGTTCAGGTGACATTTCCCTACCAATTCTTCAGTCTGTGTTTCTTACCACAGATTATCCATTATAGAAAAGCGCCATAATGCCTTTGGATCAGAAGCTGTCCATCGGGAAGCCCCCTTCGAAAACTACGTCCAGTGCCACCTAGTGACCAAACTATAGCATGACGCTATCCACACATCTTCTGAGGTGATGGCATCAAGAGCCAGTGTGGCCTGGTGGTAAGAGTGTCGGTCTGGAACTCAGGAGACCTGGGTTCAAATCCCCACTCAGCCATGAAGCTGACCAAGTGGCTTTGGGGCAATCAGTGATTCTCAGTCTGGCCTACCTCACAGGGTTGTTGTGAGGATGAAAATGGATAAAAGGAGGATCATGTAAACCACCTTGGGATCTTGGCAGGGGAAAAGGTGAGCTATAAATATAATGGTTGTGGTGGAATCTTCACACACAGACTTTGCAGCCCTGTCATGTGAGACTGTTTGTGACATCACAGTAGTAGTGGCTCAGCCCCTGGCTGGGAAGGACGGGCTCACTTGGAGGCAGCTTCAGAAGAGGGCAGACTCAGGGTCTCATAGGTCCCATGCAAGCAGAAATAGCCATAAGTCCCCTGGGTGCACTTTGCCATCAACATGAGAGAGAGAGAGAGAGAGAGAGAGAGAGAAGAAGAGTTGAAGAAAGGGGTGTGTGCCAGGAAAGAGAGAGAGGGACTGAGACAGAAACATCACTCAAGATGAGGTATGTGGGATGGGGTGTGTTGCATTTATTCCTAAAACAAAGCCAGTTTTATTTTTAAATATATATGTAAAATGTTTGTTTATTTGTTTATTGAAAGCTGTTTATTGAAATGGTGTAGGATCAAACTGAGGGAGCGTCTTCTCCCATATTTCCCGCCTGACTCCTAGGATCATCTTTGGCGGCTCTTTTCTGGGTGATGCCACACTCAAGAGCCGCAGGGACAGAGTCTTCTCTGTAGTGGCCCCCGACTGTGAAATGCCCTTCCCAGGGAGAGCTGCCTAGCCTCTTCACTCTCTACATTTAGCTGCCAGGTTGCCTTTCTCTTCCAGCAGGCATTCAGGGTGCCATCCTACACATGTTTAGACAGAAAGAAAGGCCTACAACTCCCAGTGTGCCCCAGCCAGAAACCGCCCGAACTCTGAAGGAGCTAGCCAAGGCGCTGAACCTAATAGGGGGCTCAGGTTCAGCCCCCTAGATAGCTCCTTTAGTGCTCTCATTGGTTCTGACAGAAACCCAAAATGGATTTGCAGCCCCATCAAAATCAGAGCTGTGAGCCTCCACTGCTTTTCTCCCTTGGCTTCAAACTGCTTGGACTGCAAAGCTATGTGCTGGTGAGGAAAACCTGCCATCTAGTAGCTGAAGGTGTCCAACTGCAAGGACACAATGAAATGAATGAAAATGGATTGATGCCTTTTCACACTGCTTCATTATTACAAGCAGGACTGACATCTCTTTGTCTCGCTAAAGAGAGAATGCTGTCCTTTTTCTACTATAGAAGGAATGTCTTTGAAATAGTGTCATATAAAGTCTTTATGACCAGCACCCATGACAGTTTGAGGTGACATCACAATTCCATCCATGTCTCCTTTGATTTTGTTTGAGGTCGCAAACCTATAAGCGAGGATAGGACTGCAGCCTGCATAGGAGAATACAGGCAGAGGCACACAGGACAATGTTGTCATCTCTTTTTCTTTCCAGTGTTTCTGGAAACCTGATTCCTGCCGACACTTGACTGACCCTTCACCGCATCTACTACCGGCAGAAGCATGGCAGCTGAATCGCAGAATTCACCTGTGGGAAGTCCATCTCAACTCTTCATGGAAGGAAAGCAATGCCAAGCGTCTCCCTCCGAGTAAGACCGGGGACGGTGTTTCTCAAATTCATCCCCGGGATCCTCAGAAGCATGACTTTGGGTTCCTTGCTCTACTTGTCTGTCAAGATCTCACCTGTGATTTCAAAACACCTCCCCTCGCTGCAGATGGCAGGAGGATGAAGAAGGATCCTGGGATTTCCTCCCCTTCAAAGAGGATCCCTCAAAGGTGCTTCACTGTTCCAGAGACCCAGAAGCCGGGGCCATTGGCAAGAGCCCTGCAACACATCATGGGAGCTCGTGAAGCAAAAGGAACACCAGACAAGGAGATTGCCACCCGCCCCCCCCTTCCCCGCTGCCTCCAGTATCTTGCTCTCTCTCCATCTATCCAGAGCAGTTTTCCTGGGCCTAAAGCGACACAGCTTCGTGGGACACAGGTTCATCTCTCAGCCCAGGAGAAGGACCGCGGCTTCCACTTCCACTTGTGTTTGGATCGTGGCCAGTTGGGACACTCTGCTGTAGTGTGTCCAGGGAAAACCTTAGGTAATTGGATGATGGAAAGTCCATGTCCTCCACCGTGATGTGTCCCACAGATGTTTGCCAAACATCTGAGGGACACCAACTCACCAGCAGAAGCCCCATCTCACTCAGTTTGCCTTTCCAGCAAGGAGGTGTTTTGCTGTTCCCAAAGCTCTTCCTGTCTTTCTTGAAGCCATTGATGGATGCCCATTGACATCTGGCCCCATCCAGCATGGAATTCAGGATACAGGGACTGAAATCCAGAACCATGGGCGATGGCTGTCCTTTAATGAGGTCCCCTCTTGCCATTTCCCAATTTTATTGAGGACTGCCTGGCTTGCTCAACACAATCTGTTTATCCATTAGAGTGTGATCCATCCGTCGGGTTCAGGTCAGCCTACAGTTGAAATTCCTGCTCCAGGGTCACGTGCTCCAGTCAGCAGCCACTGTCTCTCCTGAGTCAGAACCACAACTCCCCAACAAGTTTGCTCCTTTTTAAGGCATATTCAAACCGGTGGAAGAAGAAAGCCTGCCCCACATCGCCCCTCTGACTGCCTCATGGACCTTGTCCCAAGACTTTGCATCCCGGTGGGCCAGATGCATTCCCTGTCAGAGCGACTTGAACTGGCAGCTTTCACAGAATTGGGGGTAAACATCGAAAGAATGTCTTCCTTTGACTTTCCATCTCCATCCTCCTCCCTCATCTCTGGCTCCATGTGGCGCAACGAAAGGTGCTTGGACTTGGCATTAGGAGAGCCTGCAATGGGAGACAGAGTGAAGAGGTCAAGGGACTCTCGAGAAGGCTACCTCACATCAAACCCTAAGCCCTCCCCCTTATTCAAAGGGGGTTTAGCCCTGCATCTGCCAGAAGTCCCACCCCATCCCTGGACATCCCAGATCGAGGCATCACCTGATGGGGGTCATGTGACTCCTCTATGAAGTTGTCCATTTAGCCCCTGCTATACATGTGGAGCACTGGAAGCAGTTAGGACAGGGATTAGGGATGTCAGCTGCCAAGAAATCCGGCCCTTCTGGGCTTGTTGGCCTTCCGCGGCACGCCTGACTTGGTTTGCTTTTGCGACCTGAGTCATGCAGTTTTACAGATTCTTTTTGGTCTTGGCTTAATTTGTGCAAATAGGGATTTGCATGCATTTCGCCTGTAAATTATGCAGATTTGCATAATTTGCAGCCAAATTTGGGCAAAAAAAATTCAAGAGAAATTTCCGCCAGTTGGCCTGACTCATTGCACATTGAGTGGGGCCAGTTGGTGGAAGACAAAATGGAATCTGGGGGGGGGGGGCTGACCTGACAAACCTTGTGAAGCTCCACCCCCCAAACAGATTCCCCCGACATCCCTAACTGGGGTTCAGGCTTAGGCAGGAGGGGTTGACATAGCAGTCAGGGGACACAACACAGTCAGGCACTTACACGCATCACACAGTCACAGAGGAGGCCAAGGGTCAGTAGAACAGAGCGTCCATCACAGGGCAGGTCCGGGAGGCTAGATAGCAGACGCGGGACCATTTCCAAGCCCATCCCAAGATGTTCCAATTTCAAAAGTCCTGCCCTGGATGGAGGGTTTACCTGACGGGATCATGTGACTCCTCTACAAACTCCTCATGCTATGGTGGCTGAACAGGACGAGGTGGCATGATGAGTTTGTAGACAGGTCACGTGACCTCATCAGGTGACCCCTCCCTCCAGGGTAGGACTTCTGGGCATGAGGTTGGAAATGACCCCGACTGGGTCGCTTCCAGTCCCCCACATGTACAGCAGGGGGTCTCCACCCCCATCCCATTGGTCCATGGAGGGATGATGACTTCATCTAGGAATCCCATGACCCCCATCCAGCGATCCCTCTTTCCGGGGCAGGGCTCCGGAAGTGGGACTTCCAGGGATGGGGTCGGACTTTCAGTAGGGGCGGAGTTAACCACCTGCCCATTAAAATAAGGCGCAGGGCTTCCCGTTTGATGCGACGTAGCCTTTTTCATTCCTCCGGCACACGTACTGTCCAGCAAGTCCAGGGCTTGTGTGTGGGGGATACAACCTCTCTCTGCCCCATTGCAGGCTCAATGAGCCCCAGAGATGGTGTCCTGACGAGGCACCTTATGGGCACTGCAGACCTGCACCAGTACCAAAGGCCCAGTGGAGGGTGGCGCCACTGGCATGTGGACTCCCATCTTGCCCTGAGAGGAGAAGAAACAGAACCAGCTTCTCCAAGACAAGAAGTTGTTGGTCTTTTTTGTTTTTCATTGCAGAGTTTTATTGATTGTATTGTTTTAATAATTTCATGTGAACAGGTTTGTGAGGTCTATCTATTAAGCAGTATTTAAATACTTTTCATAAATCAATATCCACTTGCTCATTGCCTTGCTGTGAATGTCCATAAGCGTGGATGAAATTCGGAATGGCGATTCTCATCATGTGACAGCCACCTCTCCATTTCCTGTATGGTTTCCTCCCCCCCCCCCCGCCCGTACATGAGTGAAAGTAGAGGGTTTTGTGGTGCTTTCACATGCCAACACTAACAGCCCAAATTCATGCACATTTATGGGGGTGGGGGTGGTTGAACCATAAAAAGCCAATATGCCTAAGGGGTGCATCTTCCCTTGTGATTCTGGGACTGGCAGGAATGGACCTTTCAAGTGACTCTGCCCCCCACGTCCCAGATGGGTGACATTCCTGTGTTCTCCGCCCACCCCACCTCACCTACGGGCTAGAAAACTACCCATGGGTTCACTTTAAATTAAAGCGAAGGCAGCCAGGAGCCCGTGCCAGGATGGGAAGCCAGTGATTTCCATTGTCACAGTCTGAAAAGGATGGTTCACAAGGCAGGTGCTGCCGCAGGCTGCCAAACCGAGGGCCTAATGGTAGGCTGACCAGATAAAATCCAGGTCAGGGCTCATATAACTTTAACAGTTGTAGAGAAAAGGGAATTTCAGCCAGTGTCATTTGTATGCAATTAGTTCCTGGTGATATTCCCTCTTCCTCACAACAGTTGAAGTTGCAGGGGCCCTGCCTTCTTTTGTATATGGTCACTCTTGTATAGTGCCTGCAACTTTAACTGTTGTGATGAAGAGGGAATTTCACCAGGGACTAATTGCATACAAATGACACTGGCTGAAATTCCCTTTTCTCTACAACTGTTAAAGTTACATGAGCCCTGACCTGGATTTTATCTGGTCACCCTACCTAATGGGCCACGGTTGCTCGGCCTGGTTTCCCCACCCCTTCCAGGCCCACGTTCTACCATTGGTATGACAACCACTTTCCACTGAGCTCCCTCCACCTCCACCGCAGGTTGAATTGACTGCCCTGTCCCGGCTGGACCTCGTTTGCCTGTGCTGCGGGGAATTGGGAAGCAGAGATCGTTGGGTCAGGTGTCCGCAGCATGAGGTACTGTCGTGTGGCCTCTGTCAGAGTGGAGCTCCTTCGGCTTGGAGGAACCTGGCCATGCCGCCGCCTGCCACGACCTCTTTGCCTTACGAGGAGACGCTTCTGCAGCACCAGTCAAACTCTAGGGCATCCCCCATTCCCGTGTTAGCGTTACTGGCCTCCTGTCATGTCCTGAGTCTTGCCCGTGTGGCTGGAAACCGAAAGATCGATGGGGCGGGCGCAGCGCAAGGAGCCGCTGTTGCCCCTCCCAGAACAATGACATCCCTGGAATCCGGGAGTGGGTATAGTAGCACCCCCTTGCCCTATGAGCGGATGCCCATGGCTGCCTGCTATGCTGGGAGTTGTAAGGGTTTTTTTTCTGTCTAAGCATGCATAGGATTGCAGCCTAAGTGTTTCAGAGAGCTTGACATCACAAAACACAGCATATGGCCATACGCAAGGCAGACAACCCCTCATAGAAGGGAGCCCTGCAACTGCCGTCTAAAGACACTGCATTTCATAGGTTGCCTGGAAATGACTTTCATTGACATTACATGTATACCCTGCCTTTCCTGCAAAGAGCTGAAGGCAACAGACATGGTTCTCCCCCACCCTTTCATCCTCACAACAATCCTGCCAGGTATAAAAAGCTGAAGGACAAGGGCCGATCCAAGGTTAGCCAGTGAACTTCAAGCGAGGTCTCCTTGCACCTCCTAGTCTTCCTTGATCTGGTGGCCTTTAGATATGTTCTACTGCAATTCCCATAATCCCCAGCCAGCATGCTGGTTGAGAACAATGGGAGCTGTAGTCTAAGACTACACCACAATGGCTCTTATTTTAATAATGCTGATAATGTCAGCAGTTTTTAGGTCACAGCGATGTCCCTCAAGAGTTCATTTGGGTTGTGGTGGTCATAGGAAATAGAAGTTATGAAATGAGATCTCTCTCTCTCTCTCTCTCTCTCTCTCTCTCTCTGTTATGCCCCCATTGGAAGAATTTTCCTCAGAGGAAGAACAAGAGGTCTCAAAAACTGAGGGTGCTCCAGATTGGTCACTGTCACCAGACCAGGAGGAGGAGCAGAAACCCCCTCAGAAAGGAGATGGCACAGGGGGAAAGAGGGTGGCAGGAGAAGGGGGGAAAAGAGAGAAAGGGGGTGGCAGAAAGAGAGAGGGTGGCAGCGAAAAAGGCATGACTGCTCACTTTTGGTTCATGACTTGCACGCCACTACCTTCAGTCTTACCCACCAACAGGATGTGGCCCCTGATGGATTAATTCCGAGGGAATGCAGCCCCCAAGAGGGAAAAAAAGTTTTCCTATCCTTGCCATAAAAGACGATGTCACACAAGTGGGCCAAATCTAGCCATGCTCACATAGAAATAAGTTCCACAGCAGTGCACAAAGAGGGGGACAGTTAACTAGGGTAATCCTGTGGAAAGGAGGACGGGGCTTCTGTATCTTTAACATCTGTATAGAAAAGGGAATTTCAGCAGGTGTCCTTTGTATGCCTGCAGCACCTGGTGAAATTCCCTCTTCATCACAACAGTTAAAGCTGCAGGATGCCTGCCTGGCGTGAGCAGATACAAAAGAGGGTAGGGCTCTGTCCTGCAGCTTTAACAGTTGTGATGAAGAGGGAATTTCAACAGGTGTTGCAACAAATGACATCTGCTGAAATTCCCTTTTCTCTACAAGTGTCAAAAGATACAGGAGCCCTGTCCTCCTTTTCATATGTCCACCCAACAGGCTCATCTGAGTGAAGCAGAGATGCCTTCTTTGTCCTTTGCAGCGCTCCTGTCCTCCTTCCTCAGATCCACAGGCCAAATCTGACCCTCCAAGTTTCCTAACTTCTGTGCAGCTTTTCTCCCCATTCTAAAAGTTGAACTGCCTCTCCTAAGGCTTAATTACTGACTTTGGGCCTGTTCAGACAACTCGCTAAAGCCATTTGCAGCCAATGGTTAGTGAGGGTGTTTCAACCATGGTTATGCAAGCACCATGCTAGGAATGGATCACAAGATGCACTAAGCCATAATGTTTAGCTCAAAATGCTTCACGATGGCTTAGAGTGCTGTCTGAACACGGTCAATGAGAGCTTTCAGCTACGATCTGGTTACTTTTGGCCACACTCTTTTTTCCTTGGCTACGCCCACCACCGGAATGTCTCTGAAATGGCGTTTGCTCCTTGGGCTGACAGAACTTCAACACGGCTGTTTTAAGAGCTGTGTGGCATGCAGAGATTCCACAGGTGAAGAGCTTTCTTTCTCCACCCTCCAGAGAGCGAGTGTGGAGTACAGGCTAGACTGTTGGACTGGGAGTTGGGAGATGTGGATTCTAGTCCCCCCTCAGCCATGGAAACCCACTGGATGACTTTGGGCGGGTCACAGACTCTCAGCCCAGCTTACCTCACAGGGTTGTTGCTGTGAGGATAAAATGGAAAGGAGGAGGGTTATGTACACCGCCTTGGGTTCCTTGGAGGAAAAAAAGGCAGGATATAAATGTAATAAAGAAATAATAAAAATAAATGTAAAAATCACAGTTTATCCTGGCCTAAGGATAAACTCATTTTGCTGCTGTGAAACTTTAATATGTATTAATGAATAAGTATTGAATCATTTCTGTTGAAGTTATTGAATTTCGCACAAAATTATTGCTTAAAAAAAGCTCAGGCTTGACTCTGGAAGTCCCAGATGTTCCTTTTGAAAGATCTGACATTCCTCTTCGCTTTTGATTCATGCATTGCAGTGGCAGGTGATGCTTAGAATGGATTGCAATGTCATGCCTTCTATCTTGTGCAGGGGGGTGGACTCGATGGCCTTATAGGCCCCTTCCAACTCTACTATTCTGTGATTCTACGATCTTCCATTAAAAAATTGTACAAAAATGGGAAATCACCAAATGACCGTGTGCAGGGAAAAGGGTTTGGTGGTGCCAGGAGAAGGGGTGTGGCCATGTGGAGAAGGGAGGCACTCTTGAGAGGCCAGATCTGGCTCCAAGGGCCTGAAATTCCCCACCCCTGTGCTAGTGAGCCACATCCTGTTTTGGTGGCATTCCCCATGATATACCTGTGACATAGCATTACTCTGGGGCATTGTGGGTATCTTTAAACAGTGGCTCAATGCTCCTTAACGTGTGTGTTTTGGGGGGGGCAGATGGGCCCCGGCAACTGGCCATGGATGCTGTAGGTTGATGCCAGGCCTGCTTCCAGCTTCGGCTTCAGGCCTGTTATTGTGACATCAGCCAGTGGGTCAAGAGGCCTTGCTAGCTCGTCCGCTGCCAGCTTCAGAGGAGGGCTTCTGAGGTGATGGCATCGAGAGCAAGTGTGGCCTATGGATTAGAGTGTTGGGTTGGGGCTCAGGAGACCTGGGTTCAAGCCCCACTCAGCCATGAAGCAGACAGGGTGACTTTGGGGCAGTCGGTGATTCTCAGCCTAACCTACCTCACAGGGTTGTGAGGGGGGAAATGGAGAGGAGGAGGATTAGGTCAACCGCCTTGGGTTCTTGGCAGGGATAAAAGTTGGAATATAAATATAATTACTTAATAAATAAAGCTTAATCCATGGCTGTGGTGGAATCTTCACAGTCAGACTGTACAGCCCTGTCATGTGAGCCTGTTTGTGACATCACAGTAGTAGTGGCTCAGCCCCTGGCTGGGGAGGACGGGCTCACTTGGAGGCAGCTTCAGAAGAGGGCAGCCTCAGGGTCTCATAGGTCCCATGCAAGCAGAAATAGCCATAAGTCCCCTGGGTGCACTTGTCTCTGCCATCAACTTGAGAGAGAGAGAGAGAGAGAGAGAGAGAGAGAGAAGAAGAGTTGAAGAAAGGGGTGTGTGCCAGGAAAGAGAGAGAGGGACTGAGACAGAAACATCACTCAAGATGAGGTATGTGGGATGGGGTGTGTTGCATTTATTCCTAAAACAAAGCCAGTTTTATTTTTAAATATATATGTAAAATGTTTGTTTATTTGTTTATTGAAAGCTGTTTATTGAAATGGTGTAGGATCAAACTGAGGGAGCGTCTTCTCCCATATTTCCCGCCTGACTCCTAGGATCATCTTTGGCGGCTCTTTTCTGGGTGATGCCACACTCAAGAGCCGCAGGGACAGAGTCTTCTCTGTAGTGGCCCCCGACTGTGAAATGCCCTTCCCAGGGAGAGCTGCCTAGCCTCTTCACTCTCTACATTTAGCTGCCAGGTTGCCTTTCTCTTCCAGCAGGCATTCAGGGTGCCATCCTACACATGTTTAGACAGAAAGAAAGGCCTACAACTCCCAGTGTGCCCCAGCCAGAAGCCGCCCGAACTCTGAAGGAGCTAGCCAAGGCGCTGAACCTAATAGGGGGCTCAGGTTCAGCCCCCTAGATAGCTCCTTTAGTGCTCTCATTGGTTCTGACAGAAACCCAAAATGGATTTGCAGCCCCATCAAAATCAGAGCTGTGAGCCTCCACTGCTTTTCTCCCTTGGCTTCAAACTGCTTGGACTGCAAAGCTATGTGCTGGTTCGGAAAACCTGCCATCTAGTAGCTGAAGGTGTCCAACTGCAAGGACACAATGAAATGAATGAAAATGGATTGATGCCTTTTCACACTGCTTCATTATTACAAGCAGGACTGACATCTCTTTGTCTCGCTAAAGAGAGAATGCTGTCCTTTTTCTACTATAGAAGGAATGTCTTTGAAATAGTGTCATATAAAGTCTTTATGACCAGCACCCATGACAGTTTGAGGTGACATCACAATTCCATCCATGTCTCCTTTGATTTTGTTTGAGGTCGCAAACCTATAAGCGAGGATAGGACTGCAGCCTGCATAGGAGAATACAGGCAGAGGCACACAGGACAATGTTGTCATCTCTTTTTCTTTCCAGTGTTTCTGGAAACCTGATTCCTGCCGACACTTGACTGACCCTTCACCGCATCTACTACCGGCAGAAGCATGGCAGCTGAATCGCAGAATTCACCTGTGGGAAGTCCATCTCAACTCTTCATGGAAGGAAAGCAATGCCAAGCGTCTCCCTCCGAGTAAGACCGGGGACGGTGTTTCTCAAATTCATCCCCGGGATCCTCAGAAGCATGACTTTGGGTTCCTTGCTCTACTTGTCTGTCAAGATCTCACCTGTGATTTCAAAACACCTCCCCTCGCTGCAGATGGCAGGAGGATGAAGAAGGATCCTGGGATTTCCTCCCCTTCAAAGAGGATCCCTCAAAGGTGCTTCACTGTTCCAGAGACCCAGAAGCCGGGGCCATTGGCAAGAGCCCTGCAACACATCATGGGAGCTCGTGAAGCAAAAGGAACACCAGACAAGGAGATTGCCACCCGCCCCCCCTTCCCCGCTGCCTCCAGTATCTTGCTCTCTCTCCATCTATCCAGAGCAGTTTTCCTGGGCCTAAAGCGACACAGCTTCGTGGGACACAGGTTCATCTCTCAGCCCAGGAGAAGGACCGCGGCTTCCACTTCCACTTGTGTTTGGATCGTGGCCAGTTGGGACACTCTGCTGTAGTGTGTCCAGGGAAAACCTTAGGTAATTGGATGATGGAAAGTCCATGTCCTCCACCGTGATGTGTCCCACAGATGTTTGCCAAACATCTGAGGGACACCAACTCACCAGCAGAAGCCCCATCTCACTCAGTTTGCCTTTCCAGCAAGGAGGTGTTTTGCTGTTCCCAAAGCTCTTCCTGTCTTTCTTGAAGCCATTGATGGATGCCCATTGACATCTGGCCCCATCCAGCATGGAATTCAGGATACAGGGACTGAAATCCAGAACCATGGGCGATGGCTGTCCTTTAATGAGGTCCCCTCTTGCCATTTCCCAATTTTATTGAGGACTGCCTGGCTTGCTCAACACAATCTGTTTATCCATTAGAGTGTGATCCATCCGTCGGGTTCAGGTCAGCCTACAGTTGAAATTCCTGCTCCAGGGTCACGTGCTCCAGTCAGCAGCCACTGTCTCTCCTGAGTCAGAACCACAACTCCCCAACAAGTTTGCTCCTTTTTAAGGCATATTCAAACCGGTGGAAGAAGAAAGCCTGCCCCACATCGCCCCTCTGACTGCCTCATGGACCTTGTCCCAAGACTTTGCATCCCGGTGGGCCAGATGCATTCCCTGTCAGAGCGACTTGAACTGGCAGCTTTCACAGAATTGGGGGTAAACATCGAAAGAATGTCTTCCTTTGACTTTCCATCTCCATCCTCCTCCCTCATCTCTGGCTCCATGTGGCGCAACGAAAGGTGCTTGGACTTGGCATTAGGAGAGCCTGCAATGGGAGACAGAGTGAAGAGGTCAAGGGACTCTCGAGAAGGCTACCTCACATCAAACCCTAAGCCCTCCCCCTTATTCAAAGGGGGTTTAGCCCTGCATCTGCCAGAAGTCCCACCCCATCCCTGGACATCCCAGATCGAGGCATCACCTGATGGGGGTCATGTGACTCCTCTATGAAGTTGTCCATTTAGCCCCTGCTATACATGTGGAGCACTGGAAGCAGTTAGGACAGGGATTAGGGATGTCAGCTGCCAAGAAATCCGGCCCTTCTGGGCTTGTTGGCCTTCCGCGGCACGCCTGACTTGGTTTGCTTTTGCGACCTGAGTCATGCAGTTTTACAGATTCTTTTTGGTCTTGGCTTAATTTGTGCAAATAGGGATTTGCATGCATTTCGCCTGTAAATTATGCAGATTTGCATAATTTGCAGCCAAATTTGGGCAAAAAAAATTCAAGAGAAATTTCCGCCAGTTGGCCTGACTCATTGCACATTGAGTGGGGCCAGTTGGTGGAAGACAAAATGGAATCTGGGGGGGGGGGGGCTGACCTGACAAACCTTGTGAAGCTCCACCCCCCAAACAGATTCCCCCGACATCCCTAACTGGGGTTCAGGCTTAGGCAGGAGGGGTTGACATAGCAGTCAGGGGACACAACACAGTCAGGCACTTACACGCATCACACAGTCACAGAGGAGGCCAAGGGTCAGTAGAACAGAGCGTCCATCACAGGGCAGGTCCGGGAGGCTAGATAGCAGACGCAGGACCATTTCCAAGCCCATCCCAAGATGTTCGAATTTCAAAAGTCCTGCCCTGGATGGAGGGTTTACCTGACGGGATCATGTGACTCCTCTACAAACTCCTCATGCTATGGTGGCTGAACAGGACAAGGTGGCATGATGAGTTTGTAGACAGGTCACATGACCTCATCAGGTGACCCCTCCCTCCAGGGTAGGACTTCTGGGCATGAGGTTGGAAATGACCCCGACTGGGTCGCTTCCAGTCCCCCACATGTACAGCAGGGGGTCTCCACCCCCATCCCATTGGTCCATGGAGGAATGATGACTTCATCTAGGAATCTCATGACCCCCATCCAGCGATCCCTCTTTCCGGGGCAGGGCTCCGGAAGTGGGACTTCCAGGGATGGGGTCGGACTTTCAGTAGGGGCGGAGTTAACCACCTGTCCATTAAAATAAGGCGCAGGGCTTCCAGTTTGATGCGACGTAGCCTTTTTCATTCCTCCGGCACACGTACTATCCAGCAAGTCCAGGGCTTGTGGGGGGGGGGGAATACGACCTCTCTCTGCCCCATTGCAGGCTCAATGAGCCCCAGAGATGGTGTCCTGACGAGGCACCTTATGGGCACTGCAGACCTGCACCAGTACCAAAGGCCCAGTGGAGGGTGGCGCCACTGGCATGTGGACTCCCATCTTGCCCTGAGAGGAGAAGAAACAGAACCAGCTTCTCCAAGACAAGAAGTTGTTGGTCTTTTTTGTTTTTCATTGCAGAGTTTTATTGATTGTATTGTTTTAATAATTTCATGTGAACTCCTTCGTGAGGTCATGCTGAGATGATGCAGGTGTTTGAGGGATCCTCGGAAGAAGAAAACAGGCAATTCCGGTGTCTGCCGTCTCCTCCAAGGGATGGATTCCATCTTAGAGTACACCAGGGCTTTCTGGCTCTGAGTCTAAGACCTAGATTGGAATGAGGCAGCCCTCCTTGATCAATTCAAGGCAGGTCTGGTAGATCCTAAATAAGATGAATGAGCCCAGCTGGACATACCTATAGGGTTATTGCCAGACCTGATTAATTGTTTTCGCAGCTTAGATGAATGTTTGGAGTCCTAGCAAAGGGCTTGTCCCACCTGGGCGGATCTCTGGACTATGGCATTGACATGCGAGTGCCTATGCCACCCAAATAATTGGTGATGGGGCCTAAACTCATGCAGCTTCGTGGGTCACAGGCTCATCTCTCAGCCCAGGAGAAGGACTGCCACTTCCAGCTCAGCTTGTGATTGGATCGTGGCCAATTGGGATACTCTGGTGCAGTGTGTCCACGGAAAATCTTCAGTGATTGGACGATGGGAAAATCCATGGCCTCCACCGTGAGGTGTCCCACAACAGTTTGCCCGACATCAGAGAGGCTTCAACCCACCAGTAGAAGCCCCATCTCACTGAGTTTGCCTCTTCAGCAAGGAGGTATTTTGCTGTTCCCAAAGCCCCTCCTGTCCTTCTGGAAGCCATTGATGGACACCCATTGACACCAGGCCCCATTCAGCATGGAATTCAGGATATAGAGACTGGAATCCAAAACCATGGGCAATGGCTGTCCTTTCATGAGATCACCTCATGCCATTTCCCAATTGTATTGGGGACTGCCTGGCTGGTTCAACACAATTCTTTTATCTGTGAGAGTGTGATCAGTCTGTCGGGTTCAACTTAGCCTACTGTTGAAATACCTGCTTCCAGGGTCACATGATCCAGTCAACAGCCACTGGCTCCCCTGAGTCAGAACCACAACTTTCCAAGAAGTATGCTTATTCCACCAAACTGGTGGAAGAAGAAAGTCTGCCCCTCATCACCCCTCTGTCTGCCCCATGGACTTTGTCCCAGGACTTTGCATCCCTGGGGGCCAGCTGCATTCCCTGTCAGAGCAATGTGAACTGGCAGCCCTCGTGGAATTGGGATAAAAACCTAAAGCATGGCTTCCTTTGAGCTTCCACCTCTTTTCTGGGGTACCTGTTTGATTCATCAAAAGACAAGTGGGGAATTGCAATTATGCAACAGCTACTGAACTATGGGGAAGATTACGGTCTAGAAGCACGCCTGTGGGAGCCTCCATGCATATCCAGGCTCATCAACTCATCCAGCTATTTCACAAATGACATCAGTCAAAGCCTGGACCAAGTCAGGTGAGATGGGACGTGCCTAGAGAAAGGGAAGGTAGGGTTGCCATACGTCCTGGAAAACCGGGAATGTCCCGATTTCCAGGTGATTCTGAAATGTGCCGACCGGCTGTGCAAGAATCCCGGATTCCCAGTCTGGCTGGCTGATTTCTAAAATGGCGCCTCGAGCAGCGTGGCTGCAGCAGAAGAGGAAAAAGCATGCACGCCTTTTTCTGAGCCCTGCCACTCCTGCACAGGCTCGGCTGAGTCCCTCCCTGTGACTCGTGTTCTTGCGCCTGTGCAGAGGAGGAGGAGGAGGAGGAGCAGAAAAAGGCGCACTTGCTTTCCTCAGGCTGCCGCGCTACCTGCTGCAGTCAGGCTATTGCTGCTGAGCCTGGGAGAGCCGAGCGATTTAGTCAAACAATCAAAGAAAAAGGTCTCCTGACCAGACGCTGCTATTGGGCAGCTTGTGCTTTCCCTTCCAGGTAATCCTTTCCATTGCAGATTAGACCCCATCGCTTTTTTAAAAGGAAAACCTCGGGGGGGAGGGGGGGTTAGCCATGGGAAACACCTTGTTTAAAATGGGCTCTGCCTTCCTACGGCTGCCCTTCTTGCGATCGCTTTCTCCTCCCCCCACTCTCTCCTCCAGCCCTGTTCTAACTCCCTTCCACCCACACCATTACTTTTCATTTTGCTTACAGTGGGGCTACTTACTACCTGTTCAGAGACCCGAGTGACCCAGTGAAAGAACAACAGCCGGGGCTTTTCTCCTTCCAGCCAGGTCAGTAATCTTTTCAGCTCTAGACCAGACCCCATATAGCAGATGCTTCATAGCTCCTTTTAAGGAAAACCCTTTTTTGGGAGGGGGTGTTTTTGCTTTATCAATGGGAACACTTGCTTAGCAAAAATGGCTTTGCATTGCTGCTGCTGCTGCTGCTCCTCTCCTGATTGTATTAGACAATTCCCCACCACCACTCCCCCTTTGAGCCCTCCCCTCTCTCCCAGCCTTTCCTCTTCTAACTCCCACCCACACCATTACTTTTTTTATTTTGCTTCCAGCAAAAATTAATAAATAAATAAATACCTTTAAAAATAGTCCTGGTTTTGAGGATTCAGAATATGGCAACCCTAGGGGAAGGCATCTTGTCCCCTAGATTGGAGGCTTCACAGTACCCTGTGGATCACTGGGATTAAGACAGACCACACCTAATATCACCTCAGGGGGTGTCCTCAGCACCCCCTGCTATACCTCCATCTTCCCTTGTTCTTCAGCCACCAAGAGCACAAGACTCCAGAACCTGATAGCGGCCCTTGAAGAACTCCAGTTGGTAGGCAACATGAGTGGAGCCCCTGAAAGACCAGGCGCAGACAGCTCTCTCAAGGCCTACGTGGACTACAGACCTTCACCTGAACAGCAGCTCCTGATGGGAGAAGCTTCCAGCCAGTACTTTGTGAACTGTGCTCTCCAAGGTCCTGCCATGCCTCCAGCCTTCTCTGATGTGTAAATTGCTTCCCCTGGGCCTGACACCAAGAGAGGAACCCTATTCCTAGAGCTTCTGGGGAGGAAGCATTCACAACAAATGTCCCGCCTTCATCCCATTCATGGGAACATCTCCATCCACCATCCTCATCTCTGGCTCCATGTGGCACAACGAAAGGTCCTTGGACCTGGCATTGGGAGAGCCTGCAATGGGAGACAGAGTGACGAGGTCAAGGGACTCTTGGGAAGGCTGCCTCACATCAAACTCTAAGCCCTCCCCCTTATTCAAGGGGGGTTTAGCCCTGCATCTGCCAGAAGTCCCACCCCATCCCCGGACATCCCAGGTCGAGGCATCACCGGATGGGGGTCATATGACTCCTCTATGAATTTGTCTGATTAGTCCCTGCCATACATGTGTAGCACTGGAAGCAGTTAGGTACAGGGGTTAGGGATGTCTGTCGCAGAGAAATCCGGTGTTTTTGGGTTCGCCGGACTTCCGCCATACGCCTGACTTGGTTTGCTTTTGCGACCTGAGCCATGCGGTTTTACAGATTTTTTTTGGTCTTGGCTTAATTTGTGCAACTAGGGAATTGCATGCATTTTGCCTGTAAATTTTGCAGATTTGCATAATTTACAGCCAAATTTGGGCAAAACAGTTTTAACGGAAAATTCCTCCAGCTGGCTTGACTCATCGCACACTGAGTGGGGCCAGTTGGTGTAAGACACAACGGAGTCCGGGGGGCTGAGCTGACAAACCTTGTGAAGCTCCTCCCCCCAAACGGATTCCCCCGACATCCCTAACTGGGGTTCAGGCTTAAGCAGGAGGGGTCGACATAGCAGTCAGGGGACACAACACAGTCAGGCACTCACATGCATTACACAGTTCGGGAGCAGAGTCACAGAGGGGTCCGAGGGCCAGTAGAACAGGGTGTCCATCACAGGGCAAGGTCCAGGAGGCTAGGTAGCAGATGCGGGATCATTTCCAAGCCCATCCCAAGATGTCCCGGTTCAAAAGTCCTGCCTGGGATGGAGGGTTTCTCTGTTGGGATCATGTGTCCCCTCTACAAACACCTCATGCTATGGTGGCTGAACAGGACGAGGTGGCATGATGAGACTGTAGACAGGTCACATGAACCCATCAGGGGATCCCTTCCTCCAGGCTAGGACTTCTGGCCATGGGGTTGGAAATGACCCCAATTGGGTCACTTCCATTCCCCCACATGTACAGCAGGGTTCGACACCCCCATCCTATTGGTCCATGGAGGTATGATGACTTCATCTAGGAGTCACACGATCCCCATCCAGCGATCCCTCTTTCCGGGGCAGGGCTCCGGAAGTAGGACTTCCAGGGATGGGGTCGGACTTTCAGCAGGGGCGGAGTTAACCACCTGTCCATTAAAATAAGGTGCAGGGCTTCCAGTTTGATGCGACGTAGCCTTTTTCACTCCTCCGGTGCATGTTGTGCCCGGGGCTTGTGGGGGGGATACGACCTCCCTCTGCCCCATTGCAGGCTCCATGAGCCACAGAGATGGTGTCCTGATGAGGCACCTTATGGGCACTGCAGAGCTGCCCCAGTACCAAAGGCCCAGTGGAGGGTGGTGCCACTGGCATTTGGACTCCCTCCTTGCCCTGAGAGGAGAAGAAACAGAACCAACTTCTCCAAGACAAGAAGTTGTTTGTCTTTTTTGTTTTTCATTGCACAGTTTTATTGATTGTATTGTTTTAATAATTTCATGTAAACTCCTTCGTGAGGTCAGTCTATAAAGAAATATATAAATATCTTTAATAAATCAATATCCAGCTGCTCATTGCGTTGAAGATGTCATGGCTAGTTTGGCCCTTAGTTTGAGAATTTCTGGAAGGCCACTGTAGCTGCAATAAGTTGGTGGTAAACACACATTTTCCCCAATGTAAACGCGCATTTCCTAACTGCAACGCTGTGGGGTGGTGGAAATCATGGGACCTCCATTCATACAGTGGTGAAATGAGGGAGGGTGGAAATGCCGACCCCAAACTCGGCTGAACAGCCCCTTTAGTCGGGGGGAACCTTAAATAGAACCGCGTCCTCTGACAGACCTTCAAACAGAGGGATCTGTTTGGCAAAATAGGACACCTGTCCACTTTAGCCCTATGCTCTGCAACATCCTGCCTGTTGGTGCCAATGTATCTACGGATGCCTCTCTTGGTTTCTTCAAGGCCCTGGTTTTTAAATTATATTTCATAAGGTTTTTTTAAAAAATGCAATGTGTGTTTTAAACTAAGAGGTTTTGCTTTAGCCCCACCAGTTTGCTTTCTGGTTACTGAGTGTTTTGTGACTGGCTATACCCACCATGGCAGCCATTTTATAAGTGGACAGGGCACCCTTGTTCATGGCCATTTTGTGAGAGAGCACATGACACTCCCTCAAAATCCGAAATGTGCCCACTGACCCAAAAGGATTGGGGATCACTAGCTATTGCTGCTGCTTTATCCTGGCCTTTTGTCAGCATCCTCAGAATTCGTCTTTTCTGTCACTCTCTTTCCCTCCTCCGTTTCCTCAGGGCCGTTCGTCACCATCCAGGCTCCTTCTTTCTCTCCTCAGAACCCCTCTTCCTCCTGGAGCCCTTAAGAATCAAAAAGCGACTGAACTCTAGATATTTCCCCCTGGGGACTACAGATTGCAAAAGGTTGCACCAGTTTCGCCCAGAGTGTATTATAGCATTATAGATTATGTCATTATAGATTATGCGTCTTCCTTCAGAAATAATTCTTATTTTCATGGGCAGATTTAACTGACTTGCTAATTCCCCACCATGGTGAGCTCCAGATGTGTTGGAGTGCAACTCCCAGCACTCTTGGGAGTTCCAGTCCTGGGAATGATGGGAATTGTAGTCCAACACATTTAGAGGACCCCAAGTTGGGGAATGCTGGGAGTTGTAGGACTTTTTTTCTGTCTAAACACGCATAGAATGACACCCTAACAGCCGTAACAACCAGGTGGTTCAGCAGCCAATGTATGGACTTCCAGGAAGAGAGGAGTTACATGGCAGTTGTTCTTAGTATTGCGAGACGTATATGGCCGCCTGTCAACATATGTTTCCTGGGCAGCTTACAAAGCACAAAATAAAAAGAGCAGAGTCAGGGATGCTATTGGAGGCATGAAGGCTTCTTTTCAGAAATGGAAGTCTTGCCCAAATGAGGAGAATAACAGGCTTTGGGGAAAGAAATGCAAGCTGGTTAAAGACTAGGAAGCAGGAAGTGGAAATAAGTGGGCCAATTTGACAATGAAGGGGCATAAACAGTTGCGATGGTGGAGGATCAATATTGTGACAGATGCTTTTTAACTTGTTCTCAAACTAGGGTGACCATATGAAAAAGAGGGCAGAGCTCTGTATCTTTAACATTTGCATAGAAAGGGGAATTTCACCAGGTGTCATTTGTAGGTGTGCAGCACCTGGTGAAAATCCCTCTTCATCACAACAGAGCTGCAGGAGCTATACTAGTGTGACCAGACACAAAAGAGGGCAGGGCTCCTGAAGTTTTAACGGTTGTGATGAAAATGGAATTTTATCAGGTGCTGCATGCATAGAAATGACACCTGCTGAGATTCCCTTTTCTATACAAATGTTCCAGAGCCCTGTCCTCTTTTCCATAGGGTCATCCTATACTGCCAATAATGAAGCCTTAGGAGAGCCATTTCAAACTTTTAGAATGGGGTAAAGAACTGTGCAATCCTCTGGAAACCACTGAACGGCTGTGGCTTGGGGTATCGGGAAAGGGGCCATTTAGTAAACCCCAAATGGGATGGATGTAGCCTCAGGTTTCATAATCCTGCTTTACTCCCTTGTAATGATTATTCATAAAGGCATAATGATTATGAGTCTCTGTCGGGCTAAACTGGTATCGGAGCCACCGTCCTCCACTACACTGAGGCACCCTTCAGGGGAACCCCCAGCATTCTCCACAACACAGGAAGAAAACTATTCTTAGGCTGAAGCACAGCTGTAGCTTTCCCCACTCCCTTCCCCCCACCTCCCAGCCGCCATCTTGAACTTTTAGTCGGCCCTTTTCTCCCTTGAGTGGGTCCTTTCGTGCGATGTCAAGCTGCCTTTCTGACTGAATCGCCTCCCGCAGTCCACACACTGGTAGGGCTTCTCCCCCGTGTGGATCCTCACGTGTGTCGTGAGGTTTCCCTTCTGACGGAAGCGCTTCCCACAGTGCGAGCATGGATACGGGTTCTCGTCAGTGTGGATCCTTTCATGGATCACCAGGTTGGACTTCTGGGAGAAGCTTTTCCCACAGCGGGAACACTTGTACGGGTCTTCCTCCGTGTGGATCCTCCAGTGCGCGATGAGATCGCATTTCCGACTGAAGCTCCTCCCGCAGTCGCGACACCGAAAGGGTCTCTCTCCCGTGTGGGTCTTCTCGTGGATGCTAAGGTTGCACCCCTGAGAGAAACGTTTCCCACAGTCGGGGCATTTGAAAGGCTTTTCTCCCGTGTGGATCCGCATGTGTTTCCTAAAGACGGAGCTGCGCGTGAAGACTTTCTCGCAGTGTGGGCATCGATGGACGTTCTCCCCGGTGTGAATTCGCTCGTGCGCTGAAAGGCTTGAGCTGTGATAGAAGGTCTGCCCGCAGTCCGCACACGCGTAGGGCTTGTCTCCCGCGTGGATTTTCTCGTGCGCCCGAAGATTTGAGCTGTGGGTGAAGGTTCTCCCGCAGTTGGAACACTCGTATGGTTTCTCTCCTGTGTGGGTTCTTTCGTGGACCAGAAGATTGGTGCTACGGCTGAAGGTTTTCCCACACTCTGAGCACTTATACTCCCCTGCACCCACCATTTGGCGTTGATGGCTTGAGTGCCGTTCGAAGCTTGCTTTGACATTGGTACGTGGCCGGAGGTCACTAGCTTCTTCTCTGTTCAAATTATCATCTGAACAGGTGGAATCTTCATTCATCCATTTCCCTGGGTCATTTTTCCCTTTGCTTTCCGATGCCTGCCGTTTCCCTAGCCTTGTTCTTTCCCCCTTGTAATGCTGGAGAGTGCGACTTCTTCCCAATGATGGGTCATTTGGTTCCGCTTGCGCCATAGTTTCCTCTAGAAGGTCCTTCTTTTTATTCTCTGTGGCCTGCCCATCACCTGCAGGACAAAATAGGGAATCATGCAAAAAAAGTTGTTTCTGGTTCATTGGACTCCACAACACCTCTTTAATAAGGGGTTGGCTGATTTGCATAATTGTTGGGAGATGTAATGTACCCAATGCTTCTTTAATTGATATGTTTCGGCAATGCCCAGTAGTTGGCCCCTTTGTACTGAAACAATCTTTAAACTCCTAAACTATCTTCTGGTTTCTTGGAAGTTAACGCATGGTCAGCGCAAATGGATTTTTAGAGGCTTATGACAGCTAAAAGACTTATACTATTATGTTGGAGGGATAAATGCTCACCTCCTATAACGCAATGGACTGAGGACTTAACAACAACGCTATCAACATTTGAACGGGTGTTATATAGGTGCTACTTGCAAGTAGATGGGTACAAGGGTATTTGCTCTGCTTTTCTTGAAACCTATGCATAACTCTCTCCTTTTTTTTTAATGAATGGTATATCTGATAAAAAAAAATGATGACATGTAATGTTCGTTTGTTTTTTCTTTCTCACGATTTATTTTCTGTTCGGTTTTGTTAAATTCACAACAGGAAAAAAATGAGAATCATAGTATGAGTTCACATTGTGCTACGGACACCTATTATAAATAGTTCTTAACCTTTCATGAACCAAAAACCTTTCGGAATTGCTTACGTTTTGGCAACAGCAAAAAGCAGCAGCTACATAAGATGAAAGAGTAGGATCTAAAAAAGCCTGGCCAAATATAAGGCTTCATCTGGCTTCAGAAAGACATCAAGCACAGCAGCAGGCAAGCCTCCATAACTGGTTCTGGGCCTGTTGCCAGGGAAAAGGAGGAGGCTGCATGTTTCTGCATGCTTAGCTCAAAGCATCTCAGCCAGCGGCAGGATGGGAACCCTTTTGTTTTGCGTGATGTCCGAGGCAAAAGGAAAAGGCAATGACAGCCGCCTAGCAGAGGATGGTTTCGATCCATCGACCTCTGGGTTATGGGCCCAGCACGCTCCCGTTGCGCCACTCTGCTGGATGGGGGAAAGTGAGCTGCTGGGCCTTGTGAACCCATTTCTCACCACACCATCCCCAGCCATGAAAACTCAGGCTAAAGGAGGCTGAGAGGCAGCCTTGCTCAGGTCTCTGTGGCGCAATGGGTCAGTGTGTCTGGCTGTTAACTAGAAGGATGGTGGTTCGAGCCCACCCAGGGATGGCTGAGAGTGCCCCTGCCCTTCACAAGGTGACCAAGGTGTGAAGGCGACGGACTACTAATGCATGCGTGGGTTTGAATCCTGCCCTTGTTGAGCCTTTTCCATCCTGGCAGGAGATCTCGGTGCAAAAAAAGTTTGGCTGTCTTTGCTATCTTTACCTCTGGGAATGCAAAAAGTAGCCAAGCGGGACTTGAACCCAGGTCGCAAGATTGGGAACCTCACATGATGCCCCTGCACCGCTGGCGCAGCTGACAAGATCCTTTTCCTTCCAGGAAGGAGGGAGCGACAGGCCTCACTCCAGATTTCCTCCTGCACTGAAGCACTTTGCAGCAGCCGAGTGGAGGTCTGCCTGGCAAAGGAAAAACTGCCATATAGCCGCCTGGCCAAGATGTAGGTTTGTTGCAGGAGGAAAATAACAGTGGGGAAGTTATGAACTTTTTGCAAATTTGGAGTAAAGAGTGTCCTGGCCAAACACAGAATCTTTTTCCTTTTGCGGGATATCTGAGGCCAAAGGACAGATTTGAGGTATCAGGATAGGGCCTGGGGTAGTGTGTATAATTTGTTAAAATTTATTCATTTATTTACAACATTTATGTAGTGCTCCACATCTAAGACAAATTCTGGAGTGAACACAAGAGAAAAATATTTAAAAATGTTCGGCCATGCTCCTTATGTGGATCTCAGTGACGGCTGTCCCTCAAGGACTTTGATGGGGCAGAGGCCCAGACATCTAAAGGTAGGCAGAGTTGGGGGGGGCGCAGTAGATGGAGCTAACTAGTTTTTTCCCCATCCCATACAAAGTCCCTAAGGTAATCTCTCCAAGCCTGGGGCCCTCCAGATGTTTGGGACTACAACTTCCAGGATTTGGGGTGCATGTATGTAACTTTATCAAACCTGGCTCCTGAACAGGAGACCCAAGCATACCCACATAGGCTGAATTCGGATGACACAATAAGCAACTGGGGGTGGGGGAACAATCGTATTGACTATCGTGTCATCTGAATGCTGCCATAATCAACTCAGCGCTGATCCTAATCCACACCACAGTTGATTATTTCTTACCATGTTGTGTGGGGAGTACCCACTAGATGAATAACTGTAAAGTTGATTATTACCTCACCATTGACTATCGTGTTGTCCGAATTCAGCCATAGAAACATAGAATAGTAGAGTTGGAAGGGACCTATAAGGCCATTGAGTCCAACCCCCTGCTCAATGCAGGAATCTACCCTAAAGCATCCCTGACAGATGGCTGTCCAGCTGCCTCTTGAATGCCTCTAGGGTGGGAGAGCCCACCACCTCCCTAGGTCATTGGTTCCATTGTCATACTGCTCTAACAGTCAGGACGTTTTTCTTGATGTCCAGCTGGAATCAGGCTTCCTGTAACTTAGAGTCCATTATTCCATGTCCTGTGCTCTGGGATGATCAAAAAGAGAACCTGGTCTTCCTCTGTGTGACAGCCTTTCAAGTACTTGAAGAGAGCTCTCATGTCTCCATACCAAATCCTTTCATCACACTTTATCTGAAGGTACTTTGCTTCTTCCTGTACCTTGGTATTCATCTACACTACAGCCTGTTCAGAACTAGCTTCTCAGTCAAGTATGTTAGTCAACTGACCATAACTGTTTTCTTTTCAGGAGAAAATAAATAAATAAATGGACACCCAGCTTTTCAACCATCAAGTGGGACGGGATGGTGATGAAGTCTTTTGTAAAAATGTACGAACATGAAACAAAATGTTTAATCTCACAGCAGATCTGGCTGCATTGATACTAGAATAGCTGCGACTTTAACATATTCGGAGTCATGTATTGTCTCTTTGGGCAGTCATGGTGTGTGACGATTGAAGGGAAACTAATGCCATAAACACATTTTACTGAAATGTTTGATCAGTTTCCCCCCGAAATTGTTCTTAATGGTGGGGGGGAGGGGGGATGAATGATTTTTATTTGTTATTTTCATCATTTCTAGTTTCTTATTTTTAGATGGATTTTTAGTCTTATACTGCACATAATTAAGAACTGCAACAAAACATTGCAGTATGGAATACTTCTGTTCACTCTATTCCATCTCACCTCCATCCACTCTATTCCATTTCATCTCCCATTCAATTCCCTTTGTATTTCCAATGGGCTGTTTTAAGGATGGGTTCCCCCACCCCCCAAAAGACTTTTCATACTTCTGCAAACCTGCTGATCCCTCGTCCTCGAGTGTGGAGGGTGGCACTCTGGTTACAGAAAGATCCACACTCAAGAGAATGAGTTCACTATAGGTACAGATGACAATGATGATAATAATGAGGTGTATATGCTGTTTTTAAACTCCTATTGTAAGCTGCCTTGAAATAACTTGTAGACGAACAGGGTAGAAATTGTTTGTGTTGTTGATAAAAATGAAGAAGAGCCTTGTGACACCTTAAAGACTAACAAATTGATTCTGGCATAAGCTTTTGTGGATACCACCTGCTTCATCAGATGCACAGATCAGGTCAGATGCAGGTCTGAAGATGCAGATCTTCCTCAGGTCATGATACACTTCTTCCTTCCATCAGACGAACTGGCGAGGTGACTGTGAAACGCCAGAAGAAAATGTTTAGCCTTTCAGAGGCCACAAGATTCTCTGTTGTTTCCACTGCAACAGACTAACACAGCTCCCCCTCTGAAAACTGTTGTGAATTGTCATTCGAAAGGCTTCTCTCAAACCTTTCCACAGGGCACAAGAATTTACCAGGGTTAAATGCATGGAAATCTGGACAGTTACCATTTCTGCTTCTTTTCCTCCTGGTTCAGTCTCTCTTGCAAATAGCGCTGCAGCTGTCCAACCTCCTGGAACATGCATGCTTGGGTCTCCCTTTTAAAACCTCCTTTTTAAAAACTCACCTCTCCTTGCAGGTTTTGCAATGCAACCATCCCTGCAGCCTTGGGTGGCTGGGTGGGGATCTCTTGGAAGTTGCAATACCCTCCCCTTTTCTTTTAAAACTGGGGGAGGAAAACAATCCAAAGCCCCCACACCACCATCACCACAACCATGGGGCTACAGTGGTAAGGAAACAGCTTCCTTACTCAATCAGACATTTCCTCTCCCCTCCCCTAATGCCTTCTAGGAATCTCAGCTCGACTCAGTGGATTTAACTGTTTCAGGAATGAAAAAAGGGCCGGCTTCTTTTCTCTTGTATCATCAGATGGGAGGGCACAGGGAAGCAGGGGCCTTCCAGCTGTCCATCCACAGGGACACCTGGGCAGCAGGTTGAGCAGGGCCCCAACACAGGTCACCTGGTTGGTCTTCGCCACAATGGTGAGATGCCTTGTATTTCTGTATTGCATAAATCTGCCAAGATCCTACTGCTCTTATACTCCTGTCTGGTGCAACCACAGTTCTGGTCACCACACCTTTAAAAAAAGATGTTGTACAGCTGGGAAAAGTATATTTAAAAAGTCAACTAAAGTGATCAAGGGGATGGAGCAACTCCCCTATGTAGGGTGACCCTATGAAAAGGAGGAGAGAGCTCCTGTATCTTTAACAGTTATATTGAAAGGGGAATTTCAGCAGGTGTCCTTTGTATGCATGCAGCACCTGGTGAAATCCCCTCTTCATCACAACAGTTTCCCTGCCCTCTTTTGTATCTGATTACTCTAGGCAGGGCTCCTGCAGCTTTAATTGTTGTGATGAAAAGGGAATTTCAGCAGGTGCTGCCTGCATACAAATGACACCTGCTGAAATTCCCTGTTCAATACAAGTGTTAAAGATACAGGAGCCTTGTCCTCCTTTTCATATGTTCACCCTACCTATAACGAATGGTTAGCTACATCTGGGACAGTTTAGCTTAGAAGAAAGGCAATTAAGGGGAGATGTGATGAAGGGTAGCAAAATTACTTACGGTTGATAGGGGAACATTTTTCTCCCTGTCATAAAACTAAAACCCAATGGGGGGGTCAATCCCATGAAGCTGATTGTTGAGAGATTCAAGACAGATCAAAGGAAGGACTTTCTTACACAGTGCAGAGTTAAACTATGGAATTCACTTCCCCAAGAAGTGGCGATGGCCACCAATTTCGATTTCTTTAAAAGGGGGCTACTGATGGCTATTAGTCCTGGTGGCTATATGCTACCTCCAGTATCAGAGGCAGTATGCCTATGTACACCAATTGCTGGAGAACATGGGTGGGAGGGTGCTGTTGCAGTCATGTCCTGCCTGGGAGTTTCCCACAGATAGCTGCTTGGGACATTTTGGGAACAATATGCTGGACTAGATGGACCCCTAGTCTGGTCTAGCAGTGCCCTTATTTAAGTAATAGTTGTTTCTAAAATTGCACTTATACATATAAAGTGCAAACATTATGCAAATTGGTATCCCCTTTTGTTGCCTGTGCACTTCTTGGGTGGTGGTGGTGGGGAAACAAGAAACATAAACGTGAATAAGAAAGTAAGGGTGCAATCAGATGACCCTATGGAAAGGAGGACAGGGCTCCCGTATTGTTAACAGTTGTGTAGAAAAGGGAGTTTCAGCAGGTGTCATTTGTATGCATGCAGCACCTGGTGAAATTGCTTTTTCATCACAACCGTTAAAGCTGCAGGAGCCCTGCCTAGCGTGAGCAGTTACAAAAGAGAGCAGGGCTCCTGCTGCTTTAACGGTTGTGATGAAAAGGGAATTTCACCAGGTGCAGCATGCATAACAATGACTCCTGCTGAAACTCCCTTTTCAATACATCTGTTAAAGATACAGGAGCCCTGTCTTCCTTTTCATATGGTCACCCTATGACCTATGCATGTTTAGACAGAAAAAAAGTCCTACAACTCCCAGCATTTCCCAGCCAGCATGGCTGGCTGGGGAATGCTAGATGTAGTAAGATTTTTTTTTCTGTCCAAACATGCATAGGATTATGCCCTAAGGTATTTCCAGATAAAGCTCTAGCCCAACCCTCTTGCCACAAAGCTTCTGCTAATAGCCCAAAGGGTCTCTTCCAAGGTGGTGTGTCTAGTTGCGTCTCGTTGGGTGTGTTTTAAAGGGCCTTTACTATTGTATAAAGCAGCTTTCCCCAACCCAACGTCTTCCCTGGCTGGGGATGATGGGAGTTGTAGTAGTCCAAACCATCTAGAGGGCGCCGAGTTGGGGAAGGCTGGCATGAAGTCATATCTACAACTGAAGTCATATGTACAACTGGACACATCTTACTGCCTTCCTTACCAAACGAACGTTTCTCTTTCTTTGCAGTAGAGTTGCAAAAAACAGTTTATTATTAATAACAACAAGAAGAACAGCAATCCACACCAGCATCCAGAAAGCAGTTATACTTAAAACATGTTCAATAATCACGAAATTCCTGAACCAGTAAAAGACAGCATGACTAGGCAAAGCCCTTCATGTCAGTCTAGAAAAACCACCACGAGCGAGAAAAGAGAGATAATAATTTTTACAATATAAATAAAGGGATGTATATCAAGTAGCTGAAACTGAAAAAAGCGTATACTATATATGACAATTCAAAATAATGGCAAATAAATACCACCCCCTCCCATTGTCTCTACATTCATTTGGGTGGGTGCTGGGCATGGGATTTCTTGTGTTCAGTTTCTCAAATAAATAGACAGATAGATAAATAAATAAATAAATATATAAATTATTGCAAAATTGGCGAATGAGATATGGCTCCAGCTAAGGTCTGGTTATTACAGATGGAGCAAATCTGTGTCAGAAATGTCCTATTTCAGACTGGCTATTCATGGCTCTGAATGCCCTTCTATCCAATCAATAAATTATTTTTAAAATCCTGTGCATATAGACAACTAGCATATCAGGGAAAAGGCTAGGCTTCCTGTCCTGCTAATTTTCTGCAAGGAGGGCTGTTTTGCTTTTGTTCTGAATGGAGAAGCATTTGGTCAGATGAGTTCCCACCTGCAATTTGAAGTGGTACATCCCAAACCTGTGTTTGGGATTTACCACTGGGCCTAAGTTTAAGAAAGCTCTTGGCATTCTCCGTGATGGCCGGCTGATCTCAAGAGTGTTTTTCATTCACGAATGCCTGATTGCTCCTACACCTTATTGCAGCCTTTCCAAACCTGTAGGGGTTGGATCCAGATTAAAGCTAGACTAGGGTGACTTTTTTGTATTGAGGGCAGGGCTTCTGTATCTTTAACAGTTGCACAGAAACAGGAATTTAAGCAGGTGTCATTTGTATGCATGCAGGCAGCACCTGGTGAAATTCCCTCTTCATCACAACGGTTAAAGCTGCAGGAGCCCTGCCCTTTTGTATCTGGTCACACTAGGCAGGGCTCCTGCAACTTTAACTGCTGTGATGAAGAGGGAAATTTGCCTGGCGCTGCATGCCTACAAATGACACCTGCTAAAATTTCCTATTCTATAGAACTGTTAAAGATACAGGAGCCCTGTCCTCCTTTCCATATGGTCACCCTAACCAGATCAACCACACTAGCAAAAGTGGATTTTCCCACCTCTCATTCCCCTGAAAATGAAATATAGGGAGTCAGAAGACCCTCCTGGATGGGGTGAGTTGTGGCATGGCAAGGGGGGGGGGCAAGGATCTTCCAAAATTGGGTCGAAGGACCTTCCTCTCACAGAAGGCAGGTCCTGGATCCAATCTCTGATGTTTTGGACTATGTCTGCCAGAATGCCTGACCATTGGCTATGCTGGCTCTGGCTGATGGGAGTTGAAGTCCAAAACATCTGGAGGGCACCAAGTTGGGAAGAGCTATCTTGGGGCTTTTCTACATGAGGCTTTTAACCCACAATCTTTACTCGGGCTTCTGTTTACAGATTAATTGCGGGATTAAGCTCCTTTATATGTGTTTTTTCCAGAGGGTTTCTTTCTCTGCCTTTCTATATGTTTCATCACCTTTTCACATGGTCACCCTAACCCTTACTGCCAGGAACTCATTTCTATCCATTTTAGAATGGATAGAAAATGGCACCCAAGTGGGGAAATCACCAAGCGATTGGTTGTCGTGAAAAGGGGAGGGGGCCAAGGGAAGGGGACATGGTCATCTGGGGCATCCCAAAGGGCGGGATTGTGACTGCAGATGGGCCAGGTTTGACCCCCGGGGCCTAAAGTTCCACACCCTGTTTTAGAGGGTTCGAAGGCTCCACCGATTCCTTCATGGCGTCCTTCACAGTCAATGCTCTTCCATGGCTCTCCTTCCCACGTGGATCCTCCTGTGGACCCGCAGGCCTGAGCTATGCCCAAAGTTCTTCCCACAGTCGGAGCACGTGTACGACTTCTCCCCTCTGTGACTGATCTCGTGGGCCAGGAGGCACGACTTCTGAATGAAGCTCCTCCCACAGTCCGAGCACTTGTAGGGCCTCTCTCCCGTGTGGATCCGCTCGTGGGTCAGGAGGCCCGACCGGGTCGTGAACCTTTTCCCGCACGTCGAGCACATGTACGGCTTCTCGCCAGTGTGAGTCCTTACGTGCTCCCGGAGGGTCGAACCCTTGCCGAAGCTCCTCCCACAGTCCGGGCACTTATGGGGCCTCTCTCCGGTGTGGGTTCTCTCGTGGGCCTTCAGGTTGCAGCGGTGCTTAAAGCTCCGCCCACAGTGGCAGTAGTGGAGCCTTGGGGGGGCTTTGCTTTCTTCCCACCCAAAGCTACCACCCTTCCTGGGAAGAACGCCATCCGTGCTTCTCTCTGGCTTACTCCCCTGCTGGCCCCCGAGCCCCGCTCCCTCTTTGCCATACCGAAGAACTTTGCCTCTTCTCAGCGATGAATCCCTCAGCTCCAGTTGCGCCCGTGTTTCCTCCTTTTCAAACACTCCTAGATCTATTTTTTTTAAAGAGAGAAAGACAGAGAGAGAAGAATCTGGACGTAAATTCCTTGCTCTAAGAGCTGTCAATTTACACCAGGGGTGTTGAACCTCTTACAGCCCAAGGGCCAAATTCGGTTTCAGAGAGCCTCTTGGGGGGCGCATTTTGCCATGACAGACTGGGCCAAAGGACCAGGGGTGGGCCCAAACTACCAAATAAAACAGCAAACTGTAGCTTCCAGCTCCTGCTGCCAGTAACTAAGCCGTAGTAGAGGTATCTCAACGTTTGAGAGTGGGGGAAACCCATGCAAAACCCAGGAAACCACAAAATGATTGGCGGGCAGGAGAAAGGGGAGTGGCCAAGGGAAAGGGGAGTGGACAGGGGGAAAGTGGCATGGTCAACTGGGAAACACCAGAAGGCTGGATTTCGCCTGAGCTTCAACACATCCTGATCTACACTATCTCCATCATCCCAGAGTGCAGGACACGGAATAATGGGCTCAAGTGACAGGAAGCCAGATTCCGGTTGGATATCGGGAAAAACTTCCTGACTGTTAGAGCAGTACGACAATAGAACCAATGACCTAGGGAGGTGGTGGGCTCTCCCACATTAGAGGTATTCAAGAGGCAGCTGGACAACCATCTGTCAGGGATGCTTTAAGGTGGATTCCTGCATTGAGCAGGGGGTTGGACTCGATGGCCTTCTAGGCCCCTTCTAACTCTACTATTCTAGGATTCTATGCAGTGGCGACTTGAATGTATCCTCACAGATCTAACACCATATTTAGTACTTTCACCTCGCCTCACACTACCATGACACTGCCCAGTAGCTTGCAAAAGCAAATTCCCCTTATACCGATCTAGGTAGCCCGATATTGCCTCTTGTGGGTGCTTCCAGACGAGGGTTTTACAGCACACTCACGTCACCTCTTTCCCCAGAACGTTATGGTTCATCCAGTCGGTGTTGTCTTCCACTCGTAGCCCTCCCATGTTTCCCTATCGCTTATTTATCTGTTTTATTAATTTGATTTGCACCCGCCTTTCTACCAAGAAAAATGGCGCTCAAGGCGGCTGACAATCATAAATAACACTGAAATATTCAAATAATGCCTTAAAATACAAAACTCGGCAATAACAGAATAAAAACAGTACCCAACCCAACAGGATCACTTACACACCAAAGGCCTGCTTGAATAAAACGTACACCCCAAAGGCCTGCTTGACCCGCCAAAGGCCAGAACATCTGCTAAGGAAAAAACAGACGGAGCTGTGGTTACACTAGATGTCCACTCCATAGCTCCACCCTCCAACTGGCAGTGGCTCAGGCATGGCATCTTTCCCAGTGGTGTTACCCACAGATGCTTTTAACTGGATTACCAGGGATTGAAGCGGAGAACCTTCTGCTACTACTGAGTTATGGTCCCGTTCCTGCCCCCAGTTCAACCTCCCCCTGCCACCCACTTAAACCAGGGGTGCAGAACGTCTTTCGGCCCGGCAGCCAGTTTCCATTTCACAGAAGCTCTCGGGGGCCGCATTCCAATGGTGGGTGGGGCCAAAGGTAGTAGGGGCGGGGCCAAACAGACCAGCTTATTTTAGCTTAAAGCTCTTACTACCTGTAATGAAGCTTTAGGAAAAGGCACTTCAACCTTTTAGAATGGGGAAAACCCCACACAAAAGCCAGGAAACCGTCAAATGGCTAGGTTTGGCCGTGGGGGGAACCCCAGAAGGCTAGATTGGACTCGTGGCCAGGCTGGATTTGGCCTCCAGACCTCAGGTTCTGCCCTCCTGGCACAAACATTACGGAATCTCCCTGCTCAGCGAGTGCAGTTTGCGGCCCTATACCGACATGTTTTCTCACCGGTGTGGACTTTCTCGTGTGCTGTGAGGCCTACGCTATGGCACAAGCTCCTCCCACCATAGGAGGAGCATTTATGCAGCTTCTCTGCCAGGTGGGTTCTCTCACTTGTATCAAGGTTTGAGCTTTTGCCGGAGGTTTTCTCTTGGCTTGGTGCTTCCCTGGGTTTTTTGACAGTGTGAACAACCTTAATGTCTGAGTGCCGCCTGGAGCATCCTCCCAGGTCACCGTGCATGCTTTCGCTTTCACTGCGCAGGATATTCTCTTGGGCTGTGGTCCCTTTTCTTTGAGAGCCCCCTTCCCAGTAGGAAAGGGGCTCAGTCTCACTCTTCTCCACAATCTTTCCCTGTTTGTTCGGTGACTCTGGCTGAATCCCAAGTATTTTGGCTTCCTCATGATCCTGGAAGATGTTGCCTTTTTGTATTAAGTCCCTCTCCTCTGCCACCAGCTCAGAGGCTCCCCGATGAAGATTCTCCACCTTGTTTTCCTGTATCCGCCTGTCACCTGGAGGAATAAGCGGAGTGTTTTTTCAAAACTGCTTTTAGTGCTCTTCATATTCCATTCTGCTGTTGGTTTTAATTTGGTTTTATGATGTTGTAATGGTTTTATTCTTTGCTGCTGGTTTTGCCTTGGTTTTATTCTGCATTCCACCCCCACCCCCCTCTGGTTTTAATGTTTGTATTATGTTTGTAGAGTATTGTATACCACCCAGAGAGGTTTGGTTACTGGATGGCTTAAAAGTACATTAAAATAAATAAATAAATAAATAAATATAGTGCCATGCCTTACAGTCCAATCCTATGCATATTTAGATGGGGAAAAGTCCTACAACTCCCAGCATGCCCCAGCTGGTTGGGGCATGCTGAGAGTTGTAGGGCTTTTTCCCAGCTAAATATGCATAGGATTGCACCCGTAATCTCTTTTTTTCAAACTTAATAATCAAGGGACATTAAAAGAAATACAACAGCAGCAGCCATGACTGCCCAATACAGTAAAGACAACATAAATCAGAATTTTAAGAGAAAAGACTGCCCAATACAGTAAAGACAACATAAATCAGAATTTTAAAAGACAATAAAATGATTGACCTGAGTCTTTTTTATATTATTATTATTATTATTATTATTATTATTTACATTTACATTTATATACCGCCCCATAGCCAAAGCTCTCTGGGCGGTTTACAATTTTTAAAAAATATTTATCGTACAGATGAGCCCAATAGGAATCATAGAGGTTTTTATACAAAAGAATTCAGGGCATGGTCTAAGTCCTGAGATGCAGCCACTCTGCTGAAGCTAAGCAGGTTCATTGTCTGCTCAGCCCCTGGATGAGAGACCACCGAGGAATCACATGTATACTGCTAATGCTGGCTCTAGGTTTTTAAGAACATAAGCAGAGCCCTGCTGGATCAGACCAAGAGTCCATCTAGGCCAGCACTCTGTTCACACAGTGGGCAACCAGCTGTCGCCCAGGGACCAAAAAAACAGGACATGGTGCAACAGCACCCTCCCACCCATGTTCCCCAGCAACTGGTGCACACAGGCTTGCAGCCTCGGATACTGGAGGTAGCACATGACCATCAGGGCTAGTAGCCATTGACGGCCTTCTCCTCCTGGAATTTATCCAACACCCTTTTAAAGCCATCCAAATTGGTGGCCGTCACCACATCTTGTGGTAGTGAATTTCATAATTTAACTGTGCTGTGTGAAGAAGTACTTCCTTTTATCCGTCCTGAATCTCCCGCCAATCAGCTTCATGGGATAAACCCCGCTGGGTTCCAGTATTAGGAGAGGGAGAAAAAGGTCTCCCTCTCCACATTCTCCACACCACGCATAATTTTGTACACGGTGTGGGGAGAATGTGGGGAGGGAGACATTTTTCTCCCTCTCTCAAAATAGTTTTGAGGGCCCTTTGGCAAGACACCGTCAATGGGCCCACTCCATCGGTGACTCTACCTTCTCCTTGCTATTGTCACGGGCTACTATTGCTCCTCCTCCTCTTCCTCATCATTCCTCCCACTTGTTGGCTTGACAGGCAGAGAGCCAGGGAGCAAGGAGGCCGTGGCATCTCCTGCTCCTCCTTCTCACCACCACTGTTGTCTGGGCCAGAGAAGGAGGAAGGTGAACAAGCAGGTTGCCACGTGGAGGAGGAGGAGGAGGAGGAGGAGGAGGAGGAGGAGGAGGAGGAGCAGCGACTCCAGGGGGCGCTAGACAGTGGGCCCTTGTCAGGAGCCCAACCATGCCGACCCCTGAAGCCGGCTCTGCATGCCAAGTCCCATCGGAGAAGAAAGGCGAGGTATAAATATAATAAATACATAGGGTTGGATCCGGATTTAGCCACACTAAAACCAGGGGTGGGAAACCTCTTTCAGTCTGAAGCCCAAATTCAATTTCAGAAAAGTTCTCGGGGGCCCGCATTCCAGTGGTGGGCAGCACCGAAGGCAAAAGGGACATGTCCAAAACTAAAAAAAAATCCACCAAAATGTAGCTTAAAGCTATTTCTGCCAGTAACTAAGCCTCAGGAGAGGCATTTCAACCATTGAGAATGGGGGGAGCATGGAAAAAGGCGTAATTTAGAGGCAGTCAGATTATTATTATTTTTTACATTTATATATCGCCCCATAGCCAAAATTCTCTGGGCAGTTTACAAAAAGTAAAAACATTGAACATTTAAAAACCAAGATATAAAATTTTAAACTATAGAAGCATAAAAGCAAACTACATATCATTTCAACTATCCAGGGGTCAGCTTAACAACTCAACATGGCTGAGATAACAATAGGAATGGTCCCATTTTAAACTATTGGAATTTTTTTTTAAAAAGATTTTGTAACCTTCAACAGTTCTGATGCAACAAGTCCTTACCCACTGAGTTTGCACGTCCTTTCCTTGCTTGCTTGGCGGCCTTGCAAAGATGCCTCTTCCCGGTGTCCAAGGATCGAACTTGGCCTGCCTCAGAGGAATCCCCAGCAGCCACGAACCCCAAAGGCCGTGGCACCTGAAATCGCAATAAAAAGAAGCTAGCAAATGTTCAAAGCAAAGGATAATCCCAAACATTTGAATATTACTCCTATAATCATGGAAAGGGCAGTTTCCTACCATCAGTTATTCCCCCATAGCAACTTAACTCTGATGGATCCTACTACAATACAACTTTGGGCTTGCTAAAAAAAATCGAAAATGGCTGTGGCAACAGAGCCTTTTGGCCATTGGCCCCCTTTGGACAAGTGAGATCACCTGTCCAGAGGAGTAAAAGTGTGGGGGGGGAATCCACGGTCTCCTCAGCCCACCCTCGGGGAGCCCTCACCTCTCCTTCCTTTTTCACCGCGTTCTGCTTCACCAGGAACTCCTCTGCCAGGAGCACGGCCTGCGCGCAGGACTCCGGGCCCCGTTCCCTCACCCAGCCCTGCATTTCCTGGGGCAGGACGGTCAGGAACTGCTCCAAGATCAGCAGCTCCAGGATCTCCTCCTTCGACCGCCTCTCGGCTCTCAGCCACCGGCAGCAGAGTTCCCGCAGCCGACTGTAGACGCCCCTCGGCCCCTCGGTAGCCTGGTAGCAGAACTGCCGGAAGTGCTGGCGCTGCCTCTCCCGCAAGATGGCCTCCCCTTCCAAGATGGCCGCCTTCACCTTCCCGTAATCTCCCTTGTCTTGGGCGCTGAGGCCGCCGAAGGCCTGTTCGGCCTCTCCGCTGAGGGCCGGCAGGAGGAGGGTCACCCACTTGTCCCGAGGCCACCGGCACGCCGATGCAACTTGCTCAAAGGAGGCCAGGAAAGCCTTGGCGTCATCCCAGGGCCTGGGCTCCTCAGGTGCCTGCGTGTTCCCCCATCCTGAGTGAGGGGCCTGCAGCGCCCTCAGGAACTCCTGCCACTGGGCTTCCCAGCGTTCTTGCGGTTCACATTTCACCTGCCGTGGAGGTGCTGCGGTCTGTAATTCTCCGATACTGCCTACATGTACTACTCGTGGGGCTTTCTTCCCCTCCAAATCTGCCCACAGTTTGTCCGTGGGAGTGCTCTGCCCCCCACTTTTCAGTTCTGGGTTCCGTGTTTCCCCATCTTCCACGGACACGTTCACCTCCACACTCAAGGTCTCCATCGCTCAGTTCATACACAAGGAGGAATGTCTATGACAGATTTTCTTTGGGTAAAGTCACTCCCCAAATTTAGTCCAATGAAGTGCGGCAGGCTTTTCCTAAGAGGAATATATATATATAAGAGAATATTCAGATGGGAACGTTGCACTTCAGCTGAAGCAACCAATCTTCCTGCCTTTATGGAAAGTCTGGAGCTTCCTGGTGGGCTAGCTTTCCAAGTGCAGGGAGCTTTGAGCATGTGAGTCCCAAATACTCTATAAAACTAAGAGTGGGGAAGCAATGGCTTTTCCGATATTGTTGGATTCCAGGTCCCATCCGCTCCAGCCAGTATGTCCAATGGTCAGGGACAATGGCCACACGGCTTGGGACCACAATACCTGATGGAACGCCTTTCCCAACATGAACCTACCTGTGCACTACGTTCAACATCTAAGGCCCTCCTCTGAGTGCCTACTCCGAGGGAAGCTCGGAGGTTGGCAACAAGGGAGAGGGCCTTCTCTGTGGTGGCCCCCCAATTGTGGAACGATCTCCCTGACGAGGCCCGCCTGGCACCAACATTGTTATCTTTTTGGCGCCAGGTCAAGACTTTCCTCTTCTCTCAGGCATTTGGCAATATCTGAGGAGCCTGGGTTTGTTTTTGTTTTTGTAGCTTTTTGGGCTGTTGTAGCGGTTTTAAATGTAAGTGTGTATTGTCTGTATGTTGTATGTTTTTGCTGTTTTAATTTTTGTATATTGTTTTTAATTGTTTTAATCCCATCTAAACCGCCCAGAGAGTTTCGGCTATGGGGTGGTATACAAATGTAATAAATAAAATAAATAAATAAATGGAAGTAACAGTCTAGCAACCCTTGCCGTAGACAGAACAGCACAATACAAAGAGGCAGTGCCTGCCTTAACATTTAGAGAATACTCTTCAAGTGTTCAAAACAGTTCATAGACATTATCTCAGGAATTCTTACAACAGCCCTGTAAGGCAGGACAGCATTATTATCCCCATAATTCAGGCAGAAGAATGAGAGTAGACAAGGGGTATTTTTGTCACTGCTATTATTGTTATTACTACCGTACTTCAATTTATATTGCACTTTTTGACTAACAGTCCTCCAAGCAGCTAACGATGTTTAAAAACAAAAACAAGGCAATAGCATTCAAAACACTACAATGCAGTAATTGGTAAAACTATATGAAACACAGATGGCATAGTTCATAAAGAACCAGCCCCTTAAACGCAAGACTCAAAAGGCCTGGAGAAACAGCAGGGTATCTTCTGCCATTTCAAAGGAATAATGACATGGAGCTGGCAGATTTTCCTGCGCGGGGGGGGCAGCGGGGGTATTCCAGAAACAGGGAACCACCATCCCAAAGTCCCTGTCTGTGGTGGATGAAAAACTTACCTGTGAGGATGGTGGCACCTGGAATACGCACGAGAAGATCTCCTGCAGAAAAAAGTAATTCCCCCAAATATTAGATTTCCCCTTCGGGGCAAACCTGTACTGTGACATGCACCAAGGGTTATTATTATTATTTATTACATTTCTATACCACCCCATTGCCAAAGCTCACTGGGCATTTACAGGTTGCCAATATATTTTTCTAGTTAGCCTCCAGTGCCTGGAACTGCCACATGACAAGCAGGCATTCAACAGATGAGTTTTATTCTGACAGGAAAACTGAGTGATGGAAAAAGCATCACCTGCTAAAGTGTCAAGAAGTGGAAAGTCTGGCTAGATTTTTTTTTTTTTTACAGTGGCAACTGAAGCTTGCCAACTGACCAGTGAGGGGGGGAAATACCAACATACTCCTGTGCCCCTCTACTATCTAGAGTGACCATATGAAAAGGGGGGACAGGGCTCCTGTATCTTAAACAATTGCATAGAAACAGGAATTTCAGCAGGTGTCATTTGTATGCCTGCAGCACCTGGTGAAGTTCCCTCTAAATCACAACAGTTAAAACTGCAGGAGCCTTGCCTAGCATGACCAGATACAAAAGAGGGCAGGGCTCCTGCAGCTTCAACTCTTGTGATGAAGAGGGAATTTCACCAGGTGCTGCATGCATACAAATGACACCTGCCGAAATTCCCTTTTCTATGTAACTGTTAAAGATACAGGAGCCCTGCCCTCCTTTTCATAGGGTCACCCAGTAGGGTGACCAGATAAAATCCAGGTCAGGGCTCATGTAACTTTAACAGTTGTAGAGAAAAGGGAATTTCAGCCAGTGTCATTTGCATGCAATTAGTTCCTGGAGAAATTCCCTCTTCATCACAACAGTTAAAGTTGCAGGCACTATCCTAGAGTGACCAGATACAAAAGAAGGCAGGGCCCCTGCAACTTTAACTGTTGTGATGAAGAGAGAATATCACCAGGAACTAATTACATACAAATGACACTGGCTGAAATTCCCTTTTCTCTACAACTGTTAAAGTTACATGAGCCCTGACCTGGATTTTATCTGGTCACCCTATCACCCAGGCTTTTTTTTTAAAGCAAATTTTCCAGCTGCACAAATGCCTTGTCAGACACCTCCCTCGCCCCCCCCCGCCCAAGCCAAACACATTATTTCTCTTTCACAACTGCACATTATCAGATGTCCAACTGCACATTATTTTTCCCAACTGCACATTTTGTGTCCAACTGCACACTTAAAAAAACAAAAAAAACCCTGGGGTCACCCAATAATAATAATAATAATAATAACAACAACAATTTATTTCTTACCCGCCTCTCCGTCTGGAGAGTCTACTATCCAAAAAGAAGCAGGTGAAGCTTTTCGTGACATGGAGATAAGCAGCTGATTGCTGCAGTTGGAGCTGCAGGGTCAGTTTCAAACCACATCTGTATTTCATGATGCTTTGACTTGGCTTGGGTTGCAAGAGGGGCTGTTTCGAGAGAAGCGGGCCACCTGAACTGCTTTCTTTCTCATGATTTGGCAATGCTGCTTCATTTCCCAGCTCGCCCACACAATTTGATTCCCTCTCCCCTCTCAAAAAATAAAATAAAATGCCCCTTTAAACTCACCTCTCCCTGCGGGACAGCGCACCACCCCTCCTGGCCTGACACAAGCTGCCTTCACAGCAGCTCCTTATCTGCCCTGCTGCTCCAAAAAAGCATTCAAAAGCCACTTTCCCACCAGTGGGGAACGAGGAGTGGATTCTCTCCTCTGTTTACTGCAAAGAGATTAGTAAACATAAAAATATTTTTTTTTAAAAGGAAAAAGGAAGAGCCTTCATTTCCGGTTCTGATTCGGGTTTCTCATCTGCGGGTAAAGAGTGGCGGGAGTGCATAGGAATCGCTGCGTAAAATTCTAAATAAATCAGGCCGAGTTAGAAAGGGTCTGTATAGGTTGCACTGCATCCCCCTTTTTCATCTTTCCAGCCCTCTCTAGGACTCAGATAAGAACTCAGTGATTTTAACCTATGCATCTGGCACCTCTCACCTGATTTCCCCACGGAAGGGTTGAACGGGTCCTGAATTTCATGTCCCTTGGAAGTAGTGGAAGCTAATGGCTCCCATGTCAGTAGGGCTGTGAATCCGCTCCGGGTTTCAGCCAGAACTCTAAAGGAGCTATCCAAGGTGCTGAGCCCTGGCCAGAAAATGGGTTCAGCACCTTAGATAGCTCCTTTAGAGTTCTGGCTGAAACCCGGAGCGGATTCACTGTCCCACTGACATCGGAGCCACCAGCTGCCACTGCTTAAGAACATAAGAAGTGCCATGCTGGATCAGACTGAGGGTGCATCTAGGTAGGATCTACACTGCTGTTTTAAAGCACTTTGTAACAGTAGTGACAACTGTTTTGGAGTGTGTCCTGGGCCCCAACAGTTGTCAGTACTGTTATAAACCGCTTTAAAGCGCTTTAAAACAGCAGTGTAGATCCTGCCCCTAGTCCAGCATTCTGTTCACACAGTGGCTAACCAGCTTGGAAGCCTTCCCTATAGATTATGTGACCTTCCTAACAGTGGTGCTTTGGGGTAGGTTGTATCAAACTGAGTAATTTCATGTAGCCGTTTTGAATGTTCAAAGGCCTTCTCATGCATCAGATGATATTGCCCATATACAAATCTATGGTCCGACCACACGTGTAATACTGTGTACAGTTTGGGTCACTGCACATCTAGAAGGATATTGTAGAGTTGGGAAAGGTGCAGAAAAGGGCAACTAAAATGATTAAGGGGGCGGAGCATCTCCCGTGAGGGAAGGTTACAACATTTAGGGATGTTTTGCTTAGAAGAAAAGGTGAGTGAGGTGCACAAAATTATGCCTGGTGTGGAGAATGTGGGTAGGGAGACATTTTTCTCCCTCTCCCATAACACTAGAACCCAAAAGGGTCATCCCATGAAGCTGATAGGTGAGAGGTTCAGGACAGATCAAAGGAAGGACTTCTTCACACAGCACAAGATGTGGTGATGGCCACCAATATGGATGGCTTTAAAAGGGAGTTGGATAAATTCCTGGAGGAGAAGGCTATCAGTGGCTTCTAGTCCTGATGGTTATGTGCAACCTCCAGTAGGAAAGGCAGTAACTCTGTGTGCACCAGTTGCTAGGGAACATGGGTGGGAGGGTGCTGTTGCACCATGTCCTGCTTTGTTGGTCCCTGGTCGACAGTTGGTTGGCCACTGTGTGAACAGAGTACTGGACTAGATGGACCCTGGGTCTGATCCAGGCAGCGTGTCTCTTCTTATGTTCTTATCTATCTTTTGCCCACCCCTGGACTAGGATAGCTCACTCTGCTCAGCTCCAGCCACAGACAGTTTTGAATCCCCAGGCAAAGATCCCCAGTCTGTTTTTCCAAAACAAATCACAAGACAGGCTTCAAAAGAGGGGAAGACAGAGATGTTCCTTCTAACTCTTTATTTTTATATATTTGTATCCAGAATTTTCTGTATTTTCTATTCAAAGCGGCTAACAATGTGGTTAACCCACCATAAAACATAAATGTCAAAACCAAGAAGGTGTCACAATTAAAGCTCACTTAATAAAATGTGCATGACTACAAGCTCTTTACAACATCAACCAATCAGTTAAAAGGTTCAAACGCAGCAACCAACGGCCTGCTACGACATGCAGGTCTTAAGCGCCCATCTAAACATAAGAGAAGAATCAGCCTGGTGGGTCATTCCAAAGCATGACATTACACAATTTAGGCCTCCCCAACACCCCAACACCACCACCACACACAGAGAAAAGGCCCTGTAGAACTGGGCAGTGTAATGGCTGTCAACCTTCTGAACACGAATCTAGCTCACACACTCCCTCAAGAGTGTCCCACTGTAAATAAAATTTCATGGACAAGTGCAGTGATGTTGAATGTCAGGTGCATGGGCCAAATCCAGATCGTCCCCTTTCCTCCACAATTACTGACGGTTTTGTGGTTTCACGGCTTTTATGCAGTCCCCCCCCATTCTATAAGGCTGAAATGCCTCTTCTAACTTCATGAAAATATTGTTTCAACACGGGCTGCAATTATTGTTTATTTATTTTTTCTCAATGATGAGGGCCAGTTTGGTTGAAACACGTTTGGGATATAGGCATTGTACAGCGTATAGCCCTTTTTGAGACTACGTATTGAGAAAGCAAGGCCACAAGTCTTGATATACCTGCTCTGTATGTAGGCCTCTGTATGTAGTTTGGTTCTTGCAAGTGAACTGCATGATGGGATTGGAATGATGTATGTGCCTGAATGTGCTGTAATGCTGAAACGGCTTAATTGGAAAGAAATGCTTAATTGCAATTTCTATCTGTCAAGACCTTTTGATATAGTATAAGACAAATAAGCTAGCTTGATAAGGAGGACTGACCTTATCTTCTAGCAGTGACTCTTCGACTGCTAGAAGAGTTACGGGCCACCTGTTGGTAAGGTATAATGAATGATCTATCTTTGTTTTGCTTTAGAACTTTGCTAACTGCTAATTAGTTAAGATGCTACCATGTATAAATATATCTGCTTTTCACACGGCCAGTTGAGAAGTTCTTTGTCTGTAGGACTCTCTCCAGCTGTATTATGCTCAATAAAACAAGAGTTGGCTTATAACCGAAGTGGATTTTTATCCTTGACAGTATGTATGATAAACTGCTGGACTGCTAATCTTTTATATGAAATATTAACTTTCATATTAAAATTTGTTATATATTTGTTCTATTTTTTATGGAGAGATTTCCCCTTAAACCTATTTTGCTTTGTAGTTTGTGAGTAGGTAAGGATAGAGCCACATTACTGGTGTATGTGTCTTCTAAGTGTTAGTTACTAGCAGTAAGAGCTTTAAGCTAAAATATAATGGCATTTTTGGTATTTTAGTCAGACCCCCTTTCACCTACAGCACCACCCACCAATTGATTGCATACTCTGAGATCTTCTACGAAATTAAATTCAGCACTCAGGTTGAAAAAGGTTCAATACCCCTGGACTAGAGTCCGCCTCACAAGTGCCTTGCAGAGGATTCTGGGGGGCACCTGTCACCAATTTGAGTGTCAGCCACCAATGTCCACTTGAACTGAGAGCCTGACTTTGCGCATACCTGGCTTTCTCCTGAGGCTACACATTGTTACACCGAGATGGGTACTGGAAGATGAAAACTTGTTGGCCATTGCTGAGATTCTGTGCTCTGAATCACTTTGGGGTGGACTGGAGTGACTGTGTGTTCCTCCACAAGAAAAATCCAGGTACATAGAAAGCTAGCATGTCTATGTGAGGGGCTACAATAGTTTTTTCTCTCTCCCTCAAATGCTAGTTTTCTTTGTGGAGGGATCTTCATGTTTATGTTTTATTTTGTATGGAGGGATATTTGGCCAACTTGCTGCTTGACGTGGGACAACCCTGACACAAGTTTACCACTCTAGTGAGAACTAAGTCTATGCAGCGTACCCCCAGAACTCCATTTGAAAAGCACTGACTGGGGCAATTATTAGAACTCAGGGACAACAACTCTGCATCCTTAACATCAGTGAATTGACTTGAATGAAACATGCGCCCTTTCTACACCTAAGGGTGTAGAGGGCCCCCTTGATCCCGGACTTACCTGCTTCTGGGATCGTCCCCCAGCTTCTAAAAGGAAGCACGACATCCCGGAAGAGAAGAGGGACATTGCGACCGCCAATTTTTTAAAGGAATTATAGCCGGGAGCGCAATTGCACTCCTCCAGAAATGTAAGTAAAACAAGGGGGGAAGGCCAACCCCGCTTCCCCCCCCGATGTCCCTGGACTCACCCCAGCCCGGCTCCTTCCCTCCTGCTGACCCCTGCTACTCACGGGGGGGGGGGGGGGAAGAAGCCGGGACGGGCACCCACACCATCCGCGGTCCTTGGGATCATCCCTGGACCGCAGGGAAAATCGGGATAATCGAGGTCTCGGTTATCCTGGGAAAATGGAGGGGTGGTCCCTGCCTGCTCCCGGGATCCCCTGTGCGTCCATTTGGCCACACAGGGATGACCCAGGGAAAAATCCTTCGTGTAGACATGGCCATGGATTGAGACTAGGCCAAATGTATTGGATTTGGTTTCGGAAGAATGGTAAGGACTCAGGTGTGAACTTACACAGAGTCATAGGCAGTGTCTAGTAGTATATGTATACTTATTTAGTAGAGCAATTAGCAGCTATTATGAAGTTGGAGTTGGTTTTCATAGCTTCCTAGTGAAGGTCAGGGCTTTTTTTGCTACTAAGAAAAGTTAGTCAATGCACAGAGGCCGTCTTGCACCGTTCGTGCCTTTCTTCCGATAAGAATAGAACCCTGCTTCTCTCTGTGCTATAAAAGCTCTGTTTCCTGCCAAGAAAGCCCCCCTTTCTCCTCCTTGGTGAAGGGGATGTGTGTGTAAACGTCTCGTGGCAATCTTCCACTAAGTTAGGCTGACCAAATGGAAAGGAGGACAGGGCTCCTGTATCTTTAACAGTTGAATGGGAAAGGGAATTTCAGCAGGTGTCATTTGTATGCATGCAGCACCTGGCAAAATTCCCTCCTCATCACAACAGTTAAAGCTGCAGGAGCCCTTCCCTCTTTTGTAGATGGTCATGCTAGGCAGGGCTCCTGCAGCTTTAACTGTTGTGATGAAGAGGGAATTTCACCATGTGCTGCATGCATACAAATGACACCTGCTGAAGTCCCCCTTTCAATTCAACTGTTAAAGACACAGGAGCCCTGTCCTCCTTTTCATAGGGTCACCCTAAGTAAGTGAGACAAGCCTGATAAAATCCTGCTTAGTTTGGCCTACTTTCTGTTCTCAGCTGAGAGGGGGAGGCTGCCTCCTGCTCAGGAAAATAGCCCCCTGGGCGACACCTGCTGCTTCCAGGGAACGAATACGACACCAGTTGAGGGGATTGTGATCTACCGATCGAGGGGTATGTGTAAGCTTTTCTTTGCTTTTATTTTCGCATATATGTCCCATCAAGGCACTATATCGCTCTTTCACACAAGGGGACTGGAGTTATACTGGTACCTTTGAGTCTGGTTAATGTGGTTCCTGGCTGGATCAGGCCCCAGGTTTAAGACACCATATTTATTACAAAGCTTTTAAAGTATGCTTAAGGGAATCAAATTCACTGCTTCCATATTTGAGAGGCACAATCCTTGCCAGAAATCCAGGATGAGTGAAGGGGGGGAGTAAGTGAGTGGCATAAGCACTCTCTAGCAACTGCCATGCGCATTGGCTGTGGTAGAGTAGAGACCTCTGCGGGTGTTCAGATCTCTGGCAAGAACAATCTGCTCCTCATCCAGTAGGCCAGAAAAAGGGTGTCAGAGAGAGAGAGAGAGAGAGAGAGAGAGAGAGAGAGAGAGAGAAAGGGGTATCAGAGAGAAACAGAAAGAGAGAAGGGGTGTCAGAAAAAAGAAGGGGTGTCAGAGAGAGAAGGAAAGGCGGTAACAGAGAGAGAAAACGAAGGGTGTCAGAGAGAAAGAGAGAGAAGGGGGTGCCAGAGAGAGAGAGAGAAAGAGAAGGGGTGTCAGAGAGAGAAAGAAAAGGAGTGGCCTTGCTTACTTTGGGGTCTGGCCTTGCCCATCACTGGCTTTGACCCCACCCACAGCCAGATTGCAGCTTCTGACCAATTGCCCCTGATTTAAGATTGTTGGAGATTCAGCACACATTTATAAAATCTAATCTTCATCTTTAGGCTTCCTCAGTGACTCCCCTGCATATCCCACAGGCTGAGCTATGCCAGAAGATTGCCCCCCCCACAGCCTGGAGACACTGATACGAATTCTCAAATGGCCAAGGTGCAGGCCTTTACGGCTGAGCATTCTCCAAAGTCGTTAACACATACAATGTGGCTTCTCTCCTGCATCAGAAGGAATATGCCCTGTCTGAACCCAGTCCCATGAATCCATCATAGTTATTCTCCCATTAGTATGCAGTTTCTCTCCTGCCATGTGCCCTACATCAAACGCTAGGCTTGCAGGATCTATTTTTGTTTTATGCTAGAACCCCAAGAGTCGCCAACTAGAGCCAGTTGCAAAAGTCATATACCTAGAATTCAAGACTCCTGAGGCAAGGAATTTGTTTTTTGTGCCAGAAGTAAACTGAGTCCACAGTCCTTCCACACAGAAATCTATTCCTGGTTACCCCAAGCTTTCTTTATTTCAGCAATCACATTGTGTGTGGGGGGGAGCCTTCTTGTTGCTGCTATACTTAAATAACTGGGAGACCAAAAACCTTCTGACCTATTGCACATCACCCAGAGATCTACCAGTCGATCCAGAGTTACTTTCTGCCCAGCCCTTCCTGAGATCACTGACGCTTTCCCCACAATCGGCGCTCGCGTGCGACTTCTCTCTGGCTTTCGTTTCCATTTTTACACTGAGGTTTGAGCCTTCCATTAAAACCTTCTGAGACGCCGAGCGCTTGTAGGGGTTAACCCCCGTGTGTACCCGTTCGTGGGTCATCAGTCCCGACTTCTGGCAGAAGCTTTTCCCGCAGCGCGTGCACCGATACGGTTTCACCCCCGTGTGAATGCGCTCGTGCGTGATGAGGTTCGAGCCGTCAGTGAAGCTTTTCTGGCACACGGAGCACTGATACGGTTTCACTCCGGTGTGGATCCGTTCGTGCACTCTCAGGTCCGCAGAGGTGCGGAAGTTTTTCCCGCAATCCAGACACTTGTACGGCTTCTCACCCAGGTGGATCTTTTCATGCGTGGTGAGGGTTCCCTTCTGGCGGAAATTCTTCCCACACACCGAACATTTGAAAGGTTTCTCTCCGATGTGGATTTTCTCATGCGTCGTAAGGGTTCCCTTCTGACGGAAGCTCTTCCCACAGTACGTACACCGATATGGTTTCTCTCCTGTGTGGATCCTTTCGTGGGCAATGAGGTTGGAGCCACTGGTGAAACTTTTTTGACACATGGAGCAACGAAAGGGGACCTCTCCGGTGTGGACACCCTCGTGGGCCTTAAGTTGCGCAGATTTACGGAAACTGATGCCACATTCTGAGCACTTGTACGGCTTCTCGCCGGTGTGAATTCTCTCGTGGACCCTAAAGTTGGAACTCCATCGGAAGCTCTTTCCACAGTGACAGCGGTGAATTTTACGGCCAGCTCGGGTCTCCTCTTGATCAGAATTACCTTTGCCAACAGGGACGGCTTCGTCCACACGCTTCCTTTTTGAGGCTGTCCGCTTCCTCTCTGGTCCCTCCTGACTCTCAAGATTTGTTTCCGCCTTGCAATACTGGGAAGCAATGTCTCTTTCTGATGCCTCAGGGCTGCCTGGCTGTAGGTTATCCACTTGGTACATGCACACCGGCCCATCACCTGGGGGAAATAAACAGAGTCATGTGTCCTGCTTTGCGTAATTTTCCAAACGCACACATCAAAAAAATTGAATCCCATAGAGTTCAGGAGCAACTTGTGAAAGAAGAGAGTGCCTCTGTACATGTGTTGTCTACTTTTCTCTTAACAGCAAGCGATCCTATCTAACCCATCCGCGCTGGGATTTGTTTGCAGTACCAGAACTGGAGGCCGCATTCAAAACCTTTCACACACAAATCTACTCTTTTTCCCACCCCTACCCCCAAACTCTCTTGATTTTTAGCAGCATAATTTTAGAGGAAAAGGGCCCCCCAGGGCTGGCGTCAAAAGTAGGCATGTTTGGAACTGTCCCTTGTCTTCACCATGGCAACCTGCTTGTTTACTTGCCTCTCGCTCTGGCCCAGTCAACAGTAGTGGCGTAAAGGAGGCGTGACAGAGACCATGGCCTATCCAAGGCATCTAGTATCTTCTTTAGAGTTCTGATGGAAACCCAGAGAGAATTCACCGCCTCACTGATATCGGAGCCACCAGCCTCCACTGGTTAAAAGGCTGGAGGCGTGTGTGTTTTTTGAAGTGTCATGACATCCTGTAATAGGAGTGCAATTCATCCTTACCCAAAGAGCTCGCCTCTTTGTCTTGTTCCTGCTTGGGCTCCTTATCCGGTTGCCTTAGCCAGCTATCCGGTGGTGGAACCCGGCCTCCCTCGGAAGGATTCCCAGCTGCCACCACCCCAAAGGGCCACGGACCCTGGAACGGCGACAAGGAAACCATTCAAGGCCAGCAGTGCTCCCCCATCCTGCAGAAACTATCCAAGGGCATATGCTCCTGGTGGTTCCACACAGACCTATCGTCCGACTGGAGTCCACCAGGGGAAGAGCCTTTAGTGTGGTGGCCCCCCTCCTATGGAACTCCCTACCTCTGGAGGTCAAGCAGGCGCCAACTTTGTGATCCTTCCAGTGCCTCCTGAAAATGTCATTGTTCCAGGAGGACTTTCCCTTAATGACCAGCTGCGGTTTATTTTGCACTTATTTCTTTTTAAAAAGCGGCTCTGAATGCGTTTTATTCTGTTTTCATTCTATTTTATTTTGCCAGCCGCTCCAAAATTTGGAATGGGGAGCGGGCAAATAAATAAATAAATAAGTTCACATAAACAAAGCGAGCTGTAGATTTCAGGAACCCAGACAAGAGACATGGAAGGGGGGAGGGGGCTGGAGCCGCTCTCCTTGGACCGGTCTGAAAGACGGAGGGAGGGGAGCAGAGAGGACAGGCAAGGGAGCTGGGTAGAGGGGAAGAGGAGGCGCCTCAGCAGCTCTCAGTAGAGCTGGCATCAGCACCTGGAATCCATGGGCAATTGCTAGGGCCCCAGTAACCTGGCAGGGGCCAGCCAACGACTGACCTAGGCTCCCTTGCAGTGTCGCTCTGGGGCATGATGGGAAATTAAAATGGCAGTCTTTAGCCACACATCTCTTCCACTGGCTGACAGGTGAGCCTGCAAAGTGTACTTTGCCTGGGGCTTGTCCCCAGTAGCAATTGGGGGGGATTATCTCAACAAGGAGCCCCTAAACCTGGCAGGGGGTGGAAGAGCGGGAGGCACCAAACTGGAAACAGTAGGAAAAACTACTTCCAAAAGTGCCCCGAAAAGGCATTACGGAGTCGTTGAACCCACTCTGTTTCAGGAAGACTTCTTTTCAGGGGTGCTGCGTTCTCTGTTCTAAATGACTCTGCTATATGGGATATAGAACGCAATGCCCCAGAAGGAACTTTTTTCTCTTCTTAATTAATCCTATTTAGCGCACCTTAGAGACCGATAGCGGCAGGCCAACTTTAGAAAGCAGGTTCCTACGACCAGTTCTTTCTCCATGCCAACGTTAACCATCAGTCTGCCATAATCCTGTTACACACAATGTAAAAAACCCTGTAGGCTAATATGGTGGTCACAACAGAGCCTCTTTGGCATTGGCCCCCTTCAGGCAACTTAGCTCCACGAGGTTCTCACCAGTGCACAGAGGCAAAAGCGGGTGGACTCCACGGTCTCCTCAGCCCACCCTCGGGGAGCCCTCACCTCTCCTTCCTCTTTCACCGCGTTCTGCTTCACCAGGAACTCCTCTGCCAGGAGCACGGCCTGCGCGCAGGACTCCGGGCCCCGTTCCCTCACCCAGCCCTGCATTTCCTGGGGCAGGACGGTCAGGAACTGCTCCAGGATCAGCAGCTCCAGGATCTCCTCCTTCGACCGCCTCTCGGCTCTCAGCCACCGGCAGCAGAGTTCCCGCAGCCGACTGTAGACGCCCCTCGGCCCCTCTGTAGCCTGGTAGCAGAACTGCCGGAAGTGCTGGCGCTGCCTCTCCCGCAAGATGGCCTCCCCTTCCAAGATGGCTGCCTTCACCTTCCCGTAATCTCCCTTGTCTTGGGCACTGAGGCCGCCGAAGGCCTGTTTGGCCTCTCCGCTGAGGGCCGGCAGGAGGAGGGTCACCCACTTGTCCCGAGGCCACCGGCACGCCGATGCAACTTGCTCGAAGGAGGCCAGGAAAGCCTTGGCGTCATCCCAGGGCCTGGGCTCCTCAGGTGCATGTGTGTTCCCCCATCCTGAGTGAGGGGCCTGCAGCGTCCGCAGGAACTCCTGCCACTGGGCTTCCCAGCGTTCTTGCAGCCCCTCTTGGGGTTCACATTTCACCTGCCGTGGAGGTGCTGCGGTCTGTAATTCTCCAATCGCCTCTACATGAATGCCGTGTGGGGCTTTTGCTCCCTCCAGGTCCATCCACAGTTTGACCGTGGGAGTGCTCTGCTCCCCACTTTTCATCTGGGCCATCTGTGCTTCCCCCTCTTCCACAGACATGTTCACCTCCACACTCAAAGTCTCCATCTCTCAGCTGGAACACAAGAAGCAAACCATTCAGGCTTTGAGGGATTTTCTTTGAGTGAATTCACTCCCCACCATCAGTCCATTGATCTCTTGCCAAATGACGGCTCTCTAAGAAACAGCAGGCAAGCGTCTTCTATGTTTTAGGGCCTTAGAGGAGAAAAATAGATATACAAAGTAATATTCAGATGAGACTACTGCACCTCAGCCATGAAAAACAGTATTTGTGATTCCACAGAGCCTGCAACTTCATGCTGGGGTAGATTTCCAAGTTCAAGGAGCTTGGAGAAAGGGGAGATTTACAACTCTACAAATGGTAAAGTCCAAGGAGACAGCGCTCTGCTAATTGACTTAAAATGTGCAGAATTTTTTTTTTCTAAACGGATCATTGTGCAATCCTATCAACCCACCGTCTTCAAAATGCCTAATACTTAAAAACAAAAACACTGCAATTTGGCTTAAAAGAGTAATACAGTGTTAATAATAAAATACCTGTAAAAAAATATAAGTAGTAGAATTGATTGATTGATTGATTGATTGATTACATTTGTATACCGCCCCACAGCCGAAGCTCTCTGGGCGGTTTATATAGGATTAAAAACAATTAAAAACAATATACAAAAATTAAAACAGCAAAAACATACAACACACAATCTGTACATTTAAAACCACTTCAACACTTCAAAAAGCGACAAAAACACAACAAAACATGACATTTTTTTAAAAAAACAGTTACTTTATACTGCAAACCTATACAGATTTACATGAGAGTAAGACTCACTGAACTAAAAGGCCTGATTGAACAAGATCTTTAGTGCTCTTTGAAAGGTCCAATAGCACAGGTACTCCATGTTTTTCTTGGGAAGGAAATCTGCAAACTGGGAGGCATGACCAAAAAGACCCTGCTTTGAGTGGGTGAAAGCTTTGCCTGGAAGAAAACAAGGCCACAAGCCTTGATATACCTGCTCTGTATGTAGGCCTCTGTATGTAGTTTGGTTCTTGCAAATGAACTGCATGATGGGATTGGAATGATGTTATGTGCCTGAATGTGCTGTAATGCTGAAACTGCTTAATTGGAAGGAAATGCTTAACTGGATTTTCTAACTGTCAATTTTTTTTCCTATAACATGAGACAAATAAGCTAGCTTGCTTAAGAGGACTGACCATCTAGGTCAATCTGACATTGCCAGAAGAGGTATGGGCCACCTGTTGAGAAGGTATAATGAAGAAGTTTTCTTTGATCTATCTTTGTTTTGCTTTAGAACTTTGCTAACTGCTAATTGCTAAGGTGCTACTATGTATAAATATACCTGCTTTTCACACGGCCAGATGAGAAGCTGTTTGTCTGTAGGACTCTATCCATACAGTATTATGCTCAATAAAACAGGTTTGCCTTACAACCAAAGTGGATTTTTATCCTTGACACCTATAATAATAATAATTGGGCTGTCATACTTGAACTCATTTTTTCAGGGATTGGGGGTGGGGGTCATTTGGGAAAAGTATTCGGCCCGGATATTAGAAACCTTCTTCAATGCAAAGCCATACCTTAGAATTCCCAGTCTACTCTTCAAGCTTTTGTGCCCTCAACGGCCACATACAGAGCAGAAATTCAACAGATGATCCACACCCACACCCCAGCATGCAGGTTCATGTTGTGGAAAGTTTTTTTTAAAGCAAGGAGCCCTGGCAGAAACATAAATAGGCAATAACCTAGGTTTGCCAACTGACTGGTAAATGAAAAACAACAACATGCTCCTGTGCTTGAGGAGAGGCAGAAAATGTAACATCCTTCAAACGCCTCCTGAAAACATACCTTTTAACTTATCCTGGTTATATTTGATATTTTTAAAGTTTTAAAGTTTTAAATCTTGTCTTTCTGTTTATTGTTGTTTTAATTGTAAACTGTCCAAAGAGCCTTGGCTGTTGGGTAGTATAAAAATGTAATCATCATCATCATCAGGTTGATCCATAACAAGAGAAAGGCTTGTTTCAGACGACAAGATAATCAACGGGGGGGGGGGGGGGAGGACAATCGTGTGGAGGGCAGCACACAACACACACACAAATGACAAAACGCTATTTGGGGCACTTAAACAATGGAGAAAAACAATGGGCTTGCATGTTGTTTATCCCGAACTTGTTGTTTAAAGTGTCGGGTGGAGGGAACCCCCCATTCTCTGTGTACTGTTCCATTTGGTTATAGAGTTTGCTGGCCGGAGCAGCCAAAAAAAACCTGGCTGCTCCGATACAGCCGGCAGAACTTGTGGTGCATGCTGGGATCATAGAATCATAGAATAGTAGAGTTGGAAGGTGCTTCTGAGGCCATTGAGTCCAATCCCCTGCTCAATGCAGGAATCCACCTTAAAGCATGCCTGACAGATGGCTATCCAGCTGCCTCTTGAAGGCCACTAATGTGGAAGAGCCCACCACCTCCCTAAGTCATTGGTTTCATTGTTGTACTGCTCTAACAGTCAGAGACGCAGCAGCCCAGAAGGATGCTGGGACTTTCAGCTGCACGATGGGGGGAGGGGCAACATGTCGTGTGGCAGGTGCTGCTGCGCCGCTGCCAAAATAATGCACGATCAGTACGCTATTTCTCCCTCCGTTGCCTAAACTATGTCCGAATGCTGCCAAACTCTTCACAACATGGAGATCAACACGATCATCTATGCACCACTATGGCTAGACCCACTGTTAAAGACACAGCTGCTGCGTACAGTTCAAAGGTTAGCCTGTAAGCAAATTTAGGGTGACCATATGAAAAGGAGGGCAGGGCTCCTGTATCTTTAACAGTTGCATAGAAAAGGGAATTTCAGCAGGTGTCATTTGTAGGCATGCAGCGCCTGGTGAAATTCCCTCTTCATCACAACAGTTAAAGCTACAGGAGCCCTGCCTATCGTGACCAGGTACAAAAGAGGGTAGGCTCCTGCAGCTTTAACTGTTGTAATGAAGAGGGAATTTCATCAGGGTGCTGAATGCATACATAATATTTGAATTGCTTTAAGATTTGAAAGAGAGGATACTTTTGGAAGCAGGTTGGTTTATTGTTTTCCCTTGATTTAGCAACCCTGCTCTAATCCATCAGTCCAGCAATTTCCTAGCCCTTCTGCAATGTTATTCTCCTCACTGCTCCTGGAGAGCCAGTGTGGTGTAGTAGTTAAGAGTGTTGGACTGGAACTCAGGAGACTCAGGTTTTAGTCCCCATTTGGCCATGAAGCTCTCTGGGTGACTTTGGACCAGTCACTGACTCTCAGCCTGACCTACCTCACAGGGCTGTTGTGAGAATAAAACAGAGAGGAGGAGGATCATGCAAGCTGCCTTGGGTTCCTTGCAAGAGGGGGGAAAAGGTAGGATATAACCATAAAGTTAGTTTTTCAGTTTGATTTATATCTCCTATTGCGTTTCAAATCTTTTGCAGTACTGCTGGGTTCTATTTGGTTATTATATTTTTAACTTTAACTTGTAGTTTTAAACGTTTAAACTTTTATATCATATTTTATTGTTTTGTATTTCATGGTTTTAATTGTCGTGAACCGCCCAGAGAGCTTCAGCTATTGGGCAGCATAAAAATGAAATCAATAATCAATAAAAAACTAAAAACTGTCTCTCTCTTAACCATGCCCTTTTAACTCACCTTTTCCCTGCACGCATTGCCTTCCTCCACTTTTGAATCTGTGGTTTGCAATTCCCGCAAAGCTAAAACAATTGCATTCAAGAGAATCAGGTTTCTCCAAAGGTGAAGAAGCAGAGGGACTACAGGAAGTGGATTCTCTAATCTATTTGCAGTAAAGAGGTATTAGGGAAAAAACCAAGGGTTCCATTTAACCCTCATTTCAGGTTCTCATTCAGAATTCTCCATTAGCAGGGAAAGAGTGGTGGTACCTTTTGAATTTCTCCCTGCCTTTAAAAGCACAGGAGTCTTTTTTTTTTTCTTTTCTCTTTGTAACCCTGGCCTGTTGTAGTTTGCTTTCTGCGTTTTGCGTTTTGCTGAGAGAGGGAGTAAAGGACAGAATGCTTTCAAACAGGGGCGTAGACTTCTCAATTGGGGGGGGGGGGGTGAGGCTAAACTTGGAAAAGGGGGGGGGGCTAGGCTTATTTGTTTACATTTATGTGTATATTTCTATTTCTGGAAACCGCCCTTCATCAACAGTGAATCCCAGAGTGTTTAAAGCCACATATTAAAATAACAAGTACTCAACAAAAACATTACATTTTAGTTATAATATTATGATAGTTTACACACTACCCCACCATCCATAGTCCCAGCATTCTCCACCCATCACTGGATTGTAGTCCCCACTCAGCCATGAGGCTCACTGGGTGGCTTTGGGCCAGTCACTGACTCTCAGCCTGACCTACCTCACAGGGTTGGAAGTTAAAATGGAAAGGAGCAGGAGGAGGAGGATCTTCTAAGCTCCCTTGGGTTCCTTGCAAGAGGAAAAACGGAGGGATATAAATGTAAAACAGAGGGATATAAATGCAATAATAAAGTAAAAAGAAAAACATCTGGAAGGAAAGAAGCTAGCTAATAAGAGGGGGGGGGTTCTGTAGCTGACTCATAGGGTAGCTGCTTTGCAAGCAGAAGGTCCTCAGTTTGATCCCCAGGTATCTCCAGGTAGGGCTGGAAAAATTTCTGCCTAAAACACTAGGGAGCTGCTGCCAGTCAGTGACAACATTACTGGGTTGGATGGACCGAGGGTCTGACAGAATATAAGGCAGCTACCTAGGTTCCTATGAAGAAAGCCTGGCATAACCAGGGGTGTTTTTTTGTGTGGAAATACTGTAAAGCTCCATGCAGTTCCGGGGCTCAGAATTCTCAATTCTATGTTTTTGTCTTTTGCAGGAGGCTCCAGGTGGTGGAACACATAGTTAAATGGTGAAGTTCACTACCACAAGATGTAATGATGGCCGCCAATTTGGATGGCTTTAAAGGAGGGTTGGATAAATTCCCGGAGGGGAAGGCTGTCAATGACTACTAGCCTTGACGGTTATGTGCTACCACTAGTATCCGAGGCAGTAAACCTGTGTGCACCAGTTGCTCGGGAACATGGGTGAGGGGTTGCACCAGGTCCTGCTTTGTTGGTTCCTGGTTGACAGCTGGTTAGCCATTGTGTGAACAGAGTGCTGGACCAGATGGACCCTCGGTCTGATCCAGCAGGGCACTTCTTACATTCCTATGATCTTGGGTTCTACTAAAAACACATTTCATTTCCCTCTGACAACCCTGCTGACATTTCCAGGGGAGGCTGGCAGCTCCGATGTCAGGAGGTCTGTGAATCCACTCTGAGTTTCAGTCAGAACTAGTCAGAACTCTAAAGGAGCTATCCAAGGGGCTAAACATAATTTGGAGATGGGCTTTAGCACCTTGGATAGCTCCCTTTTGGGCTGGGTTTGACTGCAACCCAGAACAGATTCACAGCCCCACTGACATCAGAGCCATTCACCTACCCCAGGCTGTGTGTGTGTGTGTGTGTGTTGTGTGTATAAATCTGCCAGATTTGAGGTTAATACTTCATGCTTCTGATGAGGTGAGCTAGAGTCCACGAAAACATATGCCAGATTCAATGTGTTAGACTTTCGGGTGCCACCAGACTCTGTGGTGTTTTAACACTAAAGCAGCTCCTGCAAGCCTGCCGTGTGCTTTATAGCAGTTCGTATAATAGAATTACCACTTCCACCCACACCACAACTGGGAATCAGAAGTCTGGCTGGAGAATCATGAAACTGTATCTCTTGGTGGTTTAAGGTACAGTCTCCCTTTCTTGCATATCCTGGCCCCTCTAGGAATCAGAGTGGAACACAGTGGTTTTAACCTTTTTCTGTGCTATATATTTCATTATTTTTTCAATTTATGAGTCACCTGAAGCTCTCAGCCTGGCATTCATGATACAATCAATTCCAAGTTCCATCGCGGAATAATTTTGGGAATGAAGCAACAACGTGATCGGTAGTTCTCGTTGCTTGTAGTTTTATATGCAAAATATTTTCCCATTATATTATTATTATTCTTGTTATGGCATAAACATCAATAGCATTAATTATTCTTATATATTATTGTATCATAAATATTATGTTATATTTCAACAGCTTAAGTAGAGGTTTTAACTGACTTTGTGGCCGGGCTTAACAGTTTCAAATGTTTTAAATGTCAGCTGTTTTATGTTTTATGTTTTAAAATTTTGTATATTGTCTTTTTAGTGTTCAATCTTTTAATTTTTGTAAACCGCCCAGAGAGCTTCGGCTATGGGGCGGTATATAAATGTAATAAATAAATAAATAAATAAATGCTATGACATATGAAAAAAAAAAATTTTAAGTAGCAACAACAATCACCTCAGTTAAGAACACGGTAATGTAAGGCTTATTGCTAGAGATCTACCAGACCAATTTTGTTCATTTTTGTTTTAAACAGAAGCTTGAGCAGTGTAGACATGCAGAAAATTCTGAAAGTTCGAAAAAGTTCAATGCTTGAATGGCAATTAATTTTCTCTGTGCCAAAGAAGCAGGGTAGCTCCTCTGCCAGCAGGATAACGGACAGCCCTGATTGGCCAATCAATGCGGCGCAAAGGCAGGCTCTGGGCACAGCTGTGTGGCTAGGCTGTTGCTGCCAGCGGGGAGGAGGAAGGGGAGGGAGGCAGCCAATTGGGGCACGTGAGGGAGGGAGAGGGGCTGTGACACATGCAATTTGCAAAGGGGGAAACTATGCATGAGCCACATTTGCATTATTCATATATGCCTCTGCGATGAGGGGTCTGAAGTAGGGTGACCATATGGAAAAGAGGACAGGGCTTCTGTATCTATAACAATTGTATAGAAAAGGGAATTGCAGCAGGTGTCATTGCTATGCATGCAGCACTTGATGAAATTCCCTCTTCATCACAACAGTCAAAGCTGCAGGAGCCCTGCCCTCTTATTTATTTATTTATTACATTTGTATACTGCCCCATAGCCGAAGCACTCTAGGCGGTTTACATGGGATTAAAAAAATTAAAAACAATATACAAAAATTAAAACAGCAAAAACATACAACATACACACAATACACACATACATTTAAAACCGCTACAACAACCCAAAAAGCTACAAAAACAAAAACAAACCCAGGCTCCTCAGATATTGCCAAATGCCTGAGAGAAGAGGAAAGTCTTGACCTGGCGCCGAAAAGATAACAATGTTGGCGCCAGGCGGGCTTTGTCAGGGAGATCGTTCCGCAATTGGGGGGCCACCACAGAGAAGGCCCTCTCCCTTGTTGCCTTGTTTGCTTCCCTTGGAGTAGGCACTCAGAGCCTTAGATGATGAACGTAGTGTTCGAGTAGATCCATGTTGGGAAAGGCGTTCTGTTAGGTATTGTGGTCCCAAGCCGTGTAAGGCTTTATAAGTGAAAACCAGCACCTTGAATCGGGCTCGGAAACATACAGGCAGCCAATGCAAACGGGCCAGAGTAGGTCTTATGTGCTCAAACCTTCTGGTTCCAGTTATCAATCTGGCCACTGCATTTTGCAAAAGCTGCAGCTTCCAAACCATCTTCAAAGGCAGCCACACGTAGAGTGCATTGCAGTAAATCTAACTTTGAGGTTACCAGAGCATAGACAACTGAAGCCAGGTTATCCCTGTCCAGATAGGGACGTAGCTGGTCCACCAACCAAAGTTGGTAGAAGGCACTCCGTGCCACTGAGGCCGCCTGAGCCTCAAGTGACAGAGATGGTTCTAGGAGAACCCCCAAGCTACGAACCCGCTCCTTCAAGGGGAGTGCAACCCCATCCAGAACAGGTTGAACACCCTCCATCCGGTCAGCGGAACCACCCACTAACAGCGTCTCAGTCTTGTCTGGATTGAGTTTCAGTTTATTAGCCCTCATCCAGTCCATTGTCGCAGCCAGGCACTGGTTCAGCACATCCACAGCCTCACCTGATAAAGATGAAAAGGAGAAATAGAGCTGCGTGTCATCAGCGTACTGATGACAACGCACTCCAAAACTCCGGATGACTGCACTCAATGGTTTCATGTAGGTGATTGCACTCAATGGTTTCATGTAGACTAGATACATGGGCTTTGCACTAGTTTAAAATAATTTTAAAATGCAAGTGTCAAAGCTGCTAAAACATGGCGACGGATCGTTTTCAAAAATGCAGCTTTAAACATATCATTGAAAATAATACAAGCAGCAGTTAAGAAGGGTTTTTCTTAAGGCCTGGGAGAATAAAAAGGTCTTTGCCTGGCGCTGAAAAGAATGCACCAGGCAGATCTCTCTAGGGACCGTATTCCACAATTCGGGGGCTACCACAGAGAAGGCCTGTTCACAAGTAGCTGTTCACCACTGGGAAGCCCTTGGAGCAGCCCCTCAGATGATGATTGCAGAGCACACATGGGAAGACGCTGTCCTCTCCTCTGTCTTCCAGGAGGAGAGTTAGAGGATGATGATTTATTTCATTTCTGTACTGCCCAATAGCCGAAGCATTCTGGGCGGTTCCCAAAAAATTACAAACCATAAAAGATAAGATCATAAAACATAGTATAAAATTTTTGACATACAAAATTTAAAATAGTTTGAACTGCTAAACAATTTCAATAAAATACTAGACCTGATAAAGGACAGCTAATATAAATGCCCCATCACATGCCATTAAATGCCTGGGAGCAGAGGACAGCCTTAACCTGGCAATGAAGATGACAGTGTTGGCACCAGGTGGGCCTCAGGGAGAAGATCATTCCATAATCAGGAGAGGGTGGGGCTGTGAAGTTATCCTCCACCACTTGCTGCTGCCGCCTGTCTCATCTTTACTGTCTAGGAACTTCAGCGGCACTCTATGGTGTCAGTGCCTTCAGGTGTGTCTGTTTCAAAGGTGTTGGCTTTAGGGCAGGGATGGGCAACGTTTGCTCCTCCACATGCGTTGGCCTACAACTTAGGCTGACCCTCTGAAAAGGAGGACAGGGCTCATGTAACTTTAACAGTTGTAGAAAAAAAGGGCATTTCAGCCAGTATCATTTGTATGCAATTAGTTCCTGGCGAAATTCCCTCTTCGTCACAACCGTTAAAGTTGCAGGGGCCCTGCCTTCTTTTGTGTATGGTCACTCTAGTATAGTGCCTGCAACTTTAACTGTGGCGATGAAGAGGGAACTAATTGCATACAAATGACCCTGGCTGAAATTCCCTTTTCTCTACAACTGTTAAAGTTACATGAGCCTTGTCCTCCTTTTCATATGGTCAGCCTACTACAACTCCCATCATCCCCCAGCTTCCCTAAGCTAGCCTGCTGCCCTCAGGTGTAGTGGAAAGCACTGCCTTGTTTTGAAGTGATTCAACTGTAACTCAAGTTGCATAGGTACTAATAATGGGGAGGGGCACAGTCTTCCCTTTTGCCTCAGGCTGCAAATGTCTTGGGCCGGCCCTGCTCTGAAGCAATCTGCAGCCAGCGTAATAATAAAGCTTCCAAGGCACCAGTGGAGGCAGGCGGCTCCAATTTCAAAGGGGCTGTGAATCCATTCTGGGTTCCAATCAGAACCAGTCAGAACTCTAAAGCAGCTATATATAATCAGAGCCAACAGACCCCCCCCACTCTCTGAGAGCAGCAAAGGTTAAAACCATAGAGTTCTGCCCTAATTCCTAGAGGAGCCTGGATAGGGGGCTATACTTCAAACCACCAAGGGCTGCAGTTTTCCTGGTTCTCCAGCGGCACTTCCGTTTGCTTTCTAGTGACACAGCTGGTGGAAATGCATAGGGGTTTATGTGAAAACTGGAGGGTTTCTTTCAAAAGATAGGCAGCGATGGAGACTCTTTTTCTCATGGCGGTGTTTTAAAATGAAAGGGACCCTCTGAGCCTGCCTGCTTTCTCCTTTGTAGCGTTACACAGGGATTCCTAGGCATTTCTGCCACTCTTGCCCCGCAGGTGGAGTCCAATGAGGACCGGAAAGGAAGGGTGGGTGGCCATTGGTGGGTGTATTACAAGACCTTGAAAAACAAGAGAACACAACCCATCGCCTCTGGCGTCACATCAATAGAGAAGAAAAACAGATTCTGCGAGACCCAAATTATGACTCCTCCATAGCGATTAAAGAAGCAGACAAAGGAGGGGCCGTCGTATTCCAAAACAGCACGGATTATAAATCAGAAGCTTTACACCAACTTTCAGACTCTGACTTCTATCGGGTATGTGATAATGATCCCACTGCTGCTATCTATCACTAATGAGATTTTAAAAAAATACCTTATACGAGGGGTCATGCTTGGGATATATAACAGAGGGCGAATTTGGCTTTTTACATAGTACTAACTCCAGAATTCCAGTTTTCTATATTATGCCAAAAATCCACAAAAGGATTCCACCCCCCCCCCCCCCAAAACCAGGCAGACCCATAGTATCAGCATTCAATTCTGTGTTGGAACCACTCTCACAGTTTGTTGATCATGTTCTAAAACCTTTCATACCTCTTACACCATTTTATATACGGGACTCTTCTGATTTCATTAACAAAATTAAACCCATTAACACGAGAGAGAGACATCCTGGTCACCATGCACGTAATACACCAACATACCCCAGCAGGATGCCCTAACTGTCATACAACACACACTGGATCAGAGAACAGAGAGACACACCCACTTTCTTCACTCCCTCCCAGAAATGGCTCTATCTTATCTTATCAAAGTAAGAATCTATGCATTTAATTTTTGATAATACTGTTTTTAAATCCATAAATGTTCTTTTATATGAATTATAGTAATTTTGACGTATCATATGAACAGGCCCATAAGCCTTTAAAAAGTATTAAGTCTTTTTTAATACATAAAAATGTACTATCTAAACAGTTTTTAACATACTTATACATGGGCATAGGCCTTTTAAGGCAATGTTCCCAATTAACCTACTAATAGTTATATTTAAGCTTTGTGTTATCCCTGGACAGTAATATTAATATAATGTATTCTTGATGTTGCAGCCCCCTGATGAAGGCCTTCTAAATAAAACCTTACAAGCCGAGCGTTTCAGCATTCCGAGAACCACTCCTCTGGCCTTTTTTTTACTTTAGTGGATGCTCTCCTCCCCTTGGTTTTTCGGTTTTTTGGTTTAAAAAATAAACACCTCTTTGCTGAAAACAGATTAAAGAAGCTTTTTCTCCACCCGCCTGCTTCTGGTGGGTATTATTATTTTGGGAGAGTGGACCGAAGCTAAATATAGCAGCAGATTCTGCAAAGGGTCAGTGTACTTGAGTCAAATGCTTGGTCCATCTAGCACTGACTGGCAGCAATACTCCCCTGGGTTTCATGCAGGAATTTTTCCAGCCCTACCTGGAGATGCCTGGGGATCAAACTGAGGACCTTCTGCTTGCAAAGCAGCTACCCTACGAGTCAGCTACAGAACCCTCCCCCCTCTTATTAGCTTGCTTCTTTCCTTCCAGATGTTTTTCTTTTTACTTTATTATTGCATTTATATCCCTCTGTTTTACATTTGTATCCCTCCGTTTTTCCTCTTGCAAGGAACCCAAGGGAGCTTAGAAGATCCTCCTCCTCCTGCTCCTTTCCATTTTAACTTCCAACCCTGTGAGGTAGGTCAGGCTGAGAGTCAGTGATTGGCCCAAAGCCACCCAGAGAGCTTTCATGGCTGAGTGGGGACTACAATCCAGTGGTGGGTGGAGAATACTGGGAGTTGTGGGACTTTTTTTTTTTGTCTAAACGTATGCATAGGATTGTGCCTTAAGAGAGCAATCCTATAGTCCCAGGAGGGTGTTCCAGGGACCATAGGAGCCCCCCTCCGAGGCTGTAGACACTGCTATGACCTTGGAAGGGGGGATTTGGTATCTAATCCCGCCTGCCTCCTTGCAGCTGCCATGGAAAGGACCAAGGCAGGTTGCTTTCCAAGGATGCAGAAGCAACCTCAGAGAGGACTGAAAGGAAGTGTGCCAGTGAGCAGGGAGGTGAGGGAAGGGGACAGGAGAGGCCAGGATATGAAGAATCCTATGGCCTCTCCAGCCTTGCTCCACCAGCACACCTCCGTTAGACAAACTCACAGACCTGCCTAGGGTTAATATCTAACAGCAGGAGCATGGGAAGGCAAAAATCACCACCACTGCTCCTCTGGCCATACAGACAGTAGCCCAACAGGGCTTTGGATCCACAGAAGCCTCCCGAATTCAGATGCTCCCCAAAACAAGACTAAAAAAAAAAAAAAAGAGATACATGGATTGACCGTGAAGAGAATTTAATGCACAATACTGGCTGGATAGCGCCTTAATCCCACGGCTGGCTGGGGGATGCCGTGAATAGTAGGACTTTTTTTCTGTCTAATTATGCATAGGATTGCACCCTTCACCATACTTCCCTGCCTCAAAAACTCAGTGAACTAAAAGCTAGCACCAGATCTGTGCATGTAATGCATTAATATTGCTCGCTTCAGCTGGGATGAAAAGTTCTCTCCTGAATATTGCCTTGTACATCAATTTTTCTTTCTCCTTCCCTTAGGAGAAGCCAGCCTGATGTTTATTAGAGAGCTGTCTTTTGGGAAGAGATCCATGGACTGAAAGTGAAGAGTGACTTGACGTGAAGAAAGTCCCTCAGACTGAATGGTTTCTCCTCTGGTTTCAACTGAGCAATGGAGAATTTGAGTGTGGAGGTGAACATGTCGGTGGAAGATGGGGAAACACGGAACCCAGAACTGAAAAGTGGGGAGCAGAACGCTCCCACTGCCAAACTGTGGGCAGATTTCGAGGGGGAGGAAGCCCCACGAGTGGTACGTGTAGGCAGTATCGGAGAATTACAGACCGCAGCACCTCCATGGCAGGTGAAATGTGAACCGCCAGAGGGGCTGCAGGAAAGCTGGGAAGCCCAGTGGCAGGAGTTCCTGCGGACGCTGCAGGCCCCTCACTCAGGATGGGGGAACCCTCAGACGTCTGGGGAGCCTACGCCATGGGATGACACCAAGGCTTTCCTGGCCTCCTTCGAGCAAGTTGCATCGGCGTGCCGGTGGCCTCGGGACAAGTGGGTGACCCTCCTCCTGCCGGCCCTCAGCGGAGAGGCCGAACAGGCCTTCGGCGGCCTCAGTGCCCAAGATAGAGGAGATTACGGGAAGGTGAAGGCGGCCATCTTGGAAGGGGAGGCCATCTTGCGGGAGAGGCAGCGCCAGCACTTCCGGCAGTTCTGCTACCAGGCTACGGAAGGGCCGAGGGGCGTCTACAGTCGGCTGCGGGAACTCTGCTGCCGGTGGCTGAGAGCCGAGAGGCGGTCGAAGGAGGAGATCCTGGAGCTGCTGATCCTGGAGCAGTTCCTGACTGTCCTGCCCCAGGAAATGCAGGGCTGGGTGAGGGAACGGGGCCCGGAGTCCTGCGCGCAGGCTGTGCTCCTTGCAGAGGAGTTCCTGGTGAAGCAGAAAGAGGCCGTATGGCTGGACAAAGGGGTAAGAGGGTTATTGTGGTTATTTGCAGGGGGCCTGGTTCCCTTCTTAAGGGACTAAAGGCTGATTCAGACAACCATGGATTCCTCAACTTTTGCAGTCCCTGAGTTGCGGAGGACTTGGTGGAGCTTCAGTGACCAAAGGCCGTCACTGTTTACGCAGGTCTGTTGCCTTCAGCTGGACCAGCCTTCTGCAACGTGGTGCTCTCCAGCTGTCTTGGACCACAATGTTCATCCTCCCCTGCCAGGATTGGCACTAGGGCACCAAGTTGGAGAGGGCTGACCTGGATTGCAGGGTGGAAGGCGGAACGTCTCTCAGGCTAACAATCCCTGGGAGTTCATAAAGTATTGTGGGAATCTGCCTTTTCATGTGAGTTTAGGAAGGGACTTTGAAGGTTAATGGGCCTGGGAACATTGCTAGTCATTTCCCCACTGCAGGTTTTGGTGTTGCAGCCTTTGGGTGCAGCTTCCTCCGAGGTTCGGCCTCCAGGTTCCTGGAGAAGAGAACCCTGCAAGGAAGAGCAAGATGAAGAAGAAAGCGCATTGGGTAAGGACTCGTTTCTGAATCGGCCTTCGTGGAGCAATGAAGCCTGGGGCGGGTGTTGACAAGTGAAGATTATCAGGCACAGAAGGTGAGCTGGTATTTTCTAGAGCGAGCCAAAGTGTTTTCTTAGTCGCTTTGGACAGCGAATACATTTCGATGAGCATTTGTAGCTGGTAGCTTCCAAGCTAGGACACTCCCTGACCACTTGAGTACATGCGAACATACCAAGCTGTCATGATTCAAGCCCTCCCACTGCAATGTGAGACAATAAAGAGGTCTGCCAAGAAATCCACAAAACTTTACTCAGGAAATAAACATCTCTTCACACCTGAATGGAGTGTAAACACTAGGAGCTTTCCTCTGAGCTAAAACTTGGCTAACTAAAGTAGGCAGTTATCCTTTCAACAAAAGAGAAAGTTTTCCCCTGAGCCACTTTTGCTTCAGGGTTTTTTTTTCTGAAGGAGTCTTTGGTGGGAATCTAGGTGAGCTGATTGCTTCTGCCCGGCTTTCAGCTCCGCCCGCTTGACCCTGCGGCGGGCTCTTGGATCGGTCAGCTCTGAAGTCCCTTCCCCCTGTGAAGAAATCTAAATTTCCATGGACTTTGAGTTGTTAGCATTCTCTCTGATAAAGTCCTATGAAGAGTCATCCCTGGCTCCTGAAGAGCCTGGGAGAATCTCCCCCATTTCCTGTGTTGGCTGGTAAATTTCTAGTCCTGTTTCTTCTGGTTCGTAATCTGATTCGATTGATCGCTTGAAACTCCTTCCCCCAAACTAGGGAGAACAGGCCTGATCCTGGCACCAAGCTGTCTTAATGCCATGTCAGACTATTGGCCCATCGATCTCAGTAACCTTTATTACGAATGGTTGTGGCAATCTAGGCCTAAGGCCTTCAACTGAAGTCTTCTCTATGCATGTGTTATGCGCTAAATTATAGCCCGCCAAAATTCCCAAAGGGCGCAATCCTATGCATGTTTGGACAGACACAAGCTGGAGGCCTCTGTAGCTGATCTGAAATCTCAGGGAGGTTTGTATGGGTTTAGGTGGTCCTTTTAAGTAATTTGGCCGCATACCATAAAAGGCTGTAAAACTCAATACCAGAATGTTGAGCGCAGGCTCAGAAGCGAAGAGACAGCCAGTGATGCTGATGTACGTTGCATGTTTTTGTGACTTGGTGTATAGTCTGTGGACAGAAGACGTGATGTACTCAAGTTACTGGCTCCGCAAATATTTCTAGTGCTTGTTTTGCGCCTTCACCTTCTATGACCTTGCCTCTAATCTATGAGCTTCTCCACACGAGCAATTTATTGTATGCTCCAGATTGGCCACTCACGGACGTTTCCGGGTCATTTTCATGACATCGACAACATCCAGTGCCTCTCCTGCTGTTTTCAAGTGGGAATCCATCTTCAAAGGACTCGATAATTTCATAAATTAAATTAAAAAGATGAGTCTATATGCCCTTTCCAAAGGCCAAAAGAGTGGGCAGTAGTTCTTGAGGGAGTGTGTTCCATAGTTTGGCAGAGACCCATGAGAGGAGGCCTTTTCAGAGATGCTATTTATTTGTTATTATTTATTTATTGCATTTAAGTTCCACCTTTTCTCCTCCAAAGAACCCAAGGCAGATTACATAATCCTCCTCCTCCTCTCCATTTTATCCTCACAACAACCCTGTGAGGTAAGTTGGGCTGAGAGTCTGTGGCTGGCCCAAAGTCAACCAGTGAGCTTCCATGAAGAACTGGGGACTAGAACCCGGATCTCCCAACTCCTAGTCCAACACATTAGCCACTACACCACACTGGCCCTCTCTTAGTTGTCTTTCCATCAGCAAGCAAATAGATTTCTATTCAGGCAGGCATGTAAGCCGATGGATTTCTTTTATTATTATTTTTCATTTATGTGTATGTGTGGGGAGGCTATGTCCTTCCTTAATTAAGATTTTGTTTTTCAGCTGGATTTTATTGTTACCTGCCTTGGGCACCATTTTCTGGTGGAAAGTCGGGATACAAATTAAATCAGCCGATCAATAACCAATCAATACATGATACCATCTTGCGGAGTTAAAAAAATCCACTCCTAAGCCTGCCTAAGGATCAGAAACTCACATGACTTTTCTCTCTTTATTCCTGCAGGAGAGAAGAAACTCCTTGAGAATAAGGAAGCAAATCTTCAGCAGGAATGCTCAGGACAAGTGGAATCAAGAGGCACATGGTTGGGAGTAAGCAAAATTTCCCAGCGTTATGAAGCAGAAGCAAGGCGTGGGAGATGGCAGAGGATGGAGAGCAATCAGGTAGCCGGCCTAGACGAGAGGACAGAGAAAGCCTTTCCCAGCGGGGAAGGTAAATTTGATCGGGCGGGGGCTATAGCGCCCCAAGAAATCCAGCTTTCTGGAAGAAACTTTGGTCGGGGTTCAGACCTCAGCACACCCATGAGATCCAGACCTGGAAAGGCAGGGCATAAGTGCTCCGAGTGCGGGAAAGTTTTCCCTTATAAGGGCGCTCTTAAGACACACGAGAGAGTTCACACCGGAGAGAAGCCGTACAAGTGCTCCATGTGCGAGAAGAGCTTTGCCAGCAGCTCCAACCTCGCGGCGCACAAGAACAGCCACAAAGGCGTGAGGCCGTACAAGTGCCCCGTGTGTGAGCGGCGCTTCAGCCGTAGAGGCATCCTGATGCGGCACGAGCAAATTCACGTGGGCAGGACGCCCTACAAATGTTCGTGGTGTCTGAAAGGTTTCACGGACAGCTCCAATCTGGCCGCCCACGAGAGGATCCACAATGGCGAGAAACCGTTTTGTTGCCCGGAGTGTGGGAAAAGCTTCAATCAGAAAGGAAACCTGATGATACACGAGAGAATCCACACCGGAGAGAGACCCTTTGCATGCAGGGCTTGTGGGAAAAGCTTCAGCCAGAAGGGAAACCTAGCTAAACATGAAAAAATGCACACTGGAGAGAAACAGTATAAGTGTGTATAACAGCCTACCTTCTTTATGGAACAATAGTGATGGTTAAGATACTGCGGAGTTATTGGCATTTAAGGTACAAAAGACAAAACAAGGTGCTAGCCTTAACCAAAAAACACAAACAAGGAATAACCAAAAAGTTAAGGTTTACAATTTTTTTAAAACATATATTTTATATAAATATGTCCACAATCAAATAGAGCAATTGATATACACATTCAAATTTCTCATCAGTGATGATCAAGCAAATTGCTCTATAAAAATTAATGAAGGAGGCAGGCCAAACGCGTTTCAACGTTTTCAGTCTTCTTCAGTGGCCTGTAATTACCGGCACAAGCTGATGCTGTAATTCGAATATTTAAAGGTAAGTATCTAGACACGGGGGCTGCCTGGCAGTATCCTGAAAGCAGGACGAATTGTATCACTCCCCCAGACCAGCAAAGCCTACAGCAAGTGCTCGCAAAACAAACCTGACATTTGACTTTGGGAAATGGAGGTCAGGTTTGTTTTGCGAGCACTTGCTGTAGGCTTTGCTGGTCTGGGGGAGTGATACAATTCGTCCTGCTTTCAGGATATTGTCAGGCAGCCCCCGTGTCTAGATACTTACATCTTTAAATATTCGAATTACAGCATCAGCTTGTGCCGGTAATTACAGGCCACTGAAGAAGACTGAAAACATTGAAACCCGTTTGGCCTGCCTCCTTCATTAATTTTTATAGAGCAATTTGCTTGATCATCACTGATGAGAAATTTGAATGTTTATATCAATTGCTCTATTTGATTGTGGACATATTTATATAAAATATATTTTTTTAAAAAATTGTAAACCTTAACTTTTTGGTTATTCCTTAACTTTTAAGGCCCCGGACAGTTTGGGACCAGGTAACTGCCTTCACCTTCTATGACCCTGTCCATAATCCAAGAGCTTCTCCACACGAGCAATTACTTGCATGCTCGTGATTGGCCACTCACGGACGTTTGCGGGTCCTTTTCATGAAGTCGTCAACCTCCGATGGCTCTCCTGCTATTTTCAAGCGGTAAACCACCATTTTTTAAAACTCAGAAAATGCAGTAATAAATGGAAAACATGCTATAAAGCAGTGCCACCTGCTGGCGGTAAAATGGAAACATATGGGAAGGAACCAGCAAAAACGGATGGGTGAAGATCACATGTATTGTCCTGATCCTTGAACTTGCAAAGACTCTGGAAGTCAAAGCCCCGATAAGGCTATGGGATATTTGCTACATGTGAAGAACCCCTAAGATCTGTTTCACAGTTCCTTCTCTATACTCACTGGGTAATTCAATTAGGTTGGTGAGCACATGAGACACAGCCTTCTTGGTGGTGGCCCCACATTTATAGAACTCCCTGGCAATTCACATTCACATGGCCCCCATAGTGAGCCTTAAAAATGTATCTTTTTACTGCTGCATTTCCTTAAGAGAATTGATGACTGTGTCATCTAAAGCAGTTTTCCCATAGATCCATTTTGCTGAGTCTACTGTACATTTACACAACCTCCCCAATGTACTATTGTTTCATTAACTTTGTGGGGGTGGGGGCTGGGCTCTAAAAACCGGCTCATAAATATTTGGAATACATAAGGTATTGTTTTGAAATGGAGGAAGTGAAAAAAACTGTGATTAGACTGATCACAGGAGGAGGTTGGTTATTCCTTGCATTTTGATATCTGAAAGCATATAAGGGAACAAAAGAATAGCAAAGTGTTATGTACTTACTATGTTCTGGTGCTGAAATTGTGTTATAGGTGCATGCCTTTTTGTAAGGCACCCTGGTAGAATTTTTGTTCTGAAAGGTGGCTTAAAAATATTTAAAATAAAATAAATAAATACTAACCAAAGAGAATTGTTTCATGTCTTTTTTTGTTAACTTACACAAAAAACATCCCAGAAAATTGCTTCAGCAATACCGGCCAGAACAGTTCATGCAAAATAGCGGGGATTATTTATTTATAGCATCTTTGCACCACTCTTCAGTCCAGAAGGCACCTACAGTGGCTTACAAAGATCAGTAATTGGTTCATATGCCCAAGCATACAAGCTAAAAGATAAGACACCAAAGAAAAAGAGATTGGAAGAGAGGAGGAGGAAAAACAAACTCAGGCCCCAGTTCTTGAGGTTACCAAATATTCAGAGTGCAACAGGAAACACTTCAAAGAAAAGGGGAGCCAAAGGTCGGCGGTGTCTCAGCCCAGCTGATGGAGTGGCCCTGCTTACCTTCCTTACCTCTGTTGCAGCCTGATGGAATGACTGTTGCTGGATGGCAGCTGAGGGAGAGGGAAAGCCAGATGGAGCTGGCTTTTCTCAGCAGAGCAGCTGATGGAGCTAGTCTGAGTTGAATCCATAAGCGAATGACTAACACACACACACACAAACAAACGTGCACACACACAAAAGATGCTCACTACCATATCAAAACAAAATTATGCCTGGTGTGGAGAATGTGGAGAGGGAGACATTTTTCTCCCTCTCCCATCATACTAGAACCCAATGGGGCCATCCTACGAAACTGATTGGTGGGAGATTCATGACAGATAAAAGGAAGGACTCCTTCACACTGCACAGAGTTAGACTATGGAATTCACTACCACAAGATGTAGTCACAGTCACCAATTTGGTTGGCTTTAAAAGGGGGTTAGATGAGAAGGATATCAATGCCTGCAAGTCCTGATGCCTCTATGCTACCTCCAGTATCAGAGGCAATACTGCCTCTGTACACCAGTTGCTGGGGAACATGGGCAGGAGGGTGCTGTTGCACTCCCACTGCTTGTGGGTTTCCTGTGGGCAGCTGGTTGGCCACTGTGTGAACAGAAAGCTGGATTAGATGGACCCTTGGTCTGACCCAGCAGGGCTCTTCTTATGTTCCAGGGACAGAATGAGGAGGTTGTACTGGAAACAGGCAGGGACAAGGAACCACTGTAGGGATTTATTTTATCTTATTTTGGATGGTCAAACATTGACCTCTTTTGTGCCTTTTTCCTACATCACAAATGAGTTCTCCATTTTTACATTGTTTTTGATAGTTTTTTTGTTTGTTTTGTCTTAACCACCCGACTTCACTGGGTTCTTGTGAGGATAAATGGAAGCGGGCCCATGTGGGTTGCCAATGGAGAAAGAGCAGGATGAATATGTAATTGACGCTAATTAGTTAGTGCTGTGCCGAAAACCACTTCATGTTCCCCGCCCTCCCCTACCACCACCATTCTCATTCAATTTGACAGAAAAGAAATTGCTTTGGGGAAAAGGTTGAAAGGAGAAGGACATTTCAGAGAAAAGTTCATGGGTGGGATTTGGAATTCTTGCGTTTACCTTATTTATGAGGTGGCCAGCAAGTGCATATAAATATCCTGTCTTTCGCTGTACAATCACCTTTCCGGCAATAGGTAGCCTCTTCAGCCTCCCTCACTTTAATTAAAGCCCAGAGGAAGGGAAGACATTGGCTTAGTTCGGACAACACGTTAGTCAATGCAGTGTGAAAACCCCACTCAATGGTTGAGTTTTTAGGGGGTACTCCTCACACAACATGTTCTAACTCCACCGTTGTGTGACTGGGGGCTACAGTGGAGCTGAGTAAAAGTCAACGCGACGTTTGATTGACAGTTCTTCCGCCCTCTCTCCTCCCCCGGTCCCCCTGATGGTATCCCATCAGTCATTGCTGGAAAAAAAGAATCCCGGCAGCTCTCCTAGAGCGGCACTCCCTCTTTTTGCCGCTCTTGCCAGGGAACTCTGTAGCCAGTGGGAAAAGTCAACGCAATGGAACGCAATGCAACTCAACGCAATGGAAAACACCACGGAGCCTGCCACACAACATGCAACACAATGGTTGTGCAGGAACTCTCTTCTGCACAGTGTGGATATTCTGCGTGGACTGTTTTCCCAAAAAAACACTCCACCGTTGCGTGGAGTTTTCCGCAAAGACAACACGTTTCTCAACGGGGGTGTACAAACTCCGCCGTGGAGTTCTAAAACCACCGTTGAGAAACGTGTTGTCTGAATTGGGCCATCACGAGGGAACTTCTTCCCCTCATGGGGCTTTTTCAGATCAGGAAGCGTGGGCTGTCAGAGCAGCTGCAGAGTGATGGAGAGGTACGGAATAGAAAGAAAGAACACGCAGCCACTCTGCAAGCTCAAGAGCACCATGAAAATGGTGGCAGTGCAAAAAAAAAAAACCCCAAAACACCTTTGGAAAAAAGAATCAAGCCATGTTACAACCACTGCCAGTGGTGAGCTCCACTCCGAGACAGTGGCTCAATTTGGACGACATATTAGGCAACGGAGGGATAAATAGCGTACTGACCGTGCTCCCCACACAACATGCTGCAACTCCTGTGCTTGTGCAGCTCGAAGTTCCGGCGGCCATCTTGGTTGCTACAGCTGCTCCCTCCCCCTCCCTCAGCCCCCAGTCGTATCCCAGCATGCACTGTGAGTTTTGCCGGCTGTATAGAGTGACCGGGGGTTTTCGGCTGCTCCGGCTGGCGAACTCTATTCCCAAATGGAATAGTCCACGGAGAGAGGGGGGGCTCAATTCGGACGACACTTTAAACAACGGGGCTTTGGGCTAAACAATGTGCAAGTCTGTTGTTTCCCTCCGTTGTTTAATTGGGCTGCTTAGTGTACTTTCAGTTGTGTGCGAATTGTGTGTCACTCCCCACACGACACAATAAGTAACACAAGTGACGATTGTTCCCCCCCTCCCCCGTTGCTTAATATGTCGTCCGAATTCAGCCAGTGTTGGAGAATTTCTCATTGCCTTGGTGAAATTCAGTGAAAGGCATCCCCGCCCAGCCCTCCCAGGAATATCTCTGCCCACAAACAGGAGGGGGAATTTTAAGTAGCCATATGCAAACAGCTATATAATAATAAATCACCAAACGCATCCACTGGTTATGCAGGATTCTTTATATCGCAAATTTATATATATTGAACAGTGTAACGTACATTCAAGCATCCACAAAATTATCTGCCGACTTCATAACGGACTTCAAATTACCTCTTATTATCGGTGTGGTGGATTCCACCTTTTCGACTTTCCCTTTCGGATTCTACCCACTTGTATTCCAGCCTGTTTTCTGAGCCTGCAGATGGAGCGATGAGGAATTTGATTTATATATTAAAAGGTGTTTGCGTACAAAACGCACAGAAGTTAATTAAAAAACAAAACAACAACAACCAAAAAACCCTCACAAAACTGTTCCTTCATCTTTCAAGCTACATAAATACTTGGAAGAGAAATCTGAAAACCATGAGGAGAAAAAAAAATAAGAGAAGAGTCCTCGTCACGCTTTACTTGTGTGAAGGGGAACGTTGCGTGTTTGCAGGCCAGACGGCACCAAGGGCCACATCGCTACGGTCAAGCTGTTTCCCTCAGCCCCATCTGTGACATCCATCTTGCCCTTGAGAAGCTCACACATATAGACCTTTTTGCGTGTGGGCAGGACTGGTGTCAAGGTTAGGCATGGTCAGGCACCTGCTCCGGGCCCACCGTCAAGCAGAGGCCCGCTGAGGAGAGAACCGTGTGCCTTGCCGAAAGAGGCGAGCGCTGTTACCCTGGAGGCCGGAGGCGGGCAGCTGCGTCACGACGGGGCCTTCGGCCTTCCTTTGTCCTTCCTGCTGCTCTTCTTGCCCTTTGCCTTGCCCTCCAGAGCCGACTGGGAGGGGAAGCCGCCAGGCCTCACTTTGCCCACGTCCCCTTGCAGGAGCACCAGCTCATGCTGCTTCCTGAGATGGTGGATCATGCCTGAGTTGGTGAGGTGTCCTATCACCTTCCCACGGCTGATCGGCTTCCTGCAGAGGAGACACTCCCCCCACCGGGGGTCGTACATTTGGCGGAAGTACTTCCACACCTCCGACGTGCGGGGGGCCCCACCCGGCCTCCTCCCAGTCGCGGGGCGAATGGCGGGAGGGGGGCGTTGCTCCGTGTCAGAGGGCTCTGCCTCCCCCATCATTGAAACTCGCATGGAAACGCCGCCACGGCTGCCGTAGCTTCTGCTGTTCTGCGTGGCCGGCGTCTGAGCGGCTGAAAGAACAATAGGGGAGAGCGGAATGGAGTTTTCTGAGCTGAAGCCCTCCTCTCCACGGAGCATGTCCCGAGCGGTGGGGGAGAACCCGACAAGGGCGATTTCCCCTGAATCCCCCTCCCGAGCCTGCTCCCCCTCGCCAAAGTCCCCCTGGAGAATTCCGGGTAAGGAAAACTGGCCCGCGATGGCCTCTGGCTTGGCCTGGGAAGTGGTGGCCCCGGCCCCCATAAAGAGTGCGCGTCGTATTATTCTTCTCCTCTCTGCCACAGCACCGCTCAGTTTGGGCATCAGGCAGGGATACGGTTTCTCTCGGATGTGAATTCTCTCGTGGGTTGCAAGGGATCGGGCCTGAAGGAACCCTTTGCCGCATTTGGAACACTTGTACGGTTTGTCCCCGGCCTGGCTTCTGTCACGGACCGTGAGGTTGGGGCCATCGTCACCGTTTCTCTGAGGCTTCTCGCCGGCGTGAATGAGCTCATGCGCATGGAGGTTTGACCTCCAGCAGAAGCTCTTCCCGCAGTGACCACAGTAGGTGTTGTGGGGGTCTCTGGCTCCTTCCTGATCAGCATCACCTTCACCCGTAGGAAGAGTTTCGCCCGTACTCTTCTTCTCTGGCTTCGGCCCCCACTTGCTCTCCAGGCCCTGCTGACTCCCAAGCCACGTTCCCTCCTCGCAACAGTCGGATGCGTCGCCTCTTTCTGGCGATGGGCCCTCAGCTGCCTCTGGCTCAGAACTGTCCTGGGCAAGGGGGTCCTGCCACTCACCTGCAATGACAAAGAAAGCGTTCAGTGTCTGCTTCTGGGTAACTTTCCAAATAATAATAATAATAATAATAATTTATTTCTTACCCACCTCTCCTCTGGATCGAGGTGGGGAACAATATCAAATACAAACAGTATAAAATACATAAAAACATTAAAAGCATATAAAACTAAAACATTATTAGTAAAACAACAATAAAACCCTTAAAATTCGTCTGGGTAGGCCTGCTGAAAGAGACTAGTCTTCATGGCTTTCTTAAACTCGGAAAGACTGTTGGCGAATCTCTCCCAGCAGGCCGTTCCACAGTCTGGGAGCGGCAGAAGAGAAGGTCCTCTGGGTAACGGTTATCAGCCTGGTTTTGGCTGACTGGAGTCAATTCTTCTCAGAGGACCTGAGTGTGCGGGGTGGATTGGAAGAAATGAAAAGACGGAGAAAAATGGGAGAGAAGCGGCTGCCTCTAAAGTGTCGGCAGCCTTTTGTGACACACTCTGAGCCAGGGGTGGCAAACACCTTTCAGGCCGAGAGACAAATACGGTTTCGGAGGAGCTCTCAGGCAAAAAAGTGTGGGGCCAAAATACAAAAAATGCCAGCGTGTTTCCCCCCACATGAAACCTTTACTTTAGTTCAAAATAAAGCAAACAAAATTAAGGCAACAAAAAAGGACGCACGCAATAATAAATAAAAATCACTTTAAGAAACAAAGGAATTCACTGATTAGAAATCGTTGCGTATAACTAATACGCTTATGGAACATCTACAGTAAAGCGCTCTAAATAGGAGCTCAGCATCTAGTGAAAGTCATAATACAAGTGATACAACATATAAATGGAGCGCATGTGAATGTGCCAGGATATTTTATGAGGAGCACTTCAATTAGAGAAAAACTATTGTTAAAAGGCTGAAGGCTTGTTTATATATATATATATATATATATATATATATATATAAACATTCCTATACTGCCCAATAACTGAAACTCTGTGGGTGATTCACAAAAATTTAAACTACAAATTACAGCTTCAAGTACAATATAAAATATAATGGCTTAAAACCGCGGTATAAAAGTGCAAGCAGAGTAAAACCTAGCAGCAGTGCAGGGGTTTAAAAGGCAATAGCAGATTTTAAACAGCAGAGCTACAAATTGGAACACCAAAATGCTAAACATGTTTGGGGGATGGGGTGGAGAAAGGTCTTCACCTGGAAAGAGCACAACGTAAGAGCCAGGCAAACCTCTCTGGAAAGCTCATTCCAAAGCTGGGGTGCCACAGCAGAGAAGGCCCTTTTCCTGGTAGCCACCCGCCTCACTTCCTTTGGCAGAGGCTCCCTGAGGATGACCTTAGGGTCTGGCCAGGTACATATGGGAAGAGGCGTTCCCTTCAGATAACCTGGCCTTAAACCGTTTAGGGTTTTGAATGTTAATTCCAGCAATCTGAATTGGGCCTGGACCTGGACTGGCAGCCAGCGAAGCTGGAAAAGGACTGGCGTAATGTGACCTCGTTGGCCAGTCCCCGTTAACAATCTTGCTGCCCAGTTTTGGATCAGCTGAAGTTTCCAGACTGTTTTCAAAGACAGCCCCACATATAACGCATTGCAGTGATCCGCCAAGAGGTTATCAGAGCATGGATAACCGTAGCTAAGCTATCTCTGTACCACTACACCACGGGTGGTTGAAAACAATGAGAGAAAAGCCATTGATAAGAGGGTGAAGTTTTTTTTTTTTTTTTAAAAAGTGTCATAACATCCAGAAATACGGACGCCGCTCAACTTTACCCAATGAGTTCGCCTCTTCCTCTTGCTCCGGCTTGAGTGCCTTCCCCAGCTGCCTTGGCCAGACTTCGGGCAGTGGATCGTGGCCTCCCTTGGAAGGATTCACAGCCGCCGGCACCTCCAGAGACCACAACTCCTGGAATGGGAACGAGAAAACCATGCCAGGTGAGCAAGGCTCCCTGTTATGCTGAGACTTAGAACCTCTTCCTCAACGGAGAATTCACATAAAGATGGCTGGGTCCAGGTTTGGGGGTGCCGGGCTGGAGATTCAAAATGTACAAGCGCTTGATCACACTTGTACACACACAGAGGCAGCTGAGTGGGTCAGCCTAGCGCTCAAATCCCTTCTCGCTAGTCAACTGTGGCAAGCAGCAGCCATGGTGGCCAGCCACCGGAGCCAAACCAAGCCGATCGCACGTTAGGAGACTGTGTAGCGTAGCAGTGTGTCCTATTTTACAGAAGACAGTCCTCAAACTTCAAACTGATCTTGATAGGCTGGAGCGCTGGGCTGAAAACAACAGAATGAAATTTAATAGGGATAAATGCCAAGTTCTACACCTAGGAAAAAGAAACCAAATGCATAGTTACAAGATGAGGGATACTTGGCTCAGCAATACGACAAGCGAGAAGGATCTTGGAATTCTTGTAGATCACAAGCTGAATATGAGCCAACAGTGTGGTGTGGCTGCAAAAAAAGCAAATGCTATTTTGGGCTGCATGAATAGAAGTATAGATTCCATATTGCGTGGGGTACCGGTTCCCCTCTATTCGGCACTGGTTGGGCCTCATCTTGAGTACTGCGTCCAGTTCTGAGCACCACACTTCAAGAAGGATGCAGACAAGCTGGAGCGTGTTCAGAGGAGGGCAACGAGGATGATCAGGGGTCTGGAAACAAAGCCCTATGAGGAGAGACTGAAAGAACTGGGCATGTTTAGCCTTGAGAAGAAAAGACTGAGGTGAGATATGGGCGCACTCTTCAAATACTTGAAAGATTGTCACACAGAGGAGGGCCAGGATCTCTTCTCGATAAACCCAGAATGCAGGACGCAGAATAATGGGCTCAAGTTATAGGAAGCCAGATTCCGGCTGGACATCAGGAAAAACTTCCTGACTGTTAGAGCGGTATGACAATGGAACCAATGACCTAGGGAGGTGGTGGGCTCTCTCACACTAGAGGCATTCAAGAGGCAGCTGGACAACCATCTGTCAGGGATGCTTTAGGGTAGATTCCTGCATTGATCAGGGGGTTGGACTCAATGGCCTTATAGGCCCCTTCCAACAACTTGTTTAAAGATAAAAGAACCATAAGGGAGGAAATGCAGAGGCCTTGAAGCTGCCAGTCCACAGAGCTCACTGTCGCAAAGGTGGCCACTTCAGCATCCCCCCAAAAAGAGAACGAAAGAGGATATCGATTTGCGTAACATTTGCATATACTAACTGACAGATATTGATGCAAATTTAGAAACCACTGCAATAATTTAAATAAAAGTGCAGAAATGGGAGCATCCAAAATAACCGCGTGAAGAGAAGCAAAATGCCTCAGGATGTTGAAGCAAAGATTTTATTTGTAAAAAAAAGGGGGGGGGTTCACAAACAAAATCTTGGTTTCAGCACGCTGAGATGTTTCTCTTCCGTTTGTGGGTAAAATTTAAATAGAAATACTGTACGTCTGACTATTGCGGGGAAAACTGTGAACTGCTGACCTGTGTACCTTGCTCAGTCTCCTGTCCAGGTGCACATAAGGATATAGGAAGAGACCTGCAGCAGCAGACCAAGGATCCTTCTAGTCCAGCATTTTGTTTACAGAGTAGCCAACCTGCTGCCTGTGGGAAACCCACAAGCAGGCCATGATTACAACGGCGCCCTCCTGTTCACTGCTGATGGCCAAATTTGAGGCCCTGGCCTGCAATCCTTCCCTTCTTAGGGTTGCTTATCTCTTTAGATTCAGCAGTCCTTGAAATAAAGGATGTCTTCAAATAGAGGGCTGACCTCTGTAAAATAGGACACATCACCACGCTAGTTCTCACCAGTGCACAGAGGCAAAAGTGGGGGGGGGGACTCCACGGTCTCCTCAGCCCACCCTCGGGGAGCCCTCACCTCTCTTTCCTCTTTCACCGCATTCTGCTTCACCAGGAACTCCTCTGCCAGGAGCACGGCCTGCGCGCAGGACTCCGGGCCCCGTTCCCTCACCCAGCCCTGCATTTCCTGAGGCAGGACGGTCAGGAACTGCTCCAGGATCAGCAGCTCCAGGATCTCCTCCTTCGACCGCCTCTCGGCTCTCAGCCACCGGCAACAGAGTTCCCGCAGCCGACTGTACATGCCCCTCGGCCCCTCGGTAGCCTGGTAGCAAAACTGCCGGAAGTGCTGGCGCTGCCTCTCCCGCAAGATGGCCTCCCCTTCCAAGATGGCCGCCTTCACCTTCCCGTAATCTCCCTTGTCTTGGGCGCTGAGGCCGCCGAAGGCCTGTTCGGCCTCTCCGCTGAGGGCCGGCAGGAGGAGGGTCACCCACTTGTCCCGAGGCCACCGGCACGCCGATGCAACTTGCTCGAAGGAGTCCAGGAAAGGCTTGGCGTCATCCCATGGCGTAGGCTCCCCAGACGTCTGACGGTTCCCCCATCCTGAGTGAGGGGCCTGCAGCGTCCGCAGGAACTCCTGCCACTGGGCTTCCCAGCGTTCCTGCAGCCCCTCTTGGGGTTCACATTTCACCTGCCGTGGAGGTGCTGCGGTCTGTAATTCTCCGATACTGCCAACACGTACCACTCGTGGGGCTTCCTCCCCCTCGAAATCTGCCCACAGTTTGGCAGTGGGAGAGTTCTGCTTCCCACTTTTCAGTTCTGGGTTCCGTGTTTCCCCATCTTCCACCAACATGTTCACCTCCACACTCAAATTCTCCATTGCTCAGTTGAAACCAGAGGAGAAACCATTCAGTCTGAGGGACTTTCTTCACGTCAAGTCTTCACTTTCAGTCCATGGATTTCTTCCCAAAAGACAGCTCTCTAATAAACATCAGGCTGGCTTCTCCTAAGGGAAGGAGAAAGAAAAATAGATATACAAGGTAATATTTAGGAGAGAACATTCCACCCCAGCTGAAGTGAGCAAAATTTGTGCATTATATGCATATATTTGGTGCTGAGTGAGGCGCTAGGTTTCAAGTTGAAGGAGCTTTTGAGGCACGGGAGCATTTAAACACTCTGGGCCTGTTCAGATGACATGCTAAGCCACGCGGCAAATGGTTAATGAGTGGCTGCATTCGGACAACACGATAGTCAATGGTGGGGTAATAATCAACTTTACAGTTGTTCATCTAGGAGGTACTCCCCACACAACATGGTAATAAATAATGAACCATGGTGTGGATTAGAATCAGCGCTGAGTTGACTATGGCATCATTCGGATGACATGATAGTCAATACAACTGACGATTGTTTCCCCCCAACCCCTAGTTGATTATTGTGTTGTCTGAATGCAGCCATTGTGTTGAAGCCATGGCTATGTAGCCACCATGGTTAGGAATGGTTCACATGTGCTACCTCCGGTATCCGACGCAGTAAGCCTGTGTGCACCAGTCGCTGGGGAACATGGGTGGGAGGGTGCTGTTGCACCATGTCCTGCTTTGTGGGTCCCTGGTTGACGGCTGGTTGGCCACTGTGTGAACAGAGAGCTGGACTAGATGGATCCTCAGTCTGATCCAACATGGCTCTTCTTATGTTCCTACATGACACACTAAGCTATAATGTTTAGCTTAAAATGCTTAACCACCATGGCTTAGTGTGTCATCTGAACAGGGTCTCTGAATGGTAACGTCCCAGGGGATAACTCCCAAAGCGTAGAGGATTTCCGAACAGCTGGTCGTTTGGTGGTTTACTGGCTTTTGGAGTGACTTTTCATTTCTAAAAGATTGAAACGCCTCTCTTCAGGCTTAGTTACTGGCAGCAAGAACTCGAAGCCACAACAGGCTGGCATTCTGGCTCAGCCCCTTGTGCCTTCAACCCTGCCCACCGCCAGAAGGCAGCCTCTGAAATGGAAGGCAACCTGGAGTCTGAAGGGGGTTCATCACCCCTGATATACATTTTGCTGAGAATTCTTCTACAGCCCTAAGAGGCAGGCTAGCTCAGGCCTGGCCATGTTACAGACATGCTAACTGAGGCAGTGGCTTTGGTCTCCATCTATTTCCCGTTCTATGGAGAATGAATATTATGGGATGAACAACTTGTAAGGGTCAAAAAATGCAGAGGAGAACCCGGACATGATTTGGAATAAGGGGGCAAGGATAAACCCTAATGGGTTCTGGTACTAGTAGACTACAACTCCCATAATCCCATACCATCGGCCACGCTCGCTGAGGCAGATGGTAGTTGTAGTCCAAAACATCTGGAAAGTCCCAGGTTTGCCCATCAGAACAATTTTAAAGTTTGGGAAAGAGGTGTCCCATTATTTCTCTGCTGTAGCACCCCAGTTGTGGAATACCCTCCCCTTGGAGGCTCACTTGGTGCCAATGCCGGCTTCATTTCAGCACCAAGTTAAAACATGGCGCTTTATCAAAGGATTTGAGGGCTAAGTTCTCCATGGTTACATACAGTTTTAATTATTTTTATTGCTTTAAAAAAAATTCTAGTGACTTTAATTTGTTAATGATTAATACATTTTTATCTGTGCATATTATTTATGTTTACATTATTCTGATTCTATCTGTGCACCGCCCTGAGATTCTAGCGATATAGGGCGTGATGCAAATGCTTTAATAAATTAAAATTAAATTAAATGATTTGGCAATACTGCTTCAAGTCCACCCATGTGGCAGTTTCTGAACTCTCTTCCATAATGTCGTTCTCTCTCACCTCTTAACAGCTCAATCATATGCATGCCTATTCAGTAGCAAGCTCCATGGAGTACAATGAGACTTACTCCTAGGTAAGAACACGTAGCAGCTGTCCCTCACTTGATGCCCTCTGGGGTCCCGGCATTTATTTATTTATTTATTTATTTATTTATTTATTATTCACTCACTTATTAAAACATTTGGGATCTATAGCATTGGGATCTCAGGGCGGAATACGGATAAAATCAATTTTGTATAAAACAAGAAATAATGTACACCGAAAAGCACATTTAACTATTAACAAGCTAAAAACCAGTAGAAAATTTAAAAGCAATAAAAACAATTAATGGCTGGTGTCTTGGCTTGCTCACTTACCAGGAAGCAAGTCCCATTGAACTTAGTGGGCTGTACTTCTGAGCAGATACACAGAGGATGACAAGGGCAGTCTGAAGAAAACCTCCTGGATTCTTAAGATTTGCAAAGTGCAGGTGTATTAGGCTCAGGTGACTGTCTCCCCACAGCCCATGCTGCTTACTATCCAGCCCATTGTACTGGAGAACACTAGGCTGACCATATGAAAAGGAGGACGGAGCTCATGTAACTTTAACAGTTGTAGAGAAAAAGGAATTTCAGCCAGCGTCATTTGTATGCAATTAGTTCCTGGTGAAATTCCCTCTTCATCACAACAGTTAAAGGTGCAGGCACTATACTAGAGTGACCATATACAAAAGAAGGAAGGGCCCCTGCAACTTTAACTGTTGTGATGAAGAGGGAATTTCACCAGGAACTAATTGCATACAAATGACACTGGCTGAAATTCCTTTTTCCCTACAACTGTTAAAGTTACATGAGCCCTGTCCTCCTGTTCATATGGTCAGCCTAGAGAACACGTTTGTTGACTCGCGTGTCAGTCCTAACGAAGGTAATACTCGTTCCCTCCCTTGACCGCATCGCTTCAACTCACCTCTCTCTGTGTGGGTTTGCCACAGCACTGCTCCCCTGGCTGGAGAATCTGGTCTTGGCAGCTCCGGTTTCACCCCAAAACTAGAGAAGAAGAAGTGAAGTTTCCCCTCCGGAGGTGATAACGGGGGTGGTGGGAGGAGAGTCAGGAGGGAAGTGGATCCTCTAATTGGCTTACGGCAAAGAGGAATAAAAGGAAATGCGAGAGCCTTTTATTTCCGGTTCTGATGAAAAAGCTGCATTTGAGGGTCGCGAGTGAGAAGCGTTCAAGGAAACAGGCTCCTTTTAGGGCAGCGCTTTTGAATGACCTTCCCCTCTATGCCCCACAAACCCCAAAAAGTTGTTTTGCTCACTGACAGCTTGCCTTCCCCCCTCCCAAGCTGGATGCCCTCCAGATGTCCTAGACTACAACTCCCATCGTTTCCAGCGAGCATTGAGAGTGGCTGGGGATGATGGGGGTTATTATTATTATTATTTATTACATTTCTATACTGCCCCATAGCCGAAGCTCTCTGGAGCAGTTCATATAAGGTTGAAACAATTAAAAAGATATACAAAATTTAAAAACCATAAAAACATACAATATACACAAGAACCTTCATCTAAAAACAACTATAAACAACTATAAGCCATCAGCCAAACCTAAAAACAGATCCAGGATTGGTTAAGCTGGGAAAAGAGAAAAGTCTTGACCTGGTGCCAAAAAGATAGCAATGTTAGCATGAGGCCGGCCTCTTTGGGGAGATCATTCCAGCATTGGGGGGCCACTACAGAGAAGGCTCTCTCCCTTGTTCAACACATCCTGAGCGTACCAAGTTGGGGGGAACTCAGGAGCTAGGCCCCACCGAGTTCGATGGGGTGAGTGAGTCTGCCCTGTCAGACGTGAGGTGTTTTTGTGGTAGGGGATGGTGCCCTTGTCACCATGGAGAGCTTCCAGATGTTTTGGACTTCAAATCCCATCAGCCCCAGCAAGCATAACCAATAGTCAGGAATGATGGGAGTTGCAGTCCAAAACTCTGGAGGGTACTGGGCAAAATTAATCAAGGCCAGTTTTTCCCTCCACTGCTGGATCTCCATGATGGTTTTCTGCCTGTCACGCAGCTTTTAAAAATGTAGGAACTCCTCTACCCCAATCCTTTTAAGGGTGTAATCCTATACAAGGACAGCCTTAGCTCATATCAGCCTCACACTTTAAGATCAGCAGGAGAAACCCTTCTCATTTGCCCACCTGTGAGAGCAGTTAGATGGGTAACCACAGGAGGAAGGGCCTTTTCCTCAGTGGCCCCACATCTCTGGAATAAAATTAGGGTGACCACATGGAAAGGAGGACAGGGCTCCTGTATCCTTAACAGTTGCTTCTGTCCAGAGCCGCTTGGCACTCGCTCTGCCCCCTCCCCCCTTCCTCACTCCCGACCCCTTCCTGAGCTCCGCATCCCTCTATCAGTCCCTCTCTCCTCGCATGCCCTGCTGCGCCTCCGAGGGCGCATGGTGCACTGAACTGGAGCAGGGGCCGGTGCTGTCGCAGCCCCTTGTTACAGCCCCCTTGCCCCAGGATGTTGCACCCCCGGCTCCTTCCTAAAAGTAAATAAATACTAAAAAATAGAACTTGAACATGGGTGCAGGGGGGGAAGCGGTGAGGTGGTGGTTTGTCTCCGTGCCTCTCTATAAATGCGCAACTGCACATTTACAAATAAAAACAAAAAAAGGGGGGGCAGGATCTGACTTCCCTCTTCATTTGTTTTCAGGCACTGAGGGGAGAGGGAGCAAAACTCACATTTCCATGGGTATTACCCTGGAGGAGCACAATTGCGGGTTATCAAACAACGAGGTGCCAAAGCAACCTCGTATAGACACGGCCCGAGGGGGTGGGTGTGTTGAACCTCTGGACTGGAGGCGAAATACATAGGGTGACCAGATAAAATCCAGATCAGGGCTCATGTAACTTTAATAGTTGTAGAGAAAAGGGAATTTCAGCCAGTGTCATTTGTATGCAATTAGTTCCTGGTGAAATTCCCTCTTCATCACAACTGTTAAAGGTGCAGGCACTATACTAGAGTGACCATATACAAAAGAAGGCAGGGCCCCTGCAACTTTAACTGTTGTGATGAAAAGGGAATTTCACCAGGAACTAACTGCATACAAATGACACTGGCTGAAATTCCCTTTTCTCTACAACTGTTAAAGTTACATGAGCCCTGTCCTCCTTTTCATATGGTCAGCCTAGAAATACAGCCTTCTTGGATTCCCTAGATGGCCACGCCCCTAACTATTGATCGTTTGCTGATGTCCTGGCTGTTGTGCAGGTTTTGCCCCATTCTGAAAGACTGAAATGCCTCTCCTCAAACTTAGTTACTGGCAGTAAAAGCATAAAGCTAAAATATGTATTTGCCCCCCTTTTGCCCAGAAATGCCCCCCCCCCCCAGCTTCTATTTATTTATTTTATTCCATTTATATACCGCCCCATAGCAGAAGCTCTCTGGGTGGTTTACACAAATTAAAAACATTGAACATTTAAAACACCAATATACAAAATTTAAAAGCATAAAGCATAAAAACAAGTTAAAATTACAATATCCTTCTGGGTCAAAGCACAACAACAACACAAAAACCCTCATCATATGCTGTTAAATGCCTGGGAGAAGCTGAAAGAGGTTCAGTACCCTTGAGTTCAGGGTATACATTGATGGGTTTGGGGCAAATTCCAGAATTTGGCCTGTTTCCTCCTTGCCCCCCCCCCCCTCTGGCTGCCTCTGCAAGACAGGTTTAAAGCTCTTTCAAGGTGCTTTAAAAAATTTACCTCTACAAGAACGGAGTGCAAATCAGGCGTAGAGGCGCGTTATCGCTCCGATTATGCGCATTATCGAATTCGCGTTAAATCGCGAGTTTTATTTTGCTCCGGCCGTTAAAGCGCATTTTGACTATGTGAACAAGCGCTTATGCGCATTAACTACTTGTAAAGCGCATTTTGGTCATCCGTTAATGCGCTTCGCCGCCTCTCGCCGCCTCTCGTGCAGAGGGATTAGGTGTAAATGCGCTTCAGCGATTATGCGCATAATCGCCTAACCGGGCGCAAAAGCGAATCCTTGTAGAGGGGACCTCACTCTCTCTCTCTCTCACACACACACACACACACAGAGTTAACCCTGGAGAGCCGCTGCCTCTTGCTGTAGATAAGATACCATCCGGGGTCTGCCAAGCCCCATCACTGCAGGCTTTTTAAGGAGGCCTTGAAAACTTACTACTTTATTCTGGCTATCCCCTGAGTATGTTTTAGCAGGCTGTGTTGTTGCTGCAGTTGTCTATTGTAACTTTAATTTGCTGCTTCTGTTTTTATTGTTGTGTTTTGACTGTTCCCCCCCCCCCAGTTTGTGTTTTTATCACTTTTAATACTGCATTTGTTTTTATTAGGTTTTATTGTTGTAAACTGCCTTGGGATGCCAAGAAATATTTTAATAATAGCTGGTTGTGGAATGCCGGAGCTATAGGACTTTTTTTTCTGTCCAGCTATGCATACGATTGCGCCTTTAAAGAATTTTTTTGCAGATAACATAGTCAAATTCAACAGATGAAACTTTTCTCATGAGTAGATCTCTCTCTGCTGGCGGTTAGAGAATGAGATATAAGCCTTGCAATGACACAACGCCTCTAACCTGCCTGCTTAGATCCTATATATTTCCATCTGCTCTTTTACTAGCTTCAATTGTGATCAGGAAGTTTTGTTAGAGAACCATGGGAACTGTAGCCCCTTGGAGGTTAGACTAGATCTCCTACCCGCCTTCGCCCCTACTTCACAAATCTTGGCCGCTCAGGGCATCAGAGAATGACTCTGTGATTTTAACCATTAGCTGTTGGTAACGGTCCCACAGCTGGCTTCCAGGACATGCTAGCCTTCCCCAACGTGGCGGATTCCAGATGTCTTGGATTACAACTCCCATCACCCCCATCCAGCATGTACTGGCTGGGGTGATAGGAGTTGTATTCCAACACACCTGAAGGAAGCCAGATTGCGGAAGGGTGATATATGTCAATTGCTCATGGGGCTTAGGCTGCAGCCAGCAGGGGATGGGACATCTGGTACCCGAATAATATTAGTAGTCATACGTTTGCAAAAGCCCCCTCCCCTTCTCTCCAAGCCAGCGGAACCTGCAGGAATGACGTCCCTGCACAGCCCACGCCCCCTATTGAGTCCCATCTCCTCCTTGCATGGTAAGCACCGTCTAGGAAACAGAGCTCTGTCGCTTTAACCCTTAACGCTCCAGATTCGTTTGGGCTAGGCAATAATGAGAAGAAGCCGCCCAGAGAGAGAGAAAGAGGCGGAGAGCGGCTAGAAGACAGGCTGCCATTTCCCAAAGAAGAAGAAGAAGAAGAAGAAGAAGAAGAAGAAGAAATGATCCAGAAATTTTCCTGCAATGTGTTGATTCTGTTCTTTTAAGGAAACGTTTGGATGATACAGTCCCTTTTGGGGGTGGAGAAAAATCAGTTTGCAACGTTAGTTCTTATGCTACCCTGCAAGGTTAAAATCACATGGCATAGAATCATTTTGCCTCTGTTGTTCCTTGCAGCGTTTCCGCCTTCGAAGTTTATTTTGCGCTTTGCAAAATCCTGGGTGATCTGGTCTATTCCTTCCAGAACTACAGGCACTGCTTTGATTTTCCACTATAGTCCACTGTTGTGTGCGTGCGTGCGTGTGTTTATTTTCTCTGTCTCCACTGTTTGCTTATCGTCTCCTAATCTGATCGTAGGCCGCTTTAAGCAATTTTTGGGAGTAAAAAACAGGATCCAATGCAATCTGCGGGTGAACACCCTCCCTATTTTTAAAATACCAGCATTCGTGTAGGTTTTCCTGCATGCTGTCGTTCACCACGCTTGCTTTTAGCGCTTTAGGCCACCGAGCACTATTTTAGGGAGGGGATATCAGGGGGAAAAGGTGTCTGAAGATTTGAGGGATGAGCAGTAGATTTTCTTCACTTTTTCTTTTAAAATGTTTTTTTTAAAAAATTGTAAATATTGAAGCTAGAATAAGATACTATATTGTAAAAGTATAAAATATTGTCTTAATATATGTTATTAATATAATCTAACTACGCAATAAATATATGTTATTGCATTTATATAATGTAATGTAATATGTTATAATATATATTGCAATAATATAATATATCTTCACACGCACAGAGAGATATCCTATAGGGTTTTCCTTGTGCCTTTGCTCATCATGGATAATATTGAGGCTGTCATCCTTGTGATCCTGGCAACCCACAACTTGGTCCGCCTACACTTGCACCGCGGTGGCATTGCTGCCCGGGCCCGGCGCACCATGCGGCGTGTTATGGCTAACCACATTTCCTTGCTGCACCAGCTGCTCCCCGATATTTGCCCTGACAACGACACCAGGTTGATGGTGGAAGAGCTCAACGCCGGGCCCCATCGTTTCTGGTCCCGCCAAATCAGCCAAGACTGGTGGGAACGGGTCGTCCTAGAGACCTGGGACCCCAACCAGTGGCTTCAGAACTTCCGCATGACCAAAGATACGTTCCTGGAACTCTGGCTGCGGCCAGAGCTGCAACGCCAGACCACCACCATGAGGGCCCCGCTGAGCGTGGAGAAGCGGGTGGGCATTGCCCTCTGGAAACTGGCGACCACCGAGTGCTACCGGTCAGTGGCCAACCACTTCGGAGTCGGACGCTCCACTGTTGGAGAGGTTTTCATTGAGGTGTGCTTGGCCATCGAGAAGCTTCTCTTCAAGAAGGTGGTGGCTCTCGAAGACCCCAAAGAGGTACGTGTGATGTTGGTGATGGTCTCGCGCATTTTCTCCTAGGGCTAATAAATTAATAATAAAAGTTATTTATTTACCTGAAGTGTTTTTATGCGACTCCTCAGCCGGAAAGGCTCCTGGAGTGGCTTTGTTAAACAAGACAGCCGCTACTGTGGGTTTACAATCTAAAAAGACATGACACACAATGAGAAAGGAATGGGGAGGGAAGAGGGGAATTTTTTTAAAAAAAAATTAGGGCTGGTGGCATGCCCCTGTTCTCATCTCCGTCAGCTCAGCATACTGGAATTGTTGCCTATGGTGACAGAAGAGGCGCCTTCATGACGGAGGCCTTCAACAGGGGTGCTGTAATAATAATAATAATAATAATAATAATGTACTAGAGATCTATATGAGTGTGTAAAGATGTGGTAATAACCACACCATAATGGCGTCAACCGGCAATGCAAAATATGTAAATATTTTTATTTTAAAATGAGTATTCTGTTTGAAAGCTTGAACTGTTGAAGCTATTTACAAACTGATAGATGGTTTTTATAAAGTGCAGTAGACAAATTCATGTAGGACAGGTGTGGGCACAAAGTAGATCTCCAGATGTTTTGGACTTCGACTCCCAGCATTCCTGACCCCATTGGCCATGCTGGCAGGGGCTTCTGGAAGTTGAAATCCAAAACATCTGGAGGTCTACCTTCTGCCCACCCTTGTTGTAGGAGATCTGCTGTTTTTGTCCAAGAACTGTCAGCAGTTTTTATTTGCCACATTACAAGGAAAGTGTCTGGGGAAGAATGCAGTGGAAAATAGGAAAGAGGGAAGGTTACTGCTTCAGATTGCAGGTACGGGCTCATGATTGAATGATCCTTCATATAATCAATCAATCAATCCCAATTTCTGGAAAGCTTGATTCTCAGGTATAATCTAGGCTAGACCCCCTTCTCCCTGACATAATACTTTACTAGGAATCTTCAGTGTGGAGGAACATTCAATCATGTGACACATGTACATGCAGTCTAGATGCAAGTTTTCCACCTCAATGAGAGCTATTTTATTTATTATTTTTATTGATACCTATATACTACTTTTCCACAAATGTCATCAAGGGGGATATGCATCAATTCAAATGAGACTAAAACATAAAAACAATAAAATGTATCTATTAATAATATTTATTAATAGGCCCCATTTCACACGGGATTCCAGGCAAACCTGTTAGACCTAGCTGTTCAACCACCATTTTTCCAACTGAAGAGGGCATCTCTGGATGGTCTTAATGCCATGTATTGCTGGGAAAAGTGGAAAACGGCAAAATAAACTGTGCTGGGAGCAGCTATCTTCTCACCCTTTACAAGCTTTTTGAGGAAAGCTTGAGTTCTTAAGAACACATTTTGGAAATGATTGCTTGTCTGAACCATGATGGCTGTTTAGAAGGTCGTCTTTCTAATTTTATAATCTTGCCATTTTTAAGGTTATGGCAGGATTTGCGGCAATGGGGTTTCCTAGCTGCGTGGGGGTCATGGACAGGACCCACATACCCATCATCTGCACTGTTCGAAAAGGAACCAGCGCCGTCAGCCAGAAGGGATTCTTTCCGATGTCGATGCAAGGCACGGTGGATCACAAGGGCCGCTTCATCGACATCGAACTCAGCTGGTGTGGTAAAGATAAGGATACCTCCTTCTTCCAAAACTTGGCTCTGTGTGAGGCAATGGACCAAGGGTCATTCGTCCCTGGGAATCCTATGATGACTATCGGTGAGGTAGAGATTCCCCCACTGATCTTGGGTGATGAGACCTATCCCTTGAAGAAGTGGCTCATGAAGCCCTTTACTGACAACCTTAACCCTCAGAAAGAACATTTCAACTCCCGCCTGAGTGACTGCAAGAAGGTGGCCGAACATGCCTTTGGGAGGTTAAAAGGACGGTGGAGGTGCCTGGCCACTCGTTTGGAGGTTGCAGAAGAGAACATTATCCCTGTAGTAGTGGGGTCTGTTGTGCTCCACAACATATGTGAGAATCGGGGGCATGCTTTGGTTGACGGGCCTTGGTCCCAGGAGGGTGTGTGGGACCAAGCCCCTGAGGGACACTTGAAATTCCCAACATCCCCAGAGGACGCTCGGGATGGGAGCCTAGTGAGGGAAGCTCTAGCAAGCTATTTTGTGAGTAATTCCTAGCTAGTCGTAAAGACCTTGAATAAAAGACACACTGGTGTCAAATGCACACCTTGGAGGAATTCAGATGACCATTTGCTCTGGGAGGGTGAGAAATATGACAGCAATCATGTGGGATGAATTTGCCACTCCACCACAACCCTATGTTTCTGATTGGATGCCAAGGCATGATGAAATTTACCTCATGATGCAGCCTCTATTGATGTGGCACTCCATAGTGGTGGTCACCACAGCAAATGGTTTTCCAAATCTGTTTTTTTATATGTCTGAAGGCAGAAATTATAAATATCATGGCCAACCACTGCTCTGCTATTTTTAAATCTTATTGTTATAATCGTTGTTGTAAACTGATAATTGAATTTTGGGGAATGGCTCCATGTGTTTTAATAAGGGCGCAATCCTGTCAGGATGCCGGTCAACTTCCAAACTCAGAGGCTGACAGGTATCCTATGCAGAGCAGGAGGAGTTTGAAGGTATCCTTCAGCTCCAAACTCCTCCCACTCTGCATTTTTGGTAGACAGCTTTTTTCGCCCATCTAGCTGGGGCTCTGCAGAGCGGGAGGAGGCTGGGATGGCCATAGGATTCTTCATGAGCTTTTGCAGCCTTAGAGAGGCAGCCAGTGTGGTTCTGTCTATGCCGGCTGCAAGAGAGCAGGGAGCTCTTGGGTCCGAGGTCAGAGCACTGTTTCCGACCTCAGATCCAGAAATCTGAACTATCCTATGGCTCCCCGCATGCTAACTAGTGCCATAGGATTTCTCTCCCCATAAATACAAAATTATACACACACACACACACGTACACACGTGTGTTTGTGTATGTATGCATGCATATATATTTATAGATAGATAAATATAAATACATATATTATAAAATGAAATAAAATCATGGGATACTCAACTTGATGCTTGCCTCTGTGGAGTGGGGTCATTTGTAGGAGGTGCGTAGGAAACATGCTTAACTCTTTTCAACCTGCCACTTTTTTTGGGCTTCTCTCCATGCCCCTCCCTATGTAATAAGGGACAAAGCGACATGGGTGAAGAAAAAAAGGCAGGCTGGAAGGGCCAAGCTCACCCACCATTATTCCTTGGTAAATGTAAATGGCTCCCTGCCACTTTGCCTGTAGACCACAGGTCTGGAGTTGGAATACATGTTTGCCTCAGAACACCAAATTCTGCAGTTTGGATTTGAAGAGGAGCAGGGGGAGAGGGTATAAATTGCTGAAGTGTTTGCCATAGCTAGATCGCATAACCGAGGCAGAACACACCCATAGGAAAAAAAACCAAACCCTAAAAACATGTTTCCACTATATAAAGTAAAGAAGTTTCAGATTTTCTACCATCATAAACAGATATATATGTAATTGTATTTTTGTCTGCATTAAGTTTCTTCTTATGATTATTCCAATAACGAACAAAAGATCTGCAGAAAAGGAGATCTTTCTCAGTTTCCGGGAAGAGAAAACATTTACAGCGGGCGGTATCCCTAGAAAATCCATCATGCCACCTAATGCTGTTGGTGCTGTGTCAGAGGTCAATTCAAATTAGCGCTCTTGTCAAATTGGATACTGCCCAGTGTGTTACCTTAAATGGTGCTTGCGGATTTCAAACCTCAGGAAACCCTTGCTTAGGATCAGGGGGTCGTATCAATTTTCTGATGTTAATAACCTTGAGAATTTTAAGAGCTTGGAAAATAAACTCTTACCTTTTCTTCAGATTCTAATAGTATGCGCCTGTTCCTTATGCAGCCACAGTCATGTGTGCATTAGTAGAGATGTGAAGGCCTAGAAAGAAAACGGGAAAATTAGGGGGGAACGGGACTTTTTCCCCTGTTTTTTTTCACTGAGGACTGTTTTGGTTCCCCCCCCCCAAAAAAAAAATTGAACAGCTTTAGATTATGAACTACTTCGTTTTAAGATTTAAGACAAACTATTTATATATTGTTACATAGCCTTTACTCCCCACAAAATTATTTTTAAAAGCTATATAATAAGAACATTTTTATAGAAAGAATAGAGATCTAAAATGTCTGGAAATAATGAAGCCGTGGAGAATTTTTTTAATCCTCTCTGTATGATTCCCAGCATTGTTATATCTTTCACTCCTTATTAACATTATTGATCTAAAGTTAACCCTAACATTACATTGTTTTCGGCACCTCCTGAAAACATTGTTCTTCTAATTAGCTTTCCTGGAATGACCGGCCGTGGTGTCACTGTAGTATAGTGCCTGCACCTTTAACTGTTGTGATGAAGAGGGAATTTCACCAGGAACTAATTGCATATAAATGACACTGGCTGAAATGCCCTTTTCTCTACGACTGTTAAAGTTACATGAGTCCTGACCTGGATTTTATCTGGTCACCCTAATCAGAGCTGCAGCAAATAAGAAGGACTCACCTTAAACCCATTACTAGGGCATAGCTTATACTATAATAAATTTGTCTTTAAAGTGCATAGCTACTGGCACATGTAGTTTGGCCCTGATCTGTGTCAGAATTTTAACATTTAATTTTGGAGTTGACTGTTCATTTTTTCTCTCTTTGGCAGCGGGGAGGGGAACCACAATGCACATGGACTACTACAACCTGCAACTACATGATACGCCGTGGTTTACTTACCCCTCCCTGCTCTGTGGGTAAATCCCCATCCTCCTGCTACTTATCCCTGCAGCTACATTGGCAGGAACAGGGTGGCAGTGGCCACTCCATTCAGCATGTGGGATTCTCAACCATAGAGATTGTGCGTGCCAGAAGTCACGGATGCTCTAGTCAGCAGTCTCTACGGACGGCCAGTTTTTCCCTTGGAGCAGCTCGAGTGAACCATGGGTCACCCAAAAGATGACACGGTAAGCCACCCTGAGGCACCTTACCCACTGCAGGTGGGTGAAGTATCTACCGTGGGTGGGTTTTTTACCCCCCCACATGACACACTAACCCATCATGGGTTGCTCCAGAACACAACCCACGATGGGTTGGCGTGACATCTGAACTGAACCTCTCTCCCTCTCTCGAGGATTACCAATGTGTGTGAGTGTCGTTGTTTATTTATTTATTTATTTATTACATTTGTATACCGCCCCATAGCCGAAGCTCTCTGGGCGGTTTACATAGGATTAAAAACAATTAAAAACAATATACAAAAATTAAAACAGCAAAAACATACAACATACACACAATCTGTACATTTAAAACCACTTCAACACTTCAAAAAACTACAAAAACAAAACAAAACAAACCCAGGCTCCTCAGATATTGCCAAATGCCTGAGAGAAGAGGAAAGTCTTGACCTGGCACCGAAAAGATAACAATGTTGGCGCCAGGCGGGCCTCATCAGGGAGATCGTTCCACAATTGGGGAGCCACCACAGAGAAGGCCCTCTCTCTTGTTGCCGACCTCCGAGCTTCCCTCGGAGGAGGGCCTTAGATGTTGAACGTAGTGTTCGGGTAGGTTCATGTCGGGAAAGGCGTTCCATCAGGTATTGTGGTCCCAAGCCGTGTAAGGCTTTATAGGTTAAAACCAGCACCTTGAACTGGGCTCGGAAACATACAGGCAGCCAATGCAAGCGGGCCAGAGTAGGTCTTATATGTTCAAACCTACTGGTTCCAGTTATCAATCTGGCTGCTGCATTTTGCACAAGCTGCAGCTTCCGAACCACCTTCAAAGGCAGCCCCATGTAGAGTGCATTGCAGTAATCTAACTTGGAGGTTACCAGAGCATGGACAACTGAAGCCAGGTTATCCCTGTCCAGATAGGGACGTAGCTGGGCCACAAACCGAAGTTGGTAGAAGGCACTCCGTGCCACTGAGGCCACCTGCGCCTCAAGTGACAAAGATGGTTCTAGGAGAACCCCCAAGCTACGAACCCGCACCTTCAAGGGGAGTGCAACCCCATCCAGAACAGGTTGAACACCCTCCATCTGGTCAGCGGAACCACCCACTAACAGCGTCTCAGTCTTGTCTGGATTGAGTTTTAGTTTATTAGCCCTCATCCAGTCCATTGTTGCAGCCAGGCACTGGTTCAGCACATCCACAGCCTCACCTGATGAAGATGAAATGGAGAAATAGAGCTGCGTGTCATCAGCGTACTGATGACAACGCACTCCAAAACTCCGGATGACTGCACTCAACGGTTTCATGTAGATGTTGAACAGCATGGGGGACAAAACTGACCCCTGCGGAACCCCATACTGGAGAATCCACGGGGCCGAGCAATGTTCCCCAAGCACCACCTTCTGGAGCCGACCCACCAAGTAGGAGCGGAACCACTGCAATGCAGTGCCTCCCACTCCCAACTCAGCCAGTCGTCCCAGAAGGATACCATGGTCGATGGTATCGAAAGCCGCTGAGAGATCAAGGAGAATCAACAGAGTCACACTCCCCCTGTCTTTCTCCCGACATAGGTCATCATACAGGGCGACCAAGGCTGTTTCTGTACCAAAACCAGGCCTGAAACCCGACTGAAATGAATCCAGATAATCAGTCTCATCCAAGAGTGCCTGGAGCTGGCTTGCAACCACCCGCTCCAGGACCTTGCCCAGGAATGGAACATTTGCTACTGGTCTGTAGTTATTAAGATTTTCAGGGTCCAGGGAAGATTTCTTTAGGAGTGGTCTCACTGCCGCCTCTTTCAGGAGGCCTGGGACCACTCCCTCTTGCAAAGAGGCATTAATCACTTCCCTGGCCCAGCCAGTTGTTCCATCCCTGCTAGCTTTTATTAGCCAAGAGGGGCAAGGATCCAATATGGAAGTGGTTGCACGAACCTGTCAAAGCACCTTGTCAACATCCTCGAGCTGCACCAACTGAAAGTCATCCAAGAAAACAGGACAAGCCTGTGCTCTGGATACCTCACTAGATTCATCTGCTATAACACTGGAGTCTAAGTCCTGACGGATGCCAGAGATTTTATTCTGGAAGTGCCCAGCAAATGTATTACAGCGGGCCTCAGATGGTTCTACCATGTCCTTGCGGCCAGCATGTAAAAGCCCCCGGACAACTCTGAAAAACTCCGCTGGGCGGCAGGTTGATGATTGAATAGTGGCAGCAAAGTATTGTTTTTTTGCTGCCCTCACTGCCCCTGAATACAGCTTACCATAAGCACTTACCAGTGTTTGATTGCATCCATCAGGAGTTCGTCTCCATCTGCCTTCAAGCCGTCTCCTGTTTTGTTTCATCACTCTCAGCAATGGGGTATACCACGGAGCCGTTCGAGCTCTACACAGGAGAGGGCGCTCAGGAGCAATCGTGTCAACAACCCGGGTCATTTCTGCATTCCACAGATCAACCAGGGTTTCAACAGGAGAACCAGCCCTATCAGCAAGAAAACTCCCCAGAGCCCTCTGGAAACCACTGAAACGCGTCGAGCATACAGAGAATATATAAGAAATAAAGAGAAATATATTTTTACATAGCACCAGAGCCTTGCTCTCCTTTTATCTCCGGACCTCAACAGTACACCAGAGACCACCTCTGTCAGCTCAGCTAGGGAGTCTGTTGAGCAGCGGGGTGGGCGGTACACCAACAGAATCCCTAATCTGTCCCGTTGGCCCAACACAAGGTGCAAACACTCCAGACCAGTAGTCGCATGGACAGGGAGCCTGCAGTGGGGGATGGAATTCCTATAGACCACAGCAACCCCCCTTCCCCGGCCCTCAAGTCTACCCTGATGCTGAATCAAGTACCCCGGTGGGCATAACTGGGAGAGACTAACTCCTCCCTGCTCTCCCACCCAGGTCTCGGTTATACATGCCAGATCGGCTGCCTCATCCACAATTAAGTCGTGGATGAGGGAGATCTCATTATGCACTGATCGGCATTTAAAAGCAGCACCCGGAGGCCTGAGGGCTGGCTGATAAGGCAACCAGCAAGCCTGTGGGTGTGAGGGGGACCGGAACAAGGCACAGCCATTAACTGTCTGGGCCTCGTTCCCCTTACCTGGCAAGTCCTCCTCACAACGCCATATCTCCCTCTACCCATCACTACCCTGATTGTGCTCCCCTCAGATCCCCCCACCTGGCCCTGTATCCTCCCTCCCAGGCACATAGCTCAAGCCTGGGGAAAGGGGAAAAACAAACAAACAAAAAAACCAAAGACAAAAACAAAGCAGCAGGCAGGCAGGCAGGCAGGCAGGCAGGCAGGCAGGCAGGCAGGCAGGCAGGCAGGCAGGCAGGCAGGCACACTCCTCTCCTCCCCTGGCAGCAGGCCTCCCTCTCCTGCAGGTTGATGGCTTTCCCAGGCCCCTTCAGCCAGCAACTTAAATATCCCTCCCAGGAAGGGAGGGGGACTGATGTAATTGTCCACAGCAGCTGGCTCAGTACCTGGGAGCCTGGTCCTGCAGGGAGTGGCAGTCTGCCAGGCTGAAATCCTCTGGAGGGTGGTGGTGGTGGTGGCAGCAGCGAAGACCAGGAGGCAGGCAGGCAGGCACACTCCTCTCCTCCTCTGGCAGCAGGCCTCCCTCTCCTGCAGGTTGATGGCCTGTTGTTGATGCTGATGCTGATAATAATAATAATAATAATAATAATAATAATAATAATACATTTCAAATACTGCCCCATAGCTGAAGCTCTCTGGGCGGTTTTCAAAAGATTATAACATTAAACATTAAAAATCGATATGCAAAATTCAAAACCATAAAAACGTAAAAACAGACAGCATACTAAGACAACATGAGAAATGAGAGCATGTTGCTGCACAGGAGAATCTTACTTTCCATTCAGGAAAAGAGTTTAATGCTTGGCAGATAAGATGCAGTGGGAAGTCAAGTTAATACTTATGCACATGAATTAAAACGCCCCATGAAAAGGGATCGTGATGCAATTGCATAGCCATAGTGTTCCATTTTGGACTGTGACTTACTCAGCATGCACGTGAGCATTGCTTAAAGCATGGCACAAAAATGGACTAATGGCATGATTGCAGCAAAATGCCTTTTTTGCACTGCATGTTGAATCAAAGGACATATGCGATTTGTGTACTGCGATAGCCTGTCAAGAGGGATAGTGGGGAAAGGCTAACTGAAATCACAGCAAATCATGCAATGACAGGGGTCTGAGCAAAGTCTAGAAATCTAAAGTGGAAGATTCAAAGATCGAGGGAAGGGTTGTGGCTCAGTGTGATAGAGCCCCTTCTTTGCATGCAGAAGGTCCCAGGTTCAATCCCTGGCACCTGCAGGTAAGGCTGGAGAAACTCCTGCCTGAAACCCTGGAGAGCCGCTGCCAGTCAGTTCGACAATACTGGGCTAGATGGACCCATGACAGCTTCCTATGTTCTTGTGTGGGATCCTATTTCCCAACAAGATCAGGCTTCTTAAATCTGGGGCCTGATCCAGGCTATGGGGCGGTATACAAATGTAATAATAATAATAATAATAATAATAATAATAATAATAATAATATAATAATAATAATAATAATAATAATAATAATATGACTCATGTCCATTTCTGTGAAACAATGATGCCATTTATTGAGGCAGATAATAAAAGAAAAGCTTACACACACACACACACACACACACACACACACCCTTGGCTCAAAGCTGAAGCTACTCCAATTCCCTTGAAGTAACAGGCGACTTCCCAAGGAGCTGATTATCTGAGCAGGTAATGCGCCTTCCCCTTCAGATGGAGAACAGGCCACTCTGCCCAGGGTTTTATAGGGTTTGTCTTATAGAAACATAAAAGGAGCCCTGCTGGATCAGACCAAGGGTCCATCTAATCCAGCATTCTGTTCACACAGTGGCCAACCAGCTGTCGACCAGGAATCCACAAATACTTGAAAGGTTGTCACACAGAGGAGTGCCAGGATCTCTTCTTGATCATTCCAGAATGCAGGACACGGAATAATGGGCTCAAGTTATAGGAAACCAGATTCCGGCTGGACATCAGGAAAAAATTCCTGACTGTTAGTACAATACAACAGTGGAACCAATGACCTAGGGAGGTGGTGGGATCTCCCACACTAGAGGTCTTCAAGAGGCAGCTGGACAGCCGTGTGCCAGGGATGCTTTAAGGTGGATTCCTGCATTGAGCAGGGGGTTGGACTCGATGGCCTTATAGGCCCCTTCCAACTCTACTATTCTATGATCTTCCCCAGTCCCACTGAGTTGAAGACTATCATAAGACGCACGTACATGCACATCTCCCTCCCTTCAACGAGGAGAAAGATTGGGCTTTCTTTCTTGGCAGGAAAGAAAGTTACAGCAAGGAAAGGAGCATTCTTCTCAGCAAGAAAAGTAAGACAGATCGGGCCTGTTCCAACAACATATTAAGCCATGGTTGGGCCACTACCCCTTTTGCAGCAAATGGTTAGTGTGCTTAAACCGTGGTTATGTAGTCATCATGGTTAAGAACATGACATGTTAAGTCATGCTTCAGATGACACGCTAAGCCAAAATGCTTAACTGCCGTGGCTTAGAGTGTCGTCTGAACAGGGTCATTGTACAAGACAGCTATTGTATATTATCTAACTTTTGTTAGCAGCAAAAAGAGCTGGCTTTCGCTATGCAGCTATGAGAACCAAGTTTAACTTCATAATAGTTGCTATCTGCTTTACCAAATAAGTGTATATACCAAGTGGCCCAAAAGTAGGTATACATTTTATTACATTAGGTATACAGTATAGTTTATTTGCATTTGATTACATTGTTTATTACATTTACATTTGTTTAACACTGTTTAATCTCGTAAGTGCTCAAAATGTATTCCATCAACGTTGCAACATTCCTCGAACCTGTTCAGAACACTGACACACAGTACAACACAAATTCCGGTCTGCATCAATGTCCATAAATGCTTCCGAGATGAACTCTTTTTATTCGTTCACTGTCTGGGGATTCCTGTCAAAAACCTTATTCTTGACTACACCCCCCAAAAAGAAGTTCATTGGTGTTAAATCGGGTGAACGTGGCGTCCATTCAATGCTGCCACGTCGTCCGATCCAATGCTGTGGGAAGGTGTCAAGATAGTCCCTTACTGCAGAAGCATAATGAGGAGGTGCCCCATCTTGTTGGAAGAGCAGTTTGGAGAAGTTAGCCCTGGTTCTGAGTTGTGGCACTACCACGCTGCATAACGTGTTTAGGTAATTGTTACTATCCACAGTTGTATGGAAGAAAACCAGTCCTACAACACCTTCACTGGACAGTGCACCCCACACTGTGATGCCTGGCTGGTTCAGTTGAGATGTGATAGTCAAATGAGGATTTTCATCTGCCCAATACACACAGTTATGCCTGTTCACGTGGCCTGACAACTTGAAAGAAGCCTCATCTGACCAGATGATCTTATCAAGAAGGTCTGGTTCGTTAGAGATTTGGTTACGCATCATCTCACAGAATTGCAACCGACGATCTGGGTTCTCCTCCAGAAGACCATGTAACAGTCTTGGACGGTACGGCTTCCATTTCAATTTACGCATTAAGCGTTGCAAGGACATTCTAGGTATGGATAGCTGCTTAGACGCACGTCGTGTGGACTTTTTCGGACTGTTCACAAATGTCAGAGCGACTCTCATCTTATTTTCCTTTGTCATAGACGTCCTAGGACGTCCAGATTTCGGTGCATTAGCCACTGCACCTGTTGCTTCAAATTGATCTCTAAGACAATAAATTGTCAGACATGTTGGTGGAGGAGTGTCAGATGCTTCTTGCCACGCTATGCGCACTCGCTCGGCATTTTCAGTCTTCCAGTACTGCTTTAGAATCCACTTTCTTTGTTCTTGACTCAAGTTCGCTGCCATCATTCACAATATCAGTAAAAAAACAACAACTAACAACTGTACCTACTTTTGGGCCTCACTCTCCACACCTGTCACCACCTGTCACTCTTCCCAATTGTCCTTCTGACTCCACCCGCACATCTTCTACTCACACATTCTCTCCCCCTCCCATCAACATTCATTCTAAACAACTGTATACCTACTTTTGGGCCACCCAGTATGCTATTAGACACTGGATATGACTCTGTGTAAGTTCACACCTGACTCCTTGCCATTCTTCCAAAACCAGATCCAATACAAGCATCCTTCCTTGTTAAATGGTAAATCATTAAATTCTATCCCCAATGCTACCCAGTGAATCAGCTAGGTCTGAATCTTAGGGCCAAGGACTAAGGCCAGGTGATGCAGGGGGCAAATTGACCACCCAGAGAGAGAGAGAGAGAGAGAGAGAGAGAGGCTCAGAAGCAAACTCCAATTTTTCCTGGAGTCATGATGGTGCTATGATTTAAGTAACTTAAAAAAACCAAAAACCTTAGGGCAGGATTTTTTTTCTGTTTAATTTTTTTTTTTTTTTTTTGTGGCGGGGTGGGGGGAGTGGTTTATAAATAAATAAACTTGATTACCTTTCTCAGTATATATTGAACATTTTGCTCATTGGTTCTCTTGCTCAGAGGGTCTCTCACCTGTAAAAATAGAAATATTATTGACACTGAACTCGATTGCAGAGGATGCTTGGGAGATGTTTTAAAGCAGAAGGTAGATTGGGATGTTCTCAGAGATTGCTGGGTGATTTGTACAGTAGGTCAGCAACAGTTCTTTACTCCCAATTGGCTAAAACCAGCACAAACTAAGAATGCAATCCTGTGCATGTTTTGCTAGGAAAGAAGTCCTACAAGTTCCAGTATGCCCCAGCCACCATTGCTGGCAAAGGTATGCTGGGAGTTGCAGGACTTTTTTCTGTCTAAACATGCATGGGACTGCGCCCTAAAACCCTTTTCTTGTGTAAAAGACCTTGTGAGCTTAGTTCTGGGACTTATGCCAATGTCTGCCAATACAACTGGCAAGATCATGCCCTGATAGAAGTCCATGGTATGACCACACTTGGAAGAACAGTGTAGAGTTTTGGTCACTACATCTAAAAAAAGAATATTGGAGTTGGAGCTGTAAAAAGTGAAGCAAAGGACAACTGAAGTGATCGAAGGACTGGAGCAACTCCCCTCTGAGGAAAGGTTATAACATCTGGGTCTGCTTAGCTTAGAAAAGAGGCAAATAAGGGTAGACATGATAGAAGTGTATAAAACTATGCATGGTGTGGAGAATGTGGATAAGGAAGCATTTCCCTCCCTCTCATCATACTAGAAGCCAAAGAGGACACCCCATGAAGCTGAAGGGTGGGAGATTCTGGACAGCTAAAAGGAACCATTTCTTCCCACAATGCAGAATTGAACTATGGAATCCAATATCACAAGATAAAAGTGATTAGACAAATTCATAGAAGGTATCAATGGCTACTAGTCATGATGGCTATATGCTACCTCCAGAATCAGAGGCACTATGTCCATGAACACCAGTTGCTGGGGAACATGGGCAGGAGGGTGTTGTTGCATTCCTGTCCTGCTTGTGGGCTTCCTATTTGGGGCTTCTGGTTGGCCACTCGTTGAACAGAATGCTGGATGAGATGACCCCTTGGTCTGATCCAGCACTTTTCCTCTGAGGTTCTTATCAGTTCTTGGACTGAAAGTTTATCCGAGAATATGTCTCATGGCCATATTTTGTTGAAATCGTAAGGGGAAGATCAGGAGTGGACTTTGGGTGGAGGGTTCATTCACAGAGCAGCAAGTTCTCAGGGCCTTTTACTAATTTGGCACATCTACTGTAGAAGCGGGCTATGCTGGCTGACACCTATCCAGTGATAACTGTTGCACATATGTTTACTTGGAATAATATTGTGTTGTATCATTGGGGAGACAGTGTGGTGTATTGGTTAAAAAGTCAGACTGGGACTCCAGAACTCTAAGTCCTATCCCCCACTTGACACTGAATCTGTATGACTAAGGTAACCACCATATCAAAAGGTGGACAGGGCTCCAGTATTTTTTTAACGCTCCTATAGAGAAGAGAATTTCAGCAAGTGTAATTTGTATGCATGCAGCTCTTGGTGAAATTCCCTCTTCATCACAACAGTTAAAGCTGCAGGAGCCCTACCTTCTTTTAGAATGACCAGGTACAAAAGAGAGCAGGGCTCTTGTAGCTTTAACTATTGTGATGAAGAGGGGATTCCACCAGGTGCTGCATGCATACAAATGACACCTGCTGAAATTCCCTTTTTTATGCAACTGGTAAAGATACAGAAGCCCAGTCCTCCTTTTCATATGGTAACCCTAAGCATGACTAACATTCAGCCTAACCTACCTCACAGGACTAACCAATACGCAGTCAATGCACATGACACAGCACTCCAAAATAAAACAAGTGACCACCACCAGCGTATCCACAGTTTATTTTATTTTTTATATAGATTTAAACATTTTAAAGGTTTATAGATTTATTTAAAAATATATATATATAAACAGATTTTAAAATATGAAACATTGTGGTGTAAAACACCATCTTCAGCCGCATATACGAGAATTCTACAATACTGCTTACGAGCTGAGCCAGGACAAATCATGAACAAACCAAACCTCAAGGAGGGAACGTGGATTAACAATCAGCTCCTGTATTCAACAGCCAACCAAGCCACATTAATAAATGAATATCATGGCTTGTTTAATCTCATCCTTTACATTGCTATAAGGCTTCAGCTTATCAATACACATTGCCTTCTTCATATTTCTTTTCTGGAGGCTCTGTTCCACTGCTAGCGCACAGATCTTCCCTAGAGCTGTTCTGCCAACATGTTTCTCCCTCGTATGAAGGGACCATGGTCTAGCAGGTGCTTCATAAATAACCCCTCTTCACTAGGGTGACCCTATGAGAAGGAGGACAGGGCTCCTGTATAACAGTTGCGTAGAAAAAGGAATTTCAGCAAGTGTCATTTGTATGCACGCAGCACCTAGTAAAATTCCCTCTTCATCACAACTGTTAAAACTGCAGGAGCCCTGCCCTTTTTTGTAGTTGGTCAAGAGGGCAGGGTTCCTGCAGCTTTAACTGTTGTGATAAAGAGGGAATTTCACCAGGTGCTGCATGCCTACAAATGACACCTGCTGAAATTCCCTTTTCTATACAACTGTTATAGATACAGGAGCCCTGTCCTCCTTTCCATAGGGTCACCCTAACTATACACTCCCCCCTACAGTGCACACAGATAGGGCACTCCTGGGTCCAGCGTTTGTTCTTGGGTCCAGCCGAGAATTCACAAGATGTTTCAATGTTATCGGTGGCAATGCAGACAACATTAGCCTTGATGTTATGCCAATCAAGGATCTTTTGGGCTTCTCATAAAAATCCATCAGTCACCAAATGAGTTTTTTAAAACAGGCAGGCCTCAGATATACCTCAGACTCCTAACAGCTGGACCTGGTAACCTACAACCATTACCTTCTGCGAGTTTTGTAACATTTTGTTTTGACGCCTCAGCATCATTATGAGTAGACACCCCAGCAGCTTTCTGAATCCTGTTCTTTATCACCTGCCTTTTCACTAGCGCGGGGTGTGCAGAGTTACAATTCAATAATATCTTCCTCACAGGGTTGTTGCGAGGATAAAATGGAGAGGGCTCCATAACCTGCCATGCCAGAGGAAAAAAAGCGGGAAAGAAATATAAGAAATACATGGTGTCAGGAAGATGACTTCTAGCCTAGCTTTCTCCATTACATGCGCATGTTCTATGCGCAAGACAAAAATATTTGGAGGTATCAAGCAGAGGAGCATGTCCCGTGAGCCCCCATCTGCTCCTAGCCTGCACCTTACTGAGGTGGTAAAGCCTTGTTGTGGACTGTACTATTTCAGGCTGCAGGTGGGAGCTGATGTATTATGTTCCTGAGGCAAGGTGTGTGTCCCCTCCCTGCCGCAAATTAAAATGGGAGGCACTCTCACTTTAAAAAAGTAAAAATACAACATCATTCTCTGTCTGCTCCTGGGAAGAACGCCTGGTGGGATAGCTCAATTCATACTGCCCGCTGCCCTGCCCTGTTACCCACAGGGTCTTGGGAACAGGACCAGAATGAGGCGATCACCTCAGGCAGTGGATGGGGGCAGGGTAGAGCGGCAGCAGTGGTGAAGCGTGGCAAGATGGGGCCTGCTCTGGGCCCCCTCTTAGACTGCTGCAATGTGCTCAACGTGGGGCTACCATCAAAACTGTCGGGAAGCTTCCATTGGTGTAAAATGCAGTAGCTGTGTTGCTGATTGGTGCAGGGTACTGGGAGTATGTCATACCTGTCCTGAAAGACCTGCACTGGTTCCCAATTGCTTTCTGGAATCAATTTGTCATGTTGGTCTTAAACTTTATAGCCCTAAGAGCACAATCCAGTGCATGTTTAGGACAGGAAAAAAAACCCTGCAACTCCCAGCATTCCCCAGGCTGGGGAAAGCTGGGAGTTGTAGGGCTTTTTCCAGTCTAAACATGCATAGGATTGCACCTGAAATGGCTTAGGACCTGGTTATCTAAGGTACTGCCTGTTTCAATATGAAGTTGCCTGGATATTAATATCTGCAGCAGGTCCCCTTTTGAGGGTATTGGGACCGGCAGATGCTCATTTGTTGGCTATGCGCGAAAGGGATTTTTCCGATCTTGCCCCCAAACGATGGAATGTGCTCCCTCAAAAATGACCATTGCCCCCCCCTTAGCCTCACAAAAGGGTGTAGAGACACCTTTTCAATTTTGCTTTTATAAAATGTGTGACTTTTAATGGATTATGCTTTCAAAATGTGTGGTTTTCATATTTTTACAATTTTTAATGTTCCTTGCTGAATCGTTTTATGGTTTCAAATTGTTGCGCTCTGCCTTGATGGCTTTTTAGCAAGGTAAGGCGGTACAAAAATGCTAGGGATAAATAAGCTAGACAACCCCCCTGATGTGTAATGGAGGTTGATGTCCCTTCATGAATGTTGAAGATAGACTCAATTGCCTCTCCAGTTGGCTTTTGCATATAGTGGCCTCCAGTTTTTTCTGACTACAACTCCCATCAGCCAAAGGTCATGGATTATGGGAGTTATAGAAGGCAGTGCGAGTCCAGCATCCTGTTTCTAATAGCAGCCAGTTGGATGCTTCCAGAAAGCCCAAAGTCAAGGAATAAAACAAAGAGTCATACCCGTTCTATTTCCCCAACATCTGTTATTCAGAACTTTGCTGCCCTTGAACATGGAGGTTCTTTTTTTTTTTTTTTTTTTTAAGCAATCATGGCTAAAACACTGTTAGGGAGCAATCCTATGACCCTTAGATGGTGTCTGGGGGTCTATAGGGTAGCTCAGATTGCTGGATCTGAGGTCGGAGACAAAGCTTTGACATCGGAGCCAGGAATTCGAGCTCCTTGCCCACTCCTAGTTGGTGCAGAAAATCATACCAGCTGCCTCCCCGAGATCTCAAAAGTGACCATGGAGACAAGGGAAAGGGGAGTGCTTCGGTGGGTGGGGAGGAAACTGGGGAGGCTGGTTTGCATAATATCCCCAGGCCTCTCTAGCCTCCTTCCCTCCCGTTTTGCAGAGCTGAGCTGGATAGGCAAAAAAAGCCCATCTAGCGAAAATACAGAGCACAAGGTGGGCAGAGGTTGTAAACTGCCTATCCCATGCAGGATGGTATAGAAATTCAATAAATAAATAAATACCACCTCTGCCGCTTCCTCCCCCCCCCCCCCCACTCTGCATTGGATGGCCACAAACCTCTTGAGTTTTATTGGATTGTGCTCTTAAGACACCTTTGCTGTGAATTTGTTGAATCCCTTTAAAATTTTTTTTTTTTAAGCCCAGCATTTTCAGGAAGTTCATTTTGGAAAATGCAACACAGAATATTACAGGCAGGGGCCACAATTTGATTTTAAACCAAACTTTACTGAGTCACAAAGAAGAATGAAAAATGGCAAAATGCCAACAAGTAACAATAAAGGCAAGGTTATTGTGTTTTGCATTTACAATTTGAAAAACATTAAAAAAAAAAGGGAGTTCTTGTTTTGTTCGTTGGTCGAACCAAAAGCAAGGGCTGGAACGAGCCCACCAAGGATTCATCCTTCCACAGCAGCGATGCAGAACCTGAGGGCTGCGGGCAAAGTCCAGCTCTGCTAGGTTCCCAAGACGGCAAAACTGGAATTTGTCGCTGAGGTTGAAAGAGGTTAACAGCACTGGGATAAAGCTTTTTCTACAGTGGGAACTTTTATGCTGTTTCTCTCCTGTATGGACTTTCTGGGGCGTGATGCGTTGCAAACTGTTCCTGAATGTTTTCCCACTGGCCAGGCTCCTGAATCACTTCCCTGTGTGGATTTACACATGAGCAAACAGTTCAGAAGCAACGTACAAAGGTTTTTCCACAGGTGAGCCATGCCCACGCCTCCTCCGTTGTATGGGTCGCCTCATGTTCAACAAGTTCTGGTTTTCGACTGAATCTTTTCCCAAAACGGGACATGGTGTGGATTCTCTCAGGGAAGGTAAAGTGTGAACTCCAACTGAAACACTTCTCACAGTGCAAATCTCTAGACGGATTCTCACTTGTCTGGGTTCTCTGGTGTACTGCAAGAATCAAGCCGTGTATAAACCTTTCTTCAAACCCTGAACATAAAGCCCGTGGTCATCTCTTGGGTCCCCACCAGGCTCTCTGCCCCTCCTGATTTGAATTTTATTTCTTAAAATATTTATTTAAAATATTTTTTAAAAAACTCAAGAGGTTGCCATGCTGCGGAGTAAAGTGCTGTCCTCCAGCGCCATCTTGATTCAGGTTCAAGTTTTTTGTTTTGAAGCTTTATACCCCACCTCTGCCTTGTATTAGTTTCTTGGGCTAGTTTTCTGTCTCACCAGTTTGCCTTCCTGGAAATGAGTTGTTTTGTGACTAGCCCTGCCCACCGTGGCAGCCATTTTATGAATGAGCAAGGGCACCTCCTAATGGCAGCCATTTTGAGAGAGTAGACATGACACATTCCAAATTCCAAAAAGTACCTACCAACGTAAAAAGGATGCTTTCAGCCATAAGACTCTTCGTTGGCTTAGCTGCACAGTACCCTGCTGGAAATTGTTGTATTTACTTAGCATATATGGTTTTTGCTAGCTTCTTTAAGAATGGGTTCTCCCGCAGGCTTGAAGATAGCTTGGACTCTTTCTCATGTTGGGCTAGTTTGCAGTTAACAGCAGCAAATTGCGGGTTAATTAATCCAAGGGTTGCCAGGGATGCCCGAAGCACATGTGAGCCACGTCCAGGTTGCAAAACAACCTAAGATTGCATGTTTGAAGGTTGTTAGCGTGACATCCAAACCCAGAAACTTGGGTTATTTGTGGGTTAAAAACAAACAAACTTAACCTAAGAACAAATCATAGGTTGTCTTTAGGTTGTTTAACCCACAAACACACCAAAGTGTCCACATTCGTACATCACACTGATAACCTATGAATGCAGCAATTGTAGATTGGTTTGCAACCTAGAGGAGGCTTGTGTGCTCCACCATGCCAGGCCAATCCTGGGTTAATTAACCCATGATTTACTGCCGTTATATGTGGACTGGGCTATGCGCTCTAGGTTAAAATCTTTATTGGTACAGAACATACTAAAAAGCACAACACTCTCTGCCTTTTCCTGGAGACTGAACTTCCCAACGGCTCAGGTGTGGGTTTGCAAATGAGCAACCAGTTCCGAACTGACTTCGAATGTTTTCCCACAGGCGAAACACACAAACGACTCTTCCGCTGGATGGTCCCCGTCACGCTCAGCCATGTGGCTGCGCTCGTGGACAGCCAAGTGCGAGCTCCACTTGAAACACTTCCCACAGTGCGAACACTGGTACGGGTTTTCGGCTGTGTGGATCCTCTGGTGCAGCTGGAGGTGGCTGCTACTCCCAAACTTCTCCCCGCACGAGGGGCACGAGTATGGCTTCTCACCCCTGTGCGACCTCTGGTGTTTAATGAACTCCGTGATCCGTGTGTAGCCTTTCCCGCACTCCGGACAGACGTACGTCTTCCCTCCGGGATTAATCCCCTCCTGAGCGTTACTCACAAGGATGTTTCCACAGCGCGAGCATTTATGGGGCTGCTGCCCTATGTGGACTCTCTGGTGCTCTCCGCACTGGGAGCACTTATACAGTTTCTCGCCCACGTGGGTCCTCTCATGCGACAGGAGATCCGCGCTGCTGCGGAAACTCTGGCCGCAGTGCCAGCACTTGTACGGCTGCTCCGGTCCGGCGGGGCTCTTGTGCGCGGCAAGCTGCGAGCTTTGGCCGGCGCTCTCCCCACTCATGTCGTAGTTCTCCTCATGTTCCTCGTCCTGGCTGGTGGATTCCTGGACCCCTTTGCCAGCAGCTCCTGACACAGGACACGGCTCCACGCCCTTCTCATCCTCATTTCCATTCTGGCCCTCTGCCTGGTGTGGGTTCTCATCCACTTCTCCCTGATGGAGGAATGTCTTCTCTCTGTCTGCTTGGAAGGAGCTGCTCTGTTGCTCCGTTTGCTCCAGGCTCCCCACGAAGGGTTTCTCTTCCTTGCCTTTATTCAGCCACCCGTCGCCTGCTGAGAGAAAGGGGAGAATCCAGATGTGAATCAAACTCTGTTTGAAAATTTGGGGGGTGGAGGAAGAAGTGCAATGGGGTTGTGCAGTCTGAACGTTTCCTTCCCATCAGCTCTGTGGGGTCCCTGAGAAACAGCTCGCCATCTTTCCCCGGGACGACTCCTCTCCTCCTGGATGGACCACTGTGCCGAGCACCAAACCTTCTCATTACCTTTGCACAATATTTCATCAACTCTTTTTAAGATGGATGCACTATCGTTATGGAAGTTAGAATCATAGAATAGTAGAGTTGGAAGGGGCCTGTAAGGCCATGGAGCCCAGCCCCCTGCTCAATGCAGGGATTCACCTGAAATAGGGTGACCATATGAAAAGGAGGAAGGGGCTCCTGTATCTTTACCAGTTGCATAAAAACGGAATTTCAGCAGGTGTCGTTTGCATTCATGCGGCACCTGATGAAATTCCCTCTTCATCACAAGTTAAAGCTACAGGAGCCCTGCCCTCCTTTTTATCTGGTCACTCTAAAAGAAGGCAGGGCTCCTGCAAATGAAGAAGGAATTTATCCAGGTGCTGCATGCATACAAATGACATCTGCTGAAATTCTCTTCTCTATATGAGCATTAAAGATACAGAAGCCCTGTCCTCCTTTTCATATGGTCAACCTACTTTAAAGCATACCAGACAGATGGCTGTCCAGCTGCCTCTTGAAGGCCTCTAATGTGGGAGAGCCCACGACCTCCCTAGGTCACTGTTTCCATTGTCGTATTTCTCTAACAGTCAGGAAGTTTTTTCTGATGACCAGCCAGAATCTGACTTCCTGTAACTTGAGCCCATTATTCCGCGTCCTGCACACTGGGCTGATCGAGAAGAGATCCCAGCCCTCCTCTGTGTGACAACCTTTCAAGTATTTGAAGAGTGCTATCATGAAACTGGCGGGAGCCCACCATATGAAATCTGAGTGTCTTTTCTACTCCCATCCTTGGGGAGGGTGTTCCCCTAGGGACCTTTTTTGATGGGCCAACATCGTAGAACATCTGACTTCCCAAAGTTGCTCCTCCCTCTTGACCGGACGTCCGATTCTGGCATCCCCTTCCCCTAGCTCCTCCTTCCCCATAAGACTTTGTATTCCCACAGATGAGAGAAGTTTTTGTTTGCTTTGAACAAATCAATTAACAGGCATCTAGACAGATTCTTCTCTTCTACTGTCTCTCTGCTCTATCTCCTGAAATTCTGGTAAGGCTACCAAGAAGAGGGTATTTTCTGCTGTGGCACCCTGGCTGTGGACTGAGCTCTCTAGAGAGGTTCGCCTGGCACCTACATTGTACTCCTTTCGGGACCAGGTGAAGACCTTTTTATTTTCCCAGTACTTTAGCATTTTAGTATCTTCGTCTTTTAGCACTGCTGTTTTAAATCTCTGCAACACGGCTTGGTTTTATACTGGTTGTACTTTTATATTGTGGTTTTAGGCTTCCAAATTTAGATTTTGTTCTGCACCTTGAAGTTTAAATTTTTGTGAACTGCCAGAGAGGTTTGGCTATTGGGCACTAAATGAATGAATGAATGAATGAATAAACTCCCCCACCACTTTCCTGTCTTCCTCAACAGCCCTAGAGTCACTTCCCATGCCCTCTCGAGAGGCTTCTGCGTGGGGTGATCATACGGAAAGGAGGACAGGGCTCCTATATCTTTAACAGTTGTACAGAAAAGGAAATTTCAGCAGGTGCTATTTGTATGCATGCAGCACCTGGTGAAATTCCCTCTTTATCACAACAGTTAAAGCTGCAGGAGCCCTGTGTAGCGTGACCGGCTACAAAAGAAGGCAGAGCACCTGCAGTTTTACCTGTTGTGATGAAGAGGGGATTTCTCCGGCCCTAGCTGGAGATGCTGGGGATCGAACCTGGGATCTTCTGCATGCAAAGTAGGGGCTATTCCCACTGAGCTACATCCTCTCTCACAATCTGTGAGATGGGCCCCAGATAGATTTACCTGAGAAGTTGCTACTCTCATCAACTTCCTGCTTGACTTCTGCCAAAAGCGGCATCTTCACTGTGTCTGGCACAGCCTGGGTTGCCTTGGGGGGACTTACGGACTTCTCTTCTGACGCCCCTGAGACCTGAGGAGGAGGTGGGTGAAATCAGATCAAATTGGGAGTCACGACGCAAGCAAAGTGTGTGTTGAGGGAGTGTGTGATAAAGGTTATATATTCGACACCCCCCCCCCCACTTCACTCAAAGAAAAGAATTTAAGAGCATCTTCCAAGGATAGAAATGCAGCGTAGGAATCTGTATTTTCCCATCAGGTCAAACTCTTTGTCCGTCTACCCAGATACTCTCTGATTAGCATCACTAATCCCATCAACTGCTCATTTTTAACTGGAGATACCAGACAGCCAACTTGCAACCTTCTACATGCAAAGTGGGTGCTCCACCATTGAGTACAGACCCTTGGAACGGTACAGCCATTCTACCCACCTGGGTAGGAATTGTCTAGGATTTGAACTGGGAACTGAGAGAGAATCATAATCCCTAGAGGGCAGAAGGCAAGATTTCCAGATGTTGTTGGATCATATGGAGATTTAACTTCTGCCCACTCCTGATTTAGGGCAGGGATGGCGGAATGTGCGGCCCTCCAGATGTTGTTGGACTGCAACTCCCAATAGCCTTAGCCAGCATAGCCAATGGTCAGGGATGATGGGAATTGTAGTCCAACAACTGGAACGCCATGCATTCCCCATCCCTCTAAAACAAGTTCATAATGATTCTCCCAAGCTTTTAGCAAGTCACAAAGCAGCATTCCACTGAAAGGTCATAAAACAGGCACAAAGCAAATATGTTTGGAGAAGGAGTTGTGCAACTGGGGCCCCACAACTAAGAAGGCCCTGTAGCCCACTGCTCATTCTCCAGATGGAAGGGCATTTGGAGTGCATCCTTAGGGATAATTGCAATTCACAATCTGGTTCAGATGGGTCATGTTTCAGTTCCATTCGTGATTTGTTCTGCCATAATTTCCAATATTAGAAAACAAATTTATCAGTAGTACTCCCATTTCAGGGAGTGGGGAGAGAACTGTTGTGTATTCATGTTGTTTAATTTAAAATAATAAAATACAGTTAAAAAAGAAAAGAAAGTATCATATTCACACACAAGAAATACTACAGCCCCATCCTCTGTTCACTTCTGTTGAGTTAAATGGAAGGCAGATATGCATAAACTGCAGCCTTAAATAACATGTTTATTTCTTTAATTTCAGGCGTTTACAGGCATTAATGATGGGCACAATTTGCCAATGATTACCACTCTTAAAAGTTGGGCCTTGCCCCAAATACCTTTCAGCCTTTCCCAACATGGTGCCCCCCAGGTGTGTTGGACTAGAAGTCCCAGCATGCCCCAGCTAACATGGCTGGCCGGGGCATGCTGGGAGTTTGGTCCAACACACCTGGAGGACATCAGGTCAGGAAAGGATGCTTTAGGTTGAGTACCCCTGGCACTCAGTATTAGCATATTTGGGTTCCCTACAGGTAATTCCTTACGCAAACCAGAATCCCATCCTTCAAAACTAAACATGCATTGAAGGGGAAGTTACATATCTACCTAGCTGCTACTCTACCCACATGACTTTATAGGAAATAACAGCTGGAGGATATTAAGAAATGGTCAATCTGTCCTATGGGACCTTGAGTAGGCATTAGCTGAAATGAGGGGGCATGTTCTGCAAATAACTTTCTCTCCCTATGAAATATCCCCTTCTTGGGAGAGGTGGGGTGGGTGTACGCTATGAAACCATTCAGAGTGAAAAGAAGAGATGAGTAGCGATAAGAGGCTTTCTCAGTGGTGGCACCCCACTGTTGAAATAAGCTCCCCAAAATGGTCTGTCTGGCACCTACATTCTCTCTTTAGTGCCTGGCACAGACGGTTTCTTTTCTACCAGGCATTTTATAGACTTACCTTTAGGTTATTGTGTCTATTATATCCATTCCTGTGCTGTTGACTGTTTTGCATTCTATTGTATTTTTATTCTTTTCAATATTTGTGTTGTACTTTATACATTTAAATGTGCTTTAAAATGGCATTTCAGTCTTTTAATTAGTTGTAGTCTGCCTGGAGAACAGCCGTTATAGAGCAAAGTAGAAATGAACTAATTGAATATAAACAAAGAGGCAGCTTCCTCATTTTAAGCTCTTTGTGATACCATCAGATTGCCAAATGTGAGTGAGAAAGAAGTCCCTGCTGCCTTAGAAAAAAAAGTTGACAAAGCAACTGCCAAGAAAGGAAAGAAACAGGAATGAAGCAGTATAGAAAGGTGAGGTTTTGGGTACTGGTGGTGGGGGAATTTGGAGAATGTTTTGGACCCCTTAAAAAAGGGTAGTGCCACAGTCCCTAACAGGCCAGGGAAAGTCTGTGTAAAGAAATCTGTTTTCAAGAGGCATTTAAAGGTTGTCACAGTGTTCTGCAATTGTGAACCACGTATGTGTTTCAAGCATACCAGCTGGAGAGCCGGTGTGGTGTAGTGGTTAGAGTGTAGGGCTGGGAATGGGGAGATCCGAGATCTAGTCCCCACACAGCCCTAGAAGCTCTCTGGGTGACTTTGGGCCAGTCACTGACTCTTGGCCTGACCTACCTCACAGGGCTGCTGCGAGACTAAAATGACGAGGAGGACCATGTACATCGCCTTGAGTTCTTTGCATGAGGAAGAAGAGCAAGATATAAATGTATTATTATTATTATAGGCCCATCTCCAACCTCTTACAAGCTTCTCTCTCTCTCTCTCTCTCTCTCTGGTGCTCTACAGAAGGGATGCGGCTGGCACCCTTGCCATCAGTTTCGTAGTGTTGCCAACCTGCGTGGCTTGTGCAGGACTGCCCAACCTACCAATGTAACTGGCCCAACTTTTCCCAGGCTTCCTCAGCAACGCCCACGAAAAGGGCTCAGAGGTTGCCTGCAATGTTAGCCTTACTTAGAGTAGAGGCATTGAAATGAACAGGACTTCCCTAACCTAAGTCCCACTCATTTCAATGAGTCTACCCTAAGGAGGACTGGTAGTGGATGCATCCCGGAGCTGGCTTGGGCTCATTGCAAAGCGGGGGAAACTAATAATAAAACGAATTAAAACTAATAATTTTAATAAATCAATAGAAACAGGCTCACCTGCTCTCCCCAGACCTTGGCCTCTCGCTGTTGCAGGAGGAACCCCTCCGCCAGGGTCACGGCCTGGGCGCAGGTCTCGGGCTTGTTCGCCCTCACCCAGCTCTGCATCTCCGGCGGCAGGACGGCCAAGAACTGCTCCAGGGTCACCAGCTCCAGCATCTGCTCCTTGGTGTGCCGCTCCGGCATCAGCCACTGCCGGCAGAGTTCGCGGAGCTGCTTGCAAAGCTCCCAGGGCCTGTTGGCCTCCCCGTAGCGGTAGGCGCGGAAACGGCGGCGCTGCGCCTCCACCCCGGCGGCACCTCGGTCGAAAGTGCCTTCTTGCCCCTCGGCGCCCGGGGCGGCCTCACGCTCCTGACCGAGGAGGTGGGGCGGCTGGGCTGGCGAGACCCACAGCTCTCCCTGCGCGGGCCCTTGGGGGGCTTTAGGGTCGCCCCACAGACCCTGCGGGCTTTCCTCTCCCGAGCGGTGGCCCTGCAGAGTCTTCAGGAACTCTTGCAGCCGGGCATCCCAGCTGCCCGAGGGCTCTTCCTCCGGCTCCTCTTTCACCTGCGGCCCGGCCGCCTCCTCCTCCTCCCTCCTCCGCTTGGATCCTCTTAGGAGACGCGCGGCTGCTGCTTCCCTTCCCAACCCTGCTGCTGCAGGGCCTGCAGAGCCCAGCGCCTCCATTTCCACATCTGGCTCCATTTTCACTCGTGGGCCCGTGACTGGGTCCTGCTCCTCCATTTTCACTTCTGGCGCCAGCCCCCCCTTGGGCAGAGACCCGGTGGTCGCCTTCGCCTCTTGTGCTGCAGCCATTTCCTCGCTTCGCAGGGACTAGCCTCGTTCCGCTCTTCCCACCTCTCTCTCTCTCTCTCTCGCTCTCTCCCAGCCTCGAAAGGGCGGAGGACCGGAAGGAAGCTGGCTTTGGGCGCCTATCCTGGACACAGGCTGGGGCTTCTCTAGCAGTCACAGCTCTGTCACTTTAACCCCTTCGCAGCCACGGTCCTTCCCAGCGGCTGGATTTGCAGCCGCAGGACGGGCCGGAACTAGTGGAGGCTGGTGGCTCAGGTGTCAGTGGGGCGGTGAATCCGCTCTGGGTTTCAGTCGGAACTCTAAAATAAGGTGACCCTATGAAAAGGAGGACAGGGCTCCTGTATCCTTAACAGTTGTATAGAGAAAGGAATTTCAGCAGGTGTCCTTTGTATGCACACAGCACCTGGTGAAATTCCCTCTTCATCACAACTGTTAAAAGCTGCCGGAGTTATACTAGAGTGACCAGATACAAAAGAGGGCAGGGCTCCTGCAGCTTTAACTGTTGCGATGAAGAGGGAATTTCACCAGGTGCTGCCTGCATACAAAGGACACCTGCTGAAATTCCCTTCTGGATACAACTGTTAAAGATACAGGAGCCCTGTTCTCCTTTTCATATGGTCACCCTATGAGCTACCCAAGGTGATGAATTCGATAGGGGTTTCAGCACCTTGGGTTGCTCCTTTAGAGTTCTGGCTGGTTCTGACTGAAATCCAGAATGGGTTCACAGCCCCACCGAACTTGGAGCCACCAGCCTTGGCTGCCCTGAACCGTTTACAACTGCAAACTTGCCCATCAGTTTCGCCTCTTTTTGTGAAAGTCAATGGAGCATGAATGTATTGAAGCTGTGTGATAATTGGTTCCTATTAAAGCAGCAAGATGAAATCTTGAATGAATCTTGAATCATGATTTTCCATTTACATAGCATAAAAGGGATGTTGAAACTCAGGGCTGCAGCCCAAATCTAGGACTCCCGAGTTTGTCATATGGCCATGACCCCTTCCCCATACCATTTGGTGGTTTACTGTATATTTCCCCCTAATCTAAAAGACTGAAATGCCTTGCATTTACTGGCAGTTAAGAGTTTTAAGATGGTATTTTGGCTCCACCCCTAGGGTGAGCATATGTCAGGAAAAACCAGGACATGTCAGGATTTATGACAACAAATCCGGGAAGAGGGAGGGAATTATGAAATTTGAAAAAAAATCTGGATTTTTCCCATCCTCCCCCCACCCAAAGGGCAGCTCTACTTTATAGTCGATGGGAATTAACAAAAATGCTTATAGCTCTGTCATTTTTAAAGATAAAGAGATGAAACTTAGCACCATGATAGCCCTTAGGTAGAGCTTTAGCCATGCCCAATTTGAAGCAGATCCATTCATCCGTTGAATTTTCGGTAAAAATTTGAGGTTTTAAAAATTTTTTTTTTTTTAAATGTCATTTTTAAAGAAAAAGAGATGAAACCTGGCACTTTGATAGCTCTTAAGTAGGGCTTTAGCCATGCCAAGTTTGAAGCAGATCCGTTCATCCATTGTTTTAGGAATTTTTTAAAAAGAAATTGAGATTTTAAAATTATTTTTTTTATAAAACCATCATTTTTAAAGATAAGATGAAACTTGGCATCATGATAGCTCTTAAGTAGGGCTTTAGCCATGCCAAATTTCAAGCAGATCTATTCATCTGTTGATTTTTAGCATTTTTTTTAAGTTTGAGGTTTTAAATTTTAAAAACAAAAACAAAAAACGCTGAAGCCATACCCTTCAAACCCAGGTTGTCAAACCTCCTTTTTGGGGTCTTGCACCTTGGGCAGTTTCAGCCCTTGGCATCAAGAGGATCTTGAGTTTTTAGTTAAGAAGTAATGGGCGAGCACGGCACCTTTCCAACTGTAGATTTGGTGGGCAATTGGGCACCTGGAGCTTAGCAGAGGTGAGGCATCCACAGATCGAAATGTGGGAAAGAAGAGGTCAGTCAAAGCAGTTACATGTTTGTGCAGGAAGTAGACAGGAGTTCAAAGTCTGGATGTGAAAAGTGGTGCCAACGCACAAGCCTTGACAAGCTAATGTATATAAGTGAGAAGTGTGAATGGGCGAAGTAGTGTCCGCTGCCCACAACACCCACCCTAAGGTTAGAGTAGAGAAACTTGTGACAATCATACACAAGTTTTTTTTTTTAAAAAAAACTTTAAAAATAAAAAAGTCAGCCAGCCGGCAGCAAGCCATGTTAAGCAGCAGCTTGCAGCAGAGTGAGGATACAATCAGAAAAGATATTTGAGGGGAGGGGAGAATGTATCACACAGAGTATAGCAACAAAGTACAGCAAACACTACAAAAGTAGGATTGAGCGAAGTTAATTTCAGATACGTTGGATGTCTCACTTGTTATTTCAGCGATGTTAACATTAAGATGTTATGTAGAACAGATTTGTTTTAATTGTGTGCTGTAAAATCAGACATGTGACCAAGGCTATGTCCAGGTGGGCACCCCCCCCTTGGTGCTGGACACGCCCCCTGGGGCGGACATGTTGGTGGGGATGCCCCCTTGGGGGCTGACCATGGTGTCCTCCTTTTTGGTTTCCAAAATATGGTCACCCTGCCTTTGGCCCCACCCACCACTGGGATGCACCCCTTCTGAAATTGGATGTGGTTACCGCCCTGTCTTTTATTCTATAACCTAGTTTACATTGAACAAACAACCCATGGTTTGTTAACTACGGCTTGTTCGGGAGCGCCTGGGAGCAACCAACCCACTTCCACAAGAACAAACCATGGGTTGTTCCTCCCTAAACAATCCAAGAATTCCGGGTTCACACATCCCTTGGTTGCTTAGCAAAGCAGAAGATTGGTTGGGAACCTGCAGGTTCCCAAACAAGCCATGATTAACAAACAGTGGGGTGTAGAATGCATGAAAACTGGATCTCTGTGTTATGTTTTAGAGTGCCTTTGCTAGAACGAGCTTTAGTCTACAATTCTACACATTTACCTAGAAGTGTGCATGTCTACTTCAGATAGGATTGTGCTGTAAGAAAGATGCTTATCAGTATGAATCTAAATATACCAACAAAAAAACAAAATCCCATTGAATTCAATGGGGCTTTCTCTCAGATAGATGATTGCAATGGAAGGGGGGATGAATTCAAAATCAACAGTTGGGCAATGCCTTTATTAGGACCAACCGAAAGGCCACAGAAGATTGTGCAAGCTTTCGAGTTCTCCAGAACTCTTCCATCAGGTTAGGTGGTTAAAAAACAACAACACAAGGGATTGGGGAAGAACGGAAAGTCCAAAGATTAGATTAGATGCTGTGGTCATGACCTCAGCAGATTTGACCCAGACTCAAAATGGAGATTGCGGACTGAAAGAATGAAGTCACTGGTTTGGAACATAAGAAGTTGTCTTACACAGAGTCAGACCCTTGGTCCATCTAGCCCAGTATTATCGACACCAACTGGCAGCAGCTCTCCACGGTTTCAGGCAAGTTTCTTTCCTAGGTTGACCCTATGGAAAGGAGGACTGGGCTCCTGTGTCTTTAACAGTTGTATAGAAAAGAGAATTTCAGCCAGTGTCATTTGTAGGCATGCAGCACCTGGGGAAATTCCCTCTTCATTGCAACAGTTAAAGCTGCAGGAGCCCTGCCCTCTCCTATATCTGGTCACTCTAGCTATAGAGGGCAGGGCTCCTGCAGCTTTAACTGTTGCAATGAAGAGGGAATTTCACCAGGTGCTGCATGCCTACAAATGACACCTGCTGAAATCCCCCTTTCTATACAACTGTTAAAGATACAGGAGCCCTGTCCTCCTTTCTACAGGGTCACCCTACCCAGCAGCCCTACCTAGAGAAGCCTGGCATTGAACCTGAGACCTTCTGCATACAAATCAGGGATTCTACCACTGAGCTACAGCCCCTTCATGGTGTTATGGGATTGCAAGCATCCGTCATAATCTGGGACAAAGAAACAATGGCTATCCATCCCCCCCGCTGCCATTTCTGGAAAAATAATTCAGATCTGACTCTTGCTCAGGGCAAAGCACACAGGTTCCTAGATAGGCAGAGGATGGTAGGCTAGTTGCTAACTATAGTAAAAAAAAAATAGGCACTTCGGTTGTATTTGGGGTGCTTAAAAGCTAAAGAGTTGTAAAATCTTCTTGGGAGAGGAGGGGTGGGTAGAGAGAGAGATGGATGTAAACTTTCCCCCGCATAGCGCCGAGGCAGCCCTGCTGCAGCGCCCGTCCCCCCAACAAGCAGGGCTTTTATGACTCCTTTTCAAAACCTTTTTTACAGGCTGGATGCTCACAAGGAAAAGCATTGCAATGGCTGAGGCTCTCTCCTCCTGGTATCTTCATTTGTTATAGACTTATTGTGTTTAAATCCTGCCTTTTTTCCTCCAAGGAACTCAAGGCGGCGTGCCTAATCCTCCTCCTCCTCATCTCCATTTTATCCTCATGGCAACACCCCTGTGAGGTAGGTTGGGCTGAGAGTCCGTGACTGGCCCAAAGTCACCCAGTGGGCTTCCATGGCTGAGGGGGATTAGAACCCGGATCTTCCGACTCCCAGTCCAACACTTCTAGCCACTTCACCACACTGGCTCGACCAGCGTTTCCTGGAGGAGAAGGCTATCAATGGCTACTGGTCGTGATGGCTAACCTGCATGTACCATTTGCTGGGGAACATGGGTGGGAGGGTGCTGTTGCACCGTGTCCTGCTTGTGGGGTCCCTGGTCGACAGCTGGTTGGCCACTGTGTGAACAGAGTGCTGGACTACATGGACCCTCGGTCTGATCCAGCGGGGCTCTTCTGATGTCCATTTTGCAGAGCATCCAGCTACCTTGTAACAAGAGAGCCAGCATGGTGCAGTTGGGACTGGGTTGATCTGGGTTCTAGTTCCCACTCAGCCATGACGTTCACTGTTTGACTTTGGGCCAATCGCTGACTCTCAGCCTAACCTACCTCACAGGGTTGTGGTGAGGATAAAATAGAGAGGATCATGCAAGCTGCCTTGGGCTCCTTGAAAGAAAGGTGGAATAAAAATCTAACAAACATTTTTTTTAAAGTAACCCCTTCCCATTGTCATCAGGTAAGTTTTCTTTCCCAGCTTCAGAAAAGGCAGGAGAAAAGGGACAGGAATGAGATCTGACAGTGGTTAGGATCAGGGGAGACGAGATCAGGCAATTCAGTTTCTAATGGACTTCCGAAAATGCCTGCCCCAAAGGCAAAGGTGTGGGTGGATAGCAAGAGTGATCTCCTAGTAAAGTACCTGCTCAACTATCTTCAATGTGCTGCCATTGTTGCACTCCAGCCTTGACACCTGCCCTTAAGACAGGCATTAGCCTGAAAGGTAATCTTTTGTTCATCATCTTTTGTTCACAAAAATGAGAGATGGGTCTTTTGTTTCCAGCAAGTACAGCCCACCTGCCACCCCAAAACATCCTTCATCCTGTATATCTTTTGTGGACCTGCTTAGTTTTTCATCCCATAGCAAGTGGTACTGTTTCCAGGGTCCATTATCTGGCTCCTCAAAGTTGTGATGTCATGGCCTTTCTCTGAACTGTATACTGTATAAAAACCTCCGTAGAATCATAGAATAGTAGAGTTGGAAGCGGCCTATAAGACCATGGAGCACCCTGCTCAGTGCAGGAATCCACCTTATGCTTTAAGATGGCTGTCCAGCTGCCCCTTGAAAGCCTCTAGTGTGGGAGAGCCCACAACCTCCCCAGGTCACTGGTTCCATTGTCATAATGCTCTAACAATCAGGAAGGTTTTCCTGATGTCCAGGCGGAATCTGCCTTCCTGTAACCTGAGCCCATTATCCTGCACTCTGGGTTGATCGGGAAGAGATCCTGGCCCTCCTCTGTGTGGCAACCTTTCAAGTATTTGAAGAGTGCTATCATGTCTCCCCTCAATCTTCTCTTCTCCAGGCTAAACATGCCCAGTTGTTTCAGCCTCTCCTCATAGGGCTTTGTTTCCAGACCCCTGATCACCCTCATCGCCCTCCTCTGAACCTCCTCCAGCTTGTCTGAATCCATCTTGAAGTCCTACTTTTCTACGATTCTATGATTCTAAGTGGGCGTGTGGTTCCTGTTGGAACATTTGCGAGTTCGTACATGGGTCTGACAAGAGCATATCCCGTAACAGTCTCCACCTAGGCTCAACCTGTATGTTTGTAATAAAATATTTGTGAACAAGCTCTTTCGAAAGGGAACTGAACTGGGGGAAGGACTGGGCCCCTGGAACATTGCTCGGAAAAGCGAGTGAACGGGTCTGTTCAGATGACACTTCGAGCTCTGTGGTTAACGGAACTGTGGTTCTCTTGGGTTAACATAGGCTGACCATATGAAAAGGAGGATGGGGCTCATGTAACTTTAACAGTTGTAGAGAAAAGGGAATTTCAGCCAGTGTCATTTGTAGGCAATTAGTTCCTGGTGAAATCCCCTCTTCGTCACAACAGTCAAAGTTGCAGGGGCCCTGCCTTCTTTTGTATATGGTCACTCTAGTATAGTGCCTGCAACTTTAACTGCTGTGATGAAGAGGGAATTTCACCAGGAACTAATTGCATACAAATGACACTGGCTGAAATTCCCTTTTCTCTACAACTCTTAAAGTTACATGAGCCCTGTCCTCCTTTTCATAGGGTCAGCCTAATTAACACTAACCATAATCCATGCTTTCAGACAGCACACTTGAAGCCACGGTTAGAGCTGCTAACCCTGCTGTAGACGGTCTGACTGTTGTTAGAGAGTGAGCATCACACAAGACACCTTGAACCAAAAGCCTGAACCGGCAGGGTTCAAAGTGTCTTCTGAACAGGCCCAGGGTAACACTGGTGTACGAAGCGGCGCTGTGTTGCTTTGGAGAGGAACTCTGAGCCAGTGCGACTGAGCCAGAATGGAGGAAGGAGCAGCAACAGCCGTAGACCCCATGGAGCTGACCTTCTCGCAGCAAATGGAGACCTTGTGACAGACGGCAAAGGCAGAGGCTTAAAGCGAAATGGGGGTGGGAAGGATTCAAAGCGAGCGTGATTAGAAAAACAAAAAACGTCACTTGCAGCTGATGCAGACTGGATTCTCAGTGCGAGATTATTGCTTAATAAACTGCTCCAAGGGGGTTGTGGTAGATCAAGGACAGCTTTTTCAGCATCTCCCAATCACGCATCTACTGTAAAACGACAGCCCTCACTTTTCCCCTGACCAACCCATGGCTTAGGGCTTCTGTGCCATTCAAACTCAATGCTCTGGAACTCTAAGCCAGAATCTTATACGCAGGTCCTAGAACGACAAGGGGGCAAATGAAGGTCCTCCAGATGTTTGGGCCTACAACTCTCAGCAGCCTTAGCCAGCAAAGCCAATGGTGAAGGATCAGGGGAGCCCCACCCCCCTCCGGAATGACAAGCCTCCCTCTCTGCACCTTTGGAAACTTTTTTCCAACCTGCCCAATCTGGCTGCTATTGACCTGGACTGCTAAGAAGGCAATGGCCAGTTTTAGGACCGACTGTAGGCAGCTTTTAAAACGACATAATTCTAGAATTGTCCACAAACCGATGGGGTTCGATAGTGATATTGGAGAGATGACCACCCTCCCCACCCCACCACATTTTCAGATGTGGGAAAGTGACACACCCGAAGCTGAAGCTGCTTCATAGGAACTCCACATTATTCAGAGGTTCCCCCCTAGGACTACTTTGCTGCATGAGTGGCTTCATGTTCAAACAGTTCCGATTTTTGGCTGAAGCTTTTCCCGCAGCAGGAGCACACTGACGTGTGGGTTCTCTCGTGCAATATCAAGTGTGAGCTCCACCTGAAACACTTCCCGCAGTGTGAACACTTATACTGGTTCTCACCTGTGTGGAGTCTCCGGTGTACTTTGAGAGTGGAGTAGGTTCCAAAGTCTTCTCCACACACGGAGCAGTTGTATGGCTTCTCGCCTAAGTGGGTTCTCTGGTGTTTGAGGCAGTCCGATCTCCGAGTGTAGCTTTTCCCACAGTCCGAACACATAAAGCGTCTCTCTCCTCCATGGAGTCCCTCCTTTGGCATCCAGCCGAAGTTCTTCCCACAGTGTGAGCATATATGTGAGATCTGCCCTGTGTGGATTCTCTCTCTTTCTCCGCAGTGGGAACATGTGTAGAGTTTCTCCCCCACGTGGGTCCTCTCGTGCGTCAGGAGGTCGGAGCTGCTGCTGAAACTCTGGCCGCAGTGCCAACACCTGTACGGCTTCTCCTCCGCATCGGTGCTCTCGGGAGTAGCAAGGTGTGAGCTTCGAACACAGCTCTCCCCTCGTTTGCGATATTTCATCTCATTCTCGTCATCCTGGTTGGTGGGTTCACCGCTACCTTTGCAAACACCTGGCGAGAGAACCCATAGATCCATTCCCTCCTCAGGCGTCTCATCGGCTTCTTCCCAACCCAGGAAACCTTTCTCCCCGGCTGTTTTCAAAGATGTGTTCAGTTGTTCCGTTTGTGGAGGACCCTCTAAGAACGGTTTCTGTTCCTCGCTTTCTCTCAGCCATCTGTCACCAGCTGGAAGAAAGTGGGGGGGGGGGGGGAGATCCCAATTTGACTCAGGCATTATTCTAAGACAATGGTGCCTCACCTTTTCACAGTGGGTCCCTTGCTGGGGTGCCAGGGATTGCACATGTGTCCATATACAGACACCCAAGACCCATGCAACTCACAGGCTGTGTTCAGACATCATGATAGTCAATGGTGGGGCAATAAACAACTCAACAGTTGTTTATCTAGCAGGTACTCTCCACACAACATGATAATAATCAACCATGGTGTGGATTAGGATTAACGTTGTTGACTATTAGTCCACACTAAATTGACTCACTCATCTCCTGCCCTCTCTGCCCCCTCAGTCCTCCCGCTAGTATCCCATCAGTCATTGCTGCCAAAAATCTATCCTGCCAGCTGATCTAGAGTGGCAGCCACCGCTTTGTCCACTCTTGCCTTGCGACTCTGTGGCTGACAAAATAACTAATGGTGGCCAAGGCAATAACCAACGGTGCCCTCCTGATAACCACCAGTGGTTCAAATAGCCAACTCTGCACAGTGTTGGTTCTTTGCATTGGTTATTTTGGCCAAAAAATCAACCATTGGTTAAAAAATCTCCCTCCACATAACATAACTGACGACTATTTAAACCACCATTGATTATCGTGTTGTCTGAACCCAATCACAGTCTCTCTCTTTCTCTCTCTCTCTCTCTCTCTCTCTCACACACACACACACACACATCATTTACTCTCTATCTTTCATGCATTCTAATATTAAAACTTTCAACTTGAGAGATGGTTGAGTAACTTGTGCTGTATTCCCTTGGGGGTAATCCCCTTATCCCTCCCCCCCCGCCACATACAAACTGCCCTGCTCAGATTCGCATCCACACACAGATACACACACACTGGCTCAATTTGTACGACACAATAAACAACTGGTGGGGGGGAAACAATCGTCAGTTGTTTTGACTATTGTGTCATCCGAATGCTGCCATAGTCAACTCAGCGCTGATCCTCATCCACACCACAGTTGATTATTTATTCCCATGTTGTGTGGGGAGTATCCCCTAGGGTTAGGGTTAGTCAACCCACCATTGACTATCGTGTTGTCCGAATTGAGCCACTGTCTCACAGCTTTAACCTTTCCCTTTACTCTGCCACCATAAAAAAAAAAGAAAATGCACTCTAGGAATGGGCTTTGAGGTTCTTGTCCAACTATCTATTATTTATTTATTTCCCACCTTTTTCCCAATACTTGGGCTCAAGGCAGCAGGGGTGGCCAGAAGGTAGATCTCCAGATGTTTTAAACTTGAACTCCCTGAAGCCTCTGCTGTTCTGGCTTCAGCACACATTAGACTGAGCGTCTATCCAGTCAGGTAACTCATGTCCAATTGACTGCATAACTCAGATCTTCATTTACATAGCATAAACAGTACATAACTAATAAATACAGGAGCAATATTTAATAGTAAAAGGACGAGGGATGGATGAGGCTGAATGAGATGGATAAAATGAAATTAAACAGATATAATGAAATGGGAGGCACGGAGGGTGGCAACAAGGGAAAGGGCCTTTTCAATGGTGGCCCCCCAAATATGGAATGATCTCCCTGATGAGGCTCGCCTGGCGCCAACATTGTTATCCTTTCGGCGCCAGGTCAAGACTTTCCTCTTCTCCCAGGCATTTAACAGCATATGATGAGGATTTTTGTGTTTTTGTATTGTTGTTGTGCTTTGATCCAGAAGGATATTGTAATTTTAACTTGTTTTTAAGCTTTTAAATTTTGTATATTGGTGTTTTCATTGTTCAATGTTTTTAATTTTTGTAAACCGCCCAGAGAGCTTCGGCTATGGGGCGGTATATAAATGGAATAAAATAAATAAATAAATAAAATAAGAGAAGAGGTGAAAAAACAATGCAAATCCAGGCCTTCAGACTGCAGTCCAGAGCAGCAGCAGAGACCCAGGCCTGAGGGAGGTTTCTTCCAAAACTAAGGACAACTTATCAATGCATGGCATCAAGGCCTGATTAGTTGCTAATGGAAAGTCTAGGGGTCAATATAACAAAATACACATTGCCCAATTGGTGCAGAACACCTGCCAGCATGGCCAGTGGTGAGGAATGCTGGGAATTGAAGTCCAAAACATCTGGAGACCTCCTTTCTGCTCACCCCAATCTAGGATGCTCTAGGAATGAGACTTCTATGGCAGGCACCATAGAGGCAGTTTCAAGAGTGTCCTTTTCTTGGAGGTGGCACATCCTGGGAGTCTCAGGGGCCGCTACACAGGGCTTGAGGGAGCTCTGCAGGATGCACCTTTTGCACGCCTGCTCTAAGATTAGGGAATCACAACAGGGCCATGCAGCCTCCAGTCTTCCCATCAGCTCTGTGGTGATCCCAGAGAATTGGTAACTAACTTTCCCAGCGCCTCTTCCTCCCCTCCAGCATTCGCCAATATAGGAATCGACTTTCTGTGTTGTGAGGGAAGAGCTTTGAACCTCGACTGCATCAACTGCCAAGGATCAGATCGTTGGAAGAGCTGCTTCTGTGGGTTGGCATCCCGGCTGAAGTGCTGGACTAGGACTGGGAGACGCGGGTTCCAATCCCCACTCAGTCATAAAGCTCATCACTCACTCTGTTAGCCTAACCTACCCACAATCTTCCACAGGACAAGCCATGGAGCGACTTACCCAACAAGCTCACATGTCCTTTGCCCTCCTGCTCAACTCCTGCAGAAAGCTGTGCCTTCACCGCATCCGGCCCGGCCAGATCTGTCTGGAGGGGATTCACAGACTGCTCTTCCGACAACCCTGTGACCTGGGGCGGAGGGAGGTGGGGGGGGAAATCAGATCCAAATGGAGCCACGATGCAGGCAAAACATACGGGGGAGACATCAAGGTTATTCCTTTTCTGATTACAAAGGCATGTTGCCCCACTCTTCAGGCGAAAAAGAAAACTTCAGGGAAGTTTGCAAGGTGGAAAAAAAACCTCAACATAGAAAGCCACCTTCTACTATTTCAGACACTTTGCCCATCTAGCCCTGTAGGGTCTCCTCCAGGGGTGGGGAAACAAAATCCAGCCCACCTGGGGTCCCAATCCAGCTCCGTGATCCATACCCTTTCTCCTTTCTCACTGATCGTTTGATGGTTTCCCAGCTTTTGTGCGGTATTTTCCCTTTCCTAACAGGTTGAAATGCCTTTTCTAAAGCTTAGCGACTGGCCGTAAGAGCGTGCAGCTAAAATATCCTAGTTGGGGGGGGGGGGTATTTAGCCCCATCCCCTTTGCCTTTGATCCTGCCCACCACTGGAATGGGGCTCCTGAGAGCTCCTCCAAATAGCAGTTGGGCCTCGGATTAAAAGAGGTTCAGCACCCTTGGTGTAAAACAGGAGTTTCCTCCATCCTGCGCTCCATCACTGCACCTTCATCTGCTGTTGCCTTTGCACCATGACACACCAACGTCACCCTCCTCTTTGAAACCGGCTACTGTTGAACAGCCATATCCTAGGCGCAGGGCCGTGCAGAGGGGGGGCCAGTTGGCCCGGGGCCCACGATTTTGAAGGGGGCACTCTGATGAGGAGGTCCCCCCTTAGCTTACACTACTGCTTCCATAGCGTAAGCAACCCATCGAGAAGTGAGGAGCCCGCCTTACGGAATACCACGGTCAGACTACAAGCTCCAGAGGGCCATATACCGCATGCGGGGCGGGAATATATGTGCCTAAGTTGCGATGGTTGTCCTTACTGCGTCTCTTTCCTCAACCTTCTCCATGGCATAGAATCTCTGGAGCGGAGGGTGAGGTAATGATGATGAGAGTTATTAATGGTAATAATGATGATGATACCGTGAGGGTGATGATAACGTTTGATAATGATGAAGGACTGTTCTAGTGTTGTTGCTGCTATTTGTACAACAACTGAAAATAAATGTTAATTTCTGATTCAGCATTGAGGTGTTGTAGAACAGGTTTAATATGAAGGTGTTATGTAGAACGGACATGTTGGTGGGCACCCCCCCTTTGGGCAGCTATGTTATCCTCTTTTTTTGAAATGGGGGGGCACACACTTCCCATCTGGCATGGGCATTTAACCAGCTCTGCACAGCCCTGCCTAGGCACACCCATCCCATTGTTATCACCTATCTCCAGGAACTGTCACCTTCTGGACAAAAATAGATGCTCTTTGCTGTCAACCAGACCAGTGCCTTTGCAGGGGCTGCTGGGCACACAATTCCTGTTTTGCGATTAAGAGTCACCTACACACTAGTGTTTCAAGGGCATATGGTGGAAAGAGACTCACCTGCCGTTCCCAACCTTGGGCCTCTCCCTGCCGCAGAAGGAAACCCTCCGCCAGGGTCACGGCCTGGGCGCAGGTCTCGGGCTTGTTTGCCCTCACCCAGCTCTGCATCTCCGGTGGCAGGACGGCCAAGAACTGCTCCAGGGTCACCAACTCCAGCATCTGCTCCTTGGTGTGTCTCTCCGGCCTCAGCCACTGGCGGCAGAGTTCCTGGAGCTGCCTGCAAAGCTCCTGAGGCCCACCAGCCTCCTGGTAGCACAACGTCCGAAAGCTCTGGCGCTGCGTCTCCATCCCGGGAACATCTCCAGCGAGAGCTCCCTCCATCCCCTTCTCACTGACACCCAGATGGGTCTTGTGCTCCTGTCGGGCTGCCCCAGTGAGATGCGGCTGGATCTGGGAAACCCACAATCCTCCGGGCCACTTGCGGGCATCCGATGCTTCCTGGGAGGGCACCTGAGACGTTTTCGGGTCATTCCACTGCCTCTGTTCAGGCGGTTGTGAATTTTCCCCTCCCAAATGAGGAGCCTGGAGAGTCCTCAGAAACTCTTGGAACTGGGCATCCCAGTTTCCTGATGGTCCTTCTTCTGGCTCCTGTTTCACATTTGTCTGGGGAAGAACTGCTCCTTCTCTTTCCTCTCCTGGTTCAGGGCCTGCCGTGTCCATCTCCTCCATTTTTATTCCTGGATGCAGGCCTTGCTTTAGCAGAGATCCAATGGCCACCATCTCTTGCGTCACAGCCATTTCCTCCCACAACCGGCCTTGTTCTGCTCTGCCCCTCTCTCTTTCAGCACCGGCCCTTGAGGGATGCCTCAGCGCTGTCGCTACACCCACGAACCTCCATCAGTCCAACCAACTCATCCAATGAGTCTCTTTTCAAGTGACAGAGCAAAGCATACGGCCTTTCAACAATCCCTGGAAGCCAACCCTTCTTTGTGCAAACATGGCCGTCTTTTATTGCCTACGGAAAAAAAGAAGACAGCCTGGAGGTGTCATAGGAACAAAAACTTCTGGAAATCTCATAATAAATGTAATTTATTAGTTGTGGTAAGTTTCCCTGCTCTCCGCAATACCAAACTTGTTTGATTCCACAGCAACCAACATTGCCACGCATACAAGAATGCTAAAGGCACATTTATTGCTTGATCCCTGAGCTCCCTCTAATTTCCTGCTGTGATCACCATCAAGGGGGTGGAAATACTAATTCATGTTAGCGGGTGACGGCATTCATGTGGATTTGGAGCATTGTGGGTGCTATGGCAAAGGGTCATAGCTGAGAGGCAGTGGACGTGTCTAACATGTGAAAGGTCCCAGGTTAAATCTTCAGCATCTCCAATCTCATAAGAATATGAGAAGAACCATACTGAAGTCGTTCAACCGAGATACAGGTGGTGGTTGTTGTTTTGCTTCTGTGACAAGTAAACCAACGTGGGCCGCATAATGCATTCTGGCTTCTAGGCAAAAGAAGAGCAATGAACACTGAGCCACAACTAGAAAACCAGGTGAGGGAAATGATGAGAAAGACCAGTTCCCAGATAATAATACTGTATGTATTTATGGCATTTATGATCTGCATTATTACGTTGCAGTACTCAAGATCAGCAGGAAAATAAGTAAGGCCATTAAAACCTTCAACCATAAGAATTAGCAAAATAAGCCACCCAAAATAATATTTCACTAAATAAAAGTATAACTACATTATACTCCTTTCAACGCCAGGTAAAGACCTTCTTATTCTCACAATATTTTAAAAGTTTATTTTCATAGTCTTTTAACTCCGCTGTTTAAATCTGTATTTTAAATCTGCATTGCTGTGTGGTTTTACCCTAGTTGTGTTTTAATATTGTATTTTTATATTGTGTTTTTATACTTTTTCGTTGACGGTTTTAACTTTTGTGAACTGCCCAGAGAGCTTCGGCTATTGGGCGGTATATAAATGTAATAAATAAAATAAATAAATAAAACAGAAGGGCAAATGTTTGTGTGGGAATTTTGTTTTGTTTTTTCTTTTAAATATGTTTTGGAAGCTGCCTTGCATCTGATCCGTTCAATAATTTATATAACCCAATGTTGTCTACATTAGCTGATTGTCTACATTGGTTGGACTTGAGTGTGGCTTTGTCTTTCCCAGTGCTGCTGGCTTTGTCTTTCCCAGTGCTGCTGGCTTAGAAAACATGGTGAGGGGAAGCATAATAGAGGTGTATAAAATTATGCATGGTGTGGAGAAAGTGGGTTGGGAGACATTTCTCTCCCTCTCTCATCATACTAGAACCCAGTGTGGTCATCCCATGAAGCTGATTAATGGGACAGTCAGGACAGGACTTCTCCACACAGCACATGGTTAAACTGTGGAATTCACTACCACATGACACAGTGATGGCCACCAATCTGAATTTCTGTAAAAGGGGATTGGGACTATTCATGAAGGATAAGGCCATTGATGGCTACTAGTCCTGATGGCTATACGCTGCATCCAGCATCAGAGGCAGTATGCCTATGTACACTAGGTGCTGGGGAACATGGGCAGGAGGGTGCTGTTGCACTCATGACCTGCTTCTGGGTCTCCCATCATTGGGCAGCTGCTTGGCCACTGTGTAAACAGAATGCTGGACTAGAGGGGCTCTTTGGGTCCGATCCAGCAGGGCCCTTCTCATGTTCTTTCTTCGCAATTAAAACAGCACCTAGCTTGATCCTCAAGTATGTACGCAGCCTCCCCGAGTAAAAAGCATGACTCCTTGGCTCTGCGCTTCTCGTTCTCTGTGGCTTAGAAGAAAAGATGTTTTTGAATTAAAATGAAGCTATCGGGCACACCTGGGGCCCTTTAACCTACCTGCTTTTGCGGGGTTCCTCTGCAATCGGTCTCCCTGAGAACCTGCCACCGCCTCGATCACTCCCAGGCTGCAGAACGCCAGGTGCTGCTGCCCATCTAAGGGAAAGAGGACCGGAAGGAAGCTTCCCTTTGGGCACCTTCCCTTTCCTCCTGCTGGAGCCGCTCTAGGATTCACATCTCTGCCACTTTAACCCCTTCATAACCATATAAGCAGGGCTGCGAGTCTGGACACAGGACTTACGTAACCACGTCCCATAAAAGTCAATGGAGTAAAACTGCACCTACTTTTTAAAAATAGATGTAACGCTTGATTTGCTTCCCTCTCCCAATAGTGTAACTTCCGGCTGTATTTGAGAAACTGCTTTATAGCATCTAAGGCAGACTTCTGCAACCGGGTGCTCTTCAGGTGCTTTGGACTTCAACTCCCATCAGCCCCAGCCAACATGGCCAATGGTCATGACAGCTGGAAGTTGTAGGCCAAGGTTAATCTGGAGGGCTCCATGTTGGGAAGGGCTTAGAATGTTTACAAGCCCTGATTAAAATTAAAATTAAAACATTCTGAGTGTGTGCAGTTTTGTATTTCAAAACTCATTTCAACCAAAGCATCATCATGACTACAGTAATACAATACAGTTTGTTTCCACTGCACTCTCTGGGTAGTCAAGTGGGGGCTTTCTGGGCTGTGAGGCACTGAACTTTTGGCCCCAAATTCTGTCCCTAAACTACAGCCCTGTTTAAAGTGCTAAACTAGGAGAGGGTTGAAATCTTCACTCTCCCATGACATTCACTAAGGACATAATCCAATGCATGTTGAGACAGAAAAATGTCCCACAACTGCCAACGTTCCCCAGCAAGCAAAGCTGGCTGGGGGATGCTGGGAGTTGTGGGACATTTTTCTGTCTAAACATTTCTAGGATGGTGGCCTAAGCTCCCTGCCATGCTGGGACAGAGTTCCAGGGTTCCAGTCAGGATCAATTCCAAAAGGAAGGTCAGTAGGCAGTCCAAAGTCAAATACAGGGAGATCCAAAGAAGAACAGGGATATCAGAGAAATACAAGTCAAGGAGCTGGTCCTCAGTATGTGTCCCAGCACCCACTACTATTTTACTCATGAGGAATCCCTATTCCTCAAGCAGACACTTCTGCATCTGGCAGCTGACTTGAGCTTTGATCTTTAGACGCCTGCGCTCCCTGGGGCTAGGTGGCTGCTTGACGCTAGCCTCCGAGTCTGAGAGAGCGCTAACTAACTTGTGAGGATTAGGGTCACCAGCCGTCTCCCCCAAGGCCTCATGATGCTTGCCTCAGGTGGCTCGTGGTCATCCGCTTGCTGAAGAGAATTCCTCCTGAGGGGTCAGGACATTACGTGATCTCTGGGCAGGCGTCCTCTCCCTCAGTCACACCGACCTCTCAGAGTTGTTACAAGGGTATAAAATAGGCGGACAGGCGGCTACATCATGCATGCTGCCTTGAACCCCTTGAAGTAGGTGTGTTACTAGGCACCTGCAAAATTCAGGGACCATTGGACACAAATTTGCTTCATGTATGCTAATGTAGATATATATCTACATATGCAACTATAGAAATAAACACCAGGGTTTATTTACACGTCACAGGAGGCAAAGCCAGCCCATTAATTTCTCAGCCAAAAAATTCAGTTTACCTCCCCCACATTGTACCTTTCTAAAAAGTTGAAATGCCTCTGAGGCTTGTTTACTGGCAGTAAGACCTTCAAACTACAATAGCCAGTATTTCCTCCCACTACTTTTGCCTTTGGCCCTGCCTACCTCTAGAAAAAGGCCCCAGAGAACATCTCTGAACATCCCTGTAGTATAGGATGCGGTCTAGGGTGACCATAACGAAAGGAGGACAGGGCTCCTGTATCTTTAACAGTTGCATAGAAAAGGGAATTTCAGCAGGTGTCATTTGCATGCATGCAGCACCTGGTGAAATCCCTCCTTCATCACAAAAGTTAAAGCTGCAGGAGCCCTGCCCTCTTTTGTATCTGGTCACTCTAGTATAGCTCCCCCTAACTCTTCATCAGGTCAGGTGGCTAAAAAGAAGAACTCAGGGGATTGGGGAAGAATAGAAAGTCCAAAGATTAGATGACATCTTTGGTCTAACCAGATCTTCGGCCCTCTCCACGGAGTGACTGGATTGCGGCTATTACTCAACAAAAAGACACAAAGTGCAAGGGAACTTACAGAGCTGCACAATCAATATATTAAATGCAAGAAGTAAATTTACAGAAGATGATAAATATGTATATAAACAAATAAGGCACAATCGATAGCACACAGCATCTTCTCTACTGATCTTAAAACCTCCTCTCTTCGAGACAGAAGTCAGAAGCACCCTTTACAAAGGAGCTGGTACGAGGCATTTCTGGAAACATAAGGCCGGCTGTAACTCAGATCCGTCTCTTGCTCAGGGCGAAGCACACAGGTTCCTAGGCAGGCAGAGAACAGACTAATTTCTAACTATAGTAATGATAGGCACTTTAGTTCCTAATCACCCAAAAACCAACTTAAGAGTCATGAATTATTCTTAGGAGATGAGGAACGAATGTACAGTGGAATGAATGTAAGAGGAGGGGGGTGGGAGAGAATGTGGGAAGGGGTGGGGGGGAGGCCCAGCTCATGCCCCCACAGAAAAACAGAGAAAAAGCATGCCAAGGCCCACAGTGATCTGGTTCACATATAATGTTAATGCATAGGTTGTTGTGGTCTGGTTGTCGTAATGCGAGAATGTGGCAACACTAGCAAACCGTGGTCAGTTATGCACAAACAAACCAGATAAAGAACCCATGGTTTGTTGTTAAGTTGTGAACTCCAGTTGTTTAAACCATGCGTTGTCATTATGTGTAAACGGAGAACCACGGGTTGTTCATGGGTTGTTTGGCCAGGCTACAGATATAGCGGGCAAGAGTGGTAAAAAAACCACCCAGCTGCTCTACATGCCAGTAGTAGCGCACCACAAAGTCAATTGGGATACTGGGAGGGAGTAGGTGACAGAAACAAACAACTCAGGGGTTGAGGAAACAAACCAAGGTTTGTTTATTCAATCGCCTGCCTGACAAACCAATCATGGGTTAAGTAAACTATGGTTTAGCATTACATGTGAACCAGGTCACAGAGTGTGTGTGTGTGTGTATATATATATATATATATATATATATATCAAAACAAACAGAGCAAAAGATAGCACACCACTGTCCGTAAAAAAAAAACCCATATACTCAATAGCAAAGAAGGTAAAAGTCAGAATATCTAGTAAAAATGGAGCATCATGAATCTTCGTGACTTTTATATGGGATCTCGCAAAGCCAACCATCAAATTAAAGCCCAGCATCAAATTTGTTGTCAATAGACAGAATAATAATAATAATAATAATAATAATAATAATAATAAATACATATCCAGTGCTTGCCAGTGCCAACATGGCACAAAAGCAAGGATCAAAGGTACAGATCTTCATGGAGCATCATGATTTTTACATGGAAAGTTCATAAACCCATGATTGTATCATAGAAAACATCTGCGGACAGATTGGTAACCCATGATTTGGTGATGGTATGGGAGGTGGGGGTTGCTTTGTAAAAAACACACACATGAGGGTCCCTAAAAATCAGCGGCTTGTTTGTTATGGTGGTGATAGCAAGCACTGGACCTGTGGTTTTTTTACCACGCGGTCTATAGACACCAGTGTAAACTATCATGAGGTAATGTTTTTTTTTTTGTGGGATCCCATATAAAAATCATGCAAATTCATGATGCTCCATTCATGATACTCCATTTTCCCTAGATCCAACGTTTACTTTATTGCCATTTTCTAGCTAGCCACGCCCCACCTGGCAGCCATTTTGTGGCACAGCCCACGGCACTTTCTACAAATTCCAAATATGCCCATAGGCCCCAAAAGGTTGGGAATCCCTGAGTGAATGGAGACAGCCTTTTTGGGGGAAATTGAAGGTACATGCCCCACAAAGACTAAGAAATAGTTGAAGACTCCTGTCACGGTGAGAACCATTTTGGGAACCATTTTGGGAAAAGGGTATGTCTTTCCTCTCCCCACCTTTTTTTTTAAAAAAATGACGTAATCTAGGTTTCTGTGAATGAAAGAAAGAAAGAACAGCTAATAGAGACCGAGAAAGCCCAAAACAGGGCAGTGTGTATCTATCTGTCTTCCTAGAGATTTGATGGGGGAGCAGTGGACTTTGGTGTCTGTTAAATGTGTTTTAAACGCTGCATCTTGTTACAAAGAAGCTCTCTTCTGAGGGAACAGTAGTGACTCCATTTTGAGACAAAGCTAGTAGGTTTGACCCAAAAGAATCAAACCTATCACCAAAGACTAGATGAAGCAATTCAGTTTCTAATGGATTTCCAAAAATGAATGCCCCAAAGGCAAAGACAGGGGTAGAAATTGAGCAAAACATGAATATGCTGGATAAGAAGAGTGATATCTGGTGAAATACCTGGTCAATATCCGGCAGTGTGCTTCTGCTGTGGCACTCCAGCCTTGACACCTGTGGTTAAGACAGTCATTAGCGTAAAAAGTCATCTTTTGTTAGTAAAATGGAGAGAGCAGAAAGGACCCAGTGGGACTATGTTTCCAGAAAATATACCCATCATCCCCAAGCATCCTCTTTTGTTATAAGGGGTGAAAGGCCACCTCAGTCTTTGCCCCATAGCAAGCTGCACCATTTTAAGGGCCTATGAGCAGTGTCTGGTTCATCAAAATTGTGATGATGCAGCCTCTCTCTGAACTGTATAACAACTGTCAGGTTTGGGCACCCAAAGATCCTCTTCCCAGAGGAATTGGACCATGCTGCTGAAATCACTAGGTGCCTCCCCACCACCAGGGGTAAGGTGCCACACTGCTGCTGAAACTACTCAGTCTTTCCTCCCAGAGAAAAGGCTCCATGTTGAAATCACTGGAGGACTTGCCTCATTCCCTCTGAAATCACTATGCTCCTTGCTTGCCAGAGTGAGATGCTATCGATGTGCCTGTTCAGACAACACGCTAAGCCACGGTTAGGCCACTAACCCTTTTGCAGCAAATGGTTCGTGAGAGTGTTTAAACCGTGGTTATGTAGCCACCATAGTTAGGAATGGTTCACACGACATGTGAAGGCCCTGTTCAGAAGACACTGAACCACAGCTTTAAACACGTTGAATAAGGCTTTTTGCCTTATTCACTGTGGTTAAAGCTGTGGTTTAAGGTGTCTTCTGAACAGGGCCTAAGTCATGATTCACACGACATGGTAAGCCATAATGTTTCGCTCAAAATGCTTAACCACAGTGGTTTAGCGTGTCATCTGAACAGGGTCATTGAGTGCCTTGCCTCCTCTAGTCAAGGCTTCCTGATTGTCTTCCTCTGTACATGAAATCAGGAGTTGCAATGATTGCTAGTTCCTGTCACCAGAAAAGGGCTTCAGCCCAGGGAAAGGTCTACATCTACTTTAAGGGTACAGCCCTCCTTTTCCCCCTGGCTAGCCAGGGACGCAGGGCTTATGTGACATTCAAACTCAATGTTCTTGAACCCTAAGCCAGAATCCTATATGTAGGCCCTAGAATGATAGGGGACAAACGTGGCCTGTGGCCCTCCAAATGTGGTGGTTGTCTACCCACTTCAGCCTTAGTCAGCAAAGCCAAAAGTGAGGGATCATAGGACTTGTAGGCCAAAACATCTGAAAGGCCACATGTTGCCCATCCCTGACCAAGAATGACAAGCCTCCCCCACCACATCTTTGGACATTTTCTCCACTGACAGGATGAATCTGGCTGCTATTGACGTGGACTGTTAAGAAGGCAATGGCCAGTTTTGGGACCATCTGTAGACAGCTTTAGAATTCTAGAATTGTCCACAAACCGATGGGGCTCAATAGCGATATTGGAGAGATCACCACCACCACCCTGCCACATTTTCAGATGTGGGAAAGTGACACACCTGAAGCTGAAGCTGCTTCATAGGAACTCCACATTATTCAGAGGTTTCCCCATAGGACTACTTTGCTGGATGGGTGGCTTCCTGTTTACAAAGTTCTGGTTTTTGGCTGAAGTTTTTCCCACAGTGGGAGCACACTGCTGTGTGGGTCCTCTCATACAATATCAGTGTGTGAAACACTTCCCGCAGTGTGAACACTTATACGGGTTCTCACCTGTGTGGAGTCTCCGGTGTACTTTGAGAGTCGTGTAGGTTCCAAAATCTTCCCCACACACGGAACAGTTGTACGGCTTCTCGCCTAAGTGGGTTCTCTGGTGTTTAAGGCAGGCCGATCTCCGAGTGTAGCTTTTCCCACAGTCCGAACATATATAACGTCTCGGTCCTCCGTGGATTCCCTTCCCACAGTGTGAGCATATATGTGAGATCTGCCCTGTGTGGATTCTCTCGCTTTCTCCACAGTGGGAACATGTGTAGAGTTTCTCCCCTACGTGGGTCCTCTCGTGCGTCAGCAGGTCTGAGCTGCTGCTGAAACTCTGGCCGCAGTGCCAACACCTGTACGGCTTCTCCTCCGCATCGGTGCTCTCGGGAGTAGCAAGGTGTGAGCTTCGAACACAGCTCTCCCCTCGTTTGCGATATTTCATCTCATTCTCGTCATCCTGGTTGGTGGGTTCACCGCTACCTTTGCAAACACCTGGCGAGAGAACCCATAGATCCATTCCCTCCTCAGGGGTCTCACCGGCTACTCCCTGACACGGGAAATCTTTCTCCCTGGCTGTTTTCAAAGACCTGTTCAGTTGTGCCGTTTGCTGAAGACTCTCCATGAATGGTTTCTGTTCCTCGCTTTCTCTCAGCCATTTGTCACCAGCTGGAAGAAAAGGGGGGAGTCTCTGTTGTGGCACCCCGGCTGTGGAACGCCCTCCCCTTGGAGGCCCGACTGGCTCCAGCACCTGCTTCATTTCAGCGCCAAGTTAAAACGTGGCTCTTTATCACAGACTTTGAGGGCTGAAATTTTCCATGGGTACACGTAGTTTTAATTGTCGTTTTTAAAAATTCTATTGGTTTTAATTTGTTAAAGATTTGATACGTTTTTAGCTGTGTATATGATTTATGTTTACATTGTTCTGATTTTATCTGCAGGCTGCCCTTAGATCCCAGTAATACAGGGCGGGATACAAATGTTTTAATAAATGAGTAAACAGGACTGAGACGTTGCTCTAAAACAAGGAATCCCTCGCCTTTTCACAGCGAATGCCTTGCTGGGGTGCCCAGGGGTTGCACATCTGTGCATACACGCCACAGTGTGCTGATCTTGCATCCATTCTAATATTTAAAACCTTCGACTTGAGACACAGGTGGGTAAGTAGTGAGGCATCCCCTTGGGGGTAATTTGCCATGGGTGGGGTCTCCTTATTCCCCCCCCTACAAACTGCCCCACTCACATCTAAGTCCACTCACACATACACACCCACTTTAACTCTTCCCTTTACTCCACCACCATCAAAAAAAGAAACTACCCTCTGGCAATGGGCTCTGTGGTTCTTGTCCAACAGTCTATGGCAAGGATGGGCAAAAGGCAGACGTCTGGATTTTGACTCCCAGAAGCCCCTGCCACCATCTAGAGAGCTACTTTCAACCCACCCTGATCTAAGAGCATCCTAGGAAGCAGGCAGGAACTTTTGTACAGTGCTTCCTAAGACGTTCTAGGAATAGGGCTTCTATGGCAGGCACTACAGAGGCAGTTGCTAGAGTGTCCTTTTCTTGGAGGTGGCAGATCCTGGGAGTCTCGGGGGCCGCTACACAGGGCTTGAGGGAGCTCTGCAGGATGCACCTTTTGCACGCCTGCTCTAAGATTAGGGAATCACAACAGGGCCATGCAGCCTCCAGTCTTCCCATCAGCTCTGTGGTGATCCCAGAGAATTGGTAACTAACTTTCCCAGCGCCTCTTCCTCCCCTCCAGCATTCGCCAATATAGGAATCGACCTTCTGTGTTGTGGAGGGAAGAGCTTTGAACCTCGACTGCATCAACTGCCAAGGATCAGATCGTTGGAAGAGCTGCTTCTGTGGGTTGGCATCCTGGCTGAAGTGCTGGACTAGGACTGGGAGACACGGGTTCCAATCCCCACTCAGTCATAAAGCTCATCACTCACTCTGTTAGCCTAACCTACCCACAATCTTCCACAGGACAAGCCACGGAGCGACTTACCCAACAAGCTCACATGCCCTTTGCCCTCCTGCTCAACTCCTGCAGAAAGCTGTGCCTTCACCATGTCCGGCCCGGCCAGATTTGCCTGGAGGGGATTCACAGACTGCTCTTCCGACATCCCTGTGACCTGGGGCGGAGGAAGGTGGGGGGGAAATCAGATCCAAATGGAGCCACGATGCAGGCAAAATGTACGTGGGAGACATCAAGGTTATTCCTTTTCTGATTACAAAGGCATGTTGCCCCACTCTTCAGGCGAAAGAGATAATGGCAGGACAGCTTACAAGGATTTAAAATACAACATAAGAAGCTGCCTTCTTCCAGGTCAGACGTTTCATCACTCTAGCCCTGTAGGATCCCTAAAAGTGGTGCAAAACAAAATCTGGCCCGCCCGAGGTCCCGATCCAGCCCTGTGGGGTTTCTCAGAGGGCAATGCCACAATCACACTGCAGGATTCAGAGGAGATTCGCCAACTTAACAGTCTTCCAGAATTTAAGAAAGCTATAAAGCTATAAAGACTGATATAAAGCTATAATGACTGAGCTCTTCTGGCAGGCCTACCCAGCTGAATTTTAGGAGTTTTATTGGTATTTTAACAATGTAGTAGTTTTTATATGTTTTAATCAGTTTTATGTATTTTATGTTTTTTTAAAACGTTGTTCCCTGCCTCGATCCAGAGGGAGAGGCGGGTAATAAATAAATAAATTTATTATTATTATTATTATTATTATTATTATTATAAGTGCCCTGCTGGATTAGACCGATGGTTCATCTAGCCCAGTACTCTGTTCACAGAGTGGCCAACCAGCTGTCGACCAGGAACCGACAAGCACGACCGGTGCAACAGCACCCTCCCACCCATGTTCCCCAGCAACTGGGTTATATAGGCTTACTGCCTTGGATATTGGAGGGAGCACATAGCCATCAGGACTAGTAGCCATTGACGGCCTTCTCCTCCAGGAATTTATCCAACCTCCTGTTTAAAGCCATCCAAGGGGGTTGCTAATACTACATCTTGTGGTAGTGAATTCCATAGTGTGAAGAAATCCTTCCTTTGATCTGTCCTAAATCTCCCACCAATCAGCTTCATGGGATGACCCCCATTGGGTTCTAATGTTATGGAAGTATTATGGGAGGTTTTCCCCCTCCCATAACCCCAAATGTGCACAAATTATAGCTGTAATGTGCGCACATTTGGGGTTGGGGGGAGGGAATACCAGTTCCCGCCACACGCAACCTTCCTATTCTCCCTGCCGGTGTTGGCACCAGCAAGGAGAGCTGCACACGGCAGTGGTAGCAGGAATGGAGGGCAGTGCTACGGTTCCCCTTCCTCCCTTCCTCCCTCCCTGCCACCACCATGCACAACTCTCCCGCTTTCCGTCCTGGGAGCCAGCAGGGAGAGCAGGAGAGTTGTTGCGCAGCAACAGTAGCAAGAAGGGAGGGCAGAATTCTTGGGATGGTTGTGCTGCTGGTGGGGACAGAAGTCAGCGAGCTGGCCTAGCTTGCACAGAGTGAGTCCAGGGTGGGGAAAGCTGTGAAAAGCTGGCAGATTTCACCTCCCCCCCCCCCAGCAGCATCCGACATCCCCAGGCCAAATCCCGGCCTCTGGCGTCCCATAGTTGGACACACCCATCCCTCTAGCTCCACCTCCTTTGCCCCAACCACTGATCAAATGGAGGTTTCCCAGCTTTTTTCCCCCCTTTTTTTACAGTTTCCCCCCACTGAAATGCCTCTCCTAAGGTACAGTTACTGAAAGTAGGGCTTTAAGCTGAAATAAGCTGGTATCTTTGTTATTTTGGCCTGAGGCCTTTTGCTCTTAGGCTCGCCCACGGCTGGAATGTGGCCACTAAAAGGTCCTCTGAAAGAGGACTCGGCCCTCCGTCCCGCCTCCACCGCTGCGCCTTCATCTGCTGTTGCCTTTGCTCCATGACGCACCACTGACACTCTCCTCTTTGACTCCGGCTGCTGTTGAACAGCCATATCCTATGGGTCACTAGACGTGCCCATCCCACTGTCATCATCTAGCCCCAGGGAACTGCACCCTTGCCGGCGCTGCTGGGCACCCAATTCCTGTTCTGTTGTTAAGAATCACACACACAGCAGTGTTTCAAAGGCAACAGTGGATAGACTCACCTGCCGTTCCCAGCCTCTTTCCTCTCGCTGCCGCAGAAGGAAACTCTCCGCAAGGCTCACGGCCTCAGCACACGTCTTTGGACTGTTTTCCCTGAGCCAGGCCTGCATGTCCGGCGGCAGGACGGCCAGGAACTGCTCCAGGGTCACCAGCTCCAGCATCTGCTCCTTGGTGTGTCTCTCTGGCCTCAGCCACTGGCGGCAGAGTTCCTGGAGCTGCCTGCAAAGCTCCTGAGGCCCACCAGCCTCCTGGTAGCACAACGTCCGAAAGCGCTGGTGCTGTGTCTCCATCCCGGGAACATCTCCAGCGAGAGCTCCCTCCATCCCCTTCTCACTGACACCCAGATGGGTCTTGTGCTCCTGTCGGGCTGCCCCAGTGAGATGCGGCTGGATCTGGGAAACCCACAATCCTCCGGGCCACTTGCGGGCATCCGATGCTTCCTGGGAGGGCACCTGAGACGTTTTCGGGTCATTCCACTGCCTCTGTTCAGGCGGTTGTGAATTTTCCCCTCCCAAATAAGGAGCCTGGAGAGTCCTCAGAAACTCTTGGAACTGGGCATCCCAGTTTCCTGATGGTCCTTCTTCTGGCTCCTGTTTCACATTTGTCTGGGGAAGAACTGCTCCTTCTCTTTCCTCTCCTGGTTCAGGGCCTGCCGTGTCCATCTCCTCCATTTTTATTCCTGGATGCAGGCCTTGCTTTAGCAGAGATCCAATGGCCACCATCTCTTGCGTCACAGCCATTTCCTCCCACAACCGGCCTTGTTCTGCTCTGCCCCTCTCTCTTTCAGCACCGGCCCTTGAGGGATGCCTCAGCGCTGTCGCTACACCCACGAACCTCCATCAGTCCAACCGACTCATCCAATGAGTCTCTTTTCAAGTGACAGAGCAATGCAGAAAAGCCTTTCAATGTCTCCAAGCAAACACGGCCGTCTTTCACTGCCTACGGAAAAAAACAGACTCAAAATGAAGACCGTCTGGAGGTGCCATAGGAGATAAAATGTCCGGGAACCTCTTAATAAATTAAATTTATTAGCTGCGGTAGAGCTTCCCACTCCCCTCAACACCAAAACTGTTTCAGTCCAAAGCATCCAACATTGCCACTCAAACAAAAATGTGCAATGCTCATTCATCACTTGATCTATGAGCTCTCTTTAATTTTTCTGCCATGCACGAAAAGGAGTGGAAATACCAATTCATGACACCAGGCACCAGCATTCACATGTACTGGGAGCATTCTGGGTACTGTGCCAAACGGTGACAGCTGAGAAAAGTGGACAAGCCTAATATGCCAAAGGGCCAAGGTTAAATCCCCAGACCATCCAACCTCTTGGCTTTAAAAGGTGATTAGACATATTCATAGAGGCGAAGGCTATCAATGGCTACTAGTCTCCTGAGCGGCTGGAAACATGATAGAGGTGTACAAAGTTATGCATGGTGAGGAGAAAGTGGATCAGGAGACTCTTCCGCCTTCTCTCATAATACGAGACCCCAATGGGGGTCATCCCATGAAACTGATTGGTGGGAGATTCATTACAGATAAACGGAGAAGTTCTTCACACATCTCATAGTTAAACTATGGAATTCACTTCAAAAAGTTGTGGCAGTGGCTGCTAAATTAGATGGCTTTAAAAGGAGATTAGTCTTATTATTATTATTATTATTATTATTTATTACATTTATACAATGCCCAATAGCTGAAGCTTTCTGGGCGGTTTACAAAAATTAAAACTTTGGACATTAAAAATCAACATACAAAATTTAAAAGCATAAAAACAGACAACATATAAAAACAGTATACATTTAAAACAACTGTGAACTCTCAGCCAGGCCTAAATATAGTTCTGGGGTCAATTAAAAACTCAGTACATGCTGTTAAATGTTAAATGCCTGGGAGAAGATGAAAGTCTTGACCTGGTGCTGAAAAGATAACAATGTTGGTGCCAGGCAAGCCTCGTCAGGGAGATCATTCCACAATTGGGGGGCCACCACAGAGAAGGCCCTCTCCCTTGTTGCCATCCTCTGAGCTTCCCTCGGAGTAGGCATCCGGAGGAGGACCTTAGATGTTGATGGTAGTGCATGGGTAGGTTCATGTCGGGAGAGGCGTTCCGTCAGGTATTGTGGTCCCAAACTGTGTATAGCTTTATAGGTTAAAACCAGCACCTTGAATCGGGCTCGGAAACATACAGGCAGCCAATACAAGCGGGCCTAGGATATTCATGGAGGAGGAGAAGGCTATCAAAGACTTCTAAGCTATAGGCTAACTCCATATCAGAGACAGAATGCCTACATACATCAGTTGCTGGGGAACATGGGCAGGAGGGTGCTGTTGCACTCATGTCCTGGTTTCCCGTAGGCAGCTGCTTGGCCATTGTGTAAACCCGAATCTAGACAAGATGGAACCTTGGTCTAATCCTGCAAGGCTCTTCTCAAGTTCGTACACGACAAATAAAGCAGCATCTAGCGTGATCCTCAAGAATATATGTAGCCTACGACTATGACAGCAGCCTCCCCGAGTGAAAAGGCATGCCTCCAAGACTCTGTGTTACTTGTTCTGTGGGACTCAGAAGAAGAGACGTTTTTGAATGAAAGTAAAGCCATCGGGCACCTCTGGGGCCCTTTAACCTACCTGCTTTTGCGGGGTTCCTCTGCAATTGGCCTCCCTGACAACCTGCCACCGCCTCGATCACTCCCAGGCTGCAGAATGCCAGGAGCTGCTGCCCATCTAAGGGAAAGGGGACCGGAAGGAACCCTGCCTTGCGCACCTTCCCTTGCTACATGCTGGGACCGCTCTAGATTCACAGCTTTATCGCTTTAACTCCTTCATTACTACGGACTGCTGCAGTGGACACAGAACGTGTCTGAATTGTTCGGCTGTGCTAAGTCAGCCAGACTTCAGCCATATCTCATAAAAGTCAACGGAGCAAAACTGCACCTATATTATATATATATATATATATATATATATATATATTTGAATTACTTTCCCCCCTAAGAGTGTCGCTTCCGGATGTATTTGAGAATGTCTGATTTACAGCATCTAGAATATTTACAAGCCCTGATTTGGGGTGGCCATATGGAAAGGAGGACAGGGCTCCTGTATCTATAACAGTCGCATAGAAAAGGGAATTTCAGCAGGTGACATTTGCATGCCTGCAGCACCTGGTGAAATCCCCCCTTCATTACAACAGTTAAGGCTGCAGGAGTTCTGCCCTCTTTTGCATCTGCTTTCACACTGCAAATACACTGCATGCCTACAAATGACACCTGCTGAAATTCCCTTTTCAATACAACTGTTAAAGCTACAGGAGCCCTGTCCTCCTTTCCATAGGGTCACCCTACCTGATTAAAATAAAAAGTAGAAATAACTTGAGCATTTTAAGCTCACTTTGATCATCGCACCATCATGACTTCAGGAGTACAAGGCAGTTTGCTTCTGTTGCCCTGATCCCCACCCCCTCACCTTCCACACTCTGGGTCAGGGGTTTTGAAACACAGTACCTGCTGGGCCATGCGATGGCACTTGAAAAGGGGTCCCTGAGGTGGCACCCATAGCGCAACAGTTTTTGTTTAAAAAAAACATTTCTCCTGTTTTTTAATATATGTATGTGGATTTGTATATATCCGTAGCAATCAGTATAGATGAAATGCCTATGTATGAAATACGGCTTTCTAGCACTAATACATAGCCTTGCTAATTCTCTCCAGCCAATCCTTTTTCTTGGTCCCCTCTACAAGAATTTGGTTTGACACCTGGTTGTCCGATTATGTGCATCTTCTCACAATCGCGTTTACGCCTAAATCTTGTAAACGACATGCAGTGAAGCGCATAACTGGCAGTATGAAACGTGCTTTAAAGTGGCTGAAATGTGGAGAATCGCTTGTTTACATGGTCATAATGCGCTTTAACGGCTGCGGAGAATTAACACTCGCATTCGATAATGTGCATAATTGGACAGATAAAACGCCTCAATTCCGATTTGTAATCTGCTCTTTTAGAGGTAATTTTTTTAATGCGACTTGAAAGAGCTTTAAATCACTCTTGTAGAGGCACTTGTTAATTCTCCCCCTTTCCCATTCCTACCCTTCATCTTTCTCTCCATTCCTTGCCTTGCTCTTGCTCTTCCACTGACCCTTTATCGGGCCATTTCTCTCAACTCCCAGACTCTAGCCTGGTTCTCTCCCAAGGCTCTATCCTTGCTGCTTCTCTCCTCTCTCTTTGCCTTGCTGTTTTCCCCACCCTCTCAGCCTCTACCCTCACTGTTTCCCTCCCCACATCTCTTTTGACTAGCCAGGCCCCCACAGCATCCATTATGTGACTTAGCCACATCCTCCATAGGAGCCATTTTGAAGTGGCGCCCTCAGCGGTTCCTCAAACTGCCAAATGTGCCCACAGGTATGAAAAGGCCTGGTCTGGGCAGTTATTGGGAATTCCCTGAATTTCAGCCCCACCGTCCAGTCCTAACTGCACCCATGCTTAGAATGTTAAAAAAAATTAGGAGAGGGTTGCAATCCTCACTCGCCTGTGATGTTCTCTAAGTGTCCTGCTTATAATGTCATGCTGGGACAGAGCTCCAGGGATCCAGTCAGGATCAGTTCCAAAAGGAAGGTCAGTAGGCCATCCAAAGTCAAACACAGGGAGATCTAAAGAAGAACAGGGTTTTGAGGGAGACACAAATCAAGGAGCTGGTCCTCAGTCAGTGTTCCAGCACCTAGTATAATTTTACTCATAAGGAATCCCTATTCCTTAGGCAGACACGTCTGTATGTGGCAGCTGACTTGAGCCTTGACCTTTGGTCATGAGAAAGCAAGGCCACAACACTTGATATACCTGCTCTGTACGTAGGCCTCTGTATGTAGTTTGGTTCTTGCAAGTGAATTTCATGATGGGATTGGAATGATGTATGTGCCTGAATGTGCTGTAATGCTGAAACTGCTTGATTGGAAGGAATTGCTTAATCGGAATTTCTACCTGTCAATACCTTTTTGATATGAGACAAATAAGCTAGCTTGATGAGGAGGACTGACCATCCAGGACAATTTAACATTACTAGAAGACTTATGGGCCACCTGTTGATAAGGTATAATGAAGAAGTTTTCTTTGATCAGTTTTTGTTTTGCTTTAGAACTTTGTTAACTGCTAATTGGTTAAGATGCTACTATGTATAAAAATACCTGCTTTTCACACTGCCAGTTGAGAAGTTCTTTGTCTGTAGGACTCTCTCCATACAGCTGTATTACGCTCAACAAAACAGAGGTGCCTTACAACCAAAGTGGATTTTTATCCTTCACAGTCACCTGCGTTCCCTGAGGCTACACCATGTATGCTACCCTGAACCCCTTGAAGCAGGGGTGTTGCTAGACACCTGATTTGGGGACCATTGGACACAAATTTGCTTCATGTATGCTAACGTAGATATATAACCACACATGCGAATGTAGAAATAAACACTAAGGCTGAATTCGGACAACACATTAGTCAATGGTGGGTTGAGTAGCCAACTCACAGTTGGTTATTTTGTGGGTACTCCCCACACAACATGTTCCTACACAACTGTGGGTGGTTGGTGCTGGCGTTGAGTGGACTAATAGTCAACCCAGCATTTGACTGACACAGCCCCAGCCCCTCTCCCCACCCTCCCTCTTCCCTCAGTCCTCCCAGTTCTATCCCAGCAGCCTCTGCAAGTTGCACCAGTTGTAGCAGAGTGGCAGCCGCAGCTTTGGTCACTCTTGCCGTCTGCCTCTATGGGCTTGTCTTTTAACCCTCTCACCACATGCTATTAACACACTCACCCCTCCACACAACACTTTAAACAACTGGCTTCGAGCTAAACAACTTGCAAGCCAGTTGTTTCTCTCAGTTGCTTATTTGGGCAGAATAGCATACCGTCAGTAGTTTGTGAGCGGCATGTTACCCTCCACACAACACAATAAGCAACACAAGTGACGATTGTTTCCCAGCCCCTCAGTTGCTTAATGTGTTGTCTGAATTCAGCCTAAGAGTTATTTAAATGTCACAGACCAAAGCCGGCCAATCAATTTCTCAGCCAAAAAATCTCAAATAAAAAAATTAATCTTTGGTTAATTTGCACTGTGCTCCTATCTTTCCAAACCAATGGGAAAAGTCCCCCCTCAAGCTTAATTGCCAGGCATGATTAATCGGGAGAGGGGATGTTGCAGCATGTGGGTAGGGTAGGGTGACCATATGGAAAGGAGGACAGGGCTCTTGTAGCTTTAACAGTTGTGATGAAGAGGGAATTTCAGCAGCTGTAATTTGTATACATGCAACACCTGGTGAAAGTCCCTCTAAATCACAAGAGTTAAAGCTGCAGGAGCCCTGCCCTCTTGACCAGATACAAAAGAGAGCAGGGCTCCTGCAGCTGTAACTGTTGTGATGAAGAGGGAATTTCACCAGGTGCCGCATGCATACAAATGACACCTGCTGAAATCCCCTTTTCTATACAGCTCTTAAAGATACAGGAGCCCTGTCCTCCTTTCCATAGGGTCACCCTAACATGGCTTCATCCCAGCTTCTTTGCTGCATGAAGTGTCTGAGGTTGAAGAAGGCCGTTGCGCCGCGTCAAGCACTTTCGGCATTCTGCGCATGCATAGGGGCTTCCCTCCCGATAGGGGAGGGTTAGCACTTCCCTTTCCCCTCTGCAATCTTCCTTGAAAACCCCCGCCTGCCTGGCAATCAATCCTATGCATGTTCAGACAGGAAAAAAAAATCCTACAACTCCCAGCATTCTCCAGCCAGATATGTTGGCTGAGGAATGCTGGGAGCTGTAGGACTTTTTTCTTTCTACATACGCAGAGGATTGTGCCTGAAGCTAAGAAAAAGACCTTCCATTGGCGACAACAGACACTCAGAACTCTGGGGAAAAGATCCAGGCCGCTAGGTGATAGATTCAGGGCTGGGGGCCCACAGTCCCAGGGCTAGCAGCTCCCCTACTTTGAAGGGAGGGTGTTCTATAAATGCAATGAAATACACTTTGTTCTGGTCCAGTAAGGCAATTCTTCTATTCTTACAGAAAACATGAAAACAAAACAAACGATGCACAACCTACAGTCAATGCTTATTCGTAAAATTCCCCAGCAGCAGTGAACATTCAACAATGTCTTTTGAATGCATTGGGGTTAAAAAAGAAAGAAAAGAAAATTTAGGGTGACCCTATGGAAAAGAGGACAGGGCTCCTGTACCTTTAACAGTTGTATAGAAAAGGGAATTTCAGCGGGTGTCATTTGTATGCAATGCAGCACCTGGTGGAATTCACTCTTCATCACAGCAGTTAAAGCTGCAGGAGCCCTGCCCTCTTTTGTATCTAGTCACTCTAGTATAGCTCCTGCAGCTTTAACTGTTGTGATTTAGAGGGAATTTCACTAGGTGCTGCATGCATACAAATGACACTGGCTGAAATCCCCTTTTCTCTACAACTGTTAAAGTTACCGATACCCTGCCCTCCTTTTCATAGGGACACCCTAACGTGGCTTCATCCCAGCTTCTTTGCCACATGGAGTTTCTGATGTCGAAGAAGGCCGCTGCGCCGTGTGAAACACTTTTGGCAGTCTGCGCATGCGTAGGGCTTCACTCCCGTGTGGGTTCTTTCGTGCTGAATAAGGTACGACCTGCGGCTGAAGGTTTGCCTACAGTCCGAGCACTCGTAGGGCTTCTCCCCGGTGTGGATTCTTTCGTGTTCTGTAAGGACTGAGCTGTAGCTGAAGCTCTTCCCACACTCTGAGCACGTGTACGGCTTTTCCCCAGTGTGCATTCGCTGATGTATCAGGAGGTGAGATTGCCTGCTGAACGTCCTGCCGCACTCTGAGCATACGTGCTGGTTCGCTCTGGCGTGGATTTCCTGAGGTCTAGGAGCATCATAAGGTTGAGGAGACCTTTTCCCAAAGTCCGACCATATGGAGGGGGCCCCTCCTGTGGGCTTCCTTTCAGGCATATCAAGGTGCAGCCTCAGCTTGAGGGTTTCCCCCCATTCGGAGGATTTAGACGGCTTTTCTCCAGGCTGCCGCCTCTGATTCTCAAGAAGGTCTAAGCTCTGGAGCAGGCTTTCCTCACAATCCACGGCTGCCTTCTTTCTCTTATGCTGGCCTTTCTCAACAGCATCATGAAGAAAGGATTGCTCCGTCCTCTTCCACAGACCGCTTTCCTGGAGGTTTTCTTGACCCTGCGAACGCCTGGGGATGTGTTCTGTTTCAGGAACCTGGAGACGTTTCTCTTCAGATCTTTCCCTTGAAGCTCCTGGGGCATCTCCTTGCTCAGGTCCTTCCAGCGGAAGAGCCTCTTCCACCACCTCCTCTTTTATTTTGGCTCGCCAGTCATCTGCCCGGAAAAATAGAGAATAATCACATCAGCCATGTTCCAAACCCTCAAAGCTAAGAGCTGATTTTCACAGGGAGAAAAGGCATAGTGTGGAGAATGTGGATAGGGAGACATTTTCATCCCTCTTTCATAATACTAGAAACCAAAGGGGTCATCCCATGAAAATGATCGGTGGGAGGTTCAAGACATAAAAAAAAGGAAGGACCTCCTCTCACAACGGAGAGTTAAACAGTGGAATTCACTACCCCCAAGATGATGGCCACCAATTTGGGTAGTTTTAAAAGGGGGTTGGATAAATTCCTGGAGGAACAAAGCTATCAACGGCTACTAGTCCCGATGGCTATGTGCTACCTCCAGTATCAGAGGCAGGATGCCTCTGTGGTGGGGAACATGGGTGGGAGGGTGCTTTTGCACTCATGTCCGGTTTGTGGGTTTCCCTTGGGCAGCTGCTGGACTAGACTGGCCCTTGTTCTGATCCAGCATGGCTCTTCTTATGTTCTTATGTTCATGTGGTATGGAGCCTCCTGTGGGCAGGATTACTTTACAATCCATAATTGAGGCCTGCTTCTACGCATGCAGAAGAATGATGTGGTAGAACCCTGAAGAGTTAAGAGTGTACTGTACAATTTCCCCCTGCAAATGGAGAATACAATCTTTGAATGCTCCCCCAGGTTAAAACCCCCCAACAACAACCCCATAACTAGCATATCAAAGAGAAATGTATTATCATTAGCAGTAGTAGTAGTAATAGTATGTACTGCTTCCCACTGTGAAAAGCAGTCCTGAAGTAACTTACACCCACAATTACAAAAATCCATAATTTCCTGACTTGGGTGTGTGTGGGAAACAAAATCAATACAAACCATAATTTGCACAATAATGCACATAAGAAAAACAAGCATTTTAAAAACGCAACCTAAAAACAAAACAACAGAAAAAGGGTTCATCCGGAATACACACACACACACACACACACACACAAACCCTCCCAAAAGAACCCATCAGGAGTTAGCACCTGAACAACAGACTGAACAGGCAGGCACACAGGTCACCTGGTCAAACCATGGTGAGATGTACTAGATCTCTATTTAAATTATAATAATCCTTTCTAAGCTTGCCTCTATACATTTGCAAATTATGTGCAAATCGGTGTCATCTTTCCCCCTCTTTTTGGGTGATACATGTCTATCTTTTATCTTTTCGGCGCCAGGTCAAGACTTTCCTCTTCTCCCAGGCAGTTAACAGCATATGATGAGGGTTTTTGTGTTGTTGTGTTGTTGTTGTGCTTTGACCCAGAAGGATATTGTAATTTTAACTTGTTTTTATGCTTAATGCTTTTAAATTTTGTATATCGGTGTTTTAATTGTTCAATGTTTTTAATTTTTGTAAACCTCCCAGAGAGCTTCGGCTATGGGGCGGTATATAAATAGAATAAAATAAATAAATAAATAAAAATAAGGTGACCAAATAAAATCCAGGTCAGGGCTCATGTAACTTTCTAGGGTGACCAGACGCCCGGATTTGTCCGGACATATCCGGGAAATGGGGTGCAAATCCGCATCCGGGTGGAAAAACCGTTTTGGGGGGCCAAATCCGGAAATTTAGCCCCCCAAAACGGTGACCAGATGGCCCTGGGGCGAGCTGGGCCAACCGCGGGGCGGCGGGGGCAAACCGGGGCAGCGGGGGGTCACGCGGCGGTGGCGCGAGGCTGGCGGCGCGAGGCACCTACCGGCTGGGGCGTCCGTTTCCCTCCGGTGCTCGGAATCTACTGAGAAACAGGCTTCGCGGCCTATCCCTCAGTAGCGCGCCGGGTGATGACGTCATCACTCGGCGCACTGGTGAGAGACAGGCCAAGAAGCCTGTTTCTCAGTAGATTCCAAGCATGGAGGGAAACGGACGCCCCAGCAGCAGCAGGTAAGGAGCGCGTGGGGGGTAGGGGGGCGGCGCGGGTGCTCGCGGTGGGTGGGGGGCGGCGGTGCGGGTGCTCACGGTGGGGGGGCGGTGCGGGTGCTCGCGGCGGGGGGGCGGCGCGGGTGCTCGCGGCGGGGGGGCGGTGCGGGTGCTCGCGGCGGGTGGGGGGGCCGTGCGGGTGCTCGCGGCGGGTGGGGGGGCCGCGCGGGTGCGCGTGGCGGGTGTGGGGGAGGCACGGGGGCGCGGAGCGGGGGGGCGGCGCGGGGGTGCACGGCGGGGGGGCGGCGCGGGGGCGCGGGGCACTTACCTGCCGGGGCTTCCCACCGGTGCTCGGAATCTACTGAGAAACAGGCTTCGCGGCCTATCCCTCAGTAGCGCGCCGGGTGATGACGTCATCACTCGGCGCACTGCTGAGAGACAGGCCAAGAAGTCTGTTTCTCAGTAGATTCCAAGCACGGAGGGAAACGGACGCCCCAGCAGCAGCAGGTAAGGAGCGCGTGGGGGGTGGGGGGGCGGCGCGGGTGCTCGCGGTGGGTGGGGGGCGGCGGGGCGAGTGCTCATGGCGGGGGGGCGGGGCGGGTGCTCGCGGCGGGGGGGTGGCGCGGGTGCTCGCGGCGGGGGGGGGCGGTGCTGGTGCTCGCGGCGGGTGGGGGGGAGGCGCGGGGGCGCGGGGCGGGTGGGGGTGCCGTGCGGGGGCTCGCGGCGGGGGGCGGCGCGGGGGCTCGCAGCGGAGCGGGCGGTGCCGGTGGTGCAGGTGCTCGCGGCGGGTGGGGGGGCCGCGCGGGTGCGTGCGGCGGGGGGGCAGCGCGGGTGCGCACGGCGGGTGTGGAGGAGGCGCGGGGGCGCAGGGCGGGTGGGGGTGCCATGCGGGGGCTCGCGGCGGGGGGGTGGCGTGGGGGCTCGCGGCGGGGGGGGCGGTGCAGGTGCGTGCGGCGGGGGGGCCGCGCGGGTGCGCACGGCGGGTGTGGGGGAGGCGCGGGGGCGAGGGGCGGGTGGGGGTGCCATGCGGGGGCGCGGGGCGGGGGGGCGGCACGGAGGCGCACGGCGGGGGGGCGGCGCAGGGGCGCGGGGCACCTGCTGGGGCTTCCTTAGGGTGACCAAGGAGGACAGGGCTCCTGTAACTTTTAACAGTTGTGTAGAGAAGGGAATTTCAGCTGGTGTCCTTTGTATGCATGCAGCACCTGGTGAAATTCCCTCTTCATCACTGTAGTTAAAGCTGCAGGAGCCCTGCCCGCTTTTGTACCTGGTCACTCTAGTATAGCTCCTGCAGCTTTAACTACAGTGATGAAGAGGGAATTTCACCAGGTGCTGCATGCATACAAAGGACACCAGCTGAAATTCCCTTCTCTACGCAACTGTTAAAAGTTACAGGAGCCCTGTCTTCCTTTTCATATGGTCACCCTACCATATACAAAAGAAGGCAGGCCCCCTGCAACTTTGTGATGAAGAGGGAATTTCACCAGGAACTAATTGCATACAAATGACACTGGCTGAAATTCCCTTTTCTCTACAACTGTTAAAGTTACAGGAGCCCTGTCCTCCTTTTCAGATGGTCAGCCTACCCTAGGTAGGTGGGTGCGGGGTGAGTACAGTGCAGGTGGGGCAAGTGGGTTGTGGGGTGGGATGAGGCAGTTGTGGGGTGGGCGGTTGTGGGGTGTGCAGTTGTGGGGTGGGCGTGGGGCGAGGCTAGCGGGTGCGCGGGGGTGGAGTGCGGGGTGGGCAGGCAAACTGCAGGTGAGGCAGGTGGAGTGGTTGTGGGGTGCACAGCTGCTGGTTGCGGGGTGGGTGGGGCGGGCATAGGGTGCGGCGGGCAAGTGTGCAGGTCATGCGAGATGGGCGGGCGTGGGGTTGACGAGGCGGAAGCGGGGTGGACGGGTGCTGGGCCAGTGCAGGGTGGCACGGCCTGGCACGGCGCGCAAGTTGGCATGGCGTGCGGGCAGCACAGCTTGGCACAGTGCAGCCTGACCCAGTGCAGCCTGACCCAGTGTGACCCATGGGGCGGCGCAGTGGGGGAGCATCCTCACCCGGTGTCCTGGGGCATTCCTGGCCGGGTGTGGGGCAGTCTGGCCTGGCCTGGAGTATGACACGCTGGACTTCAAGCCCATGGGGTGGCCTGGCCCAGTCGGGAGTGCAGGCGTCTTAGCCTGGCCTGGCACTCGGGGCTGGGGCTGCCTGGATGTGATTTCATTTATCGTTGGGTGCTGCTACTGTTTAGTGAACTTTTCTTTAATATTTTTGCTATATTTTGATGAATTAATTGGGGTGGTGCATGTGTGTGTGTTTTAAAATTATTATTAGATTTGCCATGGGTGAGTATGCTGGTGTGTGTGGATATTTATTGTATTTTCAGTCTTGGTGAGTGTGTGTATTTGTTCTGTTGGTTGTTTTTTGCCTTGGTGCTTGTCTGGATTTTTATTATTTTTCCTTGGGTGGGTATGTGGGTGAGTGTTGTATTTTTAATATTATTTTATTGCAATGGGTGTGTGCATGTTTTTGTTTTATTTTGCATTGTGTGGGTGGTTTATTATTAATATTGTCATTATTATTTTGCCTTTGGAGAGCGTGGGGGTGGATTTTTATCCCCTCTTCCAGTTAAGTGTGTGTGTGGAGGTTGTTGTTGTTTAAATTGCTTTCAGGAGGATGTGGAGTTTTCCCCCACTTTGGGCAAGTGTGCAGGGGTATGTAAATTTTAATTTTTATTGCCTTTAGTGAGCATGAGGTGTGCGTGGATGCTGCTACTGCTGATCTTTCCTGGGGTGTGTATGTCTGCCTTCTTTAGTATCTGGTCATGCTAGGATGGGCTCCTGCAGCTTTAACTGTTGTAATGTAGAGGGAATATCACCAGATGCTGCATGCATACAAATGATACTTGCTGAAATTCCCTTTTCAATACAGCTATTAAAGATACAGGATCCCTGTCCTCCTTTCCATAATCACTCTAACTAATGGAATAATTGTAACTTTTTTCCTGTTACCATAGTTCTTTAACTTACATAGCCAGTGGTGTATAGTTTTCTCTTTCCCTCTTCCTTTAATGCAACGTTTGTGTCATTATGTAGTGCTATGTCAATGAAGTAGTGTGTTTTTCATTTTTGTTTATGACTGTTATGTCTGGTTGATAGCAAAGTGTTGCCTTGTCCCAGAATTGTTCTGTCCCAGCAAGATAATATATGAGTGCATAGTGTGGCTTGTCTTGTCTTGTTTGACTGTGTCTGGGACTCCTAGGCTCTGAAAGCATCGTTCTGAGAGCATCTGCTGGTTGCATGATCCACGAGGCCGGGTTCTGGTGAGTGCACAGTTTTCCTTGACAGGAGGGGCTTGCACTTGCTATATTAAGGTGAACAAATGTGAAGAAGCTGCAATCCCATATGTATCTGGGAGTACGGTTTATTGAAGTCAACAGGACTTATTCCTGAGTTGTCATAGGATAGCATTGTATGATAGGACATAGGGAGATGATAGCTTCTGAGTTATCTGCTACTCAGTTTTCTTTGGGTAAAGTATTAAACTCTCTGATTGGGATTTCTGTTCTCTGCACACTGAGGCAGTGTAAATTCAGGAGACATTTGGATAAAAGGAGGGAAAGATCTTTGTCTAGCATTGTGATAATGGGCATCTGTTCTGGCCTTTCTTTGTACCTCTACTGACCATGGGCTTGTTTACATGGCTAATGAACCAGAGATATAATGACACATTTTTAGATTAGTTTCTCACTGATAAACCAGAAGTTGAAACAAGTTAAGAGATGCTAGTGAGAAATAACTGCTACAAGCCTTTAGTCCATTTTGTTCCATGACTGTTTGTAGGGTAATAGTATTTTATACTCTTTCTGAATGCTACATTACTCATTTATTGTACTAGATTTTCCTGTACTAGATTTTTCTGCACTTGTCAACTGCTTCATTTGTTTAGTGCTGAATCTGTGAGTATGGATATGAGAAAGGTGATGAGGAAAGAGTGTTAAATGTTAGGAAAGGTGAGACTACGGTCATCCAGTGAAGGATTTGCAGTCAGAAAAGATATGTGAGGGAAAAGGAGACTGTATCACACAAAGTATATCAAAAGCTTTAAAGTACAGCAAAAGCTACAAAAGTAGGAGTGAAGTTAATTTCAGATACACTGAATGTCTCAGTGATTTTAACATGAAGATGTTATGCAGAACAGGTTTGTCTTAATTGTGTGCTGTGAAATCAGACATGTGACGAAGGCCATCTTTGGGTGGGCACGTCCCTTTGGGGGCTGGCCATGTTGGTGGTCACGCCCCCTTGGAGGCCGGCCATGTTGGTGGGCACGCCCCCTTGGAGGCTGGCCATGTTGGTGGGCACGCCCCCTTGGGGCGGCCATGTTGTCCTCCTTTTTGGTTTCCAAAATATGGTCACCCTACTTTAACAGTTGTAGAGAAAAGAGAATTTCAGCCGGTGTCATTTGTATGCAATTAGTTCCTGGTGAAATTCCCTTTTCATCACAACAGTTAAAGGTGCAGGGGCCCTGCCTTCTTTTGTATCTGGTCACTCTAGTATAGTGCCTGCACCTTTAACTGTTGTGATGAAGAGGGAATTTCACCAGGAACTAATTGCATGCAAATGACTCTGGATGGAATTCCCTTTTCTCTACAACTCTTAAAGGCCTCCTCCACACGAGACGTTTAATGAGCCTTAGAGGCTCATTATAAATTTTACCTCCACACCAGCGGAGCGCAAAACGGGCGTACAGGCGCGTTATTTCCCCGATAATGCGCATTTTCGAATGCGCGTTAAATAGCGACTTTTATTTTTCTCCGGCCGTTAAAGCGCATTATCGCGGTGTGAACAAGCGATTATGCGCATTAACGTCTTCTAAAGCGCTTTTTGGACATGAATTAATGCGCTTCGCCGCCTCTCGCCGCCTCCCGTGCAGAGGGATTAGGCGTAAATGCGCCTCCGCGATAATGCGCATAATCCCGGAACCGGGCGCAAAAGCGCATCCTTGTGGAGGGGGCCAAAGTTACATGAGCCCTGACCTGGATTTAATCTGATCACCCTATACATGGCCTCTTTTGCACAATTCATAACTGGCCATCCTCAATGCAGCTGAGGCAAATATATACTTCTGTATGTTTTATTGTTTTGTTTCTTTTCATCCAATGGTATTGTGAACAGTTCTTGCTCTCAGTATTAATGAATGTAGCTTCCCCCCACACTGTTTTGTTTTATTTGTTAGAGTGACAAATAAAATTTAAAAGAAACTGAGGGAAAAATTAAGCTGGAGACCTTCTGACCGACAGATCATGTCATTGGGCCTCACACTTGGAGTTTCAGGGCACTTTGAATTTCACGTAGCAAGGAAGGAGAAGAAGTCGCCACCACACTGCAAGCACACTTCCAATTCTCAGACGAAGTTTTGGAGCCCCATGAACCCTTACCTGTAAAGGTGACCTTTCCATCACCCTCCTTCACAGCCTCTGTGGAAAGCCGCATCTTTGCAGGGTCTGATCGATCCCGTCCAAAGGGTGTCTGAAATGAAGGCCAGCGCATCATATAGGCAAGAGGTGGAAGAGTAAATTTTTAAAATTCATTTAAATAGTTTTAAACTTGATCCTTGGGGCTACCAGGGAACAGTGTACAAATATTATTAAAATAAAACACGATGCAATAAAAACACTCTTTAGGAGGGCAGGGCTCCTGCAGCTTTAACTGTTGCGACAGAGAGGGGATTTCACTAGGTGCTGCATGCATGCAAATGACACCTGCTGAAATTCCTTTTTCTATACGACTGTTAAAGATACAGAAACCCTGTCCTCTTTTTCCCATGGTCACCCTACAATAGGAACCAGAGCTAGATTTCTTCCATCATCAGTAGCTCTCCCTTTTTCTCCGTTAGAGAGGGGAAAAACAAACAAACTGAGGCCTCCTCCACACGAGACGTTTAATGAGCCTTGAAGGCTCATTATAAATTTTACCTCCACACCAGCGGAGCGCAAAACGGGCGTACAGGCGCGTTATCTCCCCGATAATGCGCATTTTCGAATGCGCGTTAAATAGTGACTTTTATTTCTCTCCGGCCGTTAAAGCGCATTTTCGCCGTGTGAACAAGCGATTATGCGCATTAACGTCTTCTAAAGCGCTTTTTGGACATCAATTAATGCGCTTCGCCGCCTCTCGCCGCCTCCCGTGCAGAGGGATTAGGCGTAAATGCGCCTCCGCAAAAATGCGCATAATCCCCGAACCGGGCACAAAAGCGCATCCTTGTGGAGGGGGCCTGACATTCATTTCTCTGATCGTCCGGAGGAAAATGTTTTCCTCACCTGCTCTTGGCGGTTCTCAGACCCCTTCAGCATCAGGAGGAAATCCTCAGCCAGGGCCACTGCCTGGCTGCCAGTCTCTGGTCCACGTTCATGGACCCAGCTCTGCATTTCGTCCGGTAGGATGGCCAAGAATTGCTCCAGGATCACCAGCTCCAGCATTTGCTCCTTGGTTTGTCTGTCGGGCTCCAGCCACTGACAGCAAAGTTCCCGGAGTTGGCCAAATGCCTCCTGGGGCCCCTTGGCCTCCCAGTAGGAAAATCTCCGGAAACGCCAACGCCGTATCTCCAAGCTGACCGTGTCCTCATTTGGACTCCCCTCCTCTGCGGCATTCCTAGAAAGCTCCTGACGTCTGTCAACTGGCTTGGATTCTGCATTGTCCAGGGGTATTTGGGTCCCCCACTCTCCGCAAGGCCACTGCCTGCTATCCACAAATCCCTTGAAGGGGTATTTTAAATCCGTAGGGATCTCCTCAGATTGGGACTGAGATGGAAGCAGGGTTTTCCAGCCCGATTGAGGAGAAGGTGCATCTTTCAGGAAGTTGTGACTCTGAGCTTCCCAGCACAGCTGTGACCCTTCCTCCAGTTCTTGCTTGATTTCACTGGTGTCTCTGCCTGGTGAAAGCTCTCCGTTCACATCTACCTGGATGATGTGAAGGTCTCTCTCCAGTGTTTCCTCTGGCTCGACTTCGGCTGGATCCCGCTTCTCCATTTTTATTCCTGCCGCACTTCCTCGCTCTGCAAGCGGAACCAAAAAAGTCTCCGCTCAATGCCCATAAGTGCACTGTGAGAAAAAGGAAGCTCGAACCAGTGGTCTGTCCAGCTCAGCAGCCTGTTTCCAGATGTGACCTGCCAGGTGCCTCTGGCAAGCCTGCAGGTAGGACATTAAAGAAACGGCCCTTCCTCATTGCTTGTTATCCTAAGCAGCTAGGATTCAGAGAAAGCGCAAGAACTTAAGAAGAGCCATGCTGGATCCGACCAAGGGTCCATCCATTCCAGCATTCTGTTCACACAGTGACTAATCAGATTCCCCAATAGGAAACCCACAAGGGCAGCATGAATACAACAGCACCCTCCCACCTATGTTCCCCAGCAACTGGTGTGTATAGGCATCATACTGCCTCTGAGGCCTCCTCCACACGAGACGTTTAATGAGCCTTGAAGGCTCATTATAAATTTTACCTCCACACCAGCGGAGCGCAAAACGGGCGTACAGGCGCGTTATCTCCCCGATAATGCGCATTTTCGAATGCGCGTTAAATAGCGACTTTTATTTTTCTCCGGCCGTTAAAGCGCATTTTCGCCGTGTGAACAAGCGATTATGCGCATTAACATCTTCTAAAGCGCTTTTTGGACATCAATTAATGCGCTTCGCCGCCTCTCGCTGCCTCCCGTGCAGAGGGATTAGGCGTAAATGCGCCTCCGCGATAATGCGCATAATCCCCGAACCGGGCGCAAAAGCGCATCCTTGTGGAGGGGGCCTCTGATACTGGAGATAGCATATACACAATTTTCTAAGTGTGGTTTCACCATAGATTTGTATAAAGGCTGTATAATACTGGCAGTTTTATTCTCAATCCCTTTTCTAATAATGCCTAACATAAAGTTTGCTTTTTTCACAGCAACGGCACACTGGGTTGACATTTTCATCGAGCTGTCCACCACAACCCCAAGATCTCTTTCTTGGTCGGCAACCGCCAGCTCAGATCCCAACAGCTTATACTTGAAGTTAGGATTTCTTGCCCCAACGTGGCAGCAACATCAATATTCTACCACTTAACACCAGTGTATTTCTAGGCCCGATTTAATGTGCTGTCATTAGGCAACCTGGTACCTTCCATTTGTTTGGGTCTACCTACTACCACTCCCATCAGCCCTGGTCAGGGATTACAGAAGTTGTAATCCAAAAGGTTTGAAGGACAAGAGGTTGCCTGTACTGGGATCAAGTTACCCAGAAGACCCCATTCACCCATATCAGGCTCCCCACTGGCTTAGCTCAACGGCTGATCTAAGGAATGCATAGGAATATGCATGGCCATAGAAATGCTTTAAAGCAAGCATTATTTAGTTGTGTGTGTTTTGAGGCCCTCACCAACGGCCAACAAGATCCCTTGCTGTCATGACAGCTAAACTGAGATTAGGGAGAGGAACAAGATCTAAAGACACGGTTAATATGGCTTGGCATTGTTTCATGGTATATACAACCTCGTTGGAATGGGATAATACAATCCTAAAAGTATTTAAATCTTTTTGATTGGCATAATGAAAGGTACTTCTCCTGTGGTGGGTTCACTTATGCTATTTTGTTTTCTGACCTAAAAGAAAGGAAGGAAATGTTTAAGATCTGAAGATGTGTGTATACACATACACACACATACATATATATATATATATATATATTAGATAGATATATTTTGTAATGGTTATAATAGCATCACTGATTTCCTGTGGGGGGAGGGGAGGGATATTTATGTTTAAGGTTTTTTTTGTCTTCATTTCTTATTTCTGTATGAAATTTAAAATAATAGTAATAACAACAACAATAACAGCTTCCTTCTGAATAGCCACTAGAATGAGTTGAGATTTTGGTATGGCCGTTGGTATCCACTGGGCTGGATTGACCTGATAAAAATGTCAACAATACTTAACGTCGAGGAGGGGACATTGCTCAATGGTAGAGGCCCTGCTCTGCACGCAGAATGTCCCAGTTTCTATCCCCCGCATTTCCGAGTAGGGCTGGAAAAACTCCTGCCTGGAAAACCGCTGCCAGTCAGTGTTGACAGTAGGGTAGAGTGGGCCCTGCTCTGACTCAGTTTATGGCAGCTCCCTAGGTTCCTATTGATATAGTTTCATAAAATCAGCTGCAGAGCTTAGGGTTGCCAACTGACCAGGGGGGAAAAGGAATGTGCCTGGCCTGCTATCATTGCTTTGAACATCCCAGGTGTCATCTGCAGAAATCAACCAGTACAGCTTTTCACGGCATAGGGATAAACATTATCAATGGCGAATGCCTTCTATTGCTGCTGTTGAAGGCACAAAGAAAAACAGAGAAAAGGCCGTAAGTTGGCAACCCTAGCACGCTCCTCAGTATGATCTCCCAGGATCTGTTTGCAGGGCTTCTTCTTCTTCCCTGTCTCTGTCTCTCTCTGGCTATTTCTGCCTCTCCCATGGTTCCTCTGAGTCAGGCTTTACTTGAAACTCACCCTCTCCTCGAAGCCTTCGCATCGCAATTCCTGGGAGTGGGTTGAGGGACTTCCACTTGTACCTAAGGCAGGGGCAACCCAAAAGCCAATTTTCCAGGAGGAGGAACACAAAAGCAGCTGCCTTCACATCTGCCCTGCTCAAATTCCTGGGTCTCTCTACAAACCAGAACTCTATCTGTTTAACCCCTTCTTTGTGGTATTTTTTAAAAATGTACACACCAAGCAACCGGGGACAGAATTGCATCAGTGCTTAGACCAAGCCACTGTGTAGGTGTGTATATGTATGCATGGTTTGCACGGGAAGATATATATGTTCACACATGCACAGACAACTTCTGTCTGTCAAGCAAGGAAGTGGCACCAATGATTATTTATTTATTTGTTATATTTGCATACTGCCCAATAGCCGAATCTCTCTGGGCAGCTCACAGCAATGAAAATCAGATACAACAAGACAATAAAATGCAGACAATAAAATACAGTGCAAAATTCAAAACTTTGAAACTACAATAGAAAAAGTACAAATAATGACCAAACAGAAGCTAGCAGCAGGGCAAATATTTAAGACACGATACCAGATATAAAACAAAATGAAAAACTAAAATGGCTGGGAGGCCAAAAAGGCCAAATTCCCTGGCGAATTTCTCTGGGAAGCTCATTCCACAGCCCCAGTGCTACAGCAAAGAAGGCCCTTCTTAGTAGCCACCTAGCTCACTGCCTTTGAAAGGGGATCCTGGAGAAGGGGTGTCCAGGGTGACAATATGGAAAGGAAGACAGGTCTCCTGTACCTTTACAGTTGCATAGAAAAGGGAATTTCAGCAGGTGTCATTTGCATGCATGCAGCACCTGGTGAAATTCCCTCTTCATCACAACAGTTAAAGCGGCAGGAGCCCTGCCCTCTTTTGTATCTGGTCACTCTGGTTATACTCCTGCAGCTTTAACTGTTGTGATGAAAAGGGACTATCACCAAGTGCTGCATGCCTACAAATGACACTTACTGAAATTCCACTTGCAATACAACTGTTAAAGATACAGGAGCCCTGTCCTCCTTCCAAAGGGTCACCCTAACCGATCTCCCCAATCCAACGCTCCAACCATTACACCACATTAGCTCTCACTCTTTTCTGTGATAGCCCCGCGTTTATGGGACATTCTGCCTATGTTTTTGGCCCTAGACAAAGACTTAATTTGCGGATGAACTTTTTTTCATATGGTCTTGTTTTTAGATTATATTTTATGGTGTTTTTTTATTTATTTATTTGTATTATTGGGCTGATTATGGTTTATATTGATTCTGCATTTTTTCCCCTGCTATTTTATTTATTTATTTATTTATTACATTTGTATACCGCCCCATAGCCGAAGCTCTCTGGGCGGTTTACATAGGATTAAAAACAATTAAAAACAATATACAAAAATTAAAACAGCAAAAACATACAACATACACACAATCTGTACATTTAAAAACACTTCAACACTTCAAAAAACTACAAAAACAAAACAAAACAAACCCAGGCTCCTCAGATATTGCCAAATGCCTGAGAGAAGAGGAAAGTCTTGACCTGGCGCTGAAAAGATAACAATGTTGGCGCCAGGCGGGCCTCGTTGGGGAGATCGTTCCACAATTGGGGAGCCACCACAGAGAAGGCCCTCTCTCTTGTTGCCGACCTCCGAGCTTCCCTCGGAGGAGGCACTCGGAGGAGGACCTTAGATGTTGAACGTATGGATTTTTACATTTGTGTGCGTGCATACCTTATGTGGCAAGTAACACATACATTTTAAAAATAATATCACTTATACACACATAACTTTATTGGCTTTTTTGGGACGCGGCTAAATTCTGACCACCTCTTCACACAGCTTGGGTTGGGGTACGTTCTGTGTCCGCGGCTGCAGCCCCGGCTAAGGACCGTAGTAATGAAGGAGTTAACGTGACAGAGCTGTGAATCCTAGAGCGGCCCCAGCATGTAGCAAGGGAAGGTGCGCAAGGCAGGGTTCCTTCCGGTCCTCTTTCCCTTAGATGGGCAGCAGCTCCTGGCATTCTGCAGCCTGGGAGTGATCGAGGCGGTGGCAGGTTCCCAGGGAGGCCAATTGCAGAGGAACCCCGCAAAAGCAGGTAGGTTAAAGGGCCGCAGGTGTGCCCGATGGCTTCATTTTAATTCAAAATTTTAGAAACGTTGAGTTGAGCCTAGAAACGAACTGGGAACCAGTACAGATGGTACAGTCCTGTCGTAATAGGACAGTCACGTCCGATTCCAGTCTGTTGATTTTACCGCCATATTTTGTACTAACTGGAGTTTTAGGACTGTCTTCAAGGGCAGCCCCATGTACGACACTTTGCGGTAATCTGAACCAGCTTTCCCCCATCCCGGTGCCCTTCAGATGTGTTGGACTACAACTCCCAGCATTCCCTAGTCAGCCATGCTGGCTGGTGGGTGCGAGGAGTTGTAGGCTAACAGCTACGGAGGGCGCCAAGTTGCGGGAAGGCTGATCTAAACAGTGGGTTTAAAGGGGTAGGCAGCTTGTGGCCCCTACATATGTTTTGGCTTACAATTCCCATCAGCCCTAGCCAGCATAGCCAATGGTGAGAAATCATGGGAGTTGTAGGCAGAAACATCTGGAGGGCTGGCCACAAGTTGTCCAACCCTGCTGCTAAAATGAACCTAGCTTTTAACAGAGGTTTGAAACAAGGAAGTGAAGCTTTTCATGGCCTGGAACAAAATATAACTGTATATTTGTTGGGGGTGATTTGACCATTATTAAAGGGACAGCTACAGAGGCAGTGAACTGGTACAGTAGAACCCATATATAACCCATACACAGGGTTATTCCTGCCCCATAAGAACTAAGTGAAACATGGTCACATGCTGCATTCAAGCTTGTAGACAAAATGAGCCCAATAAACATGACAGCCATTGGCAGTTAGAAAATTACATTAAAATAGATGGGGAAGACACCATTCCTGGGTTATAACTATGTATTTATAGAACTCAGGTACTGAAATATCAGTGAAAGTTACTTAAGGTGCACAGCAAAATAGATAAAATTTACAGTAAGGCTAACAAAAAATAAGGTGCCTAACGGTCAGCTGATCTTGGGTGTTATATTTATTTTTATTGAACTTATATCCCACCCTTTTTTTCCTCTTTCAAGTTACCTAAGTCAGTTTACATGGTCCTCTTCCTCCTTTCCATTTCGTCCTTACAACAACCCTGTGAGGTAGGTTAAGCTGAGAGTCAGTGATTGGTCCAAAGTCACCCGGCGCACTTCATGGTCAAGTGGGGATTAGCAGCCTGGTGTCCCAAATCCCAGTCCCAACACTCTAACTGCTTGACCACACTGGCTCTCAAAAATGCCTTTAGCAGTTTTGTACAAATGGAAATGCTGGATGTTTTGGAACCAACCCGAACTGTGAAGCTGGGGCAGGAAGCTAACATAGTTACATTGCATTGATTAGAGGATTCCTAGATATTTTTGTCTGCGCTCCTGTAGGTTCCACGAAAACTAAAGGTAGCCCATGTTGGCCATAAGAACATTCTAAAATCCATATTAGGATAATACTGTTATGTTCCTGCACTCCCCACTTCTGAGAGGTGAGGCGTTTCAGAGTAAGCTGACCAGATAAAATCCAGGTCAGGGCTCATGTAACTTTAACAGTTGTAGAGAAAAGGGAATTTCAGCCAGTGTCATTTGTATGCAATTAGTTCCTGTTGAAATTCCCTCTTCATCACAACTGTTAAAGTTGCAGGGGCCCTGCCTTCTTTTGTATCTGGTCACTCTAGTATAGTGCTTGCACCTTTAACTGTTGTGATGAAGAGGGAATTTCACCAGGAACTAATTGCATACAAATGACACTGGCTGAAATTTCCTTTTCTCTACAACTGTTAAAGTTACATGAGCCCTGACCTGGATTTTATCTGGTCAGCCTATCAACCAGGGACCCACAGGCAGGGCATGAGTGCAACAGCACCCTGTTCCCTAGCAACTGGTATCTATAGGCTTTCTGCCTCTGATTCTGGAGGTAACACATAGCCATTAGGACTAGTATCCATTGATATCCTTCTCTTCTAACCTGCTTTTAAAGCCATCCAAATAGTGGCCATCGCTACATCATGTGGTAGTGAATTCCAGAGTTTAATTATGTGCTGTGTGAAGAAGTCTTTCTTTTTATCTGTTCTGACTATCTCACCAATCAGATTCATGGGATGACCCCTTTGGGTTCTAGTATTATGGGAGGGAGGGGGAATGTCAGCCTCATTATTTCCAAGCTGAACAATCCCAGCTGTTGTAACCTTCCCTCATAGGGGAGATGGTCCAGCCCCTTGATTATGCCCTTTTCTGCACTATTGGCCTACTAGAATCAAAGAATAGCAGAATTGGAAGGGGCCCGTAAGGCCATAGAGACCAACACCCTGCTCAATGCAGGAATCCACCTTAAAGCATCCCTGACAGATCCCTCTAGTGTGGGAAAGCCCATGACCTCCCTAGGTACCTAGTGTGGGGGAGCCCACAACCTCCCTAGGTAAAAGAACAAAGGCTACCAGTTCAAGAGTTACAGAGTTGGGGAGAATCCTCAGTCTCTTTATAATCAGAAGCACTGAGTTGTAAGGGAACCCTGGAAGGTAATTTCGACTGACCTCAAGCACTTAACAATACCTTTATTAGGCCAACTCAGAAGTCACAAAATAGTGTGCAAGCTTTCCAATTCTCCAGAACTCTTCATCAAGCAGATGATAAACAAAATACACACACACACAGGTGTTGGGGTGGCTCATGCTCAAGCTGTGTAATCTGCATTGGGTCACAGTCTTAAGATGGAACATGGGAGGAGGCTGCAGACATTCAAATTCAACCCTACTAGGTGATGCTCAGAGTTGCTTGCAATCAATTAGCAAAGAAGACAGTCCCTGTCCTCAGGCTTACAATCTAAAAAATTCATGACACGCAAGGAAAAGGAGTTGGGGAAGGAAGAGGGAAAATGTACGTGTGTGTGTGTGTGTGAGAGAGAGAGAGAGAGAGGAGAGAGAGAGAGGGAGAGATTAAGTAGACTGGCAACAGGGTTGATGGGGTTGTCCTGCTCCCAAAGGAGGGGAGTCGAACTGGAGCAGACCCTGATGTTTCCTCTGCCTGTTCCTGTCCCGCTTGCTCTTTCGTCTTCCCCACAGGGTCACGATGTCAGTTAGCCCTAGGCGGTTGGGGAACTGCTGAGATAGAAATGAATAGTGGTTGAACCCCTTTCTTTGGAAAGATAAATCAAGCTGTTGATTGGAACCATCTCCATTTCTCTTATGTTCATGTTGTGTCTTATTTCTTCCTAGGCAGAGGAAGACAGCCCTGTTAGCTTGGGGGATGGTTGGTTTCCGGAAGCTGTTGAAAGGCCTTGCTGCTTTGCGCTGTCACTGGGTGGGTCTCCTTGGATGAATCTGTTCTGCTGAGGGTTTAACAACAGGGCCAGAGCAACCTTCAGGGATCGGCGTTGAAAGAAAGTGGGGGAGAATACGAAAGGGCCAGTCCCTGTGAGAAGGAATGGCTGACACACAAGAGATGAAGCCAGCGAGGTCTCCGCTAAAGCAGGACACGGAGCCAGAAATAAAAATGGAGGAACAAGATTCAGCAGACCCTGAACCGGGAGAGATAAGGGAGGTGGCAGTTCTTCCAAAAATTGAGAGGGGCAGTGTGGAAGCTGGACAAAAGGTGAAACAGGAGCCAGAGGACGGGCCGTCAGGGAACTGGGATGCTCAGTTGCAAGAGTTTCTGAGGACTCTCCAGACTCCTCGCTTGGGAGGTGGAAACCCACAACTGCCTGAGCAGGGGCAGTGGACTGATCCTAAAATCTCTCAGGGGCCCTCCCAGGAAGCGACGGACTCCAACAAGTGGCCCAGAGGATTGTGGGTGTCCCAAATCCAGCCCCATCTCATTGGGGAAGATGGACAGGAGCACAAGATGGATCTGGATGCTATGGACAGCGGGAAAGGGAAGGCGGGAGCCTTCGCGGGAGCTGCCGCCAGGGCGGAGATGCAGCGCCAGCGCTTCCGGACGCTGTGTTACCAAGAGGCCGACGGGCCGCAAGAGCACTGCAGGCAGCTCCAGGAGCTCTGCCGCCTGTGGCTGAAGCCAGAGACGCACACCAAGAAGCAGATTGTGGACCTGGTAACCCTGGAGCAGTTCCAGGCCACCCTGCCGCTGGAGATGCGGAATTGGCTTCGGGAAACCCGTCCAGAGTCCTGCGCCCGGGCCGTGAGCCTGGCCAAGGATTTCCTCGTTTGGCAACAAGACTCCAAAGGCTGGGAGCAGCAGGTGAGTCTGTTCACAACCTCGGAGCAGTGTTGTGGCTGTGGTTCACAAGCGGAAAAGAGCCATTGGGCCGGCAGCCACTTTAGCCAAGGCACCGGACTGGCCTGTTGCAATTCCCTGGGGCTAGATGATAATACTGGAACTCACTGGGGGTCATCCCATGAAGCTGATTGGTGTGAGATTCAGGATAGATAGAAGGAAAGATGTCGTGATGACCACCAATTTGGATGGGAATCAGCAAATTCATGGAGGAGAAGGCCGTTGGTGGCTACTAGTCCTGATGGCGATGTGGTACCTCCATTATCAGAGGCAGTAAGCCGATGTACACCAGTTGCTGTGGAACATGGGCAGGAGGGTGCATCCATGTCCTACTGGTGGGTCCCTGGTCGACAGCTGTTTGGCCACTGTGTAAACAGAATGCTGGACTAGATGAACCCTTGCGTCTGATGCAGCAGGGCTCTTCTTACGCTCTTATGATGATCCGAGGAGAGAGTTGGCTTCCAGAAAGAGAAATTTGGAGAGGGAGGTTTTGGCATTTGGGGCTCAGCCCCAGCCTCTGGCTTGTCCTCAGTTTCTTAGGCAGGTTACTTGCCATGGCCAAAGCAGTTGTGCCATTGTGGCGTCCAGGAGAATTTCTCAAATTTCCATTCGTAAAAACTTCCTGGGGCCCCTGTTTAAGCCTGTGGTCTGACTCTAATATCCCCTGGTGCCAGTGTAAACGAATTCTCCCTGTGGCAGGGTATATGTGCTTGTATAGGTGAAGGCTTGTGGAGGAACTATGCTTAGTGCTAGAACACATTCATTCATTCATTCATTCATTCATTCATTCCATTTCTGTACCGACCAATAACCAAACCTCTCTGGACAGTACACATCATGATTAAGTGCAAGATGTAAACCTTTAGCATTCAAAAATTTGAACCAGTTTACAAAACAAGTTAAAAACAATGGACAATAAAACTACCAGGGCCTGATTAAAAAAACAAACAAACTGAAAACACTCCCGTCATGGGCTGTCAAATGCCTTGGAGGAAAGTCTTAATCAGATCCAGCAGAGGAAATGAATAATAGGGGTGTGTGTGAAGGGAAAGAGGGTTACCTGGACACCCCACAACGTAGGCAGGGGCAAACAATTACTCGGATTGACTGCTACCCTTTACGTCTACCTCAGCCTGAGCCAGGGACTTTCAAACCTTACAGGGCTTCTTGGGCTTAAGAAATGAAGGTCCAAGCTGGTACTCTCTATTTCAAAGTCCTAGGCCTGGAACTTTAAATAGTAGCACTAACCAAGCAGAAGGCTCTGGATTTAGTACCAAGGCTTACTTGAAAGGAAGCACACGTACGTCTTGAGGTAGGTGTTAAGTTTATTTACACAGGGAGAGAGGGGAAGGGGCATAACCAGGCCTACAAGAACCAGAGTCATGTTTGGAAACAATACTTCAGGCAGAAAATAACAAAGGTTACCTACAGCTGTCTCTATGTACCTACGTGTGGGTCTTCGATAGGACAAGGCCCCCATAAAGCGATGCTCAGAGTCACAAGCCAAAAGCAAAACAGAAAGCAAAGACAAAAGAGGGCTTCAGGCCCCCCCTCCTGTTTTTATCCTCAAGCTCCCGACAACTCCAATGAGATCTCTGTTAGCAAATCACAGGCTGGCTGGAACAGTATTCGTAAACGTGCAGGGCAGGGTGGAGTTGCATTGTGTCCTCCTTGTGGTTTCCTATTTGACAGCTGGCTAGCCACTGTGTGAACCGAGTGCTGGACTAGATGGACCCTTCATCTGATCCAGCACGGCTCTTCTTATGTTCTTAACACAGCTCAGAGTATTCAGTCCAATTAACTGGCTCTGACTTTGGAGCTGGAGACATCTTGAGATTACCCTCATGCAGGTGGTGGTACCACTATGTGCAACTTCAGCCTGGCCAAATGGGGTCTTACAGACAGTTAGAGCCCAAATAGAAAACGGGGGTTCTTGACACCTTGTAATAAGTAAATCAATAACTTTGAAGGTGGGATCCTGACTTAATTTTGATCCGGTTTCCCTCTACAGATCACAGGGGCGTCAGAAGAAGCGTTTGCAAATTCCCCCAGTGCAAACCAAGCTCTGCCAGACATGGTAAAGGTGAAGCTTTCCACAGAAGTTGAGCAGGAAGGCAGTGGGAATGCAAGCTTTTTAGGTAAGTCTCTCCACGGTGTCTTTCATTGGATATTCTGGAGCTGACTATGTCACTTTCCCATATCTGAAATGAAGGGGTCACCCTCCCAGATCACCACTACTAACCCCCATGGGTTGTTGGAGCACTCTAGAAACATATAATGGCCCGGTTTGCATGTCACTTTGGGTTTTCTATAACTGTGGGTTTTCTCTTTGTCTTAAAGGGATTGATTTATGGGAGCCTGATTAGCTGAGGTCCCAATCAAACCAGGTTTAGGGGTGCTGAAATGATTCAGATCACAAATGGATCCGTTTCACCATTTATTGAATACACAAAGATGATATATGGAGGTAGAAAGAATAAACAAAGACCGCTCACACCCCTTCAGGGTACAAAGCAGTTGTCTACTTGGTTGTATGTCTGGCTCCACAAGACATATGGAACTTCTCTCCCAGAACCAAAGCAAGTTCTTCAGGCTGGTTGTGTTATTTCCCCTGAAGTGAGACCATCTAAGTCTCTCTGTTCTCAGGTTTAGATAGATCTCAAGACATGCTAGCCTGTGAAACTTATGATCTGTCCTGAGAGAGACTAAGAGGCCCCAACATTTCCAAAGGAAAACGGGGAGCCTCTTGGCTGAGAGGAGAGATAATGCATGACACCCTTATCTCAGAGAGTAGGGTGACGAGAGATATGGAGCCGCATGTGCCCGGCACCACTAATTAAGGTATGCAAAAAGTCAACTAAGGAAGCAGCTCTTCAAGAGGCCTACTTTGGTTATCTAAAGCCTGCTAAAAGCTGCCCACTATGTTGAACTACATTAGGTTCTATATTCTGTGTTCTTATATAAATATTGTATGGACCTATGCTTTAAGGTAGATTCCTGCATTGAGCAGGGTGTTGGACTCCATGACCTTATAGGCCCCTTCCAGCTCTACTATTCTAGGTTTCTATGAATTCACTAAACCACCGCGCCATTTCTTCCACTACACTCTTCCCCAATGACCCAGAAACTAGAGAGCCACTGGGGTGGGTCATGGTTAGAGTGCTGGAGTGGCAGAGCACAAGGTTTGCATACAGGAGGTCCCAGGTTCAAATCTCTGGCCTTTCCAGGTTGGGCTAGGGAAGAATCCAGCCTGAAACCCTGGGGAGCCGCTGCCAGTCAGTGTCGGCAACCATGAGCTGAATTGACCAAGGGTCTGACTCAATACAAGGGAGCTTCCTGAGTTCCTGTGACTGGGGAGAATCGGGTTCTAGACCCCACTGGGCCATGAAGCTCTTTTTAATTAATATAATATAACAAGTTTGAACAAAATAAAACAAAAACAAATAATACAAGTGTAACTGCATACTTCAAAGGTCTCAGTTTCAAATATTACGACGTTCTAAATGAAAAAAGAAACGAGGGTAAAAAGGAGTAAATTGCACAAATATCAGTGAAGGCAGACCAAATATCCAAATATAAGTCCATTCGTAAATGTTGTTAAGTCTTCAATCCATTGTATTATAGGCGGTGAGTGTTTATCTTTCCAATTTTGTAGTAACAGTCTTTTAGGAGTCAGGAGGGTGTGAAAAAAACATTTATACTGACCATGTGTTACATTCCAACAAGCAGGTATGTAATTTAAGAGAACATGTGCATCAGAAAATATTAAAAGAATTTTCCAATACAAAGTTTATGCGTCTGATGATGTCCTCCCAAAAGGAGACCAACTATTGAGCATTTCCAGAACATAGGAACAAAAGAAGTATTTACTGTATAACTCGGCTCTGAAATGCACTGGGTGACTTTGGGCCAATTGCTGACTCTCACCCTAACCTACCTCACAGGGTCGTTGTGAGGATAGAATGGAGTGGGAGTTGCTGTTTCCCAGGCACACAACAGAGCTGAGGGGAGGAGATGCACATGGACTATTCAGAATGCAGGATCCTGTTATTTCTTAGTTGCCTGATCTTACAGCATTGACTGATTCTCCCCTTTCTTCCAGCTGATGATCAGGGGCTGAGCGAAAACGAGGAACAGAAACTCTTCCTGGAGAGTCCTGAGGAAGTGAGGGTGCTACTGAAAACCGACAGAGGGAAAGCCGTTCTGCGTCGGAGGGAAGCTGATGAGAACCGGCACAGTCGAAGCACGCACCTTGCCTCACACGAGAGCACTGTTGCAGAGGAGAAGCCATACAAGTGTGGGCACTGTGGGCAAAGATTCAGCAGCAGCACGGACCTTCTCACACATGAGAGAACCCACGTGGGTGAGAAAATGTATAAATGTTCCCGCTGCGGAGAAAGGGAGAGAATGTACATAGGGCAGAAGCCACATAAATGTTCACGCTGTGGGAACACCTTAGGCTGGAATTCTCAAGGACGGATCCAGCCTGGACAGAAACCTTACACGTGTTCCGAATGTGGGAGAGAATACATGCAAATGTCAGACTTCCTTAATCACCAGCGAATCCACAAACGAAAGAACCCTTACAAATGCTCAAAATGCGGGGAGAACTTTGGAACCTACACTGTTCTCAAAGCCCACCGGAGAACTCACACAGGGGAGAACCAATACAAATGTTCACACTGCGGGATGTGTTTCAATTGGAGCTCACACTTACGATTCCACGAGAGAATCCACATGGTTGTGTGCTCATATTGTGGGAAAAGCTTCAGCCAGAAGTCAGAACTTGTGGAACACGAGAGGACCCACGCCGCGGAGGAGTCCTTTGCGTGTTTTGCCTGTGGCAAAACCTTTGAAGTCAGTTCCGAACTCGCTGCTCACGTGCGAACGTATGCAGAGATGCCACTGAAGTGCTCAGTCTCTGGGAAATCCTTCCGGTGCTCAGAGTGTGGGGATAGCTTTAACCACAGCTCAGCACTCATAGTACACCAGAGAATTCACACAGGTGAGAAGTCATAGGAATCCTTTCACTATAGGAAGTTGATGCTTTAACTTAACATCACATGAGAGGATCCAAACAGCCATGTGCTCCTACTGCGGGAAAGAGCTTTGCCTGTGGGGAAACCTTTGAAGCCAGTTTGGAACTGAAGCGGTCTACAGGAAAACCTTCAGGGAAAATCTGCAACACATGATGCACCAGAAAGTCCATACAAGAGGTCGAGATTATATATTGGGATGTACAACCCGCAGGCTGCATGTGGGGCCCCAAGGTATTATTTGCTGCTCCTGGAACCCCGCACCACCGCTGCTGAAATTACTACCCAATTTTCTGCCAAGGATGCTCTAGGAATCAGCACTCAGAGGGCCAGCTTCTGGAAGGATACCTTAGGAATCAGCACTCAGAGGGCCTGCTTCCGGGAGTTCGCTCTAGGAATCAGCACTCGGAGGGCCTGCTTCTAGGAGAACGCTCTAGGAATTTTCGAACCCCAATATTGTGTAGGAACTGAATTGGAAACTGCGGGGGGCAGGAAGGCAATTTTTTTTCCCTTGAGAAAAAAGACGCAGGGAAAAAACTGCCATGGCAAAGAAGTTCAAGCCCACATAACTACCTATTGTCACCTCAGTGAGGTTTAAGACAATCACTAAGAGGGCCTCCTGTCTGTCTTATATGGAGCTGTAAAAGATCCGTCACTGGCTACGGCTGGAGATGCTAAGGCAAACCTCACTGCTTTTCCCCTCCCCTCATGCAAGAAAGGAGAAAGAATCCATCTTCCTCTCCTTCCTCCCTGTTCCCTCCCCCACCCCCCCCACCCTGCCTTCTCCATGATTAGCACCCACTTTGCTAGAAAGGCCCACACCTGCTTGCAGACCTATATTTTTCTCTATGGTATTTTGGGTTGGCATTTGCCTCCTTCTTTAAGGGCTGATTTCCATGTTAATGCTAAATGTTGTTTTATGCCTAGCATTGGAATTAAAGCTGTATTAAAATTCTTATTTTTGTGAACCGCCCAGAAAGCTTTGGCTATTGGATAGCATAGAAATGCAATAAATAAATGTCATATCCCCCCCCACACACACACATACCTACACACGTTATTTTCTATGCATCTTATCGTATTTAGCTGTACCACTGATTTTTAAATCTTTTAAATGCTTTTAACTTCCTTGGTGTTGATTCGTTTAGAATATGAGTCTGTTTCCCTTTAAGTTCATTCGAATTCTTCTTTAATAAACAGTCAGATTCAAGGACCTTGTCTGTGATCTCTGACTACCTTAGCTTGTGGCTTGTTAGGGTTTTCTCCATGCCCAGAGTTCAGTACCAAAAGATCCAGGTTTTGCGGGGGGGGGGGGGGGATTGGGCAAGACAGCCCCATGCCTTCCCTTCCTCCCTCAGTGAGTTTATCTTGTCACCACCGGTCACCAGCTGCTCTGGCTCCTCATCCTTTTTCTCACCATAGAATAGTAGAGTTGGAAGGGGCCTATAAAGCCATCGAGTCCAACCCCCTGCTCAATGCAGGAATCTACCCTAAAGCATCCCTGACAGATGGCTGTTCAGCTGCCTCTTGGAAGGCCTCTAGTGTGGGAGAGGCCACCACCTCCCTAGGTCATTGGTTCCATTGTCGTATTGCTCTAACAGTCAGGAAGTTTTTCCTGATGTCCAGCCAGAATCTGGTTTCCTGTCTCTCGAACCCATTATTCCGCGTCCTGCACTCTGGGATGATCGAGAAGAGATCCTGGCCCTCCTCTGTGTGACAACCTTTCAAGTATTTGAAGAGTGCTATCATGTCTCCCCTCAGTCTTCTCCAGGCTAAACATACCCAGTTCTTTCAGTCTCATAGGGCTTTGTTTCCAGACCCCTGATCGTCTGCATTGCCCTCCTCTGAACACGTTCCAGCTTGTCTACAGCCTTGAAGTGTGGTGCCCAGAACTGGACGCAATACTCAAGATGAGGCCTAACCAGTGCCAAACAGAGGGGAACCTTGTGTGATTTGGAAGCTATCCATTAATTTCTACCATTAGCTTGCTACAGAGTCAGGGAGCATGTAGGCCATGGCATCTGCTTCTCCTCCTTACCACCACTGTTGTCTGGGCCAGAGCAAGAGGCAGGAGAGCAAGCAGGTTGCATGAAGGAGGAGCAACTCCTGGAGGTTCTTGTCAGCAGGACCCTGCTGGTGTGTGAGCCCTAAGTAATGCGCAACCATGCCTACTTTTGACAGGTACCTTAGATGCTGGTCCTGCACAAAAGCTTTAGGTGGAGTTCCCAGTGCCAGTGTGGTGTAGCGGCTAGCGTGTTGAACTGGGAGTCAGGAGATCCAGGTTCTACTCCTCACTCGGCCATGGAAGCTCACTGGGTGACTTTGGGCCTGTCATGGACTCTCAGCCCAGCATACCTCACAGGGTTGTTGTGAGGATAAAACCGAAAGGAGGAGGATTATGTACGCCTCCTTGAGTTCCTTGGAGGAAAGAAGGCGGGATATAAATGTAATAAATAAATAAATAAATTGCATGAGGGAATTCACACAGGAGAAAAGCCCTGCAGATGCTGAGACATGTGAGAAAACATTCAGGCAGCACTCATACCAGTCAGAGAAGTAGCAAAATGTCCTGAGGGCACCAGAAGCTGTTACCTGAGCTTGGGCCTTGCTATGCACACACCCAGGTCACTTCTCTCCTCATAGACAGAAAGTGGGCAAAGGTTGGGTCCAGTAAACTTAAATTGGATACTCTTCAATTTGTTTCTTTTTCTTCTTTTTTTTTTTTTTTTTTTTTACACAAAGAGTCCACTGTCCCATCCAAAATTGCCCTCTAATGATGGTGAAGGAAGGTAGATGTGTTAGCCGGAAGTAATCATCGAAAAGCAAAAATTCTAAAATTTATATTATGGCAATACCTTTATAAAGCATAAGAGCCATGCTGAATCGGACCAAGGGCCCATTTAGTCCAGCTATCTGTTCACACAGTGGCCAACTGGCTGCCCCAATGAGAAGCACATAAGTAGGACATGAGTGCAACAGCAGCCTCCTGCCCATGTTCCCCAGCAGCTTGCCTACACAGACAGACTGACTCTGATCCTAGAGGTAGCACAGAGGTAGCACCAGCAGCCATTGATAGCCTTCTCCAGGAATTTGTCCAATCCCCTTTTAAAGCCATCTAAAGCGGTGTCCATCAGTATATCTTGTGGAAGTGGTTCTATAATTTAACTATGAGTCTAAAGATCAGATTCTCTAATGCAGTGCCAGGACAGTTAAGCAATAGAAGTTATTCTATCTATCTATCTATCTATCTATCTATCTATCTATCTATCTATCTATCTATCATCTATCTATCCATCCACACACATACATAAGAAAGATAGACTAACACCAAAGTAATTTCAAAATATATTTAGAGCTAAACGTTTTGACTTCTGCCCTCCTCAGGAGTAGCTTGATGTTAAAATTAACATCCTTTTAATATATATTTTAACTTAAGACTGATTGCATTCACAGCGAATCCAGAGACAAGGCCAGACTGTGGGAGTGATTGCAGCACCCCACTCCCCGAGTTTAGGCACGCTCTGTAGATAACAGACTCAGCAGCAACGAAGAGCCATTGCTATGAAGGAGTTAAAGCGATAGAGCTGTGAATCTAGAGCGGCCCCTGCATGTGGCAAGTGATGGTGCGCAAGGCAGGGTTCCTTCCGGTCCTTTTTCCCTTAGATGGGCAGCAGTCCTGGCTTTCTGCAGCCTGGGAGTGATCGAGGCGGCGGCAGGTTTGCAGGGAGGCCAATTGCAGAGGAACCCCGCAAAAGCAGGTAGGTTAATGCCCAATGGCTTTATTTAAATTCAAAAATTGCCTTTATCCCAGCCTTCTGCCCTCGAGATGTATGGACTACCACTCCCAGACTCTGGGGGATTCTGGGAGTTGTAGTTCAATACATCTGGAGGGTGCCAGGTTGGAGACGCCTGCGTTATCCCGAATCTCGATCGCCACATGGAGGGTCTTGCTGAACCAGAAGCATAGAGCAATGGAGAGAGTCCCTTTAGGTAGGTTCATTGCTTTGGGGTGTCGTCAGAATGTGGCAGATGGTTAGTTATTAAGGGTGCATGTTTAGACAGAATAAAGTCCTATAATTTCCAGCATGCCCCATGTGTCTTTAATAATTTTTTGTATTTGTGCTGCTAAGGAGGGAGGAAGGTGCAGGTGCCAAAATAATTTGGCCAGCCTTGGGTACTTCACATCTTGACTTGGGTTGGGGACTCTGCCTCAGGCAGCAAAATGTCTTCAAGACGGACCAAGTTGGGGACAATCTCTCTCTCTTTCTGGGGATTAATGGGAAGGACTGCCAAACGATGGGGTGGTTTTAACATTCACATTCACCCCAAAAGCATCCCAGCAAGGCTGTTCCTGTGTCTTTAAAGAAGGTTTGATATTCAAAAATCAGCAAGGGCAGCTTTTTGTGGCCTGGAACTAAATAGAACCAATTAGTAGTTGCTGCAGAGTGTGAACTGTTCTGGCAGTGTAATACTATGCAATGTTGTGCATGTCTACTTAGAAAAGTAAGCTCTGTTGAGTTCAGGGGCTGTTACTCTCTAGAAAGTTTGTCTAGGATCACAGCTTTAAATACTTTAAAGAATGCAAGCTTCTCCGGGCATATTTTTTTTTCTAATTGCTGAATGGCGAAAGTGTAGCATGAATGGGTATTTCCACCCCCTTGATTGTAAACACAGCAGGATAATGTGGCGAATGGAGCAAGTGATCTTGAGCTTTATATGCTTTTAGTGTTCTTGTGTGAGTGGGAAAGTTGGTTTCCTTAGAATTAAACAGTTCCTTCCTCCCCACTCCATGTCAGCTTGGAAAAAAGAGGCTAAGGGGAGACCTGATAGAGGTGTACAAAGTTATGCATTTTTCTCCCTCTCTCAAAACACTAGAACCCAAAGGGGTCATCCCATGAAGCTAATGGGTGGGAGATTCAGTGCAGATAAAAGGAAGGACTTCTTCACACAGCGCATAGTTAGATTATGGAATATGCTACCGCAAGATGTAGTGAGGGCCACCAATTTGAATGGCTTTAAAAGGGGGTTGGATTAATTCCTGGTGGAGAAGGCTATCAATGGCTGCTAGTCCTGATGGCTATGTGCTACCTCCAGTATCCAGAGCGGTAAGTGTATATGCACCAGTGGGAGGGTGCTGTTGCACTGTGCCCTGCTTGTAGGTCCCTGGTCAACATCCAGTTGGCCACTGTGTGAACAGAGTGCTGGACCCTGGTTCTGATCCAGCGGAGCTCTTCTTATGTTCTTAATTCTAATAAAAGGGATACAATGCATCATTAAGATTACCAGACATTTAATCCTTCTTTCCTGTAGGTTGTCTCTCTTATTTTTATTTTGTGTCGTCATTGTCCCCCACCCCTCCCCAAGCTGCAGAAGGTGGCCATGTTTGCTCAAAGAAAGATCAGTTCTCAAGGGCTGCGGAAAGGTCTTGACACTTTGCTCTGTTATTTGAAAAGAGTCACGTTGGGTTAGTCTGTTGTGCTGACGAAGCTTCATCGAAATAGTGCATTCAGGGGTATAGACCTCCCTCAAGATCGGTTCTGAAACGAAAGGGGAAGAGCACAAGGCCCAGTGGCTGTGAGAGGAAATGGCCGTGACGCAAGAGATAATGGCCATGGGGTCTCTGCTACAGGAGGGTACGGATCCAGAAATAAAGATGGAGGAACAAGACTCGGCAGACTCTGAACCAGGAGAGGAAAAAGATGGGGCAGTTCTTCCAAAACCCGAGAGGAGCAGTGAGGAAGCTGGTCAAAATGTGAAACAGGAGCCAGAGGAAGGACCATCAAGGAACTGGGATGCCCAGTTACAAGATTTTCTGAGGACACTCCAGGCTTCTCATTCCGGAGGGGAAAACCTACAACTGCCTGAGCGGAGGCCATGGAATGAGCTGAAAACTTCTCGGGGCCCTGCCCAGGAAGCAACAGATGCCGACAGGTGGCCCAGAGGATTATGGGTTTCCCAAATCCAGCCACATCTCACTGGGGCAGCCGGGGAAGAACACGAGATCCACCTGGATATCACACCCAGTGAGAAGGGGAAGGAGGAGGAGGGAATCGTAGCTGGAGTTGCTGCCAGGGTGGAGATGCAGCGCCAGCGCTTTCGGAGGTTGTGCTACCAAGAGGCTGGCGGGCCTCAGGAGCTTTGCAGGCAACTCCAGGAACTCTGCCGTCAGTGGCTGAAGCCGGAGACACACACCAAGGAGGAGATGCTGGAGTTGGTGACCCTGGAGCAGTTCCTGGCTGTCCTGCCACTGGACATGCAGGCCTGGCTCAGGGAAAATGGTCCCAAGACCTGTGCCCAGGCCGTGAGCTTGGCAGAGGGTTTCCTTCTGCGGCAGCGAGAGGGAAAAGGCTGGGAACGGCAGGTGGGTCTGTTTCTCCCTGGTGCCTTTGAAACACCAGTATGTATGTGTGTATTGTTTGCAGCTGCAAAACATGCCTTCGGTGTCCAGCAGCCTCGACAAAGACACTAGTCTGGTTAAGAGCAGAAGAACATAAGGACTGGGTTCAGACGACACATTAGTCAACGGTAGATTAAATAGTCCACGGTAGGCTAAATAGTCCACCGTTGACTATTGCATTATCTGTGGGGCAAAAATCACCCCACGGTTGGTTATTTCAACCAACCAGCTCCAGTAATCAACGGTGTGCTGAGTGGTTTATCTGCACAACTGTTGATTATTGTGTTGTCTGTCCGGCTCTGAGGATTATTTCCCCTGCCTACAGAAACACAAGGCAAGCGCGGCAGAAAGCCCTGCCGCTCTTGCCCAGCGGGGCTCTATAGCCAGGGGAAATAATCCCTTTCTGGGAAGCTCTTGGGGAGCTGCAGACCCTGCCATACCTTGGTGGGGTGCCACGATCTGTGGCTCCCCACACGCTTTCTGGGACAGGCCCATTAGTTTTGAAGCCAAGTCTAGCTGTCAGCTCTTTCCAGCTTTGGTATCAAAACAAATGGGTATGCACATGCTGCACAGGGATATCATCCCTGGATGGGGATGGCAACTATGTGCAGTGCGTCCTTGCCCATTGTTTCGACGCCAAGGCCGGGGAGAGAAGAGTCCTGCTGGATGAGGCCAAGGGTCCATCTATTCCACCATTCTGTCCACACAATGGCCAACCAGCTGCTCACATGAAACCCGTGAACAGGACATGAGTGCAACAGCAAAGAGTAGCTATTTTTGTCTACGTAGTTACAATTCCCTGGGGCTGGGTTATGAAAATGGGGCAGGCAGAATTATTCAACAGCAGCAGGAGAATGAGACACTGGTCTAATTCACACATAATAACACCACATGCACTGTTTAAATCATGGGTTGTCTGCACTGTGAATAAATATATTGTCTCCTGCCTGCTTGATGCTTCCACTTTGCATCAGTTTAGCAAACAACCTAGGGATGCCCCATTGCTGGGCTGTTTGATGTGATGTCCAAACCTGGCACACTGAGTTGTCAAGGGACCAACCCTACAGAATTTGAACCTGTGGTTTGCTGTTGGGTTCAAACTCTGGGTTGATGCAAAGTAGAATTGGGAGGAGGCAGCTTGGTCACTCAGTCTCACATGGCCATGACAATTCCTGGGTTAAACAACCCATGGGTTGTTGTGACATGTGAAACAAGTGTCTTTGTGATTGGTCGAGAAGGGGGAGCTTGTGCTGGTCTGTTTTGGGTTCAGGAGAGAAAGAGATTGTTCTTAGTGCTTCACTGGAGCAAAGAAAACAGTGGGATGTGTGGAGATCGATTTAGTTGGGGCAGAGGACTCAATATCCATGGTATTGTAATGGGAAGAGATGTGCAATTTCGCTCAGGTCTCAAGGCATAAGGGGAATCTTTAAGAATAGACATTCTGTTGCAAATGGCCTATACCTGTCTCCCATTTTAATTTTCATGTGGTTCTTACAAATTGAAAATGGCAGCTGGCTGGCCAGCATTTTGCTTTGCAGCCCAGGCATCTGCTAAAAATGTTGGGGAGAGAAATAAACTATTAATAATGGAGGGATATTTCATGAGGAGAGATTCTATTTAGTGTGGGGGTGCAAAACACGCCTTCTCAATTTAGCTGAGCCCTGCTCAAGGTATGGGGTACAAGATCCAGCTTTGAAATGTACTAAACACTAAGTGGATTGTGCACATTGTTCATATCTACTGGACAAGCCTGAAATGTGCTTTATTTTGTGTTTAAGGCTGCAATCGTGTGCATACCTAAACTTCCATTGAACTCAGTGAAACTTACTCCGCGAACATACAGAGGATGTGGCTATACTTATTTGTGGGGTGACTATAAGTAAATAGCCCTTGCCACCCAGTCTTGCAACACATGTTTTGCTTGATTCCTAACTACGTTTTGAACTCATTTCCCCCTAGATTGCAGGGATGTCAGAAGAGGAATCTCTAAATCCTCCCAAAGAAAACCAGCCCCTGCCAGACACTGTGAAGACGCAGCTTTTTACAAAAGCCAAGCAGGAAAACGACGCGAGCGGCCACTTTTTGAGTAAGTCTCTCCGGGGCTTGTCCCCTTGAATAATGTGGGGTCCCTGCAGCATCTCCACCTCTGCTGCATTCTCACTTCTAAAATGAAGGACTCATCTTCCCAGACTGCACAGATGTGTTGTCTTATGTAATCCACTAATTTAAGATCACTGTCCAATTCAAAGTTTTCTTCATTTATTTTTACATATATATCCAGCCTTCCTTCCTTTGGCAAGGACTCCAAGGTGGCTTCCTCCTCTCCATTTTTATCCTCACAACAACCCTGTGAGGTAGAGGTTAGGTTGAGAGTCCATGACTGGCCCAAAGACACCCAGTAAGCACACGGTTTTCCCGAGTCCCAATCCAACACTCTAACCACTACACCATGCTGGCTCTGGATTCAAATGTGGATTCTCTCCTGTTTCTCCAGCAGGTGACGTGTGGCTGAGCAAAAGCGAAGAACGGAAACCCTTCCTGGAGAGTCCTGAGCAGTTCTTAACGTCCTCTAAAAGAGTCAAAGGGGATGATTTGTTATTCCAGGGAGAAGATGTTGAAAACCGACACGGTTTAGTGAAGCAGAATGGAAAGGACAAAGAGAAGGGGCCGGATCAATTTCTTCACTCACAAGGGGTTTCCAAAGGTGTCACTGAAACCCCCACTTGGCAGCATGATGAGAATGAGTTGAAAAATGTCGAAAGCTCGCGCCTCACTCTGCACGAGACTGCTGACGCGGAGGAGAAGCCATACAAGTGTTGGCACTGTGGCCAGAGCTTCAGTAGCAGCTCAACTCTTGTGACACACGAGAGGACCCATGTGGGCGAGAAACTGTATAAATGCTCCCACTGTGGAGCCAGTGAGAGAACCCACACTGGTCAGAAGCCACATAAATGCTCACGCTGTGGGAATACCTTTGGGTGGAACCCTCAAGAGGGAATCCACACAGGAGAGAAACCGTATCCGTGTCTAGAATGTGGGAAAAGCTGCAGTCAGAAATCTGACCTTCTTAAACACCAGAGAACTCACACTGGTGAGAAACCATATAAATGTCTGGTGTGTGGGAAAAACTTTAGGAACGGCTCGGGTCTCAAAGTGCACCAGAGAATTCACACAGGGGAGAAACCGTATAAATGTTTGCACTGTGGGAAGTGTTTCAGCTGGAGCTCCCACTTTATATCACACGAGAGAATCCATACAGCGGTGTGCTCCTACTGTGGGAAAAGCTTCAGCCAAAAAACGGAGCTTGTGGAGCACGAGAAGACCCATGGGCCAGAGGAGTCGTTTGCCTGTTTTGCCTGTGGGAAAGTCTTTGACGTCAGTTCTGACTTGGTTGCACATGTGCGGACCCACAAAGAAAAACCGTTCGAATGCTCAGTCTGTGGGAAAACCTTCAGGAACAGTTTGCAGCGCATGGCACACCAAAAAGTCCATACGGGAGAGAAGCAGCACAAATGTTTCCACTGTGGAAAAAGCTTTAGCCAGAGGCAGAGTCTTATTATTCATGAGAGAATCCATACAGGAGAAAAACCACACAAGTGCTTGGTGTGTGGGAAAAACTTCAGAAACATCCCTAATCTTAAATCACATGAGAGGACCCACACCGGAGAGAAACCATATAAATGCTCCCACTGTGACAAGAGCTTCCGGTGGAGTTCCCACCTCGTCTTGCACGAGAGGGTTCACACAGGAGAGAAGCCCTACAGATGCTCAGACTGTGGGAGAACATTTGACAGGAGATCCAATCTTCTTGTGCATGCGAGAATTCACACAGGACAGAGACCATATATCTGTTCAGACTGTGGGAAAAGTTTCACCTCAGGCTCTGTTCTCCTGCGACATCAGAAAATCCATGCGGGAGAAGAAGCTTGTACTTGCTCAGATTGTGGGAAAACCTTCAGGCAGCGATCAGACCGGACAGAGAAGGCGTCAAAATGTTCTGAGTGCATCAGAAGCCGCTACCTGAGCTCAGTTCTGGTTGCGCAAGTGCATGTGGAGGGAAAGCCATTTGAATGTTCAGTTTGTGGGAAAACATTCAGGAACAGCTCTCACCTCACGGCGCATCAGAGTGTCCATACCGGAGTCCAACCATATCAGTGTTCAGACTGCGGCCGAAACATTGTGAGGAGGCCCAATCTACTTGCACCTGCAAGTGACCAGGCAGGGCAAAATACGCATAAATGTTCAGACTGTGAGAAAAGGTTCAGCTAGAGCTTAGGTCATATGAAACCGAGACAAATTGTAACTGGATTTCCTTCCATTCATGGTTCACGGGCCTTCTCATCCCTTTAAAAAATGAAGTTCATTTTCATTTACTATCCTCTGCCAAGAGCCATGTAATTTTCTGGCTCTAAATGTGAACCACTTGGGGATTTTATGATATTTAGCGGTAGATAAATATCACAGATAAAAATTAATAAATAATAATAAATCAGGGGTGTTGAACCTCAGACCTGGGAACCGAATCTGGGATGGCCACACTCCTTTCCCTTCCCCACGCCCCAACCAATGATTTTTGGTAGTTTCCTGGTTTTTGCATCGTTTCCTCTCCCCTCCCCCCCCACTTTTCTTTAGGTTGAAATGTCTCTCCTTAAGCTTTGTTAAGAGCTTCAAGCTAAAATATGCTGGTATTTTTTGTGTTTTGGCCCCGCCCACCACTGGAATATAGCCCCTGAAAGCTTCTCCAAAGTGAAATTCGGCCCTCAGGCTGAAAGAGGTTCTGCACCCCTATTTTAGACCCTGGACTCAATCATCTTTTTGGGGCAGCAGTCAGTTGTGAAGTCTACGACATTTCTCTCCAACATTTCTCTTCTATGGCTCACTGCCATTCCATGCTTTATAACTGCTTCTACATTCCTTTTGTTTATTTATTTTAATTTTTTATTTGCATACAAAACAAAAAGGGAAGGGGGGAAACCCCAAAAAGGAAAAGGAAGAACTTGACATAAAATATATCCATACATAATAATCATTTGCAGCACAGTTAATGAAAGAGATACAAGAGGGGTGTTTTCCTCTTCAATTTTCCTCATCTGTTGGTTTCATGGGGGGGTGGGGTAATGTCTTCCGTGTACTCGCTTAACCCTGCATATTATCTCGGCCACTGGCTGGCATTTTGAGTCCCATTGATTTCAAGGGGATGAGGGTGGAGGATAGTTAAGCTCATGTTTTAACTTGGTTCCTCTGAAAGCCCTGGGACTTTAAAAGCTCTTCCTTGGACATTCACATCTGCGGAGTAGGGGAGGCTGAAGAGATTTTCAAGGATGACATTTGGACAGCAAGTTTAGAATGCACCCCCTCCTGTCTGCTTCCACTTTTCTGTAGAGAAGTATGAACATTGGGAACTGGCGAGTTATTTCCCTCATTTCTGATCTGGACAAGGAACAGAAAAGGAGCTCTTTGTTTTAAATTTGTCAGGCCAAACACAAAAGGATGAGCTTGCCTTTATTTGTTAGTTGTTGGGATTCAATGTGCGTTCATTTTTTTTTCTTTGTGACTCAGTAAAGTTTGGTTGAAAATCAAATCATGGTGTCTGCCCATGTACTGTATTTGCATTGTCTGAACCAAACTCTCAGAAAACCGTTGGCTTAGATTCCCTTTCAAAAGGGATTCAACAGATTCATGGAGGACACAGGCTTATTAATGTTTTAGCCATGGTGGTTAAATAGAACTTCTGTGTTCAGGGGCAGTGTAACTTCAAATATCAGGTTAACCTAAAATGAGCGATAACTCTTTTTTTTTATGCCCTACTTATGGGGGTTTTCAGGAACATTTGGCAGCTGCTACTGGAAATTGGATGAGGGAACAAATGGATTCTTGATCCAATCTAGCAGGTCTATTGTACTGTGAGGTTGCCATAAGGGATGCCCAAACATTTTGGGTTGGTGGGTAGGCTGACCATCTGAAAAGGAGGACAGGGCTCCTGTAACTTTAACAGTTGTAGAGAAAAGGGAATTTCAGCCAGTGTCATTTGTATGCAATTAGTTCCTGGTGAAATTCCCTCTTCATCACAACAGTTAAAGTTGCAGGCACTATACTAGAGTGACCATATACAAAAGAAGGCAGGGCCCCTGTAACTTTAACAGTTGTGATGAAGAGGGAATTTCATCAGGAACTAATTGCATACAAATGACACTGGCTGAAATTCCCTTTTCTCTACAACTGTTAAAGTTACAGGAGCCCTGTCCTCCTTTTCAGATGGTCAGCCTATTGGTGGGGAGATTTGGAATTTTGAGAGTGTTCACAAAATGGATGTCAATGGGGAGGTGCCCATTTATTAAAATGGATGTCATGGTGGGCATAGCTGATCACACAACAGTCATTTCCTAGGCTGACCATCTGAAAAGGAGGACAGGGCTCATATAACTTTAACAGTTGTAGAGAAAAGGGAATTTCAACCAATGTCATTTGTATGCAATTAGTTCCTGGTGAAATTCCCTCTTCATCACAACAGTTAAAGGTGCAGGGGCCCTGCCTTCTTTTGTATATGGTCACTCTAGTATAGTGCCTGCACCTTTAACAGTTGTGATGAAGAGGGAATTTCACCAGGAACTAATTGCATACAAATGACACCAGCTGAAATTCCCTTTCCTCTACAACTGTTAAAGTTACAGGAGCCCTGTCCTCCTTTTCAGATGGTCAGCCTACATTTCCCAAAAGGCAAACTGATGAACCTAAAACAAAAAACCCTCTCCCAAGAGCCTAAGTACAAGGCAGAGGCGGGTTCTGAACTCCCCAACATAAAACCACTCTTTTGAAACCAAATAAAGATGGTGCTGCAGGGCAGCGCTTTCCTTTGCAGTATGTCAGGGTCCCAGTTAAAAACTAATTTAAATAGCTTAACCAATGAAATAAAAATCAAGAGGGGCAGGAAGCCAAATGCATGCCAAAATATTCGTTAAGCACATTGGTGCCCATGGGCAACTGTACTGGAGACCTCCAGCATAAGGGACCAGCATAGAGCTGCAATAAAGATTTCGCTAACAAATCCCCTACACCTCATCAGGGCAGTTTGCTGATGACGCATGGCTGGCTGGGGAATGCTGGGAGTTGTAGAACATTTTCTGTCTAAACTTGCATAGCATTGTGCCCTACATTAATTTTATTTCCAGCCTGTATGCCCTGGCCTCTCCAGTTTTTCTCCCAAGCAAGGCCTGCTCTCCTGGCTGGGCTTTCTATTTCATCGCCCTGGTGCCAGGCCTTCTGTTGAGAGTGTCGCCCATAGCAACGAGGCCTGCAGGCATTCTAGAAGCCAGGGGCCTCCTCAGTGTGTCCGCTCTTTGGCCTTAAGTGACGGGGTGCTGAGCTCAGGGAGGTTGGGGCTGTAACCAGAAAGCAGCATGTCTGAGAGGTTGTGAAAGCTCCATATCGCAGTCCTTGATCTGTGTTGGCCATTTCACACAAGCAACAAGTCATGAGGACCTTGTGTTCATCAGGTCCATGATAGGGCAGCTCTGGGTCATTGAAATCAGCTGCACAAGAGACAGAAATTCAACAGGTGAACTAGGTTGCTCCCCACAGGTGAGTCAGGTGGCAGGTTTTGTTCTGCAGGTTTTGTTCTGGATTTCCACCAAGTCTACACTCTGGTTGCACTTATCAAGGAATCGTAGAACAGGAAGGACCCTCAAAGGTCATCTAGTCCAAATCCCTACTGAGCCAGGAAATTTACAACATCCCCAAAAAACCCACAAAAAACACATTTTCGTTCAAGGATAGAGATGTAAAGGGCTGGAAATGGTGGTGAGAGATGGAGGAACCCAAACAATTAAGAAAAAACCTTTTCCCCTAAATGTTCCGAAAATCCTTGGTGGAAAAGTAAGAAAAACATATGTTTAAATATTTTCTCTCCCCTCCCTCTTTACAAAATTTCCCCACGCCTTCATATCTTCCAGGCTTTATTTTGAGCTGCGGAAAACAATGTGGCAAATAAACCTGTCATCTCACACACACCCTCAACTACCTGGTTTTATTTGTGTTCTTTTCATAGTAGATGGATGCCCAGAAATTTAGCAGGTGACACTTGGGCTTTTCCTCTCCTTTAGGCTGCAGGCACAGGAGCAATGTGAGAAACTGGAATGACATCACTCTGCCTAACCTGCTGCCCTCTCTAAGCCTCTGAATGAAGCTACATAATTTTCAAATAGGCCTAATTATTAGGACAGCAACCTGATTGAAGAAATTGTAATTGATTAATAGTATGAAGTCTTTTTTATTCATCGATAAAATTTGCATATGGGCAAAACAATATTTCTGAAACAAGAAACATATTTTCTTCTTTGATGATGTAGAAGTGTGCCATACCAGGCATCCTTTTAAAAGTGGAGTTTCCTCAGTGTGTGAAAGAACAGAAAATGCCCCTTTTAGGCTGCAGTCCTATATACTCCATTACCTGGGAGCAAGTTGCATAGAAATCAGTGATGCTTACTTCTGAATAGGTTATTTATTTTATTATTGCATTTATATCCTGCCTTTTTCCCTCCAAGGAACCCAAGGCGGGGTACATAATCTTCCTCCTCTCCATTTTATCCTCACAACAACAACCCTGTGAGGTAGGCTGGACTGAGAGTCTGTGACTGGCCCAAAGTCACCCAGTGGGTTTCCACTGCTGAGTGGGGACTAGAACTGGGAGCTCCCAGTCCAACACTTTAGCCATCTGTAGTTTTTGTAAGCACTTGTATTCAAAAATCACTTTTTTGATGATGATGATGATGATGATGATGATGATGATTTAATCCACTGACCTTTTTAGTTGATTAATCGATCAAAATTTTTAATCTAATCAATTCATCTATTAAATATTGCAACTGAGTTCATTATTCTCTGCAGAAAAGAAAACCGTACCTAGTTTAACAATATTTTTAATAAGTGTCGGTTTCTTTAACCGCCTCTGCCCATTTGCCTTTCTCTCGTCCTCTCCGCTTTACGAGTTATGGTCCAGTTTTTCGATTCTCCCGCGAGCGGCTCAAAAGGGGTTAAAACGTACAGAGCTCGCGTTCCTAGAGAGGCCCAAACGCGCTGAATACGAGGAACCGATGCAAGGAGGGAGGGGCTCCTTCCTGTTTCTCCACTCTCGTCACTATGGAGCTCTGGATTGATTGGTTTTAATTTATTCCAGCCTGGGAGCAACTGCAGGGGGTGCTGCAAATTGCCAGAGGGTTGCAATGCAACGCCTGCAAGGAGAAGGTGAGTTAAAGGAAGGAGTGGGAGGGGGTTGCTTGGTTCAGAGGAAGGAGAGAAACAGTATCACAAGGAAATCCATGCTTGGAGGGAGAGCGAGAGAGAGCAGGCTGTGCAAACCAGGGACAACTTAACTCAGGGACGGGCAACTTGTGGCCTTCCAACTGTTTTGGCCTACAAGTCCCATCATCCCTCACCATCGGCTGTGCTGGGTAGGAGTGATGAGAGCAGGCCCTAGGATAAATAGCGCCCTGGGCGAGGAGTGCCTTTAGTGGACTTCCCCGCCCCTCAGCTTTGCAAGGGCTACTTGTCCTGGAACAAACATAAGACCGCCTGACTAACGCTATTGTAGGGTGACCAGATAAAATCCAGGTCAGGGCTCATGTAACTTTAACAGTTGTAGAGAAAAGGGAATTTCAGCCAGTGTCATTTGTATGCTATTAGTTCCTGGTGAAATTCCCTCTTCATCACAACAGTTAAAGGTGCAGGGGCCCTGCCTTCTTTTGTATATGGTCACTCTAGTATAGTGCCTGCACCTTTAACTGTTGTGATGAAGAGGGAATATCACCAGGAACTAATTGCATACAAATGACACTGGCTGAAATTCCCTTTTCTCTACAACTGTTAAAGTTATTTGAGCCCTGACCTGGATTTTATCTGGTCACCCTATGCTATTGCAGCCTAGACATAATAAAGATCATTTTTGTAGTTAGTACCAAAACAACCTGTAGTAGCACCTTGAAAAAAAGGTTACAGACACTTGCTTTTTGCCCACCCGTGCTCACTTCAGACAGTACATTCGAAAACCACAGCCACTGAGCTCAGCTTGGTGCCCTGAGCGACTGCCCAGCTCACCCACCCCTAAGGCTGGTCCTGCTTGGGAGTTGTAGGTGGAAACGCAAGCCTAAAACCTTCCCTGATGTCTGAATTCCACCAGCCTGCCCCACTGTTTGCCATTTCACTGGGACCAAGGAGCAAAGTGATATGGGTGGCAGAGACATCCAGAAAGTTCTGAAGCAGTTTTTGCCCTTAGGGCAGGACTTTGGGGCAAAGGTTAAGGGCCCGTTTAGCAGAATGCGCAGGAGGGCCCTCAAAAACAACGGCTAGCTTACCGCATTTTGAAATAACTAAAGTAATGCACATTAGCATGTGCAGGGTGGAGTGGGAGGGCTAGGACACTCCATTCTAGTGTCTAAAACCATTTTTCAAAGAATGGAGCGTTTTAAGAAAGAAGCAGCATTGGAACTATTCTTTGCAACACATTTGGAGAAAGATCAGGGGCTCCTGAGGAAGGAAAGTCCTTTCCGAAACACATTGGGCATAATAAAAGTATTTTCAAGCACCTGAGAATGTTTTCTCTAGTGTTTTGATAAAAAAAAATAATGATAAAAAAATAAATAATGTAAGCCTACCAAAATCTAGCCCCTTCCTAAGAATCAGTTTTGCTGTTCTGCTGATGGCAAAATGAGGTGGGAAATATTTGTAACAGTGGCTGTAATTCACAGTGCAAACGGAAATAAAAATGGAGGAGCAGGAGCCGGATGGCGCAGAAAAGGGAGAAAAATCGGAGCTGGAACAAAGGAGCCTGCCTGCTGTCCAGGTTGGGACCAACGCTGAGCTTCAGACGGGGACAACTACGCGACCGATCAAGCAGGAACCAGAGGAGGGGCTGCAGCAGTGCTGGGAAGCCCAGTGGCAGGAGTTCCTGAGGACCATGCAGGCCCCTTGCTTAGGATGGAGACCCCCACAGCTGCCTCTGCCCCCCTCAGGGGAGCGCCTGAAGGAATTTCAGATGGCCTTCAAGGAGGCAGCTGAGCCCACCCTGTGGCCTAGAAGAGAACGTGTCAGCCAGGCCTTGCCGGGCCTTACTAGAGAAGCCCACGAGGCTTACGAACGCCATTTGGATTTTTCTGTGCAAGTGAAAGAAGAGATTCCAGATGAGGAGGACACTGGCAGCGCAGAATCGCGGCGCCAGCGCTTCAGGCGGTTCTGCTACTGGGAGGCCGAAGGGCCCAGAGACGTTTGCAGGCAGCTCCAGGAGCTTTGCCGTCAGTGGCTGGAGCCGGAAAGACGCACCAAGGAGCAGATCCTGGAGCTGGTGGCGCTGGAGCAGTTCCTGGCCATCCTGCCCCAGGAAATGCAGAGCTGGGTCAAGGAAAGCGTGCCAGAGACCTGCATCCAAGCGATGGACCTGGCAGAAGAATTCCTGCTGAGGCTGGAGAGGAGAGAACGGCAGGTGAGTGCATTTCTGTTTGGCAGAGCCTGGAAGGGCCAGGTGAAATACACCTGCCCGGGTCAGGAATGGATGTCGCTTTTAGGTTAGACCTCTTTGTATGTTTGGGAAGCCGCGAAGTGGAACCCCCAGGTCCAGAGGCAGTGTATCGTTGTAATACCAGACACTTGGGCAAAGCACAGAGGAAGGGCCATCTGTTTCGTTACCTGCTTGTGAGCTCCCGGAGCCTTTTGGTTGGCTGCTGGAAACAAAGGGTATCAGACTGGAAACATGGCTCCCTCCAGATGGCGTTGCACCAGAGCCCACATCCTCCCTGACCATTGGCCACACTGGCTGGAGCTCATGGGACTTGTAGTCCAGCGATTTAGGAAGCAAAGGTGAGAAAGGCTGGGCTAGGTAGTTCCTTGGGATGGATCCAGCTGTTCCATTCTTCCACGAAACTCCAGCTTACGTTCCTACATCTCTGCTCCGGTCAGGTCTGCAAATCACTCGGGGCCAGCCCTACCATCAGGCAGAGTGAGACAGTGCTGTATGTGCAGGGGATGTGCTGCTCACATGGCCCACACTGGTGTGGCCAGGCAGAGTGGTGAGCATGGAAGCGCTGGGGGGACTCACACAGCTTGCCCTGCACCTCCTAAGCTAGCGTGTTGCCCTCAGGTGTGGTGGAGGGTGCTGCCTCATCATCAGTGTTGAAGGAACAACAACAACAACAAGAACATCATAATAATATATTTATTTATTGCCCGCTTCTCCCTCCAGATCGAGGCGGGGAACAACATCAAATATAACATACACAAAACGGATTAAAAGCACATAAAACCAATAAATCATTAAAATACCAATAAAATACCAATACAACACTTCGAATTCATCTGGGTAGGCCTGCCTGAAGAGATCAGTCTTTATAGCTCTTTTAAATTCTTGAAGACCGGTGAGTTGGTGGATCTCTCCCGGCAGGTCGTTCCTGCTGGATCAGACCACAAGCCCATCTAGTCCAGCGTTCTGTTCACAGAGTGGCCAACTGAATGCCCTAATGAGGAGCCCACAAGCAGAACATGAGTGCAATAGAATACTCTTCCTAGTCTTCTCCACCAGCTGGTTTTCAGAGGCGTAGCGCCTCTTATACTGGTTACTTTTATTTTACTTCAAGTATTTTTATCCTTGTTTCTCAGCCAAAAGGTCCCCTGGAGCGGCTTTCATATAATCAGTAAAACAAGATAGCTCCTGCCAGCAGGCTTAAAAAGACACGACACGCAAGGAAAAAGGGCCAGGGAGAGAAGAGGGGAGAAATATGAAGTCTTTCGGCAGAGCTGGTGGAATGGGCCTGCTTTCCCCTCCCATCTCCCCTCTGATCCTGGAGTGATATTCAGCTTCTAGTCTGGCTGTGGAATTGGAGGAGCCATCTTTGCCTTGGTTGGCAACATGTCTTGGGCCAGTCTCAGTGCTGATCGTTAGGGTTTGGGGAGATAAACATCAGGAATCCATAGCTGGAGAGAGAAGGGAGGGGGGAAGGAAGGGTTAGCATGACACCCTAAATCTTTCTCCAACAGAGTGGCCACTCCTCCCGCCTTCCCTGTAAGGGTAGGGTGACCACATGAAAAGGAGGACAGGGCTCCTGTATTTTTAACATTTGTATAGAAAAGGGAATTTCAGCAGGTGTCCATTGTACGCATGCTGCAGCTGATGAAATTCCCTCTCCATCACCACAGTTAAAGCTGCAGGAGCCCTGACCCGTCTTTTGTATCTGGTCCCTCTAGTATAGCTCCTGCAGCTTTAACTGTTGTGATGAAGTGGGGATTTCGCCAGGTGCCGCATGCATACAAACGACACCTGCTGAAATTCCCTTTTCAATACAACTGTTAAAGATACAGGAGCCCTGTCCTCCTTTCCATAGGGTCAGCCTATGTTAGGTAGGTTTGGGGAGGCGGGTGGGCAGGTCGGCCCCAGGGCTATGCTCTTAAGCCCATCCCCTCTTCAGTTTCAGCAGTTGGAGCCTTTTGAGGAAGTGATTGTGAATTCCCCCAAAGCAGAACAGGACCCGTCGGACACCGAGGACATGCAGCTCTCCCTGGAGGTCGAGCAGGACAGTGAGGGGGAAGCTGACTTATACAGTAAGTTTTGGCGGAAGGTGAGGCTGAGCAGACCGCAAAGGGTTCATGTGAGTTTTCCCGAACGTTTTTCCATGCAAATTCACATAGGGCAATTTTCAGTTTGCAGGGGGAAATTTTCAGATGCCCTAGAGCAGCCTGCCACAAGCTGGTGACCTCCGGGTGGTTTGGAATACAACTCCCAGCATGCCTGACCATTGGCCAAGCTGGCTGGGGTGCATGAGAGTTGATGTTCAAAACACTTGGAGGGCACCAAGTTGGAGAACGCTTCCGTAGAGCATGGTGTTTTTAACTTGTGTTTAGTAATCAATAACGCTTTTAAAAAGTACCCCGTGTTACTTTTTGTTTTGTCCCTGAGTATTTAACCTGAAATATTTGAGGGGCGGGGGAATTTAAAACACACTTAGTGTGATTTAAATGTTCCATGATGTAGAAAATTATTAAGACAATTGCATGTACTTCCCTTACCTTGTTTGAATTTGAGGGGAAAAACAAAGGTATTGAAATTGTTGAGATACTAAAGGCACAACCCTATGCATGTTTAGACAGAAAAAAGACCTACAAGTCTCAGCATACCTTTGCCAGCAATGCTGGCTGGGGCATGCTGGGACTTGTAGGTCTTTTTTCTATCTAAACACACATAGGATTGCTCCTTAATAAAAGTTAGCAATCCAAAGAACTGTGCATGAGATGCTGACAACCTCTCATCTTCAACTTTGAAGCTGCCTAATCTGCCGATTACTGTATTTGAAATTGGTCTCCATTCATTGTTACTAACAAACTTAAGAAGTGGAACATCTTCCTGGGCAAAATATAGCATGGGACAATTTTCCACAAAAAATTGTGCTCCGTGTGAATCAGATGTGAGAGGGTTCCATGATGGCGCAACAGGCAGTGCGATGGGGTGTTGGTGCAGAGAGGACGAGTACGGTACCTAACAGCCTCTAACTGTGCTTGCTTCAGTTCTTTTGTTCAAAGATTCTGCCCCTCCCCATCAAATTGTTGTTTAAAATGGCTTCTACAGACTGAAAACTAATATGCAAAGAGCAAAACCAACATTAAAATGCTGGGCAGATACATCTCCTAAACAGCACTGTGCATAACTTTTCTCCCAGCACAGTTAAATCCTGCCAAAGATTTATCTTTTCCCCCAGCAAAGATAAATCCTGCCAATCTTAAACTTGTTTAGGGAAGCAATCTTGTGGCCCATAGACAGAGTCTGGGGGGGGGGGGCATAGTACTGTTCAGATTCCTGGATCCAAGGTCAGAGTCAGTGCTCTGACCTCGGAGCCAGGAATCCGCCCACCCTGCCCCTGCCGTCTCACAGCTGATGCAGAGAGAACTGCGCCAACTGCTCTCCAAGGTCACAAGAATGACTTCAGAGAGGAGGGAAAGGAGGCATACCGGTGGGCAGGGAGGAGAAAGGACTGGGGAAGCTGGCTTACGATGCATCCTCAGACCTGCTCAGCCTCCTTCCCTCCCACTCCACAGAGCCCAAGTTAGACAAGAGAAAAAGCCTGTCTAGCCAAAAATATAGCATAGGAGGAGCACTGAGTGATAACAGGAACCAGAAGGTTCGAGCATATAAGATCTACTCTGGCCTGCTTGCATTGGCTGCCTATACGTTTCCGAGCCAATTCAAGGTGCTGGTTCTAACCTATAAAGCCTTACACGGCTTGGGACCACAATACTTGATGGAACGCCTCTCCCGACACGAACCTACCCGAACACTACGATCTACATCTAAGGTCCTCCTCCGGATACCTACTCCGAGGAAAGCACGGAGGGTGGCAACAAGGGAGAGGGCCTTTTCAGTGGTGCCCCCCCAATTATGGAATGATCTCCCCGACGAGGCTCACCTGGCGCCAACATTGTTATCTTTTCGGCGCCAGGTCAAGACTTTCCTCTTCTCCCAGGCATTTAACAGCATATGATGAGGGTTTTGTGTTGTTGTGTTGTTGTTGTGCTTTGACCCAGAAGGATATTGTAATTTTAACTTGTTTTTATGCTTTATGGTTTTAAATTTTGTATATCGGTATTTTTAATGTTCAATGTTTTTAATTTTTGTAAATCGCCCAGAGAGCTTCGGCTATGGGGCGGTATATAAATGGAATAAAATAAATAAATAAATAAATAAATTGCCTCCTCCGCTCCTCCCACTCTGCAGTGGATGGCTGTAAGACTCTAGGTTTGGAGGCTTACGGCCATCCCAACAAGATAGATGGCCGTAAGCCATACTAGGTTTGGAGGCTTACGGCCATCCCAACAAGATGGATGGCCGTAAGCCATACTAGGGAATGAGCCCCATTGAACACAATGGCACTTATGTTCAAGTAAACATGCATAGGATTGTCCTGCACAAAACTTTTGCTCTCCAACTTCTGAAAACCATAGTCAGCCACCACTCTGGCTTCTGAGAACACAGTAAACATGTCCACCTACTTTTAAAACTGATCCTGACAGACATAATGGCTGGAAATGTGTATTTAACAAAACAACAAACAAGCCGTTCCCGCAAGCAAACCCTTTTCCCCAACCAGGAAAACCCACACCCAGCAAAGCCAGGGATCCCTGACTAAAGCGCCAGCTGCTACAGGAATTCCAGCTGGCCCTTCAGTCTGGGACAAAAAATTATATCCGGGACTATGGCCCTATGACATTATTTGGTGTGCATAGGGCTGGGTGGGGGAGTGAATGAATAGGAATGAGGAGGCGAATCCTCAGCCAGAGTGACCTGAGCAAGTTGAAGCCAGCAGGATGTCCGTAGGAAAAAGCCAGAGGGAAATTTACCCAGGCTTCTCTGTTTGTTTCAGGAAGTGAGATGGAGGAGCAGAATCTTCAGCCAGAAAGGGCCAAGAAAATGGAAGTGAGTGAAATTTCCTTGGAAACTGCCAGAGGAACATTTTCCCAGGTACCTGAGCCAGATGAAAGGTTGAGAAATCAACAGGGGTTGAAACAACCCCAGGAAGAAAACCTGGGGCAAGCGCTAACACAAAATGCAGACTGCAGGGAGGAAGGCGATGTAAGCGTCAACAAAAGCCCCTCCCAAGAGCGAATCCACGGGGAAGCAGCTGGAACGACGGCCACCGAGTGCGGGGAAAGCTTCGGCCTGGGCTTCGACCTTGTTCAGCCCGCCAAGGCGCCATCCTACGAATGCTCGTACTGCGGGAAGCGGTGGCCGTGCCAGTCCCAGCTCCGCCGGCACGTGAAGATCCACACGGGGGAGAGGCCGCACAAATGCACGGACTGCGGGAAAAGCTTCAGCACCAGCTCCAACCTCAGCCAGCACAAGCGGGTGCACACGGGGGAGAGGCCGTACAGCTGCAAAGACTGCGGGAAAAGCTACCGGCGCCGGGCCTCCCTGGTCCAGCACGAGAGAGAAACCTGCCGGAAGGGGAGCCATTTGAACGCCCCGGCGGTGGGCTACGTTGTGTTGGGGAACTGCACCTTGCTGTGCATGAAAAAATCAACGCAGGGCGGGAGGAACCGGGTGATCGCTCCGAAAGGGGGCGAAGCCGCCCTGGCAGCTCAGCCCTTAAATATCCGAATGGGGTACACCCAGGAGCGAAGCCACGCCAACGATTAGGATGCTGGGAAGGTTCGGGCTGCTGCTAGAACTTCGCTCAGCAAAAGAAAGAACTAGGCTGGAGAGAGGAGCACACAGAACCTAGTAGGAGGTTTATTTGGAAGCCAAACCCCTTGCGGGAAATGAACCCGCATGAAGTCAAATGCCGTGCAGCCGCCGAGTGGTGTGGAAGCCTCTTCTTTTCTAGGACGTTCTGCGGGAGCCAAAGAATAGGCCGAAACAGCCGAGGCGGAGGGAGGGCACAAGCCCAAAGATCGCAAAGCAGGATGTCTCCAAGGTGCATTGAAAGAAACGCAGTTTATTAAGCCTGCCATGTTTCAAATGAAAACTCTCAAAAGTAACTACAAACAAAGATGATAGAGAATGGTTTGCAGGGGCGGGGAGTCTCTACTCAAAATATATGGTTTATTAGGGCCACCGGTTCTGAGTGGGAAACTCTCTCCCAAGAAATTATAAACAAAAATGACAGAATTGTTCGCGGGAAGCACGGGGAAGTCTCTACTCACAAGATGTGCTTTATTAGGATCACCTCGTTTGAGTAGAAACTCTCAAAGTAATTGCAAATGAAGATGACTGGGTGGGGCGGGGGAGGAAACTTCTCTACTTGAGGTGTGCTATTTTCTGACAACAAAGAGGAGGCAAACTCCGGTGCCTGAAATGGAAAGGAAAAAAATGATTACGCTCGGCGCGTTTCGGAGGAGCCTCCCTCTTCAGGAGCTGTATGTAGTTATTCAATTTCCAGCAAAAATTCAGGAATGATTCCTTCTTCTCAGCGCTTGTATATTTACTAAACAATGTAGGATCCGCTGAGTCGAGCGCAGCCTGCCAGCCATGTATGGTGGCCTGCCAAGAACTTGAGAAGCGGCCCCGTTTTTGCAGGCCCAAGGAGACAGGGGCCATAGAACATGGCTGATGGGTGTGTTCAGTGGGTGGTGAGTCCACAGGTTGCGCAGTCCAGATATAGAACACGTGATAGGAGCGGAACCGGGAGTTTGCTCAGACTGTGGAAATGCAAGCAGTCCGAAATCAAGCCTTTGTCAATAAGTGCAAACCTTCCTGGGAGTAGAAACCATATAAAATATTCAGAGTTTGAGAGAAGCTTCTGTCATTGCGCCCATCCTTTTCGATGCCAGATAATGAACCTGGAAACTGTAAGGCGGCCTGTCGTCAGAAAAGCTTAAAGCCCTTTTGAAAAAAAAAAAGGAAATCTTAATTAGCAGGCGGAACCCGGGGGCGAGGGGGACGCAAGCTTGTTTGTTTTTTAACATGAGGTTGGAAGAGCTTCTGGGAGAGCTCAAGACGGAGATCGAATCAAAAAACCTACACTGGTATAAGCCTAACCTGGTGCGCTCCAGAAGTTTTGGACTACCACCCCCATCAGCCCAAGCCACACTGGATCATGGCCAGGGATTGTGGGAGTTGCAGTCCAAAACATCTGGAGATCACCCGGTTGCGCACCAAGGCTGCATCAAAGTCTTCCATGACCTTTCTGAGCCCTCTAGTCAGAAAATTTCCTGCTATGGTTGGGAATGGCTTCGTACAACAGCAGCTCCACTCTCACTGGCTGCATTTGGACAACACAACAGTCAATGGTGGGTTAATAGTCAACTCTACAGTTGATTATCGAGAGGGTACTCCCCACACACAACACGATTATAATTAAGGCCAGTGTCAAGTTGATTGTTAGTCAACTATGTGTTGGATTGACATATCCCCCCTCTCCCCCCTTCAGTCCTGGTGGTATCCCATCAGCCAGTTCTGCTAGCTGGACTAGAGCGGCAGCCACCGCTTTGGTCATTCTTGCCAGGGGACTCTAGTCACCAAAAATTATCAACTGTGTGCGATGAAATAGTCAAGGTGCTGACACACGACACGATAAACAACAGTTCAAATCGACTGTGTACAGCGTTGGTTATTTACGAAGTTATATCAGATGAATAACCAACCATGGTGTGAAAAAGTCCCAACAGATGACACAGTAACCAACTGTTGACTATTTAATTCACCATTGACTGTTTAACCCACCGTTGGTTAACGTGTCATCCGAACCCAGTCACTGGCTGAATTCGGATGACAAAATAAGCAACTGGGAGGGGGGAAACAATCGGCAGTTGTATTGACTTTCGTGTTGTCCGAATGCTGCCATTGTCAACTGCTGATCCTAATCCACACCACGGTTGATTATTACCATGTTGTGTGGGGAGTACCCCCTAGATGAACAACTGTAAAGTTGATTATTACCCCACCATTGACTATTGTGTTGTCCAAATTCAGCCACTGTGTCTTAGAAAATGATTGATAAATGTATCAATAGAATCCATGAACTTAATGCATATGAATGAATTGTGCATAGGTTTGAGGAGGAAGGGGAATTATCTCCCCCCCCGGTATTTCAGGACTTTTGTGTTCATCTTTTTAGAAAATCTGTTTGATTTGATATGGGCCGTATCAATATATTTCAAGTTTCCCGTCTTCAAGGAAGTGCTTTGCAGGGCCAGTTATTTACCAAAGAACCATGCAGAGCATTTTGGGTACATTCCAGAGTGTCAGTCGGGCCTCACTATCATCCCATAAGCAGAGGCTAGTCCTGGTTCAGGGGTTAAACCTGAGTGAACTGTTATTACTTCAGACTGTGGGTTGGAGCTCACCTGATTGGATGCCCTCCATACACAAAGGTTCCCAGCATAGTATAAACTCACCATGTCAGGGAGAATACTAGGTTGGAACCTTTCTCTCAAACTTCTAGTTTTCTGTATGCAGGGAGGTGTGCATTTTTAAATTTATTTATTTGAATGGAGGAGCATCTAATCAGGTGAGCTCCACCCTGCTTTCTGATGTGGCACAATGCAGACACAAGTTTACCAACTCAATGACCCAGTTCACATGACATGGGGGGCTCATCAGGGGTTATTTATGACTCAATGAGTTGCGGCAAGTCCCAAGCATGATTTTGAATATGCAACCCACCAGTCGGACTGATCGGGAGTTTGCCATGTCATGTGAACATGGCCACCATGGATTATTCAAAGGTTAGACAACCCTTTCATAAACCTACAACCAACCAAGGGTTATGTGAGGGTAGTTTAACTCTGAAATAACCCACAGTGGCTGGGTTAGCACAACACAACAAGCCCCTCATCACTCTAATCAGGGATTGCACATTTAAAATGGTTCCCGGCATGCGCCACAGGCCATCATGGGTTAAAATGTGATGTGAACCAAGCCAATAAATGCTAGAATCGTAAGAGGTGGGAGAGGGCTTTGTGGGATTCCGAATCCTACCCCCTGTCACTGCAGGAAATTCAGAGCTTGAGCCAGCCCCAACAGATGGCTGTCCAGCTCCATCTTGAAGGCCTCCAGCGATGGAGAGCCCAACACCCCCCTTGGTAAGGGAATCCATTGTCAAAGTGTTCTTCCTGTTAAAATATTTCTCCTAATCTTCAGCCAAAATCTATCCGCCTATGACTTAAGCCCATTAGATCTAGTCCTGTCCTCTGGTGCAGCGGAGAGCATATCTGTGCAGTCCTTTACATATTTGAAGAGTGCTGTTATGTCCCCCCCCCCCTTAGTTTTTTCCAGCCTAGACATACCCAGTTGCTTCAGAGTATCCTCAAATGGCTCCTTTTCCATACCCCTGACCGTCTTGGTTACCCTCCTCTATACCCCTTCCAACTGCTTTACATGGTACTGAAGCACATCCCCTTTTCCAGCAGCTGGAAGTCCTTTTTACCCATCCTTCTCCACCTTAACTGTTGCCAGGCATTTCCTACTCATGTGCAAGATAAGGCTATTTGATCAGAGCACAACAAACTCCACAAGCAGAGAGCGGCTTCATCACCAGAGGTGCTTACAGAGTAACGGCTCCAGATGGCTCATGCAGGCAAACTAAGCTACGGGTTTGTCTAGCCAATTGTACCTGCAAGTGAATCTATTTTATTAGTGTAAATCCCACGTCACCATGCGCACTGGTCATCCTTTCCTGCTTTTTTTGCCTCTTGGTCCCCTCACCATAGAGGGGCTCAGGCATAGTGAGCCCCCTCTGAAATTGCATGCGGCATGGCACACACCCCTCACACACCCCAATTGGCTATCACCGGCCCTTTCCTCCTCCCCACTGGTGGCTCCGGCCTAACTGTGCGGCTGCACCTGGGGCCTGTCTTCATGCACACTGATTGGCCGAGAAGGCCTATCCGTCATCCTCCTGGCGGAAGGGCTGCCTTACCAGTTTGGTGGGGAGGAAACCGATTGCTACCAAAGCTTGAGCTGTGTACTTTTTCGAACTTTCAAAATTATCTGCACTTCCACACCGCTCACGCTTCAGTTTAAAACGAAAAGGAGCAGGAGACGGAATAATGGGCTCAAGTTACAGGAAGCCAGATTCCGGCTGGACATCAGGAAAATCTCCCTGTTAGAGCAGTATGACAATGGTCATATAGTATGACTCCCACACCAGAAGCATTTAAGAGGCAGCCGGACAACCATCTGTCAGGGATGTTTTAAGGTGGATTCCTGCATTGAGCAGGGGGTTGGACTTGATGGCCTTGTGGGCCCCTTCCAGCTCTACTATTCTATGATTTTATGCCGCAATGAGAAGTGAGCGAGGACATGAGCACAACAGCACCCTCATGCTGCTGTGGAAAAAGCTGCAGAAAAGTTGTTTTTTAGGCCATATTTTGAACTAGTTGAAGTTTCCGGACTAGGCACAAAGGTAGCCCTAGGTACAGCGCATTGCAGAAGTCGAGCCTCGAAGTTACCAGCGCGTGCACCACCATCTTTAGGTCTTCCAACTCTAGGAAGGGGCTAAAGTCACCAAGTAAGCTTCCATGTCTGAGTGGGGACTAGAACTCAGATCTCCTGACTCCCACTCCAACCCTCTAACCATTACCTCACACTGTTGTGTGATTCACCATGTTATTGGCGAATCAAAATCTGTAGTGGTGGGGGGGAAAAGATTCACTTCACGTTCTTATTGGAACATGACCATGTGCAGAGGGAGGGGGGCATTAATGCAAAGAAATAGATATCGGTGCCATTCTACACTGTCCTCCTGCTCTCGAATTTGAACGGCAGCTTGAATTTGAAATGACTTCTTTGGATTTATACAATTTGCCTCTCTTTTTTTCTATGTCTATGATTAACATCCTTCTCACCCATCCGCCCAGAAATCTTTGCCCTGCACTCCTCTAGAAATTGGAGCTCTGTGTGCACTTAACCCTGTGAGTCTCTGTTTGGAAAAAGTAGAACAAGAGAAAAAGGCTGAGATTTAAAGGGGGCGGGGGGGAGGGGAGAAAATGGAGAATGCTAATGGTGTAAGCTCCCTGCTCCTCTTGGGTGTGGATATGGGGAGCTTTTGTGACTATAAGCAGCTTGCACAAAAGGCAGGCATTCAACCGGTGAAACTGTTTCATTGCTGCATCCACCTGTTGAATATGCCCATTACCTGTGGGCAAAACTGCACCTGAGGAACGTCTGCCTTTCATACAGCAGTTTAAAAGCATAGAGGCCCTGAAAGAAGCAAAATAAATGAATAAATGCGGCAACCTCACTCAGTATTAACAATTGCAAGAGTTTGTGTTCAAACAAAGAGCTTAAAAAACAAAGAGCTTTTGTGGACTGGACCCCACTTCCTCAAATGCATGGAAGTCTTATCTTCAGGGACATACATAGCTTGAGGTGGGGTAAGTTAAACAGTGGGGGCACAAGGCCCTGGCACCTGGTGTCAAGATGTCTGTGAGCTTTTTCTGGGCTTCCCTCACTCCCAGTGGAGTCACGGAGTCTGTGAGTCCGTTCTGGCCAGAACTATAAAGGAGCTATCCAAGGTTCTGAACCTTTTTGGAGGGGGGGGTTGGGTTCAGGCACCTTGGATAGCTCCTTCAAGAGTTGTGTCTGGTTCTGGCTGAAACCTGGAATGGATTCACAGCCCCACTGACATCGGAACCACCAGCCTCTGCTGCTCACTCCCCTGATGACGGGAGCAAGGACCAAATGGCGAGTTTGTCTCTCTGTCTACTCAAAGTTTTATCTATTTTAATGTACATTTACTTTTAATGATGATTTTATTATTTATACCCCACTGTTTCCCCAGTCCCCAGTTTGTGTCCTATCCAGGCACTCACCACACACAGATCTGTTTATTTAGCTGGTTCACACACATTCAACTCCTAGCTACTCTTTATTTATGGATTACATTTATATCCCACCCTCTCTTCCAAAGAGCCTAAGACAATGTACACGATCCTCCTCTGTTTTAATCCTCACAACAACAACTCTGTGAGATAGGTTACGCTGAGAGTCCGCGACTGACCCAAAATCACGCTGTGAGTTTTATGGCAAAGCGGGTACTTGAACCCTGGTCTCCTGAGTCACAGTCCAACACTCTAACCACTACACTATGCTGGCTGTAAAATTTGCAGACTAACAAGCTGGGCTTTTACTGCACCAGCCCTTCAACTTTGGGTTGATCTGACATGAGGTGCTCATTTTCCATAGAAAAACTATTGGGAAAGCCAGCATCTCTGGTTATTTTTTTGTAAGACTTAAACCCCCCAATTTTTTTAGCCCACCTCTGGTGGATTTCAATCATTTGGAGAGCTGTTATAATTAGACTCATGTTGCCATGCCTAAGACTTCACTGCTTCTTTACTGACCCATTAAGAGAGTTAATTTTAAAGTGGGGTGGGACTCCCCCTACAGCAGCCTTCCCCAACCTGTTGTGCTCCAGATGTTTTGGACTACATCTCCCATAATCCCCAAACACACTAGTTGAGGATGGTGGGACTTATAGTCATCGGAACATAGGAAGCTGCCTTATACTGAGTCACCCTTGGTCCATCTAGCCCAGTATTGTTGACACTGACTGGCAGGGTATCTCCAGGGATTCAGGCTGGGCTCCTTCCTAGCCTTACTTACCTGGAGAAGCTAGGGATTGAACCAGAGACCTTCTGCATGTAAAGGAGGTGTTCATTGATAGTCTAAACCATTTGGAGGGCACAAGTAGGGCAAGAGGTCTAAGAACAAAAGATTAATCAAGGCATGAGCATAACTATTTATTTATTTATTACATTTATATACTGCCCAATAGCTGGAGCTCTCTGGGAGGTTCACAAAATTAAAATCATCAACAAAACAATATAAAACACGATATAAAAATACAATATAAAAACACAACCAGGGTAAAAAAAACCGCGTAGCAAGGCAGATTTAAAATACAGATTTAAAATGCAGATTTAAAACAGAATTAAAAGATTATAATAATAAACTGTGAAAATATTGTGAAAATAAGGTTTTCACCTGGCGTCGAAAGGAGTATAATGTAGGTGCCAGGTGAACCTCTCTAGGGAGCACATTCCACAGCCGGGGTGCCACAGCAGAGAAGGCCCTCCTCCTAGTAGCCACCTGCCTTACTTCCTTTGACAGGGGCTCACAGAGAAGGACCCCTGAAAATGATTTTAGGGTCTGGGCAGGCACATATGGGAGGAGATGTTCCTTCGGATAACCTGGCCCCAAGCTGTTTAGTGCTCTGAATGTTAATACCAGCACTTTGAATCAGGCCCGGACCTGGACTGGCAGCCAATGAAGTTGGAAAAGGGCTGGCGTAATGTGGTCTCGTTGGCCAGCCCTGTTAAGAGTCTGGCTACCCTGATTTGTACCAGTTGAAGTTTCCAGACAGTTTTCAAAGGCAGCCCCACAAATAACGCATTGCAGTATTCCAGGCAAGAGGTTATCAGAGCATGGATAAATGGACTATCCCAATTATAATTAAGTTATTGACAGCATTCGTGGGGGTGTTACGGATGCAGCTACGGAGCAATTCCAAACTGGTGCTGATTTAAGCCTCAGGCTTTCTCTGATCTCCGTTGGAGCAGCATACAGACAATCCTGGCTTCCATTTCCAGCGACCCCTCGGAGCTTTCCATGGTGCTGATCCCTTTTCGCCTTGGTTCCTGAGAAACCTGCCCCAACCTGACCCTTGCTCAAGATCTGGTCCCAAGCTACGTCTCTGAGCATCATCAAAATTCACAGCCTGAAAGGGTACACCAATGTTTAACCAAGCCATCGGGCTGACCATGTGCATCCATTGAACGTTTGTGTACGATTTCAGGATGGCGTTAATCACCTTGATAAATAGCTGACTATTAAAAACAGCTACACAAATCCAATTCAAAGCCAATTGGGCTATGTCGGCAGCAGACTAATTCTGGCTATCTCCAAAGGCATGGATGGGTTTCCCCCTACACATGTACATTCCCCCCATATGGAGGTCCCTCCTTGGTTGAAAAGCCTGAAATTTGAGTCACAGGAGGCTAATAGCTGGGAGTGGGGTGATCTTCCTCCAGCTAGCAGCATGCAGGGAATCATAAAATCATAGAATAGTAGAGTTGGAAGGGGCCTGTAAGGCCATCGGGTCCAACCCCCTGCTCAATACAGGAATCTGCCTTAAAGCATAACTGACAGATGGCTGTCCAGCTGCCTCTTGAAGGCCTCTAGTGTGGGAGAGCCCACCACCTCCCTAGGTCATTGGTTCCATTGTCGTATTGCGCCAACAGTCAGGAAGTTTTTCCTGATATCCATCCGGAATCTGGCTTCCTGTAACTTGAGCCCATTATTCTGTGTCCTGCACTCTGGGTTGATTGAGAAGAGATCCTGGCCCTCCTCCGTGTGACAACCTTTTAAGTATTTGAAGAGTGAAGAGGGGAAGTAGTTAGCCATTCCTTCTCCATCTGCAATTTCAAGAAAGCTCCCCCCTCCTGCCCAGCACTTTAGCTTGAAAAAACACCCCCACTGACTCTCATGGGAGCAATCAGACTTGGCTTTGCATGGTGAGAAAAACCCTTAATTTCATATGCGCATTCCATATAATTAGGAAAGGAATCAAGAAAAAATTGCCAATATCATATGCCATCATACAAATCTATGGTACAACTACATTTGGAATACTATAAAGTCCTGATTGCCACACTTTCAAAAAAGTTATTGTCAAGTGGGGAAGTGCAGAAAAGGGCAAAGAAAATCATCAAGAGGCTGTAGCACCACCCCTATGAGGGAAGGTTGTGACAGCTGGGATTATTTAGCTTGGTGAGTGACAGGATATAGGATCATAGAATAGTAGAGCTGGAAGGGGCCTATAAGGCCATCGAGTCCAACCCTCTGCTCAATGCAGGAATCCACCTTAAAGCATCCCTGACAGATGGCTGTCCAGCTGCCCTTGAAGGCCTCTAGTGTGAGAGAGCCCACAACTAGGATCTCTTCTTGACCATCCCAGAGTGCAGGATGTGTAATAATGGGCTCAAGTTACAGAAAGCCAGATTCTGGCTGGACATTAGGAAAAACTTCCTGACTGTTAGAGTAGTACAACAATGGAACCAATGATCTAGGGAGGTGGTGGGCTCTCCCACACTAGAGGCATTCAAGAGGCGGCTGGACAGCCATCTGTCAGGGATGCTTTTCTTGACGTCTGAACCAGCTCCCTGTGAGTAGCCATGTGTGTCATTGAAGGAAACACTCCAGTGGTGATTTAAAGGAAACTTTACTTTAGGAACATGTGACTTTCCATCCTAGGATAGGATGGCTCAGGTCAGCCATGCGGTCAGCAGTCCATGAGGCAGGGAAGCAACAAGAAAGAAGTAGAGGGAGGAGACGGGGAAGGGCAGAGCGAGCATCCCAGTAATCCCCTCCCAACTTGTTCAGGTACACGTTAACTCTTTAGCTCCAGGTTTGGTGACCTGTAGCCTGAGTTCTGCTAACAGCTTTAAGATGGATTCCTGCATTGAGCAGGGGGTTGGACTCAATGGCCTTATAGGCCCTTTCCAACTCTGCTATTGTATGATTCTATGAAAAGCTTTAACCAACAGGGTTTAAGGTGTCTTCTGAACAGGCCCAGTGTCATTTGAGCACTGGTTTATATGTTATGAAGTGGCCCTCAGTGACTGGTAACTAAATGGGCATGCTGAGTCCCAGTGGCTTTGTGGCAATGTCAGACATTATGAAAGTGCTATCTGTGTTGGGAGGTTTTCTGGTGGCTCCGTCACACCTAATCACTAGATGTGGCAGCCATTTTAAGTGTCAGATTTAGTTGGGCATACCGGGATTCAATTTAAAAGAGGGGAAACTTCGTACAAACTTGTGGGCAGTGCTTGTGCGGGTCCTCAAACTGCATTGCCAGCCAGAGAATGACACCCAAAGGACACCTTTCTGACCTAGACTGTAGGAACAGTGTTGAAGGGAGGTTGGTCCTGGCCCTTGAAGCTGTACAGTGAAAAGGTCATTCCGTTGACTCCTTTTTCTTCCACTTTTCTGCCAAAACACTCAAGGCAATTCCCAGTTTCAAAGAAGGGGTTGCAATTCAGTCCCTCTTTATTTACAAATCTGCAAGGAAACCAAAGAGTTGCAGGGTAAAAAAAGAAGCTGTAGAAGAAGAAGACAAAGGGGAATACCCGGAGGGAAATGCCCCGGGGCTCCCAGTCTCTGTCCTTCTCTTTCCTCTTCTGTGTTTCCAAAACCTCCGAGCCCTTTCTTAAACTGTACCCCAACTCCACCCCCACAGAGGTGAATGGAGCTGGTGAGATCAGTGACCACTTAAGAAACAATCAATATCCTTTGTCAAACTCAGGGATGATTAACTAGGAATGTCTGGCAGGCCAACCATTTGGGACTGGCCTTTTCACCAGTAATCAGCCCAGCCAGCCATTCATTTTATTCACTTTGACCCAAACGAATCTTAAGGATTTCATAGGTTTGGCTCTGGAGGAGATGTGCTTCTCAGTTGGAGGTTTCAAAGGGCCCTTAGGGAAGGCACCTTCAATGAGCTTCCTTCCTGCACCATTGTCACCTGTCACTATTGTGCCTCATAGAATCATAGAATAGAATCATAGAATCATAGAGTTGGAAGGGACCTCTAAGGCCATCGAGTCCAGCCCCCTGCTCAATGGAGGAATCCACCTTAAAGCATCCCTGACACATGGCTGTCCAGCTGCCTCTTGAAGGCCTCTAATGTGGGAGAGCCTACAACCTCCCTAGGTCATTGGTTCCATTGTCATACTGCTCTAACAGTCAGGAAGTTTTTCCTGATGTCCAGCCGGAATCCGGCTTCCTGTAACTTGAGCCCATTATTCAATGTCCTGCCCTCTGGAATGATCCAGAAGAGATCCTGGCCCTCCTCTGTGTGACAACCTTTCAAGTATTTGAAGAGTGCTATCATGTCTCCCCTCAGTCTTCCCTTCTCCGAGCTAAACATGCCCAGTTCTTCCAATCTCTCCTCATAGGGCTTTGTTTCCAGACCCCTGATCATCCTCGTTGTCTCAGCTTCGTCATTAGTCCCCTTTCCTTGCTTGGGAGAGCCAGGGATAGGGTGACTATATGGAAAGGAGGACAGGGCTCCTGTACCTTTAACAGTTGTACAGAAAAGGGAATTTCAGCAGGTGTCATTTGTATGCATGCAGCACCAGCTGAATTTCCCTCTTCATCACAACAGTTAAAGCTGCAGGAGCTATACTAGAGTAACCAGAGGCTTTAACTGTTGTGATGAAGAGGGAATTTCCCCAATTGCTGCATGCATACAAATGATGCCTGCTGAAATTCCCTTTTCAATGCAACTGTTAAAGATATAGGAGCCCTGTCCTCCTTTTCATATGGTCACCCTAGCCAGGGAGCACATAGGCCATGGCTCCTCCTTCTCACCACCGTCATTGTCTTGGCCAGAGAGTGAAGCAGGTGAACGAGCAGGTTGCGATGGTGAAGAGGAGGAGCAACTCCAGGGGGCTCTTGTCAGTGGGCCCCTACTGGGATGTGGGCACGACCATGGTTACCTTGGTGCTGGCTCTACTGCTTCTAATTGACTGACGCCTGAGAGTAAGGGAGGGACATCACCAATCAATTTGTTTTTGTGTATAACATTCATCGTCTACTCTCTCTCCAAGGAGCTCAAGGCAGCCCATCTGTTCCTTCCCCCTGTTTATCCCCACGACAACCCTGAGAGGTAGGCCAAATAATAGAATGCCTCTTTTTAAAAATCTAATGTACCTGGCACAATGGCCATAATGTAACACCCCTATATGTTAGAGTTGAAGCAATTTCTGTGCACTCAGGCCATAATCCTCCCCACCCTTTTCCTGCTGGGGAGACATGTTAAGAGTATAATACTAGAACGGGGTCATCCCATGAAGCTGATTGGTAGGAGTTTCAAGTAGTCTGAGTAAGGCATTAAGCGTTCCAGATATCAGTAGGAGGATACTGAGAGGAATATAAAAATTCACAATGATTAGCACCAAACCAGGAATGTTAAAACTATACAACTAAGAAAATGGAAAGTGGGGCTACCATCAACTCTTTTAATAACCAAACTCTTTTATAGCCAAAATAGCTAGTCCACCAACTGCTCTGCCTTTACCCTTTATTCTCTGTGCTAGTTTAAACCAGGTTTTAAACCAAGGCAATGTTATCTCATCCTTTTTCGGTCAGTGCCAGGTTTCTCACAGTGATATCACTGCATGGTTCGAGATGTGTTTTGATCAGAACATTGTCATAGAGGCTGCATTCGGACAACATTAAGCAACTGAGGGTGGAGGAAACAATAGTCAGTTGTGTTGTTTATTGTGTTGTGTGGAGGGTAACACGTCGCTCACAAACTACTGATGGTACGCTATTCTGCCCAAATAAGCAACTGAGAGAAACAACTGGCTTGCAAGTTGTTTAGCTTGAAGCCAGTTGTTTAAAGTGTTGTGTGGAGGGGTGAGTGTGTTAATGGTGTGGGGTGAGTGGGTTAAAACACAAGCCCATAGAGGCAGGCGGCAAGAGTGACCAAAGCGGCGGCTGCCACTCTGCTACAACTGGTGCAACTTGCAGAGGCTGCTGGGATAGAACTGGGGGGACTGAGGGAGGAGGGAGGGTGGGGAGAGGGGCAGGGGCTGTGTCAGTCAAATGCTGGGTTAACTATTAGTCCACTCAACGCCAGCCCCAACCACCCACAGTTGTGTAGGAATATGTTGCGTGGGGAGTACCCACAAAATAACCAACTGTGAGTTGGCTATTCAACCCACCATTGACTAATGTGTTGTCCGAATGCAGCCAGACTCTTCCATCCAGCTATATGCCATGGCAAGATACCAATTGGCATATCAGCATCATCCTGGCTAGATGTTTTTAAGAACATAAGGAGATTCCCTGCTGGATCAGACCAAGGGTTCATCTTGTCCAGCACTCTGTTCACACTGTGGCCAAGCAGTGTCAATGCGTGACCCACAAGCAGGATTTGAGTGCAACAGCAGCTTCCCACCCATGTTCCCCAGCAACTGGGGTATATAGGCTTACTGCTTCTGATACTGGAGGTCGCACATAGCCGTGAAGACTAGTAGCCATTGATAGCCATCTCCTCCAGGAATTTGTTTTTTGTCTCAAGTACACCCTAGTTATTAGGTTGGAGTCCTGCAATGAGTAGGGGGCTGGACTCAATGGCCTAAATGCCCCCTTCCAACTCTACGATTCCATGATTTCATGAACTGCCCACACCATTATACTCTGCTGACTTGGGTTCTCTTTCAGTCCAATCCCATGTATGTTTTTGCCATTTGGGTTGCTTTTCTTTTGTCATCAGCGGTGAGGGAAAGTCACTTGGTACATGCTCAGAGATACTTTCCCTATGACTTAACCCTAATATTGAAAGCAGACCCCTTGGCTGAATACTGGTAAAGGCACACATTATTTGTGAGAAGTAGGAGACAACAAGAGGTTGCCTGCAGCTTATTAAGCCTGCAGTATTATGCTCAGGATATATTTCTGAGTAAGGCTGCAAACCTCCTTGCAAAAGTAACCTGGACTGCAATCCTCTGAGAGTAAACCCCCCACTCATTGGGCAACTTCAAGGATTTCATGGTACACCTGCCTTGATGCTGCCTACTCCATCAACATCTTTGAGGCGTGTCCAGACCCACATGGCCAAAGGTGATTGGAGGATGTTCCCTCCCTCCCAATTTAAAAAAGGGGACATACTTCTTCCCCACCACTGAAACTTATTTGAGCACCTAGAGAGCAATACCTGTGCATGTAAGTTGGGGTCCTCTTAGTTCTTGCCTAGTTAAATTGTGGTTTTAATCTATCAGTTTATTGTTGTTTTAATCAAGTTTTTATTTTTAAAAAAACATTTGAGTTGCTGTGATGGCTATTTGCCTTGAGCACCGTTTGTTTGGTGGAAAGGCAAGGTTCAAATTGAGGTACAGCCTCCAAGAGGCTCAGTCCACTGGCCATGGCAGAAACCAGAGTGTGCTTCCTGTCTACTCTCCATTTCCAGAACTTTCCAAGTCAGATTCTGGCTGGACATCAGGAAAAACTTCCTGACTGTTAAGGGTAGTATGACAATGGAACCAATGACCTAGGGAGGTGGTGGGCTCTCTTCAAGAGGCAGCTGGACAGCCATCTGTCAGGGATGCTTTAGGGTAGATTCCTGCATTGAGCAGGGGATTGGACTCAATGGCTTTATAGGCCCCTTCCAACTGTACTATTCTGTGATTCTGTGACTTTCCAGTTGAATGACTACTGGGTTTTGAGACAAGCCAAAGTTCATCCCCTTAAACCTGTTTTCAGCACTAAACCCCATCCATATTGTCAACGCGGAGCAAGTTTTTTTTAAGTGCCTCTGAGCATGTGCAAACTAAGTCACCACAGTCTTAATGCTTCGGACTGGTGGCATCTCAGCTTGCATATGGGTTGCTCCTCCCTACCAAAATAATAACATAGATCTCTGCAGGTGGAAAGCTAGCATGGCAGGGAGAAGGGTTCTCCCTGACATGCTCGCTTTCTGTGGGCAAGTTGTTTGTGTATGTGCCCACGCATGCTTAGTGGAACATTCTGGCCCGGGATTTCCCCACCTGCCCCTAGCAAGTTCCTAGAACAGCCTTGAGCACCTTTTCAAAAATTAAGCACTGCTCAGCAGCCCTGACGCCTGTGCTACCATCACCACAGCAGGCGGAAATCCAACTAGCGCACTTTCTCTGCCTCCCAGCACAGGGGCTGTGTTGAAGGTGGGGAAACCCACACGGGGCTAAATGTGTTCTGCTGTGTGTGCGCACAAAGGCCTGGGGGGGGGGGTGTGAGGGGGGTGCTGGGATGTGGCCATTCCGATCTCAGTGGCTTTCCTAGGAAGAGGCTAAAAGGGGTTAAATGCACAGAGCTCTCTTTTCTAGACTGGCCCAGCAACTGGAGAAGAGACAGAGGAGGGGAGGGAGAGAGGGAGGGAGGAGGAGGTTAGCTGCCTTCCCAGCCCGCCCATTCTTTCATTTCAGGAAAACTTCATTTCTCCCTCTTTCCCTTGCCCTCCCCCTTCTCCCCAATTGTTATGCCTTTCTCCTCTGGTAGGAAAAAATTGGGGAGTGGGACATCTTCCCAAGGTGGGTGTCATGCAAAGGTTACATGGACCAGGTGAGTGGGGGGGAAAACAAGGATGGCCGGCCTGGAGGCAGGGAAAGGAGGAGGTGGGGGAGATGCAGGGTTGAAGCTAGAAATCCCCGGCTGGAGAGATGAGCCGCCAGCCCCCCCCCCCCCCCAGTCCCATGGTTTAGGTCAGCGATCTGTGCAGCCCATCCTCACAGAGGGAGAGAGGGAGGGAGGGGGCGTTCAGCCTTCCCCCATGCAGATGGGATCAGGAGGAGATTCATGAAACGCAAAAAAAGGATGAAGCGTATTAAACAAAGCATGGCACTGGCTGAATGACCTTTACGTTTCCAAAGAAAGTCTCCGCTAATCTACACAAGGGTGCGGGGGGGGGGGGGGAGAGAAACCTACTGGATCAGACCAAAGGTTTAACTAGACCCAGTATCCTGCTTCCAACAGGGGCTAGCTGCATGCCCCTGGGAAGACCTCACGTTCCCAAGTCAGAGCTAGCTTGCTGCTGTTGGAGGCTTGGAGAGAAATGCCTCCCCTAAAGCTGTTACCGGCAGTAAGAGCTTTACAGTGTGATCCTCTGCATGTCTACTCAGAAGTAAATCCAAATGAGTTCAATGGGAATTAATTCCCAAATGTGTATAGCAGGGCAACCTAAAACTACATGTTGGTATTTATTTATTTATTTATTTATTGCCATTTTGGCCCTGCCCCTTTGACTTTGGCCCCACCCACTGCTGTTCCTTCAGCTCTGCCCACCAGACAAGCCTTGGGTCTGATTGGGCAGGGCTCTCGGTTATGATCGCCACCCTGTTGGGAGCTCCTATTGGCCCACGCGCATGACTGCACTTATTTATTTATTTATTTGATTTATATCCCGCCTTTCTACCAAAAAAATGCCACTCAAGGCAGCTTTAAACATGATTTAAAAATACATTAAAAGAACAAAACCAGTGTGATGTAGTGGCTAGAGTGTTGAACGGGGAGTCAGGAAATCTGGGTTCTAGTCCCCCACTCAGCCATGGAAGCTCACTGAGAGACCTTGGGCCAGTCACAGCCCAACCTACCTCTCAGGGCTGTTGTTGTGAGGACAAAATGGCGAGGAGGAGGATTATGTATGCCGCCTTGGGTTCCTTGGAGGAAAAAAAGGCGGCACTAGGGAGCCCGCACCTGGAGTATTGTATACAATTCTGGGCACCACATTTCCAGAAGGACATCGACAGGTTAGACCAAGTTCAGAGGAGGGCAACAAAGACGATCCAGGGACTGGAGGACATGCCCCATGAGGACAGGCTGAAGGAACTTGGGTTGTTCAGTCTGGAGAAAAGAAGACTGAGGGGAGACATGATAGCCATGTTCAGGTACATAAAAGGGTGTCACAGGGAAGATGGTCAAGGACTATTTTCCATGGCCACAGAAATTTGGACCTGAAGCTATCTAGATTCCAATTAAATAGAAGGAAAAACTTCCTGACTGTAAGAGCTGTACAACAGTGGAACAGTCTACCTCCGGAGGTTGTGGGCTCTCCATCCCTGGAGGTTTTAAAGAAAAGGCTGGACAGCCACCTCTCATGGATAGTTTAGTTGATTTTCCTGCACTTTGCAGAGGGTTGGACTAGATGATCCTTGTGGTCTTTTCCACAATACTATGATTCTCTATAAATGCAATAAATAATAATAATGCCATTAAAATACCATAAAAACAACAACTGAAGAATAAAAATTACCCAACCTGGAAACCCACTTGCAAACCAAAGGCCTTTTTGAATACAGCGCTCTTTGCCTGCTGTCAGAAGGATAGCATGGACGCAGGAGAGAGTTCCACACACTGGGAGCGGCCACCAAAAAGGCCCTGTGTCGCGTCTCCCCCAAACCCGCCTCTGATGGTGGTGGTCTCGAAAGAATGGCCTCTTAACTTTTCAGTGCTAATTCTGTTTGCAGCGTGTGGAATGAAAATGGAGGATCATGACTCAGTGAAACCTGAGGAGAAACTGGAAGGAGGCGGGCGAGTCCCTCGCGTTATCCCCACCCGAACCATCTGGGACCTCCAGACAGGGCCAACTTCTAAAGTAATGATGAGGACTCCAGCTAAGGAGCTGAAACAACACTGGGCACCCCCGTGGCAAGAATTCCTGATGTCGTATCCTCATTTCGGGCCGAGGAGCCTGCAGTCGATGGAACCCCCACGATGGGATCGGGCCGAAGCTTTGCGGACTGCCTTCGAGGGGTATGGGGATGCCAGCCATCAACCTAGAGGAGAGTGGGCTGCCCCAAACATGCCAGACCTCAGCGGAGAAGCCCCTTACCAGGCCGAGAGGAGCGTGGACACCTTTGGTGAAGTGAAGGAGGAAGACGATGACACATTTGGATGGGAGATGCGCTGCCAGCTCTTCAGGGAGTACCGCTACCAGGAAGCCAAGGGCCCACGAGAAAACGGGCGCCAGCTCTGGGAGCTTTGTCATCGCTGGTTGAGGCCAGAGGTGCTGGCCAAGGAGCAGATGCTGGAGCTGGTGAGCCTGGAACAATTCCTGACCATCCTGCCCAGAGAGATGCAGGACTGGGTGAGGGAACAGGGCCCAGAGAGTATGACCCAGGCAGTGGCCCTGGCAGAAAGCTTTCCCCTCTGGCTGCAAGCGGCTGAAAGATGGGAACAAAAGGTGAGGTGGGTTTTTGTTTGTTTTTTTAACCCTTGTAACTCAGGGAGGGCTGTAGCTCAGTGGTAGAGCACCTGCTTTGCAAGCAGAAGGTCCCAGGTTCGATCCCCAACATCTCTAGGTGAAAACCTCAATCTTGAAAACCTGGAAAGCCACTGCTAGTCAGCGTCGACAATACTGGGCTAGATGGACGAAAGGCCTGACTCATATAAGGCAGCTTCCTATGTTGCTAACTGCAAGAGGCCTGGAGGGAGTGAAGGTCTCCGTCTCACGCTCTGGGCCGGTTCACACAATCGCGGGCACCCACTGCATACTGTAGTGTGTGCTGGCCACTATTACGAATATTCAAGCCGCAGCGGGTGGTTGCCATGGCTTATTGTGGCATGTGAACCCAGGCTGGGTGTCTTGTTGCCCTGGTTAACAAACCACCCAAGAAGCCTGCCATAGCCCATGAGTTCTGGCGTGGCTAGTTAACCATGGCAACAGGCCACCTTGCCTGGGTTTGCACATTACGATCAGCCGCAGAAATTGAATATTCACAGTGGTGGCGATTTTAGCCACGGTAGGTGCTGCCGATAATGTGAACGAGGTCACTGCCTCTTTCAGCAGAAATCTGGTCCTAGGATCCACTGGGAAATCTGATTACATCTGCTCTGTCTGATCGTTAACCCAGGGGGTGTCTATACATGGGGAAAGTCCTGGGGTGGCTATGTTGTTTATATGACACTCCAGGGCTTTCCTCCGAAGAGCCAAAATAAAAAAGTTGGGGACTTACCACGACTTTTTCCTCTGCAGCAAGGTGAAGATGTGGCTGAGCAGGCAGTGACCCCTGATTGATTACCATCTGCACAGATAGGGGGGAGGGGGCGGGCCAGTGAGCCAAATGGCCGCTGGAACACCTCTGTGCTTCTCCGGTGTGGGGACAAGGACACTTAGTGGGTGAAAAGAAAAGGTTAAGAAAAGAAAAGATGGATGGATGGATGGATGCGCGGACACACAGCAGCACCTGTGTGGCGACATGCAGGGGCACGGTGTCGCACGGGCACGGTAGCGGCTCTTCTTCCGATGCAAACCCTGCGCTCGCCCCTTAGCGTGGGGACAACCCACAGGTACACAAGTGCGGGGTTTTGGGGGCTCGCGGTGCCAATGCGTCATTGTGAAAACAACCCCCAGGACAGGAAGTTGACACAATAAAGACCTCACGGCTGCAGCCGGGTGGATCGACAGTGGGGGACAGATCAGGATTTGCTGCTTTTCCTGCCCTGCGAGAGTGCCCGGTTTCTCTTTTCAGGTGCTAGGGTCGTCGGAGGATGAGGTGCCTACTGATTTCCCTGGACCAGAGCAGAATTCCTCTGACCCCCCGGAGATGCAGCTGCAGGTGGAGACCAAGCGTGAGGAGGACAAAGCGGCCTGCTTGCTGGGTGAGGAATCCTATACTTGAATCTTTGGATGGTAGTAGGCAGTATCTGAAGTTGTTCATGATGCAGGTGCTGATATATCATACGTTATAATGCTAATGAGGCGATAATGATGATCATGGTAATAATACTAACTACTACTACTACTAATATTTAAAAATAAAGTGGTGTCCCTCTGCTGATGGGAAACATCCATCAGTGGAACAGGGAGGGGGCAATTCCCCCCTACCCTTCCCAAATCTGTTCCAAAGGGATGGGGTTACCCTTGGAACAGTGTTGGAAGTGGTATCAATGGAGAGATACCAGTTGGATATAACTTTTATTATTACTCCACCTTTTTACAAATATATACATGGTGGCTTACATATAATCAAAATAATACAAAGTACAGTAGAATACAGCCTAAAAAACAACAACTTTTTCCACAGCAACATGAGGGTGCTGATGTGCTCGCTCACTTCTCATTGTGGCATAAAATCATAGAATAGTAGAGTTGGAAGGGGCCCACAAGGCCATCGAGTCCAACCCCCTGCTCAATGCAGGAATCCACCTTAAAGCATCCCTGACAGATGGCTGTCCAGCTGCCTCTTGAATGCCTCTAGTGTGGGAGAGCCTATGACCTCCCTAGGTCATTGGTTCCATTGTCGTCCTGCTCTAACAGTCAGGAAGTTTTTCCTGATGTCCAGCCGGAATCTGGCTTCCTGTCACTTGAGCCCATTATTCGCGTCCTGCATTCTGGGTTGATCGAGAAGAGATCCTGGCCCTCCTCTGTGTGACAACCTTTGAAGTATTTGAAGAGTGCTATCATGTCTCCCCTTAGTCTTTTCTTCTCCTGGCTAAACATGCCCAGTTGGCTGCTGTGGGAACCGAATGCTGGGCTAGGTAGGCCTCTGGCCTGATCCATCGGGGCTCCTCTTCCATCCTTAAAAAGCCTGACTCAATCGAATGCAGCGTTCTACAGAGCTCCCTGCCTCTCTGCTGCCCATTAACCGGGATGAACATCCGAGAGCCAGCTAGATGCGGCGTTTGTCACGTACTTGCTTTTGCCAGGGCTTGTGTTGAGGGCAGGCACGGTTGGGCACCTGCTGAGGGCCCACACCCAGCAGGGGCTCACTGACAAAAGGGCCTCACCCCCAGGAATTGCTCTTCCTCTCCACAGTGGCAACGGGCTGGTTCCCCTGCCTCTCTCTCGTTGGCCCACGTGGAGGTGGTGAGAAGGAGGAGTGGCAGATGCCCTGGCCGACTTGCTCACCGGCTCTCTGCCTGTCAAGCAACAAGTGGGAGGCATGATGGGAAAAAGGAGGAGGAGCAAGAGCAGCTGGAGACAGTGGTGGTGAGAAAGTCGAATCGCTGAGGGAGAGCCCCCTTCTGAGGGGTTGGTTGTTCAAGGGCCCTCAAAATTCAGGAGCCGGTGCTGGGTTTTGTTTTTCTGACTTTCCGCCATCTTGGTTGCAATTAGAATCCAATGGCCTCAATTCAAAACAACCCTTCACTTGGCTTCGTGTCCCTGTGTTTGCTCATAGGTGTCCCCCCCACCCCTATTTGTAAATTTGGAGCCTGGCACCTAGCAGGCCGCCACAAAATCCTTTCCTTTGTTCTCCCTACAGGATGAGAGCCACAGCCAAGCCCTTCCGTAATGCCCGGGGAGCTTTTGCTTCGTGTCCTTGATAGCCTAGTGCTGGTATCCATCTTCCTGTCATCCCTGATGTGATGATTCAACACCGTATACCAGGGGTGCAGATCTTCCTTCTGCCGGGGGCTGCATTTCAGTGGTGGGCATGGCCAAAGGCAAACGGGGTGGGACCAAAACACCAGGATATCTTAACTTAAAGCTCTTCCTGTAGGTGGCGCAGCGTTAGGAGGGGCATTTCATTCCAACATGGTGCGCTCCAGATATGTTGGGCTACAGACTCTATCATCCCCAGCCAATGTGACCATTGTTGGTTGGGGCTGATGGAAGCTGTAGTCCAGCAAATCTGGACGTCACCATTTTATAGATTACCAAAGTAATCTCATTTCTTACTCAGAATCTACTGTTCCCTCCTCCCGAATTCTTTCAGACAAACTGTGGGAGGATCTCATAGAATTTATATCCAAAAAAAGTTAAGGTAAAATATATAAATGAGTTTAATACAATTTTTGATGTATATACATAGAAATAGTTGCAAGCACTTAAAATATGACATACAATTAAAATAGTATAATAGAAATAATGCTCCAATGGAGCATTATTTCTATTATACTATTTTAATTGTATGTCATATTTTAAGTGCTTGCAACTATTTCTATGTATAAATATCAAAAATTGTATTAAACTCATTTATATATTCTACCTTAACTTTTTTTGGATAGAAACTGTATAGTTTTTGGTTAAGGATAACACCTTTGTTTAGGCTAGGATCTCATAGAAACCTATGAAGCTGCCTTCCACCGAGTCAAACCCTTCGGCCCTCTAGCCCAGCATAGCCAACACTGGGCCTGTTCAGACAACACTAGGGTGACCATATGGAAAAGAGGACAGGGCTTCTGTATCTTTAACATTTGCGTAGAAAAGGGAATTTCAGCAGGTGCCATTTGTATGCATGCAGCACCTGATGAAATTCCCTTTTCATCACAACAGTTAAAGCTGCAGGAGCCCTGCACTCTTGTATCTGGTCACTCTACTATAGCTCCTGCAGCTTTAACTGTTGTGATGAAAAGGGAATTTCATCAGGTGCTGCATGCATACAAATGACACCTGCTGAAATTCCATTTTCTATACAGGAGCCCTGTCCATCTTTCCCTATGGTCACCCTACCTTTGGCCTTCCTGTCGCCAAGGATATAAGTTAGATTCTTCACCCACCTTTGTTCAGATGCAGGGCTACTTTCGAGTCCTGAGGACAAAGAAAAAGGGGAGTGAGGGTTGCTGTCTCTATGGCCCTGTCTGTAGGCTTTTGGGGAAGCCTTTGGAAACAGATGGACTTTTGGTTGAATCCAGCAGGGCTCTTTATATATTCCTATGTCAAACCAAGAGCAGAAGTCAATAATTAAAATCGTATCCTTGAAACTATACAGTGTGTTTATGTGTATTTTATTTCTTATTTATGATTGTGTTTATATCCCGCCTTTTTTCCTCTTGCAAGGAAACCAAGGCAGCTTACATGGTTCTCTTCCTCCTCTCCATTTTATCCTCACAACAACAACCCTGTGAGGTAGGTTGGGCTGAGAATCTGTGACTGGCCCAAAGTCACCCAGTGAGCTTCCATGGCCGAGTGGGGACTAGAACCCGGATCTCCCAAGTCCTAGTCCGACACTCTGACCACTACACCACACTGGCTCTGTGTGTATGTGTATATACTAGTGTGAATAGTATGCATACCAAGTTTTAGGTGTCTAGGTTTCATAGTTAAGTTGGGAGTGGGAGGCACTGCATTGCAGTGGTTTCGCTCCTATTTGGTGGGTCGGCTCCAGAAGGTGGTGCTTGGGGAACATTGCTCGGCCCCATGTATTCTCCAGTATGGGGTTCCGCAGGGGTCAGTCTTGTCCCCCACATTGTTCAACATCTACATGAAACCGTTGAGTGCAGTCATCTGGAGTTTTGGAGTAATTTGTTATCAGTATGCTGATGACACACAATTCTATTTTTCCTTTTCATCTACATCAGGTGAGGCTGTGGATGTGCTGAACCAGTGCCTGGCTGCGACAAGGGACTGGATGAGGACTAATAAACTGAAACTCAATCCAGACAAGACTGAGACGCTGTTAGTGGGTGGTTCTGCTGACCAGATGGAGGGCTTCAACCTGTTCTGGATGGAGTTGCACTCCCCCTGAAGGAGCAGGTTCATAGCTTGGGGGTTCTCCTAGAACCATCTCTGTCACTTGAGGCTCAGCTGGCCTTGGTGGCATGGAATGCCTTCTACCAACTTCGGTTGGTGGCCCAGCTACGCCCCTATCTAGACAGGGATAACCTGGCTTCAGTTGTCTATGCTCTGGTTACCTCCAAGTTAGATTACTGCAATATGCTGTACATGGGGCTGCTCTTTGACAACAGTTCAGAAGCTGCAGCGTATCCAAAATGCAGTGGCCAGATTGATATCAGGAACTAGAAGGTTCGAACATATAAAACTGACTCTGGTCCACTTGCATTGGCTGCCTGTACATTTCCGAGCCTGATTCAAGGAGCTGGTTCTAACCTATAAAGCCTTACACAGCTCAGGACCACAGTACTTGACGGAACGCCTCTCCTGACATGAACCTACTCGTACACTATGCTCAACATCTAAGGTCCTCCTCCGAGTGCCTACTCCGAGGAAAGCTCGGAGGATGGCAACAAGAGAGAGGGCCTTTTCAGTGGTGGCCCCACAATTGTGGAATGATCTCCCCAACAAGGCTCACCTGGTGCCAACACTGTTATCTTTTTGGTGCCAGGTCAAGACTTTTCTCCCACGCATTTAACAGCATATGTTGAGGGTAGTTTTTTTTAACTGACACCAGAACAGTTGGTATGTAATCTGTTTTTATGCTTTTTATGGTTTTAAATTTTATATATCGGTTTTTAATGTTCAATGTTTTAATCTTTGTAAACCGCCAAGAGAGCTTTGGCTATGGGGCGGTATATAAATGTAAATAAGAATAAGAATAGTCTTGGAGTTATGGTGTTGACAGACGGATGGGCAGAAATACCTCCTCTTTTATTATCATAGATGAACAATAAACAATATAAATAGAAGATGTGGTATTATTTCTCCAGATCCTAAAATAATATGATTAGGTTATCTAATATTATTACACTATCCCATACTTTTAGACTATCAAAAAGTAGAAATAATGGATTTACAACCAGAATTGAACTTGTAGGCAGCAGCAAGAATATGTATAGCTAAATGCTAGGCAAGTCTTCTCAGAAATAAGTCCTGTTGAGTTGAATGTAACTTACTCCCAAGTATATGTGTATAGGATTGTAGCCCTAATGGCCAAGTTGAAGTTTAAATAGTACACAAATTGATAGGCTCATAGAGAGCTGCTCTCTGTTTTATTAACATTCGGGACAACAAATTTCAGGATACTGTACAACCACAGATCTTTTTCTTTATGTTATGAATGACAGATTCATCTTGAGTAGTCAAAATGTTAATACCAGGTTTTTTTCCTGTTTGTCGGCTTTATATGGATGTTATGTATCTGTTTTTTATATATGATAAAAATATTTTAAATAAATACGTTTCTTTCGGAAGTTATTATGCTTGATTGAAATTGCACTCTTTTTTCTGTCAGGTGCTTGGCAAGTGAGCAAAAATGAGGAAGAGTTAAGAGGAGGACAGGAGCAAACTGAACCCAATGGGGTGTCGCAGGAGAGAGCAATAGGAATTATTTACCAGGGATTGAATGTAGAAGAACCACTTGGAAGCCAACGACAAAGCCCTGCGGAGCCCCGTCCCATGCAAGGAGACTTTCCTTGCAGTGACAAAACTCTACCTGAAGTGACTTCCTGTGCGAGGGAAATGGAGGGCCCTGACGATGGGGGAAGGCACAGCCAGAGCCCTGAACTTCCAAAGAGACAGCCAGCCCGGAGGAGGAAGAAAACCCACGTGTGCCCGGTGTGTGGCAAAGCCTTTGAACGGCTTTCGATCCTTACCAACCACCTGACCATACACACAGGAGAGAAGCCCTTTCAGTGTTTGGGCTGCGGGAAACGCTTTGGTTACAAAGCCCTCCTCGTGAGGCACGAGAAAAGTCACGCTGGAGACAAGCCCTACAAATGCTTGCAGTGTGGGAAAACGTTCAGCACCAGTACCATCCTTTCCGATCACGAGAGAATTCACACCGGGGAAAGGCCGTTTACTTGCGTGGACTGTGGGAAATGCTTTGTGAAGAGAGGCCACCTGATGCGGCATAAATTGACCCACACGGGAGAGAAACGCTACAAGTGCACCGAGTGTGACAAAAGCTTTGGCGATAAATCTCTCCTCACTACACATCAGAGGAGCCACACGGGGGAGAAGCCGTACAGGTGCTCCGAGTGTGGGAAATGCTTCAGTCAGGGTTCGCACCTCATCACTCACAAGAGAATCCACACCGGGGAAAAGCCACACACATGTTCGCATTGCGGGAACAGCTTCATTCGGCGGTACGACCTCCTCATCCACGAGAGGACGCACACGGGAGAGAAACCCTACCAGTGCCCGGAATGCGGGAAAAGCTTCCGTCAAAGCTCGCAGCTTTTTGTCCACGGGAGGATCCACATGGGAGGGAAACCCTATAAGTGCGCGGAGTGCGGGAAAAGCTTCCGTTGGGAGAGCAGCATCAAGGTGCACATGAAAAACCATGCCGGAGATCGGCCCTACGCCTGCTCGGAATGCGGCAAAAGGTACGGCAAGTCGTCGCACCTTATACGGCACAAGGAAACCCACACGGGAGAGAAGCCGTTCAGGTGCGCCAAATGTGGGAAAAGCTTCGCCCAGAGTGCCATGCTTTACCTCCATGAAAGAACCCACACGGGAGAGAAGCCCTTCCAGTGTACAGAGTGTGGGAAATGGTTTCGTTGGGAGACCAGCTATCAATCACACATTAAAAACCATGCCAGGAAGAAAGCGTTCGGATGCTCGGACTGCGAGAAGAGCTACGACAAGGAGTCTGAGCTGATTAAACACAGGCGGGCGCACACGGGAGAGAAGCCGTTCAAGTGCAGGGAGTGTGGGCTCTGTTTTGATCGCATTTCCGCCCTTACAGTACACCGAAGAATCCACAGGAGCGAGAGGCCGTTTAAATGCTCAGACTGTGGCCGGAGCTACAGCAAGGAGCCTGAGTTTATTAAGCACAAGAAGGCCCACACCGCAGAGAAACCACACAAATGCCCCGATTGCGGGAAAAGCTTCGATTCGAAGTCTGCGCTGAGAGTGCATCAAAGGATGCACACGGGAGAGAAACCGTACAAATGCTCAGGCTGTGGGAAAAGCTTCAGCCAGAGTTCCAACCTTAAGACACACATGAGAATTCACACGGGAGAGAATGTGTGAGAGGAGCCTTGGGACTTTTGAGTGGGAAGACATGCCCCATGGATACTTTTGAAGGAGGGCTTCTAAAATTCGGGGTCCCAGTTCACATCTTTACACCCGTTCAGCAGAGCATACGTGGCAGGAGAGGTTACTGTTATTGTGACACTCGCGTCTCTTGGTCCTGTGGTTCAATCTCTTCCTTCCTCTCTCAAAGCAGGACTTTGATTTTAACTATCCATGCTGTTTGGAGGCAACTCGTTCAAGTAAACGGGTACCTCCACACCAGGACTTAATCCACGGCAGCCCCTGCTTCCCTGATGGGCAGCAGCATGACAAAGTTGGCAAGACAAAAAAATTATCTGTACGGGCTTTTTAATGTGTTTTGTTAAAGGGACAGATTGGGGGTTCACTAGGCTTGCCCCGTAAGCTGCCTTCTTAAGTGTAGCATATATTTTTCACCCAGGCTGGTAATATAGGGGTAGAACTATGTGCTGATGTGGTGTGGAATACAGCAGGGGGAGTTTAGAACCGTCTTTTCTGTGAAATAAATGTTTTCAATAGGAATGTGTGTTGTTTTTCTTTTTGGTTGCCCCCCCACCCCGCTTTTTGTGTGTGTGTATACGGATGGTGAGGGGTTCTTAGCCAGTGGGCATGGTTCTTATGTACTGTGCAGAAGGTATTGGATTCAAATCCCAGACAAGGTGGGGTTTGCATGACTGCTGGGCATGGAAGGGCAGAGGAAGAGAGAGAAAATCTGCTTGTAGAAACTGGGCCTGCGCCTCAACCATTATGGTCTTTCCTTTGTTTGTTAATGGAGAAAGGATCCCCTGTTGGGGACTTTTGCATTCTCCTTAAGATCGCCGAGTTTCGATCTTGCATGATCGCTGCCTTAGGGCATTTTTTGCTAGATAGTAAATTAGTCGGCAACTAAATCTTTTGCCTGGGCTAGATGTTAGGCAGTGCTGGTAATAGGGCCTTCGGTCCTTGCTTCGCCATAAAACTCCCGAAGAAGAAGAACCATTAGGGCACACAGGAGCTGTCTCGTGAAAAGGTGGTGGGCAGACATCAAGCTGGTGAGATATACTGTGATGTTTTCTTTTACTAAAAACTCAAGTTCCATCAACCGCAGCCAGCTGAAAACAGCGCCTGGGCTGGGAAAGCGCCAGATGCAAAATACTGGTTAAGGGACTGTTGCCAATTATCGCCTGCAACTCTGCCAACCATACACTGCGACGACCTCCAATCTACAAATCTGCACCTGAGTTATTATTGATAAGGTTTAAAATAGTGGGGGGGGGATGGTGAGGGGGGCAGTCTGGGTGTAGTATTCAGGAGTCTTAGATGTTATGGAGGAGGGGAGGTTCAGACATTCAGATTGGATCCCCATATCATCTTGACTTGACTTGTCTTCTCCTTTGGAAAAACAGATCATTTGTAAACAAGATGTTATTTATTTATTTATTTATTTATTGCATTTCATTTATATCACGTCGTTTTTCCTCCAAGGGACCCAAGGAGGTGTACATAATCCTTCTCTCCATTTTATTCTCACAACAACCCTGTGAGGTAGGTTGAGCTGAGAGTCTGTGACTGGCCCAAAGTCACCTAGTGAGCTTCCATGGCCAAGTGGGGACTAGAACCCAGATCTCCCGACGCCCAGTCCAACACTCTAGCCACTGCACCACACTGTCTCTTAATAAAGATGTGATTTATTAAGAAAGGCTAACTCTTCAAATATTCTTAGAAAGTGTTAGAAATGTTTTATGCTTTTTATCTCTAACACACTTTATTTATAATACTTATATACACCTTTAATATAACAACATCTCTTAAGTGGTTTACACATAACTTTTTAAAAAAAAAATATGTTTAAAAGACAGTATTACAAAATCAAAAATAATTACATCTACTATAATAAATACAAAGAAAAATAAAATACAATGGAGCAGCATCATGATTCATTATGACTAATTACAAGTCTGAGAAAACCTGCGTTAACAAGTGTATTTTCAGGAGGCATTTAAAACACCCCACATTTTCTGCTGCTTCCTGAACTGTACAAGGGAGTAAGCCTGGGGAACATGGGTGGGAGGGTGCTGTTGCACTGTGTTCTGCTTGTGGGTCCCTGGTTGACAGCTGTTGGCCACTGTGAACAGAGTGCTTGGCTAGATGGACCCTTGGCCTGATCCAGCAGGGCTCTTCTTATGTTCTTCCTTTGCAATTAAAGCAGCATTTGGCTTGATCCTCAAGAATATATTTATTCATTTATTACATTTGTATACCGCCCCATAGCCGAAGCTCTCTGGGCAGTTTACATATGATTAAAACAAATAAAAACAATATACAAAAATTTAAACAGCAAAAACATACAACATACACACAACACACACATACATTTAAAACCGCTACAACAGCCCCAAAAGCTACAAAAACAAAAACAAACCCAGGCTCCTCAGATATTGCCAAATGCCTGAGAGAAGAGGAAAGTCTTGATCTGGCGCTGAAAAGATAACAATGTTGGCGCCAGCTCCCCCTGAAGGCCAAAGACAAGGAGGACGTGCACATCCGTTTACTAAGTAAGGATTCTAGCACCCAACTTTTCAAAGAACAAAGTTCCTGGTGAAATTCCCTCTTCATCACAACAGTTAAAAGTGCATGCACTATACTAGAGTGACCATATACAAAAGAAGGCAGGGCCCCTGCAACTTTAACTGTTGTGATGAAGAGGGAATTTCACCAGGAACTAATTGCATACAAATGGCACTGGCTGAAATTCCTTTTTCTGTACAACTGTTAAAGTTACATGAGCCCTGTCCTCCTTTTTAGATGGTCACCTTATTGAAAGCACAACAATAAAAGAAATAAACCAAACCCAAACAATTAACCCCCCTTAAGAAACAGGGCAGTTTGCATGCCGGAGGCCAGCCTGAGTAAATGCACCTTTGCCTGCCAGCAGAAGGACCACAGAGAGGGGGGCAGCCAGTGGAGGTTGGTGGCTCCGACGTCAGTGAGTTTTGCACCTTGGATAGCTGCTTTAGAGTTCTGACTGAAACTCAGAGCAAATTCATCGCCCCACTGACATCAGAACCACCAACCTCCACTGGAACCAACCGAGCTGTCATGACTAGGCCTGTTTCCCTTAGGCTAGGGTGACCAGATTTTGGAACCCAAAATCCCGGTCCCCCCCTGCCACCCAAAACAACCCCCCCACCAAGCCACCCCCCCCAAAACAAACCCCCCAAGCCACCCACCCCCAAAAAACATCAGCCCGGACCTACCGGGTTCTCTTCCGCTGCTGCCCCTGCCGGGTCTGCCGGGTCCGCCGCCCCCCCAGGTCCCCCGCCGCCGGGTCCCCCGCCACTGGGCTCGTAAGGCCAGCGGCTGCGCGGAAGAGACGGGAAGGCCGGATCCGGAAGTGATGTAATCGGCCCTCCCCCGCCACTTCCGCACGGCCTCTGGCCTCGTCGGGGCTAGTCGAGATGGCTACCGCCGCTCCTCGCTTGCTGCCACCGCCGTGTGACCCCCCGCCACCCCGGGTTGCCCCCACCGCCCCCCGGTTGGGCCGGTTCGCCCCAGGTTTCCCGGTTAGGACCGGGAAACCCCGAGCCATCTGGTCACCCTACCTTAGGCTGGGAGAAGGAGTTCCAGGCGATCAATCAGAATCAGATTCTGAAGCAGAAGAGGCGGCGCCAGAAACATACCAGCCTCTACAAGGAGTGGGAGAGGTGACTCTCACGGGCTCTTCACCAGCTGGGGATGAACCTTCGCCAGACCTTATCACTGAAAGTCTAAGCACCCCACAGGCTCTGGGAAATCAGTATTCTTCCGAGAGGGAGGGCACTTCGAGGCTAGCTGATCTTAAAGCTTGCCGCAGAGTAAAACAGGCAGAGCTAAAGGAAGGTGAGAGAAGATTGGCCCGGCTAGCTTCTTGCCAAAGGCTTCTTCAAGACCAGTCTCCCTGAAGTTAAAGCGTACTGGGAAAAGGCTTTCCGTTTTTCTTGAAAGGACAATTGTCTCGCTTAGTTCGCATAATTTTGATTAGAGGGAAGTTCCTAGAGGTTGGACTCTCTTTAGGTGGGAAGAGATGTTTATTGCCTGAATAAAGCTTTGTGGATTACATGGCAGACCTCTTTACTGTCTTCCAATAAGGCGGGAGGTTTTGGGAAACACGACACTAGCCTCCCTCGGCTGGGAGTTCCAGCACCTGGGAGCAGCTACCAAGAAGGCTCTGTTGCATCCCCATCAAACGTTCCTCTAATGGTGGCGGTGCCAAGCCAAAGGCCTCTCCAGAGTTTCTGGGAGAGTTGAAGATTAATAATAATAATAATAATAATAATAATAATAATAATAATATATTTATCTCTTACCCGCCTCTCCCTCCGGATTGAGGCGGGGAACAACATCAATACAAACAATATAAAATACATAAAACTGATTAAAAGCATATAAAATGAATACATTATTAAAATATCAACCAAGTCTTAAAATTCGACTGGGTAGGCCTGCCGGAAGAGATCAGTCTTTATCACTCTCTTAAATTCTGGAAGACTGGTAAGTTGGCGGATCTTCTGCACTTGGAGGCCTTAACCCTTTCCCGCTGATTGCCCTCTGTGGAGCGGCTGTTAGTCCCAGAGGGGAAGGCTTGAAGACGTACATTTTTCTGCCTGCATGCTTCCCCCTCTGTTGGAAATAGCAGCTCTGGGGGTGTGGGCAATCTGGATAAGGGCCAGAACACAGAGGAAAAGGGATAAATCTCTCTCTCTCTCTTGCCTGTGCTATGGCTGCCATCCCATCAACAGCCACCCCCTAACTGCCCTCTCCCTTCAACTCCTCCCTCCCATTTGCCCGCATATGCTGTACTCCAAGCAGTTTCCTTCCTGCTCCCCCTCCAAACAAAAAGCCCAAACGTGGTTCGCCACATCTCTAATAACCAATGAGGGTGTCTCTGTCTGTCCGTCCATCAGCACCGTAGTACCAAGACCATGACACCTAGACACTCCAGACTTGGCATACATACTAAGGGGACCTCAGCAGTGTGCACCTCAGGCTTCTTTGGTTTTTGAAACACATTCATAAAATTTAATTCATTGAAATACGTCTATGAGGTTGAAGCCTGCAAGTACCACCTGCAGCCACTAGGCGGCAGACTCCCAGAACCAGTGCATCGCTTTGCGGTCCATACAGCTAGGGTGACCAGATTTTGGAACCCAAAATCCCGGTCCCCCCCCGCCACCCAAAACAACCCCCCCACCAAGCCACCCCCCCAAAACAAACCCCCCAAGCCACCCCCCCACCCAGAACAACCCCCCCCCACCAAGCCACCCACCCCCAAAAAACATCAGCCCGGACCTACCAGGTTCGCTGCCGCTGCTGCCCCCACCGGGTCCGCCGCCCCCCCCAGGTCCCCCGCCGCCGGCGGGTCCCCCGCCGCTGGGCTTGTAAGGCCAGCGGCCGCGCGGAAGAGGCAGGGGAGGGCCGGATCCGGAAGTGACGTAATCAGCCCTCCCCCGCCTCTTCTGCGCGGCCTCTGGCCTCGTCGGGGCTCGTCGCGATGGCCGCCCCAGCAGGAAAGTACCCCTTGCCCCACGCCTCGCGCTCCTTACCTGCAGGGGCGTCCGCTTCCCTCCGGTGCTCGAATCTATTGAGAAACAGGCTTCACGGCCTGTCTCGCTACTGAGGGACAGGCCGCGAAGCCTGTTTCTCAGTAGATTCGAGCACCGGAGGGAAGCGGACGCCCCTGCGGATAAGGAGCACGAGGCGCGAGGGAGGGCACTTACCTGCTGGGGCGGCCGCTTCCCGGGCTCCTCCGCCGCCACTGCCGCCGGGTCTACCGCCGCTCCTCGCTTGCTGCCACCGCCGCGTGACCCCCCGCCACCCCGGTTTGCCCCCATCGCCCCCGGTTGGGCCGGTTGGCCCCAGGTTTCCCGGTTAGGACCGGGAAACCCCGAGCCATCTGGACACCCTATTTTACAGTCATTGCCATAGGATTGTGCTCTTAATTTAAATGTGCCGATGTGTTTTAAACCTGCAGTAACACCTTCAGCCACTAGGGGCAGACTCACCAAACCAGCACATAGTTTTGCAGTGTTTGAAGCCAGGGGAGATGAATACCCCGAGGGGCAGAGTTCTCCCCACGCCTCTCCCCCACAGGGGAATGGAGTGGGTAGACCCTATAGGGAGGTTCTCCAAAATGGAACTTGGCTCAAAGAGGTTCAACATTGTTGCTTTATAATGAGCGGATCGACATCGGTTCTTCTGACTATCAAGTATCCACAAGGGAGCAAAGGGCTGGTTTGCATTACTCTCCTAATGAGGGGGAACATGCTATGTTAAAGAACTACAACTCCCAGAGTTGCTTAGTTATTGCCGGCATTTCCTGTGCACAGGCAGATGACAATGGTGTATCATCCAGTGGAGGCTGGTGGCTCAGATGTCAGTGGGGTGGTGAATCTGCCCCAGGTTATAATCAGTGATCATCCTGGAGAGCTCATTTAGAGTTCTGACTGGTTCTGACTGAAACCCAGAGCGGATTCACCGCCCCACTGACATCGGAGCCGTCAGCTTCCACTGGTGGCATCCGATAAATAGCAGGAGAGAGACGAGTACCATAATAATCAGGGCCACTGATATCCCAGGGACTGTGGGAAACAGTGGTGCTGATTAGATTTACAGGAACCAGAACAAAGATGAGTGAGTTGGGTTTCCAGAGCGCACAGACAAGAAATGTCAAAAGGGCATTTGTCGGTGGACTCCTGTATAATTAATATATACAAGTGGGACCTGCAACAAAATGTTGCAGCATGGAAGGCTTCTCTTCAGGATTCCAGCCACCCTCAGTGCTCATTGGGCGGTATTAAAGGTTCTGAGCTCCAAAATGCAAAATGACTCTTTTGGGCCCACACTTTTCTGCTTCAGTAAGCAAACTGGTGAGGCTCAGAGACAAGTAACGTTGGCCAAGGGGGCCACACAGGGCCCAGAGGCACTCTGGGAAATAAAGACGGATCTGGAGGCAGTGGAGGCTGGTGACTCCGATGTCAGTGGGGCGATGAATCCGCTCCGGGTTTCAGTCAGAGCTCTAAAGGCGCTATTGCACCTTTGATAGCTCCTTTAGAGTTCTGACTGGTTCTGACTGAAACCCAGAACGGATTCACCATCCCAGACATCGGAGGCACAAACCTAGGCTGACCATAAGAAAAGGAGGACAGGGCTCCTGTAACTTTAACAGTTGTAGAGAAAAGGGAATTGCAGCCAGTGTCATTTGTATGCAATTAGTTCCTGGTGATATTCCATCTTCATCACAACTGTTAAAGGTGCAGGGGCCCTGCCTTCTTTTGTATATGGTCACTCTAGTATAGTGCATGCACCTTTAACTGTTGTGATGAAGAGAGGATTTCACCAGGAACTAATTGCATACAAATGACACTGGCTGAAATTCTCTTTTCTCTACAACTGTTAAAGTTACAGGAGCCCTGTCCTCCTTTTCATATGGTCAGCCTACACAAACCTCCACTCTGGAAGGTAGTACTTCACTTTCTTTGCAGCATGTCAACTTCCCAATTTAAAAACAATTTAAAAAAAACCCCTAAAATAATAAAATGAAAAGCAAGACAAGCAGGGAGTGTGGTGGGCTTCAAAAGAGGTGTCTGTGAAGTGTAGGACAGGAATCCTCCCCTTTGCCCACCCACCCCTTATGAAAACAGTCAGTGCACAGAACACGACATTGTGCAAGGTAGAATTTAATGAGGGAGACAATGGCTTTTAATCATCAAACCAACAATATAATCCATACACAATAGGTGGATTTTAAGTTCCATGCACGGGTGCATTTCATTTTCTAGCCAATCTCACCATCTCTAGGCTGATGACAGTGGAGGTGGCAGTGCGGAGTGTATGTAGACAACTGGGTTTTATGAAAAACAGTCAAAAACTTGCTAAAGTCTAAACTATACCACTTCATTGCAGTGCAACATATTTCCCACCCACTCCCCGGCAGCTGCACTTTCTGTTCAAAAAGGTTAGGAAAATATTTTGCGTTCCTAAGAGCTAGCAATGCGGCTTATCTAAAGACAGCATCAGATTGCTATTCATTAAAGTGGAATAAACATTTCAAATTTCTCCCATCATAATGTTGCAGTGTCCTCATGCCAGAGCAGGGGTCTGGAACCTCAAGCTCAGGGGCCAAATCCGGCTCTCCAGGGGTCCCCAGAAGCCCCACTCCTTCCCTTGACCCCACCTCCTTTCCCACAGAAGCCATGCCCCCTTCCCTTGGCCCCACCTCCTTTTCCATATAAGCCATGCCCCCTTCCCTTGGCCCCACCTCCTTTTCCACAACCACCAACCGTTTGGTGGATTCCTAGCTTTTGTGCAGCTATTTCCCGCATTCTAAAAGGTTGAAATGCCTCTTCTAAGGCTGTTACTGGCAGCAAGAGCTTACAACTAAAATATAGGGCTTTTTTGGAATTTTGGCCCCGCCTCTTTCACCATCAGCCCTGCCCACCGCTGGAATCTGGCTCCCAGGAGCTCCTCTGAAATGGAAATTTGGCCCCTGGCTTGAAAGAGGTTCTGCACCCCAGATGGATCACCAGATGTTTCCGACATGGTTTTTAAAAACAGCTACCCCTGACCGAGCGCCCTCCAGTTACATGGCACTACAGCCCCCATAATCCCCAGCCAGCATGGCCAATGATGGGAGTTGTAGTCAAAGGATGTCTGGAGGGCACTGGGCTGGGGAAAAGCTGTCGTAAAAAGTGAAGAGGAACCATTTCCAGAGACAAATCGGACGTTACCCTAAAGAAGGTTACATGGGGTCAATGCGTCCATGTAGACAAGTGCACTCAGGCGAATTTGGGGTGAGATGAAGGTCTGCCACTTTCCAAGCTGGAGTCCTGCCCCTTTAAAGGCTTTCCACTTTGTAGGAAGGGGTGGAGTCTGTGAGAAGGCCTTTGGACTGCAGCATAAAAAGGTTTCAGTCTGGTCCCAGACCTTGTCAGAGTAACTTGCTCACTAGAAGCTCTGCTGGTGCTGTCTCGCTGCCGATGCGTCCAGTGACATCAGAGTTATGGAAGACATGTCGAGTCAACTGCAAGAGAGGTAGTCAACGGAGGCTGGTAGCTCTGATGTCCGTGGGGTGTTGAATCCACTCCAGGTTTCAGTCAGAACTCTAAACTCCTGAATTCTAAAGCTTACACATCTTGGAGAACTCCTCTAGAGTTCTGACTGAAACCTGGAGTGGATTCACCACCCCACGGACACTGGTGCCACCAGCTTCCACTAGGTACCACATGTGCCATCCCTCTTCCAACTCACTACAGAATATGGACTGGATCTAGGAGAACAGTTGTCCAAACTGGCCTTCTGTTCCAGACTTCCTCACCCCTTGTTCTTGGAAGCCATCAACGTGGAAAACGGCATCGAAGGAGCATAGAACATGATGCGGGCAAGTTCTACTAAAAATCACCAGGGCAGAGGGCTCGGAGGCATGGTTTCCGTCTTTGGCAGCAGCTGCGCTTCTTCAGTAAGGTCCAATTTGTACCACCGCTACTGCTGCACTGCACAAAATTCTCCAACCGACAGCATGACCGGGAGTTACCATGGAACATTTGGTCTCCCGTCAAAGCTATTTTGAGGACCTACCTAGAGTGTGGATTTTATCCAGAAATGAACAATATGCAGTTTGGCAACACAAACCCTTCAGGCTTTCAGCCGTCTAAACTTGTAAATGCCACAGGGTTCAGCCATCTCTAGAATCTGGCTATCCTGCGTAGATTCTCTGACGTTTACAAAGAACAGTGAGGCTACAGAACCTTTCCTCACAGCCAAAAGATTCTCGTCTTTGTGAATTCTATTGTGCTAGGTAAGTGCTGAGCTGTACCTTAAGTTTTGCCCACCCTCTGAACATTCATAAGCTTTCTCTCCTGCATGGGTTCTCTTGTGTTTAAAAAGGGACTTTTTATCAATGAAGCTTTTCTCGCAGTCACAACATTGATACGGTTTCTCCCCTGTGTGGATTCTCATATGTGAAACAAGGTTTCCTTTCTGACGGAAGCTTTTCCCACAACCTGAGCATTGATAGGGTTTCTCTCCCGTGTGAACCCTTTTATGATTTACAAGCAGTGAGCTTGTATTGAAGCTTTTCCCACATTCTGAACATCCGTAAGGCTTCTCCCCTGTATGGATCCTTATGTGTTTAGTCAGGGACGATTTAACCCGAAAGCCCTTCCCGCACACGGTGCATTGATAGGGTTTCTCCCCGGTGTGGGTTCTTTTGTGTGTGATAAGGTTTGATTTTGAATTGAAACTTTGCCCACAGTCTGAGCATGTATATGGCTTCTCCCCAGTGTGTAGCCTTTGATGTTCTATAAACTGAAAGCTAGTGCTAAAACTCTTCCCACAGTCTGCGCATTCATATGGTTTTTCCCCTGTGTGGATCCTCACATGCGAGACAAGGTTTCCCTTATTAACAAAGCTTTTTTCACAGACGGAGCATTTGTACGGTTTTTCCCCTGTGTGGGTTCTCACATGCATCATCAGGGAAGTGCAATGAGAAAAACATTTGCCACACTGGGAGCATTTGTACGGCTTCTCCCCTGTGTGAATCCTCATGTGAGAAACGAGGTTTCCTTTCTGACTAAAGCTCTTCCCACAATCTGGGCACTGATACGGTTTCTCTCCGGTGTGGGTCCTCTCATGTGTGACGAGGTGCGATTTCTTCCCAAAGCTTTGCCTGCACTTGGAGCACTCGTAGGGGTTTTCTGCTGTGTGGGTTCTCTTGTGTGCAGTGAGGTTTGTTTTCAAATGAAAGCTCTGATCACAGTCTGAACACGTGTATGGTTTCTCCCCTGTGTGTACTCTTATATGATCCACAAATTCATAGCTCGTGCTAAAGCTTTCCCCGCAATCGGTGCATTCGTATGGTTTGCCTCCAGTGTGGATTCTCTCAGGTGTAACCGAGTGGGTTCTCTGATGGAAAGTTTTACGGCCGTATGAACACTTATGCGGATTGCCCTCAGTCTGCGCGCTCTGATTCTCAAGGAGTTCAAAGCTCTGATGGAGGCCCTTCCCACGGTCTGTGCTCATGTTCTCTCTCTTCCTTCTGAGCATTCCTTCTTGGAGCATGCTTTCACTGTCTCCAGCTTCAAAAAGAAAAGATTTTTCTGTTGCCCTCTCGGGTTGTCCTTCTTGTCCCTGCTGACTTCCAGGCATCTCTTCCACCTCAGGACTCAGGGAAACTGCCTCTTTTTGCCTCTGAAAAATGAGTTAAAGCTGACTAGCTCACGCCTTCTGAGGAGAGTATCTCCTTCCTTGTTCTACCAGCAGTCATTTCTGAGGGGAAAAAGAGAATGGAAAATAAGGCAAAGAGTTCAACTTGTTAATTTGTATAAGAACATCAGAAGAGCCATGCTGGATCAGACCAAGGGTTCATCTAGTCCTGCATTCTGTTCACACAGTGGCCAACCAGCTGTCAACCAGGGACTCACAAGCAAGATATGGTGCAAAAGCACCCTCCCACCCACGTTCCTCAGTAACTGGTGTATACAGGCCTCTGATACTGGAGGTAGCACATAGCCATCAGGACTAGTAGTCATTGATAGCCTTCTCTTCCAGGAACTTATCCAGCCGCCTTTTAAAGCTATCCAAATTGGTGGCCATCATCACATCTTGTGATAGTGAATTCTATAGTTTAACTTTGCACGCTATGAAGAAGTCCTTTTTATTTGTCCTGAATATCCCACCAATCAGCTTCATGGGATAACCTCCACTGGGTTCTAGTATGATGAGAGAGGAAGACAAATGTCTCCCTATCCACATTCTCCATACCATGCAGAATTGTGTACACCTCTATCAGGGAGTGGGCAATCTGTAGGCCAAAACATCTCTAGGGCGCAATTCTTATGCATGTTGGGCAGAAAACGGTCCTACAACAGTGTGGTTGGCTGGGGAATGTTGGGAGTTGTAGGACTTTTCCCCCCATCTAAACATACATAGGGTTATGCCTTAAGAACCACAGAATAAAACTGATGAGACAGCAGGCAAAGAAATCCACATAAGTAAGGCTCCACAGCTTAGCAAGCTAAAATGGCATGCAGGATCACACGATTACAATACATATCTCAATATGTTGCTTTTCAGATGCCAGGACAAACATAGCTGTTGTATGAGAAACCTCTAATTTGTATTGATCGGGCTAGCAATCATAATCTCAGAGAAGTTGCTTTACAGCCTTTTCTGAATATATTCCTGTAAGTAAAACAGTGAGCAACTATTTCCACTGTATGCCTTATTACAGCCTTGTCAATAACCCCACTAAAGTTTACTAGTCTGCAATTTTACTATTTTTTCCTAGCCTGGCCTCTGGCCAGCATGGACGTACAGGCTACTAGCATCCTAGCAGGCTAGTAACTTTCATGGGCTTATTTACAAGGCTGCCATAAGCAGGTTAACACAGAAAAAAATGCAGGCAAGTACATTCTGTGGGCTCATTTATAAGGCTGACATAAGAACGCCAAGACTCTGATAGCTTGTATTTCCATGCTGGTGAGAGGAAGACTATTAGCATCTTTGCTGGCTAGCAAAGAAACCCAAAACCCACCCTTGCTACTTACCAAACAGGCTGGCGAAGGAAGAACAGAACTGACAGATATTTTATTTTATTTATTACATTTCTAATCCGCCCAATAACTAATGTTAAGGCTTTCCTCCCTTTGCTGCCATTGCAGAAAATCCAAGCAAACTGGTAGAGGAAGGTTGCAGAGATCTGTCTTTCTTCTGATAATCTCCTGGCTTGCCTGCATGGAATTCTATGCATTCACCTGCAGGAAATTCCTGGTCGCCTATGGTGACCAGAGGAGATATAAAGTACGGAGTTGGCTTATGGCCAAAACAGAAATGGAGAAATTGGGTTTCAATTCAGATGATCATGTTCTAGTCTCTTCTAGGTTGGGTTACTGTAATGCACTTCCCAGAAACTTGAGTTGTTTCAGAATGATGCAGTCAAACATTTTTCTGTGGCCAGTGGATGGACCAAATTAAGTTGGTTTGCAACAGTTCCATTGGTTATGTAATTATTTCCAGTTCAATTCAAGATTTTGTCTTTGTCTTTAAAGACCTAAATCGGGGTGGGCAGCATGAGCCCCCCATGCCCTTCTGTGCAGACCTCAGTGCCCCCCACCACACCAAATTAAATGTAGTGGCAAAAAAAACCCACATCCCGATGGTTTGCTTCCAAAATCCAGCAGCATGGCAGCAAATGGGGGCTACTTAGCTTTAAAACAAAATGAAATGTGCTCCCTCTTACCACTACCCTACCTAATTTGGGAAGCAATTTTTTTCCTGTTGCCATGATGCCAAATATTAGTGCTGCAGCAACTGGGGGTGAAAGGGCAGCCCCTGATGAATTTGGGAGACAAAATTGGCCCCTGGTCCTTTGAAAGTTGCCCATCCCTGCCTTAAATGGTCTCAGACCAGCATATCTTGGGAATACCTTCTTTCCATTTAAATTAAAAGCTTAAATTGTTTTTGTTTATTTATTGCAGGCTGCCCAGAGACCTTTATGTTATTGGGCCGCATAAACATATCAATAATGAATCAAAGGTAACATCAAATATAAGGAACAGGAACCCAAAAACCAAAAAAAACCACAGATTTTAAAGCTGATCTGTAGATCTGTAACATTTGGAGAGCCCAAACTTTGCTAGTTAAAAGCTACTATGCTGCACTCCCTTTTCCTCCCTTAAATTCATGACACTGAATCAGCATACAATTTCTAACATAAAAGCTGCAGAAAACAAGAAACACAGAGTATTGAATGATGGCCTTTAATTTGGACCAACTAGTCTCTGAAATGTAGGTACAAACCTTTGAGTCACACAGAGCTCTTCCTCAGAGTGGATAAATATGTGATTTGTGTTTTAAATGGAAAGAACACTATCTGTAGCTTGATCAGAAACAAGAACAATTACCAAGAACAAAGGGAAATCTTGATCAAAGCCTCACTATTTCCTTAGACAATCCACACCTATATGGGAGTAAATCCCATTAAATGTCCAAAAGATCAGGCTGAAAGAAATAAAGTCTGAAATGCAAATTTCACAGGACTCTTTAGGTTAATATATATAATCTTAAAAAATCTACCAGCGTGTAACTCCATGAAACACAATGGGATTTACTTCTGAGTAGACATGCATACGAGTGCATTGCTGTAATCCTATACACATTTACCTTGGAAGAAGCCCCATTATATTCAGAGGGATTTTCTTCCGAGTCAACAATTTGTTTGATTACATTTATATCTCCCCTTTCCATAAAACATGCCCAACATGTCTACCAACAATAACATCTGCAACTGAAAATAATACACATACAGGATGAATAATAATGCAATGAAACTGTATAAAAATCAGATAAGAGCACGTTTTAAAAATGCATAGGACTGGATTGTAAGCAATTGCTTTGATGTTCCAGATGTTGAGAACAGCTGAGATATCACGGCAGAGTTAAATCTCATCCCAAAGACTGGGGAATCTTTTGTCATGCAGAGGTGTTTTGATAAGTGCAGAATTGCTGGATGCTGTAATAAAATTGGCTGCACAGACACCCCTCTGCCTGAAGCAACCTTTGAGGTATCTCACACCACCCCAATGATTTTCTGTGCCTCCCCTATTTGTTTCACCCTACCAGAACGCCCCCTTTCTTCACACAGGTGTAGCAGGGGAAAGGAAAAAAAGCTGCCATCCTGAATCACTTGGCCCAAATCTAATTTCAGCTACAAACTCCCATGATGGCTTTATCCAAACCACTTTTCTCACTTTACCTCAGGAACAGAGAACTTGTGGGCAACTAGATATTGATGGACAACAACTCCCATCAGCCCCCACCTGGCATGGCCGATGATTGGGGATGGGCGTTGCAGTCCACCGACATCTGGAGGGGTACAGGTTCCACAACCCTGCTCTACCCCTTCAACCCTCTCTCCCATCTGCAATAGAGGAATAATGATGATGATGATGATGATGATGATGATGATGATGATGATAGTAATAATGACCTTCCTCACAGGGCTGTCGTAAGGATTACTGTGAAAGACGCGTGCATAAGTGCCTTGGGCACTCAAAACAGAACAGTGTAACTGCTAAACATTGTCAGCATCTCCCCGGCATCCTAAGAAAGCTCTTTTGGCACGATCAATGTGTGAGCCTTTGAGACTCCACAAAGCTCTTTGTCTTGCATTTTGCTCCTGCAGACTAGCACGCCGCCTCTTCCAGGATTCGACCCCTGCTTGCTCTTTCTTCCTTGCCCCTGACTCCAGGCCCTTCTTCTTCCATTTAGTTTACCTGCGCCACATGGGCTTTGCATTGCACCCTCCGGGGAATTTTCACTCTGCAACCAATAAATAGGTCCAGCCCTGAGAAATCCAAAAAGGCAATTTTCCATCAAAGGGGGGGGGGGGGGGCGGAACAGGAAGACGCCCTGTTCTCTGTCCTCCTCAGCCTCTCTAGGACCACTGCTCGGTCATGTTAACTCCTAGCTAGTCTCAGGGAGAGTTCCAACTTTCTGCCAGGGAAGGAATTCATCGGCTGTGTACCAGTGGCGCAGAGGCGTCATACGAGGTTCCTAACCTCGTGATCTGGGTTCGAATCTCTGCTGGCACACGTCTTCTTCTGCCTTTTGCCATGAGGAGAGGCAAAGACAGCGCGCAGCCATTCAAAAGCTTACGCTCCAGAGCCTCCGTCCCGTGGTGGAAAACACTGACACAAGTGGGTTTTGAACCCACGATCGCAGAGCGCGATGGATTTGCAGTCTGTCGCCTTCATGCACAGCCGCTGCATCATTGTTTCTCAGACTTTTGTTCTGTTTCTGTATAATGAACATATCTCATAGATTAACTATGGAAGGGGGCGGACTTGCTAGGCACTTAAAAGATTTGGGGCCCAGGACACAAATCTGCATATGCTAATATACATGTATATGTGTAAATGTAGAAATAAATGCTAGGAGTTGTAGTCTGGCAAAGGAACAGGAAGCTAGAAAAGGTGCAAAAAAGAGGAAGGGACTGGAGCATCTCCCCTATGAGGGAAGGTTGCAACAGCTGGGATTGTTTAGCTTGGAAAAAAGAAGGCTAAGGGGAGACATGACAGAGGGGTGCAAAATTATGCCTGGTGTGGGGAATATGGAGAGGGAGACATTTTTCTCCCTCTCCCATAATGCTACATACAACCCAGTGGGGTCATCCCATGAAGCTGATCGGTGGGGGATTCAGGACAAATAAAAGGAAGTACTTCTTCACACAGCACATAGTTAAACTATGGAATTCACTACCACAAGATGTAGTGATGGCCACCAATTTGGATGGCTTTAAAAGGATGCTCATTCTCCCAGTTTGGAGAGGTCCTTTGGGAGCTCCTCACAATCCCTTTTTATTTTAACCACCTTAAATAATTTGGTGTCATCCACAAATGGTTTTAAACGGTTTATAACAGTTTTGAGAACTGTTGGGGCCCAGGACACACTCCATATACAGTTTTCAAAACGTTTTCAGAGTGTTTTATCGTGCGTGTGTAGATAGGATCAGTTTAGAAGAATTGGTCCTTATACAGATCACTGTGAGACCCCACTATTTACTTCCCTCCATTGGAAGAATTTACCATTTATTCCTAGTCCCATCATTTCTGACTATTGACCATGTTGGTTGGGCTGATGGGAGTTTATTTCTTTATGATATTTAAATGCCACCTCATAACAAAAGTTCTCTGGGCAAGCAATAAACAAGCAAGTCCGCTATACCACATCGCCACCTAGGAGTTCTGTAATGGAACATACAGAAAGGCTGAGAAGGGAAAAAAACGGGGGGGGGGGGGAATGTGCAAACGATCTGATCTTAATCCCACAAACAACCCAGAAGCAGAAGCCTCAGTAAATTGGTGGGTTAAAAGCCCCATGTAATAAAGCCCTGTGACCAGGTGACCTGTAAGTCTTGCTCAGTCCAAGTGCTGTTGATGGACAATTTCAAGGCACTTCCTGCCTTGTCTTTATAATGGACATGGACTCGACAGCCTTTCAAACAGAGGATACCCTCAAAACAGAAGACAATCCTCTGGCAGCTCTTCAAGTAAAGGACTGACCTCTATAAAAGAGGACATAAGGCCACCCACGCCTTGATTTAGATCTCTTCCTTGAAGTGAGTATTGAACCATGGATGGCTGGAAAGCACTCTTGTCTAGCAGTTAGGATTCAGTGCTCTCACCACTGCGGTCTGGGTTCGATTTCTGCCCAGGGAAGCTTTTTGTTCCCTCCTTGCCTTCTAGTTGCTGAAGCTCATGCAAAACGGTGATCTTCTAGGAATGCATCGGTTGGATTTCTGCAGTAAAGGCACCAGGGTCCCTTTTTCCTACAACCTGCCACTGTAGATTTGTGAGATCCACACAAGCTTTTTGGGACGGGGGGGCGGGGGCTAATATTTTATTTGTGTGTTTATTGCATTTCTATACCGCCCCCCCAAGGAGGACGGGGCTCCTGTATCTTTAACAGTTGGGTAGAAAAGGGAATTTCAGCAGGTATCATTTGTATGCCTGCAGCACCTAGTGAAATTCCCTCCTCATCACAACTGTTAAAGCTGCAGGAGCCCTGCCCTCTTTTGTATCTCTATACAAGAGTGATGGGGGGGGGGGGGAGGCTACAACTTGTATGATTTCAGCAGCGTGGCCACATGTCTCTGGGAAGAGGGGGATCTGGACCTTGAGGGTACTTTTTAGAGAAAAGCAGTGACCTCACTGCTCATAAGATCTGGAAATGATGCTACTTGCTATAACCTATATAACAAAAGAGGGTACTTGGAGTTGATGGCTGTGCTTGAACTTTCTTACAATTTCTATTCTTTTAACAAAAGGTGACCACAGATGCTAATGACTGTCTTAAAGACAAGTGTCCTGGCTGGAGTTCAACAATAGCAACACACTGCAGATGGATGACCAGGTGTCTTGTTAGATATCACTCTGCATTCATATTCTGCTCAGTTTTGCACACACCCACTCACACACCTTTGCCTTTGGGGAATGCATTTCAGGGGGTCTATTAGAAACTGAATCAGAAGCCTCAATCACCTTTGTCACTTCTTTGCTGGAGGTGGGGATGAAGACTTGGTTTTTGGCTGCCTCAAAATGGAGTCAGTACTCACAAGAGAGCTATTTTGTAACAGCAGAGTTTCTCCTCTCTCCCCCATGTTCCAGGAACTGTAGCGCACAAAAAAAATACAGAAAGGGGAAACTACAATGATCAAGGGGCTGGAGCATTTCCCCTATGAAGGACGGTTACAACAGCTGGGGTTGTTCAGCTTAGAAAAAAGGAGGGTAAGGGGAGACCTGATAGAAGTGTACAAAATTATGCATGGTGTGGAGAAGGTGGAAAGGAGGACATTTCCCCCCCTCTCCCATAATACCAGAATGCAATGGGGTCATCCCATGAAGCTGATTGGTGGGAGATTCTGGACAAATAAAAGGAAGGAGTCTTCACTCAGCAAATAGTTAAATTCTGGAATTCAACATCCATAAGATGTCGTGATGGCCACCAATTTGGATGGCTTTAAAAGGAGTTTGGATAAATCCTGGAGAAGGCTATCAATGGCTACTAGCCCTGCTGGTTATGTGCTACCTTCAGTATCAGGGGCAGTAATCCTATAAGCACCAGATACTGGGGAACATGGGTGGGAGGATGCTTTTGCACCAAGTCCTGCTTGTGGGTCCCTGGTTGACAGCTGGTCGGCCACTGTGTGAACAGAGTATTGGGTTGGTGTTTTTATCCCTTTTCTCCCAGGATTTAATAATCAAATTAAAATGAAACAAGTCTTTCTTCTAAGATTGCTCGTGGATGCTAAAAAATTTTGATTTCTACCTGGCAAACACTGAGGGGAAGAAAGAGGATAATGGGATCTACTTTCTTTCCTGATGTGAGGAAAAGATGGGAGTTAATGGGTGCAGATTTCTGGTTTCTACAGGTCCAAGTGAGCCAGACAGCCTGGGGGAGTCTTTACTGATTGGCTTAAACAAAGGTGACAAAAGGGTCATTTAGGCATACTTGCTGACACAATATAGGGTTTTCCACTCTAAAAGGCATTGAATTCTTTATTTTTCTTTCCATTTCGCTTAAACAAGAATGGTTGTTGTCCTGAGGCACGATCTGAAATTTGTAAGTGTTAACATGGAGTAATTAAGGCAATCAGAGCTCAACATTGATAAGACCCACACAGCAGATCCAGTACATTTAAAATGTCGACAGGTTTTTATAGTTTGTAGTCATGGACGGATTGAGGTCAGAATGAACCAAAGAGTCTCTAAGATGCTTAGTACGTCTCAGTCCAAGTCATGGTGTATTGCTGCAGCTAGGGAAATGGCTCACCATATATACCCATGTTTGTGTAAAATTGTCACGATGGCATATGACAAATGGGACTATGTTAAAGGACATGTTTTTACGCTCCTGCACCCCAGTCCTGAGAGGGGGGTTACACAGACTCCAGTATCCTAGAAAGAGGGCACAGGAGACTTGTGGTGTTTCTTTTATGAAGGTTTATTTACACTGTTTTTCGGATCAAGGTAGGGTGACCAGATAGAATCCAGGTCAGGGCTCATGTAACTTTAACAGTTGTAGAGAAAAGGGAATTTCAGCTAGAGTCATTTGTATGCAATTAGTTCCTGGTGAAATTCCCTCTTCATCACAACAGTTAAAGGTGCATGCACTATACTAGAGTGACCAGATACAAAAGAAGGCAGGGTTCCTGCTACTTCCACTGTTGTGAGGAAGAGGGAATATCACCAGGAACTAATTGCATACAAATGACACTGGCTGAAATTCCTTTTTCTCTACAACTGTTAAAGTTACATGAGCCCTGACCTGGATTTTATCTGGTCACCCTAGATCAAGGCCTACAACAAGGCCAGAGCCAAGCCAAGCCTGCTTCCTCTCCACTGCCCATCAGATCTTCCCCTGCAAGACAAAAGTCACTCTCCTCTTCTCCCAGGTTCAGCCTTCTCTCAGATTAATTTCCTCCTACCCGCTCAGGCCTTGTAGAACAAAAAGGTTACCCATTTAGGAATTAAAGTGGGGGAGAGGAATCCTCAGTCTCTTTTATTCAGACACACTGAGTTGTATGGTGCTCCTGGAGGTCATTTAGACTGCCCACATACACATATTTTCAGACCTCCTCATGGGATCCCCAGAAGTGGTAGCTCCAGGTCTGATGAGAGGGCCGTATCTCAAGGCAATCCCCGGGAGACATAATTCGGGGGAGGGGCAGGCAAAAAGGCCAAGGCCAAGGCCAAAGGGGCAGAGACAAAAAATACAAAAAATATCAGTATCTTTTAGCTTAAGGCTCTTACTGCCAGTCTCTAAGCCTTAGGAGAGGTATTTCAATCTTTTAGAAAGGTGGGGAAAATTGCACAAAAGGCAAGGAACCGCCAAATGATTGTGTGTGTGTGTGGGGAGGGGAAGGGGATGGAGCCAGGAGAAGGGCCGTGGCCATGTGGAAATGGGAGATTGGCACTCTTGGAACGTCAGATTTGGCCACCCTGGCCTGAACACCCCCCCTGTTTTGGTGGCATTCCCCACAATGTACCTGTGACATAGCATCACTCTAGGGCATTGTGGGTATTTTTAAATGGTGGCTCGATGCTATTTGACATGGGGGGGGCAGATATCAGGGCAGTAGTGGGACCCAGAAACTGGCCAAGGATGACGTAGGCTGCTTCCACCATTGGCTTCTGGTGTATTGTGACATCAGTCAGTGGGTAAAGGGGCCTTGCTAAACTGTCAATTGCCAGCTTCAGAGGAGGGCAACCTCAGGGCTTCTGAGGTGATGGCATCGAGAGCCTATGTGGTGTAGTGGTTAGAGTCTTGGGCTGGGACTACTGAGACCTGGGTTCAAATTCCCACTCAGCCATGAAGCTGATTGGGTGACTTTGGGGCAGTCGGTGATTCTCAGCCTAACCCACCTCACAGGGTTGTTGTGAGGGAACAAATGGAGAGGAGGAGGAGTGTGTAAACAGCTGTGTCTTCTTGGCAGGGAAAAGGCAGGATATAAATATAATAAATTAATAAATAAAGCTTAATCCGTGGTTGAGGTGGGCTCATTGCCGTCAGCTTTGGCAGCCCGTGTTGTGACATGTTTGGCTCAGCCCATGGCTGGGGAGGACGGGTTCACTTGGTGGCAGCTTCAGAAGAGGGCAGCCTCAGGGTCTCACAGGTCTCACACAAGCAGCAATAGCTGCATGTCTCCTGGATGCTCCTGTCTGTCATCACCATGAGAGAGCAATAAGAAGGACTGAAGAAAGGTGTGTGCGTGAGGAGAAAGAGAGAGACTTGGCCAAACACATCACCCCAAGATGAGGCATTTGGGATGGGGTGTACTGAATTTATTCCCAGACAAAGATAGTTTTATTTTTAATTATTTATGGCAAATGTTGGTTTATTTGTTTATGAAGAGCTGTTTATTTCAACAATTTAGGATTGGTCAAACTGAAGGATCCCATATGTTGGTGCCTGAGTTTTAGGATTATCATTGGAGGCTCTTTTTCTGGGCGATGCTACACTTAAGGGTATGAAGGGGGGCTACCATGGAAAGACCCTTCTCTGAAGTGGCCCCCATCTGTGGAATGCCCTTCCCAGGGAGAGCAGCTTGGCCTCTTCACTCTATACATTTAGATGCCAGGTTGCCTTCCACTTTTAGCAGGCATTGTGGGTGCCATCCTATGCTGGCTGGGGCATGCTGGGAGTTGTAGGACTTTTTTCTGTCTAAACATGCATAGGATTGCACCCTTAATCTTTAATCTACTGCTTTCTTTTTTCTACCTAGAGTGGGAATGTCTTTAAAAGATTGCCATATAGGGTCTTCTTATGACCAGCACCCGTGAGAGTCTGAGGTTACAACACAATCCTATCCATGTTTCCTCATTAAAAGAATCATTTGAGTTTGATTGAAGGACAAATCCTATAAGTGGGGAAAGGACTGCAGCCTCAGTATGAGAATACAGGCAGAAGCACACAAGACAATTTTGTAATATTTTTTTCTTTCCAGTGTTTCTGGAAATCTGATACCTGGAGACACTTCACTGACACATCACCACATCCCATGTTGGCATGAGCGTGGCAGCTGAATTCCAGAACTCATCCATGGGAAGTCCATCTTGATCATCCCAGAGTGCAGGATGCAGAATAATGGGCTCAAGTTACAGGAAGCCAGATTCCCCTCTCCCTGTTCCCCATCATAGCCTGCTAAATGCTTCCAGGAGGGCCACAAGAGGTACATGGCCTCTGAACCTGGAGAGTCTATATAGCTCTTATGACTAGTAGCCATCAGCAGCCTTCTCCTTTATGAAGTGGTTTATATCCTTTTCAGGACATCCTGAGCTGATGGCCATCATTACATCTTGTGCCAGCAAAATTCATAAATTCATCGTGGATTGGGAGAAGGGGTAAAATGCCGCTGGGGTGTAAACGGCTCTCAGGTCAAAGCCCACAAAATCTGTGCTGCCATCATACCACAAAAGCTTCTAGAGTCTGGTGGAGATGAAATGATGGGGTGGCACTCAAAACATTTCATCCATGTGTCATTGACCATTAACCTGGAGAAGAGAAGACAGAGGGGAGACATGATAGCACTCTTCAAATACTTGAAAGGTTGTCACACAGAGGAGGGCCAGGATCTCTTCTCGATCAACCCAGAATGCAGGATACGGAATAATGGGCTCAAGTGACAGGAAGCCAGATTCCTGCTGGACATCAGGAAAAACGTCCTGACTGTTAGAGAAATACGACAATGGAACCAATTACCTAGGGAGGTTGTAGGCTCTCCCATTAGAGGCATTTGAGAGGCAGCTGGACAACCATCCGTCAGGGATGCTTTAAGGTAGATTTAAGGGGGTTGGACTCGATGGCCTTATAGGTCTCTTCCAACTCTACTATTCTATGATTCTACTGAGGTTCCAGGGAAATTGCTTGATAGCCCATGATGCTAAACAGTTCTGGGTCCAGAGACCAGTTGGGAACCTCAAGGAGTTTCTAAGCAGAAAGCTGTGACGTCAATAAGTTATGGGTGGGAGTGGGGAAGAAACCATATGGTTCCCCTTCCGAGCAAGGAAAAAACAAGCAATTGATTTCACCCTCTTCCCTGCAACCATGGTTTCCTTTCCCTGCTTCCTCCTAGTATATTCTAGAGAGAAAGACATGCAGATCTATACCAACCAAGATATGACACTTTGAAAACATTTTGAAATCTGTATATGGAGTGTGCACTGAGCCCACATAGTTGCCACTACTGTTATAATGTTATTTATTATCTATATGAAGCCGTTGGGAGCAGTCATCAGGAGATTTGGAGCAAGGTGTCACCAGTATGCTGATTACACCCTGCTCTATCTCTCTGTAACATCTGAATTGGGAGAGGCTGTGGACGTTCTGAACCAGTGCCTGGATACAGTTATGGCTTGGATGAGGGCCAACAAATTGAAGCTGAATCCCGATAAGACAGAGGCCTTGTGGGTTGGTGGTTCCCAGGTCCAGGAATTGGGGTGTTTGTCAGTTCTGGATGGGGTTGCACTCCCTCTGAAGGAGCAGGCCCGTAGTTTGGGAGTGCTCCTGGATCCATCTCTGTCACTGGAAGCCCAGGTGATCTCGGTGGCCTGGAGCACCCATTATCAACTTTGGTTGGTACGCCAACTACGCCCATTCCTGATAGGGATAGCCTTGCTATTTTCATTCATGCACTGGTAACCTCACGACTAGACTACTGTAATGCGCTCTATGTGGGGCTACCCATGTGTGTGGTTCGTAAGCTGCACCTAGTGCAGAATGCAGCAGCTAGGGTGCTCACGGGGACACCTAGCACTGCTCATAGAAAACCTGTATTAAAAGAACTGCAATGGTTGCCTGCTACTGAGCCATATACAAGATTATGCTGTTATCCTACAAAGCCCTAAACAACTTGGGACCAGCATATCTAGCAGACCACCTTCCTGTATATAAACCTGGACGACAACTACGATTCTTAGAGGGCATTCCAAGACAAACGGAAATGCCGCCACGAAGAACCTCAGCGTCGGGGCCTTCTCTGTAGTGACACCCACCCTCTGGAAAACCCTCCCTCGTGCGGTTCAGGAGGCAGAAAACGTTACATCTTTTAAACGCCTCCTGAAGACATACCTTTTTACACAGGCTTTCCCTGGTTTTTAATGTAGCTCGTTTTATACTGCCTTTTTAACTTTTTGTTGTTTAAATTTATATTGTTGTTCTTATGGTTTTTAACTGTGCACTACCCAGAGAGCTTCGGCTGATGGGCAGTATAAAGATGTAATAAATAAATAAACTGTTTTAAAGCAGTAGTGTAGAATCATCCCGAAGGCGCCTTGAGTGCAGTTCAAGGTCTGTAGTCTGGGGAAGATTGAGCTCCTGCTGCTCAGTCCTCCAAGGGTTAAAGGAACTGAGCCCTGGTTCCTAGAGAGGCAGGAAAATTTAAAAGTGGGTGGGAAAGATAAGCGTGAATCCAGGTAAGGGAAAGATACCTCGTGAGATTGCTTGGCATTGAGGGGGGGGGATCATGGACGAAAAGGTAAGGGGGCGTCATTGGGGTGATGTGGGGTGCGGAGACAAAGAATTTGCTTTTGGGGAAGAGTTTGGAGGGGGAGGGGAGGGAAGAGCCCCTCTCAAGTCCCCTCTTGGAGGCATCGCTGGGGGAGGGGGCTACTTCATGCAATCCGCCCGCGAAGTGGGTTCCGAGCAGCTGCATGGTTTCTTCTCTTTGAAAACCCCTCCCCCCGTCAAAAACGAACCCACTCCCCTTGGAATATGGGGTGGGGGGCTTGTTCGGTTGCAGAGGGTGACGAGAAAGAGCTGGGGGATGGGGTTCCCCTGGTGGGGAGGCGGAGGAGCTGCTGCGCAACTTCTGTGGGTCAGAGCTGGAGGAGAGTCGTTTTTGGATCGCCTTGGCCGGAAAGGAACCTGGTCAGCGCGTATTTGTTTTAAGCACATAAGAAGAGCCCCGCTGGATCAGACCAAAGGTCCACCTAGTCCAGCATTCTGTTCACACGGTGGCCAACCAGCTGCTTGTGGGAAACCCAGGAGCAGGACATGATTGCAACAACACCCTTCCACCCATGTTCCCCAGCAACTGGTGTACATATGGATGGACGGAACTTATAGCCATGAGGATTAGTAGCCATGGATAGCCTTTTCCTCCGTGAATTTGCCCAGTCCCCCTTTAAAGCCATCCAGATTGGTGGCCATTCTAAATCTACGTCTCAAGGCAAGGAATGGGGGGGGGGGGGAATAACATCCACTCCTCCGCCTTACTGCTGCACCCAGGATCCGGAGTTGGCCGAATTCCTGTGGGTTTTTGCTACCTCCTGGAGTCCAACCGGATTTGCTATAAGGCCTGGGCGTCAAGGTGAGCCTCCAGGCGGCAGAGGCGGGAGGGAGGGACCATTTGAGAGAAAGAAACAGGACTGGATTGAGCTTCGGAGTTGAGTTGGAAAGAGGCTAAGGTATCTTTATTCTCCAAAACGTTTTGGGAACCGGGGGGGGAGGGGAGGGGAGGGGAGCGGAGGGAAAGGTCTGCCACTCCAGGCCGGCAAAACTTGCTGTTGACCGGGCTAATGAGGGGGGCTGATCATGGATTTGGGGAGGGTGGGGTGGGATGTAATAATAATAATAATAATAGATATTGTGTTTGTGCATATGTCGTTTAGGTGGATGGATTTCAGGGGGGGTGGAGATTGATTCTTGTGCATCACTATTGTAGTAGCGATGTGTTTGTGTATGCGTTTTTTTGAACTGGGTGGAAGGAAATGCGTGGCTGGGAGTGGGGAGTCAAGGGCAAGAGGTTAATGGCGAAGGTTGTGTGGGCTGCATGGAGAGAGAGGAGCAGACTGAGAGCATCCTCTAGATGGTATGATGGCGGGAGTGGGCGGGCGCGGGCCAGGTGATGGAAGAAGGCTGTGCGCTAGGTCGAGAAAGGAGACTAGGAGAATGCGTCTTCCCTCTGTTTGGATTACCTCGAGCCTTTAGCCTGGCGTTTCAGGGTTTTTGTTTATGTGGTGTGAGAGAGATGCCAGGAGAGTGCGCTGCTTGGTGCCTAGGTTTGTATCTCCTGCTTTTTCCTCTGGTTGGACTGCAAGTCCCATCACATCCCAAGCCTTTAGGCCGGCTTTTCGGGGTTTTTGTTTGTGCGGTGTGAGGCGTATGCTGGGACAGCCTGCTGCTTGGTGTATAGGGGGTCTGGGTAAAACAAGGATCCATGAAATCAAAAAGGGATCCTCATGATTTGATACGATTTTTAAAGAGGACACCCACAAAACCACCATCTAATCACAGAGAACATTTGCTTTCACTTGTGAACGCTGCCATAGCAAGAGAACATGGATCTGTGGCAGGGATCCTCATGATTTTTACTAATCAACAAGCAGATATGCCTCCACAGACTGAAGTAGAAAAATGAGCATGGTCATGGTGCAAAAACATACATCTGAGGCAGGGATCCTCATGTTTTTTGACATGGAAAATACCCCCAATCACAATCAAATCACAGAGCGTAGCTGCAGCTGTAGGAATGGATTGTGGTTTGGGGTATTTTCTGTGGGGGCATTATGAGGATCCCTGCCTTGGATCCATGTTTTTGTGCTATGGTGGCACCCACAAGGGGAGGATCTGTGATTTTTCTGGTTTAGTCCATGGAGGTTGATGCACTCTGTGATTAGATTGTCGTTTGGGGGATTTTTCCCTGTAAAAATCATGAGGAACCCTGCCTCGAATCCATGTTTCTGCGCCACAGCAGTGCCAATGAGTGGCGGAACCCTGATTTCTCTTGTTCCGTCCTTTGATGCAGATGTGCTCTGTGATTGGATGGTGGTTTTGTGAGTGTCCCCTTTAAAAATCAGATGAAATCATGGGGATCCCTTTTTGATTACATGGATCCGTGTTTTACCCAGGACCTCTGAAAGGCCATCCTTCTTTACAGATGTAAGCAGATGTATACTCGGGCAATAACGTACCTTGAGAAGTGGCATGACTTTGAGAACTCACAACTAAAAGACTTGACAGACCTTAATCTGGACGGAGAGTCAAGGAACTTAGGCCTGGAACCCGTTTGTACAGTGGCTGCAAATCTGGGACTTGAGGTCAATGCAGACAACCTTTTAGATGAGCTCAACCCAGTGCAGAAGCTTCTGCCAGAGGTGAGAAAGTCGGATCTTCCACTAGACCCATAATGGATAGCACGACTGAAGCAGAGGGAATTTCCATTTCTCGGGCATGTTGTCAGTAAGGAATGCTTATGTGGAGGGGGCATTTTCACATAGGGGCAACATACAGACTCTTTGTGAAAGAAGAGCTTTGTGTGAGATTTAACTACAAGGCGGCAGTGGGGGAATCAACACTCCTGGTTTAAAACAGTATAGAAGTGACCTGATAACTATTTGGGCACAATACACGTTCCATAGACTGTTTTCAAAGCCTTATCAAATACATAAAGCTGCAGCCAGAGCTGCTGAAATCTTGAATTTCTTATAGGAAGTACAAATTCTAAACATTGCCTTTTTGTTTTTCATGTTTTTTTTTATTATTACTATTATTTCAAGCCCACATCTCCATCCAGATTGAGGCGGCGAACAACAATAAATATAAATACAAGAATCATAAAATAGATAAAACATTAAAACAAATAAAAACAAATACATTATTAAAAACTTCTTAAAATTCAACTGGATAGGCCTGCCGGAAGAGATCAGTCTTCACAGCTCTCTTAAATTCAAGAAGATTGCTAATTTGTCGAATCTCCTCCAGCAAGCCATTCCACAGTCTGGGAGCGGCAGAAGAGAAGGTCCTCTGGGTAACACTCGTCAGCCTAGTTCTGGCTGATTGAAGTTCTTCTGGAACTTATGTAACATTCTCAGATGTCAAAGCCTTTAAAACGGGTGGGCGAAGTGGGGCCTTCCAGATGTTGGACTGCAAATCCCATCAGCCCTAGCCAGCACAGCCAATGGAGAGGAATGCTGGGAGTTGCAGTCCAATAACATCCAGAGGGCCACATGATTCTCACCTCTGCTTTAAAGCAAGGACATTTGTTGCCTGTTCTGCCACTGCCAATAGTATTTGAAATCTATGCAGTTCCCTAACCCATAATAGCAGCTGAATGGCTAAAATCACAAATAGCTCCTTCTTCACTACTGTTCTGCTAGTGATGGCATTTGTACATTAGAGAAACATCATTATTCTGTTGTTTGTTTCTGTTTTGAAAGGAAGAATATGGCCTAAATCCAATTGCTACTCCCAACTAGAGTAGACCCAGTGAATCAATGGGAACTTGCTCAGTGCACACTTAACCTAAGTTCCATTGCTTCAATGCGTCTATTCTGGTGTGGACGAGCAATTGGATTGGTGATTTGTCCTGTTTCTGTAATAGCAAGAAGTGCCGAATGGCTTACTGTTCGACCCAGAGTTCAGCCAACTGAGAATCCGAGCTTTTCTTTTTTTAAAAAAAAGGTTCTAGCCTTTATGGCTGCAAAGATGTCTTTGGAAGTGAAGGTGATGTAACCCATTTTTTCTTTTAAGAGACGTTTTTGTAAAATAAAAAATGAATTTTGCTTCCCAGGTACTGTTGGTTCTCTATTTCTCTCCTCTTTTCCTACCTTTAAAGATAAAGCAAATTTTGTAGTTGTGATTATCCTGTCAACAGAAAGGATGACATCCCCCCCCCCCCAACCACCAGAAAAGGAGCTGCTTGCTCTGGACCCAAGGATTTGTTAAGGGTTCAGATTATCTGGTTCTGAACTGCTGGGAGGGATCACCAGGCTAGCTGCACCACTTTTCAGAAGCAACCTTGGCCTCTGTACTGGTGCTTAATGGTGTTCAAACGTGGAAAGTGGTGATGTTGTAGTCCTGCCCCTTCCCCACCCCCACCCCTTTCCACTGCATTTCGCAACAGTTGTAGGATTTAGAGATGCTCAATGATTACTTCATTTATTGTCTTTCAGATTCTGTTCTAGTTTACAATTCAGTAAAAACTTTGGAGAAATACATTCACAATGCCAAAAAGAAAGTGTAAATTCACACCTAGGTTAAAGGCCAAGTTTCCCTGCTTCAGGGATGGTCGAGACGAGAACGAGGCAGAGTGCACCATATGCAAGCCTGGAACGTTTGTGTCAGTTGCCAGTAAAAGTTCTACCGATTTGCAGACCCACATTGAGTCAGACAAGCACAAGAAGGCTATTCAAAGACAGAGCTCTTCCACCAGAGTGACAGCAGAGGGTATGCTGGCCTTCCACACTGTGATGCATCACAACACTTTTCCGTCAATGGATCATACCTCTGGCTTGTTGAATAAGGTAGTCCCTGACTCAGAAGTAGTCCAGGAGTTCTCAAGCGCTCGCACCAAGACACAAGCCTTTCTGAACTCTGTGCTTGCACCGCAGTCTGTGGAAAGGGCCCTGCAAGCACTCAGAGAGGACAAGATACCATACTGTGGAGTCTCAACTGACAGAAGTAACCATGGTGCAGTGAAAATATTTCCAGTCGTAGTCCAATATTTTGACTGGAAGAATGGTGGTTTGCAGTCCAAACTCATCGAAGTGAAGAACTTACCTAATGAGACAGCTGGTACAGTTGCCCAATATGTGAAGGACACTCTGGAGAAGAACGGCTTGTTGGAGAAGTGCGTTGCATTCGCAGGTGACAACTGCAATACCATGGTTGGTGGACTCCAGCATGATGAAGAAGGGAGTAATGTCTTCACAAACTTGAAAAAGCTGTTGCAGAAGGCTACTCTAATTGGTGTGGGTTGCCCAGCTCACATTTTGAACAATTGTTTGCACCATGGGGCAGACACACTTGATATGGATGTGGAGAATATCATTTTTAAAATATACCGGTACTTCAACATTTACACTGTGAGAACCGAGAGTCTGAAGGAGTATAGTGAGTTTGTGGACAGTGAATACAGAAAGTTGCTTTCTCACAGCAAGACAAGGTGGCTGTCCATATTCCCTGGAATAACAAAGCTACTGCAGATGTTTCCGGCCTTGAAGAACTTCTTTCTCTCTCAAAGCAAACCGCCTTCTGCCCTCAAGAAGTTCTTTGAGGATGACTTCAGTGAGATCTACCTGTGGCATATGCACTCGCTCATGAGCGTGTTCCAAGCACACATCGAAGAGATTGGACGTGAAAACAACTCTGTGGTGGAAGTGCTGAAATGCTTGGGCTCTGTTAGCAACATCCTGCGTGAACGTAAGGCCCACAACTTAATGTGTTTGAAAGTCAAGGTGCTCCTGGGACAAAATCGCAATCAGGGACTCGATGCACAGTGTGACGCATTCTGTGGCCAGGTGGAATGTCTGTACACCACATGCATTGAATACCTGGAGATGTGGATGAGACCCCTGGAAGAGTTCTCCATATTCATGTGGATTGCCCTGACTGAGATGCCAAAATGGACTGATGTAGAGATGACTGTTGAATACTTAACAGAGAAGGGAGTGATCATAGATGGCATCAAATGCTTTGTTCAGTTTGAGAATCTGAAGAAATTTGTGGAAAGTCTGTGCGACGATGAAGACTTCCAAAAGCTGATGGCACACAAGAAGTGGACTAAATATTTTGAGAGCTCTGAAAACATTGACTGCCACTCTGAACTGTTGAAAATTATACAGTTTGTTTTTGCTGTCCCTTCCCATAATGCCAATGTGGAGCGTGTTTTTACTGTAATGGAAAGCGAGTGGACAAAGGAAAGGAACCAGATGTCTGTGGAGACTTTGAAAGGGAGTCTACAAGTGCAGTACAATTACAGGCAAACATCTTGTGAGTAATGATGGGGTGGAGATGCCCCCTTGGGTGCCAGAAATGTTGGGGTGTCCTCTTTTTTGGTTTCCAAACTATGGTCACCCTAGTTTCTCAAATTGCGGAATGTGCCCACGGCCCCAAAAAGCTTCCTCCCCCTGGCATGTTTTCATAATCATGCAGTGCTGGGCCTAGACAAGAATGTTTTAGGCTCAAATCCCCACTCAGGTGCAGAGCTCACGGGGAATTCCTTTGTTTTATTAATTAATATCCCATCTTTCTTCCAAAATAAATTACGCAAAAGGCAGCTAACAATAAAATACACATTAAAACAAAATAATTCAAAACCAAGAGATTAAAACACAGCAGTAAGAGAAATACACGGCACCCAACCAATTAAATCCTCCATCAATAGAATCATAGAACAGTAGAGTTGGAAGGGTTCTATATGGCCATCGAGTCCAACTCCCAACAGAGTCCAACAGACCAGCTTAACATGCCAAAGTCCTGTTTGAATAAAAATGCTTTTGCCTGCTGGCAGAAAGATAACAGAGACTGGGCCAACCTAGCCTTCCTCAGCAGGGAGCTCCTATAACCTGTGAGTAGCCACTGAGAAAGGCCTCTCTTCTTCCCCACTAAACATGCCTCCTACGGTGGTGCTATCAATAGAAGGCCCCCCTGTGAAGACCTTAAAATCTTGGACCAGTTTCTCTTCCAGCCCACCTCGCTGGGTTGTTGTGAAGATCAAACAGAGGGGGCTACATGTATCACCCTGAACTCTTGGAGCAGGTGGATTAAAAATGTACCTATTCACCAGCAGCAGCATCTATCTCATTTTCCTCATGCGAAAGATTGGGATTATGTTTTACTTTTCCAAAATGGCACTTATGTTTGTAGCAATTAGGCTTCTAGTATCGGTATGCCACCAGTTCGAATGCTGAAATCTTTGTAAGGTTCTTAATCCACTGCATTGTAGAAGGTGGGTGTTTATCCTTCTAATGTTGTAACATCAGTGTTAGCTGTCAAAGGGGCATAGAGAATCCAATTAGACTGGCCATTGGTTAATTCCATTAAACAGGGAAATCATTTTAGGCAAAGCTTTTTCTCTAATTCCAAAAGATGCCCATGGGGTCAAAAAGGTTCGTGATGCCTGGCCCAGTTAACAACCCCTTTCTTCCCACCCACCCCAGGCAGCGCAATGGCATCCCAAGGACAATGTGGATCATCTCTCCTTTGCTCTGGAACGGAAACAGCCGTTGCGCAGCTGCTTTGGGTAAGGGAGGGATCACGCCGGAGAGATGAGGGCACCCCACTGGGTTGAGAGGATGGGTGGGCGAACGGGTCTGGATTCCCATTGGTGCTGCAAGATATCAAGGTGGACAATTCTGCTGTATTTTTCCCAGGAGGTCCTGAAGCCTGTAAAATCAGCAATGAGTAACACAGGCAAAACTGCCCAGTTCTCACCTCCCCTTCCAAACTGGGAGCGAAGGGGCATGCAAAGGGATTGGTTCTGTGCATTGGGAATGGCTGTAGGGGAGATTCTTTCTGAGAGAGCTTTTCTTTTTCTTTCAGCGGCTGACAGCCCTTGAGGAGGTGGCCGTGTATTTCACAGAGGGGGAGTGGGATCTCCTGGACGCAGACCAAAGAGCTCTGTACACAGAAGTCATGCTGGAGATCTATGGGAATGTGGTTTCTTTGGGTAAGGATGCTTTTTCCTTGGTCAGTAGATGCCACAGGGATGAATTCCTATCCTTGCTCATTTCCCTCCTAACATGGGAACAGATGTCCTGGTCATGTGCCCTGGCATGTTGTCATTTTGAAAAGTGTAGAGTTTTGGGGAATGAATCGCTTGCAATCATAAAAATGTATGGAGAGCCCAGCTGGATGAGACAAGGGTCCATCTAGTCCAGCATTCTGTTCACACAGTGGCCAGCCAGCTGTGTACCAAGAACCCACAAGTGGGGTGCAATAGCACCCTCCCACCCATGCTCCACAGCAACTGCTATACATATGCTTACTGCCTCAGCTACTGGAGGTAGCACATAACTATCAGGACTAGTAGCCATTGATAGCTTTCTCCTCTGCAAATTGATCTAACCCCCTTTTAAAGCCATCCAAAAAGGTGGCCGTTGCTACATTTTGTGGTAGCCAATTCCACAATTAAACTAGGCTCTGTGTGAAGAAGTCCTTCATTTTGTCTGTCCATAAGCTCCCACTAAATGGCTTCTGGGAACCTGGATGGAGTGGGAGGGTTCTGTTACTCTCCTGTCCTGCTTGTTTTTTTTCCATGGGCATCTGGTTGACCAGTGTGTGAACAGAATGCTGTACTAGATGGACCCTTGGTCTGATCCAGCATGACCCTTCTTATGAATCATTGCTCTCCTCCTCCTGCACTCCAGTTCTCGCAAACAGCAGATGAGGTGGTAAAACGCAGATACTATGTGGGGAATTTTGGGCTTTACTCCCCTACCCCAGGGGAAAAACCCTCACTGCACCTTCAAAAATAGATGCTAGGGAAAACTATATTTTAGGGAGAAATATTCTGGTCTGGTCAACAACTGGTTGGACTCTGTGAGAATAGAGTGCTGGACTAGATGGATGCTTGGTCTGATCCAGCAGGGCTCTTCTTATGTTCTCCTGTAGCTGTCTCCCTGACATGTTTTTTTCATATCTCTGTGAACGTTTCTACAGATTTATTTTTGTGTGTAGAGGGACATTCCATTACACGAGCCCCTCTCCTGCCATGTCATTCCAGTTTTCCACAATGTTATTTTTCTCTAAATGTGTTGGAATACAATTCCTACATCATCGGCATTTAAGTTGTATGCTGCCATCCCACCAAATGTGCCAAAAGCACTCCATGACGCAAACAGCAATACAAAAACAAGAAAGCGTACCAATTAGGGTGACCAGATAAAATCCAGGTCAGGGCTCATGTAACTTTAACAGTTGTAGGGAAAAGGGAATTTCAACCAGTGTCATTTGTATGCAGTGAGTTCCTGGTGAAATTCCCTCTTCATCACAACAGTGAAAGTTGCAGGGGCCCTGCCTTCTTTTGTATATGGTCACTCTGGTATAGTGCCTGCACCTTTAACTGTTGTGATGAAGAGGGAATATCACCAGGAACTAATTGCATACAAATGACACTGGCTGAAATACCCTTTTCTCTACAACTGTTAAAGTTACATGAGCCCTGACCTGGATTTTATCTGATCACCCTAGTACCAATGTGTCCACTGCAATAGTACATCATTAAAACACTAAACAACCCAACCCAAACAGCTCAGCTCTAAGAAATTGGAGTACAGAAAGTTCCAGTTAAAGTGTAATAGGAAACAAGATACTCAAGGGGTGAGGGGAAGGGGGAGGAATAAGCTTGAATTATTTCAAAAAGGAACAAAGCCCTATGAGGAGAGATTGAAAGAACTGGGCATGTTTAGCCTGGAGAAGAGAAGACAGAGGGGAGACATGATAGCACTCTTCAAATACTTGAAAGGTTGTCACACAGAGGAGGGCCAGAAACTCTTCTCGATCATCCTAGAGTGCAGGACACAGAATAATGGACTCAAGTGACAGGAAGCCAGATTCTGGCTGGACGTCAAGAAAAACTTCCTGACAGTTAGAGCAATACAACAATGAAACCAATTACCTAAGGAGGTGGTGGGCTCTCCCACAATAGAGGCCTTCAAGAGGCAGCTGGACAGCCATCTGTCAGGGATGCTTTAAGGTGGATTCCTGCATTGAGCAGGGGGTTGGACTCGATGGCCTTCTAGGCCCCTTCTAACTCTACTATTCTATGATTCTATGTGGGAAAAAAACCTTTGGAACATAGTGATAAGTGAAAAGCTAACAGAGAGGTTAAGAGTCCATAGAGGAAAAAAGAAAAGAGATACCTTTAGAATGGATTGGCAAGCATATATAGACTACATGAAAAAGGAACTGAACAGAAAAACCATGGCAGAAGCATACAAAAATCTATGGGACTCATGAAAAGGAAAAGTATTGAGAATATATTTACTATACTAATAGAGAAAAGAGACAGAGATAATATAGAAACAATTCAAATGAGGGGAGGGATTGTGGGGGAGGGTGTAGAGTTTAGGATATCAGTTATTGTAGTTGTTTTTGTTGTTATTGCTGTTATTGTCTTTTTTTCCCTCTGGATGTTTGTTTTGGTATGAAAATTTAATAAAAACTTATTTACAAAAAAAACAAAACACCCAAACAATTCATTTCGCTAGCTCTAAAGTTATAACATTTCAAATTAAACACAAAATAGGTAATATCAATCTTTGCAACGTAATGTCCATTATCATTTTTCTTCCATAAAGTGTAAGCCACAGCCATGTACACCGTACCTTTCCAATGCATTGAGGCAACACCTCCAGCCCGCATGGTTCAAGTCTCAAAGCATTCCAAACCCTTGTTCAGGTTGGACCTATAAGGACGACATGGTTCCAGTATCTCTGCCCAAGGACCATCCAGCCTATGCTTTGATCCCTTGAACGGGAGGAGAAGCCACCCATTCCAAAAGCATTCTGACCCAGTGTCAAAAAGCTCTTGCCATGAGGAAGTTTATCTTCATGTTCAGTTGAAAGCTCCTTCCCTGCAGTTTTTACGGGTTGATTTTACTCCTGTCCTTTGGAGCAACAAAGAACAAATGTGTTCTGTCTTCTGCATGACATTCTTTCAGATAACAGAAGACACCTCTCACATCTCTACTTGATCTTCTCTAGACTAAATATACTCCGCTCTTTCAACGATTCCATGTAGGACTTGTTTTCCAGACTCTCCTCATCTCCTTCCCTGTCACACCCCCTCAGGGCATGTTGTGTAAAGGAAAGGGCTTTCTTGGTGGTGGCCCCTTCATTAGGGGGATTCATTAGGGAATGCCCTTGTGACGCCCTCCTTAAAAGGTTTCCCTGGGACCAGAAAGTTTTATTTCATGCCTTATTGTTTTAGTGTGTTATCTACTGGTTTTATCCTGTATGCCACCATGAAATCTGCATGACAGAGAGTGGTATGAACACGTTTTAAATAAATAACTTTAAGAGAGCAATGCAATGGCCCCTAAGCAGTGTCTGTGGGGGCATAAGATAGTTCCAGCGCTTACGACCTTGGGCCCAGCAGTCCAAGCTCCCCATCACAACCACACCCCCTTGAAACTGGCTCAGAGAGAACTTTGCCAGCTGCATGTCCGAGGTCACAAAAGCTACCTGAGAGGGAGGGAAGGGAAGGAGACCATTCCCATGGGCAGGGAGAGGACAGGGGAGGCTACCTTACGAGGAATCCTCTGGCCTCCCCAGCCTCCTTCACTCTCCAACGCCTCTGCTAAATGGGCGTAAAAAAAGTCTAGCTAAAATGCAGAGCAGGTTCCTGTCCAAGGAGCAGCAAAGGTCAGTTGGTTTCAAGTTATGCTATCTGTTCTTTGTTGAACGTATTGAAAGTATAACCCCATTCCTAACTGCATCAGCTCAGGTGGCCGAGCTTTTTGCTCTCACCAGAGCATGCATTCTAGCAGCCTCCAAATCCGTTACAATTTATACTAATTCTCGCTATGCTCTTGCTGTAGTTCATGATGTTGGCCAATTTTGGAAAACTCAGGGATACCTTACCTCTGCAGGTATCCCTGTCCGAAATGGACCTTATGTTGCTACTCTTTTAGATGCTCTTCTGAAACCCCTCTTGTATCGCTGTTGTTGCACACAATTCATCAAAGTATTTTTGCTGATGAAATTGCTCTGGGAAACCATCACGCAGATTTTGCTGCAAAAATGCCGGCCTTAGCATCGCCCATGGCTACTGCTATTTTTGTCCCTCAGACTCAGGCTGCAACCAGCCTGCCTTCTTTGAAGGAATTCGTTTTTCTGCAAAACCGGGCTTCTGAAGCAGAAAAGGCCGCGTGGTTGCGAGCAAGTTGTGAAATTCACCCAGTCCAGGTGTGGCGTTCCCTTAACAGCTGGGCAGTGGTGCCCCTGATCTTGTTCCTGTGCCTTGCTTGTCTGAGCCACTCGGTGACATGTGAGAGTAAAGGGGAAATGATGCAAATCATAGAAAAAGATTGGTTTGCGCCTAAATTCTCCTCAATAGCCCAGCAGTATTATCAGTCTTGTCCGATTTGTCTGGCCCACGATGTTGGGAAAGCTGTAAAGGCAAATCGTACATCACGTCCCTCAACTTGGGGACCCTTTCTGAACATTCAAATTGATTTTATTCAAGTGAATAAATGTTGTGGGTTAGAATATGCTCTTATGGTTCTGTGTCCATTCTGTAAAAGAACGATTATTGACTTGCAGTTAACTGATGAAACTGTTCTGAACCATCGCAAGGCACTAATGGAATCTGTTAAAGCTTTCCATTCCCAGGTTCAAGAAACTCTTCCCTCCGCTCCAACGGTCCAGTGGCACGACCTCCAACCAGGTGATCGGGTGTACACCAAGGTACACCAGAGAAAGACATCCCGTGCGCCTCGCTGGGAAGGGCCGTTCCTGATCCTCCTGACTACCGATACAGCTGTCAAGCTTCAAGGTGTGCCTACTTGGATCCATGCTTCACATTGCAAGAAAGTCCTGCCTCCCTTGGATCCAGGCGTCCCTGACTTCATTCCAGTTTCTGCTTCAGCATCACTTCTGGGTCCCAGGATAAAGACACCCAAGACCTCCCTCAGCCTGAGATAGAGGAGACCTACATTGCAGCATACAACTTCAGGTCTAGGAGGGTACATAATAACCTACCCTCTAGGGACTGCCTCAAGTGACATTCTAAGATGTCTCTGACAAACACACATTGTTGCCATTATAGTCATGAAGCTTCAAGGTTTGCCTACCTAGATTTACACAGCATTCTACAAGAAAGTCCCTATCCCAGAGGCAACACACTCCAATCCTAGACAAACTAAAGCACAAATTGCATACCCCGGAACTGAGCTACACAACATGCGCCCAACAAACAAGTCTCCAGGTTGGCCGTCTACTGGACTCTGCCCAGAAACAGAAAACACCTTGCCTCCCTGGTTCTGGTTGATCCCCATTTTCTTCCTCCTGCGTGAAATTGCCTTATTGTACTTGTACTTTAACCTAAAGTAACAGAATGAAACCCAGCTTTGCCTTATTTCTACCCTTCCTGCCATTCGTAACGAACTATGAGGACAGTGTTGTCTTGAAAATGGCAAAAGTGACTGCTGAACTCATGAACGAAACAAACTGTTGGATTTGTAGCCACGTGCCTGTTCACGCTCATGGAGGGGTTCCTATGATTCCCGTTCCACTAGAATGAAACTCAGCTAGTGTCTGTAGCCATCACTGAACTGAAGGCAAACGCAATGTGGGAAGTTGTGGGCCGGAATACGACTGAATATATTCATTTGTATGCCAAAGGATCGGGGAAATTTTATTGGGGTTGCAATGGTTCTGCCTTTTGGGTAGGGAAAAGTAAATGTGCAATAAGTTATGCTGTAAATAGTGCCTGAACATCCAACGGGACATGGTTACCTAACTTCTCTTTTCCAGGATATTATATGCAGCGGATGATGAGACCTCCGTGCAATTATGGCTTACATACAGAGCAGGTATATTGAGGCCTGTGTCTTTGTTTTCTCAGAACCCCCACCCCTACAATCTAATAACAGCTGAACCAATTCTACTAGCAGCATACATTGGGAATAAAAAGTCAGCTTCGGCTATGGGGTGGTATATAAATGTAAATAATAATAATAATAGTGAGCGCACTTTGTGATTTTATTTCTTCTGTGGCATCTCTAGCATTCCTGACTTTTACCTTTAGGAAGCAAAGCCTTTGTCTCTTGGACTCTCTCCATAGAGCTGTATTATGTGGATTTTTATCTTTGACAGAGCCATGTTGGATCAGACCAAGGGTTCATCTGTTCCAGCACTCTGTTCATATAGTGGCCAACCAACCAGCTATCGACCACGAACCCACAAGCAGGACATGGTGCAACAGCACCCTCCCACCCATGTGCCCTAACAACTGGTGTACATAGGCATCTTGTCTCTGATACTGGAGGTAGCACATAGCCATTAGGACTAGTAGTCATTAATAGCCTTCTCCTCCAGGAATTTATCCAATCTCCTTTTAAAGCCATCCAAATTGGTGGCCATCACTGCATTGTGTGGTAGCAAATTCCGTAGTTTAACTATGGACAACATTGTAACACCATATACCATTTATATGTGTGGTAATCTATTGGCTAAAACCAGCATATCCCTGAATACCAGTTCTTGTAGATCAACAACAGGAGAGGACTTCACATACTGTTTGTGGGCTTCCATCAGATGCCACCAGAAACAAGCAAATTGTGGCAAAGGGTGCGAGCTGGAAGCCAGGGAGGAGCTGCACCCGAGGCTTGAGCACACTTGGGCACAGCTCCATCCCAGGCAGACTCTCACACCTCCCTACTTACTGTACATCAAAGAACCCACACAGAGGAGAAGCCATTGGAATCCACTGAATGTGGGATGGGCCTCAGTAAATTCAAGCCTTCCTTCATGTCAAAGACACATTGGGGAGAAAGGAACTGCTTAACATCCAAGTGCCCACACAGCAGTGCAAGTATATCAAACAGAATTATGGAAAGAGCTTCAGTCGGGGATGGGCCACGGTGGGAGGCTTGGGGGCCCTTCCCCTCCCCCATCCATCCTCCAGGCTCTATTCCAGAAAGCACAACACCCTGCATCTTAAAAAACAACAACGCTGCAAATGTCAGTGGCAGGTTGCTCCAGAGCACAAAAATATTTAAATGTGGATTGTTTGCAAGCTAAATATGACCTTTCTGACACTCTGAAGTGGCTATGGAGTGTCAAAATGGTTGGATCTAGTGCTCTGTGGAGGGGGGCATTGAGAGCTGTGTGTTGCCCACTGATGTGTCAAAGCAACATTCTTACTTTTCATGGAAGTACTCACCTGGGACAGAAATGATTTAAAGCCACATATCTGAAAAACCACCCATTTATAACAGCCACGTTCCCAATATTTGTATTAGAAATGGAGAAAGTATTCAGCATATATCAATGGCCAAAGTTATCCAATATTTCCTGATTTTCTTTTACTTGATGCTGCATTTCCGATGTGTAGTCCTATGCACACTTTGCTGTGAGTAAGCCCAACTGAGAACAGTTTGAGTATGCAATCCTGTGTACATCTACTGGGAAGCAAATCCCATGCAGATCAATGGGACTTCCTCCCCGGTAAGTGCGTAGAGGGTTGCAGCTTTAAACTCTCTGGTACACATGCCTAATTGTACTTTCTGCCTATTATTGGAGCAGTTGAGATATTGAAGAGAGTTTCTTGTATACTTTTGAGGTTAATCTAGTTTTAGCATAAGTAGTAAGGCCTAATAAAAGTGCAGACAATCTGGAGCGGGTTCAGAGGAGGGCAACAAGGATGATCAGGGGTCTGGAAACAAAGCCCTATGAGGAGAGACTGAAAGAACTGGGCATGTTTAGCCTGGAGAAGAGAAGATTGAGGGGAGACATGATAACACTCTTCAAGTACTTGAAAAGTTGTCACACAGAGGAGGGCCAGGATCTCTTCTCAATCATAGAATCATAGAATAGTAGAGTTGGAAGGGGCCTATAAGTCCATTGAGTCCAGTCCCCTGCTCAATGCAGGAATCTACCTTAAAGCATCCCTGATAGATGGTTGTCCAGCTGCCTCTTGAAGGCCTCTAGTGTGGGAGAGCCCACCACCTCCCTAGGTCATTGGTTCCATTGTTGTATTGCTCTAACAGGAAGTTTTTCCTGATGTCCAGCTGGAATCTGGCTTCCTGTCACTTGAACCCATTATTCGGTGTCCTGCATTCTGGGTTGATCGAGAAGAGATCCTGGCCTTCCTTTGTGTGAAAACCTTTCAAGTATTTGAAGAGTGCTATCATGTCTCCCCTCAATCTTCTCTTCTCCAGGCTAAACATGCCCAGTTCTTTCAATCTCTTCTCATAGGGCTTTGTTTCCAGACCCCTAATCATCCTCATTGCCCTCCTCTGAACCTGCTCCAGATTGTCTGAATCCTTCTTGAAGTGTGGTGCCCAGAACTGGACGCAGTACTCAAGATGGGGCCTAACCAGTGCCGAATAGAGGGGAACGAGTACCTCGCGCGATTTGGAAGCTATACTTATATTAATGCAGCCCAAAATAGCATTCACTTTCTTTGCAGCCACATCACACTGTTGGCTTATGTTCAGCTTGTGATCTACAACAATTCTAAGATCGTTCTCACTTGTCGTATTGATTAGCCAAGTATCCCTCATCTTGTAACTATGCATTTGGTTTCTTTTTCCTAGGTGTAGAACTTGGCATTTATCCCTATTAAATTTCATTCTGTTGTTTTCAGCCCAGCACTCCAGTCTATCAAGATCACTTTGGAGTTTGTTTCTGTCTTCCAGGGTATTAGTGATCCCACCCAATTTTGTGTCATCTGCAAATTTGATAAGCAAAGTGCAGGGCACGGAATAATGGGCTCAAGTTACAGGAAGCCGGATTCCGGCTGGACATCAGGAAAAACTTCCTGACTGTTAGAGCAGTATGACAATGGAACCAATGACCTAGGGAGGTTGTAGGCTCTCCCACATTAGAGGCCTTCAAGAGGCAGCTGGACAACCATCTGTCAGGGATGCTTTAAGGTGGATTTCTGCATTGAGCAGGGGGTTGGACTCGATGACCTTATAGCCCCCTTCCAACTCTACTATTCTATGATTCTATATCCCAAGCTGATGATGGCCATTGCTACATCTTGTGCCAGCGAATTACAGATATTCATCATGGATTGGTAGAAAGGGTAAAATGCTGCTTGGGTGTAAACGGCTGTCAGATCAAAGCCCACAGAATATGTGCAGCCATCATATCACAAAAGCTTCTAGAGTCTGGTGGAGGTGAAATGATGGGGTGGCAGTCAAAACATTTCATCCATATTGACCATTACTGAGGTCCCAGGGAAATTGCCTGAGGGCCCATGATGCTAAAAATAAACAGTTCTGAGTCCAGAGACCAGTTGGGAAATTCAAATGAGTTCGTAGGCAGGAAGCTGCGATGTAAATAAGTTATGGGGGGCAGAGAGGGGTGAGCAAACCATATGATTCCCTTTTCTCCGGAGAAAAACGTCATTTGTTTCCCCCTGTCCCCTGCAGCCAGGGCGTTTCCTCTCCCTGCTTCCTCCTATCTGGAGAGAAAGACCAGCAGGCAGGGACCAAGGGAATCATCCCGAAGGTGACTGCAGTTGAAAGGTCTGTAGTCTGGGGAAGATTGAGTTCCTGCCGCTCAGTCCTCCAAGGGTTAAAGGAACTGAGCCGTGGTGCCGAGAGAGGCAGGAAAATTTAAAAGTGGGTAGGAAAGACAAGCGTGAATCCAGGTAAGGGAAAGATGCCTCGTGAGATTGCTTGGCATGGAGAGTGACCATGGACTTAAAAGGTAGGGGGGCAGCATTAGGATGATGTGGGGTGGGAAGACAAAGAATTTGCTTTTGGGGAAGTGTTGGGAGGGGAGGGGAGAGCCTCTCTCAATTCCCCTGTCGGAGGCATCGCTGGGGGAGGGGGCTACTCCATGCAATCCGCCTGTGAAGTGGGTTCCGAGCAGCTGCATGGTTTCGTCTCTCTGAACCCCACCCCCACCCAGAAACAAACTCCCCTTGGCTTATGGAGTGGGACTTGCTTGGTTGAGGTTCGGCGGATGAGGGAAAAGAGCTCCCTCGAATGAAAAGAGCAAAATTGGAAAGGGACCCCGAATGGATCCAAGCTGATCAGCTCCCAAATGCTCCTCCCCAACCCCCATCTGCATGGTTTCGATCATCGATCATTCTATCTTCCTGGTGCAGAAGAAACAACTTTTTGTGGCGGGGAGGTGGCGGAGACGCTGCGCTACTTCTGTTGGGCCAGAGCTTGAGGGGAGGCGTGTTTGGATAGTAGCTTTGAGCTGAAAAGCGCCTGGTCAGGTTCTCTCCTGCTTGGCCAGGAGCGGGAGATTCAAACATATCATGCCTTTATTTGCATTTTTTTAAAAAAATAAGAGCCCTGCTGGGTCAGACCAATGATCCATCTAGTCCAGTATTCTGTTCATACAGTGGCCAATTAGCTGCTCCAATTGGAAACCTACAAGCAGGACCTGAGTGCAACAGCACCCTCCTGCCCATGTTCCCCAGTAACTGGTGTACAAACTGGAGGTAGCATAAATCATTCAAGACTAGTGGCCATTGATGGCCTTTTCCGCCTTAATTCAATCCCCTTTTGAAACCATCCAACCTAAAGTCTAAGGAAATAAGAGACCCTGGAAGGGAAGATGAAAGCCTCTGGCCTGATCATCGCTCTTTTGCAGGATCGCTGTAGTCGACATTTTAGGGCTTGATGTCAGAATTTCTGATCTGTAGTAAATTAGATGTAAATTGTGTATTCTTTGAGGCAGGCCACACCCAGTGTATGTATGACTCACCATGGGATGAAGCTGCCATTTTGTGTCTGGCTCCCCCCTCCGCTCCCCCCACCAATTTGTGACTGGCTATGGGCGGTGGACCTTCTTGAGACCCTGGCAAAAAAGAAAAAGTAGATCCCTCCCGCCAAAAGTGGAAGGTTATTTATTCTTTGCCAACCTCCTGTAGCAGCCATTTTCTAGTGGCATTTAGGATCCGGAGTTGCCCGAGTTCCTCTGGGTTTTTACTCTCTCCTGGAGCCCAGCCGGATTTGCTATAAAGTCTGGGCGTGAGTCTCCAGGCGGCAGAGAAATGTCCGGGTTGCACAGCCTCTCCTGGGGGGGGCGGGGGGCGTCCAGCTTCTTCCCTCCCCTCTGCAAGCTCCAGGGCTGAGCGAGAGGGAAAATCCGGTGTGCTCCAATCCAGCTGGGGGGGCTGACCGCGTGAGCGCATGCGCACCCGGCGGTGTGAGCGAGGCAGCAGCACGTGTGCGGAGGAGAGGCAGCAGCAAGGCCTGTCCGCGTGCAGAGGCCCCTCTTGTCCGACTATCCGGGACTGGGTGAACTGCTTGCTGCTGGCAGCCCCGTGCGCGCAGATTCACCTGGCTCAGGCTGAGGAGAGAGAGAGAGAGTCGGAGAGACATTGAGGTATCTTGAGTCTTTAAAACTTTTGGAAAACGGGGAGGGGGAGGTCTGCCACCCCAGGCAGGCAAAGCTTGCTTGTGACTGGGCTAATGGGGGTCATGGATTCAGTGAGGGTCGGGTGGGATAGAGTGCAATAATAATAATAATAATAATAATAGATATTGTGTTTGTGCATATGTCGTTTAGGTGGATTGATTTCACGGGGGGTGGAGATTGATTCTTGTGCATTACTATTGTGGTAGCGATGTGTTTGTGTATGCCTTTTTTTGAACTGGGTGGAAGGAAATGCGTGGCTGGGAGTGGGGAGTCGGAGGCAAGAGGTTAATGGCGAAGGTTGTGTGGGCTGCATGGAGAGAGAGGAGCAGACTGAGAGCATCCTCTAGATGGTATGATGGCGGGAGTGGGCGGGCGCGGGCCAGGTGATGGAAGAAGGCTGTGCGCTAGGTCGAGAAAGGAGACTAGGAGAATGCGTCTTCCCTCTGTTTGGATTACCTCGAGCCTTTAGCCCGGCGTTTCAGGGTTTTTATTTATGTGGTGTGAGAGAGATGCCAGGAGAGCGTGCTGCTTGGTGTCTAGGTTTGGATCTCCTGCTTTTCCCTCTGGTTGGACTACAAGTCCCATCACACCCCGAGCCTTTAGCCCGGCGTTTCGGGGTTTTTGTTTGTGTGGTGTGAGACGTATGCAGTGAGAGAGCGCTGCTTGGTGTCTAGATTTAGATCTCCTGCTTTTCCCTCTGGTTGGACTACAAGTCCCATCACACCCCGAGCATTTAGCCTGGCGTTTCGGGGGTTTTGTTTGTGTGGTGTGAGACGTATGCTGTGAGAGAGCGCTGCTTGGTGTCTAGGTTTGGATCTGCTGCTTTTCCCTCTGGTTGGACTACAAGTCCCATTACACACCGAGCCTTTAGCCCAGCGTTTTGGGTTTTTTTGTTTGTGTGGTGTGAGACGTATGCTGGGAGAGCACGCTGCTTGGTGTCTGGGTTTGGATGCCTTGCTTTTCCCTCTGGTTGGACTACATGTCCCATCACACCCCAAGCCTTTCCCTTGCCATTTCAGAGTTTTTCTTTGGGCCAGGAGAGCTCACTGCTTGGTGTCTTGGGGGTCTGGGAAAAACAAGGATCCATAAAATCAAAAAGGGATCCTCGTGCTTTCATACGATTTTTAAAGAGGACACCCACAAAACCACCATCAGGAGTGGTGAATCCCTGATTTTTGTGGTTTAGTTTATGGAGGCAGATGGGCTCTGTGATTGGATCGTGGTTTGGGGGTCTTGCTCTGTAAAAAACATATGAAATCAGTAGGATCCCTGAGGATCCTTGCCTGTTTTCCATGTTTGTTTGCTGTGGCCGCACCCACGGGTGGTGGGTCCCTGATTTTTGTGGATCAGGCTGTAGAAATCAATGGGCCCTGTTTTTGGATTGTGGTTGGGGGGGGTTGCACTGCAACAATCATGTGAAATCAGGGGGGTCCCTGTCTGTTATTCATACTTTTGCACCTTTGCACAAAAACATGGCTCTGAGGTAGGGATCCTCATGGTTTTTACAGATCAAAACCTGCTTCTGCCTCCACAGACTGAACCGAAAAAATGAGGGATCCACCACTTGTAGGCACATGGAAAACACCCCAAATCACAATCAAGTCACAGAGCACAGCTGCATCCCTGTGAATGGATTGTGGTTTGGTGTATTTTCCATGCAAAAATCATGAGGATTCCTGAGCATCCCTGCCTCAAATACACTTCTTTGCACTGTGGAGGTGCCAACGAGCGGGGCACCCATGATTTTTGTGGTTTAGGCTGTGGAGGCAGATGTGCTTTGTGGTATGCTAGTGTTTTGGGGGATTTGCTTTGTAAAATTCATGAGGATCCCTGGAGATCCATGCCTCATATCCATGTTTTTGTGATATAGCTGCACCCATGAGTGGCAGATCCCGGATTTTTCTGGTACAGTCCATGGAGGCAGATACGCTCTATGACTGGATTGCAGTTTGGGGTGTTATCCATGTAAAAAATCATGAGGATCCCTGCCTTGGATCCATGTTTTTGTGCCGTGGTGGCACCTACGAGTGGAGGATATGTGACATTTCTGGTTCAGTTCATGGAGGCAGATGTGCTCTGTGACTAGATTGTAGTTTGGGGGATTTTTCCCTGTACAAATCGTGAGGAACGTTGCCTCGAATCCATGTTTTTGCACCGTGGCATTGCCAGTGTGTGGCAGAACATGATTTCTCTTATTCAGTCCATGGAGGCAGATGTGCTCTGTGACTGGATGGTGGTTTTGCGGGTGTCCTTTTTAAAAATCAGATGAAATCATGAGGCTCCCTTGTTGATTTCATGGGTCCTTGTTTTACTTTCTTCCATGTCTAGGTTTGGATCTCTTGCGTTTCCCTCTGGTTCAACTACATGTCCCATCAGACCCCTAGCCATTACCTTGGTGTTTCAGGGTTTTTCTTTGGGCCAGGAGAGCTCACTGCTTGGTGTCTAGGGGGTCTGGGTAAAACAAGGATCCATGAAATCATAAAGGGATCCTCATGATTTCATATGATTTTTAAAAAGGACACCCGCAAAACCACCATCCAGTCACAGAGCACGTCTGCCTCCACAGACTGAACCACCAAACTCAGGGATCTGCCACTCGTGGGTGCAGCCACAGTGCAAAAACATGGATCTGAGGCAAGGATCCTCATGATTTTTGTGGATCCCTGATTTTTGTGCTTCACTCTGTAGAAATCAGTGGGCTCTGGGATTGGATTGTAGTTTGGAGGGCGTGTTGCTCTGTAATAATCATGAAATCAAGAGGAACCCTACCTGTTTTCCATGTTTTTGCTCTGTGGCCACGTCACGAGTGGTGAATCCCTGATGTTGGTGGCTTAGTTTGTGGAGGCCAGTGGGCTCTGTGCTTGGATTGTGGTTGGGGTGGGTGGGTTGCGCTGTAAAAATCATATGAAATTGGGGATCCTTGCCTGTTACCCATGTTTTTGTACCTTTGCTGCACCCACAAGTGGCAGACCCGTTATTTTTGTGGTTCAGTCTGTGATTGGATTGTAGTTAGAGGGCGGTCGCTCTGTAAAAATCATATGTAATCATGAGGATCCCTGAGGATACTTGCCTGTTTCCCATGTTTTTGTGCCATGGCCACACCCACAAGCGCTGGATCCATGATTTCTCTCGTTCAGTCCTTTGATGCAGACATTCTCTGTGATTGGAAGGTGTTTTTGTGGGTGTCCCCTTTAAAAATCATATGTGTGAAGAAAGGGTCCAGAAAGGCTACAGGCTGGCTGGGATGAGTCCTGGTGGCCTACCTTGCAGGAGGACTGAGGCCTCTGAGTTGGGAGGGGGGAATTCTAAGGAGAGTTGTTACAAAACTTCGAGTTCCCACCTGGGCCTCTTGCTGTTATCTTGGGAAGGCTAGCCAGGGCCGAACTTCAAGGTCAGAAATAATTGGATGAAGCTGCAAGAGTTTTAGCTGTGGGAAACGGCCATCCGAAAGGAGGGGGCTAGTGGAGTGAGCTGGACAGTTAGGGATTGGTTCTGGTTGGTCACGGTACCAGTTAACCCAAAAAGGGATAAAGGGACTACCCACTGGAGGGAGGCCATCTTCTCCTGGACCAGCGCGTGAATGGAAAGATCCCTTTTCAGCAAGGAGATGCTGGGGAACAGTTAGAATTTTTTTTTCAGGTCTGGCACGTTCCAGGGAAAAGATTTGTCACCCTTGAGTGTGATTGAGTGTGGGTTAACGGTTTGATTGTTTTATGGCTTTGCTGCTAACTTCCATTCCCCCCCCCCCCCCCGCCCACTACCCCTCCCCTTTCTTCCTAGCTTGCATTTTACGACTTATTGTCTTGGTTGGAGTCCTACATGATTAGAGAATAGATTTTAAATAAACGCTTCAGTCCTTAATTGCGTGTGGTTGTTTCCAGTGGCTGGCTTGGAGCTCTTTGGCCCAGGAACCGGGAGGTGGGTGCATGGGGGAACTTGGCTGAGAGTTCCACGCCTGCCTGGGAAGAAAAGGGGCTTCTTTTTTTCCCACAACATGATTTTTGAGTACATGGATCAGTGTTCTACCCAGGACCTCTGAAAGGCCATCCTGCTTTACAGATGTAAGCAGATGTATACTCGGGCAATAACGTACCTTGAGAAGTGGCATGACTTTGAGAACTCACAACTAAAAGACTTGACAGACCTTAATCTGGACGGAGAGTCAATGAACTTAGGCCTGGACCCCGTTTGTAAAGTGGCTGCAAATCTGGGACTTGAGGCCAATGTAGACAACCTTTTTGTTGAGCTCAACCCAGTGCAGAAGCTTCTGCCAAAGGTGAGAAAATCGGATCTTCCACTAGACCCATAATGGATAGCACGACTGAAGCACAGAGAATCTCCATTTCTAGTTCACGTTGCCAGTGCTGCGATTGTACAAATTACTATAAACATTGCCCTTTCATTTTTCATGTAAATCCAGTTCTTCTGGAACTTACATAATGTTCTCAGATGTCAAAGCCTTCCTTTAAAACAGGGGTGGGCGAAGTGGGGCCTTCCAGATGTTGGACTGCAAATCCCATCAGCCCTAGCCAGCACAGCCAATGGAGAGGAATGCTGGGAGTTGCAGTCCAATAACATCCGGAGGGCCACATGATTCCCACCTCTGCTTTTAAAGCAAGGACATTTGTTGCCTGTTCTGCCACTGCCAATAGTATTTGAAATCTACGCAGTTCCCTAACCCATAATAGCAGCTGAATGGCTAAAATCACAAGTAGCTCCTTCTTCACTACTGCTCTGCTAGTGATGGTATTTGTACATTAGAGAAATATCCTTATTCTGTTGTTTATTTCTGTTTTGAAAGGGAGATAATGGCCTAAATCCAATTGCTACTCCCAACTAGAGTAGACCCAGTGAATCAATGGGAATTTGCTCAGTGCACACTTAACCTAAGTTCCATTGCTTCAATGCGTGTATTCTGGTGGGGACGAACAATTGGATTGGATTTGACCTGTTTCTGAATGACATACTGTTGGACCCAGAGTTCAGCCAACTGAGAATCTGAGCTTTTCTATAGATAGATAGATAGATTCTAGCCTTTATGACTGCAAAGATGTCACTGGAAGTGTGTTGTAACGCCTGCTGAAATATCAGCATTTGATTTCTTTGAAGGTGAGGAAACCCACTTTTTCTTATAAGAGATGTGTTTGGTTCTCCTTTTCTTTTCTCTTTTCCTACTTTTACTTTAATGCTAGAACAAATTTTATAGTTGTGATTTTGTAGTTTGCAACAGAATGGATGACCACCAGCACCAAAAAAAGGAGCGGCTTGCTCCGGACCCAAGAATTTGTTAAGAGTTCAATTTGGCTGTTTCTGAGCTGCTGGCAAGGGTCAATGGGGTCTTCCAAGCTACACCACTTTTCAAAAGCAACCTTGGGCTCTGAACTGGTGCTTAATGGTGTTCAAACATGGGAAGTGGTGATGTTGTATTCCTGCCCCTTTTTTCGAACTGTTGACTGCATTTCACAACAGTAATGGTTTAATTGTCAGACTCAGAGATGCTCAATGATAATTTATTGTCTTTCAGATTCTGTTCTGGTTTACAATTCAGTAAAAACTTTGGAGAAATACATTCACGATGCCAAAAGTAAAGTGTAAATTCACACCTAAGTTAAAGGACAAGTTTCCCTGCTTCAGGAATGGTCGAGATGAGAGCGAGGCAGAGTGCACCGTCTGCAAGCCTGGAACGTTTGTGTCTGTTGCCCATAAAGGCGGTACCGATTTGCAGAACCATGTTGAGTCAGACAAGCACAAGAAGGCTATTCAAAGACAGAGCTCTTCCACCACAGTGACTGATTTCTTTGTGAGACCAGGAAGCAAACCTGAGGTTGCGGTCTCTGCAGCGGAGGGTATGCTGGCCTTCCACACTGTGATGCATCACAACACTTTTACGTCAATGGATTGTACCTCTGGCTTGTTGAAGGAGATATTTCCTGACTCAGAAGTGGCCCGGAGGTTCTCAAGCGCTCGCACCAAGACAGAAGCAATTCTGAACTCTGTGCTTGCACCGCAGTCTGTGGAAAGTGCACTGCAAGCACTCAGAGAGGACAACATACTATACTGTGGTGTCTCAACTGACGGAAGCAGCTATGGCGCAGTGAGAATTTTTCCAGTCGTAGTCCAATATTTTGACTGGAAGAATGGTGGTTTGCAGTCCAAACTCATTGATGCAAAGAACTTACCTAATGAGACAGCTAATACAGTTGCCCAATATGTGAAGGACACTCTAGAGAAGAACGACTTGTTGGAGAAGTGCGTTGCATTCGCAGGTGACAACTGCAATACCATGGTTGGTGGACTCCAGCATGATGAAGAAGGGAGTAATGTCTTCACAAACTTGAAAAAGCTGTTGCAGAAGGCTACTCTAATTGGGGTGGGTTGCCCAGCTCACATTTTGAACAATTGTTTGCATCAGGGGGCAGACACACTTGGTGTGGATGTGGAAAATACCATTTTTAAAATATACCGGTACTTCAATATTTACACTGTGAGAACTGATTGTCTGAAGGAGTACTGCAAATTTGTGGACAGTGAATACAAAAAGTTGCTTTCTCACAGCAAGACAAGGTGGCTGTCCCTATTCCTTGGAATAACAAAGCTACTGCAGATGTTTCCAGCCTTGAAGTCCTTCTTTCTTTCTCAAAGCAAACCACCTTCTGCCCTCAAGAAGTTCTTTGAGGATGACTTCAGTGAGATCTACCTGTGGCATATGCACTCGCTCATGAGCGTGTTCCAAGCACACATTGAAGAGATTGGACGTGAAAACAACTCTGTGGTGGAAGTGCTGAAATGCTTGGGCTCTGTTAGCAACATCCTGCGTGAACATAAGGCCCACAACTTCATGTGTCTGAAAGTCAAGGTGCTCCTGGGACAAAATCGCAATCAGGGACTCGATGCACAGTGTGACGCATTCTGTGGCCAGGTGGAATGTCTGTATACCACATGCATTGAATATCTGGAGATGTGGATGAGACCCCTGGAAGAGTTCTCCATATTCATGTGGATTGCCCTGACTGAGACGCCAAAATGGACTGATGTAGAGATGACTGTTCTGTATTTAACAGAGAAGGGAGTGCTCATAGATGACACCAAGTGCTTTGATCAATTTGCGCATCTGAAGAAATTTGTGGAAAGTTTGTGCGATGATGCAGTCTTCCAAATGTTGATGGCACACCAGAAGTGGACAAAATATTTTAAGAGCTCCAAAAACATTGACTGCCACTCTGAACTGTTGAAGATCGTACAGTTTGTTTTTGCTGTTCCCTCCCATAATGCCAATGTGGGACGTGTTTTCACTCTAATGCAAAGCCTGTGGACAAAGGAGAGCAACCAGATGTCTGTGGAGACATTGAAAGGGATTCTGCAAGTGCAGTACAATTACAGGCAGACATTTTGTAAGTCATGTTGGGTTGGGGGTGCCCCCTTGGGTGCTGGCCATGTTGGGGCGCCCTCCTTTTGGTTTCAAATATATGGTCACCCTAGGTTCTTAAATTGCAGAATGTGCCCATGGCCCGAAAAGGTGGTCTCCCCATGGCATAATGATTAAGCAGCGCTTGACCTAGACAAGAAAGTTTTAGGCTCAAATCTTCCCTCAGGTGCAGAGCTCACGTGGGGGGGGGGGGGGAGTTCCTTTATTTTATTTTATTTATTAATATCCCATCTTTCTTCCAAAATAAATTGCGCAAAAGGCAGCTAACAATGAAATAGACATTTAAAAACAAACTCTTAATTCAAAACCTGTAAATTAAAAGCACATCAATAAAAGAAATAAACAGCATCTAACCAATTAAATCCTCCATCAATAGAATCATAGAATAGTAGAGTTGGAAGGGGCCTATACGGCCATCAAGTCCAGCTCCCAACAGAATCCAACAGACCAGCTTAACATGCCAAAGTCTTGTTTAAATAAAAACGCTTTTGCCTGCTGGCAGAAAGATAACAGAGACTGGGCCAACCTAGCCTTCCTCAGCAGGGAGCTCCTATAACCTGTGAGTAGCCACTGAGAAAGGCCTCTCTTCTTCCCCACCAAACATGCCTCCTACGGTGGTGCTATCACTAGAAGGCCCTCCCGTGAAGACCTTAAAACCTTGGACCAGTTTCTCTTCCAGCCCACCTCGCTGGGTTGTTGTGAAGATCAAACGGAGGGGGCTACATGTATCACCCTGAACTCTTTGTAGGGGGTGGATTAAAATGTACCTATTCATCAGTAACATCTATCCGTATTGCCATGAAGGCTCATTTTTCTTAAGTGAAAGGTTGGGATTATTTTTTCTTTTCCATAATAATAATACATTTATTTCTTACCCGCCTCTCCCTCTTAATTGAGGTGGGGAACAACATTAAAAGCAAATTATATAAAATATGTAAAACTGATTAAAAATGTATAAAACTACTACCAATAAAATCCTTAAAATTCGACTGGGTAGGCTTGCCAGAAGAGATCGGTCTTTATGGCTTTCTTAAAATCAGAGAGACTGTTAAGTTGACGAATCTCTTCCAGCAGACCATTCCACAGTCTGGGAGCAGCAGAAGAGAAAATCCTCTGGCATTTCTGTTTGTATATGTTACAATGGATAACCAACGGTTACTAAATATTGGCATAAATTATGTCACTTCTTAACTCCCCATAGACCCAGATTCTCCTCCCAATACAATGCATGATGGGAAGTAGATTAAGGAAATGGTGTAGTTCAGTGGTCCACAATGTGTTGCCCGCCAGCAGCTGTAAAGCTTTATTTTTTTAAAAAAACAAACCATTTTTAAACAATAAAAGTGCATGGTTTTGTATGTATCCACGGCAATGAATACTCTTGAAATGCATACAGCTTTCTAGCAAGTAAGAGATGTGAAGGCCAGGGGAGAAAACAGAAAAATTTGGGGGGAAAACTTTTTCCCGTTACTTTCCGAAGTTTGTTTGTTTTTCCGAAAAATGGAAAAAATTGAAAAAAATAAAGAAAAAATGGATTATGGAATATTTTATTTTAGCATGATGCATAAAATGTTTAAGACAAGGGATGTGCACTGACCCCCCAGATCGGATCGGAATTGGACCTGGGGGGTCAGATCGGATCGGAGGTTGGGCGGATCGGATCCGATTCCGATCCGAAAATCGGATGTCCGATTTTCGGATCGGTCGCCATTTTGAATGCATTTCCCCATAGTCTAGTATTGTGTTACAAAAACGCCTATACTTTTTCATTTTAAAAGATAGAAGGATGAAACTTGGGCACTTTGTAGATGGGTTAGGGGTAGTTATCTGTGAGAAATTTCAAAAAGATTGGTGCAGGCATTTTGTGGCAATTATTTTTTTAATAAAGAACCAGGAATCCCTATAACTTTTTCATTTTTAATGTTCCACACATGAAACTTTGCCACATTGCAGATGGTATGTTGGGACTCATGTGTGTGAAATTTCAGAAACATAGGTGCTTGCCTTGTGTGGCAATTAATTTTAGAAAAATGGGTAGTAGTGGGGTAAATACAGTTATGCCTTCAACTTTTTTATTTTTAAAGATACAAACAGGAAGCTTGGGCACATTACAGGTAACACTTTGCTTGAAATGTGTGTGAAATTTCAGAAAGCTAGGTCCAGGCATGTAGTGGCAAGGTATTTTTGAAACAATGAGGAAAGAAACGCCTAAAACTTTTTTATTTTAAAAGTTAGACGTCTGAAAGTTGCTCACTTTGTAGATGGGTTAGGGGTAGTTAACTGTCAGAAATTTCAGGACGTTTAGTCCAGGCATTTGATGGCTACGAATTTTTTAGATGAAAAGTTACAAAAGTTTTTCCACAGGCGCCTCCAGACAAAGTCACAGTGGCACAGGCGCCTCCAGGCAAAGTCACAGTGGCACAGGCGCCTCCAGGCAAAGTCACAGTGGCACAGGCGCCTCCAGGCAAAGTCACAGTGGTACTGGTGCCTCCAGGCAGAGGCAGGCAGAGGCAGGCAGGCAGAGTGCCAGGCGCTTGCACATTGCACAAGTAAGCAATAGAACCATGGGACCGGCCCACGTGGTCCGGCTACTTTACAATGGCAGCAACCTGGCAGGCGGGCAGTTTTTTCAATCATATAGCCAAAAAAAAAACACAACACACAGTGACAGCCCTGCAAGGCTGCCACATAGGTCCAAAAGACACAGAAACAGTGTAGGATGCTGCTTTGTCATCCACTCAATGTAGGAGCCTGGAAGAGGAATCCTATCGGTTCCTTCGTTAAGAGTCAGAGGTGCATGTGTTCTTTGGCAATAAGCCTTCTTCTTATCCAAAGTTCTCATGAGCCTATAACGTGGTCTTTTACAAGAAGAAATGCACATGGAAGTGTGGGACCTTACAGATGGCCTGGAGGGAGTCATCGGAGTCCAATTTCAGAGGCACACGTGCAAGCACATTGGTGCAAGTCTAACAACATAGAATGTGTGAGATGCTTGTGCATCCCCTCAATATAAGAGGCTAGGAGAAGAAACTAGATCCCTTCGGGATCCTTCGTTCAGAGTTGAGTTACTGAGCTGTAAACACAGACAGTAAATTAAAGAAAATAAAATTAACAAAAAATAAGAATTAAAAAATCAAGGGCTTGCCAGAGCCTGCCAAAAGGTGTGGAATGGATGGGGGGTGCCTGCCAATTACTCCCCCGAGGGCATGAGGGTGGGGTATCCAGCAGGGGCAGATTGACCTTTAGGAAGACCAGCTGCTCCACCATCTCAGCGTCCAAGCGAGAGCGGTGGGGTGTGACCACGTCGCCTGCCATGGAAAACACCCGCTCGCTTGGAACGCTGGACGGTGGGCAGCTGATTCTATCCATGGCCACCCGCACCAGATCAGGCCACATCTGGCGCCGGGATGACCAGTAGGCCAGGGGGTTGATGGAGCCATCCTCCATCTGCTCCGCCAGGTAACGCTGCACTGCTGCTGCAGCGTCATCCTGGCGGCGGCTTGGTTGGGTGCCTCTATGCCCAACCGCTGCCTGCAAGGCCTTATCCCCAAACGCCTGGCCTGCTCAGCGGACTCATTGCCTGGGCTTCGGTGGGCTCCGCCTCTGCCTGCCCAATCCTGGCTTCCCGGGCCGCCCGAACGTCCGCCACCAGCATTTCCACCCAACCCGCCCGGGAATTCTGCCCACACAGCCCATCCTTGATGCACGGGTCGCACATGGTGGCCAACATGTACTGCCTCTCGTTGTAGAGAGGCTGGACCTGGCGGGATAGGCCTTCCCTCAGCCTTGTCACCACTTCCCAAACCTCTGGCAGGAAGCGCCTGCCGGTGACGGGATCCCCGGCCTTCAGAAACTCGCCCATCTGCATCTGGATATGCCTGGCCATGGGGATCACCTGGCTGAGGAGGGCAGTGCTGCTGCTCAGGGTCTCGGTGGCCTCAAGGAATGGCTTGAGGACCACCAGAAGCTGGGACATGGCTTCCCACTGCTGCCTGGACAGTGGGGCCTGGATGCCAATGTCCCCGACCCTGAACATCTCGTGGACAACATGCTGTTGCTCCACCATACGCTTGAGCATGTGGTAGGTGGAGTTCCAACGTGTTGCCACGTCCTGCACGAGACGGTGCTGTGGAAGTCCCAGCTCCTGCTGCTTCTCCCGCAGCAACCGACTGCCCTTCACGCTGTGGTGGAAATACCCGGCCACCTTCCTGCAGCTCTTTAGGAGATTACGGATTGGGGGAGTGAGAGGGGCCTTGCTGCCTCCAAGGCCATCCTTCACTACCAGGTTGAAGACGTGGGCGATGCAGCGGATGCCTTCAAATCCGCCATCGCGCACCGCTTTCTCCATGTTGTCTCCCCTGTCCGTGACCATGTAACCGTGGGTGTGCTGGTGCCTGCCCAGCCACCTTGCCACCATGCGGTTCATGGCCTCCGTAATCTCTGCCGCCGTGTGCGACTGGTCCATGACTGCGGTATGAAGGAGGGCCCAGCGGCAGCCCTCCTTCCCAGTCCCGGAAGTCCTGGGTGCTTCCTGCCCTGAGGCTCCCCACCAGTGAGCCGTCAGGGACAGGTAAGCGTGCACTCCTCCTTCACTGGACCAGATGTCCGAAGTGAAGTGCACCTTCTGTGCCTCTGCCTGGCACAGACGACCCAGAACTAACTCCCTGCATGCCCGGTACAGGGAGGGCACCACACGCCTGCTCAGGGTGGTGCGACACGGCGGCTTGTAGTATGGAACCACAAGAGCCATCAGCCTCTTGAAGCCTGCGTTCTCGACGAGGCTGAATGGCTGTTCATCCAACGCCACCATCTCACCAATGCAATTAATGATCTGGTTGGGTGTTAGAAAACGCCATCTTGTGGCTCCATACTTCCCCCACCCCATCTCTTCCATGGTGGCCTGGCGAAGCCTCTTGGGGATGGGAGTTCGAGGGCTGGCAGAAGTTGCAGGAGCCTTCTGCTTGCCCTTGCTAACACCAGTCTGCTGCAAGGTGCCCGCCTCGGTCCCAAGCAAAACAGACTGGTGGTGCCTCCGTATGTGGCGGCTGAGGTTGGTGGTGGTGAAGTGGCCTGGCATTTTTCCCCTGCTCACATCCATCTTGCAGTGGCGACAGACAGTAAAGCAGGAGTCCACTGCCACCTCAAAGTGGTCCCACACCTTACTTGTCTGTCACTTCTGGGGTGACACAGGCGGCCCACCGGTGTCACCTCAGGAGCAAGGGAACGAGTGGAAGAGAGGACGGATTCTGGAGAGCGAGGCTCTGCTGTTGCTTGCTCTTCCTCTTGCCCCACATCAAAGTCCTCCTTCGCACTCTGAACCGCGCTGAATCCCACAAGGTCTGGGAAAAGATCAATCAGCGGGTTCAAAGGCTCACCCACCGAAGAAGGAGCTGGAGATAGTCCTCCTTCTTCACGGCCACTGCTGTTCCCAGCACCCGATAGTTCAAAGAGTGCCCTGCAGACACTACTTTGAGTTGCCTCTGCCTGCTTCTGCTGCTCCAGTGGAGGATGCCTCAGTTTAACTGGGGGCGTGGAAGAAGCCTGCCTGTTGCTGGTCCCAGCAGCAGCAGCAGCAGCGCCGCGCCCAGAGCGGCCTCTCCCAAGTGCTGCCTTAGCAGCAGCCCCCTTTTGCGTGCCATGTTTCATTATATTATTATTATTATTATTATTATTATTATTATTATTATTATTATTATATAAGTATGTGTGCTTTGCCCACAGTTTTTGTGTTTGCTATGTAGCAGCAGGCTACACAGCCCAGCAACACACACACTCACAAGCAAGCATACACACACACACAGAGAATATAGAAATATTTTTTTGTAATTTTTTGGGTTTTTTTTCAGAGATAGAAAAAGAAAAAACAAACACACTCACTCCCAAAGACAAACTACAGATATTTTTAAGACAGACAAACTAACAAACAAACATGCTATACAATAGAGAAAGGAAAGGCAAGAGAGAAAATGAGAGAGAGCACAAGAAAAGCTGAAGAAAAAGACCAGAAACTCCTTAAACGCCTCCAAATTCAAAATACAATCTCCACCAGCTCCAAACAAAGACTCCTTCACCTCCAACTCAATACACCCCACAGAGAGCCAAAAGCAAAAGCCTGATAATATAAACTGGGTTTTCTACTAAGCCCTCCTCCAGCATTGCGATTGGAGGCTGAAGAAAGTCTTAACAGGATTGGGTGATTCAGTCATGTAGTCTAAGCACAATTGGTGGATCAAGCTGTCAAACACACACACACACCCTCCCCCCCACTAGAAGTTTAAAATAATATAGTTTAAACCTTTGTTTGCCACTAAAGTATTGCACCAATTTCTCTGTAATTTTCAAAACATGAGGGGACATACATACTATCCCATGTCTGCGAGTTTCAACTGTATACCTCTTAAAACAAAAAAGTTACACAGCATATTCTCTTTCTTGGCTGTAAGCCCCATGTAAAACGCCATAATAAACCTTTGTTTGCCACTAAAGTCTTGCACCAATTTCTCTGTAATTTTCAACACATGAGTAGACATAAATACTCTCCCATGTCAGTGAGTTTCAACTTCCTACCTATTAAAACAAAAAAGTTACGGCACATTATTTTTCAAAGCCCAAAACGCCATTAAAAAAGATCCGATCTGCCGATTTTTTCCGATCTGGATCAGACCTCGGTGGATCGGATCGGATTGGAGGGTTGGTCGGATCGGATCGTTTTCTTCCGATTTTGGGGCGGATCGGATTCGGATCGTGGATCGGATCGGATCCGATGCACACCCCTAGTTTATATTTTACTTGTCCAAATGATTTCTAAAAACTGTACAGTATCCGATTGTTACAATTTCTGTGAACCGAGCACAAGCAAGTCCTAGGTTGCAAACTGAGACTACAGCTCTCAAATACATTTCTGCCTTTAGGGGGCACAGTGCCATTGAAGCAGAGACTGAAGCTGATCGTGATACCTATAGCTCAGAAAATGAGTCTGATTAAACATTGTGCATAGTCATTGAATCTCGATCCCCCTTTTTTCTCAGTTCTTTTTATGGGAATGGATACTTTATGTCTACTTGACACTGTGGAGGACTAGTGGAGACATAAATAATTTTCTTTGTTACTAATGTGGATGGTTTCTTCTGGTTTTTTTAAATTGTTTTTTGCCTGATCCTCATAAACTGGCAAAACCAAAGAAGTTCCTTACAGTTCAGGAGCTTGTGTTTTGTTTTTGTTTTTTAAAAAAAAACGTAAAATTTTTAAAAAGTAAATTCAAGTTGTAATAATTGCTTCAATACACTATACTTTTAATATACCAACTGTGATAATTTTATGCCAAACCAACTTGTACATAACTGCATTTTATGTTCCTAAAGTAACAAAGTGCCTTTCAATCTGTAAAAAGTGTTAACATTACATTTTTTTTTCAATTTTTCTGAAAATTTCAATTTCCCCCTGGAAAAAAATGGGGGGGGGGGGAGAACCTGTTTTTTCCATGGCTTCCAAATTTCCGGAGATTTTACATCTCTTCTAGCAAGTATACTTAGGCTTCAAGTTTATGACTGCCTTATTCCCTCGCCCCCAGGCAGTGCAATGGCATCACGAGGACGATCACGATCATCTCTTCTTTGCCCTGGAGTGGAAACAGCCATCGCACAGCTGCCTCGGGTAAGGAAAGGATCACATTAGAGAGATGAGGGCTTCCCTCAGGGCTGAGAGGCTGGGTGGGCGAACGGGTCTGGATTCCCTTTGGCGCAGCAAGATATCAAGATGCCAAGTCGGGAGGCTGTCAACTCTGCTGTATCTTTCCCAGGAGGTCTTGAATCCTGTAAAATGAGCAATGAATAACACAGGCAAAGCCGCCCAGTTCTCACCTCCCCTTCCAAATTAGGAGCTAAGGGGCATGCAAAGGGATTGGTTCCGTGCGTATGGAATGTCTGTAGGGGAGATTCTTTCTGAGAGAGCTTTTCTTTTCCTTTTAGCGGCTGGTGGCCTTTGAGGAGGTGGCCGTGTATTTCACAGAGGAGGAGTGGGATCTCCTGAACGCAGACCAAAGAGCTCTGTACACGGAGGTCATGCTGGAGACCTATAAGAATGTGGCTTCTTTGGGTAAGGATGCTTTTTCCTTGGTCAGTAGATGCTACAGGGATGAATTCCTATGCTTATTAGTTTTTGCCAGCGTGGGAATAGATGTCCAGGTCATGTGCCCTGGACATTCCTTCATGCTGTACTAGACCTGAGCTTGGGTGATGCCATTTTGGAAAGTTTGGAATTCTGTTTTGGGGAATGAAATGCCCGCAACCATAGAAACATATGAAGAGCTGTGGAGATGGTAGTAATGTCTCTTTAAGAGACTAAAGATTAGACTCAGCTGAAGGCTGAGGTAATTTATAAGAGGAGTTGTGGATAGTAATGCGGAGAGGCTTAGTCAGGTATATGCCTGTGTTGTTGGCCTTGCAAGGCATGTTTTAAATAAAGGATTTGTACTTATACTTTTACTCTGCCTCTTCTTGGATACAACAAGAGCCATGCTGGATTAGACCTGGGGTCCATTTAGTCCAGCATTCTGTTCACACAGTGGCCAGCTAGCTTTTGACCAGGAACCCACAAGCAGTGCGGAACAGCACCAATGCACCCATGTTCCCCAGCAACTGCTGCACATAGAGTTACTACTTCAGCTACTGGAGGTAGCACATAGCTATCAGGACTAGTAGCCATTGATAGCCTTCTCCTCCAGGAATTTATCTAAGCCCCTTTTGAAGCCATCCAAACTGGTGGCTATCACTACATCTTGTGGTAGTGAATTCCACAGGTTTACTATGCTCCGTGTGAAGAAGTCCTTCCTTTTATCTGTCCATCAGCTCCCACTAATCAGCTTCATGGGATGCGCCCAGTTCTAGAATTTCGAGAGAAAGAGAAAAATGTCTCCTTTTCCACTTCCTCCACACCAGGCATAATTTTGTACACCTCTGTCGTGTCTCCCCTTGGCCTCTTTTTTTTCCAAGCTAAACAATCCCAGCTCTTGTAACCTTCCCTCATAGAGGAGATGCTCCAGACCCTTGATCATTTTAGTTGCTCTTTTCTGCGCCTTTTCCAGCTCTACAAATTAGTTACTTGTCACGGAAGTGAATTGAATGTAGCAATGGCTGCCACTCTCTGACTCTCTCTAACCCTAACTGCCTCTGACCCAACTGACAGACTCAAACCTAACTAACTGAACTGACCACAGACACTCCTATTAAACCCTGTTGCCTCATGCTCTCCACCAATCGGTCACCAGCACCAACGTTCCATTCGCTCTCTCTCCCCTCCCCCTCCCCCCTTTAACTCCTTTACCATATTAACTCTATATAATTGACCTGGACAATATTACCATATGTACACACACACACACACACATTACACAACCAGGCATCATTGGCTGGTCTGGCAGTGACTGACCAAAAAGGGGGTCTTGAGCTTGAGGTGCATGTTCAAGGACAATATTGACTTGGTGTGCGTCAGCCGTACCTCAGGCATGAGCTGGAAAAGGGCCTCCAAAATGATTAGGGCTTGAGCCATTCCCCATTGATGGCACAACAGTTGGAGCTCTTCAGGTTAGAAAAAAAGGTGAGTAAAAGGGTAAGTGTGCTGTTAAATTATGTTCATTGTGGAGAAAATAGAAAGAACACTTTCTTCCTCTCTCAAAACACTTGAACCCCGGAGGCTGAATGGTGACGGTGTATAGTTGATTGAGCTATGGGATGACACCAATTTTAATGGCTTTCAATGGGGTTCCACACGTTCATGGAGGGTATGTCTATAAATGGCTCCCCGTCATGACTTCTAGGCCTTTGGTGTTGCAATCTATAGGTTAAAACCAGCATCGGGGGCAGCATAAGCCCCTGAATACCAGTTTTTTTATTTTATTTTATTTTTAATTGATTTTCAATATTAAAGCAACTTTACAAACAATTTTAACACAACTTCATGTGTAAGAACACCAAACCATACATAATATAATACATTTTGTTCTGATGTTCTTCAACTTCGTCAAGAAAGATACAGAAACATAACAAGAATTTTGAGAGCTCATGCAGATAAGTTCAAGTGGTTATCAATATATTCTTCCCCACCCACCCGTCATTCATTGTAGCCCCTACTTTTGTAAAACAGCTGGGACTTGTATTGTCACATCATCTTGATTTATTTATGTAACAAGGTCCCACCAATCAGCAGTGAATGTTTCCCTTTTTTTTGCTCCCCTCAACGCTTTCATTTTTTGCGTTTGTTTTCTGATAATGCAAGCTCTCATACTATATTGTAGCATTTTTGTATCATTAACCCTGTTGCATTTTTACATCATCTGGCTATTCATAATTTGGCTCCTATCAGCAAAAATCCTATTAAAATCTTTCTTAGTAAAAGTTCATTGGTATCTTTAAATACTTATTTATCTTATTTATTTACTGCATTTCTATACAAATAGCAAAAGTTCTCTGGACGGTTTGCAAAAATGAAAACCATTCAAAACATAAAACAATGGCAGTATAAAAACATAATGTAAAATACAATATAAAAGCACAACCAGGATAAAAACCGAGCAGCCATGCAGAAATCTGTTTCCCAAATCTTACGTAGACTTTGATGTGATCCCGTATCTTTTGAGATTAGTAGTGAATATAGTCTCAATATCAGTCCCTTTTCGTTTTCGCCCCGTGTTTATCAATATTGTTTCAAACTGTGTTAGATTTCTGGTACCCTGTTGTAGTATTATTGGTTTTCTTATAGATGTGCTAATCTAGGGTGACCAGACAAAATCCAGGTCAGGGCTCATGTAACTTTAACAGTTGTAGAGAAAAGGGAACTTCAGCCAGTGTCATTTGTATGCAATTAGTTCCTGGTGATATTCCCTTGTCATCGCAACAGTTAAAGGTGCAGGCACTATACTAGAGTTACCATATACAAAAGAAGGCAGGGCCCCTGCAACTTTAACTGTTGTAATGAAGAGGGAATTTCACCAGGAACTAATTGCATACAAATGACACTGGCTGAAATTCCCTTTTCTCTACAACTGTTAAAGTTACATGAGCCCTGATCTGGATTTTATCTGGTCACCCTATGCTAATCTGATACCAAAGAAGCCAGGTTATATCTGTATTCCTTAGTTTGTTTCTCCACAAATATCGTGGAAGAGGTGGTGCATTTTTGTAAATAATCTCCTAACCTAAATAATTTTGCCTTTTTATTTACAGGTCTGTCATTCCTTGAAATTGGGGATGACCATGAAGAGGTATCATCAGTGAAATTCCAGGCATGAGGCCCTCCTTCCTGTATTTCCATATTTTCAGTGGTGCTTTAAAAAGTGTATTTTGGTTTTTCAAAGTGCTTCTGATAAATATTTTTAATAAAGGATATAATTTGCGGATCTGGCTGTTTAAATAAAGATCTTTCTGTTTGTACCCATTGCTTTTCTTGTAAGTCATTCATAAAAGATAAGAGTTCTAAGTTGATACGTTTCATAATAAAGTTTAAGGTTAGGAACTCCCCATCCTCTCTCAGCTAATGGTCTGTATCTTAACAGTTTTGGAGTACGAGGCTTCTTACTTTGAAAGATAAATATGTCTGGATGTACAATGTTCAAAGTATTTTTAAGAATTTATTTTAAAAAACATAGGCTTGTTGTGAGGGTGAGAGAAAGAGAAAAAAGAAATGAATTAAATTTGTTTTAAAATTGCCTCACAGGCCTAGCACCGGCCTACCTTGCAGAATTGTCATGAGGGTGAGAGGGGAAAAAAAGAATTTAATTTGTTTTAAAGTTACCTTACATGCCGAGCACCGACCTACTACTTTAAGATTGTTACCTCACAGACATGTGCCTTATTTTTTAAAATAAACATTATTCAGGGGCCTGAGCAACACTGGGTAAAGTCTGTGTTGTACAGTTGTATGCCAAGGCATTCTTATAATATTCATTATTTTTTAAATAAACATTATTCAGGGGCCTGAGCAACACTGGGTACATTAGCTAGTGACACAATAACTCAGATTTAGAAAAAAATACTTTTGGGCCATATACACTTTGGAAAGACTTAATTCTTTTTTCTCTTCTTTTTTTATGGCTATTGCATCTTTAGGGTGTTCTGTTACCAAAATTATATAATCTACATGTAAACTAAAATTATATCATATACATATCAACTGATTAAATGAGCTTGAGCATTAATTTGCACTCCTTTAATTTGTCTGTCAGAAATTAAATAACATAAAGAGTAACAGGGAGAGTGGACAACTTTGTTTTGTACCTGCATGGATATGAATATTATGAGTTTCCCCATTGTTAAATCTAATTGTAGCTGTGGTTTGAGCATAGATCATGTTCAGAACATCAAGGAACTTTTAGCCTAATTTTAAAATTTTGGTGGCTTCCAAAAGAAAGTCCAAATTTACGCTGTCAAAGGCTGTAATTAGGTCTATTGCCATGATGGCTAAAGATGTTTAAAATGTCTTGTAAAATTTGATTATGCTATATATACTATGGATTGGCTCTGCTATATAACGTTGGGGCAGAAAACCAAATTGATCTGGATGTATTACAGATCCTAGCACTGTTTTTAATCAATTAGCCTGTATCGAAGCAAATATCTTGTATAGGAGTCTGGATTGATTGAGTCCCTGTTAGGCTTAAGTATTAGTACTCTAGATTGTGACCCAAGTATTGGGTAGGGCGGCTCCTTTCAGAATAGTATTAAACAATATTTTTATATGTGGAATTATATATTTTGTAGTATTCTTCTACATATCCCATCAGGCCCAGAACCTTTATGGGATTTAATATTTTTAATTACTTTGATTTCTTCTTCAGGGATTAGTTGCTCTAAAGGAGCTTTTTGATCAACTGAAATGGCTGGGATTTTAGCTTCTCTTCAAAATAATTAACAAATATATCTTCCATTTCCTTTCAATTATATAAGTCATTTCTCACTTCCCTGTCTTTAAAGCTATTATTCTCCTTTTGTCCCTTCTTTTCTTGACTCTGTTTGCAAACAACTTGGATCCCTTTCCATTATGTTCATAGAACTTGTGTTTCATGTACAGTAGATCTATCATGATCTTATTGATATCTAAAAGATTTAAGTTCAGTATGTTTTTTCTCTATTTTGTTGTCTTATTTTTATTGAACCTGTTTGTATTGTGTTGTTAGCAATTCTAGGTCTGATTTTAATTCTGATTTCTTAAATTTAGTTTGTCTTCTTGTGTAACTAATGTATTTTATATAAATTCCTTTGATTATTGTTTTCATTGCTTCACAATGAGTAGATTCTTTCGATTCTGAAATTAAATTCCCTTGAAAGTAATGCACTTGTCCTTCTCTAATCCTGTCCTTACAATCTGTTCTAGCAAGCAAAGTGGGGTGCCGTTTCCATGTTGGAATGTACTGGATTGGCTCTCCCCTTTTGACTATTATGGCGAAAGGTGCCTGATCAGATACTTTTATTTTTCCTATTTCTATCTTTTTGGTCAACCTTACAAATTGCTCAGTGACTATTAGTGAGTCTAGCCTCAAGTATTCTGTGTGGTCTGGAATAGAAAGTGTGGTTAAAATCATTAGGCTGGAATTTGCCCATGTCTCATATAATTTATATTTGTTTAGTAGGGACATCAGTTTATTAGCATACTTGTTGTATATTCTTTCCCCCTATGTCAGAATGAAATAGATGGGGTCGCACTCCCCGTGAAGGAGCAGTTTCGTAGCTTGGAGGTTCTCCTAGCACCATCTATGTCACTTGAGGCTCAGGTGGCATTGGTGGCACAGAGTGCCTTCTACCAACTTCGGTTGGTGGCTCAGCTACGCCCATATCTGGACAGGGATAACCTGGCTTCAGTTGTCTATGCTCTGGTAATCTCCAAATTGGATTACTGCAATGCACTCTACGTGGGGCTGCCTTTGAAGACGGTTCAGAAGCTGCAGCTGGTGCAAAATGCAGCAGCCAGATTGATAACAGGAGCCAGAAGGTTCTAACATATAAGACCGATTCTGGCCCACTTGCATTGGCTGCTGTATGTTTCCGAGCCCAATTCAAGGTGCTGGTTTTAACCTATAAATCCTTACATAGTTTGGGACCACAATACCTGATAGAACGCCTCTCCCGACATGAACCTACCCATACACTACGCTCAACATCTAAGGTCCTCCTCCAGGTGCCTACTCCGAAGGGAAGCTCGGAGGATGGCAACAAGGGAAAGGGCCTTTTCAGTGGTGGCCCCCCAATGGTGGAATGATCTCCCTGATGAAGCTTGCTTTGCGCCAACATTGTTATTTTTTGGGGCCAGACTTTTCTCCCAGGCATTTAACAGTGCATGTTGAGTTTTTTCTTTTGACCCAGAATAGTTGTTTTAAATGGATTTTGTATTTGTAATCTGTTTTTATGCTTTTTAAATTTTGTATATCGGTTTTTCATGTTCAATGTTTTTAATCTTTGTAAACCGCCCAGAGAACTCCGGCTGTGGGGCAGTGTGTGTGTGTGTGTGTGTATGTAATACATCAAATAACAATAAATAAATTTTAAAAATCTGCCTCTGACAATCACCTTAAAAAGTGTAAATATATGCAAAGTAAACTATGATAATTCACAACAGTAGCAATGGATGAGAACACAAACATTGCTAAATGAATTACTGATTAGGGAATATAAAACCAATATCACAAGAGGTGAGCAGATTAAATTTCCAGCGTGCTATTGAGGGACAGGCCGTGAAGCCTGTTTCTCAGTAGATTCGAGCACCGGAGGGAAGCGGACGCCCCTGCGGGTAAGGAGCATGAGGCGTGAGGGAGGGCACTTACCTGCTGGGGGCGGCCGCTTCCCGGGCTCCTCCGCCGCCACCGCCACCGTGTCTACCGCTGCTCCTTGCTTGCTGCCACCGCTGCGTGACCCTCTGCCACCCCGGTTTGCCCCCCCCGCCCCCCGGTTGGGGCGGTTCGCCCCTGGATTCCCGGTTAGGACCGGGAAATCCCGGGCCACCTGGTCAGCCTACCTTGGGTGAGTGGGTGTGTCAGGCCTGCATACTGCCAGTGAGAGGTGCCACAGAGAAAGTGGGTACCCCCCAATTCTATCTCTCGCCTCCCTGGGCACACACGTTCTCAAACATACACTCACTGCACTGGCAGCAGTTCCCCATACTTGGCAATTGTTATCATGGTTTCCTAATGAGGAAAGTCTGGTATTTTCTGACTGGTATTATAGAACTCTGCATATTTGTGCAATTCCACCAAACAGCACCGCCACCTAGAGGTTGTGTGATGGAACATAGAGATGGAACATAGAGAAAGACAAAGATGGGGGGGGGGGGGGAACAGTAAAAAAACACCTGGAATGGAGCTGATCTCAATCAGGAAGCAGAATATTCGGTAAATATTCGGAACCTTTCTAGGAAGGAAGCTGTGATCTAAATAAGTTCTGGGCACCTGGAGTTGCAAACCATATAGTTCCCTTTTCTTCTGAGCAAAGGAAAAAAGCCATGGGTTTCCCCCTCTCCCCTGCAGCCAGGGGGTTTCCTCTCCCTCCCTCCTAGTTTATTCTGGAAAGAAAGACCAGCAGGCAGGAACCAAATTGGCATCTCGGTTTTAGTTGAACTCTCTTATTCTTTATTCCCTTTTATTGTGATATTCTCAATAGCTTCACTGAGGAAATGTCTATTGTAATAAAATCAATAGGTAAGGATGGGGCCGTTTTTATACTAGACCAGGGCAGGATCTACACTGCTGTGTTAAAGCGGGTTATAACAGTACTGCCAACTCTTGGGGTCCAGGACACACTCCAAAACAGTTGTTACTACTGTTATAAAGCGCTTTAAAGCAGCAGTATAGATGCGCCCCATGGTTGATTGTTGTACTAAAGTTCCCTTGTTCCTCCTGCTTTCTTCCGGAAAGAGAAATCGGCCGTCAGGAACATTGTAATGGATGGTGCGACCTGTGCAGGGGGAGGAAAGCGGTTTGTAGGCAGGGAAGGGAAAGGGGAGAGGGCGCGTATAAATGCACTGAGCTCTGCTTCCTAGAGGAGCAGGAAATACTGCAAAGGTGCGAGGGGGAGAAAGGAGCGAGGATCCCGCCTTCAGTTCCGGTGAGATTCCTTCGCCAGGCGGAGAAGAGGCTGCATGGAGCGAGCAGGACGAAGAAGAGGTGAAGGGGCAACGGGGGAGGGGGGAAAGAGCATTTCGGGGAGGAGGGGGGTAACGCAAGACTTTGCAATTGAGGGCGGTGCATTTCCTCCCCCACCCAAACATCTCCCTGGCTTCTGCTGCCCGACCCTGAAGCCTCCCTGACCCTCAATAGCAGCCCTGCCCCCATGGGATATGGGGCAGTGGCGAGGCGGGGTGCAGAGGAGAACAACCCCACAAGATCATCTCCCCCTTAGTCTGCCCTGTTTCGATTGCAGGGTCTTTCTGCCCTCCGCCCACCCCCAGATCCTGAGTACACAAAGCATGTCGAGGGAGGGGACTTCGCAGGGAGGGGGGAGAAGCCGCAATAGTTTTTGTGGGCAGAGATTTGTTTTTGGGATCTCCTGGAACTGGGAAGAACCTGGTCAGTTCCAGGGGGAAAGTGCCAAATTCCTACAGGCTGCAAATCTCCAGAGGGTCTCAATTGCAGATTTAATAAGAATAACACTGGTTTAAATACCTGGATTTTGTTTCTTTCCTCTTCTCTTCTTCTTTGTATTAGGAAGCCCAATGAAGAGTTCTGTAGCACTCAAAGGCTGGCACAATTTTCTGGAATTTTGATAGGGCCTAAACAAAGGACATTAAATGCAAATGTTTGCACATAGTGTGTGTGTGAGAGAGACATGTGTGTGAGAGAAATACACACACATAATTGTTATAAACAATGAATATTAGATCATGAACAATGATTGGAGAGACCCAGGTTCAAATCCCTGCTCTGCTCTGAAGCTCAGTGGGTGACCTCCTCCCCTCCTTCCTGGCCTAGCCTACCTCACAGTGTTGTTGTGAAGAGGGGAGTGAGTGGCAGCTAGGGTTTGCACCCTGAGCTCTTCAGAGAAATATGTATTTAGGAATAAGTAAATGGATGGATTACCTCACTAATCTCAACAACAACCCTGTACGGTAGGCGAGAGCGCTGTGTTTGGAAAGAGAAGCAGCAGAGAGCCAGGGTACCTCACTTTGTGCTGAGAGTGGGGTGGGGGACTGAAAGAATAAGCCTCTTTCCCTCCCTTTTGGCCAAGGAAGAGGTCTGAGAACTCTACTGTCTCTCCCACACGAAGTTTTAAATCCCAGAAAAATAAAATAAACCATGGACCTTTTCAAACTGGGAGCAACAGTGTCTGTAGCAAGATACATTTATTCTGTATGGGAATTAATGTCTCTAGGGGAGAGTAGAGAATTTTGTTGTTGTTTTCTTTCAGTCGCTGTTGGCCTTTGAGGAGGTGATTGAGTATTTCCCTGAGCGGGAGTGAGATCTCCTGCACCCAGGGAAAAAGCTCCATGCATGGAATTCATACTAGAGAATCTACACTACAACTACTTTGGGTAAGGACGCTTTCTCCTCCCTTGTCACTGCCCTGCAGCAAGGCCAGGATGGAAACGGATGGCTTTTCTGCCAGATCATGCTGGACCCGGGCTTCGTTCCTGCCAACTTGAACAGTGTCAAATTGGATTGTTAAAGGTGTAATGTTAAAGTCAGTCCCTTGTATCTCACGTTTCTATAATGTAGGGTGGACAACTCCCATCTGCTCTAGCTGGCACAGGCAATGGTGATGGATGATGGAAGTTGTAGAACAGAACATCCAGTTGGCTACAACTTGCCCGCCCGCCCCCACTCCCCAGTGTAAAGCCTCATTGTTCTCTTCTTTCAATCCAGTTCTTTCAAAGAGCACTTGAGGAAGCAAAACTCAGCATTTCAGGCTGTCCGGGTTCCGCCAATTAGGGATGTGCACTGGATCGGATCTGATCCACAATCCGAATCCGATCCAGGGGGAAATTGGATAAATTATCCGATTTCCGATCTCACCGCTGGATCGGCCAATCCAATCCAATCCGATCCGGAAAGATTCCAATCCAGATTGGTGGATCGGCGGGCGCCCACCACCGCTTCCATTCGCGGGTGCCAGTGGGCGCCCGCCGATGGAAGCTGACAGCAGGGAGGGCTTCCCTAGCAGGGCTGACTGCGGACAACGGGGGCAGGGGGCGGCACACGGGAGCAGACAGCCAGGAAAGGTAAGCAGGGGGAGGGGGGCGCGCGGCGTGTTTACCTTTCCTGGCCGTCCACTCCCGTCCGCCGCTGGCCGCTACTGCAAGCAGGCTTCACGGCCTGCTCCTAGGTAGCGCGCCACGTGATCATCACCTGATGATGATCAGGTAATGATCACCTGGCACGCTACCTAGGGGCAGGCTGCAAAGCCCGCTCGCAGTAGCAGCCAGCGGCAGATGGGAGCGGATGGCTAGGAAAGGTAAGCAGGGGGCAGGGGTGGGTGAGGGTTTACCCCCCCCCGGGGCTGTCCGCTTCCATCCGCTGGCGCCCGGGTGCCAGCGGATGGAAGCGGACGGCCCCGGGGGGGGTAAGGAGCACGGGGGAGGGGGCTTACCTGCTGGGGCCGTCCACAGCGGACGGCCCCGGAGGGGAGGGAATTAGGCCCCCCCTCACCCACCCGCCACCATTTTTTCCTCATAGACTTGCATTGGGGGAAAGCTTTCTTTCCCCCAATGCAAGTCTATGGGGGGGGGGGGAAGGTGGCCGATCCAAAAATTGGAAGTTCCGATTTTTGGATCGGGATCGGACCCGATCCGGTCCGGGGGGCCTCCGATTTTGTCCGATCCCATCCGTGACAAAATTGGAGATACCAATCCGGGTCCCAATCCGATCCGGGGGGTCCGTGCACACCCCTACCGCCTATGACCTGGAGTCCCTGAGAAACTCCATAAGGATCTCTTCCCACCTTAAAAGTCCGACCTTAGCCAGGAGGGGAAGAGGCTGTAAGAGAGGGCAGAACAAGGGGTGAAGGGGCAATGTGGAAATGGGAGGAGGAAAAAGAGAATTGGGGGGAGGGGTGACCCAAGACTTTTCCATTGAGGACAATATGTACGTGTGAGAGAGAAATGCACACACATAATTATTTTTAAAAAATGAGTATTAGATCATTGAACAATGATTGAAGAGGTCTGGGTTCAAATCCCTGCTCGGCTCTGGAACCTCAGTGGGTGACTTTGTCCCCTGCCCTCCCTCCTGGCCTAGATCACCTCATGGTGTTCTTGTGAAGAGGAAAGCAGATGGCAGCCAGGGTTGACACCCTGAGTTCCTCAGGGAAAGGTGTATTTCGAAATAAGTACATGAATGACTTACTTTGCTAATCTCAACAACAACCCTGTAAGGTTGGCAAAAGTGATGTCATTGGGAAGAGAAGCAACAGTGTATGCTTTGTGTTGAGGGTGGAGTAAAGGGCTGAATGAATATGCCTCTTTCCGTTCTTTTGGGCGAGGTAAAGGGTCTGAGAACTCTACTGTCTCTCCCACATGAAGCTTTATATCCCAGAAAAAAAAATAAACCATGGACAAAAAACTACCCAGTTATTTCTTCCCTTTTTATTTATTTATTTATTTTATTTTTAAACTTGGAGCAAAAGTGTCTGTAGCGAGATTAATTCCTTCTGTATGGGAATGAATGTCTCTAGGGAAGAGTAGAGAAATTTGTTTTTTTCTTTCAGTCACTGGTGGCCTTTGAGGAGGTGATTGAATCTTTCGTCAAGGAGGAGTGAGATCTGGACCTGGAGATCTCCTTGCCAGGCAGCCAAGCTAGGGAATTTACTCTACGGCTACTCTGGGTAAGGATGCTTTTCTCCTCCCTTGATAAGAGGCCAAAGGGATGGATTACTATGTTTGTGAGCTGTCACTGCACTGCAGCGATACTAGGATGGTGACCCTCAGGTGTTTTGGCCCACAACTCCCATCTGCCCTAGCTGGATGATGGGAGTTGTAGAACAGAACATCCTGACGGCTACAACTTGCTCACCACTTCTCACAAATCAGAAAGCGCTGTTTCAGCTGTGACAAACAGGAATACTCCCTCCCAACAGAAAACCCAAGGCCTCTAGGCCTGAGTTTATTATCTCGCCTTTGTAGGCCTCAAACCTACACATCGGTCTCCCCCACCAACTGGGAAATCTAATGAATTAACAGAGTACAATGATTAAATGGGAAATAAATGGAGCATAAAGTGTCATAAGGCATAAAAATGCTTTGAAAGGGTTTTAAAAAAAGAGAAGCAATCCGAAAGAAAGAGAAAGACAGAAAGATGATCAAGTGGCTCTTGGCACGCAAGGTTTACAGCATACAAGTCTAGCTAAATGTCACACTATGGGCCTCTTCTGACAACACTCTAAACCATGGTTAAACTTCTAACCCATTGCAGCAAAAGGTTTGTGATCGCATTTAAATTGCGGGTATGTAGTTGCCATGTGTCCAAAGGAGAGGAGACAGTCTCAGGTGGTTCCAGAGGAGAGTCAACATCAACAGACATTGATGAAGCCAGAAATTAAGGAGAATGTTTAAAAATGAAATGGTGAACTCTAAAAACTCACTACGAAGTACAGTTGTAAGGAAATACAGTTACAATGTATTTGGGAAGGAGGAGAGGGGAAAACTAACTTGTTCACTACATTCTGAGTTTCAAAGTTCAGCCTGTTGTTTCGCAGAAGGATGTAGGGCTCTTCCAGACCAAGGCCCAGGACAGGGAGCCTAGTTCAGGGGCAGGAGTTACAAGGCGAATAGCCACATTCCCTTCTACTTTTCTCAAAAGGAAGGCAAAATCACTGGGATTCCCAATAAGATTCCAGGGAAAGCGAGAGAAAGCCAGGGAAGCTAGAGCTAAGTGAAGAGGCCAAACAGTCACGTCAAGTTCCAGTGGACACATGTACTCCAAAACCTGTTCTATTCTCACCTTTAACTATTCCTTAACTAAAACCTAATTCTGAGTGATAAAATGGCCAGTGAAGGGAACAGAACTCGCAAAAGGAGTGTTCCATTGTTCTGGCGATGGGTTGAGGTGGGGGCTAGAATCATATTGGGGTACAGGGAACACCCCATCCTAACAGCTGTAGCCCCTGTTTTTCTCTCTTTTCTGACTTTTCAGAGTCCACATGGAACATTGCACACTCTGGAAAATCAGTCTGTCTCATCAGTGAATGAAATGATGATCCACATTTCTAGACCAGAGGTTTCTTGATCAAAGATTTTCTGTTCCAAGGCTTCTTTTTTTATAGATCTTTGTCCCCAGTATACTGAGTCAAGACAAAAGGACTCAGGTAACAACTGAATGTTCTCCCCCCCCCCCAAACAGTAGGTGAGAAGGACAGTGGGAATAATTTGTAGCATTCTGTAGTGTCTTTGGAAGTAACTAGGCAAGAAGCAGAAGAAGAGACCTTAGGAAATAAAGAAAACCAATCAGGCAAAAAGGAAGTTCACCAAGGAACGAAAGGGAGAAATTCTCTTGTTTCTGAGAGTCCTGATTTCCATGACTCCCTGATCCTACAAGATCGCGAAGGACATAGAAGGAGAAAGTGTTAAGTGTGTGGGGGGGAGGATACTTGAAGACCAATTGAAATTAAGAAGGTATTGCAGAACCCAAAAAGGGAAGAAACCAGCACCTTACTCCACATCAAAGAATCCACACGGGAGAAACCACATCAATGCATGCAATGTGGAAAGAGCTTTAGTCAAAGTCATAGCCTGAATACACATAAAAACCACACAGGTGAGAAAGTTCTTCACTCTGAGTGGGGGGGGGCTTATGAAATATCAAAGAACCCACACAGGAGAGAATCCATATCAGTGCATGGAGTGTGGAAAGAGCTTCAGCAAAAGCTCTACCCTTACAATACATCAAAGAATCCACACAGGGGAGAACCCATATAAATGCAGGGAGTGTGGGAAGAGCTTTAGTGATAGTAAGCAACTTATTATACATAGAAAAACACACACAGGGGGAAAACCATATCAATGCATGGAGTGTGGAAAGTGTTTCACTAGGAGTGACTGCCTTACTTCACATCACAGAATCCACACAGGTGAGAAGCCATATCAATGCATGGAGTGTGGGAAGAGCTTCTGTCGGAGCACTGTCCTTAGGACACATCAAAGAACCCACACAGGGGAGAAACCATATAAATGCGTGGAGTGTGGGAAGAACTTCAGTGACAGCAGCACTCTTAGGATGCATGAAAGGATCCATACAGGAGAGAAACCATATAAATGCATGGAGTGTGGAAAGTGTTTCACTAGGAGTGTGCAACTTACTTCACATCAAAGAATCCACACGGAGAAGACATATAAATGCATGGAGTGTGGAAAGAGCTTTAGTGATAGTAAGCAACTTATTATACATAAAAAAACACACACAGGAGAGAAACCGTATAAATGCATAGAGTGTGGAAAGTGTTTCACTAGGAGTGACTACTTTACTTCACATCACAGAATCCACACAGGTGAGAAGCCATATAAATGCATGGAGTGTGGGAAGAACTTCAGTGACAGCAGCACTCTTCGGATGCATGAAAGAATCCACACAGGGGAGAAGCCATATAAATGCATGGAGTGTGGAAAGAGCTTCAGCAGAAGCTCTACCCTTACGATACATCAAAGAATCCACACAGGGGAGAAGCCATATAAATGCATGGAGTGCGGAAAGAGCTTCAGGGACGGCAGTCACCTTAGGACACATCAAAGAACCCACACGGGGGAGAAGCCATATCAATGCATGGAGTGCGGAAAGAGCTTCAGGGACGGCAGTCACCTTAGGACACATCAAAGAATCCACACAGGGGAGAAACCATATCAATGCATGGAGTGTGGAAAGAGCTTTAGAAATAGCAATCAACTTTCTAAATATGGAAGAACACACACGGGTGAGAAATCATATCAATGCATGGAGTGTGGAAAGTGTTTCACTAGGAGTGACAACCTTACTTCACATCAAAGAATCCACACAGGGGAGAAGCCATATAAATGCATGGAGTGTGGGAACAACTTCAGTGAAAGCAACACTCTTGGGAAGCATGAAAAAATCTATAAACAGGAAAAACCATATAAATGCATGGAGTGTGGAAAGAGCTTCAGCAAAAGCTCTAAGCTTACGATACATCAAAGAATCCACACAGGGGAGAAACCATATAAATGCATGGAGTGCGGAAAGAGTTTCAGGGAGGGCAGTCACCTTAGGATACATCAAAGAATCCACACAGGGGAGAAACCATATCAATGCATGGAGTGCGGAAAGAGCTTCAGGGTGGGCAGTCACCTTAGGATACATCAAAGAATCCACACAGGGGAGAAGCCATATAAATGCATGGAGTGTGGGAAGAACTTCAGTGACAGCAGCACTCTTAGGGTGCATGAAAGAATCCATAAACAGGAAAAACCATATAAATGCATGGAGTGTGGGAAGAACTTCAGTGACAGCAGCACTCTTAGGGTGCATGAAAGAATCCATAAACAGGAAAAGTCATATCAATGCATGGAGTGTGCAAAGAGCTTCAGCAAAAGCTCTAAGCTTACGATACATCAAAGAATCCACACAGGGGAGAAACCATATAAATGCATGGAGTGTGGAAAGAGCTTCAGGCAGAACTGTACCCTTAGGATACATCAAAGAATCCACACAGGGGAGAAACCATATAAATGCATGGCGTGCGGAAAGAGCTTCAGCATAAGCAGTAGCCTTAAGGTACATCAAAGAATCCACACAGAGGAGAAACCATATCAATGCATGAAGTGTGGAAAGAGCTTCAGTCAGAGCAGGAGCCTTAAGGTACATCAAAGAACCCATACAGAGGAGAAACCATATCAATGCATGAAGTGTGGAAAGAGCTTCAGTCAGAATAGTAGCCTTAAGGTACATCAAAGAATCCACACAGGGGAGAAACCATATAAATGCATGGAGTGTGGAAAGAGCTTCAGGGAGAACAGTACCCTTAGGATACATCAAAGAATCCACACAGGGGAGAAACCATATAAATGCATGGAGTGCGGAAAGAGCTTCAGCATAAGCAGTAGCCTTAAGGTACATCAAAGAATCCACACAGAGGAGAAGCCATATCAATGCATGAAGTGTGGAAAGAGCTTCAGTCGGAGCAGGAGCCTTAAGGTACATCAAAGAACCCACACAGGGGACTAACCACATTAATCAGGAGCTGCAAGGATTCTTAGCGCTAGGATGGATAAATGCGGTATGGCTCCCACCCCCACCCCTGTTTTCCTGACAACAGAAAGCTAATGGTACCAGGTTGCAGTATATATGATACAGACTGCAAAATGTTTTAAAAAGCAGCATATGAAAGAACAGTTTCGGGTTAGTGAATTAGGCACCTGACTATGAGGAAGGCATTTTCATTATTTATTGGGAGGGTGGCCACGTCCGTATTGCACACACACACACACACACAAATGCATTACCACAAAAGAGGGCAGAGATTTGCATGATGCTTGCATATACTGGATTATATGTAGAGATGCGAATTTAGAAATAACTACACTACTGTCATTTAAATAAAAATACAATACATCGCACCATAGTAGGGAATACTGTGAACTGGTGACTTTAACACCTCTGCATTGCTGCTCGGTTTTACCCTGGTTGTGCTTTTATATTGTGCTTTATATTGTTGTTTATCTTATACTTTGATTTATGTCTGATGGCTTTACCTTTTGTGAACCGCCCAGAGAGCTTCGACTATTGAGCGGTATAGAAATGCAATAAATAAATGAATGAATGAATGGATAGTATTGATTGAGTCTCCATAAACCACAAAACGTCCTAGAAACCACATTCTGGTAGACATTTCAGGAAGTAGTTGGTATTGAAGAAAACTGGCCTGGAACGGTCAGTTTTGAAAGCGTGAAATGAATGAAAATCAACTGTCAAATATTAAGTCAAGGGACTGATACAATAAGCCTCAAAATGTCCACAGGAACGGGTCTCAGAACGTGTTTTCTGTGAACGTTTTGTGGCTTATTTCATCAGTCCCTTGAAGTACTGTGTGACTGTTTATTTTTGTTAATTTCATGCGTTCAGAACTGACCATTCCAGGCCATTTTTCTTCAATATGAACTACAGCCCAAAATGGCTAACAGAACGTGGTGATCCCGCCAGCCATATCTCGTCCATATCTGGTCCATTATTAAGACTGTTGTGAACAAAGCCCAGGTTTGAGGACACACAGAAGATTTCATAGCCAACTTTTTCATTAACTCCTATCCTATAGTACTGCTATGTTACATGCCACCAAAACTCACATTCAGTACTTGAACTTTTGGCTAAATATGAGTCCTCTTGTACCTTGGATCTATTCTTTTGTCATGGATTCTTCTGACTTTATTTTGAAGATAGAAAATTTTGTGATCGTGCAGATATTATCTGTGCATTGCACGTTGCCTCCCTGCATGCCAGGCTTGAAGAGTTGCTAATGTCTTTTGGTTTTGAGAATGAATGGGTGATGTGCTTCCACCCATGTTTCCTTGATATTGTCCTAGAGATAAAGGATTCCAGGTTTAAGGATCAGTTTTATCTCCAGATTCAGGGCGTGGCCACGGGGATGCTCCCTTGGTATCTCATGCCATTAAAATTCCTACAAATAGGGGGATTTTCTCATTTTTAAAGTTCAGCCTGTTGGATAGCAGGAGGATGTGGGGCTATTCCTGATCAAGACCCAGGACAGGAGTCCTAGTTCAGCGGAAGGAGCTACAAGGAGAAGTAATGAAAGCCAAGTTCCCTTCTGCATTTCTCAAAAGGAAGGCAAAAGGGCTGGGATGCCCAAAAAGAGTCCAGGGAAAGCAAGAAAAAGCCAAGGAAGCTGCTGCTAAGCAAAGAGCCCCAAAAGTCATGCCAAATTCTATAGTTCCTTGATTCCCAAGGCCCCCAAACCTGTTCTCTTCTCACTGTTAGGTATTTCTTCACTAAACACACAAACACAAAGGTGCTCGCCTCAACCAGATTCAAACAGTTAATAAAAATGAAGTTCAGGGTTATGCAAAGTCTAGGCTTGTACATGCAACAAAAGTTTTCAAGATTGGGCTGACTTTTTTATTATTTCCAAATTAACTGTCTCACTCATATACAAATAGACTCTATTTGGGCCACTGAAGAGGATCTTCCAGTCAAAACGCATTTAGCCATGAGAAAAAGAGCACTTTCTATCAAATTAGTAGATGTTTAATTTTTGAATATAAGTGTTCTTATGAGAAAATACTGTTAATTTTATTTTATTTACTTTGTATTAAAATTTGCATAATTCTTAACTTCATTTTTATTAACAATTTCTTAACTAAAACCTAATTCTGAGTGATAAAATGGCAGGTGAAGGGAAAAGGACTCACAAAAGGCGTTTTCCATTGTTCCTGCGATGGGATGAGATGGGGGCTAGAGTTTTCTTGACTTAAGATTTTCTGCTCTGAGGCTGCTTGTGTTGTTGTTGTTGTTGTTGTTGTTGTTGTTGTTGTTGTTATCAACATCATGATCATCTTTATTTGTATCCTGCATTTTGCCCAATCCTGGGCCTCAAGGCAGCTTTACAAAATTGAAACATATACAGATAAAAGCTATAAATAGAAATATACAGAAGTTTAAAAATATAATTAAATAGGTTTCAATATTAAAACATTTCAGTATTTAAAATACATAAATTTTAAAAGTCTACAATATAGATGGGGTCCACATTATTCACTAAAGGCCTGCCGGAATAAGAATTTTTTGCCTGCCTCCGAAAACATATCAAGGAGGGAGCTATTCTAGCTTCCTTTGGAAGGGAGATTCAGAGCGTTGGATCAGCCACCGAGAAGGCCCTCTCCCGCGTACCCAATAGGCATGCTTGGGATGTTGGTCGGACTGAGAGAAAGGACTCTCCAGAAGATCTCAGAGCACGGGCGCTGTGCTTCAGTGGTTCGGGTCCTACCTCTCGGGCAGGTTCCAGATGGTAATGCTTGGGGATAGCTTCTCCGCAAAGAAGGAGCTGCTGTGTGGCGTACCACAAGGTGCCATCCATTCCCCAATGCTGTTTAATATTTATATGAAACCGCTGGGAGAGATCATCCAGAGGTATGGGGCGGAGTGCTATCAGTATGCTGATGACACCCAAATATATTTCTCTATGCCTTCGATAACAGCGTCAGCTAAGGATAGCGTGTTTCCTCTGAATGAATGCTTGGAGGCAGTAATGGGCTGGATGAAGAAAAACAAACTGAAGCTGAATCCAGACAAGACGGACGTGTTTGCTGTCAAAGGCCACAACCTGGGTTTGGAGGTGTTTCAACTAATTCTGGATGGGGTTACACTCTCCCTGAAAGACTGTGTTCGCAGCTTGGGGGTTCTCCTGGATCCGTTACTCCGAATGACAACCCAGATAGATGCGACGGCCAGGAGTGCCTACTATCAGCTTCGGCTGATACGCCAGCTGTGCCTCTTCCTAGAGTTGGAAGACCTAAAGACGGTAGTGCACATGCTGGCAACTTCGAGGCTTGACTTTTGCAATGCGCTGTACATAGGGCTACCTTTGTGCAAAGTCCGGAAATTTCAACTAGTTCAAAATATGGCAGCCAGGTTGGTCACGGATACACCTAGGAGTGACCATATTACACCAATTTTAAAATCTCTTCACTGGCTGCCAATTACTTTCCGGGCAAAGTACAAAGTGTTGGTTATTACCTTCAAAGCCCTACATGGTTTGGGTCCAGGTTACCTGCGGGATTGCCTTCTCCTGTATAATCTACCCTGCACACTCAGGTCCTCTGGGAAGAACCTACTTCAGTCAGCGAAAACTAGGTTGACAGGTATTACCCAGAGGACCTTCTCTTCTGCCACTCGCAGACTGTGGAACGGCCTGCCTGAGGAGACTCATCAACCAGGTGCTGCAGGCATACAAATGACACCTGCTGAAATTCCCTTTTCTAGACAAATGTTAAAGATACGGAAGGTCACCATATGTTCTCTTATTAGCTAGATTCACACCAGCTTTGGCAATCACAATTCTTTTAGTTAATCTCATAATTTTGTTGCATTGTCTTTTCTTGTCTCCACAGAGAGAGAGATTTTATTCTCATTGGACCCACCATGCCACCTCTTCTTTTTAATTTTGTAATTTTCTAAACTAAATCGAGTCCTATTTACAATGTTGTTGTGGTGATGTTTGTCTGTTAGGATTAGCACTGGTTCCCCACTGGGATGTTTTGGACCCATTTGGGGTAGGTTCTGAAGGGAAACAGGATCACATTTACAAGACTTGAGATGTTTGATAGAGAGAAATCGGCCGCCAGGAACATTATGGCGGATCATGGCGCCATATGTGCAGGGGGAGGAAAGCGGACTGTAGGCAGGGAAGGGGAGAGAGGGAGGACGCATTGCCAGCTCGGTCCACCAAGGGTTAAATGCACCGAGCTCAGGTTCCTAGAGTGGCAGGAAATATTGCAAAATTGCGTGGGTGAGACAAGAACGTTACTTCCGGTGAGATTCCTTCGCCAGGCGGGGAAGAGGCTGCATAAAGAGGGCAGGACGAAGAGGTGAAGGGGCAACGGGGAGGGGGAAGAGGGAAAAGAGAATTTGAGGGCGTGGGTGACGCAAAACTTTGCAATTGAGGGCTTGGGGGGGGGGGAGAAGGGAGAGGAATCAGTTCCTCCCCCACACCCGGGAATCGCAGGTCTGAGCACTGAGCCTCGCAGTCCAGATGCAAAACGGCCTCCAAACATCTGCATGGCTTCCGTTGCCGACCATGAAGCCTCTGCCACCCTCAATAGCAGCTCTGCCCCCATGGGATATGGCGCAGTGGCGAGGCGGGGTGCAGAGGAGAAGAACCCCACAAGATCATCTCCCCCTTAGTCTGCCCTGTTTCGATTGCAGGGTCTTTCTGCCCTCCGCCCACCCCCAGATCCTGAGTACACAAAGCATGTCGAGGGAGGGGACTTCGCAGGGAGGGGGGAGAAGCCGCAATGGTTTTTTTGGGGACAGAGAGGCGTTTTTGGGACCTCCTTGAACTGGGAAGAACCTGGTCAGTTCCAGGGGGAAAGTGCCGAATTCCTACAGGCTCCAAATTTCCAGACGGTCTCAATTGCAGACCTCATAAGAATATGACTAGGTTAAATACCTGGATTTTGTTTCTTTCCTCCTGCCTTCTTCTTTGTATTAGGAAGCCCGATAAAGAGTTCTGAAGAACTCAAAGGCTGGCACAATTTTCTGGAATTTTGATAGGGCTTAAAGAAAGGACGTTAGCTGCATGAGTTTGCATGTACATTGATGAGAGAAGCCTTGATATGGCCGATTACACGTGCCTTAGCTGGTAACTGAAAAGAAATCCTGATGAGTATCCTCCTGCAGGGCTCAAACAAGTATATGACCCTGCAAGTAGCCAAGTTTCTCCATTGCGCAATTGGCTGCAGAGCCCTAATGGTTGTATAACATCTTATGGGTCCTTATGCCAACTCACCATAAATAGTATACCTTTTGGCATCTTAATCTGTCTAGTATTAAGTAGGTGGAAAGCCTCGGACTGTTGTTTACTCATATATTTATTGTAATGTATTTTACTTTTTAAGGGGTGAGCCTTATGTTCAGCTCACCAATGTTTCCTATTTCAAGTGTTTTAATACTAGTCCTTTATTGTGTATTTTTAAATTATGTACTACTGGCCAATAGGCTGTAATAAAAATTTATTTAAATGGATGTGTACGTATGTGTGTGAGAGAGAAATACACACACATGATTGTTATAAACAATGAATATTAGATCATTGAACAATGAATGGTGAGACCCAGGTTCAAATCCCTGCTCAGCTCTGAACTGCAGTGGGTGACCTCCTCCCCTCCCCTCACTCCTGGCCTAGCCTACCTCACAGTGTTGTTGTGAAGAGGGGAGTGGGTGGCAGCCAAGGTTTGCACCCTGAGCTCTTCAGAGAAAGATGTATTTAGGGATAAGTACATGGATGGATTACCTCACTAATCTCAACAACAACCCTGTACGGTAGGCGAGAGCGCTGTGATTGGGAAGAGAAGCAGCAGAGAGCCTGGGTGCCTTGCTTTGTGCTGAGAGTGGGGTGGGGGACTGAAAGACTAAGCCTCTTTCCCTTCCTTTTGGCCAAGGAAAAGGTCTGAGAACTCTACTGTCCCTCCCACATGAAGTTTGATATCCCAGAAAAAATAAAATAAAGCATGGACCAAAAGCTACCCAGTTATCTCTTCGCTTTTCAAACTGGGAGCAACAGTGTCTGTAGGGAGATTAATTCCTTCTGTATGGGAATGAATATCTTTACGGGAGAGTAGAGAATGTTGTTGTTGTTGTTTTCTTTCAGTCGCTGTTGGCCTTTGAGGAGGTGATTGAGTATTTCCCTGAGAGGGAGTGAGATCTCCTGCACCCAGGGAAAGAGGTCCGTGCATGGAATTCATGCTAGAGAATCTACACTACAACTACTTTGGGTAAGGGCACTTTCTCCTCCCTTGATAAGATATCAGAGGGATGAATTTCTATGTTTGTGCATGATCACTGCCCTGCAGCAAGGCCAGGATGGAAACGGATGGCCTGGCCATGTGCCCTGAGCTTGGCTTTTCTGCCACATCATGCTGGACCTGGGCTTGGCTCCTGCCAAGTTGAACAGTGTCAAATTGGATTGTTAAAGGTGTAATGTTAAGGTCAGTCTCTTGTATCTCGTCTTCTAGTAATGCAGGGTGGACAACTCCCATCTGCCCTAGCCTGGCACAGGCACAGGCAATGGCGATGGATGATGGGAGTTGTAGAACAGAACATCGAGATGGGTACAACCTGCCCACCCACCCACTCCACTCTCCAGTGTAAAGCCTCATCTTTCTCTTCTTTCAATCCAGTTCTTTCAAAGAGCACTTGAAGAAGCAAAACTCAGCATTCCAGGCTGTCCGGGTTCCCCCAATGACTTGGAGTCCCTGAGAAACTCCATAAGGATCTCTTCTCACCTTAAAAGTCCCACCTTAGCCAGGAGGGGAACAGGCTGCAAGAGAGGGCAGAACAAGGGGTGGATGGGCAACGTGGAAATGGGAGGTGGAAACAGAGAATTTGGGGGCGGGGGTGATCCAAGGCTTTTCCATTGAGGGTGATGTGTACGTGTGTGTATGTGTGAGAGAGAAATGCACACACATAATTATTTTAAAAAACGAGTATTAGATCATTGAACAATGATTGGAGAGATCCGGGTTCAAATCCCTGCTCGGCTCTGGAACCTCAATGGGTGAGTTTGTCCCCTCCCCTCCCTCCTGGCCTAGCCCACCTCATGGTGTTCTTGTGAAGAGGAAAGCACATGGCAGACAGGATTGACACCCTGAGTTCCTCAGAGAAAGGTGTATTTAGAAATAAGTCCATGAATGACTTACTTTGCTAATCTAAACAACAACCCTGTAAGGTTGTCAAGAGTGATGTCATTAGGAAGAGAAGCAGCAGCGAGCGCTTTGTGTTGAGGGTGGACTAGGGGACTGAATGAATAAGCCTCTTTCTGTTCTTTTTGGCGAGGTAAAGGGTCTGAGAACTCTACTGTCTCTCCCACATGAAGTTTTATATCCCCCCAAAAATAAAATAAACCATGGACAAAAAACTACCCACTTATTTCTTCCCTTTTAAAACTGGGGGCAATAGTGTCTGTAATGAGATTAATTCCTTCTGGATGGGAAGGAATGTCTCTAGGGAAGAGTAATTTTTTTTTCCATTCAGTCGCTGGTGGCCTTTGAGGAGGTGATTGAGTCTTTCGTCAAGGAGGAGTGAGATCTCCTGGACCCAGGCCAAAGGGCTCTTTGCCAGGCAGTCAAGCTAGGGAATTTACCCTACGGCTTCTCTGGATAAGGATGCTTTTCTCCTCCCTTGATAATGGGCCAAAGGGATGGATTTCTATGTTTGTGAGCTGTGACTGCACTGCAGCGATACCAGGATGGTGACCCTCAGATGTTTTGGCCTACAACTCCCATCTGCCTTAGCTGGATGATGGGAGTTGTAGAACAGAACAGCCAGACGGCTACAGCTTGCCCACCTCTGGTGTAATGCCTCATTGTTCTCCTCTTCCTTCAATCCAGTTCTTTTACAGAGTACTTGAGGAAGCAAAACTGAGCCCCCTGGTATCCCAGATGGCTGCATTTCCGGCTGTCAGGGTTCCACCAATGACCTGGACTCCCTGAGAAACTTCTAAAGGATCTCTTCCCCCCCTTAAAAGTCCCACCTTTCTTCCTTTACCTTCCCCTTCACGCTCCAGACTCTTGTGGTTTAACACAACTAATTTACTCATACATTAAAACAAGCAAATCACAATTAAGAGCTGAGTGATACAACAGGCATTAAGATAAAATGAAAGTTGCAAAAGCACCAGTTTTTCTACCCCAGCTGCATGTCATCTTCTCCAGGCTGTCCCACCCCGTCCTTCCTATCCTCTGGTCTTCCTGCACCCACTCTCTTCACACAAATCAGAAAGTGCTGTTTCAGCTGTGACAAACAGGAATACTCCCTCCCAACAGAAAGCCCAGGGCCTCTAGGCCTGAGTTTATTATTTCGCTTTTGTAGGCCTCAAACCTTCACATCGGCCTCCCCCACCAACTGGGAAATCTAATGAATTAACAGAGTACAACGATTAAATGGGAAATAAATGGAGTATAAAGTGTCCTAAGGCATCAAGATGCTTTGAGAGCGTTTAAAAAAAAGAGAAGCAATCCGAAAGAAAGAGAAAGACAGAAAGACGATGAAGTGGCTCTTGGCACGCAAGGTTTACAGCATACAAATCAAGCTAAATGTGACACTATGGGCCTCTTCTGACAACACTCTAAACCATGGTTAAACTTCTAACCCATTGCAGCAAAAGGTTTGTGATCGCATTTAAATTGCGGTTATGTAGTCGCTATGTATCCAAAGGAGAGGAGACAGTCTCAGGTGGTTCCAGAGGAGAGTCAACATCAGCAGAAATTGAAGCCAGAAATTAAGGAGAATATTTAAAAATGAAGTAGTGAACTCTAAAAACTCACAAGGAAATATAGTTATAAGGAAATACAATTACAATGCATTTGGAAAGGAGGAGGGGAAAAACTAACTTGTTCACTACATTCTGAGTTTCAAAGTTCAGCCTGTTGGGTCGCAGGAGGATGTAGGGCTCTTCCAGATCAAGGCCCAGGACAGGAAGCCTAGTTCAGGGGGAGAAGTAACAAGGAGAACTCATAATAGCCAAATTCCCCTCCTTTCCTCAAAAGGAAGGCAAAATCACTGGGATTCCCAATAAGATTCCAGGGAAAGCGAGAGAAAGCCAGGGAAGCTGGAGCTAAGTGAAGAGGCCAACAGTCACAAAACGTTCCAGTGGACACATGTACCCCAAAACCTGTTCTATTCTCACCTTTAACTATTCCTTAACTAAAACCTCATTCTGAGTGATAAAATGGCCAGTGAAGGGAACAGAACTCGCAAAAGGAGTGTTCCATTGTTCCGGCGATGGGTTGAGGTGGGGGCTAGAATCATATTGGGGTACAGGGAACACCCCATCCTAATAGCTGTAGCCCCCATTCTTCTCCCTTTTCTAACTTTTCAGGCTCCACATGGAATATTTCACACTCTGGAAAATCAATCAGTCTCATGAGTGAATTAAATGATGCTCCTCACTTCTAGACCAGAGGTTTCTTTATCTAAGATTTTCTGTTCCAAGACTTCTTTTTTATAGATCCTTGTCCCCAGTATACTGAGTCAAGAAAAAAGGACTTGGATAACCACTGAATATTCCCCCCCCCCCAAAACAGTAGGTGAGAAGGACAGTGGGAACAATTTGGAGCCTTCTGTAGTGTCCTTGGAAGCAATTGGGCAAGAAGCAGAACAAGAGACCCTTGGAAATAAAACCAAACAGGCAAAAAGGAAATCCACCAATGAACGAAAGGGAGAAATTCTCTGTTTCTCAATGTCCTGATTTCCATGAATCCCTGATCCTACAAGATCACAAAGGACATAGAAAAGGAAAGTGTTAAGTGGGTGTGTTTGTGTGGGGAATACTTGAAGACCAATTGAAAGAGCTTTAGTCAAAGTCATAGCCTTAATATATAGCAAAAAAAGCCACACAGGTGAGAAACCTATTGAATGAGGAAAGTGCTTCACTCTGAGTGGGGGCCTTACGAAACATCAAAACACCCACACAGGGGAGATGCCATATAAATGCATGGAGTGTGGGAAGAGCTTCAGCAAAAGCTGTACCCTTGGGAGACATCAAAGAACCCACACAGGGGAGAAACCATATAAATGCATGGAGTGTGGAAAGAGCTTCAGTGTAAGCAGCACTCTTAGGACACATCAAAGAATCCACACGGGAGAAACCATATCAATGCATGGAGTGTGGGAAGAGCTTCTGTAAGAGCAGTTCCCTTCAGACACATCAAAGAACCCACACAGGGGAGAAACCATATAAATGCATGGAGTGTGGGAAGAACTTCAGTGACAGCAGCACTCTTAGGACACATCAAAGAATCCACACAGGGGAGAAACCATATCAATGCCTGGAGTGTGGGAAGAGCTTCAGCAAAAGCTCTATCCTTACGATACATGAAAGAATCCACACGGGAGAAACCATATAAATGCATGGAGTGTGGAAAGAGTTTTAGTGATAGTAAGCAAATTAATATACATAGAAGAACACACACAGGGGAAAAACCATATCAATGCATGGAGTGTGGGAAGAGCTTCTGTCAGAGCAGTTCCCTTAAGACACATCAAAGAATCCACACAGGGGAGAAGCCATATAAATGCATGGAGTGTGGGAACAACTTCAGTAATAGCAGCGCTCTTAGGATACATGAAAGAATCCATACACAGGAAAAAAAATATGAATGCCTGGAGTGTGGAAAGAGCTTCAGCAGAAACTCTACTCTTACGATACATCAAAGAATCCACACAGGGGAGAAACCATATCAATGCATGGAGTGTGCGAAGTGCTTTAGGAATAGTAGTCAAATTATTGCACATAAAAGAATCCACACGGGAGGAGCCATATAAATGCATAGAGTGTGGGAACAACTTCAGTAATAGCAGCACCCGGGGCGTGGCCAAGCAGATCATGGAGTGACTCGCAAATCCTTCATCCTCCGAAAGAAGCAATGAATTAATTGTAAATTCCCTATCTTAAAAGCGTCCTCTGTTGCATTTAAGTCTGCTATGGAGAGGGGGAAGCTTGCCAAAGAGATTGCAGCTGGAATGAGATTTATGGCTTTATAACCGGCTCGGCAGAAGGGAGGAGACGGACCGACAGCTTTGTAGCAGTGCTGTGAAGGTAATTAAAAGACGTATTTATGATTGCGGGCTGAAGGCTGTAGAGAACAGAACGATTGCTAGCATTCAGAAAAGAGACTTTTAAGACTTTTAAGCCTTTAGGCTCTGAAAGATTGCTAGCTATATAACGGTCTGGCTGAGAAGCCCGAGGAGAAACGAAACTAAAAAAAAAAAAAAAAAAAAAGCCGGAGGGAGAGAAAGAGACTTTGATTACTGGCTAGAAGTGGCTTGTGCTTATCGGATAGGCTTGAAAGGTGGATGAGCAAGAAGAAAATAACTTCTTGGAGCCGAACTAAGGGAGATAAGCCGTCCGATAGAAGTTTCAGGCTTGTCCGTACTGACAAAATGGCGGATAAGGATTCTGAAAAGCCAAAAAAGCAATCCCCGAGTCATGCCGGAAATGCTAGTTCTAAGATTGGAACTAAGCCAGGAGCAATTCCTAAAATAACCACAGGGAGGCAAGCTGACCCAACAGATGAGTTGCTTCAGAATTTTCAAAAAATGTTGGATCTGGCAATATTAAAGCAAGATGGAAATATTGAGCAGGCTTTACTCAAACAAGAAGATCGATTGGCAAAGAGGATTGCTGATTCACAGCAGCAGCTTTTAGCAGGACTCCAAAAGGTGGAGAAAGAGGTTGGAGCTTTGCAGGAAGAAACTGGAGAACTAAAGGTTTTATACAAGAAGCAACAGGAACAGCTAACGCAACAGGATTTACGGCTTATAGCGATGGAAGATCGGGACAGGAGAGCAAATCTACGCATAAGATCTTTTGGGGAGAGGCAAGCGGAGACCCCTAACAGTATAAGAGAATTAATTTTGGCATGGGCCAAACAGTTGATGCCACAGGAAGATTGGAGAATGGAAGATATTGAGCGGGCCCATAGGGTTGGATTTGGAAAGTCAAGAGAGCTCCCAAGAGATATTATTGTGAAATTTGCTAACTACTATAAAAAAGAAAAATTAATGCAAGCAATTAGAAGTCAAGGTCAACCGACGCTTCAAGCAACACCAATTGAGGTTTTCCAGGATTTATGCCCTCAGACCATCCAGTGGAGGAAGAGCGTTAGAATATGCACAGGGGCATTGAAGATGAAATCGATCTCCTATAATTGGGGATACCCAGTTTTCTTGAGGTTCAAGTGGAACGGGAAGCAGCAAAGAATAACATCTTGTGAGCAAGGAATCGAGTTGTTGGAGGAGCTGGGCATAATGGATGCCACATCGGTTGGAGAGGAGAAGCAAGACGAAGGCGCGGCAGGAGGGAGCAATGAATAGACTTTAATATATTGTAAGAGAGATAGGGAGAAGAGGAGACTTGGAGGGGAGGGTAGACGTCATTCCGGAATGTTGGGCCGAGTTCCCCCCCCCTAAGAGTTCTAAGAAGATTGGGACCAAAGCCCAGCAAGCTGGTGAGGAGGGGGGTGAATTGGGGGTGAATGTGGGGGGGAGGGTTAGGGGGGAGAGGGTATGTGTTACACAGAGGGAGACCGACTTAAAGACTTGTGTGAAAGAGAGAGATGGAAAATAAACTTAGATTGGCAACATTGAATGTTAAAGGGCTAGGAACGGTAATTAAAAGAAAGAGGATTGAAATGTTATTAAAGAAAAAAAGAATAGATGTAATTTTTTTGCAGGAAACTCATCAGGCCAAAGATGGAGTTAATGAGCTTCGAATGAGGGAGGTGGGCGTTTATGAGAAGGCATATGGAACTTCGAAATCGAGAGGAGTGGCAATAATAATTTCAAAGACATGTGGTATAACTATTCAAAGTGTAAAGAGAGATAGCAATGGAAGGTTTCTTATTATGTTCTGCAAGTTGGGAGAAGAGGAATATGTATTAGTGAATGTCTATGCTCCAAATGGGAAACAAATGGATTTTATCGATGAAGTATTTAACGGGTTGGGAGAAGTGGGTAAAAAGCACATTGTGATGGCTGGTGACTTTAATATGGTACTAGATATAGGGAAAGACCGGGATAACATACTAAAAGATACTAAGAGGGTGGGGAAGACAGAGTTAAGCAAATTAATGGAAGGGAAAGAACTAATGGATGTGTGGAGAGCTTTAAGAGGGGAAGAAAGGAAATATACTTTTTATTCACAGAGATTTAAGAGTTATTCAAGGATAGACCACATTTTTGTATCAAAAAATATGTTACCCAAAATTATAGATTGTGATATTGGAGTTATCAAGGTCACTGACCACGCGTTAATGACAATGGACATGGAAACCAAGAAAGACTATAGACAAGCGAAGAGATGGAGACTGGATGTAAGGTTGTTGAATAAAAAGGATATAATGGAGAAAATAAAGAAAGAAATGCAGGAAATTTGGGAGATTAATGAAAAAGAGAATAATCGGCAGGACATATTATGGGACACAATGAAAGCTGTAGTAAGAGGGATTTGCATTAGGGAAAGATGGACATTAAAAAAACAACAGGAAGCTCAAAATAAAAAGATTGAAGAGGAGATAAGAAGTTTGGAAGAAAAGTTAAAGGAGACAAAAGATAAACGCCTAACAGCCCAAATTCAAGCTAAGAAAAAGGAATTAGAGAAAGAAGAATTAGAACAAGTTCAAAAGAATTTGTTGTATTTAAAAAGAGACTTTTTTGAATATAGTAATAGGAACTCAAAGATGCTGGCTAGATCCACACAGTTGGAAAAGGCTAAGAATATGATAGGGACAATAAAGGATAAGGCAGGGAATAGTTGTAATTTAATGAAAGATAAATTAAGTATATTTAAGGACTTTTATAGTGAATTATATACATCAGGATCGGGACCGCAAGATAAGATATTGGAATATGTAGAGAGGAATTGGAAAATAAAATTGCAGAAACAGGACAGGGATTATATGGAAGGTTTAGTTACGGAAAAAGAGATAGAGGGAGTTATTGATAAACTAAAAGGAGGAAAATCACCGGGGATGGATGGTTTGGGGTCGGAGTATTATAAGCTTTTTAAAGGAATTTTAATACCAAGATTAAAGAAATTATTTAACACTATAATAGAAGGGGGGAAGACTCCGCCATCATGGGATCATTCCCTGATTATATTAATTCCGAAACCAGGTAAGGATTTAACGGATCCCGCATCGTATAGACCAATTTCCTTAATAAATCAAGATTCAAAGATTTTTACAGCAATATTGGCAAAAAGAATGGCCACATTTATTAGTAAATATATTAAAAAAGATCAGTGTGGATTTATTCCGGGTAGGCAAATGCCTAATTTAATGGGAAGAGTATTAAATATAATTAGTATTATAAAAAAAAGGAATTTAAAAGCAGGTCTGCTAGCACTGGATATATTCAAAGCCTTTGATTGTGTGGAATGGCCAGCACTCAAAACAATATTAAAAACATTTGGGTTTGGAGATTGTTTTATGGGAGTGATGGATAAGTTGTATAAAAATAATAAAGCGGAAATATTGGTTAATGATGGGTTAACACAACAGATTACACTAGCCCGAGGAACTAGACAGGGATGTCCTCTTTCACCGATCTTATTTGCAATAGTAATAGAAATTTTGGCAAATGTAATAAGGGAAGATGAAAGAGTGAAGGGGATAGGAAGAAAGGAGAAGATTAAAATGAATATGTTTGCGGACGATACTTTATTGACGGTAGAAGATCCCCTAGGGAGTGCTGAGGTGATTAAGAAACATTTAAGAGAATTTGGAGAAATTACGGGATTAAAAGTAAATTGGGGGAAGTCAGAAATGATGTTATTTAATTATAATAAGGAAGAGTTGGAAGAAGGTAAGGATAAGTTGGGTCTTAGACTAAAAAACATAGTACGTTATTTAGGTATTAACATTGATAGAGATTTAGATAGGCTTGAGGAACTTAATTTGGTAGCTTTAAAAAAACAAGTAGGGGAGAAATTAGAAGTATATAAGAAATTAAAACATTCTTGGTTTGGTAGAATAGCAATTATTAAAATGAAGATTTTACCTAAGATTAATTTTTTGTTTAGAATGTTACCAATTAAAATATCAGATGTAGAGTTGAAAAGTTGGCAAAATATAATCAACGCATATTGTAATGGGGATAAGAAAGCTAGGATTAATAAAGGGTTATGGTATAAGGCTCAAAAGAAGGGAGGTTTAGGACTTCCAAATATTAAGTACTATTATATAGCTAATCAGTTAAGATATGTTATAAGCTGTATTCTAGGGGAAGAAGATCTGGAGTGGTTGGAGACGCAAACTGGGGAAATAGATTATAAATTGAAAAATATTTTCTTTAAAAAAATTCAAAAGAAAGAATTAAAGGGACTGGACAACCCTTTGTTGGTAAATATAGTGGAGATCTGGGAGAAATTCAGGGGGAAGTTGATACCAGGAGACTCACCACTTGCCCCAGTGGTAGTAGTGGAGAATTTCCCAAGAGTGTTAAAAGTGGAGATTGAAACGAGATTGAAAGATAAGGAAATAATTAAGTTAAGGAAGTGGATGGAAAATATGAAGGATAACGAACAAATTAAAGAGTTATTGATAGGTCAAAAATTTGCATGGTTTAAATGTATACAATTAGGGAAATGGACTCAGGAATGGAAATTGAAAAATAAAAAGTGTAGAAACAATACAAGATTTGAAGAATTAGTAGAGTCAAAAGGTAGGAAAGAAGGAAAGGAAATTAAGAAAGGGTTGACTAGTGAGATATATAAATTATTGATAGAGGAAGAATTTCAAAATTCACTTAAAGTAATAAAAAAGGTTTGGGAAGAGGACGTAAATGGAGAAATTAAGGAATATAACTGGGAGAGGTTGTGGAACGCAAGAATGTTAAAATTGTTATCGATCAGAATTAAGGAGAATTTTTATAAGGTATTGTGGAGATGGTATCTAACACCGGTTAGATTTCACCAGATTGATAAAAAAATATCTAAAAAGTGTTGGAGAGGATGCCAGGAGGTTGGGACTTATTACCATATGTGGTGGAGCTGTGAATATGTACAAAAATTTTGGAAAAGGGTATTTAAAGAAATAAGTGAAATAATTGGAAGTAAAGTGGAATTAGACCCGAAGCTCGCTCTACTAGCAATATGGGATAGAGGGGAAGAGGACAAAAATAAGAGGGAATTGATAAACAACCTCCTGACTCCTGTTAGACTAATGATTGCAAAAAATTGGAAAGGACAAGGAAGCTATACAATAGAAGAATGGTATAAAGAAATATGGGATATGGCTTTGAATGATATGCTAACTTGTAAAATGAAATTGAAAAGGGGAATGTCCGGTAAAAATGATTTTGGGGAAATATGGAGACCCCTTTTGGAATATGTATTAAGATCGGGGAAGGGACAAACACCTTCAAAAGAGTCGATAAACTTCTGGATAGAATAAAAGATTAAGAGAAGGTCTCATGGAGTGGGGGTGCACGGGGGGGACTGTCGAGGGTTATGTATGTATTTTATGTTATTATTATGTTGAAAATAATAAAATTATTTACAAAAAAAAAAAAAAAAAGTAATAGCAGCACCCTTAGGATACATGAAAGAATCCATACACAGGAAAAACCATATCAATGCATGGAGTGTGGGAAGAGCTTCTGTAAGAGTAGTTCCCTTCAGACACATCAAAGAACCCACACAGGGGAGAAACCATATAAATGCATGGAGTGTGGAAAGAGCTTCAGTGTAAGCAGCACTCTTAGGACACATCAAAGAATCCACACAGGGGAGAAACCATATCAATGCATGGAGTGTGGGAAGAGCTTCTGTAAGAGCAGTTCCCTTCAGACACATCAAAGAACCCACACAGGGGAGCAACCATATAAATGCATGGAGTGTGGGAAGAACTTCAGTGACAGCAGCACTCTTAGGACACATCAAAGAATCCACACGGGAGAAACCATATCAATGCATGGAGTGTGGAAAGAGCTTCAGTGTAAGCAGTAGCCTTAAGGTACATCAAAGAACCCATTCAGGGGAATAACCACATCAATGCATAGTGTTGACAGAGTCTCCATCACCTGAGGACCGATACTCAACATCAAAGTACTTACGCAGCAATAAAGCTTCGTAAATCTGAAGTGTGAATAAAGTTTAGATCAGAACAAAGTTCTTACCTGACATGACAGAAGTAGAATGTAGAGGGGGAAAGCGCCATGGTACAAAGATTGCTCATGCGCTGTGAAAAGCCAAAGGAAACAGATGTGCTTTTATCGTGGCTAGCTCTCCTATGTGTTTTCCCCGATGACGGCTTTTGTCCCTTCTGTGTTCGCCCATGATGTAGCTTCTGGAAGAGAATTTCTAAAGTAATCCTCAGAGCTCTTGCCACATCAATATTAGAGGTTAAATCGTCACACAGGAGAGGTGGTATGCAAGTCATAGACGTTCAGTATTGTCGTTCCAGGTGCATGATCTGAAACTATTGTCTCTTTTATAATGCTTGCTTGGCTTCTTCCCCAGGAAATCAAAATGTAATCTCTGCACATATATGTATGAAAAAGTAGGGAGAAATACGAAAAGTCTTGCTGCCCTTGACTGAATTCTCTCCATGGATCTCCCAATTTTTGATCATCTAAGATCTTATCCAAATCACTCCTGGGGCATTCTTAAGGAGCTTGGATTCCCTTCTGTCTAAATTGGCATATCGGGTTTTGTTGTAATCTCCTCTTATATCTTATGCCCTTTCTTTGATCGTGATATTCTCAAGGGCCTCATTGAGGAAATGTGTATTGTAATAAAACCAGCAAGCAAAGGTGGGGCCGTTGTTGTATTAGACGTGGTAGATCATTGTGCTAAAATTCAGAGATAACTTAATGATCTTTGCTTTCATTGGAAGATCAGTCATAATCCCACCAGCGATGCCTTGTCCATTATTAGGACTGTTGTGTATAAAGCCCAAGTCTGAGGACACAAGGAAGATTCAATATCCATTTAGTACTGTTGTGTGACATGCCACCAAAAATGCATAAACCTGAGAGACCACCACCAGGTGGACCAATTGTACCTGGCTCAAATTCAGTACTTGAACTTTTGCTAAATCTGTGGACCATTTCATGAGTCCTCTTGTACCTGAGATCTATTCCTTTGTAAGGGATTCTTCTGATTTCAGTTCAAAGATAGAAATTTTAAGACAGTGCAGATATTTTTTGTGTATTGCATGTTACCTCCCTGTATACCAACATACCTCATGAACAGGCTTGAAGAGTTGCTAATGTGTTTGAGGACACGTGCTTCCACACATGTTTCCTTGATATTGTTCTAAAGAAATAATATTCCAAGTGTAAGGATAATTTTTATCTTCAGATTGAAGGGATGGCCACAGAGATGCTTAGTTTGTATCTCATGCCATAGAAAATTCTTACGAATAGGAGGATTTTGTTTCTTTATGACTGAGAGTTTACGATCACACTTGTGCAATGGACTTGATGTGAACAGATGTCTATTACAGAGGGAGATGTTCTGGATATTAACTATTAATTTGCTGGGCCCTGTAGATTTTAATAAAAGGATTGATTTGTCAGAGTATTTGTAAGTATTGTTTTCTATATAGCATGCCTTTAAACTGTGAACTGTGGTTTTGTATATATAGTGGTAATCCCACTTCCTGATTTCGGTGTTCTCTCTTTTCTGGCGACTGGCTTTCAGAACACAAGTACGTTCCAAGGAAAGAGTGAATTAGACAAAATAACCTATCTGAGTTTTAGGGAATCCATGTTATTTTCAGATTATATTTCAGAATACCTGCATTCATGACGATATTAAAGTGTTCTCCAGAATCAATCAGCTCACAGTTTATCCTAGATTTGGCTATTTGACCTTATTCAATTGACCAGTGCATCATTAAATATCTATATCTATATAATACTTAGGGTATTATTTAGACTTCCTCTAAATTGGCGTGTCCACTTGATTGTGCCTTCTTTGTTTATGTACTTGTCTTTCAACTATAATAAACTTGTTTCTTTTTCTATAATCTGTATTATTTGATTGCGGTTCTCTTAGGTTCCTTGCACCTTGTGTGTTTTTGTTGTATCCAGTGGGGGATCCTGTCTGTATACCTTAATCTGGAAGAGGGGATATTCATCTCATGTACTGTGGAGAGAAGGAATACATCCATGAATAAATGTTTTATTTCTCAGGAGAAAACAATTGGGGTCAAAACCCACAACCACACAAAAGCAATTTTGATTCCAAAAGTTAGCTTCATTTAATGTATGTAGTCCACATGTACTTCTCTCGCATCTGTACTTATACAACTCTTATAAACATGCATGTATAGTATATTCAGTGAAAATGCTCAAACATACACCAATTAGGTAGTATAAATAATTTCAAATTTTATCAATATACTACTATCATTCAGTTAGTTGTACATGAATTCATACATACAAAACATTTTCAAAACATGTATCACCACCCAGGTACCTTATCTAGGAAATATGAGAAAAATGTGTTATACCTCTGCAAGCTCACATGTTTGATTAAGAATGTTTAGGCTTTGTCCTGTTTGGAAATAGAGTACAAATAATTGTATTTTTATTAGTTGTTATAGCATGCTCTGAGGAAGCATCTTTTGCGAAACAGATTCCTGTTAAATTGATATATGATTACACGCTATAGTTTCTGATTACCATTACATGCATGGACTGTTTGTAAAAGATGACTACAATATTTATGTTCAAGATAACTCTAATAGTATGAGATATGTCACCTGGGTGTTGATACATTTTTTGAAAATGTTTTGTATGTATGAATTCATGTGCAACTAACTGCATGATAGTAGTCATATTGATCAAATTTGAAATTACTTATATTACCTAATTGGTGTATGTTTGAGCGATGCTATGAGTTTAAAATGCAAGACTGCAGAGATGTGCAGAGTCTTCCTTTTTGAAAGTTGGGCTGCCAAACGATTCTTGTGGGTGGTATTGTCCTGTTTTGCACTAATACATCAAAATGTAGAAGTAGTTCTAAAGCATGGAAAAGCGAGTCAGCGGAGGGAGGAGAGATGTCTTCGTTGTTCACTGCTGAAGTGATAGAGCCTGGCCATCTACAAGCCCCACTTCTCCCAAGAGCTTTAGGAACACAAGAAGTGCCATGCGGGATCAGACCAAGGGTCCATCTGGTCCAGCACTCTGTTCGCACAGTGGCCAACCAGTGGCCATCGGCCAGGGACCAACAAGGCAGGGCGAAAACTGGGTGAAGTTAAGCAAGTCAGGATCCGGAGAGCAGCTGGGAGCCCTTCAAAGTTTCAAGGAAGGAGGGTGGGATGCGCAGAAGTAAGTTATGGGATTTCTGGCGAAACATGATTCTCTTTTCTTCTGAGCAAGGAGAGACCTGCTCTGCCTCCCCTGCAGCCAGGGGCCTCCCTCTCCCCGTTTTTTCTGGAGGGAGAAATCGGCTGCCTGGAGCATCCTGATGGATGGCGCCATGTCTGCTGGGCATGTCTAAATTGGCATCTTGTTTTTTAAAAAAATGTTCTATAAAGCCCTTTCTTTGAAAGGGTTTAATTCATAAAATACATTTTCTCGAACGGCATTTGCCCTGAACTATGAGCAGGAGATAGAACCAATTGTAAAGAGTTTACTGCTGTAATGCCTCTCCCTCATAAAGAATGAGTAATGGGTCACAAGTGAGGAATGTAAAGTATTGAATGTGGGGCTAGGATTTGTACGTGGATGACCTGAGTGAGGGTTTTGGGGAGACTTACAAAAAGACCCTCTAAAAGATCCCAGACTCATATTTGAACAACCCCAGAGTTATATTCCAGACGCCTGAGCCGCGGGCATGAAGATTTTGAAGTTTTGATTTTATGCTATTGATTGTATGTCATTAACTAAGACATTAACTGAGACTTGCAGCACTGTCTGTGAAGAAACAAGGGAAATGCAGTTGACTGTAAGCGGCTTCACAGAGCTTGTTCAAGGCCACTGTGTGCTGGCAGAGTGTATGATCAGGCTGAACAGATGAACTGAGCATGCTCAGACACCCACTAAGAGAAGAAAAAGTGCTGTTTGACATCTCGTGGTATGCGCCTACAGATAAGAGAACTGTTAGATGTAATCAACATCAAGTGTGCAAGGGAATCAGATAGTTCATCAGTTAGAAATATGTTTGTACTGTGTTTTTATTTTGACTGGTTAGTATCTCTTTAACCTGAAGATTCTATGCGTGTCCCATGATGCAGTTAAAAGAAAAGACGTTAAGGATGTGCGTATAAAATGAAATTTAATACAAACAAAATTAAATTATTAATATTTTTGAAGAACACTCTTATGCATATCCAAATAAAGTAATAGAATAAAAAGTGCTCATTAGACTTTGGCCATACGCGTTTCGACTTGTTAGTCTTCGGAAGTGGCCCAGTCACTAAAAGTATACAGAAAAAACATTTGTTTAGTGCTTTAGATAGAAGCAAATGATTTTTTTTCTTTTTTCTTTTTCTTTTTTCCTTTTTATATAACATAAAGGTCTTTTGGACCAACCTAGGCTGTTGAGTATTCAGTATTTTTTTTTCAAAAAAGGGGATGACTTAAGTATTCCCAAAGTAAGGGAATTGTATGTCACTCCCCAAAATGGTAGATAGAATGCACCCTGAAATAAAAAATGAAGTACTTAATTATACTTTTACTTTATAGGAGTGCACAAACATAGATTCCGTCATTATAGTAGAGGCTGACAAGGGAGTGCCCAGCAACTCTGCGAGTAGAATTACACTGGATCAGATTCAGTTCGTGAGTACCGAGAACGTGGACAAGCTGCTTGGACGAGTGAGGAGGACAACTTGCCCTCTTGATCACTGTCTCTCTTGGCTGGTCGCCCAGGGAAGAGATGTAATTAGATTACAAGTACAACATATTACTAATACATCTCTTGGGCGGGGGGGGGGGGGGAGTTTCCATCCTGTATAAAAGAAGCGGTGGTATGGCTGCTTCTAAAAAAGCCCTCCCTGGATCCCCTGGATCTTAATAACTATAGACCAGTATCAAATCTTCCGTTTTTGAGCAAGGTGATTGAGAGGGCAGTTGCCTTTCAACTCCCAGCATCTTGGAGGATACAGATTTTCTGGACCCATTTCAAACTGGCTTCACAGCAGGATATGGAGTTGAGGCTGCTATGGTCGCCTTAGTGGATGATCTACGCTTGAGTATTGACAGGGGAAGTGTGTATTTCTGGACCTCTCAGCGGCTTTTGATACCATTGATCATGGTATCCTTCTGGAACACCTGAGGGGATTGGGACTCGGAGGCACTGTCCTTCAGTGGTTCCAGTTCTATGTCTCGGGCAGGTTCCAGATGGTGATGCTTGGGGATAGTTGCTCCTCAAAGAAGGAACTGTAGTGTGGCATACCTCAAGGCGCAATCCTATCCCCAATGCTGTTTAACATCTACATGAAACCGCTGGGAGGGATCATCCGGAGGTATGGGGCAGGGTGCTATCAATATGCTGATGACACCCAAATATATTTCTCTATGTCTTTGACAACAGCGTCAGCTAAGGATAGCGTGTCTCCTCTGAATGAATGCCTGGTGGCGGTAATGGGCTGGATGAGGAAAAACAAACTGAAGCTGGATCCAGACAAGATGGAGGTGTTTACTGTCAAAGGCCACAACCTGGGTTTGGAGGTGTGTCAACCAGTTCTGGATGGGGTTACACTCCCTCTGAAAGGCTGTGTTTGCAGCTCAGTGGTGCTCCTGGATCTGTCACTGCAAATGACAGCTCAGATAGATGCGACGGCCAGAAGACCTAAAGACAGTAGTGCATGCGCTGGTAACTTCGAGGCTCGACTTCTGCAATGTGCTGTACATAGGGCTATTGTATTCTGGTTGTGTTTTTATATTGTATGTTATTTTGTATTTTTGAATTGTGGTTTGTTTTATATTTTTAAATGATTTCATGGTTTTAATTTTTGTGAACCTTCCAGAGAGCTTCGGCTATAGGGTGGTATAAAAATGCAATAAATAAATAAATAATAAATAAATAAAATCTCTGCACTGGCTGCCAATTAGTTTCCGAGTGAGTACAATGTGTTGGTTATTACCCTTAAAGCCCTACATGGTTTGGGTCCAGGTTACCCGCGGGATCGCCTTCTCCCATACAATCTGCCCTGCACGCTCAGGTCCTCTGGGAAGAATTTACCACAGTCGGCCAAGACCAGGCTGACAACTGTTACCCAGAGGACCTTCTCTTCTGCTGCTCCCAGACTGTGGAATGACTTGCCGGGAGAGATCCGCCAACTTACCAGTCTTCAAGAATTTAAGAGAGCTATAAAAACTGATCTCTTCTGGTAGGCCTACCCAGTTGAATTTTAAGACTTTGCTGATTTTAATAATGTATTAATTTGGGGGAAGGACCTCCGGGGTTGACGGGTGAGTAGCGATTTCTCGGTCTCCGGTCGTAAATAAAATGTAAAGCTAATAGTCTTGTCAAAAGAGATTCAAATGTGAGTAGAAAGGAAAAATATTGTGTGGGAGAGATAAGAGAGCTAAAAGGTTTGGAAAGAACTATCTTTGAAAATTGCTGTAGCCGAACCAGGCTACTTTCGCTTTTAACCTCTGCAGCGTCTGGGTTGGATCAGATCCAATGTCAAAGAAAGACTCTAAAAAACAACAGAAAATTCCGCTTTTGGGAGACCATCGGATTGGGAGACCATCGGATAAAACAGCAGCCAGATTGGCTAGAGTGGAATCTCAGATGCCGACCTCAAGTGGCAAAAATAACAATAATAATAACAAAGACTCCCAGAAAACCGGAAGGGAGAAGGAAGGGATGGAGGGAGGAGTTGACCCGAAGGCAGCTGCAGCTAGATCTAAAACATCAGATGCTACAACGCAGCAGACAGAGCTGGTTGAGAGCATTAAAGACATGATGCAGCAGATGATGACACATAATAATGAAAAGATGCAAAAAATGATGGGCGAAAGCAACGAATCCCTGAAAAAAGAGGTGTTGATGGGAGTTACAGTTCAAATAGATAGAAGTATTTCAGAAATGAAAAGGCAAATGAAGGAGGCCAATTCGAGGATTGAAAAGGTGGAGAGAAAAGTTATGGCAAATGAAATAGCCATACAGAACCAGACGGAACAATGTGATTCAGTGCAGCTGAAAATGATTGATTTGGAGGATCGGGCAAGACGCTCTAACCTTCGTCTCAGATTCTTTCCAGAATCATCGGGTGAAAACCCCAGAATTTTGAGAGATCGAGTTATGGGGTGGATTAAGGATATAACTCCAGATATTGCATGGGAAGAATGGGACATGGAAAGAATACATAGAATTGGAGGCAGAAGAAGCGGAGTAATGCCTAGAGATATCATCATAAAGTTTGCGAACTATTATAAAAAAGAGGAATTTATGAAAGTAGCGAGACAAGCCCCATAGGGAATGAAGTATCAATCAACTCCAGTACAAGTATATCAGGATTTATGTTTGGAGACAATCAGTTGGAGGAAAAGTGTGAAAGTTTGTACAGCAGTCTTGATGAAGAAGAGTGTGAGATACACATGGGGCTATCCAGTGTTTTTGAAGTTTCAGTGGAAAGATCAAAAGTACAGGATTACATCTTCGGAACAAGGCATACAACTACTACAAGAGCTGGGAATAATGGATCCGGAGGAAGGAGCAGCTGGAAGCAAGCCGGAGGAAGGAGCAAGAAAATAGAAGAACGTTTTTCTTTTTAAGACAGAGAATTAAATATAAGCTAACGGATGAGAGATATATAAAGTGACCGGGGAGTGAGGGTGGCTGTCGCTGGGAATCCTGGAAGGGCATCTACCCCCCCCCCCCGGATTGATCTTGGGTCTTTGGATGAGGTTAACTCCTCGGGCATGAGGGGGGATGAATAATTGGGAGGGGAAGGGAGGGGAATGGGGGTGGGGTGGGAGGAAGTGGGGTGGGAAGAGGGTGGGGAGAAGGTAGAGCACTAATAAGGACCAATAGAAAAGACAATTTGCTATGTAAAAATATCATGGGTAATAAATTGAAAGTAACATCATTAAATGTTAAAGGGCTGGGAACGATGATAAAACGAAAGAGAATAGAAAATTTACTGAATAGGGATAAAGCTGATATTGTATTTTTACAGGAAACACATCAAGTTAAAGAAGGGCTAATGAAATTAAATTAAGATGGGCGAACATCTACGAGAAAGCATATGGAACATCTAAAGCTAGAGGGGTAGCAATTATAATTTCAAAGAAATATGGTTTTACTGATATGAAAGGAATAAAAGATGAACAGGGGAGGTATATAATTATACAGGGGAAGATAGCTAACGAAGATTATACATTGGTGAATATATATGCCCTGAATGAAAAGCAAGAAAATTTTTATAATAAAGTGTTCAAGGAAATGCAAGGAATTCAAAAAGGTCACATTATAATGGGAGGAGATTTTAATATGGTAATGGATAAAAATAAAGATAAATCTAATCCCAACATAAATGATAGGCGGCAAAATGTAACAAGTTTAAATGTATTAATGAAAACAAAGGAGATGTTCGACGTTTGGAGGTTAAACAAAGGGGAGGAAAGGAAATATCCTTTCTATTCAGCAGTACATAAGAGCTATACTAGAATAGATTACCTTTTTATTTCTAAGAGTTTATTAACAAAAGTATTAGAAGTAGGAATAGGGCTTATTAAAGTTTCAGATCATGCATTAATAAATATGGAGATGAAGATTCGGAAAGATTATAAGGAAGCTAAAAGATGGAGAGTGGACACAATAATATTTAAACATAAACAAACGATAGAAAATATTCAGAAAGAAATGGAGGATATATGGCAAATAAATAATAATGGGGAATCCACCCAGGCTATAATTTGGGATACAATGAAGGCTGTGATGAGAGGAATATGCATTAGGGAATTGTCTAAATTAAAGAGACAAGGAGAGGAGAGGGTAAGATTGGATATATTTTTTTTAACAGTTAAATTAACTCAATTTTAATCCTTGCTGTTTTAAATGTGTATTTTAAGATGTATTAATTCCTGCTGCTTGGTTTTATTCTGGTTGTGTTTTTATATTGTATGTTATTCTGTGTTTTTTTATTGTGCCTTGTTTTATATATTTTAAAATGATTTCATGGTTTTAATTTTTGTGAACTGCCCAGAGAGCTTCGGCTATGGGGCGGTATAAAAATGCAATAAATAAATAAATAAATAAATAAAAGAATATTAGGAAACTGGAGGATGAATATATAAAGAATAAAGATAAAATTATTGGGGCCCAATTACAGGCAAAAAAGAAGGAATTAGAGGGTATAGAAATTGGGAAAATACAGAGAAACTTGATATATTTAAAAAGAGAATATTTTGAGTATAGCAATAGAAATTCTAAAATGTTGGCCAGATCCACAGAATCAAGGAAAATGGGAAAGCCAATTGGGGCTATAAAAGATAAATTAGGTAAGATTAATAATTTAATGAAGGATAAATTACAAGTTTTTCAAGAATTCTATCAAGAGTTATATACATCAAATAACAAGTCATTGGGAAAGATTAGGGACTATATTGAGAAATACTGGAAAATAAAAATACAAGAACTGGATAGGGAACAACCAGTAACAGAGGAAGAAATTGGAGGAGTAATAGATGAATTAAAAGTGGGGAAGTCCCCGGGAATAGATGGGTTGGGTCTGGAATATTACAAAAAATTTAAGAATATGTTGGTGCCTAAATTAAAAATATTATATAATCAAATAATAAATGGGGAGAAGGCCCCACCATCGTGGAAGCAGTCTTTAATTGTCTTAATCCCAAAACCGGATAAAGAACTAACAGATCTGGGATCTTATAGACCTATATCATTGCTAAATCAGGATGCTAAGATAATGATAGTGATAATGGCAAAAAGATTGAATAAATTTATGCATAAATATATTAATAAGGATCAATGTGGATTTGTAGCAGGTAGACAGATGTCAAGTTTAATAAGTAGGGTATTGAATATGATAAATATTATACGGAATGATAAATCACAAGCGGGTATAATAGCCCTAGATATCTTTAAGGCCTTTGACTGTGTGGAGTGGCCAACATTAAAAATATTAATAGACACTATGGGATTTGGAGGAAAATTTAAGGGATTAATAGATCAGTTATATTCGGAAAATGTAGCAGAGGTAATGGTCAATGATGGTATTACAGAACAATTGTCGCTAGCCCGAGGAACTAGGCAAGGTTGTCCCCTTTCCCCAATTTTATTTGCAATGGTTATAGAGCTTTTGGCGAATACAATCAAAATAAGTTTATTTGCAGACGATACATTACTTTCAATTCAAGAACCGATTGAGAAGATGGGGAGACTACGGCATTATCTGGAAGAATTTGGAGAGATGACGGGATTACAAATAAACTGGCCCAAATCAGAGATGATGATGTTTAATTACAAAGAAGAAGGAAAGCAAGAACTAGTCAAAAGGGAAATGAATATTAAATTAAAAGGGAAAATAAAATATTTAGGAATATATATAACAGAGAATTTGGATAAATTGGAAGAGGAAAACTATAATAGATTAAGGCAGGAGGTTAAAAAGAAATTGGAGGAATATCAGAAGATAAAACTTTCATGGTTTGGTAGAATAGCACTATTAAAAATGAAGATATTACCTAAAATTAATTTCTTATTTAGGATGTTGCCAATTAAAATATCAGAAATAGAGTTGAAGAAATGGCAAACAATGTTTAACAATTTTAGTAATGGAGATAAGAAAGCTAGAATAAATAAGAAAATGTGGTATAAACAACAGGGAATAGGAGGGTTAGGCCTTCCTAATTTGAAGGGATATTTATTTGGCTAACCAATTAAGATATGTAGTGGAAGGTATTCTAGGTTTGGGAGAAAAGGGTTGGTTAGAATTGGAATCCAAAGAAGTAGAAATGGAATTGGAAAATATATACTTTAATAAAATTAATAAGAAATTTTTAGAAAGAGTTAGAAATCCAATATTGAAGAATATCTTGGAGAATTGGGCTAAGAATAAGATTAAATTAATACCCGCTGTCTCCCCATTAACTCCGGTAGAAATGATGGAGAGCTTCCCAGAAAATCTAAAAGAAGTAATGGGGAAAATATTAAGAAAGCAAAACATAAATAGATTAGAAAGAGTGATAAAGATGGACAATTTAAAACAAATAAAAGAAACATTAAGGGCCGAGAAAGTTTCATGGATTAATTGTATGCAGTTGGAACAGTGGATAAAGGAGTGGGTAAAAGAAAATAAAAAATGTAGAGAATATACGATATTTGAAAAAATGATAAAACAAAGACGAGAGAAGGAACAAAATATGGTATTAAAAGGTATAACAAGTGAAATTTATGGGGGGGAGCGGCCTAACGGACATGGAGTAGAGTCAGAACTCTTGCTCTCATAAAGAAGCAATGAAATATTTACAAAATCCCTAATTTGGAGGTGATGGATTCTGGATTAACGATTTGATTTCGGGTCCGGAAGATTTACTGCATCTGTGGTGAGAGAAGCAGCTGGATAACTACTATAACAGCAGAGGAGAAAACGAAACTGTTTTGGAGCTGGACGGGAGCTTTGACAGAGTGCCAACTGAAGGTAATTAATGGACTTTAATTGGAAGCAGCAAGGTTAAGATAATTTTAGAGGGAGAGGCGGAATTGATTTAAGTGGGAAAAGTGACTTTTAACCTCCAGTTGAAGGAGCTAGAAGCCGAAGCGCAACTGCTGATTTGAGCCGAGAGGATATAGGTGAAGGGTGCGGATTTATGAGTTTAGCTTTATGAAAAGAAAGCAAAAAGGTAATAAATCCAGTGCCCCCGCCTGGAGCAGATTATCGAAAGATCATCCATCTGATAGGAACTGGCAGCGTCTTGTGAGGGTTGCTGGAACTATGCCAGACAATATGTCAGACAAGCAGCAGCAATCGGACAAGACAGGGAAATCCCCCAGTCACTCCGGAAATACTAAATATGGCACAGCTCCTAAAGCAGCAGGTTCAGTACCAAAACCGGCCAAAGAGAGTCAAGCAGAGACCTCAGATGATTTAATGAGCAAAATTCAAAATGTGATGAAGGTGGATTTACTGAAGCAAGAGGAAAGATTGATGCAAAGAATCAAGGACTCACAGCAGGAATTTATGGTGGACCTTCAAACTGTGGTGGATAATATGGAGAGAATGGAGAGGAATACGAAGAAGCTGCAGGAAGACAGCAAGAAACGGGGACCATTTGAAGGAGATGGACTTGCGCTTAATTGCTTTGGAAGATCGGGACAGGAGAGTTAACATTCGAATTAGATCTTTTGGAGAGAGAGAGAGGGAGAGAGTTCTAAGGATTTACGAGACATAATTTTGGCATGGATTAAGGAAATTGAACCTCAAGAAACCTGGGAGATGGCGGATATTGAGAGGATCCACAGAGTGGGTTATAAGAAGAAGGGGCTGCTCCCAAGAGATATAATTGTCAAATTTGCTAATTACTACAAGAAAGAAAAGTTGATGCAAGCAATTAGACGTCAAGCCCAGCTGATGCTACAAGCAACATCAATTGAGGTTTACCAGGATCTATGCCCTCAAACGGTGCAGTGGCGGAAGAGTGTTAGACTGTGTACAGTGGCTTTGCGGAAGAGATCGATAACATATAGTTGGGGATACCCAGTCTTTCTGAGATTTATGTGGAAAGGGAATCAACATAGAATAATATCGTGTGAGCAAGGGATGGATCTTCTGGAAAAGCTGGTCTTAGTGGATCCCACGGTTGCTGGAGAAACAAAGCAGGATGAAGGTGTTGGAGGTGAAGTCTGTCCTGATCGTCCACAGGAGGAAGGTGCCGTAGGTGGAATCCGTCAATGAAGAAATATTATTGTAAAAGGGATAAGAAAAGATTATAAGAGAGGGGAGGGTTGGATTTCTGCTCCGGGAATGTTGGGTTGCTTCTCCCCCCCCCCCCTGAAGAGTTCTAAGAATAATTGGGGCCATTGCCCAGGTAGGCCTGGTGAGGAGGGGGGTGAAGATGGGGGGGTAAATGTGGGTGGGTGGGTGAGGGAGGGGGGGTATGTGTATCACAGAGGGAGACCAATATAGAGATGTGGGTGAAAGAGAGAGATGGAAAATAAATTAAGGGTTGCAACTTTAAATGTTAAAGGGCTAGGAACTGTTATAAAAAGGAAGAGAATAGAAATGTTATTAAAAAAAGAGAAAGCTGATGTAATTTTTTTGCAGGAAACTCATCAAACAAAGGAGGGTGTAAATGAGCTTCGGATGAGGGAAGTGGGCGTTTACGAAAAGTCTTTTGGCACTTCTAAAGCGAGAGGTGTAGCGATTATAATCTCAAAAAAATGTGGTATTACTATACAAAGGGTGAAGAAGGATGAAGCGGGAAGGTTTCTGATAATTTCTTGCATGGTAGGGGAGGAGGAATATGTATTGATTAATGTATATGCTCCAAATGGAAAACAAATGGAATTTTTCAATGAAGTTTTTAATGCAGTGGGTGAAGTGGGTAAAAAGAATATTGTGATGGCAGGTGACTTCAATATGGTATTAGACAAAGGGAAAGATAGGGATAATATATTAAGAATGGTGGGAGGACGGGGTTAAGCAAATTAATGGAGAGAAAAGAATTAATGGATGTTTGGAGAGTATTAAAAGGGGAAGAAAGGAAATATACTTTCTACTCACCAAGGTTTAAGAGTTATTCCAGGATTGATTATATTTTTGTGTCAAAGAATATGATGTCTAAACTTATAGATTGTGCTATAGGGGTAATTGAAGTCACAGACCATGCATTAATGACGATGGATATTAAAATGAAGAAGGATTATAAACAAGTTAAGAGATGGAGAATCGATACAAGGCTATTAAATAATAAAAATATAGTGGAGAACATAAAAAAGAAATGCAGGAAATATGGGAAATTAACGAAAAGGATTCAAACTCGCAGGGGTTAATATGGGACACTATGAAGGCTGTAGTAAGAGGGATTTGTATTAGGGAAATGTGTACCCTAAGAAAACAACAAGAAGCACAAAATAAAAAGATTGAAAAGGAGGTAAGGGACTTAGAGGAGAAGCTAAGAGAGACAAAAGATAAACGCCTATTTGCCCAAATCCAAGCTAAGAAAAAAGAATTAGAGAGAGAAGAGTTAGAACAAGTCCAGAGGGATTTGCTATATTTAAGGAGGGATTTTTTTGAATATAGTAATAAAAATTCGAAGATGCTGGCTAGGTCCACTCAGTCAAAAAAGGCTAAGAGCATGATAGGGACAATTAGAGATAAGACAGGGAAAAGTTGTAACTTAATGAAGGATAAATTAAATATATTTCAGGAGTTTTATAGAGAATTATATACATCAGATATGGGATCACAGGTTAAGGTATTGGAATATGTAGAGAGGAATTGGAAAATAAGATTACAGGGGCAAGATAGGGATTATATGGAAGGATTACTTACTGAGAAAGAAATAGAAGAAATTATTGCTAAATTAAAAGGAGGGAAATGTCCGGGATTGGATGGTTTGGGGCCGGAATATTATAAGGTTTTTAGAGGAATTTTAATACCAAGATTTAAAAAATTATTTAATAGTATAATAGAAGGAGGAAAGACCCCCCCCCCCCAATCGTGGGATCATTCCTTGATCATATTAATCCCGAAACCAGGAAAGGATCTGACTGATCCAGCATTTTATAGACCAATATCCTTAATAAATCAAGATTCAAAAATATTTACAGCAATAATGGCAAAAAGGATGAGTACGTTTATATATAAATATATTAGAAAAGATCAATGTGGATTTATCTCAGGAAGGCAAATGCCTAATTTAATTGGAAGAGTCTTAAATATAATCAATACTATTTAAAAAAGGAATTTAAAAGCAGGTCTGTTAGCATTGGATATATTCAAAGCCTTTGATTGCGTGGAATGGCCAGCACTTAAAACAATTTTGAAAACATTTGGGCTTGGAGTAAAATTCATGGGAGTGATGGATCAACTGTATAAAAATAATAAAGCAGAAATAATGGTTAATGATGGGTTAACGCAACAGATTATACTAGCTCGAGGAACAAGACAAGGTTGCCCACTTTCACCGATCTTATTTGCGATAGTGATAGAAATTTTGGCAAATGTTATAAGGGAGGGTTCAAGATTGAAGGGGATAGGAGGGAAGGAGAAGATTAAAATAAATATGTTTGAGGATGACACATTACTGACATTAGAAGATCCCCTGAAGGTTGGGGAGCTGATTAAAGAGCATTTGAGAGAATTCGGGGAGATTACTGGTTTACAAGTTAATTGGGGGAAGTCAGAAATGATGTTATTTAATTATAACAAAGAGGAGATGGAGGAAGGTAAAGTAAAGTTAAGTCTTAGGCTTAAAAATGTAGTACGTTATTTAGGATTTAATATTGCAAAAGATTTAGATAGGTTAGAGGAAATTAATTTTGCAAGTTTGAAAAAACAGGTAAGGGAAAAGTTAGAGGTATATAGAAAATTAAAACATTCTTGGTTTGGTAGAATAGCGGTTATAAAAATGAAGATATTACCTAAGATTAATTTTTTGTTTAGAATGCTACCGATTAAAATATCGGATGCAGAGTTAAAGAGCTGGCAAAATATGATTAATGCTTATTGCAACGGAGATAAGAGAGCTAGGATTAACAAAGGGTTATGGTATAAGACACAAAAGAAAGGAGGTTTGAGACTTCCAAATATAAAGAATTATCATATTGCTAATCAGTTAAGATATGTTATAAATAGTATATTAGGGGAGGAAGACTTAGAATGGCTAGGGACGCAAACAGGGGAACTAGAGTTTAAATTGCAAAAAAAATAATTTAATAATAACATTCAAAAGAAAGATTTGAGGGGACTGGACAACCCGTTGCTGAAAAACATTCTAGAGATCTGGGAGAAAGTTAAAGGAAAGTTAATACCAGGAGATTCTCCACTCGCCCCAGTGGTAGTTGTGGGAAATTTCCCAAGGAATTTAAAAGTAGAGTTGGAAGGAAGTCTGAAGGGTCAGGAAATTATTAAGTTAAGGAACTGGATGGAAAGAATGATAGATAAGGTGCAAATTAGAGAGTTGGTAAAAGGACAAACGATAGCTTGGTTCAAATGCTTACAATTGGAAAAATGGACACAGGAATGGAAAAAGATAAATAAGAAGTGTAGAAATAATACAAGATTTGAAGATTTAATTGAATCAAGAGGAAAGAAGGAAGTAATTAAAACTATAGAAGGTCTGACTAGCGAAATATATAGAATCCTGACAGAGGAGGCTGAATATCGAGACTCTCTTAAAATGATTTGGGAAGATGATTTAAAGGAACAAATTAATGAATATGACTGGGGAGGATGTGGGATGCAAGAATGTTAAAGCTTTTGTCGAGTAGAATTAAGGAGAATTATTATAAGACAGTATGGAGATGGTATTTAACGCCGGTTAGATTTCATCAGATAGATTAAAAAGTGTCCAAGAATTGTTGGAGGGGATGTCAGGAGGTTGGAACTTATTTCCATATGTGGTGGAGCTGTAAACATGTACAAAAATTTTGGGAAAGGGTGTTCAAAGAAATAAGTGAAATAATTGGAAGTAAATTGGAATTAAGCCCAAAGCTGGCTCTACTAGCAATATGGGATAAAAGAATGAGAATATAAATAAGAGAGAATTAATAAACAACCTCCTGGCTCCCGTCAGAATAATGATTGCTAAAAACTGGAAAGGGCAAGGGATATATACTATAGAAGAATGGTATAAAGAAATATGGGATATGGCACTTAATGATAAGCTAACGTGTAAAATGAAAATAAAGAGGGGAATGTCCAGTAAGAATGATTTTGGAGATATATGGAGCCTATTTTTGGAATATGTATTAAGAACGGGGAAGGGGCAAATACCTTCAAAAGAGTCTTTACATTTTTGGAAAGAAGAATAATGTATAATTGAAGGTCTCCTGGGGGGGAGGGGAGCACGGGGGTATACGGTATGTATTGTATTTTATGTTGTTATGTTGTATTATGTTGAAAAATAAAAAATATTAAAAATAAAAACAAGTGAAATTTATAAAATATTGTTGGTAAAAGAAGAACAAGGGGATGGTTGCAAACTGGTGTGGGAAAATGATATGAAAATTTTAATAATCAGAATTGGGCGAAGTTATGGGGAGCAAGGAATTTGAGAACTTTATCAGTAAGGAGAAAAGAAAATTATTATAAATTAATATGGCGATGGTATTTAACACCAGTTAGATTGAATCAAATAGATAAAAAATATTCGGTATTATGTTGGAGAGGATGTCAACAAACTGGCACGTATGTTCATATGTGGTGGTCATGTAAATATGTACAAAAGTATAAAAGAGATAACAGGAATTGATTTGGAGTCATCCCCAAAGATTGCGTTATTATCAATATATGAGGGGATGAAATGTAATCAGAATACTAAGGATTTAATTACTATGTTACTAACTGCAACAAGATTACTAATAGCAAGGAAATGGAAGATGAAGGATAACTATCAAATGGCTCAGTGGTATAAAGAGGTATGGGATATTGCTATTAATGACAAACTAACATGTAATATTAAAGTAGAAAAGGGAATATGTAATAGAAATGAATTTGAAGATGTATGGAAATTATTTTTAGACCATGTATTGTTGAGAGGGAAAGGACACAAACCTGTGCAAGAAGTATCACAACTTTGGAAAATGTAATGAAGAAGAATTGGTCCTGGAGAGGGGTGCACTTGGTGTATAAAGAATGGAAAAGAATGGTATAATTGTAGTTAAGAGTTGAAATAAAAATATTAATTTAAAAAAATGTATTAATTTTATATGTTTTAAATTAGTTTATGTGTTTTATGTTTTTTTTTGCAATGATGTTGTTCCCTGCCTCGATCCAGAGGCAGAGGCAGGTAAGAAATAATAATAATAATAATAATTAATAATAATAATAATAATATGCATAAGAGTGTTCTTCGAAAAATTAATAATTTAATTTTGTTTCTATTAAATTTCATTTTATACGCACATCTGTAACTTCTTTTCTTTTAATTGATTATTTTTGGTTAAAGTTAGCACCTTTTGTGTCCCATAATGCAGTTCTCAGGTTTGCTTACTGGTTCTAACTGCTCTCGATGACAGTTATGTTCTCTGTGCGACAGTTGTGGTTTCTGATGACAGGTGGTCAGAAGTCTTCAAGAAGACTAGATAAGATTAGTTTATCTCTCCACTCCTATTCTATATATTACTGTTTCAGTTATCTTCTAAGAATAAACATTCATTATTTTTGGTCTCTAATATTAAGTAATTGTCTCTAGCATTGTTCCTTAAGAACACACCAATTCTGACACCAACAAGAACGTCCTCACTTGACGCTAGTTGCGTAGGGGAAGGCATAGCCCTGACCAGATACAAAAGAGGGCATGGCTCCTGCAGCTTTAACTGTTGTGACACAGAGGGAATTTCACCAGGTGCTGCAGGCATACAAATGACACCGGCTGAAATTCCCTTTTCTAGACAAATGTCAAAGATACAGAAGGTCTGTCCTCTTTTCCATATGGTCACCATTCGTTCTCTTATTACCTAAATTCACACCAGCTTTGGCAATCACAATTCTTTTAATTAATCTCATACTTTTGTTGCATTGTCTTTTGTTGTCTCCACGGAGAGAGATTTTACTCTCATTGGACCCACCATGCCATCGCTTCTTTTTAATTTTGTAATTTTCTAAACTAAATCGATTCCTATTTACAATTTTGTTGTGGTGATGTTTGTCTGTTAGGATTAGCACTGGTTCCCCACTGGGGTGTTTTGGGCCCATTTGGGGTAGGTTCTGAAGGGAAACAGGATCACATTTACAAGACTTGAAATGTTTGATAGGATCAAGTCTGGAGAGAGAAATCGGCCGCCAGGAACGTTATGGCGGATCATGGCGCCAAGCGTGCAGGGGGAGGAAAGCAGTTTGTTGGAAGGGGAGAGAGGGAGGGCGCATTGCCAGTTCACTCAGACAACGGTTAAATGCACTGAGCTCTGGTTCCTAGAGTGGCAGGAAATACTGCAAAAATGCACGGGGAGAGAGAACTAGGCTTCTTGTTCCAGTGAGATTCCTTCGCCAGGCGGGGAAGAAACTGCATGGAGAGAACCCCACGAAGAGGTGAAGGGGCAACGGGGGAGGGGGGGAAAGAGCATTTCGGGGAGTAAGGGGTGATGCAAGACTTTGCAATTGAGGGTGGGGGGAAAGGGGGAGGAATCAATTCCTCCCCCCTCCCAGGAACCAGAGATCTGGGAGCTGAGCCTTGCAGTTCAGCTGCAAAATGGCCCCCAAACATCAGCATGGCTTCTGCTGCCCGACCGTGAAGCCCCCGACGCCCTCAATAGCAGCCCTGCCCCCATGGGATATGGGCAGTGACGAGGCAGGGTGCAGAGGAGAAGAGCCCCCGAGATCATCACCCCTTAAACCGCCTTGTTTCGATTGCAGGGACTTTCTGCCCTCCGCCCACCCCCAGATCCTGAGGAAACAAAGCATGTCGAGGGAGGGGACTTTGCAGGGAGGGGGGAGAAGCCACTAAGGTTTTTGTGGGTCAGAGAGGCGTTTTTGGGACCTCCTTGAACTGGGAAGAACCTGGTCAGTTCCAGGGGGAAAGTGCCGAATTCCTACAGGCTGCAAATCTCCAGAGGGTCTCAATTGCAGACCTCTAAGAATATCACTGGTTAAATACCAGGATTTTGTTTCTTTCCTCCTGCCTTCTTCTTTGTATTGGAAAGCCCAATGAAGAGTTCTGCAGAACTCAAAGGCTGGCACAATTTTCTGGATTTTTGATAGGGCCTAAATAAAGGTCATTAGCTGTATATGTTTGCATATACGTTTATGTGGATGTGTGTGTGTAAGAGAGAGAAATACACACACTTAATTGTTATGAACAATGAATATTAGAGCATTGAACAATGATTGGTGAGACCCAGGTTCAAATCCCTGCTCAGCTCTGGAGTTCAGTGGGTGACCTCCTTCCCTCCCCTCCCTCATGGCCTAGCCCACCTCACAGTGTTGTTGTGAAGAGGAGAATGTTGTGGCAGCTAGGGTTTGCACCCTGAGCTCTTCAGAGAAAGATGTATTTAGAATAAGTAAATGGATGGATTCCCTCATTAATCTCAACAACAACCCTGTACGGTAGGCGAGAGCGCTGTGATTGGGAAGAGAAGCAGCAGAGAGCCTGGGTGCCTCGCTCTGTGCTGAGAGTGGAGTGGGGGACTGAAAGAATAAGCCTCTTTCCCTTCCTTTTGGCCAAGTAAAAGGTCTGAGAACTCTACTGTCTCTCCCACATGACGTTTGATATCCCAGAAAAAATAAAATAAAGCGTGGACCAAAAGCTACCCAGTTATCTCTTCCCTTTCCAAACTGGGAGCAAAAGTGTCTGTAGCGAGATCGATTCCTTCTGTATGGGAATGAATGTCTCTAGGGAAGAGTAGAGAAATCTGTTTTTTTTCTTTCAGACGCTGATGGCCTTTGAGGAGGTGATTGAGTTTTTCATCAAGGAGGAGTGAGATCTCCTGGACCCAGGCCAAAGGGCTCTTTACCAGGCAGTTAAACTAGGGAATTTACTCTACGGCGACTCTGGGTAAGGATGCTTTTCTCCTCCCTTGATAAGATGCCAAAGGGATGGATTTCTATGTTTGTGAGCTGTCACTGCACTGCAGCGATACCAGGATGGTGATCCTCAGGTGTTTTGGCCTACAACTCCCATCTGCCTTAGCTGGATGATGGGAGTTGTAGAACAGAACATCTGGATGGCTACAACCTGCCCACCTCTGATGTAATGCCTCAGTGTTCTCTTCCTTCAATCCAGTTCTTTTACAGAGTACTTGAGGAAGCAAAACTCATCTCCCTGGTATCCCAGATGGCTGCATTTCTGGCTGTCAGGGTTCACCTATGACCTTGACTCCCTGAGAAACTCCTAAAGGATCTCTTCCCCCCCTTAAAAGTCCCCCCTTTCTTCCTTTACCTTCCCCTTCACGCTCCAGACACTTGTGACTTAACACAAATAATTTACTCATAAATTAAAACAAGCAAATCGCAATGAAAGGTATTTAGTCAATAGAGCTGAGCGATACAAAAGGCATTAAGAGGAAATGTAAGTTGCAAAAGCGCCTGTTCTTCTACCCCAGCTGCATTTCATCTTCTGCAGGCTGTCTCACCCCCTCGTTCCGATGTTCTGGTCCTCCTGCCCCCCCTCTTTAAACCCTCTTCACACAAATCAGAAAGTGCTGTTTCAGCTGTCACAAACAGGAATACTCCCTCCCAACAGAAAGCCCAGGGCCTCTAGGCCTGAGTTTATTATCTCGCCTTCACATCGGCCTCCCCCACCAACGGGAAATCTAATGAATTCACAGAGTACAATGATTAAATGGGAAATAAATGGACTATAAAGTGTCCTAAGGCATAAAGATGCTTTGAGAGGGTTTTAAAAAAAGAGAAGCAATCCGAAAGAAAGAGAAAGACAGAAAGACAGAAAGACAATGAAGTGGCTCTTGGCACGCAAGGTTTACAGCATACAAGTCTAGCTAAATGTCACACTATGGGCCTCTTCTGACAACACTCTAAACCATGGTTAAACTTCTAACCCCTTGCAGCAAAAGGTTTGTGATCGCATTTAAATTGCGGTTATGTAGTCGCTATGTATCCATAGGAGAGGAGACAGTCTCAGGTGGTTCCAGAGGAAAGTCAACATCAGCAGAAATGGATGAAGTCAGAAATTAAGGAGAATATTTAAAAATGAAATGGTGAACTCTAAAAACTCACAAGGAAATACAGTTATAAAGAAATATAGTTATAATGTATTTGGGAAGGAGGAGGGGGAAAACTAACTTGTTCACTACTTTCTGAGTTTCAAAGTTCAGCCTGTTGGGTCGCAGGAGGATGTAGGGCTCTTCCAGATCAAGGCCCAGGACAGGAAGCCTAGTTTAGGGGGAGGAGCCACAAGGAGAAGTGATAATAGCCAAGTTCCTTTCTGCTTTTCTCAAAAGGAAGGCAAAATCACTGGGATTCCCAATAAGATTCCAGGGAGAGCAAGAAAAAGCCAGGGAAGCTGGAGCTAAGTGAAGAGGCCAAACAGTCACGTTACGTTCCAGTGGACACATGTACTCCAAAACCTGTTATATTCTCACCTTTAACTATTCCTTAACTAAAACCTAATTCTGAGTGATGAAATGGCTGGTGAAAGGAAACGAACTCGCAAAAGGAGTGTTCCATTGTTCCGGCGATGGGTTGAGGTGGGGGCTAGAATCATATTGGGGTACAGGGAACATCCAATCCTATTAGCTGTAGCCCCCATTTTTCTCCCTTTTCTGACTTTTCAGGGTCCACATGGAATATTTCACACTCTGGAAAATCAGTCTGTCTCATAAGTGAATTAAATAATGCTCCACACTTCTAGACCAGAGGTTTCTTGATGGAAGATTTTCTGTTCCAAGGCTTTTTTTTAGAGATCTTTGTCCCCAGTATACTGAGTCTAGAAAATAGGAATTGGGTAACCACTGAATGTTCTTTTTTTACCCCCAAACAGTAGGTGAGGAGGACAGTGGGAAGAATTTGGAGCCTTCTGTAGTGTCCATGGAAGCAATTGGGCAAGAAGCAGAAATTTCTTTGAAAATAAAGAAAACTAAACAGGCAAAAAGAAAATACACCAAGGAACGGAAGGGAGAAATCTCTGTTTCTCAGTTTCCTGATTTCCATGAATCCCTGATCCTACAAGATCACAAAGGACATAGAAGGAGAAAGTGTTAAGTGGGGGAGAGAATACTTGAAGACCAATTGAAATAAAGAAGATATTGCAGAACCCAAAGGGGAAGAAGCCAGCTCCTTACTCCACATCAAAGAATTCACACAGGGGAGAAACCACATCAATGTATGCAATGTGGAAAGAGCTTTAGTCAAACTCATAGCCTTAATACACATTACAAAAAACCACACAGGTGAGAAAGTGCTACACTCTGAGTGGGGGGCCCTTACGAAATATCAAAGAACCCACACAGGGGGGAAGCCATATAAATGCATGGAGTGTGGAAAGAGCTTTAATGATAGTAAGCCACTTACTATACATGGAAGGGCACACACGGGCGAGAAACCATATCAATGCATGGAGTGTGGAAAGTGTTTCACTAGGAGTAACAACCTTACTTCACATCAAAGAATCCACACAGGGGAGAAGCCATATCAATGCATGGAGTGTGGGAAGAGCTTTAGCAAAAACTCTACCCTTACAATACATCAAAGAATCCACACAGGGGAGAAACCATATCAATGCATGGAGTGTGGAAAGTGTTTCACTACGAGTAACAACCTTACTTCACATCAAAGGATCCACACAGGGGAGAAGCCATATAAATGCATGGCGTGTGAGAAGAGCTTTAGTGATAGTAAGCAACTTATTATACATGGAAGAACACACACAGGGGAGAAACCGTATCAATGCATGGAATGTGGGAAGAGCTTCAGTGATAACAGTACCCTTTCGAGGCATCAAAGAACCCACACAGGGGAGAAACCATATCAATGCATGGAGTGTGGGAAGAGCTTCTCTCAGAGCAGTTCCCTTAGGACACATCAAAGAATCCACACAGGGGAGAAACCATATCAATGCATGGAGTGTGGAAAGAGCTTTCGTGATAGTAAGCCACTTAATATACATGGAAGAGCACACACGGGCGAGAAACCATATCAATGCATGGAGTGTGGAAAGTGTTTCACTAGGAGTGAGCACCTTACTTCACATCGAAGAATCCACACAGGGGAGAATCCATATCAATGCATGGAGTGTGGAAAGTGTTTCACTAGGAGTAACCACCTTACATCACATCAAAGAATCCACACAGGGGAGAAGCCATATCAATGCATGGAGTGTGGGAAGAGTTTCAGCAAAAGCTCTACCCTTACAATACATCAAAGAATCCATACAGGGGAGAAGCCATATCAATGCATGGAGTGTGGGAAGAGCTGTAGTGATAGTAAGCAACTTATTATACATGGAAGAACCCACACAGGGGAGAAACCGTATCAATGCATGGAATGTGGGAACAACTTCAGTGACAGAAGCAGTCTTAGGATACATGAAAGAACCCACACAGGGGAGAAACCTTATCAATGCATGGAGTGTGGGAAGAGCTTCAGCAAAAGCTCTACCCTTACAATACATCAAAGAATCCACACAGGGGAGAAACCATGTAAATGCATGGAGTGTGGAAAGTGTTTCACTAGGAGTGACCACCTTACTTCACATCAAAGAATCCACACAGGGGAGAAGCCATATAAATGCATGGAGTGTGGGAAGAGCTTTAGTTATAGTAAGCAACTTATTATACATGGAAGAACCCACACAGGGGAGAAACCGTATCAATGCATGGAATGTGGGATCAACTTCAGTGACAGAAGCACTCTGAGGATACATGAAAGAACCCACACAGGGGAGAAACCTTATCAATGCATGGAGTGTGGGAAGAGCTTCAGTCATAGCAGTACCCTTAGGATGCATCAAAGAACCCACACAGGGGAGAAACCATATCAATGCATGCAGTGTGGAAAGAGCTTTAGGATTAATAGTCAAATTATTGCACATAGGAGAACACACACAGGGGAAAAACCATATCAATGCATAGAGTGTGGGAAGAGCTTCAGTGTGAGCAGTAGCCTTAAGGTACATCAAAGAATCCACACAGGGGAGAAACCATATAAATGTATGGAATGTGGAAAGAGCTTTAGAAATAGCAATCAACTTGCTATACATGGAAGAACGCACACGTGCGAGACACCACATCAGTGCATGGAGTGTGGAAAGTGTTTTACTAGGAGTGACCACCTTACTTCACATCAAAGAATTCACACTGGGGAGAAACCATATAAATGCATGGAGTGTGGAAAGCGCTTCAGCAAAAACTCCACCCTTACGATACATCAAAGAATCCACACAGGGGAGAAACCTTATCAATGCATGGAGTGTGGAAAGAGCTTCACTGTAAGCTGTAACCTTAAGGTTCATCAAAAAACCCATACAGGGGAATAACCATATAAATGCATGGAGTGTGGGAAGAGCTTCAGGTTAAGCGGTAGCCGTCGAGAACTTCAAAGAAGCCAGACGGGTATAACCACAAAAACATAAGAGTGTTGCCAGATCTTCCATCCAAGGACCTATAGTGAACATTAAAGTACTTATAAAACCACATAAACCAGAATGGTAAAAACAGCATGATTCAGAACTGTTCTTTCTTTACATGAAAAAACCCATCAAAGATAGAAATAATTTAAATCCTCATAGTGTGAAAAGTCTTCGCCAATTGCCACGATATTCTTGTTTATTTGCAATATTTCAGAGGTAATGCTTGATTGTCTGATTCCCCAGGAAATCAAAATGTAATCTCTGCATATCTAGATATAGATATACACACACACATACCAAACTGTAGGGAGAAATAGGTAAAGTCTCGCTGTCCTCAACTGAATTCTCTCCACAGATCTCCCAATATTTGATCATCTAGAATCTTATCCAATTCACTCCTGGGGCATTCTTTTTTTTTTTATTAAAGATTTTTATTCTATTTCACTATTAAAAAACATAAAAACAAAACTTACAAGAGATACAACAATTAAAAGGACCCCTACCTTTCCCACAGCAATTTTATAAATTCTTTTAAAGTGAAAGTACAAAAAACAAAACCCATCTTCCCCTTTTAACACAACTAAATGTTAACATTCTTATTCCCCTAATATTAGAAGTTACTAAAACAGCCCACAAGTAAAAATAACCCCCCTGTTCTTCTCTTATAAGATTTTTCATTCAACATTTTCTCCATCACAGTTCATCTTAAAATGTCCAATTCTTCTCTTATAATTTTTTTTAAACTTATCCCAAATCTTTCTCCCTTTTATTTCTCCCTTATAACAACATCACAGCGATTTTAAACTTATAGCCTCCACACAGTTTCTATCTAAGTCTTCAATTATTTCAATCCTTTTATACAAATGCACAATACTTACTGCTTCATTATTTAACTTGCCAAGTTACTATTTCCCTTTCCAATTCCAATCATCTCCTGTTGATTCCTTTTAAAGTGAACGTACAAAAAACAAAACCCATCCTCCCCTTTTAACACAACTAAATGTTAGCATTCTTATTCCCCTAATATTAGAAATTACTGAAACAGACCACAATTAAAAATAAACCCCCAATTCTTCTCTTAGACCCTCTCTAGATGGATTCCGTTTGACGGCTGGTTAGCCGATTATGCGCATAATCGCTGAAGCGCTTTATCGTAAATGCTTGTATGCAGGAGGTAATTGAGCACTCAACTGGTGACCTTACCGGTTGTTTCAAATGCGCTTTACAAGCAGTTAATGCAGAGAATCGCTTGTTCACATAGGCAAAATGCGCTTTAACGGCCGGAGGAAAATAAAACTCGCTATTTAACGCGCATTCGATAATGCTCATAATCGGAGAGAAAACGCGCCTCTACGCCCAAGTTGCGCTCCGTTCTTGTAGAGGTAAATTTTTTAATGCGCCTTGAAAGAGCTTTAAATGCCTCTTGTAGAGGCAGCCTTATAAGATTTTTCATTCAACATTTTCTCCATCACAGTTCATCTAAAAATGTCCAATTCTTCTCTTGATTGTGATATTCTCAACGGCCTCATTGAGGTCTATTGTAATAAAGCCAGCAGGTAAGGTGGGGCCATTGTTATATTAGACATGGTAGATTATTGCACTGAAATTCAGAGATAACTTAGCGATCACGGCTTTTATAGGAAGATCATTCATGATCCCGAAAACCATATCTTACCCATTATTAAAACTGTTGTGAATGAAGCCCACAAACAAAAGATTCAGTGTGCAACCTTTTGATTTTCTATCGTAGAGTACCTGTATTCCACATGCAAGCAAAACTATATAATCATGAGAGACCATCACCTGGTGGACCAATTGTACCTGTCTCAAATTCAGTACTTTTGGCTAAATATGTGGACCAGTTATTTTTAGTCCTCTTGTATCTCGGATCTATTCCTTTGTAATGGATTCTTCTGACTTTATTTTGAAGATGGAAGTTTTAAGGTCACGCAGATATTATTTGTGTATTGCACATTGCTTCCGTCTATACCAACATACCTCATGTTCATTCTTGAAGCATTGCTAACGTGTTTGTTTTGAGGACGCGTGAAGTGCTTCCACCTATGTTTCCTTGATATTGTCCTAGAGAAAAATAATTCCAGGTTTAAGGATAATTTATATCTTTAAACTGTGGTTTTGAATATATTGTGGTGATCCCGCTTCCTGATTTCGGCGTTCTCTGTTTTGTGGTGACTGGCTTTCAGAGCACAAGTACGTTCCAAGGAAAGAGTGACTTGGACAAAATAACCTATCTGAATTTTAGGGAATCTCTGTTACATTCAGCTTATTTTTCAGAATACCTTTGTGGAAGACATCAGGATGTGAGCTCAACCTGTTCTCATAGGCAGGTAGGACAGTGAGCCAGACTATGAACTTGACCTTTCAAAGGTCAAGGCAGAGAGGAATACTGACTGCACTCTAGTAACCTATATACTATAACTGCATAAAACTAAGAGGCTTGCTGGCCTCCACCCTTCGTTACCCCTTAGCAATCTAGTACTCCACCCCTTAACACCCAGGTATTCCACCCTGCCAAAGCCATACACATAAAAGAGAGAAGAAATTGTATAACGCCACAATCCGATAAAAGTATGTACCTTTGACCAACAGTCAGTCTCACTTTGGACATGCTCTAGAGTGCTAATTCCTTGCAATTGCTCATAATAAACTTTCTCTGATAGAAGGAGACCATGTCTTGAGATTCCTTGACCCCCACTGAAAGATCCCAAAAGAGAGGAACAGAAATTCCTCCTCATCTGCATTCATTACGATATTGAAGTTTTCTCCAGAATTAATAAGCTCACAATTTATCCTAGATTTGGCTACTTGGCATTATTCAGTTGACCAGGACATCATTAATATATATATATAATACCTAGAAAGTAGAATATCTTCTTGTGATTTTGGTTTTCATAGTTTGTTATAGATAAATTGATTAAGAGTGTTGTTTATATTTTCTGAGGACGATTATTCATAGTCAAAAAGGTGAGACACCGGGGTTCTGTGGACTGGTATGTTTGAGATGAAACTGATATGTTTGATAGGATGTATTATGCATTTGAACTATTGCCTTCCTCTGTAAATTGGCGTGTCCACTTGATTGTGCCTTCTTTGTTTATGTACATGTCTTTCAACTATAATAAACTTGTTTCTTTTCATATAATCTATTGTTTCATTGCGGTTCTCTTAGGTTCCCTGCACCTTCTGTGTGTTTTTGCAGTATCCAAAGGGGGATCCTGTCTGTATACTTTAATCTGGAAGAGGGGATATTCATCTCATGTACTGCGGAGAGAAGTAAGACCATCCTTGAATAAACATCTTGCTTCTCATGAGGACATCAGAAGCAAATTCCATTTTATTCCTTGAATCATCAGGGTGATATGAGTTTAAAAGGCAAAACTGCACATGTGTAGAGTCTTCCTATTTGAAAGCTGGGCTGGCAAGCGTTTCATGTGGGTGGTATTCTTCTTTCTTGCACTAATAAATGTAGAAGCAGTTGTAAAGCATGGAACAGCGGAGTCAGGGGGAGGGAGGAGAGAAGTGTGAGTTGTTCACAGAAGGAGTGATACAGCCCGGCCATCTACAAGCCCCACTTCTCCCAAGACCATGAAAGCCAGGGTCTGAAACTGCCCAGTTGCCCCGCAGGTTGAAGTGAAGCAGGTCAGGATCCGGAGACCAGCCGAGAATCTTACGAAGTTCCAAGCAAGGACGGTGGGATGCGCAGAAAGAACTTAAAGGGATTTCTGGCAAGGCACGAGTCTCGTTCCTTCTGAGCATGGAGTGAACCGGGCCGCCTCCTCTGCAGCCAGCCAGGGGCTTCCCTCTCCCCCTTTACTCCTCCTCTCTTCTGGAGAGCGAAATTGGCCGCCAGGAGCGTTATGACGGATGGTGCCCTGTGTGGAAGGGGAGGGGAAGGGAGGGCACTTCTATAGGGTGACCAGATTTTGGAACCCAAAATCCCAGTCCCCCCCGCCAACAACCCCCCCACCAAGACACCCCCCAAAACAAACCCCCCAAGTCACCCCCTCACCCAAAACAACCCCCCCACCAAGCCACCCAACCCCAAAAAACATCAGCCCGGACCTACCGGGGCGGGTTCTCTTCTGCTGCCGCCGCGCCGCCACAGCCAGGCCGCTGCCGCCGCCGCCGGGGCCACCGCCGGGCCGCCGCCGCCGCGCCACCGCCGGGTCCACCGCTGCGCCGGCGGCAGCAGGTCCCCCGCCGGCTCATAAGGCCAGCGGCCACGCGGAAGAGGCAGGGAGGGCCAGATCCGGAAGTGACGTAATCGGCCCTCCCCCGCCTCTTCCACGTGGCCGCTGGCCTTACGAGCCGGCGGGGGACCCGCTGGTGGTGGCGGCGCGGCGGCCCCGGCGGCGGCGGGCGGCGCAGCGGTGGTGCAGCGGCGGTGGCGTGGCGGCAGCAGCGGACCTGGCTGCCCCAGCAGGTAAGTGCCCCGCGCCTCGCACTCCTTACCCGCTTCCCTCCAGTGCTCGAATCTACTGAGAAACAGGCTTCACGGCCTGTCTCTCAGTATCGCGCCACCTGGCGCGATACTGAGAGACAGGCCGTGAAGCCTGTTTCTCAGTAGATTCGAGCACTGGAGGGAAGCAGACGCCCCTGCGGGTAAGGAGCGTGAGGCGCGAGGGAAGGCACTTACCTGCTGGGGCGGCCCTTCCCGGGCTCCTCTGCCGCCACCGCCGCCGGGTCTGCCGCCGCTCCTTGCTTGCTGCCACCGCCGCGTGACCCCCAACCACCCCGGTTTGCCCCCCCGCCCCCCGGTTGGGCCGGTTCGCCCCTGGATTCCCAGTTAGGACCGGGAAATCCCGAGTCATCTGGACAGCCTACACTTCTACAGCTCAGTCCTCCAAGGGTTAAATGGACAGAGCTCTGGGTCCTAGAGAGACAGGAAAGGTGGGGGAGACCAGAGCCAGGCGCCCACTTCCCTCCCCCATCAAGGGAACGAGGTCCGGAGTGATTCCTCCAGGCAGAGGCTGCATGGAGAGGGCAGGATGAAGAGGTAAAGGGGCAACGGGAGGGAGGGGAGTGGAGGGCGTTTGGGGGAAGAAAGAGGGAGGAATCAATCCCTCCCTCCCTCCCCTGGGAAACAGAGGTCTGGGCGCTGAGCCTTTCAATCCAGCTGCAAACTGGCCCCCAAACATCTGCATGGCTTCTGTGGCTCCAAGCCTCCTCCGTCCCCAGTAGCAGCTCTGCCCCTATGGAATATGGGGCAGGGGGGAGGCGGGGTGCAGAGGAGAGAGCCACTCCAAATCATTCCTCCACTTCCAAGCGTCCCCTTAAACTGCCTGGTTTCAATTGCAGGATCTTTCTGCCACCATCCTCAGTGTGTTTCAGTGAGATTTTCTACCACCTGGCTAGGGATTGAACTGAGGTTCTGTCCCGTCCAGTCACTAGGTAATTAAATAAATAGATATCTTTATTTGTCTTTGGCAGAATGGGCGTCACAAAACATTGCATAACACGTCACACAACACATTAAAACCCATGGGTCTCATATCCACTACCATCCCTAAAATCAGGATATAAACAATGGGCTATGCCCTATTTTAATAAGTTAACCCTCAACCTGTTTTAAAACTGTTGTCTGAGATTTTGGGCTGCTACTGCAAACATTGCCACTTTCCTTGTATTAACTGTATTATAATCTGCTAATAAGTCCAGAATAATATCCCTATTTGACAACCCGGCTCTCCCTATCAAGAGCTCTTTTAAAAAGCGCTCCCTTATTCCTTGGTGCAATGGGCATAGCAACATATAATGTTCTAGATCTTCAACCTCCCCTGCCCCACAGATGCAGGTCTGCTGCTCGTAAGGTATCCTTTTATATTTCCCCTTCAAGTATGCTGATGGTATTGTTTGAAATCTCAAGGCAGTAAATGCCTTTCTCAGTACCGGAAATGTCAAATCCTGCAAATATTGTGCTGAATATTGAGCACCTTTAATTTTACAAAACCAAGGTGAAAACGCCTGCATTTGATTGTCTGAGACATTGCCACATGCATCCATTAAAAAAAATAATTCCCTAATGTGCACATTTTTGCAGACTAACAGATTTTGAATATCCTTAGAATATGATTGTAACAGTTTCGTCCATTTTGATGCCCAACCTCCCTTCAAGATCTGCTCAGTAGTTTAGCTAGATTGTTTACCTCCATATTTATTAACTTCTTTCCATAAAGAATGACTGCTTTATGAATTCTGGCTTTTATGGAGGGAAGATTTACTTCTAATCTCAGTAGAGCAGCAGGCACCCCCAACTGGGAGTGCCAAAAGTTCTTTGAGCATTTTGTTTTGAATTTTCTCTACCGACGTGGCAAAATCCAGCCCCCACAGTTTGGCCCCATATAACAATTGGGAGATTTTTTTAGCGGTATATAATTTAAATGTAGGTACTATCAGGGAACCTCCCTTGTGTCTGCCATAGGATAAGATAGTTTTCACTGTTCTTCCTGCTATTGTCTTTGCTGCCTCTACATGAGTTTTCCAGCTGCCATTGTATCGGAAATGTACCCCTAGATATTTAAAATTTGTACATTGTTCTATTTGTTGGCCATCTATACCCCATTTATGTTGCCGATTTCTTTTGGAAAAAAACACCACCTTCGTTTTATGATCATTTATTACTAAATTTTCTTTTTTGCAAACCGAACCTAATTTCCTTAATAATCTCCTTAATCCTACTTGGGTAAAAGATAACAAGGCCATATCATCCGCATAGAACAGCATCTGAATCTTTCTAGTGCCTATGGAAGGGGGGAAACAGTCTATATCAGTTAAATCCTCTACTTGATTATTTATATAAAAATTAAACAAAACAGGTGCCAGCAGGCATACCTGCCTTATGCCTCTTCTTGTGTCTGTTTTCTCTGAAAGACAGCCTGCCAGGCCTATCCTTACTCTTGCATCTGTTTGCGAATAGAGTTTCCTGATCAGAAATAATAACCACTTGTGTATATCTGACTGTGCCAATTTACCCCATAGGCGGTCTCTATCTACTAAATCAAAGGCAGAGGCAAAATCCACAAAGGCAACGTACAGACTCCCTCCCTTCTGGCTGCTATATTTTTGGATCAAATGACTGAGCACAAAACAAAGATCTATAGTGCTCCTGCCTTTCTGGAACCCAGCCTGCTCCTTTACCAGTGTATTGTTTTCCTCAGCCCAAGATTGTAGCTTATTCAACAGATATCTTCCATATACTTTGGAAGTTACATCTAATAAACTAATGGGTCCATAACTTTTGGGATCGGTTTTGTCTCCCTTTTTGTAATTTGGCACAATAATACTGGATTTCCAGCCTTCAGGCACATTTCCAGACTGGTTAATATACGTGAATAGTTTCGCCAGGATTGGTGCCCACCAATTAATATTTGATTTCACAAGTTCCGGCGGCAGCAAGTCTTCTCCTGGGGCGAGAATCTTGCACCCACACCAATGTGAATACATAGTGGCCTTTGATACTTTGAGTGGCAAATGTATAATAGAAAATAAAAGTAAAGTAAACAACTTTGAAACGCAGCTATTAAGCTAAAAACAAAAACAAACCAGGTAAACACAACACCCATAAATGCATCTAACCCCTAGCCTAAATCTATTCCTATTCATCAGATATCTTTACCAGCTATGAACTTATGTAAGAGAAAGCAGCATGTTAGTAAATATCCCAATTGATAATATACAGACAATGCAAAATGCAACGCACAGAAAATTGTTCAATAAACAGGTAATTGTGAGCCATTTTAGTAATCAGTTCCAGGCCTCCCCAAAAAAGAAAACACTACAAAATGTAGCACGCCAAGAGCCAAGTTCACTTGAGAGACCAAACTATTTCTTGTCTCAAATTACCATAGATGCTTTGAATTTTACAATGCCTGAATAGAGACATCAGAACAAGTTTCTGTATAATCAGACTTTATATTTTGCAATTGAAAATGGAGAAACAGTTAACAAATCCCATGACATAGACATTTTCCCTTGCAAACTTTCTGATTATGCAGGTAAATTACTGAAACATCATATTAGAAGTTTTCCCCTTGTTGACATACACAACAGTATCCTGTGTAATTGTAAAAAAGCCTGAATTTGAGCTAATTGCTAAATCATACATCACAGTCGCCTTTAGTCAAAAAAATAGTCCAGTTGAATGACTCTGAACTTCTATTTAAATCTGAATTTAGAAACAGCCTTGTTTATGAAAAGCCCCTACCTTGCGCTTAACATCAAACAAAAAAAAGAGTATTTATTCAATGTAAAAATGCCATATATAAAAGTTACCCAAAAGTTAGACAAAGAGATGCTCTATAGCCTACCTATTTCCAGACCTTCAATATCATAAAGACTTGTATCATTCCCAGGTAATAAATTTAAGAGAATGTGTCAGCAGAATTAGAAAACAGCAATAACAAATGTTGCCATGAGTATTACTAATCTTCAAGCTGAGATCTCTTCTCTTGGAGATATAGTAGTACAATACTGTCTAGCCCTTGATTTGATATTAGCTCAAGAAAGCGAGACCTGTGCCGTGGTCCAAGAGGCATGATGCTTCTATATAAATCATACAGAAGTACAAAGCTCAGAAAGCGAGTGGAGCTCAATGTAGAATTCATAGTCCCAGAGATTGTTAAAAAGCTATTCTAATTGCAATAAGTCTATGTTGCATTGCAACCTTAATAAAACACTGCTGCACGAGAGAACCCAAATAGTTCAGAGACAACGTACAGAGAGAGAATACATAAAATTGTTTCATTGAAACCCACAGCAGTTGTTAAACCAGTGTGAGCTATTGTTAATGCTCAAAAGGTGGGACTGTTGCGGGAATATTTCAGGTATGATCATAACAATAGCTAGTGATAACAACATTTAAATGATTGAGAAACTAATATCGATTTCATGCTTCTAATAAAACCATGTATCTGTTCTCCTGTAAGATAGAACCAGCAATGTACTAGCTAGATGTGTTGAGCCTCATCATAATGAACTTTGGTCCACTAGCAACTATATGCATTCTGTATTGTTTTAGTTTATCTTGACCTCCATCATTCATATGTGGTGCCTTTCTCTGTTTTGACTTAGAGACAAATTACATCATTCCTATGTACAACCCTGTATTATTGTAAACTTTCCCCTGGTACAAAGGTGATTCAGTACAAAAGGCTAGATATGCTAATTCTGATGTTTCCAGTTTCCTATATAAGAGTGATACCCTATATACTTAATTCAGTCAGAGGTCTATCTCTGGCTCCCTCAGCTGATGTGTCTTCTTCAATAAACCTATCTTTAAGAAACCAATACGTGAGTATCTTTGGACTCCACTGTAACTGAGTTTAGTTGCTTGCATGAATATAACTCCTTTGAAGTTATTGGGAGGGAAGTCACTGATCTATGGGAGGTCCCTTCCCATCTTAAGGTTATTCATCCCTAGTCTACATTTAGGCCAGTTACTGTATCAAAGCATTATAAAGAATTAGAGTAAAGATCTTTCTCATAAGGGATCTGTGACAATAAATGACCCCTTTCTCATAAGAGGGAGTCATAGGCCTCCCTGGGGGACTCAAATTCCTGCCACAGCTAACCTTCGCAGGGTAATACCCTTTCTGAATGCTAGGTTGTACTAGATTTTTCTGCACTTGTCAACTGCTTCATTTGTAAAGTGATAGTGTGCTGAATCTGTGAGTATGGATCCTGACTTAAAATGGCTATGAGAAAGGTGATGGGGAAAGAGTGTTAAATGTTAGGAAATGTGAGACTATGATCATCCATTGAAGGACATGCATTAAGAAAAGATATTTGAAGGAGGGGGAGACTGTACCACACATAGTGTAGCAAAAGCTTCAGCGTACAGCAAAAGCTACAAAAGAAGAAGTTAATTTCAGCTTACATTGAATGTCTCACTTGTTCTTAATTTTAGTGATTTTAACATTAAGATATTATGTAGAACAGGTTTGTCTGAACTGTGAGCTGTAGAACATGTAACCAAGGCCATGCCCCCTTGGGGGCGGTCATGTCAGGATGGGCACCTCCTTGAGGGCTGGCCATGCTGTCCTCCTTTTTGGTTCCCAAAATATGGTCACCCGAGTGATGCAGCCACTGGCCAGTCAGTAGTGCAACTAACTCTGCACCAGGGCTCTGCTTTTGAGCCCCCTAAAAATGGACCAGAGCAGGGCAGCAGCACACAGACTGAGTGTCACGACCTGGGTTGCCATGTGCATCCCTGAGCCCAAGGGGACTGGCGCTGCTTCCAACATCACCCTTTTGTATTTTTATAATCATAGGGAGCGGCTGGCCAGGCGTCTCCACGTTTATATATTCTCATTTCTTCTCCATTTTATTCATTTATATAATTCTGCCACAAAATGGCACTTGTTACTAAATGAACGTCTGACTTCTCCACAGGACATCAGAAGCAAATGTTATTTCTGAAGTGAGCTTAAAATGCAGAATGCCTCTTTTTTTACAGCGGAGTTGCCAACTGTTTGTTGGTCATGGTATTTGTTCTGTTTTGCACTTAGATGGCCCTTCCCTCTTCCCTTGCAGTCCCGCAGACAGGAGAGTTTCATTTCATCCCAGCTTCCTCCTGCTTCCGTCTGGAGAGAGAGAAATCGGCCCCCAGGAACATTATGGCGGATGATGGCGCCATGTGTGCAGGGGAAGGAAAGCGGTTTGTAGGCTGGGAAGGGGAAAGAAGGAGGGCGCATTGCCAGCTCAGTCCACCAAGGGTTAAATGCACGGAGCTCTGGGAACTAGAGAGGCAAGAAATAGTTTAAAAATGCGCAGGGAGACGAGAGCGAGATTTCTGGTTCCGGTGAGATTCCTTCGCCAGGCGGGGAAGAGGCTGCATGGAGAGAGCAGGACGAAGAGGTGAAGGGGCAACGTGGAAGTTGGAGGAGGGAAAAGAGAATCTGGGGGCGATCCAAGATTTTTCTATTCAGGGCGGTGGGGGGGGGGGAAAGGGGGAGGAATCAATTCCTCCCCCCACCCGGGAACCAGAGGTCTGGGCGCTGAGCCTTGCAATGCAGCTGCAAAATGGCCCCCAAACATCAGCATGGCTTCTGCTGCCCGACCGTGAAGCCTCCGCCGCCCTCAATAGCAGCCCTGCCCCCATGAGATATGGGGCAGTGGCGAGGCGGGGTGCAGAGGAGAAGAGCCTCCCGAGATCAATCCTCCCCTTAAACCGCCCTGTTTCGATTGCAGGGTCTTTCTGCCCACCGCCCACCCCCAGATCCTGAGGAAACAAAGCATGTCGAGGGAGGGGACATCGCAGGGAGGGGGGAGAAGACGCAATGGTTTTTGTGGGTCAGAGAGTCGTTTTTGGGACCTCCTTGAACTGGGAAGAACCTGGTCAATTCCAGAGGGAAAGTGCCGAATTCCTACAGGCTCCAGAACTCCAGAGGATCTCAATTGCAGACCTCATAAGAATATCACTGGGTTAAATACCTGGATTTTGTTCCTTTCCTCCTGCCTTCTTCCTTGTATTAGGAAGCCCAATGAAGAGTTCTGCAGAACGCAATGAAGAGTTCTGCAGAACGCAAAGACTGGCACAATTTTCTGGAATTTTGATAGGGCCTAAATAAAGGACGTTGGCTGTACATGTTTGCATGAACATTTATGTGTACGTGTGTTTGTGAGAGAGAAATAGACACACATAATTGTTATAAACAGTGAATATTAGATCATTAAACGATTGGAGAGACCCGGGTTCAAATCCCTGCTCGACTCTGAAGCTCAATGGGTGACCTCTTCCCCTCCCCTCCCTCCTGGCCTAGCCCACCTCACAGTGTTGTTGTGAAGAGGGGAGTGGGTGGCAGCCAGGGTTTGCACCCTGAGCTCTTCGGAGAAAGATGTATTTAGAATAGGTAAATGGATGGATTCCCTCATTAATCTCAACAACAACCCTGTATGGTAGGCGAGAGCGCTGTGATTGGGAAGAGAAGCAGCAGAGAGCCTGGGTGCCTCGCTTTGTGCTGAGAGTGGAGTGGGGGACTGAAAGAATAAGCCTCTTTCCCTTCCTTTTGGCCAAGGAAAAGGTCTGAGAACTCCACTGTCCCTCTCACATGAAGTTTTAAATCCCTGAAAAATAAAATAAAGCATGGACCAAAAGCTACCCAGTTATGTCTTCCCTTTCCAAACTGGGAGCAACAGTGTCTGTAGGGAGATTAAGTCCTTCTGCATGGGAATGAATGTCTCTAGGTGAGAGTAGAGAATGTTGTTGTTGTTGTTTTTCAGTCGCTGTTGGCCTTCGAGGAGGTGATTCAGTATTTCCCTGAGCGGAAGTGAGATCTCTTGCACCCAGGGAAAGAGCTCTGTGCATGGAATTCATGCTAGAGAATCTACACTACAACTACTTTGGGTAAGGGCCCTTTCTCCTCCCTTGATAAGATGCCAAAGGGATGAATTTCTACGTTTGTGCATTGTCACTGCCCTGCAGCAAGGCCAGGGTGGAAACGGATGGCCTGGCCATGTGCCCTGGCGTTGGTGTTTCTGCCACATCATGCTTGACCTGGGCTTGGCTCCTGCCAATTTGAGCAGTGTCAAATTGGATTGTTAAAGGTGTAATGTTAAGGTCAGTCTCTTGTATCTCGTGTTCCAGTAATGCAGGGTGGACAACTCCCATCTGCTCTTGCCGGCACAGGCAATGGCGATGGATGATGGGAATTGTAGAACAGAACATCCAGAAGGCTACAACCTGCCCACCCCCCCACCCCTCCAGTGTAAAGCCTCATTGTTCTCTTCCTTCAATCCAGTTATTTCAAAGAGCACTTGAGGAAGCAAAACTCAGCATTCCAGGCTGTCCGGGTTCCCCCAATGACCTGGAGTCCCTGAGAATTTGGGGGGCGGGGGGTTGACCCAAGACTTTTCCATTGAGGGCGGTGTGTACGTGTGTGTATGTGTGAGAGAGAAATGATCACACATAATTATTTTTTAAAATGAGTATTAGATCATTGAACAATGATTGGAGAGATCTGGGTTCAAATCCCTGCTCGGCTCTGGAACCTCAATGGGTGACCTTGTCCCCTGCCCTCCCTCCTAGCCTAGCCCACCTCATGGTGTTCTTGTGAAGAGGAAAGTAGGTGGCAGCCAGGGTTGACAACCTGAGTTCCTCAGATAAAGGAGAATTTAAAAATAAGTCCATGAATGACTTACTTTGCTAATCTAAACAACAACCCTGTAAGGTTGGCAAGAGTGATGTCATTGGGAAGAGAAACAGCAGCGAGAGCTTTGTGTTGAGGGTGGAGTGGGGGATGAATGAATATGCCTCTTTCCGTTCTTTTTGGCGAGGTAAAGGGTCTGAGAACTCTACTGTCTCTCCCACATGAAGTTTTATCTCCCAGAAAAAATAAAATAAACCATGGACAAAAAACTACCCACTTATTTCTTCCCTTTTGGAACTGGGAGCAAAAGTGTCTGTAATGAGATTAATTCCTTCTGTATGGGAAGGAATGTCTCTAGGGGAGAGTAGAGAAATCTGTTTTTTTCTTTCAGTCGCTGGTGGCCTTTGAGGAGGTGATTGAGTCTTTCGTCAAGGAGGAGTGAGATCTCCTGGACCCAGGCCAAAGGTCTCTTTGCCAGGCTGTCATGCTAGGAAATTACTCTACGGCTTCTCTGGGTAAGGATGCTTTTTTCCTCCTTTAATAAGGGGCCAAAGGGATGGATTTCTATGTTTGTGAGCTGTCACTGCACTGCAGCGATCTCAGGATGGTGACCCTCAGGTGTTTTGGCCTACAACTCCCATGTGCTTTAGCTGGATGATGGGAGATGTAGAACAGAACATCCGGACGGCTACAGCTTGCCCACCTCTGCTGTAATGCCTCAGTGTTCTCCTCTTCCTTCAATCCAGTTCTTTTACAGAGTACTTGAGGAAGCAAAACACAGCCCCCTGGTATCCCAGATGGCTGCATTTCCGGCTGTCAGGGTTCCACCAATGACCTGGACTCCCTGAGAAACTTCTAAAGGATCTCTTCCCCCCCTTAAAAGTCCCACCTTTCTTCCTTTGCCATCCGCTTCACGCTCCAGACACTTGTGGCTTAACACAACTAATTTACTCATAAATTAAAACAAATAAATCTCAAGAGCTGAACGATACAATAGGCATTAAGAGAAAATGAAAGTTGCAAAAGCACCGGTTCCTCTACCCTAGTTGCATGTCATCTTCTCCAGGCTGTCCCACCCCCTCCTTCCTATGCTCTGGTCTTCCTGCCCCCCACTGTCTCTTTAAACCCTCTTCACATAAATCAGAAAGTGCTGTTTCAGCTGTGACAAACGGGAATACTCCCTCCCAACAGAAAACCCAAGGCCTCTAGGCCTGAGTTTATTATCTTGCTTTTGTAGGCCTCAAACCTTCACATCGGCCTCCTCCACCCACAGGGAAATGTAATGAATTAACAGAGTACAACGATTAAATGGGAAATAAATGGAGTATAAAGTGTCCTAAGGCATAAAGATGCTTTGAGAGGGTTTTAAAAAAAGAGAAGCAATCCGAAAGAAAGAGAAAGACAGAAAGACGGTGAAGTGGCTCTTGGCACGCAAGGTTTACAGCATACAAGCTAAATGTCACACTATGGGCCTCTTCTGACAACACTCTAAACCATGGTTAAACTTCTAACCCCTTGCAGCAAAAGGTTTGTGATCAGATTTAAATTGCGGTTATGTAGTCGCTATGTATCCAAAGGAGAGGAGATAGTCTCAGGTGGTTCCAGAGGAGAGTCAACATCAGCAGAAATTTATGAAGTCAGAAATTAAGGAGAATATTTAAAAATGAAATGGTGAACACTAAAAACTCACAAGGAAATACAGTTATAAGGAAATACATTTATAATGTATTTGGGAAGGAGGAGGGGGAAAACTAAGTTCACTAAATTCTGAATTTCAAAGTTCAGCCTGTCGGGTCGCATGAGGATGTCGGGCTCTTCAGATGAAGGCCCAGGACAGGAAGCCTAGTTCAGGGGGAGAAGTAACAAGGAGAACTCATAGTAGCAAAATTCCCCTCCTTTCCTCAAAAGGGAGGCATAATCACAGGGATTCCCAATAAGATTCCAGGGAAAGCAAGAGAAAGCCAGGGAAGCTGGAGCTAAGTGAAGAGGCCAAACAGTCATGTCACGTTCCAGTGGAAACATGTACCTCAAAACCTGTTCTATTCTCACCTTTAACTATTCCTTAACTAAAACCTCATTATGAGTGATAAAATGGCCAGTGAAGGGAACAGAACTCGCAAAAGGAGTGTTCCATTGTTCCGGCGATGGGTTGAGGTGGGGGCTAGAATCATATTGGGGTACAGGGAACACCCCATCCTAATAGCTGTAGCCCCCATTCTTCTCCCTTTTCTAACTTTTCAGGCTCCACATGGAATATTTCACACTCTGGAAAATCAATCAGTCTCATCAGTGAATTAAATGATGCTCCTCACTTCTAGACCAGAGGTTTCTTTATCAAAGATTTTCTGTTCCAAGGCTTCTTTTTTATAGATCCTTGTCCCCAATATACTGAGTCAAGACAACAGGACTTGGGTAACAACTGAATGTTCTTCCCCCCCCCCCCCCAAACAGTAGGAGAGAAGGACAGTGGGAATAATTTGGAGCCTTCTGTAGTGTCCTTGGAAGCAATTGGGCAAGAAGCAGAACAAGAGACCTTTGGAAATAAAGAAAACCAAATAGGCAAAAAGGAAATTCACCACGGAACGAAAGCAAGAAATTCTCTATTTCTCAATGTCCTGATTTCCATGAATCCGTCATCCTAAAAGATCACAAAGGACATAGAAAAAGAAAGTGTCATTTTTTTCTAAAAATCTCTTACATGAATGTGCAAATGTTGAATATTTCTGGTGTTTCTCTTGGATAGCAAAAGAATGTATACTAAGATATGCTTCATTTGGTGTAGGGGTGTTGTTTTCATGCTAGCTTAAGACAATCTTTAATGATTTTATGTTTGTATTTTAGTTTTTTTGTGTAGCTCCTGACGAAGGTTTCACCACCGAAACGCGTCGAGCATACAGAGGATAAGACGTAAGAAATAAAGAAAAATATATTTTTACATAGCACCAGAGCTCTGCTCTCCTTTTGTCTCCAGCTTGTTGGTGCTTCCTTCCCTCTTTGTTCTGGAAGAAACCAGCACCTTACTTCACATCAAAGAATCCTCATGGGAGAAACCACATCAATGCATGCAGTGTGGAAAGAGCTTTAGTCAAACTCATAGCCTTAATACATATAAAAAAAAACCACACAGGTGAGGCACCTATTGTATGTGGAGAGTGCTTCACTCTGAGTGGGGGGCCTTACGAAACATCAGAGCACCCACACGGGTTAGAAACCATATAAATGCATGGAGTGTGGAAAGTGTTTCACTAGGAGTGACCACCTTACTTCACATCAAAGAATCCACACAGGAGAGAAGCCATATCAATGCATGGAATGTGGAAAGAGTTTCAGCAAAAGCTGTACCCTTGGGAGACATCAAAGAACCCACACAGGGGAGAAAACATATCAATGCATGGAGTGTGGAAAAAGCTTTAGTGATAGTATGCAACTGATTGTACATGGAAGAACTCACACCGGAGAGAAACCATATCAATGCAATCAACTTGCTAAACATAGAAGAACCCACACGGGGGAAGCCATATCAAAGCATGGAGTGTGGGAAAAGCTTCAGTAACAAAAGCACTCTTAGGACACATCAAAGAACCCACACAGGGGGAAAACCATATCAATGCATGGAGTGTGGAAAAAGCTTTAGTGTGAACTGTACCCTTCATATACATGGAAGAACCCACACAGGGGAGAAACCATATCAATGCGTGGAGTGTGGAAAGAGCTTCAGTCAGAGCAGTTCCCTTCGGACACATCAAAGAATCCACACAGGGGAGAAACCATATCAATGCATGGAGTGCGGAAAGAGCTTCAGCGTAAGCAGTAGCCTTAAGGTACATCAAAGAACCCATACACGGGAGAAGCCATATAACTGCATGAAGTGTGGGAAGAACTTCAGTGACAGCAGCACTCTTAGGAGACATCACAGAATCCATACAGGGGAGAAACCATATAAATGCATGGAGTGTGAAAAGAGCTTCAGCAGAAGCTCTACCCTTATGGTACATCAAAGAATCCACATAAGGGAGAAACCATATCAATGCATGGACTGTGGAAAGAGCTGCATTACAAGCAGTATGCTTCAGAAGCATCAAAGAATCCACACAGGGGAGAAACCATATCAATGCATGGAGTGTGGGAAGAGCTTTAGTGTGAACGGTACCTTTCATATGCATAAAAGAACCCACACAGGGGAGAAACCATATAAATGCATGGAGTGCGGAAAGAGCTTCAGTGTAAGCAGTAGCCTTAAGGTACATCAAAGAACCCATACACGGGAGAAGCCATATAACTGCATGAAGTGTGGGAAGAACTTCAGTGACAGCAGCACTCTTAGGAGACATCACAGAATCCATACAGGGGAGAAACCATATAAATGCATGGAGTGTGAAAAGAGCTTCAGCAGAAGCTCCACCCTTATGGTACATCAAAGAATCCACATAAGGGAGAAACCATATCAATGCATGGACTATGGAAAGAGCTGCGTTACAAGCAGTATGCTTCAGAAGCATCAAAGAATCCACACAGGGGAGAAACCATATCAATGCATGGAGTGTGGGAAGAGCTTTAGTGTGAACGGTACCCTTCATATGCATAAAAGAACCCACACAGGGAAGAAATCATATAAATGCATGGAGTGCGGAAAGAGCTTCAGCGTAAACAGTAGCCTTAAGGTACATCAAAGAAGCCATACAGGGGAGAAGCCATATCAATGCATGGACTGTGGAAAGAGCTGCGTTACAAGCAGTATGCTTCAGAAGCATCAAAGAATCCACACAGGGGAGAAACCATATCAATGCATGGAGTGTGGGAAGAGCTTTAGTGTGAACGGTAAGCTTCAGATACATGAAAGAACCCACACAGGGGAGAAACCATATAAATGCATGGAGTGTGGAAAGAGCTTCTGTCAGAGCGGTTCCCTTAGGACACATCAAAGAATCCATACAGGAGAGAAACCATATCAATGCATGGAGTGTGGAAAGAGCTTCAGTGTAAGCAGTAACCTTAAGGTACATCAAAGAACCCATACAGGGGAATAACCACATGAATGCATAGTGTTGACAGAGTCTCCATCACCTGAGGGCCGATATTCAACATCAAAGTACTTACACAGCAATAAAGCCTCGTAAATCTGAAGTGTGAAAAAAGTTTAGATCAGAACAAAGTTCTTACCTGACATGACAGAAGTAGAATGTAAAGGGGGAAGCACCGTGGTACAAAGATTACTCATCGCTGTGAAAAGCCAAAGGAAACAGATGTGCTTTTCAAGTGGCTAGTTCTCCTATGTATTTCCCCCCTATGACTGCTTTTCTCCCTTTTCATGTGTTCGCCCATGATGTAGCTTCTGGAAGAGAATTTCTAAAGTAAACCTCAGAGCTCTTGCCTCATCAATAGAAGAGGTTAAATCGTCACACAGGAGAGGTGGCATGCAAGTCATAGATGTTCAATATTGTCGTTCCAGGTGCATGATCTGAAACTATTGTCTCTTTTATAATGCTTGCTTGGCTTCTTCCCCAGGAAATCAAAATGTAATCTCTGCACATCTATGTATGAAAAAGTAGTGAGAAATACAAAAAGTCTTGCTGCCTTTGACTGAATTCTCTCCATGGATCTCCCAATATTTGATAATCTAAGATCTTATCCAAATCACTCTTGGGGGCATTCTTAAGGAGCTTGGATTCCCTTCTGTCTAAATTGGCGTATCGGGTTTTGTTGGAATCTCCTCTTATAACTCGCGATATTCTCAAGGGCCTCATTGAGGAAATGTCTATTGTAATAAAACCAGTAGGTAAGGGTGGGGCCATTGTTTTATTAGACGTGGTAGATCATTGTGCTGAAATTCAGCAATAACTTAGTGACCACTGCTTTCATAGGAAGATCAGTCATGATCCCGCCAGCGATATCTTGTCCATTATTAGGACTGTTGTGTATAAAGCCCAGGTCTGAGGACACACGGAAGATTCAATAGCCATTTCGTGCTGTTGTGTGACATGCCACCAAAAATGCATAAACATGAGAGACCACCACCAGGCAAACCAATTGTATCTGGCTCAAATTTAGTACTTTAACTTTTTTTAAATTTGTGAACCATTTCTTGAGTCCTCTTGTACCTGAGATCTATTCCTTTGTAAGGGATTCTTGTGATTTATTTCAAAGATAGAACATTTAAGACCATATATATATAACTTAGGAAGTAGAATTTCTTCTTGTGATCTTTGTTTTCATGGTTTGTCATATATAAAATGATGAAGAGTGTTGTTTATATTTTCTGAGGCCAATTATCCGTAGTCAAAATGGTAAGATACCGGGCTTCTGTTGACTGATACGTTTGATATGAAACTGATAAGTTTAATATGAGACTGATATATTTGACGGATTTATTATGCATTTGAACTATTGACTTCCTCTGTAAATTGGTGTGTCCACTTGATTGTGCCTTCTTTGTTTATGTACATGTCTTTCAACTATAATAAACTTGTTTCTCTTTCTGTAATCTGCATTGTTTCATTGTGGTTCTCTTAGATTCCTTGCACCTTGTGTGTTTTTGTTGTATCCAATGGGGGATCCTGTCTGTATACTTTAATATGGAAGAGGGGATATTCATCTCATGTACTGCGGAGAGAAATAAGACATCCCTGAATAAATGTCTCATTTCTCATGAGAAAACAATTGGGGTCAAAACCCACAACCACACGAAAGCAATTTTGATTCCAAATGTTAGTGTTGTGTCTAATTCCTCCTCACTTGCGCAGGGCGAAGGAATGTCAGACAGCAATTCAGAATCAGATTTTGAACTTGAACAGATAGACCAGTTTGCGCGGAGGGGGGGGAGGGGGGGAGGGGGGCCCTTACCTTCCCGGCCCGGCCGCTCCCGTCCGGCGCCTGCGACTACTACTACCAGCAGGCTCCGCGGCCTGCTCTAGGGTAGCGCGCCGGGTGATGATATCACCCGGCGCGCCACCCTGGAGTAGGCCGCGGAGCCTGCTGGTAGTAGTCGCCGGCGCCGGACGGGAGCGGATGGGCCAAGAAGGTAAGCAGTGGCGGGGAAGGGGGCTTACCCCCCCCCCCGGAGCCGTCCGCTTCTATCCGCGGGCGCCAGCGGATGGAAGCGGACGGCCCCAGGGGGGGTAGGGAGCGCGGGGGAGGGGGCTTACCTGCCGGGGCCGTCCACAGCGGACGGCCCCGGGGTGGGAGGGAGTTAGGCCCCCCCTCACCCACCCGCCGCCATTTTTTTCTCATAGATTTGCATTGCAATGCAAGTCTATGGGGAAAAAAATGGCGGCCGATCCAAAAATTTCCGGGTTTTGGGTCGGGATCGGACTCGATCCGGTCCGGGGGGCCTCCGATTTTGTCCAAACCGATCCGTGACAAAATTGGAGGTCCCGATCCGGGTCCCGATCCGATCCGGGGGGTCCGTGCACACCCCTAATAGCAAGGCCCCCACTTTCCTCCACCAGGAAGCGAAAGAGGTTGGAAGCGATTCCTTGGCCAGGAGGGGAGGAGGCTGCATGCAGAGGGAAGGATGGAGAGAAGAAGGGGCAACGGGGGAGGGGGAGGAGAATTGGGAGGGGGAATAGACCGAAGAATTTGTGTTTGGGGGGAATCAACCTCCCTGCACCGGGAATCAACCTCCCTGCACCGGGAACCAGGGGTCTGGGTGCTGAGCCTTGCAATCCAGCTGCAAAATGGCCCCCAAACATCTGCACGGCTTCTGTTGCTCCACTTTGAAGCCTCCCCCTCCCCCAATAGCTGCCCTGCCCCATGGGATATAGGGCAGGGGGGAGGTGGGCTGCAGAGGACAGAATCCCCCCAAGATCATCCATCCCCTTAGTCCGCCCTGTTTCCATTGCAGGATCTTTCCATCCACCGACCTCAGAGCTCTGTCCAGTTGCTCTGATCCCGAGGAGACACCATGGCGCGGAGGGATTTGGGGGTGGAGCAGCTGTAATCCTTTTTTGGGGTCACAGCTGGAGGAGAGTCGTTTTTGGGATCGCCTTGACTTAAAAAGAGCCTGGTCAGGTACAGGGGAAAAAGAGCCTTGTGTGCCACCCTGAACCCACTGAAGGGGAAGTGAGGTAAAAAAAACCGTGATTATTCACAGTCATTTGCCCATATGACAGGCAAGGATTGTTTTTCCCTTTTCCGACAGTGTGTTTCCGTGAGAAGAGGATTTTCTACCAGCTTGAGAGGAACTGCACTGAGGTTCCATCCCCTCCAACCACTAGGGAATAGTCACTGTTCCGCCTCTATTGACTTTTTCTGGAATCCTGTAAAAGCCAGCTCAGAATGGGCTGGAGTGATCCCATTATATTCAGACAAACAAACAAACAAAATGCAAAAATAGTGTCATGTTTTAGAAACGTGTGTGCAATATGTTTGGACTAAAGCCTTTGAAACATTATTAACCCCATAATGCCCTGAACACATTTAGAACAGAACAGAATGGCCCAGATCGGCCACTTCCGAAGGAGTAAAATCAACCCAACTCACCGGTCACACAGAATTCTATGGCAGAGATGCCATAAACCACAAAACGTCCTAGAAACCACATTCTGGTAGACATTTCAGGAAGTAGTTCATATTGAAGAAAAATGGCCTGGAACGGTCAGTTTTGAAAGTGTGAAATTAACGACAATCAACAGTCGCATATTAAGTCAAGGGACTGATACAATAAGCCTCAAAATGTCCACAGGAACGGGTCTCAGAACATGTTTTCTGTGAACATTTTGTGGCTTATTTCATCAGTCCCTTGAAGTACTGTGTGACTGTTTATTTTCGTTAATTTCACGTGTTCAAAACTGACCATTCCAGGCCATTTTTCTTCAATATGAACTACAGCCCAAAATGGCTAACAGAACGTGGTGATCCCGCCAGCCATATCTCGTCCATATCTCGTCCATTATTACGACTGTTGTGAACGAAGCCCAGGTTTGAGGACACACAGACGATTTCATAGCCAACTTTTTCATTAACTCCTATCTTATAGTACTGCTATGTTACATGCCACCAAAACCCAAATTCAGTACTTGAACTTTTGGCTAAATATGAGTCCTCTTGTACCTTGGGATCTATTCTTTTGTCATGGATTCTTCTGACTTTATTTCGAAGATAGAAAATTTTGTGTTTGTGCAGATATTATCTGTGCATTGCACGTTGCCTCCCTGCATACCAGGCTTGAAGAGTTGCTAATGTCTTTTGGTTTTGAGAATGAATGGGTGACGTGCTTCCACCCATGATTCCTTGATATTGTCCTAGAGAAAAAGGATTCCAGGTTTAAGGATCAGTTTTATCTCCAGATTCAGGGGGTGGCCATGGGGATGCTCCCTTGGTATCTCATGCCATTAAAATTCCTACAAATAGGGGGATTTTCTCATTTTTAAAGTTCAGCCTGTTGGATAGCAGGAGGATGTGGGGCTATTCCTGATCAAGACCCAGGACAGGAGTCCTAGTTCAGCGGAAGGAGCTACAAGGAGAAGTAATGAAAGCCAAGTTCCCCTCTGCTTTTCTCAAAAGGAAGGCAAAAGGGCTGGGATGCCCAAAAAGAGTCCAGGGAAAGCAAGAAAAAGCCAAGGAAGCTGGTGCTAAGCAAAGAGCCCTATGCCAAATTCTATAGTTCCTTGATTCCCAAGGCCCCCAAACCTGTTCTCTTCTCACTGTTAGGTATTTCTTCACTAAACACACAAACACAAAGGTGCTCGCCTCAACCAGATTCAAACAGTTACTAAAAATGAAGTTCAGGGTTATGCAAAGTCTAGGCTTGTACATGCAACAAAGGATTTCAAGATTGGGCTGACTTTTTTATTATTATTTCCAAATAGAATTGCTTGTTGCATGGTATGCTCTAATTGAGGCTTAACAGAACTGTCTCACTCATATACACAATAGACTCTATTTGGGCCACTGAAGAGGACCTTCCGGTCAAAATGCATTCAGCCATGAGAAAAAAAGCACTTTCTATCAAATTAGTAGATGTTTAATTTTTGAATATAAGTGTTCTTATGAGAAAATACTGTTAATTTTATTTTATTTACTTTGTATTAAAATTTGCATAATTCTTAACTTCATTTTTATTAACAATTTCTTAACTAAAACCTAATTCTGAGTGATAAAATGGCAGGTGAAGGGAAAAGGACTCACGAAAGGCGTTTTCCATTGTTCCTGCGATGTTTTGAGATGAGGGCTAGAGTTTTCTTGACTTAAGATTTTCTGCTCTGAGGCTGCTTGTGTTGTTGTTGTTGTTGTTGTTGTTATCAACATCATGATCATCTTTATTTGTATCCCGCCTTTTGCCCAATCCTGGGCTTCAAGGCGGCTTTACAAAATTGAAACATACACAGATAAAAGCTATAAATAGAAATATACAGAAGTTTAAAAATATAATTAAATAGGTTTCAATATTAAAACATTTCAGTATTTAAAATACATAAATTTTAAAAGTCTACAATATAGATGGAGTCCACATTATTCACTAAAGGCCTCCCGGAATAAGAATATTTTGCCTGCCTCTGAAAACATATCAAGGAGGGAGCTATTCTAGCTTACTTAGAAAGGGAGTTCCAGAGTGTTGGAGCAGCCACCGAGAAGGCCCTCTCCCGCATACCCAATAGGCATGTTTGGGATGTTGGTCGGACTGAGAGAAAGGCCTTTCCAGAAGATCTCAGAGCACGGGCACTGTGCTTCAGTGGTTCGGGTCCTATCTCTCGGACAGGTTCCAGGTGGTAATGCTTGGGAATAGCTTCTCCGCAAAGAAGGAGCTGCTGTGTCGCATACCACAAGGTGCCATCCATTCCCCAATGCTGTTTAACATTTATATGAAACCGCTGGGAGAGATCATCCAGAGGTATGGGGCGGAATGCTATCAGTATGCTGATGACACCCAAATATATTTCTTTATGCCTTCGATAACAGCGTCAGCTAAGGATAGCGTGTTTCCTCTGAATGAATGCTTGGAGGCAGTAATGGGCTGGATGAAGAAAAACAAACTGAAGCTGAATCCAGACAAGATGGACGTGTTTGCTGTCAAAGGCCACAACCTGGGTTTGGAGGTGTGTCAACCAATTCTGAATGGGGTTACACTCCCCCTGAAAGACTGTGTTCGCAGCTCGGGGTTTTTACTGGATCCGTCACTCCAAATGACAGTCCAGATAGATGCGACGGCCAGGAGTGCTTACTATCAGCTTCGGCTGATACGCCAGCTGCACCCCTTCCTAGAGTTGGAAGACCTAAAGACGGTAGTGCACGCACTGGTAACTTGAGACTCAACTTCTGCAATGCGCTGTACATAGGGCTACCTTTGTGCCTAGTCCGGAAACCTCAACTAGTTCAAAATATGGCAGCCAGGTTGGTCACCGATACACCTAGGGGTGACCATATTACTCCAATTTTAAAATCTCTTCACTGGCTGCCAATTACTTTCCAGGCAAAGTACAAAGTGTTGGTTATTACCTTCACAACATTGTTTGGGTCCAGGTTACCTGCGGGATCGCCTTCTGTATAATCTACCCTGCACACTCAGGTCCTCTGGGAAGAACCTACTTCAGTCAGCGAAAACTAGGCTGACAACTGTTACCCAGAGGACCTTCTCTTCTGCTGCTCCCAGACTGTGGAACGACTTGCCGGAGGAGACTTGTCAACTTACCAGTCTTCAAGAATTTAAGAGAGCTATAAAGACTGATCTCTTCTGGCAGGCCTACCCAGTTGAATTTTAAGACTATGTTGATTTTCATGACGTATTAATTTTATATGTTTTTAATTCCTTTATGTGTTTTATATTTTTTTGCAATGATGTTGTTCCCTGCCTCAATCCGGAGGGAGAGGCGGGTAAGAAATAATAATAATGATGATGATGATGATGATGATGATGATGATGATGATAATAATAATATGCACAAGAGTGTTCTTCGAAAATAATAATTTAATTTTGTTTCTATTAAATTTCATTTTATACGGACATCTTTAACTTTTCTTTTGTTTATTTTTGGTTAAGGTTAGCACCTTGTTATCTGTGTCCAATAATGCAGTTCTCAGGTTTGCTTCCTGGTTCTAATTGCTCTCGATGACAGTTATGTTCTCTGTGCGACAGTTGTGGTTTCTGATGACAGTTGGTAAGAAGTCTTCAAGAAGACAAGACAAGATTAGTTTATCTCTCCACTCCTATTCTATATATTACTGTTTCAGTTATCTTCTAGTCGTTATTTTTGTTTTGTTAAGTATTTGTCTTTAGCATTGTTCTTTAAGAACACTCCAATTCTGACTTCCGCTAACAAGAATGTCCTCACTTGACCCTAAGCGTGGGGGAAGGCATAGCGCTGACCAGATACAAAAGAGGGCAGGGCTCCTGCAGCTTTTACTGTTCTGACGCAGAGGGAATTTCACCAGGTGCTGCAGGCATACAAATGACACCTGCTGAAATCCCTTTTCTAGACAAATGTTAAAGATACGGAAGGTCTGTCCTCTTTTCCATATGGTCACCATACGTTCTCTTGTTAGCTGGATTCACACCAGCTTTGGCAATCACAATTCTTTTAATTAATCTCATATTTTTGTTGCATTGTCTTTTCTTGTGTCCACAGAGAGAGGTATTTTACTCTCATTGGACCCACCATGCCACCGCTTCTTTTTAATGTAATTTTCTAAAATAAATTGATTCCTATTTACAATGTTGTTGTGGTGATGTTTGTCTGTTGGGATTAGCACTGGTTTCCCACTGGGGTGTTTTGGACCCATTTGGGGTAGGTTCTGAAGAGAAACAGGATCACATTTATAAGACTTGATATATTTGATAGAATCAAGTCTGGAGTGACAAATCGGCCGCCAGGAACATTATGGCGGATGATGGCACCAAGTGTGCAGGGGGAGGAAAGCGGACTGTAGGCAGGGAAGGGGAGGGAAGGAGGGCGCATCGCCAGCTCAGTCCACCAAGGGTTAAATGCACTGAGCTCTGGTTTCTAGAGTGGCAGGAAATATTGCAAAAATGCGCGGGGGACACAAGAAGGAGGCTTCTGGTGAGATTCCGTCGCCAGGCGGGGAAGAGGCTGCATGGAGAGGGCAGGACGAAGAAGAGGTGAAGGGGCAACGGGGAGGGGGAGGAGGGAAATGGAATTTGGGGGCGGGAGTAACGTAAGACTTTGCAATTAAGGGCGGGGGGGGGGGGGGAGAAGGGAGAGGAATCAGTTCCTCCCCCACACCCGGGAACCGCAGGTCTGAGCACTGAGCCTCGCAGTCCAGATGCAAAACGGCCCCCAAACATCTGCATGGCTTCCGTTGCCGACCATGAAGCCTCTGCCACCCTCAATAGCAGCCCTGCCCCCATGGGATATGGGGCAGTGGCGAGGTGGGGTGCAGAGGAGAAGAGCCCCCCGAGATCATCTCTCCCCTTAAACCGCCCTGTTTCGATTGCAGGGTCTTTCTGCCCTCCGCCCACCCCCAGATCCTGAGCACACAAAGCATGTCGAGGGTGGGGACTTTGCAGGGAGTGGGGAGAAACCGCAATGGTTTTTGTGGGTCGGAGAGCCGTTTTTGGGATCTCCTTGGAATGGGAAGAACCTGGTCAATTCCAGAGGGAAAGTGCCGAATTCCTACAGGCTCCAATTATCCAGACGGTCTCAATTGCAGACCTCATAAGAATATGACTAGGTTAAATACCTGGATTTTGTTTCTTTCCTCCTGCCTTCTTCTTTGTATTAGGAAGCCCAATGAAGAGTTCTGCAGAACTCAAAGGCTGGCACAATTTTCTGGAATTTTGATAGGGCCTAAATAAAGGACGTTTGCTGTACATTTTTGCATGTACATTTATGTGTACATGTGTGTGAGAGAGAAATAGACACACATAATTGTTATAAACAATGAATATTAGATCATTGAACAAAGATTGGAGAGACCCAGGTCCAAATCCCTGCTTGGCTCTGAAGCTCAGTGGGTGACCTCCTCCCCTCCCTTCACTCCTGGCCCAGCCCACCTCACAGTGTTGTTGTGAAGAGGAGAGTGTTGTGGCAGCCAAGGTTTGCAGCCTGAGCTCTTCAGAGAAAGATGTATTTAGGAATAAGTACATGGATGGATTACCTCATTAATCTCAACAACAAGCCTGTACGGTAGGCGAGAGCGCTGTGATTGGGAAGAGAAGCAGCAGAGAGCCTGTGTGCCTTGCTTTGTGCTGAGAGTGGGGTGGGAGACTGAAAGAATAAGCCTCTTTCCCTTCCTTTTGGCCAAGTAAAACGTCTGAGCTCTCTACTGTCTCTCCCACACAAAGTTTTAAATCCCAGAAAAATAAAATAAAGCGTAAACCAAAAGCTACCCAGTTATCTCTTCCTTTTTCAAACTGGGAGGAACAGTGTCTGTAGCGAGATGAATTCTTTCTGTATGGGAATGAATATCTTTAGGGGAGAGTAGAGAATTTTGTTGTTGTTTTCTTTCAGTCACTGTTGGCTTTTGAGGAGGCGACTGAGTATTTCACTGAGAGGGAGAGAGATCTCCTGCACCCAGGGAAAGAGGTCCCTGCATGGAATTCATGCTAGAGAATCTACACTACAACTACTTTGGGTAAGGGCGCTTCCTCCTCCCTTGATAAGATGCCAAAGGGATGAATTTCTATGTTTGTGCATGATCACTGCCCTGCAGCAAGGCCAGAATGGAAACGGATGGCCTGGCCATGTGCCCTGGGCTTGGCTTTTCTGCCACATCATGCTGGACCTGGGCTTGGCTCCTGCCAAGTTGAACAGTGTCAAATTGGATTGTTAAAGGTGTAATGTTAAAGTCAGTCTCTTGTCTCTCATGTTCCAGTAATGCAGGGTGGACAACTCCCATCTGCCCTAGCTGGCATAGGCAATGGCGATGGATGATGGGAGTTGTAGAACAGAACATCCAGATGGCTACAACCTGCCCACCCACCCCACTCCCCAGTGTAAAGCCTCATTGTTCTCTTCTTTCAATCCAGCTCTTTCAAAGAGCACCTGAAGAAGCAAAACTCAGCATTCCAGGCTGTCCAGGTTCCGCCAATGACCTGGAGTCCCTGAGAAACTCCATAAGGATTTCTTCCCACCTTAAAAGTTCCACCTTAGCCAGGAGGGGAAGAGCCTGTAAGACAGGGCAGAACAATTGGGTGAAGGGGCAACGTGGAAATGGGAGGAGGAAAAAGAGAATTTGGGGGTGAGGGGATGACCCAAGGCTTTTCCATTGAAGGCAATGTGTACGTGTGAGAGAGAAATGCACACACATAATTATTTTAAAAAACGAGCATTAGATCCTTGAACAATGATTGGAGAGATCTGGGTTCAAATCCCTGCTCGGCTCTGGAACCTCAATGGGTGACCTTGTCCCCTGCCCTCCCTCCTAGCCTAGCCCACCTCATGGTGTTCTTGTGAAGAAGAAAGCAGGTGGCAGCCAGGGTTGACACCCTGAGTTCCTCAGAGAAAGGTGTATTTAGAAATATGTACATGAATGACTTACTTTGCTATCTAAACAACAACCCTGTAAGGTTGGCAAGAGTGATGTCATTGGGAAGAGAAACAGCAGCGAGCGCATTGTGTTGAGGGTGGAGTAGGGGTCTGAATGAATATGCCTCTTTCCATTCTTTTGGGCGAGGTAAAGGGTCTGAGAACTCTACTGTCTCTCCCACATGAAGTTTTATATCCCAGAAAAAATAAAATAAACCATGGACAAAAAACTACCCACTTATTTCTTCCCTTTTGGAACTGGGAGCAAAAGTGTCTGTTATGAGATTAATTCTTTCTGTATGGGAAGGAATGTCTCTAGGGGAGAGTAGAGAAATCTGTTTTTTTCTTTCAGTCGCTGGTGGCCTTTGAGGAGGTGATTGAGTCTTTCGTCAAGGAGGAGTGAGATCTCCTGGACCCAGGCCAAACGGCTCTTTGCCAGGCTGTGAAGCTAGGAAATTACTGTATGGCTTTTCTGGGTAAGGATGCTTTTTTCCTCCCTTGATAAGGGGCCAAAGGGATGGATTTCTATGTTTGTGAGCTGTCACTGCACTGCAGCGATACCAGGATGGTGACCCTCAGGTGTTTTGGCCTACAACTCCCATGTGCTTTAGCTGGATGATGGGAGATGTAGAACAGAACATCCGGACGGCTACAGCTTGCCCACCTCTGCTGTAATGCTTCAGTGTTCTCCTCTTCCTTCAATCCAGTTCTTTTACAGAGTACTTGAGGAAGCAAAACTCAGCCACCTGGTATCCCAGATGGCTGCATTTCCAGCTGTCTGGGTTCCACCAATGACCTGGACTCCCTAAGAAACTCCTAAAGGATCTCTTCCCCCCCTTAAAAGTCCCCCCTTTCTTCCTTTACCTTCCCCTTCACGCTCCAGACACTTTTGGCATAACACAACTAATTAACTCATAAATTAAAACAAGCAAATCGCAATTAAAGGTATTTAGTCAATAGAGCTGAGCGATACAAAAGGCATTAAGAGAAAATGAAAGTTGCAAAAGCACCGGTTCCTCTACCCTAGCTGCATGTCATCTTCTCCAGGCTGTCCCACCCCCTCCTTCCTATGCTCTGGTCTTCCTGCCCCCCACTGTCTCTTTAAACCCTCTTCACACAAATCAGAAAGTGCTGTTTCAGCCGTGACAAACAGGAATACTCCCTCCCAACAGAAAGCCCAGGGCCTCTAGGCCTGAGTTTATTATCTCGCTTTTGTAGGCCTCAAACCTTCATATCGGCCTCCCCCACCAACTGGGAAATCTAATGAATTCACAGAGTACAACGATTAAATGGGAAATGAATGGACTATAAAGTGTCCTAAGGCATAACGATGCTTTGAGAGGGTTTTAAAAAAAGAGAAGCAATCCAAAATAAAGAGAAAGACAGAAAGACAATGAAGGGGCTCTTGGCACGCAAGGTTTACAGCATACAAGTCTAGCTAAATGTCACACTATGGGCCTCTTCTGACAACACTCTAAACCATGGTTAAACTTCTAACCCCTTGCAGCAAAAGGTTTGTGATCGCATTTAAATTGCGGTTATGTAGTCACTATGTATCCATAGGAGAGGAGACAGTCTCAGGTGGTTCCAGAGGAAAGTCAACATCAGCAGAAATGGATGAAGCCAGAAATTAAGGAGAATATTTAAAAATGAAATGGTGAACTCTAAAAACTCACAAGGAAGTACAGTTATAAAGAAATACAGTTATAATGTATTTGGGAAAGAGGAGGGGAAAAACTAACTTGTTCACTACATTCTGAGTTTCAAAGTTCAGCCTGTTGGGTCGCAGGAGGATGTAGGGCTCTTCCAGATCAAGGCCCAGGACAGGAAGCCTAGTTCAGGGGGAGGAGCCACAAGGAGAAGTGAGAATAGCCAAGTTCCCTTCTGCTTTTCTCAAAAGGAAGGCAAAATCACTGGGATTCCCAATAAGATTCCAGGGAAAGCGAGAGAAAGCCAGGGAAGCTGGAGCTAAGTGAAGAGGCCAAACAGTCACGTCACGTTCCAGTGGAAACATGTACCTCAAAACCTGTTCTATTCTCACCTTTAACTATTCCTTAACTAAAACCTAATTCTGAGTGATAAAATGGCCGGTGAAGGGAAAAGAACTCGCAAAAGGAGTGTTCCATTGTTCCGGCGATGGGTTGAGGTGGGGGCTAGAATCATATTGGGGTACAGGGAACACCCCATCCTAATAGCTGTAACCCCCATTCTTCTCCCTTTTCTGACTTTTCAGGGTCCACATAGAATATTTTACACACTGGAAAATCAATCCGTCTCATCAGTGAATTAAATGATGCTCCTCACTTCTAGACTAGAGGTTTCTTGATCAAAGATTTTCTGTTCCAAGACTTCTTTTTTATAGATCCTTGTCCCCAGTAAACTGAGTCAAGAAAAAAGGACTTGGGTAACCACTGAATGGTTCTTCCCCCCCCCCCCCCCCGGCCAAACAGTAGGTGAGAAGGACAGTGGGAACAATTTGGAGCCTTCTATAGTTTCCATGGAAGCAATTGGGCAAGAAGCAGAACAAGAGACCTTTGGAAATAAAGAAAACCAAACAGGCAAAAAGGAAATCCACCAAGGAACGAAAGGAAGAAATTCTCTGTTTCTCAATGTCCTGATTTCCATGAATCCCTGATCCTACAAGATCGCAAAGGACATAGAAAAAGAAAGGGTGTGTTTGTGGGGGGGAATACTTGAAGACCAATTGAAATTAAGAAGATATTACAGAACCCAAAGAGGGAAGAAACCAGCACCTTACTCCACATCAAAGAATCCACATGGGAGTAACCATCAATGCATGCAATGTGGAAAGAGCTTTAGACAAAGTCCTAGCCTGAATACATATTAAAAAAAAACCTACATAGGTGAGACACCTATCGTATGTGGAAAGCACCCACACAGCGGAGATGCCATATAAATGCATGGAGTGTGGAAAGAGCTTAAGAAATCACAATCAACTTTCTATACATGGAAGAACCCACACAGGGGAGAAGCCATATCAATGCATGGAGTGTGGAAAGAGCTTCAGTCAGAGCAGTCACCTTCGTATACATGAAAGAATCCACACAGGGGAGAAACCATATCAATGCATGGAGTGTGCGAAGAGCTTTAGGATTAGTAGTCAACTTATTACACATAGAAGAATCCACACAGGGGAGAAACCATATAAATGCATAGAGTGTGGAAAGAGCTTCTGTCAGAGCAGTTCCCTTAAGACACATAAAAGAATCCACACAGGGGAGAAGCCATATCAATGCATGGAGTGTGGGAAGAGCTTCTCTCAGAGCAGTTCCCTTAAGACACATCAAAGAATCCACACAGGGGAGAAACCATATCAATGCATGGAGTGTGGGAAGAACTTCAGTGACAGCAGCACTCTTAGGATACATCAAAGAATCCACACAGGGGAGAAGCCATATAAATGCATGGAGTGTGGAAAGAGCTTCAGCAAAAGCTCCAGCCTTACGATACATCAAAGAATCCACACAGGGGAGAAGCCATATAACTGCATGAAGTGCAAAAAGAGCTTCAGCAGAAGCTCTACCCTTATGGAACATCAAAGAATCCTCACAGGGGAGAAACCATATCAATGTATGGAATGTGGAAAGAGCTTTAGAAATAGCAATCAATCTGCTGTACATGGAAGAACACACACGTGCGAGACACCACATCAATACATGGAGTGTGGAAAGTGTTTCACTAGGAGTGACCACCTTACTTCACATCAAAGAATTCACACAGGGGAGAAACCATATAAATGCATGGAGTGTGGGAAGAGCTTCAGTCAGAGCAGTGCCGTTTGTATACATGAAAGAATCCACACAGGGGAGAAACCATATCAATGCATGGAGTGTGCGAAGAGCTTTAGGATTAGTAGTCAACTTATTGCACATAGAAGAATCCACACAGGGGAGAAACCATATAAATGCATAGAGTGTGGAAAGAGCTTCTGTCAGAGCAGTTCCCTTAAGACACATCAAATAATCCATACAGGGGAGAAGCCATATCAATGCATGGAGTGTGGGAAGAGCTTCTGTCAGAGCTGTTCCCTTAAGACACATCAAAGGATCCACACAGGGGAGAAACCATATCAATGCATGGAGTGTGGGAAGAGCTTCTCTCAGAGCAGTTCCCTTAAGACACATCAAAGGATCCACACAGGGGAGAAACCATATCAATGCATGGAGTGTGAAAAGAGCTTTAGAAATAGCAATCAACTTGCTATACATCAAAGAATCCACACAGGGGAGAAGCCATATAAATGCATGGAGTGTGGAAAGAGCTTCAGCAAAAGCTCCAGCCTTACGATACATCAAAGAATCCACACAGGGGAGAAGCCATATAACTGCATGAAGTGCGAAAAGAGCTTCAGCAGAAGCTCTACCCTTATGGAACATCAAAGAATCCTCACAGGGGAGAAACCATATCAATGTATGGAGTGTGGAAAGAGCTTCAGTGTAAGCTGTAACTTTAAGGTTCATCAAAAAACCCATACAGGGGAATAACCATATAAATGCATGGAGTGTGGGAAGAGCTTCAGGTTAAGCGGTAGCCGTCGAGAACTTCAAAGAAGCCAGACGAGTATAACCACAAAAACATAAGAGTGTTGCCAGATCTTCCATCCAAGGACCTATAGTGAACATTAAAGTACTTATAAAACCACATAAACCAGAATGGTAAAAACAGCATGATTCAGAACCGTTCTTTCTTTACATGAAAAAAACCATCAAAGATAGAAATAATTTAAATCCTCATAGTGTGAAAAGTCTTCGCCAATTGCCACGATATTCTTGTTTATTAGCAATATTTCAGAGGTAATGCTTGATTGTCTGATTCCCCAGGAAATAAAAATGTAATATATATACACACATACCAAACTGTAGGGAGAAATAGGTAAAGTCTCGCTGTCCTCAACTGAATTCTCTCTACGGATCTCCCAATTTTTGATCATCTAGAATCTTATCCAATTCACTCTTGGGACATTCTTAAAGAGCTTGGATTCCCTTCTGTCTAAACTGGCATCTCGGTTTTTATTGAATTTTCTTATAATTTATTCCCTTTGATTGTGATATTCTCAACAGCCTCATTGAGGTCTATTGTAATAAAGCCAGCAGGTAAGGTGGGGCCATTGTTATATTAGACATGGTAGATTGTTGTACTGAAATTCAGAGATAACTTAGGGTTAAACTGTGGTTTTGAATATATTGTGGTGATCCCACTTCCTGATTTCAGCGTTCTCTGTTTTGTGGTGATTGGCTTTCAGAGCACAAGTATGTTCCAAGGAAAGAGTGAATTGGGAATCTATGTTCCATTCAGCTTATTTTTCAGAATACCTGTGTGGAAGACATCAGGATGTGAGCTCAACCTGTTCTCATAGGCAGGTAGGACTGTGAGCCAGACTATGAACTTGACCTTTCCAAAGTTAAGGCAGAGAGGAATACTGACTGTACTCTAGTAACCTATATACTATGACTGCATAAAACGATGAGGCTTGCTGGCCTTCACCCTTAGTTACCCCTTTGCAATCTAGTACTCCACCCCTTAACACCCAGATACTCTACCCTGCCAAAGCCATATGCATAAAAGAGATAAGAAATTGTATAAGTTGTTTTCATGTGTGTATAATGGTATAACCAACTAGTTGTATAATGCCACAATCCTATAAAAGTGTGTACCTTTGACCAACAGTCAGTCTCACTTTGGACATGCTCTAGAGTGCTGACTCCTTGCAATTGCTCGTAATAAACTTTCTCTTATAGAAGGAAACCGTGTCTTGAGATTCCTTGACCCCCACTGAAAGATCCCAAAAGAGGGGAACAGAAATTCCTCGTCACCTGCATTCATTACGATATTGAAGTTTTCTCCAGAATTAATCAGCTCACAATTTATCTTAGGATTTCATAGTTTGTTATATATAAATTGACGAAGAGTGTTGTTTATATTTTCTGAAGCCAATTATCCGAAGTCAAAATGGTAAGACACCAGGGTTCTGTTGACTGATATGTTTGCTATGATACTGATAATTTTTAATATGAGACTGATATATTTGACGGATTTATTATGCATTTGAACTATTGACTTCCTCTGTAAATTGGCGTGTACACTTGATTGTGCCTTCTTTGTTTATGTATATGTCTTTCAACTATAATAAACTTGTTTCTTTTTCTAAAATCCGTATTGTTTCTTTGCGGTCCTCTTAGGTTCCTTGCACCTTGTGTGTTTTTGTTGTATCCAATGGGGGATCCTGTCTGTATACTTTAATCTGGAAGAGGGGATATTCATCTCATGTGCTGCGGAGAGAAGTAAGACATCCCTGAATAAATGTCTTATTTCTCATGAGAAAACAATTGGGGTCAAAACCCACAACCACACGAAAGCAATTTTGATTCCAAAATTTAGTTTCCGTTAATGTATGTAGTCCAAATGTACTTCTCTCACATCTGTACTTATACACCTCTTTATAAACATGCATGTCTAGTATATTCAATGAAAATACTCAAACATACACCAATTAGGTAGTATAAATAATTTCAAATTTTATCAGTATGACTACTATCATGCAGTTAGTTGTACATGAATTCATAAATACAAAACATTTTCAAAAAATGTATCACCACCCAGGTACCTGACCTAGGAAAACTAAGAAAAAAGTGTGTTACTTCTGCAAGCTCACGTTTGATTAAGAATGTTTAGGCTTTGTCCTGTTTGGAAATAGAGTACAAATAATTGTATTTTTATTTGTTATAGCGTGCTCTGAGGAAGCATCTTTTGCGAAACAGATCAAGACTACCGGATTCCTGTTAAATTGATATATTATTACACGCTATATATTGTTTCTGATTCCCATTATATGCATGGACTGTTTGCAAAAGATTACTACAATATATGTGTTCAAGATAACTCTTAATAGTATGAGATATGTCACCTGGGTGGTGATACATTTTTTGAAAATGTTTTGTATGTATGAATTCATGTGCAACTAACTGCATGATAGTAGTCATATTGATCAAAGTTGAAATTACTTATATTACCTAATTGGTGTATGTTTGAGCGATGCTATGAGTTTAAAATGCAAGACTGCAGAGATGTGCAGAGTCTTCCTTTTTGAAAGTTGGGCTGCCAAACAATTCTTGTGGGTGGTATTGTCCTGTTTTGCACTAATACATCAAAATGTAGAAGTAGTTCTAAAGCATGGAAATGCGAATCAGCGGAGGGAGGAGAGATGTCTTCCTTGTTCACTGCTGAAGTGATAGAGCCTGGCCATCTACAAGCCCCACTTCTCCCAAGAGCTTTAGGAACACAAGAAGTGCCATGCGGGATCAGACCAAGGATCCATCTGGTCCAGCACTCTGTTTGCACAGTGGCCAACCAGTGGCCATCGGCCAGGGACCAATAAGGCAGGGCGAAAACTGGGTGAAGTTAATCAAGTCAGGGTCCGGAGAGCAGCTGGGAGCCCTTCAAAGTTTCAAGGAAGGAGGGTGGGATGCGCAGAAGTAAGTTATGGGATTTCTGGCAAAACGTGATTCTCTTTTCTTCTGAGCAAGGAGAGACCTGCTCTGCCTCCCCTGCAGCCAGGGGCTTCCAGCTCCCCGTCTTTCTGGAGGGAGAAATCGGCCGCCTGGAGCACCTTAAGGATGGCGCCATGCCTGCTGGGGGAGGGGAAAGGGAGAGAGGGAGGGCGCTTCTCTCTCTCAGTCCTCCGAGGGTCAAAGGGGCTGAGCTCTGGTTCCTAGAGAGGCAGGAAATAGGTCAAAAATAAGCGGGGAAGACCATAGCGAGGCGCCCACTTTCCTCCCCCAGGAAGCGAAAGAGGTCCGGAGAGATTCCTTGTCCAGGAGGGGGGGGGGGGAGGCAGCATGCGGAGGGCAGGATGGAGAGGAGAAGGGGCAACGGGGGAGGGGGAGGAGAATTGGGAGGGGGAATAGACCGAAGAATTTGTGTTTGGGGGGAATCAACCTCCCTGCACCGGGAATCAACCTCCCTGCACCGGGAACCAGGGGTCTGGGTGCTGAGCCTTGCAATCCAGCTGCAAAATGGCCCCCAAACATCTGCATGGCTTCTGTTGCTCCACCTTGAAGCCTCCCCCTCCCCCAATAGCTGCCCTGCCCTATGGGATATAGGGCAGGGGGGAGGCGGGCTGCAGAGGACAGAGTCCCCCCGAGATAATCCATCCCCTTAGTCCGCCCTGTTTCGATTGCAGGATCTTTCCATCCACCTCCCTCAGAGCTCTGTCCAGTTGCTCTGATCCCGAGGAGACACCATGGCGCGGAGGGATTTGGGGGTGGAGCAGCTGTAATCCCTTTTGTGGGTCAGAGCTGGAGGAGAGTCGTTTTGGGGATTGCCTTGATTTAAAAAGAGCCTGGTCTGGTACAGGGGAAAAGCCTTGTGTGCCGCCCTGAACCCACTGAAGGGGAAGTGGGGTAAAAAAAATGTGATTATTCACAGTCATTTGCCCATATGACAGGCAAGGATTGTTTTTCCCTTTTCCGACAGTGTGTTTCCGTGAGAAGAGGATTTTCTACCAGCTTGAGAGGAACTGCACTGTGGTTCCATCAGCTCCAACCACTAGGGAATAGTCACAGTTCCGCCTCTATTGACTTTTTCTGGAATCCTGTAAAAGCCAGCTCAGAATGGGCTGGAGTGATCCCATTATATTAAGACAAACAAACAAAAAAATGCAAAAATAGTGTCATGTTGTAGAAACGTGTGTGCAATATGTTTGGACTAAAGCCTTTGAAACATATTATCATTAACCCCATAATGCCCTGAACACATCTAGAACAGAACGGAATGGCCCAGATCGGCCACTTCCGAAGGAGTAAAATCAACCCAACTCACCAGTCACACATAATTCTGTGGCAGGGATGCCATAAACCACAAAACGTCCTAGAAACCACATTCTGGTAGACATTTCAGGACGTAGTTCATATTGAAGAAAACTGGCCTGGAACGGTCAGTTTTGAAAGCGTGAAATGAATGAAAATCAACTGTCAAATATTAAGTCAAGGGACTGATACAATAAGCCTCAAAATGTCCACAGGAACGGGTCTCAGAATGTGTTTTCTGTGAACATTTTATGGCTTATTTCATCAGTCCCTTGAAGTACTGTGTGACTGTTTATTTTCATTAATTTCACGTGTTCAAAACTGACCATTCCAGGCCATTTTTCTTCAATATGAACTACAGCCCAAAATGGCTACCAGAACGTGGTGATCCCGCCAGCCATATCTCGTCCATATCTGGTCCATTATTAAGACTGTTGTGAACAAAGCCCAGGTTTGAGGACACACAGAAGATTTCATAGCCAACTTTTTCATTAACTCCTATCTTATAGTACTGCTATGTTACATGCCACCAAAACTCACATTCAGTACTTGAACTTTTGGCTAAATATGAGTCCTCTTGTACCTTGGATCTATTCTTTTGTCATGGATTCTTCTGACTTTATTTCGAAGATAGAAAATTTTGTGTTTGTGCAGATATTATCTGTGCATTGCACGTTGCCTCCCTGCATACCAGGCTTGAAGAGTTGCTAATGTCTTTTTGTTTTGAGAATGAATGGGTGATGTGCTTCCACCCATGTTTCCTTGATATTGTCCTAGAGAAAAAGGATTCCAGGTTTAAAGATCAGTTTTATCTTCAGATTCAGGAGGTGGCCATGGGGGTGCTCCCTTGGTATCTCATGCCATTAAAATTCCTACAAATAGGGGGATTTTCTCATTTTTAAAGTTCAGCCTGTTGGATAGCAGGAGGATGTGGGGCTATTTCTTTCTGGTTTTTTTATATAATATTTTTATTTTCAATGTAAAGCAACATAACATAAAATACAATACATAACTAACAACCCTTCATACCCCCCCCCTGCTCCCCTCCCCCCAGGAGACCTACATTTATTCAGTTATACATCTTTCCAAAATTGTAAAGAATCTTTTGAAGGTGTCTGCCCCTTCCCCGTACTTAAAACATACTCCAAAAATGGACTCCATATATTTTCAAAATCATTCTTCCTGGACATTCCCCTCTTTACTTTCAAATTACACGTTAGCTTCTCATTAAGTGCCATGTCCCATATTATCTCCAACCATTCTAAGTCATCTTCCCCTAATATACTATTTATTACATGTCTTAATTGGTTAGCAATATAATACATCTTTATATTTGGAAGTCCCAACCCTCCTTTCTTTTGCGTCTTATACCATAGCCCTTTGTTAATCCTTGCTTTTTTATCTCCATTACAATAAGCGTTAATCATATTTTGCCAACTCTTTAGCTCTACTTCCATTATTTTAATTGGTAACATTCTAAACAAAAAATTAATCTTGGGTAATATCTTCATTTTAATAACCGCTATTCTACCAAACCAAGAATGCTTTAATTTTCTATAAGCCTCTAGTTTTCCCACTATCTGTTTTTTCAAGCTATTAAAATTAATTTCTTCTAACCTATCTAAATCTTTTGCAATATTAACTCCTAAATAATGCACTGTATTTTTAAGCCTAAGACCTAGTTTTATATCCTCCATTTCCTTCTTATTATAATTGAATAACATCATTTCAGACTTCCCCCAATTAACTTGTAAGCCAGTAATCTCCCCAAATTCTCTCAAATACTTCTTGATCACCTCTTCACTTTCCAGAGGAACTTCTAAAGTCAATAATGTGTCATCAGCAAACATGTTCATCTTAACCTTTTCTTTCCCTCCTATCCCTTTTAAGTTTAGATCTTCCCTTATAACATTCGCCAAAATTTCTATAACTATTGCAAATAAAATCGGGGAAAGTGGGCATCCTTGCCTAGTACCCCGGGGATAACCTAATCTGTTGCGTTAACCCATCATTAACCATTATTACTGCCTTATTATTTGCATACAACTGATCAATCACCCCTATAAATTTGTCTCCAAACCCAAATATTTTTATAATTGTTTTAAGTGCTGGCCATTCCACACAGTCAAAGGTTTTGAATATGTCTAGTGCTAACAACCCTGCTTTTATATTCTTTTTTAAAATAATATTAATTATATTTAACACTCTCCCAATTAAATTAGGCATTTGCCTTCCTGAAATAAATCCAAATTGATCTTTTCTAATATATTTATTTATAAAAGTGCTCATTCTTTTTGCCATTATTGCCGTAAAAATTTTTGAGTCTTGATTTATTAAAGATATTGGTCTATAAGAAGCTGAATCCGTCAGATCCTTGTCTGGTTTCAGGATTAATATGATCAAAGAATGATTCCACGATGGTGGGGTCTTCCCACCCTCTATTATACTATTAAATAGCTTTTTCAATTTTGGTATTAATATTCCTCTAAAAGTCTTATAATACTCCGGCCCCAATCCATCTAACCCTGGAGATTTCCCTCCTTTTAATTTATCAATAATTCCTTCTATTTCTTTTTCTGTAACCAAACCTTCCATATAATTCAGTCAGGTTTCAGGCCTGGTTTTGATACGGAAACAGCCTTGGTCGCCCTGTATGATGACCTATGTCGGGAGAAAGACAGGGGGAGTGTGACTCTGTTGATTCTCCTTGATCTCTCAGCGGCTTTCGATACCATCGACCATGGTATCCTTCTGGGACAACTGGCTGAGTTGGGAGTGGGAGGCACTGCATTGCAGTGGTTCCGCTCCTACTTGGTGGGTCGGCTCCAGAAGGTGGTGCTTGGGGAACATTGCTCGGCCCCGTGGATTCTCCAGTATGGGGTTCCGCAGGGGTCAGTTTTGTCCCCCATGCTGTTCAATATCTACATGAAACCGTTGAGTGCAGTCATCCGGAGTTTTGGAGTGCGTTGTCATCAGTACGCTGATGACACGCAGCTCTATTTCTCCTTTTCATCTTCATCAGGTGAGGCTGTGGATGTGCTGAACCAGTGCCTGGCTGCGACAATGGACTGGATGAGGGGTAATAAACTGAAACTCAATCCAGACAAGACTGAGACGCTGTTGGTGGGTGGTTCCGCTGACCGGATGGAGGGTGTTCAACCTGTTCTGGATGGGGTTGCACTCCCCTTGAAGGAGCGGGTTCGTAGCTTGGGGGTTCTCCTAGAACCATCTCTGTCACTTGAGGCGCAGGTGGCCTCAGTGGCACGGAGTGCCTTCTACCAACTTCGGTTGGTGGCCCAGCTACGTCCCTATCTGGACAGGGATAACCTGGCTTCAGTTGTCCATGCTCTGGTAACCTCCAAGTTAGATTACTGCAATGCACTCTACGTGGGGCTGCCTTTGAAGGTGGTTCGGAAGCTGCAGCTTGTGCAAAATGCAGCGGCCAGATTGATAACTGGAACCAGTAGGTTCGAACATATAAGACCTACTCTGGCCCGCTTGCATTGGCTGCCTGTATGTTTCCGAGCCCGGTTCAAGGTGCTGGTTTTAACCTATAAAGCCTTACACGGCTTGGGACCACAATACCTGATGGAACGCCTTTCCCGACATGAACCTACCCGAACACTACGTTCAACATCTAAGGCCCTCCTCCGAGTGCCTCCTCCGAGGGAAGCTCGGAGGTCGGCAACAAGAGAGAGGGCCTTCTCTGTGGTGGCTCCCTAATTGTGGAACGATCTCCCCGACGAGGCCCGCCTGGCGCCAACATTGTTATCTTTTCGGCGCCAGGTCAAGACGTTCCTCTTCTCTCAGGCATTTGGCAATATCTGAGGAGCCTGGGTTTGTTTTGTTTTGTTTTTGTAGTTTTTTGAAGTGTTGAAGTGGTTTTTAAATGTACAGATTGTGTGTATGTTGTATGTTTTTGCTGTTTTAATTTTTGTATATTGTTTTTAATTGTTTTTAATCCTATGTAAACCGCCCAGAGAGCTTCGGCTATGGGGCAGTATACAAATGTAATAAATAAATAAATAAATAAATAAATCCCTATCTTCTCCCTGTAATCTTATTTTCCAATTTCTCTCAACATATTCCACTACTTTTGCCTGTGGACCCATATCTGATGTATATAATTCTTTATAAAATTCCTGAAAAATATTTAATTTATCCTTCATTAGATTACAACTTTTCCCTATCTTATCTTTAATTGTCCTACCATATTCTTTGCCTTTTTGGACTGAGTGGACCTAGCCAGCATCCTAGAATTTTTATTACTGTATTCAAAAAAAATCCCTCTTCAAATATAGCAATTCCCTTTGCACCTGTTCTAAATCCTCTTTCTCTAGTTCCTTATTTTTAGCTTGAAGTTGAGCATATAGGCGTATCTTTAGTCTCTCTTATTTGTTCCTCTAAATACCTTACCTCCTTTCCTAACTTTTTATTTTGTGCTTCCTGTTGTTTTCTTAGGGTACACATTTCCCTAATACAAATCTGTCTTACCACCGCCTTCATTGTGTCCCATACTATCCCTTGAGAATTTTGCTCTATCTCATTAATATCCCATATCGACTGCATTTCTTTTTTCATTTTTTCAACTATAGTTTTGTAATTTAAAATCCTTGTATCCATTCTCCATCTCTTTGCTTCTCTATAATCCTTCTTCATTTTAATATCCATTGTCATTATTGCACGGTCCGTGACTTTAATAACCCCTATATCACATTCTATTATTCTAGATATCATATTCTTTGACACAAAAATAAAATCTATCCTAAAATAACTCTTAAACCTCGGTGAGTAAAAGGTATACTTCCTTTCTTCACCTTTTAATACCCTCCAAACATCCAATAATTCTTTTTCAGCCATTAATTTGCTTCAACCCGTTTTACCACCACTCTTGAAGTCTCTTAATATATTATCTTTATCCTTCCCTTTATCTATTACCATATTAAAGTCACCTGCCATCACAATATTCATCTTCCCCATGTCTCCCACAGCGTTAAAAACTTCATTGAAGAATTCCATTTGTTTCCCATTTGGAGCATATACATTAATCAATACATATTCCTCCTCACCCACCATACAGAAAATTATCAAAAATCTACCCAATTCGTCCTTCTTCACTCTTTGTATATTAACCCCACATTTTTTTGATATTATTGTCGCTACTCCTCTTGCTTTGGAAGTACCAAATGCCTTCTCATAAACGCCCACATCCCTCATCCTAAGCTCATTTACACCCTCCTTTGATTGATGAGTTTCCTGCAAAAATATAACATCTACTTTTTCTTTTTTTAATAAAGCTTCTATCCTCTTCCTTTTTATAACAGTTCCCAGCCCTTTAACATTTAAAGTTGCAACCCTTAATTTATTTTCCATCTTCCCACACAAATAACTCAATATTGGTCTCCCCCAGTGTTACACATACCCCCCTCCCTTACCCTCCCCCTCTCCCTTACCCCACACTTCTCCCCCCTCCTCACCAGACCCTCCTGGGCAATGGCCCCAAATATTTTTTAGAACTCTTCGGGGGGGGAGAAGCAACTTCACAATCCGGAGCAACAGCTGACCCTCCCCTCCCTTAAAAACTCTTCTTCATCCCTGTTCAAACCAAAGTTTCTTCATTGGCTACTTCCTCCAGCTGCACCTTCATCCACCTTCGTTCCTCCATCTGTGCTATCATCGACCAAACCCAGCTTCTCCAAAAGCTCCATCCCTTGCTCACATGATGTTCTTCTTCGTGGTCTCTGTGCATCACACATATGGGCTCGCGCCGGCGCCGAGCCCCGTTCGGGAAACTTCCATAGCTAGCCTAGCGTTTTTGGCGGGAACCCCTCCCCCCACCATCTCACCGCGCATGCTCCGGGTTCCCGCCTACCTCAGTTCTTCTTCGACCGCTGGTGAATTAGCCTCGCGGGAGACTTCCTCCGACGTTTCTTCGTCGTTCGTATATCTGTTCTAAAACAAAGTTAAAATAGTTAGTTAGCTTAGCGTTAGTATTGTGTTTAACATATATATATAAAATAATAATAATAATAATAATAATAGTAGTTAGGTTGTTTAGTTATTGGTTTTTCGCTCCTGCTGAGCCGCCGGCCGCGGCAATGGCGCAGGCAGCCCTTTTCAAGCATTGCCTAAAATGTAAGGCAAAGCTCACCCTTACCGATGGGCATTCCCTCTGCCTACTGTGCCTAGGAGAGGGCCACGTTGTGGAGACATGTTCTCACTGCATGTCTTTTTCCCGGCAAACCCGGTGAAATAGGGCAGATAGACTGCGCAGTCTCCTCTGGAGCAACGCTCTGTCAGCAGTGGACAGGCAGAGAGAATTGCCGCGTTCTCCTCGGGACGATTTATCCGACAAGGCCTACTCGACTTCTGGGGAGCGCTGGCGGCCGCCAGTAAGTCGCTCAGACCCAGCATCGCCCGGCACTGTGATTGCTGAAGGGCATGGGGTTTTGGACCCACTGACGGGGACCCGTCCCCCATCAAAAGGTGCGAAGACCCAGCTACAGAAACCGAAGAAACACCGAGATAAGTCGGCCATTTCGAAATCTTCGGTACCGAAGCCATCGGCGTCGGCGTCATCGGCGTCGAAGAGATCGGCATCGGAGCCGCTGTCGACATCGAAGGCAAAAAAGAAAAAACACTCGACGCCGACAGCGTCGACAACTGCTTCGATGTCTGCGAAGCAGCAACTCCCGTCGGTACCGAGCCCTTCTCGACCGTCATCGACACCGCTGACACTGCAACCTTCGACACCGAGGACGGCCGACGCCGACGTCGGCGCCACCGGCATCGGTACCGAGGGATGCACGAAGGGCGTCCACTCCGAGGGACAGGGCTGCTTCGCTACCGCCGCGGCCGCCCCGGTCTCCGATTGACTTCTCTTCCGAGATCGACATTTCCGAGATCGTGACAGTAGATCAACTCGACTCCGAGGACCATCCTGGCCTCGGCACCGACCCCCTCGGTACCGTTCAGCCTATCTCGCTGGATTCTGACCCGGAACAAGATCTACCGCCTTCCCCCCGATCCCGTACATCAGGGGTCTCGGAGTGGTCCCGGGCACTTTCGCGATCCCGATCCCATGATTGGGACGTGTCTTCTGAGCGAGCCCGCAGTACCTCTGGGCATCGCCCGCAGAAACAATTTAGGTTTGACCCATATACGGGTAAGCGACTTGCCCCGACAGCAGCGAGGTCACGAACACCCTCGCATTCCTTACAACTGCCGGTACCGACGCGAGAGCCTTCTCCATCCTCACGAGAAGACTATGCGTCAGATACGTCCTCAATTCCTTCCCCCCCACCATCGGCGCCTTCTCCCGCCGACGAGGTGGTGGCCTCAGACAGAGTGTCCCCTTCATTAGAATTAGGGGCATTCTCGGATCAGATGCAGCATATGGCCCAATCTCTGGGTCTGGATCTGCAGCAGCCCAAGCAGCCATTAAAGGACAAAATATATGATGTAATGTATCTGAATCCGACACCTCAGCCTACGCTTCCAGTAGTGCCTACTCTCCTGCAAACGTTGCAAGAAGCATTGCCAAATCCAGCTACAGCGGGCCCGACGACTAAGAGGCTGGACGCATTGTACAAGGTCCAAGAGGCGGACGCCCCGTTCCTATTTACGCACCCAAAACCTAATTCAATTGTGGTGGAGTCATCGGTCGGTAGGACGGGACGGTCCCACGCCGCTCCAACTGACAAGGAGGGAAGAAAGCTGGATGCAGTCGGCCGAAAACTTTATTCTTCAGCGGCACTAGGTTTCAAGGTAGCGAATTACCAGGCCACCATGGCCCGCTATCAGCTATTTTTATGGGAGAAAATCTCCACTCTCACCGATTACCTGCCGGACGACCAACGCGAGTTGGCAAGAGTCTTCCAGGCGGAGGCAGCGAGATTGTCAAGACAACAGCTGGCCACTGCCAACCATCAAACGGACTGTACTGCAAAAGCTCTTATGGCGGGGGTGGCCTTGCGACGCCATGCTTGGCTACGGTCGTCAAACTTGCCGACAGAAACTAAAGCCCGGATCGAAGATCTGCCCTTTGACGGGGAAGGGCTCTTTCATGCCACCACGGACGATACTATGGATGTCATCCATAAAGCCAAAATGACTGCAAAAAGGATGAGCGTGCCGTCACAGCAGCAGCAGCACCAACAGCCTCACCGGCAACGTCGCTGGTATCGGCCGCTTCCTTACCAGCCTCGCCAGCAGCAGGAACGTTCCCAGCGTTACCAGTCTCAGCAACCCCAGACTTCGTACCAATCACGTAAGCCTTCGTCTAGGTTCGGAAAGTCTCGCAAGCAGGACTATGGCGCGAAACGGTGCCTTTGACTCGGCGGTACCCTTTCGCAGCCTCAAAGATCCTTACAACAGACTGCTACCCTTCCTGCCTGCATGGAAAAGCATTACTACGGATCGGTGGATTCTCTCCACCATAGCCGAGGGCTATCGTATCGAGTTTGTGGCTCGTCCCCCCCTTGGCATGGTGCGACACACTCAACCATCTACAGTACTCATCCAAGAGATATCCACGCTCTTGGAAAAGAGAGCGATCACGGTCGTTCCTCAAAAAACTAAAAAAAGCGGGTTTTTACTCGCGCTATTTCACGGTTCCAAAGAAGGACGGAGGCCTCCGTCCAATTATGGACCTCAGACATCTGAACAAGTTTATACAACCGAAGAAATTTCGCATGATTACATTAGCACAAATACTACCATTGCTAAAGCGAAACAGGTGGTTCACATCCGTGGACCTCAAAGATGCTTACTTCCACATCCCAATTCACAGCGCGCATCGAAAGTTCCTGCGATTCATTGTGGGAAGTCAAGCCTACCAATTCGCGGTTCTCCCATTCGGCCTTCGAACTGCTCCACGTGTTTTTACCAAGTGTATGGCGGCTGTATGCGCCCATCTCAGATCGCAAGATACTGAGATATACCCCTACCTGGACGATTGGCTAATCGTCTCCACGTCTCGTCGTCAGGCTCTCAAAGACGTTCGCATGGTTACTTCCTGCCTCACCGAGCTCGGGCTGCAAATAAATGTGGAAAAGTCAGTATTGCAACCAACAAAGCAGATTCAGTTTATTGGAGTGTCCATCGACTCGGTTCTGGGTCGCGCATTTCTTCCTGTGGAACGCAGACGCAGTATCCAAGCCCTCGCCACCCGTCTCCGCTACACTCGCAGAGCAACAGCGTTCGCGGTACTAAGGTTGTTGGGCCTGATAGCCTCTTCAGTATTCGTTGTTCGGTGGGCCAGACTACACATGCGCCCCCTTCAACAGGTGCTCCTAAAGCACTACTGCCCGGAACAGAACCCTCACAAAACGATACTTACCCTTCCGTTCTCCGTCCTCCCGTCTCTCGAATGGTGGTCGGTTATGGCTCATCTCTCGCAAGGCCTCCCGTTCCATCAACACGAGCCCACTCGGGTACTCACGACGGACGCCTCCCTGGAGGGCTGGGGAGCTCATGTAGACGACCTGAGAATACAAGGAAAATGGTCACACGCCCAGAGATCCCTACACATCAATGTCCTCGAGCTGCTGGCCGTCAAACGGGCCCTCCACAGCTTTCTGCCCCTCTTACGAGGTCACCATGTGCAAATACTCTCCGACAATACCGCCGTGGTGTGGTATATCAACAAGGAAGGAGGGACGCGTTCCTCCCGTCTCCTCAACCTCACACTACACATTTTTCGCTGGGCGATACGCAACAAGATCTGTCTCTCCGCGCTGCACATCGCCGGCACAGACAATGGGTTGGCGGATACTCTCAGTCGGGAATTCGCCAACACTCACGAGTGGGAGTTAGCCAGAGACGTTCTCTGCATGCTGTTCGACAGGTGGGGTCTCCCCTCTGTAGATTTATTTGCGACTTCTGCCAATGCAGCCTGTCAAAATTACTGTTCGCGGGCGGGGATTGGACCTGCGTCTCTAGGAGATGCATTCCAGTGGGATTGGTCAAAAGACTTCCTATATATGTTTCCGCCATTCCCACTGATATCTCGGACAATAGCCAAAGCCAGCAGATCCCTCGCAAACGCCATCTTAGTAACTCCTGGTGGCCACGACAACCGTGGTTTACCCCTCTGTGTTGCTTAGCGCGGCGCCAGTTCTGGCATCTACTGCAGTGTCAGAACCTGCTGTCAAAGGAAAACGGCAAGATCCTACACCCCGACTTGCAGTCCCTGAAACTCACAGCGTGGAGGATACAACCAACTGGCAGTCACTCCAGTTACCACCTGCATTAAAGACCATCTTTGAAGCTTCCATAAAACCCTCCACCAGAGCATCGTATGCTAGGAAATGGAAGCGTTTCCAGGAATTTGCGAAGCAAAATGGCTTTAGCCCTGTCAATGGCCCCATCTCCGGAGTCATTGACTTTGTATATTCCCTACACTCCACGGGACTGAAGTTATCGTCTCTAAGGGTGTATTTGGCGGCTATTTCAAGGCACAATGTTAAGGTTGATGGGTTTTCCATTTTTACGCACCCCATCACTAGAACATTCCTGAAAGGACTTAGGAACTTATTTCCCCAGTTGCGATCCATTACCCCTCAATGGAGCTTATCGGTGGTCCTAACTGCCCTCACGGGAAAACCCTTTGAGCCCTTGGCCACCGTTAACCTACGTTTACTGACTCTTAAAACAGCATTCCTTGTTGCCATCACATCAGCAAGGCGAGCTTCGGAACTGGCCGCACTGATGCTTCACCCACCTTACACACAATTCTTCCCAGATAAGGTGGTGTTACGTCCGGGACCCTCGTTTGTTCCTAAGGTTTCTTCCCCTTTTCATATTAACCAAGATATTGTTCTGCCTACTTTTTTCAAGGAGCCTACGGACTCTCTCTGTTCCAAGTTGCACACCCTAGATGTGAGAAGGGCATTAGCCTTCTATAAGGACAGATCACTTTCATTCCGTAAGTCGGATAAGTTGTTTGTTTGCTACGGAGGCAGGACGAAAGGCCTAGCGGTTTCTCCGCAACGCCTCTCCCATTGGATCGTAGACATTATCGTCTTAGCTTACCAAGTGCTACGGAAAATTCCGCCAGCCGAATTCTCCGCGCATTCCACGAGGGGACAAGCCACATCTGCTGCCCTGTCCCATGGGTCTTCAATCCCGGATATCTGTAGAGCCGCGACGTGGTCAAATGCCTCTACGTTCGTAAAGCACTACAGACTGGATACCAGAGCAGTCAAGGACGCATCCTTTGGGAGAGCTGTCCTTTCCTCTATCTGCCATTAAATTCCAGCGTGCAGACCCTCCTCCGGTAAGTACTGCTGATTACTCGCCCATATGTGTGATGCACAGAGACCACGAAGAAGAAATGCAGGTTGCCTACCTGTAACTGTAGTTCTTCGAGTGGTCATCTGTGCAGTCACACAACCCACCCACCATCCCCTCTCTGCATCGCTTTTGTGTGCAGTGGGTTCTTTATACCGGTATGCTCCAGTTTTTAGTCATACTACCTTGGTTGCGAGGCCAATGCGGTCTCAAGGAACTGAGGTAGGCGGGAACCCGGAGCATGCGCGGTGAGATGGTGGGGGGAGGGGTTCCCGCCAAAAACGCTAGGCTAGCTATGGAAGTTTCCCGAACGGGGCTCGGCGCCGGCGCGAGCCCATATGTGTGACTGCACAGATGACCACTCGAAGAACTACAGTTACAGGTAGGCAACCTGCATTTATTCTGTGCTGTTTCCCTGCCACATAAATCTCAAAAAAACTGGATACCCCCAGCTATATGCAATCGCTTTCTTCTGCAGGGTAACCGTGCACAGTCTCACGCTTTTCCGCCACTGGATGGTATGAGGTAACAAATCATTATAAACCTGAATTGGTGTTGCTTGTAGCTTCGGTTGGCCAAGACATCTAATTGCTTGCATTAGCTTTTCTTTCTTGTAATAATTCGCAAATTTAACAATTATATCCCTTGGGAGCATTCCCTTCCTTTTATACCCCACCCTATGGATCCTTTCGATATCCTCCATCTCCCACGTTTCTTGGGGGTCCATTTCTCTAATCCATGCCAATATTATATCTCTCAATGTCTTTGAATCCTCCCCCTGTTGCTCCTGAAAAGCTCTAATTCGGATATTAACTCTTCTGTCTCTGTCCTCCAGGGCAATTAAAAGCAAATCCATTTCTTGTAATTGTGCTCCATGTTGCTTGCTGGTTTCTCTGATACAATCTGTTTGCTTCTCCACCTCTGACAATCTCTCCACCACAGCTTGAAAGCCCGTTAAAATCTCCTTCTGCGATTCTAAAAGATTGCTTTTCATCTTTTCCTCTTGCTTTACCATAGCTTCATCTAACATAGTCTTAAAGCTAGCCAGTAGTTCTCCTGATGACAAATGTTGATCCTCCCTTATAACATTAGCCAAAATTTCTATCACTATCGCAAATAAGATTGGTGAAAGTGGACATCCTTGTCTAGTTACCTGAGCTAGTGTAATCTGTTGCATTAACCCATCATTGACCGTTATTTCTGTTTTATTATTTTTATACAACTGATCAATCGCTCCCATAAATTTGTCTCCAAACCCAAATGTTTTTAAAATTATTTTAAGAGCTGGCCATTCCACGCGATCAAAAGCTTTGAATATATCCAATGCTAACAAACCTGCTTTTAAATTCTTCCTTTTAATAGTATTAATTATATTTAAAACTCTTCCAATTAAATTAGGCATTTACCTTCCTGAGACAAATCCACATTGATCTTTTCTGATATATTTATATATAAACGTGCCCATTCTTTTTGCCATTGTTGCCGTAAAAATTTTTGAATCTTGATTTATTAAGGATATTGGTCTATAAGATGCTGGATCCGTCAAATCCTTTCCTGGTTTCGGGATTAATATAATCAAAGAATAATCCCACGATGGTGGGGTCATTCCTCCTTCTATTATACTATTAAATAACTTTTTCAATCTTGGTATTAAAATTCCTCTAAAAGTCTTATAATATTCCGGCCCCAAACCATCAATCCCCGGAGATTTCCCTCCTTTTAAATTTTCTAAAATTCCTTCTATTTCTTTCTCAGTAACTAATCCTTCCATATAATCCCTATCTTGCCTCTGTAATCTTATTTTCCAATTCCTCTCTACATATTCCAATACCTTAACCTGTGGATCCATATTTGATGCATATAATTCTCTATAAAATTCCTGAAATATATTTAATTTATCCTTCATTAAATTACTACTTCTCCCTCTCTTATCTTTAATTGTCCCTATCATATTCTTAGCCTTTTTTGACTGAGTGGACCTGGCCAGCATCTTCGAATTTTTATTACTATATTCAAAAAAATCCCTCCTTCAATATAGCAAATCCCTTTGTACTTGTTCTAACCCTTCTTTCTCTAATTCCTTTTTCTTAGCTTGAATTTGGGCAAATAGGCATTTATCTTTTGTCTCTCTTAGTTTCTCCTCTAAATACCTTACCTCCTTTTCAATCTTTTTATGTTGTGCTTCCTGTTGTTTTCTTAGGGTACTCATTTCCCTTATACAAATCCCTCTTACCACTGCCTTCATTGTGTCCCATATTAATCCTTGCGAGTTTGACTCCATTTCATTAATTTCCCATATTATCTGCATTTCTTTTTTCATTTTTCCACTGTATTTTTATTATTTAATAACCTTGTAACCATTCTCCATCTCTTAGCTTCTCTATAATCCTTCTTCATTTTAATGTCCGTCGTCATTAATGCATGATCGGTGACTTTAATTACCCCAATAGCACAATCCATAAGTTTAGATACCATATTCTTTGACACAAAAATAAAATCTATCCTAGAATAACTCTTAAACCTTGGTGAATAAAAGGTATATTTCCTTTCTTCCCCTTTTAATACCCTCCAAACATCCATTAATTCTTTTTCATCCATTATTTTGCTTAACCCCGTCTTCCCACCACTCTTAAGATCTCTTAATATATTATCCCTATCTTTCTCTTTATCCAATACCATATTAAAATCACCTGCCATGACAATGTTCTTTTTCCCCACTTCTCCCATTACGCTAAAAACTTCATCGAAGAATTCCATTTGTTTCCCATTTGGAGCATATACATTAATCAATATATATTCCTCCTCCCCCACCATGCAGAAAATTATCAGAAATCTACCCGCTTCATCCTTCTTCACCTTTTGTATTGTAATACCACATTTTTTTAATATTATTATCGCTACACCCCTCGCTTCAGAGGTACCAAAAGACTTTTCATAAACGCCCACATCCCTCATCCGAAGCTCATTTACACCCTCCTTTATTTGATGAGTTTCCTGCAAAAAAATTACATCTGCTTTTTCTTTTTTTATAACACTTCTATTCTCTTCCTTTTTATAACTGTTCCTAGCCCTTTAACATTTAAAGTTGCAACCCTTAATTTATTTTCCATCTTTCCCCACACAAATCTCTAAATTAGTCTCCCCCTGTGACACACATACCCCCCTCCCTTACCCTCCCCCCCACACTTACCCCCCCTCTTCACCCCCTCCTCACCAGACCTTCCTGGGCAATGGCCCCAAATATTTTTAGAACTCTTCGGGGGGGGAGAAGCAACCCAACAGTCCCAGAGCAAAATCTGACCCTCCCCTCCCTTATAATCTCTTCTTATCCCTATTACGATCCCATTTATTTATTGACTTCTTCCTCCTACAGCGCCTTCATCCTGCTTTGTTTCTCCATCCTCTGTGGCGTTGAGTAAACCCAACTTCTCCAGAAGCTCCATCCCTTACTCACATGATGTTATTCTATGTTGTTTCCCTTTCCACATAAATCTCAAAAAGACTGGATACCCCCAACTGTATGTTATCGACTTCTTCTGCAAAGCAACTGTACACAATCTGATGCTCTTCCGCCACTGCACTGTTTGAGGACAGAAGTCATTGTAAATCTCAGTTGGTGTTGCTTGTAACGTGGGTTGGCCCAGACGCCTAATTGCTTGCATTAACTTTTCTTTCTTGTAATAATTTGCAAACTTAACAATTATATCCCTTGGGAGCATCCCCTTCTTCTTATAGCCCACTCTGTGGATCCTCTCAATATCAGCCATCTCCCAATTTTCCTGGGGGTCCAATTCCCTAATCCATGCCAAAATTATATCTCTCAAAATCTTTGAATTCTCCCCCTCTTGCTCTTTAAAGGATCTAATCCGTATGTTCACTCTCCTGTCTCTATCTTCCAGGGCAATTAAACGCAAGTTGTGTGGGGCTATTCCTGATCAAGACCCAGGACAGGAGTCCTAGTTCAGCGGAAGGAGCTACAAGGAGAAGTAATGAAAGCCAAGTTCCCTTCTGCTTTTCTCAAAAGGAAGGCAAAAGGGCTGGGATGCCCAAAAAGAGTCCAGGGAAAGCAAGAAAAAGCCAAGGAAGCTGGTGCTAAGCAAAGAGCCCCATGCCAAATTCTATAGTTCCTTGATTCCCAAGGTCCCCAAACCTGTTCTCTTCTTACTGTTAGGTATTTCTTCACTAAACACACAAACACAAAGGTGCTCGCCTCAACCAGATTCAAACAGTTAATAAAAATGAAGTTCAGGGTTATGCAAAGTCTAGGCTTGTACATGCAACAAAAGTTTTCAAGATTGGGCTGACTTTTTATTATTTCCAAATTAACTGTCTCACTCATATACAAATAGACTCTATTTGGGCCACTGAAGAGGATCTTCCGGTCAAAATGCATTTAGCCATGAGAAAAAGAGCACTTTTTATCAAATTAGTAGATGTTTAATTTTTGAATATAAGTGTTCTTATGAGAAAATACTGTTAATTTTATTTTATTTACTTTGTATTAAAATTTGCATAATTCTTAACTTCATTTTTATTAACAATTTCTTAACTAAAACCTAATTCTGAGTGATAAAATGGCAGGTGAAGGGAAAAGGACTCACAAAAGGCATTTTCCATTGTTCCTGCGATGGGATGAGATGAGATGGGGGCTAGAGTTTTCTTGACTTAAGATTTTCTGCTCTGAGGCTGCTTGTATTGTTGTTGTTGTTGTTGTTATTATTATTGTTATTATCAACATCATGATCATCTTTATTTGTATCCCGCGTTTTGCCCAATCCTGGGCCTCAAGGCAGCTTTACAAAATTGAAACATATACAGATAAAAGCTATAAATAGAAATATACAGAAGTTAAAAAATATAATTAAATAGGTTTCAATATTAAAACATTTCAGTATTTAAAATACATAAATTTTAAAAGTCTGCAATATAGATGGGGTCCACATTATTCACTAAAGGCCTGCCGGAATAAGAATTTTTTGCCTGTCTCCGAAAACATATCAAGGAAGGAGCTATTCTAGCTTCCTTGGGAAGGGAGTTCCAGAGCATTGGAACAGCCACCGAGAAGGCCCTCTCCCGCATACCCAATAGGCATGCTTGGGATGTTGGTCGGACTGAGAGAAAGGCCTTTCCAGAAGATCTCAGAGCATGGGCACTGTGCTTCAGTGGTTCGGGTCCTACCTTTCAGGCAGGTTCCAGATGGTAATGCTTGGGGATAGCTTCTCCGCAAAGAAGGAGCTGCTGTGTGGCGTACCACAAGGTGCCATCCATTCCCCAATGCTGTTTAACATTTATATGAAACCGCTGGGAGAGATCATCCAAGGTATGGGGTGGAGTGCTATCAGTATGCTGATGACACCCAAATATATTTCTCTATGCCTTCGATAACAGCGTCAGCTAAGGATAGCGTGTCTCCTCTGAATGAATGCTTGGAGGTGGTAATGGGCTGGATGAAGAAAAACAAACTGAAGCTGAATCCAGACAAGACGGACGTGTTTGCTGTCAAAGGCCACAACCTGGGTTTGGAGGTGTTTCAACCAATTCTGGATGGGGTTACACTCTCCCTGAAAGACTGTGTTCACAGCTTGGGAGTTCTCCTGGATCCGTCACTCCAAATGACAGCCCAGATAGATGCGATGGCCAGGAGTGCCTACTATCAGCTTCGGCTGATTTATTTATTTATTGCATTTTTATACCGCCCTATAGCCAAAGCTGCGCCCCTTCCTAGAATTGGAAGACCTAAAGACGGTAGTGCACATGCTGGTAACTTCGAGGCTTGACTTCTGCAATGTGCTGTACATAGGGCTACCTTTGTGCCTAGTCCGGAAACTTCAACTAGTTCAAAATATGGCAGCCAGGTTGGTCACCGGTACACCTTGGGGTGGCCATATCACACCAGCTTTAAAATCCCTCCACTGGCTGCCAATTACTTTCCGGGTTATTACCTTTAAAGCCCTACATGGTTTGGGTCCAGGTTACCTGCGGAATCGCCTTCTCCTGTATAATCTATCCTGCACACTCAGGTCCTCTGAGAAGAACCTACTTCAGTCAGCGAAAACTAGGTTGACAGGTATTACCCAGAGGACCTTCTCTTCTGCTGCTCCCAGACTGTGGAATGGCCTGCCGGAGGAGACTCATCAACTTAACAGTCTTTTAGAATTCAGGAAAGCTATAAAGACTGATCTCTTCCAGCAGGCATATCCAGTAGAATTTTAGAATGTTTTTAGGATGTTGTATTGCTATTTTAATAATGTGTGCCATGTTTTTAATCAGGTTTATGTATTTTATCATATGTTATATTCACCGCTGTTCCCCGCATCGATCCAAATGAAGAGGCGGGTCAGAAATAAATTATTATTATTATTATTATTATTAGGGAGAATACAGTCTTTCAGATAACCAGGTGATAACCAGCATTTCAAATTGTGCCCAGAAACAGACCGGAAGCCAGTGGAGCTATTGTAAGAGGGGAGTTGTGTGCCCCCTGTAACCAGCCCCGGTCAACAAACTGGCTGCAGCTCTTTGAACCAACTGAAGTTTCCAAACTCTTTTTAAATGCAACCCCACATAGAGCATATTACAGTAATCCAATGGAGATGTAACTAAGGCATGTGTCACCGTGACCAGGTCTGAGATCTCAAGGAACGGGCACAGTTGGCGCACTAGCTTTAACTGTGCAAATGCACTCCTGGCCACCACTGAAACCTGGGCATCCAAGCTCAGGGCTGAATCCAGAAGTACACCCAAGTTGTGAACCTGTGTCTTCAGGGGGAGTGTAACCCCATCCAACACAAGCTGAATCCCTATTCCCTGATCTTGTCTGGATTAAGCTTCAATTTGGTTGCCCTCATCCAGTCCATGACTGCCGACAGACACTGGTTTCCCACAGAAACAGCTTCCTTGGAGATGGGTGGAAAGGAGTAGTAGAGTTGGGTGTCATCAGCGTACTGATGGCACCCCACCCCAAAACCGGGACAACCTCTCCCAACGGTTTCATGTATATGTTAGCATGGGGGACCAAACCGAACCCAGAAGGACTCCACAGGCCAAGGAGTCGAACAAGAATCCCCCAGCACTACCTTCTGGGTCCGCCCCTCCAGGAAGGAATAGAGCCACTGTAAATCAGTGCCTCCAGGTCCCATCCCAGCAAGGTGGCCAAGAAGGATACTATGGTTGATGGCATCGAACGCCACTGAGAGGTCCAGCAGAACCAACAGGGACACACTCTCCCTGTCCAGTTCCAGCGCAGATCATCCACCAAGGGGACCAAAGCTGTTTCTGTCCCATAACCAGGTCTGAAGCCAGATTGAAATGGATCTAGATAATACATCTCATCCAGGATAATACATCTCATCCCTCCTGTAGTTGGGAGGCCACCAAACGCTCCAATAGATCTTTGTCCCTAGTATGCGAAGTCAAGAAAATAGAACCCAAGAAACAACTGAAATTTCTTTTTCTTTTCCCAAGCAGTTGGTGAAAAGGACAGTGGGAATCATAAGGCAGCTTGGGAGCAATTGGGCATGAAGCAGAACAAGAGAGCTCTGAAGAGAAAGAACCAACCTGGCCATAAGGAAATCTATCAAGGAATGGGAGGAAGAAATCCTCTGCTTCTCAGTGTCCTGATTTCCATGAATCCCTGATCCTAGCAGATTGCAAAGGAAACAGAAGGAATAAGTATCAAGTGTGGAGGAAAATACACAAAGATCTATTGAAATTAAGAAGATACTGCTGAATCCGAACAAGGAAGATGCCATATCAGTGCATGCTGGGTGGAAAGATGTTCAGTAGGGGGCATCTTACTAAACATCGAAGAACCCACACAGCAGAAAAACCATAAATATGGAGTGTGGAAAGAGTTTTAGTCAAAGTCAGAATCTTAATGCACAGCGAAGAACCCAGAAAGGAGAGAAACCTTATCAATGTATGATGTGTGGAAAGAGTTTCATTAGAGGTGACCATCTGACTTTACTTCAAAGAACCCATATAGGGGAGAAACCGTATAAATGCATGGAGTGTGGGAAGTGTCACAGGAGGAGTGACCACCTTACTTCACATCAAAGAACCCACACGGGAGAAACCCTATAATTGCATGGACTGTGAAAAGAGCTTCACTAGGAGTGACCACCTTACATCACATCAAAGAACCCACACAGGGGAGAAACCCTATAAATGCATGGAGTGTGGAAAGAGCTTCAGTTTGAGCAGTAGTTTTGATTCACATAAAAGAACCCACACAAGGGTGAAACTGTATCAGTGCATGCCATGTGGAAAGAGCTTTAGTCGAAGTCATAGCCTTCGTACACATCAAACAACCCACACAGGAGAGAACCCTTATGAATGCATGGAGTGTGGAAAGAATTTTAGTTGGAGAAGTGAACTTATTCCACACTACAGAACCCACACAGGGGACAAACCATATAAATGCATGGAGTGTGCGAAGAGCTTCAGTGTGAGCGGTAGTCTTACTGCACATGAAAGAACCCACACAATGGAGAAACCATATCAATGCATGGAGTGTGGAAAGAGCTTCAGGGACAGCAGTCACTTTAACAGACATCAAAGAATACACACAGGGGAAAAGTCATATGAATGCATGGAGTGTGGAAAAAGCTTTAGTCGAAGTGAGTATTTTAGTAATCATCAAAGAACCCACCCAGGAGAGAAACCTTATGAAAGCATATAATGAGTAAAGTGCTTCAGTGTGGATGGGGACCTTAATATACACCAAAGAACCCACACAGGCGGGGAAACCATATAAATGCATGGAGTGTGGAAAGAGCTTCAGCGTAACCAGTAGCCTTAGACTACATCAAAGTACCCCTACAGGGGAATAACCACATAAATGTATAGTGTTCACAGAGCTTCCATCATTTGAGGACTTTTCTTCAACATCAAAATACTTACACAGCAATAAAGCCACATAAATCTGAGTTGTGAAAAAAGTTCAGTCAGAACAAAGTTCTTAATTGATGTGAAAGGACCCCCACAAGACGTAATTTTTAAAAATCCGTACAGTGTGAAACATCTTCTCTAATTTCCAAGATATTATTACTTATTAACTTGATTTATGTACAGCTTCTCATTTGAAACTAATCCTGCAGTACATTACAAAAGAATAATAATAAAAAAAGATCATCCATACATCATGGTATCATGACGCTGAACCAAAGATAGCTCATCCCTGAGGAAAGCCAAAGGAAACAGACATGCTTTTAAAGTGGCTAGTTCTCCAATGCATTTCCCCCGATGCCGTCTTTCATCACGTCTGATGTGTTAGCCCATGGTTTAGCTTCTGGAAGATTCTTTCTAAAGTAAAACTCTGATCTCTTGCCTCATCATCAGTATAAGAGGTTAAATTTCTGCAAAGGACAGGTGGGATGCAAGCCATAGACATTCAGTACTTGTCGTCTTTCGCTTGGTTCGTTTCTGGGAAACCAGCCAATAAACCCCTTATCTTAGGAATGTCCGGGAATAAGGCCAGCAGACACACTGGAGGTTTGTTTTTGTTTATTCACATGAGATTAAATCCAGTAAAGCATGGAGTGCCAAACCTTCCAACCTACAGAGCAAGATTGCAATGTCCAGAATCCCCAGTTCAGGGTCCAATGAAGTCAGGGGCCAGCCAGAGAGATAACAAGTCCAGAGTCCAGGATCAAGCCAGGTAATCCAAAAGTCCAATTTCCAAAGTCAAGGGTCAAGCCAGGTAGTCAGAAAGTCCAGGGTCCAAAGTCAAAGGTCAAGCCAGGTAGTCAGAAAGTCCAGGGTCCAGAGTCCAGAGTCAAGCCAGTTAGTCAATCCACGATCTAGGAACAGAAAGCAGGCAGGGAAGCTAGAAGCCGTCTATGTCGATTGTTTGCTGTCCCTCTTGGCTGGTCGCCCAGGGAAGAGATGTAATTAGATTACAACATATTATTAATACATCTCTTTTGGGGGGGGGGGGGTGGAGTTTCCATCCTGTATAAAAGAAGCGGTGGTATGGCTGCTTCTAAAAAAGCCCTCCCTGGATCCCCTGGATCTTAATAACTATAGACCAGTATCAAATCTTCCGTTTTTGAGCAAGGTGATCGAGAGGGCAGTTGCCTTTCAACTCCAAGCATCTTGGAGGATACAGATTTCCTGGACGCATTTCAAACGGGCTTCACGGCTGGATATGGAGTTGAGACTGCTATGGTCGCCTTAGTAAATGATCTACATTTGAGTATTGACAGGGGAAATGTGTCCCTGCTGGTACTTCTGGACCTCTCAGCAGTTTTCGATGCCATCGAGCATGGTATCCTTCTGGAACACCTGAGGGGATTGGGACTCGGAGGCACTGTGCTTCAGTGGTTCCGGTCCTACGTCTCAGGCAGGTTCCAGATGGTGATGCTTTGGGATAGTTGCTCCTCAAAGAAGGAGTTGTAGTGTGGCATACCTCAAGGTGCAATCCATTCCCCAATGCTGTTTAACATCTACATGAAACCGCTGGGAGAGATCTGTCGTATTACAACATTTTTTAGTCTGGGACTTTAGCCAAACCCCTTATCAAAGAATGTCCGGGACGGACGCCAGAACTTATTCATTTGAAGGTTTTTATTTATACTCCAGAGATTAACCCCCTGGTCTGAGTCAAGTGCCGAACTTACACTGAAAGGCAGAGCAGTCCACAGCTCCGTTTCAGGATCTCAAAATCACTTTAAGAAGTCCACAAGGTCCATTTACCAAAGCAAGGTCACGTCAGAGATTCAGTCAGTCCAAATGTCGAAGCCGAAGGTCAAACTAGATATGAGCAGAGTCCAGGGTCCAGGGTCAACAGTCACGCCGGTTGTTCAGTCCACAGGTTGCAAGCCAGAAGTATGCGGGAGTGTCAGGAGCCAAATACGTCGGTTGTTCCCAACGAAAACCTCGCTTTCTGTTTTCCCCTTTTATATTCACCTGAGCCTGTCCTCGCCCCTTTTCCACAGCTGTTCCACATTCCTTTGCAATCTCATTTAAAGCCTGCATCAGCTGTGCTCTGTTTTTTGCAATCTCATGCTGCGTCTTGTGGGACGCGCTTGCTCCGCACGCTTGAGCCTCCGCCTTTGTTGGGGAGTTACCGGACAAACCCCTTCAGGCCCAGAATCTTCCTCGTTGGAGACAGGGGGTGGAAGAGGGTGACTTTCCTGGGGCTCTTCAGAGGAACCTCCCTGCTGTTCCTCCTCCTCTAGTAAGTCCTGGGGAATGGGCGAGGCCGCAGTCTCTGCCACTTCTTCCTCCTCAGAGGAAGATTCTTCAGACTGCCTCATGACAAGATCATTCAGAGGTTTGGGGCAGGGTGCTATCAGTATGCTGATGTCACCCAAATATATTTCTCTATGCCTTTGACAACAGCGTCAGCTAAGGATATCGTATCTCCTCTGGATGAATGCCTGGAGGCGGTAATGGGCTGGATGAGGAAATACAAACTGAAGCTGAATCCAGACAAGATGGAGGTTCTTACTGTCAAAGGCCACAACCTGGGTTTGGAGGTGTGTCAACCAGTTCTGGGTGGGGTTACACTCCCCCTGAAAGTCTGTGTTTGCAGCTCAGGGGTGCTCCTGGATCCGTCACTCCAAATGATAGCTCAGATAGATGCGACGGCCAGGAGTGTGTACTATCAGCTTCAGCTGATACGCCAGCTGTGCCCCTTCCTAGAGTTGGAAGACCTAAACATGGTAGTGCATGTGCTGGTAACTTCGAGGCTCAACTTCTGCAATGTGTTGTACATAGGGCTACCTCTGTGCCTAGTCCGGAAACTTCAACTAGTTCAAAATATGGCAGCCAGGTTGGTCACTGGTACACCTTGGGGTGACCATATCACACCAGCTTTAAAATCCCTCCACTGGCTGCCAATTAGCTTCCGGGAGAGTACAACGTGTTGGTTATTACCCTTAAAGCCCTACTTAGTTTGGGTCCAGGTTACCTGCGGGATCGCCTTCTCCCATACAATCTGCCCTGCACGCTCAGGTCCTCTGGGAAGAATTTACCACAGTCAGCCAAGACTAGGCTGACAACTGTTACCCAGAGGAACTTCTCTTCTGCTGTTCCCAGACTGTGGAATGACTTGCTGGGACAGATCCGCCAACTTACCAGTCTTCAAGAATTTAAGAGAGCTATAAAGACTGATCTCTTCCGGCAGGCCTACCCAGTTGAATTTTCATACTTTGTTGATTTTAATAATGTATTATTTTATGTGTTTTTAATTAGTTTATGTGTTTTATATTTTTTTGCAATGATGTTGTTCCCTGCCTCGATCCGGAGGCAGAGGCAGGTAAGAAATAATAATAATAATAATAATAATAATAATAATAATATGCATAAGACTGTTCTTTGAAATTATTAATAATTTAATTTTGTTTCTATTAAATTTCATTTTATACGCACATCTGTAACTTCTTTTCTTTTAATTGTTTATTTTTGGTTAAGGTTAGCACCTTGTTATCGTGTCCCATAATGCAGTTCTCAGGTTTGCTTCCTGGTTCTAACTGCTCTCGATGACAGTTATGTTCTCTATGCGACAGTTGTGGTTTCTGATGACAGTTGGTAAGAAGTCTTCAAGAAGACTAGAGAAGATTAGTTTATCTCGCCACTCCTATTCTATATATTACTGTTTCAGTTATCTTCTATTCATTATTTTTGTTCTCTAATATTAATAATTGTCTCTAGCATTGTTTCTTAAGAACACACCAATTCTGACTTCCGCTAACAAGAACATCCTCACTTGACCCTAAGCGTGGGGGAAGGCATAGCCCTGACCAGATACAAAAGAGGGCAGGGCTCCTGCAGCTTTAACTGTTGTTACGCAGAGGGAATTTCACCAGGTGCTACAGGCATACAAATGACACCAGCTGAAATTCCCTTTTCTACACAAATGTTAAAGATACAGAAGGTCTGTCCTCTTTTCCATATGGTCACCATACCTTCTCTTATTAGCTGGATTCACACCAGCTTTGGCAATCATAATTCTTTTAATTAATCTCATATTTTTGTTGCATTGTCTTTTCTTGTATCCACAGAGAGAGAGATTTTACTCTCATTGGACCCACCATGCCACCGCTTCTTTTTAATTTTGTAATTTTCTAAAATAAATTTATTCCTATTTACAATTTTGTTGGATGTTTGTCTGTTGGGATTAGCACTGGTTCCCCACTGGGGTGTTTTGGGCCCATTTGGCGTAGGTTCAGAAGGGAAATAGGATCACATTTACAAGACTTGAGATGTCTGAGAGGATGAAGTCTGGAGAGAGAAATCGGTGATGGCACCAAGTGTGCAGAGGGAGGAAAGCGGTTTGTAGGCAGGGAAGAGGAGAGAGGCAGGGCGCATCGCCAGCTCAGTCCGCCAAGGGTTAAATGAGATGAGCTCTGTTTCCTAGAGAGGCAGGAAAAAGTTCAAAAATGCGCGGGGGAGACGAGAACGAGGCTTCCTGTTCCGGTGAGATTCCTTCGCCAGTCGTGGAAGAGGCTGCATGGAGAGAGCAGGACGAAAAAGAGGTGAAGGGGTATGGGGGGGGGGGGAGGAGGAGGGGAGGAGGCAAGACTTTGCAATTGAGGGCGGTGTGTGTGTGTGTGGGGGGGGGGGAACCAGAGGCCTGGGCGCTGAGTCTTGCAGTCCAGCTGCAAAACGGCCCCCAAACATCTGCCTGGTTTCCGTTGCCCGACCGTGAAGCCTCCGCCGCCCTCAATAGCAGCCCTGCCCCCATGGGATATGGGGCAGTGGCGAGGCGGGGTGCAGAGGAGAAGAGCCCCCCAAGATCATCTCCCCCTTAAACTGCCCTGTTTCGATTGCAGGGTCTTTCTGCCCTCCGCCCACCCCCAGATCCTGAGCACACAAAGCATGTCGAGGGAAGGGACTTTGCAGGGAGGGGGGAGAAGCTGCAATGGTTTTTGTGGGTCAGAGAGTCGTTTTGGGGATCTCGTTGAACTGGGAAGAACCTGGTCAGTTCCAGGGGGAAAGTGCTGAATTCCTACAGGCTGAATTCCTACGGTCTCAATTGCAGACCTCGTAAGAATATTACTGGGTTAAATACCTGGATTTTGTTTCTTTCCTCTTGCCTTCTTCTTTGTATTAGGAAGCCCAATGAAGAGTTGTGCAGAACTCAAAGGCTGGCACAATTTTCTGGAATTTTGATAGGGCCTAAATAAAGGACGTTAGCTGTATATGTTTGCATGTAGGTTTATGTAAACGTGTGTAAGAGAGAGAGAAATGCACACACATGATTGTTGTAAACAATGAATATTAGATCATTGAACAAGGATTGGTGAGACCCGGGTTAAAATCCCTGCTCGGCTCTGAAGCGTAGTGGGTGACCTCCTCCCCTCCCTCCTGGCCTAGCCCACCTCACAGTGTTGTTGTGAAGAAGAGAGTGTTGTGGCAGCCAGGGTTTGCACCCTGTGCTCTTCAGAGAAAGATGTATTTAGGAATAAGTAAATGGATGGATTATCTCACTAATCTCAACAACAACCCTGTACGGTAGGCGAGAGCGCTGTGATTGGGAGGAGAAGCAGCAGAGAGCCAGGGTACCTCGCTTTGCGCTGAGAGTGGGGTGGGGGACTGAAAGAATATGCCTCTTTCCCTTCCTTTTGGCCAAGGAAAAGGTCTGAGAACTCTACTGTCTCTCCCACATGAAGTTTTAAATCCCAGAAAAAATAAAATAAAGCGTGGACCAAAAGCTACCCAGTTATCTCTTCGCTTTTCAAACTGGGAGCAACAGTGTCTGTAGGGAGATTAATTCCTTCTGTATGGGAATGAATGTCTCTAGGGGAGAGTAGAGAATGTTGTTGTTGTTTTCTTTCAGTTGCTGTTGGCTGTCGAGGAGGTGATTGAGTATTTCCCTGAGCAGGAGTGAGATCTCCTGCACCCAGGGAAAAAGCTCCGATGCATGGAATTCATGCTACAGAATCTACACTACAACTACTTTGGGTAAGGGCCCTTTCTCCTCCCTTGATAAGATGCCAAAGGGATGAATTTCTACGTTTGTGCATTGTCACTGCCCTGCAGCAAGGCCAGGGTGGAAACAGACGGCCTGGCCATGTGCCCTGGGCTTGGCTTTTCTGCCACATCATGCTGGACCTGGGCTTGGCTTCTGCCAATTTGGACAGTGTCAGATTGGATTGTTAAAGGTGTAATGTTAAGGTCAGTCACTTGTATCTCATGTTCCAGTAATGCAGGGTGGACAACTCCCATCTGCTCTCACCGGCACAGGCAATGGCGATGGATGATGGGAGTTGTAGAACAGAACATCCAGATGGCTACAACCTGCCCACCCCCCAGTGTAAAGCTTCATTGTTCTCTTCTTTCAATCCAGCTCTTTCAAAGAGCACTTGAGGAAGCAAAACTCAGCATTCCAGGCTGTTCGCGTTCTGCCAATGACCTGGAGTCCCTGAGAAACTCCATAAGGATCTCTTCCCACCTTAGCCAGAAGGGGAAGAGGCTACATGGAGAGGGCAGAAAAAGGGGTGGAGGGGCAACGTGGAAATGGGAGGAGGAAACAGAGAATTTGGGGGCAGGGGGTTGACCCAACACTTTTCCATTGAGGGCGGTGTGTACGTGTGTGTATGTGAGAGAGAGAAATGCACACACATAATTATTTTTTTTAAAATGAGTATTAGATAATTGAACAATGATTGGAGAGATCTGGGTTCAAATCCCTGCTTGGCTCTGGAACCTCAATGGGTGGCCTTGTCCCCTGCCCTCCCTCCTGGCCTAGCCCACCTCATGGTGGTCTTGTGAAAAGGAAAGCACGTGGCAGACAGGATTGACACCCTGATTTCCTCAGAGAAAGGTGTATTTAGAAATATGTACATGAATGACTTACTTTGCTAATCTAAACAACAACCCTGTAAGGTTGGCAAGAGTGATGTCATTGGGAAGAGAAACAGCAGCGAGCGCATTGTGTTGAGGGTGGAGTAGGGGTCTGAATGAATATGCCTCTTTCTTTTCTTTTTGGCGAGGTAAAGGGTCTGAGAACTCTACTGTCTCTCCCACATGAAGTTTTATATCCCAGAAAAAATAAAACAAACCATGGACAAAAAACTACCCACTTATTTCTTCCCTTTTGAAACTGGGAACAAAAGTGTCTGTAATGAGATTAATTCCTTCTGAATGGGAAGGAATGTCTCTAGGGGAGAGTAGAGAAATCTATTTTTTTCTTTCAGTCGCTGGTGGCCTTTGAGGAGATGATTGAGTCTTTCATCAAGGAGGAGTGAGATCTCCTGGACCCAGGCCAAAGGGCTCTTTGCCAGGCAGTCAAGCTAGGAAATTACTCTACGGCTTCTCTTGGTAAGGATGATTTTCTCCTCCCTTGATAAGGGGCCAAAGGGATGGATTTCTATGTTTGTGAGCTGTCACTGCACTGCAGCGATACCAGGATGGTGACCCTCAGGTGTTTTGGCCTACAACTCCCATCTGCCTTAACTGGATGATGGGAGATGTAGAACAGAACATCCGGATGGCTACAGCTTGCCCACCTCTGGTGTAATGCCTCAGTGTACTCCTCTTCCTTCAATCCAGTTCTTTTACAGAGTACTTGAGGAAGCAAAACTGAGCCCCCTGGTATCCCAGATGGCTACATTTCCAGCTGTCAGGGTTCCACCTATGACCTGGACTCCCTGAGAAACTCCTAAAGGACCTCTTCCCCCCCTTAAAAGTCCCACCTTTTTTCCTTTACCTTCCCCTTCATGCTCCAGACACTTGTAGCTTAACACAACTAATTTACTCTTAAATTAAAACAAGTAAATCGCAATTAAGAGCTGAATGATGCAAAAGGCATTAAGAGAAAATGAAAGTTGCAAAAGCACCGGTTCCTCTACCCTAGCTGCATGCCATCTTCTCCAGGCTGCCCCACCCCCTCCTTCCTATGCTCTGGTCTTCCTGCCCCCCACTCTCTCTTGAAACCCTCTTCACACAAATCAGAAAGTGCTGTTTCAGCTGTGACAAACAGGAATACTCCCTCCCAACAGAAAAGCCAGGGCCTCTAGGCCTGAGTTTATTATCTTGCTTTTGTAGGCCTCAAACCTTCACATCGGCCTCCCCCAGCCACTGGGAAATCTAATGCATTCACAGAGTACAACGATTAAATGGGAAATACATGGAGTATAAAGTGTCCTAAGGCATAACGATGCTTTGAGAGGGTTTAAAAAAAAACACAATCCGAAATAAAGAGAAAGAAAGACAATGAAGGGGCTCTTGGCATGCAAGGTTTACAGCATACAAGTCTAGCTAAATGTCACACTATGGGCCTCTTCTGACAACACTCTAAACCATGGTTAAACTTCTAACGCATTGCAGCAAAAGGTTTGTGATCGCATTTAAATTGCGGTTATGTAGTCACTATGTATCCAAAGGAGAGGAGACAGTCTCAGGTGGTTCCATAGGAGAGTCAACATCAGCAGAAATTGATGAAGCCAGAAATTAAGGAGAATATTTAAAAATGAAATGGTGAACTCTAAAAACTCACAAGGGAATACAGTTATAAGGAAATACAGTTACAATGTATTTGGGAAGGAGGAGGGGGAAAATCTAACTTGTTCACTACATTCTGAGTTTGAAAATTCAGCTTGTCGGGTCGCAAGAGGATGTAAGGCTCTTCCAGATCAAGGCCCAGGACAGGGAGCCTAGTTCAGGGGGAAGAGCTACAAGGAGAAGTGAGAATAGCCACGTTTCCTTCTGCTTTTCTCAAAAGGAAGGCAAAATCACTGGGATTCCCAATAAGATTCCAGGGAAAGCAAGAGAAAGCCAGGGAAGCTGGAGCTAAGTGAAGAGGCCAAACAGTCACGTCACGTTCCAGTGATCATGTGGTTCCTTGATCCCCAGTACCCCAAAACCAGTTCTCACCTTTAACTATTCCTTAACGAAAACCTAATTCTGAGTGATAAAATGGCCGGTGAAGGGAAAAGAACTCGCAAAAGGAGTGTTCCATTGTTCCGGCAATGGGTTGAGATGGGGGCTAGAATCTTATTGGGGTACAGGGAACACCCCATCCTAATAGCTGTAGCCCTCATTTGTCTCTCTTTGCTGACTTTTCAGGGTCCACATGGAATATTTCACACTCTGGAAAATCAGTCCGTCTCATCAGTGAATTAAATGATGCTCCACACTTCTAGACCAGAGGTTTCTTGATCAAAGATTTTCTGTTCCAAGTGTTCTTTTTTATAGAACTTTGTCCCCAGTATACTGAGTCAAGACAACCGGACTTGGGTAACCACTGAATGTTCTCCCCTCCCCCCCAAACAGTAGTTGAGAAGGATAGTGGGAATAATTTGGAGCATTCTGTAGTTTCCTTGGAAGCAATTGGGCAAGAAGCAGAACAAGAGACCTTTGGAAATAAAGAAAACCAAACAGGCAAAGAGGAAATCCACCAAGGAACGGAAGGGAGAAATTCTCTTGTTTCTCAGTGTCCTGATTTCCATGACTCCCTGATTGTACAAGATCTCAAAGAACATAGATGGAGAAATTGTTAAGTGGGGGGGAATACTTGAAGACCAATTGAAATTAAGAAGAAATTGCAAAACCCAAAGAGGGAAGAAACCAGCACCTTACTCCACATCAAAGAATCCACATGGGAGAAACCACATCCATGCATGCAATGTGGAAAGAGCTTTAGTCAAAGTCATAGCCTTAATACATATAAAAAAAAAACCACACAGGTGAAACACCTATCGTATGTGGCAAGTGCTTCACTCTGAGTGGGGGCCTTACGAAACATCAAAGCACCCACGCAGGGGAGATGCTATATAAATGCATGGAGTGTGGAAAGAGCTTAAGAAATAGCAATCAACTTGCTATACATGGAAGAACACACACGGGCGAGAAACCGTATAAATGCATGGAGTGTGGAAAGTGTTTCACTAGGAGTGACCACCTTACTTCACATCAAAGAATCCACACAGGTGAGAAGCCATATCAATGCATGGAATGTGGAAAGAGTTTCAGCAAAAGCTGTACCCTTGGGAGACATCAAAGAACCCACACAGGGGAGAAACCATATCAATGCATGGAGTGTGGAAAAAGCTTTAGTGATAGTATGCAACTGATTGTACATGGAAGAACTCACACCGGAGAGAAACCATATCAATGCATAGAGTGTGGGAAGAGCTTCTGTCAGAGCGGTTCCCTTCAGACACATCAAAGAATCCACTCAGGAGAGAAACCATATAAATGCATGGAGTGTGGGAAGAATTTCAGTGACAAAAGCTCTCTTAGGAAACATCAAAGAATCCACACAGGGGAGAAGCCATATAACTGCATGGAGTGTGGGAAGAATTTCAGTCACAAAAGCTCTCTTAGGGAACATCAAAGAATCCACATGGGGGAGAAACCATGTAAATGCATTGAGTGTGGAAAGAGCTTCAGCCAAAGCTCTACCCTTGGGAGACATCAAAGAATCCACACAGGGGAGAAGCCATATCAATGCATGGAGTGTGGGAAGAGCTTCAGTCAGAGCAGTACCCTTCGGACACATGAAAGAACCCACACAGGGAAGAAACCATATAAATGCATGGAGTGTGAAAAGAGCTTTAGAAGTAGCAGTCAACTTGCTATACATAGAAGAACCCACACAGGGGAGAAGCCATATCAATGCATGGAGTGTGGGAAGAGCTTCAGTCAGAGCAGTGCCCTTTGGAAACATGAAAGGACCCACACATGGGAGAAACCGTATCAGTGCATGGAGTGTGGGAAAAACTTCAGTGACAGCAGTAACCTTAGGACACATCAAAGAATCCACACAGGGGAGAAGCCATATAACTGCATGGAGTGTGGGAAGAATTTCAGTGACAAAAGCTCTCTTAGGAAACATCAAAGAATCCACATGGGGGAGAAACCATGTAAATGCATTGAGTGTGGAAAGAGCTTCAGCAAAAGCTCTACCCTTACGATACATCAAAGAATCCACACAGGGGAGAAACCATATCAATGCATGGACTGTGGGAAGAACTTCAGTGACAAAAGTACTCTTACGATACATCAAAGAATCCACACAGGGGAGAAACCATATCAATGCATTGAATGTGGAAAAAGCTTCAGCAAAAGCTCTACCCTTACGATACATCAAAGAATCCACACAGGGGAGAAACCATATCAATGCATGGACTGTGGAAAGAGCTGCGTTACAAGCAGTATGCTTCAGAAGCATCAAAGAATTCACACAGGGGAGAAACCATATAAATGCATGGAGTGTGGAAAGAGCTTTAGTGATAGTAAAAAACTTATTATACATAGAAGAACCCATACAGGGGAAAAACCATATCAATGCATGGAGTGTGGGAAGAGCTTCTGTCAGAGCAGTTCCCTTAGGACACATCAGAGAATTCACACAGGGGTGAAGCCATATCAATGCATGGAGTGTGGAAAGAGTTTCAGTCGGAGCAGTGCCGTTCGTATACATGAAAGAATCCATACACAGGAAAAACCATATGAATGCATGGAGTGTGGAAAGAGCTTTAGCAGTAGCAATCAACTTGCTATACATAGAAGAACCCACACAGGGGAGAAACCATATGAATGCATGGAGTGTGGAAAGAGTTTCAGTCAGAGCAGTGCCGTTCGTATACATGAAAGAATCCATACACAGGAAAAACCATATGAATGCATGGAGTGTGGAAAGAGCTTTAGCAGTAGCAATCAACTTGCTATACATAGAAGAACCCACACAGGGGAGAAGCCATATCAATGCATGGAGTGTGCGAAGAGCTTTAGGATTAGTAGTCAACTTATTGCACATAGAAGAATCCACACAGGGGAGAAGCCATATAAATGCATGGAGTGTGGAAAGAGCTTCAGCAAAAGCTCTGTGCTTACGAGACATCAAAGAATCCACACAGGGGCGAAACCATATAAATGCATGGAGTGCGGAAAGAGTTTCAGGGAGGGCAGTCACCTTAGGATACATCAAAGAATCCACACAGGGGAGAAACCATATCAATGCATGGAGTGTGGGAAGAACTTCAGTGACAGCAGCACTCTTAGGACACATCAAAGAATCCACACAGGGGAGAAACCATATCAATGCATGGAGTGTGGGAAGAACTTCAGTGACAGCAGCACTCTTAGGACACATCAAAGAATCCACACAGGGGAGAAACCATATAAATGCATGGAGTGTGGAAAGAGCTTCAGTGTAAGCAATAACCTTAAGGTACATCAAAGAACCCATACAGGGGAATAACCACATGAATGTATAGTGTTGACAGAGTCTCCATCATCTGAGGACCGAAACTCAACATCAAAGTACTTACACAGCAATGAAGCCTCGTAAATCTGAAGTGTGAAAAAAGTTTAGGTCATGAAGGAATGAGGACACACACACCGAGATGTTGTTAGCAGGAAGCAAGCAGCAGAATCCTTTATTGTCTCTGAGCATGGCTTATATAGATCTTTAGCAATGCTGTCCACGAGGACAGAAGGTTGCTGTGCATGAGGACACAGCGTGATTCTACACAGTAGAGCACACACACATTATGGCTTGTCATAGGATAATACAATGGAGCACAGAATAAGAAGGCTACATCATTACTGCAACAATGTTTGTGGATAGAGAAATATTTGCTGGCTAGCAAGGAACATTTTGTATGTAGCTGGAAAGAGATTATACATAGGAAAAAAAGAACTAGGTGACTCCACGTCAGGGTTTTCCCAGCAACGCTTTGTCAGCTGTGTTCGTTCCTTCATCTCATCTCTTTTCCTTAATTTAATTTCAGAAGAAGTTTTATGAATTTAATTAATAAGAAGTCTTTTGAAATAATGGCTTGTGTGTTGAATATGAAGTAAAGGTAAAGCAATTTCTTACCATCATTAATAGTGATGGGATGCATTGAGCAAAACAACACAAGCTAATTAAATTAGCTAGTCCTCAAATGACATAAAAGAATAACTGTCGGAGATATGCAAAATTAGGAAGCCAGTCTGTTAATCAGGAAAACACAGAGAAATGTGTATGAACATTGTTTTGAACAAAGCATGCTAAATTAGACAAATGATCTTCAATAGTTTGATTTAAGTCATGGAAATGTACTTCACAACTAGCAGGGCCTATTAATTTACAGAACCCTCTAGTTTTTGCTAACAGATAGTCTATTGCAAAACAATTTTGCATTTGATCTTGATGTAGTTCAATAATTTCACGTTGCAGATCACGTACAATATATTGCCAGTAGCGTTAACTGTTTTTTCTAAACAACATGTTAATCCAAGAATAGAACGTCTATTTTCTTGTGCAGTGATTCTAAGGTAGGATCTTAACGATAAAGTACTGGTGATAGCTCCTAGAATAGCTCGAGGCCCATCAGATCAGAGCAATGAGGTCCTAAAGGGCCACTCTGAATAGCTTGAGCTATCCGTGTAGCTACTGAATGAACAACTTGTACAGGCAAAGTGAGGTAACCTAAAGCAGCACATTGATATGCGCCTGGGTGATAATTAGCAGCAGTATAATTAAAGAAAAACCATAAATTAGAGTCTTGGATCTGCTATCTACTACAGATACTACCAGTCGTAGCTGTATAATTTGGTTGAAACATAGGAAAAGTTTTATAAATGTCATTAAGTGCAAACAGAATAATTACTTTCAACAGCAAGGATTTTAACAGTTCTATGTCAATCATGCCACTTTGTATTCCAAGCACCAGTGGCATGACAGCAGAAGCACATAGCTGATTTTAGACACTCAAAAATTTCGTCATTTGGTTTGATTTAAGCTCTTAGGTTTAGCAAATAGGGTTGATTGATGAATATGCTGCAGGTGAGATACAACTTCTGGAGTAATAAAGGCAGTAGGGATAAAGGCTACTTGGCTAGCAGTGAGGGGGTGTTCATAATACAAGGTAGCATTGTGACCATGAACATCAAACATATATTGTGCATGTCGAATCCAATTGTTAGCGTCAGGCACTAAAGAAACTGAAGGTATTGGAGCAGCAGTGCTTAAATCAAATAATGCTGAGATTAGACATAATATCATCACAGAATTAGCAGTAATTACAGCAAATACATCAGGAACTACATTTTCAGAAGTTTCAGGCAGCTCTTGTTGTTGGAGACATATTTGAGCTGTATTAATTCCAAGTTAAATGATTCCAAATAAACAGGACTACAGCTAAATGAGTTTGAATATTGCGATAATGGGGAAGAGTAGCAGCTTGTTTAACACGCTTGTTAAGAAATTCTTTGAGAGTGCTATTGGCTCTCTCAACAATAGCTTGCCCTTGGGAGTTATAGGGAATCCCATGGGTGAGAACAATATCTCATTGGGAGCAAAAATTTTCTAATGCTTTGGGAGCAAAAATATTTTAATGCTTTGGGAGCAAAAATATTTTAATGCTTTAGAAACATAAGCAGGTGCATTGTCTGTTTTTAGTTTTTGAGGCTTGCCTAAAATGGAAATGGCTGCTAACAAATGTGTTGTCACAGCAGGAGTATTTTCATGTCTCTGTGCTGTTACATGAAGGTAATGAGTGTAAGTGTCAATACTAACATGAAGAAGAGAATAAGGTTTGAAAAGAGGAAAATGGGTAACGTCCATTTGCCATAGACAGTTAGCTTTTTCCCCTCTGGGGTTTACCCCCATAGACGGAGAGGAATGATGCAAGGAACAATGTGAACAATTTCGAACAATGGCTTGTGCCTGTGTCAGTGGGAGAGAAAATTGGCGTGCTAAGGATTTTGCAGATTGGTGAAAAAAGGAATGGCTCTGGAAAGGGTCTGAGAATAGCAAATTTGCAACTGGATGTCGCAAAGCAGCATCTGCTTGAGCATTGCCAAGACTCAATGGTCCGGGCAAAGGAGTATGACTGCGAATATGTGCTACAGGTTAAATGGTTGCTGTGTAAAATGCTGGAAAGCAAGTATTTCTGCAGCAATTTCAGCTTGCTGCGCAGAAACTTGAATGGGAGTGTAGAAAAATCGCTAGGTTTTAGTAGTGGCATCTACATAGGTAGGAACACTGTTTTTTGGGGAGCTGCAATGGCGGCTGACTGTGTTTGTAACTGAATAGTTAAAGTTAAAGTAATTCGTGGATCTTTTGGCATGTTAAATGATAGAGGACCCACATGATTGGAGAAAGCAAATTGGTAACTATCTGAAGTAGTCCTTAAGTGAACAGGTTCTGTTTTTGTGATGGTCAAGTGAACAGCGAGCACATCTTGGCTTAGAAGAAAGTAAATATTGTGTGGCAGAGTAGCAGTTAAAACTAACCATTCACAGATATAAAATAGGCTTGTCGTCTTTTGGCACAAAAAGCAAGGCGGTAGGCGAGTGAGGAGTTGCTATACTAAAGGCAGCGCAGTTGGGACAAAGTCATTAAGCTTTGGGTGAGATTCAGATATCAAGAACAAGTGTTGCACTCACTTGCTCTAACATATCACGGCCTCAAATATTCAAAGGGAGAAGTAAAACAAAAGGTTTTACACTAGCAATTTGAATGTGACAATGAGGTGAATGAACAGCAACAATAATCTTTTGCTTCTTTGTGCTTGCAACTTTGGCTCTATGCAGGGAAACAGCAGGCTATGGAACACGAATCTTGAACAGTAATCTCAAGTCCTAATCTATGAAAAGCCACAGGGCACTTTTCATGGCATAGCTCTTAAAGTTTCAAGTTCAAATAGCAACAAAACATGTACAGAATGCATCAAGCATTTCTCAATCAGATAGAGTCTCAAACACAAGTTTCTTGGCAAGCATAGCAAACAGCAAACAGAAACAGCAGAGAACAAGAGCACGAGATAATTCTTAGCAAAGGAGTTACTTTTTGGAGGCTGGAGGCTGGCTTATTTTAAGCTACTTTGACAGACAGGGCTTCAGGCCTGTAATTCTAAACTTCTGTGCTAACAGGGCAGCACAGTTCAACCTCTTCTTGATGACGACACAAATGTGAGGGACAGTTTGCAAGAGAGCCCCCACCTTTGTCTAAGCAACTTTCATTTTACAGAACACAAGGCTTCGGCCTACAATTAGAGATAAGCAGAGAACAAAGACGATTTCTTCTCAAAACAAAATTCCAAAGTACTCGACATCTTTCCCTCCCTAAAATGCCTCTCAACTTGGAAAACTCATACCCTTCCCCCCAGCCCCCTCCGGCGCGCAACGGAGACAGCCAGGGGAAAAGCCAAAAAACCTCCAAGGAAGGAGAAAAACTTTCTAAAAAGAACAGCATTTGACTTAACATGGCAAGAAACACAAAAAGGCAGAATCAGAGCAAAGCATTTGGTACATAATGCAAAACACAATCATCTTAGAAATGGCAGGGCAGTAATGGCAAAATTCTTAGTGTAACAAAGTTTTAGAACAAAATTTCTGAGGCCAGCACACAGGGCCCTATTTGAAACGACCAGAACAGATTCAAAGTCTCAAATCAAATGAACAGTGTTCAAAGTCTCTTAAATCAAATGAACAGTGTCTTTAGCAAGGATGAGGGGGGGGAAATGTTCCAAATTGGCTGGAAACGAAAGCAGACGGCAGGTCTTTTCTTTATCTTCACTCCCCCCCTTTCTCTGTGAAGCGGCTTCTCTTGGCGGTGGAGGAGGGGGGTGAATCTTTCGGGCAGGTCATAAATCTTTTATGAAAAGGCAGGCAAAGTTTTGTAAATCCAATGTCAGGGAAATTTACTGACTCTTTTAAAGAAATTTTAAACAGTTCTCGATCTTGAAGAGAAGCTGCTGTAAGTCCTTTCTCGAATTTGAGGGATACTGTAGCTTGAGAAAAAACTTTGACTCAGCAGCTTATGACTCTAACAACTGTGCGACTTTTTGTAAATCACACGGAATTCAAAGCATATCGGTTTCATTTATGCATACACACATTTGAAGCTGAAGACGGACCACACAGCTTTCAGTTAAACGGCTTAATGCGAACAAAACACACAGGGGTAGACATTTAGAGTTAACCTTAGTCTCCAGAGGGCAGGAACGGATACACTGCACTGGAACACCACAGAAAGCTTCTAGACAGTAGTTTAACAATCATCTTGAAAGTAAATCATTACTCAGCTTGTCAGGGAACACTGAACTGACAACAGAAACAAAATGTCAGGGAAAGAACGGTTTTGACCTAGGGAGCCTTCCCAATTCTAGTAGCTTTAGCACTGAGGAAGGTCTCACACACACAGAATTGTAGTGGTCGCTTTCGACCAATGGGTTGCTCTAAATAGGAGATAAAGGGTTAAGACAGTAGATCTATAACTTGCATCACCACGGACGGCTGCAGCAGGCTTGAGGAATGGAATAAGGAGTTATAACAGAATAACATTAAAGGAAGAACGTTTAGACTTACAGTTTTAAAACACTTGTGTAATCGGAATCGACTATACCTGGAACAGTGGGAAAAACTTTTTTGCTGGCAGATGTTCGAGGAAGGATTAAACCAAACAGCCGGTCACCTGAATAGGGAACAAGAAGTACTTCCAAAGCAAAATACAGTGTCTTCAGTAACTATTAAGTCACGCCCAGCACCACTGACTGTGGCTGCTGAGAGTTGAGAGACAGAAATGAATTGGGTGGTGGCAAAGTTTGAGTGACAAGCGGAGAGCTTTTTGGAGGAGTGGAAAGTGGATAAGCTCTCTTTTTGTCTGGGGCAGCTTGCGAACAGTTAATGAAGTCGGCATAGGTTTTAGCAGCGTGTTGTGGAATTTTAGCAAAGCTCTTACGTGGTTGACTAGCAGCTGGAACTTTTTCAAAAGCAGTTACAGCACATAGAATAGCAGCATGCAATGTAGCTTGCGGCAAAACACTCTGAGTTGGCACGTCACCTGTATCTTGAATGTAAGTGGCAGGACAGACTTCAAGCAGGTCTCCTGACTCTTCTGCAGTCAAAGTAGGATCCTGCTTACACTTCTGCACCACGCACTGGAACTCAGATAGGGGTAAAGAATCTGAAGCTGCAGAAGCGGAGGAATCTGAAGCTGCAGAAGCGGAAGCAACAGGAGGAGGGACATTGGGAGCTGAAGGGTGAGTTAACGAAGCAGGGTGAGATAGCGGAGCAGGAGGTAAGAGGGTAGGTGTGTGATAAGCAGGAGGAGGATGCGTAGATAAAGCAGTTTTGGACCCGTAGAGGTCGACTGCTTGAAGGCATAAATGCCACACATGTAAGATTTCAACAGGAGCACGAGGCTCTGTATGAAGCAGACGCCCTATAAGTTTCCAGTCGCTTAAAACCAAAGATCCTTTCTCTGGGTACCATGGGCACTGTTCCCCGAGTTCACGGACCAGCCGTGCAAGGGCGGAGGAGGGAACATCACGTCCAGTTCTCTTTAGCAAGAATGCTAATTCGTCTGTGTGTCTACGCTGTACCACTGACAGCGAGACGCCCATACTCACCGGGATCCCGAAGGATGAGAGGTGCACCTGAAGCTCGGGCCGAGCGTAGTGAGTGAGCGCAGAGGTCCCTGTTCCGGGCACCAGATGAAGGAATGAGGACACACACACCGAGATGTTGTTAGCAGGAAGCAAGCAGCAGAATCCTTTATTGTCTCTGAGCATGGCTTATATAGATCTTTAGCAATGCTGTCCACGAGGACGGAAGGTTGCTGTGCATGAGGACACAGCGTGATTCTACACAGTAGAGCACACACACATTATGGCTTGTCATAGGATAATACAATGGAGCACAGAATAAGAAGGCTACATCATTACTGCAACAATGTTTGTGGATAGAGAAATATTTGCTGGCTAGCAAGGAACATTTTGTACGTAGCTGGAAAGAGATTATACATAGGAAAAAAAGAACTAGGTGACTCCACGTCAGGGTTTTCCCAGCAACGCTTTGTCAGCTGTGTTCGTTCCTTCAAGGTCAGAACAAATTCTTACCTGACATAAGTAGAATGTAGAAGAGGAAAGCATCATGGTACAAAGATTGCTCATAACTGTGAAAAGCCAAAGGAAATAGATGTGCCTTTAAAGTGGCTAGCTCTCCTATGCATTTTCCCCTGATGACTGCTTTTCTCCCTTTTCATGTGTTCGCCCATGATGTAGCTTCTGGAAGAGAATTTCTAAAGTAAACCTCAGAGCTCTTGCCTCATCAATAGAAGAGGTTAAATCATCACACAGGAGAGGTGGCATGCAAGTCATAGATGTTCAATATTGTTGTTCCAGGTGCATGATCTGAAACTATTGTCTCTTTTATAATGCTTGCTTGGCTTCTTCCCCAGGAAATCAAAATGTAATCTCTGCACTTATATGTATGAAAAAGTAGGGAGAAATACAAAAAGTCTTGCTGCCCTTGACTGAATTCTCTCCATGGATCTCCAAATATTTGATCATCTAAGATCTTATCTAAATCACTCCTGGGGGCATTCTTAAGGAGCTTGGATTCCCTTCTGCCTAAATTGGCATATCGGGTTTTGTTGGAATCTCCTCTTATATATCTTATTCCCTTTCTTTGATCATGATATTCTCAAGGGCCTCATTGAGGAAATGTCTATTGTAATAAAACCAGTAGGTAAGGGTGGGGCCATTGTTGTATTAGACGTGGTAGATCATTGTGCTGAAATTCAGCGATAACTTAGTGACCATTGCTTTCATAGGAAGATCAGTCATGATCCCGCCAGCGATATCTTGTCCATTATTAGGACTGTTGTGTATAAAGCCCAGGTCTGAGGTCACACAGAAGATTCAATAGCCATTTCGTACCGTTGTGTGACATGCCACCAAAAATGCATAAACCTGAGAGACAACGACCAGGCGGACCAATTGTATCTGGCTCAAATTCAGTACTTGAACTTTTGCTAAATCTGTGAACCATTTCTTGAGTCCTCTTGTACCTGAGATCTATTCCTTTGTAAGGGATTCTTGTGATTTCATTTCAAAGATAGAAATTTTAAGACCATTTATATAAAACTTAGGAAGTAGAATTTCTTCTTGTGATCTTTGTTTTCATAGTTTGTCATATATAAAATGATGAAGAGTGTTGTTTATATTTTCTGAGGCCAATTATCTGTAGTCAAAATGGTAAGACACCGGGGTTCTGTTGACTGATACGTTTGATGTGAAACTGATAATGTTTAATATGAGACTGATATATTTGACGGATTTATTATGCATTTGAACTATTGCCTTCCTCTGTAAATTGGCGTGTCCACTTGATTGTGCCTTCTTTGTTTATGTACATGTCTTTCAACTATAATAAACTTGTTTCTTTTCATATAATCTATTGTTTCATTGCGGTTCTCTTAGGTTCCCTGCACCTTGTGTGTTTTTGTTGTATCCAAAGGGGAATCCTGTCTGTATACTTTAATCTGGAAGAGGGGATATTCATCTCATGTACTGCGGAGAGAAGTAAGACATCCCTGAATAAATGTCTAATTTCTCATGAGAAAACAATTGGGGTCATAACCCACAACCACACAAAAGCAATTTTGATTCCAAAAGTTAGTTTCAGTTATTGTATGTAGTTCACATGTACCTCTCTCACATCTGTACTTGTACGTCACTTTATAAACATGCATGTCTAGTATATTCAAAGAAAATGCTCAAACATACACCAATTAGGTAGTATAAATAATTTCAAATTTTATCAATATGACTACTGTCATGCAGTTAGTTGTACATGAATTCCTACATACAAAACATTTTCAAAAAATGTATCACCACCCAGGTCCCTGATCTAGGAAATATGAGAAAAATGCGTGTTACTTCTGCAAGTTCCCATGTTTGATTAAGAATGTTTAGGCTTTGTCCTGTTTGGAAATAGAGTACAAATAATTGTATTTTAATTTGTTATAGCGCAATCAGAGGAAGCATCTTTTGCGAAACAGGTCAAACTACTGGATTCCTGTTAAATTGATATATTATTACACGCTATATATTGTTTCTGATTCCCATTATATGCATGGACTGTTTGCAAAAGATTACTACAATATATGTGTTCAAGATAACTCTTAATAGTATGAAATATGTCACCTGGGTGTTGATACATTTTTTGAAAATGTTTTGTATGTATGAATTCATGTGCAACTAACTGCATGATAGTAGTCATATTGATCAAAGTTGAAATTACTTATATTACCTAATTGGTATATGTTCGAGCGATGCTATGAGTTTAAAATGCAAGACTGCAGAGATGTGCAGAGTCTTCCTTTTTGAAAGTTGGGCTGCCAAACGATTCTTGTGGGTTGTATTGTCCTGTTTTGCACTAATACATCAAAATGTAGAAGTAGTTCTAAAGCATGGAAATGCGAATCAGCGAAGGGAGGAGAGATGTCTTCCTTGTTCACTGTTGAAGTGATACAGCCTGGCCATCTACAAGCCCCACTTCTCCCAAGAGCTTTAGGAACATAAGAAGTGCCATGCGGGATCAAACCAAGGGTCCATCTGGTCCAGCACTCTGTTCATACAGTGGCCAACCAGTGGCCATCGGCCAGGGACCAACAAGGCAGGGCAAAAACTGGGTGAAGTTAATCAAGTCAGGGTCCGGAGAGCAGCTGGGAGCCCTTCAAAGTTTCAAAGAAGGAGGGTGGGATGCGCAGAAGTAAGTTATGGGATTTCTGGCAAAACGTGATTCTCTTTTCTTCTGAGCAAGGAGAGACCTGCTGTGCCTCCCCTGCAGCCAGGGGCTTCCTGCTCCCCGTCTTTCTGGGGAGAGAAATCGGCCGCCTGGAGCATCCTGATGGATGGCGCCATGCCTGCTGGGGGAGGGCGCTTCTCCCTCTCAGTCCTCTGAGGGTCAAAGGGGCTGAGCTCTGGTTCCTAGAGAGGCAGGAAATAGGTCAAAAATATGTGGGGAAGACCATAGCAAGGCGCCCACTTTCCTCCCCCAGGAAGCGAAAGCGGTCCGGAGCGATTCCTTGGCCAGGAGGGGAGGAGGCTGCATGCAGAGGGAAGGATGGAGAGGAGAAGGGGCAACGGGGGAGGGGGAATAGACCGAAGACTTTGTGTTTGGGGGAAGAAAGGGGGGGATCAACCTCCCTGCACCGGGAATCAGGGATCTGGCGCCTTGCAATCCAGCTGCAAAATGGCCTCCAAACATCTGCATGGCTTCTGTTGCTCCACCTTGAAACCACCCCTGCCCCCAATAGCTGCCCTGCCTCCATGGGATAGAGGGCAGGGGGGAGGCGGGCTCCAGAGGACAGAGTCCCCCCGAGGTCATCCCCTTAACCCGCCCTGTTTCGATTGCAGGATCTTTCTCCCCACTTCCCTCAGAGCTCTGTCCAGTTGCTCTGATCCCGAGGAGACATCATGGCGGGGAGGGATTTTGGAGGAAGAAGCTGTAATCCTTTTTGTCGGTCAGAGCTGAGGGAGAGTCGTTTTTGGGAACGCCTTGACTTAAAAAGAGCCTGGTCAGTTACAGGGGGAAAAGAGCCTTGTGTGCCGCCCTGAACCCCCTGAAGGGGAAGTGGGGTAAAAAAAAAAGTGATTATTCACAATATTTTGCCCATATGACAGGCAAGGATTGTTTTGCCCTTTTCCAACAGTGTGTTTCCGTGAGAAGAGGATTTTCTACCAGCTTGAGAGGAACTGCACTGAGGTTCCATCCGCTCCAACCACTAGGGAATAGTCACAGTTCCGCCTCTATTGACTTTTCACTGGAATGCTGTAAAAGCCAGCTCAGAATGGGCTGGAGTGATCCCATTATATTAAGACAAACAAAAAATGCAAAAACAGTGTCATGTGTTAGAAACACATGTGTGCAATATGTTTGGATTAAAGCCTTTGAAACATTATTATTAACCCCATAATGCCCTGAACACATCTAGAACAGAACGGAATGGCCCAGATCAGCCACTTCCGAAGGAGTAAAATCAACACATAATTCTATGGCAGGGATGCCATAAACCACAAAACGTTCTAGAAACCACATTCTGGTAGACGTTTCAGGAAGTAGTTCATATTGAAGAAAAATGGCCTAGAATGGTCAGTTTTGAAAGTGTCTCACCTGTGTGGATCCTGTGATGGGTGTCAAGGTTTGAGCTCGTACTGAAACTCTTCCCACACTCTAAGCATTTAAAAGGCTTTTCGATTGTGTGAATTCTTTGATGCTTTTTAAGAGCTGTACTGTGAGTTAAGCTCTTCCCACACTCTAAGCATGTATAGGACTTCTCACCAGTATGGATCCTGTGATGACTTTTAAGGCCTGTGCAATCAGTGAAACTCTTCCCGCACTCTAAGCATTTAAAAGGCTTCTCGCCTGTGTGGATCCTGTGATGGGTGTCTAGTTGTGAGCTCCATCTGAAACTCTTCCCACACTCTGAACATTTATAGGGCTTCATGACGTTATGAATTCTTTCATGCAGCATCCCATTAGCTGAAAGAAGAAACCCAAGAGATGGTTAGTTCAATTATCAGAGTAGCTGCTGATAATCAAGAGAACTGACAACTAGAGTGATTCACAGAGTTATTATTTTATGAGTTACATTGTTTATAGGTGACCTTTTCGGGCATAGTGGCGTAATTTGCACATTACGCCACAAAGAAAACAGCTCTTGGTAACCCTGAGCAAGCTGCTGTGTTCTAGCTTGATTGGTCTTTCCTGGCTCCTCTGAGCAGCTGGAAGAACAAGAACAAACCCTTGGTTGATGAGTGTGGCTAGTGGGGGAAGGGAGGGGGGAGGCAAGCCAGGGTTCCATGTTCGAGCATCTCGCGAACCAAGCCACGGATGAACCAAGTGGAAGAAGTCAAAATAGGTTCACTAACTCTTCACAACCCTGCATTTAAAAAATCCCTGGGTGACTGTGAGGTTCATGCACACCACCAGTCCTTAAAAGGTGGCAGAGAGGAATACGCAAAAAGTTAAGATCGAATAAACTCATCGTAAAAGCCAGGCAGCATTGCCACACTCTGGTTAAAGAAAAGGAATTCACAACCAAGCTGACAGGACTGTCTACAAGGATATGGTGTGGAGAATGTGGAAAGGGAGACATTTTACGCCCCCTCTTGTAATAATAGAATGGAAATGGGATCATCCCATAAAGCTGATGGGTGGGATATTCACGAAAGATCACAGGAAGGACTTTCTTCACACAGCCCATGTTTCAACCTTGGAATTCACTTCCACACGATGTGGTGATGGCCACCGGTTTGCCTGGCCTTAAAAGGGGGTTGTAGGAATTCCATGAGGAGAAGATTATGAAGGGCTCCTAGTCCTGATGGCTAAGTGCAAACTCCAGTATCAGAGGCAGTAAGCCTGTATAAACCGGTTGCTGAGGAACATGGGTGGGAGGGTACTGTTAGACCATGTCCTGCATGTGGGTCCCTGGTTGAAAGCTGTTTGGCCACTGTGTGAATAGAAAGCAGCACTGAATGAATCCTGGTTCCAGCCCAGTATCAGGGCTCTTCTTACATTCCTTTTTCTATTCTTTTTCATTTATTTATTTAACAATTAAAATACAATGAAATCAAAAGAAAAAACCCTCCCCTTTACTTATTGAATACAGAGTTTTCCGTCTTACATTTTTCTTTTTCATTTTCTTATATTAAATTTCCATTTCATTTATCAATCATCTGCTTTTCATGAGTCCTACAAATTTCTGTAAGCTTCTACCAAAGTCATTCTATTTGATTCCTTTTTCATAGAGTCTATATATTTTTGCCAATCCACCCTGAAAGTATCTCTTTTCTTTATTCCTCTATGGATTCTTAACTTCTGTGTCAACTTCTCCTTTATAGCTATGTCCCGAATTTTCTTTTTCCACAAAGATACTGTCAGCATCCGAGCTGTCTTCCAATTTCTTGCGATTAATTGCCTTGTGACAGTCAACAAAAAACGAATTCATATTTTTCTTTTATCTCTCTGTTTTCTTTAACAAACATATCCAGTAAAGCTAGTTCTGGTCTTTTACAAATCTCCTGACCAGCAAATTTTCTTATTTCTTGAAAAACCTTATCCCAAAACTTCCTGACCTTCCTACATTCCTACCACATATGTATTTGAGTTCCATTGGTTTCACATCCTCTCCAGCACAAGGGTGATAGATACACTCCTACTGGTTTTTAGGGGTGTGCACTGGATCAGGTCCGATCCATGATCCGGTGCCGATCCAGGGGAAATCGGATACAATTATCCAATTTCCAATCACCCCACTGGATCGTCCGATCTTTCCCGAACCGGTCCAGAAGGACCCGATCTGGCGCCCGCCCCTGCTTCTATTGGCGGGCGCCAGCGGGCACATGCTGATGGAAGCGGATAGCAAGGGGGTCTTACCTGGTGGGGCTGTCCGCTTCCATCGGTGGGCGCCAGCGGGTGCCCGCCGATGGAAGCGGCCAGCCCGGCCAGGTGAGGATCGGGGGGGGGGGGGCTTACCTGGCAGGGCATCCTCCTTCCATTGCTGGCTGTAAACTACTGCAAACTAGGCTGCGAGGCCTAGTTTGCAGTAGTTTACAGTTGGCAAAGGATGGAGGAGGACGCCCCACCAGATAAGGAGTGGTGTGCTTACCTGGCGGGGCTGTCTGCTTCCATCAGCGTGCTCCAGCAGGACCCTACCGATGGAAGCAGACGGGGGGGGGGGTCTTGCCTGCTGGGGCCGTCCACAAAGGACAGCCCCACCAGGTAAGAAGCGTGAGGGGGGAGTGGGAGAGTTAGGCCCCCACTCACCCACCCGCTGCCATGTGTTCCCCATAGACTTGCATTGCGGGAGCTTTCTTTCCCCCAATGCAAGTCTATAGGAAAAACAAAAATGGCGGTCGATCCGAAAATCAGACATCCAATTTTCGGATCGGGATCAGGCCCGATCCAGTCCCTGGGGCCTCCAATTTTGTCCAATCCGATCCAGGACAAAATTGGAGGTCCTGATCCGGGTCCCAATCCGATCCGGGGGGGGGGGGGGCCTGCACATCCCTACTGATTTTTGCCAGTTTCACGGGTGTCAGATACCACTTCCGCACTAATTTTAGGGCACCTTCTTTTATTCTTGTAGAGGTTGTTGTCAAAACGTTTTTCTCTTACGTTCTTTTGATCTAATGGTTGATGGTTTCTACAGCTGCTGAGAAAATCAACAGGTTTGAACTTCCCCAGGCAAGTTCCTGGTATAGGTCAGCTGCTCGAGTGACCAAGACTCTTTTCATGACAAACCCAGGAAGGAACCTGGGATCCAAACTCTCAGTTTCCTCCAAGACCCTTTCTGGCATTTAGAGGCCTCCATCTTCTCCCATAACATGGCCCAAAAAGGCAGGTCACGGACTGGGAGAAAACTGAGCGATCTCTCAAAGGGTCTCCTCAGTCCGAAGCAAATACCTGCTGACGTCTCTCCTTCCTTGGCAACCTTGGGGAAGGGATCTTCCCCTTTTCGTTCCTGCCAGAAGAGGAGATCTGGGCTGGGAACAGGGAGGCCTTTGGAAGAAGCAGGAAGAGAGGCTTTCCTTCCTTCTGTTGCTTCACCCTATCACAACCATCCGGAGCATCTGAAGCCTCTCCTTTCTACAGCAGCCCTAAAAAGGCTCAAAAGAAGGAGGCCCTTCTCACCCTCCCTGCCATCCTCACAATGCAGGCGAGGAGCACAACTCAGGGGGAAACTGGAGATTGTGGGGGGAGGGGGGAGCCAGGGGGTTCCTCCTACTTCTGAGACGCTCAGATCCAAAGCGTCAGTTGGACCCAGGTCCAGTGGTATCACTGACTACACAATCCAAAGCAGATAGGATTGCCAACACTATGCGCCAGGATGACTTGATTAGTTTTGAAGTCTCCCCTAGAAATAGAAATGTTGTCTCTAATCAAACATTTCAAACAACGGCTAATTGGCTAGAGATGAGAAAATTGGAGCCCCATGAAGTAGGAGAAGGAAAAGCTATAAGGAAAGTTACTACTCTTGTAGAAATACACCAACCACAACGTAATCCTCATTTTCTAAAGAATGGGTCAATAGTAACTACAAAAAGGGCTATTGAAATGGAGGCTGTAACACAGCTATGACAAAAAGCACAATTAAAAGCTGGAGTTTCCTGTTTGTCTTGGAATCTGGCTGGCTGGAGGAATAAGCTAGAGAATAATGACTTTTTATATTACATAAACAAATTTCAAATTCTGTTGTTTCAAGAAACTTGGTTAATGCAGGAAATTTGGTTGCCTGGATATGTGGCTTATTCAAGCCCTGCATCCTCTGCCTCCAAAGGTGGTAGACCAAGTGGAGGATTGGCTATACTAATATCTACCTCCTTTAAGGCCTCAATCATTCAGCTTAAAGGGTTGGCCCCATGTGCCATGGCTGTCCTTATTAAAAATCCAACATATTCTTATATTTTTGTTAATATCTATGTTCCTCCTAGAAGCTCACCATATTGTGACGTAGATTGTTGGAACAAATTAGAAGATTACTTAGCTGAGCTTGAGCATGAATTCCCTTTAGTCCCGCTAGTGGTGACTGGTGATTTTAATGCACGAATAGGTCCAACTAACCAGGCTATCGCAATGGCTCTAGGAAGTCCAACGGAGCTATGGGAAGACTTGGAAATCCGAAAATCCAAAGACATGAAGATTAATAACTTTGGCCTTATCCTTTTCACACTAGCAATAAAACTAAATTTAACATTAATCAATGGCTCCCAACTAGATAACTCAGGAGGGGAGTTTACCTGTATAAGTAATTTAGGTGCAAGTGTTGTGGATTACGTGATGATTTCTTATCTTTTCCGATCAACATTTCTATCTTTCACAGTGGATTCAGTAGCTGGCAGTGACCATCAGCCACTTAGATTTTCCTTGCAGTGGTCCAATAGTGTTAATACACATTTTGACACGCATCTGAATTTTGAGCAAGCACTTTTAACATCGGACAAGCGGATTAAATGGAATCCCTTGCTGCAAGCTGATTTGGATCTCAGACTATATTCAGAAGAATTTTTGAGATTAAGAAATGACCTGCTCCAAGCTTCTAATATTGAATTAGCGATTCAGTTATATGTACAATTAGTAAATTCCCTTAGACCTTTTTTTCTAAAAAAGGCATCCCTATCAGAAAATTGTCAAACCAAAAGGGGTAATGAATGGTTCGATAAAGATTGCAAGACACTAAAAAGGCAGATGGGAAAAGTTATAAAATCATATCGCACTAGTAATTCTTCTATAATTCCCCCTCAATTTTATGAAATGCGCAAAAAGTATAAAAGATTAATCAGAGAGAGAAAAAGAATATACTATGAGGAACAGTGGAAGGAATTAGGCCTCGCACTCTTGCAAAAGAACCCAAATAAATTCTGGGATATACTTGCAAGGTTGGAAAAAAGATCTGCTCCTGTTCTAGAGGGAACCATTGCTAAGATCGAATGGGAAAGCCATTTTAGGAGGGTATTTAATGAGCCCAACCTTCCTATTGCTTCTACTGAGGATTATACAGAATGTAATTGGGAACACTGTTTGGAAAATATCTCAGTAGATAGGGCGAAGTCTCTAATCTTAAGACTAAAAAATGGTAAAGCTCCTGGAGAAGATGCTCTGCCACCGGATCTCTTTACTACATTCCCTGATTGGTGGGCTCCAATATTTGCCTCATTATTCTCCTTAATTATCATCACCGGGATTTCACCTCCGAATTGGTCATCAGCTATTGTGGTCCCAATCTACAAAAAGGGGCCTAGAAATGATCCAGCAAATTATAGGCCAATTAGCTTATTAGATGTTCCAGGGAAGATTTATGCCAGGTTTCTTCTTGATAAATTGGTGGATTGGGTGGAAGATCACGCTTTGCTTGCTCCAGAACAGGCTGGCTTTCGCCCAGGACGGTCAACTCTAGATAATTGTTTTATGCTGAAATGTATTATTGATAAATATTTGGCCGGAATTGTAAAGCATGTTTATGTGGCCTTCATTGATTTGAAGGCTGCTTTTGATTCTATTCCACGGGAACGCCTTTGGAGCAAATTACAATCTATGGGCATTGACATGCAGCTGCTAAAATGTATAATTGCTTTATATTCCGGAACATCCTTACGAGTTAGAATTGATGGAGGACATCTATCTGACCCTGTACCAGTTACAAAAGGAGTAAGACAGGGATGTTTACTAGCCCCCCTTCTCTTCAATTTATTTTTAAATGATGTAGTTGAGTTCTTAAGAGGTGACCACTATTTTCCAGTTAAAATAGGAAACCAGAAATATTCTATCCTTCTTTATGCAGATGACGCAATTCTAATTTCTTACACTCAGTTGGGCCTGCGTAGATTGTTGAAGCAGTTCAGTTTATATTGCAAGAACGAGCTTCTTTCTATCAATTACCAAAAAACAAAAGTTATATTTGGTAAATCTAAGAAAATCCGTAACTGGTCACTTGATGGGAATAAACTGGAGCAAGTATTTTCATTTAAGTATCTTGGTGTGGTGTTTCAGTGGACAGGTACATGGTCTTCGCAGATTCAATCAAGCACCCTGTTAGCTGGTAGAACTTTAAATGGACTATTACGGTTCTATCGCACTAAAGGGGGCAATCTGGTACAGCCCACTTTAGAATTGTATAAGATCAGGGTTCTTCCAAAATTGTTATATGGAGCACCACTGTGGGCTATGGCCAACCTGGATTAATTAGAAAGAGCTCAAAATAAATTTCTGCGTAGACTCCTTGCAGTTCCCATTTCTACAAAATTGGAATTGCTCCGTACAGAATTGGGTGTAATGACAATCAAAGCTGAAACTCTCAGACTAGCCCTGCTCTTCTGGCTACGAATCATTTTCAAGCAGGTATCAGAATTTCTTCTGATTGTTTGGAAGAGATGGGCCCCAGCTCATGGAACCATAAAATGCAATTAGTTGCCATGAATCTGGGATTTTCCTTCTCTTTTCTCCTAACACAAGGTTATGACAGAGTTAAAGTATTACTGCTCCAAAGGCTTAAGGACACTGAGATGCAATCTCAGCTGGCTGAGATCAGGACTTGCCAGTCTAATAACTTCTATGCCTCCTTTACTCCTTTGTATTTATCTTTTCCAAAATACCTTGTAGATTTACCAAATATTAAAATGAGGGTAGCCTTTACTCGGGCAAGATTAAATGTTCTTCCGCTGGCAGATTGGGTGGGTCGGCATAAGGGGGTTCCTAAGAAGGATAGAGTATGCAGTTGTAATTCTGTATCAACTGAAGATATCATTCATGTGCTCTTAGAATGCTCATTGTATAACGATCTCAGAACCAAATATATTTATCCATTGTTAAGTTCACTAAAGGGTAGGCCATCTCTTAAGGTTTGTTTCTTATTGTCTGATGTTGAGAAGTATGTATCCTTTAGAACTTCTAAATTCCTTGTCAATGCTCTACAAATACGTGCCACAAAGTTTAAAGATTGTATGGAAAATGATCCTGCTCTTATTGGTTTACTAGCAGAGTTTTAATTGTATAGAGTGTTTTTCCCCTCCTTTGTAAGTGTGCATAATGGCAATTTGCTAAGACACAATAAAGTATGTATGTATCTGGAACTCAAGCACAGACAGGCGAACAGGGCACAGCTGTGCTGCAGAGCCTCGAGGTTTTTTTTTACATCAATATATTTATTTATTGATTTATTACATTTGTATACCGCCCCATAGCCGAAGCTCTCTGGGCGGTTTACATAGGATTAAAAACAATTAAAAACAATATACAAAAATTAAAACAGCAAAAACATACAACATACACACAATCTGTACATTTAAAAACCACTACAACACTTCAAAAAAGCTACAAAAACAGAACAAAACAAACCCAGGCTCCTCAGATATTGCCAAATGCCTGAGAGAAGAGGAAAGTCTTGACCTGGCACCGAAAAGATAACAATGTTGGCGCCAGGCAGACCTCGTTGAGGAGATCGTTCCACAATTGGGGGGCCACCACAGAGAAGGCCCTCTCTCTTGTTGCCGACCTCCGAGCTTCCCTCGGAGGAGGCACTCGGAGGAGGGCCTTAGATGTTGAACGTAGTGTTCGGGTAGGTTCATGTCGGGAAAGGCGTTCCATCAGGTATTGTGGTCCCAAACCGTGTAAGGCTTTATAGGTTAAAACCAGCACCTTGAACCGGATTCGGAAACATACAGGCAGCCAATGCAAGCGGGTCAGAGTAGGTCTTATATGTTCGAACCTACTGGTTCCAGTTATCCATCTGGCCGCTGCGTTTTGCACAAGCTGCAGCTTCCGAACCACCTTCAAAGGCAGCCCCACGTAGAGTGCATTGCAGTAATCTAACTTGGAGGTTACCAGAGCATGGACAACTGAAGCCAGGTTATCCCTGTCCAGATAGGGACGTAGCTGGGCCACCAACCGAAGTTGGTAGAAGGCACTCCGTGCCACTGAGGCCACCTGCGCCTCAAGTGACAGAGATGGTTCTAGGAGAACCCCCAAGCTACGAACCCACTCCTTCAAGGGGAGTGTAACCCCATCCAGAATAGGTTGGACACCCTCCATCCGGTCAGCGGAACCACCCACTAACAGCGTCTCAGTCTTGTCTGGATTGAGTTTTAGTTTATTAGCCCTCATCCAGTCCCTTGTCGCAGCCAGGCACTGGTTCAGCACATCCACAGCCTCACCTGATGAAGATGAAAAGGAGAAATAGAGCTGCGTGTCATCAGCGTACTGATGACAACGCACTCCAAAACTCCGGATGACTGCACTCAACGGTTTCATGTAGATATTGAACAGCATGGGGGACAAAACTGACCCCTGCGGAACCCCATACTGGAGAATCCACGGGGCCGAGCAATGTTCCCCAAGCACCACTTTCTGGAGCCGACCCCCCAAGTAGGAGCAGAACCACTGCAATGCAGTGCCTCCCACTCCCAACTCAGCCAGTCGTCCCAGAAGGATACCATGGTCGATGGTATTGAAAGCCGCTGAGAGATCAAGGAGAATCAACAGAGTCACACTCCCCCTGTCCTTCTTCCAACATAGGTCGTCATACAGGGCGACCAAAGCTGTTTCTGTGCCAAAACCAGGCCTGAAACCCGACTGAAATGGATCCAGATAATCGGCCTCATCCAAGAGTGCCTGGAGTTGGCTCGCAACCACCCGCTCCAGGACCTTGCCCAGGAATGGAACATTTGCTACTGGCCTGTAGTTATTAAGATTTTCAGGGTCCAAGGAGGATTTCTTTAGGAGTGGTCCCACTGCTGCCTCTTTCAGGAGGCCTGGGACCACTCCCTCTTGCAAAGAGGCATTACTCACTTCCCTGGCCCAGCCAGTTGTTCCATCCCTGCTAGCTTTTATTAGCCAAGAGGGGCAAGGATCCAATATGGAAGTGGTTGCACGAACCTGTCCAAGCACCTTGTCAACGTCCTCGAGCTGCACCAACTGAAACCCATCCAAGAAAACAGGACAAGCCTGTGCTCTGGATACCTCACTAGATTCATCTGCTATAACACTGGAGTCTAAGTCCTGACGGATGCCAGAGATTTTATTCTGGAAGTGCCCAGCAAATGTATTACAGCGGGCCTCAGCTGGTTCTACCATGTCCTTGGGGCCAGCATGTAAAAGCCCCCGGACAACTCTGAAAAGCTCCACTGGGCGGCAGGTTGATGATTGAATAGTGGCAGCAAAGTATTGTTTTTTTGCTGCCCTCACTGCCCCTGAATACAGCTTACCATAAGCACTTACCAGTGTTTGATTGCATCCATCAGGAGTTCATCTCCATCTGTCCTCAAGCCGTCTCCTGTTTTGTTTCATCACTCTCAGCTCCGGGGTGTACTACGGAGCCGTTCGAGCTCTACACAGGAGAGGGCGCTCAGGAGCAATCATGTCAACTGCCCGGGTCATTTCTGCATTCCACAGATCAACCAGGGTTTCGACAGGAGAGCCAGCCCTATCAGCTGGAAAACTCCCCACAGCCCTCTGGAAACCATCTGGATCTATTAGCCTCCAAAGGCGGACCATCTTAATGGGTCCCCCACCCTTGCAGAGGGGAAAAGCCGCTGTAAGTCTAAACCTCAGCAGGTGGTGATCTGACCATGACAGAGGGGTTGATGTAAAGTCCCCCACTTTCAGATCCCCATATCCATATCCAGTTGAAAAAACCAGGTCTAGCGTGTGCCCTGCTACATGCGTCGGGCCGATGGCATGTTGGGACAGTCCCATGGTTGTCATGGAGACCATGAAATCCTGAGCTGCCGCAGATAAAGTGCCCTCGGCATAAATGTTGACATCCCCCAGAACCAAGAGTCTGTGGGACCTCAACAGTACACCAGAGACCACCTCTGTCAGCTCAGCTAGGGAGTCGCATGGACAGGGAGCCTGCAGAGGGGGATGGAATTCCTATAGACCACAGCAACCTCCCCTCCCCGGCCCTCAAGTCTACCCTGATGCTGAACCAAATACCCCGGTGGGCATAACTGGGAGAGACTAACTCCTCCCTGCTCTCCCACCAAGGTCTCGGTTATACATGCCAGATCGGCTGCCTCATCCACAATTAAGTCGTGGATGAGGGCGATCTCATTATGCACTGATCTGGCATTTAAAAGCAGCACCCGGAGGCCTGAGGGCTGGCTGATAAGGCAACCAACAAGCCTGTGGGTGTGAGGGGGACCGGAACAAGGCACAGCCATTAACTGTCTGGGCCTCGTTCCCCTTACCTGGCAAGTCCTCCTCACAACGCCATATCTCCCTCTACCCGTCACTACCCTGATTGTGCTCCCCTCAGATCCCCCCACCTGGCCCTGTATCCTCCCTCCCAGGCACATAGCTCAAGCCTGGGGAAAGGGGGGGGGGGGGAAACAAAAACAAAAAACAAAACAAAACCAAAAAAACAAGACAAAACAACCAAAGACAAAAATAAAAAGCCAGCAGGCAGGCAGGCAGGCAGGCACACTCCTCTCCTCCCAGGCAGCAGGCCTCCCTCTCCTGCAGGTTGATGGCTTTCCCAGGCCCCCTCAGCCAGCAGCTTAAATATCCCTCCCAGGAAGGGAGGGGGACAGATGTAATTGTCCACAGCAGCTGGCTCAGTACCTGGGGGCCTGGTCCTGCAGGGAGTGGCAGTCTGCCAGGCTGAAATCCTCAGGGTGGTGGTGGTGGTGGTGGTGGCAGCAGCAAGGATAGGAGGCAGGCAGGCAGGCAGACTCCTATCCTCCCTGGCAGCAGGCCTCCCTCTCCTGCAGGTTGATGGCTATTGGGGTTTTTGGTATCATAGTAGATTTTTAAAGTCAATTTCTGATGCTTCAGGTGCTTGGGCATTTCATATAAATCTGTTTCTGGGGTTGGAGAGGCTTTCATAGTTTTAAAATTCTTTATTTTAATATTTTTGGCAGAGGGGTCCTTACATAATTAAAAAAACCAGTTCCTGGCATGGTGGGTCTTTGCATATATTTTAAAATCAATTTGTGATGCTGTGAAGGACGCGTCCTTTGAACAACTGCACCCCAACAGTTACCTGTACACTTCAATACCTCTATAATGCAGTAGCGTAGATGCAGCCCAGCTCCTTAAGAAGGAAATGGGACTCTCACGATCCTGGGCTGGTTCCACACCCTGTGCAGGCAGCGTCAACAGAACCTCATTAGGCAATCAAGGGCATTACAACAACCCTAAGCAAAGGGAAGCAAGTTTTAGCACAGCAATCCGAGTTATTCAGACTCACATGCAAGCACAAGATAGGGGTGTGGAGTGAGCCGAAGCCCCTGGGCCGGTGGGGGACTCCGGAGAGGGTCCCCTTTGATTGCAGATGTCACTCCTCTCTGCCGTCTTTGTCGAAGGGACCAGTTCTGATCCTGGGAGTCCTCTGGGTCCCACCCTGGCGGCTCGTGACCTGATCACTCCTCCTGCGGAGAGTGCTGCCTCTGCATGCGTCCCCTGGCTTGCACTGGGCTGCTCCTGCCAGGATTTAGCCCACCCTCCCTTCCTTAAGAGCTCTTCCTCCTCTTCCTCCTCCCAAGGCTCGGTCAGTCCCGCTGCTGAGTTTCCCGCATGTCACCTCCGTCTTCTGCTTCAGCTCAAGCAAGGCAGGGAGAGGAAGCGATGCCTCTGCTCACATCGCCCCTGTGGAAAAGATGGTTGAGTCCATGGGGCGGAGTCCTCACTAGGAGAAGAAAGCACGGACACCCCCACCCCCACCCCTAGAGCCAGCTTGTTCTGCCTGGGAGCTGAATGTCAGAGGACAGAGGTTGCATCACGGGCTCTTCTCCCCTTGCACGAGGGAAACTGAACTGATGCATTTGCACAGGAGAATTTCCAATGAGGAAACATTTTTATGTTATTGCAGGGCTACTCCCGTGAATGAGAGTCTTGAGCTACAAATTGGGGATTGCCCCATGAATTAAAGTTAAGAAATCTACCAATGAAGCTCCTGCAATATTCAGCCACTGGAGAAAAGAAAGGCCCTTTGGGACGGGCCCAATGAAAAGTCCCATGCTAGAAATCCATGTTTTTCTTTGGACTTAGAAGGACTCATTGTTGCATTCATCTGTATTGGATATTTGTTACGTGTTTGTATCATTGAATGCTTAATAAAGACACGTTTGTTCAAGTCCTATCTTTGCAAGTTTTATTCTGATGAAGCCCCGCAGGACCCACACGAGTAGAATTCAGCATATCCTGAAGGCAGCGAAAGGCAACCAAAACCTGCTATTTCCTGTTGAGATTGCTGGGGAGTGGAGGCTGGTGCCTCCCATTCCAGTGGGGCTGTGAATCCATTCCAGGCTTCAGTCCCATATAAAATGTACAAGTTTAAAAGTGCAATATCAAAGCTGAAAACTACAACCAAAATAAAAAACTCTAGCACTGACAGAGAGGTTTAAAATACAACAAGAGATTTAAGACAACAAAGCTCAAGTGTATTATCACAGGAATAGTCACAAAATGTATTTTATTCATTTACTATATATGGTGCTACATATCTCCAATAGATTCTAGTGTGGTGCACACAGGAATGAAACAGTAAAAAGAAAGAAGATAAAAAAAACAGCAAATTACATTTGTGAAATTTAAAACAAAGGACCAATACAAACAGTGGCTAATCAGTGGAGGAAGGCTTCCTGGAAAAAAGTTGTTTTCAGGAGTTGCCGGATGTAGCCTAGTGTTGGCGCCTGCCTGACCACCAGGGGAAGGGAATTTGATCGCAAATTGTTTAGGGCTTTGCACACTACGGCCTTAAACCTGGCCCTATAGCCATTAGGAAGCCAGTGCAGTTCCCTCATCAAAGGAGGAGTGACATGCTGAAAAGGGGTTGAGCTCCTGACAACAGCCAAGCTGCTGCATTCTGCACTAGCTCCAGCGTCAGCAGCAGCCTGAAAGGCAGCCCCACAGAGAGCAGTTCACAGTAGTCCAGTCTTGAGGTTACGAACGCCTGGACCACTGTGGCCAAGCTATCCCTGTCCAGACGAGGCTGCTCTTGTCAGTTCATTCTCTATCGTTCCTTGTGGGGTGTATGGAAGAAACCGAGTCCACTTCTGCGTTGGGGTTTCAGAAGATGCTCTGAGAGCTTTTATAGGCAAAGCAACACAGCTGGGTTGGAGAGTCTGCCCGAAAGCACAGAAGCTCATGAAGAAGGCACAAAGAGTTATCTTAGAGATCTTAGATCAAACGAGGAAACAAATTAATCATAGGCACATTTTCTAAAACTGGCGTGAGGAGCACAAGATCAGGCCTTTTGGCTCTGCAATTCACGTATTTCTGGAAGAGATACCCCAATTTCCAGTGACACCTCCCCCCAAGAATAGTGGTTCTTAATTTGTAGAGAAGGCTCTGCTTGGAGGATTGTTAAACTAACAGTGCATAGTTACAATATGCAATTTCCTACCATAGGATGTAGTGATGGCCACCGATTTAGAGGGTTTGAAACAGGGGTTAGACAAATTCCTGGAGGAGAAGGTTTATTAATGGCTACTAATCATGATGGCTATATCCTACCTCCAGTATCAGGCACAGCATATCTATGTACACAGTTGCTGGGGAACCTGGGCAGGATGGTGCTGTTAAATTCATATCCTGCTTGTGAGTTTGTGCTCAACAGCTGATGGGCCACTGTGGTAAGAGAAGGGTGGACTAGATGGACCCTTCTTCTGATCCAGCATGTTTATTCTTACATTCGTAGAGGGGATCCTTCTTCAACCGGTGGCAGAAATCTTCCCAATAGAACAGCAATAGTGTTTGTACACATCAACCTGCTGTGTATATAAGCAGAAAATGCTGAGTATCAGGGAATGTCTGGGAGGTTCTCCCTTTCCTCCTGGTTGGTTTTCAGAGCGTGTTCGAGTGCTTTGCTTATGCCAGGGTTGAGCTCTTAGCCCTAAATCACACATCCTTATGTGTTCCCCTGATAAAGACACAACGTAGTATGTTGTGTGGCTTGGATGGTAGATCACCTTTAGAAGGAGCCCTGAAATGCAAACTGATTGGGAAACGCTTCCCTTGGCCTTGACCTGGCCCATTCCTTTCATTTTCTAATTCCTCTTCTCTCTCTGGGATCCTCCCTCTTCCTGTTCCAGGTGCAGGGGATGTTGGCTAAAGCATGTGCAGATTTCCCTGAGGCAGAGAAGGCTCCACTGGGCACCACCCAGAGGCCACTGGACAGGTGGATCTTGCAGGAGGATGACGGAGGACCCTCCTCACTGGGTAAGGATTAGTGGGATGGATTCCACCATGATCTCCCTCCCTCAATGACTCCTGAGGTGATGAGCTACTTTGACATTCCCCTTGAGTCTGATTTTACGGGTGGAGAGAGACTCTTTTTCTCTAGATACTGAAAAAAGATATGTTTTTTATTAATGTGAATAAACATTGATTCCAGTAAAATAATGAAAATGGAAATGCTTAAGACTGTTAACCTTCTTTGCCTTCTTCACAGGGAGCGGAAAAACCTGCAGAGAGATTGAAGAGATACTGGGGGATCCTTCTAGGCCTCCTTTGCTTTGTGGTGAAGTGGAAGCGGATTCTGCACAGCCAGAGCAGGTAAGGGAGTCCTGGGTGACTCTGTCTCCTGCACATCTCGTTGGTCCTGGAAGAACCTGCCCCTTTAGCCTTTGATCTTCTCTAAGATGGCAGCTAGGAAGGCTTTGAAAGTCACTCATGAAGCTCTGGCATTCAGAAGGGGGACCTCACCATTCTTGTCCTCATGGATGGCTACATAATGTATAAAGAGAACATAATTTATTCTTCTTCTTTCAGGATCTGATGACCTTTGCGGAGGTGTCTGTGCATTTCTCGGAGGAGGAATGGGTTCTGCTGAATCCAGGCCAAAGGACTCTGCACATGGAAGTCATGGAGGAGAATCGTGGGAACCTGGCCTCTCTGGGTAAGGAATGGGACCCCTCAGGGTATGACTCCCTCTTTCCCTGCTTGACAGATCCTGGAAGGTGGAATTTCAGCTCTTCTTTTTGTGTCATTGTGTCATTACAAGGATGTCATTGAGGACAACAGTGCCTGGGCCTTGTTCCTGGGATACTCGAGTCTAGACAAGGCTCACCAGGTGATGTACATAAAGCCTTAAAAGTGTAGGTAAAGCATGCACACCCTCTGCAACCCTTACCTGTTGGTCTTATTATGGCCTCTATAAGATGTGGATGCGTGTTTTGACTTTGGAAAGAGCAGGACGTCCCTCCAGTTGGGGCTTCCCATCTCTTAAGAAGTGGCCAAGTAGAATTCCCACTTTCCAGTTCCAAGATAAATAATTAGCTAGGACAAAATTGTAGATTTTAAGTGCATTTTGTTTTTACAGTGTTTCATGTTGTTTATTTATGGTTTGAGCTGGTTTGTAAGAGCTAGATATTTATTTGTTTGTTGCATGTCGATGCCACCCAATAGCCGAAGATCTCTGGGTGGTTTACAAAACTTAACACCATGACAACCATGCAAAATATTAACAACAACAACAACAGTATAAAAACCTAGTATTTTATACAATAGAAGAGCACAATCTGGATAAAACCGAGCAGCAATGCAGAAATTAATACAAATTTAATACAAATTTAAAACAGCAAAATTAAAAATTGTACTGAAGAACTGTTAAAATACTGAGAAAATAAAAAGGTCTTCCCCTGGCGTCTAAAAGAGTATCATGTAGGTGCCAGGCAAAGCTCTCTAGGGAGCTCATTCCACAGCCAGGCTGCCACAGCAGAGATTTGCATGTCAATGTAAATGAAAGCTCTGTATGCCACTCTGGATCTCAGTTTTGTTGATTATCAGAGGATATTTTAAGATGTTTGGAAGGATCTGCCTCTCCAACCAAGTATTTTTTTATCCTGTTGATTGAATCAGCAAACTGTTTGGTTTGTTCCCTGATTTCAGGAAGATTTCTGTTTTTATTCTTGCAGGTGATCGCAGGGAGAGCAAGGAAAATGGCGTCCACCAGAGAAGAAAAATGGAAACAGAAGAGAAGTGGGGAAACAAATCCATTTCTTCTGAAGAGACAGACGTCCGTGAAATTGCAATACTACAAGAACTCAGTAAAAGGAGAATTCACAATAGGAAGACACAGAGGAGAAGCTCTCAGTATCTAAAGACTCAGAAGTTTCACTTTTCCAAATGTCAACGATTTCACACAGAAGAGCAAAGATTTCAGTGCTTGGAATGTGAGAAGCAATTCAGTTCCAAGCGACATCAGAGAATCCACACAGGGGAGAAGCCGTATAAATGCTCAGAGTGTGGAAAGAGTTTCACTCTGAGCAGCGATGTTAAGTCGTATCAAAGAATTCACACTGGTGAGGAGCCCTTTAAATGCTTTGAATGTGGAAATTGTTTCACTCAAAGTACGAGCCTTAAATCCCATCAGAGAATCCACACAGGGAAGAAGCCCTATGGATGCTCAGAGTGTGGAAAGAGCTTCGCTGTGAGCAGCCGACTTAAGTTACATCAAAGAATCCACACAGGGGAGAAGCCCTATAAATGCTTAGAGTGTGGAAAGAGCTTCACTGTGAGCAGCCATCTTAAGCAACATCAAGGAATTCATACAGGTGAGAAGCCCTATGAATGCTTAGAGTGTGGAAAGAGCTTTGCTCTCTGCGCATACCTTAAGAAACATCAAAGAATTCACACAGGAGAGACGCCCTATAAATGCTCAGAGTGTGGAAAGACCTTTCCTTTCAGCTCACACCTTAAGCAACATCAAAGCATTCACACAGGAGAGAAGCCCTATAAATGCTCAGAGTGTGGAAAGACCTTTGCTCTCAGTACACACCTTAAGCAACATCAAAGCATTCACACAGGTGAGAAGCCCCATAAATGCTCAGAGTGTGGAAGGAGCTTTGCTCGCAGCGCACACCTGAAGCGACATCAAAGAATTCACACAGGGAGAAGCCCTATGAATGTCCAGAGTGTGGAAGGAGCTTTGCTCGCAGCGCACACCTGAAGCGACATCAAAGAATTCACACAGGGAGAAGCCCTATGAATGTCCAGAGTGTGGAAAACACTTTGCTCACAGCACCTCCCTTAAGCAACATCAAAGAATTCACACAAAGGGGAAGCCATAAAAGTGCTCAGTGTGGAACACAATTCAATCAGAGGTTACACCTTGCCTCACATCAAACAATCAATGCAGGTGAGAAGCCCCATGAATGCCCTTCATGGCTCATTACATCAATTAAGGAGTGGATTGCCTGCTTACAAATGACAGAAAGGTATAAGATAGGTAAAAAAAGGGGCCTTGAATGTACAAAATCTGAATTTGAGAGAGCCTTATGTACAACTGATGATCATGTTATTTCAAAGACATATAAACTTTTGTTACAGTATGAGACTGAAGATGAACAGGTAAAAGATTGTATGATAAAGTGGCTCAAAATTTTGGATAGAACATTACTATCGATCCGTGAGAGAACATGTGGTTGAGAGGCTTGAAATATACATTATGTGCCAGATTGAAAGAAAAAATAATGCATAGATGGTACATATCTCCATCAAAATTGGCAAAAATGTATAAAGGGACATTGGGAAGGTGCTGGAAATGTGAAGAACAAGAAAGAACCTTCTATCATCTATGGTGGACATGTAAAAAAGCAAAATCCTTTTGGATACTAATGCATAATGTAATGGAAAATGTACTGAAGATTAAAATACAACTGTGTCCGGAGTACTTTTTGCTGGAGCTAATAGATGAACAGTGAAGTGGCAAAACTCACTGCGATAATAAAAGACAAAACAACAAGGTCTATTGAGGAATGGAAGCCTCTGATAGTTTTTTTAGAAGAGAGAGAAGGGAAGGATATATTTGCATGTGAATTCAGCGATTAAATTGGCAGAAAAACAATTGATAATAACAGGGAAGTCAGGGAATTCACTCACTATTTTGTTTCTTTTTTTATTAGTATTATTTTTGATATAGCGTTAAAAAAAAAAGATATTTTTGTATGTTAGAGAAATTCGGAAGTCCATCTTAATGGTGTATGTTGTATTGTCTGTGTTTTATCTTTGTTTGAAAACAATAAAAATCTTAATTTGGAACAAAAAAGGGTCCAGGAGGTTGTAAATTCCTCCCTGAGAGAGGGCGTGGTGCCGGCCTCTTTAAAACTGCCTTGGTCGCTCTGTGGGACGACCTTTGCCGGAGAGGGACAGGGGGAGTGCGGCCCTATTGATTCGCTTGGACCTCTCAGTGGCTTTCATTACCCTGGACCATGGCATCCTTCTGGATAGGTTGTCTGGGCTGGGAGCTGGAGGTTCTGCTCCAACCTGGATGGCTGCTTCCAGAAGGTGGTGCTGGGGGATTCCTAGAATCAGAATTGTAGAGTTGGAAGGGGCCTCTAAGGCCATCGAGTCCAATCCCCTGCTCAAAGCAGGAATCCACCTCAAAGCATCCCTGACAGATGGGTTTCCAGCAGACTCTTGAATGCCTCTAGTGTGGGAGAGCCCACGACCTCCCTAGGTAATTCATTCCATTGTCGTACTGCTCTAACACACGGGAAGTTTTTCCTGATGTCCAGCCAGAATCTGGCTTCCCATCCCATGATTCCGTGTCCTGCATTCTGAGATGATCGAGAGGAGATCCTGGACCTGCTCTGTGTGACCCCCAGGGATGGATGTCAAACTGACTGGTCTGTAGTTCCCAGGTTCCTCCTTTTTGCCCTTTTTGAAGAGAGAGACAACGTTAGCCCTCCTCCAGTCATCCGGCACTTCACCTGTCTTCCATGATTTTGCAAAGATAAGAGTAAGTGGTTCTGAGAGTTTTTTCTGCCAGCTCCTCTGTTACTTTAGGGTGCAGGTCATTGGGCCCTAGAGATTTGAACTCGTTCAAAGAAATGAGGTGTTCCTTGACCATTTGTTCATCAATTTCAACCTTCAATTGTACTTCACTTTTCCCAGGAGAGTCATAGATCCTGTTTTGGGAGAATCCTGAGCCAAAGTAGGAATTGAGCACTTTGGACTTTTCTTTGTCATCAGTTATCAATTTGCCATCCTCATGAAGCGTTTGAACCACCATTCCTGTCCTCTGTCTTTCACTGCGCACGTATCGGGAGAAAGCTTTTTTGTTGCTTTTAGCATCCCTCGCTAGTCTCAGCTCATTCTCAGCTTTAGCCTTCCTGTTGCCTTCCTTCCACTTCCTATATGTGTCCTTTTTTGTTTACAGGTCATCTCCAAGCTTTTTGTGGAGGTACATTGGTTTCTTCTGTGGACTTCTATGATCGCTCTGTGCCATGGCACCAAGGCTGTGGGGTTCCACAGGGCTCCATTTTATCTCCTATGCTGTTTCAACATCTACATGAAACCACTGGGAGAGATGTGGGCTGAGGTGTCATCAATATGCGGATGACACCCAGCTCTACCTCTCTCTTTTGTCAAACCCAGGAAAGGCAGTGGCTGTTCTGAATCTGTGCCCGGATGAGGGCCAACGAACTGAGACTCAATCCAGACAAGACACAGGTACTGTTAGCAGTTGGTTCATCTTTCTGGCTCGGTGACTTTCAATCTGTTCCAGAGAGGGTTAAACTCCCCATAAAGGATGGAGTTTGTAGTTTGGGGGTGCTCTTGGATCCAGAAGTGTCACTTGAGGCACAGGTTAACTCGTTGGCAGGGAGCACCTGTGATCCGCTTAGGCAGATATACCAAGCACGTCCTTACCTGGACAGAGATAGGCTAGCTGCAGGGATCCATGCTCTGAGAACTTCTCGGTTGGATTATTGCAATGTGTTATATACATGGGGCTGCCTTTGAAAACGGTCCAGAAACTTCAGCTAGTCCAAACCAGGGCTGCAAGATTGTTAAGAGGGCCTGGCCAATGAGACCACATTAGGCCAGTACATTTCCAGCTGCACTGGCTGCCAGTCCAGGTCTGGGCCCGATCCAAAGTCCTAGTATGAACATTCAAAACCCTAAATGGCTCGGGCCATGTTATCTGAAGGAACGCCTCCTCCTGTATGTACCTTCCTGGATCCTAAGGTCATCGTCTGGGGTCCTCTATTTTGTATTGTGATTGAACTCTTACACTGTATATTGTATTTTACATTGAGGTTTTTGATTTCTACTGTAAATTGTATTTGATGGTTTTAATTTTTGTAAACAACCCAGAAAATGTTGGCTAAGCATGAAATAGAATGCAATAAATAACTAAATAACTAAACTGAATTTGAATCCTGGCAAGACGGAAGACCTGTGGGTGAGTGGTTCCAGACTCTGGGAGACAGGTTCATCGCCTGTTCTGGATGGGGTGTAATCCCTGTGAAAGATCAGGTTTGTAGTTTCGGGGTACTCTTAGACCTATCTATGTCGCTGGAGGCTCAAGTGTGTGTTTTCCCTGTCTTTGTCCCTCCTGGACAGGGATTGCTTGGCCATGGTGGTACAGGCATTAGTAACCTCCAGGCTGGATTACTGCAATGTATTGTATGTGGGGCTGCCCTTAAAGCGGCTCCAGAAGCTGGAGCTAGTGCAGAATGCAGCAGCTCGGCTGTTGTCTGGAGCTGCCCCTTTCCAGCCTGCAAGTCCTTTGCTGAGAGAACTGCACTGGGCTGCCTATTCACCACCAAGCCAGGTTTATGGTTCCAGTACGAATGTACAAAGCCCTAAATGTGGCAGAAAAGTCCCAACATCAAATCAAGGTGACTGGAACCCAACCAGTCACCTTGATTTGATTTTGTAATACAACCACTGCCTCCTTTTTGCAGAAAAGTCCCAACAGCATGTCTGTCCGTGGAGAAGGAACATTCCTGGAGCCAGCACCTTCCAAAGCTGTCTGAGTAGTCCTGGCTTGGGCAGTTGCCTGGTCATCTTGGAGGAATAAACTTTGCCTGACGATGTGACTCCCCATTGCCATGAGGGTCAGTCCATGATTACAGCTACGTGATCAAGGCGATTTTGTAAGCCAACGTGTCTCCTGATTAGAAATTAATCTTCTATTTCGACCAGCAAAGAGCTGTATGGCACCTTAAATATTAACAAATATATTGCAAACTGAACATCAGGGCACCGCATGGGAGAGGTTCTGAGCATGCCTCAGATATTTTTTTCTATCATGGCATGGCTTCTCCACTTTTTCAAAGGGGGGTGTTAGTACCCCATTTCTCCAAGTATATGGGGCTTACCAGTAGATGTGCAAGATGTAAACTCCAGTAGAACCTGCGTCTGAGAAGTAAAAGGGAAATGAATTCACCAAGTGTGGCTGATTAGAAAAGTCGAATATAAGGAAAGGTTTAATTTAACTAACTGCATTAACTAAGACATTCCAAGTGTTACATCTTTTATTTTTACAAACGCTGTCAATGTGTGGCTTTGTCGGAAAGAGGCCTTTTGAGTTTTCTCTTACAAGCATTGAGCAGGGGGATGGACTGGATGGCCTTATGGGCCCTTCCAACTCTACTATTCTATATGATTCCACAATGCTTTCAGCTCCTCATTGGAAAGGCGTCACTTTGGGCTTTCTTGCCCGGTCTTTTACATGTCGCCTGCAAGTATTTTCATGTCTATATCTGGATCCCGCAAAAAGCCCCCCAGGAGCAGCCCGAGCGGTGATGCTGCAGGGAGAGAAATGCCCACCCCCCGCCCAGTCCATGTGTCTCTGCCAGGAGGAGCCTCTGCAGCTGTCTAATGTTGAGTCCGTCTAAGGGTTCAAGAGAACGAGTGTGCTGCTCCTAGAGAGGCCCTGATGGAATGCCCTTCACTACTTCCTCCTCCTCCTCCCCCCCATGGGAAATTCAGCCCTGGGATTTCGGCATTGAGTTCCATCTGCAGCCTCTCTTCCTTCTCCTGCAGAGGAGCAGGTGGGTGCAAAATGCAAGGGGGTCCCAGGTAGGGTTGCCATATTGTGAATCCACAAAACCGGACAATTTTTTTTAAGGGTGGGGTGGGGCTAGAATGTTTTTTTTATTATTATTTTGGGGGGGTATGATTTAATTTTTTAAATTTTCATTTCTAGTGCGATAGGCAGCATCCAATTAACAGCATCCTGATGTGTTAATAGGCGAGCAGGTGAAGGACCTATTGGGTGGGAAGAGAGAAGGAGCCCCCTGCCCCCCTGGTGGCTGACCCACTTGGGGCCCCTCCAGGAGACCCCCGCCTTGCACCTCCTTCCCTCCCCAGAATTAGGGGATCCGGGAAGGCTGGAGAAAGTGGGGGGCTGCCAGGGAAAGATAGGGGGTGGAGAAGAGGAATCCCGTCTGTGGGCAAAAAAGATGATATAGGTTAACAAGCGGGGGGAGCAGATAGGATGCTTTGGGTGCTAAGTTGAGCCCCCCATGATGAGCAGTTTGGGGGGCTCCCGCCCCTCTCTGTGGGGCTGCCTGTCTCGGCCAGGAGCATTGTCCATCTAAGGGTTAAAGAGAACGAGTGCGTCGCTCCTAGAGAGGCCCCTGAAGAGCCAAGGCTGATTGAATGCCCTTCACTTCCTCCTCCTCCCCCCCCCCCCCATGCCAAAGCAACGCTGGGATGTTTGCATTGTGTTCCATCTGCAGCCTCTTCTTCCCCCTGCAAAGGAGCCGGTGGGTGCAAAATGCATGGGGGTCCCAGGGGGGAGGAGAGGGAGGAAGGAGCCCCCAGGGAAGAGAGGGAGCCAAGGGCAGGGAGGCAAGGGGGGAGGGGGGAAGAGAGAGGGAGCCCCCTGCCCCCCATGGGGCTGACCCACTTGGGTGCCCTCCAAGAGCCCCTCCCTTTGCACCTCCTTCCCTCCCTGCAATTAGGGAATCCTGGACGGGAAGGGTTAAATGAACCTGGGGCATAATAATAATAATAATAATAATAATAATAATAATAATAATATATTTATTCCTAACCCGTCTCTCTCTCTGGTTCGAGGCGGGGAACAATAATAAATATAAATACAAAGTCCATAAAATAGAGAAAACATTAAAAACAAATCAAACTAATACATTATTATTATTATTATTACATTATTAAAACATCTTAAAATTCAACTAGGTAGGCCTGCGAAGTGAGGAGGCTGCTCTTCACGTCCTCAGGGTGGGTGGACACCACTGTTACTCTGGACACCTTTGGGGGTTCAAGTACTGGGAACACAGAGATGGGGCTCAGAAAGGAAGCCGTGGAAGGGATTGGGAGGGGAACTCTGGTGCATCAGCAGACCTGGTTTTTTCCCTTCAGGGCAGAAGGTTTTGTCCGCCTGGAGCCTGAGATGGAGGCCGTCCTGCTCTCAAAGCAACGGTCAAGGTGTGGAGTGAGAGGCCGCTATGAGAAGACGTTGCTCCATGTGTTACTCCTCAGGGCTAAGCGGCTCCGTGAGTCCGGAACGTTCCCGTGTACCCTGATGAGGCCAAACGTAACGTCGGCTACCAAAAACTATGAAGAAAACCAGATATTTTTGGCTGGGTCTTGTTTCCGTGCTGGCCTTCTTTTTGGGAGAACTCATTGGCTGAATTCGGACGACACAATAATCAACTGGGGGGTGTGGGGAACAATCGTCAGTTGTATTGACTATTGTGTCTTCTGAATGCTGCCATAGTCAACTCAGCGCTGATCCTAATCCACCCCACGGTTGATTATTTATTATCATGTTGTGTGGGGAGTACCCCCTAGATGAACAACTGTAAAGTTTATTAGTACCCCACCACTGACTATCGTGTTGTCTGAATGCAGCCATACTCTCATTCAGTTTTTGAGGCTGCAGCTGTCACCGCATCTGAACTATCTTTGGAGGCTGGATGCTAAGCTCTTGAGCTGCTTGGTTCCGTTTTCCCCAATGATTTTATTTCACTCACTGGCGGAGATCAGACTTCACTACCCTTTTCCATTTTAAAACACCTTTTCTACTTTCTATCTGCACCTTGGATTCTAAGACACGTCTCTTTCAACTTTCCTCTGGGTCTGCAACATCCTGTTCTTCAGATCTCTGCCTGGGATAGGGAGCTCTGCCTTCCTTTTAATTCCACGTCATCCCTGCTCTCTTTCCTTCCTTTTCTGTCAAAGTTTAGACTGTACTGTTATGTAGTTGAACGTTTTAACATTACATTGAATAAGTTCATATTGGTGGAAGTTTAACTAGAGCTAAATAACAATTCAACTGCTGCTACTTGGGCCGAGTAGTCTTTTAAAATTCTTTTCTAAAACACCTTAGCAAGGAGTTAAACTGTAGTGTATTTTACACAGTGTACACATGTATTTCTTCATAATCACTGCATGTTTTTCATTTCACTTCTATACTTGACGTTCTGTTGCATTTACTTGCTCTATAAACCATTCATACCTTAAAGCTTCCTGTGTTGTATGTTTAAATTTTTTCCCACAAGTTGGAAGAGTATTCACTGTTTTCTTGATTAAGGTTTAAAATACACTTTCAAACATATTGAACTTTGAATAGCTTTAAAACAGCTCTGGTTACACTCTCTCTTCCATTGGGGCAGAGTCAGCACCTCATTTTTAATCAGGAGCCTGATTCCTGTGGGACAGGGGTTGTGGAGACCCATTTGAGGCAGGTCCTGGGTATTAAGTTGGCCACAGCTGTATCCGTTTAATGCAGCTCTTCATTTTAATTCATACAGGACAGTTCTTGCCTCAAGAAAGAAGTTGGCAACAAAGTAAGGAGAATTTTTGAGTCCTGGTGGTAAGCGGAGATGGAGAAGAGAGAAAAGATGGAAGAGCAAGACGTACCTGGCCCTGAAGCAGGAAAAGGCCCCTGTACCATCCAGGAAGGGAGCAGTGCAGAGCCCTGGGAAAGAAGAGTGCTGGAGAACCAGCCTGGGAGCAATACCAGCTCAGACGCAGAGTGCCAGCGCTTCAGGGACTTCTGCTACCAGGAGGCTGAGGGCCCCCGAGAGGTTTGCAGCCAACTCCACCACCTTTGCCATCAGTGGCTGAAGCCAGAAAGACTCACAAAAGCTCAGATGCTGGATCTGGTGGTCCTGGAGCAGTTCCTGGCTGTCCTGCCCCTGGAGATGGAGAGCTGGGTCAGAGAATGCGGAGCGGAGACCAGTTCCCAGGCGGTGGCCCTAGCAGAAGGTTTTCTCCTGAGCCAGGCAGAGGACAAAGAGCAGGTGAGAGCATTTCATCCTGATGACTAAAAGGGACTGTTTTCTTACTACTTGTCTCAAGTCGTGTTTGCATGTCCCCAAGGAAGAGATACCCCAATTTCCAGTGCCCCCCCCCCCCAGAATAGTTGTTCTTAATTTGTAAAGCAGGCCCTCCTCGGAGGATAGTTAAACTGAATGAGCTTAGTTAAAATATGCAATTCCCTAAAACCAGAAGTAATGACAGCCACCAATTTAGACAGTTTAAAACAAACTTTAGAAGGAGCCCTGAAATGCAAACCGACTGGGAAACGCTGCCCTTGACCTGACCCATTGTTTTCCTTCCCTAATCCCTCTTCTCTCTCTGGAATCCTCACTCCTCCTGTTCCAGGTTCAGGGGATGTTGGCCAAAGCATGCGCAGATTTCCCTGAGGCAGAGAAGGCTCCATTGGGCACCACACAGAGGCCGCTGGACAGGCGGACCTTGCAGGAGGGTGATGGAGGACCTTCTTCACTGGGTAAGGATTAGCGGAATGGATTCCACCATGGTCTCCCTCCCTCAATGACACCTGAGGTACATGCCCTGCTTTAACGTTCTCCATGAGCCTGATTTCCTTTTTATGGGGAGGGAGTAGGAAGAGAGACTGTTTTTCTCTAGATACCCCAAAAAAGATACATTGTTTAGCAATGTGGATAAACATTGATTCTCACCTTCTTTGCCTTCCTCACAGGGAATGGAACGACCTGCAGAGAAAGTGAACTGATCTTGGGGGATCCTTCTAGGCCTCCGTCGCTTTGTGGTGGAGTGGAAGCAGATTCTGCACAGCCAGAGCAGGTAGGGGAGTCCTGGGTGCCTCTGTCTCCTGCACAACATTTTGGTCCTGGAAGAACCTGCCCCTTTAGCCTTTTCTCCTCTCCAAGAGGGCTGCTAGGAAGGCTTTGAAAGTCACTCATGAAGCTCTGGCATTCAGAAGGAGGACCTCACCATTACTGCCTTCATGTATTGCTATGTAATGTGTAAAGAGAACATCAATTCTTCTTCTTCTTCCTTCAGGGTCTGGTGTCTTTTGAGGAGGTGTCTGTGCATTTCTCAGAGGAGGAGTGGGCTCTGCTAGATCCAGGCCAGAGGTCTCTGCACAAGGAAGTCATGGAGGAGAATCGTGGGATCCTGGCCTCTCTGGGTAAGGAATGGGACCCTCTGGGTAAGGCCCCTCTTTGCCTTCTGTGTCAGTGTATGATAAGGGTGTCATTGAGGACAACAGTGCCTGGGCCATGTTCCTGGGATACTCTTGTCCAGAGAAAGCTCACCAGGTGATGTACCTACACTATTACGGCTTTATATACAACACTGACATCCTTTCCAACTCTTACCTGTTGGTCTTCTTATAGTCACTGTGAGACTTGGATGTTGGTTTGACTTTGGAAATAGCAGGATGTTGGGGCTTCCCGTCTCTAAGAAGTGGCCAAGACCTCTGCTGTTGGCATCTGATCTGCATCTCTTACCAGCAGTCCATCTTCCAAGACGTGTAGCCCTTGGTCCCAGAATCCAAATCTCACATCAGCACCACCTTTGTAGCCAGTCTTTCCCTTTCTAGTCCTCTTCCAAGAACCGGGAGGATGGATGCGGAAAATATCTGGGCCCCATAGTCTGACGTGATTTCTTCATAGCTCCGCTTAGCAGTATCACTTGTTCCCACGAATGTCTCCAGGGAGACAGCATCTCTGGCGAGTCTATGGGTCTTCATGATATAATTGGGTTTCAATCCCACGCAGCAGGGAGTCTCCCCCAGTGACTACCCTTCTCTTCTTGGTGTAGGCCTTGGTTTCATTGCCTCTGTTGGACTTGCCTTCTGCCTCTTGCTCACTGTGGCGTGGGATCCCCTGTAATTCTTCCTCTGCAGGCGGTCCTCCAGTCTCATCCTCCAGGATCTGAAAGTGGCTCCACGGTTCTACTGGTTCCACTGGTGCCGAGGGTCTTCTAGGTCTTCTGCTCCTCACTGTCTCCCTTGTCCAGGGAGTTTCCTCCACCTTGTTTCCCCTCGCCTCCGCATTCTCCACTTCTGCTTCAACTTCCTGTTCCTCTTCCACCTCCTGTGCTTCTCTTTGCTGCTGAAGTTCCACCGTCCTGGCTTAGAACTTCTTGCCTCCTCTTATTCCTTGGAGGGCGGACAATGGCCTCTCAGGTCCTCTCACTCCTCCTTCCAATAGTGCAACCAGCTTGCACATGTGGCAGGTGTCCGCCATGTTGATCTCAGGCAGGAACACAAACGTTGCACACACCTGTCAGGTCACCTCCACTGGAGAATCCGTTCTGTCCATAGTCTCTATTCCCTTTTTGTTCTGCCTTTCCAATTGTGCTGGAATAGCCTGTGCTTTGTCCTGCCCTCCCTGAAGGTTGACAGTAGAGTCCCCTAGGATATGAGTGTGTAGTTGGTGCCCTGATTTCAGGAAGGTTTCTGGTTTTATTCTTTCAGGCGAGTGCAGGAAGAGCAAGAAAAATGGCATTCGCCAGAGAAGGAAAACTGAAAATGAAGAGAAGTGGGGAATGAAATCCATTTCTTTTGAAGGGTCGGATGTCCATGAAATTCCAATCCTGGAAGAATCAACTGAAATGAACCTTCACAATAGGAAGACACAGCGGAAAAGCTCTCAAGATCTAAAGACTCAGAAGATTCACCTTGCCAAATGTCAACAGTTTCACACAGAAGAGAAACGATTTGAGTGCTTGGAGAGTGAGAAGCAATTCACTTCCAACTCACAACTTAACCGGCATAAAACAATTAACACGGGGGAGAAGCCCTTTAAATGTTTAGAGTGCGGAAAGAGCTTTGCTCGCAGGTCACACCTTAAGCGACATCAAAGTATTCACACAGGCGAGAAGCCCTATGAATGCTTAGAGTGTGGAAATAGCTTTGCTTGCAGTGCAGAGCTTAAGCGACATCAAAGAATTCACACAGGAGAGAAGCCCTATGAATGCCTTGAGTGCGGAAAGAGCTTTGCTTATAGCACAGTCCTTAGGATACATCAAAGAATTCACACAGGGGAGAAGCCCTATAAATGCTTAGAGTGCGGAAAGAGCTTTGCTCGAAGCACAGACCTTAGGAATCATCAAAGAGTTCACACAGGCGAGAAGCCCTATGATTGCCTTGAGTGCGGAAAGAGCTTTGCTTACAGCACAGTCCTTAGGACACATCAAAGAATTCACACAGGCGAGAAGCCCTATGAATGCTTAGAGTGCGGAAATAGCTTTGCTCACAGTGCAGAGCTTAAGCGACATCAAAGAATTCACACAGGAGAGAAGCCCTATGAATGCCTTGAGTGTGGAAAGAGTTTTGCTCAGAGTACACACCTTAAGCGACATCAGAGCACTCACACAGGTTAGAAGCCCTATGAACGCCTAGAGTGCGGAAAGAACTTTGCTCAGAACATAACTCTTAAGTGATGTCTAAGAATTCACATGAAGGAGAAGCCATAAAAGTGCTCAGAGTGTGGAAAGTGGTTCAGTCACCGATTGCTTCTTGCCTCACATCAAATGAGCCATTCTGGTGAGAAGCGCTATGAATGCTTTGTGTGTGGAAAATGCTTTCGTCTGAACTTTTTTGCATCAAAAAAGTCCTACACGAGAGAAGCCCTTTCCTGGTGAGATTTGAACTCAAGGCATTACTTCCCTCCTGTAGGGGTGGGGACCCAGACGGATGGTCCGCCCCACTAGACTGATGGAATCCAAGGGATTTATGAATGCTCCTGGGGTTGTTCCAGTGGAGAGAGCTGGTGATGCAGCCGAAGCCCTGGCCACACTGTGGAAGAGTGAGATGTGGGGGGCCGTTGAGGTGATTTGCTGTTCATTGGCAGTTATTTATACAATGTCAGTACTTGTGAAGCTTTGCCATTGAAGATGTTGGTGCTGTGTGATTTCAAATACAAGGATGTCTAAAAACTCACAAGGAAATACAGTTACAATGTATTTGGGAAGGAGGAGGGGGGGAACTAACTTGTTCACTACATTCTGAGTTTCAAAGTTCAGCCTGATGGGTCGCAGGAGGATGTAGGGCTCTTCAGATCAAGGCCCAGGACAGAAAGCCTAGTTCAGGGGGAGTAGCTACAAGGAGAATAGCCACGTTCCCTTCTGCTTTTCTCAAAAGGAAGGCAAAATCACTGGGATTTCCAATAAGATTCCAGGGAAAGCAAGAGAAAGCCAGGGAAGCTGGAGCTAAGTGAAGAGGCCAAACAAGTTCCAGTGAATATGTGGTTCCTTGATCCCCAGTACCCCAAAACCTGTTCTGTTCTCACCTTTAACTATTCCTTAACTAAAACCTAATTCTGAGTGATAAAATGGCCGGTAAAGGGAAAAGAACTCGCAAAAGGAGTGTTCCATTGTTCCGGCGATGGGTTGAGGTGGGGGCTAGAATCATATTGGGGTACAGGGAACACCCCATCCTAATAGCTGTAACCCCCATTCTTCTCCCTTTTCTGACTTTTCAGGGTCCACATGAAACATTTTGCACTCTGGAAAATCAGTCCATCTCATCAGTGAATTAAATGATGCTCCACACTTCTAGACCATAGGTTTCATGAGCCTTTCTATTCCATGGCTTTATTTTTTTTAAAAACTTTGTCCCCAAAAACAGGACTTGGGTAACCACTGAATGTTCTCCCCCCCCCCCCCAAAACAGTAGGTGAGAAGGACAGTGGGAACAATTTGGAGGCTTCTGTAGTGTCCTTGGAAGCAATTGGGCAAGAAGCAGAACAAGAGACCTTTGGAAATAAAGAAAACCAAACAGGCAAAAAGGAAATCCACCAAGGAACGAAAGGGAGAAATTCTCTGTTTCTCAGTGTCCTGATTTCCATGAATCCCTGATCCTACAAGATCACATAGAAAAAGAAAGTGTTAAGTGTGTGTGTTTGTGTGTGTGTGTGGGGGGGGGGGAGATACTTGAAGACCAATTGAAATTAAGAAGATATTGCAGAACCCAAAGAGGGAAAAAACCAGCACCTTACTCCACATCAAAGAATCCACATGGGAGAAACCATCAATACATGCAATGTGGAAAGAGCTTTAGTCAAAGTCCTAGCCTGAATACATATCAAAAAAATCCACACAGGTGAGTAACCTATTGAATGAGGAAAGTGCTTCACTCTGAGTGGGGGGCCTTATGAAACATCAAAGCACCCACACAGGGGAGATGCCATATAAATGCAAGGAGTGTGGGAAGAGCTTTACTTATAGTAAGCAACTTATTATACATGGAAGAACCCACACAGGAGAGAAACCATATCAATGCATGGAGTGTGGGAAGAGCTTCAGTGCGAACAGTACCCTTCGGATACATCAAAGAATCTACATGGGAGAAACCATATAAATGCATGGAGTGTGGGAAGAACTTTAGTGACAACAGCACTCTTTGGACACATCAAAAAATCCACAGGGGAGAAGCCATATAAATGCATTGAGTGTGCAAAAAGCTTCAGCAAAAGCGATGCCCTTGGGAGACATCAAAGAAACCATACAGCAAAGAAACCATATAAATGCATGGAGTGTGGAAAGTGTTTCACTAGGAGTGACCACCTTACTTCACATCAAAGGATCCACACAGGAGATAAGCCATTTCAATGCATGGAATGTGGAAAGAATTTCAGCCAAACCATTTATATGGTTTCTTCACAGCGAAGAAACCATATAAATGCATGGAGTGTGGAAAGAGCTTTAGTGATGGTATGCAACTTATTATACATGGAAGAACACACACAGGAGAGAAACCATATCAATGCATGGAGTGTGGGAAGAGCTATAGTCCTAGTAAGCAACTTATTATACATAGAAGAATACACACAGGGGAAAAACCATATCAATGCATGGAGTGTGGGAAGAGCTTCTGGCAGAGCAGTTCCCTTAAGACACATCAAAGAATCCACACAGGGGAGAAGCCATTTAAATGCATGGAGTGTGGGAACAACTTCAGTGACAGCAGCACTCTTAGGATACATGACAGAATCCATACACAGGAAAAACCATATGAATGCATGGAGTGTGGAAAGAGCTTCAGCAGAAGCTCCACCCTTATGATACATCAAAGAATCCACACAGGGGAGAAACCATATCAATGCATGGAGTGTGCGAAGAGCTTCTGTCACAGCAGTAGCCTTAAGGTACATCAAAGAATCCACACAGAGGAGAAGCCATATAAATGCATGGAGTGTGGAAAGTGTTTCACTAGGAGTGACCACTTTACTTCACATCAAAGGATCCACACAGGGGATAAGCCATTTCAATGCATGGAATGTGGAAAGAGCTTTAGTGATGGTATGCAACTTATACATGGAAGAACACACACAGGAGAGAAACCATATCAAGGCATGGAGTGTGGGAAGAGCTTCAGTGTGAACAGTACCCTTCGGATACATCAAAGTATCCACACAGGGGAGAAACCATATAAATGCATGGAGTGTAGAAAGAGCTTCAGTCAGAGCAGTAGCCTTAAGGTACATCAAAGAACCCATACAGGGGAATAACCACATGAATGTATCGCTTTGACAGAGTCTCTATCATGTGAGGACTGATACTCAACATCAAAATTCTTACACAGCATTAAAACCCCATAAACCTGAATTGTGAAAAAAGTTTAGATCAGAACAAAGTTCTTACCTGACATGACTGAAGTAGAATGTAGAGGGGGAAAGCACCATGGTACAAAGATTGCTCATCGCTGTGAAAAGCCAAAGGAAACATGTGCTTTTAAAGTGGTTCGCTCTCCTATGCATTTTCCCCCTATGACTGCTTTTGTCCCTTCTCATGTGTTAGCCCATGATGTAGCTTCTGGAAGAGAATTTCTAAAGTAAACCTCAGAGCTCTTGCCACATCAATACAATAGGTTAAATTGTCACACAGGAGAGGTGGCATGCAAGCCATAGACATTCAATATTGTCGTTCCAGGTGCAAGATTTGAAACTATTGTCTCTTTTATTTCAGAGGTATTGCTTGCTTGGCTTATTCCACAGGAAATCAAAATGTAATCTCTGCATATATATGTATGAAAAATTAGGGAGAAATAAGAAAATGTTGCTGCCCTTGACTGAATTCTCTCCATGGATCTCCCAATTTTTGATCATCTAAGATCTTATCCAAATCACTCCTGGGGGCATTCTTAAGGAGCTTGGATTCCCTTCGGTCTAAATTGGCATATCGGGTTTTGTTGTAATCTTCTCTTTTAAATTATTCCCTTCCTTTGATCGTGATATTCTCAAGGGCCTCATTGAGGAAATGTCTATTGTAATAAAACCAGCAGCTAAGGGTGGGGCCATTGTCGTATTAGATGTGGTAGATTATTGTGCTGAAATTCAGAGACAACATAGTGATTATTGCTTTCATAGGAAGATCAGTCATGAGCCAGCTAGCAACATCTTGTCCATTATTAGGACTGTTGTGTATAAAGCCCAGGTCTGAGGACACACAGAAGATTCGATAGCTGTGGACCATTTCTTGAGTCCTCTTGTACCTGAGATCTATTCCTTTATAAGGGATTCTTGTGACTTTATTTCAAAGATAGACATTTTAAGACCATGCAGATATTATTTGTGCATTGGATGTTGCCTTCCTGTATACCAACATACCTGATGAACAGGCTTGAAGAGTTGCTAACATGTTTTTGTTTTGAGGACGCATGAAGTGCTTCCACCAACGTTTCCTTGATATTGTTCAAAAGAAAAATGATTCCAGGTTTAAGGATCATTTTTATCTTCAGATTCAGGGGGTGGCCATGGGGATGCTCCCTTGGCATCTCATTCCATTGAAAATTCTTACAGATAAGTGGATTTTTCCTTCTTTGTGACTAAGCTTTTAAAATCACACTTGTACAATAGACTTGATGTGGACAGATGTCCATGACAGAAAGAAATGTTCTGGATATTTACTCTTAATTTGTTGGCCCCTGTAGGCTTGAATAAAAGGATTGATTTGACAGGGTATTTGTAAGCATTTTGTTTGATATGTACTATACCTTTAAACTGTGAACTGTGCCTTTGTGTATATATATTGCTGATCCCATTTCCTGCTTTCCACATTCTCTCTTTTGTGGTCACTGGCTTTCAGAGCACAAGCATGTTCCAAGGAAAAAGTGAATGGGACAAAATAGCCCAAATAAATTTTGGGGAATATTTGTTGTATTATGAATATATTTCAGAATGTTTGCATTGAATACGACATTGAAGTTTTCTCCAGAATTATTGAGCTCACAATTTTATCTTAGATTTGTCTACTTGACCTTATTCAATTGATCAGTACATCATGATAGATAGATGATAGATAGATAGATGATTGATAGATAGATAGATAGATGAAGTAGAATTTCTTCTTGTGATTTTGGTTTTCATAGTTTGTTATATCTAAAGTTAAGAAGAGGGTTGCTTATATTTTCTGAGCATGATTATTACTACTCAAAATAGCAAGACCCCGGAATTCTGTTGACTGATAGGCTTGATGGATTTATTATGCATTTGAAGTACTGAATTTGTCTGTAAATTGCTGTGTCCACTTGATTGTGCCTTTTTTGTTTCTGTACATGCCTTTAAACTATAATAAACCCACTTCTTTTTATATAATCTGTATTGTTTCATTGCAGTCCTCTTAGGTTCCTTGCACCTTGTATTTTTGTTGTATTCCAATGGGGTAGCCCCCCCAAATTCCAATGGGGGGAATCCCCTCAGGAAGAGGGGAAATTCATCTCATGTCCTGCGGAGAGAAGTAAGGTCCCCTCTACAAGGATTCGCTTTTGCGCCCGGTTAGGCGATTATGCGCATAATCGCTGAAGCGCATTTACGCCTAATCCCTCTGCACAAAAGGCGGCGAGAGGCGGCGAAGCGCATTAACGGATGACCAAAATGCGCTTTACAAGTAGTTAGTGCGCATAAGCGCTTGTTCACATAGTCAAAATACGCTTTAACGGCTGGAGCAAAATAAAACGCGCGATTTAACGTGCATTCGATAATGCGCATAATCGGAGAGATAACGTGCCTCTACGCCCGATTTGCGCTCCTTTCTTGTAGAGGTAAAAAATTTTAAGCACCTTGAAAGAGCTTTAAACCTCTCTTGTAGAGGCAGCCCAAGACATCCCTGAATAAACATTTTACTTCTCATCTGGACATCAGAAGTAAATTCCATTTTATTCCTTCGGTCCTCGCCATGCCATGAGATTAAAATGCAAGACTGCAGAGATGTGCAGAGTCTTCCTTTTTGAAAGCTGGGCTGGCAATCGGTTCTTGTGGGTAGTATTGTCCTGTTTTGCACTAATAAATCAAAATATAGAAGCAATTGTAAAGCAGCGGAGTCAGGGGGAGGGAGGAGAGAAGCGTGAATTGTTCACAACTGAGGTGATACAGCCCGGCCATCTACAAGCCCAACTTCTCCCAAGACCATTCAATCCAGGGTGTAAAACTGTCCAGTCGCCACACTGGATGAAGTCCAGCAGGTCAGGATCAGGAGGACAGCTGGGAACCCTGCAGAGTTTCAAGGAAGGAGGGTGGGATGCGCAGAAGTAAATTATGGGATTTCTGGCAAAACATGATTCTCTTTTCTTCTGAGCAACGCGAGAACCGGTCCGCCTCCCCTGCAGCCAGGGGCCTCCCCACTCCTGCTTTCTTTTGGCGAGCCAAATCCTCCGCCAGGAGCCTGATGATGGATAGCGCCATGCGTGCTGGGGGAGGGGAAAGGGGTTGTAGGCAGGGGGAGGGAGGGCGCTTCTCCCACTCAATCCTCCGAGGGTTAAATGGACAGAGCTCTGGTTCCTAGAGAGGCAAGAAATATTTCAAAAATAGGCGGGGAAGACCATAGCGAGGCGCCCACTTTCCTCCCCCAAGAAGCGAAAGAGGACCGGAGAGATTCCTTGGCCAGGAGGCTGCATGCAGAGGGAAGGACGAAGAGGTGAAGGGGCAACGTGGAAGTGGGGTGCGCGTGAGAATAATTGCGGGGGGGGGGGGGTTCAGGGAAGACTTTGCATTTGAGGGCGTTGGGGGAGGAACCCATCCATCCCTCCCCTCCCGGGAACCAGAGGTCTGGGCGCTGAGCCTTGCAATCCATCTGCAAAATGGGCCCCCAAACATCTGCATGGCTTCCGTTGCTCCACATTGAAGCCTCCCCCGACCCCAATAGCAGCCCTGCCCCCACAGGATAGAGGGCAGGGGGGAGGCGAGGTGTAGAGGAGAGAGTTCCCCCGAGATCATCTATCCTCTTAATCTGCCCTGGTTCAGGTACAAGGTCTTTCTCCCTGCCTCCCTCTGTCCAGTTACCCTGATCCAGAGGAAACATCATGGAGGGGAGGGATTTTGGGGTGGAGCAGCTGCAATCCTTTTTGTGGGTTAGAGCTGGGGGGAATCTCCTTGACCTGAAAAGAGCCTTGACGGTTACAGAGGGGAAAGAGCCTTGTGTGCAGCCCTGAAGGGGAAGTGGGATAGTACGGGATTATTCACAATCTTTTGCCCATGTGACAGGCAAGGATTGTTTTTCCTTTTTCCAACAGTGTGTTTCTGTGAGAAGAGGACTTTCTACCACCTAGCAAGGAACTGCACTGAAGTTCCATCCCCTCCAACCACTAGGTAATATTGAAGAAAAATGGCCTGGAATGGTCTGTTTTGTATATGTGAAATTAACGAAAGTCAACAGTCACACATTACTTCAAGGGACTGATACAATAAGACAAAAATGGCCACAGGAACCACGTTCCGGTTCGGGTCCATAGTCTATATTGCACAAAACAGGCTGGAGCTGCCCACCAAGCACACATCACTACAAGGAACTGATGCAACAAAACATAAAAGTTCCACAGAAACCACGTTCTGGTAGCTGCTCCGGGCGATAGTCCGTATTAAAGAAAAATGGCCCGGAACTGCAGCTTCCAAGAAAGGCAAATCAAGTGGCTTATTGTCCCTCGTAGTCATGTGTGACTGGTGAGTTTTGGGTTGGCTCACTTCTCAGTTGTGGTTCCGGCTTGTTTTGTGCAACTATGGACTATGGCCCAGAATGGCTATTGAAATGCGGTTTCCGTGGACGTTTTGGAACTTATTAGTACTGTGTGTCTGGTGAATTGGGTTGAGTTGGCTCACTTGAAAGCTGCCATTCTGGCTTGTTTTTCAGAATATGGACTATGGCCCAGAATGGGTCTCAGAGTGTGGTTTCTGAACTTTTTGTGGCTTATTGCATCAGTCCCTTGAGGTCATGTGTGACTGGTGAGTTGCTTGATTTCACTCATTTGGAAGTGACTTCGGGTGTTTCCGTTCTGATCTGGTTGTGTTCTGGGCATTATGGGGTTAATAATAATATAATATTGCAAAGGTTTTAGTCTGAAAATAGTGTTCTCAAGTGTTTCTAACATATGCCACTTTTTTCAGCATGTTTTTTTCATAATAAGGTGTCGTTCCCCTCCTGTTCTGTGCCGTTCTGGCTTTTATACCAGCTCCTTTTTAATTAGTTCCCCACTGTGAAAATTAATCTCCACTTTTGCTTCTCTTTGCTTATTCTCTGTCATGCTTCCCTTCTCCTCTACTCTGCCCAACAGTGAATACGGCTAAATTTTGACATTCAAAAGTGCTGGGAATCTGGTACCCCCACTTTCTGCTCTTTGCCACTTTGGTGTGTTTCCAGTGTGTTTCGCCCAAGGCGATTGGCAGATCACAGTTACTGCCGCTCTTTGTGTTTCCAGAAAGGGAGATCAGCTGTTGCTTCTCCTTCCCAAAATGCATTGCCAGGTGTAATCCGATACCTACAACACCAACCACTGACATATTCATTCAGACTGCAAATCTCCAGATGGTCTCAACTGCAGAACTCATGAGTATATCTCCGGGTTAAATACCTGGATTTTGGTGCCTTCCCTTCTTTTTGTATTAGGAAGTCTGATGCAGAGTCCTGCATAACTCAAATGCTTGCACAATTTTCTGGAATTTTGATAGGGCCTAAATAAAATACATTAACTGTAAATGTTTGCATGTACATTTATGTGTGTGGGTATGAGAGAGAGAGAGAGAAGCACGCACACATAATTATACTACAAATATTAAATCATTGAATAACGATTAGAGAGTCCCAGGTTCAAATCCCTACTCGGCTCTGAAGCTGTGGATGAACTGGTTGCCTTCCCTCCCTCCTGGCCTTGCCCACCTCACAGTGTTGTTGTGAAGAGGAAAGTAAGTGGCAGCCAGGATTGACACACTCAGCTCCTCAGAGAAAGGTGTATTTAGAAATAAGTAAATAAATGAATTACTTTGCTAATCTAAATAACAACCCTGTAAGGTTGGCAAGACTGCTGTCATTGGGAAGGGAAGCAGCAGAGAGCGCTTTGTGCTGAGGGTGGGGTCAGGGACTGAAAGAATACACCTCTTTCCCTTCCTTTTGGCCAAGGAAAAGGTCTGAGAACTCTACTGTCTCTCCCACATGAAGTTTTAAATCCCAGAAAAAAATAAAATAAAGCGTGAACCAAAAGCTACCCAGTTATCTCTTCCCTTTTCAAACTGGGAGCAATAGTGTCTGTAGCAAGATTAATTCCTAATGTATTGGAATGCCTGTAGGGGAGAGTAGAGAAATCTGATTTTTTTTCCTTTCAGTCATTGTTGGCCTTTTAGGAGGTAATTGAGTCTTTCATCGAGGGAGAGGGAGATCTCCTGGACCCAGGCCAAAGGGCTCCGTGCATGGAATTCATGCTAGAGAATTTACTCTACGGCTACCCTGGGTAAGGATGCTTCTTTCCTTCCTTGATAAGATGCCAAAGGAATGGATTTCTATGTTTGTGAGTTGTCACTGCACTGCAGCGATGCCAGGGTGGAAACGCATGTCATGACCATCTGCCCTGGACGTGGCTTTTCTGCCACACCGTGCTGGACCTGAGCTTGGCTGCTTCCAATGTGAACAGTGTCAAATTGGATTGTTAAAGTGTAATGTTAAAGTCAGTCACTTGTATCTCATGTCCCTGTAATGCAGGGTGGACAACATGTGGCCCTCCAGGTGTTTTGGCCTACAACTCCCATCTGCCCTAACTGGATGATGGAAGTTGTAGAACAGAACATTGAATGGTTACAACTTGCCCACCTCTAGTGTAATCCCTCATTGTTCTCTTCTTTCAATCCAGTTCTTTCAAAGAATACATGAGGAAGCAAAAAACAGCCCCCTGGTACCCCAGATGGCTGCATTTCTAGCTGTCAGGGTTCCATTAATGATCTGGAGTCCCTGAGAAACTCCTTAAGGATCTCTTCCCTCCTTAAAAGGCCCACTTTCCTTCCTTTACCTTCCCCTTCACTTTCCAGACACTTGTGGCTTAACACAACTTGTTTACTCATAAATTAGAACAAGCAGATCACAATGAAAGGTATTTAGTCAATAGAGCTGAGCGATACAGAAGGCATTAAGAGAAAATAAAAGTTGCAAAAGCGCAGGTTTCTCTACCGTCTCTGCACGTTGACTTCTCTAGGTGGCTGCTTCTTGTTCCTTCATCATGCTGTGATCTTCCTGGCCCTTTCTCTCTCTTTCTCTCCCCTTACCTCGGCCTCCCCCGCCAACTGGGAAGGCTAATGAATAGCAGAGTACAATGATTAAATTGGAAATAAATGGAGAATAAAGTGTCCTAAACCATAAAGATGCTTTGAGAGGGTTTTAAAAGAAGAGAACCAAAAGAAGGAAGGACAGACAGACAGACAGTGAAGTGGTTCTTGGCACACAAGGTTTACAGCATATACGTCTAGCTAAATGTCACACTATGGGCCACTTCAAACAACATGCTAAACCGTGGTTAGACCACTAACCCTTTGCACCAAAAGGTTAGTGATCATGTTCAAATTGTTATGTAGCCACCATGGTTAGGAATGTTTCACAAGACATGCCAAGCCATAACGTTTAGCTCAATGTGCTCACCCACCCACCATGGCTTAGTGTGTCGTCTGAACAGGGTCGCTGTTGGCTCAACCTGATCTCTCAGCGGCTGACTTACTGAAAAGCAGCTTCTCGGTTTCCCGCTGTCCTGCTTGTTTGTAGGGTCTTGTAAAGATCATGTCATGGGGAAAACACATTCTTATGTATCCAAAGGAGAGGAGTCAGACCCAGGTGGTTCCAGAGGAGAAAAAACATCAGCAGAAATTGGACATGTGGTTAGAAATTAAGAAGAAGAATTTAAAAATAAAATGGTGAATCCTAAAAACTCACAAGGAAAGACAGTTACAATGGGGAGAAAGAAAAATAATATAAATAGAAACAAAAGTTATTTATATTTACCCTGCTTTTTACCCAAAAGGGGTTCCCAGAGCAGTTTATCAAGATCAGAGATAAGACAATCCCTCCCCTCAGGCTTATAATCTAAAAGACCCTAAAGGAAAAGGGATTGAGAAGGAGGAGGGGGAAATCTAACTTGTTCACTGCGTTCTGAGTTTCAAAGTTCAGCCTGTTGGGTCGCAGGAGTATGTAGGGCTCTTCCAGATCAAGGCCCAGGACAGGAAGCCTAGTTCAGGGGAAGGAGCTATAAGGAGAAGTGAGACTAGCCAAGTTCCCTTCTGCTGTTCTCAAAAAGAAAGCAAAAGGGCTGAGATGCCCAATAAGATTCCAGGGAAAGCAAGAAAAAGTCAGGGAAGCTGGAGCTAAGTGAAGAGGCCAAAGTGAAGTTCCAGTGGACATGTGGTTTCTTGATCCCCAGTACCCCAAAACCTGTTCTGTTCTCACCTTTAACTATTTCTTAACTAAAACCCAATTTTGAATGATTAAATGGCAGGTGATGGGAAAAGAACTCACAAAAGGAATGTTCCATGTGGGGGCTGGAATCATATTGGGGTACAGGGAACACCCCATCCTCATAGCTGTAGCCCCCGTTTTTCTACCTTTTTGATTTTTCAGGGTCCAGATGGAATTTTTCACACTCTGGAAAACCAGTCAGTCTCATTAGTGAATTAAATTAAGGTCTACAATTCTAAATCAGAGTTTTCTTGATCAAAGATTTTCTGCTCCAAGGTTTCTTATATATAGAAATCCCTGTCCCCAGTACGCCAAGTCAAGACAACAGGACTCAGGTAACAACGGAATGTTCTTTTCTTTTCCCAAACAGGAAATGAGAAGGACAGTGGGAATAATTTGGAGCCTTCTGTAATGTCCTTGGAAGCAATTGGGCATGAAGCAGAACAAGAGACCTTTGGAAATAAAGAAAACCAAACAGGCAAAAAGGAAATCCACCAAGGAACGGAAGGGACTCAGTGTACTGAAGCCATGAATCCCTGACCTTACCAGATCGCAAAGGAAACAGAAGGAGAAAGTGTCAAGTGTGGGGGAAAATACTTGATCAATTGAAATTAAGAAGATATTGCAGAACCCAAACAGGGAAGAAACCATACAAGTGCATGCTGGGTGGGAAGATGTTCAGTAGGGGGTACCTTACTAAACATTGAAGAACTCACACAGCGGAGAAAATATAAACGTATGGCGTGTGTAAAGAGCTTCCATCAGAGCACTAAACTTACTATGCATCAAAGAAATCACACAGAGGAGAATCAATATCAATGCATGACATGTGGAAAGTGCTTTCGTGTAAACCGTGCCCTTACTTCACATCAAAGAACACACACAGATGAGAAACCTTTTGAATGCTTGGAGTGTGGAAAGAGCTTCAGGGTGGGCACTAAACTTAGTAGACATCAAAGAATTCACACAGAGGAGAATCAATATCAATGCATGACATGTGGAAAGTGCTTTCGTGTAAACAGTGCCCTTACTTCACATCAAAGAACCCACACAGGTGAGAAACCATATCCTTGTTTGGAATGTGGAAAGAGCTTTAGTCACCGTTACAGCATTATTCGACATCAAAGAACCCACACAGGGGAGAAACCATATCCTTGTTTGGAATGTGGAAAGAGCTTCATTGGGAGTGGTAAGCTTAGGGAACACCAAAGAACGCATACGGGGGAGAAACCATATACTTGTATGGAATGTGGAAAGAGCTTCCATGTAAGCAGTAAACTTACTTCACATCAAAGAACACACACAGGAGAGAAACCTTATCAATGCATGACATGTGGAAAGTGCTTTAGTCAACGTACGCACCTTACTTCACATCAAGCAATCCACACAGGAGAGAAACCATATCAATGCACGCAATGTGGAAAGAGTTTTAGTCAAATTCCGGACTTTAATAAACATAAAAAAACTCACTCAGGAGTAAAACCTTATGAATGTAAGGAGTGTGGAAAGTGTTACAGTAGGAGTAACCACCTCACCGTGCATCAAAGAACCCACACAGGGGAGAAACCATATAAATGCATGGAGTGTGGAAAGAGCTTCACTGTGAACAATAGCCTTACTATGCATCAAAGAATTCACACCAGAGAGAAACCATACCAGTGCATGGCATGCGGAAAGAGCTTCAGCAGCAGCAGCAGTCTTAGGAGACATGAACTAATCCACACAGGGGAGAAACCTTATAAATGCATGGAGTGTGGCACGAGCTTCAGGCAGGGCAGTCAACTTAGTAGACATCAAAGAACGCACACGGGAGAAATAATATAACTGCATGGAGTGTGGAGAGAAATTTAGTCGAAGTGACCTTATTCAGCATCAACGACCCCATACAGGAGAGAAACTTTATGAATGTATAGACTGTGGAAAGCGCTTCACTGTCATTGGGAATCTTACAAAACATCAAAGAACCCACACGGGAGAAACCGTATAAATGCATGGAGTGCCAAAAGAGCTTCGGGGACAGCAGTCAATTTAACCTCAAAGAACATACACAGTAAAAGTCATAGGAATGCATGGAGTGCGGAAAGAGCTTTGGTTGAAGTGAGTATCTTACTCAGCATCAAAGAACCTACACAGGAGAGAAACCTTGTGAATGCATAGAATGTGTGAAGTGCTTCAGTGTGGGTGGGGATCTTACTAAACACTGAAGAACCCACACAGGGAGAAAAGCATATGCGTGGAGTGTGGAAAGAGCTTTATTAAGAGCAGTCAATTTACTATACATCAAAGAATCCACATAGGGGAGAAATCATATAAATGCATGGAATGTGGAAAGAGCTCCAGCATAAGCAGTAGCATTAGTACTCCCAAAGTACCCATAAAGGGGAATAACCACATAACTATATAGTGCTTTACAAAAGAATACTTTTTTAAAAGATAATCCACACATCATGGTATCATGACGCCGATACAAAGATAGCTCATCCCTGAGGAAAGCCAAAGGAAATAGATATGATTTTAAAGTGGCTAGTTCTCCAATGCATTTCCCCCGATGCCCTCTTTCATCGTGTCTCATGTGTTAGCCCATGGTGTAGCTTCTGGAAGATTCTTTCTAAAGTAAAACTCTGATCTCTTGCCTCATCAGTATAAGAGGTTAAATTTCTGTAAAGGACAGGTGGGATGCAAGCCATAGACGTTCAATACTGTAGTTCCAGGTACGTGATCCGAAACTATTGTCCCTTTTATTTCAGAGGTAATGCTTGCTTGGCTCATTCCCCAGGTAGTCAAAATATAATCTCTGCACATATATGTACCAAAGTGTATGGAGAATTAGGTAAAGTCCCCCTTGTCCTCGACTGAATTCTCCCCATGTACCTCCCAATCTTTGATCATCTAAAATCTTATCCAAATCACTCCCAGGGGCATTCTTCAGGACTTGGATTTTCTTCTGTCTAAGTTGGCATCTCAGTTTTATCGAAATCTCCTGTAAATCCCTTTCTTTGAAAGGGTTTAATTCATAAAATACAAATTTCTCAAACATTATTTGCCCTGTATTATGAGCATAGATAGAACCAATAGTGAAAGATTTACTGCTGTATTGCCCCCCCATAAACAATGAGTAATGAGTCACAAATGTATGTGGCTTGGACTTTGTGTTTTGGACTTTGACAGAGTAGTCCATCATATTTGAATAAATTGGAGAATACTTTCTCAAAGAATTTGTATAATTTTTCAAGAATGATCAGGATATTCTCAATGGCCTCACTGAGGATAAGTGAAATGTAAGGGTGGTAAGGGTGGGGCGATTGTTTTATTAGATGTGGTAGATTATTGTGCTGAAGTTCAGGGATAATGTAGAGATAATATCTTTTCTGGGAAGATCAGTCATGATCCTGCCAGTCATTGCCATTATTATGACTGTTGTCAACAAAGCCCAGATCTTAAGACAAACAGAAGATTCAGTAACCAACTTTTTGATTAACTCCTATTTTGTAGTACCTTTATGTTACGTGCCATCAAAAATACATAATCATGAGAGACCACCACCAGGCAGTCTAGTTGAATCTGACTGAAATTCAGTACTCGAACCCTTGGCTAAACATGTGGACTGGTTTTTGAGTCCTCTTATGCCCTGGAGCAGTTCCTTTGTAATGGATTCTTCTGACTTTATTTCGAAGGTTTTAAGATGGAAGGTTTTCTGAGGGCGATTATTCCTAATCAAAACAGTAAAATACCAGGTTTCTGTTGACTGATATGTTTGATATAAGACTTGTTAACCTGGTACTAAAAGGGTTGAATCATGTTGCACTGAAGAGGTTGCTTCAAACTACAGATGACTAATTTGATCTGGAATGGTCGAATGACCTGAGTGAGGGTTTTGGGGAGACTTACAAGAAGACCCTCTAAAAGACCCCAGAGTTATATTCCAGACGCCTGAGCCGTGGGCATGAAGATGTTGATGTTTTGATTTCATGCTAATTGATTTCATGGCATTAACTGAGACTTGCAGCACTGTTTGTGAAGAAACGGGGGAGGGGGGAATGCAGTTGACTGTAAGCGGCTTCACAGAGCTTGTTCAAGGCCACTGTGTGCTGGCAGAATGTATGATTAGGCTGAACAGAAGAACTGAGCATGCTCAGATGCCCACTAAGAGAAGGAAAAGTGCTGTTTTGATATCTTGTGGTGTGCGACTACTGATAAGAGAACGTCCTCACTCAACGCTAGTCAGGCATAGCCCTGACCAGATACAAAAGAGGGCAGGGCTCCTGCAGCTTTAATTGTGCTGATGAAGGGGGAATTTCACCTGGTGTTGCATGCATACAAAGGACACCTGCTGAAATTCCCTTTTCTATACAACTGTTGAAGGTATAGAAGCCCTGTCCTCTTTTCCATATGGTCACACTACGTTATGTTATTAGTTAGTTTCACACCAGCTTTGGCAATCACAATTCTTGTAATTCATCTTATGTTTGTTGCGTTTTCTTGTATCCACACAGATATATATTTTTTTCTCATAGAACCACTACTTTTTAATTTTGTAATTTTCTAAACTAAATCGATTCCTATTTACAATTTTGTCTGAGGTGATGTTTGTCTGTTGGGATTAGCACTAGTTACCCACCGGGCAGTTTTGAACCCATTTGGTGAAGGTTCTGAAGTGAAACAGGACCACATTTACAAGACTGATATGTTTGATAGGATGTATTATGCATTTGAGCTATTGACTTTCTGTTTAAATTGGTGTGTCCAATTGATTGTGCCTTTTTTGTTTCTGTACATGTCTTTCGGCTATGATAAACCCACTTATTATATAATTGTATTGTTTCATTGCAGTTGTTATTATTATTATTATTATTATTTGCACTTATGTACCGCCCCATAGCCGAAGCTGTCTGGGCGGTTTACAAATTAAAAACACTGAACATTAAAAAAAACTTTATACGAAATTTAAAACCATAAAGAGCATAAAAACAGGTTATAAATACACTATCCATTTAAAAACAACTATTCTGAGTCAAACAACAACACACAGCCCTCAACATACGCTGTTAAATGCCTGGGAGAAGAGGAAAGTCTTGACTTGGCACCGAAAAGATAACAATGTTGGCGCCAGGCGAGCCTCGTCGGGGAGATCGTTCCATAATTGGTTCTGCTAGGTTCCTTTGTTATATTCCAATTGGGAATCCTGTCTTTTGTTTTGTTTGTTTACCCCTTAAACAAACAATGGTGCTTAGGCCACATCTTTGTGGTACTCATGCAAATCATGCTCTGCAGGTGCCGTGGCTTAGAAGATGGTTCCTTAGAAGAAGCCAGTGCGGCTTGGTATCGCCGTGGTGATTGTCTGAACCGGGTCTTGGTCTCTTGATTGGTATTCCCAGCTCCTTCACAGTGACCTGGTTTGCCTATTATGACAGCCCATTGAGGGTTAATTTAGCCAAGCTCATGGCCATCATTGCATCTTGTCTGAGCACCCTGTATACTTTAATCAGGAAGAGGAGATTTTTAAAAATACAGTGTGGGTGTAAATGGCTCACAAGTTAGAACCTACAAGGTCTGAGCATCTATCATTTAAGTAGGCTGACCATCTTAAAAGGAGGACAGGGCTCATGTAACTTTAACAGTTGTAGAGAAAAGTGAATTTCAACCAGTGTCATTTGTATGCAATTAGTTCCTGGTGGCATTCCCTCTTCATCACAACAGTTAAAGGTGCAGGGGCCCTGCCTTCTTTTGTATATGGTCACTCTAGTATAGTGCCTGCAACTTTAACTGTTGTGATGAAGAGGGAATTTCACCAGGTACGAACTGGATACAAATGACACTCGCTGAAATTCCCTTTTCTCTACAACTGTTAAAGTTACATGACCCCTGTCCTCCTTTTCATATGGTCAGCCTAATTTAAGAAAGGTTTCTGGAAAGTGTTGGGGATGGAAAGCAATAGGCAGCGAGAAAGTAGCTGGAGAAAAACGATGGGGCTGCACGCAACACATTTGATCCCTGCTGTCCCATTATTGGGTTCCTGGAACAGGTACAGGGTCCCCATTGGCAGTCAGTAGTGTAATGAGTTCTGGACCTGGGCAGGATATATACTACTGCTTTGAAACAGTTTATAATGGTTTAGACAATTATTGGGGCCCATGACACACTCAGTATACAGTTTTCTGACCATATCCTACTTGGTGTAGATCTGATCCAGGTCTCTGCTTTCCAGGGCTCCCTAAGGATGGCCCAGAGCAGGGCAGCTGATGGGGCAGCAGCAAACAGGCTGAGCTCCAGGATGTGGGTTGCCATGTGCATGCCTGAGCCCAAGAGGACTAGTGCTGCTTTCCACATCACCCTTTTGTATTTTCAAAATCATAGGGAGCATCTGGCCAGGCGTGTACACGTTTATAGATTCTAATTCCCCCCCCCCATTTTACTCTTTTTAAAAACATAATTCTACCACCAAATGACACTTGTTACTAAATAAACATCTCATCAGAACATCAGAAGCGAATTGTATTTCTGATGTGAGCTTAAAATGCAGAATATGTCTTTTTTAAAGCGGAGTTGGCACATGTTTGTTGGTCGTGGTAGTGTTCTTTTTTGCACTAATATAGCAAATATTAGCAGTTGTAAAGCATGGAATAGCAGGGCCAGGGGAGGGAGAAAACTGTGAGTTCACAGCAGGGCCATCAAAAAGCCCCAACACCATTAAATCCAAGGCCTAAAATTGCCTATCAGCCCCACTGGCTGAAGTTGAGCAGGTCAGGATCCTGAAACCATCTGGGCCTGATCTACACCAAGCAGGATATGACACTTTGAAAACGGTTTGAAAACTGTATTTGGAGTGTTTCCCGGGCCCCAACAGTTGTCACTACTGTTATACAAGGTTTTAAGGCAGTAGTGTAGATCCTGCCCTGGAGAACTAATGGAGTTTCAAGGAAGGCAGGTGAGCAGCACATCAGTAAGTTATGGGATTTTTGGCAAAATAGGATTCTTCTGAGCAAGGACAAAAAGAGCCCTTGGCTCTGACATCTCCCCTGTAGCCCTGCAGACAGGGTGAGGGTTCCCCCCCCCCCTTTATCCCAGTTTCCTCCCGCTTTATTCTGGAGAGAGGAACAGGCCGCCAGGGACATTGCGATGGTGCAATACGCGCAGGGGAAAAGGAAAAGGGTTTGTAGGCAGGGAAAGGGAGCGCGGTTCTCTCGCACAGCCCTCCAAGGGTTAAATGCACTGCGCTCTGGTTCCTAGAGAGGCAGGTATTGTGCGGGGAAGACAATAGAGAATACGCCCCAATGCCTCCTCCAGGAAGGGAAAGAGGCCCCTTGAGACTCCTTAGCCACGCAGGGAGGAGGATGCGTGGAGAGGGCAGGACGGAGAGGTAAAGGGGCAACGGGGTGACCCAGGACTTTGCACTTGAGGGCGGTGTGGAGAAAACGGAGGGAGGAATCAATCCCTCCCTCCCTCCCCCGGGAACCAGAGGCCTGGAAGCTGATTCGCGCGATCCAGTTGCAAAATCAGACTCAAACCATCTGCATGGCTTCTGTTGCACGACCTTGAAGTCTCCCACCCAGCTACTCACCATATCAACCTAGGCAGTAAGCCTATATGCGCCAGCTGCTGGGGAACATGGGCGGGAGATTGGTGTTGCATCTGTGTCCTGCTTGTGGGTCCCTGGTCGAACAGTTGGTTGGCCACCGTGTGAACAGAGTGCTGGACTAGGTGGACCCTCGGTCTGATCCAGCACTGCTCGTCTCCGTGGTCTTAACCCAGACACCCGGGATATGGGGAGGCAGGGTGCAGAGGAGATCGCCTCGCTCTGGGGTGAGAAGGAGGAGAAAATCGCTCTCAACGGAAGTGTGAAAGGACCATCCAGTAGGTCCCCTTCCGTCATGAATGGCCTTGTTCCCATTGCAGAACCTTTCTGCCACCCTCTCTCAGAGCTCCTTCCAGTTGCCCTGGTGCAGAGGAAACGGCCTGGATTGGGGCGGGGGGGGGGGGGGTTGTTGAGGGGAGAAGCTGTGTTGCTTTTGTGGGTCAGAGCTGGAGGAGGGTCGATTTTAGATCTCCTTGATCTGAAAAGTGCCTCTTTCATTTCCCTCCTGCGTGGTCAGGAAGTTGAAACGGATCAAGCCCTTATTTGCCTTCCCAAGCTGAAGCCTCGCAAGGCAAAAAGTGGAGAAAATCAAATGCCCCCCCCCCCCAAGCTGGAGTTGATTCTGTTCCGAGGCGAAGAGAAGAGACTTCTTCAGACCTCCTCTGCTATGCAGATGAAGAAAAAAGCCCCGGAGGGATTTCTGTTCTTTTGCAACCCAGGGTTCTGAGGCAGGTGGCTCCCATGTCAGTCTCTGAACCCATTCAGCACCTCAGATAGCTCCTTTATAGAGTTCTGACTGAACCCCAGAGCAGTGTCATAACCCCAACTGGCATCAGAGCAACCAGCCTCCACCAGTTGTGGGTCCTCACTCATGTCCTGCCTCACAACTGGTTTTATGAGACCCGCAGCAGGATGTCCTTGTCCTGCAATAGGGGGTTCAAAGACCTCTTAGGGGAACTCTGCAAGGTGGGCCAATGTGACGTCCTGTGTGATGTAGTGGTTAGAGTCTTGGGTGTAGACTCACTTTGATATAGAGCTTATTGGGTGATCCTTAGCCAGTTACTCTCTCAGTCCAATCTTCCTCACTGGGTTGTTGTGAAGATACGGGGGTAGGGATGGGGGGTTGACTGTGTGTACCCCCCCCCGAACTCCTTGATGGCGAAGTGAGATAATAAAATGTCATTAATCGTCATCTTTTGCCCATATTACAGGTAAGGGTTGTTTTTCATTTTTTCAACAGTGTGTTTCCGTGAGATTTACTACCACCTAGAGAGGGACTTTGCACTGAGCTCCATCTCCTCCAACTACTAGGTAAGACTCTGCCACCATAAATGTGTTGCCCCATAAATGTAATTTTTATATAGCCCCCTGAGGAAGGCCTTTGAAAAAATTCAGGCCGAAACACGTCAGACTTTGAGAAAAAAAAGCCTCTTTTGCATCCTGAGAACTTGGTTTCTCTCATTTTTTCTGGCCTGACTTGGATGCTCTCCTCCGTTTGGTTTTTCGCTTCGACCTCCCCCAACACGCTATTCACTTAGTTATTCTCCCTTCCATAAAGCAATTTCTCCCTTTCTTTCTGTTCTCCCCCTAAGATTTGCTTCCCAAATTTTGGACATTCACTGTATATATTTGCATGTATAGAGAGAGCAACATGTAATTATTATAAACAATGAACGTTAGGCCAAGGAATAATAACCAGAGAGACTCGAGTTCAAACTCCTGCTTGCCTCTGAAGCTCAGTGGGTAGCCTGGTCCTTGCCCCTCTCTCCTAGCCCACCTCCCAGCATTGTTCTGAAGAGGAAAGTGGCGGCTGCCATGTTTCCCACCCTGGGCTCCCCAGAGGAAGTTGTGTTTAGAAATAAGAAAATACATGGATTACCTCCGTACTCTTAACAACAACCCTGTAAGGTAGGTGAGAGGGCTGTCTGGGAAGAGATACATCAGACAGCCTGGTTGCCTCGCTTTGTTCTGAGGGAGGGGGGTGAGTGAAGGGATGAGGGTCTGAAAGTATATGCCCCTTTCCTTCTGTCTTGGCCAAGTAAAAGGTCTGAGAACATGACTGTTTCTCTCACACAACATTTTATATCCCGGAAGCAACTAATAAAATGTCCACAAAAAGACACCCAGTTATTTCTTCCCTTTTCATACGGGAGCAATGGTAACTGTAGTGAGATTAGTTCTATCCGTATAGCAATGTCTGCAGGGGAAATAATTCCTGAGTAGAGAGTCCTTGGCCTCATCCACACCAAGCAGGATATAGCACTATGAAAGCGGTATATAAAAGGCAGGATCCACACCAAGCAGGATATAGCACTATTGAAGTGGTATATGGTATGTGTCAATGAGGCCCAGTAGTTGTCAGTGCACTTCACAATACCGCTATAAAGCAGTAGTGTGGCTCCTGCCTTTTATATACCACTTTCATACCACTTTCATAGTGCAATATCCTGCTTGGTGTAGATGAGGCCTTTGTTTTTTCTTTCAGTGGCTGGTGGCCTTTGAGGAGGTGACTGCGTATTTCACTGAGGCGAGAAAGATCTCCTGGATCCGGATAAAGAAGACTTGCTGGAGAATCATAGGAACATGGCTGCCCGGGGTAAGGATGCTTTTTCCTGATTGATAAGATGCCGAAGGGATGAATTTCTGTTTTTGTGAGTTGTCACTGCACTGCAGGAATGCCTGGGCAGAAACAGGTGGTTGGGCCATGCACCTTGGAGGTGCCTTTTCAGCCACACCACACTGGACCTGAGCTTGGCTGCTGCCAGTTTGAACAGTGTCCAATTTGATTTTTGGAGATGGCCACAACCTGCCCACCCCTAGTGTGATGCCACATTGTTCTCCTCCTTCCTTCAGACAGCAGGTGAGGGAACAAAAGTCAGACGTCTGTCTGCGTTTCAGGACTCCCCCACCAAATGGAAAACATAAGGAATAGCAGAGTACAAGGATTATGTAGGAAATGAATGGATAGTAGCGTGACTTAAAGCATAAAGCTGTTCTGAAAGGGTTCTAAATGAAAAGGAAGGTGGCGAAATGGCTGTTTCCTGTGAGGTTTGGAGCATACAATCCTAGCTCAAATGTAGCACTATATTGGCTCCACCCGAAAAGCGGTTTCCCGCTGTCCTGCTGTAAAGATTGAATCACAAAGAAAACACATTCCTATGTATCTAAAGGAGAGGAGAAGGCAGCCCCACGTGGTTCCATGTGAGAACAGGAAATGTCTCCCGTCCCCTTAGAAATACAGCAATAAAACAGAGCAACTGGATTGGGTACACTGGTGACAATATATAGCCGGAAAGGTACTGTTTGGGCAGCATCCTGAACTATTTCATTCTTATTTGACATTCGTATGACTACTGCAGTCCCTTGCCAACCCAAAAACAATCCTCCTTGGTGGAGCCCCTTATAGTTACCTATTTTATAAAATGTATAGTTCTGTACAGCTACAGATTTTAGAGGGAGGATTGGCAAGAGTCTTAAATTGGTTTTAACACTGCAGTAGTCCCTATTGTTATTTGTGTTGTATGTATTGTTGACAGATGTTTGTATAATTGTGAATGTTCATTTTACCACTGAAGACGACCATAGGTCGAAAGGCATTTGGTATTAGTAAAATGCTTGTAGGTAAAAATAGTTTTTAAGATACGACAATATTGTTTTTTATTGGTCCGATATATATCATGTATTTATTTCCATTTTTATACATATATAGTTTTAACTAGACTGAAAAATTAAATATATTTTTTAAAAATATTATTACTATTGTTATTACTATCATTATTACTATTGTATATATTGTCACCAGTGTACCCAACCCGGTTGCTCTGGTTTATTCCAGATGAGAATAAAGATCAATCCTATGTTCAGAAGAAATTAATCCATTAAAAAAATGATGGAGGACAGTGGAAAAAAATAATATGAAGTATAAAAAATCACAAGGAAATAAAATTACACTTAAAAGAGGAAGAAAAATAATATAAAGCAAACCAGGAGTTACTGATTTTTGCCCTGTTCTTTACCTAGAAGGGGTTCCCAAATGCAGCTTTCCAAGATCAGCTATTTATTTATTTATTTATTTATTTATTACATTTGTATACCGCCCCATAGCCGAAGCTCTCTGGGCGGTTTACATAGGATTAAAAACAATTAAAAACAATATACAAAAATTAAAACAGCAAAAACATACAACATACACAGAATCTGTACATTTAAAAACCACTTCAACACTTTAAAAAACTACAAAAACAAAACAAACCCAGGCTCCTCAGATATTGCCAAATGCCTGAGAGAAGAGGAAAGTCTTGACCTGGCGCCGAAAAGATAACAATGTTGGCGCCAGGCGGGCGTCGTCGGGGAGATCGTTCCACAATTGGGGAGCCACCACAGAGAAGGCCCTCTCTCTTGTTGCCAACCTCCGAGCTTCCCTCGGAGGAGGCACTCGGAGGAGGGCCTTAGATGTTGAACGTAGTGTTCGGGTAGGTTCATGTCGGGAAAGGCGTTCCATCAGGTATTGTGGTCCCAAGCTGTGTAAGGCTTTATAGGTTAAAACCAGCACCTTGAACCGGGCTCGGAAACATACAGGCAGCCAATGCAAGCGGGCCAGAGTAGGTCTTATATGTTCGAACCTACTGGTTCCAGTTATCAATCTGGCCAGCTATAGGACAGTCCCGTCCCCCGGTCAGGCTTAAAATCTAAAAGACCCTAAAGGAAAAGGGATTGGGAAAGAGGAGGGAAAAAGCCAACTCCTTCACTACAGTTCAGCATGTAGGAAGGCAGAATTCCTGGAGGAGAAGGCGATCCATGGCTACTAGCTCTGATGGTTATGTGCTACCTCCAGTATCCAAGACAGTAAGCCTTTGTGCACCAGTTGCTGGGGATCATGGGTGGGAGGGTGCTGTTGCACCATGCCCTGCTTTGTTGGTCCCTGGTCGACAGCTGGTGGGCCACTGTGTGAACAGAGTGCTGGACCAGATGGACCCTTGGTCTGATCCAGCAGGGCTCTTCTTATCATAGAACCATAGAATCATAGAGTTGGAAGGAGCCTATAACGCCATCAAGTCCAACCCCCTGCTCAATGCAGGAATCCACCTTAAAGCATCCCTGACAGATGGCTGTCCAGCTGCCTCTTGAATGCCTCTAGTGTGGGAGAGCCCACCACCTCCCTAGGTCATTGGTTCCATTGTCGTATTGCTCTAACAGTCAGGAAGTTTTTGTTGATGTCCAGCCAGAATCTGTTTTCCTGTACCTTGAGCCCATTATTCCGACACCTGCATTCTGGGTTGATTGAGAAGAGATCCTGGCCCTCCTTTGTATGACAACCTTTCAAGTATTTGAAGAGTGCTATCATGTCTCACCTCAATCTTCTGTTCTCCAGGCTAAACATGCCCAGTTCTTTCAATCTCTCATAGGGCTTTGTTTCCAGACCGCTGATCATCCTCGTTGCCCTCCTCTGAACACGTTCCAGATTGTCTGCATCCTTCTTGAAGTGTGGTGCCCAGAACTGGACGCAGTACTCAAGATGGGGCCTAACCAGTGCCGAATTGAGGGGAACCTTATGTTGTGTTGTCCTTATGTTCAGAAGACAAAGAACTGCATGTCAGCCATGGGCTACTTTTTCCTCAACCTCTGGTGGCCCTACCATGGTTAGCTGTAGGGAGGAGGGCTCCCAGCCGGAGCTGTATTCTGGCACAACATAGGGGACCCAGCTCCTCCTTTTCCTTCTTCTAATTCCTGAAAGAAACAAAGAAAGGGTAATGGAGCCAAGGCTGCTCTTGAGCCAAGGAACCTAGCTCAAGTTTGAAGGGGGGAGATAGTTACAAAGAGAAGTGATGAAAGCCAAGGTCATCTGAGGGCATTCTCCTGGTGGTTCCATTTGGACCTAGGGCCTGACTGGAGTCCACCTGGAGAAGAGCCTTCAGTGTGGTGGCCCCCTTCCTTTGGAGGTCAGACAGGTGCCAAGATTGGTTGTTTCTAGCGCCTCCTGAAAACATCACTATTTCAGGACGCCTTATACTGACCAGCCAAGTTTTTATTGGATTTCTGTTTCATTTTAAAAATAGTTATAATTGTTGTTTCATTCTTTATCCTATTTGTGAGGGCCAAGGAAAAAATACTCACAAAGATAATTTTCCATTGTTTGGGCAGCGAGGTTGGGTAGGATGGGAGCTAGAGTCTTCTTCGGCTACCGAAAATATTCCAGCCAAATCACCATAGCCACCATTTATCTGCCTTTTCCAATATTTTGTAATCCAGACAGAGACATTTCTTCATCCTATGGAAAAACAGTTGGGTCTGCTCAGTGAATTGAGCTATGGTCCACAGTTTTGGATCAGAGTTTTTCTGTTCCATGACTTCTTATTTACAGACTCTTGTCCAGCAAATATGACTCAATAACAACTAAATATCGTTTTTCTTTTCCCAAGAAAAGAGGTCCTTATCGCGAGTACTTTAAAATAGGATGTGAGTAAAAATTGGATGTTATTTTTCTTTTCCCAAGCAGGTGATGCGAAGAACAAGGGGAACAGTAAGGAGCCATCTGTAGTGTCCTTGGAAGCAATTGGGCATGAAGCAGAACAAGAGACCTTTGGGAATAAAGTGGAACCAAACTTGCACAAGGGAAATCCATCAAAGACCGGAAGGAAAAAATCATCTGCTTCTCAAAGTCCTGATTTCCATGAACCCTTGATCCTACAAAATCGCAAAGAAAACAGAAGGAGAAAGTGTTATGTCTTCAGGGATGTACATGAAGATGAATTAAAATTAACAAGATATTGCAAAACCCACACAGGGAAGAAACGATATCCATGTTTGGAGTGCGGAAAGAGCTTTAGTCAAAGCAAGAAGCTTAAAATACACCAAAGAACACACACACGGGGGAAGCCTTATAGTGGAAATCTTACTGACCATGAAAGAATCCAAACAGGGCAGACACCATTCAAATGTATGGAATGTGGAAAGAGTTTCAGCAAGAGTAGTAATCTTGTTAAACATCAAAGAATTCACACAGAGGAGAAACCTTATAAATGCACTGAGTGTGGAAAGAGCTTCAGAGTAAGCAGTGGCCTTACTGAACATCTAGTAACACATACAGGGGAGAAACCATATAAATGCCTGGAATGTGGAAAGAGCTTCAGCGCAGGCAGTAACCTTATTAAACATAAAAGAACCCACACGGGGGTAAAACCATATCAGTGCATGGAATGTGGAATGCACTTCAGTCGGAGTGATCATCTTACTTCACATCAAAGAACACACACAAGGGAGAAACCATATAAATGCTTGGCATGTGGAAAAAGCTTTAGTCAAAGTCAGAGCCTTATTAAACATCGAAGAACTCATACAGGGGAGAAACCATTTAACTGTATGGAGTGTGGAAAGAGTTTCAGTGTGAACAGTAAACTTAGCGTACACCAAAGAATCCATACAGGAGAGAAGCTATATAAATGTATGGAATGTGGAAGGAGCTTCAGTGAGAGCGTTCAACTTATTAGACATCAAACGATCCACACAGGTGAGAAACCATATAAATGTATGGAATGTGGAAAAGGATTCCGTTTGAAGGGGAGCCTTACTTCACATCGAAGAACACACACAGGCAAGAAACCATAAAAATGTATGGAGTGTGGAAAGAGCTCTAGCGGGAAGCAGTCAACTTAGACATCAAAAAACACATAGGGGAGAAAGCATACAAATGCATAGAATGTGGAAAGGGTTTCAGTGAAAGCAATACCCATATGTCACGTCACCAGATGGAGGGTGTTCAACCTGTTCTGGATGGGGTTGCACTCCCCCGAAGGAGCGTGTTCGTAGCATGGGGTTTTTCCTAGAACCATCTCTGTCACTTGAGGCTCAGGTGACCTCGGAGGCACGGAGTGCCTTATACCAACTTCGGCTGGTGGCCCAGCTACGCCCATACCTGGACAGGGATAACCTGGCTTCAGTTGTCTATGCTCTGGTAACCTCCAAGTTAGATTACTGCAATGCGTTCTACGTGGGGCTGCCTTTGAAGACGGTTTGGAAGCTGCAGCTTGTGCAGAATGCAGCGGCCAGACTGGTAACAGGGATCAGAAGGTTTGAACATATAAGACCGATTCTGGCCTGCTTGCATTGGCTGCCTGTATGTTTCCGAGCTCTATTCAAGGTGCTGGTTTTAACCTATAAAGCCTTACACGGTTTGGGACTACAATACTTGATGGAACGTCTTTCCCGACATAAACCTACCCGTACACTGCGCTCAACATCAAAGGTCCTCCTCCAGGTGCCTACTCCGAGGGAAGCTCGGAGGATGGCAACAAGGGAGAGGGCCTTCTCTGTGGTGGCCCCCCAATTATGGAATGATCTCCCCGATGAGGCCCACCTGGCGCCAACACTGTTATCTTTTTGGCGCCAGGTCAAAACTTTCTCCCAGGCATTTTAACAGCTCAAGTTGAGGTTTTGATTGACATTGTGGCCAGGCTTAACAGTTTAAAATGTTTTAAATGTCAGCTGTTCTATGTTTATGGTTTAAAATTTTTTTATATTGCCTTTTTAGTGTTCAATCTTCTAATTTTTGTAAACCGCCCAGAGAGCTTCGGCTATGAGGTGGTATATAATGTAATTCATCATTATCATCATCATCATCATCATCATCATCATCATCAATGAATTGTATGTGGAAAGAGCTTTAGTCAAAGTCCAAACCTTACTAACCATCAAAGAATACACACGGGAGAAACCAAAGCACAAAGGAGCACAAGATTGCGCAATGGAGATGCAAGCAGAGAATAAGAAATTCAAAACTGCATTTCGAGGAGTATATCGCTACCAACATCAAGGCCAGTAATACAGAATATCAGAAGCAGGAAACTAGTGAGGTAGTTGGACCATTGGATGACAATGGAGTTAAAGGAATACTGAAGGAGGACAAGGAGATTGCAGAGAAGCAGCATGATTTCTTCTCATTGGTCTTCACTGCAGAAGAGATAGGACAGATATCTGTGGCTGAACTGATATTTTCAGGAAGCGAGTGTGAGGAACTGAGGCACATCGTGGTAACAAAATATTAAGTTCTCAACCTTATTTGACAAATTGAAAGTAAATAAATCACCAAGCCCAGATGGTATCCATGCTAGATTTCTTAAAAGAACTCAAATATGAAATTGCTGAACTTCTAATCAAAATATGCAACATGTCCCTGTGAAGGAAAAAGCCAGGGTCCACCTGTCCTTTCCCCCAATGCAGGCACCGGACTCACAGTCCTATTCCCGATACCCACCTCGCAGGCCCTGGGCCAAAACGGCTTAAGCCAACCTCTGGGAAATAACGACACACTTAAGGACTGGAGCTGTTTATTAAAAACTCTAAAACTAACCACGTAAGACTTCAGTCAAACAGCTTAAAAGCACAGACATGGAAGAAGTGTGGGGAGGTCAGGGGGAAGAGGGGTGGAAAGAAGAGAATGAGGTAGTTTAGTAGCAAGCAATAAAACAATTACCCACCATAAATCCCCAACATAAAACATCCCCAAGGCGGCTGGGCCTTCCCCTGGAGCAGACCAGAAAACCAACACAAGAAATCCTAAGTCCCAAGTTGTAACCTCACTTGCAAGGGATCTCCCACATCCAATACAGTCGGTCCCAGGGGAGATAACACATGCCCAATTGCTATACCATTTATCCCTTTGGGGCAGGCAGGTACTGTGACTCACTTTGGCCAATCCACAGCCCTCCTTCCACCCCCCCTGCCCTCAGGAGGGGCATTTCCCTCCAAGCCGCTTTTTCCCACAGCTGAGAGCCCTCAGTGCTAACTCTGCCAATTAGTTGAGACCTTGGCTTCTTGGCAGTTTCTCGCCTCCCCTGATAACAAACCAGGTGCTGTTTCTGGGAAAGCTTGTAACAACCGTTTTGGGAATTTGTTCTTGAGAACTCTACCAGCAGAAGCTACTGTGGCTTATAATCACTGTGGTGATTGTCTGAACCAGGTCAAGTCTCCTGATTGGGATTCCCAGCTCCTTCACATTGATCTGGTTGGCTCATCATGACAGCCCATTGAGGGTTAATTTAGCCTTGAGAAGCCACCTTATATACCAGTTATTATTATAAATATTCAACCCCTGGCAGTAGTTTTTGCTCAGGAAACTGGCTAGGAAGGGGTATGCGAGGGTTAAGCAACCTTCACATAGCTCATTGTCTATCCTAGGGCCAGGTTTGCTGGGGCTGAATAGTCACATACTAACATCCAGCAGGGGCGGCAGCTCTACAAGGCTTAATAACATAACCTTTCTGTCATTGCCTCCTTGGTGGGCTTTAATTGTCCTGAACACTCCCATAAATTGCTTCAACAACAAAAATAAATTCGAACCAACTCTCAACGCTAACTCGAACCCGCGTTCATATGGCCAGCCGAGACTGGGAAGACTTTTGCGTTCCCTTTCCACCAATGCTCTGTCAGCATTCTGCCCACTCTTGGCTCAACAGGTGCGGGGGACGGGGGACGCCAACATTCAGTAAATAATAATTTCTTCATATTGCCTTGCCATTCTTTTTTCCACTGTGTTCGCAATATTGGCTGCCTTACTGCTAGATACTGTGAATGTAAACTTTAATTTGGAGGAGATACTAAATCAGTCCAAATATCTGGTTGCCTTGAGGCCCATGGCTCAAGACGAAATGCAAGAGGAAACTGCCTGCAAGATTTACACCTCACATACCAGAATAACAAAGAGACCCAGAACAGATGCACCAAATGGCTTGGCCTTGCTCTGCCAGCTTGCCTTTCCCCCCTCTTCCTGCCCGAATGTTGCAAATCGAGCCTGACCCATCCCGACTCATGACACATATTTCCTGAGGGAGGAGGGCCTCCATCCTCCAGTTTGTATAAGCATGTAAACACTCCCCTCATGAGAACTGGTAATATTCCAATAAAATGGCTGTTACTAGTAGCGCCGAATACCCCAGATACTACTTAGGCAATGTTTTTAGTGGAATATGTTAGTTGTAAAGTTTATTAACATGTAATCTGTTCAAGAAGGTGGGAGGGAATGTAAGAGCGACTTTTGAGTCTCACAGATGTAAATAAAAAGTGGTGTTTTGCCTATGGAGGTCAGATGAGCTAGTGTCCAACTTGCTGGAGCGATCTCCTACGTGTGTAACTTTTTGAATAAAGATTGTTGGATCGGGACTCTGCCTGTCTGGAATTTCTTCAACTCTGGTTTGGTCGGCTAATTTTCCTTGACAATACAAACTCCACCGATATGGTGGCATTTCTTGGGCCAAAAAAAGGTGTTTATGTCCTGTTACTGGGCTACCTGCCCTATCTGGGACATCCCCACCTCGTTGCTATTTTAAGTTTACTCCTTTGTGAACAGTTACCTTTCAGTGCAGCTGGTTTTTCGCCAGCAAGGATCGGAGCGTTTGCCTCAGGGTGCCATTGCCTCGCATGGGTGCAAGTTCCTTCCCTCCCAGATATGTTTTCAATAAATGCCTAACACATGCCACTGTTGAGGCCTGTCCTATTTCAGAGGGGAGGTCATTGCACAAGGCGAGTACCACAGCAGCGAAGGCCTGTCTCCGTGTCATTGTTAAACAAATCTATAGGGCCTCCCCTGAAGATTGCCATGGCCTGGGAGGCTGGCATAGGGGTGGCATTCCTTGAGGTAAGCTGCTTCTGAGTTGGAGAGGGTTTTGTACACTCATAGCAACACCTTCATCCCGGGTTAGTGGAAGGTTACATAAACTGAGGAATTTAGGACTTCTGTAGAGAGATGAGAAAGATGCTGAGATTTACCATTTTACAATATATGTTGCCATGAGAGAAGGCATTTGTGTGGCAAGTGAGAGAGGGGGAGAGAAACCATTTAGAACTGAGCCACATAACCAATATTACAAACTGAGGAAGTATTCAGCCGATAGATGGTCAGTGGTTTCGGATTTCTCCTGAGTGGAGGTGTCTCTACATCAAGCAAAAACCCTGCATCTTACCATGGCTTTCTACTTTCAGTTTCTTTGTTGTATTGCGATGGGCATCTTTATTACGGGAGACATATGGTTTGAATTAAAGGAACGCCTCCCTCCCTCCCTGGCCTGTGTAATGACTCCTCATATATAAAAGAGGATAATAGTAGCTGGGATGGGGGGGATTTATGAAAGCCTTTAAGCTCGGTCTCAGCATTCCTTCAAATCATAGGAAGTGTGAAGGCAAAACTTTAATTGAACCAAGAAATAAATCCAAAGACCAGACTATCTTGAGGCCCCGAGCAGGGAGCTCAAGAGGAAATGCAAGAAATACATTGCACCAAGCAGGCTTCACACCTCACATAACAGAATAACAAAAGAGACACAGCACAGAAACTCCAAATGGTTTAACCTTGCAGATGCCTGCCTTCCTCTCCCCCTCTTCCTGCCTTTAGTATTGCAAATCAAGATTGACCCATCCTGACCCATGACACATATTTACTGAGACAGGAAAACACCCATCCTCAGGCACTGTATCAACATGAAGAGAAAAGCCCTGGAGGATTGCAGTTCTTTTGCTACAAAGGGTTCAAAGACCCCTTTACGGCAACCCTGTGAGGTGGGCCAGTATAACAGTATGATGTAGTGTTGGGCATAGACCTATAGAGCCAGGCTAACATCCCCACTTAGCTATAGGGCTCATTGGATAATCTTTGGCCAGTTACTCTCTCAGCCTGATTTACCTCACTGGGTTGTTGTGAAGATACAGAGGGGTGGGGTGAGAACCATGTGTGCTGCCCTGAATTCCTTCAAGAGCAACTAAAATAAATAATTGGAATTAATCATAAACTTTTGCCAATATTACAGATAAGGATTATTTTTATGTTTATCTGTGTGTTTGTTATTTACTTTTTAGGTTTATTTTTTGTATTTGTATTTTTATGTTTCTCTGCACTCCTGCTGTACGCCCCCCCAAAAGTAAAGAAACTAAACATTGTTAAATGTTGACATTAAATAGTTCAGACACCCCCAGGTAAATGTTGTAAGTACTGCAGATTATAAATCTTGTTCCCCCACTTTCTGCTCTGTGCCACCTTAGCAACCAATGTATTTCGCACAAGGCAAGAGGTACTCCATCGCACCAGCGGTTTAACGCACGCTCGCCATGCCTTGTGTACAGTTTTGCATTGCAGTACTCACATGACGTACCTATGCTGCTCTGCTGTTGCTGTTCTCGTGGCATTTCCTCATCCCCTTCCATTTTATCTTGGTACAGGGAAAGTCCATTCCCCCCCCCCCAAATGGGCGATAACATCGCTCTGACGTTCCCGTTTGTTCTTGTTGCTATTTCGGATAGTCCCGATGTTTCTGCTGGGAGGGTGTCTGTGGAAGGGGGGGTGCAGGGAGGTTACTGATGAAAGCAGAGAGTGGGGTGGTTCTCCTCCAGCGCGCCATTTCCTCATTCCTCCATTCCTCTTTGGATCGTAGGTACGGGAGTTCGCTGAGTTGGACCATCGTACTTTTGCTCCTCCAACTCACTCTCCTTTGGCGTTCTTCCCATCTCTAACCGCTTCGCCAGTGCTCTACTGGAATTCCGCAAATACACTCGCACGCTTATTCGTCCATTCATCCATCTGTTTATCTAGGCTGACCATATGAAAAGGAGGACAGGGCTCCTGTAACTTTAACAGTTGTAAAGAAAAGGGAATTTCAGCCAGTGTCATTTGTATGCAATTAGTTCCTGGTGAAATTCCCTCTTCATCACAACAGTTAAAGGTGCAGGGGCCCTTTTGTATATGGTCACTCTAGTATAGTGCCTGCAACTTTAACTGTTTTGATGAAGACGGAACATCACCAGGAACTAATTGCATACAAATGACACTGGCTGGAATTCCCTTTTCTCTACAATTGTTAAAGTTACAGGAGCCCTGTCCTCCTTTTCATATGGTCAGCCTAGTTTATCCGCCCATCCATCCACTTGCATCCAAGCAGTTCTGCCTGCGATCTGCCCCCCTGCACTAGCCCGCATTTTCCAAGCGTTTCTCCTGGCTGGTTTTTTCAAGACCGAGGACGCGCAACTAGAGTACAAGCGGGTGGTGGTGCATAATTCCTGAACTGGGAACAGCCGTGCCGCTTGCCCTTACTTCGACGCTCTAAATCACATCCTCCGTGGGGATGCAAGCATAACCCCAAAGCGTGTGGCACGCAGTGCGAACATCCTACACTGTTCTAGCGCTCAGCCGTCCCTAAGGACTCCCTCGAGTCTTGGGGATGGGCTTTTAACTCTGAACACAGAGGGTATCTGGGATGAAGGAGCAAGTAGGTTTTGGGTTCAGAATTCAGGCCATATGGTCCTTGGGAGTCCAGCCCAGGATGATGGAGAATCGGGATTTAATGACAAATACTTTTTGTAATTACACATTGTTTGTCAACTCCATTAGTTTTTGAGATAATTTCATTTGAACGTATAAAATCAGTGTTCACATTGGTTATGTGTGACATTTAGCCATGATTTGCTCAAAAACTATACGACTTTCGAAAGAATACTCATGAACAAAAAAGTTGTTTTTTTTAAATGAGGATTAAGAAAATGTATATTAACATGGTGTTTACCCCAACATTTAGGGAATTATGAGTGATATCGTTATATGTCCACTTCCTCAGGATTGTATGATTTTAAAAAGAGAGAGAGATACTTTCTTCTGAGTAAGTAGGTATAGAACTGACTTTTAATAGTGTGGTCACTCAGAAGCTTTTTTTTTTTAAGTATAAAACAGCAAACTGGAAAGAAGCGCTCTGCAACCCTATGCTATCTTCTGAGGTCTCCCTCTGTTCAATGGGGTTTACTCAAAGGTAAGCCTGCACAGGATTTTAGTATGACTTGGATGCAAATACAGGTGAAATCAATAATTCCCATCTATTTGCATATGTAAATGAGTATTTGCATATTCGTGTCGTTTTGTTGTCCTCCGAGCCTGAGCTCCTTTTAGGTACCGAGCACCCACCCACCCCTTACTCTTGCCCAGAGAGGAGTCAGCGCTCTTCACTTTTCTATTTTATATTAGGTAGGAGATTGTATTTTTAAGGCTTTTAAATCTTTGCAAACCTCCCAGGGAGCGCTGGCTCTTGGAGAGATGGAGCGCGCTTCTCCCATCCAGTTCTCCAAGGGTTAAACAAGCTGAGCTCTGGTTCCTAGAGAGGCAGAAATGAGTTTAAAATGTGCGGGGAAGACAAGGCTCCCACGTTCCTCTTCCAGGAAAGGAAAGGGGCCTCGTGGGTCTTCTTAGTCAGGAGGGGAGGAGGATGAATAGCCGGAGAAAGGGGTAAAATACAAGGTGGGGGCGGGGCTGGGAGGTGGAGGAGACGTGTGGGGGGTAAGATTTTGCTTTTGAGGGCGGTGTGGAGGTCCAGCAGCTGAGCCATGCAATCCAGCTGCAGAATCAGACACGAACATCTACATTGTTTCTGTTGCACGACCTTGAAGCCCCCACCCCATAGTACACCAGCCCCCCCTCCTACACGGGATGTGCCTTGTTCCGATTGCAAGGATCTTTCTGCCACCCTCTCCCGGAGCTCTATCCAGCTGCCCCGGAGCAGAGGAAGCAGCCTGGGGGCGATGATTGGGGTGGGGGCAGAAGAAGCTGTGCTGCCTTTGTGGGACAGAGCTGGAGGAGAGACTGGTCTGTTTCCCTCCAGCCTGGCCAGAAGCGGGACGGGGGTGGGGGGTGGGGTGGGAAGGGTTGAAAAGGATCAGGCCCTTATTTGCTTTCCCGAGCTGGAGCCGCTCAAGGCAGAGATTGGAGATAATAAAATACCTCCAGCTGAACCTGATGTTTCTCGGATTTGAGGGGAAGGGACTTCTTCAGCCCTCCTCTGGAGAATTTGGCTGGACTCCCTGGTGTGGAGGTGAAGAGAAAAGCCCTGGAGGATTGCGGTTCTTTTGCTATAGGGGGTTCAAAGACTCCTGTATGGCAACCCTGTGAGGTAGGCCAGTATAACGGTACGATGTAGTGGTGAGAGGGATGGGCATACACCGATAGAGCCAGCCTTAACATCCCACTTAGCTATAGGGCTCATTGGATAATATTTTGCCTGTAACTCTCTCAGCCTGATCTATTGGTGCCGGAACGTGAAAGAGGATGGAGAAAGTGACGGACAAAGGCCCACAGATGAGGAACATTGGCAGTGCCAGGCTGGTTCCAACTGGGCAAGGCCCCCAACCCCTGTGTGTGAAGCAGGAAACTCTGGAGGAGCTGTCCCACTACTGGGAAACACGGTGGCAGGAGGAGATCACACAGTCCCCTGACAGAGGATGGGGGAACCTTCAGAGGTCTGAGGAGCCCAAGCCTTGGGATGACGCCAAGGTTTTCCTGGCCTCCTTCGAGCAAGTTGCATCGGCGTGCCGGTGGCCTCGGGACAAGTGGGTGACCCTCCTCCTGCCGGCCCTCGGCGGAGAGGCTGAGCAGGCCTTCAGTGGCCTCAGTGCCCAAGACAGAGAAGACTACGAGAAGGTCAAGGCAGCCATCTTGAAAGGGGAGGCCATCTTGCGGGAGAGGCAGCGCCAGCACTTCCGGCAGTTCTGCTATCAGGACACGGATGGGCCGAGGGGCGTTTACGGACAACTCCAGGAGCTTTGCCGCCAGTGGCTGAAAATTGTGAGACACACAAAAGATGAGATTTTGGAGCTGCTGATCCTGGAGCAGTTCCTAAGCATCTTGCCGGCAGCCATGCAGAGCTGGGTCAGGGAACGGGGCCCGGAGTCCTGCGCACAGGCTGTATCTTTGGCGGAGGTGTTTTTGCTGAGGCAGAAAGAGCCTGGCGAATGGAAAGCGCAGGTGAGAGAGTTTGAGACTCACAGTTCAAATTCTATGGAAATCTGCTGATTGAGCTATATGTCCTTTTGCTGGGTTTTTTCTGCCAAGTGTAAGGAGAGGGGAGGGAAGGCATATAAATATCAGCAGGAAATCCTACGTAGTCCCCACACTCTGAGGTTTCGCTAAGTATAGCCTTCAGAATGTATTTTATTTATTTAAAACGTTTTAAAGCTACCTTTCAGGTTGTAAAAACCACCCTGTAATGAGGCTGATCACACACAATAGCAGCAAATTGTGGGTTAATTTATTAGCCTTTTTGAATATTCAACACCCCAATTGGGCTGATCAGGAGTTGCTAAGTGACATCCAAACCCGGACATTATAGGTTATTTGTGGGTTAAACAATCACAGTCAACCTAACTACTAATTGTAGGTTAGCGTGAGTTGTTTACCCATGATTAACCTATAAAGTCCAGGTTTGGATGTGACATAACAGTCCCCAGTTGGCCCGATGGAGGGGTTGAATATTCAAAATGGCCACGGAACATGTCCAGTTTGTGCTGCGGCAATTGTGGATGACGTGCGAACCTGATCACAATTTCCAAAACCTGAACATACAGATGACAGTTAAATGCAGCGAATGATTTTAAGCACCAAATATAGACTAGGAAAAAATGTCTTCATTTTGTGTGTGTGTGTTTAAAAAGCTAACAATAATGAAGCATACATAACCACTTGGGAGTTCCAAAAGTGTGGGGCCACCACTGAGAAAGCCCTGTCCTTAGGGGCATTTGCTGGTGGACCAGAGAGTAGGGCCACTGATGTTGACTTTAATGCTTGGGCAGCTTCCTACAGGTGTAAGGTGGTCTTTCAGAGAAGGTGGTCCCACACCAGCACCTTGAATTGAGCTCAGAAACGAACAAGCCGCCAACGCAATTGATGCAGAACAGAAATAAGTATGATCTCAGTGCTTAGTTTCCACAGGCCACCTAGCTGCTGCATTCTGTACCATTCAAACGTAATGCACACAACACACAACTACTAATCTATAATAAATTTCAAAGCTGGGGTAAGAGAATACTTTTTATCACATATATCAGTTTTTATATTCTCTCTCTCTCTCTCTCTATAATATCATCACTGAAACATGAAATAACATTGATGCAGTTTAGATTGACAAACTGACACAGATGAATAAAGAACGTTTAGACAAACAATTAAACAGTTGATTTCAGCTTGTCAGTATAAACTGTATCAATGTTATTTCATATTTCAGCGGTGATATTATATATAGAGAATATAAAATTGATAATATGTGATAAAAAGTATTCTCTTACCCCAGCTTTGAAATGTATTATAGATTAGTAGTTGTGTGCCATCTACATTACATTTGTTTGGTTTTGTCAACTGCTGCCTTCTGCATTGATTTACTACCATTCTGTTTTGAGACATGGTCTCCCCTGAATTGTTCCTTCCCTATTGTCTCGGGTGCAGGAGCCTCCTGTGGAGGAGGCCGCAAATCCCCCTGAAGCCGACCAGGTTCTGCCGGAAGCTTGGAACAGGCAGCTGCTCTTCCGGGAGGCCAAACCAGAGGGGGATGAAGTTATGAACACTTTAGGTAAGTGTCCATTGTTCCAGGGTACTGGGATTGTATTAGATTCCTGAGGCATTTCCCCACCCCCCCACAGCAATCTAATAAATCAGGAATCTAATCAATCCACATGTTCCATTGCTTTTGAGAATTATGTGGTGCACACAAAACCCCTCTTTATCAGGAATTTTCACCCACCTGGAACTTGGGAATTCACCTGGAACCTAGGTTCGATTGATTCTTCTCCCTGAATGTGGGGTCAACCTTGAGTAAGGCTTCTGAGTTCTGGATCCAACCAATATACTCATGGTCCCTTAATTTTACATATATACACATAATTATTTACTATATAAATACTTTACATGGGTTCCTGTTGAAGATTGGCATAAAAGTTTTAAAAACAGTAGCAGATAATAATATTACAAGGACTATCTCCCTCTCTCTTTTTTCTCTGTTGTTCCCCTTTCTTATTAAGGGAGGCAGGGCAGTGCCTTCCTTGTTAAGGGCAGTCAGTAAAAAAACACATTCCACCATGTTAAAGTGATAATTGGGGAGAGTCTTTCTAACAGCCATAAAATCGAAAATGTTTCACCAATCTCTCTGAAATTTACAGGTGCCAGAAAGAAATGTTTGTTTTACATTACCTGAAAATTTCAAGAAGATTGGTGAAAGACTGAGGGAAGGAGAGTAGTTTAAAGTAAAAAGATTAAAGAATCCCTGAAAACCGAAACTGAAAATTGAACTCAGGGCTTGCGACCATTTTTGCACAGCTGTCCTTACCTTCAGGGAGCCTTTTTCATTAATCCAATGGCACAGTCTACTTCCTCCCGTTGTAGTGTAGGTGGAACTGCTTTTCTTTTTAAAAAATTTGCTTAAGTGGATTTTATTAAATTAAAGCTGTGCCTCTTTAAGAAATCCTGTGGCCATTTTGATTATGGCACACGCTCAGTAGAGTCTCCCCCCCTCCCTCTTGTGTCAGCTACAATGGCTGCTTCCTCTAGCAAAGACAATACTGTAGTCTCTTCTCAGAAGTAAATTCCATTGACTGAATGCAATGGTCTTACTCCCAGGTAAGTGTGTAGAAGATTGTAGCCTTTATTTTAAAAAAACAGTCTGGAACCTTAGAAGGCGGAGAGGGAGAGATGAGAGTGAGAATTCCCTCTCCTTTACAGCACTATAACTCTACAATTAACAACTTGCTTGCATGCTTTGCATGTGTGTATGTTCATTTGATTATGGCTGCTGATCATTAATTTTCATATCAATTCAATCCAAGGCATGTCTACTCAGAAGTTAGTTCCACTGAGTGCAATGAGTCTCATTCCCATTCCGCTAACTTGAAGGGGTGTTTGGATTTGGCTGTACTTCTCTTTGAGAGCTCTGTGTATTTAGGGACCAAGGCTATTTGTAAGAGAAGAGGTTAAACTCCCCCCTCTTTTTCTTTTTTTTTTTAAAAATCCATGTATTTGATTTTTAAAGAATTTTTATTCCTTCATTGTTATTATAATTAATAATAATAATTAGTAGAAGTAGTAATACGTTTATTAATGTTGCATTTATATCCTGCCTTTTTTTCCTCTTGCAAGGAACCTAAGGTGGCTTACGTAATCCTCCATTTTATCAGCACAACAACCCTATAGGGTAGAAGAGTCAGTGACATTCAGAATTCTCTTAGCTTTTCTAATATTTTTTGATCAGGTTGAACAAAACTATTGTGTATTGTTATCTCCAGTACCAACATCTTTGACAGGCTTAATATAGGATTCATTGACCACAGGCTATTTTAGAGCAAAAAAATAAAAATAAAAATCCAAACTTGGATAGATTAAAATTAAATTGAGCAATATTTCTAAACACCCACATGGCTATTCTTGGTACTGGGTAAGATGTAGTGATATAAGAGGATGTTCAGACTCCATTTAGTTGATCAGTTGCAAAGAAGCTTCTCTAGTAAGGAGGAAGGGGAAAGCCCTAGACTGATCATTCTTTCAAGTGCCATATCTCCCCCAACAAAAACCCATGAGGTAGATTAGGCTAAGAGTCTATGACTGGCTCAAAACCATCTAGTGAGTTTCTTCTGCTGCTCACTTTCACAGAAATGTAAAACAATGTTTGGTAATGTTTGGGTGTATGGCATGTGCTACTTTTACCCTCACAACAACTTTGTAAAATAGATTAGTCTGGAAATTTAGGCCTGGCCCACTATCTATGTCTGTGTGCCTGCCTCTTTCATATATACACACAGAAAGGCATCCTTAGGTTTGTTCTTTACTTACTACATACCATAAACTATGTATGAATAGAGCTGTCACAAATGATGCAATACACTCACTTTTTGCACTTCCTGATACATTTGTTTCCCAACTAACTTACTGCTAATACAGTCATGAATCTAAAACTAAAATATGTTATTTTTACTATAGTAAGATTAAAGAATCCACATACATCAAGTGCAAATCAGAGAACCTACTATTTTTCATATTAGTCTTCAAGAATTAGGATTCTTTTCCTAATTACGCCTTACACGGAAGTTGCCTTTTTCTCAGCGGCCGGATCAATATTTTAATCAAGCTATCCACCTCCCCTGCTCCAAACTCTTTCTTGGTCAGTCACCGCTAATTAGCTCAGATCCTGTTAGTGTATATGTGAAATTGTGATCCCCCAATGTGCATCACTTTACACTTGCTTACATTGAACAGCATTTGCCCTTTTCATGGCCATTCTCTCAGTATGCAGAGATCTTTATGGAGCTCCTCACAATCCTCCATTGTTTTAGCAAATTTGGTATCATCACCAAACGTGGCGACGTCACTGCTCACTTCCACCCTCATTCTAATATTATGAGAAAGGGAGAAACTGCCTCCCTATCCACTTTCTTCACAACATGCAAATAGGAGTGAGCAGTGAGATGGCCAAATTTGCTGCTGACCTCAAAATATTTAGGGTTTTTAAAATGAAGTGAGATTACCAAGAGCTCCAAAAGAATCTCTCCATAGTGTGAAAATGGGCATCAAAATGGCAACAACAGTTCTACGTAAGCATGCACACTGGAGCAAAGCATCCCAACATCACATATACACTGATGGGATCTGAGCCTGCAGTGACTAAACAAGAAAAAAAAACTTGGGAATGTGGTTGACAGCTCAGTGAAAACGTCAGCCCAGTGTGTGGCAGCTGTAAAGCCAGCAAACTCCATGTTAGGCATTATAAGAAAAGTAATTGAGAATAAAACTGCCAGTCTCATACTGCCTTTATACAAATCTATGGTGTGAACACACTTAGAATACTGTGTACAGTTCTGGTTAACTATAGAATTTAGTATCACAAGATGTTGTGCTGGCCACCATTTTGGATGGCTTGTCCTCCTTTCCATGTGGTCACCCTATAACATGACACTATTCCCCCTTCTGAAGAGGTCTGGACCTCAGACTACTAAAGACAAAGTGGCAGACCATAATAACTGTGTTCATATGCCCATTGCTTTATGAGGCTTCTGCAGGCTACCGAACAGAGAACTATCAGGCCATAAAGTTGCTTAAATGGGTCTGCCAGAAACCTGACCTCACCGTTCCTGTTAGGTCCATGTCCTACAGGAAATGCTCTCAGCTGAACTTGATGGAATCCCATCCTTCATCCCTTGGTTTAATTTACTGACCTCCCCTGGCTGGGCCTTGCAGGGAACAATAGGGTAGACAGAGCAGGCATACATAGCACGCGCAGAGTGCTGATAGTGGCAAATCTAAAAGCAAATACGTTGCTTTTAAAGAACCAAGGAAATTCAATGGGTCTTTTAAGTAAATATCTATGGATGGAAATGCAGCCCATGCAGGCTTGAAACATGACCACAAACATGATCACAATCTGCTACTTTAAGATGCAAACAGGAAAAAAAAGCATGTAGCATAAAATGAGCTAAAATAATTAATATAGTAAACTGTAACTTATTCTAATTTAGGATATTTTCCTGTATCATCTTGTGTGCTTCCAGAATAAATTGGGGAGTTTTTAGTCCAGTATAATTTTTTTTCAGGTTCTCTCCAAATACAGACATAAAACATGAAATGCTTCTTTTCATGAGTCAGTCATAAAAAGCTTTTATTTCTGGACATTGGCTATTGAAAAATTCAAATGAGACCCCTCAGATTTCAAGTGAGAGAGCATAACTTCTGGGGTTCATTTATTATTTTGAAAAGTGGGTGCATATCACTAGCTTTGATTTTATATTGGATGTCAAAATGGTGTAACATCCTAGCTGATGCTGGCTGCTTGTCAACTGTATAATATCCAGTCATCCGTTACACAAAGCCATGAAATTCATTAAACAAAAAACCTACGGTTTACAAAAACAATGTTAAGGCTGCACAGTTTCCAACCAAGCACCAAAAAGCAGGGAAATTGGGAGTTAAGGCTCCCAAGCCTTAACGCCACATCCTCCCTAAGGAGGCAGAAAGTGCAAGTGAAATTCTCATTCTCCCAAAGCAGATAAACCATGAGGACAGGATGGAGAATATGATATGCAGAGGTGACTGTGGGGTTGTGGAAAACTGATAACGAACAACTTAGGGCCACCTACTTCTCTTTTTTTGTTTAGAGCAGCCCTTCCCCAACCTGGTGCCCTCCAAAGGTGTTGGACTACAACTCCCATCATTGCAAGTCAGTATGTCCCATGGTCAGGAATGCTGGGACTTATCATCTCAAAAATCTAGATATGCAATTTGATCTGCAGAGATGACTGGGGGGTTGTGGGAAATGATGATGAACAACTTAGGACCAGCTACTTCTCATTTCTTAGAGCATCTCCTTATGTTGAGAGTTGCAACCCAACACATCTGACAGGTACCAGGTTGGCCAATGTTGTTCAAGAAGAAGAGAAGGCAGAATGTAGATCTCCAGATGTTTTAGAATTCAACTTGTAAAAGCCCCTATCAGCATGGGCAGTTGTCAGGAATGCCGCGAGTTGATGTCCAAAACAACAGGATAGATCTATTTTCTGCCCACATCTGTACTAAAGTATGATGTTTTCCAGCATTGTAATCAATCAAGGAACTACAAAAGAGCTGCATCATTTTAAATAATAAACTGTATAAACCAAATGAAACAACAATGAATGGATCTTGAATACATACGGTAATCCGGATAGCCCTTCAGACGTCAACATTAGTTTTCAACACATGGCATAGGATGTCTGTTTCTTGAATATCAGATAAAGGATTTCTCTTACTTGTTCAGCAGTGTGAGATCAAAGGCAGAGCTACCACCTAATACTTTCATGTATCAGTATTATTTTAAAATTAAGTATGAAATGATTTTTGTCTTCCCCGTAACACATAACATGAGGGTTAAAGTGCAACACATCTGGAGAGCACCAAGCTGGAGGAGGTTGACTCCTATACTTGTCTTCTCAGAAGCCAGTGCCACTGAATTCACTAGGGCTTACTCCCAAGAGGTATAGGATTGCAAACTAATCTCATCTGAAAGGTGTTCAAGACAGCCAAACTAAACCTCTTCTGCTCCTCTGTCACTTTGATGAGATGATGTATTGTGGAGGGATTGTGGGGAATGAACAGTATATTTTGTTTAAATACATTTTTAAGAAAAAAAATATTGGTTCTTTGAAGGGCAGGATATTGATCAAAAGTTGGAAGTGCCTGGAACATGCTCTGGTTCTAGATCTGTAATGAATAGTTCCCCTTTTGTTATCAAGCGTGCTGCTATATGCGAGATGTGTTTGAGAGATGTGTCTGAGACCCTGTATTTGGTAAGGGTATGGAATAGCATTCCCCATCTTGTTGCCCTCCAGGTGTTTGAGATGACAAGTCCCAGCATTCCTGACCATGGGACATACTGACTTGCAGTGATGGGAGTTGTAGTCCAACACCTTTGGAGGGCACCAGGTTGGGGAAGGGCTGCTCTAAACAAAAAAAGAGAAGTAGGTGGCCCTAAGTTGTTCGTTATCAGTTTTCCACAACCCCACAGTCACCTCTGCATATCATATTCTCCATCCTGTCCTCATGGTTTATCTGCTTTGGGAGAATGAGAATTTCACTTGCACTTTCTGCCTCCTTAGGGAGGATGTGGCGTTAAGGCTTGGGAGCCTTAACTCCCAATTTCCCTGCTTTTTGGTGCTTGGTTGGAAACTGTGGAGCCTTAACATTGTTTTTGTAAACCGTAGTTTTTTTGTTTAATGAATTACTATTGTACTCATGTCCTGCTTGTGGGCTTCCCATTGAGACAGTTGGTTAGCCGCTGTGTGAACTGGATGCAAGATGAGATAAGGCCTTTTCTTATGTTTGGAATGACCAGCTAGGAGGCCTTGCTGGTCATTCCAAAATGAACAAATTGTCGCCATGAAGTATCCAAGCGCTGGGCCTTCTCTGTAGTGGCACCCACCTGCTGGAAAACCCTCCCTCATGCTGTTTGAGAGGCGGAAAATGTTACATCTTTTAAACACCTCCTGAAAACACACTTGTTCACCCAGGATTTCCTTGGGTTGTAAGTAAATTAATTATGCCACTCTATTTTACTGCTCTTTGATTTTTACTGTAACTGGAACCGTTTTAATGCTGTGTCTTACTGCTGTGTTTTAATGTTGTGTTTTTAATACTGTATTTTAATATTGTGAACCATTGAGAGATTTTATTATATTCAGCAGCATACAAATGCCACAAATGAATAAATAAAATAATAGCTCATATAATTCTTATATTTCTCGTAGCTGGGCCTGAAGTCAAAGAGTTTTCTCCACAGATTCCAAAATCAATGCCAGGTTATCAATATATTAGCTGATGCCATAGCATAGCCAAAGCAGGATACAGTTCACATCTTGAATCTCTTCTTTTATGTCACAGGTGATGAGCCAATTGGCAAAGATGAAAGGGGTCATCTTCATCCGGAAGTGTCTGACCAAGTCAAGGTTGTCTGGTGTTGTGAGGAGGGACCACCGTTTGAGAATCTGCAAGGACTAGAGAGAGAACTGGAAAACAGCCCAATGAAAAATGTCACCGGAGCTCTTCCTTGTTTGGAAGGTGATTTTAGTAGAGATAGAACTGAAGTCCAGAAAAGAATCCTACACAAGGAGCGACAAAAGAAATGTGCGGCTCTTGGAAGCTTTGTCCAAGAGAGTCCGGCTGCTCTTCAGCCTCACGCAATCCCCACGGGAGAGAAACTGTATAAGTGCGCAGACTGTGGGAGATGTTTCCGTCACAGGTCAAACCTCTGGGTACACAAGAGGATTCACACGGGAGAGAAGCCCTATAAGTGCTCGGAATGTGGGAAAAGCTTCAGCCGTACCTCCCACCTTTTGGCCCATGAGCGAATCCACTCGGGTGAGAAACCATTTAAGTGCTCAGACTGCGGGAAAAGCTTCAGCCAGAGCGCCAGTCTCTTAGTGCACCAGCGAGTTCACACAGGAGAGAAACCATTTAAGTGTGTCGAGTGCGGGAAAAGCTTCAGCCACAGCTCGACCTTCCGCGAACATAAGAAAATCCACACGGGAGAGAAGCCTTTCAAGTGTTCAGGCTGCGAGAAAAGCTTCACCCGGAAGTGGTGTCTTGTGACTCATGAGAGAATCCACACAGGAGAGAAGCCGTATAAATGCTCCGACTGTGGGAAAAGTTTTTATCACAGCTCGAGGCTCCTGTTGCATGTACAGATTCACTTGGGAGAAGAAAGTCAGACTGCGAGGAAAACTATGATCCGGAGTCAAGCTTTATGCCACATCCCAGGACCTATCATTCAGGAGAGGAAAGAGCCGCTCCAAAGTTCGGATTGTGGGAAAAGCTACAGTAGGGTTTTTGATTTGTTGAACCCCAAATCCACCCACTCAGCAGGAGGAAAACCCCAAAAGAATTTGAAAAATGAGGAAAATATCGTTCAGAACTGAATTCATTTTCTCTGCATTGAGCAAATCAAAACTGAGGAATTTATGAGGAGAAAACCTGCCTGATCAGATTAGGTCATATGTTACTAGAGATCAGAAAACAAAACCTGCTTTCAAAAAAGTGTGGTGAATTAACTGAAATTTGTTTTTTTTAAAAAACTAATTCCCATTCATGTTTGTTTACTTCGTTCTTCTGTTTTTTAATTGTATTAGAAACCATGCTCCATTCCTTCAGAGTTTTTTAGAAATGGAAATTATTTAGTATTATTTTATAGGGGCAGGCATATCCAGTGTAATTTTTAGACTGTTTTTAGGATGTTTTAGGATGTTTTAATGCAGTTTTAATAATATTTGTCATGTTTTAATTAGTTTTATGTATTTTATCATGTTGTTGTTCCCCGCCTCGATCTAGACGGAGAGGCGGGTAAGAAATAAATCGTTATTATTATTATTATTATTATTATAGGGGGATCTTGGAAGATCATATTTACTAACATTGAAAATGCCCAATGCAAACAGTGGTGGAAAATTACTTTTTTTTCAAAAAAACCCACAAAAAACCAACCTTCCCCAACTTTGAATGGTACTAACTATTGGTAGAGGCCCTTAGAAATTCCCCATTCTATTTTGATTCTTCCTCTCCCTCTTCCCCCGTCCCCCTCACCATCCCCAATGCCTTTATGTGGGGGGTGTTTTGTAGACTGTATGCCATCGATTTGATTTGGTTGCTTTAACGGGTACAACATCAATTATCATTGATAATACTAATAGGCTGCGTTCAGACAACACTTTTGTCAATGGAGGGTTGACACGTCAACTCACAGTTGGGGTTTTTGGGGGTACTCCCCACACAACATGTTTTCATGCCCCCGTGGAGCAGGTGATGCTTGCGTGGAGTGGATTCCTACTCAAACCGGCATTTGATTGACACAGTCTCCGCCCCTCTCCCCATCCCCCCTCCTCCCGGTGCTATCCCAGCAGCCTCTGCAAATTGTGCCGGCTGTAGCAGAATAGCCAGCGCGGTTTTGGCCACTCTTGTCTGGGAACTCTGTAACCAGGCGAAAACTTCCACTCAACGGGTCGGAAACACCATTGGCTCAGTTCAGACAACATGAAAACCACTGGTTGTGCAAGAAGTCAACTCTGCAGCCGGTTGCATTTCTCCAGTGGTTTTTTTGCTGAAAACGCCAACCGTGGGGTGGATATTGCCTGACAGACGACACAAATACCAACCGACATTCTACTGACAGTTGACTCCTAAAACCACCAGTGTTTTTTTGTGTTGCCCGAATGCAGCCATAATACCCATCTTTTGTATTCAATGATGTGGAACCGCTTTACACTCCCAGGGGGTTTATGGCGCCAGGGCAGGTGCAGTGTTGAGGGAGGGGCTGCAAGAATCCATGAATTTGTGTACAAAAGTGGAGGACCACATGTGAGAATTCTTGCAAGCATTGCCCACGTGCATGAATGCCACCAATATATCCATTTTGTGATGTTTATACTTTTCTTTTTAACCTATTCTACCACTTTCAGAAACCATTCCTGCGCATCCCATTTTCATGTACGTTATCATGAGATAAATTAATGTCTCGGGATCAATTTACTTGAAGAACTGCCTTCACTCATATCCGCCTGGCCTCACTTTAAGAAGAGCAACAGAGGCCTTTCTCATTTGCCCACGTTTGAGGGCAGTTAGATGGGCAAGTCCACACAGAAGGGCCTTTTGTGCAGTGGCCCCACACCTCTGGAATGGGTTGCCATCGAAGTTCTGCCAGTTCCCAGCATTGAAGGCTTTTAGGAAGGCTCTGAAAGCCTACTTGTTTACTCTGGCGTCCCCTCATTATATGCAAGTGTGGGTGTGTTTTTAATTGGGTTTTTTTTAAAGTGAAATTGTATCAGTTCATTTATGGTTGTCAACTGCCCTGGGAGGGCTCCTGCCCTGAAAGGTGGCCTAGAAATGTTTAAAATAATAAATAAAAACAGGCTGCTCTTGTGCCCCATCTATTAGGATTCCAAAGCAGTTCCCACCTCATCAAGAATTTTATTTAGTACTTTCTTGGCACACGCTGCCAAAAACTCATCCTCACTACTTCAGGATATGTAGGACATGAATTTGCTTTGTTCCCAGAGGGATTGTGAAGTGCTGTGTTTTGCTCGAAAACGTATCCTGCCTTATGCGTCAGAGGCCCCACAGATCTTTGTTCAGTATATGGTAAATTTCATCTGACATCATGGTGAAACAGGCCACCGTATATGCTATGGATGTCAAACCTCTTTTGGCCTGAGGGCCAAATTCCGTTTGGAGAAGCTGTTGGGGACCGTATCTCAGTGATAGGCGGAGCCAAAGGCAAAGGGGGCGTGGTCAAAGGCAAAATGGGGTGGAGCTAAAAATCACCAAAAATGGCCACATATTTTAGCTTAAAGCTCTTATTGCCAGTAACTAAGCCGTTAGGAGAGCCATTTCAACCTTTTAGTGCAGGGGGTGGAAACGCTAGGAAACTACCAAACAATTGGCAGTTGGGATGGCGTCATGGCCAGGGGAAGGAGGTATGGCTATCTGAGGAAATCCAGATTTGGCCCACAGGACTGAGAGTCAAAATCCTTGGCATATCAACCGCCCTCTAAAATGGCCTTGTAGTGTACAGTCATAAGGTTACCCAAATGCAGGAGTGGGCCTGCTCCAAGCTTCTTAGAGCTACTTGGCTGACAACTGTTACCCAGAGGACCTTTTCTTCTGTTGCCCCCAGACTCTGGAATGGCCTGCCGGGGGAGATTCGTCAGTATAACTCTTGAGTTTAAGGCAGCTATAAAAACTAGCCCGGCAGGCCTACCCAAATGAACTTTAAATCAAGAATTTTAAAATGTGTTGTTTTATATGCTCTTTTAACTAATTTATGTATTTGATGTATGTTATTGTATTAATGTTGTTCCCCGCCTCGATCCAAAGGGAGAGGCGGGTAAGAAATATATATATTATTATTATTATTATTATTTTATTATTATTATTTTATTATTATTATTATTATTATTATTATTATTATTATTATTATTATTATTATTGTGAGGGCCTTCAGACAGCCAGAATGTCATATTCCTAACCAAGATAAGACTGTAACATAAAGGGAGAGAAAAAAGAGAAAAAGAAGAAAAAGGGAATGAATTTGGGTTTTTTGGGAACTTTTCATATTTATTTCTCATCCCCCCCCACCCCCCAAAAAAGGATGGTACACTTGGGAGAGGAATACTCTGTGCATGGCTAGAAATGCCTTTAGAAGTGCCTTGTCCTTGAGCTCAATCCATGTTGGGAGCCACTGCATGTTCGACATGGTAAAAGCCACTACGTGGAATAATGTAGTGGACTCCCAAGTAGTAGCCATAAGGTATTCAGAAATCCTGGCCTCCATAACACACAATCTTGACACAGTAAATGTCCCTCATGGTGACTTTTAACATCTCAGGAATTGTTCACACAGATGCAGATTTACAGTTTTCAAAACTGTCTAAGGCTACTAAAGCAAGCATAGCTCTGGCTTTATAAAGCTAAACTGAAAACAGGTTAGATGCTAACTGTTGGAAATTACTGAAGGAAAAGCTAGGACTTCTTTTTAAAAACTTCCACACGATTGCTTTAAACAAAGTATGTGTATTTTAATTAGATGTTTAACCTGCACTAAAAACAACCTATCTCTTCAGAAGAAAATAAGAGGAGCACACAGAAGTATGAAATACAATATTCGTGCAAGTGTAATATATATTTTAGGAATCTGAATATTTTGCATTTCTGTATATTATGGATTGGATGCCGAGCAGCGAAAGTGAAGGTCTGCTCGTACAATTCTTGCCTCTCCTTTTGCAGCCCCCTGCACCACCAAAAATCTGTATTTGGGGAGTTGAAGGAACCCTCCAGAATAGTGTAGGTATGGTGACCATATGGAAAGGAGGGCAGGGCTCTTGCATCTTTAATAGTTGTGATGAAGAGGGAATTTCAGCAGGTGTCATTTATATGCATGCAGCACCTGATTAAATTCCCTCTTCGTCACAACCATTAAAGCTGCAGGAGCCCTGCCCTCTTGACCAGATATATAAGAGGGCAGAGCTCCTGCAGCTTTAACTGTTGTGAAGAAGAGGGAATTTCTCCTTTTCATATGGACACCCTAAGTGTGGGAGGGAGGTGGTGGGGGCTGTAGCAGGATTCGGAGGAGCACTTTATGCAAGTGAAAGTGCCCTTCTGCTCATGCAAGGCATCTTCAATGCATTAAGTATATTGCATTTCTGTCAATTTTTAGAGAGCAGGTAACAATACTTTAAAACATTTTTAAATATATATATATTGTATCCCAATGTGCAAGATTTGGGCAGAAATTGACGTTAAGCTGCCCTACTATTAAGTCTGATACAGCACAGCCTTTGAGCAAACTTACACAGCTGTCAGAGTTGGACTAGTTGTGTCCATCCCACCTGAGTGAAGCTACACCTGTTGGGGTGAGGGAGCAGGCGTATAACTCTGTACTAATCTCCCCAGATTTCAAACTCTATGGGCTGCAAAGCTATGCGCTGTCTATGGAAGCCTCCCTAGTGGCTGAAGATGTTACTGCAGGCTTCACTTACATGGTCATCCTTAAATTTATTAAAATTAATTGATGCATTTTAAAAATGAAATAATCCCAACCTGCACACACCTAAAATCCCCTTAGTAGACATGTCAAGGGTCAGGTATCTCTGTTCCATGGTCTTGATGTATGGCACTGACGGATGGACAGACAGACTTCCTCTTTTATTATTATAGATATTGATAAAATAGTTTACAGCAGTAAAAATGCAATTATGAAAACAAAATAACCAAACAACTAAACTGTGAAATACAAGACATAGAATAAAAAACAGCAAAGCAGTAACCTAAATTACTTCATGCTCATCTCTCAATTAAATTTTCCTTTAAAAAAAGTTATACATCAACCAAATCCATGCTAGCTTAATCAACCAAATTCTTAGCCAGTGGAAGATTCCCTGCAGCAAGCTTCCCCAACCTATGGCCATACTTGCTGGGAATGATGGGAGTTGCAATCCAGCACATCTGGAGGGCATCAGGTTGGGTAACACTGCTCTAATAAGATGCCATGGAACCACACCTTGGCTTTGTGGTGAGAATTCACTGTAAAGCATGAATTTATAAACATTCAGCACAATCCTAAACAAGTTTATGATCAGAGGACAATTCCGTTCAACTTATTAACTGGGTTCAGACAATACGATAACCCACACTCAAGGGTTTAACATGGATTGAGTGTGTGTTGTCATTGAACCATGAGTTGTTGAAATGTGGGTTATCGTGTTGTCTAAGCCCAGCTGTGCCAACAAACCATAGTTTGTTAATCATGAACAAACCATGAAGAGAACCTATGGGTTGTGAATAGTGGGTTGCTCACCATGGTTTGCTATCGCGGCTGGGTTCAAACAAACCGATAACCCATGTTTTAATAACAGCCCATGTTTCAACAACAGCCCACTCTTAACCCATACTCATCCCTTGAGTGTGGGTTATCGTGTTGTCTGAACCCAGCCAGTGGGACTTGTTGCAACCTCTCTAGATCAGGGGTAGATAGAAGGTAGATCTCCAGATGTTTAGGACTTCAACTTCCAGAAACCCCTACTAGCATGGCCAATTGATGGGAATACTGGAAGTTGAAATCCAAAATATCCAGAGATCTACTTTCTGCCCACCCCTGATCTACTCGACAGGGTTGAACGAATCATCACACCCCACCTGGCCCTGACCATGCTTGGGTTTCCGGTCCATTGGGTGAGAAACACATCCTGGTAAGTTCATTATTGGATTACAACATTTGTGACTCACCTTTCCATTAAACTTAACACGTAAAGAGATATACAAATAGAACGAGAACTATTACAATTCCTAAAACAACCAATCATAACTAAGCGATGAAATCTATAAAATAGGAAAAATCTATCAGGAGAATCCATTTAGGGGGGAATCCTATGCATGTTTAGACAGAAAAAAAGCATAGCTGGCTGGGGAATGCTGGGAGTTATAGGATTTTTTCCCTGTCTAAACACGCCTAGGATTGCATCTTTAATTGTTTAAAGAAATACACAGCTGTAAGTGATGGTCAATAGCCTGGACAATGGTTGCTGTTTTGTTTACTGGGCTTCTAAAACATCATCAGAAATGGCTTAGTAGAACTTCCCAGGGGCAGTGCATGCCACAGCCGCAGCAACAGAACAGGAAGGACTTCTTCGCACAATTAAACTATAGAATTCACTACCATAACCACCTTGATAGATCAGCAGCATCACGCACTCTACAAGTAAAGACGGGGTGTGAGTGCCAACAGAAAACAAACAGTTGAGAGGAGGTATCAACACGCCCAGGGGAGCAGAGGTACTAATGCTCAGTACCCAATGAGCAAGGAAAATGGAGAACTGGGTTGGTGGTGATGGAATGTCCTGTTTGAGCGCTTTACAGCTTATAGCATGCTGGAGGAGGGCATAACTGGCCGGCAGGAACCCTTAAGAGGATCATTCCTGCTAAGAGGTGAGGCTATGCTGAAACATTTTGTTGCAGATCTCGCTTGTTTTCCCTATAGGGTTATTCTCATGCAGATGCTTTATAGAAAAGAACACCGAAAGGATATGTGCATGAGATTGTACACCCTGTTTACTTACTATTTTGCTTCCCACTTTCCTTCTAAGGGCTCCAGGTAGCATTTGTGGGTCTCCCCCACTCTGTTTTCTCCCCACAAGAAGAATCTACACACACAGGGGTGGGGGTGATATAGTAGAATGAACTGCACCACTTAAGTTGGGTGGGTGGGTGCAAGAACCACTTCCTTGAACGCTCTCCTATGTTTAGAAAAATGCAAACAGGCAGGGCCGTGCAGAGAGGGGGCCCAGTGGGACCAGTTGGCCCAGGGCCCACGATTTTGAGGGGGCACTCCGACGAGGAGGTTCCCCCCCCAGCTTATGCTACTGCTTCGGTAGCGTAAACAGCCCATCGAGAAGTGAGGAGCCCGCCTTGCAGAAACAGCGCAGAAGCTGTCCGTCGTGAATACCACGGTCAGACTACAAGCTCCAGAGGGCCATATGCCGCATGCGGGGCAGGGATATATGTGCCTTGAGGTGTTGTAGAACAGGTTTAATATGAAGGTGTGATGTAGAATGGACATGTTGGTGGGCACGCCCCGTTGGGGCGCCCATGTTGTCCTCCTTTTTTGAAATGGGGGGGGCACACACTTCCCATCTGGCCTGGGCATATTACCAGCTCTGCACGGCCCTGCAAACAGGAAACCAGTGCAGCAAAGAGTTGAATTAGAACCTTTCTAAGGTGCTCATTCCCCTGTTTGCCCGGGTAATTATAATTTGGGGGAGCAATCAAAAAGGATACCCCCTACCTTTAGGCCTGGAGCAGTGCAGTCCATTCTACTTAGAGTGGCCATATGGAAAGGAGGGCAGGGCTCCTGTATCTTTTAACAGTTGTATAGGAAAGGGAAATTCTGCAGGTGTCATTTGTAGGCATGCAGCACCTGGTGGAATCCCCTCTTCATCACAACAGTTCAAGCTGCAGGAGCCCTGCCCTCTTGACCACATACAAAAGAGGGCAGGGCTCCTGCAGCTTGAACTGTTGTGATGAAAAGGGATTTTTGGGATAGAATTCAGCACCTTGGAGAGCTCCTTTAGAGTTTTGGCTAGATCTGACTAAAACCCAGAATGGAATCACAGCCCCACCAAAATCGGAGCCACCCACCTCTATTGCATTTTAGAGTCACTAGCCTCCACTGCATATCACATCTCTTTTGGTCCTAAGTATTTATCTCTTTCATGAGGATTTTCCGTATGAACCGTTAACCTATAGCTTTTCCCATCCTCTGAGCATTGCTGCAGTTGGACATCCGCACGGATCTTTCTGAGCGACGCAAGACGGGCGCTGTGGCAGGAAGTTTCCCTGCAGCCTGAGCACCCAAAGAGTTTCCATGGCTCCTCTCGTGTTTCATCCGCGCCGAGTTCAGCTTAAAACTTTTGCTGCAGACGGAGCATTGAAAGGGTTTCTCTCCCGTGTGGGTTCTCCGATGTGCGGTCAGATGCGCGTTCTGGCTAAAGCTGTTGCCGCAGAGAGAACACTGGTATGGCCGGTGCCTAGTGTGGGTCCTCCTGTGTACGATGAGATGAGACCTCTGGCTGAAACCTTTCCTGCAGTCCGAGCATTGGTACGGCTTCTCCCCCGTATGAATCCTTTCGTGCTTAACCAGGGTGGAGCTCAGGCCGAAGCTTTTCCCGCAGTCCAGGCACCGATGCAGCTTCTCTCCCGTGTGGATTTTCTCGTGCCTCCTCAGGTCGGGCGCCCGCCGGAAGCTTTTCTCGCAACCTGAACATTTGTACGGTCGGAGGCCTGTGTGGATCCCTCGGTGCGAGGAGAGGTGGGAGCTCCGGTGGAAAGTTTTCCCGCAGTCTGAGCATCTGAATGGTTTCTCTTTCCTGTGGGTTCTCTGGTGTTTCTTCAGGTGGGAGCGCTGGCTGAAGATTTTCCCGCAGTCTGAACATTGATGGGCCTTTGTCCTCGCATGGGTCCTCTTATGCTTCAGAAAAAGTACGCTCTGATGGAACACTTTCCCGCATTTGGAGCAGGCTTTTCCCTGCCTGCCTTTGTAAATCCCCCTCTGGGCTGTGTTGCTACCAATGTCCTGACAGTCTTTCTGAGAAGATACTGGTTTCTCCAGTCTGATCTTCTGTTCAGCTCTTCGCTGTCTTTCTGATCTGCGCTGATGCTGAGATGCACCTCCTTCCCCACGATCCTGGAGTTCTTTTCCTTTGTCCCTTCTTCTCAAAGAGGTGTCTCGAGATACATCTTCCCCAGATATTTCTGATCGTAGGTTCTTCTCTTTCACATTTCTATTCTCCTGCCCATCATGCGCTGCAACAAGAGGGGGGAAAGATGACCAAGTGAACAAAGATGCAATCCTAAACACACTCTGAATACAGTAAACGCCACTGAACACAAGAGAACTTACAGCTGAGTGAACATGTATGAGATTAGAACATAAGAACATAAGAAAAGCCATGCCGGATCAGACCAAGGGTCCATCTAGTCCAGCATTCTGTTCACACAGTGGCCAACCAGCTGCCTGTGGGGAAATCCAGAAGCAGGACATGAGTGCAACAGCACCCATCAGCTTATTTATTTTATTTACTTAAGATATTTCGTAGAATCATAGAAGAGTAGAGTTGGAAGGGGCCTATCAGGCCATGGAGTCCAATCCCCTGCTCAATGCAGGAATCCACCTTAAAGCATCCCTGACAGATGGCTGTCCAGATGCCTCTTGAATGCCTCTAGTGTGGGAGAGCCCACCACCTCCCTAGGTCATTGGTTCCATTGTCATACTGCTCTAACAGCCTGGAAGTTTTTCCTGATGTCCAACCGGAATCCGGTTTCCTGTAACTTGAGCCCATTATTCTGCATCCTGCACTCTGGGATGATCGAGAAGAGATCCTGGCCCTCCTCTGTGTGACAACCTTTCAAGTATTTCTCATCCACCTTTCAAAACTGTGGTCTTCCCAAGGAATACAATAGAAAACAGTAAAATTAAAGATTGAAGTATAAAAGCACCTTGGCTTGGATCCAGACTGAAGCTGGATCAACTGCGCTGGCTGAAGCAGACTTCCCTGCCCCCTCCTTACCAGGGCAGCTCTTCCAGCCCCCTGAAGAAGCTACACAGTTAAGACAGCCTGCTGAATGGAGTAAGCTATGGTATGTAGGGAGGAGGTAGGATCCTCCAAAATCAGGTGAAGGGACCTCTCGCAACCAGATCCCTTCCTCTTGCAGAAGGAAGACCCTGGATCCAACCCATGGTATGTACTCTTTTGAAATACCATTATTATTATCATCATCATTATTATTATTATTATTATTATTATTATTATTACATTTCTGTGCCACCACAGAGCTGAAGCTCCTTGGGTGGTTACAAAGATTAAGAGTAGACAGTGCTAGTCTGACTCGCATATTCAATTCTCTCACCTGTCTTGGCGATGTCATAGTTGTTTCCTTCCATAGTTCCCTGAGGATGTAGGATTAAGATTGCCTCGTCCTCTTCCTCTGTGCAGGAGTTCTGGTCCGAATAGGCTAGGGAAAGAACTGGTGCAGAAATGAAAACAGAGAAAATAAAAATGTCTGTTGTTAATGCAAGTTGAGTCTTTTGGCGGACCATCCTTCTAAGAGCCTTTCTACACAAGGCTTTTATTGTATGATCGTGATAGTTCACTCATGGCCTCCCCCTTGCTTTGTGACCATCACCGCATATTTTTTTTAAACGGGGAAAATGTGGCATTTTTTCTGAATGGCTTCTATAATGCCATAGAAATAATGCCACAGAAATGGCTTCTATAATGCTATAGAAATCTCTATAATGCCATAGAAATTCTATGGCATTATAGAATGGCTTCTATAATGCCATAGAAATCACACAACTCCACTATACTACAGTGCCACCTAGTGGTTGTATTATGGAACAAATAGAAAGGCAGGCAGAACCCTCACCCCACCCCAGGGGCGGGGAAATGTGTAAAGGAGCCGATCTCAATCCCGCAAAGAATCTGGACGCAGAAGCCTCAGTAAAGGTTAGAAACTTCATGTAGGAAAGCCCTAAATTTCTCAACAAAGAAAGCTAATGGGAGTGAATGTTTTAACACCATAAGGTCAACCTTCTGGAAGTTACCCCATGCTACTGGCATTACAAAAGTGAAATCAATGGGTGGGCCAGCTCCATCCCTTCACCCCTGACACCTCCCTTTGTTGACTGGGAAGGTCTGAAGAGAGGCTGTAATCACAGTTGGCTGAACCTCACCACGATCAGGAATCCAGACTGTGCAGGGCTCTCAATCGTGCAGAGAACAAGCTGAGAAAACTGATTGGTTCCAGGTTCTGAGGGCGCATGGATAAGGCATCCTCATTGACCCCTGCATCACTAGTCTCCTCCCACATATACCTGTCCGAACCCTAAGATCATCTTCAGTGGTCTTTTTCCGGGAGCCCCCACCAAAAGAAGTGAGGGGATGGCTACTAAGAAGAGGGCCTTTTTGGTTGTGGCACCCCAGTTATGGAATGAGCTTCCCAAAGAGGCTCACCTGAAACCTACATTTGTGTTATTTTTCTCATTATTTTCAGGCATTTTAGTTATTCAGTTTCTGTTTTAAATCTGGGATAAGAACATAAGAAGATACCTGCTGGATCAGACCAAGGGTCATCTAGTCCAGCATCCTGTCAACCAGCTGTCGACCAGGGACCCACAAGCAGGACATGGTGCAACACCCTCCCATCCCTGTTGCCAGCAACTGGTGCATATAGGCTTACTGCCTCTGATACTGAAGGTTCCACACAGCCATCAGTAGTATCCATTGACGGTTACTTATCCTCCACAAATTTGTCTAATGCTCTTCTAAAGCCATCCACACTGGTGTCCATCACCAGTAGCGAATTCCATAGTTTGACTCTGCACTGTGTGAAGGAGTCCTTCCTATTCTCTCCCCAATCCTCCTGAATCTCCCCCCAATCAGCTTCATAGGATGACCCCACTGGGTTCTAGCATTATGGGAAAGGGAGAAAAATGTCTCCCTATCCACATTCTCCACATCATGCATAATTTTGTATACCTCTATTAAAGTCTCCCCTATTTTAAAACAGTTTCCATTTGGTTATTATTTTGACTTTTTATACTGCTGTTTTAAACTTTTGCATTTTTATATTGTATTTTACCATCCTGTATTTTCTAGTTTTAATTGTGGTGGGCCACCCAGCGAGCTTTGAATATTGGGCAGTATAGAAACGTAACAAATAAATATGGTTCCTGCTCCTCTTTCTCCTCATGGCTCCCACTTGGTTGGTTGACAGGCAGAGAGCCAGGGAGCACGTAGGCCCTGGCATCTCCTGCTCCTCCTTCTCACCACCACTGACCATTGTGCAGGCCAGAAAAAGAGGCAGGTTGCCATGGTGCTTGTAGCTCAACACTTCTGGAGAGCACTAGGTTGGAGAAAGCTGTGCGATGCCAGATGGGGATCCTAGAATCACAGAATAGTAGAGTTGGAAGGGGCCTATAAAGCCATCGAGTCCAACCCCCTGCTCAATGCAGGAATCCACTTTAAAGCCTACATGACAGATGGCTGTCCAGCGGCCTCTTGAAGGCCTCTAGGGTGGGAGAGACCACGACCTCCCTAGGTCATTGGTTCCTTTGTCATACTGCTGTAACAGTCAGGAAGTTTTTCCTGATGTCCAGCAGGAATCTGACCTCCTGTAACTTGAGCCCATTATTCCGCATCCTGCACTCTGGGATGACTGAGAAGAGATCCTGGCCCTCCTCTGTGTGACAACCTTTCAAGTACTTGAAGAGTGCTATCATGTCTCCCCTCAATCTTTTCTTCTCAACGCTAAACATGCCCAGTTCATTCAGTCTCGATACACATACACATACACCACCCTAAAACTGCAAAATAAAAGAAATTCTTACTTAATGAGGTCACATTTTCATAATTCTCTTGCATGACATCTCTGTACAAGGCTCTCTGATTTGGCTCCAGGAGAGCCCACTCCCCCTGCGTGAAATGCACAGCTACCTCTTCAAAGGACACTGGTTCCTGGAAACACAACAAGAGCCCCGTTTAATCGGGTAGAAAGAAATCGGGTCTTAATTGGTCGCAGGGCTCATTAACCCCAGACCCGTTGCGTCAGCTCTCAAACCTGAAAGACATATGAAGCAACGAAGAGGAAGGAGACAGGACCTCTAAGCAGATGCAGAGTGCTTTCGGTTTGTCCCTTTTGGTTTGGGCGTACTACACATCCCATGTGTAAAATCCATGTACGCAGTGGAGAATGATGGCTCCTATTTTGGTGGGCCAGTGAATCCACTATGGGTTTCAGTCAGAACCAGCCAGAATTCTGCTGAACCCATTTTGGGTACAGGGAGTTCTGGCTGGTTCTGCCTGAAACCCAGAGCGGATTCACCACCCCACTGAAATAGGAGTCACCAGCCTCCACCGCATATACGCATACTTCAAAGCCCATTTTTGGGCAGGGGTAATTTTGAGCCAAGGTGAGTCAGGGGAGAGGGAAGCCCTTTCCTTATATTATTTCATTTTATTGCCATTTTAGATAAGAGTAACAAGAACATAACATCTACAAACACTATCATTCAGTGGTTCTTTCTGTTTTGAACATGCTCAGAACATCCCTATGCAACGGCATCAATTGCCTGAGCAGAGCTTTTGTCTCAACAGGCCACTCAGGGAATCATTTGAATTCCGTCTGAAATCTGCTGAGCACTAGAAGTCCTTCCAAAGGTGGTCACAAGGTGGCGGTGGTGTTGCATCCAGATGAATTGATCCAGAAGCGCTGCCACTCCAAGATCCCATTACCCACAATCCCGTCTCCCTCCCTCTGCAACTCCCCTCACCTGAGCCGGTTCTAACAAGACCATTTCCCTCCCATGGCTCCTGCAGGAGTGGAGAAACCTAGAATAGAATGATGACCGTCCTTGCAATCCTGGGAAAGAGAGAATATTTTCCAGACGGTCATTGCACACATCTGTTAACGCCCCTGCATCACCCGTTTCATTGGGTTTCCCCAGCAGCTTGCGCAAGCAGAGGAAAATAAAGCTCATTGTCAGAGAATGGAAATGTGAAACAACACAATAAGAACAACACTGGCAGCAGGAAAAGCCACTTAATGAAACAGCAAGAAAAAAAAGATTCTAAAAGGTCCAGCTACATCAGGGGTGGTCAGCTTGTGGCTGCCCACACCCTTTGGCTTAACATTCCCATCAGCCCTGAGCTAAAACATCTGGAGGGCCACAAGTTAACCACCCCAATTTACGTTTTAAACGAGCCTTCGTCAGCCTCCGAAAAATATGCCAGTGACCAGGCCTGGTTCCCTCAGGGGGCTTAATCTCCCATGACCATCTGCCTAACCCTTTCCCCTGACGTATTAATTTTCTATGTGCAGGGTGTTGGCTTTGATATTGACAAATTGGGCCACAGGTCCATGCAGAACTGCCAGGAGTATGGAATCCGAGGACCTCAGCGACCAAGCAGGTTGATAAGGGAGACACGAGCTATATGCAAATCCATGCCCTCTTTGATCCTCCTTTTTGGGTAACGGAGTTCCTCTGTTTGGGCAATGTGTAAGAAGCCACCCAAGGGCCGGATTAAGGCAAGCTGAGGCCCTAAGACATGTCAAGATTCAGAGGCCCCACACCATTTAAATAAAAGAATTTTTTTTTATTACATTATAATAGAAAGAATAATAAAAGGGTATCATCCAGCGTTAAGGGTGCTTGTAGTTAAACAGTTAGATAACCTTCTCTGAAGATGTGTATAAAAGCACTAATAAACTAAATGGATTTGAACTTCCTTTAAACTGGCTCCATTCTGATTTATTGCCTCCAATACTAAATGCTGTGTTGCCATGCTTTCTCGGTATAAGGCAACTCTGCTATAAATCACACCAGACCTTCCAACATATTTAAGCCAATTATAATGCAACTGACTTACCTCCAACATATTTAGAGGCCCCTCATAATATGAGGCTTAAGTCACTGCTTATTTGGCTTGTTCCTAAATCCGGCACGGAGGCCACTCTATTCATCCCTCCCTATCCTTCTCTCCCCTTTCCGATATTTTCTCCATGGCTGGTTTTCAATTGTAAGCTACTTGGGGGCAGAGACCGGCCTATTTTTGCTTATGGATCTCTGAAAAGTGCTGTGTTCCTTGATAACACTGCACATATGTATAAGTTACCCTTCCTCAGCCGGATGCCTTCCAGAGGCGTTGGACTCGGAATGGATGGAAATGATGGGAATTGGAGTCCAGCACCTCTGGAGGGCACCAGGTTGGGGAAAGCTGATATGCATAAATCAGTGTAGATTGGCTGTCATCACACAGGCAACGGAATTGAGAATTGTGGGGATGACGATCGACGTGCAATGTAGGGAGCGGCCTTATGCCATGTTAGATTATTTATCAATCAAGCTCAGTGTCATTCATGTTTACATCAGCCTTCCACAACCTGATGCCCTCCAGATGGTTTGGACTACAACTCTCAGCATTCCTGACCATCACTTATGCTGATGAGAGCTGAAGTCCCAAACATCCAGACAGCACCAGGTCGGGGAAGGCTGGTCTATACCCATGACCCAATGAATCAGCAGGGCTGAGGCCAGGAGGAAAGATTCACGTCCACTTACCAGGTAAGAAAGATGGGCCTGCATCGTTCCCCAGTTCCAGCTGCAAAATTTCTGAGGAGGGAAAGAGCGAGAAATGTAAGAATCACTGCCCCTATTGCAATCCATGGTTTGAGAACAGGGGCATTTCAAATGGGAACTGCAGCAAAATGTTGCAGTGTAGATTTCTCCTGTTCAGGGTTCTAGCCTGCCAGCCACACCCTCTTCCAGGATACTCTGTTCCATCCCACCTCACCCCCACAGTTTTTCAGTTTCACCACCACTGCTGGTCAGCCACCACCCTCAGCTTGGGGGGGGGGGGTATTTCCACTCCCCTTTATTTCCAAGGTATGGTCTGAGGACACATGATGAAGCCACCTGTTGAAGCTAAGCAGTTTGGTTCTGGCTGGTGTTTGGATGGGAATCACAGCCCTATTCAGATGTTCTCGTACCCGGGTAGATGAAACACACCAGGAAGGAGGGCACTCTAGCCACACCACTCTCTCTCCTCCTGTTCGTCATCCTCTACTCTGTTGGGAATATTGAAATCTTATCCGCAAATTATTGCAAGGGGGCAGCGTTGCATTTAGACCACAGGATCACCTACAGTGTGGTTTCCTGTACTCCTCCCTTTCCTCCCCCACCTGCCCCGTCCCTGACTTCCACCATTGCTGGGAGCACATGTGTTTGCTCTCACTCCTCCCAGTGTAATGAAATACAAAATGGACTGAACAAATCCCTTTTAAAACTCTATGCTGTACCTGCATTGTACATGCAAGAATATGTGTGAGCAAAACTGTTTTGTCTTTCCTTCACTGAAGAAGGGTGTGATCTCCATTCATTGTTCTAAGATAGCCTTTGTGCGCATGTGGGACTGGTAAATGCTCATTCTGTTTTGCCTTTTTGTTTTTCTCTGCTAATTGTCTTTCTAACAGGAGGCATCATTACTACATAATCCCACATACGGCGTCCAAAGAAGAGAGCCTCCTCTATCTGTAGAGGCTCTCTAGGCAAGCCAGAACGCTTGAATAGGACTCCCCTGAGAATCCTATGTACACTGCTATGGAAAAAGGTGAGATATAAATTAATTTAAATAAATTGGGGGGCTTTTCCCCTGAACATTTTTTAAAAGAACATAAGAAGAGCCATGCTGGATCAGACAAGGCTCCATGTAGCCCAGCATTCTGTTCACACAGTGGCCAATCAGCTACCCACAGGAGACCCACCCTGTTTGTACTTCTGTAAACCTTGAGGTTTCTCTCAAACTTCCTTGTACCTCCCTCTCGTTTCTGAATAATACTATTTTGGCTACTTGAGTTCACTGTTAGTATATATGACGTTAGAGTGACCCTATGAAAAGGAGGACCGGGCTCCTGTATCTTTAACAGTTGTGCAGAAAAGGGGATTTCAGCAGGTGTCATTTGTATGCATGCAGCACCTAGTGAAATCCCCTCTTCATCACCACAGTTAAAGTTGCAGGAACCCTGCCTAGCATGACCAGATTCAAAAGCAAAAACTGGCCACATCCAGAAGGCCAGGGCACTATTACTCTAGGCTTCTAACGTGGATTTCAAGACAGAATTCCACCTGGAGATTTCATCACCTCTGCCTTGCATGAATACCCTGTGTGGCCATTCAGCCTTTAGATCCAACCTCAGGGAGGTGGACCTCACCTTTAAATGTCAGCAGCACCTGCTGCAACACGATCCTCTTTTCAGAAAAATGCTTTATCCTTTCTTCCAGCTCCACAAAATCCCTTTCAGACTTAGGAAATGCACCATTCTTCCTGACAAAGAAAGAAAGAAGAGGCTTTAAAATAGGTCTCATTCAGGGCTAAGACAAAAGTTCTTTTGGTTTGCTTTTCATCTTGTAAGTAGTGATTTCGTGGAACCCAACACCCCCAAAGCCTTTAAGGTACAATCTCATGCATGTTTTGAGATTTTAAAAAGCCCTGCTTCGGCCAGCATTCTCCAGCAAGCAGTGCTGGCTGGGGAATGATGGGCATGGTAGGATATTTTAATGTCTAAACATGCATAGGATTGTGCCCTTAATCCTACCTTTTCATTCTGTTCGCAGATACTGACCCTGTTCAGATGACACGCTAAGCCACGGTGGTTAAGCATTTTGAGCTGCACGTTATGGCTTAGCCTGCCATGTGAACCATGAGTTAGCATGTCATGTGAACCATTCTTAACCATGGTGGCTACATAACCACCATTTAAACACACTGGCTGAATTCAGATGACACAATAAACAACTCGGGGGAGGGGGGGGGGAGGAAACAATCGTCAGTTGTATTGACTATTGTGTTGTCCGAAAGCTGCCATAGTCAACTCAGCGCCGATCCTAATCCACACCACAGTTGATTATTTATTACCATGTTGTGTGGGGAGTACCCCCTAGATGAACAACTGTAAAGTTAATTATTACCCCACCATTGACTATCGTGTTGTCCGAATTCAGCCACTCAGTAAGCATCTGCTACAAAAGGATTAGCAGCCTAACCATGGCCTAGCATGTTGTCTGAACCGGCCCACTGTTTTGCATTCTTGTTTTTGTTCCAGTGCCAATTCTTGTCTGTTCCATTCCATTTTGAGTGATCCCAACCAATCAGGGATTGCATACTGCAGTACATAACCAATCATATTTGGCTATGCACTATGGACTGGCATCACCTAGAGTCTTAGAGCAAATTAAGGGCATTTAAACCAGCCTTCCTCAACTTAAATTCCATTCATTTCAATTGGACTACTCTAGGTAGGACTTGAGTTGTATTCTACACTTTGTGGCATATAGGAAGCATTACTCTTAAGTCTAAAGCAGCCTTCCCAAACCTGATGTGCTCCAGATGTTTTGGACATCAACTCCCATCAGCCTCAGCCAGCATGGCCAATGGTCAGGAATGCTGGGAACTGTAATCTATAATATCTGGAGGGCACCAAGTCAGGGAAGTCTGGTTTAGAGTGTGAGTAATGCTTCCCATATGTCATAAAGGGTAGAATCCAACTCAATTGAAATGATTCTATGATTTTATGAATGACTAACTTAAGTCCCTTTCATTTCAATTGGTCTACTCTAAGTAGGACTTTAGTTGGAATCTACCCACTGGCTGCCAGTCCAGGTCCAGGCCTGATTCAAAGTGCTTGTATTAACATTCAAAGCCCTAAACAGCTTGGGGCCAGGTTATCTGAAGTAATGCCTCCTCCCATATGTATCTGCCCGGACCTTAAGATCATCCTCAGGGGTCCTTCTCCATGAGTCCCTGCCAAAGGAAGAGGGCTCTGCTGTGGCACCCTGACTGTGGAATGAGCTCCCCTAGAGAGGTTCGCCTGGCACCTACATTATACTCTTTTAGGCACCAGGTGAAGACTTTTTTATTTTCTAAGTATTTTAACAGTTCATCAGCTTAATTTTTAACCTTGCTGTTTAAATCTGTATTTTAAATCTGTATTAATTTCTGCATGGCTGCTCGGTTTTATCCTAGTTGTGCTTTTATACTGTATTTTATATTATGTTGTTATACTGTTGTTTGTTTTATATTTTGAATGGTTTTTATGGCTTTAATTTTTGTAAACCGCCCAGAGAGCTTCGGCTATTGGGCAGTATAGAAACGCATTAATAAATAAATAAAACTCAAACAACCTTTCCTATACTGGTCATGGGAATCAATCGAATAATCAAAGCCATTTGAAGTGCCGACCTCCCATCCTCAAACCCAGAAAAGGGCGGGACCTTTCAACGCTGAAGGTTTTGTTTCATTTTGTTTTGTTTTTGCAAAAGAGTCCCCCTTTTTCCAACTTCGTCCCAGTCCCATCTCCAACAAATTCAAGTCCAGAACATTTCCAAAGTCAACCCGAGTATTTAATGCATGAGCAGTGAAATATTGGGTAGAACATACCTCCTCTTGGTCTTTCTGGTACTCTGCAGGAGAAAAAGAGAGAGAGAGAAATAGGCTGTCAGGCACAAATCAAGGCCTTAGCACCTCCAATGTTTCGACAGCTGGCAACAATAGGTTACATTTGGTTTATTTACTCAGGCATTTTAATCTGCTGCAAATTCCTAGTCTGCCATTAAGGATGTTTATCTGCTGCTTTACCATTATTTTGTTTTGTAATAAAGTCAGTGTATGCCTTGTGCATCTTTAAAATCAACCACTAGTGTATAGGGTGACCATATGGAAAGGAGGACAGGGCACCAACTTTTTATGCAAGAGAAAAGATCAGGCGAAGAAGAAGATCATGGCTAAAGCTGTATATCTCTACAATGACGTAGAGCAGCAGCCTCAAAAACAAAGATAGCTGTAATGATAGCTAACCTAGGAAAAGGCCCTCTTGGTCTGATCCAGCACAGCTCTTATTATATAGCCTGACCATAGGAAAAGGAGGACAGGGCTTCTGTATCTTTAACAGTTGTATTGAAAAGGGAATTTCAGCAGGTGTCATTGTTATACATGCAGCACCTGGAGAAATTCCCTCTTCATCACAACAGTTACAGCTGCAGGAGCCCTGCCCTCTTTTGGATTTGGTCATGCTAGGCAGGGCTCCTGCAGCTTTAACTGTTGTGATGAAGAGGGAACTTCACCAGGTGCTGCATGAATACAAATAACACCTGCTGGAATCCCCTTTTCTATACAACTGTTAAAAAGATACAGGAGCCCTGTCCTCCTTTCCATATGGTCACCCTACTAGTGCAGAGAGTTCTGGAACTAAAAGGCTTGTTTGTGCGACTGTGTGGGCTTGTTTGCATTTCACAACAGCCCACCGTAGCTTAATTTACCCGTGGGGGCTGTCGCATTGCGACATTACCTGTGGGCGCCATGTTTGCAGTGCACCCAGGTTGCTGTGAGTTGTTGTGTCGTGTTTGTTTTAGGGTTATTTGAATGTTGTCTAACCCTCAAACAACCCCTGCCACCTGGATTCCCACGATAAGATAAGCCCATGGTTGCCCAGTACGATGCAATAGCCCCTGCAGGTAAATTAAGCCACAGTGGGCTGCCATGTTGTGTGAACCAGGTCTCTGTGTGGGAAGAATTATCTGGAGAGAGAGGCCTATGAGAAGTGAGATAGAGAGTCAGGCCTGGTTTGTGTGATCAAGAGCTGACAAATAAAATATCCGTCATTTTCATAAACTGGATTTCTGTTTTCACTGGAATATTGCCTGCCTGGGTAAAGTACTGGAAAAGGCCACAAAGCTACATAACAATATTACATAGGGTGCTCATTTGCACATCACTGGAAAAAAAGGAAATGCATCACCAAATGAGAGGACAAAACAGGACACAGATTTGCATAAAATGTGTATGCACTAATTTATTTGTTTGATTGACTGATTTGCACCATGTTTTTCCTCTAAGGAAATGGTGCTCAAGGTGGCTTTCTACATATAGCCCCAGATTTAGAAATAATTACTAAAGTTTAAATAGAAATGCAAGATGTAGTGACGGCCACCAATTTGGATGGCTGTCGTCAGTTCTTCAATGATTCGCAGGAGGCCTTTTACCTGTGTTGAAGCTGAAGCATAGATTTTGATGTCATCCATGTACAGGAGGTGATCAATTCCATGCTTTGCTTATTTTTGGTGTTTTATGTTGATGCTGTATGTGGTGTTGTTAAGGGTGTTGAATAGTGGATTCAGACACAGGCAAAACCATAGGGCGCCGAATGTGTCACCTTGGAATATGACACATTTGATATTTATTTTTTCTGTCTGTATATGATCCTTGTCTGTTGTTAGGTGTATTGTCGTTCTCCATGTCTCCATGATTCTTGTCAGAAAGTTTTGGATTGAGGGATGTATTTTGTATATTTCCAGTACTTTTTTTTAGCCAACTGTGTGGGACGGAGTTGAAAGCCTTTTTATAGTCTATGTAGCAGGTGTGGAGGTTTCTTTCTGTTTTTCTGTTTGCTTCATGATGATACTGTCTTTTCTTAACTGTTATTTGCATCCTCTGCTGTTCTTTTTACATCCTTTTTGTTCTTCTGTAAGTATGTTATGTTGGGTGAGATGTGCTCAATTTTCTGTGTGATTGTGGCAGTTATAATTTTGTAGAGTATTAGAAGGTATGTTATGGGTCTGTAGTTAGCCTGGTTTGGGGTATTTGGAGTTTTTGGTTTAATGTAGGTTTTGCCTTCGGTAAGGAATGGGGGAATAGGTGCGGGTGTTTTATGACTGTGTTGATCTGTTGAGTGAGGTATTCGTGTGTTGATGTGAGCTGTTTGTACCAGAAATTTTTAATTTGGTCCGGGCCGGGTGCTTTCCAGTTGTGTGTCCTTTTTATTGTTTCCTTCAGTTCCTCCAGGGTTATTTTGTACTCTGTTTGCTGTGGTAGTTGTCTCTGTCTTTCTTCTTCTTGTCTTATCCAGCTTGTGCTTTCTTTGTGTTGTACTGGTTCTGACCAGATATTTTTTCCAGAATGTGGTTATTTCTTCTTTAGTTGGGGGTGTAATGTTGTTTTCTTTTTTCTTGCTTATTCTTTGGTATAATAATTTATCGTTTCTTTTAAAGAGAGCATTTTGGACTTTTCTTTCATTTGATTCTTTGTATCTTCTTAGCCTGGTAGTCTAGACTGCAAGTTTTTGTTTCAACATGCCGAGAGCTACTATTGCTGTTTCTTTATTGTTTGCTATGATGTCTTGGATATTTTTGAGGATATTTTTGAGCGATTTCCATTTATGTATTGTGTCATTCTTCCTATATCCTTTCGTAGCTTATTATTAATATTATTTACATTTATATAACACCCCATAGCCGAAGCACTCTGGGCCGTTTACAAAAATTAAAAGATTGAACATTAAAAGTCAATATACAAAATTTAAAAACATAAAACATAAAAACAGCTAACATTTAAAACTATTTCAAACTTTCAGCCAGGCCAAAGACTCAAACTCAACGTAGACGCTGAGCGTAGTGTACTAGAGGAATCCTCCTCAGAGAAAGAAGCAGAGCTTCCAGAAACCAGGAGAACAACACATCATTGGGGTGTTTTAATTAACTGATTGATCGATTAATAGCTCACCGTCACAAGTGGATTCCTATTGCCTTCTCCATTCTCGCTTATAGTCTGCGTCTTCTCGGAGACCCCCAAAATGCTCTCGTCTCGCCTCGTAACAATGTCCCTGTCAAGCACTTCCAGCCTCCTCAACACCAGCTGTTCTTGTTCTTCGAGGAACCTCCGTAGGTCTTTCCACTGCCGGATGATATTCATCCTCTCAGCTTCCGTCTCTCTCTGCAATGACGGGAGCAAGACAATAACCGTGCTATATACTCTCAGTGAAAGACTAGTATTCGGCCATAAGATTTGAACCTTCAGGTGTTTGGCCCAGGCTGGCTTTTTGAAGCACAGTTGCAGCAAAAGAGGGGGGTGAATCTCTCTTTTGCATTTTGGGTTGGGGATTTCTGGGAATTTCAGAGTGCAGAAACTTACTGGAGCGGTCGGAGCTCGGTTGGGCTGGCAGCTTCCATCTTAGATTTAGAAATACAAAATGGCCACTGCCAACCTGAGGGAATCCCGAGAGTTCCGACAGGTTTCCCATCAAACCCTCTGAAATACGCCACCGCAACTAACTGACGTGGCCCACTTTCGGGTCCTGCAAATAGGGCTGTGAAAATTTTGCTCCACCTTAAATGGGTGTATATTTATTGCCTAACTACGAAGATTAGCCTCAGGAGCCCAGCTCTGCCTTCTGAAGAAAGGCGGGTGGTTTCCAGAGAGAGAGAGAAAGAGAGAGAGGGAGGGAGGGAGACATTTCCACTGAGAGTTTCCCAACCAAAAATCTCTCAAAAATCTCTCTCACCTTTCTGGCCTTAACAGTTAAGGAGGGACCACCGCAGGGATAACATATGTGGCTCGGTTCCAAGAGTAACTAGCAGTATGTAACTCAAGACTATGGAGTATGCAGTGGAGGCTGGCGGCACCGATGACAGTGGAGCGGTGAATCCGCTCCGGGTTTCAGTCAGAACTCTAAAGGAGCTATCCATAACTATTTAGAGTTCTGTCTGGTTCTGACTGAAACCCGGAACGGATTCAACACCCCACTGACATTGGAGCCCCCAGCCCCCACTGGGAGTATACCAAAGCTGTCTTTTAATTACACCAGGGGTGCAGAACTTTAGTCCCAGGGATCAAATCTGGCCCTCTGCGGTTCCCAATCCAACCCTCCAAGGTTCCTCTTAATGCCATGCCCCCATCCTCTGGACCCACCTCCTTTCCCCCCAACCAATGATGGTTTGGTGGTTTCCTGGTTTGGGGGCATTTTTCCCCAATTCTAAAAGGTTGAAATGTCTCTCCTAAGGCTGAGTTACTGGTAGTAAGGGCTTTCAGTTTAAATAGGCTGGCAGTTTGGCTCTGCCCCATTTTGACTTTGGCCCCGCCCACCACTGGAATGTTCCCCCCCCCCCCAGCTTCTTTGAAATGGAATTCAGCCCTTGGGCTAAAGAGGTTCAACAACTCTGTTACGTCAACCTAGAGTTAGAAGTGGCTGTGTTTCTAAAAATCATTTGGCACAGGACCTGTCTTGCTAACACAAGTCATCTAGCAGAATACTCTTGGATGCCCTCCTCACTTTGCCTGTCCTGCTGGTCTGTGCCTTTGTCAGTTAAGAAGACCCATTTTCTCTAGGGAATGCCAAAAAAAACCCCTAAAACTGTCCCATTCTTCAGCATCCTGATTCTCTCAGCTGTCTTTCTTTCTTTGAAAGTAACTGAGAGCCAGTGTGGTGTAGTGGTTAGAGTGCTGGACTGGGAGTCTGGAGATCCGGGTTCTAGTCCCTATTCGGCCATGGAACCTCACTGGGTGACTTTGGCCCAGTCACAGACTTTCAGCCCACCCTACCTCACAGGGTTGCTGTTGTGAGGATAAAATGGAGAGGAGAAGGATTAGGTACACCGCCTTAGGTTCCTTAAGGAGGAAAAAAGGTGGGTATGCAATTAATAATAATAATAATAATAACAACAACAACTTGTCAGAAGCTAAATTCTGCAGCCGTTACCAAATCCAATAATTTTTGAAATGCATTTGGGAAATCTCAAAATGCACCCAATGTTAGTCCCAGTCAGAGTAAATACATTGAAACAAATGGGATTTAAATCAACCTAGCTTTGAATACACACACACACATATACACACATTCTTGTTCAAAGAAGGATCTGAATTAAGGCTGAGCTGAAAGATCTCCATAAAGAGCTTTTGGCTCAAAATTGGGGAGTATGGACAAAATGCCCCCCAACATTTTCGGGGGAAGCAAATGCTTCCAATGTTTTGTGGGAGCACTTATTTTATTTATAAAACCATTTCTAGACTGTCTTTTGGCCCTAACAAGGGCTGCCTCTACAAGAGAAGTTTAAAGCTCTTTCAAGGCGCTTAAAAAAAATTACCTCTACAAGAACGGAGTGCAAATCGGGCGTAGAGGCGCGTTATCTCTCCGTTTATGCGCATTATCGAATGCGCATTAAACAGCGAGTTTTATTTTGCTCTGTCCGTTAAAGCGCATTTTGACTATGTGAATAAGCGCTTATGGCATTAACGACTTGTAAAGCGCATTTTGGTCATCTCTTAATGCGCTTCGCCGCCTCTCGCCACCTCTCGTGCAGAGGTATTAGGCATAAATGCGTTTCTGCGATTATGCGCATAATCGCTTAACCAGGCGCAAAAGCGAATCCTTGTAGAGGGGACCAAGGACTCTCCCTAAAGCGGTTTATAATGAATTCAAAACCGTACAATTACTAAAACAAATATAAACATTTTAAGCAGAAAGAGAATACAGATATAAAAACCAAAGCGTACAGAGACAACAAAACTCAACTATCAGCATTAAAAACTCATTGAAATCCATATATATGTATATTTGTTTTTCAAAAATTAAAAGCCACCATGGAGAGAGCTAGTCTAAGATCGTTCAGGAGAGAATTCCATAACCAGAGTGCTACCACCGAGAAGGCCCTGCCTCATGTTTCCATGAATTGAACCTCTTTAAAAGCCTCTCTACACAAGACTTTTGTTGTGCACTTGTGATTTCTCATTCATGGCAATTTACACAACATCGCCATCCTCCATGGCCTCTCTCGTGCTTTGAAACCATTGTAGCAGTTTTTCCCCGATGAAGAAAGTGTGACATTATCTCCAAATGGCGGTATGAAATCCTAGCATATTTGTGCAATTCTGCTTTACCACTGAGCCACCTAGTGGTTGTGTAATGAAACATACTGAAAGGTAGAGAAAGACAAGCCTGGGAAACTAAACAGGTGTAAAGGTGCTGATCATAATCCCACAAAGAATCTGGAAGCAGAAGCTTTGGCAAAGGTACAGGTTAAAAGCCTCATGTAGAAAAAGCCCTAAGTGATGGGATAAAAAGTGGAATAAAAAGCACTCACCAACTGGTAGCAGCAACTTCCTAATTCTCTTTTAGTCTTGTTTGTTTGCTTTTAGCCACTCCTCCCCCTATGCACGCGTACTAAACAATGCTTCCGAGGGGCTTTCAAGAGAAGATTGTGGGGGGGGGGGAGTGTTTTCCCCTGCACTAATAGCAAAAAAGTAAAAGACGGTTAAAAAGCCGCCATGAAATTGCAAGCAGCCCTTGAAATGTTCTGAAACGTTTCCTGCCCTTTGTAAAAAAAAAATGCCCCCCTTAAAATTAGCCACCTGAAAATAGGGAGGGGAGTTTCAGAGGACCACTTTCGTTCACCCTTAAGATGCTTACCAGCAAATCTACACTTTTCCTGAGATGCTCCGCTTTCATTTCCTCTCCCACGCCGCTCGCACCGGCCTGCAGCGCCTGAAGGTTCAAGAGAACGCGATGAACGTTTGCGAAGGAATTCTATCTATTTTTATGCGAAACAGAACACGGATTAACTAAAAACTACGACGCTTCCCGGCTTCTCGAGAATCAATATTATCCAAAGAAGACCATAAACGATAGAACGAGTCGCTTTCAGGGACCCTGGTCAACAGGAGGAGGAGACGCTGCACGATCTGTATTTGCCATCGGCTCTCCAAAACAAAAAGAAACCCGGGAAATTCTCTTGCAAGCGAGCACGAAATTCTGCGGGAGCTGCTCCAGCAAAACAGAGGAGATTTTGCCCGCTCTTTTTCCTCTCTTATTTTTTTCCGGAGTCAGCGTCCCTGAATACCAATTATACTGAGCGGCGGGGGTGGGTGGCGGGGGTGGGTGCATTAAAATTGCAACCATAGCCGACCTTCTGCTTTGAAGGCGGAACGCATAAAAGAGACGTCCCTTTCCCGAGACGCAGGACTCTTGAGCGGCTGCTGCGTTGCCAGGGTCCCTCCTCCTTTGAACGGAGGCAAACAAGAGCTAGCCGTCCTTTCAGGCTTCTCCTCCGAAGCATGCATGAGTTGCATCAGCAACAGACGGAGCTTCCAGCCCCCCCCCCCCACTTCCCTGGACCTACAGCTCGCACTGCAATTGCAGTTTGAATACATCGTCTTTTTTTCTCCCTTTCATGGCCTTTAAACCGGCTGGGGACCATTGGAAAATTTAAACTGGACAGGCCATCCTCTTCCACTAGCTTGACTTATTGCTCAGTATCATACTTTGCCCTGGACGCCCGGAAAAGCAGGACATGAGGCTGGTCAGGAGTCCATTGGGCTCCTCCCATTCCTGGCCACTCCCCCTGCTCCCTCTTAGCCACACCCCCTGCTCCCTCTCAGCCGCTCCCCCCCCCCACTGACTCCTGGGATTTACCTGAGGCCTCTGGGTGCTCTGGCAAGCTGTCCAGCTTCCTCTCTGGGCTCCTGCGCTCCCCCCCCCACCCCCGGCACTCCACTCTACTCCTCCCCCATTCACTCCCAGACGCTCCCCCCCCAGCTCACCTGTGCACCGACCTGCGAGACATACCTCTCTTTCAACGCTGCCGCTCCCCCCCTCCCGGACCTACAGCTCGCCCTGCAATTGCCATTTGAATAAATCATCTGTCCTTTTTCCTTTCTTGAAATTTAAACCGGCCGGGACCTTTGAAAAGTTTAAACTGGACAGGCCATCGTCTTTCACTAGCTTGGCTTGCGCAGACCATCTGCACGCTAGTACCTTTATACACCAAGTTGTCTGTCCCATTTTCTCTGTTTAAACTGATGACATGACAGCTTTCTTTGAGCCTATCTATACCAAGCAGGATACAGCACTTTGAAAACTTTTTGAAAACTGTATATGGAGTGTGTCCTGGGCCCCAACAGTTGTCGCTACTGTTATAAACCATTTTCAGCCGTTTTAAAGCAGTAGTGTCGATCCTGCCTCAGTATCATACTTTTCCAGCTTTTCCGCAGGCGCCCCGAAAAGCGGGGTGCGAGGCCATTGGACTCCTCCCACTCCCAGCCACGTCCCCCACTCACATCCCCCACTCACAGCCGTGCAGAGCTGGTAATATGCCCAAGCCAGATGGGAAGTGTGTGCCCCCCCCATTTCAAACTGCTCATTAAGTATTTTTTAATCAGTGGCACTGATTTAGTGCTAAATACATATATGAACTAGAACGATTTATAAAAAAAGGTAATGGGAAGCACTTTTATTCAAGATGTAGGACATCACTTCTTCACGTTCAGAATTTCACAATGGACGGCTTCTGCGCTGCGTCCGCAAGGCAGGCTCCTCGCTTCTCGATGGGCCGCTTACGCTACGGAAGCAGTAGCATAAGCTGGGGGGGGGACCTCCTCATCGGAATGTCCCCTCAAAATCGTAGACCCCGGGCCAACTGGCCGCACTGGCCCCCCTGCACGGCCCTGTCCTCGCTCCCTCCCAGACGCCCCCCCTCTGCTCACCTGCCCATCAACCAACAGGACTTACCTGAGGCCTCCCAGTCTCCTCTCTGGGCTCCTGCCCTCCCAACCACTCTCCCTCCCTCCCAGCTGCTCCCCCCACTCACAACTGTGTTTATATATTGCCACAGCTTTGGTCATATGACAGCATTGTTTGCTGATGATTTACTGTTTGTATGCGATAATTTTCTTATCCCATATATTAATAGCAAGCTCGAGTGCTGATAGCTAGGTAGCCAAAATACAGCTGCTGAGAAACAAGAGGCAGGTTTCATCAGCAGCTGCAGGGAAACCCATGGTTTGTAGAAGCAGAAGCCAACCTTTGTGGGGTACAACATAAGAAGGTAACCCCGTCCCCCAAAACAGCCCCATGCTCAGTGACTACAAACGCTAAATGTCTGTCGGGTGGAGAGGGGAAGGAATGAAACTGTGGTGGGGGAATGGAATGGAACATTGTGAAAGGGGGCCTGGATAAGTGGCTGGCTGGAATACTAAAAAGAGCGCTCTACACTGCAACGATTTGTTGCATCTCCCAACTCTGTCCGTTCTGTTTTTTAACGTCAGGGGAGTGGATGATTTCTCTAGTTTTTTTTAATTGTTCTCCTGTCCATTGATCATGTTTAGGCTTGTGTGTGGATTTTAAATATTTTAATGTAAATGCATTAATGCTGTGTATCATGCCAGGCAGCTATTGGGCAGAGACGTAATTCTTAAGCTTTTGCAAGTAAATAAACAAAGCTCTCAATCCAAAGTCAGGGGGTGACACCCCCATCTAAAATCAATGGGAGAGCAATCTGCCTATCATATTTCTATTCCACTTTCCATCTGTGAAGAAATTATGGTGAAGGGTGGAGAGACACAAACAGCCCTGCCTTTGTCCAAGTACGTCCATTACCAACAGACTCTTCAAATGCACTCTTACCTGAGTTGTATCACCTTCCATTTTGCTGTTTGATCTTCTGGAAAAATTGAGAGGATTTCTGACAAGAAATACAGACCAGAAGATGGAAGAGAGAAGCAAATCGAGAAGAAGAAATGGAGAGGCCTAAAAAGAAAAGAAAAGGGTTTGCAAATGAACGGAGCCTACAGAAACCCGAAATCATACCAGCATGGGCATGTTCTTGGGTTGTACCAAGTGAAAACAAGACCATCTCTATAGGATCATAGACTAGTAGAGTTGGAAGGGGCCTGTAAGGCCATCGAGTCCAACCCCCTGCTCAATGCAGGAACCCACCTGAAAGCATCCCTGACCGATGGCTGTCCAGCTGCCTCTTGAATGCCTCTAGTGTGGGAGAGCCCACCACCTCCCTAGGTCATTGGTTCCATTGCCGTACTGCTCTAACAGTCAGGAAGCTTTTCCTGATGTTCAGCTGGAATCTGGCTTCCTGTAACTTGAGCCCATTATTCCGCATCCTGCACTCTGGGATGATCAAGAAGAGATCCTGGTCCTCCTCTGTGTGACAACCTTCAGGTATTTGAAGAGTGCTATCATGTCTCCCCTCATTGTTCTCTTCTCCAGGATAAACATGCCCAGTTCTTTCAATCTCTCCTCATAGGGCTTTGTTTCCAGATCCCTAATCATTCTCGTTGCCCTCCTCTGAACATGCTCCAGCTTGTCTGCATCCTTCTTGAAATGTGGTGCCCAGAATTGGACGCAATACTCAAGAGGGGGCCTAACTAGTGCTGAATAGAGGGGAACCAGTACCTCGCGCGATTTGGAAGCTATACTTCTATTAATGCAGCCCAAAATAGCATTTGCTTTTTTTGCAGCCACAACACGCTGTTGGCTCATATTCAGCTTGTGATCTACCACAAATCCAAGATCCTTCTCGCTTGTCGTATTGATTAGCCAAGTATCCCCCATCTTGTAACTGTGCATTTGGTTTCTTTTTCCTAGATGTAGAACTAGATTCATAGCCCCACTGAAATCAGATCCCCCAGCCCCCGCTTAATAAACAATAGATCTTGATGAACCCTTTGGTCTGGATCTATTTTATAATGCAGTGGAGGCTGGGGGCTCCGATTTCAGTGGGGCTGTGAATCCATTCTGGGTTTTAGTCGGCACCAGCCAGAACTCTAAAGGAGTGGTCCAAATAGGTTCAGCACCTTGGACAGTTCCTTTAGTGTTCTGGCTGGTCCTGAGTAAAACCCAGAATGGATCCACAGCCCCACCGAAATCGGAGCCACTAGGCTCCATTGTTGATATAGCATCTCTTCAGATCTCTCTCTCTCTCTTCATTCATTCATTCACACATACCCCTTTCTCCACTTTCTCGCGATGCTGAACTTGCAGAAGAACCGGGCATCGGAGGGGTCCTTGAGTCACCCTGTTGAATGGTCGAAGGCAAAGCAGCTGCTTCTCCGCTCGCTTCTCAATGGGGCCGGAGGTGGGGCAGCGGATGCCGGATGCAGTTTAAAAAGTTCTGGGAAAATCACAGCCCCAAGTTAAAAAAAACAAAACAAAACAAAAAAACACACAGAGAGAGAGAAAGAGCAAGCAGCCACTTCCTCGCTTCTGAGGAATTTATACAGCCCTCTGGTGGTCAGAGGAAAGGTTTAGCCCAGGTCAAGATGAATACATTTGCTTCCTTGCCCACCCCATTTTATAAGTTCAGGGCCAGTAAGGATGCGATCTACACATGTTTAGCCAGAAATAATTCCTACAACTCCCAGCATGCTTCAGCTCCTGGAGAAGAGAAGATTGAGGGGAGACATGATAGCACTCTTCAAATACTTGAAAGGTTGTCACGCAGAGGAGGGCCAGGATCTCTTCTCGATCAACCCAAAGTGCAGGACACGGAATAATGGGCTCAAGTGACAGGAAGCCAGATTCCGGTTGGACATCAGGAAAAACTTCCTGACTGTTAGAGCAGTACGACAATGGAACCAATGACTTAGGGAGGTGGTGGGCTCTCCCCCACTAGAGGCATTAAAGAGGCAGCTGGACAACCATCTGTCAGGGATGCTTTCAGGTAGATTCCTGCATTGAGCAGGGGGTTGGACTCGATGGCCTTATAGGGCCCTTCCAACTCTACTATTCTATGATTCTATGATTCTAATTGTAGGAATTATTTCTATCTAAACATGCATAGGATTGTACCCTAAAAGACAGAACAGGGAATTATTATTATTATCTCTCTTTTCTCGCTCATGGCAGTTTTTCAAAATGGACATGATGGGCTTTGCCAAATCATGTTGTATTTTACTAATTCAGGAATTTTCTGTCTATTGAACATGTCTTAAGTATGACTGCTTTCTGGATGTTGGCATGGATGGATTTTGGTTGGCCCAGTTTCTGAAGGTTTTCTGTAAAAAACTTTTGATGTGATGCCATTGCCTGATGTGACTAACTGAATAATTGTAACTAATTGTAGTTCTTTGATTTCCATGGCCAGTGGTGTATATTTTTCTCTCTTTTCCTCTTCCTTTTCTACATTTTTGTCATTAGGTATTGCTATGTCATATTATTGACATTTTTGTATTACCTCATAACCAAAGCTCTCTGAACGGTTCACAAAGATTAAAAACCATTTAAAATAACATACAACGTGTAAAACCACTGAAGTAAAAACATATAGACAGTACACCCAGAAACGACATATATCAAAAAACATTTTTTAAACAAGCATAAGACAAACCTGACTAAACATATCTGAAAAACATATCTGAAAAATATAGGTAATGGACATTTCAGGCATGCGCTCAGCCTCTCTAGATTCATCAGAGATTCACCAGGCCCTGAGAAACCATGTTAATTTCTGTGTGCAGGTCATGCATTTAGGATTACTTTCTTATTTATTCAAATCGATTTCCAAACCCGCCTTTTTCAGGACAGGAAGACGTTGCCAAGCCCTTCTCATGGCCACAATGTTAAAACACATCAAAATATCATAAGCAGCAACTGAAGGACACAACAAAATTCAATTTAAAACCATCAATGTAAGACCTGCAGCTATTAAAACTATTCCACCAGCAGCAGCACCCATTCCCCAAAAGCAGACCACTTTACCCAAATGCAGCCTGTAATAAAAACATCTTCGGAGTTCTGCTAAAAAACCAGCATCAACGATGCCATACATCCTTCTTTTGGAAGGAAGTTCTAAAGGTGTGGAGCCATCATCGAAAAGACCCTGAGTCCAGTGCTTACAGCTGTCCCTGGTGGGCCAGAGTGTTATCTAGAGTTGTAATATAAATTGACAATGCAATCCTCTGTATGTTTACTTGGAAGTAAATCTCACTACATTTAATGGGATTATTCCTAAGGAAGTGTGCATGCAGAGCAAGTTTATTTTGACCTGTTGATAACCTGTGGTTAGGACAATTATTTGTTTTATCTATATACTAATTGCAGTCTCAATTCCTTGAGTGTCATTGCTTGGATAGCAAAAGCAACAACAACACCCACCCACAAGAGGCTCAGGGGTTTACAGAAATACAAAAAGGGAACCCTTAAGCGGAGGCAGCGTGGAGAGACGAAAAAAAATGCCCCGTGAAGACAGTGGCCATGGAAAGCTAATTGATTTGTGGGGGAGGAGGAAATGAAGAACAAGATGGCACCCTCTCCTGTTCTCTGCACAAAAGCTGACTGGACTGTTCCTTCAACACTGACAATGGAACAGCACTGCACCTGAAGTTGTCAAGTTAGCTAAGATGGCTCAGGGTAGGCCGCTTGATATTCAGCTCTCATCCCCAGTACTTTGCTGCCACCTCCCAGTATCTGCCACCTGAGATGACCACCTCACTCTGCCTAATGGTAGGGCTTGTCCTGGGAGGAGAAATGGAATGAAGTATCTTGATCAGGGAGTACTCTTCACTTAGACATTTGTTGCAGGTGCCAACCCCTGGTTTTATTTTTAAGGGAATTTCAGCAGGTGTCATTTGTATGGATGCATGTAGAATGACCAGATACAAAAGAGGGCAGGGCTCCTGCAGCTTTCACTGTGGTGATGCAGAGGGGATTTCAGCAGGTGCTGCATGCCTACAAATGACACCTGCTGAAATTCCCTTTTCTACACAGCTGTTAAAGATACAGGAGCCCGGTCTTCTTTTCCATACGGTCACCCTAGAGCTGAACATCATTCCGCTTGCAAATCTACTCCTGGTTGCCCCCCAAACTCTGTTCATTTCAGCAAAAGAAGGCTACATTTGGGGTCAGGGGAAGACCGACGTTCTGTAGCTGCCATTGTCGAATGATTCCCGTGTCAGAAATCCCTGCCAATCTCCTGCAAAATCACCCAGAGAGCTGCCAGTAGATCCAAATCCACCTTTAGCCTTCTCACCCCTGATGAAAATGAGATAAGCAGGGAAAGAAAGCCACCAGAGGGCTCTGGCTGGTTCCTTAATTTTGGATGCATCCAAAAGAGGAAAGTGTTTTTTGCGCTCTCCTCCTTTTGGTAGGGTGACCAGATAAAATCCAGGTCAGGGCTCATGTAACTTTAACAGTTGTAAAGAAAAGGGAATTTCAGCCAGTGTCATTTGTATGCCCTGCCCTCTTTTGTATATGGTCACTGTAGTATAGTGCCTGCACCTTTAACAGTTGTGATGAAGAGGGAATTTCACCAGGAACTAATTGCATACAAATGACACTGGCTGAAATTCCCTTTTCTCTACAACTGTTAAAGTTACATGAGCCCTGACTTGGATTTTATCTGGTCAGCCAACCTTCTGGGCAACCACACACACACACACACACACACACACACACACACACACACACACACACGGAAGGAGAGGGAGAGAAGAGAGAGAGGGATGGGCTTCCTACAGCTCCGAGGTGCTGCATCCGGGGCTTCCAGGAGCAAGGGTGGGGGATGGACCGGTGCCGGCAGCTGGGTGGGAAGACCGGGAGAGCTTTTTATGCATTGCAGTTGGCTGTGTCAAGAGCAGGACTGGGAAAGGCTTTAGGCGCCTGCCAGGCAAGCCGAGCATCAGGAGGCCCCGCGACGCCCGAGGCTTAAAGCTCGGATGCGGATGCTGCCGCGGCTTCCGCCCTGATCCCCGCATTCGCGGCCAAGGGTTGCCATTTCCAAACAGAGGAAGGCCGTTTTGGGCTCCAGCCCCTCTCTGGAGCCCCCTCTCTTGGAAAGATGAGAACTGCGAGGCACCTGAAGGACAAACGAAAATGTGGTGGCGGCGGGAGCGTGATCTGCCTCGGAAGGCTTGCGCCCCGGTTCTGTTGACACGAGCAGAGATGGGCTTTGCACGAGCTCAGAGGCCCTCCTGTCATCGGTTGCATGTTCCTCAGGCAGGGCCCGGTATCAAATCCAAGCTCAAATGAAAGGTGTTGCCCACAGACTTGCAGTTAGTTAACTTTTCAAGCTCTGGGCTTCATGGCTTTCCTGCCCACACCTTACCTCATCTTTAGATGACAGCGTGTTTTACTTCTCTTTCTTCAACATGTGGTATGCCAGACCTGCTGTGTTTTTGAGGGCGCCCTGCTCATTTTTCTGAGACGGCCCTGCGATCTCTGCTCCGAAGTTCTGCCCTCCTCTGTGTTATCACCCTGCTCTCTTTGCTTCTGCATTCACACGGCTCAGAAAACGCACTGGCATTTCTGCCCCTTTTGAATTCACACCTCGCCAGCTGACCCTACTCTGCTGCGGTTGGCATTGTCCACACTATTCCCCCCTGGCGGATCCAGCGCGGGAAGGAAAGCGGCTGAAATGGAAGAAGCGCAGGTAGGGATTCTCCAGCCCTCACTTGCTGACCCAGTTTGCACAGTCGCTGCAGCCCACTGTGGATTATTTAAGTCATGCTGGGTTGTGGTGCATTCCGGCGGCCATAGTGAATATTTAAGATGCGGGGGGCAGGTGGAGCAGCTTATTGTGACATCCAAATCTGGCGCAGGGTGTGTTGTTGGCATGGTCAACAACCCTCCCCCCACGCCCCCCAAAGCCCATGGGCTGTGGGTAACAACTCACCCTTGTTGGGTTCAGACATCACAATAAAAACAAAAACCCAATCATGGCAACAACCCATGCTTGCCGGGTTCAGGTTGCGTTCAGACGACACTTTAGGCAACAGAGGGGGTTATGCTGCCGGTACTCCCCAGACAACATGCCCAGTCCCCCCCATCAAGTGGCTGAAACTCCCATCGTCCTTCCGTCCAGCCGTTGCTCCGCCCTCCCTCCTTCCAGGGCTATCCTATCAGGCATTACAAGTTCTGTTGGCTATAGAGAAGCGGCCAGGGCGCTCTCAGACACTCCTGCCAGAGGACTCTATGGGCTTCTGAAATAGTGCACTCAACACGGGAAATTAAGCAACAGAGCCCACCAGACAACACAATAAGCAGTGGGTCTCCATATAAGCAATGGAGCAGCCTGTTGTTTTTCTCCGTTGCTTAATTCTAGAAAATAGTGCACCGTCGGTTGTCCGCTTTCCGCTAGACAACATGCTAAGCAACGCAATAGATGACTGCCTAATTAATCAACCGTTGCTTATTGTGTCGTCCAAAGTTGTGGTGACTGCCTGCTGTGGCTTGAATATTCACAGCGGCAGCCAGCATGCACCACAACCCACAACAGTAGGCTGTGGCAATCATGCAAACCATCCCAGTCTGTTTCTTGGAGTACAGCTGGGATGTTTTACCTAATGAGTGAACATGTGTGCATTTGCAAACATGGGTATCATATGAGTATTAACAGGATACCAGGGTGGGCAGTAGTAGCTCCCTGTTGAGGCTTGTTCTCTGTAATGTGTGAATGCCATCCAACCTTACCCCGTGTGCTTAATTTGTATAAATGTGAGACACCAGCAAGCCATGTCGTATAACCCAGGAAGCCCAGGTGTGTGAGGGTTGCTTGTGGTTATGTGGTGGAGAAGAAAGTGGATTCTACAGATGTGGGCGGGGGCATTTGCTGCTCAAGCAGCAAAATGTCTTGGCAATATGCAAATGTATTTAAATGTAACATGGAAATATATTTAAATGTGATTGCCTGTGAAAAGGCAGGCAAGCGATCAATCCAGAAGTCTTTAATCCAGAGGTGGGTAATCTGTGGGTCTTGAGATGTTTTGGTCTACCCATCAGCCCTCAACACTGGGTGTGCTTGCTAGGGCTGATGGGAGTTGTAGGCTCAAAACTCTGAAGGACCATAAACTGCTCTCATCCCTGCTTTAGTCAGTTTGCAGCTCTACTGTGACGAATGAACAGGGCTCTTTTCAAATTGGACTGGCTAGTTTAGGCCATTTAAAATTAGAGTGGTTTTATTGTTTCATAATTAAATTAACTCATCTCTTTTCCCTGCTCCCCACCACTTTTAGCTACTCCAGAATCGTCTGGTTTACCTGCCAAAAGAGGGAGACATCAAAACGGACGAACAAAAGAAAAGTGAAAACCTGCTGGTAGGTATCCATGTCCTACCTCAGAAAGAAAAGAAAGAAAGAGAATATTGTCACACAAGGCTAATGGATCCAGATGGTTTCCAGAGGGCTCTGGGGAGTTTTCCGGCTGATAGGGCTGGCTCTCCTGTCGAAACCCTGGTTGATCTGTGGAATGCAGAAATGACCCGGGCAGTTGACGCGATTGCTCCTGAGCGCCCTCTCCTGTGTAGAGCTCGAACAGCTCCGTGGTACACCCCGGAGCTGAGAGTGATGAAACAAAACAGGAAATGGCTTGAGGGCAGATGGAGACGAACTCCTGATGGATGCAATCAAACACTGGTAAGTGCTTATGGTAAGCTGTATTCAGGGGCAGTGAGGGCAGCAAAAAAACAATACTTTGCTGCCACTATTCAATCCATCAGGACTTAGACTCCAGTGTTATAGCAGATGAATCTAGTGAGGTATCCAGAGCACAGGCTTGTCCTGTTTTCTTGGATGACTTTCAGTTGGTGCAGCTCGAGGATGTTGACAAGGTGCTTGGACAGGTTCGTGCAACCACTTCCATATTGGATCCTTGCCCCTCTTGGCTAATAAAAGCTAGCAGGGATGGAACAACTGGCTGGGCCAGGGAAGTGATTAATGCCTCTTTGCAAGAGGGAGTGGTCCCAGGCCTCCTGAAAGAGGCGGCAGTGAGACCACTCCTAAAGAAATCTTCCCTGGACCCTGAAAATCTTAATAACTACAGGCCAGTAGCAAATGTTCCATTCCTGGGCAAGGTCCTGGAGCAGGTGGTTGCGAGCCAGCTCCAGGCACTCTTGGATGAGACTGATTATCTGGATCCATTTCAGTCGGGTTTCTGTTGATTCTCCTTGATCTCTCAGCGGCTTTCGATACCATCGACCATGGTATCCTTCTGGGACGACTGGCTGAGTTGGGAGTGGGAGGCACTGCATTGCAGTGGTTCCGCTCCTACTTGGGGGGTCGGCTCCAGAAGGTGGTGCTTGGGGAACATTGCTCGGCCCCGTGGATTCTCCAGTATGGGGTTCCGCAGGGGTCAGTTTTGTCCCCCATGCTGTTCAATATCTACATGAAACCGCTGAGTGCAGTCATCCGGAGTTTTGGAGTGCGTTGTCATCAGTACGCTGATGACACGCAGCTCTATTTCTCCTTTTCATCTTCATCAGGTGAGGCTGTGGATGTGCTGAACAAGTGCCTGGCTGCGACAATGGACTGGATGAGGGCTAATAAACTGAAACTCAATCCAGACAAGACTGAGACGCTGTTAGTGGGTGGTTCCGCTGACCTGATGGAGGGTGTTCAACCTGTTCTGGATGGGGTTGCACTCCCCTTGAAGGAGCGGGTTCATAGCTTGGGGGTTCTCCTAGAACCATCTCTGTCACTTGAGGCGCAGGTGGCCTCAGTGGCACGGAGTGCCTTCTACCAACTTCGGTTGGTGGCCCAGCTACGTCCCTATCTGGACAGGTATAACCTGGCTTCAGTTGTCCATGCTCTGGTAACCTCCAAGTTAGATTACTGCAATGCACTCTACGTGGGGCTGCCTTTGAAGGTGGTTCGGAAGCTGCAGCTTGTGCAAAATGCAGCGGCCAGATTGATAACTGGAACCAGTAGGTTCGAACATATAAGACCTACTCTGGCCCGCTTGCATTGGCTGCCTGTATGTTTCCGAGCCCGGTTCAAGGTGCTGGTTTTAACCTATAAAGCCTTACACGGCTTGGGACCACAATACCTGATGGAACGCCTTTCCCGACATGAACCTATCCGAACACTACGTTCAACATCTAAGGCCCTCCTCCAAGTGCCTCCTCCGAGGGAAGCTCGGAGGTCAGCAACAAGAGAGAGGGCCTTCTCTGTGGTGGCCCCCCAATTGTGGAACGATCTCCCCGACGAGGCCCGCCTGGCGCCAACATTGTTATCTTTTCGGCGCCAGGTCAAGACTTTCCTCTTCTCTCAGGCATTTGGCAATATCTGAGGAGCCTGGGTTTGTTTTGTTTTGTTTTTGTAGTTTTTTGTAGTGTTGAAGTGGTTTTTAAATGTACAGATTGTGTGTATGTTGTATGTTTTTGCTGTTTTAATTTTTGTATATTGTTTTTAATTGTTTTTAATCCTATGTAAACTGCCCAGAGAGCTTCGGCTATGGGGCGGTATACAAATGTAATAAATGAATAAAATAAATAAATAAATGCATAATTAATATATGGAACACACGGCCACAAGATGTGATGATGGTCACTCACTTAGATAGCTTTAAAAACAGCCCATGGGTTACGTGAGGGTTCTTTAACCCTCACATAAGCCACACACACACACACACAGGCTGAGTTTGGATGACACTTTAGGCAACGGAGGGGGGGGGAATAGGCAACTCACCATGTGTTATGTTGCTGGTACTCCCCACATGACATGTTGTCCTGCCCCCCCATTGTGCAGCTGAAAGTCCTGTCGTCCTTCCTGGCAGCTGGTGCTGCTCCCTCAGTTCTCCCAGCCCTATCCCATCATGCATTGCAAGTTCTGCCAGCTATACAGGAGTGGCTGGGGTGCTTTCGGCCGCTCCTGCTGGAGAACTCTATAGCCAATGGAAATATCGCATGGTACACGCAACAGAGCCCACCTCACAACATTTTAATCAACTGGTCTCTGGATAAGCAATGGAGCAGCCCGTTGTTTTTCTCCATGGGTTAAGTGGAAAAAATAGCTTACTGTGAGTTGTGTGCGTCATCCCTCTCATGACACGATAAGCAACACAATGGACAATTGACTCTTTACCCCCGTTGCTTATCATGATGTCCGAACCCAGCCACACACATACAGGTTCACATGACACGGTGGGTGGTGGTGAATGTACAAATCTAACCTAAACTAGCGCATGGAGTATAAAGTGTGTGGAAGCCCTATGTTGGTTGGGCCTGAGCTCTTTGAAAGGCAAGAGAGGTGATGCAAATGAGTTAAACAAGTATAATCTCAAATAACAATTCAACATCCTGAGAATCTCAGCTTCCATCTGTCTTTTTAAAACAAAATTATATCACACTGCTAATCCTTAAGGCTGTGACATAATGGTCCCGTTCAGATGACACGTTAAGCCACGGTTAGGCCGCTAACTCTTTTGCAGCAAATGGTTAGCGAGAGTGTTTAAACTGTGGTTATGTAGCCACCATGATTAGGAATGGTTCATACAACACACTAAGCCATAATGTTTAGCTCAAAATGCTTAACCACCATGGTTTAGCATGTCATCTGAACGGGGTCATCATGGACTGAAATTCCATGAGCAGATCCCAGTCAAATCTCAGAAGCCTTTGGTGGGGATAAGGAAAATCTGATCTGTGGTTCTCCTACTTCTAAGCTCACCCCTTTCTTCTTGTCTTGTGGCAGAGAGAAATAGAAGCAGAGAGGAAGAAGATTATTGTGGAGTGGAAGGAGATGCACAAGATTCTGGATGAACAGCAGCAACTCCTGCTGAGCTGGTTACAAGACATGGAGGGCAACGTTGTCCGTAGAAAGAATAAGATCCTCAGACTTTCCAGGGAGACATCCCTCCTTAGGGAGCTGGGAAGGGAGAAGGCACCACAGCCATTGCTGGTAGGAAGAGAGGGATGTTGGAAAATTAAAATTACAGAATCACAGAATTGGAAGATATCTTGGAGGTCATCTAGACTGACCCCTGTTCAAGGTTGAATGCAACTACAGCCTCTCTGACAGATGGCCACCCAGCCTCTGCTTAAATGGCTCCAGCGAGGGAGAGATGCAGAAAGAGAGACAAGCTGTGGCGCTGGCAAGAACAATCTTTTCTTTAATAAATTCTTCTTTAATTAGCGCCACGCGTTTCGAGTAAAATCCTTCTTCGGGAGCTGAAGAAAAATACGAGTTGTTAAAATATGTAACAATAACTAAAAAGTCCTCAGCTTTTTCTTTCGGGCATCCCTGCCGGGAACTGCGATCTCTAAAACACTCCTACTCGCAAGATTTAAATCCTGAAAATAAATAATAATAATAATAATAATAATAATAACGATTTATTTCTTACCCGCCTCTCCGTCTAGATCGAGGCGGGGAACAACAACATGATAAAATACATAAAACTAATTAAAACATGACAAATATTATTAAAACTGCATTAAAACATCCTAAAACATCCTAAAAACATTCTAAAAATTACACTGGATATGCCTGCCGGAAGAGAACAGTCCTTATAGCTTTCTTAAATTCTAAAAGACTGTTAAGTTGACGAGTCTCCTCCGGCAGGTCATTCCACAGTCTGGGAGCGGCAGAAGAGAAGGTCCTCTGGGTAACAGTTGTCAGCCTAGTCTTGGCCGACCGCAGTAAGTTCTTCCCAGAGGACCTGAGCGTGCGGGGCGGATTGTACGGGAGAAGGCGATCCCGCAGGTAACCTGGACCCAAACCATGTAGGGCTTTAAAGGTAATAACAAACACTTTATACTTCGCCCGGAAACTAATTGGCAGCCAGTGGAGCGATTTTAAAGCTGGCGTGATATGGTCACTCCTAGATGTACCGGTGACCAACCTGGCTGCCATATTTTGAACTAGTTGAATACAACACAGCATATCTTAGCCAAACCGCTTATGCTGGCTTCAAATCTCAGATTCAAAAACCTCACAACTCCTCAAAAAACAAACAGGTCCAATGGTTTAGAATAACTTCCTTTTCTCCTTGGAATGACCTTTTTGTATTGCTTAAAGATACGACTTGGTAAAGCATAACCAAGCTGCTTTTGCAGCTGCTCACCCTCCAATCCAACAAACCCTTGAGAGATCTTTTGTTTCCATAGACCAGCACTCTTGAGGAACTGACAAACGAGAGAAGCATGTTTATCGCTCCTTCTGTTTCTGAGGCGCAGGCTCAGAATGCCATCACTGATGTAGCCTCAAATGGCACTACCCACACATAGGAGGGAAGTATTTGGTGGGGGGGAACCCCCAAAACAGTCCAATGGGGACAGAGTGGAATGTTGAGTGACTGTTAGCGGTGGAGAAATGGAAAACCCGGTGGGGAAATGGAATACAGTGTCTGGAATCCTGAACAAAGACCGCTCCGTACTGCAACATTTTGTTGCAGGTCCCTTTTGTTTGTCTGTGGGCTACAACTGCAAACCTAAACCAATTTTAACTGGCATGTCTCAACTCCCTATCCAATGGGACAGATGTTCCTAGTGGGTGGGGCAGGAAGGTGCAAATCTTGCTCCTCTCGCTGCACATAGGAGATTAGAGGTGGGGTGCAGGGAAATGGTTGTCCAAACTGGATCACCAAAGCACAAATTTCCTAGGGTGACCACATGAAAAGGAGGACAGGGCTCCTGTATCTTTTAACAGTTATATAGAAAAAAGAATTTCAGCAGGTGTCATTTGTATGCAGGCAGCACCTGGTGAAATTCCCGCTTCATCACAACAGTTAAAGCTGCAGGAGCTATACTAGAGTGACCAGATACAAAAGAGGGCAGTGCTCCTACAGCTTTAACTGTTTGATGAAGAGGGGACTTCACCAGGTGCTGTATGCATACAAATGAGACCTCTTGAAATTCCCCTTTCAATAAAACTGTTAAAGATACAGGAGCCCCGTCCTTTGCATGTGGTCACCCTAAATTCCCAAGATTTCATTTAGAAACCATGTCAGTTGAACCAGTTTAAAACCAGTTCCAGTTTTTCCTGCCTAGACTTTCCTTGTGATATCCCAGGCGCAAGTGCTCCAATGAGTCGCCTAGCAGAGCAAGGAACTCATTCTGTTTTTGTCTGTCTTTCTTTCTTCTAGGGTTTCGACAGCCCGGGAGGCAGGTGAGTTGTGAGTTCTGTTTCTCTACCTCTTCCTACTGCACTGTCTGGACGTGTGATCTTCTTTGACTGATCAACTGTATTTCTTTGTTTATTTATTTATTTTATTAAAACATTTATATCCCGCCCTATATCACATGGATCTCAGGGCGGCATACAGATAAAATCCTACATATAAAATAGAATAAATATACAATTCTAAAACAAATTAAACCATTAATATATTAAAACCAACACGAAAATTTAAAACAGTAAAATCCAATTAAAACAAGACAGTGTACAGGCTGGTGCATTTAGCCATTAAAGGCTTTGTTTAAAAGCCATGTCTTAACCTGGTGATGAAATTAAGCCAGTGACGGTGCCAGTCGGGCCTCCAGGAGGAGGGCATTCCACCACCGGGGTGCCACAACAGAGAAAGCCCTCTCCCATGTCCCACCATAGCGAATATCTCGTGTTGGTGGGGCACGTATGAGGAAAGCGATTTGAGGGAGAGCCCACGGTTAACTTTTTATGTTCTTATACCAATAATGCATCCTTACGTCGCCAACATGGCACTGTTTGCACCAAGGAAGGGAGGTGTCTCAGCGGGCTTGGGGGAGTCCCAAGATGTTCAGAAATACAAAAGATCTTTAGCGAAAAAAATCCTAAGGGTGGGATCGAGAGGGACCCAAAAATAGCCCAGGGAGGATAATCAAAACGTTGCATTTAAGCCATTAATAGGATCTCTTTTGGGTACAACCAGATTGGTTATAGTGAGATGTTGGGAGGATTTGGCTGGCACCACGCTAATAAATTGGTCTAGCAAGGTTTGGCACCTGGCCTTAATGGAGAAACTGACCAATAAATTGAGACTGGTAAGAGGAACAAGATCTAAAGACATGTTTAATACGGATTGGCATTGCTTCATGGTATATACAACCTCGTTGGAATGGGAGAATAAAATCCCAAAGGTATTTAAATATTTTTGTTTGGAGTAATGAAAGGTATCTCTCCTGTGCTGGGTTGACTTATGCTATTTTTCCCCCTGACCTATAAAGAAAGGAAAGAAATGTTTAAGATCTGAGGAATGATATACATTTTGTAATAGATATATTTTGTAACAGTTATAATAGCATCACTGATTTCCTGTGAGGGGGGAGGGATATTTATGTATAAGGGGTTTTTTGGTCTTCATTTCTGATTTCTGTATGAAATTATATATATATATATGGTGACCAGATAAAATCCATGTAATTTTAACAGTTGTAGAGAAAAAAGAATTTCAGCCAGTGTCATTTGTATGCAATTAGTTCCTGGTGAAATTCCCTCTTCATCACAACTGTTAAAGTTGCAGGCACTATACTAGAGTGACCATATACAAAAGAAGGCAGGGCTCTGCAACTTTAACTGGTGTGATGAAGAGGGAATTTCACCAGGAACTAATTGCATACAAATGACACTGGCTGAAATTCCCTTTTCTCTACAACTGTTAAAGTTACATGAGCCCAGACCTGGATTTTATCTGGTCACCCTATATATATATATATATCCCAAGGAGAACAGATCATACACAAAATGCCAACTAATTCTTGTAGGCGTGGAGAACAGAAAACTGCAGGGAGGGGAGATAGAATGGAACAAAGCTGGCGCCAAGGTTAGGGGTGGCCGAGCACCTGCTGAGGGTCCACACGCCAGCAGGGGGCCCCTGACAAGAACCCCCTGGAGTTGCTCCTCCTCCACACCACGGCAACCGGCTTGTTCACCCGCCTCTCACTCTGGCCCAGACATTGGTGATGGTGAGAAGGAGCAGCGGATGCCAGTGCCAAACTCCTCGTAGGTACTCTGCCTGTCAAACAAGCAAGTGGGGCCCATTGAGGGGAGACATGACAGCACTCTTCAGGTACTTGACAGGTTGTGACACAGAGGAGGGCCGGGATCTCTTCTCGATCATCCCAGAGTGTAGGACGTGGAATAATGGGCTCAAGTGACAGGAAGCCAGGTTCCGGCTGGACATCAGGAAAACCTGGCTGTTAGAGTAATACGACAATGGAACCAATGACCTAGGGAGGTGGTGGGCTCTCCCACACTAGAGGCCTTCAAGCAGCAGCTGGGCAGCCATCTGTCAGGGATGCTTTGAGGTGGATTCCTGCATTGAGCAGGGGGTTAGACTTCATGGCCTTATAGGCCCCTTCCAACTCTACTATTCTAGGATTCTCTGAGGTTGTCTTGCCCAAAGGCCCTCAGAAACCTGGAGCTAGCATTGGAAGGGAGTATCCTGGAAGAAGTCCTGGCTGGCCTGCTGGAACAATGAACAGCTCTCCATGCCGCGATAACAAATAAACAAAGAAGGCACACTATGCAACGGAAAAATGAAAGAGGAACAAAATTGATTGAAGCTCAAAAGTCTAAAAATGAGGGGTTGGATCCAGGGTCTGCTCTCTGCAAGAGAAAGTGCTCTACTCACAGAAAGCCCCTCTGCCCGATTTGGGGGGAGATCCCCTTCCCGCCACACCACAGTTCACCCCATTCAGCAGAGTCTCCTGGCTTTCTGTGTAGCATTTTCAGGGGGCTGCCGTGGGAAGCAGGAGGCAGGGAAGTCCACTTCCACCAATGCAGCCGATCCAGCTTAAATCTGGATCCAACCCATGATTTCCTCCTTCAGGTTTTAGATTGTTTCCGAAGGGAACCATATTTCCAAAAGCGTTGGGATTCAGTGCCCTCAGGCACTCCACATTGCAACATTTTATCGCAGGTCTCTCTGGTGTTCTTCTTTAGGATGCAATCCTATGGGGACGGCCGTAAGCCACCAAACCAAGAGGCTTACGGCCATCCAATGTGGAGCGCAAAGAATGGTGGGGGCCATCTTCACCTCCACACTCTTCCTCCTCTGCATTTTAGCTACTTTTTTGCCCGCCTAGCTGGGGAGCATCGGAGCAGGAGGTAATGAGGCTGGGGATATGGCAGAAGCTGGCCTCCCCAGTCCCCCCCTTCCCCACCCACCGGCACGCCCCCTTTCCCTCCTCTCCAAGGTCGGAGAGGCAGCCAGGGTGGTTCTGTGTCAGCTGCGAGGGGGAGGGGAGCTCAGATACCTGGCTCCAAGGTTGGAGCACTGACTCTGACCTCGGATCCAAGAATCCAAACTATCCTAAGGCCTATATCCTATTACTATGTCCTATGACTCTGTCTAGGGTCCATAGGATTGCTCTCCCTGTTTACCAAAACACCTATTAGCCTTTAATATCCTATTAGCCTTTAATAGTCAAGCAGAGCCTCCATGTCCCAAGGCAGTCTACCACTAAAATCCAGGTGTTGGGCTACCTATAGGGGAGGGATGCTGCCTTCACATCCAGCTGGTGGGCTTCCCTGAAGGGGCCTTTTGTTGTGATCTAGCAGGGCATTTCATTTGTTGTTGTTGTTGTTGTTGCTTACAGAGATGAGATCTTCTTCCTGAAGCTGCAGCCAGATTTGGTGGTACTGGAGCAGAAACTGAGCGATTTCTCACACAAAAGGGCCAGTTTGCAAGAGCTGCTGCTGGGGTTCAAAGGTGAAGGTGATTTATTGTCTACATATTGATGACCATTCTTGCCCACTCAATATGCCAGATTAAGTCTTAATGTAGACACAGTCTGGCTCCAAAGAGGATGGCCACCCCTGCCGTGAAGCCCTTCCCCCCCTGGGATGCATCACTTGTGTAGGGTGACCATATGGAAAGGAGGACAGGGCTCCTCTATCTTTAACAGTTGCATTGAAAAGGGAATTTCAGCAGGTGTCATTGGTATGCACACAGCACCTGGTGAAATTCCCTCTTCATCACAACAGTTAAAGCTGCAGGAGCTATACTAGAGTGACCAGATACAAAAGAGGGCAGGGCTCCTGCAGCTTTAACTGTTGTGATGCAGAGGGAATTTCACCAGGTGCTGCATGCATACCAGTGACACCTGCTGAAATCCCCCTTTCTATACAACAATACAGGAGCCCGGTCCTCCTGTTCCATATGGTCACCCTAGCCACTTGCATCCCAATTGGGGCGTGAACAGTGCAGGAAGAGACTCCCCTGGCGCTTGCAGGAGCTGGTTCTGCATGACCCAGCTGAGTCTGGGGGAATCCACTTGTTTTCTCTGACCTCTGAGAATAATGATTAGGCAGATGTGATATAGAGAGTAGGATAAAACCACACTCATTTGCGCAGGGCCTACATTTTCATTTTGTTCTTTCCTTCCCCAGAGACTCTGCAGTTGGAGATGAAGAGCAATGGAGGTACAACCCCCTTCCCTCCTGTTTGATTTTTTTAAAAATCACACACTCACAACATGCCCATCACCACTGGCGTGCGGAGAGAGGCCTTGAACTGAATCCTGGGTGTGAACTCTTCCAATGGCACCCAACCTTCCCTAGGGCATCCCTGGGGCTGTCTATACGTGGGGAAAGCCTTGCGGTAGCTGTGGAGCTATGCCACATTGGTTAGACGACGCAGGCGCAGGTCCGCAGCCACCATGGGGCTTCCCCGCGATGCTGCATTTAGAAAAGGTCGGGGATTTCCCATCATGTGATGGCGCTCCAGGGTCAACTCAGGGGTGGAGCCTGGTGGAAGGTGACCAGTGATTGGTCGCCTTCCACCAGGAAGAAAGTGGGGGTGGCTCCAGGACCTGGATGGCCGCCCAGAAACCCTGTGCTCCCCCCTCGGTGTCAGGGTTATTTTATTTATTTATCTATTTATTGCATTAGTATACCGCCCCATAGCCGAAGCTCTCTGGGCGGTTTACATAAGATTAAAACACTTAAAAACAATATACAAAAAATAAAACTGCAACAACATACAATACACACATACATATAAAACCACTATACTAACTTAAAAAGCTATAAGCCTAAAAAAAAAAAAAAAAAAAAAAAAGACCAGAGCTCATGAGATATTGCTAAATGCCTGAGAGCAGAGGAAAGTCTTGACCTGGCGCTGAAAAGATAACAGTGTTGGCGCGAGGCGGGCCTCGTCAGGAGATCGTTCCGCAATTGGGGGGGCCACCACAGAGAAGGCTTTCTCCCTTGTTGCCGGCCTCCGAGCTTCCCTTGGAGTAGGCACTCGAAGGAGGACCTTGGATGTTGAACGTAGTGTTCGGGTAGGTTCATGTTGGGAAAGGTGTTCCGTCAGGTATATGTATTTATTTATTAGATTTCTATACTGTTTGCTATATTTTAAAAAATATCTCCAGTAAGGCACTGTTGCACCGCGCCACTAACAATAGCGACAATATGTACTACAGGTACTTTGAATACAATAAATGTGCAATCCTTTGCATGTTTAGACAGAAAAATGTCCTATAACTCCTAACAGCTCTCCAATGTGACAAACCTTAACCCCAAATGGCTTCAGCACCTTGCATAATTCTTTTAGCATCCTGACTGAAACCCAGAGCGGATTCACAGCCTTGCTGAAATCAGAGCCACCAACCTCCACAGATTTAGGGCACAATCCTATGCATGTTGAGTCAGAAAAAAAAACCCTACAACTCCCATGCATGGCTGGCCCCATTGAAATCGGAGCCACCAGCCTCCTCTTCCCCAACTATCAAATGCACAGTTACAATTTGGGGGGATACTTGGTTCAGCAATACAACAAGCGAGAAGGATCTTGGAATTGTTGTAGATCACAAGCTCAATATGAGCCAACAGTGTGATGTGGCTGCAAGCAAGGCAAATGCTATTTTGGCCTGCATTAATAGAAGTATAGCTTCCGAATTGCGAGAGGATCTGGTTCCCCTCTATATAGCACTGGTTAGGCCCCAAATTGAGTATTGCGTCCAATTCTGGGCACCACACTTGAAGAAGGATGCAGACAAGCAGGAGGGGGTTCAGAGGAGGGCAGCAAGGATGATCAGGGGTCTGGAAACAAAGCCCTATGAGGAGAGATGGAAAGAACTGGGCATGTTTAGCCTGGAGAAGAGAAGATTGAGGGGAGACATGATAGCACTCTTCAAATACTTGAAAAGTTTTCACACAGAGGAGGGCCAGGATCTCTTCTCAGTCATCCCAGAGTGCAGGACGTGGAATAATGGGCTCAAGTTACAGGAAGCCAGATTCCGGTTGGACATCAGGAAAAACTTCCTGACGGTTAGAGCAGTACAACAATGGAACCAATGACCTAGGGAGGTGGTGGGCTCTCCCACATTAGAGGCTCTCAAGAAGCAGCTGGACAACCATGTGTCAGGATGCTTTAAGGTGGATTCCTGCATTGAGCAGGGGGTTGGACTCGATGGCCTTATAGGCCCCTTCCAACTCTACAATGATATGATTCTATGATCTTCAAGGCCTTTTCCAACTTTATGATTTTGTTTCTGTGTTATGCAGTAAGCAAAGTGGTTGTTGTTGGTTTTTATTGTAGGTTTTTATGATAGGTATTTATAGTATGTATTGAGAATAAAGCAGTAATGTATATAATAAGGTCATTGGTTCCAGTGTTTTACTGCTCTAACAGGGACTGTGGCTCAGTGTGGTAGAGCATCTGCTTTGCATGCAGAAGGTTCCAGGTTCAATCCCCGCCATCTCCAGGTAAGGCAGGAAAAACTCTTGCCTGAAACCCTTGAGGAGTCACTGCCAGTCAGTGTCGACAGTACTGGGCTAGATGGACCAAGGCTCTGACCAATGTAACAGTCAAAAAAAGTTTTCCCTGATGTCCAGCCAGAATCTGGCTTCCTGTCACTTGAGCCCATTATTCTGTGTCCTGCATTCTGGGTTGATTGAGAAGAGATCCTGGCCCTCCTCCGTGTGACAACCTTTCAAGTATTTGAAGAGTGCTCTAATGTCTCCCCTCAGTCTTCTTTTCTCCAGGCTAAACATGCCCAGTTCTTTCAATCTGCCCAATGCCGGCTCTGCAATGCAAGATGCAACAACAGCAACCCTGACAGACGGCCCTCCACTTTCTGCTTAAATACTTCCTGCAAAAGTGATCCCACCACCTCCTCAGGCAGCCTGTCCCACTGCTGAACATCTCTCACTGTTATGAAGGTTCTCCTAATGTTTATCAATCAAAGAACATTTAAAATTGCTATTCTCTCTTTCTTCTAGCAGGAGCTGTGCAGGTGAACAAGACGCTAGGTGATCCAATAGATCATTCCAAGCAAAAGGGACCACTTGAGAAGCCGATGGGAGGAACCACAGGCGAAGTTTCCTCACGTCAAGAATCAGAAGATGCTTCTGATGGTCAACACGGATCAGAAAACGAGTGGAGGAACTGCCCAAGAAGCAAAAGGGAATGGGATAAATCTATTCCCAGTGAAGATGACCTTGTCGGGAACAAAATTCAGCCAAACTCTCAAGAGAACAAGAACCAGAAGATGTGTGCGGAGTGTGGGAAAAACTTCAGTCAAAGTTCACGTCTTCTTAGGCACCAGAGAATCCACACGGGTGAAAAGCCGTACAAGTGCTTGGACTGCGGAAAGAGTTTCTGCCATAGATCCGGCCTCATCGTCCATCGGCGAACCCACACAGGCGAGAGGCCGTACAAGTGTTCGCACTGCGAGAAGAGCTTCAGCATGAACTCCAACCTTGTCGCGCACGAGAGGACCCACACGGGAGAGAAGCCCTTCAAATGCTCGCACTGTGGGAAAGGCTTCAGTCAGAGATCGGGTCTGATAGCTCACGAAGGGACACACCAGGACGAGAAGCCGTACAAGTGCTCCGAGTGCGGGAAAAGCTTCTGCCGGAGCTCCGATCTCATCGTCCACGTGACGACCCACACGGGGGAGCAGCCCTACAAGTGTTCCCACTGCGGGAAGGGTTGCAGTCGGAGGCCGGACCTCGTTGTCCACGAGAGGACCCACACGGGAGAGAAACCGTACAAGTGCCTCGATTGCGGGAAAAGCTTTGGCCGGAAACCGGACCTCATGGTGCACCGCCGGAACCACACGGGGGAGAAGCCGTACGAGTGCACCGACTGTGGGAAATGCTTCAGTCAGAGGCCGAGTCTGAGCGCCCACGAAAGGACCCACCTGGGGGAGAAGCTCTACCCCTGCTTGGAATGCGGGAAGAGCTTCCGGAACAGCTCCAACCTGGAGTCCCACAAGAGGACCCATGTCGGGGACAAGCCCTACAAGTGCTCCGCATGCGAGAAAAGCTTCAAGTGGAGCTCCAACCTCATCGCCCATGAAAGGACCCACACCGGAGAGAAGCCGTACCACTGCTTGGACTGCGGGAAGAGCTTCAAGTGGAGCTCGGATCTTAGCAGACATCAGAAAATCCACTCGGGGGAGAGCTTGTGAACAGGCCGAGGAAATCTCTTTTTTAAATGGCGCTTTTGCACAGTGCTGCCTTTGACCTTGTTTTGAGTTTGGGTTGTTCATTTCATTTCATTTATTATAGTTCTATACGGCCCCATAGCCGAAGCTCTCTGGGCGGTTCACAATTAAATTAAAGACCATTGAAATACATTCTATAGAGTATAAAACCACTCATGTAAGGGCATAAAACAGGTAGCACACACAACAGCACATATCTAAAACAATTTGAAAACATCAGCCAGAGACAATCCAGGACCTGATCTTGTTAATTTGGGCACATGGGTGTCATGAGTGGGAAATGGACAAACGGGTTCAGCTTCTTCTCCTTCTACCATGACTTCCCTTCCTTCTCAGACACCTTCCCTTTGGCCTTTTTGGGTTAGAACATCAGAAGAGCCCTTCTGGATCAGACCGAGGGTCCATCTAGTCCAGCCCTCTGTTCACACAGTGGCCCACCAGTTGTCAACCACAGATCCACAAGTAGGTCACAGAGCAACAGCCCCCTCCCACCCATGTTCCCCAGCAAATGGTGCATATAGGCTTACTGCCTCTGATGCTGGAGGCTCTCAATGGCTACCAGCCCTGATGGTTATGCGCTACCTCCAGTATCAGAGGCAGTAAGCCTGTGTGCACCAGTTGCTGGGGAACATGGGTGGGAGGGTGGTGTTGCACCCATGTCCTGTTTGTTGGTCCCTGGTTGACAACTGGTTGGCCACTGTGTGAACAGAGTGCTGGACTAGACGGACCCTCGGTCTCATCCAGCAGGGAACTTCTTATGTTCTCTGAACATTTATTGTCCTACATCTGTACGTTATGGGCAAGGGAGGCTACACTGCATGTTGAAAACATTGCAATTCCTCCTTAAGGAAACAAAAAATGCCTTTTTGACGCTATGTTTAGTGAACACTAGATTCCTCAGCAAGAGCATTAAATCTCCCTAAAATAATAATATTTGAATGCAACTCCACTTTGCTTAATAAATCCTCTCCCTGGTTGTAGTAGTTCCTTGTGCCTCACCCAGGAGGGTTTGGTGTGTTTTTTATAGCTCATCAGACCCATTGGATTGAACACATAGTCAGGGCTGGGTATACAAAGCGGCATATGTCTACTTTTTAGTATTCGGTGGAGTATTGTTTAAAACATGTGTGTACACAGCCAAGTTTCTAGGCCTTATGACTGAGAGGGCAGGTGTGAGCAGTCTGAGCAATGACGGATAAAATTTCAAAAGCCAAAGGGTCTGAGGAGATTTTTCAGTAGATATGAGGCAGGGCTCCTTTTCTCTCCTGGTGAAAAAGAAACAAGTATCAGCTATGCAGTTTGTGTATCATCCGCAATAAAGGATGCATCACGTGCAACCCAAACCAATGCATGTTTCCTTGGAACTAAGCTCTGCTAAAATCAGCAGGATTTACTCCAAGTAAGTGTATATTGCTTTGCAGCTGTAAATCACAGAATTCAGCTTTACTTGTTACAGAACGTTTCTACATGAGGCTTTTATCTCATACCTGTACTGGCGCGTCTGCTTCCCGATTCTTTGCGGGATTAAGATCAGTACTTTTTTCCTGTTTTTTTCTTTCTCTGCCTTTCAATATGTCTTATGATACAGCCAGTAGATGGCACTGTGGTAAAGCAGAATTGTGTAAATGCATATCCATTCAAGATATTCAGGGTATACCAGCTCCATAAAGTATTATCCTGTGTCAGTAACATGGGAAAAGTTGTCCTGTCTCACTAATCTTTTAGGGGTGATCCGGTAAACATTGTTTACTTGGACTTCGAAAAGGCTTTTGACAAAGTCCCTCCCCAAAGACTCCAGAGCAAATTTAGCAGTCATGGAATAAGAGGAGAGGCCCTTCCGTGGGTTAGTAACTGGTTAAAAAACAGAAAGCAGAGAAATGAATAAATGGTAAATTCTCCCAATGAAATAAATTCTGGAACTGGTGTATACAGGTTTGCTGCCTATATATATATATATATATACACCAGTTTGGTCACGCACAAACACACCCATTTAAAACCATCTCAACACAAATCAAAGAAGCAACTGAAAATAATGCAGCCCTGGCATTTCCCCCATGTACAGCTTTGTGGAATTATTCCAAGGTTTTCCTCTGTATGTTGGAAGGGGTGTGGGGAGAGGGCCCCGCTCCTACATACGTGGTTCAATGACTCGGTGGTCAAGGTGGTTCTGGTGGGCTTTACTCTGATTTCTTGGTGAAATAACGGCACAAACAGTAAACTTCCGTGGTGCATTGTTCTTATGGCCCATCTTTATTACAAAAAAATAAACCGTTGTTCCACAAAGAGTTGATGAGGCTTCTCCGGGCTGCAGCGCGAATGGAAACGGCAGCTCACTGGAAAATGGATGCAGGTCTTTCACGATGGCGGTGAACGGGAAGGGTGTGGGAGTTGGGCACTCTCAAGAAATCAAGACATGAAATAAGTATTATCAAGGCAGAAAGAAACTTGACACGAATTTATTGCAATGTGGTTTCTTTTCATAGGATATCTTAAGGACTGTGGGAGAAGAGGACCTCCTAATGCACAATATAATGTTTTTGAACAGATCTTGGATCTCCTTTCACTGCATGTATTGTGGTTTTGTTTTGGACCATGTTGTACTTTAGTTTAATCGTTTATAAGAAAAAATAATTTATTTATTTTTAAAAATGAACAGTGTAAATCAAGGAGCTGATAATGGTATTAGGTCATAAACTAAAAAATGGAAAGGGTATACTGGGGGGGAAATGAGTTATTTGATTGAATTGTATCCAATTCAATGTCATATTTAAGACTTCAACTTTTGCCCAGTTTGGGGAGTAAAGCCAATGAACAAATCAATCTGTATTGGACATGGTCCTCACTGTGCCAAAATTGATGACATCTGTCCTCATTTAAAAAAGAGATGAAATAAAATGGGAATGATTGGAGATGGAGACAGAACGAGTTTTGACCTCCATTTATGCCATATTAACAAAATTCATTTTTCATAAAGAATTATCTAGTTCGTTAAAGAGTTTTCCTGTCAATTAAACCCTTGATTTCTACCCTTGATTTTCTTCCAAAACGTGCTGCCACCCCCCTGCTCTGGTCTTTCTTTCCAGTCTGGGAGATTGGGAAGCACGCATCCAAGAACTTACCATGAAAGAGCTGCCCTCATTCTTCTCTTTTCCTCTAAGAGGGTCAGAAATATTTGGGTATCACCAACCTTAAATTTAAAAAGGCTTCTCTAAGAAGCTGCAAAAGGAATGCCAAGGCAAGGCTAAGCTTCAAATCCAATATGTCCTGACACCCCCCCCACACACCAGGACATACTAAACAAATGACAGTACTTGCCCATAGGAAACCATACTTGCCCAAAGGGAAACATAGGACAGCACTTGTCCAAAGAGAAACCATACTTGCCCATAGGACAAGTACTGTCCTATGTTTCCCTATGGGCAAGTACTGTCCGATGTTTCCCTATGGGCAAGTATTGTCCGATGTTTCCCTATGGGCAAGTATTGTCCGATGTTTCCCTATGGGCAAGTACTGTCCTATGTTTCCCTATGGGCAAGTATTGTCCGACGTTTCCCTATGGGCAAGTATTGTCCGATGTTTCCCTATGGGCAAGTATTGTCCGATGTTTCCCTATGGGCAAGTACTGTCCTATGTTTCCCTATGGGCAAGGACTGTTTTATGTTTCCCTATGGGCGAGTGCTATCCTGTGGATCCTTATGGGCAAGTATGGTTTCCCTATGGGCAAGTACTGTCATTTGTTTTAGTATGTCCCGGTGTGGGGACATACTTCTCAGTCCCCCCAGAGGAGGACAGAAAGGCCAAAGCAGGCTCTCCTGCCAACCAGGTTGGCTCCAAGATGGCTCCAGCTGGGACAGGGGAGGCAGGCAGCCCTAGGCATTTACAGAGGAGTAAGCGCCCTGCAACTGAATGGGCCTTACTGGTGAGCAGGCACAGGCAGGATAGTAGTGCAGCTTTCTTCCCAGCCCTGTTAGGGTTTCAGTGTCCTGGGCTGACTGGTTGAAGCTCATGTGACCTTCGGAGCCTCGTGGCAAGAAGAACAGCAAAAGAGGAAAAAAGTTTTGCCAGCAAAATCAAAACACACATTGGCCGAACAGATTCATTCAGCAGGAAGAGGAAATGTCCCACCACAGAAAAGAGAAATCGCTGCCAGCAGCACCCTGAGAGGAAGCGGAAAGCCCAGGTGGGGCAATGCGAGAGGTTTCCCTGGTCCTGCTTGGGGAGATGCAGAGAGTCCTCTAAAGAGTTAAAAAGACCAAAGTAAATTCCTAGAAAAGATGGGGATTTGGGGAGGAAGGGAGGGGCCCAGTCCTCCGTAGGAAATGCATTTTCTCCCCCAAAGGCTCTTCCTGTCTAGTCTTCTTCCTCCAGGGGAAAGAGGCCATTGATCTTCCTCCAGGTGCTGCATTGCTGCCTCCTGGGTGGGATCAGGTGAGACCCCCCCCCCCGCCTTGTGCATTAGAGGTAAAGGGGGGTCCTTGGGCTGCAAGGATAGGGGGGACAGGAGGAGGTGGTGAAGATCCAGGGGGAGGAGAACCCCAAATTTAACTCCAGTGGGACAAAGACGGATGTGATTTCTGCTAGGGCCGATGATAAGAAAATAAATAAACAAACGAGGAGGGGGGGAAATTAAAGAGAATGAAAAAGACAGGAAAAAAGCAAACCTCAACAGAGCACAACCTGTGAATCCCAGTTTCTTTGGGTGCACATTTCTGGTCTCCCCAGAAGCAGGATGCTCTAGTTTCTCTTTGAGTCTTGCCATTTGCCTGCTTTTCCTTCAGGGACAAGAGCTGCTTACTAGCTGGAGTCCTGCACATTTTGTCTTGTCCTGACAGTATAACAATTCTTCAACGGAACCCTGTCTTGCCTTTACAGAGCCTTTGTAGCCCTTCCTCATAAGGGAATCTTGGCCCAGGTACAGGAGAAGGAAGAGATTCTTGGGCTCCCTTGGAAGCTTCTTTGGGATTGAAGATGGTTGAGCGAGACTCAGCTGGCCCTAAAATAGCAAGAGACCTTGATGAAGTTAAGACTGTGAGAAATGGAGAATTCTGGGAAGGAACAGAGCAGAAGGACCTGGGTGAGGACAAGGTCAGCTCAGACGTGCATCTCCAGCATTTCAGGCAACTCCGCTATCAGGAGGCTGAGGGCCCCCGAGAGGTTTGCAACCAACTCCACAATCTTTCCCACCGGTGGCTGAAGCCGGAGCGACACACCAAAAACCAAATCCTGGACCTGGTGATCCTGGAGCAGCTCCTGACCATCCTGCCAGCAGAGATGGCGAGCTGGGTCAGAGAATGTGGAGCGGAGACCAGTTCCCAGGCGGTGGCCCTGGCAGAAGGCTTCCTCCTGAGCCAGGCAGAGGACCAAAAGCCGCAAGAGCTGCAGGTGAGAGCATTGCATCCAAGGGCTCAGGAATGGGAGGGCGGATATCCGAAAACTGTCTACTAATTGGTCAACCTGTTCTGGAAACCTCCGGAGCAGAGATGTCTCATGCCTTCCCCCCTGTATTTCTACCTCTCTCATATGCTTGTCTTATCCCTCTCATTCCATGCCATTGCTGTTTCAGGTAAAGAATCTCTTTGCAGAAGCGAGGCCTGATTTGCCTGCAGCAGAGGCAGCTCCATCAGGCGCCAGACAGAACCCCCTGCGAAGGGGCATCCGGCAGGAGGGCGACAGACGTGTTACCTTGCAAGGTAAGGATTCTTTTGGTAGTGGGTGAATGTCAATTTGGTCTCGCTGTCTGGAACATGGAAGAGATCCTTAGCGTGCTTTCGTGCCTCCTGCCCCCCCCCACAAGTCTCTGGGGGGAAACGCTTGTCTCCAGCAATTCTGAACTATGTTTAATTTTCAACACCTAGAGACTTCATACATGTAAACCTTCAGTGTGATTCGTGGCCAAGAGCCCAAATGGGGAAATACAGATTTTCAACCAATTGAGCTATCAAAATGCACATTAAAGCTAAGTCCATTCTGGGGTTCCGGGGGGCAGAGTGGGAGCCTGGTTAGTTGACTGTTTGCCCCCAAGGACCTTACTATAATGACTAACCCAAATGTCTGCTGGTATACAGCAGTCGGGAAGGCCATCCTTCTCTCTTAATGCTCCATTAATTAACTGCCAAAACGTTCTGCAATTATTAGTAACAGAAGCACCGATTAGGAGTTGCCAATTCTCCCGATCCGCATTACGCTTTTTCTGGGTCAGAATTAGGAACGACCTCCTGCGACCAATCCTAAAGGGTTATCCTGTCCACTCTAACGAGGCCCTGTCAATTATACTCTTACAGGCCAAAGATAAAACAGTTACAATCCAAGTTGCAAAGTTTTTACACCTTACTACCTGGCATAGAGCTCAGATGATGGGTACCTGAGGTAGTTGCTTGGAGTTCTGAGGTCTGTTATGAGTATTGTGTAAAGTTTGTATGTAGTAACAACCTGTATTTATGATTTTTATGGTCTATTGACTTTAATAAACATTTTGTTCGTTCGTTCGTTAAGGCCCATTGTAAGGCCCAGGTGTATTTAGGGTTGCATCACCTTTGGTGCCATTCAGTGTATTTTACTGGGAAGGATGTCTGTTGGTGTTCCGTGGAGCTTTCTTCCCAGGAATTTAGGGTGGTAATCACAGTCTCTGAGAATCACATGTTCTACTGGCTTCCTATCATCTGTCTCACATAGGGGCTGGAATGGCACTGGCAACGGATATTCAGACATCTCTTTTTCTTTGTGATGGAGTAGAACCGGATCCGGTAGGTGGAAGGATCACTGGGAAGACAGGCAGGGAGCAGCCTGGGTCCCTCTGACTAATGCCCTCCTCCACGGTCCCAAGTAAATTTGCTTCTGGCAAAGCTGAGGTCGTAAGGAGAATCCTGCTGCATCGGACCAAAGGCCCACCTTGCCCTGCTCCTTGTTTCTTGCACTGGCTCACCAGATGCCTCTTGGGAAACCCACAAGCAGGATAGGAGGGTTATAAATGCTGCCGTATCATGGCCAGCCCCCCCATCACTTCACATTATCATTGAGAAGGAAACATTTTCTTTTTCCATCCAGGGTCTGGTGACCTTTGAGGAGGTTGCTGTGTGCTTCGCTCAGGAGGAGTGGGCCCTGCTGGATCCTGACCAGAGAGCCCTGCACAGCCAAGTCATGGAGGAGAACCGTGGGATCGTGGCCTCTCTCAGTAAGGCTCCCTCTTTTCCTGATCATGATAATGCAATAATGGTTCCAAGTGCAATAATGTTGAGGACAGTCATATTACCGTTTTTGTGGCTGCGTTTTAGAGCATAGTCCTCAGGAGGTGATAAACAAACGAAAAACAAGACAATGAAATTATATATGAATCCAGCAACTAGCAAGCTCTGACTGTTGGCTTTTACGCACAAAGGCTGCTGAGCTGCTGTCCAACAGCACTGCTCAAGAGGAGTTGCTTTCTCCTGAGGAGACCATCTTTGCAATGAAGCACTCCTTCTTACAGGAGGCCCACTGGCTTGTTGCTTGAGGCGATGCCATTCCTGGGGGTTCAGGAGGTTGCGCAGCATCTGCTCCACAGTCCGTGTCCCCTCCCCCTGACAGGGAATGACCTGGAGCCGTCTCCCCATGAAGGCCCAGGCTCCTTCTGGTTTGGTGCCAGTGACTGATGTGCTGTCCCCCTGGTTTCTGGAAGCTCTGCTTCTGTCTCTGAGGAGGATTCCTCTCGTACGCTATGCTCAGCATCTAAGCTCCTCCGGGTGCCTATTCCGAGGGAAGCTCAGAGGACGGCAGCAAGGGAGAGGGTCTTCTCTGTGGTGGCCCCCCAATTATGGAATGATCTCCCTGATGAGGCTCGCCTGGCGCCAACATTGTTATCTTTTTAGCACCAGGTCAAAACTTTTCTCCCAGGCATTTAACAGCTTAAGTTGAGTTTGAGTCTTTGGCCTAGCTGAAAGCTTAAAATTGTCTTAAATGTTAGCTGGTTTTATGTCTTTAAATTTTGTATATTGACTTTTAATGTTCAATCGTTTGCTTTTTGTAAACCGCCCAGAGAGCTTCGGCTATGGGTCAGTATATAAATGTAAATAATAATAATGACATGACAGTAAGTGACCTACAGGGCTATCCGGTAAAATGACTTTACCAGTACTTTTCCACCCGTGGCATGGGCAAAAATTTGTGAAAGGAACCGTGTCAGTGCTTCCCTGATTTCACTGGAGTCTGCAGTGGTTCCTGGATCCTGATAAAACGTCTGTGACATGGGCAAGCCTGAGAAAGAGTTACAGGCCCAGAAACACACAGTGTATTTAATTTCTCAGCTGAAAGGTGACCTTAGGCCTCCCTGGTCCCAATCCAGCACTCACTTCATGGCAATCAGCAGAGGCAGTGAAATACATGCTAAGAATGGCATCTCACGATCCTCTTCTCAGCTCTTCCTTTTCTTGAAATGATTAATTGAAGATGCTCAATCAATTGGAGTTGTATTAATAATTCATGCTTTTACCAATTTCTTGTCTCCATTCCAGAAAGTGAGAGATGGGAATTGGAGAATAACAGAGAACCCTGTGGGATGTCACTGAAAAGAGTCAAATGGAAAAGTAGTGAAGAGAAGAACAAGAAAGCGGAAAGAAATCCGAATGGGAGGAATAATTCCTTTGCTTCTCATGGCAATGGCTACCATGATGTCACAATCCAAGAAAGGATACATAAAAGACGGGAAGAGAGCAAATTCCGTAAGCAGAGGAAAGCTGTCACTTCTGAATCAAACGTTAAAACTCATTGCAAACTTCAAACTTACAAATGCCTGGAGTGTGGAAAAAGCTTGAGTCAGAAAATACATCTCACTCGTCATCAAAGAACACACACAGGGGAGAAACCTTTTAATTGTTTGGAGTGTGGAAAAAGCTTCAGTCGTAAGACACATCTCACTTCTCATTGGAGAACTCATACAGGGGAGAAACCATATCAGTGCCTGGAGTGTGAAAAAACCTTCAGTGAAAAGAAATATCTCACTGAACACAATATAACTCACACTGGGGAGAAACCATATCATTGCTTGGAGTGTGGAAAGAGCTTCAGTCGTAAGGCAAATCTCACTACTCATCACAGAACTCACACGGGGGAGAGACCATATAAATGCTTAGAGTGTGGAAAGAGCTTCAGTAAGAAGACAATTCTCTCCTCTCATCAAAGACTTCACACAGAGGAGGAACCATATCAGTGTTTGGAGTGTGGAAAGACCTTCAAGCAGAAGCAGTATCTCAGTTCTCATCAAAGAAATCACTCCGGGGAGAAACCATATCACTGCTTGGAATGTGGAAAGAGCTTCGGTGAGAAGAGAAAACTCACTCAGCATCAAAGAACTCACACAGGGGAGAAACCTTTTAATTGTTTGGAGTGTGGAAAAAGCTTCAGTCGTAAGACACATCTCACTTCTCATTGGAGAACTCATACAGGGGAGAAACCACATCACTGCTTGGAGTGTGGAAAGAGCTTCAGTCGTAAGGCGAATCTCACTTCTCATCAAAGAACTCACACAGGCGAGAAACCATATCATTGTTTGGAGTGTGGAAAGAGCTTCAATCAGAAGAAATATCTTAGTTCTCATCAAAGAAATCACTCCGGGGAGAAACCATATCAATGCCTGGAATGTGGAAAGAGCTTCACTGAGAAGAAAAAACTCACTCGGCATCAAAGAACTCACACGGGAGAAACCATATAATTGTTTTGAGTGTGGAAAAAGCTTCAGTCGTAGGACACATCTCACTTCTCATTGGAGATCTCATACAGGGGAGAAACCATATAATTGCTTGGAGTGTGGAAAAAGCTTCAGACAGAAGAAACCTCTCAATTATCATCAAAGAACTCACACAGGGGAGAAACCATATACATGTTTGGAGTATGGAAAATGCTTCAGATAGAAAATAACTCTAACTTTTCATCTAAGATTTCACCAGGACAAAAATCATATTATTGTTTGGAGTTTTGAAAGAGCTTCAGTCAGAAGAAATAGCTAACTTCTCATCAGAGAAATCACTTTAGGTATAAACCATATAAATGTTTGGAATGTGAAAAGAGCTTCCATGAGCAGAAAATCTCACTGAGCATCAAAGAACTCACACAGGGTAGAAACCAATTGATTGTTTGGAATGTCGAAAGCCCTTCAGTGATGGGAAAACTCTCAGTTTTCATCAAAGAACTCACATTGGGGAGAAACCATATCATTGTTTGGTGTGTGGATAGAGCTTCCGTCAACAGAGTTTATTTATTTATTGCATTTTTATACTGCACAATAGCCGATGCTCACTTCTCAGCAAAGAACTCACATGGGAGAAACCGTATAAATGTTTGGAGTGTGCAAAAAGCTTCATTTATAAGACTCACTTCTCATGGGAGAACTCATACAGGGGAGAAACCATATCAATGCCTGGAGAGTGAAAACAGCTTCAGCAAAAAGAAATATCTCACGGAACATAATAAAACTCATACAAGGGAGAAACCATATCATTGCTTGGAGTCTTGAAAGAGCTTCAGTCAGAAGAAATAGCTAATTTCTCATCAAAGAAACCATTCTGGGTAGAAGCCTTATAAATGCTTGGAATGTGAAAAGAGCTCTGTGAGCAAAAAATCTTACTGAACATCAAAGAACTCCCACAAGAGAGAAACCATATAAATGCTTAGAGGGTGGGAAAAGCTTCAGTAAGAAAACAGTTCTCTCTTCTCATCAACAGAGAATTCTGTCCGATTGAGGAAGAGTCCTTTTCACTCTTGGGACCGTTTTAAAGCTAGAATGTTGCCAGAGCTCCACTGTGTTCAGACAGATTCTGTGTGGCAGAGGAAATCTAGTATATTCTATGTGCAATGCCTGTTCCTTTCATCATGAAATGTGACTGCACAAGGTCAGACAACACTACACATTACTACATGACAGCTACTGATGTAAGCAACAAGCCAGCATGGAATCCTCACAGGAGGATTCCTCTAGCAAAACATGCTCAGAAGCTTCATAAGGCCACACAGGCCCCAGACAACATGGAGCATCATTGCTGGTTCCAGACACTCGATCCTCTCCGGCTCAGGGTTGGGCCTGAAAGAGTGAGGAATATTTTGGGTTGCATTCAGGCAGGACGTAACTTGTAAGCAAGCGCAATCTGTGACATTGCACAACTTCAACACTTGTTCCAGGACGTGCCTGTGAAGATATCAGCCTTAGCTTCCAGTTGACTGGTTTTGTGCAGCTTCAGCCAATATATATTCAACAATCAAACCTCTGCTAATTTGGGATCAGACTTAAGGCTTTCTCATGTTGATTCAAGGTCCACAAAGCCAGGGAATTGGAATCTAAGGCTCAAGCCTTAACTGATGTGCCATCCTAATAGACACTCAGATGAGTTCAGTGGTGGGCTTGAAGAAAGTGTGGGAAGGAGATTTGGGAGGGAATTAGATGATGCTAGCTGGAACAAATTATGGAACGATACACCATTTAGATCTATATCAGCTTCTATTCAAGAAACTTCTCTGAAAATACTGCATAGATGGTATCGTACACCAATACAGCTAGCACATATTACTTCAGCATGTAGCCCCCTCTGTTGGAGAGGATGCGGGGTAAAAGGCACATATTTTCATTTATGGTGGACTTGTCCACATATACAGGGATTCTGGACGTTAGTACATAGAGAATTAATGGTGATTACTAGAGAAACGATAGTATACGATCCAGAATTATTTTTTATTGTCAATATACAAAGGATCCAATGTAAATTTTAAATGTAAAGATTTATTATTATTTTTACTAACTGCCACCCGCCAGGCAATTAAACAGTGGGGAAAAATGGACAATCTGAACCTATCTGCATGGTACTGAAATATATGGTCTGTGGCAATATCAGAAAAAATAACTCATGAGCGGCTTCTAATTCAAGGAAAAACGGAACCGCTATCTTTTTACGCTATATGGCAGCGATTTATCCAATGTACATCACAACCAGACTTACAACAAAATATGCCCACTTCAGCTTTAAGCATTTGGATATTATAACAACAAATGAAGAGCACACAGCACATTTATTAATTAGTATAAATGCTTATTTAGTTTTTTCCCCAATCTTTTTTCATTGTCATTTCCTTTTTTTTGTCTTGTTTTCTCCCCTAAAAATGTATTAATCTTTTTTTCTTCTTTTTATATAACAGCTGTTTAGACATCAGTTGTTAGGGGAATGATCCCTTTTTGGTTATATTTTAATAAATAAATAAAACCTGATGTGCCCTAAATTACCTAGGGAGGTGGTGGGCTCTCTCACCTGAGGCATTCAAGAGGCAGCTGGACAGCCACCTGTCAGGGATGCTTTAAGGTGGATTCCTGCATTGAGCAGGGGTTGGACTCCATGGCCTTATAGGCCCCTTCCAACTTTACTAGTTCATGATTCTACCTAGGCTTTAGGAGAGGCATTTTATCCTTTTAGTTACAGGAAGCCCAATTCTGGCTGGACATCAGGAAAAACTTCCTGACTGTCAGAGCAGTACAATAATGGAACCAATGACCTAGGGAGGTCATGGGCTTTCCCACCCTAGAGGCATTCATGCAGCCATCTGTTTGGGATGCTTTAAGGTGGATTCCTGCATTGAGCAGGGGGTTGGACTCGATGGCTTTATAGGCCCCTTCCAACTCTACTATGATTCCTGCACCCATACTTTTCCTTCGTCTTTCAGTGAGGAGGATGGAGTGCCTGGGACCAGCAAAGATGCAGCACATTGTCCTGGTCCTGAATTGCCTTATGAAACAGTTGAGCCATACTATAATGATAGAGGCATCATCCTGTGTGTTGACCCAGGCCGGTTTCTTGCATTCATCAGTAAGAGAGAGCCCTCTTCTAGTTACCCTCAACCACCTTGTGATGTTTTTGTGGCACTACGGTGTGAATTGCATGGAATTTCACGTTTCTTCTGAATTTTGAACTGCACTGTAGTGAATAAGAAACAAGAAACAAAATTCATTGGGGAGCTTTATCAGCACTCAGAGGCTGTGATTCACGGACTGGACTCTAAACTGATAGCCCTTCGTACAGGCCCCGAACAGGGCTGTCCACTGTCTCCTGTGCTCTAGCAACAGAGCCCTTGGCCCACATGGAATGGCAGAAGCCCTGGGATCACAAACTCTTGGTACACCTCTTGGCTGAAGACAAGATGTTATGCCACTCCAATCTGAAGATGGCCATGCCGGCTCTTCCTGAAATTCTGTCTGTCTCCCAGATGTCCCTGGGGGCTCCCATTCAGCTATACTAAATGGGCATTGCTGTGCTGCAGGAAACCCAACATTATTCAGAATAAAATCAATGCGATTATTTAGCCCTCTCTTCACTGAGATACTTGGAAGTGCTTACTCCTAAAGATATTCGCCAGCTAGTCAACCGAAATTATAAACCAGTAATTGCAAGTATTGAGGAAGAACTCTTAACAGGCAAAACCAAAGCTGTCCCTGTTGGGTAGGAAAGCATCAGTCAAATTAGTGTTATTGCCAAGTTGTTTTGATTTCAAATGATCCCCATATCATCGGAGAGTAAGATAAAGAAATGGCAGGAGATGGTAGAGTTGTTGATCAATACTGGTAAAAGAAACAGGCTCCCAAATGGGAGAATGTATAGACAAGAAGAAAAAGGTGTTTGGTCCGTTCCCGATTTCAAGTTGCATCTTGTGACATTTCAACGTCGTCAGCAGATTTCTATTATCAAAGGCGGTATCTCAATCCCATGGGAGAAAATGGAGATACATCCCTCACTGTAAGGCTATTCCATTCATGAAAGTATTCATGGCCAACATAAAGCACCCTTTTTAATCAATTTTTATTGTAAGTTTTTACAAAACAATAAACAAGGCCAACAAAAATGCAAGTGTAACTACAAACTTGAAAGGCCTCAGTTTCAAATATTACGTTCTAAGTGAAAAAAGGGGTGGAGTAAATTACACATCAACTTCAGTAAAGAGACCAAATACCCAAATCTATATGTCCATTTTTCAATGGCGCCTCTATACCACTCCTTCAAATGTTGCTAGTGTTGTTAGGTCTTCAACCCATTGCATTATAGGCTGTTAGCTTTTATCATTCCAATGTAGTATCAGCCTTTTAGCAGTCAAGAGGATGCGGAAAATCCATTTACACTGACCGTGTGTTACATTCCAAGAAGAAGGCACATAATTTAAGATAATATGTACTTCAGAAAATGTTAAACAGCATTCCAAAGTTTATACGGGTTCCTCCCAAAAGGAGGCAAGTATTGGGTATTTTCCAGAATATATGACAAAAAAGTATTAACTGTATGACACCTCCAAATCTCTGGTAAAGAGACGTTGTGGCATCCAGTAGACCTGAAACAAAAGTTTTTGCTGAATGAGACGTAACTGGAGGTGCACAGACATATCAGAAACCAACGCCAAGTGGTGGGCCATCAATTAGATAAAATAGACATTATAATTCCCTGTTCTGTTCCTGCTGAAGACCCCATGTATCATATGTATTCACTGATAATAAGTATTTATAAACATGAGTCGTGGGTAGATCTACCTGGTCAGCTCCAATAAGTGTTTCCAATAGCAAAGGAGGCTCCGAGGCTGTAAAAGCTGTGGAGCAAATCTACATTCTAACAAATGTTGCAATTGAAAGGGAGGCAATTCAGATTTATCTCGCAATGAAAATAGCAAAAACTCCTCATCAATGCCCAACAATTAATCTAGGATAAAAATCATTCTGTCTGTCCAGTTCCACCACAAATCATTTTCTTTCCCATTTTTGAATCTGGATAGAAAGCCCCATTCACCTCAGTTCCTTTGGTTGGTCATCCCCAATTTCAGGACTCATATAAACAGTACTGCTCATGGAGAGCCAAAAATATTTTTCATCTTAGAGGCTCATTCCCAGGGAAGAAACTAGAGATGTGAAGGCCGAGGGGGGGGGTGTGTGAAAAAAATTGGGGTGGGTAACTCCCCCCACCCCCGATTTTTCCCCAAAGCCTTGGTTTTTCCAAAATATTGGAAAATGGAAGAAAAATTGATTATGGAATGCTTTATGTTAGCACAATGAATAAAATGTTGATGTTTTTTTCTGTTTTGTTTTGTTTTGTTTTTTTACCTGCTCCTCATGAACTGGCAAAACCAAGAGGTTCCTTACAGTTCAGGAGCTTGTAGCTCCATTTGTTATCAAAAAACCTAAAAATTTAAAAAAGTAAATTCAAGTTGTAATAATTGTTTGAATACACTGTACCTTTAATATACCAAGTGTGATAATTTTATGCCAAACCAACTTGTACATAATTACATTTTATGTTCCTAAAGTAACGAAGTGACATTCAATCTGTAAAAAGTGCTAATATTGCATTTTTTTCAATTTTCCCAAAAATTTCTGTTTCCTCCCGAAAAATATGGAAAAACTTGTTTGTTTTCCCCATGGCTTCAAAATTTCCGGGCATTTTACATTTCTAATCAAGTCTACACAGACAGCAGATTACGTTGTAAAACTGCTCTTGGATTGCATCAGGTCAGACAATGGGGAGGAGAAAGGTGTTCATATATTTGAATGCTCCCTCACCTCTGAAAATCCCTACACATAGAAAAGTAGCATCTCAGGGAGACGGGGTTAGCCCTAGGATAAATAGTGCCCTGGGCTAGGAGTGCCTTCGGCGCCCCCGCCCCCCAGTCAGTTTGCAGGGACACCCAGAGGTGTTATGGGGCCTGGTACATGTGTGATGCCCATCAAGAATGACATTGTTCACAATCATGTTCTCTACAGTTTACACAAGCCAAAATCCGAAAAGCCACCTTCTGCGCTACGCAACACAGCAGAACAACCACAGGTTTTACATATGGGCCTGTTCAGAGGATACGCTAAGCCATGGTTAGGCTGTTAACCCTTTTGCAGCAAATGGTCAGTGGGTTTAAACCAGGGTTGTGTAGCCACCATGGTTAGGAATGGTTCACACGACACACCAAGTCATGGTTCACACGACACGCTAAGCCATAATGTTTAGCTCAAAATGCTTAACCACTGTGGCTTAGCGTGTTGTCTGAACAAGGTGATGATATTTTTTTGTTTGTAGCAGTTCCTATCTTTTGATAAGCATTCTTTATTTTACCATTATATCCATTATTTTTATCTTCTAAAAGTTATAAATGAAAAAGGTATCCAGCTGACCTCTTACAGCTTACGGCTTTATTTCATCATCCTCACCCTCATTATTATTTATACAGTGCTTCTATTGTTTACAGTATTCAAAGTGCGAAGCGCTTGGTAATGTTTCCTCATGGTAAAGCTGTGTTCCACTGATTATGACCTAGCGCAAATGACATCGAAGCCGACACTGAAACATACTTTGAAGCCAATTGAAGGAAGATCATTTTTGCAGCTCGTACCCAAAAAACCCTGTAGAACCTTGAAAAAAAAAGGTTAACAGACGCTTGCTTTTTGCCATCCTCGCTCACTGCAGACAATACATTCAAAAACCACAGCCACAGAGCTCAGCTTGGCGCCCTCCTCAGCTCGGCACCCTGGGTGGCCACCCAGCTCACCCACCCCTAAAGCTGGCCCTGCAGGGAGAAGGCGAAGGTAGAACTTTTCTCCCTGACACCTAGTTTTCTATATGCAGAGAATGCTTGTTGGCTTGTTTTTAATACGTTTTGAATGATGAAATAATAGAACATTTTGGCTTCTATATGGAGTGGATCGGGCCCGATCCGACTCGGATCCGGGATCCGATCTGGGTCCGTCCACAGCACTCCCGCTCTCCCTAATCTAACCAATTATTGCGCCGCATTTGCTGGTCACGGAAGATGACGTCATCACTCGCCGCGACCAGCAAATGCGGCGGCTCACAGCGAGGAGGGAAGACGACGGCACGACGATGGCGGACTACACAGAGGAGGCAGCATGTAAACAGAGTGGAGGGAGGGAGAGAGCAGGAGGGAGTGCTTTGACCGGATCCGAAACACGGATCGGATCTGGCCCGATTCGGGCCCGATCCAATTTGGATCCGAGATCTGGAGGTCCGGATCACCTCAATCCAACTTGGATTTGGGATCCGATCACAGCCCTAATATGAAGGTATTTTTTAAAATACAGAGACATTTTGAATTATGCAATCTATCCTTCCCCTCAGTCTAAAGTGGTAGACTCAATTTTGGCATGCGGCCTGCTGCTTGTGAAGACTAGGTCCTCTAAGAGTGACGATTCTGCCCCACAGTCAGTCAGTCAGTCAGTCAAAGCATTTAGATAAGGTTCTTCTCCTATGCAATGTATTTCCTCATATACGGGAACATTCGGCGCTCCACATGAATCTTTCCTCCCCTCTCCTAAGCTTCTACAGGGCTCCCCTCCTGTGCTGATTCACTGAGGTTTAAGAAAATCAGATAACCCACAGTAGCTTTCCCTACAGTGTTGATTTTGATATGGCTTTTCCTGTGTGACGTCAGGCCTGCCCTCTGGCTGAATCGTTTCCCACACTCTGCGCACTTGTAGGGCTTCTCCCCCGTGTGGATGCGCACGTGGGTCATGAGGTTCCCCTTTTGGCTGAAGGTCTTCCCGCAGTCCAAGCATTTGTAGGGGTTCTCCCCCGAGTGGATCCGCTTGTGCGCGATGAGGTTCCACTTCCGGTTGAAGCTCCTCCCGCAGTCCGAGCATTTATACGGCGTCTCTCCTTTGTGGATCCTCTTGTGCCCCGTGAGGTACCGCTTCTGATTGAAGCTCTTCCCGCACTCGGAACACTTGAACCGCCGGTCCCCCGCGTGGCTCCGTTCGTGCGGGACGAGGCTGGCGCTCTGGGGGAACGTTTCCCCGCGGTCCAAGGGCTTGAACGGCTTCTCGTCCGGGGCGATCGGCTCGTGCTTCAGGAGGCCGCTGCTCGGTCTGACGCCCCCTTCGCCGTCATCACGGCCTTTTGATTCCTCGCGATCCTGGACTTTGGCATCTTTTCCATGGCAGTCGCCTTCCCAATTGGTGACGGCTTCTCCCGCCCTATTTTCCAGGTCCTTCCTCTGTTTCCCTGCCGTTCCCTGCTGACCGAAAAGCATGGCCCCCTCTTCGTAATGCTGGAAAGCTAAGCCTATTCTCATGGAGGCGTCGTGTGGTTCCACCTGGTCAGGACCTTCCGGGTGGCAAAGGGCCTCTCCTGCCTGTCCGTCGTCCGCTGCAGGGAGAAGCAAAGGATGAAGGCAACAAGCCCGGCCCGGCCAAGGATTGTTCTCTGAACTGAAAAGCAACGGTTCCCTCTCATTTCATCACCCGTTTCTTTTTTAAATGGAGAAATAGCACTACAAATGGCCAATAAATAAATAAATAGTAATGTCTGAAAAGAAATAACAAGAGGAAATCAGCAATTAAAGTAGAGTGACCCTATGAAAAGGAGAACAGGGCTCCTGCATCTTTAGCAGTTGTATAGAAAAGGGAATTTCAGCAGGTGTCATTTGTATGCAGGCAGCACCTGGTGAAATTCCCCTCTTCATTGCAACAGTTAAAGCTGCAGGAGCCCTGCCTAGCGTGACCAGATACAAAAGAGGGCAGGGTTCCTGCAGCTTTAACTGTTGTGATGAAGAGGGAATTTCACCAGGTGCTGCATGCATACAAATGACACCGGCTGAAATTCCCTTTTCTATCCAACTGTTAAAGATGCAGGAGCCCTGTCCTCCTTTTCATAGGGTCACCCTAATTAAAGGAGCAATCCTGTAGCCCCTAGACTGTCTGAGGGGCCATGGGATACCGGGGATTTCCCTGCTCCGAGGTAAGAGACAGTGCTTTTGAATATTCAATGCTTGGCTGCAGCTTGCCGTGTTGTGTGAACCTGGAGACCGTGGGTTAAATAACCCTCACATAACGACATAACGACAAGCTGCAGAGAGAGTGTTGAATATGCAATTCATCCCAGCATGTGCCACAGCACTCCTGTGGCTTAAACAACCCATGGTGGGCTGTTCTGATCATGCGAACTGGCCCAGAGGCTAGTACCGCCATGATGATAAAATGGCCGATGCATATTTGCTTACCTAGGGTGTTCCCCTCTTTGCGCTGCTCCTGCTTGGCTACTTTGCAGAACTGTTTATTCCACGGGTCTGGTGGAACCTGGTCTGCGTCAAAAGAACTCACAGGAACCTCTGTGAAAGGAACTGGAACCTGAAAATAAAAATAAAAGGTGGGGAGGATATATTTCAGGGTGAGATCATGATTCTGCTCCGACCTGGGGTCAGGGCGGGGTAGGGAGAGACACAGAAAAAAACAAAACTAAGAAAAGCCATTTTCTGGGGGGTTGTCTCTGATTATTATTATTATACCTCTTTCTCACTCATGGCAATTTTTCTAGACGGACATGACAGGCTTTCCCAAGTCATGCTGTCTTTCATAGATTCAGGAATTTCCTGACGATTGAGCATGTTTGAGTTATGACTGCTTTCTGGACGTTGGCGTGGATATACTTTGGTAGGCCCAGTTCCTGAAGCTTTTCTGTATAGTTTTTTTGATGTGATGCCGGTGACTGATTTATTTATTTATTTATTTATTACATTTGTATACCGCCCCATAGCCGAAGCTCTCTGGGCGGTTTACATAGGATGTGACTAACGGAATAATTGTGACCTTTTCCTATTGCCATAGTTCTTTGACTTCCATGGCCAGTGGTGTATATTTGTCTCTCTTTTCCTCTTCCAGTTCAACATTTTTGTCATTCAGTATTGCCGTGTCGATGAGGTATGTGTGTTTTTCTTTTTTGTCTATGACCGTTATATGTCTGGTTGGTTGCAAGGCATTATTATTATTATTATCATCATCATCATCATCATCATCATCATGTTTTTCCTGACTTTTTTTGTACTGCTGTTCCCCTCCCTCCTGTCCAGTTTTTTCCACGTCTCTTTACATCCCTACTAGCACTACTGAGTCTCCCCTGCACCCTATCATGGACTGATAGTCGATCATTGGGATGAGCAATAGGAACCGGGGGGAGGGGAGGGCGCTTTTCTGTGGAATGCTCTTCTGTCCCGTTCAATTTTCATGTTCCGGTTTCATTTAGGCAAGTTTTTCCTTACCCTATATAAGTTTTTTTATGCTGGCTCTCATGTTTTAAATGATCATGTCTTTTAAAACACCTTCTTGGTATTTGCCATTCAGCTAGCAAAAAGCAGGGAAATGACAGGCGCAGCTTCTGATACGTTCTTTCCACATCCCTCCCCAATGCCTGCGATTAGAACTAAAAAGGAGAGCTCTGTGAAGTCACTCTCTGATTGGAAGCTAGAGCTGTCAGTCACAGAACTACATCCCTCCCTCCTCTGCCTCTACCCAGTATTTTCTGCCTGGTGCCCTCCCCCCCCCCCCCCCGGGGCCTGCAATTTATGGAGACCTTGAGGAAGCTAACAAAAACATATTAAACAGTTTTTAATGTTCTAATGGGGGGGGGGGGGATGCACAAAAGGAAAACCACCGAACAACTGGTGGTTGGAGGAAAGGGGTGGTGTTAGAAGGGGTGTGGCTATCTGGGGAAGCCTGGAGGGCCGGATGTGGCCTCCGGGCCAGAGGTTCCCCACCTCTGATTTGCACACACACACACACACACACACACACACATGCTGTGACCAAACCACAATTAAAAGGCACAGCAGGAAGGGCTACTTTAGATTACTGTAATGTGCTCTATGTGGGGCTGCCTTTGAAGAGTGTTCAGAAACTTCAGCTGGTTCAAACAGCTGCAGCCAGAGTGTTGACCAGGGCTGGTTACAGGGAGCATATAACTCCCCTGCTACAACTACTCCACTGGTTTCCGGTCCGTTTCCAGGCACAATTCAAAGTGCTGGTTATTACCTATAAAGCCCTATACGGCTCAAGTCCAGGTTATCTGAAAGACTGTATTCTCCCATATGAGCCTGCCCGTGCTCTGAGATCTTTTGGGGTGGCCTTTCTCTCGGTTCCACCAACATCCCAGGCACCCCTGATGGGTATGCGGGAGAGGGCCTTCTTGGTGGCTGCTCCAAGGCTCTGGAACTCCCTTCCTAGGGAGTCTAGGCTGGCTCCTTCTGTGCTACACTTTTGGAGGCAGGCAAAAACTTTTTTATTCCAGCAGGCTTTTGGAACTACTCTGGACCTGAGTTAATGTATTGGAATTAATTTATTTTTAGTCGGTTACTGTCTTTAAATTTTTTTAATTTTTTTTAGTTTTACTGCAGTTTTAATTATATTTTAACTTTTGTAAATTTATATTTATATGTTTTAATTGTACATGTTTTAATCTTGTAAACCGCCTTGAGTCCCAGCACTGGGGAAAAGGCAGGATATAATAATAATAATAACAATAATAATAATAATAATAGGCAACCCTATTACATGTAGTAATAATAATAATAATAATAATAATAATAATAACAACAACAACAATTTATTTCTTACCCGCCTCTCCGTTTGGATCGAGGCGGGGAACAACAGTAAATATAAAATATGATAAAATTCATAAAACTGATTAAAAGCATGGTGCACATTATTAAAATAGCAATAAAACATCATAAAAAGCATCCTAAAAACATTCTAAAATTCCACTGGATATGCCTACCGGAAGAGAACAGTCTTTATAGCTTTCTTAAATTCTAAAAGACTGTTGACAAGTCTCCTCTGGCAGGTCATTCCACAGTCTGGGAGCGGCAGAAGAAAAGGTCCTCTGGGTAACAGTTGTCAGCCTAGTCTTGGCTGACTGTAGTAAGTTCTTCCCAGAGGATCTGAGCATGCGGGGTGGATTGTATGGGAGAAGGCGATCCCACAGGTAACCTGGACCCAAACCATGTAGGGCTTTAATGACCAACACTTTGTACTTCGCCCGGAAACTAATTGGCAGCCAGTGGAGCGATTTTAAAGCTGAGCTTTCACCCGCCGCTAATAAATGGAACGGAGGTTTGCAAGTTATCCTTGGCAGGAGAAAAGGGGCTTCCAAAGTACACAAGAGTCTCCCTATTTTTAGCTGCAGGATGTTGGCAGAGTATGTGGGGAGAGACCGCAGCTCGACAGGAGAAGCTCAGGCTTTGCTTGCGGAAGGTTCCAGGTTCGATCGCCAACTTCTGCCACTTGAGGGACATGCGGCTCTCCAAATGTCAATGGGCTGCAACTCCCATCCACCCCAGCCAGCATCACCAATGGTTGGGACGATCAGAGTTGTAGTCTAGCAACATCTGGAAGGCTGCAGATTCCCACGCTTGATCTAGTGATGGCCACCAATTTGGATGGGGGCAAAAAAAAGGAGAGAAGCAGGTTCTCAGAACGTCAAGGATACTTTATTTCCATGCCCCACGTGTTTCAGCCTGTGTTGTTTTTTAAAGCCTTCTTCAGGGGGTTGATAAGCGATGTCTGCAGGAATACACCTAACAGGATGATAGTCTCCTACGATAATTACTGGCGACTTGGGGGGGGGGGGCTATCATCCTGTTAAGAGTATTTCTGCAGACATCTCTTACCAACCCCCGGAAGAAGGCCTTAAAAAACAACACAGGCCGAAACGCCTTGGGCTTGGAAATAAAGTATTCTTAGCATTCTGAGAACCTGCTTCTCTCTCTCTTTTTTTTTTGCCCTGAGGTGGATGCTCTCCTCCTTTTGGTCCCCCCACCCACCCACCAATTTGGATGGCTTTAAAAGGGGATTGGATACATTCCTGGAGGAGACGAAGGCTCTCAATGGCTACTAGTCCTGATGGCTGTGTGCTACCTCCAGTATCAGAAGCAGCTTGCCTACGTACACCAGTTGCTGGGGAACATGGGTGGGAGGGTGCAGTTGTGCTCATGCCCTACTTGTGGGTTTCCCACAGGCAGCTAGCTGCTCGGCCACTGTGTGAACAGAGTGCTGGACTAGACGGACCCTTGGTCTGATACAGCAGGGCTCTTCTTACGTTCTCGTGATCTATTTTAAAACAAACAAAACATGAAAACGGATCTCAAAGGCCTGCTTTACGGCAACCGGCAATGAACTCCTCCTCACCTGCCGTCCCCATCTCTTGCCATCTCGCCGCCCCGTCAGGAAGTCCTCGGCCTGGGCCACTGCCTGGCTGCAAGTCTCCGGACCGCTCTCCCGGACCCAGCTCTGCATTTCCAGGGGCAGGATGGCCAGGAACTGCTCCAGGATCACCAGCTCCAGCATCTGTTCCTTGCTGCGCCTCTCCGGCTTCAGCCACCGGTGGCAAAGCTCCCGGAGCTCGTGGCAAACCTCCCGGGGCCCTTTGGCCTCTTGGTAGCAGAAGCGGCGGAAGTGCTGGCGCCGCGTCTCCGCGTGGAGGCCCGTGCCCTTGTGCGGGAGCTCTTCCTTCACTTTCACGAAGGGGTCCAGGCTGCGGTAGACCTTTGGGGCCTCTCCGCCGAGGCCCGGCAGGCTCTGGGCCGCCCACCCTCCTCTCGACCACTGGGCGGCATCGGCGACTCCCCGGAGGGAGGCCTGGAAGTCCTTGGCCTCCTCCCCCGACACAAGCTGAGGCTGGGATCCGGAGTCGGGGGCCTGCACACTCTTGAGGAACTCCTGCCACTGGGCTTCCCAGTGCTGCTGTGGCTGCAGCCCTTCGTCCGGCTCCCGTTTAATCGGCTGCGGGGGAGCCTTACTCAGGAAATTCCCAATGGTCCCAACCTGGACCATCTGGGGGTCCCTCTTCCCTTCCCCTGGCAATCCGTCCCACAATTTGGAGCCAGCTCTGTCCTGCTCCTCCATTTCCATCCTTGGGGCCAGCGGCTGCTGCTGCTGCGCTTCCCTCCTCCCGTTTCCCTCCTCCCCCTTCAACCGGTCTAATCTCCCAGTCTCTTGTTTCCAATGCAGGGCACCCTCCAATGTCTGGGGACAGCACCCTTTAGCGTTAACGGCTTCTCAAGCAGCTTCTCTTGGAGGGGCTTCGCCCAGCGGCAGGATGTGGCCACCACCCTTCTCAGTTAGGCAGACAGGGTTCCCCTGAACAGGAAAAGAGACAGAGATCAGTGAGAGTCAATAATCTTTATAGATCGTTAAACTCCACAGAGCTGTGGCGTTGTCTGTTATGGGAATGCACCCTGATATTTTCAAGAGAAGAACATACCCACTTAAAATCACCCAGACCTGCAGCAAAACAACAACAACAAAAACAAAGAGACCCTGTTCAGACGACGCACTAAGCCATGGTGGTTAAGCATTTTGAGCTAAACATGATGGCTTAGCGTGTCATGTGAACCATTCCTAACCATGGTGGCTACATAACCATGGCTTAAACACTCTCACTAACCATTTGCTGCAAAGGGGTTAGCAGCCTAACTATGGCTTAGAGTCTTATGGCACCTTTTAGGCTAACAAATTTATGATGCCATTCGCTTTTTTGCACTGTCATCCATTTCATTAGATGTATGTAGTGTGAAATATATCCAGGCGTGTACAGGGAAAATATGTAAAGTCAGAAGTTAATGAAAAGGAAAAACTACAAGCAGTTTGCCTCAATCTGGTGCCCTTCAGATGTTTTGGACTTCAACTCCCATCAGCCCCACTACCATGGGCAATAGTCAGGAATGCTGGGAGTTATAATGCAGAGTGCACAACCCTATACGCCATATCACCTACACACGTTACAAGTCCCTGTTCAAGAATGATGCCCGAACAAGGCAGAAATGAAAAGGCATCCATCTAAGCCCTAGTACAGGTGTGTTTAGCCTTAACCCCATGAGCTAAATTTGGCATGCCAGGATACCCCTGAAGGCCCCTTCCCTGGCCCCTCCCCCTTTGCCCCAACCACCTTGTGGTTGGGGGAAACCACCAACCATCATTTGGTGGTTCACAGAATCATATAATAGTAGAGTTGGAAGGAGCCTATAAGGCCATCAAGTCCAACCCCCTGCTCAATGCAGGAATCCACCTTAAAGCAGTAGAGAGCCAGTGTGGTGTGGTGGTTAGAGTGTTGGACTAGGAGTCGGGAGATCCGGGTTCTAGACCCTAACCGGCCATGGAAGCTCACTGGGTGACTTTGGGCCAGTCACAGACTCTCAGCCCAACCTACCTCACAGGGTTGTTGTTGTGAGGATAAAATGGAGAGAAAAGGATTATGTACACCGCCTTGGGTTTCTTGGAGGAAAAAAGGAAGGATATAAATGTAATAATAATAATAAATAAAATAAATAAAAAAGCATGCCTGACAGATGACTGTCCAGCTGCCTCTTGAATGCCTCTAGTATGGGAGAGCCCAAGACTTCTCTAGAGAATTGGTTCCATTGTTGTACTGCTCTGTTAGGGAGTTTTTCCTGATGTCCAGCCGGAATCTGGCTTCCTATCACTTGAGCCCATTATTCCTGGCTTTTGTGCGGTTTTCTTCCCCATTCAAAATTCCTCTCTTAAGGCTTAGTTACTGGCACTAAGAGCTTTAAGCTAAAATATAAATATGCTGGTATATTTGGGACCCTCCTCCTTTTGCCTTCGGTCCTGGGGTGAAATAGATTTAACACCCCCCACCTTAGACAAAGATCTTTTTCCTCCCATGCACAGTCTAAAAGGAAACCCATTTGGGGTGTGTGTATTTATTTATGTAATTTGTAACCCACCTTTAGACAGCCGTGAATATTACTTCAGTTGTGAAGCGCACAACGAATGTTTCTCTTCCCCCCACACCACCGCCACCACCAACCACCATTGCTTTACAACGGCTTACACATTCCTGACATGTTAGGACTGGTTTTAGCCAACCTGGTGCCCTGCACATGTTTTGGACTTCAATTCCCATTCACCCCAGCCAGCTGGGCCAATGGTCAGGAATCTTGGGAGCTTCCATCCAAAACACCTGGAGGGCACCAGGTTAGAATATTTGTCAACCCTGATTTTAAAAAAAATACTCTTAGCATGCGCAAATGTGCATTTTAAGCTCATTCAAATCATAGCAACAGCATGACTACGGGAATAAAATTAGAGTTTGCTTTTGCTGCCCTGAGCACCGGCCGCTCTCTGGGGCGGTCGTTTGACCCTCGTGGGCTGCAGGGCTCTGTCCCATGTCCCCTAAATCCAACCTTACCTAAGTCCAATCAGAAGTTAAGGGAAATAATCTGTTTACGTGCATCCTGGCAAGGCTTCATTTTGGCTTTTCTTTCCCCACGGTTTGCCACCCTCTCCCTTCAGAGTCATGCCCAAAAAATCTCTCCGCCCCTTTTAACTCTTGGTGGCTACATAACCATGGCTTAAACACTCTCACTAACCATTTGCTGCAAAGGGGTTAGCAGCCTAACTATGGCTTAGAGTCTTATGGCACCTTTTAGGCTAACAAATTTATGATTTTTCACACATGAAAGCTCGTTCCGGCCTGTAAGGGTTTTCTTTACTTGAGTTTTTCTGCTTAATATAGAGATATTATGAGGGGTATATATAGATGGGGAGGTGCCTGTAGAAGCTTATTATACTTCCAGGCACCCTCAGAGTATGACCTTTCAAAACCCACCCAAAACCTACCTGCTTGTGGGTTCCCTGGTCGACAGCTGCACGAACACAGCGCTGGACTAGAGGGACCCTTGTTCTGATCCAGCAGGGCTCTTGTGTTCTCATGTGCAATGTGGGCCAAAGCAAATCCTATCTGAGAACGGCGTGGCTTAGTATCTAATACCAGGTATCCTGAAATGTTAGCCTCTGTTTCCCCCCCCCCTTACAGACCCTTGCCTTGTAGTGGGCTTGATCGTCCACAGGCGCTTGCTGGGGTCAGGCTTCGACTTTTATTATCCGGAGGTGATCGATTTGGGGATCTAACACCTGCAGGTTTTAGTAACATTCCTCCCCCTCGCCCACCTTCAATGTTAAAACTCGGCCACTCATGCCTCTAGTCCTCACCTAGCTACACCGGCTCTCCTTTTCTCCTCCAGATCTAGCAAATTTGGTTTGGCCACCTTCTCTTCTTCTTACGCCCCTCATTCCCTTTGCAGCACCTGCTGCGACGCTGCTGCTTCTTTGTGCGTCCCAAGCACCGCTATTACCTCTTTTTCTTTTGGAAAGGATTTTTCATCTTTCAACCCCCCACCCCCACAACTCCTCTTGAACTCACCTTTTCCCGCTGGCTTAGCAATGCTTTGCCCCATGCATAGCCTTGTAGGGCTGGAGTAGAGAGGGGCAGCAGTTCTAATGCGGACCCAGGTATCTTCCCCCCACAAGAGCCTAGAAAAATAAAGATATGGTTTTTTTTAAAAAAAATGCCACTTTCCCACCACTAGGGCTTTCTGAAAGGGGCGGGGGGAAGACAGGAAGTGGCTTCACAACAGCTCCAGACACTTCCTCTCTAAGAGCTCCAGGCCTTGCTAGCAAACTAGGGGTGGACTCGGTAGATTTAACCTTTTCGGGCACGTCTGAGCAGCTTTTCTCAGGGCTTCTTGCTACTTACTGGGGAAAGCAGGCTATGAAGAAATAATAATTCTTGAGAGTTGAACCACTCTTTCCCACCCACCCCCTGCATTGGACTTGAAAGCGCATTTTCTATCTTAAAGGCGCAGCCCTATGCAGGTTGAGACAGAAAAAAAAGGCCTACAACTCCCAGCATGCCCCAGCCAGTATGGCTGGTTGGGGCATGCTGGAATTTGTAGGCCTTTTTTTCTGTCTCAACCAGCATAGGAATCCCATTTTGAGGATAGGGTCCAGCACTTCAGATAAGCTCCTTTAGAGTTCTGACTGAAACCCAGAGCGGATGCACTGCGCCCCACTGACTTCGGAGTCACCAGCCTCCCCCCATCCTCCCACCCTGAGGATTTTACTAGATGGGCTTTTTCGCCTGTCTAGTGAGGGAGCTTTGGAAGGGGAGAGGAGGAGGCGCAGGATAAATCGTATCCAGGCTTCTCAGTTAATAGTAATAATATTTATTTATTTATTACCCACCTCTCCCTCAGGATCGAGGCAGGGAACATAAAAGCACATAAAACCAATACATCATTAAAATACCAATAAAATACCAATAAATCACTTAAAATTCATCTGGGTAGGCCTGCCAGAAGAGATCAGTCTTTATAGCTCTTTTAAATTCTTGAAGACTGGCGAGTTGGCAGATCTCTCCTGGCAGGTCATTCCACAATCTGGGAGCGGCAGAAGAGAAGGTCCTCTGGGTAACGGTTGTCAGCCTAGTCTTGGCTAACTGTAGTAAGTTCTTCCCAGAGGACCTGAGCATGTGGGGAGGATTGTACAGGAGAAGGCGATCCCACAGGTAACCTGGACCCAAACCATGTAGGGCTTTAAAGGTAATAACCCACGCTTCGTACTTCGCCCGGAAAATAATTGGCAGCCAGTGGAGAGATTTTAAAGCTGGTGTGATATGGTCACCCCTAGGTGTACCAGTGACCAACCTGGCTGCCATATTTTGAATTAGTTGAAGTTTCCAGAGTAGGCACAGAGGTAGCCCTAAGTACAGCACGTTGCAGAAGTTCTCCTGCCCTTCCAAAGGAATGCCCCCTTTCCTCCTCCTCCTCCTCCTCGGTCACTTTTCTGCCCTCAGAAAGCAGCTGGTGCGAGGGGACAGGGTCAGATCTCCCAAATCCACCTTCCGAACAGCGTCTCCAACCTTGGAAGGGGGAATCCAAGCAATCCTACATGTCCCTGGGACGCTCACCCAGGGACCACAGGATTGCTCAAAGTATTTTTATCCCACTCCTCAGCCCAGAAAGCTCCTGGGCTGGCTTATGCACAATCAGTAGTAAAACAAAACAGTCGTGCCCACTGGCTTACGTTCTAAAAAGACACAGCACACAAGGAAGAAGTGATGCGGAGGGAGGAGGGGACAAAATCAAGTCTTCAACAGGACTGGTGGAATGGCCCTGCTTCCCACTTTCCCTCTGCTGGAATGGCTGGTGTGGGTGAAAGAGGAGGGGGCAGGAGCCTTCATGGGGGTGGCCTTCAGCAGAGCTGAAATGGCATAAGGGGGGGAATGCCTGAATAGGGCCGATGTTAAATCATTAAAGCAAAGGTGAGGAACACGAGGCCCTCCCAATGCTGTTGGACGAACTCCCATCATCCCTCACCCAGTGGCAATGCTGGCTAGGCTGATGGGAATTGCAATCCAACCATGTCCGGAGGGCCACAGGTGGCTCAGCCCTGCATTAAAGCAAGCTAGAACAGCCAAACGCAGAATCAGAATTGCTTCCGGTGCGAAAGGGCAGTTTGGAACCAGGCGATGCCTTGCCAAAAATAACAACGGCGTGAGATTTTATATTAAATAATTTATTATAACATAGACAAATTAAGATATTAGTCCGCCCCGCACACTTACTTCCTCTATTTGATAGAGAATAGTGAAGCACCACGTGTAACTCGTAAGTATATTTGTTCAGCCTTTTGATTTGGAAATCAGTGTTCTAACTATGTATAGGTGATATGCTGATGAACTGCTAATCAATTGTTTTGCATTTTGTGTGAAATATCAGCATTTATATTAACTTTGTCCTATTTTTTGCACACATAAAGTTCCTTAAACCTATTCTATTCTGTTGTTTGTTAGTGGTTAAGGACTGAACCATTTTACTGGTGTTCGTTTACTGATAAGTTACCATAACTTTAGTAGCATGAAAAAGTCATTTGTGCTCGGGAGAGAATGAAAGAGTAGGGGCTGGTGGCTCCGAAGTTGGTGGGGCGGTGAATCCACTCCAAATTTCAGTCAGAACCAGTCAGAACTCTAAAAGAGCTCTTTTAGAATTATGACTCGTTCTGACTGAAACTCGGGAGTGGATTCACTGCCCCACCGACTTCGGAGCCACCAGCTGCACTGGAAAGAAATACATCCACCAGAGGCCATACAGTTGTAAAGTATATGGTTTGCATGCAAGGAGTCCCATCTCTAGGTAAAGAATCAGGTAGGAGGGGATGGGAGAGACCTCTGCTAACAGCCTGGACAGCCGTTGCCAAAGTTTTAGACAATTTTTGGGCTAGATAGTGAACCTCCAAAAAATGGGGGTGAAGGGAACTGTAGCTCTATGGAATGCCAAAGGGGTCAAATTTAGCTCATTTTGACCTTTTTGGTCCTCTATAGTGTTACAGATGTCATTTTAGTTTTAATGATCTTTTCAGCACCTGCAGAGGTGTGTGTATGTCAGAGAGAGAGAGAGAGAGAGAGGGCTGGAGGGGGGCAAAAATGCCCCCCAGACTTCCTGCAGTTGCTCACCCCTGCTTCAAGATCTCCTCGCTCAGGCAGCACAGCTTGAACTAAGGAAAATACTGACAAATGGGCAAGAGATGGCTTGTTGCCCATACAGATGAGCAACGTTTTGCAGGGCAAGGCCTCTCACCCTGAGCAGGCTTGGCTCTTCTGTATCATCCCACCACATGATCAGGAGAATTTTACCACAGAATAGGCCTGTGCTCAAATAGACATTTGTAAATCATCTGTTTGAGAGCTCTAGTCAGCCCCCCCCCGCAGAACTACATTTCCCAGGGTTCCTGAGGAGAGAGAATGACCCACTGAAGGCTGCAATCCTATGCATACTTACTTGGGACTAAATACCCCTGAACTTGATGAGGCTTGCTCCTTGTCTACAGCATAAAACAGAAATGGACAACTTGTGTCCTTCCAAATGTTTTGGCCTACAACTCCTATTGTTCCTCACCATTGGCTATACTGACTACGGCTGATGGGAGTTGTAGGCCAAAACATCTGAAAGGCCGCAAATTGCCCACCCTTGGCCCAAAAGCTTCCCTCAAGGCAGGTTTTGAGGCCATATGGAAGTTTCACTCAATGTTCCAATTTTTTTAAAGGGCTTCAGAGCCGACACCAAGGGTAGACTGCTGGGCACTCGCTGAGGATCCACAACCGAGCAGGGGCCCACTGAAAAGAGCCCCCTGGAGTTGTTGTTGTTATTATTATTACACTTATATCCTGCCTTTTTTCCTCCTTAAGGCAGCATACGTAATCCTCCTCCTCTCCATTTTATCCACACAACAACCCTGTGAGGTAGGTTGGGGCTGAGAATCTGTGACTGGCCCAAAGTCACCCAGTGAGCTTCCATGGCCAAGTGGGGACTAGAACCCGGATCTCCCGACCCCCAGTCCAACATTCTATGCACTACACACCACACTGGCTCCTGCTCTTCACCGTTGCAGCCTCCTTGGTCACCTGGCTCTCGCTCTTGCCCAGACAAAAGAGGTGGTGACCAGGAAAAGGTGTAGGTGCCACGGCCTGCTTGCTCCCTGGCTCTCTGCTTGTCAAGCAAGCAAGAGGTATCAATGAGGAGAAAAAGGATGAGGAATGGCGGTAAGAAGCTAGAGTCAATGAGGGAGGGGGCCCACTGTCTCACCCAAGCATCCTCCAAAACCAAGAGCCGGCACAGATTTCTTCCTACTTAAGGCTGAAAACAGAAGTACTTTCCTCCAAGAGCAGGTTTGGCTTTTCCCATTCAACTTCCACCTGCCTTTGCTCCTCTGTCAACATCTGGCTCACTCCAGCTTGGATTTCCACCCCGCACTCACCCCATTGCTTCAAGGATGGTTCTTTTTTAAAGCTACCCCATCCCCAGCGCCTGGACTGTCTATCCATTTAAATTTCTATTCTGTGCCTTAAAAAAAACCAAACACATTAATATGTTTTGTTTTTCATTTAGTTTTGCTAAAGAACTTTGGATACTTGAGGAGGCGGGAGTGGCTCTCTGATTGCCACAACAGCCAGCCAATCAGCATTCTGCACAGCTATGTGTTGGCTGGAAACAGGAACAGCCAGTTGTTCCCGGGCTTAAATCAACGTAGAAGCTTGTAAATTCATCCTAAAAAAGGCAAGCACAGATATACGGCCCCCTCACGGCTTAAGGTAAGCATGTCTCTCTTACCCCTAAAAGAAACAGATAACCAAATTTAGGTTCCCCACAGTCTGAGATTATTGAAATAAACCAATACATAGGCAATGTAATGCGCATGATTCAGCACTCCAAAACAAACAGCCAAAAATAGCACATCCAGTTTATAGATTTACAGATTTTTTAAAATTAAAAATGTGAAACATTTCAACATAAATCGCCACCTTCGGTCACAAATAAAAGCATGCTACAATATGCTACAATGTATTGGCATAAAACGCCTGCTTCAGTCGCAAATAAGAGTATGCTACAATATTGTATACAATACTGTATATCATAGAATCATAGAATGGTAGAGTTGGAAGGGGACTGTAAGGCCATCGAGTCCAACCCCCTGCTCAATGCAGGAATCCACCTTAAAGCATCCCTGACAGATGGCTGTCCAGCTGCCGCTTGAATGCCTCTAGTGTGGGAGAGCCCACCACCTCCCTAGGTTATTAGTTCCATTGTCGTACTGCTCTAACAGTCAGGGAGTTTTTCCTGATGCTGGTGTTTTATGCCAAAACATTTCACATTTTTAAAATTGATTTATAATTTTAAAAAATCCCTAGCTCTATAAACTAGATAGACTGTCTGTTTTATTTTGTTTTGAGATTATGGGACTAGGTCAGTACAACTGATAACTGCTTAAGTCAAATGCAACCCACTGGCCATGCTTTATAACTTTGCTTAAGACGTGTTATATCAGTCTCGGGTACACATTAGCACAGGCCCACACTAGATGGGCTTTTTATTAATCCCGTGTGGGTTTTCTCATGTGAACTGAGGCTTGCCTTCTGACGAAATCTCCTCCCACAATGGGCACATTTGTAGGGCTTTTCTCCCGTGTGTAGCCGCATGTGGGTCACGAGGTTCCCCTTCTGGTTGAAGCTCTTCCCGCATTCCGAGCAAACGAACGGATTCTCTCCCGTGTGGATTCTCTCGTGTCTCACGAGTATGAACCTCCTGGGGAAGTTTTTCCCGCAGTGAACGCATTTGTACGGGTTCTCTCCCGTGTGCGTCCTCTCGTGTACCGTCAAGTAGTGCTTCTGGTTGAAAGTCTTGCCGCACTCCGAGCACTTGTACGGCCTCTCGCCTGTGTGCGTCCTGATGTGGTCCTGCAAGACCGAACATCTGCCGAAGTAACGGCCGCAGTATGAGCATCTGTATGGAGACTCTCCGGTGTGGATTCTCATGTGTTCTTTAACAAGTGAGCCGCGACTGAAGGTTTTCCCACAGTGGGAGCATTTGTGTCTTTTCTTCTCTCCCGTGTGGGTTCTCCCCTGTGCAATGGGATCCTGCCCCTGACTGAAGCTGTTCCCACAGGAGGAAGACATGTGCGGTTTTCCTCCAGTGAGGGTGCTCTGATATTTTATAAAGTCTGAGCTCTGTTCAAAGTTTCTTCCATCATCAGGAGACGCATGTTGTGCTTCACCATGCTGGACTTCGCGCTGCTCTGTGGATTCACCACCCTCTTCTTCATTACATTTTGCATGGAAAATGGATCCGTCCACACCCTTTCCATGATTGTTCCCCTGTTCGATCCCCGGTTCCTGTTGGTACCCAAATGTTACTTCTTTCTTGTAGTATTGGAAATCCTTGACTCTTCCCAGAGATGCGTCATTCAGTTCCGCTTGCTCAGGACCTTGCTGGTGAACAGGATTCATCTCATTCTCCCATGCCTGCCCGTTACCTGCAGAAATAAAACAGGGTATCATATCTATGTTCCACTTAAGTAATTGTTCAAAGAATTAAGTAGCAGAGCTAAGCAATGCAGTGGATAGAAGAAAAACTTTATCCTTCTATCTCAATATTAGAGCTCCATTTTTGTAAACCTATGACTATGCACGTAGGTATATAATTACAAATACCAAAAATCAACTTACAATCAACAGCAATCACATAGTTCCCAAACAGAGAGTAGGGGGAATACTAATTTCCATAAAATATTATTTACAGTAAACATTCCAGTATCTTACAAAGTATCTTACCTATCACCATCAATCCTTATCTGTTTATCAAATTAGTCAGCTTGTCCATCTCAAAATACTCTTAAAACCTTCCTCCTCCATTCTGACACCAGAATGGATTTCTAACTGTCAGTAATATTTATTATGTTATTTTTACATTTATATCCCCGCCTTCCTCCTCTCTATTTCAGCCTCACAACAACCCTGTGAGGTAGGTTAAGCTGAAAGTCAGTGACTGGCCCAAAGTCACCCAGTGAGCTTCATGGGCAAGCAGAATCTAGAACCTGGATCTCCCAAGTCCCAGTGCAATACTCTAACCACACTGGCTCTCAACATTTAAGGACACTTGCTGCTAATAATAACTTTTCCTCTTATTTGTTTTGTCGAAAGTTTACTTAAAAAATTAATTATAAGAGGCCCCTTCCATCTCTCCAACTCCATGACTCCCAACAGGGTTCAGACAACATGATAACCAAAGGTGATTTAAATATTCGACGGTTTGTTATATAAGCCACTGTGGGTTGTTTTGTTGTGTGGAGGGATTTTTTCTAACCAAAGGTTGGTTATTTGGCTGAAATAACCAACGCTGTACAGAGTTGGCTATTTGAACCACCATTGGTTATCGTGTTGTGTGGCGGGCACCGTTTGTTATTTCGTTGGCCACCATTGGTTATTTTTGTTGGCCACTGAGTCACAAGGCAAGAGTGGTCAAAGCGACGGCTGCCACTCTAGTCTAGCTGAAAGGATAGTTTTTCTGTAGCAATGACTGATCGGATACTAGTGGGAGGACCGAGGGGAGGAGAGAGGGCAAGGGATGAGTGAGTAAACTTAGCGTGGTCTAATAATCAACTCAACACTGATCCTAATCCACACCATGGTTGATTATTCTCATGTTGTGTGGGGAGTACCCCCTAGATAAACACCTGTTGAGTTGTTGTTACCTAGGCTGACCATCTGAAAAGGAGGACAGGGCTCCTGTAACTTTAACAGTTGTAGAGAAAAGGGAACTTCAGCCAGTGTCATTTGTATGCAATTAGTTCCTGGTGAAATTCCCTCTTCATCACAATGGTTAAAGTTGCAGGCGCTATACTAGAGTGACCATATACAAAAGAAGGCAGGGCCCCTGCAACTTTAACTGTTGTGATGAAGAGGGAATTTCACCAGGAACTAATTGCATACAAATGACACCTGCTGAAATTCCCTTTTCTCTACAACTGTTAAAGTTACAGGAGCCCTGTCCTCCTGTTCATATGGTCAGCCTATTGTTACCCCATCGTTGACTATCATGTTGTCTAAATGCAGCTAATTTAGATGGCTAGAAAAGGGGACTAGAGAATTTATGAATTATAATGCTGTGAATAGGCACTAGTCCTGATGGCGATATGCTGCCTCCAGTATCAGATGTAGCATGCTTATGTACACCAGTTGCTGGGGAACATGGGCGGGAGGATGCTGTTGCACTCATGTCCTGCTTCTGGGATCCTGTTCAACAGCTAATGGGCCACTGTGGAAACAGAATGCTAGACTAGATGGGCCTTTGGCCTAATCCAGCAGGGCTCTTCTTATGTCCTTATGAATAGGTTGACAAATATGCAGTCATTGTCTCTCAAGGAAAAAAGGTGGGACATAAATAAATCACCCAAGATGTCAAGCACTGTGGATCCTTACTCAGTGATCTCATCTCATCCTTCTGCTCTTGCTTGGCATCCTGGCAAAGTAGTCCGATCCAAGCGCCAAGTGGCGGGACATGGCCTGCCTCGGATGGAGCCATAGACATCTCCACAGGTGGTACAGGCACCTGAGAACAGCAATAATAACAGCTGGGATTGTTTAGCTTGGGAAAAAAAAAAGGTTGAGTAAGGGGAGACATGACAGAGGCATACAAAATTATGCATGATGTGGAGAATGTGGATTGTAATAGTCTCATCATACTAGCACCCAAAGGGGGCCATCCCATGAAGCTGATTCGTGGGAAATTCAGGACAGATAAAAGGAAGCATAGCTCCAAATTACGCAAGGTACTGGTTCCCCTCTATTTGGCACAGGTTAGGACTCATCTTGAGAATTGTGCCCAGTTCTGGGCACCACACTTCAAGAAGGACACAGACAAACTGGAGGGGGTTCAGAAGAGGGCAACGAGGATGATCAGGGCTCTGGAAACAAAGCCCTATGAGGAGAGACTGAAAGAACTGGGCATGTTTAGCCTGCAGAAGAGAAGATTGAGGGGAGACATGATAGCACTCTTCAAATACTTGAAAGGTTGTCACACAGAGGAGGGCCAGGATCTCTTCTCAGTCATCCCAGAGTGCAGGACACAGAATAATGGGCTCAAGTGACAGGAAGCCAGATTCTGGCTGGACATCAGGAAAAAAATCCTGATTGTTAGAGCAGTATGACAATGGAACCAATGACCTAGGGAGGTGGTGGGCTCTCCGACATTAGAGGCTCTCAAGAAGCAGCTGGACAACCATCTGTCAAGGATGCTTTATGGTGGATTCCTGCATTGAGCAGGGAGTTGGACTCGATGGCTGTATAGGCTCCTTCCAACTTGATTATTCTGATTCTAAATACTTCTTCACACAGCACATGGTCAAACTATGGGTCACCATGAGTCTGCCAATATCTGACAGAACGCCTTTCCTGACATGAACCTACCCGAATACTACGTTCAACATCTAAGGTCTTCCTCCGAGTGCTCGGAGGTTGGCAACAAGGGAGAGGGCCTTCTCTGCAGTGGCCCCCCAATTGTGGAATAATCTCCCCGGCGAGGCCCACCAGGTCCAGACTTTCCTCTTGTCTCAGGCATTTAGCAATATCTGATGAGCCTGGGTTTGTTTTGTTTTTTAGGCTTATAGCTTTTTTAATCATTGTAGTGGTTTTAAATGTACCAAGTGGCCCAAAAGTAGGTATACAGTATACTCTTCCCAACTGTCATTCTGACTCCACCCATCAACATTCTAAACAACTGTATACCTACTTTTGAGCCACCCGGTATGTGTATATTATATGTTTTTGTAGTTTTAATTTTTGTATATTGTTTTTTAAATGTTTTAATCTTATGTAAACAGCCCATAGAGCTTCGGCAATGGGGCGGTATACAAATGCAATAAATAAATACATAACATAACATAATATAACACGCAGTTGGTGTAGTCTGGCTACATAAGCACAAACATGGGAAGGCTTGAATCAGCATGGAAAGGATTAATATAGACACATACACACAATTATTATTCCAAATTGCTTCAGCATTGTATTACACATACTGTATGCCGCCAAATACTCTCACCTTCTGTTCCGGTTTCTCCGCCTCAGGCTGTCTCAGCAGGAAATCCTCCGCCAGGGTCACCGCTTGGGCACAGGTGTCTGGCTGACGATCCCTGACCCAGCTCTGCATGGCCGCCGGCAAGATGCTTAGGAACTGCTCCAGGATCAGCAGCTCCAAAATCTCGTCTTTCGTGTGCCTCTCAATTTTCAGCCACTGGCGGCAAAGCTCCCGGAGCTGTCCGTAAACGTGCCTTGGCCTGTCCGTGTCCCGATAGCGGAGCTGCCGGAAGTGCTGGCGCTGCCTCTCCCGCAAGATGGTCTCTGCTTCCAAGATGGCCGCCTTCACCTTCCTGTAATCTCCCCTGTCTTGGGCACTGAGGCCACCAAAGGCCTGTTCGGCCTCTCCGCTGAGGGCCGGCAGGAGGAGGGTCACCCACTTGTCCCGAGGCCACCGGCACGCCGACGCAACTTGCTCGAAGGAGGCCAGGAAAGCTTTGGCGTCATCCCAGGGCCTGGGCTCCTCAGGCGCCTGCGTGTTCCCCCATCCTGAGTGAGGGGCCTGCAGCGCCCTCAGGAACTCCTGCCACTGGGCTTCCCAGCGTTCTTGCGGTTCACATTTCACCTGCTGTGGAGGTGCTGCGGTCTGTAATTCTCCAATAGTATCTATATGTACCAGCTGCGGGGTTTTTGCTGCACCTTTCATCCCATCCCACATTTTAGAGCCGACCTTTTGTAGAAGTGGCTGCTCCGTCCTCCTCCTGCTGCTGCCTTCCACTTTCCAACCTTGCCTCAAACACGGCAGAGTTCCCAGCCTCTTGGGAGGCTGCCTCGAAAGTTCATGCGAAATCTGATGGGCTGTGCAAATAAAAACAAAATAAAAACACTGGGTTTGCATTCGCCACTGCACCTGGGAAGGTGCTTTGTTGTCTAGGGTGTCCCTGTGGAAAGGAGGACAGGGCCCCAATATCTTTAACAGTTGTATTGAAAAGGGAATTTCAGCAGGTGTCATTTGTATACATGCAGCACCTGGTGGAATTCCCTCTTCATCACAATAATTAAAGCTGCAGGAGCTCTGCACTCTTTTGTATCTGGTCACGCTAGGCAGGGCTGCTGCAGCTTTAACTGTTAGCTAGAATGCTTTTCCTTCCCCTCCCTGGGAGAAGCTGAGGATTGAACCCGGGGCCTTCTGCATGCAAGCAAATTGCCTTCAGCAATGCCCTCTTCTACAGGACTATTAAAGACACAGGAGCCCTCTCTGCTATAATAATAATAATAATAATAATAATAATAATATATTTATTTATTTATTACCCGCCTCTCCCAACGGATCGAGGTGGGGAACAGCATTAAACACAAAATACAAAACTGGTTAAAAGCACATAAAACCAATACATCATTAAAATACCAATAAAACACCAATAAAACACTTTAAAATTCATCTGGGTAGGCCTGCCGGAAGAGTTCAGTCTTTATAGATCTTTTAAATTCCTGAAGACTAGTGAGTTGGCAGATCTCTCCCGGCAGGTCATTCCACAATCTGGGAGCGGCAGAAGAGAAGGTCCTCTGGGTAACAGTTGTCAGTCTAGTTCTTGTTGACTGTAGTAAATTCTTCCCAGAGGACCTGAGTGTGCGGGGCGGATTGTATGGGAGAAGGCGATCCCGTAGGTAACCTGGACCCAAACCATGTAGGGCTTTAAAGGTAATAACCAACACTTTGTACTTCGCCCGGAAACTGATTGGCAGCCAGTGAAGAGATTTCAAAACTGGTGTAATGTGGTCACCCCTAGATGTACCTGTGACCAACCTGGCTGCCATATTTTGAACTAGTTGAAGTTTCCGGACTAGGCACAAAGGTAGCCCTATGTACAGCGCATTGCAGAAGTCGAGCCTCGAAGTTACCAGCGCATGCACTACTGATTTTAGGTCTTCCAACTCTAGGAAGGGGCACAGCTGGCGTATCAGCCGAAGCTGATAGTAGGCACTCCAAATGACAATCTGAGCTGTCATTTGGAGTGACGGATCCAGGAGCATCCCCCAAGCTGCGAACACAGTCTTTCAGGGGGAGTGTAACCCCATTCAGAACTGGTTGACACACCTCCAAACCCAGGTTGTGGCCCTTGACAGTAAGCACCTCCGTCTTGTCTGGATTCAGCCTCAGTTTGTTTTTCCTCATCCAGCCCATTACCGCCTCCAAGCATTCATTCAGAGGAGACACACTATCCTTAGCTGACGATGTTGTCAAAGGCATAGAGAAATATATTTGGGTGTCATCAGCGTATTGATAGCACCCCGCCCCATGCCTCCGGATGATCTCTCCCAGCGGTTTCATGCTATTGTACCTACCTGGCTACCTTCTGCCCTAGCTCTCTCACACGCGGTTTCTTTCTCTCCATCACCCTGGGACGACTAGCAGCTCTCCCTTCCAAAAACTCACCTTCCCCCTGCAGGTTTCGCAGGACAACATCCCTTGCGGGGGGGGGGGGGAGGGCGGAACTCTGTTGCAGGTTCGAAATGTTTCGAGGAATTCCAGATTCCCACCAGGGCAAGAGGGAAGGGCAACGGAAGTGGCTTCAGCACACTTCTGGAGGACACTACCGGGTGCCTGTGTGATTCCATGCAAAGAGAAGGAGCACCCTTGCCGCCCTTCTAGCAATCACTGCTGAACTTTGTGGATTTAACCATGTCGGACATATTTCAACACCGGCTCTCTCTCTCTCGTGCTCTCTCGCTCTGTGTGCATGTCTTTGTGTTTGTGATAACTGCAGAAAGCTGTTCTTTAGATCTTCATAATCTTAATAGGGTGACCCTAGGGAAAAGAGGACAGGGTTCCTGTATCTTTAACAGTTGTATTGAAAAGGGAATTTCAGCAGGTGTCATTGGTATGTGTGCAGCACCTGGTGAAATTCCCTCTTCATCACAAGTTAAAGCTGCAGGAGCCCTGCCCTCTTTTGTACCTGGTCACGCTAGGCAGGGCTCCTGCAGCTTTCATTGTTGTGATGAAGAGAGAATTTCACCAGGTGCTGCATGGATCGTCATGATTTGTACGAGCAAAATACCTCAAACCACCAATCACTTCACAGAGCATATCTGCCTCCACAGACTGAGCCATGAAAATCACAAATCCACCACTCGTAGGCGCCCCCACAGTGCACTAACATGGATCTGAAGTATGGATCCTCATGATTTTCGCAGGCAAAACCCTCCCAGACTACTATCAAACCACAGACCACACCTATCTCCACAGACTAAACCATGAAAATCATGGATTTGTCATTCGTAGGTGCTGCCACAGTGCAAAACATGGATCCGAAGCACAGATCCTCTTGATTTGATATGATTTTTAAAAGGAACACCCCCTAAACCACAATCAAATCTCAGATCACATCTGCCTCCATGGACTGAACCATGAATATCACATATCCATCACTTGCTGTTGTTACCACAGTGCAAAAACATGGCTGTAAGGCACAAAACCTCATGATTTTTACAAGGAAAATACCCCAAGCCACAATCAACTCAGAGGGCACAACTGCCTCCATGGATTGAACAAAAAAAACAACAACCACAGGTTCGGCATTTGTAGGTGTTTTCATGGTGCAAGAACATGGATATGAAGCACGGCTCCTCATGATTTTATATGCTTTTTAAAGCAGACACACCCTAAACCACAATCAAATTACAGAGCACATCTGCGGTGGCAGACTGAATTATCTGATAGCCTGCGGGAACATGCCTCTTAAAGCATCCCTCACTGACTGTGACTATTGAAGTCAGTAGATTTCCATCCTATTCCACTTGGCATGGGCCCCTACCTGAGTTCACTTTAATTTAAAGTGAACCATTGAGCATAGGTGTGCGCAAGAGGTGTGCTAGGTGTGCCCAGGCTTGGGTGACCAGATAAAATCCAGGTCAGGGCTCATGTAACTTTAACAGTTGTAGAGAAAAGGGAATTTGGTGTCATTTGTATGCAATTAGTTCCTGGTGATATTCCCTCTTCATCACAACAGTTAAAGTTGCAGGGGCCCTGCCTTCTTTTGTATATGGTCACTCTAGTATAGCACCTGCAACTTTAACTGTTGTGATGAAGAGGGAATATCACCAGGAACTAATTGCATACAAATGACTCTGGCTGAAATTCCCTTTTCTCTACAACTGTTAAAGTTACATGAGCCCTGACCTGGATTTTATCTGGTCACCCTAGCCCAGGCACACCCTAAAATCTCAAGCAATAAGCACCTAATTGAGGGGGCCATTGAATAGGAATTCAGAGTGGGATCGAGATGCAGCAAGAACGGCCCTTCAGCTACTCTGCTGCCACCGGCCCCAACAGCACGCCGTTGCCCCTGGCAGACGGAGCAAAAATAAATATTGCCCCCCTCCTCCGGCCAGTGTCACCACAAAGCTCCACCAATTCTGGGCTCTCCCGAAGCCAGGCAAGCCGAACGCGGAGTAAGTCATCAGTGTCTACAGTGTTTAATAAATGAATGAATAAAAGTAACGCCCTTTATGATTGAGTATTCAATAAATGTTCACCTTTTTTAAAAAAAACCAAAATCCCTGGGTGCACACTTGAATGAAATGTGCTGCACATGCCTATGCCAGTGAGTTGTTTTCCAGCCCACAGGCAAAGTGAGCTGGGAGGAGAAGACAGGAATGTTGTCCATCTAGAAGTTGGGGGAGTGGGGTTGCTTGAAAGAACCATTCCTGCCAGCCCGGAAATTTCAAAGGAAGAGGCACTCCTCCTTACACACACTGTTGTTTTTTTGGTGACTTTAAACACACCCACCCCTCCCTGTAAACACACATAGGATTGGGCTGTTAACGTTGGCATATGAAAACACCTTAAAACACTATGCTTTCACCCATGACTGTTCAAAACGTGCTGGGGAGAAAAATAAAAGAAAGGGAGAGATGGCTAACTGTCACATTATGAGGCTAGCCATTCCACATTTCATCCACGCTCATGGACATCCACAGGAAGGAGGAAGGAGGGGGCATTGATTCCTGGGGATAAGCTATAGTCTCCAGAATCCACGTTTTCTTTCTTTTAAAAAGCAAGACTACAGCACTTGTATAACCCAAAATATGAGGCCAAATGCTAAACTGCTACGCTGGTTATTCGTTTTGTGAGAAACTAGCCAGCTCCCACCTTTTACTCTTTTTAGCCAGTGCACGAAGTCACGGCAATGGTTAACGCACCCCCACTATCTGGGTGTGTTAATCCTTTTGGGTGTGTCAAGACTTTTTTGGAATCTTCCCTATAAGGAAGGAGTTGCAACCTCATAAAAAAAAAAGTAAGAAATCCAGGAGTATTTTGTACCTGGGTTTGGACAGTAGTGCGTCTACCAAAAAACAAAGGGAGCAGAAAACACTGGAGTCCATGATCTTTCTAACTCAGGTTCTTGTTAAAAAAAAATAATCCTGTGTTTATAAACATTTTTAATTACCTTGACAATCTGGATAGATAAAGGCCATCATTATTATTATACCCATATTCCAAGAAGAAGGCAGAGTAACCATAGGAAAAGGAGGACAGGGCTCCTAGATGTTTAACAGCTGTACAGAAAAGGGAATTTCAACAAGTGTCATTTGTATGCATGCAGCGCCTGGTGAAATTCCCTCTTCGTCACAACAGTTAAAGCTGCAGGAGCCCTGCCTGGCATGACCAAATCCAAAAGAGGGCAGGGCTCCTGCAGCTTGAACTGTTGTGAAGAGAGAATTTCACCAGGTGCTGCATGCATACAAACGACACCTGCTGAAATTCCCTTTTCTATGCAACAGTTAAAGATACAGGAGCCCTGTCCTCCTTTCCATAGGGTCACCCTAGAGGAGGGCAGTGGCTGAGAAAGTGTGGATTACACGAGTCCTGCAAAGTAGTCCAACGACACTCTTATTTTGCAGAGGGTGTGTGCTTTAGAATAGTGTAGGGAAGACTGCTCTAAAGAGTGTTCACTGATGTTTCCAAGATGGAGTCATTTTAGGATGAGTCATGTGAAGCTGTCAATGTTATAAGGGCAGTGATGTGCAAAATATACAATATATTCTTAAGACAGCTGGACTGTGTTTGTGCATTTGGGTTTTTCACCCCTTGTTCCTAGATGTTTTCTTTTATCCATTCCTCATCCCAAATAAAGTTTTGTTGGCATTTATGACGCTCCTTGAATAACATGACAGTCTTCTGCATTCCCAGGACCTTCTACTACGAAGTGTGGCCTTGTATATGTCACAGAATGACCGTGTTCAGACAACATGCTAAGCCAAGGTGGTTAAGCATTTTGAGCTAAACATTATGGCTAGGCGTGTCGTGTGAACCATTCCTAACCATGGTGGCCACATAACCATTGTTTAAATACGCTCACTAATCATCTACTGCAATTTACTGTGCAGCTTTGTCCCACCCCACCCCCAAAAACGACCAGTAAAACCGACAAGTCTCTGCAGAGTCAGGCACGCTCTGAGAAAGCCAGGAGACAGTGGTGCTGGTAGGCAAATTTGGACTCTGGACTTAATGAAAATAATGAGTGGACTGTAGAAGGAAAGATGGCGGCCTCCCCTCCAGTTTGAAAGGCCAGTGCCTTCATGCAACACTCCCTATTAATCTGCTAAGGGAGTGAGTCCTGAGATCTCCCAGCAACTGCAAGGTTACTGGGTTCAGAGAGAAGCAGCGACCTTGTATTAAGGCAGATAATAAGAACACAAGAAGAGCCCTGCTGGATCAGACCATGGGTCCATCTAGTCCAGCACTCTGTTCACACAGTGGCCAACCAGCTGTCAACCAGGGACCAACAAAGCAGGACATGGTGCAATAGCACCCTCCCACCCACGTTCCTCAGCAACTGGTGTTTATAGATTTACTGCCTCTGATCCTGGTGGTAGCACAGAGCCATCAGGACTGGTAGCCCTTGATAGCCTTCTCCTCCAGGAATATATCCACACTCCTTTTCAAGCCATCCAGATTGGTGGCCATCATTACATCTTGTGGTAGTGAATTCCATAGTTTATCTCTGCACTGTGTGAAGAAGTCCTTCCTTTTATCTGTCCTGAATCTCCCACCTATCAGCTTCCCTGGGTTCTGATATTATGAGCAAGAGAGAGAAAAATGTCTCCACAGCCACACTCTCCACACCATGCATAATTTTGTACACCTCTATCAGGTCTCCCCTTAGCCTCCTTTTCTCTAAGCTAAACAATCCCAGCTGTTGTAACCTTCCCTTGTAGGGATGTTCCAGCCCCTTGATCATTTTAGTTGCTCTTTTCTGCACTTTTTTCAGCTCTGATGGCAACGATGTCATCTGGTTTCTCTGTAATAACTACATAAAATAATGTGAATCCCAGAGAAAACAGTTAATATGGAGGAAAGCACTACGCATAACTCCATAAACCCCTGTCATATCCCTACCTTGTCTCCTCCCCCCACTATAAACTTTTGAAACGTATTCACGGTTTTACAAAGAAAAAATCTTTGCTAAATCATTGTCATTAAAAACTAAGATAGGTCACAGAATGCAGAACACAAACAGAATTCCTTCTGCTGCAAAAGTCCTCTTTGAAGCAAAGCCATACTTTATAGATAAGAGGGGGGAAATGGTTTCATATTAAATAATTTATTAAAAGAAACAGACAAATTTAAGAGATCGGGGGGGGGGGGGAATTGCCATTACAGTCGGGTACTGCTTCTGTTTGCCAAGGAGTTGCAAAAATAACCAGAATTTTGGTATGGCAAAGACATCATCTGTGGGACAGAGAAATATATACATATTGATAAATGATGTTTAGGTTTAGGAGTATTTTTTTCCCTATGAAAGCCTAGAAAGCATCACATGGATAAGCAAAGCTTTAATTAAAGAAAATATTGATAAAGCTCTGGGAGTGCTGGTTGTCCAACTGCTGTCCCCGCTAGGAGCCCATGCAGGCGGCCAAACTACCTTGGATAACTTTTTTCTACCTGAGAGGAGTAGGTGTTTGTTAGGCTGACCATATGAAAAGGAGGACAGGGCTCATGTAACTTTAACAGTTGCAGAGAAAAGGGAATTTCAGCCAGTGTCATTTGTATGCAATTAGTTCCTGGTGAAATTCCCTCTTCATCACAACAGTTAAAGGTGCAGGCACTATACTAGAGTGACCAGATACAAAAGAAGGCAGGGCCCCTGCAATTTTAACTGTTGTAATGAAGAGGGAATTTCACCAGGAACTAATTGCATTCAAATGACACTGACTGAAATTCCCTTTGCTCTACAACTGTTAAAGTTACAGGAGCCCTGTCCTCCTTTTCATATGGTCACCCTAGTGTTTGTCCCTGCATTTTGCCACAGATCAGTTCCAGGTGCATGGTAGAATAGCCATCCATAAACCACCTGGGCAGTATCCTATGTAAACTAAGCCCATTCCCTTCAATGGGTCTGCTCCATGCAGGGGTACGATTGGATACTGCCCCCTACGTCCCATCTACACAAACACTTGTTATCGCTTTTAATCCTTTTTAACTGCCATCGCTTCTCTTCCCCTTCTCCGTACCGGAGGATTCTGGAAACTGTTGCTGTGGAAAATGTTTTGGGATGCCTAGCCCCTGCCCCCTTGAGCCCCTGCCCCCTTGAAAGGACTACATGTCCCAGGATTCCCTGAGACGGAATGCCCAGTTTAATACCACAGTACAGACAGTTTGTCTCCAGCCTATGAAGGGCAAGGGCACGCAGGACTTGACTCCTGTGTGGATTTCCTGTCCCCCTTATTCTCAACCCTTTTCCAGACACCCAGCATGTGCATTCAACCATTTGAACCCAGGTGGGTGTGGCTCATTGGGCAGTAATGCAACCTGCAGCCTACCCAGGATGCCCAATTTAAGAACATAAGAAGAGCCCTGCTGGATCCGACCAAGGGCCCATCTAGTCCAGCACTCTGTTCACACAGTGGCCAACCAGCTGTCGGCCAGGGACCAACAAAGCAGGATGCAGTGCAACAGCACCCTCCCACCCATGTTCCCCAACAATTAGTGAATACAGGCTTACTGCCTCTGATACTGGAGGTAGCACGTAGCCATCAAGGCTAGTAGCCCTTGATAGCCTTCTCCTCCAGGAATTTATCCAACCTCCTTTTGAAGCCATCCAAATTGGTGGCCGTCACCACATCTTGTGGAAGTGAAGAAGTTCTTTTATCTGTCCTGAATTTCACACCAATCAGCTTCATGGGATGACCCCGGGTTCTAGTATTCTGCACTCCATGCATAATTCTGTACCCCTCTATCAGGTCTCCTCTCAGCCTTCTTTTTTTCAAGCTAAACAATCCCATCCGTTGTAACCTTCCCTCAATCCTCCTGCCACCAGTTTTCCCGCTGCCGGTACTGTCTGTTCCCTCACCCCCATACAGGTCGCTGGCATGTGTGCGCATGCGTACATAGTGAGCACATGTGCGTGAGGGCCCTGACCGAGCATCGCATGAAAAGGGGGTGCACTCCTGTTTTAAACATTTCATCAGCGCTTGGAAAACTCCCAATCCATTTGGTGTAGGGCTTAAAAAACCAAAAACTTTGGGTGGAGGGAGGGAGAAGACCACTTCATGACTGCCACAAAGGCCAGCCAATCAGCAGTCTGTGCAGAAGGCTTCCACTGGAAACAGGAAGAACCGATTGCTCCAAGACTTAATTCACTTGATTAGCTTGCACATCTACCCTGAAAGGAAAGGGTGTGGATCCACAGCACAGCCACCAGTCAAGGTATGATGTCTGTCACAATCCTAAAAGCTGATAACAGACGACGCCTTCCCCTTCAGTCCAAGACAATAAATCAGGCTGACCGAATACATGATCCCACCAGCCCTGAACTTCCACAAGGAGAGCATTCACCTGTGTTGTTCTCTTCTGCATGGGGTCATTCTTGCTCAGGAAGGCCATTTTTGTCCGCTGAATCTCTTCCCTCCTGTAACCCACACACGCCATCTGAAGTCTGGTGGATGTTTACAACAGGCAGGGCCTTTTCAGGAGCAGCACCATTTGTTGCAGAGCAGCAAAGGCCATGAACCGCTGCCACAGTGGATATTTTTTTTACTGCTGCATCATGTTTCTGTTAATCTGCTTGATTTGTAAGTGTTTCTTAAAAAGCAAGGTAGTTTTCTAGAGGAAGGTAACATTTATTTGTTTGTTTCAGAAAGTATGCACACTGCTTTTCTTCCTTTTTTTAAAAAAATCTCAAAGCAGTTCACAAAGCGTGTGTGTGTATGTTTACATATATATATATATATAGAAAAGAAAAGAGTACTCTGGCTTTCCATGTTTCTCACGAAGCCTCTGTTTCAACAGTCCCAGGCACAAGTTATGTAGCCTGTGTAGAGATGTGAAGGCTTTGAAAAAAAAACCAACCCTGGACAACAGAACAAAATTTGTCAAAACACCCTGTTAAAAAAAAAAGGGGTATTTTGTTTTTCCTTTTTGGACCTGTTCAGACATGCTAAATAAACCATGGTTAGGCCACTAACCCTTTTGCAGCAAGTGGTTAGAGAGCGTGGTTGAGCCGTGGTTATGTAGCCACCATGGTTAGGAATGGTTCACATGACACGCCAAGTCCTGGTTCGCATGACACGCTAAGCCATAATGTTTAGCTCAAAATATTTAACCACTGAGGCTCAGCGTGTCGTCTTTTTGGTTTTTTCCCTGCCAATTTTTCCTGGTTCTTTTTCCAGGCCTTCGCATCTCTACACCTGCATTAAACGGCTCTTTTCCGTCCTGTGTGGGTTTTCTCGTGAGCACTGAGGCCTGCTTTCTGACTGAATTGCTTCCCGCAATGGGCGCATTTGTATGGTTTCTCCCCCGTGTGCAAGCGCATGTGGGTCATGAGGTTCCCCTTCTGGTTGAAGCCCTTCCCGCATTCCGAGCACACGAACGGATTCTCTCCCGTGTGGATCCTCTCATGTATGACAAGTTTGGACCTCTTGGGGAAGCTTTTCCCGCAGTGGACGCATTTGTAAGGGTTCTCTCCTCTGTGCATCCTCTCGTGCACTGTCAGGTAGCGCTTTTGGTTGAAGTTCTTAGCGCAGTCAGAGCAGGTATACGGTTTCTCTCCCGTGTCTGTTCTGACGTGTTCCCGTAAGACCGAGGAATGGCCAATGGTTTTGCCACAGTGGGAGCATCTATATGGAGATTCTCCGGTGTGGATTCTCAGGTGTTCCTTAAAGCTTGAGATGCAACTGAAGCTTTTCCCACAGTGGGAGCATTTATACGTGTGTCGCAGCCCGGAATGGGTTCTCTCCTTTGCAGGAAGGTCCTGCACCTGAATGAAGCTGTTCCCACAATATGAAGACATGTACGGTTTCTCTCCTGCACCTATGATCTGAGGTTTCATAAGGTCTGAACTCTGTCCAAAGTTTCTGCCCTGGTTAGAAGGAGTGTTTTGTGCCTCACCGTACCGAGCTCTTTGCTGTTCTGTCGATTTTCTCTCTCCTTGGCTATCTTCCACACAGAAAACGGATCTGTCCGCACCCTTCTCAAAGTTGTTCCCCTGTTTGCTCATCTGTTCCTGCTGACTCCCAAATGCTGCTCCCTTCTTACAGTACTGGAAATCCTTGTCCCTTGCCAGAGATGTGTCATTCAGTTCTACTTGCTCGGGACCTTGCTGGTGAAGGGGATTCATCTCGTTCTCCCACGCTGACCCGTCACCTGCAGGAATAAAACAGGGAATCATATCCAGGAATGATCTGGAGCGATTTTTCACATGGGAAATTGTCAGTGTTTATTTAATTATATTTCTGATGTGCCCAATAACTAATGTTTCTCAGGAGATTACAAGTAAGGCAGAATTGCTGCGGACAGAAATCCTTTTCCTTTCCTCATAACACTAGAACTAAGTACGTTTAGCGAGATTATTTGGCTAGGCAACAGGAAGTACTTTTTTTGCACAACTCCCTAATTAACTTATAGACCTCGTGACACTCTGACCACTTGCACCCATTAAGTGCCTGCCGATGCATTAAGATCAATGTCTGAAGCCACGCTCTTTGTTCCATCAATGACAGATGCTAGCTTCATAGAATCGTAGAATAGTCGAGTTGGAAGGGACAGGACAACTATCAGGGATAGGACATTTTTGGTGGTGGTTCCATATATGTGGAATTCACTCCCTCTGGAAATCCATGTGGCTCCACCACTATTAGTTGGTTGGGTTGTTGTTTTCTAATTGTTTAAGACATTTTTATTTCAATCTGAGTTTTATTTATTGCCATGCTTTGGATTAATTTATACTGCTCATTTTAAGGGGTGCATACGTTTTAAAAATGAATGATTTTATGGTGTGTTCTATGTTAGAATTGTACACCGCCTTGTGTACAATTAATAAATTAATTTTCTAAGGACACAGTCTTAACACAATGATCGTCAGCCTCTGAATGCGACCTCCACATGTTTTGGACTTCAACTCCCAGAAGCCCCTACAAATATGGCCAATGCTTGGGAATGCTGGGAGTTGAAGTCCAAATCGTCTGCAGATCCACTTTCTGCCCACCCCTGGGCTAAAGAGTCTTAGAATGCAGCCTTAGAATCAGAATTTATTTATTTATTACATTTATATCCTGCCTTTTTCCCTCCAAGGAACCCAAGGTGGCGTATGTAATCCTCCTCCTCTCCATTTTATCCTCACAACAACAACTCTGTGAGGTAGACTGGGCTGAGAGTCTGTGACTGGCCCAAAGTCACCCAGTGAACTTCCATGGCCGAGCGGGGGCTAGAACCCAGATCTCCCGACTCCCAGTCCAACACTTCTAGCCACTTCACCACACTGGCAGTGCCACATAAACGGCCAACTCATAATAACACTTCATGCAGCCGATAAAGTGGATTCTAGTCCACGAAAGCTTATGCTAGAATAAAGTACCACAAGACTCTTCGTCCTTTTTGCTGCAACTGGTTAACACGGCGACTCCTGTAGACGGCAATACAGAGATAATTGCACATTTGACCAAGAGGGAAAAGGACTCGTGAGCATCTTGGATTCTTACTCAGCAATCTTTCCTCTTCGTCTCGCTGTTCCGTGGCTTCCCTGCAGAGTTGCCCAGTCCAAGAGTCCACCAGAAGAACCTGGTCTGCCTCAGAGGAATCCACAGCCATCTCCGCAAACGGCACTGGCACCTGAAACAGCGGTGAGATCATTCACAGACTGCAAGTGAGGGTCAGATAGAAGCAAGGGTGAGGCTATCTTTCCCACTCTGACAGTTGAGAATTCTTAAATTAAATCTCCCCCCAGAAAAAGGCAGAGGAAGCTGGAAAGAACTGTAGCATCTCTGGCAACCTTTTTTTAATTTGCTCTTTATCTCTCTCTCCTCTGGAGGTAATTGTCCCTGGGGGTTTAGAGTGAGAGCAGCAGGGACGGCTAGTCATTGAAAAAGAGAAACGAGAAACAGAGATAAACAAGACATAGGCTTGGTTTGCTTGTAATGACAACCCAGAATATGGGTTGAGTATAGGTTGTTGTTGAATCAGGGATTGTCATTATGTGTGAACCCTGCACTATGGTTTAACTGTGGTTTGTTAATGATGAACAACACAGGAAGATAACCCATGGTTTATCATTAGGTTGTGAACTCTGGGTTGTTCGTGATTAACAACCCATAGTTAAACCATAGTGCAGGGTGCACAGAAAACGCCATGCCACAATTCAACCCATACTCTGGGTTATCGTTACGTGTGAACCAGGTCAGAGAAAGGTGGCCAGAGGCTGTGATCCCCTCCCCACTTGTCTCTGCCTATTTCCAAAGATGCATTCCGAATTACATTTTATGTGATGAGTGTCAATGTGCAGCCAGGATCTCAGGTTCCTCATCTTTAAAATGGAAAACGTAATTTGCCTCAAAGGGATGCTGGGGCCTGAAGGTGAAGGTGTGCAGAATTGTTTGTACCCTATATATTTTGTTCAGGTTTGCTCATATAAAGGACTATACTTTGTTTTGTTTTTAATTTTGCTCTCTGTCTACCAAGAGACCCAAATGGTACTAGAACCAGGCTAGATCATCACATGCAGCAGAATGAGGTGGGTGGTATAAGGGTCATTTATTTAGTGTTCCTCTTCATAAAACAATCAAAAAAAAAATCACCCCCTTCCATGCAAGTAGAAAACTAGCACAGCAGGGAGAGAGTGGTGCTAATCATTATCCTGTAGTATAAAATGGTGCAGTCCACACTTCTGCTTCTGGGTGCTATCATTTCATGGCCAAATTAAACTTTATGCTGCGGTACAGAAACCAGTCTTAAGAACATAAGAGCCTTGCTGGATCAGACCAAAGTCCTATTTAGTCCAGCAATCTATTCCCACCATGGCCAACCAGATGCCAATGGGAAGCCCACATGCAAGACTGTTCCCAGGACAGGGAAAGCGAGCTGCCTACAGCTGTCAGTGGAAAAAGTCAGTGGCTTTTATTGCAGCTGGCACTGGGTGGAAGTGTGTCAACCCCCCCCCCCCCCCAAATGGAGCAGAACGCCAAAACAGGCCAGCATGAGAACTGAGCAAGCTCAGTGAGCACAGCATGCTGACATCGTTGGGGTGAGAAAATTAAAAACAAGGGAGACAGAAATGAAAAGGGTGTTAGTTCTCAACAGAAGTACTCCACACTGCGACATTTTGTTGCAGAGCCCCACTTTTAAAACGTAAGACAGGGCGAGAAGAATGCCATCAGTTCATGTGCAGGCAACCCTATCCCTGACAAGCATAGGAGGGCAATAAACCTTGAGCCATTCCTGGTCTGAAAGAGTCAAACAGGAGATACTCTGTAGCCTACAGAATCTACCTTGAGAACATCCCTTCAAAGAGCTCAGCTACCAGGGATTCTGAGCATCTGAACACGGCAAATGTCACAGGGATGTAACAAACAAAAAACAAAACCTTTTTGTACAAATCCACTTCCGTGTTGTGTCATTAAAGGCCACGTTCCTGCTTTCCCTAACCTGGTACCCTCCAGATATTTTCAAGTTCAACTCCCATTAGCCCCAGATAGCCAGGGATGTTGGGAATTTCAGTCCAAAACATCTCACCGGGACCAGGTTGGAGAAAGTCGCCATATACCTCCACACAGCCTCACCGTTTGTTCTGGCTTTTCCACCTCGGGCCGCCTCAGCAGGAAATCCTCCGCCAGGGCCACCGCCTGGGCACAGGTGTCCGGTTGACGATCCCTGACCCAGCTCTGCATGGCCGCCGGCAAGATGCTTAGGAACTGCTCCAGGATCAGCAGCTCCAAAATCTCGTCTTTCGTGTGTCTCTCAATTTTCAGCCACTGGCGGCAAAGCTCCCGGAGCTGTCCGTAAACACCCCTTGGCCCGTCCGTGTCCCGATAACGGAGCTGCCGGAAGTGCTGGCGCTGCCTCTCCCGCAAGATGGTCTCCGCTTCCAAGATGGCCACCTTCACCTTCCCGTAATCTCCCCTGTCTTGGGCACTGAGGCCGCCGAAGGCCTGCTCAGCCTCTCCACTGAGGGCCGGCAGGAGGAGGGTCACCCACTTGTCCCGAGGCCACCGGCACGCCGATGCAACTTGCTCGAAGGAGGCCAGGAAAGCCTTGGCGTCATCCCATGGCGTAGGCTCCCCAGATGTCTGAGGGTTCCCCCATCCCAGGTCAGGAGATTGCAGTGTCCTCAGGAACTCCTGCCACTGGGCTTCCCAGAGCTCTTGCAGCCCCTCCACCGGCTCCCGCTTCACGTGAGGTGGAGGTGCCTCAATGAGAATCTCCCCAATGCTCCCCAGATGCGCAACCCTTGGGGCTTTCGCTTCAATTCTTTCCCAGGCCTTAGAGCCTGTTGTGGCCTGCTCCTCCATTTTGGGAGTTGGGGCTATGGCTTCTCCTCCTTCCCAGCCGTCTTCTCTTCCAGTTTCCCCTCAAAGTCGGAAAAGCTCCCAGCCCCCCAAGGGGGCTTCCTCTAAATCAGTAGAAGAGGCTTATTTCTGGATGACGAGAGGAGATTCTCTAGCAGTCAACCGGCTGGAGTTGGTAGTGATGCCCCAAGCTAGTGAGGGAGGGAGTTTTTAATTGAGTCTTTAGCCTGGCTGAAAGTTTAAAATTGTTTTAAATGTTAGCTGTTTTTATGTTTTATGGTTTTAAATTTTGTACATTGACTTTTAATTTTCAATCTTTAAACCGCCCAGAGAGCTTCGGCTATGGGGCTGTATATAAATGTAATTAATAATAACAATAACAATAATAACTGTGGAACTTCCTGCAACAAGGAATTTGCTTGGCCTCTTCCTTGTGTGTGTATTTGTGCAGGTTTTAAAGAGCTGGCCTTTTGCTGCTTGATTTGAAATTGGCTCAGGCTTGTGTTTTTTTTAATAACTTTTGTTGCTTCTTTTAGACGGTATGTTTGGGGGATTTTATCATATGTTTAGAAGATTTTATTGTAATTGTGCTGGGTGAAGCGTCTTGAGAGGGAAAGTAGCCTTAAAAGGCAGTATAGAAATGTTTTCAGTAAATAAAAACACCATCCCTGCTGAAATTCCCTCTGCTACACAACTGTTAAAGGTATAGCACCCCAGTCGCCTTTTGCATCTGTCCAACCTCAATGCACCAAAGTCTTTGGAAAATAGATAATTTTCACCTTGTAAAATATAGAAATGGTCAAGGGTGCATTCTCTCAGGCTACCAGAAGGGGCAATAAAGAGCACTTACACTGTGGTAAAACAAAACAAAAAAGTACTAGAAGGCTGAATAAAGAGGTGGTTGTTTGAAAGTCAAGCTGGTGTCAGCCTGTTTATGAGAGAACAGAGATAGAACACACCTAAGCCTAAAAGATTTTAAAGATGGCTGAATAGGGAGGTCATTCGACAACCAGAGTTGTCACCAACAGAAAGGGCCTCACTTCCGACAAGCCTCCCCATCTCACAGAGGCTGTGACAGAAGCCGGGCCTCAACTATCTAAACTCACAGGCGGGGAAAACCGGGACCATAGTACTAGCTTGCTTGTAGGGATTACAGAGTCTGGATTCACACATCTAGCATCCTACTCTGTTTATTGTATTCATTGATTTATATGCCACCCCAGGACAAGAAGCACTCAGGGCGGCTCACACAATAAAACGAGTTAAAAGTAACAAGTACAAATATCTAAAATTCCCGAGAGTAATGTCTTCGCACCAAAAAGTTGACTGTTCACACAACACGCTAATAATCCACACTGGCTGAGTTCGGACAACACTTTAGGCAACGGAGGGGGGAATAGCATACTCATGGTGCGTTATTTTTGCGGCGCCCGTCACACGACATGTTGCCCCTCTGCCTGTCGCACGGCTGAATGTCCCGACGTCCTTCTGGGCTGCTGCATCTCCTCCCTCCCCCCTCCCTTAGTCCTCCGGCCGTATCCTATCATTCACCGCAAGTTCTGCCGGCTGTATTGGAGCAGCCGGGGGGGGGGGGGGGGGTTGGCTGCTCTGGCCAGCAAACTCTATGACTGAGTGGAATAATACACGGGGGGGGGGTGTTCCCTACACACGACACTTTAAACAACGGATTTCGGGATAAACAATGTGCAAGCCAGTTGTTTTTCTCCGTTGTTTAATTGCCCAGAATAGCATACCGTCAGTTGTGTGTGCGTTGTGTGTTGCCCTCCACACAACACAATAAGCAACACAACTGACGGTTGCCTCTTCCCTCCTCCATTGATTATCATGTCATCCGAACTGAGCCACTCAGTGGTTGAGTGTGGATTGTTGTTGAAATGTGGGTTAATATGTCTGAACCCAAGAGATTTTCTGTAGGGTGGCTTGTTAATCACTATGAACAACACAACAAACCATGGGTTCTCAAGGTGGCTTGTTTGAGAAAAATAAGCCACGCTGCATGTTTAACAAGCCACCCTGGGTTCAGACAAAATGCTAACCCATGGTTCCATAAACAACCCATGGTTCAACAACAGCCCACACTCAACCACTGTTTTGTGAACACCGTCAATATGGGTGCCAGGCAAAGCTCCTTGAGGAGGCCATTCAATGGGGGCTCCTGGCAGAGGGCCTCCAAAGATAACCTAAAAATCCAGACATTACATATGGGATGGTCCTTTAGATCCATGGTAGATAACTTTTGGCCCTCCAGATGTTTTGGCCTATAGCTCGTATCACCATTGGCTATGTTGACTAAGTCTGCTGGGAGTAGTTTGCCAAAACATCTTGCACAAGTTACCCACCCGTTTTAAATACTCTGGATCCAAGCCAGTCCACATGGAGGTGGTGTGTGGTAGAGCAGGGCAGGGATGAATCCCATTTCATCCCATGTAAAAGAAAGTAAGGAAGAAAGGACAGATTTCCCTGCAAATAGCAAGCTAGCACATCAGGTATAAAGTTTCTAGCCTAGCCCTCTCCCTGTTTTCCTGGTGTCCTCCTTTCTTCCCAGATCCTGCATGCCTGCACTTCTGACAAGCAGACTTGAACCAAAGTGAAGCCAGAAGTCGGTCATATCAACAATGTTAATGTATAAAATGACACGTTGCTATTAAAGGTATCTACAACCAGTGGTGCAGCTAGGTAATTTTAGAGAGCGCATAGTTAAACTATGGAATTCGCTACAACAAGATGTAGTGATGGCCACCACTTTGGATGGCTTTAAAAGGGGACTGGACACATTCATGGAGGAGAAGGCTATCCATGGCTACTAGTCCTGATGGTTAAATGCTACCTCCAGTACCAGAGGCACTATGCCTGTGAAAACCAGTGGCTGGGGAACATGGGCAGAAGAGTGACGTTGCACTCATATCCCGCTGGTCGATTGCCCGTTGCAGCAGCTGGTTGGCCACTGTGTGAACAGAATGCCGAATTAGATGAATCCTTGGTCTAATCCAGCACGTCTCTTATTTATTTATTTACTTATTTATAACATTTGTTTACCGCTCCACATCTAAGCAGATTCCGGAGCAGTGAACACCAAGAGATAAAATGATAAAAGTTAAAAAGAATTAAACATGCTATTAAAATCATTCTTTTTTAAAAACAGAGCGTCAATAAAAACTGTGGCTGGTCAGTTGAGGAAGGCTTCCTGGGAAAGCGCTTTTTTATATTCTTATAACTTTGGATTTCATGGTCTTACAAGGAATCCCTTTAAACCGTTTTATGCGTCACTTCAGTTGTGATGCACACAGCTAACACTTCTCTTCTCCGCCCGTCGATTCACGCTTTCTAACCACTTCTAACATTCCTGGCATGTTAGAACAGGGACAACAAAACACTTTGATTTACAAACAGCAGCAGCAGCAGCAGCTGCAGCAGCAACTTTGAGCCTGTGCCATTTTGCATTTTAAACACACTTCAGTTGTAGCACCATCCCGCCTTTGGGAACAAAACAGGAGTTTGCTTCTGTGCTCATTTGGGCTGGGCTGTGGGGCCCTGGATGTCAGCCCCAAAGGCCAGCCCTGCCTACTACCTGCACGGCTGTCTACATCAGATGGCTGTTAGCCACGATTGCTAATCGGAACCCCCAAATCCAGATGCAGATTCTGATCAAAAAGGAGTTGTTCGTTTTGAAGTAAACTGGATTCTCTCTCTTTTCACCTCCGCCCCTTGGTGTTTTCCTCCCTTCTTTTGCAACCAGGGCTCCCCCTCCCTCTCCTGCAGTTTCTTCCTCCATCCCCCTGGAGCTGCCTCTGTCCCTCTCCCTCCCTCCCTCCCAAACACACACACAAACACGCACTTGTGAAGCCTCACCGCTCCCTGCAGGCAGAACAGCGCGCCACCCGCCCGGCCCGGGGGAAGAATCGGCTGCGCCTCCAGGAATGCAGATAAAGCTGGGAGAGGAAATTCAAAAGTCAGATTCCCACCAGGAAGGGGAGGGAAGGAAGGGCACCGGAAGTGGCTTCACGGACACTTCTGTGTGGCATTTCCGACGGCTGGGTGGCTTCCATACAAAGAGGGAGGGTTTCACCCACTCCCCCCCGTCCCCATTTCCTTTCTAGCACCGAGGAGCTGAACTCAGTGGGTTTAACCCGTTTGGGCACCTCGGGCGACCCTTTGTGGGGGGGTGTTTGTGTATTTTTATGTTTGTAAGCGCGCGTGTGGTTTGCTAGCAAAAGCTGCACCTGGCTTATCACACCCATTTTATGATTTCACAAACAGGGCTTCTGTGCATTTCTGTGCGACAGGCAGAAATTCAGCAGGAGAGGTTTTGCTCATCCCATCTCAATGATTTATTCCGATGATATTTACACCTGGCATTTTTTGTGTGTAAGTGGGGTGTTGTTGTTTGTTTGTTTTTTAATGAAAAGGCAGTAGGTTTGCGAATTTTGAAAGTGCCCCCCTGCCCAAGGTGTGGCCATGTGTCCAGTGGGGTGGTGAATCCGCTCCGGATTTCAGTCCGAAGTCTAAAGGAGCTATCCAAGGTGCTTCTGCCCCATGGATAGCTCCTTTAGAGTTCTGACTGGTTCTGACTGAAACCTGGAACGGATTAATCCTTTATTTGAAGGCCTCCTCTATCCGAAGGACTGTCCAGTCCAATTCTGGTTAAAAGATAAAGAGCACCGTAAGAATTTGGTTGCCTGTCACCAGTGACCACCTGGCTAGCAGACATAGCGGGCAGGCACAGAGATCACCCAATCACACTATGGTTTAAAAATATAATAAGCCGTTCCAAATTTGCATATATACATATAAATTAGCACTTGCAAATTGGCCTCCCCTTTTGCCCTCTTTTTTGGTGATGCATTTCCTCTTTTTGGCAATTAACATAATTACCAGGGGTCCATCTAGTCCACCATTCTGTTCACACAGTAACCAACCGACTGCCCACAGGAAAACCACAAGCAGAAGTGCAGCAGCAGCAGCAAACTCCTGCCCATGTTCCCCAGCAACTGGTGCACACAGGTTTATGGCCTCTGATAACAGAGGTAGCACATAGCCATCAGCTGTTGATAGCTTTCTCCTCCAGGAATTTATCCAACCCCCTTTTAAAACCATCCAAATTGGTGGCCATTACCACATCTTGTCGTAGTGAATTCCAGTTTCACTCTGCACTGTGTGAAGAAGTTCTTTTTATCTATCCTGAATCCCTCACCAATCAGTTTCATGGAATGGACCCCAGGTTCTAGTATTTTGTGAGAGGCGGCCACCCCAGTTGACCCTTCAACAGGATTTTGACTGTTAGTCATTAGCTACTAATGGCTAGCAGATGAGTATGTTTATCTCCATGCCATAAAAACTTTGCCTCCTGATTTTAACACATCCGAACACATGGGTCTAACGAGAGCACATCACGTAACACACTTGTGTGTACTACTTTATGTCTAGTAAGCTAAAAATTCTTGCCAAATCTTTTTCTATACTTGGGAGCACCTGCATCATTTCTCTCTTGTGTTTCCTGGACAAAGCTTTTGCCGCACAGTGAACAATTAGTTTATTTCTTTCCACTGTGACTTCTTTTATGTATAATGAAGCCTGAGCTCTCATGGAAAAGTTCCTCGCAATACGAGCATTTATATAGCTTTTCTTCCATTTTATTTTTCTGATTCTTAAGGGAGTCAACACTCAGACAGAGACTTTCTCACAGCGGCTACCTTCCTTTTTTGTCTTATACCTGTGAATTTCACTTTGGGAGGTGCTTTCGTGTAGGCCTCTGCTATATATAATGCCAAAAAGGATGTGTATCTGTCTGTCAGTTGTGGTGATAGTGCTTAGAGTGTTGGGCTGGGACTCTTGGGAGATCCGGGTTCTAGTCCTCACTTTGCCAACAAGTAATCCACAGGACACAATTATTTGGTGTCCCCCCCATGCTACTATGGGGCAACCCCCGATTGAGTGCTATCGAGCTACAGTACTTGTATTTAAGAAGACTTTGGCTGCCAGCTAACTACCAAATAGCTGATTTGTATACTTCAGATAAAGGATCGGCCAGAAATTGCCTCAGGATTCAATGTTGGTTTTGTACTAACAAGAATTGGGGGCTCTTTAAATCTATTTTCCGTTTTTATTAAATAATATATATATATTCTCAAAATGCCATGACATTAATATATAGCCATGTAGGTTAAATCAATAATTCCTTAGCAATAAAAACGCATAAGATTCCAAAATCGTAATAGTTCAAAAGGAGACAGAATTTCCTAACATTTACTGTTATCAAAGATTTTAAATCTTCTAAGAGGAGAACTTTAATCTCAGTATCAAGTTTTTTGCCTAGTTCTAAGTGGGCTGTTGGTGAGGTTCTGGATGGTAAAAAAAGCTAGTATGTCCACAACATCAGAGCATATTTATACATTTTCCACAACAAAACTTAATTGTTTGCTTCGTTATTTGCTATTCTATGTATCTGACTCAGTCTGAACTCCTTAAAAATTCCAATGATATTCCAAAAATAACTGACGTTAAACATACTTATTTCAGGCTAGACAAGATTGATTCTGAATCCTATCTCTGAGGGGGGAAACCCCTCCCAACTCAAAATGTACTACTTAAACCCGAAAGGCACAATCCTATGCATGTTTAGACAGAAAAAAAGTCCTTCAACTCCCAGCATTCATGAACCAGCATAGGATTTCACCGGAAGTGTATAAACTTTTCTAAACATCTGTATATGAGGAGCTTTACACCTTATACAATAGTTATTGTCCATTAATTCTCAGCCATTAAAGTAACCCAACACTCTTCAGAAAAACATTACTATCAAACACAAAGTTTTCAGCTCTTCATTCTTAAAGTAACCCTTGATCCTGATTGATGGGCATTGATTCAACAGGCGTCCTTAGATATTATTCAGACTCCTTTCCAATTAGTTCTTGATACCAGTTACCCAGAATTCACTGTGGACTTGCTTATGTCTTGGTGTGTCTTCTCTTAAATATAGACACTATTCTTACTTGTTTGTTTGTGTGTTTGTTTATTTATTTGTTTATTTATTACATTTATATGCCGCCCCATAGCCGAAGCTCTCTGGGCAGTTTACAAAAATTTAAGTAGAAGTTTGCACCTTCAAATTCTTAATTATGCATCATTAGGCATTTTCCATTACTCTTCACTTGAGATTATATAAAAATACATCTTTGATGGCTTTAACAGAGGTGAGTTAGCAATTTTTTAGTAGCCTTCCCAGCAATTCCAAAAAAGCTAAAAATCAGCTATATATTGTTTTTTAATGTCTTACACCTCTCAGGCGAAAGGAATGGAGAGACCCCTATTTCAGGGAGCTATAGGGATGGCTTCACTCAGACAAGGCAGGAACAACTTGTCCAAATCTCACAGCTGCGTAAGTTTGCTTGAAGGCTTCTCAGTATCAAATGAAGGGCTATTCCGACCGACGTGAAGCCGCTTCTGTTCGCTAGTCTTTCTCATAAAGTCAGAGTTATTCTCCTGTCATCCCTGGTTGGACTTGCTCTTGGTCTAATTTTTCAAGATGAAAAGTCTCCTCCTCATCCTCCTTCACTTGTCCATCACCGACTGGAACAAATGGAGAATAACGTGTCATCCCACATATATCACTAAGACATTTTATTATGGCATGAGGCCCTGCAACAAAACATTGCCATGTGCAGTGCTCCTGTTCAGGGTTCCAGTCAGTCCATTTCATCCCTTCCCCCCACTTTTCTGTCCTGGCACCCCTCTAACAAAGGTCAGACAGCACTATGTGCCATGGAGCATGCTCAGTTCTCATTGGCCTGTTTTTCCTCTTCTAATTTGGGGTTTTTGAGGTGCAGGGGAGGCACAATTGTTCCTAATCCCAGATACATTGAAATCATTAATTTCGCCATTAATAGGCAGCTCTTTCTGCTGTTCCTGGAGAAATGTTAGAATAGTTTCTCAGTGTAAACCAGGAAATGACTTATCAAGACAATGAGATGGTTCTTTCTTCCCTTTTTAAAAAAATCTATGTGTCCTCCTTCCTCTTCCCATTCTAGCCACTCCATTTCACTCCCCCTTCCATCCAGTTATCAGTTATGTTCTCTGTCTCGCACAGCATTCTGTACGACTGAGTTATTATGGGCTATTTGGGGAATGGGTTGCCCACTTAGGATTTTTTCCCCGAAAAGATTTTTGGGTATCTACAAACTTTGGGGTAACCCCAAAATTGCTGATCCCTCTCTTGTGTGTGGATGATGCCATTTGGGTTGCCTCTACAAGAGAGGTTTAAAGCTCTTTCAAGGCGCTTTAAAAATTTTACCTCTACAAGGAGGGAGCGCAAATCAGGCGTAGAGGCGTGCTATCCCTCCGATTGTGCGCATTATCGAATGCGCGTTAAATAGCGAGTTTTATTTTGCGGTGGGATGTGCTGCTGCTGCTGCTGCTGCTCGCTCCCCCGCTCGGCTCCTGGCTTCCCTAGCCGGCTCCTCTGGCTCCGTCTTTTGCCTTCCTCGCCCGCCCACGTCCCTCGGCAGACAGCAGGGGGAGACCCCGGCCGGCCTCGGCCAGCCCCTCCTTCCCTCCCTCCGGCGGGGGAGGGCGAAGCAGCCAGGCACGCAGGCAGGCAATGGAGCGGAGAGCTGAGGCAGCCAGCACGCGCGGGAGAGCTTCGCGTGGCCAAAGAAGGGGTCACCCTGCCGCCGCCCCCCCCTCTCCCCGCCGCCCCCGCCAGGAAGGAGACGCTCCCCGTCCAGCAGTGACAACTCCTCCCGACTCCCCTGAGCGCCCCCCCCCCTGGTTTCTTGCCTTTGCGGAGAGAAAGGCCGGCAGAGGATGTAGCCGTCCTGCATCAGCTGCCCCCCTCCCCGCTCCGTCCCTCCCTGGGGTTCGATCTTGCCTCCCCCCTCCCCCCTCCCATCTCCCTGCCTGCCTCTTGTGCAGAGGTATTAGGCGTAAATGCGCTTCAGCGATGAAGCGCATAATCACTTAACCAGGCGCAAAAGCGAATCCTTGTGGAGGGGGTCTTGGACCGTTGCTCCATCAGTTAGGTTTCAAGAGCAGTTGTAGCAGGTTCTTCAGGGTGAGTTGGCTTCACAATTTGCCTCACACATATACATACCAGAAGATGAATGCTGTATTAGCTCATTAACATCTCCCTTCCACATGTATCAAATGGGCTGTCTACTTAACAAAAAAACCAAAAATCAATTGTGTGTGGACCTATTCAGGTCGCTACCTCTTTTGCAGCAAATTGTTAGAGAGCATGTTTAAATCACGGTTATGTAGCCACCATGGTTAGGAATGGTTCACACGACACGTTAAGCCATAAAGTTTAGCTCAAAATGCTTAGCATGTTGTCTGAACAGAAGAGAAAAAGTTCTCATGTGCCTAAATTTATTCTTTTTTAGTTTGTCTTTGGGCAGAATTTTTGAAAAATAATTTCAGACCCCGAACTTTCTCTCTTGTGTTTTGTGACACAAATGTTCCTTCCCCTCTTTCTGTTTTCTTGTTACTTTATTTACATACACATTTATCTTTTGTCTTTTCTCACCTATTGAAAAATAAAAGTTGCAAAACGGCCTTTCAGGATTGGTTGGAAGAACTTTGATTGGTGTAAGGGATGAGTCAGAATGTCTGGATAACCTCAGAAAAAGCATAGATTTATATGGCCACCGTGTTAGGAACATAAGAGGAGCCCTGATGGATCAGACAAAATGCCCATCTAGTCTGGTGTTCTGCTTCCCTTAAAGAACCAAAAAGGAAAGGAACCCCAGGAAGGAAGCCAAAAAAAGCCAAAGGCAAAGAGGTGGAACCAGAGAGAAAGATTTAATAAAATTAAAATAAAATATACTACCAATGCATTTCGGACAATATATTGTCCTTCTTCAGGGCAGTTTAATTTCACAACACCTCTCATTTGACTGAAAACCTCCTATGCTCTGCCAACTGAAAGAATCTGGGAAGCCCACAGGCAGGACACAAAGGAAATAGCCTCTCCCACTGTGGTCTCCAGCAACTGGAATTCAAAGTGTAGTGCATCTGAACATGGAAGTTCCACTTACATAGAATCCTAGAATTGTAGATTTGGAAGGGGCCTATGAGGCCATCGAGTCCAATCCCCTGCTCAATGCAGGAATCCACCTTAAAGCATCCCTGACAGATGGTTGTCCAGCTGCATCTTGAAGGCCTCTAGGGTGGGAGAGCCCATGACCTCCCGAGTGAATTGGTTCTATTGTCGTACTGCTCTAACAGTCAGGAAGTTTTTCCTGATGTCCAGCCGGAATCTGGCTTCCTGTACCTTGAGCCCATTATTCCGTGTCCTGCACTCTGGGTTGATCAAGAAGAGATCCTGGCTCTCCTCTGTGTGATGACCTTTCAAGTATTTTAAGAGTGCTATCATGTCTCCTCTCAATCTTCTCTTCTTCCGGCCAAACATGCCCAGTTCTTTCAGTCTCTCTTCCTAGGGCTTTGTTTCCAGACCCCCGATCATCCTCATTGCTCTCCTCTGAACCCGCTCCAACTTGTCTATATCCTTCTTGAGGTGTGGTGTCCAGAATTGACTAAACCATCTTAGCTAATGGGTAATACCCTTCTCTAAGATTTTGACTAATCCCCTTTAAAAATCGTCTGAGAGCCAGTGTGGTGTAGACAGGAACTCGGGAGATCCAGGTTCTAGTCCCCACTCAGCCAAGAAGCTCACTGGGTCATTTTGGCTCAGTCACCAATTCTCAGCCTAAGCTACCTCGCAGGGTTGCTGTGAGGATAAAAATGGAGAGGAAGAGGACCATGTATGCCACCTTGGGTTCCTTGTGGGATATCAATGTAATAATAAAATAAATCTAAACCAGTGGCCATAATCACATCATGCAGCAGGGAGTTCCATAAAGCCCTTGCAATGCATAGCCAGAATGCTTTTCTGAAGCACTTCCAGGCTACACTTTGTGATGAATGGAAATCCTTAACATCCAACCACTGAGGCAGACAAATCTTTACCAAAGATGCTGGACTTCTCGATTTCCTTGGAGAGCTGCATCTTCACAATATCCGAAGAATCCTGCTCTGAGATGTCCCCAAAGGCTTCCTACAATAGCATTAGTGCCTGAATTATTAATTAAATAGTCTCTCAGTTACTTACATACACAAATTCAGAACATATAACAGAACTCAAAATCAATATAAACCATAATCCACACAATAATACAAATAAGAACAATAAAATATAATCTAAAACCAATACCATATAAAAAGCATCCATCCACAATACACAAAAATCTCCGTCCCCACACAGAACGGATACTACAAAAGCAGCCTATAACAAGTGGAGTGTAACCAAAAAAGAAAAGAAACACGTTTTTGCCTGGTGCCGAAAAGATGACAGTGTTGGTGCCAGGTGAGTTTCCTTGGAGAGAGCTTCCATAACCACGGGGCCATCACAGAAAAGGCCTGTTCCTGAATGGCCGCCCCCAAAGCTTCTCTTGGTGGGGCCACACACAGAAAGGCCTCGGAAACCAACCGCAAGGCCCGTGTAGGTTCATACAGGAAGAGGTTGTCCTTGAGGTACTAGGGTCCCGAGTCATGCAGGGCTTTTATAGCTTACAACCAGCGCTTTGAATTTGGCCTGAATGAAATTGGCAACCAGTGCAAGCGAGCCAGGACTGGACTTATATGTGCACATTGCCCAGTCAAGAAGGCAGACGCAAACCGACTTTCTGTATTCAATCTTGGTTCACTTCCACTATTTGGAGGAAAGAAGCACAAATGTATCATAAGTTGCTTCTAGACACCAGGTCCTTAGTGTTACCAATCAAAGTGTCATTCATGTCTTTTCCTCCTTAACGGACCTTTTTTTTGTGGAAAGAGACGGTCGGAAGAAGCGGTGGGAAAATATGGGACAGTTATAGGATGAAGATGAGGGGGCTTCCAGACGGAAGGGGTCCTGCAGCTAGCTATAAGGACCCACTGCACAGCTATTCCATCTTTTTTATTATTTATTACATTTCTACACTGCCCAATACTCAAAGCTCACAGGGCAGGTCTCGTGGTTTCCAAGCCCTCCCGCTGGAACACGAGACAATAAAGAGGTCTGCCAAGTAATCCTCAAAACTTTATTTAGTAAATAAACATCTCCTTGCACCTCAAGAGAGTTTAAACCTAGGAACCTTACTCCAGGTTAACGCTTGGCTAAACTAAGCAAGATAAGTGTTCTTTCGACAAAGGCGGTAGTCTTTTCCCTGAGTCCCTTTCACTTCAAGGAGGATTTCTTCGAAGAAGGCTTTGGCGAGAGGCTAGCCAAGCTGACCGCCTCTCGCCTTCCTTTAGCTCCACCCATCTGAGCCTACAGCGTACTCTGGGATCAGTCAGCTCTGAAGTCCTCTCCCCCTCAGAGGATTCTTGAGTTCCCACAGACTGTGTGTTGTTCATGTTCTCACTGATAAGGTCTCGTGAAGATTCATCCCTGGCGGGTGAAGAGCCTGGGAGAATCACCTCCTCCACTTCTGGTGTAAGGTGGGGCATTTCTAGTCCTGTTTCTACAGCTTCAGAATCTGATTCTGATTGATAGCCTGAAGCTCCTTCGCCCACACAAAGGGGAACAGGCCTGGTCATGGCAGCGGGTCACACAAAAAAAGCTCTGAAACGATTTTCCGCGTCAAGAGGGGGAGAGATAAAAGGAAGGAGGAAAAAAACCAGGAAACCAGTGTGGTGTAGTGGTTAGAGAGTTGGACTGGGACTCAGGAGATCCACCTTCGGTTCCTTGGAAGAAAAAAGGTGAGCTATAAATGTAATAAATAAACCAAGCAGTGGTGGGCAAACATGGGGAGATTTGTGAGAGGAAGACAAAGTCATCTGGATCCCTTGTAAAATTCTGTGAATGAAGCAGAGTAATAGTGCCATGAATGTCTTGTCTGGAAGTTCCTTCAGTCCTGCAACTCTTCCCCGTGAATGGTTTATAGCCTGCTAAAGACTAAAGCTTTTTGGTGATGCTTTAGGTGGGGAGACCTATAGAAAGGGGCAAAGTATTCACCTATGTGTGGGCACGCTTCTCCCTATTTCCCAGGCAACACTCCCGTCTTTCAGCACTACCTTGCGAGGGCAGAAGATGAGACCACAGCACCAAAGTGCATGGAGACAGACAGAGTGACCTGGTGGCTTGGCCAGTATAGGGATGGCTTCTCTAACCACCACCACCACTATCACCACTACCACAAAGCAATGTTGCTTCCTTTGCCAACACAGAGGTGATGCTAACTAGCCAAATCTGATTGGCTGCGTGGTAGTGTGATGTCAGGATGCTCACTATGTGATCCCTGATTATCTAGGATCACAGAATGAGGGAGAAGAGAAAATGCTACTGAAGGACCGGCATGGAGGGGGAACACATTTCATGTTCCTTACCCCCCCCCCCCCTTTTCACCCTGAAAATGTCCATAAGCAATAATTTGGCCCGGCCCTCGTTTGTACCTTTTGTTTCTGCCTCTCAGGTTCCCGTTGCCTCAGGAGGAACTCTTCCGCCAGGGCCACCGCCTGGGCACAGGCATCTGGGCCACCTTTCCTCACCCAGCTCTGCATTTCCTGCGGCAGGTTGGCCAGGAACTGCTCCAAAACCAGCAGCTCCAGCATCCGCTCCTTGGTGTGCTTCTCTGGATTTAGCCATAGGCAGCAAAGTTCCTGGAGATGCTTACAACCCTCCTCGGGCCCTTCGGCCTCCTGGTAAAACAAGTGCCTGAAGTGCTGCCGCCAGAAGTCCAAACTGACCGTTCTCTTATCCTTCACTTTTATGGAACTGCCCTGGGCCTCGCAGCTTTCTTGAGCCACCCGATGAGAGCTGACCTCGGCCCCTTTCCTGAAGGCCTCATCTCCATTTGTACCTTCTCTTGGCAACGGGCGCCTACCACGCGGCTGAGAGGCCTGTGTTGCCGTCAAGGACTCCTGCCACTGGCCTTCCCAGAGCCCCTCACTGGGTTCCTGCTTAATGTGTGGCGATGCTGCCCCAATGAGAAACTCCCCGCTGGTCCCTGCTTGGAGAACTTGAGTGTCTCCTCTCCGTCCCTCTGTCCTCGGCTCTGGTTCACCTCCTGTTGGGCCCCACTCCTCTGTTCTTATTGCCGGTTGCAGCTCTTGGGCTGGAAAGGAAATTTAATATCCATCAGTGGCAAAGCCATGTCAATGAACCAGCATGAATCCCTCCCTCTTCCCCTAGGAATATTGTGGTGTGTCTTTCAGAAGCTCCCTCAAAAACAGCGGCGTGCTTCGTTGCCACCGTCAGGACAGACCAAGGCCTAGTTCTCACAAATTATTATTTATCACATTGGTGCACCGCCCAATAACCAAAGCTCTCTGGGCGGTTGACAAAACAAAATTCAAAGCCATTGAATACAAAACCATAATAAAACTTTAATAGAAAAAAACCAGGAGCCTTTCCTCATCAGCTCCCCCACGTTCCCTTGCGCCTTTTGTTGGTGTTTCGGCTCAGAATGGCTGGTGTGACCCACAATGGCGCCTCGAGGCAGGAAATTTCTTTCACTGTGTGCAGAGCTATTCCTGGGTGTGAATATTAGCATACACTTTGGGGCACCTGCCTAGGAAGGAAATGGCAGACGAGGTTGTGCTAAAACTCTTTGGAGTGTCCCACTTCGGGATACAAGCGGGAACACGACGCTGAAGGCCCTTACATAAAAACAACAAATTCTCTTCACGTCTGTGTTAGCTCCAGGTTTTTTTGGGGGGGGAGGGCCCCCCCTGAATAAGATGCCCTCAATGATCCTCTCCCCTCGACTCGGCTTGCCTCCTCCTCACCACTATCAGAACTGCTCACTTAATCCGCTTCAAAATTAGCTGTTTTGTTTCGACTATATTTTGGGTGGAGGGAAGAGAATCAGTCTCCTTTGCCACTCACTGGAATGGTTGCTATTATATAGGACAGCATTTGAATATCTACAGAAAAACACACAGTCCAGGTTCGGACGACCGGCAGGGGAAACAACGCAACATTGGTCATTTCCCCCACCGCCGCGCATGCTGGCCACATGACCAGGATTACCCTAAATACTCGCGCCGCATCACAGGTTGCCTTGCCGTCTGAAACTGGCCCAGGCATAGCAACTTCTCACCCCGACAACCCATGGCTGCGTTGTTTACCCTGCTGATCTCCTGAACAATCTCACAGTTTTACAGACAGATTGTTCCTCCAGCAGCTCATTTTATTTCGGAGGCAGCATGCATGGTTTTTCCCTTTCACAACAACCCTGTGAGGTGGGTTAGGCTGAGAGATAGTGGCTGTCCCGAAGTCACCTGGTGAGCTTCGTTGCTGAGCTGGATTTCTCTATCCTAGATGCTCATCCCTTGGGGAATCCCTGAATTCTTATGGTTGCTTGGAGGAAAAGCACTTTTCACATACAAATTAAAACAGGATTGCAATCCTAAGCATGCTTCTTTGAAAGTTAACTCCATTAAACTCAATAAGACTTGCTTACATAGAATCATAGTAGACTTGGAAGGGGCCTATAAGGCCATCAAGCCCAACCCCTTGCTCAATGCAGGAATCCACCTTAAAACATCCCTGACAGATGATCGTCCAGCTGCCGCTTACAAGCCTGTAGTGTGGGAGAGCCCACAACTTCCCTAGGTCATTGGTTCCATTGTGTGCTGCTGTAACAGTCAGGAAGTTTTTCCTGATGCCCAACAGGAATCTGGCTTCCTGTAACTTGAGCCCATTATTCCGTGTCCTGCACTCTGGGATGATCGAGAAGACATCCTGACCCTCCTCTATGTGACAACCTTTCAAGTACTTGAAGAGTGCTATCATGTCGCCCCTCAGTCTTCTCTTCTCCAGGCTAAACATGCCCAGTTCTTTCAGTCTCTCCTCATAGGGCTCTGTTTCCAGACCCCTCATTGCCCTCCTCTGAACCCCTTCCAGCTTGTCTACATCCTTCTTGAAGTGTGGTGCCCAGAACTGGACAGAATACTCAAAATGAGGCCTAACCAGTGCCGAATAGAGGGGAACCAGTACCTCGTGCAATTTGGAAGCTATACTTCTATTAATGCAGCCCAAAACAGAGGACTGTTTCGAGAAAACCTGTTTAAATTGGGAGCATTCATGTTAGATTCCTTCTATTTCCAGTGTTCAGGCTGTGAGCATCGTTGCATATGTGGCCAACGACAGCACCATCCGTGCACACGAGGGAGATATCAGTAGGATTGGGGGAATTATAAGTTTTGCAAAAGTACAAACACTATTTAGGAAAAAAGCCCTAAGGGGGAGAACCCCAAAACAGCCCAGTGAGAACTGAGCATGCTCAGTGGGGCACAGAATGCTGGCTGAGAATTGGTGCGGGGGGTGGGGAGAGACAAAATGGAGGGGAGTTGCGACTGCCATATTCCACACTGCAACAATTTGTTGCAGGTCCTACTTGTACAGTCTTAATTCTCTTTCCTAAATCTATGATGTGGGACGAAGGTCCACCCTCGGCCCATGGCAAAGCCCAGCCCTGCTCACATTCATTCCGTTGCCTTGTCTTGGGTCCAGCGCCACCTTCTGAGGGCCTCTCCGCTTGCTGCCGTTTGCTGGCTAGCCTTCTCGCGCGCCTCACAGAGTCTGCCGCAAGCCTCCCCAGCCTTTCCTCCTGGCTTTCAGCTGCTCGCCTTTTGGCCTTCCTTGCGGCGTCTGCGGCACGCCTCGCGTTCCTCTGTTCCTCAGTTTCTCTGGCCCGGGCTTCACGCTTGCGCTTGGCTTCTGACGTGTATAGTAATTTTCTGGTACGCTTTCTGGGCATATTCTTCTTAGCAACGGAACGGGAGAGGGGCAGGGGTCCACGAGCAAAGCTAAAAGGCAGAAAGCAAAACACGGCTCAGAAGTCGCACTGAGCAATGGTTACAGAACCCAAGACATTTTACCGCAACCTCATGTGTGGAATCCATTAAGAAAGCGAACCTTCTCCCATATTTTATCTCTATGCCAGGGATAAACATTATTTATTTATTTATTATTGCATTTATATCCCTCCTTTTTTCCTTCAAGAAACCCAATACAGCATACATAACTCTCCTCCTCTCTGTTTTATCCTCACAACAACCCTGTGAGGTAGGCTGGGCTGAGTGTCTGGGGCTGGCCTTAAGCCACCCAGTGAGCTTCCATGGCCGAGGGGGGACTAGAACTCGGATCTCCCAACTCCTAGTCCAACACTTTTGCCTCTATACCACATTGGCTCATTTCTGCAGATTAAAATTATCATGAAAAAAGCATTGGAAACCTTGATCTCCGGAGGGGAGCTATGACAATCACTTCTTTCTATCACTCTCCTTTCTTCTTCTCTCTCAGATGCTATGATTTTCCTCACATCCCTTGCTATCTTCTGTATCCCCTGAATCTGGGCTCTTCTTTCCCAGTTTTATCTCACCCTCTTCTTGTGATCTTTCCATTAAGACACCACCACCCCCGCCCTGTACTCACTTACCTTACAATTATTCAAGGCCGAAAAATCGCCCAAGTAAAATTTACTATGGAGTGTCTAACAGGAAGATATGGCAATTTTTACACATCCTCTTAATGGACTGGTCCTCATTCCCTCTCACACTCACATCTGTGCACTTAGCCCTTTAGTTCCTATGGTTTCCAAAAAGTAATCCTTGTCAGCCAATGTCCAAATTGAACAGATGGATTGAGGTGGGGATAGGGTTGCAGCTCACATATTTACCCATTATGTAGCCCCAGGAGCGCCTGCTGTGGCAACTTTCCTCAACTTGGTGCCAGTGTCATTTGTATGCAATCATTAGATGATCATTATGTAGGCTGACCATATGAAAAGGAGGACAGGACCCATGTAACTTTAACAGTTGTAGAGAAAAGGGAATTTCAGCCAGTGTCATTTGTATGCAATTAGTTCCTGGTGATATTCCCTCTTCATCACAGCAGTTAAAGGTGCATGCACTATACTAGAGTGACCATATACAAAAGAAGGCAGAGCCCCTGCACCTTTAACTGTTGTGATGAAGAGGGAGTTTCACCAGGAACTAATTGCATACAAATGGCACTGGCTGAAATTTCCTTTTTTCTTCAACTATGGGTGTAATTGATTCTATAAATGTTGATCATTAGATGATCATTATGTAGGCTGACCATATGAAAAGGAGGACAGGACCCATGTAACTTTAACAGTTGTAGAGAAAAGGGAATTTCAGCCAGTGTCATTTGTATGCAATTAGTTCCTGGTGATATTCCCTCTTCATCACAGCAGTTAAAGGTGCATGCACTATACTAGAGTGACCATATACAAAAGAAGGCAGGGCCCCTGCATACAAATGACACTGGCGGAAATTCCCTTTTCTCTACAACTGTTAAAGTTACATGAGCCTTGACCTGGATTTTATCTGGTCACCCTAGGCAAAGGCTGCACTGACTAAGGAGCCTGCAGCCAACCCCAAAATGCCCGCTACGGCTCCGGGGCCTGGATGATAATGAGCCCTTGTCTCAACATTCCTTTGGCCCCCAAACCCTAGTGCCCAGAGCAGCTGCGGCCATTTTAAATTCCCCCACTGAGCCTCTGGGATTCCCCCCCCCCCCATGTATAGACGACGTCGGGGGGCTCAGAAGTGTCGTGGAGGGATTAAAATGGCGGGCGCCAGCAGCAGCCTTTGCAAACCAGACCGGTTTTGGGGGGGCTGCTGCACCCACCTCTGGCGGGAAGGAGGAGAGCCAGCTGGGACGCTGCTGCTGAGCCCCACTGCTGAGCAGCGGAGGGGGGGGCTTCTTTTTCTTCCTTGCCTAAAATGTGCACCCAGCTTGTTCTGCTCCAGCATCCCCCATCCTTCTGCCCCCGACCTCATCCCTCTCTCTTTTCCCTGGGTCTCTCTCCTGACTCTCCAGAGGAGGCTGCTTCCTCCTTCCCTCGACTCCCCGACCCACTTCCTAGTCCTGCCCCCCCCCCCCCATACTCAAGTCTGGGCGCACCGGGCCGAACTATAATTACTCTCCTCTTGGGAGTCATCAATACCTTCTTTTTCGCTGAGCCCCCTCGCCTATCTGTCTGCAGCTCCTTCCTCCTCGGAGTCATTTGGCGTGGCAAGGCCAAACAAAGGCCCCGCGCCCGCCATCTAATGGTTACAAATATAATTTCCCTCCTTGATAGCCCGATTGCCAAAAACAGAAGCTGGGAGAAAACTCGCACATCTGGTGCCCTCCAGCTGTTTTGGGCTACAAGCTTCCTGACCATTGGCTATATACTGGCGGGCTGATGGGGAGGGTGTTGTAGTCCAAAATATCCAGAGGGCATCAGGTTGGAGAAAGCTGCCATTAAGTTAGCCTTCCCCCCCACAACCTACTTCCTTCCAGATGTTTTGGATTACAAGTCCAAGCATTCCTGACCATTGGCCACAATAGCAGACTGATGGGGGAGTTGTAGTCTAAGGCGCTGTGCCAGCTGCATGGCTATACTAGCAGGCTGTGGGGGTGTTGTAGTCCAAAATACTGTACTAGCTGCACTTGTTACTAGTACGTTTCCGAGCCTGTTTCAAAGTGCTGGTTTTGATCTTTAAAGCCCAAAATACTTTGGGACCAAGTTACTTGAAGGACTGCCTTCACCCGATCAGCCTGCCCGCACTTTAAGATCAGAAAGAGAGCCCCTTCTCATTTGCCCACCTGTGAGAACAATTAGGTGGGTAATTACATGTGAGAGGACCTTCTCTGCAGTGGCCCCGCATCTTTCGAACAAGTTGGCCCCAGAGTCCTCCATGAAGGCTTTGAAGAAGTCCTTGAAAATGTATTATTTTACCATGTTCTTCTCTTGATATGACTGCTGTTGCTGATGTTGTTGCTGGTTTTATTGTTGGCTTTTATTATTATTTTTATTGCTACTTTACTGTACTTATGTTTTTGTCACTTCAATATTTTAACTGTTTTTATGTATTTTACTGTTGTGAGCCACCTTGGGAGGGCTTCTGCCCTGAAAGGTGGCCCAAAAATGTCTTAGATCATCATCATCATCATCATCATCATCATCATCATCCATCTAGAGGGCACCAGGTTGATATGCACACTTATATTTTGATATTTTGTAACTAAAAATCTAGCGCCTAAATTTGCTTCCCCCCCCCTCCCTCCCAACCCTCCTCCCTCCCAACCCCCTTTCCTTTTGTGTAATGTTTTTTAGATTGTAAGCCTGTAGGCAGGGACTGTCTTAAGAAATATTTTTGTAAGCTGCCTTGAGAGCCTTTTTTGGCTCAAGGGCAGGAAAAAAGTGCTATAATAAATAAAATAAATAAACAAAGAGAAGAATGAACCAATTTAAAATAATCCAGAATTTATTTATGGAGCCAGACATGTGTTAGTCTGCTGTAGTAAAACAACAACAACAACGAGTCTCGTGGCACCTTTCAGACTAACAAATTTATTACGGCATAAACTTTCGTGGATTATAATCCACATCATCAGAGGAATGAAGTGTAAATGTCAGTTGGCATGGCTATATTATACGCAAGCATAGAGAGGAAAATATGTAAACAGTAAAGTCAGAAGGAAATGAAATGGAAAAACTACAGCAGCTTACCCCAACCTGATGCCCTCCTGAAGTTTTGGACATCAACCTCCATACGCCCCAGCCAGAATGGCCAATGGTCAGGAATGCTGGGAGTTGTAGTCCAAAATATCTGGAGGGCACTGGGTTGGCTATTTACTATTCTTCCCCATTCCTTCACCATATAAAACCACCTGCAACTCTCCATAACACTCCATGCATCTGTTGAAGTGGGCTATAGTCCATGAAAACTTATATCAGAATAAACAAGCTAGCCTTTAAAGGAAGCAAGCCTTTAAAGGAAGCAAGCCTTTATCAACCTGGCGCCCTCCAGATGCTTTGGACCACAAGTCCCAGCATTCCTGACTATTGGCAATGCTGGGTGGGGGCTGATGGGAGTTTAAAGCCTACGCATATTTAGACATATATATTCTCAATAAAGCATGATAGTAAAATATAACCATGTAGACTGAATCAATAATTCTGTAGCAATAAAAAAATGCATATGATTCCAAGATCGTATTAGATTAAAAGGAGGCAGTATTTCCTAACATTTGTTGTTATCAAAGATTAGGATGACCATATGAAAAGGAGGACAGGGCTCCTGTATAGTTGTATTGAAAAGGGAATTTCGGCAGGTGTCATTTGTATGCATGCAGCACCTGGTGAAATGTCCTCTTCATCACAACAGGTAAAGCTGCAGGAGCTCTGCCCTCTTTTGTATCTGGTCACGCTAGGCAAGACGCCTGCAGCTTTACCTGTTGTGATGAAGAGGGAATTTCACCAGGCGCTGCATGCATGCAAATGACACCTGCTGAAATTCCCTTTTCAATACAGTTGTTAAAGATACAGGAGCCCAGTCCTCCTTTCCATAGGGTCACCCTATTTCAAATCTTTTAAGAGGAGAGCTTTCATCTAAGTTAGGCTGAACAGATAAAATCCAGGTCAGGGCTCATGTAACTTTAACAGTTGTAGAGAAAAGGGGATTTCAGCCAGTGTCATTTGTATGCAATTAGTTCCTGGTGATATTCCCTCTTCATCACAACAGTTAAAGTTGCAGGGGCCCTGCCTCCTTTTGTATATGGTCACTCTAGTATAGTGCCTGCACCTTTAACTGCTGTGATGAAGAGGGAATTTCACCGGGAACTAATTGCATACAAATGACACTGGCTGAAATTCCCGTTTCTCTACAACTGTTAAAGTGACATGAGCCCTGACCTGGATTTTATCTGGTCACCCCAATCTAAGTATCAGGTTTCTTAGCCAGCTATACAACTACACTGGTTTTGTGAGGTTCTGGATGGTAAAGGATCTGATATGCCTCAACATCAGAGCATATCTATATATCTATATATCTATATCTATATCTTACAATATTACTTCATTCCTGACCAGGTGTCAAATCCTTTTCAATCCTGTGCATCGGGGGGAATTTCTATAATTTTCTATAATGTCCAGAAAATGTGGTTTCGCGCGCCCACCCCTCACTGCTCCGATCGGAGCCTTAAAGGCGAAATTCCCGGACATTATAAAAAAGGCCCCAATTGGAGCAGTGGGGGCGGGAATGACAGGCTTTTTTCTCCTCCTCCTTCTCTCCAAGCCGGGGTCTTTAAGCAGCCGCAGGCCTGGGATCGACAGCAAGCCTTGGGAGAAGCCCCTTTTCCCTAATCTGGGGGAAGAGGCTTACTTGGAGGTAGGGAGTCGGGTGTGGGGCGGGGGAGGAAACAGGCGTCCCTGTGGGGGGAACACTTTGGGTGTCTTCCCCCACCCCAACAAGCCCCCCCCCGTTTCCCGTTTCTTTGAGGGGCGTGGGGGGGAATGACCCCCCTTGCTGAGCACTGCGTTGCCCCCACGGTGCTTGGCAAGGGGGTCATTTTTATACCCCCCCCCCCCATTTTTCTGAAGGGGAAGCTCCAAGCAATCTCTGTGAAGATCATCCATAGAGATTCCTTGGCACTCAATGAAGCTTCCCTTCAGGAAAATCCCCTCCCCGAAAACGACCCCCTTGCCAAGCACTGTGGAGGCAACGCAGTGCTTGGCAAGGGGCAGGGCGTAGACTTCTCAGTTTTGGGGGGGGAGGCATGGGGCTAACTTGGAAAAGGGGGGCTAGGCTTATTTGTGTACATTTGTGTATATATTTCTATTTCTGGAAACCATCCTTCATCAACAATGGATCCTAGAGTGTTTAAAGCCACATATTGAAATAACAAGCACCCAACCAAAATATTACATTTTCATTATAATATTATGATCGTTTTTACATGCTACCCCACCATCCATAGTCCTATAGAATATACCAGTGTTCTTCAAACTTCCCCCCCACCCCCATGACCCAGTGCGATAATATCACATATTATTGCGCCACGTCAAGACTTTCCTCTTCGCTCAGGCATTTAGCATAGGGTGACCAGATAAAATCCAGGTCAGGGCTCACGTAACTTTAACAGTTGTAGAAAAAAGGACATTTCAGCCAGTGTCATTTGTATGCAATTAGTTTCTGGTGAAATTCCCTCTTCATCACAACAGTTAAAGTTGCAGGCACTATATTAGAGTGACCATACACAAAAGAAGGCAGGGCCCCTGCACCTTTAACTGTTGTGATGAAGAGGGAATTTCACCAGGAACTAACTGCATACAAATGACCCTGGCTGAAATTCCCTTTTCTCTACAGCTGTTAAAGTTACAGGAGACCTGACCTGGATTTTATCTGGTCAGCCTAATTTAGCAATATCTGATGAGACTGGGTTTGTTTTATTTTTAGGTTTATAGCTTTTTAAAGTTATTACAGGGGTTTAAAATGTATGTGTATATTGTGTGTATATTGTATGTTTTTGCTGTTTTAATTGTTGTATATTTTTTTTAATTGTTTTAATCTTATGTAAACCGCCAGGAGAGCTTCGGCTATGGGGCGGTATACAAATGTAATAAAATAAATAAATAAATATCCTCAACACCCTCTTCCTGTGCTTAGTCTGAAAATATCTGACATGTAATATGCTTTACTGACTCATTAGTCAAGACGTACTGTATTAATTTAAGGAGATTCTTTATAATTAAGCAAGTCTCAGTGAGCTCTCTGGAAATTACTTCTAAGTAAACATACATAAGTTTAGGTAGCCAAAAGTGTTTAATAGTAGCTGGATCGTGTCATTATGTGATGATGATTATTATTATTATGTATTTATATAGAGCTATCAATGCACATGTGCTGTACATAGTAAAACAATACTATATATATATATATATATATATATATATATATTATATTAGGCTGACCAGATAAAATCCAGGTCAGGGCTCCTGTAACTTTAACAGTTGTAGAGAAAAGGGAATTTCAGCCAGTGTCATTTGTATGCAATTGGTTCCTGGTGAAATTCCCTCTTCATCACAACTGTTAAAGTTGCAGGGGCCCTGCCTTCTTTTGTATATGGTCACTCTAGTATAGTGCCTGCAACTTTAACTGTTGTGATGAAGAGGGAATATCACCAGGAACTAATTGCATACAAATGACCCTGGCTGAAATTCCCTTTTCTCTACAACTGTTAAAGTTACAGGAGCCTTGACCTGGATTTTATCTGGTCACCCTAATTATATATATATATATATATATATATATATAGTATGTATACATTTTTTGTTCTGACATATTTAAAAGGCAACCCCTCTCCTCCACACTGTAATTCCTAAATGGGCAACCTTTTGTCCCACAAGGCTTGAGGGGGCAGGAGAAAATGAATCTGGGGAAGTCTGAACCTGACCCAAAAGGAGAGAGAAGTGACCGCAACAAACCTTTAGTCCACTTTGTTCCATGGCTAATTTTTGCAGGGTAGTAGTATTTTATACTCTTTCTGGATGCTAGGTTGCTAGTTTGTTGTACTAGGTTTTTCTGCACTTGACAGCTGCCTCATTTGTTCAGTTTTAGCAGTGTGCTGAATCTGTGAGTATGGATCTTGACTTAAAATGGATATGAGAAAAGTGACATTAGCAAAGGTGACAGTAAGGTCATCCATTGAAGGATTTGCAGTAAGAAAAAAAATATCTGAAGGAATGGGAGTCTTTGCCACACATGGTATAGCAAAAGCTTCCAAGTACAGCAAAAGCTACAAAAAGTAGGAGTGAGTGAAGTTAATTTCAGATACATGGAATGTCTCGCTCGTTCTTTTTTTCAGTGTTTTTAACGTGAAGATATTATGCAGAACAGGTTTGTCTTATGTTGGAGTGTCCTCTTTTTTGGTTTCCAAAATATGGTCACCCTCTCATAAATTTGAGCTCAGTCTGAACTCCTTAAAAATTCCAATGAGATTAAAACATACTAAAAGAACTAAAGTTAAACATTTATACATATAGGGAAGCCGAAACAATTAGCCTGAAAATATTTTTAAAAATATTTTTGTTAGTCTATCACGTGTGTGTGTGTGTGTGTGTGTGTGTGTGTTTTCAGGTTAGACAAGATTTATTTATTTATTGCATTTCTATACCTCCCAATATCTCGGGGAGGGGGGAACTCCCAACTCAAAATCTACCGCTTAATCCCTAAAGATGTTATCCTATACATATTTAGAAAGAAAAAATCCTACAACTCCCAGCATTCCAGCTTCAGCATGCATGGTTGAGGAATGCTGGGAATTGTAGGCCTTTTTTCTGTCCAAACCTTCATAGGATTGCGTCCTTTGTTGCTTTTGCTACAATACAGTAACACAGGTGTCCCTAGGAAAACAACAACATGCTGTCCAGGCATCCAAAGAGTTAAGTTGAAGGAGCTGCAGTTCATAGAGCGGCCAGGAAATTCCAAAGAGGAATTTGAGGTGGGGCACATGGACATGAGGTACTTCCTGCTCAGCCTCCTTGAGAGAGAGCTTTGCTTTCGGGTTGGCAGTGGCAGGAGAGGTAAGTTCAAAGATGCTTTAAGTAAAGCAATTCCTGGATCCAGAAGAGTAGCAGCCATGCAAAGCGGGTTGCAGCAAGCCAAAATCTGACGAAGAGTCCTGTGACACCTTATCTGGTGTCAAAAGAAGAGAGAAACAGGTCCTCAGGATGCAAAAGGATTTATTTGTATGGAGCCCTTCCCCCACCCCTCAGGATGGAGCCCAATGCATTTCGGCCTGTGTCCTATTAAAGGCCTTCTTCAGGGGGCTGTAAACATTCAAAATGCATTTTAAAACATTATGGGACAACACATGAAATTAAAATATGTATATAATATAAAGTAACATACATGTGGCCACAGGGTCCTATCTACATATATAGATTTTAAAAGTTATACATATTATGTGGGACTGCTAAAGCCCATATACATGCGTCCAATTAAAACATATACAATTGTTGTACATTAGAAATAATATAATTCCTTGTTAGACGATGTCTGCAGATTTTCCGCTAGCAACTCTGTTTCTCTCTTCTTTTGATTTGACTTGGATGCTTTCCTCCCTATGGGTGGGAAATAAAGACCTCTGGTGCATATCAAATTGACTTATAACAGACATGTACAGGTCTGGTCACCACACCTAAAATAAAAAAGATATTGTAGAGTTGGGAAAAGGCTAGCTAATATGATCAAGGGGGCTGAAGGAACTCCTACGAGAGAACGTTACAACAGCTGGGATTGTTTAGCTTGAAAAAAAGGCGAGAAAGGGGAGACACGATACAGACTTACAAAATGATGCCTGGTTTGGAAAATGTGGATAGGGAAACATTTTTCTCCCTCTCTTATAATACTAGACCCTAACGGGGTCATCCCATGAAGCTTATTGGTGGGAGATTCATGACATATAAAAGGAAGGACTTCTTTACACGGCGCAAAGTTATACTGGAATTCGTGACCACAAGACGTAGTGGTGTGTTGTAGTATGTTGTATAATGTGATATCTGAATTTGATACTTTAATAATAATTATGATAATATCTGTTGCCAATAGGGATCACCATCAGCAACTTTGAACTTCGGTAACTGAAGGAGCAGCAGGCCGGTGAGCTGACATTTCCTTTGCATGTCCAGAGAAAAACAAGAGCTTTGAGAGTATCCAGAGAGTTGACGACAAGACCATCCTCTGGGCGGGAAAATCATTGCAGTGGTGGTGGTGTCTTCGGGGCTCCAAGTTCAGGCTGCCTTGGGACAATAAATGGCTCCACGATCAGAAGCAGGAAGTATGACGACCTGACCATGAGAGGAATCTAGAGCATGCAGGAGAATCTGCAGATGACGAAAGCCCAGCTGTAGTGGGTCTAGAGACCCATAGAGGACAGTCTTCTAGTTGAAGGTGTCTTCTATTTGAAGGGCTGTCCTGTCCATGTGTGCTTTAAAGATTAAAGGCAGGACAGCTAGCCACTGAACAACCGACTGAACAGACAGGCACGCAGGACACCCGGTGAGATGTATGGTACTTTTATTTAGATGAGAACAATTCCCTCTAAATTTGCATCTCTGCATATACATTTAGAATCCTCTTTTTGGGTTGAAGGCTTTTCTCTCCTGGGGCATTTCATCTGTGGCCACCCTCAGTCAAAGCCCCTGTCAAAATGGAGAACTGGCGGCTGCGCTTCAGGGGGTTCTCCTACCACGAGGCGGAGGGGCCTTTGTTCGCCTATGCGCAGCTCCGAGGATTGTGCCACACGTGGCTGGAACCGGAGCGGCACGGGAAAGAGGAGATTCTGGACCGGCTCATCTTAGAGCAGTTCCTGACTATCCTTCCGCAGGACATGCAGAGCTGGGTCAGGAAGCGTGAGCCAGAAACGTGCTCTCAGGCGGTTGCCGCCGCTGAGGATTTCGTGTGGCTTCTGAACCTGCAGGTAGGAACTTTTAATATCAGTCGTAACGGTCCTGGAATGTGTGGCCTTCCAGATGTTGTGGGACCCTCGACCTTAGGTAAGTTGACTGGAGATGATGGGGGTTGCAGTCCAAAAGTATCTGGAGGGGCACACATTGCCCATCCCTGCTCTAGAGCAGGGGGTGGGGAACTTCAGATCTTCCTGGGGTCCCAGTCCAGACCTCCAAGGTGCCCCCTTCTCCCGGCTCCAACCACTGAAGGGGCTTCCTTCTGCAGCATTTTCCAGGGACTGGAGGGACTACTGTGAGAAGGGGGGGGGGGGAAATCCCTTCTACCAGCATAATTGACCCAGGTGAAATCTGGATCTAAACTATCATATATAGCATTACATTATTGATCCCAGAGTTCTGTGCATTTTTCCCCCTGTTCTAAAAAACTGAAATTCCTCTCTTAAGGCTTAGCTGTTTGCAGGAAGAGCTTTAAGCTAAAATAGGCTGGTATTTTTGTTGTTTTGGCCCCACTCCCTTTTGCCATTTGCCCCGCCTGCCAATGGAATGCGGTCCCAAGAGCTTCTTTGAAATTGGGGTGAAATAGGGTCTCCCACCCATACTCTAGAGGGTCCCCAACCCACAGGTTGAGAACCTCGGTTTGGGGGTCTGTTTGGGTTGAATGAGGACTGGTGGTTTCCTCGTTTCAGGGGCTGGTGAACTTTGCAGACGTCACGATTCGGTTCACCGAGGAGGAATGGACTCTGCTGGATGCAGCCCAAAAAGTTCTGTATCAGGATGTTATGCAGGAGAACTGTGAGAATGTGGCTTCCCTGGGTAAGGATCCTTTCTCCTGTTATCCGGAATGCCTCTCTTCATCCATAATAAAGACGTCCATGCAGAAATACCTGGAATGATTACTTAATGTAGGGGAAGTAGAAATGTTTCTCTTAAGGTGTAGTTAGACCCTGTCCAGGTGACACACTAAACCACGGTGGTTCAGCATTTTAAGCCAAACATTATAGCTTATTGTGTCATGTGAACCATGACTTAGCATGTTATATGAACCATTCCTAACTATGATGGCTACATAACCACGGTTTAAACACACTCACTAACCATGGCTTAGTGTGTTGACTGAACAGTAAGGGCCTGTTCAGACGACACTTCAGGCTCTGTGGTTAGCGAAACTCTGGTTCTCTGGGGCTAGCACTAACCACAAGCCGTGCTGTCGCACACAACACTTTAAGCCATGGTTAGAGCCGCTAACCCTGCTGCAGATGGTCCGACTGTGGTTAGAGAGTGAGAGGGTCTAGCAAAATGCATCGAACAGGACACCTTAAACCCTGCTGCTCAACAATAACAATAACACATTTATTTATTTGTTATCTGCCTCTCCCTCTGGATTGAGGCAGGGAACAACACTAAATACAAAACTACTATAAAATACATAAAACTGATTAACAACATATAAAACGAATACATTATTAAAATACCAGTCAAACATCTTAAAATTCAACTAGGCAGGCTTACCGGAAGAGATCAGTCTGCATGGCTTTCTTAAATTCAGAAAGACTGTTAAGTTGATGAATCTCCCTTAGCAGGCCATTAATTAGCAGGGTTTAAGGTGTCTTCTCAACAGGCCCTAAGAGTTTCAAGCTACAATGGGCCGGTGCAGACAACACGCTAAGCCATAGTTAGGCCACTGACCCTTTTGCAGCAGATGGTTAGTGAGCATGTTTAAAGCGTGGTGATGTTGCCACCATGGTTAGGAATACTTCACACGAAGTCCTGGTTCACACGGCACACTAAGCCATAACGTTTTGCTCAAAATGCTTAACCACAGTGGCTTAGCGTATCATCTGAACAGGTGTAGTGTGGTGTAGTGGTCAGAGCCAGTGTGGTGTAGGGATCAGAGTGTTAGACTGGGACTCAGAAGATCCAGGTTCTAGTCCCTTTGGCCATGGAAGCTCACTGGGTGTCTTTGGGCCATCACAGCCCAACCTACCTCACAAGGCTGTTGTTGTAAGGAAAAAAATGGAGAGGAGGAGGATTCTGTATGCCACCTTCGGTTCCTTGGAGGAAAAAAGGCAGGAAATAACTGCCAATAAATAATAAAAAAAATATGCTGTTTTTTTTTAAAAATTAGTCCCACCTATTTTGCCTTTGGCCCTGCCCACCACTGGAATCCCACCCTTAAGAGCTTCTTCAAAATTATGCATTTATTTATTTATAACATTTCTATGCCGCCCAATAGTCGAAGCTTCTCGAGCGGTCCAGAATCATTAACACCATACAATGTAGCAGCATCAAACATAAGATACAAGTTTTAGAAGTCTGAAACTGCAGTCTAAAACCAATGTAAAAACCAGCAGCAGTGTAAAGATTTTTTAAAAGACAAGAACGGGTTTTAAAAGAAGACTGAAACGCTTGGGAAAATAAGGCCTTCACCTGGTGTCGAATAGATCATAGTGTAGGCACCAGGAGACCCTTTCTGGGGAGGGCATTTGGCTCTTGGAATGAAAGAGCTGTCCCCAACGTTTAATGTGAGCCTTTACTTTTTCTTGTTCTCATTGTTTTGTCCTCCCTTGCTGCTTAGGACGACCAATTGGATTTGTTCTTTTATTCCAGTTGGTGGGAACGCCGTGCAAGAGATCAAAGAGGAGAACTCTCCATGGGAAGGCTGGTTACCAAAGGAACACCTCCCAGAGGACATTCACTCGAGGGCCAAGACATGTGACGATGGGCACAAGTCAGAGAACTGTCCAAGCGTAAAGTCCGAAAAGAGGAACGGAGTTCCCTGTCCAGGTAAAGGTGCTTTTATGGACTTGGACCTAGGGGAGTGTCAGCATTTGCCGGCTAAGAGCGGAGATTTGTGATTGTCCTTATCAATGAGGAAGCCGAGGCAGAAAAACTGCAGCTAGGATTTCTCGGTTACCTGGGATGCCAACAGAGTTGAATCCTGCAGTCACAGAGTAGGTCTTTAGATGCAAGCAGTATTGGGGTCAGAGTCCAAGTCTAAACACACGGAGAGCTGGATGGGCAGAACTCTGGAATCTGTATGTTGTTTCCAGTGTCTTCTCTGGGCTGCTCTGAGCCTTTGTATTCCTGAACATCCAGTCCTAGCAATTAGCCCCGTAGCTTCCAAGCTCTGGCAGCCTGCTGAGGCTGATCCCTGACTTTCATGGGCCTGCACTCAGCTGGGGTTGGAGGAGCCTCATGAACCCCTTCCTCATTGTCTGACTCTGTTAAAGGGGCTTCAGCCGGGTCTTGCCTGCCCCCTGAAAGGAAGGGGTCTTGTCCTTCTTTGCTGCCAGTGCCTTCCCCAGGATCTGCTGGAGCTTGCTCTTCCCTGACTGACGATGAGGACTCTGGCGGAAGCATGATAGTGAGGTGGGAAAGTTGTGATGGGAGGAAGTGTCTCAAAACCACTGGAAAATTATTAGGGCTGTTGCAGATGAAAGAAATCTCAACTGATCAATTGTAGGGATATTTTTCAATTCATTGGTTAATTAGGGAGCAATCCTATGGCCCCTAGGCAGAGTCTGGGGAGGGAGGGCATAGGATATTTCGGATTCCTGGATCCAAGGTCGGAGACAGAGCTCTGACCTCGGACCCAGGAATCTGAGCTCCCTGCCCCCTCCCCCTCCTAGCCAGCATAGCGAGAATTACGCTGGCTGCCTCTCCGAGCTCGCAAAAGGAACCTTAGAGAGAAGGGAAAGGGGGTGTGCCGGTGAGCGGGGAGGGAACTGGGGAGGCCAATGTACGAGGAGTCCTCTGGCCTCTCCAGCTTCCTTCTCTCCCGCTCCAAAGCATCCTAGCTAGACAGCTGAAAAAGCCTGTCTAGCCAAAGCACAGAGCGGGAGGAGCATGGAGGCAAAGATCGTCTGCCTCTCCTCCCGCTCACTGGATGGCTGTTAGCCTCCAAGTTTGGAGGTTTCATAGAATCATAGAATAGTAGAGTTGGAAGGGGCCTATGAGTCCATCGAGTCCAACCCCCTGCTCAATGCAGGAATCCACATTAAAGCATCCCTGACTGATGGCTGTCCAGCTGCCTCTTGAAGGCCTTTAGTGTGGAAGAGCCCACAACCTCCCTAGGTCATTGGTTCCATTGTTGTATTGTTCTAACAGTCAGGAAGTTTTTCCTGAAGTCCATCCGGAATCTGGCTTCCTGTAACTTGAGCCCATTATTCCATGTCCTGCGTGCTGGGATGATAGAGAAGAGATCCTGGCCCTCCTCTGTGTTCAAGCATTTGAAGAGTGCTATCATTTCCCCCTCGGTCTTTTCTTCTCATGACTAAACATGCCCAGTTCTTTCAGTCTCTCCTCATAGGGATTCGTTTCCAGACCCCTGATCATCCTCGTTGCCATCCTCTGAACCCCCTCCAGCTTGCCTGCATCCTTCTTGAAGTGTGGTGCCCAGAACTGGACGCAATACTCAAGATGAGGCCTAACCAGTGCCAAATAGAGGTGAACCAGTACCTCACACAATTTGGAAGCTATACTTTTATTAATGCAGCCCAAAATACGTAGCATTTTTTTTTTGCAGCCACATCACACTGTTGGCTCATATTCAGTTTGTGATCTTTAACAATTCCAAGATCCTTCTCACTTGTAGTGTTGCTGAGTCAAGTATCCCCCACCTTGTAACTCTGCATTTGGCTTCTTTGTCTGCGCTCAGTGAGCTGCATTCCAGTAGTGGGTTGCACTTGGGGGGGGTGTTGACTCCATCCACTTGGCCCCACCCACCTCTGGGTATCTTTCCTCAGTGCCCTCAGAAACCTGGAGGTGGCATTGAGTTAAACAGATACCCTGTGACAGGTTGTCCCTGCTCCTAAATTCAGCCCTGTTTCTCTGCCATGTGTCACATTCTATGCCCCCCTTCCCCCACAGTGTTTCTGTAGAACTGTAGGATTCACAACACCCCGGATTATTCCAGGCTTTAGGAATTATTCACGTTGGGATCTCTTTTCCTTTCCTCAGGGGAGTGGTTGGCGAGTGAGAACGAAGATGAGACTTGTCAGTGGGACACCTCTGAACAAGGCCAACCGCATGAAGCACCAAAGGAAGCCCCCAAAGAAAATGTTTCCAAAAGCTGCAAACAGAAAAAGGCCACTGGGCCCGAGAGGCGAGAGGAAAGCCAGCCAGGGATGGGGGTGGCTCAATCAATTCCTTTTGGAGAAAGCAGTGAAAATAACAGCACCATTTCAGGCCCAGAGGGAACCTGTGAAAATGAGATCAAAATTACATTAATGGAACGCGAAGAGGCCGTGAATGTCACTGCATGTCAAACTCATAAAGAAAGGAAGGTATACACCTGCTTATACTGTGGGAGAAATTTCAACTTTAAAGGGAGCCTCGTGAAGCACATACGGCTTCATACAGGAGAGCAGCCTCACAGGTGCTTGGTGTGTGGGAAAAAGTACAATCAGAAAAGTGACCTTATATCACATGAGAGAACCCACACAGGAGAGAAGCCCTATAAATGTGTGGACTGTGGTAAGTCTTTCAGCTTGAGCAACAACCTTAGAAAACATCAGCGAATCCACACAGGAGAGAAGCCGTATAAATGTCCGGACTGTGGAAAGCGCTTTCACCAGAAAGATAACCTTGCTGAACACAAGAGAACCCACACAGGAGAGAAACCATTTAAATGCTCGGAATGTGGCAAAAGTTTCCGACGGAGATGGATCCTTATTTACCACATGAGAGTCCACACAGGTGAGAAACTGTACAAATGCCCAGTCTGTGGGAAATGTTTCACTCAGAACTCACACCTTACCCTACATCAGAAAATGCACACAGGAGAGACGCCGTATAAATGCTCAGAGTGTGATAAGATCTTTTCACACAGATGCAAACTCATTGCCCATGAGAGAACCCACACAGGGGAGAAGCCGTATAAGTGTTCAGTATGCGGGAGATGCTTCTGTCAGAAAAGCCAGCTCGTTGTACACTGGAGGATTCACACAGGTGAGAAACCACACACGTGCCCAGAGTGTGGGAAAAGGTTTACGACAAAGTCTCAACTCACGCAACATCAGAAAACGCACAGTGGAGACAAGCCATACACGTGTTCAGACTGTGGGAAAAGCTTCTATAATAAAAATAGCCTTGTTGTTCACACGAGAATCCACACAGGGGAGAAGCCATACAAATGCTTAGTCTGCGGGAAAAGTTTCACTCAGAAAGGAACTCTCACTGCACATGAGAGAACCCACAGAGTGAAGGAACCACAGAAAGTGAGGTAAATCTGGGATATTGTTCAGCGTGGCAAGTCTCTCCCTAGATGGAAATTGCAGTAAGAACATAAGAGTCATGCTGGATCAGACCAAGGGTCCATTTTTGTAACCCACCATAGAACTTCGGCTATTGGGCGGTATAGAAATGCAGTAAATAAATAAATAAGTCTAGTCTGGCCCTCTGTTCACACAGTGGCCACCAGCTGTCGACCAGTAATCCACAAACAGGACATGAATGCAACAGCACCCTCACGCCCATGTTCCCCAGCAACTGGTGTACACAGGCATGCTGCCTCTGATAATGGGAGGTAGCACATAGCCATCAGGACTAGTAGCCATAGATAGTCTCCTGCAGTAATTTATCCAACCCCCTTTTAAAGTCATCCAAATTGGTGCCCATCACTACATCTTGTGGTAGCGAAATCCATAGTTTAACTATGCACCATGTAAAGAAGTACTTCCTTTTATCCAACGACCTTTTGTTTGGCTGATGGATTGGACTTTGGACGTGATTTGTCAACTTGGGGGATGTTAGAAGATGCTCAGAGGAAACTATAAATTGGGGGCAGAACCTCAGTGCCGGGGCCCAAATCCAGCCTGTCTGGGGTCCCAATCTGGCCATGCCCCCTTCCCTGGGCCCTCCCGATTTCCCTGACCACAGAGCATTCAGTGGGTTGGGGGGGGGGGGTTGGCTTTTCCGTAGTTTCCCCTATTCTAAAAAATTGAAACGCTTCTCCTAAGACTTAGTTACTGGCAGTAAGAACTTTAAGCTAAAATAGGCTGATATTTTGGCCCTGCCTCCTTTTGCCACTGGCCCTGCCCACCACTGGAATGCGGCCCCCAAGAGCCTCTCTGAAGTGGAATTTGGCCTACGGGCCGAAAGAGATTCAACAGCCCCGGTATAAGCGCTTGACTCCAGCAGAAAATCTCAACTCACTATAAACAGAAAACTCGCATGAGCAGGAATCCAAATGAATGCTTTGTATTTAAATATTCTGTGGGGACTTTGGAAACTTGACGTCACTTGTGCGAAGGAAACTGTACAAGGAAACCGAAGGAGACCTGCATGTTGTGCTCCTGCTCATGGTACCTGCCAGCCAGCTAGCCATGGCCCCTTCTGCAATACTCCATTCCACCCCACCTCCCTTCTTTTCCTGCCCAAAAGTCAGGCAGCATTCTGGCAGGGGGCATGGTCCACCTTGAGAGGTTTTTCTAAAATTGCTTGTTCTTGTGCAAAGCTTGGGTTCCCTTGAGCCTTCAGATACCTTCTTTGTGTGAGTGGATAGGGATAAGGATCCATACGTGGAGAACTGAGTTTTCGAATAAGCATATAAGAACACAAGAAAAGCCCTGATGGATCAGACCAAGGGTCCACCTTGTCCAGCACTCTTCACACAGCGGCCAACCAGCTGCCCCAATGGGAAGCCCACAAGCAGAACATGAGTGCAACAGCACCCTCCGGCCCATGTTCCCCAGCAGCTGGAGTATATAGGCTTACTGCCTCTGATAACTGGAGGTAGCACATAGCCAACAGGACTAGTAGCCATTGATAGCCTTCTCCTCCAGGAGTTTATCCAATCCCCTTTTAAAGCCATCCAAAGTGGTGCCCGTCACTACATCTTGCGGTAGTTAATTCCATAGTTGAACTGTGCTGTGTGAAGAAGTACTTTTATCTGTCCTGAATCTCCCACCAATTAGTTTCATGGGATGAACCTGGGTTCTAGTATTTTGGGAGAGGGATAATAATGTCTCCCTGTCCACATTCTTTACACCGGGCATCATTTTGTTCACCTCTATCCTGTCTCCCCCCATTTTTTCCAAGCGAAACAACCCCAGCTGTTGCTCAGATTATAAACTGCCCTGCAGCTGTTTGGATGTGAGAATCCATGCAAGAGAGAAACCACATTAGGTGTTTTTCGGGGGGGGGGGGAAGAAATCCCACTGCTTTTCACCCAGGGCTGGCCCAACAGATCTGATTAGTATCTTGGCCAGGACATGCCCTAGCACACACAGCGCCCTTGGTGAGGAGTGCCATAGTCAATTTTGTAAGGCCAATCAGAGAATTTATGGGGCCTGGTGTAGGTGTGATCTCCTTCGAGAACGTCACTGCTCAAAACCATGTTCTCTCAGCCACTGTGCCACAGTTTGCACCAGCCCAAATTCAAAAGCCCCATTCTGAGCTGTGGCCGTGCAGCACAGCACAACGACCCCAGTTTTCACTTAGAACCCCTTTTTTTTGTTTCGTAGCAGTCCTTATCTTTTCTTAAGCATTCTGTACATTAGAATATCCGTTCTTTCCACCTTTTAAAAATAAGAAAGGAAAGTTATAAATTCAAAAAGTTATCCGGCTGATCTCTTCCAGCTTACGGCTTTATTTTATTATTTATATCGTGCTTATAGGGTTTACAGTATTTGAAGCGCTAAGCGTTCGGTAACGTTGCCTCGAAGCAAAGCTGTGTTCCACTGATTTGACCTAGTGCAAATGACATTGAAGTGGAAATGGAAAAAGGAAGATTTTTTAAAGGTAATTGTAGGGTGACCCTATGAAACGGAGGACTGTATCTATAACAGTTGTATAGCAAAGGGGATTTCGGCAGGTGTCATTTGTAGGCATGCAGCACCTGGTGACATTCCCTCTTCATCACAACAGGTAGAGCTGCAGGAGCCCTGCCCTCTTTTGTATCTCTATACTAGAGTGATCAGATACAAAAGAGGGCAGGGCTCCTGCAGCTTTGGGTGCCTCTACAAGAGCGATTTAAAGCTCTTTCAAGTCACATTAAAAAAAATCACCTCTACAAGAGTGGAGCGCAAATCGGGTTGAGGCGCTTTATCTGTCCGATTACGTGCATTATCGAATGCACGTTAAATAGTGAGTTTTAATTCTCCCCGGCGGTTAAAGCGCATTATGACCATGAAACGAGCCGATTCTCTGCATTTCAACCACTTTAAAGCGCGTTTCCTACTGCCAGTTATGCTCTTCACCGCATGTCATTTATAGGATTTAGGCGTAAAAGCGCTGGTGAGAAGATGCACATAATCGGACAACCAGGTGCCAAACCGAATTCTTGTAGAGGGGGCCTTTAACTATTGTGATGAAGTTATTTCACCAGGTGCCACAAAGATACAGGAGATCATTTTTGTCGTTGGTACCCAAGCAACCTGTAGCTCCTTGAAAGAAAGGTTACAGATGCTCGCTTTTTTGCCACCCTCGCTCACTGCAGACAATACATTTTAAAAAAGACTCAGCCACCATGGTCAGCTTGGCACTCTTGGTCAATTTCTAGCTCCCCTCCCGCCAGGACCACCACCACCACTAAATTTTGTGATGGCAAAAAACACAACTTTGCTGATGAATTTTGGCAGCAAGCCACCATTTGTTAATTTGCTTCTGCCATGTGGAGTGCGCGTGGGATTTAGCAACCTGGTTTGCATGATCACCGTAACCCATTGCTTATGAAGTTATGATGCACTGTAGCACCTGTATACACCAAATTGCCAATTCAAGCCCCAGTGACAGCTTGTCATGTCGTCTGAACCCAGATGAGAGTGGTTATTTGAGAATTGACCCTTCAAATAACCCATGGGCTCTTGAGGGTTGCTGAACTCTCAAACCCTGCTGCCTGGGTTCAGATGACACAACAATCCCTGGGGGTTGAATATTCAAACTGACCGCCCTTGCACACCACAACCCACTGTTTTAAATAAGCCATGTTGGCTGAGGAATCCTGGGAGCTGTAGGACTTTTTTTTCTATCTAACATAGGATGGTACGCTTAGTTACTTTTTTATATAGATGAAATATAGTCAACCTCCACATAACCAAGATAAACTTAAGATTCTGAGAATGAAAAAAGGAGAGAATCTTAGTGAATGCCTGACACCTTTTAGCAATTCAGCAAATCCAAATTCCCATACTCCTCTTCAGCAATTGCTCTGATACACCACACTGGCTCTTCCTTACAGGGTCATTGTTAAGTATTGCTGAGACAGAGCCTGTTCAGACGACATGTTAAGCCATGGTTAGGCTGCTAACCCTTTTGCAGCAAATGGTTAGTGAGCGTATATAAACCATGGTTACGTAGCCACCATGGTTCGTAATGATTCACATGACACGCTAAGCCATAATGTTTGGCTTAAAAATACTTAACCACCGTGGCTTAGCGTATCGTCTGAACAGAGTCATGACGTACATGAAAGACTTTCAAAGTCTTGAACACCTTTCTGTAAATGCTCATGATAATTTGGGACTGTTCTAATGTTCCAAATCTCCTACGTCTCATGGTCATGATGTAAACATAGAAATTTTTGTATCAATAAATGCTGCATGGTAACACCTTGTGTGAATTTCACCTTAAAAAGAGAACCAACCTGAATGTTTATGTTCCTTTACCGACTGGTGATTGTATATTTTAATTTTTTTAAAAAAACAGATTGTTATGGCCTCTATACTGTTGTTCATCAATAGCAATTGTTCATCAATAACAATATTCAGCAGGGTGAGGCCCGCAGCAGAATGCTTACCTTCTTAGACAATAACGTTTCAACTTGAGTCAAAAGGGAATGCTTTCCACCTTCCTTCCTCAAGTATCCTTAGGCTGCAATTCTATACACTTTCCTAGGAATAAGCCCAACTGAACATAGTAGGGCTTAATTCTGAGTAGACATGCACTGGATTGCACTGTAAGTTATTTCATTTTTTATGGTCCAAGCAAAAGCTCGGGATACCTACATTCTTTAACTTGCTCAGTGCTATTGACCAGCCAATGTGCCATAGTTCCTTTATCAAAAACTAGAGGGGTAGATCCAGGTTCTGCCTTCTGTGAGAAGGAGGGGCCATCCATGAGAAGTAGGGCATCACTTTTGGAAGGTCCCTTGGCCTGATTTGGGGGGATTGCCCCTTCCCCCCCCCCCCCAATATGACAGCTCACCCCATTTAGCAGGGTCTGAATGGGGACAGAAGAGGCAGGGAAATACACCAACACAATTGATGCGTCTTATATCTGGATCCAAACCAATATTTGGCAGGTCACTTTTTTTTAACTGCTACGTTATTGGCAGGGGTTCCCTTTTCTCAATTAACAATAAAAACAAAAGCGTCCCCAGGCCCATCCCTGCAAATTAGGTCATTCGTACCTCTAGTCTGTTGTAACAGAGCTGATGTAGAATTGTACTTTGTATATGAAGGTCAGTCATCCCAGTGTATTGCTCATGGGGGGGGGGGGGGGCAGTTGGTAATTGGCTCCTCCCCCAGGGCTGCCATTTTGTAACTAGCTCCGCCTCCCAGCCACCATTGATGGATCTTAGGTTCGTATAAAAAATAATAATAATAAACCCTGCAAGTTGGGATTTCCTGCCAGGCCAATACTTGGTATCAGTGGGGAATTGCCAGGGGCTTCGCATCTCTGAGGATTCACTCTCCACCCACCCCCAGCTTGACCCTCCAAGTATAGCCTCCATTTTGCTTTCCCACAATGCCCCCTAGTGCTCCTCTGAGGCATTATGGGAAATTTAAATGGTGGCTATACTGAGCCTCCTCATGGCACTGACCCAGCATTGTAAGGTAAGCCGGCCAGGTCCCACTGACGGGGAAGAGTTCTTTTATTGTCATCTGTCTTTTAAATTTTAATTAACACCTGTAGTGGCAGAGCAATCTTTCTCACTGTCCAGAGGTTCATTCTTCTGTTAAATTGACTCGCTGGTGTGAGTTACAGAGGCAGGAGAAATCACATTACAACCGTGACTGTGGTGTGTGTGTGAATTGTCATTCCAGTTGTAATACCGTCATGATTAAATTGCAGCAAATGAATTGTTTGACATACATTTAATGGCTCCAATCCAGCATGGGAAGAAGTGAGGACCGAACGAGACAGGTAGGTGAGCAATGTTTGTTTATTCACGTTAATCTCCCCCATTCACGTATACAGCCTGGGGGAATTTAAAGCAAGGGCGAGGAGAGCTGAACCCTTCCTCACCTCCCTGACAGTCCACAACAAGGATTCCCCCCCCCCCCTCCTATCCTGGCTTATACTTCCAGTATTTATTTATTGCATTTATAGCCCATCTTTTTCCCTTCAAAGCAGTGTACATAATCCTCTATTTTTTCCTCACAACAAGCTGAGAATCCGTGACTGGCCCAAAGCCACCCAGTGAGCTTCCATGGCCCAGTGGGGACTAGAACCCAGATCTCCCGACTCCCAGTCCAACACTTTAACCACTATGCCACACTGGCTCTCGTTATTGTAGCTGAGTAGAGAGAAAAGAGCCTGGAAGTGATGGGCAGATGGATTTGGGGAAGCAGTCAGAACCCTCACCCATAAACTCTTTTGATGTACTATTATTACTGCTGTTACTTATTGTTTATATAGTGCCACTCGTGTTCATGTTGCTTTACAGCCAGGGTGTTGAACCTCTTTCAGTCCGAGGGCCGCATTCCATTTCAGAAAGGCTCTTGGGGCCTTCCAGTAGTGGGTGTGGTAAAAGGGGTGTGGCCCAAATACCACATATTATAGCTTAAAGCCCTTACTGCTAGTAACTAAGCCCTACGAAAGGCATTGCACCTTTTCAGAATGGGTAGTGGGTTGGCAGGACTGCAGTAAAGCTGTGGTGCTGATTGGCTGGTTCTTCTGTCACAGGAGCATAAGAAGAGCCCTGCTGGATCAGGCCATCTAGTCCAGCATTCTGTTCACACAGAAGCCAAACAACTGCTCCAATGGGAAGCCCACAAGATGGACATAAGTGCAACAGCACCCTCCCGCCCATGTTCCCCAGCACCTAGTGTACATAGGCATACTGCCTCTGATACTGGAGGTAGCATATAACCGCCAGGACTAGTAGTCATTGATAGCCTTCTCTTCCATGAACTTGTCCAATCCCATTTTAAAGCAATCCAAATTAGTGGCCATCACTACATCTTGTGAAAGTGAATTCCGCAATTTAACTCATCGCTGTGTGAAGAAATCCTTCCTTTTATCCGTCCTGAACCTCCCACCAATCAGCTTTATGAGAAGACCCCTTTGGGTTCTAATATGATGAGAGAGAAGGAGAAAAATGCCTCCCTATCCACATTCTCCAGCAATTTTCCCTTGCTTCCCAAAGCCAGGCTGTGCACTGATTGGCTGGCCCTTGTGTCAGTCTCCAAACCATTTACCCTCCCGTCAGAGCAGATTTCAACGTACAGTGAGAAAAGGCTTAAAACAAAATGAACACAGCAGATACACATGGGGGGGGGGGGGGAGACACAAGTGCAGCTAATGTTCTATGGATCAGGATCTGATAAGTTTGCTGTGATGTTCTGTGTTTCCCAGGCCATTTACCTCAAAAAGCAAATCAAATATTGGTGGTAGGATTGTGGGGAGGGAGAGAGAAAGAGAGAGAGAGGTTAAACCCAGGTGGTCAGAATCTCAGGTGGAAGTTTCCTTAATTTTTGGCACAGGCTCACGTTTCGGATCGCGGCCCTCACGGCTGCTTTTTCTTCCTAGTAAAAATGAGGAGCGTAGAGTGACCATATGGAAAGGAGGACAGGGCTCCTGTATCTTGAATAGTTGCATTGAAAAGGGAATTTCAACAGGTGTCATTTGTATGCATGCAGCACCTGGTGAAATTCCTTCTTCATCACAGCTGTTAAAGCTGCAGGAGCTATACTACAGTGACCAGATACAAAAGAGGGCAGGGCTCCTGCAGCTTTAACTGCTGTGATCAAGAGGGAATTTCACCAGGTGCTGCATACATAGAAATGGCACCTGCTGAAATTATTATTTATTTATATAGCACAGTTATATGCAACTATTAAATATACAGAAGCCCTGGCCTCCTTTCTATATGGTCACTCTAGAGGTGCAAAAAGATCACTGAAATGTGACCCCTGAGACCTTTTCTGACATTGAGTTTGGTTCTTGGCCTGAAAGAGCTTGCACACTTCTGCACTGGCGGATGACCCACCAAAACGATACACATCTGTATGCTGCTTCAGTCACGACTCACTGAAGCCCCAGGGATCTCGATGGAATGAATGAAAGTTTTGGATCGAGACCCTAATATTTAAAATTAACAAAGGAGGCGGCCCAGGCTATTCCCTGCAAATGGAAACGTATGTGTGCAGCTCTACACATACAGGAAGGGAGTCTATGTAGTGAGAGGAGGGGAGGGAGCTTGGGGGAGGGAATGGGAAGTATGTGGCAGTGAATTTGGATCAGTCTCTGAATCTTAAAAACTTAATTCAGAACTATTCATGGCAGCTTACTCTATTGTGGTGAATATAAACCTTAAAGGGTCTCTTTAGTTCAGTTCCTTCCAGTCAATAAGGCGCCTCTCTTGCATGGGTTCTCGCATGTGAAGTGAGACTTGACCTCTGAGAGAAGCGTTTCCCACAATCCGAGCACTGGTGTGGCTTCTCTCCCGTATGGATTCTCTGATGCCTCATAAGGACTGAGCTCTGACTGAAGCTCTTTCCACAGTCCGAGCATTCATAGGGCTTCTCTCCCGTGTGAGTCCTGCGATGGGTTCGAAGGCTCGAGCTGACGATGAAGCACTTTCCGCAGTCTGGGCACTCGTATGGCCTCTCCCCCGTGTGGGTTCTCTCGTGCGCCACGAGGTTCCCCCTTTGGACAAAGCTTTTCCCGCAGTTGGCGCACTGGTAAGGTTTTTCCCCGACGTGGATCTGCTGATGGGTGAGGAGGGCGGAGCTCAGGCTGAAGCTTTTCCCGCAGTCTGAACATTTATACGGTTTCTCCCCGGTGTGGGTTTCCTCGTGGACGATAAGCCTCGAGCGGTGAATAAAGGTCTTTCCACACTCCGAGCACTGATACGGCTTCTTTCCAGCATGGGCCCTCTCATGCGCAGCTAAGGTTGACCGGTCGACAAAGCTTTTTCCGCACTTGACGCAACCGTAAGGTTGTTCCCCCGTATGGGTTCTTTTGTGTACAAGAAGGCTTGACCGATGATTGAAGCTTTTCCCACACTCCAGGCACGCAAACGGCTTCTCTCCTGTGTGGGTTCTCTGATGCGCATCAAAACTGGTTTTATGACGGAACAGTTTCCCACAGTCTGGGCAGGTGTACGGTTGCTCCGCTGTGTGCAGTTTCTGATGCCTGTAGAGATGCGAGCTCAGCCGGAACCGTTTCCCACAGTGGGAGCATGGAAAGGGCTTCTCTCCCGTGTGGGTTCTCTCATGTGCAACAAGGTTGGATCGGTAATGGAAGCTTTTCCCGCACTCCAGACATTTGTGAAGTTTCTCGGCCACATTGGCATCGTTGCAAGGAGCAAGAATAGAGCCCTGGCCACACGTTTTCTCACAATCAGTGACTGCCCCTTCCGCGTCGACTTTATTATGGATTCTCTGGTGCTCAGTGGTTTCGACAAAGTCTTTGTAGACACCTTCACAAGAAGTGGATTTCCTGGCTGGATTCCCAGACTGACTTTCAGCATCCCTGACTTTCACCATCATTTCCTTTGGTGTGCGTATGCCCTCCACTTTGCTCGCTGACCAGTCACCTAAACAAAATAGAAGCACTAGGTTACGGAATGTGGAAGAGGCCATTAACCACATCTTAAGACTGAGAAGGACTGGGTGCCGTCTACAGTTCTAAGCAGGACAGGGAAAAAAGGCACAGAATTTGGTACTGCCTGTAGTATCCTGAAATGTTCAGTGATCACCTTTTAAAAAAGCAAGTTTCTAGTCCTCATGGGTCGAAAGTACACGGGCAATGCCTGGTAAACGATCTAAAGCAGAGGTGTTGAATGTCTTTCAGCCTGAAGGCAGAATTTAATTCCAGAGAAGCTCTCAGGGCTACATTCCAGGTGTGGACAGAGCTAAAGGCAAAAGGATGCAGGCCCCAAGGCAAAGGAGGTGGAGCCAAAGGCAAAAGGAGGAGGGGACAAAGGTAAAAGGAGGAGGACGGAAATACCCAAAATACCAGCATATTTTAGCTTTAGCTTTAAGCTCTTCCTGCCAATAGCTAAGTCTGGGGAGAGGGATTTAAACCTTTTAAATGGGGCGGGGGAAGCCAGATACTTGGGAGTGACAAAAAAACGCAGACAGCAGACAGCTTGATTCCAAACAGCGCAGGTTTGATGATTTTAGGTTTTTTGTAATTGACGTCGTTCAGTCACATAAGTACAACGGCATAGATTATGATAAACTATTGTTACAGCTTGAAGCTAGATGGATTTATAAGCTCAACACCGTGGCACCTCTGGGGTTAAATCAGAACCTTGATTTAGCCCCGTTCCTTTAATCTCTCCACTGTATGGGATGATGGCAGTTAACAACGCAATTAAGCCAAGGAGGCCTGACAATCAGTATTTATTGAGTGTAGCCGGCCAAAGGCGATAGCTAACACCCTGGAGCGGTTCAAAGTGTTTTTCAATGGGAGACAGGTCTGTAGGGTTTGTATCAACTAATAATTATGATAACATAGGGGATATGTGTAAAAGACTGAATGTTTCCTCTTTAACTAAGCAGGTATCTGGAAAATAATAAAAAACAGTATACGACGATCCCAGTACCTATATGGGGGTGAGTGTCTCACTACATTAAGAATTATGAGTGGGGAGGACTCGTGGTTTCGACAACATGGGATCGATAAGACTTAAATATGTCCATTATGTTTACAGAATGTACAGCAAAAATAGAAGTTTCTGAAGAAGAGTTCGAAACGAGATAATTACCGGATACTCGTTAAATCAACTGCTGTTATAAATCAACTAATGTTATAAATGCTAAAAAAATGAAACCAATTATTGTCAGTGTATTCATGCAGTAATATTATCTGTTTAAAACAAGTATATGAGAAAGTGAAACCAACTGTTGTTTTCGAGTCTATGCAGTAAAATTAACTGTTATTTAAAACTTAAGTAATTAACTGTTGCTAGAAAGAAAAGCCATCTGATGTCCACTTTGTGTTTATGCAGTGAAAGTAACTGTGTTCAAAACTTCTGGGAACTTGTAGAAAACACTAGCGAATGTGTAACTACTAATTTGTAAATTCCTAACCCATGAAGTTTATAAATGTGAAAGCAACAAATGACTTGATTTTTTGCAATTATTTATGAAGAAGCAGCATGATTTATATCTGGACCGCATTATTGTGATTCACATGACTACAGACTCAGGATACTAAATAACTGAAGTTTGTTTGACCATTTCTGGAATTTGTTGCATTACTGGGCATGATGCAAGTTCTGAGTGCGCCCCTGTGCGTTCTCCCATATCACTGAATAAATGGCATGCACTCTTGGGGGGAAAATAGAACTCAGCCCTGGGGACACAGCTGCAGAGAGGAGCAACATCTGTCCTCTAGGCTCTGACACTGGATGGCTCAGCTACCGCTGCTTGGGCATTCTAAAGTGATGTGTGTGTGTAATGCACAAGCTCTCCTTCCACACATCAGAATGAGAGAAACTTCACTCAGCGGAGGCTGGTGGCTCCGATGTCAGTGGGGCAGCAAATCCGCTCTGAGTCGCACTCAGAACTCTCAAGGAGCTATCAAAGATGCGATAGCTGCTTTAGTGTTCAGACTGAAACCCGGAGTGGATTCACCGCCCCACTGACTTCGGAGCCACCACCCTCCACTGTCTCCACTAGCGAATAATAAAGTGCAATTTGGGGGGGAGGATGTTGTCTTGTATCGGACCAATTGCTGCTGGAGCAGGAGGTTGATTTCCAGATTTCACAGAACGCTTCTTCAGGCGGCTGAAGAACCTTGTGTAACCCACAAAAGGTGGCCGAGCTGGAGATTTTGCCTTACTCTTTGAAGGAGTGGGGTTAATATTTCTGGAGCAATTGGCCCTCCCAGAATCCTCAGTGCTGAACTTTAGATTGGAACAGCAATAAAGCTAGTTATCTAGAGGGTGCTATTACTTTAAAGTGCAATATACATTAATGGCACTGAATAATAGAAAAGACAGTGATGGTGTAGTGCAGGGATGGGCAGAAGGCTGATCTTCAGTTTTTGACATCAACTTCCAGAAGCCCCTGCCAGCATAGCCATTGGTCAGGAATGCTGGGAGTTGAAGTCCAAAAGATCTGGATACCAACTTTCCGCCCACCCCTGGTGTTGCGGTTAGAATGGCTGACTTGGACAAGGGAGACCGGGATTCAAATCTTCACTTTGCCATGAAGATCACTGGATAGGCTGACCAGATAAAATCCAGGTCAGGGCTCATGTAACTTTAACAGTTGTAGAGAAAAGGGAATTTCAGCCAGGGTCATTTGTATGCAATTAGTTCCTGGTGATACTCCCTCTTCATCACAACAGTTAAAGATGCAGGCACTATACTAGAGTGACCATATACAAAAGAAGGCAGGGCCCCTGCAACTTTAACTGTTGTCATGAAGAGGGAATTTCACCAGGAACTAAGTGCATACAAATGACACTGGCTGAAATTTCCTTTGCTCTACAACTGTTAAAGTTACATGAGCCCTGACCTGGATTTTATCTGGTCACCCTGTCACTGGGTGATTGTGGGTCAGAATGTCTCTCATTGGCCTCCTCCACACGGGGCGTTTAATGAGCCTTGAAGGCTCATTATAAATTTTACCTACACACCAGCGGAGCGCAAAACGGGCGTACAGGCGCGTTATCTCCCCGATAATGCGCATTTTCGAACGCGCGTTAAATAGCGACTTTTATTTTGCTCCGGCCGTTAAAGCGCATTTTCGCTGTGTGAACAAGCGATTATGCGCATTAACTACCTGGAAAGCGCTTTTTGGGCATCTTTTAATGCGCTTCGCCGCTTCTCGCCGCCTCCCGTGCAGAGGGATTGTGAGTAAATGCGCCTCCGCGATAATGCGCATAATCGCGGAACCAGGCGCAAAGGCGCATTCTTGTGGAGGGGGCCATTTTCTCTCTCTGTGTGCCGAACCTATTTCGCAGGGTTGTTGTGAGGATATGACACTATGCCTACATCCTTGCTTCCTATCTATGCACGCTTCCTGGGTGTATGTGAACTCGGAGAGGCTTTACTTTGGAGTAAACGTATGATTTCATGCGATAGAGTTCTCCCTCCAGTTTGGCAGCTTAAGAACATAAGAGGAGCCCTGCTGGATCAGACTAAGGTCCCTCCAGTCCAGCATTCTGTTCACACACTGGCCAAGCAGCTGCCCCAATGGGAAACCCACAAGCAGGACATAACAGCACCATGTTCCCCAGCAACTGGTGTATAGACACACTGTCATTGATCTTGGCAGTAGGATGTAGCCATCAGAACTAGTAGCCATGGATTGCCTTCTCCAGGAGCCTTCCTCAACCGGGTGTCCTCCAGTTTTCTTGGACTTGAAGTCCCATCATCCCCAGACAGCATGCTGGGAGGACACCAGGTTGGGGAAGTCTCTGGCTCTGGAGAAAAACAGGACCGGCTCCCTCCGCACAAACCTGAGCCCTTCTCCTTAATCCTGGTTCCCAACCAGACCGATAGCAGAGGAGGCGGCTGGACATCGGCGGGTCTCCCCACAACCTTTCTTTGGCAAGGTCCCGATCCTTCTGGGCTCTCCTCGGATCTTCGAGCCTTAATAGCTCCAGCTTCTCTCTCCTTCCGCTCCTGACGCGGTTCCCACGAGCGATCGCACAGAGTTCCCTTCTTGCTCCGATTCAGCGCTTCACATGGGGAGGCGAGCCGAGCCGAGCCCTCCCCGGATCCAGCCAGCCCCTGACCTAGGAAGCGGAGTGGAAAAGAGGAGCAACATCAGGCAGAGGCGGCGAGGGGCTCCTCGGCTATGCCAGAGCCCTCTGCTGGTCGCAGCCCAAGGAGAAGCCTTCGCCACTTCCCTTTGCTGCTCTGAACTCCGACATAAGATCAAGCAAGGTTTGCAGATTGGAATTGGGAACCAGAAAAGAAGACCGCTTTGGCTGGGGCATGCTGGGAGTTGTAGGCCTTTTTTCTGTCCAGACATGCATAGGATTGGAGCTTTAAAGGGTGCAATCCTATGCATGTTTAGACAGCACAAAGTCCTACACATCCCAGCGATGGAAGTGCAAATGCAAGAGAACATCCCAAATAGAGCCACAAATGGAAGAGAAACGCCTTCTTCAGGGGACTACAAAAACGCCTGTGGAAATTCCTGTAATAATGTCTCCTACTAAAATTCTCGGGCGACAGTTTTAAGAAAGCCTTAAAATAAAAATAGGCCAAAACACATTAGGCTTTTAATTTTTTTAAAAAAAATCTGTTTGTAGGGTGACCCTATGGAAAGGAGGACAGGGCTCCTGTATCTTTAACAGTTGCATAGAAAAGGGCATTTCAGCAGGTTTCATTTGTGTGCATGCAGCACCTGGTGAAATTCCCCCTTCATCACAACAGTGAAAGCTTCAGGAGCTATACTAGACTGATCAGATATAAGAGAGGGCAGGACTCCTGCAGCTTTAACTGTTGTGGTGACGTGGGAATTTCACCGGGTGCTGCATGCATACAAATTACACCTGCTGAAATACCCTTTTCAGATACAGGAGCCCTGTCCTCCTTTTCACTCTAGTTTCAGCATCTTAAAATGTTTCTCTTCCATTTGTGGGCAAAATACCTGGAGTGCACATGGTTATTGACAGAATCATAGCTTTAACATATTGTTGTGTTCTTGCATCCCACTCCCGAGGGGGGAGAAATTGCACAGGCTTCAGCGTTTACTCAGACATCAGTTACCTAGAAGGCAGGCACTGGAGACTCGTGGCGTATCTTTTATAAAGGTTTGTGTACACTGTGCTCAGGATTAAGGCCTACATCGCACTCCGCTGCCCAGCGATCTTCTTTTGCCAGACAAAAGCTGCTCTCCTTTTGCCTTAGATTCACCTTTTCCCCAGATTCATTTCTCTGACTCTCTCAGGCCTTGTAGAACAAAGGTTACCAGTTCAAGAGTCAGAGGGTTGGGGACTCTGTACTCGGAGGCAGTGTGAGATACCCCTGGAAGCTGACCCCAAACACATAACAGTATTAAAGGCGCAATCCTACACATGTTTAGACAGAAAAATGTACAATTCCCAGCATGCTGGCTGGAGAATTCTGGGAGCGTTGTAAGACTTTTTTCTTTCTAAACATGCATATGATTGTACCCTAATAATAATAACAATAATGACCAGAATAATAGTCCAAAACACCTGGAGTGGCCCGGGTTGCTTACCCTTGGAGTACAGGATTGTGGCTTAAAATATTTAGAGTACAATCCTAAATATCCACCCAGAGAACATAAGTTTAGAAATGTACTGAACAATAAATAAATAAATAAATAAAGATCCCTGGCTCTCTGGAGAGATGCTGGAAGTTATAGGACTTTTTTTCTCTAGGACGTGCATAGGATTGCACCCTAAATATCTGAAGCTGCGATCCTGTACTCTGGAGGTAAAATCCACTGCAAGTAAACCCACTGAAATGAATGGGATTTAAGTTAGTCATGACCAGCTTAAGTCCCACTCATTTCAATGAGTCTACTGTAAGTAGGACTCATGTTGGATTTTACCCCAAGGGTAGGCCACCTGATGCCTTCTAGGTGTTTTGGACTACAACTCTGATCAATATTATTATTTTAGATTTCTTAAGACGCCTGTCTCAAAAAGACTCCAGGTGTTTTCAACAATCCCTGGTCACTGGCTATGCTGGCTGCGGTTTATGGGAGTTGCAGTCCAACATAACCTGGAGGGTGGCACCAAGTCACCTATACCTGCTGTAGGTTTTACCTGGGCGGAAGTCAACGGAATACAAAAGGCACCAAAGGCCCAAGCAATGGCATGTAAGAGAGGGGTACTGTTGTGGGTGGGTTTTGTGCCTAAGGAAGACAAAGTCCTTCAGGTACACCCAACTATATAGGGTTATACAAGTAAGCAGGATGGGGGAGAGATAAAAAGTTTAAATGTGCGCTGGTATTTTAAAAATCCTTCCTTAGGGAATAGTGGACGGCTACTAAGGAGAGGGCCTTCTCTATGGGCCTTCTCTTTTGCATGAAACATTTAAAAAGACATGAATTCATTTTAATGTGTCTGTACGTTTGAAGCGTGCAGTAACATCTTCAGTCACTAAGTGGCAGACTTCCTCACCAGCGCATACAGTTTGAAGCCAAGAGAGAGAAATAAAGTGAGGGACAGAATTATATGGGTACCCCCCTCTCCTCTCCTGTAGGATAGCCCCCCTTGTAGAGATATGAAGGCTTGGCGGGGGAAATTGGAAAAATTCGGGGGGGGGGGTCTGAAAAATTGGGAAAATTTGAAAAAATGAAGGAAAATGGATTATGGAATGTTAAAACATGATGAATAAAATGTTTAAGACAAGGTGTTCATATATTTACTTCTCCAAATGGTTTCTAAAAACTATGTACAGTATCAGATTATTTCAATTTCTGTGCTTCAAGGACAAGCAAGTCCTAGGTTGCGAACTGAGACTACAACTCTCAGATACAAGGGCAAGATGCACTTATGCCTCTAGGGGGCACTGCCATTGAAACAGAGACTGAAACTGATCATGATACCTATAGCTCAGAAAATAAGTCTGATTAAACGTCGTGCATATTCATTGAATCTCTGTCCCCCTTTTTCCTCAGTTCTTTTTATGGGAATGGTCTGTGTGATACTGTGGAGGACTAGCAGAGACATAAATAATGTTCTTTGTTACTAACGTTGATGGTTTCTTCTGTTGTTGTTTTAATTCGTTTTTTGTCTGCTCCGCATAAACTGGAAAAACCAAACAGGTTCCTTTCGATTCAGGAGCTTGTAGCTCCCATTTGTTACCAAAAAAAGTAAACATTTAAAAAAGTAAATTCAATTTGTAATCATTGCTTGAATACACTGTACTTTTAATATACCAAATGTGCTAATTTTATGCTTAACCAACTTGTACATAATTACATTTTATGTTCCTAAAGTAATAAATTGACTTTCAATCTGTAAAAAGAGCTAATAATGCATTTTATTCAATTTTCCCCAAAAAATCAGTTTTTCCCCGAAACCCACCCATCCATCCCGGAAAAAAACATTTTTTTTTCCATTGGCTTCAAAATTTCTGGAAATTTTACATCTCTACCCCCTCGAGAAAATGGAGTAAATAGCCGCTTACCTCATGGGGCTATAGGGGTTCACCATGGCGTGAGCCATGCCTAGGGGTGTCAGTCAGTGGGCATGGTTTCACTCAGATGGGGTGGGCACGTTTGCTTGAAAACTTTGCTGTATCAAATTGAGAGCTCTTCCAAACTGCAAAGCTGGGTCTGTTTGCTAGTATTTAGATATAAATGCAGAACTCTCTGGGTGTGCTAAAATAAGTATATTAACAGTTTTTGGAGTCTTTATCCCCCATCCCCTGCCCTGCTTAAAATTTAAACAATATAAAGAAGTGAATGCCCTTGAGTAGTCATGTCCTCAATTATTTACAAGTACTTCAAAACAACAAAAATATTTTAATACATTTTTATACCGCTCACTTGCTATTAAAAAGAAACCGTAAAGCGGTTTACAACATCAAACACACAGTAAAATCGAGTCAAAATAGTACAAATATCACAACAAAAACCTCTCAAAATATATCAAAACGTAGGATTGCAGAATTTCCAAGTAAAGTTTTGAATTTATTTTATCCACATTGACAGCAAACTTCTACACATGCCTACTCATAAGCAAGTCCCATTAAGTTTATTGGGGCGTACTCTCAGGTAAATGGCTCATTTAGGATTGGTGCCCAAGTGGAATTTATTGAATTTTTCATTAACAAAATGTATTGATTTATTTAGTATATTTCTATACTGCTCCCTGGGTGGTTCACAACAATTTAAACCATAAAATGCAACATAAAAGACATTAAAAAAATTAAACTACCATGTAAAGTAAACATAAAACCGGAATAAAATCTAGCAGCAATGCCAAGATTTAAAATACAGTAGAAGTTTTAAAACAGACAGAACTGGAATACTAATTTAAATCTATCAGTTCAAATAGTTTTGGCTAACGGACATACCTCCGAGATATTTATTCAGCATGTAAAATCAATGTAGCATTTTGTTTGGTTTACCACCTAGAATTCAAAGATCGCAACCGACTTAGGGCATTGGGAAATTTTTCTGGAACATTTTCTAGAGAACCCACACTGTGAGGAACCCCCCCCCCCTTAAATGCTCAGAATGGGAGGAAATCTTGAGAGAGTTGTATTGTACTGGGAGTGCCGTCGCTGCTGATACCAAAACAATAACGCCTGGAAGGACTCCATCAATAGACACACCACTGGAGTCTTTGGGAAGGGCGTAATGCAATTCTGGACCTCAGTCCTTGCTCCTTGGGCAAGGGGCCCTCAGTGAAGGGCTTCTAACTGTGGGGGCCCCATCCTGCTCCTCTCCAGGGAAACACGGCCCAGTCACTTGCCCCCTCCCTCTGGGACACATCTGTGCGGAAGGGGACAAGAAAAATGGAAGATGCCCGAAGAGGAAAGGTGAACAGGCTGCGTGAGCTCCTCAATGGCAGAGCGCCCCTGCAGGAGGTTTTGGCCTCAGCAGGTACCCTCTGGAGGTTTTGCAGAACAACTCCCATCCGCCCCAGCCAGAATGCCCAAGGGCCTGGAATGATGGGAATTGCAGTCTAAAACACCTGGATGCATCCGATTACCTACCCTTGCACTAAGATAACCTGCATATACAAGCACAGAGCTTCAATTAAGCTACAAGAAAACAAGATTCTCATGATTTAGAGAGGAAGAAACAGTTTTTCTTGTGTCTATTTGTGGAACAGTCGGTAGTCAGAAGCCCTCACTGACCTTCTGCAAATCATCCATCAATCTCCCTTCTGCCTTGGTCCTAGTATACATAGTCACACCTTCTTTTGTCTTTTCTAGAATATTCCTTTTTTAGTTTTAGTAAGGATATGCCAGAAACCAAGAACACATATGATTCCCTTTCTAAATGGGTTCCGGAACATCTATTCTTATCAACAATATTAATATATTAAATACCTTACAAAGGGAATACAAATCAGCAAAACAATGAAAACAATCAATAATACAAACAAAAAAAACAATAGCAACAGTAGATTTTAAAAATCAAAACCTAATACCAGCATCATCTTACCTAAACAGTAGAAGTGCAACCTTTAATCTGACCTATTAATTGGCAAACCCAAATAACGGGAGAAAATAGAAGCCATTCTTTCTAAAAATAAAATAAAAAAAGTAATCAACTAAAATGGCATTCCCAATTAATTTGGCATTCTTTTCCTTTTTTATGTTAACTGCATTTTAGAAATATCCCCCCTTCACTCACGCAAGAGGATCCCTCTTCTAAGATGGAGCCTTTTGTGATATTTACACTCGCCACCTAAAAATGAAGAAACTACACTTAAAAAAATGTTTTGGCATCTGCGCATTGATGCAGTTTCAATAGGTTGATCAATTAATTAGGGCGCAATCCTGTGCATATTTAGACAGAAAAATATCCTACAACTACATGTTGGCTAGGGAGTGCTCTGAGTTGCAAGACTTTTTTCCCGTCTAAACATGCATAGGATTGTGCCTTAAATCAGCTAAGGTTTCCTTAACCAGGTAGCAGCCCTAGCTGCCTGAAGCTAACCAGCAAAGTGGTTAGCATACCTCTTGGGGCAGAGCATTCCATGGTTGTTCTACCACACATGAGAATCTCCTGATCATGGTACTACACAGCTTCCCGTGAAGGAAGGGCCCGGAGCAGGACTCTCCTCAGGACCCAGGAAGATTCTTATGGATATTGCCAGTATCTCGGCCTTCATGCGGTTCCTATCCCGTGTGGATCCTCAGATGGGCCTTCAGTTTTGGACTCTGGCTGAAGCATTTCCCACATTCGGCGCAGCTGTACGGCTTCAGCCCCTTGTGAATCTGAATGTGGGTCACGAGGCTGCCTTTGACGTTGAAGGTTTTCCCGCAGTCGGGACATTCGAAGGGCTTCTCGCCCGTGTGGATTCGCCGGTGCCGCACCAGGTCGGAGTTCATGCTGAAGGACTTCCCGCAGTCTGAGCATCTGAATGGCTTCTCCCCCGTGTGGATCCGGTGGTGCCTGATGAGGTCATAGTTCATCCGGAAAAACTTCCCGCAGTACGAGCACTCGTAGGGTTTCTCGTCTCTGTGGATCCTGTAATGCCGAAAGAGCCCGTACTTGGTGCTGAAGGCTTTCCCGCATTCTAAGCATTCATACGGCCTCTCCCCGGTGTGGGTTTTGTCATGCCGGATGAGTTTATCCTTCATTCGGAAGGATTTCCCACAGACCGAGCATTTGAACGGTTTATCGTCCAGGTGGGTTCTCGCGAGAACCACGGGGTTTGAGCTCTCTTCATGTTCAGTCAGGGTCACTGGCCCCTCCGCAATTACGATGTCATTCAGTTCTTTGTCTCTCCCCCTACTAGAAATGGATCGATCCATCCTTGGCCTCCAATCGCTTCCCTGTTGCCCCCATGTTCCATGGAGGCCTGCAGTGGCTTCTGCCTGCTTGTGGGGCTTTGCTCCGTTCTCTGGGCCTCTCTCCTCAGACATCCCGTGCGCACCTTGTGCAGAGCCTTCCTGCCCACGAGCCTCATTTTTCCTCACATAGCACTCACCTGAAGAAAGGAGGGATTCCAAACATGAAACATTTCCTAAGCCTTGTAGATTAATGATATTTATTTATTTCCCACCTCTCCCTTTGGATCGCCTTCTTTTGTATATGGTCACTCTAGTATAGTGCCTGCAACTTTAACTGTGGTGATGAAGAGGGATTTCACCAGGAACTAATTGCATACAAATGACACTCGCTGAAATTCCCTTTGCTCTACAACTGTTAAAGTTACATGAGCCCTGTCCTCCTTTTCATATGGTCAGGCTACAGTTCAGCCTAGTTTTGGCTAACCGAAGTACGGTCTCCCCCAGAGGACCTGAGTGTGTGGGGCAGATTGTATGGGAGAAGGCAATCATATATATCATTATAATCCCCTCTATTACTAATGTTCAAACTGCGAGTGCCAATTCCATTCTGACAAGGGTATGCTGGGAACAGAAAATATTCTCATGTGCCTGAAAATATTCTCACGCGCGTTTCCAAAAGGACTTTCCTTCCTTAGGAGCCACTTACCTTTCTCCAAATGTGTAGCGAAGCATCCTTCGAATGCTGCTTCTCTCTTAATGTGCTCCATTCTTTGTTATGAACATTTTCAATTGGGAAATTTTCCCATGGAAAAATTAATTTGCATCAGAAAACGTTCTAATGCCCTAGAGCTGCGGTGGGGCAACTTGGAGCCCTCCAGGTGTTTTGGCTTAGAACTCCTATCAGTCTTAGCCAGCATAGCCAGTAATGAGGGATGCTGGAAGTTGTAGGCAGAAACATCTGGAACACCACTAGTGGCTCGTTGCTGCCCTGATAGAGCTTGTGCATGTTTGTTTTAATTATATTTGGTAAATAACAAAGCTAAAAAAAGAAGGACCCCGTATTCATTTCCCCCACTCAATACATCGTAAGTACTTGAGCTGACGTATTTGAGGGGAAATGTTAAAACACACTTAGTGCGCAATCCTCTGCATATTTACACAGAAAAAAGTCCTTCAACTTCCAGAATAGCTGGGGAATTCTGGGAGTTGTAGGACTTTTTTTCTGTCTAAACATGCAGAAGATTGCACCCTTCATGTGATTTCAGTGTGATTTATTACATCGAATTTGTTACCAGAATACTGAGTCACCTGAAAAACATTGGCTCAGTTCACACAACACTTTTCTCTAAGCGGTGTGAAAACTCCATTCAACGGTGGAGTTTTTAGGAGGTACTCACCACACAACATGTTCCAACTCCACCGTTGTGTGAATGTGGACTCCCGTGGAGTAGAGTAAAACTCAACGTGGCGTCTGAGTGACAGTTCCTCCGCCCTTTCTCCTCCCCCCAGTCCTCCAGACGGTATCCCATCAGCCATTGCTACGGAAAAATCCAATCCCAGCAGCTCTCCTAGAGCAGCACTTCCTCCTTTGGCCACTCTAGTCAGGGAACTCTGTAGCCAGTGGGGAAACTCCACTCAATGCAGCAAGAAACTCCACGGAGCAATCCACACAACACGGAACACAACGGTTGTGCAGGAACTCTCCTCTGCACAGTGTGGATATTCAGGGTGGAGTGTTTTCTTAAAAAAACTCCACGGTGGGGTGAAGTTTTCCCTCCAGACAACACATTTCTCAACAGTAGTGTAACAACTCCACTATGGAGTTCTAAAACCACCATTGCGAAATATGTTGGAGCCATTAATGACAACTTTGAAACTACCAAGCATAACTAATATTGTATTTATTTTTATTTATTTATTACATTTCTATACTGCCCAACAGCCGACGCTCTCTGGGCGAACCATAGCAATTAAAACTAGAGCAGCCATAATAAAATACAATATAACATGTAAAAGTTTAAAACTGCAGTATAAAAGTGCAAACCAAAATAAAACCCAGCAGCAATGCAGAGATTTTAAATACAATAGCAGATTTAAAACAACAGAGCTAAAAGAGGAAAATGCTAGTGAAAATAAATGTTTGCAATTGGCACCCATTCACTGTCACAAAGAAATGGATGAAATAGAAACATTTTCCACAGAAAAAGAAAAGCACTGGGAAATTTTCTGCCCCACATCAGGGGCAGGAAATCAGTTCTTGACATACTAGCGTGGAGGCGATGCAGCCCTGGCAGTACTTACCCATCAAGCCAGGGTTTCTTTCGCCTTCCTCCTTCACCACATTCCATATCTGCTTGTCTGCATGCCCCAAGGCGGCCACCTCGTCACCAGAAACATTCACAACCACCTCCTGGAAGAGACCAGGATCCTGAAACGGCAGGGATGGTGTGATTTCAACATTCCTGTTATTTACATTCCCTTCTGAATTGGACAACCAAAAGAGAAAACAGAGGACGATATTACTAGAAAATATTACCACTACATCGTTAAGAACATAAGCAGTGCCATGTTGGATCAGACCGAGGGTCCATCTAGTCCAGCACTCTGTTCACACAGTGGCCAAGCAGCTGTCGACCAGGAACCCACAAGCAGCACACGGTGTAACAGCACCCACTCACCCATGTTCCTCAGCAACTGGTGCATAAAGGCTTACTGCCTCTGATACTGGAGGTAGCACATAGCCATCTGGGCTAGTAGCCGCTGATAGCCTTCAGGAATTTATCCAGACAATTTATCCTTAAAGAAAGTAAGTAATTTCTATGCTGTCTTGGGAAGTCCTTCCCATAGCTTGGCACCTCCAGCATGCCATGCATTGCAGCAAATGTTTTCTATAGAAAGATAATAATCTATGGCCCCAACAGGAATCCCAGGGCGAAATCAGCCTTACCTGCTCTCTCCAGCCACCAGCCTCTTGCTGCACTGGCAGAAAGTCCTCCGCCAGGGCCACCGCTTGGGCGCAGGTCTCGGGCCCCTGCTCCCTCACCCGGCCCTGGATTCCCTGGGGCAGGACAGACAGGAACTGTTCCAGGACGACCAGGTCCAGAATCTGCTCCTTGGTGTGCCTCTCCGGCATCAACCACTGGCGGCAGAGTTCCCAGAGCCGGCTGCAAACCCCTTGGGGGCCCTCGGCCTCTCTGTAGCGGAGCTGCCGGAAGCTTTGGCAGTGGAGCTCGGTGCCCAGGGCTGCCGCTCTCTCTGCTTTCACTTTCCCGGAGGGGCTCTTCTCTCCCGGGTCCAATCTGTCATGCCCTTGCTGGGCTGCTCCGTTGAGGCCTGTTCCATGCTCTACTTGAGGCTGTTGGCTAGTCATAGCGATGCCCTCAAAGGGGACCAGGGAAGTCTTCAGATTCCCCCAGAGAGCCATTTCTGGCAGCTGCGGGTTTCCTAGGCCAGAGTGAGAGGACTCCATGGCCTTGAGGAAGGATTGCCACTGGGCTTCCCACAGTTGCTGCAGCCCTTCAGGCCTAATGGTGCCCACATGGGCGGCTATATGGGGAGCTCTTCCGGATCCCCTGGATCCCAGCTCAGGTTTGGGATTCACTGGATCCTTCCTCCCCATTTTCACTCCTGATTTCGACTCCTGGTCTAGCGCCGGCCAGAACTGGAGGTCCAGGGCCAGGAGCTCTTTTGCGTTCCCTTCCGCCATCTCTTCTCACAGGAGGGATGATCCGGACTCAGCCCAGTCCCTCCGCCGTCCCCGTCAGCAAATAGGGGAGAAGCATCTAATGCCAAAGGATTTCCAAGCAGTTCCCCTTCCTGAAGGACGAGAATAAGCGAGGCACAGTGAACCAAACGTGTGGGACAATTTCCTCCCTTCCCCAAGAATATAAAAGTTGCAATGCTGCTGCAGAGTGTAAAGTGATGCACATCATAAAGTGAAGCAAGTATAAAGTGATGCATGCAGGGGCCAAAAATCCCAGGTTCAAATGTAACTCGATGGGATGTGAGCTAGCAGCGCCCGATCAGGAAAGAGATCTTGGGGTTGTGCGGGACAGCTCGATGAAAATGTCAGTTCTGTGTGCAACCGCTGGGAGGAAAAAGGCAAACTCTATGTTAGGCATGATTAGGAAGGGAATTGAGAATAAAACTTCCCATATCATAATGCTTTTATACAAATCTGTGGTGTGACTACACTTAGAATACTGTGTACAGTTTTAATCACCACACCTAAAAAAAGATACTGTAGAGCTGTAAAAAGTACAAAAATGGCTAATTATTTTTTAAATGTTTTATTAAAGATTTCATATATTCAACATACCATAAATATTATGGCATAGTGTAGTGTAATATAATATATTATAATATAATATATCGCCCTCCCTCCCCCCAAAATAAAATAATCAAGAGGGTTGGAGCATCTCCCTTAAGAGAGAAGGTTACAACAGCTAGGATTGTTTAGCTTGTGGGGAAAAAGAGGTTAAGGGGAGCCATGAAGCGGATTGGTGGGAGATTCAGGACAAATAAAAGGAAGGACTTCTTCACAAAGTGCATAGTTAAACTATGGATTTACTACCACAAGATGTGGTGATGGCTGCCAATTTAAATGGCTTTAAAAGGGGTTTGGATAAATTCCTGGAGGAAAAAGCTATCAATGGCTACCAGTCCCGATGGCTATGTGCCAGTATCAGAGGCAATAAACCTGTATGTACCAGATGCTGGGGAACATGGGCGGGAGGGTGCTATTGCACTATGTCCTACTGTTGGGTTCCTGGTCAACAGCTGGTTGGCCACTGTGTGAACAAAACGCTGGACTAGGTGGGCCCTTGGTCTGATCCAGCAGGGCTCTTCTTATGTTATGTTCAGAGAGCAGGTCTACAGTGAATGGGTGGAAATTTCAGGGAAGCAGGGAAAAATTCCTAAAAGTAAGAGTTGTTCAGCAGTGGAGCAGGCTTCCTCAGGATGTGGGCGGGCTCCCTTTCACTACAGGTATTTCAACAATAGCTGGGCAGCCAGCCATTTACCAAGGGTGCTATTGTTGCAAGAATCTTGCACTGTAGCTCTGAAAATCTGCTCTTTCCATTAGGTACACCTCTGCTCTGAAGGTTTGGGAGAACAGTGTGTGTGTGAACTGGCACTGGGGGTTGCTCAAGGAAGGACAACTTGGCAAAAATCTTTTGGAGTTGCACAAGCAGTCCAAGAGAGTGCGTAGCTCAGTGGTACAACACATATTTTGCATGCAGAAAGTCCCAGTAGCAGCGCCACAACAGCAGAACTTTTGGGCAAGAGTCTAGGGCCCGACTCAGGAGAATGAGCAGAAGGACTTCCAAACTCAGCAGGGCTGATGAACAACATTTTGAAGTAAGTGAAGTAATAAGCATGAACATCTAAAGTGGGAGGGAAGGTTTCAGGGCTGGATTAAGACATACTGAGGCCCTAAATCATGTCAATATTCAGAGGCCCTATATCATAAAAAGAAAAGGTTGTATTACATTATAATAGGATAGAGTGACCAGATAAAATCCAGGTCAGGGCTCATGTAACTTTAACAGTTGTAAAGAAAAGGGCATTTCAGCCAGTATCATTTGTATGCAATTAGTTCCTGGTGATATTCCCTCTTCATCACAACAGTTAAAGGTGCAGGCACTATACTAGAGTGACCAGATACAAAAGAAGGCAGGGCCCCTGCAACTTTAACTGAGGCCCCTCATAATATGAGGCCCTAAGCCATGGTTTACTTGGCTTGTTCCTAAATACAGTACTGGACGGTAGCTGCAGGTAAGGGAACATAGAACATCAAAATTTAGAGACTAAAATCATATCACTCAATCACTGACATTTCCAGTTAAATTATTTCTCAAATCATCACTGATTATTGTTTATTTCTCAACTAATCATTAGTATTTCCTTTTTGAAAAAAAGGGTGGTTTAGTTAGCACCGGATGGGAAAATAGGGTGACCCTATGAAACGGAGGACAGGGCTCCTGTATCTTTAACAGTTGCATAGAAAAGGGCATTTCAACAAGTGTCATTTGTATGCATGCGGCACATGGTGAAATTCCCTTTTCATCACAACAATGGAAGCTGCAGAAGCCCTGCCTTCTTTTCTATCTGGTCACTCTAGTATAGCTCCTGCAGCTTTAACTGTTTTGATGAAGAGGGAATTTCACCAGGTGCTGCATATATACAAATAACACCTGCTGAAATTCCCCTTTCAATACAGCTGTTCAAGATACAGGAGCCCTGTCCTCCTTTTCATAGGGTCACCCTAAAAGACTTCTCTCTTCTTGAGACTGTGGAGAGCCATCTGATGATGGACACTTTAGTAGTAGAGGACACATAATCTGACCTGGTAGAAGACAGAGGCCTCCTCCACACGAGACGTTTAATGAGCCTTGAAGGCTCATTATAAATTTTACCTACACACGAGCGGAGCGCAAAACGGGCGTACAGGCGCGTTATCTCCCCGATAATGCGCATTTTCGAACGCACGTTAAATAGCGACTTTTATTTTGCTCCGGCCGTTAAAGCGCATTTTCGCTGTGTGAACAAGCGATTATGCGCATTAGCTACCTGTAAAGTGCTTTTTGGGCATCAATTAATGCGCTTCGCCGCCTCTCGCCGCCTCCCGTGCAGAGGGATTAGGAGTAAATGCGCCTCCGCGATAATGCGCATAATCGCGGAACCGGGCGCAAAAGCGCGTCCTTGTGGAGGGGGCCAGACTCCTAAGTCACCGAAGCCGGAGTCTCTGAAAGAACCAAGTATGCAGCCGTACTCCCCAGTCTCCCGTTCCTGATGAGGAGCTTAAAATTGCACCCTCTTCTACCCTCATTTTATGATGTCTCCCCATCTTCGCCCCTTTAACTCACCGACGCCTGCGCCATGCGCCATGCTCCAACTCCACCCTGCTCCAAGGCAATTCGCAGAGCCAGTTCACTTTGCAGATGGGTGGGACAGGAAGGGGTGCCTTCTTGTTCTTTTCTCTCTTTCCTTTCCTTTCCCTTCCTGCATCTCTATGGTCGTGACATCGCCCCCTTCCCCCTTCCCCCCCCCCGATTTATTCCTTCCTCTCTAGGAAACCGAACAAGACTCTTGACTTAATCACTAGAGGACCAACCTCAGAAGCGCCCCTGTGGCGGACTCCAGTTGGTTTCACCCGCTGGTGTTTTTTTTTTAATTGGTTTTTGGGTGCAATTTACCTGCCTTGCTTTTACGGTATTTTTCATTTAGTATTTTATTGCTGTATTATTACATTTGATCTTATTTATTGTGAATACCAACAAACCAATCATAAAAAAAGAAGAAAGATCTACTATGTAGTTTTTTTATATATAAAACTACATGCGTTCAAAGTATTTAATTTCTTTTTAAATAATTTTATTGATTTTCCAAAACAAAATCAACAGAAAGAATGAAAAATTAAATAAAGGAAGTAAATAATAATAATAATAATAAAAAGAAATACATTAAATTTAAATCAACTTTTTGACAGAGCGTGATACATTTAACCTCTAATCATATTGTTTGCTTTGCTTTACAGGCAAAAATATATGAGGGGTTCATGAGCTCCTTGGAAGTTTTCTTTGAACCTGTTCAGTCAACATGCTAAGCCACTGTGGTTAAGCATTTTGAGCAAAATATTATGGCTTAGCATGTCATGTGAACCATTTCTAACCATGGTGCTACATAACCACGGTTTAAACATGCTGACTAACCTTTTGCTGCAAAAGGGTTAGCAGTCTAACCATAGCGTACCATGTCATCTAAACAGGCCCAATATAATTCCTCTCTATATCAAACTCTTTTTTCATAATCTGAGGGAAAGCTTTGACATATACTGCTGTGCATGTCCCTGGTCAGTATATAGAATAAAATCCTGCCATGTTTTATCAAAATGAGATGTTTTGACTTTGCCTATAGCTAATTTTAGTTGGCTTGTCAATTTTTCTGCTGTAGCTATTTGCCAGAATTCCATGTAACACGATTTTAATGTCTGCAGTTCTGGAGTTTTCCAACTTTTGGTTATGAGCCTTTGGGCAGCCATAAGCATGAATTCAATTGAGCCCTTAGATTAGGGTGACCATATGGAAAGGAGGACAGGGCTCCGGTATCTTTAACAATTGTATAGAAAGGGTAGGTGTCATTTGTAAGCATGCAGCACCTGGTGAAATTCCCTCTTCATCACAACAGTTAAAGCTACAGGAGCCCTGCCCTCTTTTGTATCTAGGTAAGAGGACAGGGCTCCTGCAGCTTTAACTGTTGTGATGAAGAGGGAATTTCCTGGAATCATAGAATCATAGAATAGTAGAGTTGGAAGGGGCCTATAAAGTCATCGAGTCCAACCCCCTGTCATCGAGTCCAACCCCCTGCTCAATGCAGGAATCTACCTTAAAATAGGCTGACCAGGTGGCTCGGGATTTCCCGGTCCTAACCGGGAATCCAGAGGCCAACCGGGCCAACCGGGCCAGCCGGGGGAAAACCGGGGTGGCGGGGGGTCACGCGGCGGTGGCAGCGAGTCCCGGTGGAGGTGGAGGAACCCGGGAAGCGGACGCCCCTGCAGGTAAGCACGAAGGGGGGCACTTACCTGCTGGGGCGGCCGCTTCCCGGGCTCCTCCGCCACCTTTGCCGCCGCTGCCGGGCTCGTAAGGCCAGAGGCCGCGCGGAACAGGCAGGAGAGGGCCGGATCCGGAAGTGACATAACCGGCCCTCTCCCGCCTCTTCCGCGCAGCCTCTGGCCTCCTTGGGGCTCAATCGCGATGGCGAGGAGCCCGGACGCCCACGCCCGCCTCTTCCGCGTGGGTGTCCGGGCTCCTCGAGGCTCGTCGCCATCGCGACGAGCCCCAGAAAGGCCAGAGGCCGCGCGGAAGAGACGGGAGAGGGCCGGTTACGTCACTTCCGGATCCGGCCCTCTCCCGCCTCTTCCGCGCGGGCGGTAGCGGAGGACCCCGCGCAGCCGCGCGGGCGACGGAGGACCCGGCGCGGCCGCGCGGGCAGCAACAGAGGAACCCGCGCGGCTGCGCGGGCGACAGAGGAACCCGGCGGTAGGTCCAAGCTGGGTTTTTTTGGGGGGGGTGGCTTGGTGGGGGGGTTGTTTTGGGGGGGGGCGGGCGGGACCGGGATTTTTACTTTTAAAATCTGGTCAGCCTACCTTAAAACATCCCTGACAGATGGTTGTCCAGCTGACTTTTGAATGCCTCTAGTGTGGTAGAGCCCACCACCTCCCCAGGTCACTGGTTCCATTGTCAAATTGCTCTAACAATCAGGAAGTTTTTCCTGATGTTCAGCCGGAATCTAGCTTCCTGTAACTTGAGCCCATTATTCCATGTCCTGCATTCTGGGTTGATAGAGAACAGATCCTGGCCCTCCTCTGTGTGACAACCTTTCAAGTATTTGAAGAGTGTTATCATGTCTCCCCTCAGTCTTCTCTTCTCCAGGCTAAACATGCCCAGTTCTTTCAGTCTCTCCTCATAGGGTAGGGTGACCAGATAAAATCCAGATCAGGGCTCATATAACTTCAACAGTTGTAGAGAAAAGGGAATTTCAGCCAGTGTCATTTGTATGCAATTAGTTCCTGGTGAAATTTCCTCTTCATCACAACAGTTAAAGTTGCAGGGGCCCTGCCTTCTTTTGTATATGGCCACTTTAGTATAGTGTCTGCAACTTTAACTGTTGTGATGAAGAGGGAATTTCACCAGGAACTAATTGCATACAAATGACCCTGGCTGAAATTCCCTTTTCTCTACAACTGTTAAAGTTACATCAGCCCTGACCTGGATTTTATCTGGTCAGCCTATCATAGGGCTTTGTTTCCAGACCCCTGATCATCCTCATTGCCCTCCTCTGAACACGCTCCAGCTTGTCTGCATCCTTCTTGAAGTGTGGTGCCCAGAACTGGACGCAATACTCAAGATGGGGCCTAACCAGTGCTCAATAGAGGGGAACCAGTACCTCGCGCGATTTGGAAGCTATTCTTAATGCAGCCCAAAATAGCATGCATACAAATAGAACCTGCTGAAATTCCCTTTTCTATACAAATGTTAAAAATACAGGAGCCCAGTCCTCCTTTCCATATGGTCACCTAACTGTTAGTTCAATTTGTACCCCGGCTTTCCAGCAAATGATGATCAAGCTAGGAATACCAATACAATACAAAAATTACAAGACTGATACTACAATGCTGGAAGAATAAATACTCCCTTTTATGATCCAATGAATTTTTCTAAAATATTGTAGCCAATTGAAATAGATTTTTTAAATTAATAATATGGGAAGAACAAAATACAAAATGACATCTAAGGCAGGGTGACCATATGAAAAGGAGGGCTCCTGTAACTTTAACAGTTGTATAGAACAGGGAATTTCAGCAGGTGTCATTTGTATGCATACAGCGCCTGGTGAAATTCCCCCTTCATCACAATAGGAAAAGCTGCAGGAGCCCTGCCCTCTTTTGTATCTCTATATTAGAGTGACCAGTACTGTTTTACTGTTTTCCCTAACTATGTGTTGCCGCTAACCACAATGTGGTCAGCCTCACTAACCATGTTGTGCAACATAGCAGCACTAACCATGGCTAAAAGAGTTGTCCGACACGTGTCTGTGGTTAAAAGACATAGAGCTTCCAGTACAGAGCGGCTTAAGAAGGCGGGGCCGCTCTAGACAGCTGGCTCTATAGCTGCTCTGGACTGCCGCTTGACTGATACGCTATCTGCGGCCGCCATTTCGTTCTTTCGCGTTAGTTTTTTGCCGTGATTTTTGTTCTTCATAGCAGAGCATGCTTACTGTATAACTTTTTAAATCCCTGCTTGCAATTTCCCCATACGAAGCATCCATTTCGCCTGCCTTGTTGAAGTGCCATTACACCCCTCAGGTTATGATTACTGTGGCGGCGCTGCCTAATGACGCAGCTAGCGTGTCCATCTCGGAAGGCTTCCGCCTCCCTTGTGATGACTGTAGAGGTATAGCAGGCATAGCAATTCTCATATATGGAAAACATATGGCGAATCTGCCTGTCATAGTGAGGGTCTGTCAGGGCTCCTAGCGCTAGGGCTGCTGGGATACGGGGCGGATCACTTGGAGGACTCAGGTGCTCCACTAACCAGTGTGTGGTTAGTGTGTGGTTAAGGAAAACTTAACCACAAAAGAGTTAACAGTGTCATCTGCTAGTGTTCCGCATGTGGTTAGCGTTAACCACAGCTGAACATGGTTAAGCTAACCACAAAGCCCTGAGTGTCATCTGAGGGGCCACACTGGCTGAGTTCGGATGACACTTTAGGCAATGGAGGGGGAAATAGCATACTGACCGTGCGTTATTTTGGCGGCGGCGCAGCGGCACCCACCACACGACATGTTGCCCCTCCCCCTGTCATGTGTCTAAAAGTCCCGGTGTCCTTCTGGGCTGCTGCATCTCCTCCCTCCCACCTCCCACCTCCCTCAGTCCTCTAGCCCTATCCCAGCATGCACTGCAAGTTCTGCCGGCTGTATCAGAGCATCCAGGGTTTTTTTGATTGCTCCGGACAGTGAACTATATGACCAAACAGAATAGTACACGGAGAGAGGGGGGTTCCCTTCACACGACACTTTAAACAACGGCATTCGGGATAAACAACGTGCAAGCCCATTGTTTTTCTCCGTTGTTTAAGTGCCCCAAATAGCGTACTGTCAGTTGTGCGTGCATTGTGTGTTGCCATACACACGACACAATAAGCAACACAACGGATGATTGTTTCCTCCCCCTCCATTGATTATTGTGTCATCCGAACCGGGCCACTGTCTTGAAAAATCAGAGAAAGGCAACAAATGTTGAGATTCTTTATTGATCTATAACATTTATATACTGCTTTTGATACCGTTTAGGATTTCAGGGTGGTGTCCAACTGTATTGCAGTACAAATGCAACAATAAAACAGCCAATCCGAATCCTTAAAACAACTACAGAAATCAAAGGCTAAAATGTCTGGATGAATAAGAACATTTTACCTTAATACAGAGAAGGTGCCATTCCATAACTGGGGTGCCAATGCTGAGAAAACCCTTTCCTTTTTTTATTAAAATACAGTGCCTCTGATAAAGGGGGTTCTCAAAGCACTGGCAGATTGATATGGAAAGAGGGGCACCTTCAGGGATTATTTATCATGAGATTACAGATGCATTTGAAGATAAAGATGACAAGCTGGAATTATACTACAATGTGAATGATTTCAACTCTCTGTTTTGGAACACACAGACCCTACGTAGATATATCAATATGAATCATTATTTGGTTTTGCTAATTGCACATATCTACTCAATGCTGAAATACATATTGTTTCTTCTTAACCCTTTTACAAAAATAAAATACTTATTAAAGAGATCTGCAGCATAGCCACACTTAATGGAGAAAATCTATCCTCCCCACCTCAATTCTAGGGATAGCTATGGCCTGGAGGTTGTTATTTCTCACGATGTACTGATATAGGACAAGAAGAAAAAAACACAACAACCTTTGTTGTGTTAGCGATTGGGTATGGTTCCTGGCCCTATATTCATTTATACACTGCATTTTATAAGTGGATTCGCGAACATAGCATATGGGTTAAATTGTGAATCAATCTCAATCCATAGTCCAAGCATTTCCATCATTTCTCACCTTTGTGAATTCTTTGATGAGATGTGAGATTTGTCTTTTGACTGAAGCTCTTTCCACATTCCAAACATTTAAAGGGTTTCTCCCCTGTGTGAATTCTTTGATGTCTGGTGAGCTCTGCATTCTGAATGAAGCTCTTTCCACACTCCAAGCATTTAAATGGCTTCTCCCCTGTGTGGATTTTTTGATGTTTAGTGAGGTCCGCATTCTGACTGAAACTCTTTCCACACTCCAAGCATTTAAATGGCTTTTCCCCTGTGTGGATTCTTTGATGATAGGTGAGATTTGTAGTGTGATAGAAGCTCTTTCCACATTCCAAGCATTTATATGGTTTCTCTCCTGTGTGAATTCTTTGATGGTATGTGAAGCTTTGCCGGAAATGGAAGCTCTTTCCACATTCCAAACATTTATATGGTTTTTCTCCTGTGTGAATTCTTTCATGAGAAGTGAGATCTGTCTTTTGCCCAAAGCTCTTTCCACACTCTAAGCATTTATGTGGTTTCTCCCCAGTGTGAACTCTTTGATGAGATACAAGGTTCATCTTTCGACTGAAGCTCTTTCCACATTCTATGCATTTGTATGGTTTCTCCCCTGTGTGAATTATTTGATGAGAAGTGAGGCTGATCTTGTGACTGAAGCTCTTTCCACATTCTAAGCATTCATAAGGTTTCTCTCCTGTATGAAATCTTTGATGAGAAGTGAGATTTGCCTTCTGACTGAAGCTCTTTCCACATTCCAAGCATGTATATGGCTTCTCCCCTGTGTGTATTCTTTGATGTTTAATGAGGTCAATACTCTGACTGAAGCTCTTTCTACATTCCAGACATTTATAAGGTTTCTCCCCTGAGTGAACTCTTTGATGAGATGGGACAGTTTTCATATGCACATGGCACCTATTGTTTTCCTTCTTATCTATTTTTTCCTGGATTTCGATTTCATGGTGTTCACTGCCCTGAGAAGCAGAGGATTTATTTCTCCTGGTCTGAATTGCTTCAGTTTTCCTTCTTTGCTGTTCAGTATTTTTACATCTGTCTCTTTCTGGTGACATCCCACATGGTTCGCTTGTGTTCTCCATTTGCCACCCATCACCTTGGAAAGAAGACAAGAAATTGGTAAAACCCCGAGTTAGAAATAGAGGTTCAATAGAGCTTTGAATATTCACAACTAATGATAAAGGAAGAACCTCAAAAGACTTAGGTGGGAGGGAGGCCTTCCCATGTGTTTAACAGCCTCTGTTGCCTGGCATTAATTAACAGCTGATGTTTTACAGACTACTGGACCATGGAGACCTGTTCAGACATAAAGCTTTCTGAGTGAACCTGGGCCAGTTACCCTTTCTCTGCCTAGCCTAGCCTGCAGGATTGTTGTGAAGGTAAGTGGACAATCTAATGCATCCCCTTCTGAACTGCTGGAGTGATGGTAGGATGAAAATATGATGAAAAAATAAAGGAAAAGTCTAGCATTCAGTGGACGATGCACCCAGATAATTTTTTGTTACAGGGCAGCCTATAAATAATGTAAATAAGTAAGTATGCCCTTTGCATACAGAAGACCTCAAAAGTCCTTGGATGATCTTTCTGGAGAGAAGCGACTGATCTATATACTGGAATAGTCAGGTGATGCTTTTCTATGGGAATGAAGCATAGGACAGCCTTCTTCAAGGCTCAGTTCAGACAACACGTTAGTCAATGCAGTGTGAAAACTCCACTCAATGGTTGAGTTTTTAGGGGGTACTCCCCACACAACATGTTCTAACTCCACCATTGTGTGACTGTGGGCTCCCTTGGATTAAGCAAAAGCCATCACGGGTTTTGATTGACAGTTCTTCCGTCCTCTCTCCTCCCCAGTCCTCCCGATGGTATCCCATCAGCCATTGCTGCAAAAAAAAAAATCCCGGTGGCTGTCCTAGAGTGGCACTCTGTCCTTTCACCGCTCTTGCCAGGGAACTCTGTATCCAGTGGGAAAAGTCAACTCAACACAACTGAGTCCTCCACATAACACACGACACAACGGTTGTGCAGGAACTCTCCTCTGCTTCTCCATGGAGTGTTTTCCAAACAAACTCCACCATTGCGTGGAGTTTTCCTGCCAGACAACCCATTTCACAACAGTGGTGTAAAAACTCCACTGTGGAGTTCTAAAACCACCATTGAGAAACGTGTTGTCTGAACTGAGCCTAAAACCACCATTGAGAAACGTGTTGTCTGAACTGAGCCTAAGTCTTCTGAATGGGGAAAAAAGTAGGTCTCTTTCCACCCCATCCCCCAGCTAAGGAGGATATAATCAGGTTTGACGAGAGACCTGATAATAATAAATAGTTATTATCATCAACCAGAGAAAGAGGTAACTCTGGCTCAATTCAGACAACATATTAAGCAACAGAGGAGGGGGGGAACAATTGTCAGTTGTGTTGCTTATTGTGTCATGTGGGGAGTAACACACAACTGACGGTACGCTAATCAGGCAATTTAAACAACAGAGGGAAACAATGGGTTTGCACGTTGCTTAGCCTGAAGCCCCGTTGTTTAAAGTGTTGTCTGAATTCAGCCCTCCCTCTCTCCGTGGACTATTCTGTTTGGGGATAGAGCTCTGCCGGGTAGAGCAGCCAAAATACCCCGGCCGCTCTATACAACCAGCAGAACTCACGGTGCATGCTGGGATACGGCTGGGGGACTGAGGGAGGGGGAGGTAGGAGACGCTGCAACCAAAATGGCCGCCGCACGTTCATAGCAACCGGGGCGTTTGCCGGTGCCAAGCAGCGCCGGCTGCAGCATGTTGTCTATGGAGCTCTGCCTGCCTAACACATGGTCAGTGCACTATTTACCCCTCCGTTGCCTAATATGTCATCCGAATTGAGCCTCTATCTCTTCCCTTTCCCTCTTCTTTCCCCATTCCTTTTATCTTGTGTGTCATGTCTTCTTAGACTGTTAGCCTCTGGGAGGGACTGTCTTATATACTGATTATATGTACACCACTCCAGGATCCTTTTTGGTTGAGGAATCGGATAAAATAGTTTAAATAAATACATAAATAAATTACCAAGAGAGGACATGGTCCCACAATTCTCTTCCATGACTGGTCTGGGTGGAGCTCCCTGGTCAAGATCCAGTAGATTTGATTCTTCCTTGAAACACACAGCAACCTCCTGAAAGTTCTCAAGATCCTGTACAAAAAAAAGAAAATCCTCCTCAAGGATGACATAAGGACATTTTTCTCCCTTTCTCATAATACTAGAACCCAGTGGGGTCATCCCATGAAGCTGATTGGTGGGAGATTCGGGACAGATAAAAGGAAAGACTCCTTCACACAGCACAAGGTTAAACTATAGGATTTGCTACGACAGGATGTGGTGATGGCTAGCAATTTGGATGGCTTTAAAAGGGGGGTGAGACAAATTCCTGGAGAAGGCTATCAATGGCTACTAGTGTGGTGTAATGGTTAGAATCAGTGCGGTGTGGTGGTTAGAGTATTGGACTGGGAGCTGAGAGATCCGGGTTCTAGTCCCCACTCGACCATGGAAGCTCACTGGGTGACCTTAAGCCAGTCACAGGTTCTTAGCCCAACCTACCTCACAGAGTTGTTGTTGTTGTGAGGATAAAATGGAGAGGAGGAGGATTATTACGCCGCCTTGGGTTCCATGGAGGAAAAAGGCGGGATATAAATGCAATAAATAAATAAATACTAGTCCTGATGGCTCTATGCTACCTCCAGGATCAGAGGCAGTATGCCTATGTACACAAGTTGCTGGGGACCATGGGTGGGACGGTGCTGTTGTTGCACTCATGTCCTTCCTGTGGGTTTCCCTTGGGCAGCTGGTCAGCCACTGTGTGAACAGAATGCTGGATCAGATAGGCCCTTGGTCTGATCCAGCAGGGCTCTTCTTATGTTCTTATGATAGTTTACCTAGTTAAGGAGAGATGGTGAGTCATTATATAGCAAGATCTAAACATTCAGGTCTTCCTAGTGGAGGACAAGGCGGTCAGTGCTACCTCCAGGATGAGAGGCCAGAAATCTCTGAATCCCATTTGCTGGTAGAGCAGCAGGAGAGATCTATGGGCCTGCAGTCCTGTGGACCACTGTGTGAAGCAGGATGCTGGAACAGGTAGGGCTTTGGTCGTATCCAGCAGGACTCTCCTTATGATCTTAGCTTTGCCAGAACCAAACAGAAGGAGACAGATTTGTTCCGGCTCTGGGTGGTGAGCAGGGGATGGAGGCACACCCTGCTTGTCTCCCCAGTGTTCCTTCCGCCTACCTGGTCCAGTTTCACTCCATCACCGAGAAGAAGAGATGGCTGAGTGCTCATTGCCGGCATCATTCCTGCCCCTGTAGGATGCAAAGGCAGTGTGAAGCGAGCAGAATGCACAGGATTGCACTGAAGGTGATGCAAGCCTAAGTACACATGGGCGTTAGGAGACATCCTTTCTTTGCATTTTGGATGTGTAAAGAAACTATATTTACCTGAGGTAAAAGTGAGCGTTTTGTTTTGGCACAGTGACTGATATACGAGGGGTGAAATGAAAAGGGGAAATTCAGTGGCTGAATTCGGACAACACGATAGTCAATGGTGGGGTAATAATCAACTTTACAGTTGTTCATCTAGGGGGTACTCCCCACACAACATGGTAATAAATAATCAACCGTGGTGTGGATTAGGATCGGCGCTGAGTTGACTATGGCAGCATTTGGGCGACATGATAGTCAATACAACTGATGATTGTTCCCCCCACCACCACCAGTTGCTTATTGTGTCGTCCAAATTCAGCCAGTGTCTTTTAATTTGGCTAGGGCCAGAGAAATGATATGAAGTTGGAATGTTAAGATGGAAATCTGCCATCTGACAAACAGCTATTTTGTTGCTTGTTCTTACCAATGGGGTGGATATGTTATATCTCTGTGAACTTCCTGTCTTTTTATACTGGAATGTGGACTCAATTGTGGTCAGATATGATTGGTTAATTTGTGGACATTCTTTTGAGATCTGTTAGCCCGTTATTACAGTCTGGGGTGGGTGGGAGGTGGGAATTCAACCCCAAAATGTGCTGATTGGCTGGAGGGGCCTGGCTGGAGTGTATGTAAAGAGAGGTACAGTCAGAGCTCAGAGGATCATTAGAGCTGAGAGGGAAAAGGTAGGATTTTTTTTGAGAGTTTATTTATTTTTAAATATAACAAAAAATAGAACAGTCCCCTAACCATTGATGTCTCAATAGCTGTTAGGGAAAGAAATGATTAATACAGTTTTAGGGGAGAAAACAAGACCAGAGAAAATAAAAGAAAAGGGGGGAAGGGGGGGGAATAGAAATAATTGAATAAACGATTATACTAGTTAATAAGTGTGCTGTGAGATCTTCATTTGTTGTTATAATGGCCAAATGCTCAAAGCTGAAGCAGATATATATTATTGTAAGTCTGGTTGTGACGTATGTTGAATGAATCTCCACCATATAACATAAAAAGATAGCGATTCTGTTTTTCCTTGGATTAGAAGAAAATTGTGAGTTATTTTTTCTGATATTGCCACAGACCATATATTTCGGTACCATGCAGATAGGTTCTGATTGTTTAGTTTTTTTCCACTGCTGTGTTATTTGTCTGGCGAGCGGCAATTAGCAAAAATAATAACAAGTCTTTACATTTCAAATTTACATTAGATCCTTTGTATATAAAAAGGTAGGAATTAGAGCATTCTGAAGTCAGCCCAAAACAACTTGGGACCAGGATCCCGAGCCGATTGCCTTCCTTTATACATACCCAGGCGACCTTTAAGATCAGCAGAGGAGGTCTTGCTGGTCATTCCGAAACAGACGGAATGTCACCATGAGGTACCCAGATGGTGGGCCTTCTCTGTAGCGGCACCCACCATTTTACTGTGTAGTTTGAGAGGTCGAAAATGTGGCCTCTTTTAAACACCTCCTGAAGACACGTTTGTTCATCCAGGCTTTCCCCGGGCCGTAAGTAAATTAATTTTTTCCCCTCCATTTCACTGTTCCTTTATTGTAGTTGGAAGTGTTTTAATGCTGTGTTTTAATACTGAGTTTTAATATTGTCTTTTAACCTTGTGAACCACTGAGAGTTTCTATTATATTCAACGGGATATAAATGTTACAAAAAATAATAGTAAGTCAGTGAGCAGCATCTGAAGTTGGGACAATTGCTGAAGGAAGGCTGGGGCTGAAATCACTTGAACCAAGAGCTAGAGAAAGACTTGGGCTCAGTTCAGACAATACGTTTCTCAACGGTGGTTTTAGAACTCCATGGTGTTTTCACACCACCGTTGAGAAATGTGTTGTCTGGCAGGAAAACTCCACGCAATGGTGGAGTTTTTTTGGGAAAACACTCCACGCAGAATATCCACCCTGTGCAGAGGAGAGTTCCTGCACAACGGTTGTGCTGCATGTTGTGTGAAGGGCTCAGTTGTGTTGAGTTGACTTTTCCCATTGGGTACAGAGATCCCTGGCAAGAGCGGCGAAAGGAGAGCCGTCGGGATTGGGTTTTTTTGCAGCAATGGCTGATGGGATACCATCAGAAGGACCGGGGAAGGACAGAGCATGGAGGAACTGTCAATCAAACATTGCAACAGATTTTACTCAACTCCACGGGAGCCCATAGTCACACAATGGTGGATTTAGAACATGTTGTTTGGGGAGTACCTCCTAAACACTCAACCGTTGAGTGGAGTTTTCACACTGCGTTGACTAACGTGTTGTCTGAACTGAGCCTGTGAGTGGGGAGTGGGAGACACCTGAGGTAACCTTCAGAAAGGAGCCGAAGCCGAAATGACAGTAGGGTGCAATGTTACCTGAGGCAACGGCTGGACCAAATTGAAGGCTGCAGGAAACATCCTGAGAAAGCTTTGAAAGTACCTGACTCAGGGAACCCCTCGCAGAAGAAAAGCTGCTGTCCAAACCCTCAGTAGAGCCTATGGTAGAACTTAGTAGGGAAAGTGCCTTAAGGTCTGATAGGAAGTGGAACTAGAGGTAAAATCTAGCCAGGGTCAGGCAATAGAAACTTCTTTGTTGTTTATGAGTGATCCATTAAACGAAACAGTAATGTATGGTGACTAACAGAAATGTTATGTTTTATAACATGCCTTCTGTTTAAGTAAACATATTCTACTATCATTACATTGCTTTTTTAAAAAAAATACTTAATACAAACTTCTCAGCTGTTTTGCCCTACGTTTATCCCCACCTATTATAGAGAATAAGAGTAACAGGTAAATAGGAGTTCATATTTTATGGTAGCAGTAGAATTGGATATGGGAAAATTAACAGGTGGAGTAAGCCTCCACGAAGTGATAGATACTAGTCCTCATCAAGGTGGTTATCACGTCTAGGAATGTGATATCCTGAAAGGGTGGGTTTTTTTTTGTTATCCCACACTTGGCGCCATAAGTGATGGGATGCCCTAGATAAGGCGTGATCCTCCACAAAATGTTTTTACTCATTTTGTATTTGCGTTGAATGAAAATGCATCTCTCTCCACTTGGGCCTCTGGGACACACATCAAAGTTTTGGCTTTCATGTTCAAGGTTTCCAGGGTTGAACATGTTTTTGAACTGTACGAATGGCTGGAGACAAATTCTTGGGGAAACATAAAAGCAGACCAGAAACCATTTGCAGAGTCAAGACTGAGAGGCCAGATTGAAACACAGCCAATTCCCCAATTAATCCTTACCCCCAAAGGAGACAATTTCATCACCCTCCTGCTTGATACCCCTTGGCAGGTGATTCTGGTGTCCAGTGTCTGATGGAGGCTTCTCTGCCGCAGGAGAATTAGGCCTCACTTCTGCAAACAGACTCTGTACCTGAAACAGCAATGAGGATAGAAAGGAATGAGGACAAGAATTAGAAAAGGAACAATAGATGTAAAATTCTGGGGGTGGGGGGATGTGAGTTGGGACTTGGGGTAATGGGACACCTCTCCTCATGTGATTTCTAGAACTGGTTGGCCATTTTGCAGAGAGTTTTACGATACCCCACCTCACATTCCCATCCCTTTGGGTGAAATGCTCTCACCTGCTGCTCCTCTTGCTGCTTCTGGTCCTCTGCCTGGCTCAGGAGGAAGCCTTCTGCCAGGGCCACCGCTTGGGAACTGGTCTCCGCTCCGCATTCTCTCACCCAGCTGGCCATCTCCGCTGGCAGGACGGCCAGGAACTGCTCCAGGATCACCAGGTCCAGTATCTCCTCTTTGGTGTGCCTGTCCGGCTTCAGCCACTGGCGGCAGAGTTCCCAGAGCCGGCTGCAAACCTCTCGGGGCCCTTTGGACCCAGCGTAGCGGAACTGCCTGAAGCATTGGCGGTGGACCTCCATGTCGAGGTCTTCCTCTCTCTCTTCTTTCACTGTGCCACAGCGCTCTTTCTCTCTCGAATCTGTGATGTGTGCTTGCTGGGCTGCTCCACTGGAGCCCATCAAATACTCTTCTCTAGGTTGTTGGCCGGCCACAGTGACAGTCTTGTAAGGGACCGGGGAAGTCTTAGGATCACCCCATGGAGCCATTGCTGGCAGCTGCAGGTCCCCCATCCCAAAGCGAGGGGACTCCATGGCCTTGAGGAAGGCCTGCCACTGGGTCTCCCACAGCTGCTGCAGCCCCTCGGACCCAATGGGTTCCACCCCAGCAGCTGTTCTGAGGACTTTCCTTGGGCCGTTAGGTCCCATCTCAGGTTCGGTATCCGCGGGGTCCTTCCTCTCCAGTTTCACTCCGGGATCCAACCCTTTCTCTAGCGCTGCCCGGAACTGGAGGTCTAGGGATGAGACCTCTCCCTCCTTCCCTTCCGCCATCACCTCTTGCAGGGGGATGATTCGAACTCAGACCACTCCCTCCATCGTCCCCGTCAGCAAATATGTTAGTCTTACCTGGCCGCTATGTTAGAAGTAACTGACAGGCTTTGGGCCTGTCGTTACAGCGGTGCAAGTCCAGAAGGACAGGGAGGATGCTGTTGCACTTGCGTCCTGCTTGTGGGTTCCTCCATCTGTCAGGGACTCCGCAGTTACAAGATTCCCACACTAAGTAGGAGGATGGACTAGATGATCTTCCGGGTCCCTTCCATCTGTATAATTCTATGAGGATGAAATTTGTTTTTAGTGAAAATGCTTTGGCAGTTAGCTTTTGCATTTTAATCTAGGCTTGGAAGGGGAACTGAGGGGTCAGAAAATTATTAAGGTGAAAGATTGGTTGAAAAGCATGATTAATAAGGAGCAAATAGAAGAGATATTAAGAGGACAAAAGATATCTTGGTTCAAATGTATACAATTGGAAAAATGGCCACAGGATTGGAAAAAGAAAAATAAGGATTGTAGAGATAATACTAGATTTGAAGATTTAATAGAATAAAGAGAAAAGGAAGGGGAAAAGAAAAGTAAAAAAGGTATGATAAGTGAAATTTATAAAATACTGACAGAGGATGGAGACCAGCGGGATTCTCTTAAAACGATATGGGAAGATGATTTAATGGAATAAATCAGTGATTACAACTGGGGGAGGATTTGGGATGCAAGAATGCTAAAGTTACTATCAGTTAGGATAAAAGAGAATTATTACAAACTAATTTGGAGATGGTATTTAACACCAGCAAGACTAGTTCAGATAGACAAGAAAATCTCAAAGAATGGTTGGAGGGGATGTCAGGAGGTTGGAACATATTTTCATATGTGGTGGATTTGTGAGCATGTACAAAAATTCTGGAAAAGGGTATTTAAAGAAATAAGTGAAATAATGGGAAGTATTGTGGAACCAAGTCCAAAATTGGCTCTACTTTCAATATGGGATAAAGGAATCGGGAATCCAAATATGAGGGATTTGATTAACAACCTCCTGGCACCCGCTAGATTAATGATAGCTGAGAATTGGAAAATACAAGGGAATTATACAATAGAAGAATGGTATAAAGAAATATGGGATATGGCACTTAATGATAAATTAACATGTAATATAAAAGTAAAGAGGGGATTATCCAAGAAGAATGATTTTGAAAGTATCTGGTGGCCATTTTTGGAATTTGTATTAATAAAGGGGAAAGGTTGTACACCTTTAAAAGATTCTTTACAATTTTGGAAAAAGGTATAATATAAATGAATAAAAGAAGGTCTCATTGGCTTAGGGGAGCACGGGGGGGGGGGTTGTTAAGGTTTTGTTAGTATTTTACGTTATGATTATGTTGTATTTTATGTTGAAAAATAAAATTATATTAAAAAAAAAAAAGAAAAAAGCCTGGAGGCCATTTTATGGCGGCTTTGTCATAAAATGGTGGATCTGCCATTTCGTCACCCACTCCCAGGCCCCCGTACAGTCTACAACTCCCAGCATACAGTGCCTGGGAGGACTGGACTTACCGAGACCCAGGAACAGAGGGTAGAGCTGTCGTCGTTACCGCCATTGCCCACTCCTTGGCATCGGTGAGTCTGTCTTCCTGGCACCATTGCGTCCTCCCAGTGCACAGTGCCATTGTGTCCTTTCCAGGGAGAGATCTCGCGAGATCACCAGCTTCCCTGCAAGAGCCAGCAATCTCGTGAGATCTCCCCCAGAAAGGATGCAATGGCGCTGGAAAAGACGCAATGGCGCCATGAAGATAAGACTCGCCGGTGCCGAGGAGCGGGCAATGGCGGCAATGACACCAGCTCTACCCTCTGCTCCTGGGCCCTGGTAAGTCCAGCCTTCCCAGGCACTGAATGCTGGGAGTTGTAGACTGTACGGGGCTGGGAGTGGGCGAAGAAATGGCGGATCAACCATTTTATGATGGCTCCATCATAAAATGGCCTCCAGGCTTCGGATTCGGAAATCTGAGGCCCGAGGCTTGCACTGCCCTATTTTATTACATTGCATTTTAGCCTCCCTCCCTCCAAGGAGTTCAGTGCAGCATACATAAGACAAAGACCCTATGAGTTGGCAGTTCCCAGGTTCGGGATTTGGGCTGCTTGCCTGTTCTGGCTGTGATTGCACTCCCTCTGAAGGACCAGGTCTCTAGTTTGGGGATGCTCCTGGATCCATCTTCGTCCGTGGAGGCCCAGGGGACTTCGGTGGCCCAGAGTTCCCATTACCAACTTCAGTTTGAATGCGAACTATGCCCATTCCGGGATAGGGACAGCCTAGCCACGGTGATCCATGCACTGGTAACCTCAAAATTAGGATACTGCAATGTGCTCTATGTGGGACTGCCCTTGTACCTAGTTCGGAAGCTGCAGCTAGGCTGCTCACTGGGACACCTAGCCTTGTTGGTTGCCTGATGGGGGAGGGGGGAAAGCAAGAATTAAAACAAAAAAAAAATGTTCAGTGAGTCTGAGACCAACTGAGATTCATAGAATCATAGAATAGTAGAGTTGGAAGGGGCCTATAAGGTCATTGAGTCCAACCCCCTGCTCAATGCAGGAATCCACCTTAAAGCATCCCTGACAGACTTCAGCTGCCTCTTGAAGGCCTCTAGTGTGGGAGAGCCCAGCACCTCTCTAGGTCATTGGTTCCATTGTCGTACTGCTCTAACAGTCAGGACATTTTTCCTGATGTCCAGCCGGAATCTGGCTTCCTGTCACTTGAGCCCATTATTCCGCGTCCTGCACTCTGGGTTGATTGAGAAGAGATCCTGGCCCTCCTCTGTGTGACAACCTTTCAAGTACTTGAAGAGTGCTATCATGTCTCCCCTCAGTCTTTTCTTCTCCAGGCTAAACGTGCCCAGTTCTTTCTGTCTCTCCTCATAGGGCTTTGTTTCCAGACCCCGATCATCCTCATTAGCCTCCTCTGAACACGCTCCAGCTTATCTGCATCTTTCTTGAGGTGTGGTGCCCAGAACTGGACGCAGTACTCAAGGTGAGGCCTAACCAGTGCCAAATAGAAGGGAACCAGTACTTCACGCGATTTGGATGCTATACTTCTATTAATGCAGCCCAAAATAGCATTTGCTTTTTTTGCAGCCACATTGCACTGTTACAAACCCAGATTTACCATGTGCTGTGCAAGGTTTCAGATGTCACAGAATGCTTCCTCAGTCAGGAAGTCTGAGGAACCTAGGGTATGACTGCACTTGGAATACTGTGTTACAGTTCTGGATGCCACACTTAAAACGGGGTACTGTAGAGTGGAGAAACGTGCACAAAAGGTCAACTAAAATGATCAAGGGACTGGAGAAACTCCCCTATGAGGGAAAGTTACTACATTTAGGACTGTTTAGCTTACAGAAAAAGTGAGTGAGGGGAGACATGATAGAGGTGCACAAAATTATGCACAGTGTGAAGAAAGTGGATGGGGGGGCATTGTTCTGCCTCTCTTATTATTACTAGAACCTGGAATCATCCCTTGAAGCTGATTGGTGAGAGATTCAGAAAAGATGAAATGAAGAACTTCTTCACACAGTGCAGAGTTAAAACTATGGAATTTGCTACCACGAGACGTAGCGATGGCCACTAACTTGGATGGCTTTAAAAGGAGGTTGGATAAATTAACGATGGAGAAGGCTATCAATGGCTACTAGTTCTTATGGCTATATGCTACTTCAAGTATCAGAGGCAGTATGCTGTGTACACCAGTTGCTGGGGAATGTGGGCAGGGAGGTTCTGTTGCACTCCTGTCCTGCTTGTGGGTTCCCTGTGGGCAGCTGGTTGGCCACTGTATTAACAGAATGCTGGACTAGATAGACCCATGGTCTGATCCAGCAGGGCTCTTCTTATGTTCTTATGTTAAATAAAGCCCCCCCAAACTCCCACCTTTTTAACAAAAATAAAAGATGGTGACAAAGATGTGACACACCACACTCTTTATACATCTTTTTCACTTTTTTTTAAAAAAAACCCTTAGCATTTATCATCCTGCATGATGAAAAGTTCTGTGAAACTCAAAATCTCACACAACAGATTGTGCATCTGGGTTGGTTGTAATTAAGGATGCTGTTTTTGTAAATAAATCAATCCTGATGGCATCTTTTAAAATAACCTATACATCTCCATTGAAGACTATTCCCCATTTTGCAGAACTCAGTATACAGTTATATAATGCCATACAGGAAACAAATATAAAGGGAGTGAGGCCGTTATATCAGTAGGGGGAAATTTGGGAGGCCCAGGGCCATTTTCAGAACTGGACTACCCCTACTCCTAGTAGGCCTCACTTCCCTTCCCTTCAACACTGAAAAAATTAAAATTGTTATTATTATTATTATTATTATTATTATTATGTGTGTTTGAACTTGAGATGCTGGATTACAAAGGGGTAACTAAAGGCTTGAGTTCTAAATTTTATACGTTGGTACTGAGGACCCTCTTAAGATGGTATGGGAAACCGACTTAGGAATTCAAATTGAGGAAAAAGACTGGAATGCTTTGTGGAATAGAGGTCCTTTTGATACAGTATCATGCAGCAACAGGGAATTAATGTTAAAATTAATGCATAGGTGGTATCTCACGCCAAGAAAAATATCTTTAATTAACCCAGGAACTTCCCCAGATTGTTGGAGGGGTTGTTCTGGGGTTGGAACATATTTTCATATGTGGTGGTCATGCCCAAAGGCAAATATTTTTTGGAACGAGGTATTCCGGGAGATCAGTTTAATAACTGGACAATGGGTACATCCAACTCCTCACCTAGCACTAATAAACTTAAATAAAAGATTGGATAGCAAACTCTCTGATAAGGGTTTAATCTGCCATCTATTATTAGCGGCTAGATGGCTGGTCGCCAAACACTGGAAAGATGGCAAGGGGCTTCATGTAAAAAACTGGTGCCAGAGGGTTTGGCAAATTGCTCTTCTGGAAAAATTGACTGAGAAAGTGAGGAAAGTGCAAGGACAACTAAGGGAAGAGAATTTCACGGAAATCTGAGGCAAATTTATTGATTTCACGAACAAAGAGGAAGGGGGGGGGGAGAAAGCCCCCCTTACCATATATATTTGGAGTAGATAGAAGATTGGCAATACCGGATAATTATTTTCCACTCTCTAAATAGGTAATAATAAATTGAAATGTATAATTCTGTTTTGTTTGGGACAGTCACGAAATGTCCATGTGTATGTGTGTATTATATATATATATATATATATATATATATATAATTGAAAATGTAGTACTTGATATTGTATTCATAAATAACAAAATAAATATTAAAAAATAAAAACTATTATTATTATTATTATTATTATTATTATTATTTTAAAGTGGCATCTGGAATGACCACCATACACCTGAAGGGTCATAATTACTTGCAAACGTGGTAATTTTAACCCTCTTGGCACTCCATAGCTACTCCAGATACTTTTCTGTTTCCAAATTAAAACAAAAATAGCACATAATTTGGGGCAATCCCATGTGGCCCACCTCTGTAGTGTTGTGGCTAGAGAATGAACCTTGGTCTGGGGAGACCCAGGACCAAATCCCCACTCATCCATGAACATTTAGCCAGCCACTGCATATCAGTTTAGCCTACCTCACAGGGCAGCCATGAAGATGCTGCCGTGAGTTTTTTTAAAGGATGGATTAAAAATGTTTAAAACACCAATATGCCATCTTTCTGAGCGACACAGAACCCTTCCTTGAGAGGGATGCTATTCCCCCTCCATTATTTATTTTTATTTATCAACACCTTTCATCAGAAACAACTGTATTTTCTTTCCTGAATCTCGATTTGTGGGGTGTGCCCTGAGACAGGCGATAAAAAGTGAAGATGTTTTCTTTACTTTTGCGCAAGAATTGAAACAAGCTAATCTGTTCTGTCTTTCTTGTTCTGTCTTTGTTGGCCGCAAAGGGACAAGAGGGCCCCACAGCTCAGCTGCAGATGTGCATGTTGTTGTTAGAAACCAGGCAAGCAGAAGCACATAGAATAGGGTGACCAGATAAAATCCAGGTCAGGGCTCATGTAACTTTAACAGTTGTAGAGAAAAGGGAATTTCAGCCAGTGTCATTTGTATGCAATTAGTTCCTGGTGAAATTCCCTCTTCATGACAACAGTTAAAGTTGCAGGTGCCCTGCCTTCTTTTGTATATGGTCACTCTAGTATGCCTGCAACTTTAACTGTTGTGATGAAAAGGGAATTTCACCAGGAAATAATTGCATACAAATGACTCTGGCTGAAATTCCCTTTACTGTACAACTGTTAAAGTTACATGAGCCCTGACCTGGATTTTATCTGGTCACCCTAACATAGAAAATCTTAACATGCCAAGTTCAAGTGAACCGACAAGGCCACCTGCATTTCATCTGCCAGGGAAGAGATACAATCTGAGACAGCGAATCCACAGGATTGTGGAATGTGGGTGGCACTTTTAGCGTTGCACAAGCAGTCCACGAGCGGGAGCCTGGATCAGAGGCAGAGCACATATTTTGCATGCAGAAGGTCCCACCAGCAGTGCTGTCGGAATAGGGCTTTGGGGCAGAAGTTCAGGAGAATGAGTTGGTTTGACCCAAACGCAGCATGGCGGGCTTACTACATTTTTAAGTGTAGGATGACCCTATGGAAAGGAGGACAGGACTCCTGTATCTTTAACAGTTGTATAGAAAAGGGAATTTCAGCAGGTGTCATTTGCATGCATGCAGCACCTGGTGAAATCCCCTCTTCATCACAACAGTTAAAGCTGCAGGAGCCCTGCCTAGAGTGGCTCGATACAAAAGAGGGCAGGGCTCTTGCAGCTTTAACTGTTGTGATGAAGAGGGGATTTCACCAAGTGCTGAATGCATACAAATGACACCTGCTGAAATTTCCTTTTCTATAGAGCTGTCAAAGATACAGGAGCCCTGTTCTCCTTTCCATAGGGTCACCCTAAATAGCACACATTACGATTTGAAGTGGGAGGGGAGCATAAGACAGTTAAGTCCAGATTGGGGTGGGGGCATAGACTATAGAAGTCCAGAGTTTAGAGTTATTTCACTGAACCACTGGATACCATATTCAGTCGCTGGCATCTGCAGTTAAAAAAGAACAAGGCAGCAGGGGGTGGGGAAAATAATTCTCTCTGGTTGAAACTTTGGTTCAACTGCCAGTCAGAACAGATAATACTGGGCTCAAGAGACACATACTCTGATCTGGTGTAACGTCGATTGTTATATCCCTGATGCCGGTCTGTGCATGAACCAGCTACTCAGCCATTCTCCCCAGTCTCCTGCCCCTGATGGGGGTGGGTTAACAGCCTCACCCTCTTTTCTTCCATCCTGCAATCTCTTGCTTTTCCCTCCCCAAGGGTCCAATAATTCCCTCACTCCGCCTTTAACTCACCAACGCCTCCTCTTTGCACCAAGGAAATTTATAGAGACTTCACTTTGCAGATGGGGTGGGACAATAAGAGGTTCCCCCCTCTCTCTCCCTTTCTCTCTATGGCAATGACATATTTCCTTTACCCAGATGTCACCCTTCCTTTCTAGGAATCCGCTCTCGACTGTTCAGTTAACCCTTAGAAGCCCAAATCTCAGATTTGGTGTCATCCTCGTTGTTTCACTCCAGATTGAGTTGACGTATTGGCTAATTGTTTTTTTAATCAAACTTTTTGTTTATTGTAGTTTTATTGTAGTATATTGGCGTTGGTGGCCTTGAGCAACATTTGCAGGAAAGAAACGCTTAATAGAATAATAGAAATACTTAAAAAAAAAACTTCCAGGGAGTATGAACGTGACTGGCTATAAGGGGGCAAGGGGGGAATCACAATGTTACCACAGATGACAAGTTGCAGGCAAAGATAGCGGCTTTATGAAAAAGAGGACAGGATTTCTGTATCTTTAACAGTTGCATAGAAAAGGGAATTTCAGTAGGTGTCATTTGCATGCATGCAGCAGCTGGTGAAATTCCCTCTTCAGCACAATAGTTAAAGCTGCAGGAGCCCTGCCTAGCGTGACCGGATACAAAAGAGGGCAGGGCCCCTGCAGCTTTAACTGTTGTGATGAAGAGGGGATTTCACCAGGTGCATCATTTATAAATATAAATTATATTTAACATGTAAATCAGGAAATGACAAAAACTCATCGTCTGAGCCTATTAATAGATCCAAAGTAAAAATTAAAAAAAACTCCACACTAATATTTGTCTCTCCCAAATAACAATAAAAAAGAAAATGGAAAAAAACCCTCCTGCACTGAGCAGGGGGTTGGACTCGATGGCCTTATGGACCCCTTCCAACTCTACTATTCTATGATTCTATGATCTGAACAAACCAACAGAACCAAAAAAAACCAAAACCCAACCCAAAATGGAAAAAAAAGGATCTTTTCTTCTGTTAGAGACCACGGTGCACTCCCTCATGCCGCCCTCCCACTGTACTGAGTTAATCAAATATTCAATCAAACCAGCAAGTAATATTGAAGCATTAGCAGACTGCCTTGGAAGGAAAAAATAAAGCCTAAAGCAAACCAGTAATTAAAAATGATCATAACAGTAATATGTATACAAAGGAGGCACTAGCTGTAATAGATCAAAACACAAGAATGCCCTTAGGCACACAGCTGTATAGAAAAAAAACGCTAGTAAAAAACCGTTTTAACCATTTATATAATCATGGGTTAATGTATTTTTAACCTAAGTAAGCATGTAGTATATAATCTTTATCACACTGAACCAATTATACATCAAAACAAAATATTCATGGATCAATTATCCAGAGTTACAGTACATTATTAAATACAGTGATTAATAACATGAAAAAATGTAATAAATCCCAATCCAGGGCTGACAAGATTCTAGATATCGTTCTTGTTTCACAGGAGCTTCTTCCTGAGCCTTGTGGATACACCTGGTAATTCTTGTTAAATATAACAGTGTATGGCTGCTATTTTCTGTCTTTAGGATAGCTTGCTTCTGATAGTCTTTTCTAAAGAGTTTGTTTCAGGCAAGTCTGCTTACTTAGTTAAAATACATTAACCCATGATTACATAAATGGTTAAAATGTTTTTTTACTAGCGTTTTTTCGTAACAGTAATATGTCCAGTAATATTAAAACCTATGCTAAATGCATTGATTATAATTAGCAAAAATAATAATAAATGTATATGCAGATTGTATAGTAAATAACAACAGCAACAAAAAAGGGCAAAAATATAAAATATACTTATAAAGTGGTGAAAAAGAATGTTCACCAGTGCTTAAAAGATTTTTGAGGATATATTGAAATTTATGAAAAAATATTAAAAAGAAAAGAAAAAGAAAAGAGAGGGGAGAAAGGGGGGAAGCGTAAGAAGCGTAAGATGGGAAGAAAAAAGTGATGAAGAATGGAACTGAGATAGTAATTTGTAAATCTAACAGGTTGGCAGAATGCCCAGAAACTCTTAGCGGTTTAGACAAACCAAACCAAAGAGGATGCAAACTAGAAAGTTATGCAGCACAACCTCAGTGACAATATGGCTCAGATTTTTTGGTTTTGAGACCTTAATCTTACACTAAGAACTCGGATGGAAACACGTTACATGCTTTCCATCTTATTTTACGGAGTGGAAGCTTGGATACTGAAGAAGAACAATTTGAAGAAAATCAAATCTTTTGAAATGTGGATATACCAACGTTTGTTGAAGATACCGTGGATGGATCAAATAACAAATAGGGATGTACTATGTAGGGTAAACAAACAAACAGAATTAATAAATTCCATCAAAAGAAGAAAATTAACGTATCTTGGTCATATTATTCGAGGAGAAAAATTACACCATAGTCCAACTTATTATACAAGGAAAACTTGAGGGGAAAAAGATCAGCGGGAAGAAGACGAACATGCTGGCTAAAGAAATTGAGGGAATGGCGTAGCTGTTCTTCTATACAGTCTTTTAGAGCAGTGGTGGCAAAAGTGAAAACAGTTGTAATGATAGCTAACCTGCGATAGGAGAAGGCAGCTTAAGAAAAAGACGCTACGTAGGACTAACATTGGATACTACCGGTAACCATTGCTGAGAATTTAACATACCAACATAGGCTTCTAAAAAAAACTAAAAACACCCCCGATGCATTTTATATGATTTGGCACCCTTTGATTTCTTACACAAATGCATCAGGGCACAGGTGTATATCACCTGCAAATGCACAAATTGGGACAGAAAGGTAGGCTCTGTGACTATATATAGCCTATCTCAGTGTGTGGAGGGATAAATTCACAATGTGTTGGGTAGCTTCAAGTTGCTGATGTCAATTTACGTATGCAGTAGTTTGGATAGTTGGGTTCTTTCCTTCTTTTAGCTTGGTTTTCTTCCTTCTTAATTAGCGTACATTTTATCCTGGAGGCAGCTGAAGAACAACCTCAGCAGAAGATGTCAAAGCACTTTCCCATATTCTTCAGGTATTTTTAAAAAACACTTAAATGCAGAAGACAAATCAGAAGATAATAAAGGATGAATAAGAAATGACAAGACTGAAGATGAAGTAAAACCCAATTTCAATGTGAATTATTTCAGTTCTTTGTAATACACGGTCTCTATATATTAATAATCTTTAGCTTTGTTAATTGCACATATGTATTCAATATTGAAATACATATTTTCCCCCTTCTTAACTCACTAATAAAAATGAAATCTTTATTAAAGAGGTTTACAACCCAGGAACACTTAACTGAGGAAATCCACCCCACCCCACATTCTGGGAGTATCTATGGTCTTTTAGGTTGTTATTCATCACTAAGGATTAATGCACAAGGGGAAAAAAACCCTTAACTTTCTTTTTTGTCTTTGCTTCATCTTAAGCTCTACGAGGGTCAAGAACCTGTCACTGAAACTGTTTTCATACTGGTTTTTCCCCCATGTGAATGATTTCATGTTTAATGAGAGTTTGTCTCTGACGGAAACTCTTTTCACACTTCAAACACTGATATGGTTTCTCTCCTGTGTGCGTTCTTTCATGTTGAATAAGAGTTAGTTCCTTCCACATTCCAAACACAGATAGAGTTTCTCTCCTGCATGAATTCTCTGATGTTGAGTGAGCTTTCTTTTCTGACAGAAGCTCTTTCCACACTCTAAACAATGGTATGGCTTCTCTGCTGTGTGAGTTCCTTTGTGTTGAATAAGAGTTCTCTTCTCACTGAAGCTCTTTTCACATTCCAAACATTGATATGGTTTCTCCCGTGTGTGTTCTTTCATGTTGAGTAAGCGTTTTCTTCTCACGGAAGTTCTTTCCACACTGCAAACACTGGAATGGTTTCTCCCCTGTATGAGTTCTTTCATGATTAATAAACGTTTTCTTCTCACTGAAGTTCTTTCTACACCGCAAACACTGGAACGGTTTCTCCCCTGCATGATTTTTTTTTTGTGTTGAGTAAGAATTCTCTTCTCACTGAAGCTCTTTTCACATTCCAAACAGTGATGTGGGTCCCCTCTACAAGGATTCGCTTTTGCGCCTGGTTAGGCGATTATGCGCATAATCGCTGAAGCACATTTACACCTAATACCTCTGCACGAGAGGCGGCGAAGCGCATTAAGGGATGACCAAAATGCGCTTTATAAGTAGTTAATGCGCATAAGCGCTTTTTCACATAGGCAAAATGCGCTTTAACGGCCAGAGCAAAATAAAACTCACTGTTTAACGCGCATTCGATAATGCGCATAATCGGAGAGATAACGCGCCTCTATGCCCGATTTGCGCTCCGTTCTTGAAGAGGCAAATTGTTTTAAGCGCTTTGACAGAGCATTAAACCTCTCTTGTAGAGGCAGCCATGGTTTCTCCCCTAAGTGAATGCTTTGATGTCGATTGAGATTTTGTTTCTGATTGAAACTCTTATCACACTCCAAACAATGATATGGTTTCTCACCGGTGTGAAATCTTTGATGAGAAGAGAGAGAGATTTTCTGACTGAAGCTCTTTCCACACTCCAAACATTTATATGGTTTCTCCCCTGTGTGTGTTCTTTGATGAGAAGTGAGATGTGTGCTGTGACTGAAGCTTTTTCCACACTCCAAACAGTGATATGGTTTTTCCCCTGTATGAGTTCTTTGATGTCGAGTGAGAGTTATCTTCTGACTGAAGCTCTTTCCACACTCAAAGCATTGATATGGTTTCTCCCCTCCATGTATTCTTTGATGAGACGTTAGATATTTCTTCTTACTGAAGCTCTTTCCACACTTCAAACAAGGATATGCTTTTTTCCAAGTGTGTAATTTTTGATGACAAGTGAGAATTATTTTTTGACTAAAATTCTTTCCACACTCCAAACAATGATGTATTTTTTGCTCTGTATGGGTTCTTCGATGAGAAGTGAAATGTACCTTGTGACTGAAGCTCTTTCCACACTTGAGACATTTATGTGGTTTCTTCAATGTGTTAATCGTGAAATATGCTTTATTGTTTGATTCAGAATTGGAAGTTTTCCTACTCATATGCCACCTATTATTTTCCTGCCTTTTATGCATTTCTTTTTCAATGGTGATACTGCCCTCAGAAATAAACAAATTCTTCCTTTTATTCCAATTTACTTCACTTTTACTTCCTTGCTGTTTGCTATTTTTGCTATTCTTACATCTGTTTTTTTGCAGTGTCATCCCATGCAGTTGTCTCTTCTTCTCCATGTTCCACCTGTCAGCTTCTGGAATGAAGACAAGAAATTGCTGAAAGCCTGAGTAAGCAATAGAATTGAGCCCCCTCAATGAATGATTTCGATAAAAGGAAGAATTAAAAAGACTTCAGTGGGATGCAGTTCTTACCACGTGTTTAACTGCCTCTGTTGACTGCCATTAACTGACTATTGGGTTGGTAAAATGCATTTGATTGGGTGCTGGCTACCTCCCTTCCTGGCTTCAGGCTTCTGAGATTCTATGATGGGTCACTATTTATTGAGCATTCAGCAGGCCTGTTCAGACAACACACTAAGCCACAGTTAGGCTGCTAACAATTTTACAGCAAATGGTTAGTGAGCATGTTTAAACCGTGGCTTATGTAGCCACCATGGTTAGGAATAGTTTAGGAACCCTAAGTCATGGTTCACACGACACACTAAGCCATAACGTTTAGCTGAAAATGTTTAAGCACCGTGGCTCTAAACAGGGTCAATGTTTTGTTTTGTATTGATGACTCGCTAGTATTAGCTCCTGTGTGGATTGTAGTTTAATGCTAATGCTAGAAATGTTTTAGTAAACTGACATAGACAAATACTGGTAGACTGAAATACACCATCCAACTTCACACGGCCCCTGCAGTGAAAGCCTTCAACTCTGGCTGGAAAAGGTGCTTTTTCTTGTCTGCTTTTCCCTAATCAGTGTTTTGCTGCTGGTAGTTTTTGAGAGTCTGGTTTTTCTGAACGTGTCTTGTGAAAATTTTTGTGGTTTGTTTGAGGCCTGTATCTTTAAGCTACTGTCTTAAAATAGTGTTTAATCATTTGATGATTTTAATATAATATATATAGTTAACATCACACTTTAAGGATCATGTCTGGAAAGGCACCGTCAAAATTCCAAAAAATGATATTACCTTCCTCCTCATTATTGCAATCAGGAAAAACTTCCTGACACTTAGAGCAGTACGACAATGGAACCAATGACCTAGGGAGGTGGTGGGCTCTCCCACTCTAGAGGAATTCAAGAGGCAGCTGGACAACCATCTGTCAGGGATGCTTTAAAGTGGATTCCTGCATTGAGCAGGGGATTGGGCCCGATGGCCTTTCAGGCCCCTTCCAACTCCATTCTTCTATGATTCTATAACCCAACAACATAATTAAGCAAGAAAACAGGAGCCATACCGAGAGAGGCCACAATCCCACGGTTCTCCTCCATGATTTGGCTGTGTAGGGCTCTCTGGTCAGGATCCAGCAGGGCCCACTCCTCTTTCTTGAAGCACACAGCCACTGCCTCAAAAGTCACCAGATCCTGGATGCAAAAAGAAAAATGTTTCCTTGTCATGCATAAGATAAAGTGAGATGAGCAGGACATGATTCTGCAGCATTGCGAAAAAACAGATGCTGGCGGAAAAACAGCAAGAACTGGCTCTGGCCCTCTTATCCTGCTTGGGGCTTCCCAAGAGGCATTTGGTCGGCCACTGTGAGAAACAGGATGCTAGACTAGACAGGCCTTTGGTCCCATCCAGCAGGCTCTCTGTATGCTATAAAGCTCTTCCAGAAGGAAATAGCAGGAGAGAGGAACGTGTTCTGGCCCTAGGAAGTGAGCAGGGGACGGAGGCACCCAGGCTGCTCCCTGCCTGTCTCCCCAGTGATCATGCCACCTACCTGATTCCATTCCAACAGAAACACAAAGAAATGGCTGAGTGCTTCTTGCAGGCGTCATTCCAGCCTCTGCAAGAGACAAAGATCATGGGAAGCCAGTAGCACACGTTTGTCACAAGCCCCTGGGAAGCGAGTCCCTTGGAATACAGCAGGACTGACTTCCTAGTCAAAGGCATAGAATTGCACAGGAAGTGATGCAAGTCTCAGCACACCTGCTCATTACCAGATGTCTCATCTTTCATTTTCATTTAGATAGCTGGGTAAAAGTGCACGTTTCCAGATATGGGTCTTGGCCACTAATCAAACTGTGGGTTTCCATGTATAAAATCTCTAAAAGCTGAAACGTCAACATAGTTTTGAGGTGTGGAAAAAGCTGGAGACAAGCATCTTCTCCCAAAAAGACTCAGGGTGTGGGGGAAGGAATAAAAGCAGCCCAGGGGTACTCCAGAGAGTGCGACCAGGTTGAAATACAATCACCACCAAATTAATCCTTACCCTGCAAGGTAGAAAGTCCGTCACCCTCCTGTCTAATCCCCATTTGTGGGGGGCTCCATCTGGTGTCTGATGGAGCCTGCCCTGCTGCAGGGAAATCAGGAGCCACTTCTGCAAGCCAACTCTGTACCTGAAACAGCAATGAAGATCAAAGAATCATAGAATAGTAGAGTCGGAAGGAGCCTATAAGACATCGAGTCCAATCCCCTGCTCAGTGCAGGAATCCATCTTAAAGCATACCTGACAGATGGCTGTCCAACTGCCCCTTGAAGGCCTGTAAGGTGGGAGATCCCACAACCTCCATAGGTAATTGGTTCCCTTGTCATACTACTCTAACAGTCAGGAAGTTTTTCCTGATGTCCAGCCTAGAAATGTAAAGGCCCGAAAAAAACCCGGCCAGAATCTGGCTTCCTGTAACTTGAGCCCATTATTTCATGTCCAACTCTACTATTCTATGATTCTATGATCTTTATTGCTCTTTGAGGTACAAAGTCGGCTTGCAGAAGTGCCCAATTCTGTACTTCAAGGAGCAATGAAGATAATAAAATCATAGAATAGTAGAGTTGGAAGGGGAAATCAGGGATCCAAGACATGGAATGAGAAGAAGGATTAAAAAATGAATGAGAAAGGCAAAAATGTTGAGCGTGAAGTATGGGACATGTCTCCTTGAGTAATTTCCAGAAAGGCTGGTCAAAAAGTAGATGGTTCTACGATACCATCCCTCCCATTCCTGCCCACTGGATGCAATGTTCTCACCTGCTGTCCTTCCTGCTTCTGGTCCTCTGCCTGGCTCAGGAGGAAGCCTTCTGCCAGGGCCACCGCTTGGGAACTGGTCTCTGCTCTGCATTCTCTCACCCAGCTGGCCATCTCTGCTGGCAGGATGGTCAGGAACTGCTCCAGGATCACCAGGTCCAGGATTTGGTTTTTCGTGTGTCGCTCTGGCTTCAACCACTGACAGGAAAGATTGTGGAGTTGGTTGCAAACCCCTCGAGGGCCCTTGGCTGCCTGGTAGTGGAACTGCCTGAAACACTGGCACTGCATGTCTAAAATGACCATGTCCTCACCCAGGTCCTTCTGCACTGTTCTTTCCCAGAATTCCGCACTTCTCCCGGTCTTGACTACATCAAGGTCTGTTTGTGCTTCAGGGCCAGCTGGGTCTTGCTCAGTCATCATCAATCCCAAGGAAGCATCCAAGGGGGACAAAGAACCTCTTCCTTCTCCTGTATCTGGGCAAAGATTCTCTTATGAAGCAGGGCCACTAAGGCTCTGTAAAGGCAAGACAGAGTTGTTTTAAAGAATTACTATACTGTTGAAACAGGATGAATTGTGCAGGACTCCAGCGACTAACAGGTCTTGTCCTGGAAGGAAAGGCAGGTGAATGGCAAGACTGAAAGAGAAACTAGAGACTTGTGGAGGATCCTTCACTTGAGAGACACTGAACAAAATCCTTCATTTGCCCGAGAGTCAGAAGATGTCTCATCCCCTCCCTCATCTCTCTGCCCTTCCTTGAGGAGTTATCCTTTCTTCATATGACACCCTAGCCCCACATTCACTCTGTGACACCTTCTGCTGCTGCCATCTTCTCCTTAAGCCTTGCTATTGGATTAAATTAGGGTTGTCAATCATTCAAAGAAATCTTTGTTGATCTGTTACCTGATTTTTAAAGGACAATGTATTCATCAACCTGGGTTTTTTTTCAAGATGGCTGTGGAGGCTGTAGCATTGGAAAATGCTCCTGTGCTATTTTAACTTTTTCGATCTTTTAAAGTTGTTGTATTAACTTTTCAACATTTTTCAACACCATACTGTATTCATCAGCCTATCTCACATACGCACAGAAGCTAGAAAGTCTGATGAATTCATAATCGTTACTTTAGGCAGATTAAATGTTTTACATCAAATTGTTTTAAAAGACCCATAACTTACTCAGCAAATGGAGGCTCCATTCCTACCTTTCATAGCCAGGAACTGCCTTACTGGAAGAAAGCAACAATTCCCATAGGACAGTGTCCAAGCTTCAAGGACCCCATTCATTTTGTGCCCCATAGAAACTGGGGTTCTTCGCTTGTGCTCTGTTGAGGTTTGCTTTTTCCCCCCTATTCAGGTTTCTCAACATTTATTTTTTATTCTCTTTTATTTTCCTCCTCCTAGTTTATTTATTTATTATCAACTTTCTCCTACTTCTAGAAAAGACTAATCTCCAGCCACCTCCCTCTTCAGACTGGCATCACAGGTTAGCCCCAGATCATAGAATAGTAGAGTTGGAAGGGGCCTATAAGGTCATTGAGTCCAACCTCCTGCTCAATGCAGGAATCCACCTTAAATCATGCCTGACTGATGGCTGTCCAGCTGCCTCTTGAAGGCCTCCAATGTGGGAGAGCCCACCACTTCCCTAGGTCGTTGCTTCCATTAATTATCTATTGCTCTAACAGTCAGGAAGTTTTTTTCGATGTCCAGACGGAATCTGGCTTCCTGTAACTTGAGCCCATTATTCCATGTCCTGATCGAAAAGAGATCCTGGCCCTCCTCCGTGTGACAACCTTTCAAGTATTTCAGGAGTGCTATCAGGTCTCCCCTGAGACTTCTCTTCTCCTGGCTAAACATGCCCAGTTCTTTCAATCTCTCCCCATTAGCAAAAACTACCACAACCCCCTCTCCTCTCCCCACCCCTTAGCAAAATGTCAAAAAACAGTCATTTACATGACTACGAAAATGATTGTCCTTTTCAGGGATCCCTGAATCAACAGCCGCCTGGGAGGGCTGGACTTAGTGGGGCGCCTCCTCTCCCTCCACCCAGCTTTGCTTGCTTTTGCCAGCTCGGCTGATCCAGCAGAGAACGAGGGGAGTTTCTCAGTCCCAGGCGGAATTGCATCAGGGACCCGACTTTGCGGCGGGGGGGCGAGAGCAGTGCCCGATTAATGGGGAGGTTTAATCAGAGCAGTTTAATCGATGAATCAGTTTAATAAATAGTCAGACTCCCCCCTGACACTTTGGGGGGTGGATATGGGTATCTCCCCCCCCATCTTCCCCTTCCTCCCACGTCGCACCCTCCCCTTGGAGCCCAGGGATCCCCCTTTCCCCCAATGCACAAGGCGGGTGGGGGGGTCTCACCTGATCCCCACCTAGGCGGCAACGATGCCTTTGAGGGAGGGGGAAGGAAGCGCATTGCCGATCCCTGTCCTCTCTAGAAATCTCGTTTGATCCCTTTAACCCTTAAAAGGCCAAACCGCGAAATCCTGCTTCTGCATCTCTCCAAGCAGGACTGTGGAAACATCTCGCATTACACCACATTGGAGTTTTTTTCCCTGCTTCCCCTCAGGGTGCTGCTGGCATTTTGCCCAAAAGATTAAATAATTTGGCCCCAAACAACATTCATACAGACCAATTGGGCTTTCTTAAAAACTAGCAAATGGTTGTTGACCCTATAAGAAGGCGGTTCAGTATAGCACCTTGAAACAAAACATCTCCTGGTACCATAGGGTGAGTATGAAAAGGAGGAGAAGGCTTCTGTATCTTTAACAGTTGTATAGAAAAGGGAATTTCAGCAGGTCTCATTTGTAGGCATGCAGCACCTGGTGAAAGTCCCTCTTCATCACAACAGTTAAAGCTGCAAGAGCCCTGTCTAGCGTGACCAGATACAAAAGAGGGCAGGGCTCCTGCAGCTGTAACTATTATGATGAAGAGGAAATTTCACCAGGTGCTGCATGCCTACGAATGACACCTGCTGAAATCCCCCTTTCAATAAAACTGTTATACAGGAGCCCTGCCCTCCTTTTCATATGGTCACCCTGCAAGACCACCTTGCATGGCTAGCTCTTAGTTTGAAGAGAAATGTTTTGAAAAACAAGGACAGAAGCACTTAACTAGCAGGCTTTTCCTTCTGCCTGGAAAAGAGATAAAAGCAAATGTTTAAGGTATGGTGGGGGCACAGAGATACTGGAGCTGAAATTTAGCCTTGCCTTGGCTTCCCTCTAGCAGCTTGTGAGGCCTTTTTTGAATTGAACTTTGCTTGTACCTAATTTTTTATGACACTCTGAGAGGAAATGAGAAGAATGAAGGTAGCTCTCTTGTGGTAGGATTCTTGGACATCTACTTCTGAGTCATCCAGAATAAGGGAGGAAAGAGAGACTGGAAAAGGGAGGCGAAGGAGCCGTAAATTGGGGTTTCAAAAACCTTTCGACACAAATAATTTCTTTCAAGTATTTAGTGTAGATTAGGCTGACCAGATAAAATCCAGGTCTGAGCTCATGTAACTTTAACAGTTGTAGAGAAAAGGGAATTTCAACCAGTGTCATTTGTATGCAATTAGTTCCTGGTGAAATCCCCTCTTCATCACAACAGTTAAAGCTGAAGGCGCTATACTAGAGTGACCATATACAAAAGAAGGCAGGGCCCCTGCAACTTTAACTGTTGTGATGAAGAGGGAATTTCACCAGAAACTAATTGCATACAAATGACACTAGCTGAAATTCCCTTTTCTCTACAACTGTTAAAGTTACATGAGCCCTGACCTGGATTTTGTCTGGTCACCCTAGTGTAGATCCTAGTTGAAGTACCTGCATTTGGAATCTGCCTCTTATTAAAGTCGTTAGGGTAAATGTTGGAGCGGAAAGTATCCGATAGATGTAGGAGTGGAAAGTATCCGATAGATACAGCAGGTGTGGGAGAAGGGAGCAAGTTGCCAGGTAAGGAGAAAAGAATGTTGACAGGTGATTTGATGGGAGCGGGAGGGGGTAGAAGAGCTGAGAGAAGGAGTCATGGCTGACCGAGACAGAAGCTAAAGGAAGTCTTCATGAGAGAAAGAAGAAAACAGACGAAGAAGTCGAGAATAAGCACCGGAGAGAGCAGAGGACCAATGCTAACAGATCTGACAGGGAAAGAGAGCACTTACTGTGAGCCGAAGCATCCGTTCCTGATACAGCGAACGATCTGTGCTATGTCAGGCCTGACTGACGCAGAAAACAGGACTTGGGGGTTAGTGTTTTCTGAAGGGACACCTCCGGAGGCTGGAGGAAGAGAGCTGCAACAGACTTACTGGACCTGTTCAGGCAACAAGCTAAGCCATGGTTAGGCCACTAATCCTTTTGCAGCAAATGGTTAGTGAATGTATTTAAATCGTGGTTATGTAGCCACCATGGTTAGGAATGGTTCACACGACACGCTAAGTCATGGTTCACATGAATGTTTAGCTCAAAATGCTTGTCATCTAAACAGGGTCAATGTGTTATCAATCCCATTTGTTGAAACTATATTTATTTAAATGCTGGCAGTGTTTATTCTGGATTCATATGCCAAACTGATGCCAATTTTTATTCTGCCATCAGTCTGGCATATGTTTTGCCTCCCCTTTCCTTATTAACTGAATTAGGTACTTGCCTTTATTTTATACATTTATGTTGATTTTGCCCTGTTGTTTGGCTGTAATTGCATATCGAGGAACCTGAGGTCCATTAAAGTAGGTTCTTGGACACCTATGTCTGAATAACCCAGAATAGGGGATGAAGGAGTTACCAAAGGGGGGGGGGGCAGGAGCTGTGTATTGGGGTTTCAGAAAACCTCTTTACACAAGTGATTTCTTTCAAGTATTTTGTGTAGATCCTATTTGAAGTACCTGCATTTGGAACCTGCCTCTTATTAAAGTCATCACGGTGAACTAGAAGTGACCCTCTTTTGGGTAAAAAACAAGTACGTTAGTTTCCTGGGCAAGGCTCCTTCATTTCAGCCAGTGCAGAATCTCTCCTAAATATTAAAATGCCTCACGCATGCACCATCCATTTTATCCTCAAAACAAGCCCCTGAAGTAGGTTAAGGCTGCAAGAAAGTGACTGATCTAAGGTCACCCAGGGAGCTCTGCAGCCTCCCGGCTCCTGCTCCAATGCCCAAACCCCACACTGCATCTTTGCCGACCTAGCTAGGCAGAGCAACTTTTCCAAACCCCTGACTCTCCCAAAGTACAACTGTAGACCTGCCTTGGGGTGGAAATTCAAACGAGAATAAATAAGAGTCATACTGGATCAGACCGAGGGTCCATCTAGTCCAGCACTCTGTTCACACAGTGGCCAATCAGCTGTCAACCAGGAACCCTCAAGCAGGACATGGTTCAACAGCACCCTCACACCCATGTTCCCCAGCAACCGGTGTATATAGGCTTACTGCCTCTGATATTGGTGATGGCACATAGACATCAGGACTCATAACCATGGATAGCGTCGTCCAAGAATTTATCCAGCCCCCTTTAAAACCATCCAAATTGATGCCCATCACTACATCTTGTGGTAGTGAATGACATAGTTTAACTATGCGCTGTGTGGAGTACGGACTTTTATCTATATAAGAACATTATCATTATGGTCTACAAAGTTAATATATTCTTCCTGGTCAGGGAATCTGCTATATTCGCCATTTTTCTTCGGTTCTTCAGTAGTTCATTATTGTGTCAGGAGTGTTAATTATTGTGGGTTTTTAAAAATTTCTTTTTGTGATTGGGCAAACTATCACTAATTTTCCCATTTCTGGGAGTAGTATTTATTGATTTATTTGAAATAGTTATACAGCGCTTTTCAAGGCAGAAGCTCTCCCAATGCAGCATACATTATTAAAATGCATAAAATAAAAATGATGTGAATAATAAAAGCAGCAAAAGTTCCACAAAGCAAGAAACATCAACATAAGACAGAACCTACTAGACAATTGCACCCGGTTTGATAAAATGCAATCAGGGGAAGGCCAGAGTAAAGATGCCTTCAGGGTATTCTTAAAATCCTGCAATGATGGTCCCTGACAGACACCTAATTCAGCAGTGTGGGGCCACTTCAGAAAAGGCCCTTTCTCATATACTCACCCATTCAACTGCAGTCAAAAGGGGGGAAGTGAGAAATGCTTCTCTTTTCTGATCTTAAAGTGCAGGCAGGCTGATAAGGGTGATGGTGGCCCTTCAAGTAATTTGGTCCCAAACTGTTTATGGCTTTAAAGGTCAAACCCAGAACTTGAAATTGGGCTTGGAAACACACCAGGAACCTGGGCAGCTGACGCCATATAGACATATGATCTAATGGCTTCATCCTCATCAACATTCTGCACCAGCTGAAGTTTTTGGAACATCTTCAAATTCAGCCATGTGTACAGCACATTGCAGTAGCCCCGCCTGCATGTTACTAGCGCATGGATAACCCAGGCAAGAAGAACTGACGCTGGTGTACCAGCCTAATCTGGTAAAACACACTCCTGGACACTGAGTCTGGGTGGATTCCCAGACCATGCCATTAGTCTTTTCGGAGAAGTGCAACTCCATCTAAGGCCAGTTGTAAACCACCATCCAGTGTAATTGATTTCTCAACTCACAGTACCTGTGCCGTTTGGATGAAGCTTTAGCTTGTTCACCTTCATCCATTCAAAGCTAGGGCTGTGCACAGCCCCCCCCCCCCCCCCGAACTGGTCTGGACGATCTGGATCGAGATCCGGAGACTCTCCTTTTCCCCATAGACTTACAAGTCTATGGAGAAAAGGACTCACCGCCCTCCCCCCACTCTCCCTGCTTACCTGCTGCCTCCTTGTTGCCCCCGCTGCCGCTGCTTCTTCTCTACTGAGAACCAGGCCTCGCGGCCTGATTCTCAGTAAAGCGACATCACGGCGGGTGATGACGTCACCCAGTGTGACGTCGCTCTAATGAGAATCAGGCCGCGAGGCCTGGTTCTCAATAGAGAGGAAGCAGCGGCGGCCAGTGGGCGGCAGCGACAAGGCAGCAGGTAAGCAGAGAGAGTGGGGGGAGGGTGGTGAGTCCAATGGACTCACCGCCGACCTGGCGTCTCTGGGTGCTGGAAGAGCAATGGGCCCTGGATCCCCGGATCAATCTGGAATGATTAGGACCTCCCTCGATCCAGTTCGGATCTGTATCTAGGAGGTCTGGATCACCCCAATCCATTTCAGATTTGGGATCCGGATCCGTGCACAGCCCTATTCAAAACAGCCCCCAGACCCTGGTTCAAGAGTTCCACATACTGATGGAACCTCAGCCCAAACCTCTGGATGACTTCTCCCAGCAGTTTCATGTAGATGTTAAAAAGGATGGGGGAACAAGATGGAGCCTTGCAGCACTCTACAGGCTCACGTTAATAGGGTGAAGCAGAAGTTCCCCAGCACCACCTTCTGAGGCCGCTTCTCCAGGAAGGGACGGAACCACTTTAAAATTGAGTCTCCTAAGCCCAACTATAAAGAAGAAAAATTGTAGCTACATATATTGAAATATATCAATTTCAAGACATGCCTATGAAATGTACATGTATACACGCACATATATATGTATACAGCTTTCTAAGAACTATACTTCATCAAAGGCAGACCAAATAACCGTATACATTTATCATCTATATGCCACCCATTGAAATTTTGAAAGTGTTGTAATGTCCTCAGTCCATTGCATTAAAGGAGGTGAGCTTTTTTCTTTCCAATGCTGTAACATCAGTCTTTTAGCTGTCAAAAAGGCATGGAGAATCCATTTGTGCTGACTGCGTTAACATCCAGAAAGCCCGCAGATAATTGAAGATATACATCAGTGAATATTAAAGAGTGTTCCAATATAAAATGTATCCATATAATAAGCTCAACCCAAAAAGAAGCAACTATTGGGCATCACTGTTGTGTCTAAACATGCATGGGATTGTGCCCTACATAAACTAAACAGTTAAAACGTCTGGATGAATAAGTACATTTTGACCTAATACCAAAAAGTTTGGAGTGTAGGCACCACGTGAGCCTCTTTAAGAGAGGGCATTTCATAACTGGGGTGACACGGTTGAGAGAGCCCTTTCATCAAATGTTAAATAGCGTATCTCTGATAAAGGAAAAACATAGAAAAACTCTCTATTTAGGAAAACGTGGAGCCAGGAAATTAGAAGGTGTGGCTGATGCCTTAACTGACATGCCCTGTGACCAGTGATGATATTGTGCAACGTCACAAATTGTACTTTCTTACAACTTACCCTCCATGCACCCACCCTTTTGCTTGTACTTTCAGGCCCAGATCTGGGTGAGGGAGCGGTGTCAGAGACCAGCAAAGATATCCCACATTGTCCTAATCCAGTATTGCCTTTGAAGCTTCTGACCCATACTGTATTCCTAGAGGAATCCTCCTGTGTGTGTGTAGACCCGTGCCAGTTTGTTTGTTATATTGATCACTGATGGGAGAGGTTAAATAGTGGAGGAGGAGGGAAGGTCTCCTCAGATGCAACAGGGCTGAGAGTGGTACATCTGCTATTGACTGGGTGTGTGGTGCTTGCAGGCATATTTCCTAGCATCAGTGTGATTGATGGTGTTGCCAGTAATGAGAAATGTTACTTTTTGAAAAGAATACACCTGTTTTGTAATATTTTTAAGAGGCACCAAGAAAAAGATGCATCTTGGCAGTGTCAGGGTGGGGAACATCTTGATTTTGAGCAGGAATGAGTTGCCTAATTATTTATCTTACTCTACATTTGTAGGCCAGGGCTTTTTCCCCTCGAATGAAGTTACGACAATGGAACTCACAAACTTTAGCCCAAACATTAGGGAGGATCAAATTTGAAGGAAAAGAAACTGAAAGCAAAAAATAAAAATTCAAACATATGGCCAATTCCATATGGAAGAAAGAAAGACAGAGTAGAAGAATGATTCAAAATATGAAAGGGGAAAAAAGAGATGTGAAATTCTCTAAGCCTTTCTAAAAGAAATTTATTGTACTTCCTCATGAGATATAGGCCAAATATAGAAAATAACATCTGAAAAATAAATTCCTGGAGGAGAAGGCCGTCAATGGCTACTAGCCCTGATGGTTATGTGCTACCTCCAGTATCTGAGGCAGTAAGCCTGTGTGCACCAGTTACTGGGGAATATGGGTAGGAAGGTGCTGTGTCACCATGTCCTGCTTGTGGGCCCCTGGTCGACAGCTGGTTGGCCACTGTGTGAACAGAGTGCTGGACTGGATGGACCCTCGGTCTGATCCTGCATGACATTTCTTGTATTCTTAATGAAAGAATCTAAGAAACAAAGTCCCAGGGACTGACGGATTCAATAGGAAATTCTACAAGGTATTTGAAGAGCAATTAATTCCTCACGTTATCTCTGATTAATCACAGTTTAGAGAACTGCAATGAGGATTTGTCTTTTTTAATCACTAGTAGTAGAAGTGACTATGCATGTACTATTGTTGTTGGTTTTTACCTTGATCATAAGCCTTCACAGACTGTTTACTGCAACTCCCAAAACATCTGTCAGAACATGATTTAAATAAATGGCAGAGACTATTTACATAATTTGTTCACGACAACAAAAAGTGCCAACAACGTCTGACTGCAACGAACCAAAAAAAAAAAAAAGATTGGGAACGCGAAACATTTAGATCTATTTCGTAGCATATGATCTCAGGCAATTGATACAAATAATGTCCTGTGTTGCCTAATGAAGCATCTGAGTTTTACCGTTTTGCTAAAGGACTCCTCCTGTAGGTTGACTCATGCCTGCTTGTTGCTAGACACTGTGGCATCACATTTCATAAGGAAAGGAATAGGCAATGCCCAACAGAATCCACTAGATTCAATTTATATGGTTACTCCCCTGTGGGAAATCTTTTTGCAATTCCAGCATCTATATAATCTCACCAGTGTAAGTGCATTGCTGAGAAGTGAGAATTAGCTCATGACTGAAGCTCTTTATATACTCCAGACAATGATATTGTTCTCCCCTATGTGAGTTCTTTGATGAGAAGTTAGATATTTCTTCTGACTGAAGCTCTTTCCACACTCCAAACAGTGATATGGTTTTTCCCCTGTGTGAAACCGTTGATGACAAGTGAGACTTACTTTATGACCGAAGCTCTTTCCACACTCCAAACAATGATATGGTTTCTCCATTGTGTGAGTTCTTTGATGAGAAGTGAGATGTTTCTTTTGGCTGAAGGTCTTTCCACACTCTAAACAATTATATGGTTTCTCCCCTGTGTGAGTTATCTGATGAGAAGTGAGATGGGTTTTCTGAATGAAGCTCTTTCCACACTCCAAACAATGATATGGTTTTTCACCTGTGTGACGTCTTTGATGAGACATTAGATATTTCTTCTGACCGAAGCTTTTTCCACACTCCAAACAATGATATGGTTTCTCCCCTGTGTGAGTTCTTTGGTGAGAAGTGAGAGTTGTCTTTTGACTGAAGCTCTTTCCACACTCTAAACAATGATATGGTTTCTCCCCTGTGTGAGTCCTTTGATGATTAGTAACATATTTCTTCTCACTGAAGCTCTTTCCACACTCGAAACACTGAAATGGTTTCTCCCCTGTGTGGAATCTTTGATGAGAAGTGAGAGTTATTTTATGACTGAAGCTCTTTCCACACTCCAAACAATGATATGGTTTCTCCTGTATGTGAGTTCCTTGATGAGAAGTGAGGTGATTCTTCTGAGTGAAGCTCTTTCCACATTCCAAACAATGATAAGGTTTCTCCCCTGTGTGAGTTCTTTGATGAGAAGTAAGAATTATCTTCTGACTGAAACTCTTTCCACACTCCAAACAATGATATGGTTTCTCCCCTGTGTGAGTTCTTTGATGAGAAGTGAGATTTTGTGCGTGACTGAAGCTCTTTCCACACTCTAAACAATGATATTGTTTTTCCCCTGTGTGAAAGCTTTGATGACAAGTGAGACTTACTTTACGACTGAAGCGCTTTCCACACTCCAAACAATGATATGGTTTCTCCCCTGTGTGAGTTCTTTGATGACAAATGAGAGAGCTTTTTTGACTGAATCTCTTTCCACACTCCAAGCATTCATAGGGTTTTTCCCCTGTGTGAGTTCTTTGATGACAAGTGAGAGTACTTTTTTGACTGAAGCTCTTTCCACACTCCAAGCATGCATATGGTTTCTGCCCTGTATGGGTTCTTTGATGAGACGTAAGATGTACCTTTTGACTGAATCTCTTTCCACACTGCAGACATTTATATGGTTTCTTCAATGTGTGAATTTTGTAATGCATTTTAACCTTTGATTCAGAATTGAAAGTTTTTATACGGAAATGGGACCTCTTCTTTTCCTCTCTTTTATATATTTCTTCTTGGACTGTGATGTTATGGTTGTCATTGCTCTGAGAAGCAGAGGAATTGTTCCTCATGTTGAGATCTGCTACAATTTCACTTCTCTTCTGTTTGCTATTTTTATACTTGTCTCTTTCCGGTGACATCCCATCTGTTTCTCTCCCCTCTGCTTCCCACATGTCAGCTTCTGGAATGAAGATAAGGAGTTGGTAAAAGCCTGAGTTACCAATAGAATTCACTGAGTTTGATAAAAGGAAGAAATGAAAATATTTCGATGGGATGCAGTTCTTTCCAGGTGTTTTAACTGTCTCGGTTGACTGCTATTACCTGACCGTAGGTAGAGTTCAATGCATTTGATTTAGAGTATTTTCTGAACTTGGGACCTACTCTTATTTCCTGAAAACAGGACTTGTAATCATTTCCAAACGTGAAGCTGTCTTAGTATCGAAATTTGGTTACCCCTTTTAATCTTAAAATTGGTTAACCCCTGAAATGCCATTACATTTGAGGTTCTAGAACTGGGTGCAAAATTGAAGATCAATGTCCTGATGCAAGTTTTTTTTTATAACTGATGCAAACAGAATTAACCCCCTTAAGTACTAGAATTTCTTTTTAATCAGAACACTTCACTTTTACTTTGAGACTGTGGAGTTTTGTTTAATGAAAAAGCAGGGTTAGAAATGTTTCAGTAATTAATGCATTCATAGATGTCAGAAGAGTACCATCCTGGGTCCGCGCTACTAAAACTGCCTTGGTCTCCTGGAAGGACACCACCTGCTTTTCAGCGTGTAGCAAAGCCCAGAGTTCTGTTGCTCTCTGACAGACAAAAGGCGGTCTCTTTCCCATCCCCCCCCCCACCTAAAAAGATGTGATCTGGGTGTCTATGTGTGAAGAGAGACTGTACTTTGAGAGACAAACTAAGAAAGAAGCAGCTGGGTTTAAATCCTGTAAACTAACTGCACTTGGGGGTTCTGGCTGCCTCCCTAGAAACCTCCCTCTCCAGTTTCACCAAAGCTGATCTGACAGCCTTCTGGGATGCTGCGATGGGTCAGTTCCACATTTGTACTTGTTGCAGCTCTAAATGTTTCCTGATTATTTCGTGAACAGATGCTAAATGTTGCTGCTATGGTAGTTTTCTTATATTTTGTGTTGATGTCTCACCAGCATTAGCTCCTGTGTAGATTTTCTTCAATTGAAAGCAGGATTATGAATGTTTTAGTAAATAAAAAATAGACAAATCCCGGTAGCCTCTAAGAAGCAGCAGAACACTTCTTTCTTTATTGTTGTAAGCCGCCTTGTGAGGGCCTCTGCCCTGAAAGGCGGCCAAGAAATGTTTTCAATAAAGAATTAATAAATATACAATAGAACTCCACATGGCCCTGCAGGGCAGCCCTTCATTTATGCCTTGAAAATATATCTGTTCTGGGCTGCCTTTCCCTAATCAGTGTTTTGCTGGTGCTGGTTTTGGAGACTCTGAACTGTAGCACGTTTGAGGCCTGTGTCTTTAAACTGTGGTCTTAAATTAGCTTTTAATCATATGATGAACTCTCCCACAAGCCTTACTAAACAGTCTCCTTAATTTCTTTCTCTTTTTCCTCTCTTCCCTCCCCATCCCATTTTCCTTGCCTGTCGTGTCTTTTTTAGAATGTAAGCCTGAGGGCAGGACTGGGTTTTTTACTGATTTAATTGTAAGTCGTTCTGGGAGACTTTTTGACTGACATACGGGATAAAAATACTATAAATAAATGAATAAAATTGTCATCATAAGGGAAACAAGGAGCCTTACTGAGAGAGGCCACAATCCCACAGTTCTCCTCCATGACTTGCCAGTGCAGGGCTCTCTGGTCAGGATCCAGCAGAGCCCACTCCTCCTCCATGAAGCACACAGAAACCTCCTCAAATGTCACCAGACTCTGGATGAAAAAGAGAAAAGTTTCCTTCTCAAGGATAGCGGAAAGTGAGGTAGCTTGACATTATAGAATTGAAACTTGTTTACAGTGAAACCCAGCTGCTGGGGGGGGGGGGGGGGAACAGAAGAAGAAAAAACAACCCAGCTCTGGCCCTCCTCTCGTGCTTGCAGGCTTCCCAAGAGGCAACTGGTCAGCTACTGTGAGAATCAGGATGCTGGACTACAGAGCCCTTTGGTCCCATCCAGCAGGGTTCTCCCTATGATCTTAGCTTTGCCAGAAGAAAACAGAAGGGGAGGGATGTGTATCCTGGCCTAGGAGGCGAGCAGGGGATGAAGGCACCCTGGCTGCTCCCTACTTATGTCCCCAGTGATCCTTCTTCCCTACCTGATCCAGCTCCATTCCATCACAAAGGAAAAGAGATGGCTGAGTAACCATCGCCAGCACCGTTCCAGCCCCTGCGAGAGAAGGAGATGGGAAGCCAGAATTACATATTTGTCACAGAGAATGAGATCACCATCTTAAAGTCCAGGGGGAAAAGCTCATTGGAACACAAAAAGTCTTCCTTCCCAGTAAAATGCGTAGAATTGCACTGGAAGTGATGTAAGTCTCAATACAGCTGGGCATTACAAGGTGCCTTATCTTTAATTTGTATTTGGAGAATTCAGTTGGGTAAAAATGCCTGTTTCACCCACAAAATACTCGGGGTGTGGGGGTGAATAAATACAGGCCAACGATCACTTCCATACGCCAGAGAGCGAGACCAGGTTGACATCCACCCCCCCCCCAAATAAAATTAATCCCTACCCTGCAAGGAGACATGTCCGTCAACCTCTTGCTTGATCTCCGTTTGTGGGAGGCTCTGCCAGGTGCTTGATGGAGCCTTTTCTGCTGCAGGGAAATCAGGCCTCACTTCTGCAAACAGACACTGTAACTGAAAGAGCAATAAGATCCAAGACATGGAATGAGATGAATAGAAAAAGAGTGAGAGGGCGAGGTATAGGATTTCTCTCCTGGGGCAATTTCTCCCGTTTTTGGATACCCTCCCTCCCATTCCGAAGCCTTGGATGAATTGCTCTCACCTGCTGCTCTTGCTGCTTCTGGTCCTCTGCCTGGCTCAGCAGGAAGCCTTCTGCCAGGGCAACCGCCTGGGAACTGGTCTCCGCTCCACATTCCCTCACCCAGCTGGCCATCTCTGCCGGCAGGATGGTCAGGAACTGCTCCAGGATCACCAAGTCCAGGATTTGGTTTTTTGTGTGTCGCTCTGGCTTCAGCCACCGACAGGAAAGATGGTGGAGTTGGTTGCAAACCTCTCGGGGGCCCTCAGTCTCCTGGTAGCGGAGCTGCCTGAAACGTTGGAGCTGCATGTCTGAGCTGAACATGTCCTCACCCTGGATCAGCTCAATTGTTCTTTCCCAGAATACCCTACTGCTCTCAGTCTTAATGGCATCAGGGTCCCTTTTTACTTCGAGGCCAGGGGAGCCCTGGCCGGCCATCTTTGAGACGTGTTCCAAGGAAGCCTCCAAGGGGGCCTAAGAAACTCTTTCCTCTTTCGAATCTGGACAAAGATTGCTGCATGAAACAGTGCTGCTCAGGTACTGTAAATGTAAGACATGATTCTGTTAAAGAATATTCAGTGTAAGACAAGACATGCAGGACTCCAGCTTGTAAGGAGGTCTTATCCCGGAAGGACTGGAGAAGGGGGGGAGCGGGGTTCCTTCATCTGACAGCCACAGACCAAAGCCCTTCACTGGCTTGAGTTGTAAAATGTTTCATCCCCTCCTCTCGCCACACAGGCCCTTCTCTAACCATTCACCCCCCCTAAAATTACATTCCCATATCACCCCCCCCCCCAAAAAAAATTACATTCTCATTACATTTCTCAATGGTTCCCTCTAGAAGAATTCGGTTTGGCGCCTGGTTGTCCGATTACGTGCATCTTCTCACCATTGCTTTTACGCCTAATTCCTATAAACTACAGGCGGTGAAGCGCATAACCGGCAGTATGAAACACGCTTTAACGTGGTTGAAATGCGGAGAATCGCATGTTTACATGGTCATAATGCGCTTTAACGGCCGCGGTAAATTAAAATTCGCTATTTAACGCGAATGTGAAGATGCTCATAATCGGAGAGAAAACGCGCCTCAACCCCCGATTTGCGCTCTGTTGATGTGGAAGTACAATTTTTAGTGCGCCTTGAAAGAGCTTTAAATCGCTCTTGTAGAGGCATGATTCTGTGCGGTATCCTGCCTCAGCAGATGGAGGCTCCATTCCTAGCTAGGAGCTGCCTCACTGGAACAGAGCAAACGTTCTCACAGGTCAGCATCCTCCTGCTTCTGAGGAGACCAGAAATGTGTCCAAGAGAAACTGTGATCCACCACTTGAGGTTTACTTTTTTCCTGTTCCAGATTTTTAGCACCTGTTTTTTATTCGCTTTTATTTGCCGCACCCCCTTTACTATTATTACTTATTGTCACACCCACAAATGCAGCAGAGAACGCGGGCAGCATCTCTGCCCCAAGCAGAATTGCATCCATGATGGAGGAGGAGGGAGGAAGAGGAGGAGGAGCAGTGCTCTGTTCAGTGGGGGAGGAGGAAGGCTGACAGTCAATGCAGAGCAGATGAGTCAGTGAATCACTTTGAGAAATCGACTGGGCTCCAAATCACCTCCTCCCCGTTGCTCCCCATTCGCTAAATCCGAGGGGCCACCGGGTCGGCTGAGCGGAGGGAAGAGGGAAGCTCCGCGGTAGTGCAGGGATGGGGCCGGAGGATCCTGTTGTGTCCTCAAACCTGGGACCCTTGGAAACAGGAATCTGGTTCCACACAAAACTTAGGTGGAAGACATTTATTTTAGTGCTCCTTCTTTGCAGGCGGCTACAGGCAGACTGGCCTTTGCATTGCCAGCCTGCTACAAAAACTGGGATGGATTATCTGTGCTTAACTGCAGGTCATTCATAAATCCTAGCCCGGCTGAAAGAATAGGCCTATCACAAACACTACAGATCCCACGTGAATCAGCCGTACAGGTCACCCCGCTATAGGGAAAAATGGGTGTGGGGGGGGGAATCCAGCCCCCCTCCATAACGCGAAATTAGACCCCCGTCTGATACTTTGGGGGCTAAATTTAAGCATCTCCTCTCTAGTCTTCCCTCCCCCCATCCTGTCCCCTATAACCCTCCCCCTCCCCTGCAGCCTAGGGACCCTCTTCATCCCTATGCACAAGGCGGGGGGGGGGGGATCTCACCGTATTCCCCCAATGAGGCGCCAATGCAGCACCTGGAGGAAGCTCAAAGCCCCCTTTCTTCTGGAGGAAGAAGGAGGGACAGGAAGCAGCTTTGGGGAGGAAAGCGCATTTCCTGTGGAGGACACGGGCCCTGCCTTCCTTCCCAAATCTCTTTCCTCTCTAGGGATCTAGTTCAATTCTTTAACCCTTAGAAAGGCAAACAGTGCGATGCTCTCTTAAGAGTAACCTAGGCGACCCTATTTTGGGTAGAACACCAAGTTATAGGCCTGCCCCCTCCCCTCCCCTCTGCGGCAGCTCCATCGGAGGGGGATGGAGTGGACAGACCCCTCCCTCAGGGGCAAAGGCGTGTGGAAGGGGTGTGCTAGGTGTGCCCAGGCACACCCTAATATCTCAAGCAATAAGCACCGAATTGAAGGGGCCATTGAATAGGAATTCAGAGGGGGAGCGAGATGCAGCAAGAACGGCCCTCCAGCTGCTCTGCTGCCACCGGCCCCAACAGCATGCAAACATATTACAAACATACATCTTGGGGATCTTCACCATCTCAACATAAAGGGTCACCCCACAAATAATCTGTGGCCAGAAAAGCCGTTGGCTGAAGTAATCCCAGAAACAAGAGCGGGCCTCTTTGAGAATTCAGAGAAAAATTGTGAGGTTGCAGAGAAGGAAAAGCCTACCACCTCTTCGAAAAATATCTCCTAGGAAATGATGGATTTGTGTAACTTCAGCAGTTGATGGGATTGTCAACAGTGAATGGTTCTTCCTAGGGTGGCCATATGGAAAGGAGGACAGGGCTCCTGTATGTTTAAGAGTTGTGTAGAAAAGGGAATTTCAGCAGGTGTCGTTTGTAAGCATGCAGCACCTGGTGAAATCCCCTCTTCATCACAACTGTTAGAAGTTACAGGAGCCCTGCCCTCTTTTGTAACTGGTCACTCTATTATAGCTGGTGGAGTTTGGAGCTCCACACCCCGGATAAATTGTCTAATTAGCACTTTGGCTTTTGTGTAACCAACAGCTATTTTGGAGTTTTTTTTGTAAAGCATGCTTTCCCAATTTGTTTGGTATGCATCAGTTAGTGTCACCAGAGACAGGCCCCCTGGAAGGAAAATCAGCATTATTGTAGATGTTAGTAGTAGTAGTAGTAGTAACATTTATATATCGCTGAATGTAATAAAATCTCTCAGCGGTTCAGAACAGTAAAACACAGCGTTGAAACACTTCCAGCTACATTAAAGTAGCAGTAAAATAGACTGGCATAACCAGTTCACAGACGGACCAGGGAAAGCCTGGGTGAACAAGTGTGTCTTCAGGAAGCGTTTAAAAGATGCCATATTTTCTTTAGCCAATCGAGGATCTTAAAAATCCACGAAACGGGGTTCCAGAGAGATTTGCCCTGCCTCTAAGCACACACATGCATTAGAGACACAGCACAGGACTCCCAGCACTGTGTGGAGGAATTTAGTCAGTATGATTTCAAATTGGGCAACGCTTTTATATACAGGGCGTTGGCATTCATAGAGCATTTGGGAGATAATCTTAGCCTGGAATATTTGAATGGCTGAGGGAAAATATTGTCCTCTTTTCATATAGAAGAAATGCCTTTAAGACTTCTTTGAGCATTTTCAATTGCATTTTTTAAATTTGTGTGCACCATGAACCAGAAAAGTTAAATAGATTATGTAAATATCTGAAAAATGTGATCTATTCAACAGTGTGGTTGTTGATCTTTCACTTATACTTTATTTTCCTTCTTAAGACTATAATAATAATAATAATATTTATTTATAACCCACCTCTCCCTCCGGATCGAGGCGGGGAACAACAATAAATATAAAATACAAAGACCACAAAATAGATGAGATATTAAAAATAAAAACCAATACATCCTTAAAAACATCTTAAAATTCAACTGGATAGGCCTGCCGGAAGAGAGCAGTCTTCATGATTCTCTTAAATTCATGAAAACTGCTAATTTGTCTAATCTCCTCCGGCAGACCATTCCACAGTCTGGGAACAGTAGAAGGTCCTCTGGGTAACACTCGTCAGCCTAGTTCTGGCTGATTTGAGTAAGTTCTTCCCAGAAGACTTTGGACTTAACATAGTTGATCACCAAGAGTTCATTTTTACAATAACAGTCTAAAGCGTTTAAAATCTTCAGAGACCTATACTCCTTCGCAATAATAGCACCACATCATCTGCATAGAGAATAGACAGAAGTTGATTTGCTAATTTTGGTGGGTGGGAACATACCTTTGCCAAATCATTCACTAGTGCGTTGATGTCGTTGAATAATGTGGTCGCTGGCATGCAACCTTGTTTTACACAATTGAAGGTCAGAATCCGACCTGTTAAGTGTCCCATCCTGTTACATCGAACCCCAAACCAGTGAATGTGAACATCCTACCTCAAGTACCCGAAAGCACCTCACCCAAAATATTTGGGCCAAACCAAGGCTATCGGAGAAAGGTGTGCCTGAGTATCTAATACAAGGTATCCTGGAATTTTAGCCTCTGATTTTTCCCTTACACCATGGAAGATGTCCCAGGTCGAGAAGGAGGGCCCCCCATCAAGAAGATAGGCAATGTCAGCATCTTCCATCTCACCCCCTCGGGGCTTGTAAGGCAGTGGGAGGCCTGGTGGAACTGAGTTCTCAGGCGCCTGGCTTCCTATGGCTGGGGCTAAGTCTACATTGTCCTTGTCTGGCTCAGAACTGATGTCAGAGGCTATAGCTCCTCCCAAACTGGACGAAGTCTCACATCGCCTCTATGGGGGTCAAGCACTTATCACTGAAGCGATTTTCAAACTCCAAGCACTGACACGGTATCTCTCCTATGTGAATTCTGTGATGTTGAATGAGAGTTTATTTTTATTTTAAATACCTTTTATTGAATTGTACATTCATAACAAAAGGATGTTACCCAATCACATCAAACACAACACAATAATCAAATACAGGATACACTTGATACACACAAACAGCACTGAACCAAATTAGTCAGGTGAGAGTTTGTTTATGACTGAAGCTCTTCCTACATGCCAGACACTGCTGTGGTTACTCCCTTTTGTGAGATCTTTGATGTCGAATGAGGTTTTGTTTCCTATTGAATCTCTTTCCACATTCCAAACACTGATACGGTTTCTCCCCTGTGTGAGTTCTTTCATGAGAAGTAAGATGGGTTTTCTGACTAAAGCTCTTTCCACACTCCAAACAATGATATTGTTTTTCCCCCGTGTGAAAGCTTTGATGACAAGTGAGACTAACTTGATGACTGAAGCTCTTTCCACACTCCAAACAATGATATGGTTTCTCCCCTGTGTGAGTTCGTTGATGACAGGTGAGACTTCCTTTATGACTGAAGCTCTTTCCACACTCCAAGCATTCATATGGTTTCTCCCCAGTGTGAGTCAATTGATGAGATATAAGATGGGTTTTCTGACTGAAGTCCTTTCCACACTCCAAACAGTGATATGGTTTCTCCCGTGTGTGAGTTCTTTGATGATCAGTTAGATATTTCTTGTGACTAAAACTTTTTCCACACTCCAAACAACGATATGGTTTCTCCCCTGTGTGAGTTCTTTGATGAGAAGTGAGATTTTGTGCGTGACTGAAGCTCTTTCCACACTCTAAACAATGATATTGTTTTTCACCTGTGTGAAAGCTTTGATGATGAGTGAGACTTACTTTATGACTGAAGCTCTTTCCACACTCTAAACAATGATATGGTTTCTCCCCTGTGTGAGTTCTTTGATGAGAAGTGAGATTATGCTTCTGACTGAAGCTCTTTCCACACTCCAAACAATGATATTGTTTTTCCCCTGTGTGAAAGCTTTGATGACAAGTGAGACTTACTTTATGACTGAAGCTCTTTCCACACTCCAAACAATGATATGGTTTCTCCCCTGTGTGAGTTCTTTGATGACAAATGAGAGAGCTTTTTTGACTGAATCTCTTTCCACACTCCAAGCATTCATAGGGTTTTTCCCCTGTGTGAGTTCTTTGATGACAAGTGAGAGTACTTTTTTGACTGAAGCTCTTTCCACACTCCAAGCATGCATATGGTTTCTGCCCTGTATGGGTTCTTTGATGAGACGTAAGATGTACCTTTTGACTGAATCTCTTTCCACACTCCATACATTTATATGGTTTCTTCAATGTGTGAATTTTGTAATGCATTTTAACCTTTGATTCAGAATTGAAAGTTTTGATACGGAAATGGGACCTCTTCTTTTCCTCTCTTTTATATATTTCTTCTTGGACTGTGATGTTATGGTTGTCATTGCTCTGAGAAGCAGAGGAATTGTTCCTCATGTTGAGATCTGCTACAATTTCACTTCTCTTCTGTTTGCTATTTTTACACTTGTCCCTTTCCGGTGACATCCCATCTGTTTCTCTCCCCTCTGCTTCCCACATGTCAGCTTCTGGAATGAAGACAAGGAGTTGGTAAAAGCCTGAGTTACCAATAGAATTCACTGAGTTTGATAAAAGGAAGAAATGAAAATATTTCGATGGGATGCAGTTCTTTCCAGGTGTTTTAACTGTCTCGGTTGACTGCTATTACCTGACCGTAGGTAGAGTTCAATGAATTTGATTTAGAGTATTTTCTGAACTTGGGACCTACTCTTATTTCCTGAAAACAGGACTTGTAATCATTTCCACACGTGAAGCTGTCTTAGAATCGAAATTTGGTTACCCCTTTTAATCTTAAAATTGGTTAACCCCTGAAATGCCATTACATTTGAGGTTCTAGAACTGGGTGCAAAATTGAAGATCAATGTCCTGATGCAAGTTTTTTTTGATAACTGATGCCAACAGAATTAACCCCCTTAAGTACTAGAATTTCTTTTTAATCAGATCACTTCACTATTACTTTGAGACTGTGGAGTTTTGTTTAATGAAAAGGCAGGGTTAGAAATGTTTCAGTAATTAATGCATTCATAGATGTCAGAAGAGTACCATCCTGGGTCCGCGCTACTAAAACTGCCTTGGTCTCCTGGAAGGACAGCACCTGCTTTTCAGCGTGTAGCAAAGCCCAGAGTTCTGCTGCTCTTACACAGATAAAAGGAGGTCTCTTTCCCACCCACCCGCACCTAAAAAGATGTGATCTGGGTGTCTATGTGTGAAGAGAGACTGTACTTTGAGAGACAAACTAAGAGAGAAGCAGCTGGGTTTGAATCCTGTAAACTAACTGCACTTGGGGGTTCTGGCTGCCTCCCTAGAGACCTCCCTCTCCGACTTCACCACAGCTGATCTGTCAGGCTTCTGGGATCCTGCGATGGGTCAGTTCCACATTTATTTATTTATTTATTTATTACATTTGTATACCGCCCCATAGCCGAAGCTCTCTGGGCGGTTTACATAGGATTAAAAACAATTAAAAACAATATACAAAAATTAAAACAGCAAAAACATACAACATACACACAATCTGTACATTTAAAAACCACTTCAACACTTCAAAAAGCTACAAAAACAAAACAAAACAACCCAGGCTCCTCAGATATTGCCAAATGCCTGAGAGAAGAGGAAAGTCTTGACCTGGCGCCAAAAATAATAACAATGTTGGCGCCAGGCGGGCCTCGTCGGGGAGATCGTTCCACAATTGTATTTGTTGCAGCTCTAAATGTTTCCTGATGATTTCCTGAACAGATGCTAAATGTTGTTTTGCAGTTTCCTAATATTTTGTATTGATGTCTCACCAGTATTAGCTCCTGTGTAATTTTCTTCAATGGAAAGGCAGGATTATGAATGTTTTAGTAAATAAAAAATAGACAAATCCCGGTAGCCTCTAAGAAGCAGCAGAACACTTCTTTCTTTATTGTTGTAAGCCGCCTTGTGAGGGCCTCTGCCCTGAAAGGCGGCCAAGAAATGTTTTCAATAAAGAATAAATATACAATAGAACTCCACATGGCCCTGCAGGGCAGCCCTTCATTTATGCCTTGAAAATATATCTGTTCTGGGCTGCCTTTCCCTAATTAATGTTTTGCTGGTGGTGGTTTTGGAGACTCTGAACTTTCTTAATGTGTCTTCTAAAAGTGTTTGTAGTACGTTTGAGGTCTGTATCTTTAAACTGCAGTCTTAAATTAGCTTTTAATCATATGATGATCTTAATTTTTTTAAATTTATCTTACTTTCTTTTTGAAAATCATTTTTTGAGCACTATGCTCTAAAGGGCAGACCCAAAATAACAAAACCAAGGAGTAATGTTATGGGAATGTAATTTCAGGGGACTGAATGGCCAAAAATATCTTCCTCATTATTACTGCATTTGGAACCTGATACTGAAGCAGTGAGAGAGACAGAAGCAGGCAGAGAGACCATCAGGGCCTGTTCCAGTTGGACCCCCCACCCCCAGAGCTAACGGGCATCTTGACCCTGTGGGGAAGAAGGAGGAGCTGTTGGTCTGCCCTCCATTGAGGGAGGAGAGGGGGTAGCAGGGCTTTCCCATAAGCCCTGCTAAACCGTCTCCTTAATTTATTTTTCTTTTCCCCCTCTTCCCTCCCCATCCCATTTTCCTTGCCTGTCATATCTTTTTTAGAATGTGAACCTGAGTGCAGGACTGTCTTTTGTACTGATTGATTGCAAGCCACTCTGGGAGACTTTTAGGCTGAGATACGGGATAAAAATACTATAAATAAATAAATTAAATTGTCATCATAAGGGAAACAGGGAGATTTACCGAGAGAGGCCACAATCCCACAGTTCTCCTCCATGGTTTGGCTGTGCAGGGCTCTCTGGTCAGGATCCAGCAGGGCCCACTCCTCCTCCATGAAGCACACAGAAACCTCCTCAAATGTCACCAGACCCTGGATGAAAAAGAGAAAACGTTTCCTTCTCAAGGATAGCGGAAAGTGAGGTAGCTTGACATTATACTGCAGAATTGAAACTTGTTTACAGTGAAACCCAGCTGCTGGGGGGGAAACAGAAGAAGAAAAAACAACCCAGCTCTGGCCCTCCTCTCCTGCTTGCAGGCTTCCCAAGAGGCAACTGGACAGCTACTGTGAGAATCAGGATGCTGGACTGATCCTTCTCCCCTACCTGATTTGGCTCCACTCCATCACAAAGGAAAAGAGATGGCCGAGTAACCATTGCCAGCACCATTCCAGCCCCTGCGAGAGGAGGAAGATGGGAAGCCAGTATTACATATTTGTCGCAAAGACAGAGATTACCATCCTAAAGTCCGGAGGGAAAAGCTCCTTGGAACACAAGAAGTCTTCCTTCCCAGGAAAATGAATAGAATTGCCCTGAAAGTGATGCCCACCTGAGCATTACAAGAGGTCTTGCCTTTAATTTGTAGTTGGAGAATTCAGTTGGGTAAAAATTCATTACCCCACACAAAATCCTCGGGGGTGCTAGTGAATAAATGCAGCCCAACGATCTCTTCCATACTTCAGAGAGCGAGACCAGGTTGACATCCACCCACCCCCAAATTAATCCTTACCCTGCAAGGAGACACGCCTGTCAACCTCCTGCTTGATCTCAGTTTGTGAGGGGCTTTGTCTGGTGTCTGAAGAAGCCCTCTCTGTAATAGGGAAATCAGGACTCACTTCTGCAAAGAGATTCGGTATCTGAAACAGCAATAAAGATTCAAGACATGGAATGAGAAAGAAGGATTAGAAAGTGAATGAGGCACATAAAAATACTGGGGGCCAGGTATAGGATTTCTCTCCTTGGGAGATTTCCAGAACAGATTGGCCAATTCTAAGAGACTTTTAGGATATCCTCCCTTCCATTCTTGACACTTTGGATGCAATGCTCTTACCTTCCGCTCTTGCTGCCTCTGGTCCTCTGCCTGGCTCAGGAGGAAGCCTTCTGCCAGGGCCACCGCCTGGGAACTGGTCTCTGCTCCACATTCTCTCACCCAGCTGGCCATCTCTGCTGGCAGGATGGTCAGAAACTGCTCCAGGATCACCAGGTCCAGGATTTGGTTTTTTGTGTGTCGCTCTGGCTTCAGCCACCGACGGGAAAGATTGTGGAGTTGGTTGCAAACCTCTCGGGGGCCCTCAACTTCCTGGTACCGGAGCTGCCTGAAACACTGGAGCTGCACGTCTGAGCTGACCATGTCCTCACCCTGGATCAGCTCAATTGTTCTTTCCCAGAATTCCCCACTGCTCTCAGTCTTAATGGCATCAGGGTCTCTTTTTACTTCGAGGCCAGGGGAGCCCTGGCCGGCCATCTTTGAGACGTGTTCCAAGGAAGCCTCCAAGGAGGCCTAAGAAACTCTTTCCTCTTCTGTATTTGGGCAAAGACTGCGGTATGAAACAGTGCTGCTCAGATACTGTAAAGGCAAGACATGATTCTGTTAAAGAACATTCAGTGTAAGACAAGACATGCAGGACTCTCGTTTGTAAGCAGGTCTTGTCCCGGAGGAGTGGGGAAGGGGGGGCGGGGTTCCTTCATCTGACAGCCACAGACCAAAGCCATTCACTGGCTTGAGTTGTAAAATGTCTCATCCCCTCCTCTCCCCACACAGGACCCTCTCTAACTATTCACACAAACACCTAAAATTACATTCCCACAGCATTTCTCAATGATTCTGTGAGGTATCCTGCCTCAGCAGATGGAGGCTCTATTCCTAGCTAGGAGCTGCTTCACTGGAACAGAGCAAACGTTCTCACAGGTCAGCATCCTCCTGCTTCTGAGGAGACCAGAAATGTGTCCAAGAGAAACTGTGATCCACCACTTGAGGTTTGTTTTTTTCCTGTTCCAGATTTTTAGCACCTGTTTTTTATTCTCTTTTATTTGCCATCCCCCCTTTATTATTATAATTATTTAGTTTGTCACACCGGCAGATGCAGCAGAGAACGCGGGCAGCGTCTCCACCCCAGGCAGAACCGCAGCCTTGATGGAAGAGGAGGAAGAGGAGGAAGAGGACTGTTCGGTTAAGGGGGGGAGGAGGAGGAAGAGGGAGGCTGACAGTCAATGCAGAGGAGATGAGTCAGTGAACCAGTTTGAGAAATCGACTCGGCTCCAAATCTTCTCCTCCTCCTCCTCCTCCCCTCCCCCCCCCCGCTCCCCATTTGCCAAATCGGAGGGGCCACCTGGTCGGCTAAGCGGCAGGAAGAAGGAAACTCCGCGGTAGTGCAGGGATGGGGCGTGGGGGAATCCCAGCGGGTCAGCCGTACAGGTCTCCTCGCTATAGGGAAAATGGGGGGGGGGAATCCAGCCCCCCTCCATGACGCGAAATTAGACCCCCCCATCTGACACTTTGGGGGCTAAATTAAGCATCTCCTCTCGAGTCTTCCCTCCCCCCGTCCTGTCCCCTATACCCCTCCTCCTCTCCTGCAGCCTAGGGACCCTCTTCACCCCCATGCACAAGGCGGGGGGGGGGTCTCACCTAATCCCCCCCAATGAGTCGCCAATGCAGCACCTGGAGGAAGCTCAAAGCCCCCTTTCTTCTGGAGGAAGAAGGAGGGACAGGAAGCAGCTTTGGGGAGGAAAGCGCATTTCCTGTGGAGGACACCGGCCCTGCCTTCCTCCCCAAATCTCTTTCCTCTCTAGGGATCTAGTTCAATTCTTTAACCCTTAGAAAGGCAAACAGTGCGATGCTCTCTTAAGAGTAACCTAGGCAACCCTATGTTGGGTAGAACACCAAGTTATAGGCCTGCCCCCTCCCCTCCCCTCTGCGGCAGCTCCATCGGAGGGGGATGGAGTGGACAGACCCCTCCCTCAGGGGCAAAGGCGTACGCAAGGGGTGTGCTAGATGTGCCCAGGCACACCCTAATATCTCAAGCAATAAGCACCGAATTGAAGGGGCCATTGAATAGGAATTCAGAGGGGGAGCGAGATGCAGCAAGAACAGCCCTCCAGCTGATCTGCTGCCACCGGCCCCAACAGCACTCTGTTGCTCCTGGCAGATGGAGCAAAAATCAATGATGCCTTGTGAGCCCCTCCTCCGGCCAGTGTCACCACAAAGCCCCACCAATGCTGGGCTCTCCCGAAGCCAGGCAAGCCGAACACGGAGTAAGTCATCAGTGTCTACGGTGTTTAATAAATAAATGAATAAAAATAATGTCCTTTATGATTGAGTATTCAATAAATGCTCACTTAAAAAAAATAAATCCCTGGGTGCACACCCGAATGAAATGTGCTGCGCAAGCCTATGCTCAGGGGGTTACATGGGGTGAGCTGTGGCAGGGGTATATCTTGATGAGGGGTTTGCCCCGGGGTGGATCCGCAGTGGCGACAGGTTATCGAAATGATGGTGCCGCCATCAAGAAGCCATCCAGGGGCAAAACCCCAAAGCTCCGCTTTTAAAAAGTCGGCTACTTACCCCAACACTTTCCTTGGAACAAGGCGCAGATGCGCATTTGCCGTCTTTCCCATTGCTCCGGTGTTGCAGCGGAGGCGTGGCCAGGGCCAGGGCGCCCCCATATTGGGCACCACACCATCTGCTAGGGAAGGGGCGGGCCACTGAGTGGAATGGCCGCTGGACCGCCTCCACAGACCTTGGGGAGCTTCCCAGCAATAAATAAATACATGATATCCCCCCTCTAAGACCACAGGGGCACCAGGACAGTGCGGAGGTGGAGGTCCATCTCCATGCCTCTATAGAATTGCAAAATTGCGCAGTTACACAGAAATGTTAAAAACAACAACTAAAGGGCTGGTAAAAGAAAAGGGGGGCGAGGAGCCGACTTCCCCCTTTCTTTTCAGCCGCGGGGAGGGAAACACAGGCTGTGTGTGCAGGAACGGGGTGCTAGGGGTGGCTGCGCCCCGTGAAGTTCCAAAGAAAAAGAAATAAAAAACAGTGGAACAAGGCTCGGCCATCTCGCAAAGCTTTGAATACATTTTTAAAAAGAATGGAGGAGGCACAGGGGCCCGTCCCGACCTGCCAGACATGTTTGCACCTCCCTTCTGTAAAATCAAGCTAGCTCCTTCGCGTCTTGCAGACAGAACGAAGTAACGCAAATGCTGGGGGCTGAGGGATCGCGGGGCCACTGCGCCTCCATCCCGATATGGCCTCGGTGTGCCGGCAGGTGTGCCTTCACTCTGGCGTGGCAGGCATCATGTGTCCAATTGTGATAACTGTGTACGTTTCCTTGGAGGCTTCCCCGTGTCAACCTAAAGGCAATTTCAACCTGTGCGAATCCAGGTCTGCTTGCTAGTCTCATAGTAAAAGTGGCATATTGCAAACATACATCTTGGGGATCTTCACCATCTCAACATAAAGGGTCACCCCACAAATAATCTGTGGCCAGAAAAGCCGTTGGCTGAAGTAATCCCAGAAACAAGAGCGGGCCTCTTTGAGAATTCAGAGAAAAATAGTGAGGTTGCAGAGAAGGAAAAGCCTACCACCTCTTCGAAAAATATCTCCTAGGAAATGATGGATTTGTGTAACTTCAGCAGTTGATGGGATTGTCAACAGTGAATGGTTCTTCCTAGGGTGGCCATATGGAAAGGAGGACAGGGCTCCTGTATGTTTAAGAGTTGTGTAGAAAAGGGAATTTCAGCAGGCGTCGTTTGTAAGCATGCAGCACCTGGTGAAATCCCCTCTTCATCACAACTGTTAAAAGTTACAAGAGCCCTGCCCTCTTTTGTAACTGGTCACTCTATTATAGCTGTTGGAGTTTGGAGCTACACATCCCGGATAGATTGTCGAATTAGCACTTTGGCTTTTACGTAACCAACAGCTATTAGGTTTCTGGGCGTGAAGCCCAAATTTTGGGAGTTTTTTTGTTAAGCATGCTTTCCCAATTTGGTTGGTATGCATCAGTTAGTGTCACCAGAGAAAGGAAGGACAATCAGCATTATTGTTGTTAGTAGTAGTAGTAACATTTATATATCGCTGAATATAATAAAATCTCTCAGCGGTTCAGAACATTAAAACACAGCTTTGAAACACTTCCACCTACAATAAAGTAGCAGTAAATAGTAGTAAAATAGACTGGCATAACTAATTCACAGACGGACCAGGGAAAGCCTGGGTGAACAAGTGTGTCTTCAGGAAGCGTTTAAAAGATGCCATATTTTTTTTAGACAATCGTGGATCTTAAGAATCCACGTAACGGGGTTCCAGGGAGATTTGCCCTGCCTCTAAGCACACACATGCATTAGAGACATAGCACAGGACTCCCAGCACTGTGTGGAGGAATTTAGTCAGTATGATTTCAAATTGGGCAAAGCTTTTATATACAGTGTGTTGGGATTCATAGAGCATTTGGGAGATAATCTTAGCCTGGAATACTTGAATGGCTGAGGGAAAATATTGTCCTCTTTTCGTATAGAAGAAATACCTTTAAGACTTCTTTGAGCATTTTCAATTGTATTTTTTAAATTTGTGTGCACCATGAACTGGAAAAGTTAAATAGATTACCCAAATATCTGAAAAATGTGATCTGTTCAACAGTGTGATTGTTGATCTTTCACTTATACTTTATTTTCCTTCTTGAGAAGACCATCATAATAATAATTATTATTATTATTATTATTATTATTGATAACCTGCCTCTCCCTCCAGATTGAGGCGGGGAACAACAATAAATATAAAATACAAAAACCACAAAATAGATGAGATATTAAAAACAAATAAAAACCAATACATCCTTAAAAACATCTTAAAATTCAACTTGATAGGCCTGCCGGAAGAGAGCAGTCTTCATGACTCGCTTAAATTCATGAAGACTGCTAATTTGTCTAATCTCCTCCGGCAGACCATTCCACAGTCTGGGAACAGTAGAAGGCCCTCTGGGTAACACCCGTCAGCCCAGTTCTGGCTGATTTGAGTAAGTTCTTCCCAGAGGACTTTGGACTTAACATAGTTGATCACCAAGAGTTCATTTTTACAATAACAGTCTAAAGCTTTTAAAAGACTTCAGAGACCTATACTCCTGCGCAATAATAGCACCACATCATCTGCATAGAGAATAGACAGAAGTTGATTTGCTAATTTTGGTGGGTGGGAACATACCTTTGCCAAATCATTCACTAGTGAGTTGATGTAGTTGAATAATGTGGGTGCTAGCATGCAACCTTGTTTTACACAATTGGAGGTCAGAATCCGACCTGTTAAGTGTCCCATCCTGTTACATCGAACCCCTAAACCAGTGAATGTGAACATCCTACCTCAAGTACCCGAAAGTACCTCACCCAAAATATTTGGGCCAAACCAAGGCTATCGGAGAAAGGTGTGCCTGAGTATCTAATACAAGGTATCCTGGAATTTAGCCTCTGATTTTTCCCTTACACCATGGAAGATGTCCCAGGTCGAGAAGGAGGGCCCCCCATCAAGTTCTTCCAACTGTAGAAGATAGCATCTTCCGTCTCAACCCCTCCAGGTTTGTAAGGCAGTGGGAGGCCTGGTGGAACTGAGTTCTCAGGCGCCTGGCTTCCTATGACTGGGGCTAAGTCTACATTGTCCTTGTCTGGCTCAGAATTGATGTCAGAGGCTATAGCTCCTCCCAAACTGGACGAAGTCCCACATCGCCTCTATGGGGGTCAACCACTTATCACTGAAGCGATTTTCAAACTCCAAACACTGACACGGTGTCTCTCCTATGTGAATTCTGTGATGTCGAATTAGAGTTTATTTTAATTTTAAATACCTTTTATTGAATTGTACATTTATAACAAAAGGATTTACCCCAATCACATCAAGAATAACACAATAATCAAATACAGGATATACTTGATACGCACAAACAGCATTGAACCAAATTAGTCAGGTGAAAGTTTGTTTATGACTGAAGCTCTTCCTACATGCCAGACACTGCTGTGGTTACTCCCTTTTGTGAGATCTTTGATGTCGAATGAGGTTTTGTTTCCTATTGAATCTCTTTCCACACTCCAAACATTGATACGGTTTCTCCCCTGTGTGAGTTCTTTCATGAGAAGTGAGATTTTGTGCGTGACTGAAGCTCTTTCCACATTCTAAACAATGATACGGTTTCTCCCCTGTGTGAATTCTTTGATGAGAAGTGAGTTTTTGTGCATAACTGAAGCACTTTCCACATTCCAAACAATGATATGGTTTCTCCCCTGTGTGAGTTCTTCGATGACAAGTAAGAGTTCTCTTTTCACTAAAGCTCTTGCCACACTCCAAGCATGTATATGGTTTCTCCCCAGTGTGAGTTCTTTGATGAGAAGTTAGATATTTCTTCTGACTGAAGCTCTTTTCACACTCCAAACAATGATATTGTGTTTCCCCCGTGTGAAATCTTTGATGACGAGTGAGAATGCTTTTTTGACTGAAGCTCTTTCCACAGTCCAAGCATTCAAATGGTTTCTCCCCTGTGTGAGTTCTTTGATGAGAAATAAGATGGGTTTTCTGACTGAAGTTCTTTCCGCACTCCAGACAATGATATGGTTTTTCCCCTGTGTGAGTTCTTTGGTGAGAAGTAAGATGGGTTTTCTGACTAAAGCTCTTTCCACACTCCAAACAATGATATTCTTTTTCCCCCGTGTGAAATCTTTGATGACAAGTGAGACTAACTTGATGACTGAAGCTCTTTCCACACTCCAAACAATGATATGGTTTCTCCCCTGTGTGAGTTCTTTGATGACAGGTGAGACTTACTTTATGACTGAAGCTCTTTCCACACACCAAGCATTCATATGGTTTCTCCCCAGTGTGAGTTATTTGATGAGATGTAAGATGGGTTTTCTGACTGAAATCCTTTCCACACTCCAAACAGTGATATGGTTTCTCCCCTGTGTGAGTTCTTTGATGATTAGTTAGATATTTCTTGTGACTAAAGCTTTTTCCACACTCCAAACAATGATATGGTTTCTCCCCTGTGTGAGTTCTTTGATGAGAAGTGAGATTTTGTGCGTGACTGAAGCTCTTTCCACACTCTAAACAATGATATTTTTTTTCCCTCGCGGGAAAACTTTGATGACGAGTGAGAGTTTCTTTATGACTAAAGCTCTTTCCACACTCCAAACAATGATATGGTTTCTCCCCGGTGTGAGTTCTTTGATGAGAAGTGAGATGGTGCTTCTGACTAAAGCCCTTTCCACACTCCAAACAATGATATTGTTTTTCCCCTGTGTGAAAGCTTTGATGACAAGTGAGACCTACTTTATGACTGAAGCTCTTTCCACACTCCAAACAATGATATGGTTTCTCCCCTGTGTGAGTTCTTTGATGACAAGTGAGAGAGCTTTTTTGACTGAATCTCTTTCCACACTCCAGGCATTCATAGGGTTTCTCCCCTGTGTGAGTTCTTTGATGACAAGTGAGAGTACTTTTTTGACTGAAGCTCTTTCCACACTCCAAGCATTCATATGGTTTCTGCCCTGTGTGGGTTCTTTGATGAGACGTAAGATGTACCTTATGACTGAAGCTCTTTCCACACTGCAGACATTTATATGGTTTCTTCAATGTGTGAATTTTGTAATGCATTTTAACCTTTGATTCAGAATTGAAAGTTTTTGTACAGAAATGGGACCTCTTCTTTTCCTCTCTTTTATATATTTCTTCTTGGACTGTGATGTTATGGTTGTCATTGCTCTGAGAAGCAGAGGAATTGTTCCTCATGTTGAGATCTGCTACAATTTCACTTCTCTTCTGTTTGCTATTTTTACACTTGTCTCTTTCCGGTGACATCCCATATGTTTCTCTCCCCTCTGCTTCCCACATGTCAGCTTCTGGAATGAAGACAAGAAGTTGGTAAATGCCTGAGTTACCAATAGATTTCACTGAGTTTGATAAAAGGAAGAAATGAAACGATTTTGATTGGATGCAGTTCTTTCCAGGTGTTTTAACTGTCTCGGTTGACTGCTATTACCTGACCGTAGGTAGAGTTCAATGCATTTGATTTAGAGTATTTTCTGAACTTGGGACCTACTCTTATTTCCTGAAAATAGGACTTGTAATCATTTCCAAACGTGTAGCTGTCTTAGAATCGAAATTTGATTACCCCGTTAATCTTAGTTTGGTTAACCCCTGAAATGCCATTACATTTGAGGTTTTAGAATTGGTTGCAAAATCGAAGATCAATGTCCTGATGCAAGTTTTTTTTTATAACTGATGCAAACAGAATTAACCCCCTTAAGTACTAGAATTTATTTTTAATTAGATCACTTCATTTTTACTTTGAGATTGTGGAGTTTTGTTTAATGCAAAGGCAGGGTTAGAAATATTTCAGTCATTAATGCATTGATAGATGTTGGACAAGTACCATCCTGGGTCCATGCTACTAAAACTGGTCTTCTGGAAGGACACCACCTGCTTTTCAGAATGTAGCAAAGCCCAGAGTTCTGTTCCTCTCACACAGACAAAAGGAGGTCTCTTTCCCACCCACTCGCACCTAAAAAGATGTGATCTGGGTGTCTATGTGTGAAGAGAGACTGCACTTTGAGAGACAAACTAAGAGAGAAGCAGCTGGGTTTGAATCCTGTAAACTAACTGCACTTGGGGGTTCTGGCTGCCTCCCTAGAGACCTCCCTCTCCGACTTCACCCCAGCTGATCTGTCAGGCTTCTGGGATCCTGCGATGGGTCAGTTCCACATTTGTATTTGTTGCAGCTCTAAATGTTTCCTGATGATTTCGTGAACAGATGCTAAATGTTGTTTTGCAGTTTCCTAATATTTTTTATTGATGTCTCACCAGTATTAGCTCCTGTGTAGATTTTCTTCGATGGAAAGGCAGGATTATGAATGTTTTAATAAATAAAAATAGACAAATCCCTGTAGCCTTGAAGAAGTAGTCTGGTGATGATTTCATCATTGCCAGTTCACTTTTTTCTTTGCTGTTGTAAGCCGCTTTGTGAGGGCCTCTGCCCTGAAAGGCGGCCAAGAAATGTTTTCAATAAAGAATTAATAAATATACAATAGAACTCCACATGGCCCTGCAGGGCAGCCCTTCATTTATGCCTTGAAAATATATCTGTTCTGGGCTGCCTTTCCCTACTTAATGTTTTGCTGGTGGTGGTTTTGGAGACTCTGAACTGTCTTAATGTGTCTTCTAAAAGTACGTTTGAGGTCTGTGTCTTTAAATTGCGGTCTTAAATTAGCTTTTAATCATATGATGATCTTAATATTTTTTAATAATTTTACTTTCTTTTTGAAAATCATTTTTTGAGTGCTATGCTCTAAAGGGCAGACCCAAAATAACAAAACCAAGGAGTAATGTTATGGGAATGTAATTTCAGGGGACTGAATGGCCAAAAACATCTTCCTCGTTATTACTGCATTTGGAACCTGATAATGAAGCAGTGAGAGAGACAGAAGCAGGCAGAGACACCATCAGGGCCTGTTCCAGTTGGACCCCCCCACCCCCAGAGTTAACGGACATCTTGACCCTGTGGGGAAGAAGGAGGAGCTGTTGGTCTGCCCTCCATTGAGAGAGGAGAGCGGGTAGCAGGGCTTTCCCATAAGCCCTGCTAAACAGTCTCCTTAATTCCTTTTTCTTTTTCCCCTCTTCCCTCCCCATCCCATTTTCCTTGCTTGTCATATCTTTTTTAGAATGTGAGCCTGAGGACAGGACTGTCTTTTGTACTGATTATTTGCAAGTTGCTCTGGGAGACTTTTTGGCTGAGATACGGGATAAAAATACTATAAATAAATAAATTAAATTGTCATCATAAGGGAAACAGGGAGACTTACCGAGAGAGGCCACAATCCCACAGTTCTCCTCCATGATTTGGCTGTGCAGGGCTCTCTGGTCAGGATCCAGCAGGGCCCACTCCTCCTCCATGAAGCACACAGAAACCTCCTCAAATGTCACCAGACCCTGGATGAAAAAGAGAAAACGTTTCCTTCTCAAGGATAATGGAAAGTGAGGTAGCTTGACATTATAGAATTGAAACTTGTTTACAGTGAAACCCAGCTGCTGGGGGGGAAGCAGAAGAAGAAAAAACAACCCAGCTCTGGCCCTCCTCTCCTGCTTGCAGGCTTCCCAAGAGGCAACTGGACAGCTACTGTGAGAATCAGGATGCTGGACTGATCCTTCTCCCCTACCTGATTTGGCTCCACTCCATCACAAAGGAAAAGAGATGGCCGAGTAACCATTGCCAGCACCATTCCAGCCCCTGCGAGAGGAAGAAGATGGGAAGCCAGTATTACATATTTGTCGCAAAGACAGAGATTACCATCCTAAAGTCCTGGGGGAAAAGCTCCTTGGAACACAAGAAGTCTTCCTTCCCAGGAAAATGAATAGAATTGCCCTGGAAGTGATGCCCACCTGAGCATTACAAGAGGTCTTGCCTTTAATTTGTAGTTAGAGAATTCAGTTGGGTAAAAATTCATTACCTCCCACAAAACACTCGGGGGTGCTAGTGAATAAATGCAGCTCAATGATCTCTTCCATACTTCAGAGAGCGAGACCAGGTTGACATCCACCCGCCTCCAAATTAATCCTTACCCTGCAAGGAGACACGTCTGTCAACCTCTTGCTTGATCTCAGTTTGTGAGGGGCTTTGTCTGGTGTCTGAAGAAGCCCTCTTTGTAATAGGGAAATCAGGACTCACTTCTGCAAAGAGATTCGGTATCTGAAACAGCAATAAAGATTCAAGACATGGAATGGGGAAGACGGATTGGAAAGTGAATGAGACACATAAAAATACTGGGGGCCAGGTATAGGATTTCTCTCCTTGGGAGATTTCCAGAACAGATTGGCCAATTCTAAGAGACTTTTAGGATATCCTCCCTTCCATTCCTGACACTTTGGATGCAATGCTCTTACCTTCTGCTCTTGCTGCTTCTGGTCCTCTGCCTGGCTCAGCAGGAAGCCTTCTGCCAGGGCCACCGCCTGGGAACTGGTCTCTGCTCCACATTCTCTCACCCAGCTGGCCATCTCTGCCGGCAGGATGGTCAGGAACTGCTCCAGGATCACCAGGTCCAGGATTTGGTTTTTTGTGTGTCGCTGTGGCTTCAGCCACTGACAGGAAAGATTGTGGAGTTGGTTGCAAACCTCTCGGGGGCCCTCAGTTTCCTGGTACTGGAGCTGCCTGAAACGCAGGAGCTGCACATCTGAGCTGATCATGTCCTCACCCTGGATCAGCTCAATTGTTCTTTCCCAGAATTCCCCACTGCTCTCAGTCTTAATGGCATCAGGGTCTCTTTTTACTTCGAGGCCAGGTGGGCCCTGCCCGGCCATCCTTGAGCCGTGTTCCAAAGATGCCTCCAAGGGGACCTAAGAAACTCTTCCTTCTTCTGTATTTGGGCAGAGACTGCGGTATGAAACAGTGCTGCTCAGATACTGTAAAGGCAAGACATGATTTTCTGTTAAAGAACATTCAGTGTAAGACGAGACATGCAGGACTCCCGTTTGTAAGCAAGTCTTGTCCAGGAAGGAGTGGGGAAAGGGGGGGGCGGGGTTCCTTCATCTGACAGCCACAGACAAAAGCCCTCTCCCCATACAGGCCCCTCTCTAACCATTCGCACCCCCTAAAATTACATTCCCACAGCATTTCTCAATGATTCTGTGAGGTATCCTGCCTCAGCAGATGGAGGCTCCATTCCTAGCTAGGAGCTGCCTCACTGGAACAGAGCAAACGTTCTCACAGGTCAGCATCCTCCTGCTTCTGAGGAGACCAGAAATGTGTCCAAGAGAAACTGTGATCCGCCACTTGAGGTTTGTTTTTTCCCTGTTCCTGATTTTTAGCACCTGTTTTTTACTCTCTTTTATTCCCCGCCCTTCCATTTTTGCTATGATTTCTTCTCGAAAGGGCTCCTCTCTTGCAGCCTCTCTGTGCAGGCCTGCATCACAACATTGACACAAGACACAAGCAGCTTTGCTGCCTTTAGCAAAAACTACCGCCCGCGCCGCTCCGGTAGTAAAATGTCAACCATGGTCATTGAAATGACTAAGAATGTGTCCCCCTGTCTGGGCTCCCCAAAACGTGGGAAGGGCCAGCCTTGAAGCGCCCCTCCTCTCCTTCCGCCCACCTCCGTTTGCTTGTGTCAAACCGGCAGATGCAGCAGAGAACGCGGGCAGCGTCTCCGCCCCAGGCAGAACCGCAGCCGCGGTGGAGGAGGAGGAAGAGGAGGAAGAGGAGTGTTCGGTTAAGGGGGGGGAGGAGGAGGAAGAGGGTGGCTGACAGTCAATGCAGAGGAGATGAGTCAGTGAACCAGTTTGAGAAATCGACTCGGCTCCTAAGGTCCACCTCTTCCTCCTCCCCCCCCCCCGCTCCCCATTTGCCAAATCGGAGGGGCCACCTGGTCGGCTGAGCGGAGGGAAGAGGGAAGCTCCGCGGTAGTGCGGGGATGGGGCGGGGGAATCCCAGTGGATCAGCCGTACAGGTCTCCTCGCTATAGGGAAAAATGGGTGGGTGGGGAATCCAGCCCCCCCCCCCGTCTGACACTTTGGGGGCTAAATTTAAGCATCTCCTCTCGAGTCTTCCCTCCCCCCGTCCTGCCCCTATACCCCTCCCCCTCCCCTGCAGCCTAGGGACCCTCTTCACTCCTATGCACAAGGGGGGGTCTCACCTAATCCCCCCCAATGAGGCGCCAATGCAGCACCTGGAGGAAGCTCAAAGCCCCCTTTCTTCTGGAGGAAGAAGGAGGGACAGGAAGCAGCTTTGGGGAGGAAAGCGCATTTCCTGTGGAGGACACCGGCCCTGCCTTCCTCCCCAAATCTCTTTCCTCTCTAGGGATCTAGTTCAATTCTTTAACCCTTAGAAAGGCAAACAGTGCGATGCTCTCTTAAGAGTAACCTAGGCGACCCTATTTTGGGTAGAACACCAAGTTATAGGCCTGCCCCCTCCCCTCCCCTCTGCGGCAGCTCCATCGGAGGGGGATGGAGTGGACAGACCCCTCCCTCAGGGGCAAAGGCGTGTGGAAGGGGTGTGCTAGATGTGCCCAGGCACACCCTAATATCTCAAGCAATAAGCACCGAATTGAAGGGGCCATTGAATAGGAATTCAGAGGGGGAGCGAGATGCAGCAAGAACAGCCCTCCAGCTGCTCTGCTGCCACCTGCCCCAACAGCACTCTGTTGCTCCTGGCAGATGGAGCAAAAATCAATGATGCCTTGTGAGCCCCTCCTCCGGCCAGTGTCACCACAAAGCCCTACCAATGCTGGGCTCTCCCGAAGCCAGGCAAGCCGAACACGGAGTAAGTCATCAGTGTCTATGGTGTTTAATAAATAAATGAATAAAAATAATGTCCTTTATGATTGAGTATTCAATAAATGCTCACTTAAAAAAAAAAATCCCTGGGTGCACACCCGAATGAAATGTGCTGCGCAAACGTATGCTCAGGGGCTTACATGGGGTGAGCTGTGGCAGGGGTATATCTTGATGAGGGGTTTGCCCCGGGGTGGATCCACACTGGCAGCAGGTCATCTATATGATGCTTCCGCCATCGCAGAGCCATCCAGGGGCAAACCCCCAAAGCTCCACTTTCTCAAAGTCGGCTACTTACCCTGAGTGCAAATGCACATTTGCCACTGTCGCATTGCTCCCGTGTTGCAGCGGAGGCATGGTCAGGGCAAGGACGCCCCCATATCGGTCACGTTATCTGACGGGGAGGGGGTGGGCCTCCGAGTGGAATGGCCACTGGACCACTAACACAGACCTTCAGGAGCTTCCCAGCAATAAATAGATACATAATACAAAAAAAAAGGACCGAGACAGTGGGGAGGTGGAGGTCCATCTCCACGCCTCTATAGAATTGCAAAATTGCGCACTAACGAAGAATTTTTTAAAAAAAAGCTTAAAAGACAGGTAAAAAAGGGGGTGAGGAGCCGACTTCCCCCTTTCTTTTCAGCCACGGGGAGAAGGGAAACACTGGGGGTGCAGGAATGGGGCACTAGGGGTGGTTGCGCCCCGTGAAGTTCCAAAGAAAAAGAAATTTAAAAAGTGGAGCAAGGCTCGGGCGACTCGTGAAGCTTCAAATATGTTTTTAAAAAGAAAGGAAGTACAGGTGCCCATCCCCAGCTTCCGGGCATGCATAGGTGTGCGCAAGGGGTGTGCCGGGTGTGCCCAGGCATACCCTAAAGTCTCAAGCAATAAGCCCCAAATTGAGGGGGCCATTCGTGGGGATCCAGAGGGGGATTCAGATGCAGTAGGAACGGCCCTCCAGCTGCTCTGCTGCCGCGCCGAAGAACCGCTGCCTTCGAGAGAGCATGACTTGCTCCTGGCAGCAGGAATGAACAGGAATCTCTCCGCTAGGAGCCTCTCTGCCAGGAGAAGGGCATCAGCGTCTACAGTGTTTAACAAATAAATGAATAAAAATAATGTCCTTCATGACTGAGTATTCAATAAATGTTTACGGTTTTTTTTAAAATCCCTGGATACACACCCTAATGAAATGTGCTGCGCACACCTATGCGTGCATGTTTCCACCTCCTCTCCCGTAAAACCAAGCTAGCTCCTTCACATCATGCGGACAACACAAAGGAGCGCAAATGCAGGGGGGTTGAGGGATCACGAGACCATTGAGCCTCCGTCAAGATATGGCCTGGGTGTGCCGGCAGGCATGCCTTCACTCTAGCATGGCGGGTATAATATGTCCAACTGTGACAGCTGTGTATGCGTTGTGTCTAAACTTGATCCCCTTGGGTAGGGAGAAGGACTTTCAGACAATAATTCAGAGTCAGGTTCTGAAGCCGAAGAGACAGCGGCAGAGACATACAAACCGGTACTGGGAGTGGGAGAAGTGACTCCCACAGCCTCTTCCCCAGCCTCGAATGAACTTTCACCAGCTCTTATCTCTGAAAATGTAAACAACGCCCAAGCTGAGAACCAGGTCTCTTCCGAGAAGCAGGGCGTGGAAAGCCTGGTGGATGAGGGATTCCATTGAAGAGAAAGGCAGGCTGAGACAAAGGAAGGGCCAAGGAGGAGGTCGGCCTGGGTGATTGCTCGAAACAAGTCTCCCTGAAGTTAAGACATACTAAAAGACATAGGCTTTCCCTTTCCTTAAAAGAACTGGTTTGCTCACTTTGCATAATCTTGCCTAGAGGAAAAGTTCCTTAGAACATTTACACTCCCTTCAGCTGGGAGAAGATGTTTATTGCCTGAATAAAGCTTTGTGGATTACATGGCAGGCCTCTTTATTGTCTCCAAATAAAGCCAGGGGTTAGAGAGCCGTGACAGCTGAGTCTTGCTCTGCCATCTTCGGTCCCAAGGAAGCTTCCAAGGGAGCCCAAGAATCTCTTCCTTCTCCTGTACCTGGGCCAAGATTCCCTTATGAGGAAGGGCTACAAAGGCTCTGTAAAGGCAAGACAGGGTTCCGTTGAAGAATTGTTATACCGTCAGGACAAGACAAAATGTGCAGGACTCCAGCTAGTAAGGAGGTCTTGAGAATGGCAAGACTCAGAGATAAACTAGAGACTTGTGGAGGATCCTTCACCTGAGAGCCACTGACCAAAATCCTTCTTTTGCTTGAGAGTCAGAAGATGTCTCATCCCCGCCCCCATCTCTCGGCCCTCCCTTGAGGCCTTACTTTCTTCATTCGATCCCCCCCAGTCCCACGCCCACTCCGTGACACCTTCTGCTGCTGCCATCTTCTCCTTAAGCCTCTGTTAAATTAAAGATTTCTTTGTGACTGACAGATGTGATTTAATCCACGTTTATCGTAATTTGGGTTATTTTTAATGATATCTGGTTTTTAAAGGTCCATGTATTAATCAACTGAATTCACATATGTGCAGAAGCTAAAAAGTCTGATGAATATATATATATATATATATATATATGGCAGATTTTGATATATATTCAACAGTTAAAAAGGCCCATAACATTTCTCCCTGATTTTCTGAGGTATACTTCCTCAGCAAGTTGAGGATCCATTCATAAAGATCATAGCTAGGAGCTGCCTTAGCGGAACAGAGAAAACATTCCCACAGGACAGTGTTTCTAACTTCAAGGACCCCATAAGTCTTGTGCCCCACAGATACTAGTTTTCTCGGCTTGTGCTTTGTTTTGCCTTTTTCCTGTTCAGTTTTATATCTCTTTTTCTATTCTCTCCCCCACCCCATTTATTTATTATCAGCTTTCTCCTCCTTCTGGAAAGGGCTTCTCTCTTGCCTGCGCCTCACTGAAGGCCTCTTTCAAAGGATTGGCCCAAGATCTTTTGCTGCCTTTAGGAAAAACTCCCTCCTCTACCCCCCCAGCAGTAAAACATCAATAACAGTCTATGACATGACTAAAACTATGCCATCTCATTTCAGGGCTCCCCAAATCAGGAGGGCCAGCTTGCGGGGGGGGGGGGGGCTCATCTCCCTCCACCCACATTTGTTTGCTTTTTTCAGTTAGGCCAATCCAGCAGAGAACAAGGGGAACATCTCAGCCCCAGGCAGAAGTGCATCAGGGCCCCTGCAGCTTTAACTGTGGTGATGAAGAGGGACTTTCACCAGGTGCTGCATTCATACAAATGACACCTGCTGAAATTCCCTTTTCAATACAATTGTTAACATACAGGAGTCCTGTCCTCCTTTCCACATGGTCACCCGAATCAGGGGACCCAACTTTGCAGGGGGAAGGCCAATGCCCGATGACCGGGGGAAGGATTTCAGTGAATGCAGATAAGATTAACCAGTGAGTCACTTTGATATATAGTCCAGCGTTACAGTTCACCTCGAAATCACCCCCCCCCCACATCCCCATTTGCCAAATCAAAGGAGGCCACCCGGGCTGATGAACGGAAGAAGGAAGAAGCTCCCTGGTATTGGGGGGCGTGGGGGGTTCCAAGTAGATCAGCCGCACAGGTCCCCTGTCCATCAGATGAATGGGGAAGGGGTCCAGCTCCCCTCAATGACGCGAAATCGGATCCACCTCTTGAGACATGCTGGGGGTTGAATTTGGGCACCGCCCTCCCCGTGTTCCCACCCCCTCCCTCTCCTGCCTCCCATTTCTCCCCCTCCCCTGCATCCCAGGGACCCCCTTCCCCCCAATGCACCAGGCGGGTATTTGAGTCTCACCTGATCCCACCCAGGAGGCACCCACGCCTTTGTCCCTGTGAGTGAGTGCATTTCCTATGTAGGACACGGCCCTCCCTTCCTCCCCCAAACTCCCTTTCTAGGGAATTAGTTCAAGTCTTTAACCCTTAGAAAGCCAAGCAGCAAGATATTTTCTCTGCATCTCTCCAGGCATTTGCACCACATTGGTTTATTATTATTATTATTATTATTATTATTATTATTATTATTATTATTATTTTGTCTTCTCCTCAACTGCTGCTGGCAGTGATGTCTCTTTCCTGTTCTGGACATTTCCTCTTCTTGCTGAATGAATCTGTTCAGACAGCATGTGCTTTGTTTTAATTGTAAAATCCTCCTTTTAGTGGCTGTTTTTGCCAGGACGCTGAAAAGGCCACAGGAGCTTCAACAAATGAGCCGAGGGCTCTAAAAACTTACGGGGTTTGGGGAAGAAAGCTGCAATGCTGTCCTGTCTGTGTTTGCCCAGAAGTAAGGCCCATTAGTTGCAATGGGGCTTACTCCCTAGTAAATGAGTTTAGCAGCCTTCCCCAAGGTTCACTCTTGTCCCCAGCTGGCGCCATCTTAGAGTAGAGCCTAAGTGACCCCTTGTCACTGGTAGGGTGACCAGATAAAATCCAGGTCAGGGCTCATGTAATTTTAACAGTTATAGAGAAAAGAGAATTTCAGCCAGTGTCATTTGTGTGCAGTTAGTTCCTGGTGAAATTCCCTCTTCATCACAACTGTTAAAGTTGCAGGGGCCCTGCCTTCTTTTGTATATGGTCACTCTAGTATAGTGCCTGCAACTTTAACTGTTGTGATGAAGAGGGAATTTCACCAGGGACTAATTGCATACAAATGACACTGGCTGAAATTCCCTTTTCTCTACAACTGTTAAAGTTACATGAGCCCTGACCTGGATTTTATCTGAACCAAGCAGGACCAGAAGGTAATGGCAATTCCTCAAATGTACCACACCACTCATGGTAGAAATATTTCATACAAATATCAATGTTTTATTGGCTCATCTGAGCTTAACAATGAGCAAAAACCTACTCCTTAAAACTGTACATAGACAGTAATGAATATTTTAAATACAAGAATTAATAAAATCTCATGTACAAATATATGTTTGCACAATTGGCTCTCCAATAACAACAAGCAATGAACAATTAACAAACGGTAACTCCGGAATTGTGCAATCCGTTTCAACAAACCAAACAGGACCAGAAGGTAATGGCAAACCTGTTTGGTTTGGTTTGTTTCATGCTTGTGAGGGCTCCTCTCTATGTTTGTTTGCTTTCTCTTACTGAGGTTTTTACGTTGCTGAATGGGAATTAAGAAATACAAAAACCTTTCACATTTGGGACCACAGATTAGCATTTATATTTACATATTATGATAGCTCCATCTACCTTTCATCTCTCAAAAATTGATATTGAATATATTCCACAGAGACCAATGAAAAGTCTCTGTTTATTTAAAGTTGTAAATATGACAGGTTTTTTGGAGCTACAAATTCAGATATTGACCCCTTTGGGTCTTTATGAAAAATTCAGACCCATCACGGTAACTACTAATGTTTTTTACACAATTTCATTGGTAATATATTAGCTCATTATGTTTCATGGCAAATGTCCAAATACTTCTGTAATCATTTCAGCTTTACAATGATATTCAGCTCTCACATGGACCTTCCAATGCTTAGGTAGTGATTAGCAGGATCACACCCATTCAACGTTCTCATTAAATTTCTGATACATTGGTAAATTGGGCACACCTGATATCCATAATAATTCAGGCCTGATAATCATGTTACTGTCCTTGTAAGGACTTAGTTAACTTTAATGAGGTAGTGATTCTGATATCACACCTATTTAATTGTTCTCACTAAATCACTATATAATGGCAATCAGGTACACCAGTTATCCACATCCTCCCACCTGTGGCGTTAGATATCAGCACCAGTTTATGGAGGTTCCAAAGATAAATATTTAAGTATTTTGGTATTGTGGTAGCATGCTTTAGAAATAGTTTCAGCATGCATATCACTCATAGGATTGTTAACTTTATCCTTATTTATTTAATGTTATACACAGGTGATGATTTACATCCCTGGAAGTTTCACAAGGAGGCATTGACCCATTTGAAAGATATTCTAAACCCTATTCAGGAAGGCATAAAGTTTTATAAGGAGGCTTTGACCCATTTTGATGAAGAAATAAAAATCCTATTTAGGAAGGTATAAAGTTCATTTACCTATAAAAATAAAACATTAGTATAACACGTTATGATTTACTACACTGAGCTACTTATTTATCTCCATTTTATTTAGGAGTGTTTATTCTCCCACGGGTGACAGATTTGAATAATACTACTCAATCACTGATGACATGTTGAAACGGATTGCACAATTCCAGAGTTACCGTTTGTTAATTGTTCATTGCTTGTTGTTATTGGAGAGCCAATTGAGCACACATATATTTGTACATGAGATTTTATTAATTCTTGTATGTAAAATATTTATTACTGTCTATGTACAGTTTTAAGGAGTAGGTTTTTGCTCGTTGTTAAGCTCAGATGAGCCAATAAAACATTGATATTTGTATGAAATATTTCTACCATGAGTAGCGTGGTACATTTGAGGAATTGCCATTACCTTCTGGTCCTGTCTGGTTTGGTTTGTTTCATGCTTGTGAGGGCTCCTCTCTATGTTTGTTTGCTGGATTTTATCTGGTCAGCCTAGTCACTGGGGTTTGGTGGGGGGTGGGGAAGGCCTGATCCTAACTGTTGGTTGTAGTTATTTGACTAAAAAACACCTTAAATTATTGGTTCTCAGTTTTTTGGGGGATACACAATGAGTGAAATTGTTTGAAAAACAAAGAAAGAAGGACTTCTTAACTAGCAGGCCTTCCCTTCTGCCTAGAAAACAGATAAAGATAAATAGTTAAGACATGGTAGGCGCAAGTAGAAACACAATTTGCAGCTTAGCCTTGGCTTGGTTTCCTTTTCGCAGCTTTTGAGACAGGGAAACCTTTAAATTTAAGATTCGTTATACCAGAATTTTTATGACACTCTTGAGACAAAAAGAGAAGAATGAGGGAAATCTTGTGATAGGTTCTTGAACACCTACTTCTGAGTAACCCAGAATAGGGGAGGAAAGAGACCAGAGGAGGCAGGAGCTGTATATTGGGATTTTAAAAAACCATTTTACACAAATATTGTCTCAAGTATATTGTTTAGATCCTATTTGAAGTACCTGTGTTTGGAATTCACCTCTTATTTATGGTGTCAGAGTAAACTAGAAGTCACAATATGTTTGATTCCTGGGCAAGGGTCTTTCAGTTCAGTCAGCAAGTTCCCCTAAAAGATTTAAATGCCTCACACATGCAGCACCCATTTTCTCCTCAAAACAAGCTCCTGAGGTAGGTTATGGCAGTGAGAAATTGACTGTTCTAAGGTCACCAAGAGGGCCCTGTATCCTCCCAGCTCCTGTTCCAATGCCCAAACCTCACGCTACATCTTGGCAAGCTAATCAGGCAGAGCAACTTAATGACACAAGCCTTGCAGTACCCCGCTCCCCCCAGTTTGAGAAGGTACCATAGGGTGACCAGATAAGATCCAGGTCAGGGCTCATGTAACTTTAACAGTTGTAGAGAAAAGGGAATTTCAGCCAGAGTCATTTGTATGCAATTAGTTCCTGGTGATATTCCCTCTTCATCACAATAGTTAAAGGTGCATGCACTATATTAGAGTGACCATATACAAAAGAAGGCAGGGCCCCTGCAACTTTAACTGTTGTGATGAAGAGGCAATTTCACCAGGAACTAATTGCATACAAATGACACTGGCTGAAATTCCCTTTTCTCTACAACTGATAAAGTTACATGAGCCCCGTCCTCCTTTTCATATGGTCAGCCTAAGCATTCCCCAACCAGCCATGCTGGGAGATGTAGGACTTATTTCCATCTAAACATGCATAGGACTGCACCCTTCGTGATGGTTATTTTTATTGTATTTGTGAGGTGATACATAGAATCATAGAATAGAATAGTAGAGTTGGAAGGGGCCTATAAGGCCATCGAGTCCAACCCCCTGCTCAGTGCAGAAATCTACCTGATTGTACACTATTTGGAAATCCTAAAAGGGCAAAGGGTTAAAACACACACATGTTTTAAAGGAAGCACATTAGTTAGCCCTTGTCTGATTTCCAAGTCATCACTGGGGAAAGGCCATTCCATGAGAAAAGCTGGTAGCTGGTTCATGAGAGCTTTTAAAGGTAACACCAATGTCCAGGATATTCCTAATGATCTGTGTATGTTTATCATCACATCATTTTATTATTCTTTGATTCTGTTTGAGCAATAAATGTATATTTTCTGGTACCAATTTGTGTCATTTGGCTTGAGATTCTTGATGCCCAGAACACTCAGCTGGATTCATAAACCCCTCACTGAGTGGGGTCTGTCCTTTAAAGACATTGCATTCTCTCTTGAGCCAATAATCTGCCTTTGTTGATGTTTATGTATACTTCTTAGAAAGCATATATATATATATATATATATATATATGTATGAATGACACACACACTTCATTTGCATATATTGAAAATGATACATTCAAATCTATGTGGGTGCAATTTTTCATCTTTGCTTCTTTATGGTTGGGCTTTGGAGAGTCAGTTTTAAAGTAGTTCTGGTCCTTCCTGGAGGAGCAGCCTCAGAAGGTGGTCCTGGGGGACTTTGCTCCACCTCATTGCTGTTAGCCTATGAGATGCTGAAAGGTTCCATCTTGCTCCCATGCTTTTTAACACCTCCATGGCCTCCTCCACACAAGACGTTTAATGAGCCTTGAAGGCTCATTATAAATTTTACCTCCACACCAGCGGAGCGCAAAACGGGCGTACAGGCGCGTTATCTCCCCGATAATGCGCATTTTCGAATGCGCATTACATAGCGACTTTTATTTTGCTCCGGCCATTAAAGCGCATTTTCGCCGTGTGAACAAGCGATTATGCGCATTAACGTCTTCTAAAGCGCTTTTTGGACATCAATTAATGCGCTTCGCCGCCTCTCGCCGCCTCCCGTGCAGAGGGATTAGCCGTAAATGCGCCTCCGCGATAATGCGCATAATCCCCGAACCGGGCGCAAAAGCGCATCCTTGTGGAGGGGGCCCATGAAACCACTGGGGGAAGTCATCCAGAGGTTTGAGCTAAAGTTTCAATGGTAGCTGAGAAAGCAGACGGAATGTCATGTCAACAACTGTTAACCAGATAATCTGGCCGCTATACATCAAAGATACTTTTCCCCTTTCAATACTCTCCATTATCCTTTTTGATTAATAAGATTATTGGAAAACTTTGGCGTCTTATCAATAATCTACCTGGTTGCAGAACTACATCTTTTAAGGACCTTTTAGGCTACCTCCACAAGAGAGGTTTAATGCTCTTTGAAGGCTCATTATAAATTTTACCTCCACACCAGCGGAGCGCAAAACGGGCGTAGAGGCGCGTTATCTCCCAGATTATGCGCATTATCGAATGCGCATTAAATAGCGACTTTTATTTTGCTCCGGCCGTTAAAGCGCATTTTCGCCATGTGAACAAGCGATTATGCGCATTAACTTCTTGTAAAGCGCTTTTTGGACATCAATTAATGCGCTTCGCCGCCTCTCGCCGCCTCCCGTGCAGAGGGATTAGGAGTAAATGCGCCTCCGCGATAATGCGCATAATCGCCGAACCGGGCGCAAAAGCGCATCCTTGTGGAGGGGGCCTTAGTACATTCTGATTTCCCCACCCCAAAAGCTCTTATAATGCAGAGATCAGAAGTAACTATAAATGTGGACATCACATCAATTGCCCTCAATCTCTTCAAATGCAGAAGTTTAAACATCCTTTAGACATTTCAAATGACAACACATGTCCAATTGTAATACTACTCATGCTGCAATATGCACCCTGCACATACATATAAGAGGGGAAAACAAGTCTTTTAAAATCGGGATGGCTGAACATCATAGCGAGCCCAAAAATAAAATTATGGATGCTCATCTTGTGACCCATGCTATTGAAAAGTCACACAAATGGGGTGTCTTTTCCCTTTTTGTGATTGAGCAGTGAAGACTGCTCCAGGAGCTTCTTGGAGCTGCACAGGGTCCCTGCTCCCCGTACTCACTGGGCCTTTGTCTCCATCCTGGTAAGGATGGCCCACAATATTTGAGGTGGTTAACCATACCCAAATATAGGAAAGATTTTTCTCTAGCTAGGTTCAATGTCCTCCCCTCCAAGCTATTGGAGGGTCGGTACAAAAGAACCCCTTGGCATCATAGACGGTGCCCCTGTAATGATACAGAGGTAGAGACCATTACCCATGTTCTGCTCTCATGCAGCTTATATCAATTGGCCAGAGCAGATCTGATATGGCCAAATCTGCAGTCTTACCCAGGCTGTTTGTTTGATATTCTTACGACTATTTTGCTGCAGGGTACAAATAAGTCCATAACGATACAGGTTGCCAAGTTCCTGAACCTGGCTATTCTTACAAGGGCCCAGATGGCCGGCTGATTGAGGGGAATTAGATATATTCCTTAAATACTGTGATAAATTTAGATAGATAGATAGATAGATAGATAGATAGATAGATAGATAGATAGATAGATATTCTTCCCTGGTTTACCATCCTAATTTTTAAAATGAGATATTTAATTCTGTTTTTATATGTATATATGTGATATCTTGTTTATATACCTTGGTCTATTGACTGCAAATAAAGGTGATTGATTGACTGCATTTATATAACAGAATTGATGTGGCTAGTTTTATTAAAAAGCAAAGCAATCTTTTTTACTCTTAAAGCTGTAACTCCTGCAGGTTTAAATTAGTGATTCCCAAAGTGGGCGGTGGGATTGCATAGGGGGTGCTAAGAGGCAAGGGGGCGGTAGTGGGGCGCTCAAGGTGGTCTTTTCCGAGCGTGTTGTTTGCTTATTTACGACTGACCAGTGAAATACCTTCCTTGTTTCAAGTTTCGTTCTCCCTTCCCAAGGCCACGTTACACGTATCTCCTTCATTCCTGAGGCCACATCATGCGTCCTCACCCTCCCTTCCCGAGGCCACATAGCATGTTCCCCCTCCCTTCTCGAGGCCATGCCACCAGAGTTATTCAGACCAGTATACCACATTTTGAGACACTGTCGTGCTGTGGTCTTGTTTCTTTGTCTTTTTCTCAAGTTTTTTGCTGGTAAGTCCTGAAAAAAATAGTATTGTGGTATTTATTTTCCTGTGTTCTCAATTAATGAACCTGTTGATTATGAATTGAGATTTGAAGCAATAAAGGCATTATTTTTGTTGCAGCCTTCCCAATATTAAAAGTTCTAATAGAGGTTATATGGGGATATAAAAGATTTAAAATTATTTTAGTACCAATGCCTAATCTAGAGCCCGGATTTTTATGTAGTATTAACCTACAAAATGTCTACATAAATATGTAGCAAACTTTAAATATATAATAAGCAAAAATATGCAACATTGAATAAACCTTTTTTGGTGATTTTAATTAAGCATACACACTTATTTTGGCATAATTCCAATAATATTTAATGATTAAATTCTTTTTTTTAGAATAGAAATGGCAGAAGCAGAAAAATAAAAAAAAAGAAATGTAGACAATATAGTTTGGAATATCTTAAGTATGGATTTATACCTGCACCAACAAACCAACAGCTGCCAATGTGCCTGTTATGTGAAAAGGTATTTTCTAATGAGGCAATGAAGCCTTCCAGACTGATTGAACATTTAAAGAAGGCACATTCTGACAAGGCAGATAAGAACTTAACTTTTTTCAATCACTTCGGGACAAATTTTAAAGCGGCCAACGCTGTTAAACATGATTCGCAATGCTTCACAACAACAAACGGATGGTTTGCATGCCTCATATAACATTTCACTGTTGAGTGCGAAGTCTGGAAAGCCACATACAATTGGTGAAGAACTCATCCTACCAGCAGTTAGTGAGGTTCTGAGGACTGTTTTGCATAAGTCACTACATGATATCATTAAGATGATTCCTCTCAGCAACAATTCAGTGCAAAGACGCATCATCGATGAAATGGCTGAGAATGTGGAAGACACACTGTGCAGCACACAAAGGACAACAGAATTAATTTGCATTACAGCTGGACGAGAGTCAACTTTGCCAGGCAATGAATCTTTGCTTCTCGCTTATGTGTGTTTTATAAAAGACGAGAGTTTGGCTCAAGAGTTATTTGCAAGGCAACTAATAACCGATACTAAAGGAGAGTCAATATTTCATGTGGTTGAGGAGTTCTTCAAAGAAAAGTGGGTGTGTTGCCAAATATCTTTACCATCAATGACTGGTCGCTACCGTGGGTGTGTTGCTTCCTTGAAAAAATCAGTGCCAAATATCTTTACCATTCACTGTGTCGCCTACACAATTCATTACACACTGTTATTACTGCAGTGAATAAAATTAAAGCCCGTGTTCTCAATGATCGACTATTCCGGGAGCTCTGTGCTGAGAATGATGAAGACTTTGAACGTTTGGTGCTTCATACTGAAGTTCATTGGCTATCAAATGGAAACTGTTTGAGACGCTTTTACAACCTTTTTGACACTGTTGTGGAGTTTTTTGAAGGCACGACTGCTTTGCTCAGTAATGAACTCAAAGAAATCAGGCATGACATTGCTTATTTGTCTGAACGATTTGCAAAGTTCAATGAAATGAATTTGCAGTTGCAAGGAAATGACACCAATCTTATTAAGGCCAAATCTGTCATATCTACGTTTATTGCAAAATTGACTCTACTGAAGTGGCAAAATTCGCTGTAGCTGCACAAAAGATCAGACAAAACTTTTTATTGCAAGAAGGGGTTGATTGCAATGGGGATAATTTTATTTAAATAGTGGTTCATATAGAGTATTTTTAATTGGCATTGAAATGTGGAAGGATGGGGCGACCCTCGGGTATGTTTGGGGCGACCCATGGAGGTTGTGTATGTATTGATTGTAAAGGCCATTGTGCCATATGCAAATAAACTTTGACTCTCTTTGACTCTACTGAAGCGCAATATAGGCCGTCGCGAGCTATACCAATTTCCGAGCTTGTTTGCGCTAGAACAGAAAGTCGGGATAAGATGATCTGCAAGTTTTCTGTGACCATTTGAATATGCTGCATGAAGATATGTCTCAGCGATTTGAGGGTTTTCTTATGATGGAAATTCCAGACTGGGTGATACATCCATTTTCAGATATTGAGGAAGTTGGAGTATTGGAGGAAGAAGTAATTGAGCTACAAAATGACATTGAGCTGAAGCCAAAGTTTAAGAAATTGTATAAGCAGTTTTGGTTACAGAAGGAAATTTCTGATTGCTATCCTGCATTATGGAGAATGGTTAAGAAGCTCCTGGTTGTATTTCCAACATCATATCTGGTGGAAAGTGGTTTTAGTGAGGTCAGCCTACTTCTCTCCAAGCAAAGAAATCGACTCCAGATTACTAAACGTGGTGATTTAAGACTCATGTTATGTGACTTTAAACCAGACATTGGGAAACCAGTACACTTCATCAAGCCCATCCATCACATTAAGAATTTACAGAATAGTGATGTACTCTACCTAGTTCCTAAATGTGGTATCTAATATTCTTGCTAAATAACTATCAGACTTTGAAAAGATGATATCACTGGATCAAGTTCATCAATTATGTTTAATTAAATAAACTAAAAAAATGTAATTGGATTTTGAATTTTCAATTAATTGTTACTGTTTTGAATTTTATTGCTATTATCTTCCTTAGTGGGTCATTGAAAACCACTATTCTGAATAATGTTTTTATAGTGTAGGGTAGGGGGCAGTGGGCATAAGTTTGTGGAGCCAAGGGGGCGGTGACCCTAAAAAGTTTGGGAACCACTGGTTTAAATTAATGTATTGACCCGCCAGCGTTCTTGTTAATTCTCTTTAATGACTACTGTGCATTTAATTTGTGAACAGCATTCTTGTATATATCTATATCTATCATTGCATTCACTTCCTAATTTACATCTGTTGTGGCAGCGTTGGTTGTTTGGTGACTGATCTGGAGAGTATCCACACATTCTGGGAAGGGTGAGCTGCAAAAATCTGGTAAAAACTACTTGTAAATTCTGGCTATATTTGGGTCAGCAAAAACTGAAAGATCCAATCATATGGATGTGTTTGTTTTCTCTTTCATAGGGATTCCGTCATCTTCAACCCATTAATAAACAAGGTTATTTTGCCTCTATCAGGGCCAGTATACCAGTGTTAAAATTTGCCTTTTCAGGAACAGTTTTCTTTTTGGCAACATTACCAGTTATTGTAAAATGTTAACCCCCTCTAAGACCAGTTGTAAACCTCCGTCCAGAGTAGCTGGGTTCATAACCCATAAGTACTTTTTAACTTGCTGTAAATGTTCCACTTCTTTTCACACTGGTTTGAAATTGGGCACAATTATACACTTCATGAAGTACATATCTGGAGATGAGGTTCATGTTATTACCTCAAGAGGTGTCATTTTTATACCCAATACAGATTTGAGGCTTATACTGCCAGAACATTCCCACCCGCCCTTAATGAAGCATTGTCTTGGCTTTGTTAACTGCACATATCTTTAAGATTCAGAATATGTATTTTTCCTCTCAATGCTCTTACAAGAGTAGGTAAAACATTAAAGAAATATGAAATGCATGTAACTGAGAAAATCTATCCTGCCCCAATTTCTGGGAATATTTATATTTTGATAAGTTGTAATAGAAGACAGAAGATTTGTTTACTGAAGTTCCTTTATTTTCATGGCTTCAGCACAGGTTTTCTTTGGGTCTTAGCTTCTGCTCTTACCACATCCAAAATATTTATACGGTTTCTCCCCTGTGTGAAGTCTTTTTACAATCCAAGCATTCATATTATTTCTCTGCTGTGTCAGTTCTTTGGTATGAAGTAAGAGTTAGCTTATGAATGAAGCTCTTTCCACACTCCAAACAATCATACGGTTTGTCCCGTGTGAGATTTGTGATGACAAGTGAGAAATTATTTATGACTGAAGATCTTTCCACACTCCAAACAATGATATGGTTTCTCCACACTGTGAGTTCTTTATATGAGTTCTTTGATGATTAGTTAGATATTTCTTCTTAGTGAAGCTCTTCCCACACTCCAAACAGTGATATGGTTTTTCCCCCGTATGAGTTCTTTGATGCCAAGTCAGATGTATCTTCTGAATGAAACTCTTTCTACACTTCAAACAATGATATGGTTTCTCTCCTGTGTGAGTCCTTTTATGATTAGTGAGATATTTCTTCAGACTGAAGCTCTTTCCACACTCCAAACAATGATATGGTTTCTCCCCTGTGTGAGTTCTTTGATGATTAGTTAGATATTTCTTCAAGCTGAAGCTCTTTCCACACTGCAAACAATGATATAGTTTTTCCCCTGTGTGAGTTCTTTGATGAGAAGCAAGATCTTTCTTCTGGCCGAAGCTCTTTTCAGACTCAAAACAATTATATGGTTTCTCCCCTGTGTGAGTCCTTTGATGATTAGTTAGATATTTCTTTTTACTGAAACTCTTTCCACACTCCAAACAATGATATGGTTTTTCCCCTGTGTGAGTTCTTTGATGAAAACTAAGACTTATCTTCTGATTGAAACTCTTTCCACACTCCAAACAATGATATGGTTTCTCCCCTGTGTGAGTTCTTTGATGATTAGTTAGATATTTCTTCTTACTGAAGCTCTTTCCACACTCTAAACAATGATACGGCTTTTCCCCCGTGTGAGTTCTTTGATGCCAAGTGAGATGTATCTTCTGACTGAAACACTTTCCACACTCCAGACAATGATATGGTTTCTCTCCTGTATGAGTTCTTTGATGATTAGTTAAATATTTCTTCTTACTGAATCTCTTTCCACAATCCAAACAATGATACGGCTTTTCCCCTGTGTGAAATCTTTGATGACAAGTGAGATGTATCTTCTGATTGAAACTCTTTGGACACTGCAAGCATTGATATAGTTTCTTCAATGTGTGAATTTTGCAATGAGTTTTAAGGTTTGATTCAGAACTGAAAGTTTTCCTATGCAAATGAAATCTATTCTTTTCTTGTCTTTTATGTATTTCTTCCTGGCTTTTGGTATCATGGTAGCCATTACCCTGAGAAGTAAAGGAATTATTCCTCCAATTCTGATTTGCTTCAGTTTTCCTTCTCTCTTCTTTGCTATTTTTATATTTATCTCCTTTTAGTGACATCCCATATGGTTTTCTCTTATCTTCTACTTCCCAAATCTCACCTTCTGAAATGAAGACAAGAAATTGGTAAACGCCTCAGTTAGCAATAGAACTTGAAATCATGAGCACCCACAATGAGCACTCCATGGGCTCATGGAGGCTTGGGTTCTTCCTTCCACTGAGAAATTAAATGTACTATATGTTTCTGGGCCAGTTTCTTCCTTTCAGTGTAGCCTATGTGACAGACTCGTTAACAGGCTGTCCGTCAGCAGGACAGGTATTGCAGACTCCAATTAAATTTGGCGACCTGCCACAAATCCTTGCTTGCGCCAAAAGCCAAAACAGGACAAGTAACGACAAAGTCATCTTACCTAATAGCCCCATAGATCACTTATGCAAGCTAATACGAAATGCACCTCTTTGAAAGCCCTGGGATGGCAAATGCAAATGTAACCATACAAGCATATGCCAGCCCCGAAATGGTCTCCTCGAAATAAGTAACTTACCAGCTCACATGATAGACCAGGAATCTCTGAGCTTCTCAGGAAAGATGAAAGTTTTCTTAGGCCTACAAAGGCTCTTTGAGTGCTTGATGGTTTTGGGAAACCAACACCTTTGTGCACTCAGTGTGTCAGTTGACTGGTACAGGAGCATTTGTGGCTGGTTGGAAGACTACCATTCTGGGTCCACATCAATGAAACCACCATGGTCTCCTGGGAAGACTCCACCTGCTTTTCAGCTTGTGGCAAACCCTGAAGTTCTGTTGTTCTCAGACAGACAAAAGCAGGTCTCTTTCCCATCCCTCCACCTCAGTTAAGAAGGATTTAATCTGGGTGCCTATGTGTGAAGAGACTGGATGCTCAAATCCAGCATGGAAACAGGGAGCCTTACCGAGAGAGACCATGATCCTGTGGTTCTCCTCCATGATTTGGCTGTGAAGGACTCTCTGGTCAGGATCCAGCAGTGCCCACTCCTCCTGAGTGAAGCACACAGCAACCTCCTCAAAAGTCACCAGACCCTGGGTGAAAAAAGAAAACGTCTCCTTCTCAAGGATAACATAAAGTGAGGTGGCTGGGCTGTATAATGCAGGATTGAAATTTGCTTGCTGTGAAAACCAGTTCTATGGGAACAGCAGCAATAAATGGCTACAGCCCTCCTGTCCTGATGATGGGCTTACCAATAGGCATCTGGTTAGCCACTGCAGTAAACAGGATGCTAGACTAGAAGGGCCTTCGGTCCAGTTCAACAGGGCTCCCAATATGCTCTTAGCTTTTCCAGAAGGAAACAAATGCAGAGAGACATCTTCTGGACTTGGGAAGGGAGTAGGGGATGGAGGGACCCAGGCTGCTCCCTGCCTGTCTCCCCAGTGATCCTTCCACCTACCTGATCCAGTTCCACTCCATCACAAAGAAAAAAAGATGACTGTGTATTTATTGACAGCATCATTCCAGCCCCTGTGGAGACAAAAGTGGCGGGAAGCCAGTGGCACAGGTTTGTCTCAAAGGTTGAGATTACCATCCTAAACTCCTGGAAGAAAGCCCCTGGGAACACAAATGGACTTACTTCCCAGTCAACTGCATGGAATTGCACTGGAAGTGATTCAACTGGCTGTTGCGGGATGTCTTTCCTTTAATTTGCATTTTGAGAGTTCAGTTGGGTAAAAATATGCATCTCCCCATTTGGGCTCTTCACCACAAATTGAGCTGTTAGTTTCCGTGTATAAAATCTCAAAGTCTTGAAAATTAAACATAGCTTTGAATTGCAAAAAAGGCTGGGGACAAGCATCTTCCCCCACATATCATTCAGGCTGGTGGCGGGGTGTGTGAATAAATGATGCCCGACAACCTCTTCCATAACTCTAGAGAACGAGACCAGGGCTGCCTCTATACGAGACGTTTAGAGCTCTTTGAAGTCTCATTAAAATTTTTACCTCTACAAGAGCGGAGCGTAAATCGGGAGTTGAGGCGCTTTATCTCTCCGATTATGCGCATTATCGAATGCGCGTTAAACAGCTAGTTTTATTTTGCTCTGGCTGTTAAAGCGCATTTTGCCTATGTGAACAAGCGATTCTCCGCATTAACTACTTGTAAAGCACATTTCAAACAACTGGTAAGGCCACCAGTTGTGCGCTCAATTACCTCTTGCATACAAGCATTTACGATAAAGCGCTTCAGTGATTATTCGCATAATCGGCTAACCAGGCATCAAACAGAATCCATCTAGAGGGGGTCCAGGTTGAAATAGAGCCACCCTCAAATGAAGCCTTCCCTCCCTTGAAGCGGTCCAATCAAAATTCCTAAGAGCCATCTTTGGGGTCCCTAGATGTGTTCCAGGAGCCGCTCTCAATCTGGAGGCCGGTTTAAGCTCTCTGAGTTGTACAGCTTGGGCGCATATAATCGTATTCTGGCTACGCCATCATCATGCTCCATCTTCAGATCTCATGACATATCAGGTGATGATTGACCGATATGAATCTCCCTGGCATAGGGCAGTGGGGCAGAAGGTCCAGGCGCTGGGCCTGTCTTTACCTGCCCTACTATCTCTGGAGTTGGGGAATGCTAAACGCATTGTTAAACAAAGTCTGCTCGATATCGATCTACAGGACATGCGTAGTTGCCCCCTTAGTCCATGCTGTCCTTCTGCCCAAGGTCTTCCTGACTTTCAACCAAAGGGGAAGATGCTTTATCTGAACTGGCTTGAAGTTCCTAAATACAGCTTTTACGTTGGCACGTTTTAATACTCTTCCCTCCAAGCTTCTGGAGGGGAGATTTAAAAAGGTTCCTGTCGAGCAACGATTCTGCCCATGTAACAATGTTGAGGTGGAATCTATATCCCATTTGTTGTTTGATTGTGTTTTTTATAGCAATGTCAGGAATGATCTGCTGCATCCCATTACCCGTCGCTTTGTTGGCAGATCTCGCGAGTTAATGGTGATGCTACTGTTACAAGGCACGGACAGGTATATCACAATACAAGTTGCAATTTTTTTTTCATATGCGATGCAAAGCAGATTTCTGATGTTACCAGGTTAAGCCACTGTTTTCGATTGTTGTACAAACATATGGTTTCACTCTGTCATTCTAATCATATGAATTGGGTTTTTGTTGTTGTTGTTGTTGGTCTATCGACTGTAAATAAATAAGCTAAACTAAACTAAGAGCCACCCCCAAATGAATCCTTACCCTGCAAGCAGGCAACTTGGTCACCCTCCTGCTTGATCCCTCTTTGTGGGGGGCTCTGACTGGTGTCTGGAGAAGCCCTCTCTGCTGCAGGACGATCAGGCCTCACTTCTGCAAACAGACTCTGTACCTGAAACAGCAATGAAGATCCAAGACATGGAAGGAGAAGGATTAGAAAAAGAGCAAGAAAGGCAAAGATGTTGGGAGTGAGGCATGGGACATCTCTCCTGGGGCGATTTCCGGAATGGGTTGGGCAATGAGTAGAGAGTTTTCAGACATCCTCCCTCCCATTCCTGCCCCCTTGGATAAAATGCTCTCACCTGCTGCTGCTCTTGCTGCTTCTGGTCCTCTGCCTGGTTCAGGAGGAAGCCTTCTGCCAGGGCCACTGCCTGGGAACTGGTCTCCGCTCCGCATTCTCTCACCCAGCTCACCATCTCTGCTGGCAGGATGTTCAGGAGCTGCTCCAGGATCACCAGGTCCAGGATTTGGTTTTTCGTGTGTCGCTCTGGCTTTAGCCACCGACAGGAAAGGCCATGGAGTTGGTTGCAAACCTCTCGTGGCCCCTCAGTCTCCTGGTAGCGGAACTGCCTGAAACACTGGAGCTGCATATCTGAGCTGACCATGTCCTCACCATGGATCTTTTGCACATTTCTTTCCCAGAATTCCCCACTGCTCTCAGTCTTAATGGCATCAGGGTCTCTTTTTGGTTCTGGGCCAGGTGAGTACTGCTCGGCCATCTTTGATCACTATTCCAAAGACACCTCCAAAGTGACGCTTCCAAGAAAGGTTTCCCTCTTCTGTATCTGAACAAAGATCGCTGCATGAAGCAGGGCTACTAAGGTTCTGTAAAGGCCAGACATGATTCTGTTAAAAGCTTTTCAATGCACGAAGAGACATGCTGAACTCCAGCCAGTAAGCAGGTATTGTCCCGGAAGGATCTTGGGGGGATCCTTCACCTGAGACCCACAGAGCAAAGCCCTTCACTGGCTTGAGAGTTGGAAGAGGTTGGATCCCCTCCAGTCCTCACACACAAGCTGCTGCCTTACCATTTGCCCCCCTAAAATTACATTCCTGTAACAGTTCTCCCTCATTATGTGAGGTATACTGCTTCAGCAGATGGAGGCTCCATTTCTAACTACGAGCTGTCTCACTGGAACGGAGCAAAAATTCTCACAGGGCTGCGTCCTGCTTCCGTAGGGTGACCAGATAAAATCCAGGTCAGGGCTCATGTAGCTTTAACAGTTGTGGAGAAAAGGGAATTTCAGTCAATGTCATTTGTATGCAATTAGTTCCTGGTGAAATTCCCTCTTCATCACAACAGTTAAAGGTGCAGGGGCCCTGCCTTGTTTTGTATCTGGTCACTCTAGTATAGTGCCTGCAACTTTAACTGTTGTGATGAAGAGGGAATTTCACCAGGAACTAATTGCATACAAATGACCCTGGCTGAAATTCCCTTTTCTCTACAACTGTTAAAGTTACATGAGCCCTGACCTGGATTTTATCTGGTCACCCTATGCTGCTTCCGAGGAGTCCAGAAATATTGAGTCCAACAAACTGGGATTCATCGCTTGTGCTCTGTTGAGATTTGCTTTTATCCCACATTCAGGATTTTTAGCATCTGTTTTTTGTTCTTTTATTCCCCTCCCCTCCTTATTTTTATCTTCGTCATCATCATCATCACTCGCTTTCCTCTCGAAAACGCGCCTCTATCTCAGTACAGGCCCTGCAACACAGAGTTGGCCCAAGAACTTTTGCTGCCTTTAGCAAAGCTACCACAAGCACCACTCCTCTCTTGCCCAGAGGAAAATGTCAACTGCAGTCAATTAAGTAATGTTTTTTTTTAAAATGCCCCCCTTTTCAGGGGTCTCCGAATGAGCTGCCACATGGGAGGGCCGGCCTTGGAGGACACCTGTCTGTCTTTGTCAGTCTGTCTTTTGTCAGTCTGGCCTATCCAGCAGAGAAGGAGGGGCAGGTGTCAGCCACCGGCAGAATTGGATCAGGGGGACCCCCATTTGCGGGAGAGGAAGGGGAAGCAGTGCCCCATTAAGGGAGGAAGGATTTGAGTCAATGGAGAGCTGGGTAATCAGTTTGATGAATTGACTCAGCTCTAAATCTCCCTTCCCGCGTCCCCTGTGCGCCAGATCAAAGGGGGTCGGCACACCTGGGCTGCTGATCGGAGGAAAGAGTGAAGCTCCCCGATATTGGGGGGGGGGGATCCCAAGTGGATCAGCCGCACTGGTCGTCTCCCTATGGGGTGAAATGGGAGCAAGAGTCCATGTCCCATCCATGACACGAAATCAGATCCCCCCTCTGACACTTTGGGTGTTGGATTTGGGTATCTCCCCCCAGGACTTCCCACCCCTCCCTTGCCCATGTCCCTTCCCCTCATCACACCAGGGGGTGGTTTTCACCTGATTCCCCCAAACGAGACCTGGATGCAGCGTCTGGAGGGAGAAAACGAAACCACGAAGGGCCTCTGCGGGGGGGAGGAGAGTATCTCCTTTGGGGGACACGACCCCTCCCTTCCTCCCCAAATTCCCTTCCTCTCTAGGAATCCAGTTCAGCGCCTTTAACCCTTGGGAGGTCAAGCAGCGCGATCCCTTCTGGGCATCTCTCCAAGCAGGACCGGGGAAACACCTTGCAAAGCGCCACGTGGGTTTCTGGCTTCCCCTTGGGTGCAACTGGCAGCGATTTCTATTTTCCACTCTGGACATTTCCTCTTTCTTGCTGAATGAATCTGTTCGGCCGGTGTGTGGTTTTGGTTGTAAAACGTTGTTCTCCCTCTTCATGCCAGGAGGCTCAAAAGATCCCAAGAGCTTCAGCAAGTCAGCCCTGGACAGTAAAACCTTAAGGGGTGTTATTTTATTATTTGTTTATTCAACGTATATCCCGCCTATATACAAAATACTCTAGGTAGCATAAAAAGATACAAACAAGTTAAACAAGATGAAACAACCAATAAGAAAAACACAACATAAAACAATATATTACATTCAGCAATGAGATTCTGAAAAGGGAATGCCTGCCGGAATAATAGAGTCGTGAGTGTCTGCTTAAATACATTGAAAGAATTCAGCAGGCACATTTTGAAGGGCAGCAAAAGAAAAAGTTCTCCGCATGTTTATTCAACGTATATCCCGCCTATATACAAAATACTCTAGGTAGCATAAAAAGATACAAACAAGTTAAACAAGATGAAACAACCAATAAGAAAAACACAACATAAAACAATATATTACATTCAGCAATGAGATTCTGAAAAGGGAATGCCTGCCGGAATAATAGAGTCGTGAGTGTCTGCTTAAATACATTGAAAGAATTCAGCAGGCACATTTTGAAGGGCAGCAAAAGAAAAAGTTCTCCGCATGTACTTGCCAATCTCACATTAGGCAGCCACAGCAGATGACCCTCAAAGGACCTTAAGAGGTGGGCTGGTTGTGGGAGAAAGCTACAGTGTCCTCTGGTCTGTGTCTGTTCCCAAGGAATAATCATTCAGTTCCCAGAATTCTCCCCAGAATATGCATATAGCAGACTTCCCCCCTGGCACAGCTGGAGCCCACCTGGACATGCTTGTTTTAGGTGTTTTGAGTACAGTGAGCAAAATGATTTTAAAATCTAGGACAAAAGGACTTCTTAGCTAGCAGGCCTTTCCTTACCTAGGAAAGAGAGAACACAAACATTTAACTAGGAAGAAAGTAATACGAGGATCCATGAAATACATCAATATTAAAGTGTGTTCCAATACAAAGTTTATCCATTTATTCACTCAAAATGAGGCAACTATTGGGCATTGCCAAAAAATACAATTAAAAGAATCATTAGCTGTGTTACATCTCCAGCAATTAGCCAAATTAGACAATCCCTTCTTATAGAGACGTTGTGGTGGTCAACAGATATGAAAGAAAAGGTTTTTCTGAATAAGGTACAGCCACAGATCCGTAGACACAACAGGTATGATTGCCAAACCGTGAGCTACTGAATAGGCAGAATGCAGCAACTGATTCAGCAATGACAAGCATTTACAGACATGGACTGTGTATCCTTTGGCCAGACCAGCCTCATGAAATGCAGCCCTGCCTACATGCAGGCATCATGCAAAAGAGCTGGTGATGATCACAGCCACATGTCGGCTGCCACACCACAACAGCAAAGTAGAAATACAACATGGGGATGCTTCTGGAGATTCCATCTTCTGTTTTCAAAAGCAGCAAGCTCCTAGCCCTTAAGGTAGGTCAGACCTTTGCAAGGAGGGGTCTGCGCCTTGAAGCCTGAGAAGTCAGGTGGATGAATGGGCGTTTCAGCACTGTGGGCAAGGGGATTCCTTAGGGCCTATAGAGCTCTTGCTTCATGCCCATGACTCACAAAGGAAGAATAAACTCTCCAAAATACACTCCACTTGGGAAAATACTGCTCTCTCTTTTTTGGGGTGCAGATTTTTTTATTATTATATTTTGGCTACCTTTGTGCCTAGTCCGGAAACTTCAACTAATTCAAAATATGGCAACCAGGTTGGTCACCGGTACACCTAGGGGTGACCATATTACGCCAGCTTTAAAATCGCTCCACTGGCTGCCATTAGTTTCTGGGCAAAGTACAAAGTGTTGGTCATTACCTTTAAAGCCCTACATGGTTTGGGTCCAGGTTACCTGCAGGATCGCCTTCTCCCATACAATCCTCCCCGCACGCTCAGGTCCTCTGGGAAGAACTTACTACGGTCGGCCAAGACTAGGCTGACAACTGTTACCCAGAGGACCTTTTCTTCTGCCGCTCCCAGACTGTGGAATGACCTGCCAGAGGAGACTCATCAACTTAACAGTCTTTTAGAATTTAAGAAAGCTATAAAGACTGTTCTCTTCCAGCAGGCATATCCAGTGGAATTTTAGAATGTTTTAGGATGTTTTTATGATTTTATTGCTATTTTAATAATGTGCACCATGTTTTTAATCAGTTTTATGTATTTTATCGTGTTTTATATTTATTGTTGTTCCCCGCCTCGATCCAAACAGAGAAGCGGGTAAGAAATATTATTATTATTATTATTATTATTATTATTATTATTATTATTATTATTATTGAACATCCCGGACCTGGGTGTTACCTTTAAAAGCACTCATGAACCAGGAACCAGCTTTTCCTCAAAGAAAGTCTTCTCCCACATGATGTCTTGAAAATCAGGCAAGGCGAACTAATGTTGTGCTTCCTTTAAAACATGTATAGACTGCCCTTCCTCCTCTCTAGGACTTCTGAGTGGTGTATCATTAATTTCCCACATTACAAACACCACAATAAAAAAAACACAGATAAAAATCACCAAGGCAGTTATCCTATGCATGTATAGATGGAAATAAGTCCAGCAACTCCCAGCATAGCTGGATGAGGGATGCAGGATGTATTTCTGTCTAAACATGCATAGGATTGCACCCTACATCAATTAAAATAATTACAAGTTAAAATGTCTGGATGAATAAGACTGAACATGTATAAAAGGCAATCCAGTGATCGTAGATTTCAATTCTCAAAGGAACACTAGATTTCTTTGGTTGATTTGGGGAGACCCGTAACATGCTTTATTTACTCTGAAGTTTTGGCTTGTTCTTAGAAATGTATTTTGATGTTCTGGTTTCTGCTTGTACCAGCATCATATACTTATTGTTTATTCTGTACTAGGGATCTGTTTGAAATAAGTAAAAGATGGAAAAGAGAAAGGCCTGGTCTCAGAGAGTTGTTCCTAAACTAAAACTTTGTGTGCTTAATACCAAAATTCAGTAAAAACCTGCATTCCTGGTGACACTTTGCCCTGGAGAAAATTGAGGTGGGAGTGATTTGGATTTGGGACTGAAAGGCCACGGAAAAGTGTGGGTTGTCAAGGAAATTAGCCGACCTATCAAGTTGAAGAATCACCAGCAACAGGCAGAGTCCGTTCCAACAAGATTTATGCAATACCACGTGTGCAGGAGGGAGATGTGTCCCAGCAGACTAGTCTCACAACTCTCTGACCAACACAGGCAAAACCGTTACATTTTATCTCTTTCAGGCTTTGATGTCATATTCTACTCGCTCCCTCCATTCCGTGATGGATTACATGTCAATAAATGTTGGGTTAACTTATGGCCAACTTCCCTTGAGGAGCCTGTGTAAATGTTTACATTATCTCAAGCAGTAGGTGCCATCCTGTCTGTGAGAATGCATCTTGAGAGCAGTTGAGTCATGTTTAATTTTCAACACAACCAGATTGGAAACCAACTGGGGCAGGTTATCAGGAAGGATGTTTAAGCTCTGTTACTTAGTGGCTGAATTCGGATGACACAATAAACAACTGGGTAGGGGGAAACAATCGTCAGTTGTATTGACTATCGTGTCGTCCGAATGCTGCCATAGTCAACTTAGCGCTGATCCTAATCCACACCACAGTTGATTATTTATTACCATGTTGTGTGGGGAGTACCCCCTTGATGAACAACTGTAAAATTGATTATTACCCCACCATTGACTATCCTGTTGTCCGAATTCAGCCAGTGTTTTTTCTTTGTAATGCTGGAATGTGAGGTGTGAACCCTATCAATGGCCATATCATTTTTTCTTTATCAGGGTGCATGGAGGGTAAGTTGTAAGCAAGCACAATTTGTGACATTGCACATCATCATCACTGATCATGGGGCAAGTCACTGAAAGCATCAGCCACAACTTCCAGTTTCCTGGCTCCACGTCTTTCAAAACAGAAAAAGAGTTCCTGCATGTTCCTCCTTTATCAGGGGCTGCCTCTACAAGAGAGGTTTAAAGCTCTTTCAAGGTGCTTTAAAAAATTTACCTCTACAAGAACGGAGCGCAAATCGGGCGTAGAGGCGCGTTATCTCTCCAATTATGCGCATTATCAAATGCGCGTTAAATCGCGAGTTTTATTTTGCTCCGGCCATTAAAGCGCATTTTGCCTATGTGAACAAGCGCTTATGCGCATTAACTACTTGTAAAGCGCATTTTGGTCATCCGTTAATGCGCTTCGCTGCCTCGTGCAGAGGGATGAGGTGTAAATGCGCTTCTGCGATTATGCGCATAATCGCCTAACCGGGCGCAAAAGCGAACCCTTGTAGAGGGGACCAGAGCTACACTCTTTAACATCAAATGAAAGGGCTTTCTTTCTCAGCTGTGTCACCCCCAGTTATGGAATGCCTTCCCTTCAAGAGGCTCACCTGGTGCCCACATTGCAAACTTTTTGATACTAGGTCAAAATGTTCTTATTCCTCCAGACATTTTAAATTGTAATCATTTTAGTTGATGTAGGGTGCAATAAATGTCTTGAGAGACCTAAGATCAGTCACTTTCCCCCAGTTTTGACCTGCCTGTGGGATTTGTTTTGAGGAGAAACTGGGTGGCACCTGTGTGAGGCATTTTAATGTCTAAGGAAAGATTGCAAACTGAACTTAAAGACCTTTGCCCAGGAATCATATTGTTTTCTACCAAAAAAAGGTTTACCCTGAAGCTTTAAAATATATGTGGATCTCAGATGCAGATATTCAGTCCAGTAACTTTTTAATTCAGTAACTCCAAGCACCGTTTGGGATCAGGCCTTTTAGCCCTAAAGTGAGACGGTATCAGTCAGTCTCAGCCATCAATCATATTGGCTCCAAGATGGCTCCTGCTGTCCCAGCAGGGAGCCTTGGGATGAGCTACTGCTATACACATTTACCGGGGAGTAAATGCCATGGAACTGAATGGGCCTTACTTAGAATCATAGAATCATAGAATAGTAGCATTGGAAGGGTCCTATAAGGCCATCTAGTCCAACCCCCTGCTCAATGCAGGAATCCACCTTAAATCATGCCTGACAGATGGTTGTCCAGCTGCCTCTTGAATGTCTGAAGTGTGGGAGAGCCCACCACCTCCCTAGGTCATTGGTTCCATTGTCATACTGCTCTAAGAGCAGGAAATTTTTCTTGATGTCCAGCCGGAATCTGGCTTCCTGTAACTTGAGCCCATTATTCCGTGTCCTGCATTCTGGGTTGATCTTCTGAGCAAGCATGTACAGGATGGCACTGTAGCTTTCTCTCTCAACCCCCTATAACTTTCAATGTCCTTGGCTGACCTGTTTAAACTGTTTTTTCACTTTGTATGAGTATTTCGCATATAGGCGAGATAGAAATCGAATAAACAAAAGCCCTAAAGGTTTCACCGTCCTGGGCTGACCTGCTGAAGCTCCTGTGACCTTTTGAGCCTCCTGGCGAGGACAGAGAGGAAAATGTTTACAACCAAACCCAAACCCACACGAGGCTGAACAGATTAATTCAGCAAGAAGAGGAAATGTCCAGAACAGAAAAGAAGAAGAAAATTGCCAGCAACACCCGGGGGGAGGGGTGGGGGAAAGATCCAAAAGCCGATGTGGCGCAATGCAAGATGTTTCCAAGCGCTGCCTTGGAGCGATGCAGAGAAAGGGTCTTGTAGCAAGGCCACCGAAAGAGTTAAAAAGACCAAAGTCGATTCCTAGGAAGGAGGAGGAGGATTGGGGGAGGAGGATTGGGGGAGGGAGGGAGGCGCCGAGTCCTGCACAGGAAATGAATTTTCTCCCCTAAAGGCTCTTCTTCATATCGGTTCTTCTTCCTCCAGAGAAAAGAGGTCATTGATCTTCCTCCAGGTGCTGCATCGCTGCCTCCTGGGTGGGATCAGGTGAGACTCCCTCCCCATGCCTTGTGCATTGGGGTGAAGGGGGTTCCTTGAGCTGGAGGGGAGAGGGAGGAGGGGTGGGGAAGACCCCCGGGGGTGGGGGAGATGCCCAAATTCAACCCCGAAATGTCAGAGGGGGAATCTGATTTCCCGTTATGGAGGGGAGCTGGACCCGCCCTCCATTTCACCCCATCGGGAGCTGACCTGTGCGGCTGATCCGCTTGGGATTTCTTCCCTCCCCCTCAATAAGCCCAGGGAGCTTCTTTCTTACCTCCGTTCAACAGATCAGCTGGACCCTTTGATTTGCACTGCCAGGCTGATTACGTTCCTCTACATTGACTCGCGTCCTTCCCCCATTGATCAGGCCCTGCTCCGGCCGCCCCACTCCGCCAGTGTGAGCCTCCTGGTGTAGATCTGCATGTGACTGAGACGCTCCCCTCTTACGAGGGAGCCGATTCGAGTCCCCCTGAAAGGGGAGCATATTTTTAGTAATTGACATTTTACTGGGGCGGGGGTGGGCAGGGGAACAGGTTTTTATAGTAGCATTTGCAAAGGCAGCAACATATCTAGGGCAAAACCTATGATGCAGCACTGAGAGGCAGCTTGAGAGGAGCCCTTTCCAGATGGACTAGAAGGTTGATAATAAATAAACAAATCAATGGGGGGGGGGAGGATAAAAGAGAATGAAAAGGGGGTATTAAAAATCCTGGAAGAAAGCAAACCTCAACAGTGCACAACCTGTGAATCCCAGTTTCCGTAGGGCACAAAATGTCCATTCTCCTTGGAAACAGGATGCTGTCCTGTAAGTACATTTCCTCTGGTCCCCTCTACAAGGATTCGCTTTTGCGCTGGTTAGGCGATTATGCGCATAATCGCTGAAGCGCATTTATGCCTAATCCCTCTGCACGAGAGGCGGCGAGAGGCGGTGAAGCGCATTAACAGATGTCCAAAATGCGCTTTACAAGTAGTTAATGCGCATAAGCGCTTATTCACACAGTCAAAATGCGCTTTAACGGACGGAGCAAAACAAAACTCGCGATTTAACGCGCATTCGATAATGCGCATAATCGGGGAGATAACGTGCCTCTACGCCTGATTTGTGCTCCGTTCTTGTAGAGGTAATTTTTTTAATGCGCCTTGAAAGAGCTTTAAATGCCTCTTGTAGAGGCACCCTCTCTTCCAGTGAGGGAGATCGTAGCTATGATCATAAGGAATGAAGCTTCCAGCTGCTCAGGCAGTATACATCACAAAACCAGGGGAAAATATTATGGGTCTTTTTAATTATTTTAAACAAAGTGTGTCTAAAAGAAAGAAAATCGTATGTATTCGTTGTTGGGGAGAGAAAAGCGCTCCCTGTGCGCTTAGTAAGCGTTAAAGTCCAGAAAAGTGTCCCAGTAGCTGAAGAAATACTCACACTCAGCAGAATAGTGTATAATACAAGTCCTTTACTGTGTTCCAATAATATAAATATATACAAGGCAACTGGTTCCTCCAGATAAGGCTTTTCCTTATGGCTATAACATAGCACAGTCCTCCATCAATCTCTCATTCATCAGCCTCCATTCCACATAACTCCAGCCTGACCCACCACCAGCCATTTCTCTAAGCTGACTTAAATACATATTTCTGAACCCTGGCTCAGCACAGTCAATTACCTTAACCTCCCAGAAAGATTCCCACTATCTGCTTGACCTTTTCTGCAACATAGAAAAAACTTGCTCTCTCTGATTATTAACTTCAGCTGGCTGTTCAGTCCTTCTGGACACTCAAACTTTTGTCCAGTTCTTTAAACAACTTAAACTTAAATTTTCCCTGACATTCGTCAGGATTTCTGACTTCTGTGCATATGTTAATTCATTTGATTAATACATTGACCTTTACAAATCAGATGACTACTCAACAAAAATGTCTTTCAGTCACCAACAGCCTTAACTGAAACCACTCTGAAGAAAATTTATAATCTAAGGAAGATGGAGAATATGGGAGCAGCAGCAGGTGTCACAGACAGGGTGTGGGGCTGGCTGCTTTGGATGAAGAATGAATTATGTCTCCAGAAAAAGCCAAGCGGGGGAATGTACTTTCGTGGGGACAGATGCTGAGAGGTAGGCCTGTGGGTGGGGAAGGGAGGAGGCATTTTCTGGATCTCGAACAAGTGAAGGGTTTTGGTCAGTGGCTCTCAGGCGAAGGATGCTCCCCAAGTCTCCAGTTTCTTTCTTTCTTTCTTTTTGTCTTGGCAATGTCCTGCTTTTCCTTCTGGGTCAGGACCTCCTTACTAGCTGGAATCCTGCACATTTCTTCTTTTTCTGGTAGTACAATCATTCTTTAACGGAACCATGTCTTGCCTTTACAGAGCCTTAGTAGCCCTGCCTCGTAAGGGAATCTTGGCCCTGATACAGAAAAGGGAGGAGTTTCTTGGAGCCTTCCTTGGAACCTGGATCGAAGATGGCCGTGCAGGACTCAGCTCGCCCTGAACCGAAAAGAGACAATGCCGTTAAGACTGTGAGAAGTGGAGGATTATGGGAAGCAAATTTGCAGAAGGGCCTGGCTGAGGATATGGTCCGTTCAAACGTGCAGCTCCTGCATTTCAGGCAGTTCCACTACCAGGAGGCTGAGGGCCCCCGAGATGTTTGTAACCAACTCCACCATCTTTCCTGTCGGTGGTTGAAGCCGGAGCGACACACGAAAACCCAAATCCTGGATTTGGTGATCCTGGAGCAGTTCCAGGCCGTCCTGCCAACGGAGATGGCAAGCTGGGTGAGAGAATGTGGAGCGGAAACCAGTTCCCAGGCGGTGGCCCTGGCAGAAGGCTTCCTCCTGAGCCAGGCAGAGGAGCAGAGGCAGCAAGAGCAACAGCAGGTGAGAGCATTGCATCCCAGGGCTCAAAAATGGGAGGGAGGATGTCCGAAAACTGTCTACTAATTGGCCAACCCCTTCTGGACATCACTTGAGGGGAGATGTCCCATACCTCACCCCCAATATTTCTATGTCTCTCATTCATTTTCTAATCCTTCTTCCTCATTCCATATATTGAGTCTTTATTGCTGTTTTAGGTCCCGAATCTCTTTGCAGAAGTGGGTCCTGATTTCCCTGTTATAGAGAGGGTTTCTTCAGACACCAGACAAAGCCCCCCACAAAGTGGTATCCGGCAGGAGGGTGAGGGACGTGTCACTTTGCAGGGTAAGGATTAATTTGGGGGTGGGTGTATTTCAACCTGGTGTCACTCTCTAGAGTATGGAAGAGATCCGTGGACTTTTGTGGGGCAGGCACTGGTCTCCAACCTTTTCCACAATTCAAAACGATGTTTAATTTTCAACACTTGGAGAATTTATACATGGAAGCCAACAGTTTGATTTGTGGCCAGGAGCCCAAATGGGGAAGTACGTACTTTTGCCCAACCGAACTCTCAAAATGTAAATGGTCGGCAAACTACGAATGATGGGTTCTTTTACGAACAACCCACAGTGCCTGTTTCATGCACCTGACAGATGGTCGGGCATACAAGCCACACTGTGGGGTTTGTTTCCCCTTCCCCCTCGGTCTTCCAGCCAGCTCCTTCTGGCATCCCAGGTACTTCACGGAGGAATCCATCTTGACTGCCGCCAAGTTCCCTGTTCCTGTTCTGTCATGATCCTGATGAGAGCTCCCACTTGCCCGAGTTTCCAGCAACCAGTTTTCAGGGTGTCCAACACACCACCCCTTTTTTAGCTCAGGTTCGGATGACACACTAACCCGCCATGGATTGTTCAGGAAAACAATAGTTCATAGTCCAAACGCAGCCTTGTGTTCCCAGGATCATACTTCCCAGGAGGTTAGGACTGGAATCTCAGTCTCTGAGGCCAGCATGTGCTCCTGGCTGCCCATCACCCTTTTTTTTTCTTGCAGGAAATAGAATGACGCTGGCAATGAGTTCTCCGCCATCTCTTTTTCTTTGTAATGGTGTGGAAACAGAACAGGTAGGTGGAAGGATCACTGGGGAGACAGGCAGGGAGCAGCCTAGGTGCCTCTGGCCCCCTCTCATCTCCCAAGGCCAGGATACACCTCTCTCCTTCTGTTTCCTTCTGGCAAAGCTAAGACCATACAGAGAGTCCAGCTGGATCAGACCAAAGGCCCCTCTAGTCCAGCATCCTGTTTCCGCGTTGGCCAACCAGATGCCTGTTGGGAAGCCCATAAGAAGGACAGGAGGGCCAGAGCCATTTCTTGCTGTTGATTCCCCAAGAACTGGTTTTCACTGCAAGCAAGTTTCAATCCTGCAGTATCGTGCCCAGCCCACCTCACTTTATGTGATTTTTCAGTAGGAAACATTTCCCTTTTTCCTCCAGGGTCTGGTGACTTTTGAGGGGGTTGCTGTGTGGTTCACTGAGGAGGAGTGGGCACTGCTGGATCCTGACCAAAGAGCCCTGCACATGCAAGTCATGGAGGAGAACCACAGGATCATGGTCTCTCTCGGTAAGGCTCCCTATTTTCCTGTTTAATGTCGGGTACCAAATACAACAATGACGACAAAGATGTTATTACTATTTCTGGGTAGTTTGTGGCTGCCTTTAGGGCATAGCCCTCAGAAGGTGATGCACAAAAAGAAAAAAAGTTACATTAAGTCAGGGGTCCACAGCGTTTTTGGACCTATAGCATATTTTGGTATTTTAGAAACGGTTGTGGGTACCCTCACAAAATGGCTGCAAAATCCAGTAGCACCAAAACACTGATTAGGAAAGAGCAGAGCAAAACAGGCTTATTTTCAAGATATAGTTGAAGGCCTCCCTTAACAGGGTCCTGTGAAGTTCAGTTACCTATTTCAGCAATTCCAGATCCTTTCTTCATTTCTAACAGGACTGTTCTGTTTGTATTTACTAAAACATTTGTAATCCTCCCTTTGCACTAAACAAAAACCCACACAGGAGCAAATACCGGTGAGACATCGATACAAAATGTTAGGAAACCACAGCAGAATCAAAACAATAATGAGCATCCGGTCATCAAATCATCAGGAAACATTGGAAGCTCAACAAGCAGAAATATTGAACTGATACATAGAATCCCAGAAGCCTGACAGATCGGCTCTACTGAAGCCGGAGAGGGCGGTCTCTAGGGAGGCAGCCAGCAGCCCCAAATGCAGTTCGTTTTATGGAATCCACACCCAAATGTTTCTCTCTTAGTCTCCTTTTCTTAAACTGCAGTCTCTATTCATACTTAGACACCCAGATTACATCCTTCTTAGCTGGGGTGGAAGGATGGGAAAGAGACCTTCTTCTGTCTGTCTGAGTGCAAGAGGACTCCGTGGTTTGCCATGCTCCGAAAAGCAGGTGGAATCTCACTGATAGTGGATAAGCCAGGAGACCACAGAGGTTTCAGCAGCGTGGCCCCAAGATGGTACTGGTCCAACAACTACAATTGGAACCGCTCTAGTAAGCAGGCACCGGCATGCATGAAATTTTTGGTTTTTATTCAGTTTCCACTAAACTTTCAAAGGTACTGAGGGTTGCAGTTTTGATATTACAAAGCCACAAAAGAGTTGCAGGAAGATTCGCAGGAGGTGAGAATACCTGTTCCAGGCTGGAAATGATGGAGTTTGGACCACTCCTTGCCAGAGCCATGTCATCTAAGGCCCTCCTCCGAGTGCCTCCTCCGAGGGAGGCTCGGAGGTCAGCAACAAGAGAGAGGGCCTTCTCTGTGGTGGCTCCCCAATTGTGGAACGATCTCCCCGACGGGGCCCGCCTGGCGCCAACATTGTTATCTTTTCGGCGCCAGGTCAAGACTTTCCTCTTCTCTCAGGCATTTGGCAATATCTGAGGAGCCTGGGTTTGTTTTGTTTTTGTAGTTTTTGAAGTGTTGATGTGGTTTTTAAATGTATAGATTGTGTGTATGTTGTATGTTTTTGCAGTTTTAATTTTTGTCTATTGTTTTTAATTGTTTTTAATCCTATGTAAACCGCCCAGAGAGCTTCGGGTATGGGGCGGTATACAAATGTAATAAATAAATAAATAAATAAATAAATAAATGTCAAAGTGGCCGACTTGGGATGGGTGCTCATTAATGGAAATGCTGAGCCTGCAGCTATGTGAGATTGCATCTTTCCTGAAAAGCTGTGGCACCTGAGCTGGTCATTTAATTATTTTGCTGCAGGGCTGACACATGCTTGTATGATTAGATTTGTGTTTGCCCATCTCAAGGCTTTCTGAATAGCTGCACTTTTGATTAGCTTGTGAATGCCAGGTCTGACCTTGTGAACATGACCTATAAGGCAAGATGATTTTGCCGTTACTTTTCCTGCCTTGGCACAGGCAAGGAGTGGTTGAAGTGACCAGGTCTGTGGTTGCCAAATTTCATTGGAGTCTGTGGCACCTACACTCTTGAGAAGCAGCCTGATAACAGGTCTGTGATGTAGGCTAGTCTGAGGGAATGAAACTGGCCCAGAAATACTTAGTACATTTCATTTCTCAGCTGAAGGCTGAACCCAGGTCTCCATGGGCCCAATCAAATGTATTCAGTTAACAGAGACAGTTAAACACGAGCTAAGAACAGCATCCCATTGAAGTCTTTTCAGTTCTTCCTTTATCAAGATCTTTAATTGAGGGGGGGGGTCAATTATTTGAATTTCTGTTGCTATTTTTATTTATTTATTATTTTTAAAATTTATTTTATTTCTAACCTGCCTCTCCATCCAGATCGAGGCGGGGAACAACAATAAATATTAAAATCATAACATAGATAAACCATTAAAACAGATAAAAACAAATACATTATTAAAAACATCTTAAAATTCAACTGGGTAGGCCTGCCAGAAAAGAGCAGTCTTCATGGCTCTCTTAAATTCCAGAAGACTGCTAATTTGTCGAATCTCCTCCGGCAGGCCATTCCATAGTCTGGGAAAGGCAGAAGAGAAGGTCCTCTGGGTAACACTCGTCAGCCTAGTTCTGGCTGACTGGAGTAAATTCTTCCCTCAGGTTTTTACCAAATTCTTGTCTTCCCTTCTAGAAGGTGACTGGTGGGAAACGGAGAATGAGAGCGAACCAGGTGGGATGTCAATGAAAAGAGACAAATGTGAAAATAGTGACCAGCAGAGAAGGAAAACTGAAGCAAATTGGAATACAAGGTATAATTCCTTCTCTTCTCAAGACAATGTTTTCCATGATATCACAATTGAAGAAGAAATACATAAAGATGGGGAAAAGAGTATGTGCCATACGTGTTCAGAAACTTTAAATTCTGAATCAAACAATAAAGCTCACCGCAAAATTCACACATTGAAGAAACCATATAAATGTCCGGACTGTGGCAGTTGCTTTGGTAAGAAGTTTCATCTCACTTGTCATCAAAGAATTCATACAGAAGAAAAACCATATCAATGTTCTGTGTGTGAAAAGAGCTTCAGTCGGAAGACGTCCCTCACTCTTCATCAAAGAACTCACACAGGGGAGAAACCATATGAATGCTTGGAGTGTGGAAAGACCTTCAGTCGTAAAAAAAATCTCACTCAGCATCAAAAAACTCACATTGGGAAGAAAACACACGAGTGCTTGGAGTGTGGAAAGACCGTCAGTCATAAAATAAGTCTTCAGCATCAAAGAACTCACACAGGGGAAAAACCATATAATTGTTTGGAGTGTGGAAAGAGCTTCAGTCAGAAGTCACATATTACTAAACATCAAAGAACTCATACAGGAGAGAAACCACATCATTGTTTGGAGTATGGAAAACGTTTCAGTCAAAAAATAAGTCTCATTCAGCATCAAAGAACTCACACGGGAAAAACCATACCATTGTTTGGAGTGTGGAAAGAGCTTCCGTCATAAAGTAAGTCTCATTCAGCATGAAAGAATCCATACAGGGGAGAAGCCATATAAATGCTTGGAGTGTGGAAAGTGCTTCAATCAGAAGATACGTCTCACTCATCATCACAGAACCCATACCGGGGAGAAACCATATTATTGTTTGGAGTGCGGAAAGAGCTTCTGTCACAAAAACTCTCTTACATCATCAGAGAACTCACACAAGATTAATCATATCATTGGTGGGAATGTGAGAAAAGCTTCAGTCAGAAGAAATATCTAATTTCTCTGCAAAGAACTCACATGGTAGAGAAACCGTATCATTGTTTGGTGCATGGAAACTGCTTCTGCCATAAGATAAAGCTGTTTCTGTCATAAGGTATCAGAATATACAAAACAACTAATAACCAGGTTTTTAGCCCAGTAACCTGAAGCACCGATGATGATGATGATGATGATGATGATGATATTTATTACATGTATATACTGCCTCATAGGCAGTTTACAAAAATTAAAAGACTGAACATTAAAAAGTCAATATACAAAATTTAAAACCATTAGGATCAGGCCTTTTAGCCCTTGAGTGAGATGATGTCAGTCAGGCTCAGCCATCAACTGTCTTGGCTCCAAGATCTCTCCTGCTGGCGGTGGGGTGACAATGACGTCATCAAACTAAGATGGCATTTTCCTCTGACCTACCGCAATAAACCACTTAAACACATGCAAAACAATTACTCAATTAAAACAGAGAAGTAGCAGGGTGTTTGGAATGACACAGAGCAATTAGCAGAGCAAAGACGGTCAGCTTGCTGCCTTTTTTGAAGCCAAACGCAAAGCTCCAAAGCGAGGCCTCGGGGAAGAAGACCATGACTGCGTTTAGACAACACCATAACCCACGGTGGTTCAAATAGTCCATGGCGGGGTATTTAACCCACTGTGGGTTATTGTGTTTTGTGGAGGGAGTATTTCAAACCAAGGTGGGTTATTTGGCCGAAATAACCCACGCAAAGAACCAACGCTGTGCAGAGTTGGCTATTTGAACCATCATCGGTGATTGTGATGTGTGGCGGGCACCGTAGGTTATTTTGTCAGCTACCGTTGGGTATTTTAGTTGGCCACAGTGTTGCGAGGCAAGAGCAATCAAAGTAGAGGTTGCTGCTCTACTCCAGCCGGCAGGATAGATTTTCTGCAGCAATGGCTGATGGGATACTAGAGGGAGGGGGGAGAGGGGGAGAGAGGGCAAGGCATGAGTGAGTCAACACACTGTGGACTAGTAACTCAGTGCTGATCCTAATCCGCACTACGGCTGACGATTACTTTGTTGTGTGGGGAGTACCATCAAGTCCAACTCCCTGCTCAATGCAGGAATCCACCTTGAAGGAATCCCGTTGAAATTGTGCTCCTGCCCCCCCCCTTAGAAGTCATGAGAACTCTAACCATGAGACAGGAGCCCTTGGAGGAGAGCTCCCAGACAATAGGAAAGAGCAGCAATGTTTTAGTTGAGATATTGTTATTATCATTGTTTGTTCAAGTCGTGATATGTGTGGAATTCATGTTGATGCTGTACAGGGGTAAGAAAGTGAATGCCAATTTCTATGCTAAGTAAAAAGGTGATGTCGATACACTATATGTGCATGCACGTGACTGTATGCAAGCAGAAGGGTTTTCTAGAATTATGTGTGTATTTTTGGCAGTCCTTTTAATACTTAAATGCCTGAACTGAAAGTAGTTCCAATTCATGCAAAAGGTATGGTTTCGCAACAGAAACATCAACGGGTTCTTTAAAAAGAGAGCCCAGGTGTGATAATGTTGCAGGAACACCCCGCCCTCCCCCCAAAATATCAAGGTGCTCAATTGCCCAGGAAGAGGAGAAGTTTACTCTGCCCCAGTTCTTCAAAATCCTGAGGCGTCCTCTTTGCAATAACAAAAAAGGTTGATTTTACATTAGCAAACCTGCTCCAAGACCCATGTGGGAGATCCATTTTTGCTAAAGGTACTATAGATAATGAGAAGGTGACATTAGGAACTATATACAGCCCCAATGTTAGTCTGTTACAATTCCTAAAAGACCTATGAAGAACTCTAGGCAAGTTCAAAGAAGGGGGAGTAATACTCGGTTGTGATTTTAATGCCGTAATTGATGAGAGTCTGGATAGAAGTAGGCTGACCATATGAAAAGGAGGACAGGGCTCATGTAACTTTAACAGTTGTAGAGAAAAGGGAATTTCAGCTGGCGTCATTTGTATGCAGTTAGTGCCTGGTGAAATCCCATCTTCATCACACAAATTAAAATTGCAGGCACTATACTAGGGTGACCAGATACACAAGCGGGCAGGGCCCCTGCATCTTTAACTGTTGTAATGAAGAGGGAATTTCACCAGATACGAATTGCATACAAATGATGCCGGCTGAAACTGCCTTTTCTCTACAACTGTTAAAGTTACATGAGCCCTGTCCTCCTTTTCATAGGGTCAGCCTAGATAGAAGGGCAATGTACATTTGCAGCGCTATAGATTTGAGACCTGTTGGAGGAGCCCTCCTCTGCGTCCCACCAACACGAGACATACATTATGGTGGAAAACGAGAGAGGGCCTTCTCTGTCGTGGCGCCCCAGTTGTGTAATGTAGGCTGACCATATGAAAAGGAGGACGGGGCTCATGTAACTTTAACAGTTGTAGAGAAAAGGGACTTTCAGCCAGTGTCATTTGTATGCAATTAGTTCCTGGTGAAATTCCCTCTTCATCACAACAGTTAAAGTTGCAGGGGCCCTGCCTTCTTTTGTATATGGTCACTCTAATATAGTGCATGCACCTTTAACTGTTGTGATGAAGAGGGAATTTCACCAGGAACTAATTGCATGCAAATGACACTGGCTGAAATTCCCTTTTCTCTACAACTGATAAAGTTACATGAGCCCCGTCCTCCTTTTCATATGGTCAGCCTATGTAATGCCTTCCCCTTGGAGGCCCGACTGGCACCAACACTGGCTTCGTTTTGGCCTCAAGTTAAAATGTGGCTTTTTATCAACACCTTTGAGGGCTAAATTTTCCAAGGTTGCACATAGTTTTAATTGTTTGTATTCCTTTTAAATTGTTTCTATTGGTTTTAGCTTGTTAATGGTTTGATTCATTTTTAGCTGTGTATATTGTTCATTGTTTTATATTGTTTTGATTTTAGCTGTACACTGCCCTGAGATCCCAGTGATATAGGGCGGGAGACAAATGATTTAATAAATAAACCAGGAGAACCGGATAGTGCAAACTTTACAGGGATTTAAACTCTCAGAGGTTTGGCGTACTAAACCTCCGCAAGAAAAAGCCCATCTTTTATTCCAATCAGTGCTCCACATACTCCAGAGTTGAGTGCATTTTATTTTCAGATGTGTGGCTACCAAAGATAGCTAAGGGTAGCATTGGTAACATTACAGTCTCAGACCATACACCCATCTCTGCGACAAGGAGGTCAGGCATGCCTTACCCCAAAATGTATGTGTGGAGGCTGAACCCAATTCTGCTGCTTAGACAGAAAAGAAAAGATAAATGGCCACAGAAATTAAGTAACTACTTCAGAGAAAATAACACGCCAGACACAGATATTACCACCCTTTGGGATGCAACAAAATCCATTTTCTTGGCTCCCTTGGAAGATGAGATTGTATTTTACTCTTTATTATTTCTTCAATTTATATCCCGCCTAGATCCAAAATACCCTAGGTGATAAAGCTGAAAGTAATTTAAACAAGATAGAACAATAAAACCACACGACATAAAACAATATATCACAGCCAGCAATAAGTTTCTAAAAAGGAAGGCCTGCTGGAGTAATTATAAGAATCTTTAATGCCTGCTTAAAGGCACATTTTGAGGGGTGGCAAAGGAAAAAGTCCTCTGTCATGTGTCGCAACCAATGACCCTCGGAGGCAGGCTGGTTGGGGGAGAAAGCTACAGAGCCCTCTGGGCTGTGCCTGCTCCCAAGGAATACCCTTTCAGCTCTGAGAATTTCCCCCAAAATATGCATATAGCCTTGCCAAGGCTCCCCCCAGCACAGCTGGAGCCATCTTGGAGTTTTTGGGGTACCCAGTAAGTGAAATGTTTTGAAAAAACAAAGGCAGAGTAAAGAAGTACATCTTTGGGGCATTCTAAAAAGTCTGCAATGGTGGCCCTGGAAGATTCCTGATAGCAACTTCTTCCAGAGGTGTGGGGCCACTGCAGAAAAGGCCCTTTCTCATGGACTCACCCATCCAACTGCACTCAAAGTGGGGCAAGTGAGAAGGGCCTCACTTGCTGATCTAAAAGTGCAGACAGGCTGGTTAGGATTATGGTAGCATTAACGGTCTGATAGCTTTGCCCCCATCAACACTTGGGGGCTGCATTGCTCATCACCGCCTCCCTGGGATATGTAGATGGCAGCGAGAGGTAGAATCCAGTATCAGCCATGAAACCTCAGCCCAAACCTCTGGATGACTTCATAGAGCTGTGAAAAAAGCATGGGGGACAAGATGGCCCCTTACAACACTCAGGGCCGTGCAGAGCTAATATGCCGAGGCCAGATGGGAAGTGTGTGACCCCCATTTCAAAAAGGAGGACAACATGGCCGCCCCAAGGGGGCGTGCCCACCAACATGTCCGTTCTACATAACACCTTCATATTAAACCTGTTCTACAACACCTCAAGGCACACATATCCCCACCCCACATGCGGCATGGCCCTCTGGAGCTTGTAGTCTGACCGTGGTAGTCACGACGGATGGCTTCTGCGCTGTTTCTGCAAGGCGGGCTCCTCGCTTCTCGATGGGCTGCTTACGCTACAGAAGCGGTAGCGTAAGTTGGGGGGACCTCCTCGTTGGAGTGCCCCCTCAATATCATGGGCCCCGGGCCAACTGCCCCCCCCCCCTGCACGGCCCTGGCAACACCCCACAGGCTAAGAGCAACAGGGTGGAGCAGAAGTGCCCCAGCTCTACCTTCTGAGACCACTCCTCCAGGAAGGACTGGAACTACTTTAAAACTGAGTCTCCTAAGCCCAACTATAAAGAAGCAAAGATAAAAAATTGTAGCTTCATAGACTTGAATATATCAATTTCTACACATGCATCTCAAATGTATGTATATATGTGTACACACACAAACACACAGAGCTTTCTAACGATTATACATAAACTTCAACAAAGGCAGATTAAATATCCATATATGTATCCATTAGGAGGTCAGTGTTTATTTTTCTAATGTTGTAATATCAGTATTTTAGCTATCAAAAGCACTCAGACAATCCATTTGCACTGACCATGGTTTAACTTCCAGGAGGCAGGTAGATAATTTAAGAGGACATGTACATCAATATTGAAGAGTGTTCCAATACAAAGTTTATATGTATAATAACCTCCACCCCAAAAGAGGCAACTATTGGCCATTGTCAAAACATACCCTTATAAGAAGCATTACCTGTGTTAAATCTCCAGCAATTAGCCAAATTAGACAATCCCTTATTTAAAGAGATGTCGTGGTGCCCAATAGATCCGAAAGAAAAGGTTTTGCTGAAATGGAAGTACAGCCACAGATCTGTAGACACAACAGGTATGGTTGCCAAATGGCGAGCTATTGCTTAGGCAGAATGCAACAATTCAATGACCTATTCCATGCCTGCTTAAAACCACGTATATCATGTTTATTCAGCAATAACAAGCATTTACAGACATAGATTGTGGGTCCCTTGGTCTGACCAGTGCCAAGAAGTGCAGCCTTGCCTTCATGCAGGCATCATGCAAAAGAGCTGGTGATGATCACAGCCACGTGTCAGCTGCCACACCACGGTGGCACAGTAGAAGTGCAACATGGGGACCCTTCTGGAGAATCCAATCTTCTGTTTTCGAAAGCAGCAAGTTCCTAGCCCTTAAGGTAGGGCAGTCCTTTGAAAGCAGGGGTCCGCGCCTTGAAGCCTGAGAAGCCAGGTGGATGAATGGGCGTTTCAGCAGCCTGAGGGCCAGGGGGCTCCTTGGGGCCTGTAATGCTCTTGCTTCCTGCCCGTGACTCGCAAAGGCAGAATAAACTCTCCAAGATACACTCCACTTGGGGAAATACTGCTCTTTGTTTGGGGAGGTGCATAAGTTTATTTTATTTGAAAAAAGAACACCCTGGACCTGGGTGTTACCTTTAAAAGCAGTCATGAACCAGCTACCAGCTTTTTTCAAAGACGTCCCAGTGGGGTGCCATCAGCTGATCACATTACAAACACAACAATAAAAAAAACTATTAAAAATCACTAAGGTCGTTGTCCTATACATGTGGAGACAGAAATAAATCTGACCACTCCCAACATGGCTGGATGAGGGATGTAGGATGTATCTCTGTCCAAACACGCATAGGATTGCACCTTACATCAAGAATTAAAAGAATTACAAATTAAAATGTTTGGATGAATAAGGACAGTTTGACTGAGTACCAAAAAAGATTGGCGTGTGGGCAGCAGGTGGACCTCTGTAAGGGAGGACATTCCACAATTGGGGTGTCATGGCTGAGAAAGCCCTTTCATCTGTAACTAAATAGTGTTTCTCTAATAAAGGAGGAACGGTGAGGAACCTTTCTGGTTTTTATGATGTAGAGCCAGGACACTGGAAGCTATGGCCGATGCCTTAACTGACATGCCCCATGAACAGTAATGCCAAGCACAATTTGCCACAGATTGCGCTTCGTTGCCTTCCATGCACTCTGGTATTTCAGGGCCAAATTCAGATGGGAAAGACGGAGTGCCCGGATCCAGCAAAGATGCCCCACCTGGTCCTGATCCTGTATCAACTTACAAATCATCTGAGCTTTATTGTATTCCTAGAGTAGGGTGACCAGATAAAATCCAGGTCAGGGCTCATGTAACTTTAACAGTTGTAGAGAAAAGGGAATTTCAGCCAGTGTCATTTGTATGCAATTAGTTCCTGATGAAATTCCCTCTTCATCACAACAGTTAAAGTTGCAGGGGCCCTGCCTTCTTTTGTATCTTGTCACTCTAGTATAGTGCCTGCATCTTTAACTGTTGTGATGAAGAGGGAATTTCATCAGGAACTAATTGCATACAAATGACACTGGCTGAAATTCCCTTTTCTCTACCACTGTTAAAGTTACATGAGCCCTGACCTGGATTTTATCTGGTCACCCTATCCTAGAGGAATCCTTCAGTGGCCACGTTCAGAAAACACCTTAAACCATGGCTTTAACCACGGTGGTTAAGCCAGAAAGCTGGGCCGTGTTCAGAAGACACCTTAAACCATGGCTTTAACCAGTGAATAAAGCTTTTTGTGTGTTGACCCAGGTCTGTTTGCCGCCTACATCACTTGCTGGCGGGATGGGTTAAACAATGAGGGATATGGGGAGGTCTCCTCTCACGCAACAGGGCTGAGTGTGGTACTTAGGCTGACCAGATAAAATCCAAGTCAGGACTCATGTAACTTTAACAGTTGTAGAGAAAAGGGAATTTCAGCCAGGGTCATTTGTATGCAATTAGTTCCTGGTGATATTCCCTCTTCATCACAACAGTTAAAGTTGCAGGCACTATACTAGAGTGACCATATACAAAAGAAGGCAGGGCCCCTGCAACTTTAACAGTTGTGATGAAGAGGGACTTTCATCAGTAACTAATTGCATACAAATGACACTGGCTGAAATTCCCTTTTCTCTACAACTGTTAAAGTTACATGAGCCCTGACCTGGATTTTATCTGGTCACCCTATTGGTACTGCTGCTATTGGTTGCAGTACTTGTAGGCATATTTCCTAACATCTGTGATTTTTGATGTTGCCAGAAATGAGAAATACTGAAGTACTTTTTGAAAGAAATACTCACATTTCATGTGTATTTTCAGAGGCACCAAGAAAAGGTTAAATTGACAGTGTAGCGGTTTGGACTACCTTGATTTTGAGCATGAATGGGTTGCCTTATTATTTATCTTACCCTGCATTTGAAGGCCAGGGCCTTTCCCCCTCAAAAAGGTGCTTGCAGGGATTGAAATACAATATGAAGTTGGATAATGGAACTCACAAACTTTAGGGAGGATGGAATTTGAAGCACTATATATTCAGAACAATTCAAAACCATGGCCAATTTCATACGGAAGAAACAAACACAGAATAGAAGAAGAATGATACAAAATATGAAAGGTGAAAAATGATGTAATATATCTAAAGTATGTGAAATTCTTTTAAGTCTTTCTAAAAAAGGTATCCTACTTCCTCACTAGGTATAAGCTAAATGAAACTATATTTACAAATGAGAGAATTTAAGACATTCAGTGCAGAGAACCAGCATATATGAAATTATTAAGCTCGGAGGACGGCAACAAGGGAGAGGGCCTTCTCTGTGGTGGCCCCCCAATTATGAAATGATCTCCCCGATGAGGCCCGCCTGGTGCCAACACTGTTATCTTTTCGGTGCCAGGTCAAAACTTTTCTCCCAGGCATTTTAACAGCTTGGGTTGAGGTTTTTAACTGAATTCTTGGCCAGGCTTAAAGTTTAAAATGTTTTAAATATTAGTTGTTTATGTTTTATGGTTTTAAATTGTGTATATTGACTTTTTAATGTTCGATCTTTTAATTTTTGTAAACCACCCAGAGAGATTCAGCTATGGGGCAGTATATAAATGCAATAAATAATAATAATGCTAATAATATCTGAAGAACTATATGAAACAATAAAAACGCTTTAAAACAAACAAAGCCCAACGGACTGATGAATATAACAAGAAATTGTACAACGTATCTGAAGAGCAATTAACTCCACAAATATTATCTCTGTTTAAACACAGTTGAGGGAGCAATCCTATGTCCCCGAGACAGCGTCTAGGGGACATGGGGTATTTCGGTTTCCTGGATCCGAGCTCGGATACGGCTGAGAGCCAGGAAGTCACTTTCCCATCCTTCCCCCACCCCATCACAGACAATGCAGAGAAAACTGTGCGGGCTGTTGTTACAAGATCGAGTTGGAGGGGAGAGAGGGAGCATTTCTGGGACAAGGAAAGGAGGAGATTGGTGAGGTGGGAGTATGAGGTATCCCCAGACCCTTTACCTCCCCTACCTGCAGGCTCCTCTAAACAGGAGTTCAGAGTTCTAGGAGTAACCAGGGTGCATCCCATAGGATGGCACCCTTAGAGAATATTCTTATCTCCAGCGCCTGGAAAACATCAGAACGCGTTTTCATTCCAAAACCTGGGAAAAACCTAAATGACCCAGATTCTTACTACTCCGTTTCAATGCTTTATCAAAATTATACATTTTCATACGCAATACAGTTTGGAGGCATATACTGCCAGAACATTTCTTCCAACTTGCTTTTCCTAAAAAAGTAGTCCCCTTTGCCTTTAATGAAGTATTCTCTTGGTTTAGCTAAGTGCGCACGTTTATTCCGTCTTAGAGTATGTATTCTTTTTTCTCACCATTCTTACAAGGATACAATATTAAAGAAATTTGAAATGTATGTAAACATCTATCATGATCCATATTCTAGGAATTTATTTTGGCTGCATGTCGTATTTTTCAATATGTACTGACGTAATACAAAATACTGTTTATTGGTTTTTTTGATGTCTTAGCTTCAGAGATGTGTTGCCTTGGCATCAGCTCTTACCACAATCAAACTGTTTATATCGTTTCTCCCCAAGTGATTTTTTTTTTTACAATTAATGTATTTTATTACTTAGTCGTTGTGTCAGTTCTTTGCTGAGAAGTGAGTTGACTTATGACTAAAGCCCTTTCCACACTCCAATCATATGGTTTCTCCCCTATGTGAGTTCTTTGATGAGAAATGAGATGTGTCTTTTGACTGAAGCTCTTTCCACACTCCAAACAATGATATGGTTTCTCTCCTGTGTGAGTTCTTTGATGATTAGTTAGATATTTCTTCTGACTGAAGCTCTTTCCACACTCCAGACAATGAAATGGTTTCTCCTCTGTGTGAGTTCTTTGATGATTATTTAGATATTTCTTCTGGCTGAAGCTCTTTCCACACTCCAAACATTGATATGGTTTCTCTCCTGTGTGTGTTCTTTGATGATCAGTTAGATATTTCTTCAGACTGAAGCTCTTTCCACATTCCAAACAATGATATGGTTTCCCCCCTGTGTGAAATCTTTGATGATGTGTGAGAGCTATTTTATGACTGAAACTCTTTCCACATTCTGAACAATGATGTGGTTTCTCTCCTGTGTGAGTTCTTTGATGATTAGTTAGATGTGTCTTCTGACTGAAGCTCTTTCCACACTCCAAACAATGATGTGGTTTCTCCCCTGTGTGAGTTCTTCGATGACAAGTGAGATGTATTTTCTGACTGAAGCTCTTTCCACACTCCAAACAATGGTATGGTTTTTCCCCCGTGTGAAATCTTTGATGAGATGTAAGAGTTCTTTTATGACTGAAGCTTTTTCCACAATCCTGACAATGATACGGTTTCTCCCCTGTGTGAGTTCTTTGATGAGAAGTAAGATATGTCTTTTGACTGAAGCTCTTTCCACACTCTAGACAATGATACGGTTTCTCCCCTGTGTGAGTTCTTTGATGATAAATGAGAATTATTGTACGACTGAAGCTTTTTCCGCATTCCAAACAACTATATGGTTTTTCCCCAGTGTGAGTTCTTTGATGAGAAACAAGATTTCTCTTCTGACTGAAGCTCTTTCCACACTCCAAACAATGATATGGTTTCTCCCCTGTGTGAGTTCTTTCATGAGAAGTAAGAGCTATCTTCTGATTGAAGTTCTTTCCACACTCCAAACAATGATATGGTTTCTCCCCAGTATGAGTTCTTTGATGATTAGTCAGATATTTCTTCTTACTGAAGCTCTTTCCACACTCCAAACAATGATATGGTTTCTCCCCTGTGTGAGTTCTTTGATGCCAAGTGAGATGTATCTTCTGACTGAAGCCTTTTCCACACTCCAAACAATGATATGGTTTGTCCCTTGTGTGAGTTCCTTGATGATTAGTTAGATATTTCTTCTTACTGAAGCTCTTTCCACACTCCATACAATGATATGGCTTTTCCCTTGTATGAACTCTTTGATGCCAAGTGAGATTTAACTTCTGACTGTAGCTCTTTCCACACTCCAGGCACCTATATGGTTTCTTCAATGTGTGGATTTTGCAATGAGTTTGAAGGTTTGACTCAGGATTGAAAGTTTCCCTATGCAAATGAAATCTATTCTTTTCCTGTCTTTTATGTATTTTTTGTTGGATGATGATATCATGGTAGCCACTGCCGTGAGAAGCAAAATAATTATTCCTCCTATTACTATTTGCTTCTGTTTTCCTTCTCGCCTCTTTGTTATTTCCACATTTGTCCCTTTTCGGTGTCATCCCATCTGATTCTCTCTGATCTTCCACTTCCCATCTCTCACCTTCTGGAATGAAGAAAAGAAATCAGTTAGCAATAGAACTTGAAATCACGGAGCACCCTCAATTAATGATCTCAATAAAGGGCCGAAGGGGAAAGCATAACTGCCTCTGTGACTGCTATTCATGGACTCTCAGTGCGGGACAATGCATTTGACTGGGCCCCTCAGAGGTTTGGGTTCAGCTTCCAGCTGAGAAATTAAATATGTGTTTCTGCTCCTTCTCACCCTAGTCTATGTGACAGGCTTGTTCACAGGCTGTCCGTCGACAGGGCTGGTATTGCAGACTCCAGATGAATTTGGCAGTCACAAATCGTGGCAGGACAAGTAACGTCAACGTCCCCTTACCTAACAGCCCTATAGCTCATTTACGCAAGGTCAGATCTGGCATTATGAAGCTAATCAAAAGGGCACGTCTTCTGAAAGCCCTGGGACGGCAAACGCAAATTTAAACGTACAAGCCAGGTCTGAATTGGTCTTCTCGAGATAAGTAAATTACCAGTACAGGGGCTAGACCAGGAATTTCTTAGCCTTTGGTTTGGGGAAACTTAATAAGAACCAAGATCTCTGTGTCCTCAGTGTGCTGGCTTACTGGTGCAGGTGCATTCATAGCCGGTTGGGTAGGGTGACCATATGGAAAGGAGGACAAGGCTCCTGTATCTTTAACAGTTGTATAGGAAAGGGAATTTCAGCAGGTGTCATTTGTATGTATGCAGCACCTGGTGAAATTCTGTCTTCATCACAACAGTTAAAACTGCAGGAGTCCTGCCCTCTTTAGCTAGAGTGACCAGATGCAAAAGAGGGCAGGGCTCCTGCAGCTTTAACTGTTGTGATGAAGACAGAATTTCACCAGGTACTGCATACATACAAATGACACCTGCTTAAATTCCCTTTGCAATACAACTGTTAAAGATAGAGGGGCCCTGCCCTCCTTTTCATATGGTAACCCTAGGTATTATTTTCCCCATCATTATTGCATTTGGAACCCATCATTAAGCAGGAAAAGAGGGAGACTTACCGAGAGAGGCCACGATCCCACAGTTCTCCTCCATGATTTGCCTGTGCAGAGCTCTCTGGTCAGGATCCAGCAGCGCCCACTCCTCCTCCGTGAAGCACACAGCAACATCCTCAAAAGTTACCATAGCCTGGGCAAAAAAAAGAAAATGTTTTTTTTCCTCATGGATGGGATGGGCATTATACGGCAGGATTGAAACTTGTTTGCTGTGAAAACCAGTTTCATGGGAACAGCAGCAATAAACAGCTAAAGCCCCCCTGCCCTGCTGGTGGGCTTCCCAAGAGGCATCTGGTGGCCCCTTCTGAGAATCATAGAGATGCTGAAATAGATGGGCTTTTGCTCCGATCCAGCAGGGCTCGCTTTATGATCTCAGTTTGACAGGAAGAAACAGCAGGAGAGAAATGCATTCTGGCCCAGAGAGGTGAGCAGGGGATGGAGGGACCCAAGCTGCTCCCTGCCTGACTCCCCAGTGATCCTTCCACCTACCTGATCTGGTTCCTCTCCATCACAAAGAAAAAGAGGTGGCTGTGTATTTATTGACAGCGTCGTTCCAGCCCCTGTGGAGACAAAGGTGATGGGAAGCCAGTAGCGCATGTTTGCCTCAGAGGTTGAGAATGCCACCCTAAACTCCCGGGAAGAAAGCCTCCTTGGAAGACCAAAGGACATCCTGCCCAGTCAAATGCATAGAACTGCATTGGAAGGGATGCAAGTCTAAGTACACCTGGGCATTGTGAGATGTCTTACCATTAATTTGCGTTTTGAGAATTCAGTTGGGTAAAAATACATATCCCCCCATTTGGGCTCTCAAATTCTTGAAAATTAAACATAGCTTGAATTGTGGAAAAGGTTGGTGACAAGCATCTTCCCCCACATAACATGCTGGGTGATGGCGGGGGTGTGAATAAATGACGCCCAACAACGTCTTCCAAAACTCTAGCGAATGAGACCAGGTTGAAATAGACCCACCCTCAAATGAATCCTTACCCTGCAAGGAGGCACCTTGGTCAGTCTCCTGCTTGATCCCTCTTCGTGGGGGGCTCTGACTGGTGTCTGAAGAAGCCCTTTCTGCTACAGGACAATCAGGCCTCACTTCCACAAGCAGACTCCGTACCTGAAAGAGCAATCAGTACTCAAGACATGAAAGGAGGAGAAGGAACAGAAAAAGAGTGAGAGAGGCAAAGATGTTAGGGGTGAGGCATGGGACATATCTGCTCCGGTGATTTCCAGAACGGGTTGGGCAATGAGTAGAGAATTTTTGGGCATCCTTCCTCCCATTTCGGAGCCCTTGAATGCAATGCTCTCACCTGCTGCTCTTGCTGCTTCCGGTCCTCTGCCTGGCTCAGGAGGAAGCCTTCTGCCAGGGCCACCGCCTGGGAACTGGTCTCCGCCCCACATTCTCTCACCCAGCTCGCCATCTCCGCTGGCAGGACGGTCAGGAACTGCTCCAGGATCACCAGGTCCAGGATTTGGTTCTTCGTGTGTCGCTCCGGCTTCAGCCACCGACGGGAAAGATTGTGGAGTTGGCTGCAAACCTCTCGGGGGCCCTCAGCCTCCTGATAGCAGAACTGCCGGAAACGCTGGAGTTGCACATCTGAGCTGACCGTATCCTCACCCAGGATCACCTCAATCGTTCTTTCCCAGAATTCCCTACTGCTCTCAGTCTTGATGGCATCAAGGTCTCTTTTTAGTTCAGGGAAAGCTGAGCCCTGCACGGCCATCTTTGATCCGTATTCCAAAGACGCCTCCAAGGGGACCGAAGAGACTCTTCCCTCTTCTGTATCTCGGCCAAGATTTCCGTATGAGGCAGTGCTACTGAGGTTCTATTAAGGCAAGACATGGTTCTGTTAAAAGAATTTTCTCTGCTAGTTGAGACATACAGGACTTCAGCTAGTAAGCAGGTCTTGTCCAGGAATGAACGTGCCCATAGGGAAACCATGTCTGCCCATAGGGAAACATAGGATAGTCATTGCTCATTGGGAAAATATTACTGCCCATAGGGAAACCATACTTGCCCATTGGGAAACATGGAACAGTTTCTGCCCATAGAGAAACATAGGGCAGTACTTGTCCTATGGGCAAGTATGGTTTCTCTATGGGCAAGCGCTTTCCTGTTTTTCCCTATGGGCAAGTGCTATCATTTGGTTTAGTATGTCCGCCCTGACAGCCACAGACCAAAGCCCTTCACTGGCTTGAGAGTTGGAAGATGTCTCATCCCCTGCTCTTTCTCCATACAGGCTCCTCTCAAACGATTTGGCCCCCTAAAATTACATTCCCATAAAATGTATCCCTAATTAAGTGAGGTATACTGCCTCAGCAGATGGAAGCTCCATTCCTAACTACAAGCTGCCTCAGTGGAACTGAGCAAAAGTTCTCACAGGGCTGCTTCCTGCTTCTGAAATGTGGCGTTCATCAGAAACTGGGATTCACCGCTTGTGCTCTGTTGAGGTTTACTTTTTTCCCTATCCAGGATTTTTAGCATCTGTTTTTCATTCTCTTTTATTTCCACCTTCTTATTTTTTTTTTTAAAAAATATTATTATTAGCATCAGCCTTCTCCCTCTCAAAAACAGCTCCTCTTTTGCTGCCTCTCAGAGTTGGCAGAGGAACATTTGCTGCCTCTAGGAAAAAGGACCACCTCTCCTCTCTGCCCCTACGAGCCGTAAAATGTCAGTAGTACTCAATTATATAACTAAAAAAAAAAAGCTGCCTTTTCAGGGGTCTCCAGCTGAGCTCACTCATGGGAGGGTCGGCCTTGGGGAGGGGGCACCTCCCGCGCTGCCTTTGTTTGCTTTTGTCAGTTCGCCCAATCCTGTGCACACCGGGAGCGTCAGCCACATGCAAAACTGGATCAGGGGACCCACAATTGCGGGGGGAGGGAGTAGTGCCCGATTAAGGGGGGTGAGATTTTAGTCAATGTAAAACAATTTAATAAGTGAATCAGTTTGATAAATTGACTCAGCTCTAGATCTCCCTCCCCGCGTCCCCTGTGCGCCGAATCAAAGGGGGGCACCTCGGCTGCTGATCGGAGGAAAGAGTGAAGCTCCCCGGCACTGGGGGAGGGATCGCAAGTGGATCAGCCGCACAGGTCGCCTCCCTATGGGGGAAAATGGGGGGGGGGGAGGATCTAGCTCCTCTCCATGACGCGAAATCAGATCCCCCTTTGCTACTTTGAGAGCTGAATTTGGGCATCTTCCCCACCCCCGGGTCTTCCCTCTGCCACCATGTCCCTCCCCCTCCCTTGCGGCCCCTGGTCTTCCTTTCCCCTCAATGCACAAGGCGGGTGGTGGTGGTGGGATCTCACCTGATTTCCCCAAAGGAGGCCCCGATGCAGCGCCTGGAGGGAGAAAACGAAACCAGGAAGGCCCTTCGGGGTGGAGTGAATTTCCTGCGGAGTACACGGCCCGGCCGGGCCCGGCCCTTCTTCCCCTCCTCTCTTGGATCCTGGTTCAGCCCCGTTAACGCTTAGATGGCCAAGCAGCGAGATCCTTTCTCTGCATCTCCCCAAGCAGGACCGGGAAAACATCTTGCATTGCGCCACATGGGCTTTTCGCTTCACCATCAGGGTGTTGCTGCAGGCAGCTCATAGGCCTGCTCAGCTCATTTCATTAGGGTGTGCACCTTGAGGGCCCCGATTTGAGCAGAGGAGGGGAAAGCACATTTTCTCAGTCCTCCACTGCACCAGTCAGGGCATTAAGGCCCCCATTGGAGCAGTGGTGAGAAAGTGGCTTTCCAGAGCCTCTGGAAAGTGCATAGTTCCCTCAAGGGTGCTAATGGCAGCTGCCCTTAGCATGCCCAGGGGAATGACGCACTTTCTGGAGGCTCAAGAAATTGCTTTCTGGTCCTCTTTAAAAGACCTGATTCAAGTGGGGGAGTGACGAAAGTGAAGGTGGCTCTGGGAAATTAGGGTGTGCCTGGGCACACCCAGCACACCCTGTGCGCATGCTTATGCGGCAGCTATTCCTTTTTTCCGATCTGGATGTTTCCTCTTTTTGCTGAATGAGTCTGTTCAGCCGGTGTGTGTTTGGTTTTGCTTGAAAAACATGGTTCTCTCTTTTAAGGCTGTTTTTGCCAAGAGGCTCAAAAAAGTGACCGGTGGTTCAACCAGGCAGCTCTGGACACGGCCATTCAGTTCCATGGCACTTACTCCCCAGTAAAGGTGTATAGCAGCCTCCCCCAAGGCTCCCCCCTCCTTCACAACTGGAGCCATCTTAGTGCTAATTTGAGTGACAGTAGAGCCCGTTGTCACTTTGGGGCTAAAAGGCCTGCTCCTAACCTCATACAGTTCCCAGACTCAAAAACACCTCGTTCTTAGTTTTTTGGGGGTATCCAGTGAGTGAAATGTTTTGAAAAACAAGGGCAGAAGGACTTCGTAACTAACAGGCCTTTCTTTCTGCCTGGAAAAGTGAGAAGACACACATTTAAGATGGTGGGCTCAGGGAGATATTGGACCTGAAGCTTAGCCTTTCCTTGCCTTTCCTCTTGCATCTTGTGAGACCTTTTTATATTTAAGTTTGATTATATCAAAATGTTATGACTCTCTGATATTAGAAGAGAAGAATGAGGGCAGCTCTCTTGGGGTAGGTTCTCAGACACCTACATCCGAGCAACCCAGAATAGGGGGCAGGGGGAGGAGAAGAGAGACGGAAGGCGGGAAAGGAGCAGGGAGCTGTTTATTAGGGATTTAAAAAACATTTTTTTACACAAGTACTGTCTTGCAAGTATTTTGTATAGATCCTATTTAATGCAGCTTCATTTGGAACCCACCTTCTTTAAGGTGTCAAGGTAAACTAGTGACTGTCTTTGAGACAGAAAACAGTGGCTGTGTTCAGACAACACACAAACCACCGGTGGTTTTTGGAGTCAACTGACAGCGGAATACTCAACGTTTGCTATTTGTGTCGTCTGTCGGGCATTTTTCCACACCACGGTTGAATTTTTTGGCAGAAACCCCACTGGCGAAACACAACTGGCTGCAGAGTTGATTTCTGGCACAATCTGTGCTTTTTGTGTCCTCCAAACTGAGCCAGTGGTGTTTCCGCCCCGTTGAGTGTGTTCCCTCCCCCCCCCCCGCAAACCTGGCTACAGTTCCAAGAGCAGCCAAAACTGAGCTGGCTGCTCTGCTGCAGCCAGCACAACTCGCAGTGGCTGCTGGGATAGCACTGGGGGGGGGGGGAGGAAGGGGCAGGGAGAGGGGCAGGCAGTCTGTCAGTCAAATGCCACATGAGCCTCAACTGCTCCACGGGATGAGGGAACATGTGTGGGGAGTACCCCCAAAAATCCCATATGTCAGTTGACTCGTCAACCCTCCATTGTCAAAAGTGTTGTTCGAATGCAGCCATTATGTGAGGTTCCTGGTCAGGAACATTAAAACGCCTCACGCATGCAGCACCTGTTTTCTCCTCAAAACAAGCCCCTGAAGTAGGTTATGGCAGGGAGAAAGTGACTGATCTAAGATCACCGAGGGAGCCCTGTAGCCTCCCGGCTCCTGCTCCAAAGCAAGCTAACCAGGCAGAGCAACTTAATACTTCAAGCAGCCTCTTCCATTTGCTTCCCTCTCCCCAACAGACACTTCTTCAAACCCTCCTCTAACTCTCTTAACGTACAACTGCAGATTTGGAGGAAAATGCAGATGTGGGTATTATTACAGCCTACAGATTTAATATATTCTTCCTGGTCAGGTAAACAGTCATATTTTCTCTATATCCCCTTCAATTCTTCAAAGCAGTTCATTATTGGCTCAGGGGTTTTTAATTTCTTTTGTGATTGTGCAAACAATTACTACATTTCCCATTTCTGGATCTACAGCTTAGTAGTTTCTTGGTTTCTTGAAAACATTTACGTGAAGAACCCAGGTTCTTTTCAGGAAATTTAACTGCTGGTATCAAGCTCCATTTTATGAGGAGGGCTTGGCACGCACTCCCTAAAACCGCCTGCGTGTCTCTAGTCTCCAGGCCTTCAAAGTCAGAGCTAAAGCTCTGCAAAAATTAGATGAACAGACTCCAGCTAGGTTAGAGTGAGAGCCTTTCACTCCCTGCCTCCCCTTCTGGAAGCCGAGGTAGTCATCCAGCCTTACAGTGATTGGCTATGGAAGCTCACCTCACACATCGCAAAGCCCTGGTGGGTACAAAGCTACGGGGGGCTACTGTTGCCATTTGGTCTCCCCCCCCCAGGTCTTCATCTGTGAATCTGCTCTTCATAGAATCCCAGAATAGTAGAGTTGGAAGGGATCTATAAGGCCATCGAGTCCAACCTCTTGCTCAATGCAGGAATCCACCTTAAAGCATCCCTGACAGATGGTTGTGCAGCCCAGCTGCCTCTTGAATGCCTCTAGGGTGAGAGAGCCCACGACCTCCCTAGGTCATTGGTTCCATTGTCCTACCGCTCTAGTTTGTTGGCTTTTGGGCCTGGGAACTTTGGAGCATGTCCTTTTGGAAGACCCTTTATTTCGGTAAAGGATAGGATAGGATAGGTAGTACTATGGTGAAACGGAGGACAGGGCTCCTGTATCTTGTAACAGTTGCATAGAAAAGGGAATTTCAGCAGGTGTCATTTGCATGCATGCGGCACTTGGTGAAATTCCCTCTTCATCACACTTAAAGCTGCAGAAGCCCTGTCCTCTTTTGTATGTCTATGCTAGAGTGACCAGATACAAAAGAGGGTAAGGCTCCTGCAGCTTTAACTGCTGTGATGAAGAGGTTATTTCACCAGGTGCCGCATGCATACAAATGACACCTGCTGAAATCCCCTTTTCTATACAGGAGCCCTGTCCTCCTTTCATATATGGTCACTCTAACAGTAGTACTTTCTTGTATTGCCTGCAGCATTGTTTCAAGGGGTTTCTCTGTTGGTTTGGGTTTCTTAATTGTTTGTGAAATTGTACATCTCTTTTCCCCTTTCCCCCATCCTTACTGTTAATAAACTTTACCTTTATTTTGAAGCAGGTGTGTGTGTTTTAATCCATTGAAGTGTCCGTACTAAATCCAGAGCCTTCTGCTTGGTTCTGCTACTATTTAGGATTCTAGGCTGGGGATGCAGAATAACGGGTGTTGGCTTGAGCTTGTGCCCCAAGGGGTGTCCTGAAAGGCCTGAGTATCCTCTGACTCAGGCTGGGTTAGATCTTAAGGGGTGGTGCCAACTATGGGGAGTTTTGGGGTAACCCCTCTTACTCCTTCTCAGGGAGGGTTTGTTGTTCTTCCTTCACAATTTATAGGCGATGTTTCAGTGTAGGAACCCTCCTGAGGTGATGTACATCATTAAAATGCATATAATAAAATTCATAATAAAAAATGGATGTGACAATTGCATCCATTCCCCTGGTTTGACAAAACGCCATCATTTTAACCTAATTTGAAGGCCGGTGCCTTTCCCCCTTTAAAAAGTGCTCACAGGGACTGAAATAGAATATGAAGCTAGACAATGGAACTCACAACCTTTAGCCCAAAACTTTAGGGCGGATGGACTTTAAAGTAAAAAAATAAAAATAAAATCAAAACCCCACGTGTTATTTCTGTTTAAATACAATTTCGGAAGCAATCCTATGTCCCCTAGACATCGTCTGGGGGGGGGGGGCATAGGATATCTCAGTTTCCTGGATCAGGGCTCACGCAGGACTCAGAGCCAGGAAACCACATTCCCAACCCCTCCGCTGCCCCATCACAGCCAGCGCAGAGAGGACCACCATTACAAACTTGCATAGGAGAGGCAGGGGCGTTCCCAGGGGCTGGGACGTGAGATGACTGGGGATGTGGGAATATGAGGTATCCCCAACTGCCCCTTTCCCTCTCCAAAGACTTCACTAATGAGTTCAGAGACTTAGGAGTAGCCAGGGTGCATCCCATAGAATTGTGTCCTTAGAGAATAATGTCTTCTACGGCTCCTGGAAAATATCAAAAATAATTTTCATTTTGGAAACTGGGAAAGACTTAAATGACCCAGATTTTTACTACTGACAACAAGTTTACATAATTTGCTCCTCACCCATATTTGTAGAGTCCAGTTTGGCTTCATTAAAACCAAGCAAATTGCTGAACCTATCAGGCGGCTGTGCCATGCCCCCACTGAAGGAGTCCTCCCCAGAGGAAAAGCCAGGGCCCCCAGAAGTCCAGGGCATGTTGAACTAAGGACTGCTACCAGACCCACAGGAGCCTGAGCCCTTGGGGGAATGTGTTGCAAGGCCATCCTTGTCAGGAGAAAGGCAGTCCTTGGTCTAGGGTGCCCTGGGCTTCTGGGGCATCTATCTCTTCCTCTGAGGAGGCATCTTCAAGGGAGGACGTGACCGGCTGCTCAAAGTTATTTCTTAGAGCATCAAGAACTAAACATCTGCATAGAATCATAGAGTTGGAAGGGGCCTGTAAGGCCATCTAGTCTAACCCCCTGCTCAATGCAGGAATCCACCTTAAAGCATCCCTCACAGATGGCTGTCCAGCTGCCTCTAGAATGCATGATTCCCTCATCCGATGCTCCAAAAGCCTAGATTAGAATGGCCCTTCCAACTTGAGGTTTGTGAAAGCATGGAAATGGGCACACATTTTTTACATCTCCTTATTTTTTATTTCATTTCATTTCTATACCGCCCAATAGCCGAAGCTCCGTGGGCGGCATACAACAGTTCATAAGATAATAAAATAGAGCATAAAATATGCATAAAAATATAAATATACAAAACTGAAAACAATCTAGACAACTAAAAACAGTTTCAATAGAATGCTAGACCTGTTAAAATGGCTGGCATAAATGCAGCATCATATGCCAGACAGCTGTGTTAATGATGGGTATGTAGACCACACGGTGAATTGCCTGCCAGGTGCGAAGGTTGTGTACACCATGCACTGTCTAGATAGCACAGCAGATAGTGCCAGGGGCAGTGGAGAGACAGTTGTCGTGGTCCATGTTGGTACCAACGCTGTGCGGAAATGTAGTCATGAAGTCCTGGAAACCAAATTTAGGTTGCTTGGTAGGAGTTTGAAATCCAGGACCATCAAGGGGTCTTTCTCTGAAATGCTGCCAGTTCCATGCGCAGGGCCAGCTAGACAGGCAAAGCTGAGAAGTCTCAATGCATGGATCAGACAGGGGTGCAGGGAGGAGGGGTTCAGATTTGTTAGGCACTGGGGAACATTTGGGGACAAGCCGGGCCTGTACAAGAAGGATGGGCTTCACTTAAACCAAAACGAAACCAGACTGCTGGTTCTAAACATAAAAAAAAAAATGACAGAGCAACTTTTAAACTAAACCCTGGGGGAAAGCCGGCAGGAGCTGGGAAGCATCCAGTTCAGGTTAATCATCCAAAGGAGATGAGGATTAAATGTTTTTGATTGTCCCAATGTAGAAGAGGAGCAAATAGGCCATGAGTATATGATAGTACAGGATAGCCAACCAAAGAGGCCTAAGCGCCACAGTGAAAAATGCACATGCCAGAGACACCTGAGGAGGGACACCATATATAGGTGTTTCTATGCAAATCCTAGAAGCCTCCGAGCTCAAATGGGAGAATTGGCTTGGTTTTATAGAAGAACTTGGACATAGAGGGCATTACAGAAACCTGGTGGAACGGAAAGAACAGGTAGGATACTGACATCTCTGGATATAAACTCTACAGGATGGATAGGGAAGGGCGTACCGGGTGTGTGAGTGCTCTATATATCAGAGGTCAAGTAGATCAGAACATCTAAATGGGTCAGACTCTTCCACAGAAGCACTATTGGTGATAATACAGGATCCCAAAACTAATTTAGTACTAGGAATGTGCCATCGTCCCCCAGACCAAAATGCTCAGGGTGACCTTGAGATGGGAACTGAAATCAGGGAGGACTCCAAACAAAGAAGGGTTGTAATAATGGGTGACTTCAATTACCCCCACATTAACTGGGCAAATGTATATTCCAGTCATAACAAGGAGGCTAAATTTCTCGATGCCTTAAACAACTGGGCCCTAGAACAGTTGGTCATGGAACTGACCAGAGGGGAGGCAACCCTGGACTTAACCCAGAGTGGTGTCACCCAGGGCCTAGTACGAGATGTAAATGTTGTTGACCACAGTGCTATCAGACAACATTTATATTTAAGTGGGAAACTGCCCACGAAGTCCAACACAATCACATTTGACTTCCAAAGAGGAAACTTCTCTAAAATGAGGGAAACGGTGAAAAGGAAGTTGAAAGGGGGAGTCAAGAGGATTAAATTCTTTAAAATGAGTGGAAGTTACTCAAAACCACAATAACAGAAGCTCAGCTAAAATGTATCCCACAGGTTAGGAAAGGTAGCATTAAGTCCCGGAGGTCACTGGCATGGTTTAGCAGTGTCAAAGAAGCTGTTATAGAAAAGAGGGCTTCCTTCAGAAAATGGAAGTCTTGCCCATGTGAGGAAAATAAAAGGGAACACAAGCTTGCCCAAAGGTGATACAAGCAGACAGTAAGAGATGCATACAAGCATTTTGAAGAGCATATTGTTAATAATACCAAGGCCAACAATAAAGAATTATTTAAATATAACAGAAGCAAGAAACCAGCTAGGGAAGCAGCTGGATCGTTGGATGACAATGGGGATAAGGGAGTACTAAAGGAGGACAGGGAGATTGCAGAGAAGCTGAATTAATTCTTCATATTTGTGTTCGCTGCAGAAGATCAAGGACAGATGCCTGTGCCTGAACTAATATTTTCAGGAAGGGAGTCTGAAGAACTGAGGCAAATAATGGCGACGAAAGATGAAGTTCTCAACCTTATTGACAAATTGAAAGCAACTAAACCACCAGACCCAGATGGCATCCATCCTAGAGTTCTCAAAGAACTCAAACATGAAATTGCTGATCTTCTAACCAAAATATGCAACATGTTCCTAAGCTCAGCCTCTGTACCAGAGGACTCGAAGATGGCCAATGTAACACCATTTTTTAAAAAAAGGATCCAGAGGGGAATCCAGGAAATTACAGCTGGTTAGTTTAACATCTGTTCCAGGTAAACTGGTTGAAAGCATTGTTAAAGACAAAATTAGTAAGCATATAGAAGGACAAGTTCTTCTAAAAATGAATCAACACAGCTTCTGCAAAGATAAGCCCAGTGTCACTAATCTGTTCGAGTTCTTTGAGAATGTCAGCAGACATGCAGAAAGGGGTGATGCGGTGGGCATTGCTTACTTGGATTTCCCAAAGTCTTTTGATAAAGTCCTTCACCAAAGACTCCTGAACAAACTTAGCAGTCATGGAATAACAGAGATCTTCTTATGGATCAGTATCTGGTTAAGGAACAGAAAGCAGAGAGTAGGAATAAATGGTAAATTCTCCCAATAGAGGGAAGTAAATAGTGGGGTCCCCATCATTCATAAATGATCTGGAATTAGGAGTGGGCAGTGAAGTGGTCAAGGTTGCCAATGACATCAAAGGTGGTTAAAATAAACAGGGATTGTGAGGTGCTCCAAAAAGATCTCTCCAAACTGGGAGAGTGGGCATCCAAATGGCAGATATGATTCAATGTAAGCAAGTGTAAAGTGATCCACGTTGGGACAAAAAAATCCCAACCTCAAGTATAACCTGATGGGATCTGAGCTGGCGGTTACCAACCAAGAAAGAGATCTTGAGGTTGTGGTGGACAGCTCAATGAAAATGTCAACCCAGTGTGTGGCTGCTGTAAAGAAGGAAAACTCCATGTTAAGCATTATTAGAAAAGGAATTGAGAATAAAACTGCCACTATCATAGTGCTGTTATACAAATCTATGGTGCGACCACACTTAGGATACCCAGTACAGTTCTGGTCACCACACTTAAAAAAAGATACTGTAGAGTTGGAAAAAGCACAGAAAAGGGCAACTAGAATGATCAAGGGGCTGGAGCATCTCCCCTATGAAGGAAGGTCACAACAGCTGCAATTGTTTAGCTTAGAAAAAAGGAGGCTAAGGGGAGACCTGATAGAGGTGTACACAATTATGCATGGTGTGAAGAATGTGGAAAGGAAGACTTTTTGCTCCCTCTCCCATAATACTAGAACCTGGGGCCATCCCATGAAGCTGATTGGTGGGAAATTCAAGAGAAATAAAAGGAAGGGCTTCTTCACACAGCACATGAACTATGGAATTCACAGCCACAAGATGTAGTGATGACCACCAATTTAGATGGCTTTAAAAGGGGGTTGGATAAATTCTTGGAGAAGGTTATCAAGGGCTACTAGTCCTGATGGCTAGGTGATTATCTCTATTATTTAAGGCAATAATCCTATATGCCCCAGTTGCTGGGGAACATGGGTGGGAGGGTGCTGTTGCACTGTGTCCTGTTGCACCCTTGGTCTGCTCCAGCAGCACTCTTCTGATGTTCCTATCCAGTGCAGAGCAGGAGGAGCGGCGGAGGTGATCATCACCTCCCCGTCCTCTTACTCCGCATTTTCGCAAGATGGGCGTTTTTGTCCATTAACTTCAGGATAGCTTGAATTCCAGCCTCAGCAGCCTCCTCTCCTCCCCCCTGGAACACCCCATTTCCACTACTCCAAGGTTGAGTTCCAGACTGTGGAGATGTGCCCAGCATGGTTCTTTCCGTGCTGGATGCAAGGGGGCCAAAGGCGGATTCCCTCTTCCAAGGCCAGGGCGCCGTCTCCAAGCTCGGAACTGGGAACCCAAAGTATCCTGTGGACCCTCAGGCACTGTCTAGGAACAATTTATACATTGGTGACGCTGCTCCGACATTGACGAACTCCAAACGAAGCTGACCAGAGCTTTGCAAATTATAGAAGACTATGAGGTCCAAGCATTCTCAGGCTTAATATGACAGAAGGAGAAAAGAAATAAACTGCACAAGAACTGTAATATTACCATCTCTCTTAACCTTAAAAACGTAGAAATTCATATTCCAGACCAATTGAAAAAAAATGATTTAAGCTGAATTACAACCCCCTTTTCAGGCAAATAGGGGTTCTGTTCTGAAAATTGGCAAAGCTTAATACGTCTTGCCTAGGCAGAATGGCATCAGTGAAGATGCCAGCCTTGGCAACGCTTAATTCCCTAGTTCAGATCTTCCCCCTACATCCCTCAGAACATTATTTAAACAAATGTCAGGAACGATTTACACAATTTGTTCTCGGCGACAAAAAGCGCCAACAATGCCCGATTTCACCAACACAAAAAAGGGGGGCCTGCGAATGCTGAACGTATAAGATCTATTTTGCAGCATATCAATCTGGCCAATGGATTAAAAAGAAAAAAAGCTCCTCTATTGATTTAAGAAGCATCTGAGCCTTACTGTTTGACTAGATGAGTTGACCCCCTGCCTGTTTGCTACGTAAATCAGGAGCTGCCATTTAGTAAGATGTAGCGTTCACTGACCTGTGAAGTCGCATTTCATAATTCAAGGAAGAGGCACACAGAATCCACTTCATTCCCTCTGAAACGTAGAACTGGTCCAAAAACATCGGAGTGCCGGCAATTTAGATTTAGAACAACATCAAGCATACGTGACACAGCGTTGACAGCAGTTGCTGCCCAAAACCTTAATGCGGCAGGAAAACCTTAATGACTTTTGAGGCACTGCTTAGAATCTCATCAAACCCCTTGAAAGGACCCCTTCTTCAATAAGCCAGAATGCAACACATCAGAAGTTCAGACCAAAGCTTAACAAAACATGATATGCATTCCTAAAAACTGGAGTAAAGGGGATAAATGTGTCAATTGCAAGCACTTTTTAACTTGCTGAACCTATTCCAATTTTTACAACAGTGGAATGAAATTTGGCACAATTATACTCTTCATGAAGTACATCACTGATAATCAGATTGACATTATTAGCTCAGTAAGTGTCATTTTGCTAAGCAATACAATTTTGAGGCATATACTACCAAAACTCCCGCCCTCATTTGCCTTTGCTACCAGAGAAACGCCAACCCTCTTCAATGACACACTGTCTTAGGTTTGGCAATAGCACATATTTATTCAGTATTAGAATACACATTTTTTATTCTTAACCCTCTTACTATAAATTAATCTCATGCCATACCTGCATTTCTATGATTTGCAAGTTCTTTGATGAGAAGTATTTTCAGATTTAATTTTCGACAACGTTCCAAAAAATATTACAGTTTTTCCGACATGTCTTCTTCAATGAGAACTGAAAGTTCTTTTCTCACTGAAGCTCTTTCCACACTCCAAACATTCATACTGTTTCTCAGGTGAGTGTTATTCAATGAAAACAGAGTTGCCTGATGACATTCAAATTATTTACATGGTTTCTCCCCTGTGTGAAATGTTTTGCATTCCAAGTTTCTCCTCTGTGTGAGTTCTTTGATGAAAAGTGAGAGTTCGTTTCCGACTGAAGTTTTGTCCACACTCTGAACAATGATATGGTTTCTCCCCTGTGTGTGTTCTTCGATGTTTAGTGAGATGTATCTTCTGGTTGAAGCTCTTTCCACACTCTAAACAATGATATGGTTTCTCAGCTGTGTGAGTTATTTGATGAGAAGTGAGATATGTCTTCTTTTTGAAGCTCTTTCCACAATCCAAACAACGATATGGTTTCTCCCCTGTGTGATTTGTTTGATGATTAGTTAGATATTTCTTCAAACTGAAACCCTTCCCACACTCCAAACAATGATATAATATCTCCCCTGTGTGGGTTCTTTGATGATTAGTGAGGTTTATCTTCTGACTGAAGCTCTTTCCACACTCCAAACAGTGATATGGTTTCTCCCCAGTGTGAGTTCTTTGATGCTGAGTGAGATGTGCCTTTTGACTGAAGTGCTTTCCACACTCTGAGCAACGATATGGTTTCTCCCCTGTGTGAGTTCTTTGATGATTAGTGAAATTTATCTTCTGAATGAAGCTCTTTCCACACTCCAGACAATGATATGGTTTCTCCCCTGTGTGAGTTCTTTGATGATTAGTGAGGTTTATCTTCTGAATGAAGCTCTTTCCACACTCCAAACAATGATATGGTTTCTCACCAGTGTGGATTCTTTGATGTTGAGTGAGATGTGCCTTCTGACTGAAGCTTCTTCCACACACCAAACAATGATATGGTTTCTCCCCCGTGTGAGTTCTTTGATGACAAGTGAGATTACTCTGATGACTGAAACTCTTTCCACACTCCAAACAATGATATGGTTTCTCCCCTGTTTGAATTTTGCAATGAGCTTCATTGTATGATTCAGAACTGAATGCCTTTGTATGATTTAGAATTAAATGCATATGGCACCTATCCTTTTCCTGTCTTTTATGCATTTCTTCTGGGATTGTGATATCATGATAGCCATTGCACTGTGAAGCAAATGTACATTCCCTCTCTTGACTTTCCTTTGCGGACTTATCCATTCTTCATCCAAGCCTCTTTCCACGCTCCCTCTTTGTGATGCCTTCTGCTGTAGCCATCTTCTCCTTACACTAAGCTTCCTTACAAGTGGTTTAAATTAAATTAAGTCTGTCAGTCATTTAAAGAAATCTTTATTGATTCGTCAGCTGATTTTAAAAGATCAATATAGTAATCAATGGAATCCATTTGTGCATAGAATCTAGAAATTCTGAACACAAAAAATCCCTTTACTTTAGAAAGCTTGTGCTTTACATTAAATAGTCACATAATAGTTCTCCCCGATTTTTTTTTAAAATACTTTCTCAGAATATGGAGGCTCCATTCCTAACTAGGAGCTGTTTCACCAGAGCAGAGCAGGACAATGTCCTGCTTCTAAGGAGACCACAAATTTGGCGCCCCACAGGAACTGGGATTCACCGCTTGTGCTCTGTTGAGATTTGGTTTTTGGTTTTTTTTGCAGACAGGATTTTTAACACCCCACTTTTTTATTCTCTCTAAATTTCCCCTCCTTGTTTATTTTATTACCACCCTTCTTTTCAAAAGGACGCCTATCCAGCTGGGGGCTGAATTTGGGCATCTCCCCCCACCGGAGTTTCCCCCTCCTCCTCCTCCTCCTCGTCCGCCTCCTCGTCCCACCCCCTCCCTTGCAGCCGAGGGATTCCCCTTCACCCTAATTCATAAGGCTGGGGGGGGGGGGGAATCTCACCTGCTCCCACACAGGAAGCACCGATGCCTTTGGGAAGGAGGGAGTGCATTTCCTGTGGAGGACCCGGCCTCTTCCTTCCTCCCCAAATTCCCTGCCCTTCTAGGAATCGAGTTCATTTCTTTAACCCTCAGGACGCCGAGCAGCAAGATCTTCTCTCCACATCTCTCCAAGCAGATCCCTGCAAACATCTTGCCTTGCGCCACATTGTCTTTTGGTTTCCCCTCACCTGCTGCCGGCAGTGATTTTGGCGATATGAGATTTTATTAAAGGCGTCAGAGTAACTAAAAATGACCGCCTTTTGGAGATTGGCAGCTACGAGCCAGAGGATCTTTTCTTTTGCCGCCCTCAAAAGGCGCCCGATGACTTCTTTGAATGTCTTTAAATAGGCATTAAAGACTCTATTATTCGGACAGATTTTCCTTTTAAAGAATCTTATTGCTGACTGTTAATGCCGTATTATTTTATGGATCGTTTCATCTTGTTTAAATTGTGTGTATTTTGTATATAGGCAGGGCATAAATTGAATAAATAAAACTAATGAAATAAAACCCCTGAAGATTTCACTGTCCTGGGCTGACTTGCTGAAGCTTTTGGGATCTTTTGAGAGTCCTGAGAGTCCTGACAAGAACAGGGAGAACAACGTTTAGGGTGACCCTATGAAAAGGAGGACAGGTCTCCTGTATCTTTAACAGATGTATAGAAAAGGGAATTTCAGCAGGTTATACATTTCTATATAATGCAACACCTGGTGAAATTCCCTCTTCATCACAACAGTTAAAGCTGCAGGAGCCCTGCCCTCTTTTGTATCTGGTCACTCTACAAAAGAGGCCAGGGCTCCTACAGCTTTGACTGTTGTGATGAAGAGGGAATTTCACCAGTTGCTGCATGCATACAAATGACACCTGCTTAGAGTGATCATATAGAAAGGAGGACAGGGCTCCTGTAGCTTTAACAGTTGTATAGAAAAGGGAATTTCAGCAAGTGTCATTTGTGTGCATGCAGCACCTGGTGAAATTCCCTCCTCATCACAACAGTTAAAGCTGCAGGAGCCCTGCCCTCTTGTACATCTGGTCACTTTAGTATAGCTCCTACAGTTAAAGATATAGGAGCCCGGTCCTCCTTTCCGTATGGTCACCCTACAAAAACACACACACACTGGTTTCATTCAGCAAGAAGAGAAAATGTCCAGAACAGAAAAGAGAAAATGCTGCTAGCTGTGCTCGAGGGAAAGCCAAAAACCAATGAGGCGCAATGCAAGATGTTTCCCCAGTCTTATTTGGAGAGATGCAGAGAGAAAATTTTGCTGCATCTAACGGCTAACGAAATAAACTAGTTTTTCTAGAGAGGAAGAGGTTTGGGGGAGGAAAGGAGGGGGCGTGTCCTACACAGGAAACGCTCTCCCCCCCCCCCCAAGCCCTTCCTGCGTTGGCTTTCTCCTTGCAGACGCTGCGTCGGGGCCTCCTTTGGGGGATCAGGTGAGACTCCCTCCGCCTTGCTAGTTGGGGTGAAGAGGAGTCTCTCGGCTGCAGAGGAGGAGGAGGAGGGGGAGAGACATGGGGGGGGGGGCAAGAAAGGGACGAGGGTTTGGAAAACCCGGGGTGGGAGATGCCCAAGTTCTTCCCCCAAAGTATCAGAGGGGGAATCTGATTTCGAGGCATGGAGGGGAACTGGATTCCCCCCCCTTATTCCTGATAGGGAGGTGACGTGTACGGCTGATCCACTTGGGACCCCCCCCCCCTCCACAAGGTCGGGGAGCTTCACTCTTTCCTCTGTTCAGCCCCCATTTCATTTGGCATTGGGAGAAGTGGGGAGAGGAGATTTAGAGCTGAGTCAATTTAGAAAACGGATTAAACAGCTCTGCATTGACCCAAACCTTTCCTCCATTAATAGGGCACTGCTTCCCCTTTCTCTTCCGCAAATGGGGGTCCCCTGATCCAGTTCTGCATGTGGCTGACAGTTCTCCCTCATTCTCTACTGGATTGGGTGGACTGGCAAAAGCAATCATAGGGAGATGAGGTGCCCTCCAAGGCCAGCCCTCCCATGAGGTAGTTCATTTGGAGACCCTGAAAAGGTAGCTTTTTTTTTTTTTTAGTTATTTAATTGACTGCTATTGACATTTTACGGCTGGTACGGGCAGGGAGGAGAGGTGCTTGTGGTAGTTTTTGCCAAAGGCAGCAAATGTTCTTGAGCTAACTCTGTGATCAGGCCTGCAGTGAGAGGCACCTGGAAAGAAGCCCTTTCAAGAGAGAGAGAGAGAGAGAGAGAGCGGAGGCTGATAATTAAAAGAGAATGAAAAATAGGAACTAAAAATCCTGAACAGGAAAAAAGTAAACCTCAACAGAGCACAAGCAGTGAATCCTAGTTTCTGTTGGACACAACATTTCTGGGCTCAGAACAGCAGCAGGACGCAGCCCTGTGAGAACTTTTGCTCCATTCCAGTGAGGCAGCTCATAGTCAGGAATGGAGCCTCCATCTGCTGAGGCCGTATACTTCACATAATGAGGGAGAAATGTTATGGGGATGTAATTTTAGGGGGCAAATGGTAAGACAGCAGCCTGTGTGTGAGTAGGAGCAGCGGGATGCAACATCTTCTGACACTCAAGCCAGTAAAGGGCTTTGCTCCGTGGCTCTAAGGTGAAGGATCCCCCTGTGATGTTCCACTGCTTTATGTTATAATTGTATTGCAGGGTTTGTTGCTTATTGTATGCATTTAGTTATATATGTCTCTAAAGGGTTTAAGAATGCTAACAAGTAAGGTAAATGACTAGGCTGAAATATACTTACTGTTTGCGGTTATGTTACAGGAACCAGGACGGTAAGTGTTAACCCCAGAGGATGTGAGGGTGAGTGGCTGGCAGTTTAGAGTGCCTGGATTGGTTGCCTGTGTGAGAGTGGGAGGAGCTGGAGAATTAAATGAGTGTAGATATGGGTCTGGGAATTTAGGAGATTATTCCGTGAGATGAAAGAGAGAGAGAGAGAGAGAGAGAGAGAGGCTGGTTTCGGACAACACTTTAGTAAATGGTGGGTTGAGTTGCCAACTCACAGTTGGTTATTTTGTGGGTACTACCCACACAACATATTCCTACACAACTGTGGGTAGTTGGGGCTTGCGTCGACTGGACTAATAGTCAACCCAGCATTTGACTTGCACAGCCCTCCCTCCCTCCCTCCCTCAGTCCTCCCGCTGCTCTCCCAGAGCCTCTGCAAGTTGCACCAGTTGTAGCAGAGTGGCAGCCGCCACTTTGGTCGCTCTTGCCGCCTGCCTCTATGGGCTTGTGTTTTAACCCACTCACCGCACGCCATTAACACACTCACCCCTCCTTACAACACTTTAAACAACTGGCTTCAAGCTAAACAACTTGCAAGCCAGTTGTTTCTCTCCGTTGCTTATTTGGGTGGAATAGCATACTGTCAGTTGTTTGTGAGCGGCGTATTACCCTCCACACAACACAATACTTTCACTTTATTATTATGGCAACCCAATTAGGGTTTTTGCCAGCTGCAAAATACAGTTACAATACAATACAATACAATATATACAGCCTATAATATTACCCACATCGATACAACTGCAATTAATCTCTATACATATATACACCTTTCATATTAATTCTGCTTATTTACACCTCAACTTCCTTGTTTTTCCCTATTTTTCATCGCCTTCATCGCAAATATGGCTAAGTTCAACATGACCATTTTATCCATTGATGTAAACAGATACTTAATTTTATCCAAATCTGTACATTGGGACACCTGGGCTAAGTATCTATCTAAATGCCTATTCCTGGGGATCTTATATAATTTACAGTGTATAAAATGCATCATATCCTCCACAGCTTGTTCTCCACATATACTAAATCTCTGTTCCCTTGGAGTATTATTTTTCCTTCTCCAAAGTTGGACGTCATTGTCTGTAATCTCAGGCTAGTAAGGGCTTTTCGAAGACCAGGCGTAGTGATTTCTGTTAAATATTTTTCTTCTCCATGCAGGCGCACAACACAATAAGCAACACAACAGACAATTGTTTTCCCCCCTCCATTGCTTAATGTGTTGTCTGAAACCAGCCAGTGAGAGAGTATTTGGTGAGATGAGAAGAGTGTTTGATTGAATATTGAGAGAGTGAGACTAGATGAAGATAAGAAGGATTGCTATGAGATGCAGTGTTGGGAATATAGATAACTAAGATAAGAAACAGCTGGACAACCATCTGTCAGGGATGCTTTAAGGTGGATTCCTGCACTGAGCAAGGGGTTGGACTAGATAGCCTCATAGGCCACTTCCAACTCCACGATTCTATGATTCAAAGAGTGAACTCACAGTAAGCATTGAAGCCTTGCAACCACTACGCATAATATCTGAGGAAACTGTTAAACTTATTTACCTGCAATTACTCTTGTTAATAAATTCCAATCAATTGCAAACAACTGGAATGGTCTTTGAGGTGTATCTGAGGAGGGTACTGGTGGCAGCGGGAAAGGGACAGACTGAGGGCCAGGTTGCTGGGCTGTGGTGCTGTGTGGCCTAAAATAGTAAAGGCGAGGCAGGGGCAGCACCAACGGGTCTGAAGCATCACCCCCCTCCCCCCAGAGTGCATCCAGGACAAGACCCCCTTCCTAGTTGGGAGTCCTGCACGTCTCATCCTGCACCGAAAGTTCTTTAACAGAACTCTGTCTTCCCTTTGCATAGCCTTAGAAGCACTGCTTCATACGGCAGCCTTTGCCTGGATCCTGAAGAGGGAAGAATGTCTTTTGTCCCTTTGGAGGCGTTCATGGAACACAGATCAAAGAAGGTAGAGCAGGGCTCTGCTGGCCCTGATCCAGAAAGAGCCCCGTATGCCATTAAGACCAAGAGCAGTGGAGAACTCTGGGGAAGAACAGAGGAGAAGATCCAAGGTGAAGACATGGTCAGCTCAAATGTTCAGCTCCAGCGTTTCCGGCAGTTCTGCTACCAGGAGGCTGAGGGGCCGCGAGAGGTTTGCAACCAACTCCACAATCTTTCCCGTCGGTGGCTGAAGCCGGAGAGACACACGAAAAACCAAATCGTGGACCTGGTGATCCTGGAGCAGTTCCTGACCATCCTGCCAGCGGAGATGGCGAGCTGGGTAAGAGAATGCGGAGTGGAGACCAGTTCCCAGGCAGTGGCCCTGGCAGAAGGCTTCCTCCTGAACCAGGCAGAGGACCAGAGGCAGCAAGAGGAGCAGCAGCAGGTGAGAGCATTGCATCCAGGGGGCAGGAATGGGAGGGAGGATGTCTGGAAACTCTCTACTCGTTGCCCAACCCTTTCACGGAAATCACCCCAGGAGAGATGTCCCATCCCTTGCCCCCAAGATGGTTGCCTCTCAAGCTCCTTTTTGGAGCCTTTTGCTATTTCCATGTCATGGGCTTTCATTGCTCTTTCAGGTCCAGAGTTTGTCTGCAGAAGTGAGGCCTGATGGCCCTGCAGCAGAGAGGGCGTCTTCAGACACCAGTCAGAGCCCTCCACAAAGGGGGAGGATGCAGGAGGGTGACTCTTGTGCTGCCTTGCATGGTAAGGATTAACTTGGGGGTGGCTGTAATTCAACCTGGCCTCGTTCTCTAGAGTTATGGAAGACGTCGTTGGGCGTCATCTATTCAACCCCCCCACCCCCACCCTGAGTGTTACGTGAGGGAAGATGATTCTCTCTAGCATCAAGACTGTGACACTTTACACATGGAAATAAACAGTTAGGTTTGTGGTGAAGAGCCCAAATGGTGAAACATTTGTTTATTTCCCCAACTGCACCCCCAAAATGCAAATTAAAGGTAAGACATCTCGCAACGGCCAGGTGTACTTGGACATGTATCACTTCCAATGCAATTCTATGCATTTGACCGGGAAGCAAATCCATTGGTGTTCCAAGAGGCTTTCTTCCTGGGAGTTTCTGATGGCAATCTCAACCTCTGAGGCAAACATGTGTTAATGGCTTCCCATCACCTTTGTCTCCACAGGGGCTGGAATGATGCCGGCAATAAATGCACAGCCATCTCTTTTCCTTTGTGATGGAGTTGAACCGGATCAGGTAGGTGGAAGGATCACTGGGGGAGACAGGCAGGGAGCAGCCTGGGTCCCTCCATCCTCTGTTCACCTCCCAGGGCCAGAATAATTCCCTCTCCTTCAGTTTCCTTTCGTAAGAACCAGGGCCATGCAAAGCTGGTAATATGCCCAGGCCAGATGGGAAGTGTGTGCCTCCCCCATTTCCAACAGTGACAAAACTAATCTGAAAAAAATATATATTAAGTAAAACATCTTAATCCCCCTTGACTCTATTTTAGGCTGACTATGGAAATCAAAAAAGGAGGACAACATGGCTGCCCCAAGGGGGCATGCCCACCAACATGTCCGTTCTACTTAACACCTTCATATTAAACCTGTTCTACAACACCTCAATGTTGAATCAGAAATTCACATTTATTTTTAGTTGCTGTACTAATAGAAGCAACAGTAATAGAACAGTCCTTCATCATTATCAAACATCAACATCACCCTCACAGTATCATTATTATCATTAATAACTATCATCATCATTACCTCACCCTCCGTTCCAGAGATTGTATGCCATGGAGAAGATTGAGGAAAGAGATGCAGTAAGGACAACCATCGCAATTTAGGCACATCTATCCCTGCCCCGCATGCGGCATATGGCCCTCTGGAGCCTGTAGTCTGACTGTGGTATTCACAACAGACGGCTTCTGCGCTGTTTCCACAAGGCGGGCTTCACGCTTCTCGATGGGCCGCTTACGCTACGGAAGCAGTAGCATAAGCTGGGGGGGGGACCTCATTGGAGTGCCCCCTTAAAATTGTGGGCCCCGAGCCAACTGGCCCCCACTGGCCCCCCTTTGCATGGCCCTGCTAAGAAAATATATGGAGAACCTTGCTGGATTGGACCGAAGGCCCAATGAGTCCTGCATCCTGATTCCCAGAGTGGCTGACAAGAAGCCTCTTGGGAAATCCAGAATCAGGTCATCGCCTTCTTGCTATTAGTCCCGTGGCAACTGGTTTTAAATCCTGCATTATACTGCCCAGCCACCTCATTTTACCAAAACAGAGACCTCATGCCATTAAGACCAAGAGCAGTGGGGATTTCTGGGAGGGAAAGATGCAGAAGATCCAGGGTGAGGACATGGGCAGCTGAAACGTGCAGCTCCAGCGTTTCAGGCAGTTCTGCTACCAGGAGGCTGATCACTTTATGCTATCCTTGAGTAGGAACCATTTTCTTTTTCCATCCAGGGTCTGGTGACGTTTGAGGAGGTTGCTGTGTGCTTCACCGAGGAAGAGTGGGCATTGCTGGATCCTGAGCAGAGAGCCCTGCACAGCCAAATCATGGAGGAGAACCGTGGGATCATGGCCTCCCTTGGTAAGGCTCCCTGTTTTCCTGCTTAATGATAATGATGGGTCCCAAATGCAATAATGATGGGGAAGATAATACATTTTTTTTGGCTCGTGTCCTATACTATTTTTTATTTAATATTTTGAGGATGCCTTTTAGGGAACAGCCATCAAAAGGTACGGTTCAAAAAGTAAATAAGATGCATTTGTATTAAGATCACCAAATGATAAAACACTTATCAATTGATAAGTCAGGGGCCTCAAACAAACCACAGGAATTTTCAGAAGACACATTAACACAGCTCAAACTCTCAAAACCACCAGCATCAAAACACTTGATTAAAAAAAGGCAGCCCAGAACGGGCACCTTTTGTAAGCATAAGAACATTGGAAATCTGGCATAATTCCTAGCAGGTTCAATGGAATGTGCTCAAGATCCGCCATCTGGGCATGTTGTCTTGACTGACCTGTTTCGCCCTGGAACATCTTCCTTGAACTTTTTGCATTCTTTAGTAACATCCTCCTCTCCATCGTTGTTCATGCTTCTTGTTATGGCTCCTCCATCCTTCTCCTGAAGGAATTTATTCAACCCCCTTTTAAAGCCATACGAAGTGATGGCCATCACTACATATGGTGGTCGCGATGTCTGTAGTTTAACTCTACGCTGTGTAAAGAAGTCCTTCCTTTTATCTGATCTGAATCTACTACCGGTCATCTTCATGGGATGACCCCATGAAGTATTTTAGTATTGCGAGAGAGGAAAATGTCTTCTTATCCACATTGTCCATTCCATTCATAATCTTGTACATGTCTTTCATGTCTCACATGACAAACTTTTTCCCCAAGCAGAACAATCTCAGCTGTTGTAATCTTCCCTCATAGAGGAATTGCTCCAGCTCCTTGATCATTTTCGCTGCCCTTTTCTGCCCTTTTTACAGTTCTACAATATCTTTTCTTTGGTGCAATGACCAGAAATGTACATAGTATTCCAAGTGTATAATATTAGCAGTTTTATTCTCACTTCCTTTCCTGATTATGACCAATATCGAGTTTGCCTTTTTTAGGCAGCGGTACACTGAGTTGACATTTTCATTGAGCTGTCCAGTACAATCCCAAGATCTCATCCTTGGTCAGCCACTGCTAGCCCAGCTCCCAACCGGTTATATTTCCCAGATCCCATCTGAATCTCTTTTTAAAAATTGGGGTTACATTGGCCATCTTCCAGTCCTCTGGTACAGAGGGTGATCTTAGGGACATGTTGCATATTTTGGTTAGTAGATCAGCAATTCATATTTGAGTTCTTGAAGAACTTTAGGATGGATATCATCTGGGCCCAGTGATTTATTTAGTTTCAATTCATCAATAAGGTTGAGAACGTCATCTTTATCCACCACTATTTGACCCAGTTCCTCAGACACTCTTCCTGAAAACATTTGTTCAGGAGCAGGTATGTGTCCTATATCTTTTGCAGTGAAGACAGATGAGAAGAATTCATTCCCTGCCCACTACGTGAACGTAGAAAGCTAACCTAAAGCATTACTAAGGTCCTCTAGGCATGTGAAGAATGGAACATGGCACCTATGTAGTTAAATGTAGACGATAGAGTTAGAAAAACAAAGTCTAAAAGTGAAAATTAAGTGAGTAAAGTAGAAATGTTTCTGGGACTTCAGGGGTTAATTCTGGTTGCATCGGCTGTAAAAACTTGCATGATGTCAAAAATGTTAAATCCAAATTTTGCACCAAATGTAATGGCATTTAATGGGTTAACAAAATTTGTGTTTAAGGGAGCAATCCTATGTCCTTTGCACAGCGTCTGGTGGATGTAGGGTTTTTCAGTTTTCTGGATATAAGGTCAGAGAAACAGCTCCGATCTCACAGCCAGGATCCCGCACTCCCCACTCCTTCCCACTCGTCATCAGCGTGTCGAGAACCTCCTCTCTGTTTGCACAACAGAGCGGGGAGATGGGGAAACTGGGGGGGGGGGGGTGTTTCCTGGGGGAGGGGAGGAGCTTATGCCTTTTCTTATCACTGCCCCAGCCTTCTTCCCTCCCATGCCCTCACGCTTCCACTAGATGGGCAAAATCGCATGTCTAGGTAACGGACAGGGGGACGTGCCCCATAAGGACAGCCTGAAAGAACTTGGGATATTCATTCTGGAGAAAAGAAGACTGAGGGGAGACAGGTTAGGAGTGTTCTGTGGCCACAGACATTCGGACCCCAAATAATGGGTACAAAATTACAGCTATCTAAATTTTGATTAAATATAATTTAAAAGTTCCTGATGGAAAGATCTGTACAACAGTGGAACACTCTACTTGCGGTGGTTGTGGGTTCTCCATCTCTGGAGGTACTTAGGAAATGGCTGGCAGCCACCTCTCATGGATAGTTCAATTGGTTTTCCTGCACATTGCAGAGGGTTGGACTAGATGATCCTTGTGGTCCCTTCCAACTCCACAATTCTATGATTCTATGAAAATGCCGAAGTTGGGGGCTTACAAGTTCAGGGGCTTAGGAGTACCCAGGCCGCAACCCCTAGGATTGCTTCCTTAAAAGTGTTTACCAATATTCTAAATTCTAAGATAGCTTCAAGATTGGAAATGGTTTCAAGTTCCATTTTCAGAAAATATTCTAAGACCTAACTGCAGAAAGAATAAGGGCTGTAATTATTCACCAGTTCTAAAGGCTAGGAGCCTAAAGAGGTCTATCATTACCCAAGTCGTTGGGTCCAGTGGTCCAGCGAAGGTCAGAGGGGAAGCAATGAGAGGCCGAAGTGGGTAAAGCAGCAGCAGCAGAAAGAACAAAGTCCTCCCGCTCGATGTGCTTTTATACACTTTCTCTGGCCAGAGGTGGGGCCCCCACTGTGTGATGAGATGACACATCGGCTCAGTGGCTCAGTTCAGTCAACACGTTAGTCAATGCAGTATGAAAACTCCACTCAGCAGTTGAGTTTTAGGGGGCACTCCCCACACAACATGTTCTAATTCCATCTTTGTGTGAGTGTGGGCTACATAAAATCCATCACGACATTTGATTGACAGTTCCTTCGCCCTCTCTCCTCCCCACGTCCTCCCGATGGTATCCCATCAGCCATTGCTGCAACAAAACCATTCCCGGGAGCTCTCCCAGAGTGGCACTTGCTCCTTTCGCTGCTCTTGCCAGGGAACTCTGTATCCAGTGGGAAAAGTCAACGCAACGGAAAACTCCACGGAGACTTTCACACAGCATGCAACTCTCCTTTGCACAGTGTGCTTATTCAACGTGGAGTATTTTCCCAAAAAACGCCACCGTTGCGTAGAGTTTTCCCGCCAGACAACACATTTCTCAATGGTGGTGTAAAAGCTCCACCATGGAGTTTTAAAACTACCATTGAAAAACGTGTTGTCTGAACTGACCCCTCTTCTAATCAAATATGAGGTGCAGGGTGGTTAGACCACCCACTTACAAATCAGAGGTGAGGTATTTACCTATCCCCCCAAACTCCCATTTTACATCCATGCGTTTTGTGAATATCTCTGGCATAATTCCTAACAGGTTCAACGGAATGTGCTCAAGATCCACCTTCTGGGCATGTTGTCTTGACTGACCCGTTTCTCCCTGGAACATCTTCTTTGAACTTTTGGCATTCTTTAGTCACATCCTCCTCTCCATCGTTGTTCATGCTTCTTGTTATGGCTCCTCTGTCCAACGAGTTTTGAGGAAGGACGTTCCTCTACCTTTGTAGGTGCATAGCGTGAGATGCCCTACAATGATTCTTTGCTCCTAGTTAATATCTCTGCAGGTATCACTTCTTCTGTTCTTCCGTTTGATCTCAGCCTCTCTGCCACCAGTTTGCCTTGGCCCAGCGCTTGCTCTGTAGAAGCCATTTGCAAAACAGATCAGTCATTCTTGTTTCTTTTCTTTCAAAGCCAGTCTTGCACAGTTTTAGTTAGAGGTATTATGATGCCATAACGTTAGTTCTTATGGAAGCCCGATTTCCAGGTCAGGGGTTTGGTATCCTCCTAAAGATGAGTTGGGGGTCTTCTGGTAAGTCCCCCAAAACCCTCATTCTCACCATTCAAGCATTCCAGATCACAGTCATTGAATGTCGTCTCTTCAGGCTTTAAATCCTTTCAGGGCCAGATTAACAAGGCACTGAGCCTGCAGGTCTTGAAAATTGCATCTTTCCTGAAGGGCTAAGAAATTCCTGGTGTAGAAATTCCTGAGCTGGTCATTTATTTACCTCTAGGAGGCCACTTCAGGCCTGGCAGATGCTTGTATGGTTAAGTTTGCGTTTGCCAAATTCATTAGGAGTCTGCAATAACTACCCTGCTGATGAACAGCCTGTGAACAAATGTGTCACGTAGGCTAGGCTGAAAGGGAGCAAAAACACAGAGTACATTTAATTTCTCAGCGGAAAGCTGAACCCAGGCCTGCATGGGGCCCAGTCAAATGCATTGTCCCACACCGAGAGTCCGTAAATGGCAGTCCCCAGAGTCAGTGAAACACCTGGAGAGAACTGCATCCCATCCAATGCTTTCCCCTTCTTCCCTTTATTGAGATCATTATTTGTGGGTGCTCAGTGGTTTCAAGTTCTATTGCTAACTGAGGCGTTTACCAATTTCTTGCCTTCATTCCAGAAAGTGACCGATGGGAAGTGGATGATAAGAGAGAACCATATGGAATATCATCAAAAAGAGAGAAATGTAAAAATAGCAAAAAGGAGAGAAGGAAAACGGAAGCAAATCGGAATGGGAGGAATTATTCCTTTGCTTCTCAGGGCAATGGCTATCATGATATCAGCATCCAAGAAAAAATACACAAAAGACAGAGAAAGAATAGATTTCATGTGCATAGGGAAACTTTCAATCCTGAATCAAAAGTTAAAACTCACTTCAAAATTCACACACTGAAGAAACCATATAAATGCCTGGAGTGTGGAAAGCGCTTCAGTCAAAAGATACATCTCCTTTGTCATCAAAGATTTCACAAGAGGCATAAGCCATATCATTGTTTGAAGTGCGGAAAGAGCTTCAGTCAGAAGAGAAATCAAACTTCTCATCAAAGAACTCACACATGGGAGAAACCATATCATTGTTTGCAGTGTGGAAAGAGCTTCAGTGAAAAGAGAAAACTGTATCAGCATCAAAGAACTCACACAGGGGAGAAACCATTCCACTGTTTGGAGTGTGGGAAGAGCTTCATTAATAAGGCATATCTCACTTCTCATCACAAAATTCACACAGGGGAGAAACCATTCAATTGTTTGGAGTGTGGGAAGAGCTTTGGTGATAGGGGAACGCTCACTTCTCACAAAATTCACACAGAGGAGAAACCGTATTATTGTTTGGAGTGTGGAAAGAGTTTCAGTGAAAAGAGAAAACTGACTCGGCATCAAAGAACTCACACAGGGGAGAAACCATATCATTGCTTGGAGTGTGGAAAAAGCTTCATTCAGAAGACACATCTCACTTCTCATCAAAGAACTCACACAGAGGAGAAACCACATCATTGTTTGGAGTGTGGAAAAAGCTTCAGAGAAAAGGGAAAACTCACTCAACATCAAAGAACTCACACAGGGGAGAAATCATTCCGTTGTTTGGAGTGTGGAAAGAGCTTCAGGGAAAAGGGATATCTGACTCAGCATCACAAAATTCACACTGGGGAGAAACCATATCATTGTTTACAGTGTGGAAAGAGCTTCAGTCAGAAGATACATCTTAGTTCTCATCAAAGAACTCACACAGGGGAGAAACCATATCATTGTATGGAATGTGGAAAGAGCTTCAGTGATGTGAGAAATCTCACTTCTCATCAAAGAACTCACTCAGGGGAGAAACCATATCATTGTTTGGAGTGTGGTAAGAGCTTCAGTCAGAAGATACATCTTAGTTCTCATCAAAGAACTCACACAGGGGAGAAACCATATCATTGTATGGAATGTGGAAAGAGCTTCAGTGATGGGAGAAATCTCACCTCCCATCAAAGAACTCACACTGGGGAGAAACCATATCATTGTTTACAATGTGGAAAGAGCTTCAGTCAGAAGATACATCTGAGTTCTCATGAAAGAACTCACACAGGTGAGAAACCATATCATTGTGTAGAGTGTGGAAAGAGCTTCAGTGAGAAGAAAACGCTTACTTCTCATCAAAGAACTCACACAGGGGAGAAACCATATCATTGTGTGGAGTGTGGAAAGAGCTTCCGTGAGAAGAAAACACTTACTTGTCATCAAAGAACACACACAGGGGAGAAACCATATCATTGTGTAGAGTGTGGAAAGAGCTTCAGCAAGAAGAAAACGCTTACTTCTCATCAAAGAACTCATGGGGAAAACCATGTCATTGTATGGAATGTGGAAAGAGCTTCATTGTTCAGAGTAGCCTAACTTCTCATCAAAGAATTCACTCAAGGTAGAACCATATCATTGCTTGGAGTGTGGAAAGAGCTTCAGACAGAAGAGTAATCTCTCTTCTCATCACAGGCCTCATCTACACCAGATGTTTATCCTGGGGTCGATTCGAGTTCGATCCTGTTCACGCACACCTGATATCAGGGTGAACGGGAGATGATCACTCAGGTTTCCCAGGATAGCTGGGATTGCTTTTTTTTCTCCGGTCTCAGGACAATCCTGAGGTCTGCTGCTGGTGTGCTCCCCCACTTCACAAAATGTTTGCTGTACAGCGTGAGTTATCAACATGGTTTGTAGTGCTGAGACTGTATTTTTTAAAACACAAATGTATATCTGCGCAATTGTGGATATTCAACGTTCCTATCCTATCCTGTTGCTACACAATTGCGCATATGCACAGTCCGGAGACATAAAACAAAATCAGTGTCATTTCTGCCAGTCCACTTGCACAAGCCCCGTAACTGCACTCTGAGCTATGTGGACATGCCCAGGTGTACAACAATATTTCCTTCTGTTTTAGGTGTTTGTGCATGCTGTTCTTTGGGCATTTATAGCTCATACCTATATCAATAAATATTTCTTTCTTTCTTTGAGCACCAGAGTTTTCCTCCTCCTTTGTCGTTTGTCTATGGTGCCTTTCCCTTCACATCTGGAGGCTTGAAAATATATTCTTTTACCGTGGCCTCCTCTTGCTATGACTCCCATTGCTGCTGTTATTGCAGTTATTGTTGGCTTTTATGAATTGTTTTTTACTTTTATTGCGCGTATGATTATCGCTCTTAATATGTTAACTGTTTTTATGTATTTTATTGCTGTGATCCGCTTTGGGACTGCTTCTGCCCTCAAACGTGGCCAAGAAATTTTCTTTAAAAATATTAAATAAAGTTATCCTGTTTACCTGAATTTTCAGAAAGGCAGGTCATATTGTTTTGTCAAACGTCAGTCCAAACTACTGATGCATCGTGTTCTGACCTTGAATAATAGAATCCTAGAATAGTAGAGTTGGAAGGGGCCCACCATCTCCCTAGGTCATTGGTTCCATTGTTGTATTGCTCTCACAGTCAGGATTTTTTTCCGATGTCCAGCCGTAATCTGGCTTCCTGTAACTTGAGGCCGTTATTCTGTGTCCTGCATTCTGGGTTGATCGAGAAGAGATCCTGGCCCTCCTCTGTGTGACAACCTTTCAAGTATTTGAAGAGTGCTATCATGTCTCCCCTCCATCTTATCTTCTGCAGGCTAAACATGCCTAGTTCTTTCAATCTCTCCTCATAGGGCTTTGTTTGCAGACTCCTGATCTTTCTCGTTGCCCTCCTCGGAATCCCCTCCAGCTTGTCTGCATCCTTCTTGAACTGTGGTGCACAGAACTGGATGCAATACTGAAGATGGGGCCTAAGCAGTGCCGATTAGAGGGGAACCAGTACCATGCATGCTTTGGGAGCTATACTTCTGTTAATGCAGCCCAAAATAGCATTTGCTATTTTTGCAGCCACACCATCCTTTCATGAGTTTGGAGAGGTTCTAAGCATTGCATCAAAAGTCATCCAGTTTGTCCTGCCCCATTCAGGCTTCAGTCAGGAACAGCTGTTAACGTTTGGGCACGCATGCTCCATACTGTAAGACTTATTTGCTTCTAAACATGCGTAGTATAGCATTGTATGGGATTTTTTATTGTGTTTGCGAAGTGATACCATTGACTATACACAACTCAAAAATCGTAAAATGTAAAATGTATGAAAGGTAGCATATGCATGTTTTAAATACAGCACATCATTTGCTATTCTTGCCGAATCCCAAGAAATAATGGAGGAGTGGATGTTTCATGAGAAATGCTGGCTGCTGGGTGGCGAGAGCTTTTAAGGGTAAAAGGCATATCTGGGGTCCTTACTGCTAAAATAAAATTCTGCACGCTCAAAAACCAGCAGCATTTCTCCCAGGGGAGTTTATTTTGCAGAATTTATTCTGGCTTCCGGAGTCAAGTGTGGGAAACAAGAGCTCTATGGGCCCTGAAGAGCCCCTGGACCTCTTGACTCCTCAAGCGGATGTTTTCTCTCCCCAAACCCCTGAAGGTTTCAGTGTCTTGGCCTGACTTGCTGAACCTCCCGAGACCTTGTGAGTCTCCTGGCAAGAAGAGCCTCTCTCAAGGGAGAACAACCTTACACAACGCTTCACACAGACACCCCACACAGACACACTGGCTGAACAGATGCATCCAGCAAGAAGAGGAAACGTCCAGCATAGAAAGCAGAGATCGTTGCCAGCAGCAGCCATGGAGAGGAAGCCCAAAGCCACTGGTGCAACGGAAGATGTTGGAGACGTGGATCTTTCTGCTTGGCCATGTCAGGGTTAAAGAAACGAGCTCGATTCCTAGAGGGGAAGGGGATTTGGGGAGGCCCTCCCGCCTTCCACATTGGAGTGAAGGGGGATCCCTGGGCTGCAGGGGAGGGGAGGGTCATGGAAAGGGCAGATGCCCAAATTCAAGGCCACCATGTGAGGGGTGATTCTGAGTCATGGAGGGGAGCTGGACCTTCCCCTCCATTTCGCCCCATAGGGAGGAGGCACCTGCAGTTCATGCATTTGGGATTCACCCAGAAGCGGAAGGAGCTTTGTCATTTTGACTTCGCAAAGCCAGGAGGCCCCTTGGACCGGAGGGGTCGGTGGGTGGGTGAAGCCGGGGTCGTCCATGGTTGAGTGGATGAATCAGAGGCACCACTGAGTGCAATCCGTGCTCCCATTCATCGGACACGGCTTCCTCCCCTCTCCTCTGCCTAGGTGGGTCCTAAGGTGCATTTCTGCACGTGGTTGAGGGAGATGAAGGGTGAAGGGGAATCTCTGGGCTGCAGGGGAGGAGGGGGGACATGGGGGAGGGAGAGGGAGGGGGTGGGAAAACTCCAGGGGGAGGGGAGATGCCCACCTTCAACCCCTGGCTGGCGTCCTTTTGAAAAGAAGGCTGACAATAAGAAAATAATTGGGGCCGAGGAAAATTAAAGAGAATGAAAAAGGGAATTTGAAAATCCAGGACAAAAAACAACCCCAAATCCCAAGGGAGCACAAGTGGTGAATCACAATGTCTGTGGGGAACAAAACTTGTGGTCTCCTCAGAAGCAGGAGGATGCTGACCTGTGAGAGCCTTTGGTCTGGTCCAGTGAGGCAGCTCCTATCTAGGAATGGAGCCTCCATCTGCTGAAGCAGTATACCTCGGAGAATCAGGAAGAAATGTTATCAGTCTTTATTACTATTTAACGTAAAACACAGTCTTTCTAAAGTAAAGGGAACTGGTTGTGTTCTCAAGAATTTCTAGCTGCTATGGACTAATGGATTCCATTGATTAATACATTGATCTTTTAAAAATAGGAGAGTAATCAGGAAAGATTCCTTTTAATAAGTGACAGGCTTAGTTTAAACCACTTATCAGGAAGCTTAGTGTAAGAGAGGCTTAAGGAGAAGATGGCAGCAGCAGAAGGCATCACAGAGAGGGCGTGTGGCAGGGGGCTTGGATGAAGAATGGATAAGTCAAGAGGGGATGTACCTTCATTGGGGCAAATGGTGAGAGGTGGACTGCATGGGGGGGAGGAGAAGGGGGAGGCATTTTCTGACTCTCAAGCAAGTGAAGACCTTCGGTCTGTGGCGGTCTGTGGCTGTCAGGGGGAACGTCCTGCCCCTGTCTCTAGTTTCGCTTAGAAGTTTTGCATTGCCCTCCTTTTCCTTGCAGGAGAAGACATGCTTGCTAGCTGGAGTCCGACACATTTCATCTTGTTCTGACAGTATAAAGTTTCTTTACACTCTTTATGCCCAGATTCAGAAGAGGGAGGAGTTTCCCCCTACATGGTTTGGGTCCAGGTTACCTACGGGATCGCCTTCTCCCATACAATCCGCCCCGCACGCTCAGGTCCTCTGGGAAGAATTTACTACAGTCAACAAGAACTAGACTGACAACCGTTACCCAGAGGACCTTCTTTTCTGCCGCTCCCAGATTGTGGAATGACCTGCCGGGAGAGATTCGCCAACTCACTAGTCTTCAGGAATTTAAAAGATCTATAAAGACTGATCTCTTCCGGCAGGCCTACCCAGATGAATTTTAAAGTGTTTTATTGGTGTTTTATTGGTATTTTAATGATGTATTGGTTTTATGTGCTTTTAATCAGTTTTGTATTTTGTGTTTAATGCAGTTCCCCGCTTCGATCCGTTGGGAGAGGCGGGTAATAAATAAATATATTATTATTATTATTATTCAAGACATGCTTGGAACACGGATCAGAGATGGCAGAAGAAGGTTCTGCTGGACCCGAACCAAAAGCTGCCACTGCTTCTCCTTCCCCTCCTGCAGATGGGGGTCCCCTGATCCAGTTCTGCATGTGGCTGACACGTTCCCCTCCTCCTCTGCTGGATTGGGCGGACTGACAAAAGCAATCGAAGGTGGACGAAGGGAGACGAGGTGCCCTCCAAGGCCATCTCTCCTATGAGGCAGCTCATTCGGAGACCCCTGAAAAGGCGGGCATTTTTTTCTTTAGTTATTTAATTGACTGCTATTGACATTTTATGGCTGGTGGGAGCAAAGAGAACAGGTGCTTGTGGTAGTTTTTGCCAAAAACAGGAAAAGTTCTCGGGCCAACTTTGTGATCAGGCCTGCAGGGAGAGAAGGCTGATAATTAAAAAAGAATGAAAAATAGGAACTAAAAATCCTGAACGGGAAAAAAGTAAACCTCAACAGAGCACAAGCAGTGAATCCTAGTTTCTGTTGGACACAACATTTCTGGGCTCAGAAGAGCAGCAGGACGCAGCCCTGTGAGAACTTTTGCTCCTTTCTAGTGAGGCAGCTCATAATCAGGAATGGAGCCTCCATCTGCTGAGGCCGTCTCCTTCAAATAATGAGGGAGAAATGTTATGGGGATGTAATTTTAGGGGGCAAATGGGAAGGTAGCAGCCTGTGTGTGAGGAGCAGCGGTGGGATGCAACATCTTCTGACACTCAAGCCAGTGTCAGGAGGGGGGACATGGGGGCAGGAGAAGGAGAGGGAGGGGGTGGGAAATCTCCAGGGTGAAGGGAGATGCCCAACTTCACCCCCTGGCTGGCTTACTTTTGAAAAGAAGGCTGACATTAAAAAAAGAAATAGGGAAGAGGAAAATTAAAGAGAATGAAAAGGGGAATTTGAAAATCCAGAACACAAAACAATCCCAAATCCCAACAGAACACAAGGATGCTGACCTGTGAGAACCTTTGGTCTTGTCCAGTGAGGCAGCTTCTATCTAGGAATGGAGCCTCCATCTCCTGAGGCCGTATCCTTCACGTAATAAGGGAGAAATGTTATGGGGATGTAATTTAAGGGGGGAAATTGTAAGACAGCAGCCTGTGTGTGAGGAGCAGCGACGGGATGCAACGTCTTCTGACACTCAAGCCAGTGAAGGGCTTTGCTCCGTGGCTCTAAGGTGAAGGATCCCCCTGTGATGTTCTACTGCTTTATGTTATAACTGTATCGCAGGGTTAGTTGCTTATTGTATGCATTGAGTTCCGTATGTCTTTAAGGGGTTTAAGAATGCTAACAAGTAAGGTAAACGCCGAAATGTACTTCCTGTTTGTGGTTATGTTGCAGGAACCAGGATGGAAAGTGTTAATCCCAGAGGATGTGAGGGTGAGTGCTGATTGGCTGGTTGTCTAGAGTGCCTGGATTGGTTGGCTGTGTGAGAGTGGGAGGGGCTGGAGAATCGAATGAGTGTAGATATGGGTCTGGCTGACAGAAGTGGGAATGGAGGAGATTATTGGGTGAAATGAGAAGAGTGTTTGATTGAATGTTCAGAGAGTGAGAATAAGTGAAGATAAGAAGGATTGCTATGAGATGCAGGGTTGGGAATGTAGATAAGAAGCAGCTGGACAACCATCTGTCAGGGATGCTTTAAGGTGGATTTCTGCACTGAGCAAGGGGTTGGACTAGATGGCCTCATAGGCCCCTTCCAACTCTACAATTCTATGATTCAAAGAGTGAATTTACAGTAACTACTACGCATTAGCACTGAGGAAACTGTTAAGCTTATTTACCTCTTTTAAATAAATTCCATTCAATTTGAAGTGTACCTGAGGAGGGTACTGGTGGCAGTGGGAAAGGGATAGACTGAGGGCTAGGTTGCTGGGCTGTGGTGCCTAAAATAGTGAAGGTGAGGCAGGGGCAGCAGCATCACCCCCCCTCCCCCCAGGGTGCATCCAGGACAAGACCCCCTTCCTAGTTGGGAGTCCTGCACGTCTCATCTTGCACCGAAAGTTCTTTAACAGAAATATGTCTTTCCTTTGTATAGCCTTAGAAGTACTGCTTCATACGGCAGCCTTTGCCCGGATACTGAAGAGGGAAGGGTATATTTGCTCCCTCGGAGGCGTCCATGGAACACAGATCAAAGAAGGTAGAGCAGGGCTCAGCTGGCCCTGATCCAGAAAGAGCCCCGTATGCCATTAAGACCAAGAGCAGTGGAGAACTCTGGGGAAGAACAGAGGAGAAGATCCAAGGTGAAGACATGGTCAGTTCTGCTACCAGGAGGCTGAGGGGCCGTGAGAGGTTTGCACCCAACTCCACAGTCTTTTGCGTCACTGGCTGAAGCCGGAGCGACGCACGAAAAATCAAATCCTAGACCTGGTGATCCTGCCAGCAGAGATGGTGAGCTGGGTGAGAGAATGTGGAGTGGAGAACCATTCCCAGGCAGTGGCCCTGGCAGAAGGCTTCCTGCTGAGCCAGGCAGAGGACCAGCGGCAGCAAGAGGAGCAGCAGCAGGTGAGAGCATTGCATCCAGGGGGCAGGAATGGGAGGGAGGATGTCTGGAAACTCTCTACTCGTTGCCCAACCCTTTCACGGAAATCACCCCAGGAGAGATGTCCCATCCCTTGCCCCCAAGATGTTTGCCTCTCTTGCTCCTTTTTGGAGTCTTTTGCTATTTCCATGTCATGGGTTTTCATTGCTCTTTCAGGTCCAGAGACTGTTTGCAGAAGTGAGGCTTGATGGCCCTGCAGCACAGAGGGCGTCTTCAGACACTGGTTAGAGCCCTCCACAAAGGGGGAGGATGCAGGAGGGTGACTCTCGTGCCGCCTTGCATGGTAAGGATTAACTTGGGGGCGGCTGTATTTCAACCTGGCTTCATTCTCTAGAGTTATGGAAGACATCGTTGGGCGTCATCTATTCACCCCCAAACTCCCACCCTGAGTATTACATGAGGCAAGATGCTTCTCCCTAGCATCAAGACTGTGGCTGCCTCTACAAGAGGCATTTAAAGCTCTTTCAAGGTGAATTAAAAAAATTACCTCTACAAGAACGGAGCGCAAATCGGGCGTAGAGCTGCGTTTTCTCTCCAATTATGCGCATTATCGAACGCGCGTTAAATAGCGAGTTTTATTTTGCTCTGGCCGTTAAAGCGCATTTTGACTATGTGAACAAGCGATTCTCCGCATTAACTACTTGTAAAGTGCATTTGAAACAACCGGTAAGGTCACCTGTTGAGTGCTCAATTACATCCTGCATACAAGCATTTACGATAAAGCGCTTCCGAGAAGATGCGCATAATCGGAGGAACAGGCGTCAAACAGAATCCATCTAGAGGGGGTCTGTGACATTTTACACATGGAAATTAAAAGTTAGGTTTGTGGCGAAGAGCCCAAATGGGGAAACATTTGTCTATTTTCCCAACTGCCCTCACAAAATGCAAATTACAAGTAAGACATCTCGCAGTGGCCAGGTGTACTTGGACATGTATCACCTCCAATGCAATTCTATGCATTTGACTGGAAAGCAAGTCCATTGGTGTTCCAAGACGCTTTCTTCTCGGGAGTTTCGGATGGCAATCTCAACCTCTGAGGCAAACATGTGTTAATGGCTTCCCATCACCTTTGTCTCCACAGGGGCTGGAATGATGCCGGCAATAAATGCACAGCCATCTCTTTTCCTTTGTGATGGAGTTGAACCGGATCAGGTAGGTGGAAGGATCACTGAGGTAGACAGGCAGGGAGCAGCCTGGGTCTCTCCATCTTCTGTTCACCTCCCAGGACCAGAATAATTTCCTCTCCTGTTTCCTTTCGTAAAAGCATATGGAGAACCCTGCTGGATTGGGCCAAAGGCCCAGCTAGCCCTGCATCCTGTTTCCCAGAGTAGCTGCCGAGGAGCCTCTTGGGAAATCCATAATCAGGTCATTGCCTTCTTGCTATTGCTCCCATGGAAACTGGTTTTAAATCCTTCGTTATACTGCCCATCCACCTCATTAAGACCAAGAGCAGTGGGGATTTCTGGGAGAGAAAGGTGCAGAAGACCCAGGGTGAGGACATGGTCAGCTGAGACGTTCAGCTCCAGCGTTTCAGGCAGTTCCGCTACCAGGAGGCTGATCACTTTATGTTATCCTTGAGTAGGAACCATTTTCTTTTTCCATCCAGGCTCTGGTGACTTTTGAGGAGGTTGCTGTGTGCTTCACCGAGGAAGATGGGCACTGCTGGATCCTGACCAGAGAGCCCTGCACAGCCAAATCATGGAGGAGAACCGTGGGATCGTGGCCTCCCTTGGTAAGGCTTCCTGTTTTCCTGCTTAATGATAATGATGGGCCCTAAATGCAATAATGATGGGGAAGATAATACTGTTTTGGGGGCTCAAGTCCTATAATATTTTTTGTTTAATATTTTGAGAACGCCTTTTAGGGAAAAGTCATCAAAAGGTACTGTTCAAAAAGTAAATAAGATGCATTTGTATTAAGAACACCATATGATAAAACACTTATCAATTGATAAGCCAGGGGCCTCAAACAAACCACATGAATTTTCAGAAGACACACTGACATAGCTCAAACTCTCAAAACCATCAGCAGAAAAACACTTGATTAAAGGAAGGCAGCCCAGAACAGGCTCATTTTGAAGGCATAAGAACATAAGAAGAGCCATGCTGATCAAATCAAGGATCCATATAGTCTGGCATTCAGTTCACACAGTGGCCAACCCACTGTCAACAGGAGACCCACAAGCAGGACATGGGTGCAGCAGCACCTTCCTGCCCATGCGCCCCAGCAACTGGTGTACTTGGGCTTACTGCTTCTGATACTGGAGGTAGCACAGAGCCATCAGGATTTATAGACTATTAGTAACAGCCATTGATAGTCTTCTCCTGAATGAATTTATTCAACCCCCTTTTAAAGCCATCCAAAGTGGTGGCCCTCCCTAGGTCTGGTGGTCGCGATGTCTGTAGTTTAACTCTACGCTGTGTGAAGAAGCCCTTCCTTTTATCTATTCTGAATCTTCTACCAGTCATCTTCATGGGATAACCCCATGAAGTATTTTAGTATTGTGAGAGAGAAAAATGACTTCTTACCCACATTGTCCATTCCATTCATAATCTTGTACACGTCTATCATATCTCACATTATAAACTTTTTTCCCAAGCAAAACAATCTCTGCTGTTGTAATCTTCCCTCATAGAGGAATTGCTCCAGCTCCTTGATCATTTTCGCTGCCCTTTTCTGCCCTTTTTACAGTTCTACAATATCTTTTTTTTGGTACAATGACCAGAAATTCCAAGTGTATAATATTAGCAGTTTTATTCTCACTTCCTTTCCTAATTATGACCAACATCAAATTTGCCTTTTGACATTTTCATCCCGCTGTCCACTACAATCCCAAGATCTCTCCCTTGGTCAGCCACCGCTAGCTCTGCTCCCAATATTTCCCAGATCCCACCTGGATCTCTTTTTAAAAATTGGTGTTACATTGGCCATTTTCAGGTCCTCCGGTACAGAGGCTGATCTTAGGGACATGTTGCATATTTTGGTTAGAAGATCAGCAATTTCATGTTTGTTTAGCTGTTTAGCTTCGTACCTGTTGGGTCACCAAGTCTAAATCATCAGACATAACCACAGTCTCAAACGTAAATTGAAATGCATCCGATGCTTTATTTCAGAAAAGTGCAAAAATGAAGAAAATTGGTGTGGTGGTTATATGAGAAGAATTTATACACTTTTTGCGATTCCATTATTCAGTCAAAGCGAATCTAACAATAACTTAAAGGGATTGCAGTTGACCAAAGGAGCACCACAAATGTAGTGAGCAAGGTGTCAAATTAATCTCCTCCCATGGCTGTTTCAGGGGGTTCCTCCTCCACCTCCTCCTGCACTCTACCTGAATTGCAAAGGTAAACTAAATCACAGTGGATTTTCCAACTTCCCTGCCCACTATTTGAATGTAGAAAGTTAAGCAAAAGCATTGCTAAGGTCCTCTAGGCGTGTGAGGAATGAAACATGGCACCTATGTAGTTAAATGTAGACGCTAGAGTGAAAAAAACAAAGTCTAAAAGTGAAAATTAAGTCACAACAACCAAACTTACCCTCCTTCTTTTATCTTACAAAATTATCATCTTAATCTTTGAATCCACAGAGAAATACATCATTTTTTTCTTGCCTCTGCAGAAAGTCAATAAGAAGTTTCCATTCCATTCAAAATATAGATGTTGATTTCTCTCTGATTATTGATGTCAGCTTTGCCATTTCCGCCAACACCATCTTCACTAGCCATTCCTCCGTTGTGGGCACTATTGGGCCTTTCCATTTTTGCGCGTACAATAGTCTCGCTGCTGTTATCAGATATAGGAATAAAGTCCTGTAGTTCCTTTTTGATAGATCCTCCATTAGTCCCAAAAGGAAATATTCCGGTTTCAGCTGTATATTGATCTTTAATATCTTCTGAATTAAAAAATGTATTTGTATCCAAAACTTTTTAGCTTTTTTACACGTCCACCATATATGATAAAATGTTCCTTCTTGTTTTTCACATTTCCAGCAATTTCCCGAGACACCTTTATACATTTTAGATAATTTCGAAGGAGACATATACCATCTATACATCATTTTATAAAAAAATTATTTAAGACTAGCACATCATGTAAATTTTAGACCTTTTAACCACATATATTCCCATTGTTCCATTAATGTGTTATATCCAAAATTTTGATTCCATTTTATCATATAATCCTTTACTTGCCGTTCTTCCGTCTTGTATTTCAATAACAATTTATAAATTTTTGCAATAACATGTTCGTCATTCGTACACAATACCCTTTCAAATTCTGACTTTGTTTGTTCCAAATCCCAAGTTTTCTTATCTACTTTAAACCTTTCAGACATTTGTAAATATGCAAGCCATTGACTACATAGCCTTCGTTCTACAACTCATCTCTTGACTTTAGTTTGTATTCACCTTGCTTTAGTTCTAACATATCTCTATATGTCAACCAATTGTACCTACTTATCATTTCTCTTCTATAATGTGCCTCCTGTGCTGATATCCATAGAGGTATTTTTGGACAGAACCTAAGTTTATATCTATACCATATTCTCAAGCTGGCACGTCGTACATAGTGGTTATTAAATTCTACATTGACCTTAACTTTATCATACCACAAATCTCCATGCCATCCGTATCTCAACTCATGTCCTTCTAATTCCAGTAACCTTTTATTTTTCAACAAAATCCACTCTTTCATCCATACCAGACAACAGGCAGAAAAATACAGTTTTAAATCTGGTAAACCTAGACCTCCTCTTTCCTTCGCATCCTGTAATATTTTATATTTCACTCTTGGCTTTTTTGCTTTCCATACAAATTTAGCTATATCTTTCTGCCATTGTTTCAATGGTAACTCCGAGGTTACAACAGGTATTGTCTGGAACCAAAACATCATTCTTGGCAAAACATTCATCTTGATCATAGCTATTCTTCCCAACAGTGACAGTTGAACCGTGTCCCACCTTGCTAAATCCTTTTCAATCTCATCCCACACCTTGGCATAATTGTTATGAAACAGCATACAATTCCTATTTGTTAGTGTCATAATACCCAGGTATTTTACCTTTTTTTCTGTTTTAAAACCTGTTTTTTCTGCCAGTTTTATTTGCTCTTGAAAATTCATATTTTTTGTTAAAAAAAAGAAAAGAAAAAAAGAAGGGCCTGATATTGTAAAGCTGCAGAGGAGTTGCAGGAAGAAACCCAGATGGTGACAAGAGCTGTTCTGGGCTGAAAACAGAGGGGTTCGGGCAACTCCATGCCAGAGCCATCTCAAATGCCAAAGTGGGCGATTTGGGATGGGTGCTCAGTAAAGGTGGTCTGTTAATTTGGCCCTGTTTAGCGTCACACCTGCTGGGTCACCAAGTCTAAACCATCAGACATAACCACAGACTCAAACGTAAATTGAAATGCATCAGATGCTTTATTTCAGAAAAGTGCAAAATTGAAGAAAATTGGCATGGTGGTTATATGAGAATAACGCATGCACTTTTTGCGATTCCATTATTCAGTCAAAGCAAATCTAACTTTAACTTAAAAGGATTGCAGTTGACAAAAGTAGCACCATAAATGTAGTGAGCAAGGTGTGCTAGCTGCAAGAAAGATAAGAGCAGCCTTTCTAAACCATACCACTGTCAAATCCACCATGGAGTTTTAAAACCACCATTGAGAAATGTGTTGTCTGAACTGGGCCCTCTTCTAATCAAATATGGGATACAGGGTGGTTAGACCACCCACTTACCAATCAGAAGTGAGGTATTTACCTATCCCCCCCCCAAACTCCCATTTTGCATCCACGTGTTTTGTGAATATCTCTGGCATAATTCGTAACAGGTTAAACAGAATGTGCTAAAGATCCACCATCTGGGCATGGTGTCCTGACTGACCTGTTTCTCCCTGGAACATCTTCCTTGAACCTTTGGCATCCTTTAGTCACATATTCCTCTCCTTCGTTGTTCATGCTTCTTCTTATGGCTCCTCCGTCCAACGTGTTTTGAGGAAGGACGTTCCTCTACCTCTGCAGGTGCATAGCGTGAGATGCTCTACAATGATTCTTTGCTCCTAGTTAATATCTCAGCAGGCATCAGTTCTTCTGTTAGATCTCAGTCTCTCTGCCACTAGGTTGCCTTGGCCCAGTGCTTGCTCTGCAGAAGCCATTTGCAAAACAAATCTGTCATTCTTGTTTCTTTTCTTTCAAAGCCAGTCTTGCAAAGTTTTAGTTGGAGGTATTATGATGCCATGACGTTAGTTATTATGGAAGCTTGATTTCCTGGTCAGGGGTTTGGTGTCCTCCTAAAGATGAGTTGGGGTTCTTCTGGTAAGTCCCCCCAAACCCTCATTCTCACTGTTCAAGCATTCCAGATCACAGTCATTGAATGTCATCTCTTCCATCTTTAAATCCTTTCAGGGCCAGATTAAGAAGGCAAGGAGCCTGCAAGTCTTGAAAATGGCATCTTTCCTGAAAGGCTAAGAAATTCCTTTGTGTAGAAATTCCTGAGTTGGTAATTTATTTACCTCTCGGAGGCCACTTCAAGCCTGGCACATGGTTGTATGGTTAGGTTTGCGTTTGCCGTCCCAGGGCTTTTGGAAGGTGTATCCTTTTGATTAGCTTGGGAAAGCCAGAACCAACCTTGCATAAGTGATCTATTAGGTAAGATGACTTTGTTGTTACTTGTCCTGCCTTGGCATAGGCTATGATGTGTGACAGGAACCGTATCCATGGCTGCCAAATTCATTTGGAGTCTGCAATACCTGCCCTGCTGATGTACAGCCTGTGAACAAATCTATCACGTAGGCTAGTCTGAAAGGGAGCAAAAACACAGGGTACATTTAATATCTCAGCGGAAAGCTGAACCCAGGCCTGCATGGGGCCCGGTCAACTGCATTGTCCCACACTGAGAGTCCGTAAATGGCAGTCCACAGAGTCAGTGAAACACCTGGAGAGAACTGCATCCCATCCAATGCTTTCCCCTTCTTCCCTTTATTGAGATCATTAATTGTGGGTGCTCAGTGGTTTCAAGTTCTATTGCTAACTGAGGCGTTTACCAATTTCTTGTCTTCATTCCAGAAAGTGACCGATGGGAAGTGGATGATAAGAGAGAACCATATGGAATATCATCAAAACGAGAGAAATGTAAAAATAGCACAAAGGAGGGAAGGAAAAGGAAAGCAAATCGGAATGGGAGGAATTATTCCTTTGCTTCTCAGGGCAAGGGCTATCATGATATCAGCATCTAAGAAAAAACACAAAAGACAGAGAAATAATAGGTTTCATGTGCATAGGGAAACTTTCAATCCTGGATCCAAAGTTGAAACTCTCTTCAAAATTCACACACTGAAGAAACCATATAAATGCCTGGAGTGTGGAAAGCGCTTCAGTCAAAAGATACATCTCATTTGCCATCAAAGATTTCACAAGAGGCATAAGCCATATAATTGTTTGGAGTGCAGAAACAGCTTCAGTCAGAAGAGAGATCTAACTTCTCATCGCAGAACTCACACAGGGGAGAAACCATTAAATTGTTTGCAGTGTGGAAAGAGCTTCAGTGAAAAGAGAAAACTGACTCGGCATCAAAGAACTCACACGGGAGAAACCATTCCGCTGTTTAGAGTGTGGGAAGAGCTTCAGAGATAGGGGAAAGCTCACTTCTCATCACAGAACTCACACAGGGGAGAAACCATATCATTGTGTGGAGTGTGGAAAGAGCTTTAGGTGGAAGGGAAATCTAACTTCTCATCAAAGTATTCACTCAAGGTAGAAACCATATCAGTTCTTTGAGTGTGCTTTGAGTGTGGAAAGAGGTTCAGACAGGTTCTTCTGAGTAATCTCACTTCTCATCACAGGCCTCATCACCACCAGACATTTATCTCGGGGTCGACTCGAGTTCGACCCTGTTCACACACACCTGATATCAGAGTGAATGGGGGACGATCACTGTGTATTCCCGGGATAGCTGGGATTACTTTTTTTCTCCAGTCTTGGGAAAATCCCAAGGTCCGCTGCTGTTCAGCGTGAGTTATCGGCATGTTTTGTTGTGCTGATACTGTATTTTTTTAAACACAAATGCATATCTGTGCAATTGTGGATATTCAATGTTCCTATCCTATCCTGTTGCTACGCAATTGCGCATATGCACAGTCAAGAGAAATTAAAAAATCAGTGTCATTTCTGCCAATCCACATGACTGCCATTGCTCCTGTTCTTGTAGTTATTGTTGCCTTTTATGAATTGTTTTTTAATTTTTATTGTGCTTATGCTTTTCATATTTTAACTGTTTTTATGTATTTTATTGCTGTGATCTGCCTTGGGACTGCTTCTGCCCTCAAACGTGGCCTAGCATTTTTCTTTAAAAAATATTAAATAAAGTTATCCTTTTTACCTGAATTTTCAGAAAGGCAGGTCATATTGTTTTGTCAAACGTCAGTCCAAACTCCTAATGCATTGTATTCTGACCTTGAACAATAAAATCTCAGAATAGGTAAGTTGGAATGGGCCTATCACGCCATGGAGTCCATCCCCCTGCTCGATGCAGGAATCCACCTTAAAGCATCCCTGACAGATGGCTGTCCAGCTGCCTCTTGAAGTCCTCCAGTGTGGGATAGCCTACGACCTCTCTAGGTCATTGGTTCCGTTTTCATACTGCTCTATTAATCAAGAAGGTTTTCCCAATATCCTGCACTCTGCAGGATATCGGGAATATCGGTGTCCTGCGCTCTGGGTCAATCGAGAAGAGATCCTGGCCTCTGTGTGACAACCTTTCAAGTATTTGAAGAGTGCTCTCATGTCTCCCCTCCATCTTCCTCCATCTTCTCTTCTCCAGACTAAATATGCCAGGTTCTTTCAGTGTCTCTTGTAGGGCTTTCTTACCAGACTCCTGATCTTCCTCGTCACCCTCCTCTGAACCCCCTCCAGCTTGTCTGCATCCTTCTTGAAGTGTGGTGCCCAGAACTGGACGCAGTACTGAAGATGGGGCCTAACCAGTGCTGAATAGAGGGGAACCACTACTTTGTGCGCTTTGGAAGGTATACTTCTATTAATGCATCCCAAAATAGCATTGCTTCTTTTTGCATCCACGCCATCCTTTGATGAGTTTGGAGAGGTTTTAAGCAGTACATCAAAAGTTGTTAAGGTTGTCCTGCCCCATTCAGGCTTCAGGCAGCAACAGCTGTAAACATGTGTGTGATGTTCTACTGTTTAGAACTGTGAAGAATGTGTTGCAAAAGTTATTATTTCGAGTTGCAGGTTTGGGTGAGTATGGAATGAGTAGGCAGACCATATGAAAAGGAGGACAGGGCTCATGTAACTTTAACAGTTGTAGAGAAAAGGGAATTTCAGCTAGTGTCATTTGTATGCAATTAGTTCCTGATGAAATTCCCTCTTCATCAAAACAGTTAAAGTTGCAGGGGCCCTGCCTTCTTTTGTATATGGTCACTCTAGTATATTGCCAGCACCTTTAATTGTTGTGATGAAGAGGGAATATCACCAGGACCTAATTGCATACAAATGACACTGGCTGAAATTCCCTTTTCTCTACAACTGTTAAAGTTACAGGAGCCTTGTCCTCCTTTTCATATGGTCAGCCTAGGAATGAGTGGTAAGTGAAAGCTGATCAGTTAGTTGTTCGGAGTGCCTGGATTGGTGCAGTGTGTGAGAGTGGGAGGAGCTGGAGAGCGAATAGAATATATATATATATATATATATATATATATATGTCAGACAGAGGGAGAGCTGAGAGGGACAGTTGTTTTGGGATGAACTGAAGAGGGGGGTTGATTGTGGGTTGAGCAGAGAGAGAGAGAGAGAGAGAGAGAGAGAAAGAAAGCGTATCTAGTGAGGTGTTTTGAGTAATTGATATTGAGAGGAAACAGTTTAGATGAAGAAACATTTGGAAACATAGATGCATTAAACCTGAAACCAATAAGCTTACTGTGCATGCAATATACTCTTGTTAATAAAACTTGTTAATATGAACAATTGGTGTGGTCATTTAAAGTGTACCTGAGAAAGGTACTGGTGGCAGCAGGAACTTAGATGCTTGTCTGAGGCCAGGTTGCTGGACTGTAGAGCTGTGGGGCCTGATAGTAAAGGTGGGACAGGGGCAGCAGCAGCAGCAGCAGCAGCAGCAAGGGGCTAGGATAAGGCATCACATATGGCACCATAGCGGTGGGATTCGATGAGATCCAGTGACCGTTACAGGAGTTGACCAAAGCTAAAAGATCTGTATTTAGTGTGAACTGTGGGATCTGTGGCGATCCAGAGCAGTGACACAAATAGAGTTTTAAAACATCACAGGTATTAGCCATAGCTGAGAGATAAGAAAGAATCCAGGGCTATTGAGCGGAATACTTTGGTCCGAGCGTGTTGGTCAGATTAAGCACCAAAGAGTTCTGACAGGAATCTCAGAACTGAGTTTAAGACACGCCAGGTCTCAGGGGAGACAATAACAAGCAAATTAACTAGAAACTGAAAACAAAGTACCTCAGACAATGGAAGAAATATTGTCACTGAGAAAGAATGCCCTAATTGAAAGGTGCAAGGTTTTAGGAATTGTGTATGAGGGAAAGATCGCAGAAGAACTAAAAGTGATATTAATCAAACACCAAATACCTGACCCTATTGAGGCAGAACGTTATAAGAATCCAGTTCCAAATGATCCTGCTCTCTTAGAGATTTTAAGAGAACAGAATAGGATTAAACTGTTGGAATTGCAGAATAGAGAAAAGCAGCGCTCTGTGGAAGCAGAGAGCCTAAAATGGAAAAGATGAGGCTAGCTTCTGAGTAAAATGAAAAACAGCATTTGAGGGAATTGGAGGATAGAGAAAAACAGCACTCTGTGGAAGCAGAATGACTAAAACTGGAGGCAGAGAGACTAAGATTGGAACTGGAAGACAGAGAAAAGCAAAGGGCCATGGAACAGAGTGATAGAGATTCCATGAATTGGAATTGGCTAAGATTAAAAGGGAAGTGGAATGGTTTAAAGCAGATGAGGTTTGGCGGGAAAAGCAAGAGAGGATTGAGAAAGCTAAAATTGAGACTATGAAGATGCCCAGAATAACACCTAGGGACTTCATGGCTTTTAACCCAGGAGAAGATCCTGAGGTATTTTTAGCCACCTTTGAAAAGGCTGCTAAGAATTGGGATATACCTCAAGGAGAGTTTATGAGGTACATTCCCAGTTTGGTGAAAGGAGAACTAGCTGAAGTGTACCATAGCTTTTCCTCAGAAAAAACACCAATTTATGAGGAATATAAAGCTGCTGTGTATCAGAGATTCAGACTAGGGGCAGAGCATTTTCGAAAGCTATTTCGCACATGTTGGTTGCAGGCAGGTAAATCATACCTAGATTTAAGTGTGAAAGTAGGTGATTTATTTGATAAGTGGGTTCATAGTGCTAAGGCTGAGTCCAAGGAAAGCATCAGGGACCTGATGATCCTGGATCAGTTCTTGTTTCAGTTACCACCAGAAATCAGGCTTATGGTCAGAGACCGTGTCCTTAAAATGGTTCAAGAAGCAGCAGAAATAGCGGACCAATTAGCCATCAACAGAGGAGGTGGAGCTAGAGGCGCCTACAAAGATCATCACTCTAAAAATTCTGAACAAAAAGATAACAAAAATGTAATAAAGGAAGAGCCAGAGAAAAACAAAGAATATAAGCCTAAAAAAAAAAAGTCATGAAGAGAAGTGACAGACCCATGTATTGGAGGGAAAACGCAAGGGTGTTTTACAAGTGTGGGAGAACAGGGCATTTCTAGTTCAACTGTCCTGAAAACCCCAGAGTTACCTCACCAACCCCAGTCAAAAAGACAAGCACTACACCTCAGGCAGCAGAAACCATGACAAAGGTTCAATTCTGTAGTGTCAAGTTCGGGTGAATTGAGGAATTCAATTCAGAACTGAAGGAAGAGGTGGTGGTGGAGGACTCATTATACCTAGCCACGTTAGATACAGGTTCTAGGATTACGCTGATCAGAACAGATTTGGTAGAGGGAAGACACATTTTACCTCACCAAACAGTTCAGATTAGGGGTATCAGTGGAAAACCTGAGGAGATTCCCTTGGCTAAGGTGAACATACTATGGAGAGGCCAAGAGGGAGAATTCACAGTGGGCCTAAATATGGAGCAGGAGGAGCCAGTGATTTTAGGAAGGGATGTTATGGGCAAAGGCACAGAGAAAATGCTGATAGTAACCAGAAGCCAAGCCAAATCAGTGCCCATGAAAGAACGTTCCAACCTAATTTCCTCAGGCTTAGAACAAGAAACCAGTCAAGCTCAAAAGCTGTGAAACTCGGTTTCCAAGGCCACCACAGAAGTGGGTGAGGAACTTGCTCCTAGGGCAAAGACACCACTAACTGTCCCTAGCGAGTATAAACAGGAATTGCAGGCAGACACCAGCCTACAGCCTGTTAGAGAGCAAGCACAGTGTTCTGTGACACCCAGTGATGACACAGAGAGCAACTGGTGTGGGAAGACAGTTTGCTTGATCAAATATGGGTACCTAAGAACTCCCAGATTGTAGTCCCCCTAAAGTATAAGGACAGTACAGTGAGAAGAGAACCTGACAATATCTGCTCTGAGCCCTTAGGCCAAAGAAAAGCTAAGAGAAAGCTAACTGCTCATGACCAGTGGCCTAGAATGTCACAGAAGGCCTGGTTAAAGATCCCCAGGAAATGGGGGAGTGGCCTAACGGGCATGAGGTAGAGTCGGAGCTTCTCTCGCTCTCTTAAGGAAGCGATGAAATAATTATAAAATCCCTATTTTGGAGAGGATGGATTGTTAATTAAAGACTTGATACGGGGTTCGGAAGCATTGCTGTATCTGTGGAAGAAGGAGCTGCTGTATATGCTGCTGTATTAGCAGAGAGAAAAAGAAACCAAAATAGACTGGGAATCCTGGCAGGCGACCAGAGACGGTAATTAATGGATTTTAACTTGAAGGAGTAAAGGCTGGCTGATAAGGCTGGGGGAGAGACTGAAATGAATATTTGAAGCTGTGTGAAAAGAGATTTAAAATCCCCAGCTGAATGTGTTAGAAGCCGAAACGTAACAGTTTGATAACAACGGAGAGGATATCTGAGTGGGGCGGTTAAGTTCTAGGTGAGGGGGTGCGGATTTATAAGTTTAGCTTTATGAAAAGAAAGCAAAAAGGTGACAAATCCAGTGCCCCCACCTGGTGCAGGCCGCAGAAAGAGCACCCATCAGATAAGAATTGGCATCGACTTAGCAGAGTTATGGCGGACAAAACGCAGCCTTCAGACAAAGCCGGAAAAATATCTCCACTTCACTCCGGAAGTGGGAGTTCTAAGTCTGGAAGCAAGCCAGGTGCAGTTCCTAAAGCGGCCAAAGAGAGTCAATCATGGTCAGCAGGAGATTTAATGGACAATTTTCAGATGGTGTTAGAGGAGGCCTTGAAGAAGCAGGAGAAAAGAATAAATCAAAGAATTCTGGACTCACAGATTGAAATTATGACAGGCCTTCAAATGGTGGTGGATAAGATGGAGAATTTGGAGAAGGAGACTGAAAAGCTGAAGGAAGATAGCAAGCAGCAGGGGGAGCATGTGCAGGAGATGGACTTGTGTTTCATTGTCCTGGAAAATAGAGACAGGAGAGTGAACATTCGGATTAGATCCTTTAAAGAGCAAGAGGGGGAGAATTCAAAGATTTTGAGAGATATAATTTTGGCATGGATTAGGGAATTGGACCTCCAGGAAAATTGGGAGATGGCTGATATCGAGAGGATCCACAGAGTGGGCTATAAGAAGAAGAAGATGCTCCCAAGGGATATAATTGTTAAGTTTGCAAATTATTATAAGAAAGAAAAGTTAATGCAAGCAATTAGGCGTCTGGGCCAACCCATGTTACAAGCAACACCAATTGAGATTTACAATTATTTGTGTCCTCAAACGGTGCAGTGGCGGAAAAGCGTCAGATTGTGTACAGTTGCTTTGCGGAAGAAGTCGATAACATACAGTTGGGGGTGTAAAGGAGTGCGGGCCTTGGCACCGTCTCCTGGCAGAGATGTGCAGAATCCAGAGAATCAAAACCAAGACTCAATTTACTTGAGATATAACACTTTTATTAGATTAAGAGTAGGTTAAGTAGTCTGAAATTCCAAAATCTACAACAAGACCCAGCATGCATATATAACAGACAATAAAATATGTTACCCAGCCGGACCTGGATCCTTTTGCCACTTCTGGTCAGCCAAAGACACACAGAGATTCTCCAAGCCTCTTGCTTTATTCCTCCTCTTGGAAACCCCCTCCCTTCTCGGCGCCAGTTTTCGTTCGCTTTTCACACCTCCCCCTCCCAGCCTTGGAATTTACGGCTGAGATAAGCCCAGTTCTTCCTGGCCTGGTTTTTGCCCTTGGGCTATCAATCTCTCACCAGGTGGCCAAGCCAAGGTCTTTTGTCATTTTAACTCCCCTATCAATCCTCCCTGTTCCCAGGCTAAAAACCCTTACTAAAACTCATGCTTGTTCTGTGCACTATGTTACTACAAAACCCACTAGTCTCTCAGCGCAGTCTATCTGATCTCCCTTACAGGGGGTATCCAGTCTTTTTGAGATTTATGTGGAAAGGGAAACAACATAGAATAACATCATGTGAGCAAGGGATGGAGCTTCTGGAAAAGTTGGGTTTACTCGACGCCACAGAGGATGGAGAAACAAAGCAGGATGAAGGCGCTGTAGGAGGAAGACGTCAATAAATAAATGGGATTGTAATAGGGATAAGAAGAGATTATGGGAGGGGAGGGTCAGATTTTGCTCTGGGATTGTTGGGTTGCTTCTCCCCCCCCTGAAGAGTTCTAAAAATATTTGGGGCCATTGCCCAGGAAGGTCTGATGAGGAGGGGGGTGAAGATGGGGGGTAAGTGTGGGGGGGAGGGTAAGGGAGGGGGGTATGTGTGTCACAGGGGGAGACCAATACAGAGATTTGTGTGGGGAAAGATGGAAAATAAATTAAGGGTTGCAATTTTAAATGTTAAAGGGCTAGGAACTGTTATAAAAAGGAAGAGAATAGAAGTGTTATTAAAAAAAGAAAAAGCAGATGTAATTTTTTTTGCAGGAAACTCATCAAATAAAGGAGGGTGTGATGGGTTAATGCAACAGATTACACTAGCTCGGGGAACTAGACAAGGATGTCCACTTTCACCGATCTTATTTGCAATAGTGATAGAAATTTTGGCTAATGTTATAAGGGAGGATGTAAGATTGAAGGGGATAGGAGGGAAGGAGAAGATTAAAATGAATATGTTTGCGGATGATACATTACTGACATTAGAAGATCCCCTGGAGAGCGGGGAGCTGGTTAAGAAGCATTTGAGAGAATTTGGGGAGATTACTGGTTTACAAGTTAACTGGAGGAAGTCAGAAATGATGTTATTTAATTATAACAAGGAGGAGTTGGAGGAGTGTAAAGTTAAGTTAGGTCTTAGGCTTAAAAATATAGTACGTTATTTAGGAGTTAATATTGCAAAAGATTTAGATAGGTTAGAGGAAATTAATTTTGCGAGTTTGAAAAAACAGATAGGGGAAAAGTTAGAGGTATGTAGAAAATTAAAGCATTCTTGGTTTGGTAGAATAGCGGTTATTAAAATGAAGATATTACCTAAGATTATTTTTTTGTTTAGAATGCTGCCGATTAAAATATCGGAAGCAGAGTTAAAGAGTTGGCAAAATATGATTAACACTTATTGCAATGTAGGGTGACCAGATTTTGGAACCCAAAATCCCGGGGGCCCCCCCGCCAACAACCCCCCCACCAAGCCACCCCCCAAAACAACCCCCCCACCAAGCCACCCACCCAAAACAACCCCCCCACCAAGCCACCCCCCCAAAAAAAACATCAGCCCGGACCTACCGGGGCGAGTTCTCTTCTGCTGCCTCCACCGCCGGGTCCCCCGCCAGCTCGTAAGGCCAGCGGCCGCGCGGAAGAGGCAGGGGAGGGCAGGATCCGGAAGTGACGTAATCGGCCCTCCCCCGCCTCTTCCGCACGGCCGCTGGCCTTACGAGCCGGCGGGGAACCCAGCGGCGGCGGCGGACCTGGCCGCCCCAGCAGGTAAGTGCCCCACGCCCCGCGCCTCGCGCTCCTTACCCGCTTCCCTCCAGTGTTCGAATCTACTGAGAAACAGGCTTCACGGCCTGTCTCTCAGTATCGCGCCAGGTGATGACGTCATCACCCAGCGTGCTACTGAGGGACAGGCTGTGAAGCCTGTTTCTCAGTAGATTCGAGCACCGGAGGGAAGCGGATGCCCCTGCGGGTAAGTAGTGTGAGGCGTGAGGGAGGGCACTTACCTGCTGGGGCGGCCGCTTCCTGGGCTCCTCCGCCGCCACTGCCGCCGGGTCTACCGCCGCTCCTTGCTTGCTGCCACCGCCGCGTGACCCCCCGCCACCCCGGTTTGCCCCCCCGCCACCCCGGTTTGCCCCCCCGCCCCCCGGTTGGGCCGGTTCGCCCCTGGATTCCCGGTTAGGACCGGGAAACCCCGAGCCATCTGGACAGCCTATTGCAATGGAGATAAGAGAGCTAGGATTAATAGGGTTATGGTATAAGACACAAAAGAAAGGAGGCTTGGGATTTCCAAATATAAAGAATTATTATATTGCTAATCAGTTAAGATATGTCATAAATAGTATAATAGGGGAGGAAGATTTAGAATGGTTAGAAACGCAAGCTCCCGTCAGAATAATGATAGCTAAAAATTGGAAAGGACAAGGGATCTATACAATGGAAGAATGGTATAAAGAAATATGGGATATGGCACTTAATGATAAGCTAACGTGTAAAATGAAAATAAAGAGGGGAATGTCCAGGAAGAATGATTTTGAAAATATATGGAGTCCATTTTTGGAATATGTATTAAGATCGGGGAAGGGACAAATACTTTCAAAAGATTCTTTACAATTTTGGAAGGATGAATAATTGAATAAATGTAGGTCTCCTGGGGGGTGGGGAGCACGGGGGGGTATGCAGGTTATGTATTGTATTTTATGTTGTTATATGTTGTATTATGTTGTTTAAGTTGAAATAAAAATATTATAGATAGATAGATAGATAGATAGAGATCCCTAGGAAACTTGATCGCCCTCGGGAGATCTTAACAGAACTCTGTGCTCTCTGGCATGTCAGCCTTTGCAATGGCTCACATCAAAGACGTGGCCATATTTATTAAAACAATACCCCAGCACTTGAAGCACCTAGACAGGGTCCTCAGTGCAATAGAAAAGGCAGGATTGACCATCAAGGCTAGCAAATGTCAATTTGGGCTATCAGAAGTCACCTACCTAGGCTATAGGGTAGGCAGTAGGAAGATCGCACCACTGTGGGACAAAGTGGAAGCAATCAAAAATTGGCCTGTCCCTAAGACTAAAAAGCAAGTCAGAGCCTTCCTTGGGATAATTGGTTATTCTCGAAGATTTCTGGAGAGCTGTGCAGATATAGCCGCACCATTACACAAACTGATATGCAAGCACGAGCCAGACACTGTGAAGTGGAGTAGCTCACGTCAAAAAGCGTTTGAGCAACTCAAAGAGGCTTTGTGCAATAGCCCCATCCTAATAGCCCCTGATTTTGATCCAGGCATTCATAGTGGCTACGGATGCATCAGAGATTGGGCTGGAAGCAGCATTACTGCAGGAGAGGGATGGAATCAAGCACCCCATCGCCTTCCTAAGCAGGAAGCTGTCTCTCCGTGAAAAGAACTATTCAACAGTTCTGAAGGAGTGCCTCGCGATTGTGTGGGCATTGACCAAATTAAGACCCTACGTGTGGGGGCAGAAGTGTGTCGTGATGACTGATCACAGAGCTTTGATCTAGCTGAAGACCATGCGCAACCACAACACCACGTTGCAGAAGTGGTCGTGGATTCTACAGGAGCTCCAGGTCGAGTACCAATACGTGAGAGGCAAGGATCACGTAATTGCGGATGGACTTTCCAGGTGCGGCAGGGACGAGATCAGCAACACCGACAAGCCCGGATGAGAGGAAAGAAGAGGGACAGCTTTCCAGGTTGTTCCGGTGAGGCAAAGACTTTGTGAGTGCCCAGGAACACAAGCCATCGAATGTTGAACTTTGTGCGTTCCCCAGAGCACAGGCTTTGGAACTTCTCACATGTTCAATGATACGTTTCCATAGACTTTGGACGCTGCGTATGCCACTTAGGACCAAAGAGGTATACTCTGCTTCAATTTAAGGGGGGGGAATGTGATGTTCTACTGTTTAGAACTGTGAAGAATGTGTTGCAAAAGTTATTCTTTACAGTCGCAGGTCTGGGTGAGTATGGAATGAGTGGTAAGTGAAAGCTGATTGGTTAGTTGTTTGGAGTGCCTGGATTGGTGGAGTGTGGGAGAGTGGGAGGAGCTGGAGAGCGAATGGAATATAGACATGTCAGACAGAGGGAGAACTGACAGGGACAGTTGTTTTGGGATGAATTGAGGAGGGGGGTTGATTGTGCGTTTCACAACCACCCCACCCAGACACACTGGCCTGGTTCGGAGGACATGATAATCAAGGGAGGGGGAAGAGGCATCCTTCAGTTGTTTAAAGTGTGGTGTGGAGGGAACTTCCTCTCTCCCTGTCTTGTTCCACTCGGGCATAGAGTTCGCCGCAGAAGTGGACGATAAGAGAGAACCCTCCCCCCCCCTCCTATACAGCTGGCAGAACTTGCAGTGCTTGATGGGATAACACTGGGGGACTGGGGGAGGGGGGAGGGGGGGAGCGGGAGACGCAGCAGCCCAGAAGGAGGCAGGGACTTTAAGTCACAATGGAAGATGGGGCAACATGTCACGTGGAGAGCATGGGCAGAATAACTCAGAGTGTGTTAGTAACTCCTCCGTTGCCTAAAGTGTCCTCCAAACTCAACCAGCAAGAAGAGGAAACGTCCAGCATAGAAAGCAGAGATCGATGCCAGCAGCAGCCATGGGGACGAAGCTCAAAGCCACTGTGGCGTAGTCGGACTCGGAGGGGTGGATGGTTTTGCTTGGCCATGTCAGGGTTAAAGAAACGAGCTCGATTCCTAGAGAGGAAGGGGATTTGGGGAGGCAGGGTGTGGCCGTGTCCCCCACAGGAACTGCTCCTCCCCTCCCCGGCTCTTCGCCTCCGCCTGTTTCCAGCAGAGGAAAGAGGCCTTGGATCTCCCTGCAGGTGCTGCATCGGAGCCTCCTGGGGGGAAGCAGGTGAGACCCCCTCCTGCCTTCCACATTGGGGTGAAGGGGGATCCCTGGGCTGCAGGGGAGGAGAGGGTCATGGAGGGGGGCAAAAGCCCAAAACCAAGCCCACCATGTTAGGGGGGTTGGTGATTCTGAATCATGGAGGGGAGCTGGACCTTCCCCCCAATTCGCCCCATAGGGAGGAGGCACGTGCTGTTCTTGCATTTAGGGTTCACCCAGAAGCAGAAGGAGCTTCGTCGTTTTGACCTCTCGGCAAAGCCAGGAGGCCCCTTGGACCGGAGAGGTTGGTGGGTATGTGAAGCCGGGGTCGTCCATGGTTGAGTGGATGAATCAGAGGCACCACTGAGTGCAATCCTTGCTCCCATTCATCGGACATGGCTTCCCCCCCCTCCCGCCTCGGTGGGTCCTCTGGTGCATTTCCGCACGTGGCTGAGATGCTCCCCAGGTGGCTTCTCCGGAACCGAAGCTGGGCTGAGGGAGATGGGTCCCCCCACCCTCCAGTACACACATGCCTGGCAGATGCCTCAGACAGATGGTTTCAAAGGAATCGCTGCTGGTGGCGTTGGAGGGGAGACCAAGAGCCGTTGTGGTGCAATGCACGATGTGTCCAGGGACCTGCTTGGAGAGATGCAGAGAGAGGACCTTGCTGGTCGGCGTCCTGAGGGCCCAAGAAATGAACTCAATCCCTAGATGGGAAGGGGATTTGGGGAGGAAGGAAGAGGCCGAGGCCCCCACAGGAAATGCACTCCTTCCTTCCCAAAGGCTTTGATGCCTCCTGTGTGGGATCAGCTGAGACACCCCACCTTGCCTTATGCCTTAGGGTGAAGGGGAATCTCTGGGCTGCAGGGGAGGAGGGGAGGCATGGGGGCAGGAGAGGGAGGGGTGGAAAAATTCAGGAGGGAGGGGAGATGCCCAACTTCAACCCCTGGCTGGCGTCCTTTTGAAATGAAGGCTGACAATAAGAAAAGGAATGGGGCAGAGGAAATTAAAGAGAATGAAAAAGGGAATTTGAAAATCCAGAATACAAAACAACCCCAAATCCCAATGGAGCACAAGTGGTGAATTGCCATGCCTGTGGGGAACAAAACTTGTGGTCTCCACAGAAGCAGGAGGATGCTGACCTGTGAGAGCCTTTGGTTTGGTCCAGAGAGGCAGCTCCTATCTAGGAATACAGCCTCCATCTGCCGAGGCCATATACCTCACTTTAATTAGGGAGAAATGTTTTGGGGATGTAATTTTAGAGGGCAAATGGGAAGACAGCAGCCTGTGTGTGAGTAGGAGCAGCGGGATGCAACATCTTCTGACACTCAAGCCAGTGAAGGGCTTTGCTGCGTGGCTCTAAGGTGATGGATCCCCCTGTGATGTTCCACTGTTTTATGTTATAATTGTATTGCAAAGTTTGTTGCTTATAGTATGCATTTAGTTACCTATGTCCTTAAAGGGTTTAAGAATGCTAACAAGTAAGGTAAATGACTAGGCTGAAATGTACTTCCTGTTTGTGGTTATGTAGCAGGAACCAGGATGGTAAGTGTTAACCCCAGAGAATGTGAGGGTGAGTGCTGATTGGCTGGCTGTTTAGAGTGCCTGGATTGGTTGGCTGTGTGAGAGTGGGAGGAGCTGGAGAATCCAGTGAGTGTAGATATGGGTCTGGCTGACAGAAGTGGGAATGGAGGAGATTATTGGGTGAGATGAGAAGAGTGTTTGATTGAATGTTGAGTGAGTGAGACTAGTTGAAGATAAGAAGGATTGCTATGAGATGCAGGGTTGGGAATATAGATAACTAAGATAAGAAACAGCTGGACAAACACCTGTCAGGGATGCTTTAAGGTGGATTCCTGCACTGAGCAAGGGGTTGGAATTGATGGCCTCATAGGCCACTTCCAACTCCATGATCCTGTAATTCTATGATTCAAAGAGTGAACTTACAGTAACCACTGCACATTGAAGCCTTGTAACCACTACGCATTAGAACTGAGGAAACTGTTAAGCTTATTTACCTGCAATTACTCTTGTCAATAAATTCCAATCAATTTCAAACAACTGTGGTGCTGTGGGGCTTCAAATAGTAAAGGCGAGGCAGGGGCACCACCAACGGGTCTGAAGCATCACCCCCCGCCCCCCAGAGTGCATCCAGGACAAGGACCCCTTACTAGTTGGGAGTCCTGCACGTCTCATCTTGCACCTTAAGTCCTTTAACAGAACAATGTCTTTCCTTTGCATAGCCTTAGAAGCACTGCTTCATACAGCAGCCTTTGCCCAGATACTGAAGAGGGAAGAGTCTCTTTGGTCCCTTTGGAGGCGTTCATGGAACACAGATCAAAGATGATAGAGCTGGTCTTAACTGGCCCTGATCCAGAAAGAGCCCTCTATGTCATTAAGACCAAGAGCAGTGGAGAACTCTGGGAAAGAACAGAGGAGAAGATCCAAGGTGAAGACATGGTCAGCTCAAACGTGCAGCTCCAGCGTTTCCGGCAGTTCTGCTACCAGGAGGCTGAGGGGCCGCGAGAGGTTTGCAACCAACTCCACAATCTTTCCTGTCGGTGGCTGCAGCCAGAGCGACACACGAAAAACCAAATCCTGGACCTGGTGATCCTGGAGCAGTTGTTGACCATCCTTCCTACGGAGATGGCCAGCTGGGTGAGAGAATGTGGAGCGGAGACCAGTTCCCAGGCAGTGGCCTTGGCAGAAGGCTTCCTACTGAGCCAGGCAGAGGACCAGAGGCAGCAAGAGGAGCAGCAGCAGGTAAGAGCATTGCATCCAGGGGGCAGGAATGGGAGGGAGGATGTCTGGAAACTCTCTACTCGTTGCCCAACCCTTTCACGGAAATCACCCCAGGAGAGATGTCCCATCCCTTGCCCCCAAGTTGTTTGCTTCTCTTGCTCCTTTTTGGAGTCTTTTGCTATTTCCATGTCATGGGTTTTCGTTGCCCTTTCAGGTCCACAGTCTGTTTGCAGAAGTGAAGCCTGATGACCCGGCAGCAGAGAGGGCATCTTCAGACACCAGTCAGAGCCCTCCACAAAGGGGGATGATGCAGGAGGGTGACTCTCATGCCGCCTTGCATGGTAAGGATTAACTTGGTGGTGGCTGTATTTCAACCAGGCCTCGTTCTCTAGAGTTATGGAAGACGTCGTTGGGCATCATGTATTCACCCCCCCACCCCCACCCTGAATGTCACTAGAGGGAAGATGATTCTCTCTAGCATCAAGACTGTGACACTTTGCACATGGAAATGAACAGTTAGGTTTGTGGCGAAGAGCCCAAATGGGGAGACATTTGTTTATTTTCCCAACTGCCCTCCCAAAATGCAAATTACAGGTAAGACATCTCACAATGGCCAGGTGTACTTGGACGTATCACTTCCAAGGCAATTCTATGCATTTGACTGGGAAGTAAGTCCACTGGTGTTCCAAGAGGCTTTCTTCTTGGGAGTTTCGGATTGCAATCTCAACCTCTGAGGCAAAAATGTGTTAATGGCTTCCCATCATGTATGTCTCCACAGGGACTGCAATGACGCTGGCAAGAAATACACAGCCACCTCTTTTTCTTTGTGATGGAGGGGAACAGGATCAGGTAGGTGGAAGGATCACTGGGGAGGGACCAACATGTCCGTTCTACATAACACCTTCATATTAAACCTGTTCTACAACACCTCATTGTTGAATCAGAAATTCACATTTATTTTTAGTTGCTGTACTAATAGAAGCAACAGTAATAGAACAGTCCTTCATCATTATCAAACATCATCATCACCCTCACGGTATCATTATTATCATTAATAACTATCATCATCATTACCTCACCCTCCGCTCCAGAGATTCTATGCCATAGAGAAGATTGAGGAAAGGGATGCAGTAAGGACAACCATCGCAACTTAGGCACATCTATCCCCGCCCCGCATGCGGCATATGGCCCTCTGGAGCCTGTAGTCTGACTGTGGTATTCATGACGGACAGCTTCTCGATGGGCCACTTACGCAACTGTAGCATAAGATGGGGGGGACCTCATCGAAGTGCCCCCTTAAAATCGTGGGCCCCGGGCCAACTGGCCCCCACTGGTCCCCCTCTGCATGGCCCTGCTAAGAAAATATGGAGAACCTTGCTGGATTGGACCGAAGGCTCAATGAGTCCTGCATCCTGATTCCCAGAGTGGCTGACAAGAAGCCTCTTGGGAAATCCAGAATCAGGTCATCGCCTTCTTGCTATTAGTCCCATGGCAACAGGTTTTAAATCCTGCATTATAGTGCCCAGCCACCTCATTTTACCAAAAAAGAGACCTGATGCCATTAAGACCAAGAGCAGTGGGGATTTCTGGGAGAGAAAGGTGCAGAAGATCCAGGGTGAGGACATGGGCAGTTGAGACGTGCAGCTCCAGCATTTCAGGCAGTTGTTCTACCTGGAGGCTGTTTACTTTATGCTATTCTCGACTAAGAACCATTTTCTTTTTCCATCCAGGGTCTGGTGACGTTTGAGGAGGTTGCTGTGTGCTTCATGGAGGAAGAGTGGGCACTGCTGGATCCTGACCAGAGAGCCTTGCACAGCCAAATCATGGAGGAGAACCGTGGGATCGTGGCCTCCCTTGGTAAGGCTCCCTGTTTTCCTGTTTTATGATAATGATGGGTCCCAAATGCAATAATGATGGGGAAGATAATACTTATTTTTTTGGCTCATGTCCTATAATATTTTTTATTTAATATTTTGAGGATGCTTTTTAGGGCACAGACATCAAAAGGTACTGTTCAAAAAGAAAATAAGATGCATTTGTATTAAGATCACCAAAGGATAAAACACTTGTCAAATGATAAGCCAGGGGCCTCAAACAAACCACAGGGATTTTCAGAAGACATGTTAACACAGCTCAAACTCTCAAAACCACCAGCATCAAAACACTTGATTAAAGAAAGGCAGCCCAGAACGGGCACCTTTTGAAAGCATAAGAACATAAGAAGTCTGGCATAATTCCTAACAGGTTGAACAGAATGTGCTCAAGATCCACCATCTGGGCTTGTTGTCTTGACTGACCTGTTTCGCCCTGGAACATCTTCCTTGAACTTTTGGCATTCTTTAGTCACATGCTGCTCTCCATCGTTGTTCATGCTTCTTGTTACGGCTCCTCCGTCCAACGAGTTTTGAGGAAGGACGTTCCTCTACCTCTGCAGGTGCATAGCGTGAGATGCTCAACAATGATTCTTTGCTCCTAGTTAATATCTCATCAGGCATCAGTTCTTCTGTTCTTCCATTTGAACTCAGCCTCTCTGCCACCAGTTTGCCTTGTTGCATTGAGAGGGAAGTAGCACCAATGCTGGCAGGAAGAAAGAAGACAAAGTCTGGTGCTAGTAAACGTGTATCTTTAATATATTGTATTAAAAGCCCAACGTTTCGGATTTGATCCTTTTTCAGGAGCTATAACCTATGAATAAAATATATACAATGGTACATAAACATGCGGACAACACCCATCAAAAGTTATACATTCCTTTCTTTTAATACAATATATTAAAGATACACGCTTACTAGCACCAGACTTTGTCTTCTGTCTTCCTACCAGTTCGCCTTGGCCCAGCGCTTGCTCTGTAGAAGCCATTTGCAAAACAAACAGTCATTCTTGTTTCTTTTCTTTCAAAGCTAGTCTTGCACAGTTTTAGTTAAAGGTATTATGATGCCATAACGTTAGTTCTTATGGAAGCCCGATTTCCGGGTCAGGGGTTTGGTGTTCTCCTAAAGATGAGTTGGGGGTCTTCTTGTAAGTCCCCACAAACCCTCATTCTCACCATTCAAGCATTCCAGACCACAGTCATTGAATGTCATCTCTTTGGTCTTTAAATCCTTTCAGGGCAAGATTAAGAAGACACTGAGTCTGCAGGTATTGAAAATGGCATCTTTCCTGAGTCGCTAAGAAATTCCTGAGTTGGTAATTTATGTAGCTCTAGGAGGCCACTTCAGGCCTGGCAGATGCTTGTATGGTTAGCTTGCATTTGCCATCCCAGGGCTTTTGGAAGGTGTACCCTTTTGATTAGCTTGGTAAAGCCAGAACCAACCTTGCATAAGTGATCTATTAGGTAAGATGATTTTGCTGTTACTTGTGCTGCCTTGGCATAGGCTATGATGTGTGACAGGAACCGTATTCATGGCTGCCAAATTCATTTGGAGTCTGCAATACCTGCCCTGCAGATGGACAGCCTGTGAACAAATCTGTCACGTAGGCTAGGCTGAAAGGGAGCAAAAACACAGGGTACATTTAATGTCTCAGCGGAAAGCTGAACCCAGGCCTGCATGGGGCCCAGTCAAATGCATTGTCCCACACCGAGAGTCCTGAATGGCAGTCCGCAGAGGCAGTGAAACACCTGGAGATCATTATTTGTGGGCGCTCAGTGGTTTCAAGTTCTATTGCTAACTGAGGCGTTTACCAATTTCTTGTCTTCATTCCAGAAAGTGACCGATGGGAAGTGGATGATAAGAGAGAACCATATGGAATATCATCAAAAAGAGAGAAATGTAAAAATAGGAAAAAGGAGGGAAGGAAAAGGAAAGCAAATCGGAATGGGAGGAATTATTCCTTTGCTTCTCAGGGCAACAGCTGTCATGATATCAGCATCCAAGAGAAAATACACAAAAGACAGAGAAAGAATAGGTTTCATGTGCACAGGGAAACTTTCAATCCTGAATCAAAAGTTGAAACTCACTTCAAAATTCACACACTAAAGAAACCATACAAATGCTTGGAGTGTGGAAAGAGCTTCAGTCAAAAGATACATCTCATTTGCCATCAAAGGTTTCACGAGAGGCGAAAGCCATATCATTGTTTGGAGTGTGAAAAGAGCTTCTGTAATAAGGCATCTCTCACTTCTCATCAAAGAACTCACACTGGGGAGAAAGCATATCATTGTGTGGAGTGTGGAAAGAGCTTCATCAATGAGGCATCTCTTTCTCAGCATCACAGAACTCACACTGGGGAGAAACCATATCATTGTTTGGAGTGTGGAAAGAGCTTCCTTGATGGGGGAACTCTCACTTCTCATCAAAGAACTCACACTGGGGAGAAACCATATTGTTGTTTGGAGTGTGGAAAGAGCTTCCTTGATGGGGGAACTCTCACTTCTCATCAAAGAACTCACACTGGGGAGAAACCATATCATTGTTTGGAGTGTGGAAAGAGCTTCAGTCAGAAGACAAATCTCACTTCTCATCAAAGAACTCACACGGGGGAGAAACCATATTATTGTGTGGAGTGTGGAAAGAGCTTCAGTCAGAAGGGAAATCTCACTTCTCATCGAAGAACTCACACAGGGGAGAAACCATATCATTGTTTGGAGTGTGGAAAGAGCTTCAGAGAAAAGGGAAAACTCACCCAGCATCACAGAACTCACACTGGGGAGAAACCATATCATTGTTTGGAGTGTGGAAAGAGCTTCCTTGATGGGGGAAATCTCACTTCTCATCAAAGAACTCACACAGGGGAGAAACCATATCATTGTTTGGAGTGTGGAAAGAGCTTCAGAGAAAAGGGAAAACTCACCCAGCATCACAGAACTCACACTGGGGAGAAACCATATCATTGTCTGGAGTGTGGAAAGAGCTTCAGTCAGAAGACAAATCTCACTTCTCATCAAAGAACTCACACGGGAGAGAAACCATATCATTGTTTGGAGTGTGGAAAGAGCTTCCTTGATGGGGGAACTCTCACTTCTCATCGAAGAACTCAAACAGGGGAGAAACCATATCATTGTTTGGAGTGTGGAAAGAGCTTCAGAGAAAAGGGAAAACTCACCCAGCATCACAGAACTCACACTGGGGAGAAACCATATCATTGTCTGGAGTGTGGAAAGAGCTTCAGTCGGAAGACAAATCTCACTTCTCATCAAAGAACTCACACGGGAGAGAAACCATATCATTGTGTGGAGTGTGGAAAGAACTTCATTCGGAAGAAACATCTCACTTCTCATCAAAGAACTCACACAGGGGAGAAACCATATCATTGTTTGGAGTGTGGAAAGAGCTTCCTTGATGGGGGAACTCTCACTTCTCATCAAAGAACTCACACGGGGGAGAAACCATATCATTGTTTGGAGTGTGGAAAGAGCTTCCTTGATGGGGGAACTCTCACTTCTCATCAAAGAACTCACACGGGGGAGAAACCATTTCATTGTTTGAAGTGTGGAAAGAACTTCCGTCAGAAGACACATCTCACTTCTCATCAAAGAACTCACATAGGGGAGAAACCATATCATTGTGTGGGATGTGGAAAGAGCTTCAGTCAGAAGATATATCTTAGTTCTCATCAAAGAACTCACACAGGGGAGAAACCATATCATTGTTTGGAGTGTGGAAAGAACTTCAGTCAGAAGACACATCTCACTTCTCATCAAAGAACTCACACAGGGGAGAAACCATATCATTGTGTGGGGTGTGGAAAGAGCTTCAGTCAGAAGATATATCTTAGTTCTCATCAAAGAACTCACACAGGGGAGAAACCATATCATTGTTTGGAGTGTGGAAAGAGCTTCATAAATAAGGCATCTCTCACTCGTCATCACAAAATTCACACGGGAGAAACCATTTCATTGTTTGGAGTGTGGAAAGAGCTTCAGTCAGAAGATACAACTTAGTTCTCATCAAAGAACTCACACAGGGGAGAAACCATATCATTGTTTGGAGTGTGGAAAGAGCTTCAGAGAAAAGAGAAAACTCACCCAGCATCACAGAACTCACACTGGGGAGAAACCATATCATTGTTTGGAGTGTGGAAAGAGCTTCCTTGATGGGGGAACTCTCACTTCTCATCAAAGAACTCACACAGGGGAGAAACCATAGCATTGTTTGGAGTGTGGAAGGAGCTTTAGGTGTAAGGGAAAACTAACTTCTCATCAAAGAATTCACTCATGGTAGAAATCATATCATTGCTTAGAGTGTAGAAAGAGCTTCAGACAGAAGAGTAATCTCACTTCTCATCACAGGCCTCATCTACACCAGACTTTTATCCTGGGGTCGATTCGAGTTCGATCCTGTTCACGCACACCTGATAACAGGGTGAACGGGGTATGATCACTCAGGTTTCCCGGGATAGCTGGGATTGCTTTTTTTCTCCGGTCTCAGGACAATCCTGAGGTCCACTGCTGGTGTGCCCCCCCCTTTTCATGACTTTTTTGGATTTCAGTGCGAGTTATCAACATGTTTTGTTGTGCTGACACTGTTTTTTTAAAAACACAAATGTATATCTGCGCAATTGTGGATATTCAACATTCCTATCCTATCCTGTTGCTACGCAATTGAGTATCTGCAAAGTCCAGAGACATAAAAGAAAATCGTTGTGTTTTCTGCCAATCCACATGCACAAGCCCCATAACTGCACTCAGAGCTCAGTGGACATGCCCAGGTGGCTGCGGTGTCCAGGAGTTCCTTTTACTAAATCAGGCTAGGATGCCAACTGCAGCGTTGTCAGGAGAGGATGGACCTTGGCTCAATTATCCACGCACTAGTCATGTCCATGGGTGATGCCCTTTGGAACAAGTGGCCACCAGTGGTCTACCATGCTGTGTCATTGCAGGCTTTCAAAAAGAAGGAAGATTTATTGTTCTCTCTGCGTTTTGGAGAGGATGTCTTGTTCAGGAGCTCTGTTGGGTTCTTTTGAAATTTCTTGACTATAAGAACAACAATATTTTCTTTTTTAGATGTTTGTGCATGCTGTTCTTCGGGCATTTATAGCTTATACCTATAGCAATAACTTTCTTTCTTTGAATACCAGAGTTTGGCACCCTGGCCTTCTCTTGCTATGACTGCCGTGGCTCCTGTTATTGCAGTTATTATTGGCTTTTATGAATTGTTTTTAATTTTTATTGTGTTCATGATTATCGCTTTTAATATTTTAACTGTTTTTATGTATTTTATTGCTGTGATCCGATATGGAACTGCTTCTGCCCTCAAATGTGGCCCAAAAAAATTCTTTAAAAGATATGATATCCTTTTTAGTTGAATTTTCAGATAGGCAGGTCTTATAGGTTTGTCAAACTTCAGTCCAAACTCCTGATGCATTGTGTTCTGTCCTTGAATAGTAGAATCCTAGAATAACAGAGTTGGGAGGGGCTTATAAAGCCATCGAGCTCAATGCAGGAATCCACCTTAAAGCACCCTGACAGATGGCTGTCCAGCTGCCTCTTGAAGGCCTCCAGTGTGGGAGGGCCCACGGCCTCCCTTGATTATTTTTCCATTGTCATACTGCTCAAATAGTCAGGAAGTTTTTTTCCAATTTTCTGTAACTTGAGTCTATTATTCCGTGTCCTCCAACAGCTGTCAACGTTTGGGCACGTATGCTCCGTAGTGTATGACTCATTTGCTTCTAAAAATGCTTAGTATAGCACTGTATGGGATTTTTTATTGTTGCATTGGCGATGTGATACTGTGATGTTCAGCTCCTTTAGAGGTCCTTGTATATAAAAAGTTGTAGGTAATTGTTTATAAAAGGCCAAAAGTTCCAAGAAAGAAATTAAACAGACTCACAGTTATGTTGCAGCTGAGTAAGTATAAAGGGGGAGTTCATGTGTGAGTGCTGATTGGATGGTGGCGGGGGAGTGCCTGGATTGGCTGGCTGTGTGAGAGTGGGAGGAGTTAGAGAATAGTGTCTACATATATGTTTCGCTGACAAGAGTAGAGAGAGGGAAGTTGTTGTTGACTAGATTAGAGGCTAGGAAGGGCTAACGTGTTTTATATTTTTGGTAGAACTAGATTGTGGGAAAGATTGTAGTGTAGCTTAGAGTGGGTAGAGTAAGCAGGAGAAACGTAGAACTTGGAAGCTTATATGCGAAACATGTTATGAAGAGAAATTACTGAGTGGGGGAGTGGCCTAATGAGAATGGAGTGAAGTTGGAAATCTCTCGCTCTCTCATGGAAGCGTTGGTCTAAACATATAATCCCTGTCTTGGAGATGACGGATTGTAAATTAAAGACTTGATATCTGGTTCGGAAGCGTTGCTTTGTTTTCTGAGTGAAAGAGAAAGTAAAGCGGATCGGGATTCCTGGCAGGCGGCCAGAGGCTGGTAATTGAGACTTTTATTACTCTGGCTAACGAGCTAAGTCTGGCAGATAAGGCTGTGGGGGGAGGCTGAAGTAAATAATTGAAGCCTGGTGAAGAGAGGATTTCAGTGCCCCCAGCCGAGCGTGTGAGAAGTAGAAATATATTTGTCCAATAAGAGCCAAAAAGATTTAAGAGCGTGGCTGTTAAGAACTATGTGGAGGGGCGCGGATTTATAAGTGTAGCCTGATGAAAAAAAGAATAACAGGTGATAAATCAAGTGCCCCCAGCTGGATCAGGCAGCCGAAAAAGCATCCTTCAGATAAACACTGGGAAAGGCTAACGAGAATAATGGCCGACAAAGAACAGCCTTCTGATCGTGGCGAGAAGGCAGCTCCGCTTCTTTCCAGAAGTGGGAATTCTAAAACTGGAAGCAAGCCAGGTACAATCCCCAAAACGTTCAAAGAAAGTCAATCATGGTCACCAGGAGAACTAATGGATAGCTTTCGGAAGATGTTAGACGAAGCTTTGGCAAAGGAAGAGGAGAGAATAAAGGGCCAAATTCTGGACTCACAGATTGAGGTTTTGACAGGCTTCCAAACTGTGGTGGAGAGAATGACAGAATTGAAGAAGGAGAATGAGCAAATCAAGGAAACTACCAAGCAGCAGGGAGAGCAAATGCAAGGGATGGACTTGCGTTTAATTGCCTTGGAGGATAGAGATAGAAGAGCAAATATTCGGATTAGATCCTTTAAGGAGCAAGAGGGGGAGAACCCAAAGGCTTTGAGAGATATAATATTGGCATGGATCAGAGAATTGTGGGAGATGGCTGACATTGAGAGGATCCATAGAGTGGGCTATAAAAAGAAAGGAATGCTTCCAAGGGACATAATTGTTAAATTTGCCAACTATTACAAGAAAGAAAAGCTAATGCAAGCAATTAGACGTCTTGGCCAACCGATGCTACAAGCAACAACAATCAAGGTTTATAATGATCTATGCCCTCAAACGGTCCAGTGGTGGAAGAGCGTTAGACTGTGTACAGTTACCCTGCGGAAGAAGGCGATAACATATAGCTGGGGATATTCAGGTTTTTTTTAATATTTATGTGGCTAGGGAAACAACACAGAATGACATCATGTGAGCAGGGGATGGAGCTTCTGGAGAATTTGGGTTTGGTCGACGCAACTGACGATGGAGAAACGAGGGCGGAGGAAGGAGCTGCAGGAGGAAGTAGTCAATAAAGAACTATGTTTGAACAGGGATAAAGAAGAGATTATAAGGGAGGGGAGGGTCAGCTGTCACTCCGGGATTGTTGGGTCGCTTCTCCCCCCCGAAGAGTTCTAAAAATTATTGGGGCCATTGCCCAGGAGGGTCTGGTGAGGAGGGGGGTGAAGTTTGGGGTAAGTGTGGGGGGGAGGGTTAGGGGGGTATTTGTATCACAGGGGGAGACCAATATAGAACTTTGTGTGAGGCATGATGGAAAATAAATTAAGGGTGGCAGCTTTAAATGTTAAAGGGCTAGGAACTGTTATAAAAAGGAAGAGAATAGAAGCATTATTAAAAAAAGAAAAAGCAGATGTCATTTTTTTGCAGGAAACTCATCAGTCAAAGGAGGGTACAAATGGGCTTCGGATGAGGGATGTGGGCATTTATGAGAAAGCATTTGGTACTTCCAAAGCGAGAGGTGTAGCGACAATAATTTCAAAAAAATGTGGTATTAATGTTCAAAGAGTGAAGAAAGATAAATTGGGTAGATTTCTGATAATTTTCTGTATGGTAGGGGAGGAGGAATATATATTGATTAATGTATATGCTCCTAATGGGAAACAAATGGAATTCTTTGATGAAGTTTTTAATGCGGTGGGAGAAATGGGGAAAAAGAATATTGTAATGGCAGGAGATTTTAATATGGTATTAGATAAAGAAAAGGATAAGGATAATATATTAAAAGATCTTAAGATTGGTGGGAAGACGAGTTTAAGCAAATTAATGGATGGAAAAGAGCTAATGGATGTTTGGAGGGTATTAAAAGGGGAAGAAAGGAAATATACTTTCTTCTCACCAAGGTTTAAGAGTTATTCCAGGATAGGTTTTATATTTGTGTCAAAAAATATGTTATCTAAAATTATAGAATGTGCTATAGGGGTGATTAAAGTCTCCGATCATGCATTAATGACAGCGGATATTAAAATGAAGAAGGATTATAGAGAAGCAAAGAGATGGAGAATGGATACAAGGATTTTAAATAATAAAATTATTGTTGAAAAAATAAAAAAAAGAAATGCATATAATATGGGAAATCAATGAAGTAGAGCAAAACTCTCAAGGGATAATATGGAATACAATGAAGACTGTGGTAAGAGGGATTTGTATTAGGGAAAGGTGCACCCTAAGAAAACAACAGGATGCACAAAACAAAAAGATAGAAAAGGAGGTAAGGGAATTAGAGGAAAAATTAAGAGAGACAAAAGATAGACGCCTATATGCCCAAATTCAAGCTGAGAAGAAGGAATTAGAGAAAGAAGAGTTAGAACAGGTTCAAAGGAATTTGCTATATTTGAAGAGGGATTTTTTTGAATATAGTAATAAAAATTCTAGGATGCTGGCCAGGTCCACTCAGTCAAAAAAGGCTAAGAACACGATAGGGACAATTAAAGATAAGACAGGGAAAAATATGTAATTTAATGAAGGATAAATTAAATATATTTCAGGAATTTTACAGTGAATGATATGCTTCAGATATGGCTCCACAGGTTAAAGTAGGGGAATATGTAGAGAGGAATTGGAAAATAAGATTACAGAGACAAGACAGGGATTATATGGAAGGTTTGGTTACAGAAAAAGAAATAGAAGGAATTATTGATAAATTAAAAGGAGGGAAATCTCCGGGGATAGATGGTTTGGGGCCAGAATATTATAAGACATTTAGAGCAATATTAATACCAAAATTGAAAAAGCTATTTAATAGTATAATAGAAGGAGGAAAGACCCCGCCAAAATGGGACAATTCTTTGATTATATTAATCCCGAAACCAGATAAGGATTTGATGGATCCAGCTTCTTATAGACCAATTTTGTTAATAAATCAAGATTCAAAAATTTTTACGGCAATAATGGCAAAAAGAATGAGTACATTTATAAATAAATATATTAAAAAAGATCAATGTGGATTTATTGCAGGAAGGCAAATGCCTAATTTAATTGGAAGAGTTTTAAATATAATTAATATTATTTAAAAAAGGAATTTAAAAGCAGGATTGTTAGCACTAGATATATTCAAAGCCTTTGATTGTGTGGAATGGCCAGCACTTAAAAAAAATATAAAAAATTTTGGGTTTGGAGATAAATTTATAGGAGTGATAGATCAGTTATATAAAAATAATAAAGCAAGGATGTCCACTTTCACCGATTTTATTTGCAATAGTGTTAGAAATTTTGGCAAATGTTATAAGGGAGGATGTAAGATTAAAAGGGATAGGTGGGAAAGAAAAGATTAAAATGAATATATTTGCGGACGATACATTATTGACGTTAGAAAATCCCCTGGAGAGTGGAGAAGTGATAAACATTTGAGAGAATTTGGAGAGATTACTGGCTTACAAGTTAATTGGGGGAAGTCAGAAATGATGTTATTTAACTATAACGAGAAGGAAATGGAGGAGTGTAAATTTAAATTAGGTTTTAGGCTTAAGAATATAGTACGCTATCTAGGAGTTAATATTGCAAAAGATTTAGATAGGGTAGAAGAAATAAACTTTGCTAGTTTGAAAAACAGATAGGGGAAAGTTAGAGGCATATAGAAAATTAAAACATTCGTAGTTTGGTAGAATAGCGATTATTAAAATGAAGATATTACCTAAGATTAATTTTTTGTTTAGAATGTTACCGATTAAAATAATGGAAGCAGAGTTAAAGAGCTGGCAAAATATAATTAATGCTTATTGTAATGGAGATAAAAAAGCAAGGATTAATAAAGGGTTTTGGTATAAGACTCAAAAGAAAGGAGGTTTAGGACTTCCAAATATAAAGAAGTATTATATTGCTAATCGATTAAGACATGTTATAAATAGTATATTAGGGGAGGATGATTTAGAATGGTTAGAGACACAAACTGGGGAACAAGACTTTAAATTACAAAATATCTTTTTTATTAAAATGCAAAAAAAAAAAGATTTGAAGGGCCTGGAAAACCCGTTGTTGAAAAATATCTTAGAAATATGGGGAAAAGTTAAGGGGAAGTTAATACCAGGAGTTTCTCCTCTTACCCCAGTTGTAGTAATGGGGGACTTCCCAAGGAACTTAAAAGCAGAGTTGGAAGGGGGTTTGAGGGATCAGAAAATTATTAAATTAAGAGATTGGTTAAAAAGAATGATAAATAAGAAGCAAATTGGAGAGCTATTAATAGGGCAAAAGGTAGCTTGGTTCAAATGTATACAATTGGAACAATGGACACAAGATTGGAAAAGGAAAAGTAAGGAATGTAGAAAGAATACAAGATTTGAAGATTTAATTGAATCAAGAGGAAAGAAGGAAGAAATTAAATTTAAAAAAGGTTTGACCAGTGAAATATATAAAATTTTGATTGAGGACAATGAATACCAAGACTCTCTTAAAATGATTTGGGAAGATGATCTAAAGGAACAGATTAATGAAGACAACTGGGGGAGGATATGGGATGCTAGAATGTTAAAGCTTTTGTCGATTAGAATTAAAGAGAATTATTATAAGACAGTATGGAGATGGTATTTAACGCCGGTAAGATCCCATCAGATAGATAAAAAAGTGCCCAAGAATTGTTGGAGGGGATGTCAGGAGGTTGGAACTTATTTTCATGTGTGGTGGAGTTGTGAATATGTACAAAATTTTTGGAAAAGGGTGTTTGAAGAAATAAATAACGGGAAGTAAATTGGAGATAAGCCCAAAGCTGGCTCTACTAGCAATATGGGATAAAGGAAATGAGAATATAAGTAAGAGAGAATTGATAAACAACCTCCTGGCTCCAGTTAGAATAATGGTAGCTAAAAATTGGAAAGGGCAAGGAATTTATACAATAGAAGAATGGTACAAAGAAATATGGGATATGGCAGTTAATGATAAATTAATTTGTAAAATGAAAATAATGAGGGGGATGTCCAGGAAGAATGATTTTGAAAATATATGGAATCCATTATTGGAATATTAAGATCGGGGAAAGGGCAAATACCTTCAAAAGATTCTTCACAATTTTGGAAGGATGTATAATTGAATAAAAGTAGGTCTCCTGGGGGGGAGGGGAGCACAGGGGTATTATGTAGGTTATGTATTGTATTGTATGTTGTATTATGTTGTTTTAAGTTGAAATAAAAATATTATTAGAAAAAAAAAGAGAAATTACTGAGTGAAACCGTTAAGCATTGTGCCTGTAACCAATTCGCTGCCAAACTAAGGAAACCATCAAGCTTCTGCTACCTGAACAATCATCTTGTTAATAAATGACATTTAAATATATCCAACTAATGTGATCATTGGAAGTGTACCTGAGGAAGGTACTGGTGGCAGCGGATAGAACGAAAGGGGATTTAAGGGCTAGAGTGCTGGGCTGTAGAGCTGTAGGGCCTGAAAGAGTAAAGGCGAGACAGAAGCAGCAGCAATAAGACTAAACCCTCAAACACATCATAAGCAAGGGGGGGGGGGGTTGAAGAAAGCCCTGAGTGTGAGTGGCATGGACAGCCCTGTTGTGTAGCCCGGTGAGTGTCAGGGGTGCAGGCAGGGCGTCACAGATACCATTGACTGTACACAACTCAGAAATTGTAAAAAGTATGAAAGTCAGCATATGCATGTTTTAAATAAAGCACACCATTTCTTATTCTTGCCTGATTCCAAGAAACAATGGAGGAGTGGACATTTCATGAGAAAAGCTGGCTGCTGGCTGGTGAGAGCTTTGAAAGGTAATAGGCATATCTGGGGTCCTTACTTCCAAAATAAAATAAAATTCTGCACGCTCAAAAACCAGCAGCTTTTCAAACAGAGGAGTTTATTTTGCAGAATTTATTCTGGCCTCGGGAGTCAAGTGCAGGAAGCAAGAGCTCCGCTGGCCCTGAAGAGCCCCTGGACCTCTTAACTCCCAAAGTGGGCAATTTCTCTCCCCAAACCCCTGAAGGTTTCAGTGTCTTGGCCTGACTTGCTGAACCTCCCGAGACCTTGTGATTTTCCTGGCAAGAAGAGCCTCTCTCAACGGAGAACAATGTTCCACAACACTTCACACGGACACCCCACACGGACACACTGGCTGAACAGATGCATCCAGCAAGAAGATGAAATGTCCAGCATAGAAAGCAGAGATCATTGCCAGCAGCAGCCATGGGAGGGAAGCCCAAAGCCACTGTGGTGCAACGGAAGATGTTGGCGTAGTCCGGCTTGGAGAAGTGGATCTTTCTGCTTGTCCATGTCAGGGTTGAAGAAACGAGCTTGATTCCTAGAAAGGAAGGGGATTTGGGGAGGCAGGGAGTAGCCGTGTCCCCAAAGGAATTGCTCCTCCCCTCCCCGGCTATTCGCCTCCCGCCTGTTTCCAGCAGAAGAAATAGGCCTTGGATCTCCTTGCAGGTGCTGCATCGGAGCCTCCTGGGGGGAAGCAGGTGAGACCCCCTCCCGCCTTCCGCATTGGGGTGAAGGGGGATCCCTGGGCTGCAGGGGAGGGGAGGGTCATGGGGGGGCAGATGCCCAAATCCAGCCCCACCATGTTGGGGGTGATTCTGAGTCATGGAGGGGAGCTGGACCTTCCCCCCAATTTGCCTCATAGGGAGGTGGCATGTGCAGTTCATGCATTTAGGATTCATCCAGAAGCAGAAGGAGCTTCTTCGTTTTGACCTGCCGGCAAAGCCAGGAGGCACCTTGGACAGGAGGGGTCCGTGGGTGAGTGGGTGGAGTTGGGGTCGTCCATGGTTGAATCAGAGGCACCACTGAGTGCAATCCTTGCTCCCATTCATTTGACACGGCTTCCTCCCCTGCCTTGGTGGGTTCTCATGTGCATTTCCGCACGTGGCTGAGATGCTCCCCCAGCTATTTCCTCCAGAGCCAAAGCTGGGCTAAGGGAGATGGGGGACCCCCCACCCTCCAGTACACACATGCCTGGCAGACGCCACCCCTGTACTAGGCACAGCACAGTAACCCTTCTCAGGCCAAGCGCCACCACTTGAAAAACCTGCGGGAGAGTTAAATAAAACCTCCTCACAAGCTATGAGGGGAAAAGGTTTGATCTTCTGGTAAAATAAACAAAACTGTGGGTATAATCTGGTGTGTGTGTTAAGTAATGGTATGACAGGCAAATAAATCAAGCTGACAAAGCTAAAAATAATAACTTTATTTTAGTTAACAAAGTTTTAATTCAGCAGTCAAGATATTCAAAACTGCCTACGCTAAACTCTCCTCACTATTCCTAACTCCTTAACACCACTAAAACCTCCAACAACTCCCAACTGCCAACAACTCCTTCACTCAAACCTAACTACAACCCTGACTAACTCCTGACATTCTCGTCCATGGTTGAGTCGATGCATCAGAGGCACCAGGGCTTTAAATCCTTGCTCTCATTTATTGGACACGGCTCCCCCCCCCCCCTTGGTAGTTCCTCTGGTGCATTTCTGCACGTGGCTGAGATGCTCCCCAGGTGGCTTCTCCGCTTGGCTGCACGTTCAGAGGGAACCAAAGCTGGGCTGAGGGAGATCAAAAAGACACATCGCCCCTAGTACATACATGCCTGGCAGACGCCTCAGACAGATGGTTTCTAAGGAATCGCTGCTGGCAGCGATGGAGGGGAGACCAAGAGCCGCTGTGGTGCAATGCAGGATGTGTCCAGGGACCTGCTTGGAGAGATGCAGAGAGAGGACCTTGCTGGTTGGTGTTCTGAGGGCCCAAGAAATGAATTTGGGGAGGAAGGAAGAGGCCGAGGCCCCCTCAGGAAATGTGCTCCATCCTTCCCAAAGGCATCGATGCCTCCTGTGTTGCTCAGCTGAGACACCCCACCCTGCCTTATGCCATAGGGTGAAGGGGAATCTCTGGGCTGCAGGGGAGGAGGGGGGACATGGGGGCAGGAGAGGGAGAGGGAGGGGGTGGGAAATCTCCAGTGTGAAGGGAGATGCCCAACTTCACCCCCTGGCTGGCTTACATTTGAAAAGAAGGCTGACATTAAAAAAAGTAATGAGGAAGAGGAAAATTAAAGAGAATGAAAAAGGGAATTTGAAAATCCAGAACACAAAACAACCCCAAATCCCAATGGAGCACAAGTGGTGAATCACAGTGTGTGTGGGGAACAAAACTTGTGGTTTCCTCAGAAGCAGGAGGATGCTGACCTGTGAGAGCCTTTGGTCTGCTCCAGTGAGGCAGCTCCTATCTAGGAATGGAGCCTCCATCTGCTGAAGCAGTATACCTCAGATAATCAGGGAGAAATATTATCAGTCTTTATAACTATTTACTGTAAATAGTTGCTGTGTGCTTCACCAAGGAAGAGTGGGCACTGCTGGATCCTGACCAGAGAGCCTTGCACAGCCAAATCATGGAGGGGAACCGTGGGATCGTGGCCTCCCTTGGTAAGGCTCCCTGTTTTCCTGCGTAATGATAATGATGGGTCCCAAATGCAATACCGATGGGGAAGATAATACTTTTTTAGCACAAGTCCTATGATATTTTTTATTTAACATTTTGAAAATGTTTTTAAGGGAACAGCCATCAAAAGGTACTGTTCAAAAAGTAATTAAGATGCATTTGTATTAAGATCACCAAATGATAAAACAAACCACAGGAATTTTCAAAGGACACATTGTCACAGCCCAAACTCTCAAAACCACCAGCAGAAAAACAGTTGATTAAAGAAAGGCAGCCCAGAACAGGCTCATTTTGAAGGCATAAGAACATAGGAAGAGCCATGCTGTTCAAATCAAGGATCCATCCAGTCTGGCATTCAGTTCACACTGTGGCCAACCCAGTGTCAACAGGAGACCCACAAGCAGGACATGGGTGCAGCAGCACCTTCCTGCCCATGCTCCCCAGCAACTGGTGTACTTGGGCTTACTGCTTCTGATACTGGAGGTAGCACAGAGCCATCAGGACTAATAGAGTACTGTATTTTCCGGCGTATAAGACGACTTTTTAACCCAGGAAAAACTTCTCAAAAGTCGGGGGTCGTCTTATACGCCGGGTGTCGTCTTATAGGGCGGGGCTGAGGGGCAACAATGGCAAGGCAGGCAGGACGAAGAAGGCGGAATGGACGTGCAGGAGGTGGGGAGAGCTTCTCCTCACACTATTTATTTATTTGCCCCGGAGCCTCTGCGGGCATTGAGGACGGCAGCTGCTGCTCGCCACTGGCAAGGAAGCGGAGGGAGGGTGGGGAAGGTTCTCATGCTTCACAGAAAAACAGCAGGGCCATCCCCCCCCCCCCGATTTCAGCGAAGGAGGAGACGCATCGGAAGCGAAGCCAGTGGCTGCTCAGGCAAGGGTGCTCCTCCGTCTCCTCTCCTTCTCTTTGCTCACAGCTCTCTCAAAGGGTAAAAATGCAAAGGCCGCTTTCCAAGAACTTTCCAGGAACCGCATCACGTGACGGCCAGGCTCCCGCGCCTCCGCTTTAAATGGGGCTCGTCATGCAGCCTCTCTCTCTCCCTCTTCACAATAGGGGCGGAGGGAAAGTCCTGCGGTTGCTTCTGGCTGACGGTTTTGCATACTGTTTGTGTGCATGTGGGGCTGGGCAGGCAGGGAGAGCTGACCAATCCAAGCAGGCGTTGGAAGAGGGGTAGTCTTATACAGCGCGTATATCCCAAACTCTATATTTTAACTGGAAAAGTTGGGGGTCGTCTTATACGTCTAGTCGCCTTATACGCCGGAAAATATGGTATTAATAATAGCCATTGATAGTCTTTCCTGAATGAATTTATTCAACCCCCTTTTAAAGCCATCCAAAGTGGTGGCCGTCACTAGGTCTGGTGGTCACGATGTCTGTAGTTTAACTCTACGCTGTGTGAAGAAGTCCTTCCTTTTATCTGTTCTGAATCTTCTACCAGTCATCTTCATGGGATGGCACTATAAAGTATTTTAGTATTGTGAGAGAGGAAAATGTCTTCTTACCCACATTGTCCATTCCATTCATAATCTTCTACACATCTATCATGTCTCACATTACAAACTTTTTCCCCAAGCAAAACAATCTCTGCTGTCGTAATCTTCCCTCATAGAGGAATGGCTCCAGCTCCTTGATCATTTTCGCTGCCCTTTTCTGCCCTTTTTACAGTTCTACAATATCTTTTCTTTGGTGCAATGACCAGAAATGTACACAGTATTCCAAGTGTATAATATTAGCAGTTTTATTCTCACTTCCTTTCCTGATTATGACCAACATTGAGTTTGCCTTTTTTAGGCACCGGTACACTGAGTTGACATTTTCATCCAGCTGTCCAGTACAATCCCAAGATCTCTCCCTTGGTCAGCCACTCTTGGCATAGCTCCCAATAGGTTATGTTTCCCAGATCCCATGTAAATCTCTTTTTAAAAATTGGTGTTACATTGGCCATCTTCCAGTCCTCCGGTACAGAGGCTGATCTTAGGGACATGTTGCATATTTTGGTTAGTAGATCAGCAATTTCATATTTGAGTTCTTGAAGAACTTTAGGATGGATATCATCTGGGCCCAGTGATTTATTTAGTTTCAATTCATCAATAAGGTTGAGAACTTCCCTGCCCACTACCTGAACGTAGAAAGCTAAGCTAAAGCATTACTAAAGTCCTCTAGGCATGTGAAGAATGCAACATGAGACCTACATAGTTAAATGTAGAAGCTAGAGTGAGAAAAACAAAGTCTAAAAGTGAAAATTAAGTGGGTAAAGTAGAAATGTTTCTGGGATTTCAGGGGTTAATTCTGGTTGCATTGGCTGTAAAAACTTGCATGATGTCAAAAATGTTAAATCCAAATTTTGCACCCAGTTCTGAAACTGAAAATGTAATGGCATTGAATGGGTTAACCAAATTTGGGGTTAAGGGAGCAATCCTATGTCCCCAGCACAGCGTCTGGTGGATGTAGGGTTTTTCAGTTTCCTGGATATGAGGTCAGAGAAACAGCTCTGATCTCACAGCGAGGATACTGCACTCCTCACTGCCCCCCCCTTCGTAACCAGTGTGTCGAGAACCTCCTCTCTGTTTGCGCAACAGGGAGGGGAGATGGGGAAACTGGGGTGGGGTTCCTGGGGGAGCGGAGGAGCTTATGCCTTTTCTTATCACTGCCCCAGCCTTCTTCCCTCCCATGCCCTGACACTTCCGCTAGATGGGCAAAATCGCATGTCTAGGTAACAGGAACAGGAGGACGTGCCGCAGAAGGACAGCCTGAAGGAACTTGGGATGTTCATTCTGGAGAAGACTGAGGGGAGACAGGTTAGGAGTGTTCTGTGGCCACAGGCATTCAGACCCTAAATAATGGGTACAAGTTACAGCTATTTAATGTTGTTTAAATATAATTTAAAAGTTCCTGATGGAAAGATCTGTACAACAGTGGAACACTCTACTTGCGGAGGTTGTGGGTTCTCCATCTCTGGAGGTTCTTAGGAAGTGGCTGGCAGCCACCTCTCATGGATAGTTCAGTGGGTTTTCCTGCACATTGCAGAGGGTTGGACTAGATGATCCTTATGGTCCCTTCCAACTCCACAATTCTATGATTCTATGAAAATGCCGAGAGAGAGGTGCAAGGCTCCTCCATCTCTGCAAAGTTGGGGGTTTACAAGTTCGGGGGCTTACGAGGACCCAGGCCGCAACCTCTAGGATTGCTTCCTTAAAAGTGTTTACCAATATTCTAAATTCTAAGATAGCTTCAAGATTGGAAATGGTTTCAAGTTCCATTTTCAGAAAATATTCTAAAACCTAACTTCAGAAAAAATAAAGGTTATAATTATTTACCAGTTCGAAAGGCTAAGAGCCTAAAGAGGTCCATCATTACCCAAGTCGTTGGGTCCAGTGGTCCAGCAAAGGTCAGAGGGGAAGCAATGAGAGGCCAAAGTGGGGGAAGCAGCAGCAGCAGCGGAAATAACAAAGACCTTCTGCTCGATGTGCTTTTATACACTTTCTCTGGCCAGACGTGGGGCCCCCACTGTGTGATGAGACGACACATCAGCTCAGTTCAGACAACACGTTAGTTAACACAGTGTGAAAACTCCACTCAGTGGTTGAGTTTGTAGGGGGCACTCCCCACACAACATGTTCTAACTCCACCGCTGTGTGAGTGTGGGCTACGTAAAATCCATCCCGATGTTTGATTGACAGTTCCTCCGCCCTCTCTCTTCCCCCAGTCCTCCTTATGGTATCCCATCAGCCATTGCTGCAAAAAAACCAATCCTGGCAGCTCTCCCACAGTGGCACTTGCTCCTTTCGCTGCTCATTCCAGGGAACTGTGTAGCCAGTGGGAAAATCCAATGCAATGGAAAACTCCACGGAGACTTTCACAAAGCATGCAACTCTCCTTTGCACAGCGTGGTTATTCAGTGTGGAGTATTTTCCCAAAAAACTCCACCATTGCGTGGAGTTTTCCCACCAGACAACACATTTCTCAATGGTGGTGTAAAAGCTCTGGAAAAAAAAGAACCTACTGGTACTAAATGATCAATTTTCTATGAAAAATTGTTCAGTGCTGACTAAAAGTGGTCACTATGCTGTTACCGAGCAAACCCAGTAGAAAATAAATTTGCAATTTTTGTAATCAAACCACGGAACCCAACTCATAAATATGTATTGGCAGTCTTGTAGTACCATTTGTAGTATCATTTAGTACCAGTAGGTCCTTTTTTTTTTGCCAATTTGCTTGTGAGGTCTCCTCTTCTCCTTTGTTTGGGTGTAAAAACTCCACCATGGAGTTTTAAAACTACTGTTGAGAAATGTGTTGTCTGAACTGAGCCCTCTTCTAATCAAATATGGGGTGCAGGGTGGTTAGACCACCCACTTACCAGCAGAAGTGAGGTATTTACCTATCCCCCCCAACTCCTATTTTAGATCCATGTGTTTTGTAAAAATCTCGGCATAATTAGTAACAGGTTAAACGGAATGTGCTAAAGATCCACCATCTGGGCATGTTGTCTTGACTGACCTGTTTCTCCCTGGAACATCTTCCTTGAACTTTTGGCATTCTTTACTCCTCTCCATCGTTGTTCATGCTTCTTGTTATGACTCCTCCATCCAACGAGTTTTGAGGAAGGATGTTCCTCTACCTCTGCAGGTGCATAGTGTGAGATGCTCAACAATGATTCTTTGCTCCTAGTTAATATCTCAGCAGGCATCAGTTCTTCTGTTCTTCGTGGTCTCTGTGCATCACACATATGGGCTTGCCACCTGTGTGGAGCCTGTCTCAGAAACTTCTATAGCAAACGTTTTTGGCGGGAACCCCTCCCCCACCATCTACTGACTCCATGTTCCCGCCTTTCTCCTCAGTTCTTTTTCAGCCATCTTGCTGAAAGGATGTCTTGTTGGGAACTTTTTTAAAAAAAAAATTATTATTTTTTCAACATATAATACAACATAATCATACAAATAATATATTAACTTAACCTTAACAACCCCCCAGTGCTCCCCAAACCCATTGAGACCTTCTTTTATTCTATTCTATTATACTTTCTTCCAAAATTATAAAGAATCTTTTAAAGGTGTACAAACTTTCCCCTTTATGAAAACAAACTCTAAAAATGGCCCCATATATTTTCAAAATCATTCTTCTTAGATAATCCCCTCTTTACTTTTATATTACATGTTAATTAATCATTAATTGCGATATCCCATACCTCTTTATACCATTCTTCTATTCTATAATTTCCTTGTATTTTCCCATTCTTGGCTATCATTAATCTGGCAGGTGTCAGGAGGTTGTTAATCAAATCCTTCATATCTTGATTCCCATATGCTTTATCAAAAATTGAAAGTAAAGCCAAATTTGGACTTGCTTCCACACTGCTTCCCATTATTTCACTTATTTCTTTAAAAACCCTTTTCCAAAATTTTTGTACGTACTCACATGTCCACCACATATGAAAATATGTTCCAACCTCCTGACATCCCCTCCAACATATCTTCGAAATTTTCCTGTCTATCTGATGTAATCTTACTGGTGTTAAGTACCACCTCCAAATTATTTTGTAATAATTCTCTTTTATCCTAACTGATAATAACTTTAGCATTCTTGATTCCCATATCCTCTCCCAGTTATAATCACTAATTTGCTTTGTTAAATCATCTTCCCATATTGTTTTAAGGGAATCCTGTTGGTCTCCATACTCTGTCAATATTTTCTATATTTCACTTATCATACCTATTTTACTTTTATTTCCCCCCTCTTTTTCTCTTGATTCTATTAAATCCTGAAATCTTGTATTATCTCTACAATCCTCTGCATCCTCGAACCTTGACTCTGACCATGGGTCATTCTGATCTTCCAACATTTGGATGCTCCCCAGGCTGTATCTACAGCAAGAGGGATATCTAAGAAGGCCGAAGCCCCTTTGATTGTGTGGAATGGCCAGCGCTAAAAACAATTATAAAAACATTTGGGTTTGGAGATAAATTTATAGGAGTGATTAATCAGTTATACACAAATAATAAAGCAGTGGTGATGGTTAATGATGGGTTAACACAACAGATTACCTTAGCCTGAGGTACTAGACAAGGGTGTCCACTCTCCCCGATATTATTTGCAATAGTTATAGAAGTTTTGGCAAATGTTATTAGGGAAGATGGGAGATTAAAAGGGATAGGAGGAAAAGAAAAGATAAAAATTAATATGTTTGCGGATGATACATGAATGACATTAGAAAATCCAATGGAGAGTTTGGAGGAAATAAAGCAACATTTGAGAGAATTTAGGGAGAATACAGGATTACAAGTAAATTGGGGAAAATCGGAAATGATGTTATTTAATTATAATAAAGAGGAAAGGGAGGAGTATAGTATAAAATTAGGTCTTAAGCTTAAAAATAAAGTGCGCTATTTAGGAGTTAATATAATGAAAGTTTTAGAAAAGTTAGAAGAAATTAATTTTAATAGCTTGAAGAAACAGATAATGAAAAAATTAGAGGCTTATAGGAAGTTAAAGCATTCATGGTTTGGTAGAATAGCTGTTATTAAAATGAAGATATTACCTAAGATAATTTTTTTGTTTAGAATGTTACCAATTAAAATAACGGAAGTAGAAATAAAGAGTTGGCAAAGTATGATAAATAATTATTGTAATGGAGATAAAAAAGCAAGGATTAATAAAGGGAAATGGTTTAAGACACAAAAGAAACGAGGGTTGGGACTTCCAAATATAAAGGTGTATTACATAGCTAATCAATTAAGACATGTTATAAATAGTATAGTAGGAAAAGACGATTTAGAATGGTTGGAGACGCAGACAGGAGATATAGAGTTAGAATTACAAAATATTTTTTTTAGGAAAATACAAAAGAAACAATTGAAGGAAATGGAAAATCCTGTTTTAAAAAACATTGTAGAGATTTGGGGAAAGTATATAAAAAATTAGCACCAGGAATCTCTCCTCTGACTGCAGTTGTATTATTGGAGAACTCAGGGAATCTAAGAAGAGATATGGAAGGGGTATTGAGGGAACAGAAAATTTAAAAGTGAAAGATTGGTTGAAAAGAATGTTTAATAAGGAGCAAATAGAAGAAGTATTAAGAGGACAAAAGATCTCATGGTTCAAATGTATACAATTGGAACAATGGACGCAGGAATGGAAAAAGAAAAATAAGGAGTGTAGAGATAATACAAGATTTGAGGATTTAATAGAATCAAGAGAAAAGGAGGGGGAAAATAAAAGTAAAATAGGTATGATAAGTGAAATATATAAAATATTGATAGAGGATGGAGACCAACAGGATTCTCTTAAAATATTATGGGAAGATGATTTAACAAAACAAATTAGTGATTATAACTGGGGGAGGATATGGGAATCAAGAATGCTAACGTTATTATCAGTAAAGATAAAAGAGAATTATTACAAAATAATTTGGAGGTGGTACCTAACACCAGTAAGATTACATCAGATAGACAAGAAAATGTTGATGTTATGTTGGAGGGGTTGTCAGGAGGTTGGAACATACTTTCATATGTGGTGGACATGTGAGTGTGTACAAAAAATTTGGAAAAGGGTTTTTAAAGAAATAAGTGAAATAATGGGAAGCAGCATGGAAGCAAGTCCAAATTTGGCTTTACTTTCAATCTTTGATAAAGCACATGGGAATCAAAATATGAAGGATTTGATTAACAACCTCCTGACACCCGCTAGATTAATGATAGCCAAGAATGGGAAAATACAAGGAAATTATAGAATAGAAGAATGGTATAAAGAGGTATGGGATATCGCAATTAATGATTAATTAACATGTAATATAAAAGTAAAGAGGGGATTATCTAAGAAGAATGATTTTGAAAATATATGGGGGCCATTTTTAGAGTTTGTTTTAATAAAGGGGAAAGGCTGTACACCTTTAAAAGATTCTTTACAATTTTGGAAGAATGTATAACATAATAGAATAAAAGAAGGTCTCAATGGGTTAGGGGAGCATTGGGGGGTTGTTAAGGTTATGTTAGTACATATTATTTGTATGATTATGTTGTATTATATGTTGAAAATGATAAAAATATATTTTTAAAAAAGAAGGCTGAAGCCTTCTGGGGCTGATCTCATGGAGTGATTCTATGGAGGAGAGCCCCTCCGCATCCTCAGACCCTGACTCTGACCATGGGTCATTCCGACCTTCCAACATCTGGATGCTCTCTACCTGTGTTTCTACAGCTAGAGAGAGACCAATTCCGACCCCTCTGCAGCTGTTACGGCCCCCCCGATACCGAGGGTGGCCCCTTTGGTGGTGATGACTTCATTGGCTCCTTCAGTACCGAGGTCTAAGCTCTCAATACCGGAGCTTCTAACATGCAGCTTCGACGTCAAGATGAGATGTCTAGCAGGCAGAATCGACATCAAAGGGTGAGACTCAACTGCCTCCTTCGGTACCGAGCTCCTTGGTGCCGAGCTCCTCAGTACAAAGACGAGACATCTAACATGCAGCTTCGATGTCAAGATAAGCAGGCAGAATCAACATCAGTGAGACTCAACTGCCTCCTTCGGTACCGAGCTCCTTGGTGCCGAGCTCCTTGGTGCCGATCTCCTCGGTGCCAATCTCCTCGGTACCAAGACGAGACGTCTAACATGCAGCTTCGATGTCAAGATGAGACGTCTAGCAGGCAGAATTGACATCAAAGGGTGAGACTCAACTGCCTCCTTCGGTACCGAGCTCTTGGTATCAAGAGGAGACATCTAACATGCAGCTTGAAGTAGACATCTCTCCACCAAGTTAATTAGCACAGCCATTACAGGCTAGCTGCCAATTACAGGGCTGCTCTCTAGAGCTGCTACAATCGGAGTGCTATGATTTCAACGGAGAGAGATTTTATGCCTGTGATGTCTAGGGCATCATTCTCGGGTCCCTGTAAAAAACAACAACAACAACAACAACAACAGAAGGACATAACTTCAACTGGGTTGCCTCCCCTGAGAATGCCGTACCAGTACAGAGATTGGCATCAATTATGAGGGGGACAACTCTTGCAATGGACCCGTAACACCCATACCAGGCATCGATATCAACTCCTATATTGGTACACATGCCTTTCTGGATACCGAGCAGCTCCATCGGTATCGCGATTGCCACTGGAGGAAGTTTTCTCACAACTCCCTCCAGCTCCACCGAGTTCACTGTCATTGTGACCTGTCCACAGGGCTCAACCGTTGACTCATGATACTGTCGTGAATGCGTCAGTACACCTAGCACTTCCCCTTTCAGGCCCCACTCTGTGGGCTATCAAAAAGATCAGCTTGGGGAAGATGAGTTAAATCATAGAACTAAACCTGATTCCCCTCAATCCTTAGAGGGCTATCAGTCGGACCTAACATTGCTCTCTTTTGCATCGCCTGTTGATGGGGTAGCTGTACAGAGTGGAGCCTCATTCGGAAAACCTATATCACTCTCTGATTTAATATTTGGTCCACTCCTCTACAGATCTCTTCAACCTGTTCTGGATTTGAGACAGTTCAATAAGTACGTCAGAACCAGGAATTCCTGATGACACATATCCTACTTTCGGGTACCCCCGTTCAGCCAAAGCCCTGCCCCAGAATATTTACAAAATGTATCGCACTGGTCCTTGCGTTCATTCGCCTACAAGGGGTAGAAATCTACCCATATTTAGACAACTGACTTCTGGTGGCATCCTCGAAGGAAATACTATCGAAGGCAGGGTGACTACTCAATTTATTGTGCTCTTTGGGCCTCATAGTGAACACAGAAGCCGGACACACCCTGGATCTAACAACCCTACATAGGTGTACTTGCACAGACTATTTGCTACGGGGCATGCCTTTTTCCGCCTCCTCTCCCATCTCAAGTCCTCATACAAACACTTTCCTGTTCGACTGGGAATCTCTTTGCAGCCCTCTTGACCCCAAGGAATGTGGGGTCAAGAAGGGAGAAACAATATGCGCCACATCTACTTGCTGAAGCTCATAGCGGTAAGGAAGGCGCTCCAGGCTTTTGAGACTTACCTGACCAATCACAGAGTGAGGGCTATTACGAACAACACACCTGTGTTGTGGTATGTAAGCAGAGGAGGAGGAACCCACTTTCTGCGTTTGCCCTAATGACAATTTTCGATGGGACATCTGTAGGGAAATCTCATTTCGGTCCTAAACTTTGGCAAATGAGACAAGTATCTAAAGGTCTGGCTCAACAGAGCTCAGAGGGACCCACATGAGTAGCAGCCAAATCTTTGGTTCTATCCCGAGTTTTTTCAGGAATGGGGGACTTCAGAGATAAACCTCTTCGCGTCACCTCACAACACAATTGGTCGTCTGTTTTTGTTTGAGAGCGGGGAACTGGAACGGGCCCCTGGGGGATGCCTTCCAGGTTGAGTGAACTGGAAGTCTATTTACCTGTTCCCCTTGTTTTTCCTCTCATGATAATATTAATATTGTGTAGTCCACACAGTCTACATCATAGTCACCCCTCGGTGGCCAAGACAGGTGAGGCTCACTCTACTTCTGAAGATATCACAGAGTAGGATCCTCCGACTCCTGTCAGCACTGATGCTCCTTAGCGGGTATCGAGACAGAGTCTTACACCTCGATCTACATATGCTCAGGGGCGTAGACCTCTCAATTTTTTTGGGGGGGGCATGGTGGTCCGCCCCCTTTCCTGTCCAGCCAATGGCGATCAATCACAGCTCCGAAAGAAAAAAAAAGTCACAGTAAGTGCCTGACTTTTTAAAAACGTAGCTTCAGGGACTTGCCCCTGGATGGCTTTGGGATGTCAGCTGCATCATATAGATGACCTGCTGCCACTCCAGATCCACCCTGGCCTAGGGCAAAACCCTCGTCAAGATGTACCCAGATTATAATTCCTAAATGGGCAATCTTTTGTTTTACAAGGCCTGAGGATGGAAGGAGAAAATGAATCTGGGGAGGCCTGACCCTGACACAAAAGGAGAGTGGCTTTTGTCTTGCAAGGAGATCTGCTGGGCAGCTGAGGAGGAAGCAGGATGTGCTTGGATGTAATTTAGACTGACCCCAAACACATAAGAATACAGACAACTGGAGACTGACTGAGGAACCTGTCAGTCAGGCTGTGAGCTTACCGATGTTACTTGGTTGGGCAATGCCCCCTTTGGGAAATCCCAGTGGGGGCTTGAGCCCCACCCCCTGTAGTTTACACCCCTGCATATTCTCAGACCCATGGCATGGGGTACCCCAATACCGTAACTACTTTCGACATGAGGTCAATTCCATTTTTTCATCCAGCCTGTAGCCTGGCAACGAAGAAGTCATATACTGCACAATGGGATTCTTTTCTAAATACATGGATCTTCAGGGCCTCAAGCCCCATTCAGCCTCCTTAACAATGTACTTACACTTTACACCCCCTATACACTATAGGGCTGAAATAGTTGTCGATGTGCAGGTACTTGACCACATTTTCCTGTTTTTACACCATCCCCGTTGTTATGGGGTTCCTCTCGGCATGACAAATCTGGCTCCTCTAATCAGGAGTTTCTTTCTGGCATGGAGTTTCTCTGTCGTGCCACAATCTCTGACATTGAAACCAGTTATAAACCAATGGCACCCTCAGATATCACGTTAATTTTTTTGGAAGGTTTTTCTGATGGCTATATCAACACTACACAGATCGAGTAAATTAGCTGCCTCAATATTGATGCACCCTACCTGGGCTTCCACACAGGGCTAGAACAGACAAGTTTCATAAGACTCAGGAGTCGCAATGACTTGTGGAGTGGATTGTACATGCTATTAAACTGCCCTACGAGTTGAAGGGCTTGCAACTCGTTGGTCCGGTAAGAGCTAAGTTGATGCGCAGTGCATCAACGTTGGCATCTTTAGGCATGGGATTGTCAATCCCGGACTTATGTAAGGCAGCTATTTGGTATAAGTCCTTTAACTTCATTACACGCTACCACTTAGTTGTTTGTACCAGGACAAACTGCAATTTGGGGCAAGCAATTTCTTTGTCTTGTGAGGGAACATTGATCTACATCTACCCTCCACCAGGAATTTAGCTTGTTCATCGCCCACATGCGTGATGCACAGAGACCACAAAGAAGAAATGCAGGTTGCTTACCTGTAACCGTGGTTCTTCAAGTGGTCATCTGTGCATTCACACAACCCACCCACCATCCCCGCTTTTGTGTCGATGTAAATGTACTGTCGATACCGAGCAGTTTCTCTCCTAGTTATGGGGCCAGCAAGTCGGTCTCTTGGAACTGAGGAGAAAGGCGGGAACATGGAGTCAGTAGACGGTGGGGGAAGGGTTCCCTCCAAAAACGTTTGCCTTAGCTATAGAAGTTTCCGAGACAGGCTCCATGCAGACATAGAACCCATATGTGTGAATGCATAGATGACCACTTGAAGAACTACGGTTACAGGTAAGCAACCTGCATTTCTTCCGTTTCATCTCAGCCTCTCTGCCACCAGTTCGCCTTGGCCCAGCGCTTGCTCTGTGGAAGCCATTTGCAAAACAAATCTGTCATTCATGTTTCTTTTCTTCCAAAGCCAGTCTTGCACAGTTTTAGTTAGAGGTATTATGATGCCATAACTTTAGTACTTATGGAAGCCCGATTTCCAGGTCAGGGGTTTGGTGTCCTCCTAAAGATGAGTTGGGGGTCTTCTGGTAATTCCCCCAAAACCCTCATTCTCACCATTCAAGCATTCCAGATCACGGTCATTGAATGTCATCTCTTCAGTCTTTAAATCCTTTCAAGGCCAGATTAACAAGGCACTGAGCCTGCAGGTATTGAAAATGGCATCTTTCCTGAAGGGCTAAGAAATTCCTGGTGTAGACATTCCTCAGTTTTCCCAGGATAGCTCAGTTTCCTCAGAAAATGATCCCTCAGTTTTCCCAGGATAGCTGGGACTGCTTTTTTTCTCTGATCTCGGGACAATCCCGAGGTCCGCTGCTTTTGTGCCCCCCCTCTTCACGACGTGTTTTCAGCGCGAATTATCGGCATGTTTTGTTGTGCTGACACTGTATTTTTTAAAACACAAATGTATATCTGTGCAATTGTGGATATTCAACTTTCCTATCCTAGCCTGTTGCTATGCAATTGCGCATATGCACAGTCCAGGGACATTTAAAAGAATCAGTGTCATTTCTGCCAATCCACTTGCACAAGCCCCGTAACTGCACTCGGAGCTAAGTGGACATGCCCAGGTGGTTGCGGTGTCCAGGAGTTCCTTTTACCAACTCAGGCTAGCATGCCAACTGCAGCACTGTCAGGAGAAGACAGACCTTGGCTCAATTATCTACGCACTAGTCATGTCCACGGGTGATGCCCTTTGGAACAAGTGGCCACTGGAGGTCTGCCATGCTGCATCATTGCAGGCTTTCAAACAGGAAGGAAGATTTATTGTTTTCTCTGTGCTTTGGAGAGGATATCTTGTTCAGGATCTGTTTTGGGTTCTTTCGAAATTTCTTGACTACAACAACATTTCCTTCTTTTTTAGGTATTTGGGCATGCTGTTCTTTGGGCATTTATAGCTCATAGCTATAGCAATAAATCTTTCTTTCTTTCTTTGAGCACAGGAGTTTGCCTCCTCCTTGATTGTTCATCTATGGTGCCTTTCCCTCCACATCTGGAGGCTTTCAAGAAGGCCTTGAAAATATGTTACCATGGCCTTTTCTTGCTGTGACTGCCATTGCTCCTTGTATTGCAGTTATTGATGGCTTTTATGAATTGTTCTTTATTTGTATTGTGCTTATGATGATCGTTTTTAATATTGTAACTGTTTTTATGTATTTTATTGCTGTGATCCGCCTTGAGACTGCTTCTGCCCTCAAACGTGGCCAAGCATTTTTCTTTAAAAAATATTAAATAAAGTTATTCTTTTACTTGAATTTTCAGAAAGGCAGGTCATATTGTTTTGTCAAACATCAGTCCAAACAACTGATGCATTGTGTTCTGACCTTGAATAATAGAATCCTAGAATAGTAGAGTTGGAAGGGGCTTTTCAGGCCATGGAGTCCAACTCCCTGCTCAATGCATGAATCCACCTTAAAGCATTCCTGACAGATGGCTGTCCAGCTGCGTCTTGAAGGCCTCTAGTGTGGGAGAGCCCACGACCTCCCTAAGTAATTGGTTCCATTGTCATACTGCTGTAATAGTCAGGAAGTTTTTCCTGATCTCCAGCTGTAATCCGGCTTCATGTAACTTGAGCCCATTGTTCCATATCCTGCATTCTGGGTTGATTGAGAAGAGATCCTGGCCCTCCTCTGTGTGACAACCTTTCAGGTATTTGAAGAGTGCTATCATGTCTCCCTTCCATCTTCTCCAGGCTAAACATGCCAGGTTCTTTCAGTGTCTCCACTTAGGGCTTTGTTTCCAGACCCTTAATCATCCTCATTGCCCTCCTCGGAACCCCCTCCAGCGTGTCTACATCCTTCTTGAAGTGTTGTGCCCAGAACTGGATGCAGTACTGAAGATGAGGCGTAACCAGTGCCGAATAGAGAGGAACCATTACCTCACAGGCTTTGGAAGCTATAATCTATAAATGCAGCCCAAAATAGCATTTGTTGTTTTTGCATCCACGCTATCCTGTCATGAGTTTGGAGTGGTTCTAAGCAGTGCATCACAAGTCATTAAGGTTGTCCTGTCCCATTCAGGCTTCAGTCAGGAACACCTGTCAATGTTTGGTCACATGTTCTCGATATTGTGGGACTTATTTGCTTCTAAACATGCATAGTATAGCACTGTATGGGATTTTTTATTGTTGTATTTGCAAAGTGATACCATTGACTATACACAACTCAGAAATCGTAAAAAGTATGAAAGGTAGTATACGTATGGTTTAAATAAAGTACACAATGGCTCAGTTCAAACGACATATTGGGCAACGGAGGGGTAAATAATGTACTGACCGTGCGTTAGGCAGGAGGAGCTCCACAGACGACATGCCGCAACCAGCGCTGCTCGGCACTGGCAAAAAAAGCTGCATGAATACACTGACAATAGTTGGTTTCACTATTTTGCAGCAGTTGATTTCATTTCACTTTATAACAGCAGTTGATTTTCACTTTATAACAATGGCTGATTAACGAGTATCCGGTAATTTATCTCGTTTTGTAAACACAATGGGCATACTTAAGTCTTATCAATGCCCATAATATCGAAACCACGAGTCCTCCCCACTCTTAATTCTCACTCACCCCTTATAGGCAAAAGGCTTTCCCAGGCAAGTATTAAGTACTGGGACCGTCGTATACTATTTCTTAATATTTTCCTTGCCTAAAGTGTTGTCTGAACTCAGCCACTGGCTGAACAGATGCATCCAGCAAGAAGAGGAAACGTCCAGCATAGAAAGCAGAGATCGATGCCAGCAGCAGCCATGGGAGGGAAGCCCAAAGCCACTGTGGTGCAACGGAAGAAGATGTTGGCGTAGTCGGGCTTGGAGAGGTGGATCTTTCTCTTGGCCATGTCAGGGTTAAAGAAACGAGCTCCATTCCTAGAGAGGAAGGGGATTTGGGGAGGAAGGGGATTTGGGGAGGAAGGGAGTGGCCGTGTCCCCCACAGGAACTGCTCCTCCCACTTCCGGCTCTTCGCCTCCCGCCTGTTTCCAGCAGAGGAAAGAGGCCTTGGATCTCCCTGCAGGTGCTGCATCGGAGCCTCCTGGGGGGAAGCAGGTGAGACCCCCCTCCCGCCTTCCGCATTGGGGTGAAGGGGGATCCCTGGGCTGCAGGGGAGGGGAGGGTCACTTGGGGGGCACATGCCCAAATTCAGCCCCACCATGTCGGGGGTGGTGGTGATTCTGAGTCATGGAGGGGAGCTGGACCTTTCCCCCATTTCGCCCCATAGGGAGGAGGCATTTGGGATTCACCCAGAAGCGGAAGGAGCTTCGTCGTTTTGACATCTCGGCAAAGCCAGGAAGCCCCTTGGACCGGAGGCACCACTGAGTACAATCCTTGCTCCCATTCATCGGCCACGGCTTCCTCCCCCCCTTCCCCCACGTCTGCCTCGGTGGGTCCTCTGGTGCATTTCCGCACGTGGCTGAGTTGCTGCCCCGGCTGTTTCCTCCTGAGCCGAAGCTGGGCTGAGGGAGATGAGGGACCGCCCACCCTCCAGTACACACAATGCCTGGCAGACGCCTCCCCTATACCAGGCATGTCACAGTAACCCTTCTCAGGCCAAGTGCCACCACTTGAAAAACCTGCAGGAGAGTTAAATAAAACCTCCTCTCAAGCTATGAGGGGAAAATATTTGATTCAGGATCTTCTGGTGAAATAAAACTGTGGGTATAATCTGGTGTTTGTTTGTTGAGTAACGGTATGACAGGTAAATAAAGCCAAGCTGACAAAGCTAAAAATAATAACTTCATTTTAGTTAACAAAGTTTTAATTAAGCATTCAAGATATTCAAACCTGCCTATGATAAACTCTACTCACTATTCCTAAATCCCTAACACCACTAAAAACTCAATAATGACTCCCAGCCTCCAACAACTCCTTCACTTAAACCTAACTACAACCCTGACTAACTCCTGACTATCTCGTACGTGGTTGAGTCGATGAATCAGAGGCACCAGGGCTTGAAATCCTTGCTCTCATTCATTGGACACGGCTTCCCCCTGCCCCACCTCCCCTGCCTTGATAGGTTCTCTGGTGCATTTCCGCACGTGGCTGAGATGCTCCCCAGGTGGCTTCTCCGCTTAGCTGAACTCTCAGAAGGAACCAAAGCTGGGCTGAAGGAGACTAAGAGCCGCTGTGGTGCAATGCAGGATGTGTCCAGGGACCTGCTTGGAGAGATGCAGAAAGAGGACCTTGCTGGTTGGTGTCCTGAGGGCCCAAGAAATGAACTCAATCCCTAGATGGGAAGGGGATTTGGGGAGGAAGGAAGAGGCCGAGCCCCCCCCCAGGAAATGCGCTTCCTCCTTCCCGAAGGCATCGATGCCTCCTGTGTGGGATCAGCTGAGACACCCCACCTTGCTTCATGCCATAGGGTGAAGGGGAATCTCTGGGCTGCAGGGGAGGAGGGGGGACATGGGGGCAGGCGAGGGAGGGGATGGGAAAACTCCAGGGGGAGGGGAGATGCCCAACTTCAACCCCTGGCTGGTGTCGTTTTGAAATGAAGGCTGACAATAAGAAAATAAATGGGGCAGAGGAAAATTAAAGAGAATGAAAAAGGGAATTTGAAAATCCAGAACACAAAACAACCCCAAATCCCAACGGAGCACAAGTGGTGAATCACAGTGTCTGTGGGGAACAAAACCTGTGGTCTCCCCAGAAGCAGGAGGATGCTGACCTTTGAGAGTCTTGGTCTGGTCCAGTGAGGCAGCTCCTATCTAGGAATGGAGCCTCCATCTGCTGAAGCAGTATACCTCTGAGAATCAGGAAGAAATATTATCAGTCTTTATAACAATTTAACCTAAAACACAGCCTTTCTAAAGTAAAGGGAACTGGTTGTGTTCCTAAGAATTTCTAGCTTCTAGGCACTAATGGAGTCCATTGACTAATACATTGATATTTAAAAATCAGCAGACGAATCAGGAAAGATTCCTTTTAATGAGTGACAGGCTTAATTTAAACCTCTTGTCAGGAAGCTTAGTATAAGAGAGGCTGAAGGAGGAGATGGTGGCAGCGGAAGGCATCACAGAGAGGGTGTGTGGCAGGGGGCTTGGATAATAATAATAATAATAATAATAATGATTTATTTCTTACCCGCCTCTCCATCTAGATCGAGGCGGGGAACAACAGCATGATAAAATACATAAACTAATTAAAACATGACAAATATTATTAAAACTGCATTAAAACATCCTAAAACATCATTAAAACATCCTAAAACATCCTAAAAACATCCTAAAAATTACACTGGATATGCCTGCCGGAAGAGAACAGTCTTTATAGCTTTCTTAAATTCTAAAAGACTGTTAAGTTGACGAGTCTCCTCCGGCAGGTCATTCCACAGTCTGGGAGCGGCAGAAGAGAAGGTCCTCTGGGTAACAGTTGTCAGCCTAGTCTTGGCCGACCGCAGTAAGTTCTTCCCAGAGGACCTGAGCGTGCGGGGCGGATTGTACGGGAGAAGGCGATCCCGCAGGTAACCTGGACCCAAACCATGTAGGGCTTTAAAGGTAATGACCAACACTTTATACTTCGCCCGGAAACTAATTGGCAGCCAGTGAAGCGATTTTAAAGCTGGCGTAATATGGTCACTCCTAGATGTACCGGTGACCAACCTGGCTGCCATATTTTGAACTAGTTGAAGTTTCCGGACTAGGCACAAAGGTAGCCCTATGTACAGCGCATTGCAGAAGTCAAGCCTCGAAGTTACCAGCGCGTGCACCACCATCTTTAGGTCTTCCAACTCTAGGAAGGGGCGCAGCTGGCGTATCAGCCGAAGCTGATAGTAGGCACTCCTGGCCGTCGCATCTATCTGGGCTGTCATTTGGAGCGACGGATCCAGGAGTACCCCCAAGCTGCGAACACAGTCTTTCAGGGGGAGTGTTGACACACCAGAACCGGTTGACACACCTCCAAACCCAGGTTGCGGCCTTTGACAGCAAGCACCTCCGTCTTGTCTGGATTCAGCTTCAGTTTGTTTTTCCTCATCCAGCCCATGAAGAATGGATAAGTCAAGAGGGGATGTGTCTTCATTCTATGATTCAAAGAGTGAACTTACAGTAACCAATATGCATTGAAGCCTTTGTAAACCATTAAGTTTATTTACCTTCAATTATTGGTCTTTGAGGTGTAGGTGTGGAGGGTACTGGTGGCAGTGGGAAAGGGATAGACCGAGGGCCAGGTTGCTGGGCTGTGGTGCTGTGGGGCCTCAAATAGTAAATGCGAGGCAGGGGCAGCAGCAGCACACACCCTTCCCCACAGGATGTATCCAGGACAAGACCCCCTTCCTAGTTAGGATTCCTGCACGTCTCATCTTGCACCTAAAGTCCTTTAACAGAACTCTGTCTTTCCTTTGCATAGCCTTAGAAGCACTGCTTCATATGGCAGCCTTTGCCCAAATATTGAAGAGGGAAGAGTATCTTTGGTCCCCTTGGAGGTGTCCATGGAACACAGATCAAAGATGATAGAGCAGGTCTCAGCTGGCCCTGATCCAGAAAGAACCCTGTATGCCATGAAGACCAAGAGCAGTGGAGAACTCTGGGAAAGAACAGAGGAGAAGATCCAAGGTGAAGACATGGTCAGCTCAAATGTGCAGCTCCAGCGTTTCCGGCAGTTCTGCTACCAGGAGGCTGAGGGGCCGCGAGAGGTTTGCAACCAACTCCACTATCTTTCCCGTCGGTGGCTGAACCCGGAGCGACACACGAAAAACCAAATTCTGGATCTGGTGATCCTGGAGCAGTTCCTGACTGTCCTGCCGACAGAGATGGCCAGCTGGGTGAGAGAATGTGGAGCGGAGACCACTTCCCAGGCGGTGGCCCTGGCAGAAGGCTTCCTGCTGAGCCAGGCAGAGGACCAGAGGCAGCAAGAGGAGCAGCAGCAGGTGAGAGCATTGCATCCCAGGGTTCAGAAATTGGAGGGAGGATGTCTGAAAACATTCTACTCGTTGCCCAACCCTTTCTGGAAATCACCCCAGGAGAGATGTCCCATCCCTTGCCCTCAACATCTTTGCCTCTCTCGCTCCTTTTTGGAGCCTTTTGCTATTTCCATGTCATGGGTTTTCGTTGCCCTTTCAGGTCCACCGTCTGTTTGCAGAAGTGAAGCCTGATGACCCTGCAGCAGAGAGGGCATCTTCAGACACCAGTCAGAGCCCTCCACAAAGGGGGAGGATGCAGGAGGGTGACTCTCGTGCCGCCTTGCATGGTAAGGATGAACTTGGGGGTGGCTGTATTTCAACCTGGCCTCATTCTCTAGAGTTATGGAAGACGTCGTTGGGCGTCATCTGCTCACCCCCCCCACCCCCACCCTGAATGTCACGTGAGGGAAGATGCTTCTCTCTAGCATCAAGACTTTGACATTTTACACATGGAAATTAAGAGTTAGATTTGTGGCGAAGAGCCCAAATGGGGAAACATTTATTTATTTTCCCAACTGCGCTCCCCAAATGCAAATTAAAGGTAAGACATATCGCAATGGCCAGGTGTATTTCGACTTGTATCACTTCCAAGGCAATTCTGTGCATTTGACTGGGAAGCAAGTCCATTGGTGTTCCAAGAGGCTTTCTTCATGGGAGTTTCGGATGGCAATCTCAACCTCTGAGGCAAACATGTGTTAATGGCTTCCCATCACGTATGTCTCCACAGGGACTGCAATGACGCTGGCAAGAAATACACAGCCGCCTCTTTGTGATGGAGGGGAACTGGATCAGGTAGGTTGAAGAGTCACTGGGGAGGGAGGCAGGGAGCAACCTGGGTCCCTCCATCCTCTGTTTACCTCCCAAGAACAGAATAATTCCCTCTCCGTTTGTTTCCTTTCCTAAGAACCAGGGCCATGCAAAGCTGGTAATATACCCAGGCCAGATGGGACCTGTGTGCCTCCACCATTTAAAACTGTGACAAAACTAATCGGAAAAGAAAAATATATTAAGTAAAACATCTTAATCCCCCTTGACTCTCTTTTAGGCTGACCATGGAAATCAGAAAAGGAGGACAACATGGCTACCCCAAGGGGGCGTGCCCACCAACATGTCCATTTTACATAACACCTTCATATTAAACCTGTTCTACAACACCTCAATGCTGAATCAGAAATTCCCATTTATTTTTCGTTGCTGTACTAATAGAAGCAACAGTAATAGAACAGTCCTTCATCATTATCAAACATCATCATCACCCTCACGGTATCATTATTATCATTAATAACTATCATCATCATTACCTCACCCTCCACTCCAGAGTTTCTATGCCATGGAGAAGATTGAGGAAAGAGACGCAGTAAGGACAACCATCGCAACTTAGGCACATCTATCCCCGCCCCGCATGCGGCATATGGCCCTCTGGAGCTTGTAGTCTGACTGTGGTATTCACAACAGACAGCTTCTGCGCTGTTTCCGCAAGGCAGGCTTCACGCTTCTCGATGGCCTGCTTATGCTACGGAAGCAGTAGCATAAGCTGGGGGGACCTCATTGGAGTGCCCCCTTAAAATCGTGGGCCCCGAGCCAACTGGCCCCCACTGGCCCCCCCTCTGCATGGCCCTGCTAAGAAAATATGGAGAACCTTGCTGGATTGGACCGAAGGCCCAATGAGTCCTGCATCCTGATTCCCAGAGTGGCTGACAAGAAGCCTCTTGGGAAATCCAGAATCAGGTCATCGCCTTCTTGCTATTGGTCCCATGGCAACTGGTTTGAAATCCTGCATTATACTGCCCAGCCGTCTCATTTTACTAATAAAAGAGACCTGATGCTATTGAAACCAAGAGTAGTGGGGATTTCTTGAAGAGAAAGGTGCAGAAGATCCAGCTGAGACGTGCAGCTCCAGCTTTTCATGCAGTTCTGCTACCAGGAGGCTGATCTCTTTATTATGCTATTCTCAAGTAGGAAATGTTTTCTTTTTCCATCCAGGGTCTGGTGACTTTTGAGGAGGTTGCTGTGTGCTTCACCAAGGAAGAGTGGGCACTGCTGGATCCTGACCAGAGAGCCTTGCACAGCCAAATCATGGAGGAGAACCGTGGGATCGTGGCCTCCCTTGGTAAGGCTCCCTGTTTTCCTGCTTAATGATAATGATGGGTCCCAAATGCAATAATGATGGGGAAGATAATACTTTTTTTTGGCTCCTGTCCTATAATATTTTTATTTAATATTTTGAGGATGCCTTTTAGGGCACAGCCACCAGAAGGTACTGCTCAAAAAGAAAATAAGATGCATTTGTATTAAGATTACCAAAGGATAAAACACTTATCAATTGATTAGCCAGGGGCCTCAAATAAACCACAGGAATTTTCAGAACTCTCAAAACCACCAGCATCAAAACACTTGATTAAACAAAGGCTGTCCAGAATGGGCAACTTTTGTAAGAATAAGAACATTGGAAGTCTAGCATAATTCCTAGCAGGTTCAACAGAATGTGCTCAAGATCCACCATCTGGGCATGTTGTCTTGACTGACCTGTTTCTCCCTGGAACATCTTCTTTGAACTTTTGGCATTCTTTAGTCACATGCTCCTCTCCATCGTTGTCCATGCTTTTTATTATGGCTCCTCCGTCCAACGGGTTTTGAGGAAGAACATTCCTCAACCTCTGCAGGTGCATAGCGTAAGATGATCAACAATGATTCTTTCCTCCTAGTTAGTATCTCAGCAGGCCTCAGTTCTTCTGTCCTTCCGTTTGATCTCAGCCTCCCTGCCACCAGGTTGCCTTGTTGTGTTGAGAGGGAAGTAGCACCAATGCTGGAAGGAAGAAAGAAGACAAAGTCTGGTACTAGTAAACGTGTATCTTTGATATATTGTATTAAAAGCCTGACGTTTCGGATATGATCTTTTTCAGGAGCTATAAACAATGAAGAAAATATATACAATGGTAAATAAACATGCGGATAACACCCAGCAAAAGTTATACATTCCTTTCTTTTAATACAATATATTAAAGATACACACTTACTAGCACCAGACTTTGTCTTTTTTCTTCCTACCGGTTTGCCTTGGCCCAGCGCTTGCTCTGCAGAAGCCATTTGCAAAACACATCTGTCATTCATGTTTCTTTTTTTCCAAAGCCAGTCTTGCACAGTTTTAGTTAGAGGTAGTATGATGCCATAACGTTAGTTCTTATGGAAGCCCTATTTCCGGGCCAGGGGTTTGGTGTCCTCCTAAAGATGAGTTGGAGGTCTTCTGGTAAGTCCCCCCAAACCCTCATTCTTACTATTCAAGCATTCCAGATCACAGTCATTGAATGTTGTCTCTTCAGGCTTTAAATCCTTTCAGGGCCAGATTAAGAAGGCACTGAGCCTGCAGGTATTGAAAATGGCATCTTTCCTGAAGGGTTAAGAAATTCCTGAGCTGGTCATTTATGTACCTCTGGGACGCCACTTCAGGCCTGGAAGATGCTTGTATGGTTAGGTTTGCATTTGCCATCCCAGGGCTTTTGGAAGGTGTACCCTTTTGATTAGCTTGGTAAAGCCAGAACCAACCTTGCATAAGTGATCTATTAGGTAATATGACTTTGCTGTTACTTGTCCTGCCTTGGCATATGCTATGATGTGTGACAGGAACCGTATCCAGGGCTGCCAAATTCATTTGGAGTCTGCAATACCTGCCCTGCTGATGGACAGCCTGTGAACAAATCTATCACGTAGGCAAGGCTGAAAGGGAGCAAAAACACAGGGTACATTTAATGTCTCAGTGGAAAGCTGAACCCAGGCCTGCATGGGGCCCAGTGAAATGCATTGTCCCACGCCAAGAGTCCGTGAATGGCAGACCGCAGAGGCAGTGAAACACCTGGAAAGAACTGCATCCCGTCCAATGCTTTCTCCTTCTTCCCTTTACTGAGGTCATTAATTGTGGTTGCTCAGTGGTTTCAAGTTCTGTTGCTAACTGAGGCGTTTACCAATTTCTTGTCTTGATTCCAGAAAGTGACCGATGGGAAGTGGATGATAAGGGAGAACCATATGGAATATCATCAGAAAGACAGAAATGTAAAAATAGCACAAAGGAGGGAAGGAAAAGGAAAGCAAATCGGAATGGGAGGAATTATTCCTTTGCTTCTCAGGGCAATGGCTATCATGATATCAGCATCCAAGAAAAAATACACAAAAGACAGAGAAAGAATAGGTTTCATGTGCGTAGGGAAACTTTCAATTCTGAATCAAAAGTTGAAACACATTTCAAAATTCACATACTGAAGAAACCATATAAATGCCTGGAGTGTGGAAAGCGCTTCAGTCAAAAGATACATCTCATTTGCCATCAAAGATTTCACAAGAGGCATGAGCCAAATCATTGTTTGGAGTGCGGAAAGAGCTTCACTGAGAAGAAAACTCTCACTGCTCATCAAAGAACTCACACAGAGGAGAAACCATTCCACTGTTTGGAGTGTGGGAAGATCTTCAGTCATAGGGGAAATCTCACTTCTCATCAAAGAATGCACACAGGGGATAAACCATACCATTGTTTGGAGTGTGGAAAAAGCTTTGGTCAAAAGACACGTCTCACTTCTCATCAAAGAACTCACACAGGGGAGAAACCATATCATTGTGTGGAGTGTGGAAAGAGCTTCAAGGATAGGAGTACTCTTTCTTCTCATCACAAAGTTCACACAGGCGAGAAACCATATCATTGTTTGGAGTGTGGAAAGAGTTTCAGTGAAATGAGAAAACTGACTCGGCACCAAAGAACTCACACAGGGGAGAAACCTTTCCACTGTTTGGAGTGTGGAAAGAGCTTTGGTCAAAAGACACGTCTCACTTCTCATCAAAGAACTCACACAGGGGAGAAACCATATCATTGTGTGGAGTGTGGAAAGAGCTTCAAGGATAGGAGTACTCTTTCTTCTCATCACAAAGTTCACACAGGCGAGAAACCATATCATTGTTTGGAATGTGGAAAGAGTTTCAGTGAAATGAGAAAACTGACTCGGCACCAAAGAACTCACACAGGGGAGAAACCTTTCCACTGTTTGGAGTGTGGAAAGAACTTCAGACAGAAGCATCATCTTACTTCTCATCACAAACTTCACACAGGGGAGAAACCATATCATTGTTTGGAATGTGGAAAGAGCTTCAGGAGGAAAGAATCTCTCACTCTGCATCAGAGAACTCACACAGGGGAGAAACCATATCATTGTTTAGAATGCGGACAGAGCTTTATGAAGAAGGCATCTCTCACTTCTCATCAAAGAACTCACACAGAGGAGAGAGCACATCATTGTTTGGAGTGTGGAAAAAACTTCAGAGAAAAGGGAAAACTCACTCAGCATCAAAGAATTCACAAAGGGGAGAAATCATTCCGTTGTCTGGAGTGTGGAAAGAGCTTCAGGGAAAAGGGATATCTGACTCAGCATCATAAAATTCACACAGGGGAGAAACCATATCATTGTTTACAGTGTGGAAAGAGCTTCAGACAGAAGATACATCTTAGTTCTCATCAAAGAACTCACACAGGGGAGAAACCATATCATTGTATGGAATGTGGAAAGAGCTTCAGTGAAGGGAGAAATCTCACTGCTCATCAAAGAACTCACAGAGGGGAGAAACCATATCAATGTTTGGAGTGTGGAAAGAGCTTCAGTCAGAAGATACATCTTAGTTCTCATCAAAGAACTCACACAGTGAAGAAACCATATCATTGTATGGAATGTGGAAAGAGCTTCAGTGATGGGAGAAATTTAACTTCCCATCAAAGAACTCACACAGGGGAGAAACCATATCACTGTTTACTGTGTGGAAAGAGCTTCAGTCAGAAGATACATCTTAGTTATCATCAAAGAACTCACACAGGGGAGAAACCATATCACTGTTTACTGTGTGGAAAGAGCTTCAGTCAGAAGATACATCTTAGTTATCATCACAGAACTCACACTGGGGAGAAACCATTCAATTGTTTGGAGTGTGGAAAGAGCTTCAGTCAGAAGCATAATCTCGCTTCTCATCAAAGAACTCACACTGGGGAGAAACCATATCATTGTGTGGAGTGTGGAAAGAGCTTCAAGCATAGGAGTACTCTTACTTCTCATCAAAAAACTCACACAGGGGAGAAACCATATCATTGTTTGGAGTGTGGAAAGAGCTTCATTAATAAGGCATCTTTCATGTCTCATCACAGAACTCACACAGGGGAGAAGCCATATCATCATACATACATACATACATACTTTATTGTGTCTTAGCAAATTGCCATTATGCACACTTACAAAGGAGGGGAAAAAACACTCTATACAATTAAAACTCTGCTAGTAAACCAATAAGAGCAGGATCATTTTCCATACAATCTTTAAACTTTGCGGCATGTATTTGTAGAGCATTGACAAGGAATTTAGAAGTTCTAAAGGATACATACTTCTCAACATCAGACAATAAGAAACAAATCTTAACAAGAGATGGCCTACCCTTTAGTGAACTTAACAATGGATAAATATATTTGGTTCTGAGATCATTATACAATGAGCATTCTAAGAGTACATGAATGATATCTTCAGTTGATACAGAATTACAACTGCATACTCTATCCTTCTTAGGAACCCCCTTATGCCGACCCACCCAATCTGCCAGCGGAAGAACATTTAATCTTGCCCGAGTAAAGGCTACCCTCATTTTAATATTTGGTAAATCTACAAGGTATTTTGGAAAAGATAAATACAAAGGAATAAAGGGGGCATAAAAGTTATTAGACTGGCAAGTCTTGATCTCAGCCAGCTGAGATTGCATCTCAGTGTCCTTAAGCCTTTGGAGCAGTAATACTTTAGCTGTGTCATAACCTTGTGTTAGGAGAAAAGAGAAGGAAAATCCCAGATTCATGGCAACTAACTGCATTTTATGGTTCCATGAGCTGGGGCCCATCTCTTCCAAAACCATCAGAAGAAATTCTGATACCTGCTTGAAAATGATTCTTAGCCAGAAGAGCAGGGCTAGTCTGAGAGTTTCAGCTTTGATTGTCATTACACCCAATTCTGCATGGAGCAATTCCAATTTTGTAGAAATGGGAACTGCAAGGAGTCTACGCAGAAATTTATTTTGAGCTCTTTCTAATGAATCCAGGTTGGCCATAGCCCACAGTGGTGCTCCATATAACAATTTTGGAAGAACCCTGATCTTATACAATTCTAAAGTGGGCTGAACCAGATTGCCCCCTTTAGTGCGATAGAACCGTAATAGCCCATTTAAAGTTCTACCAGCTAACAGGGTGCTTGATTGAATCTGCGAAGACCATGTACCTGTCCACTGAAACACCACACCAAGATACTTAAACGAAAATACTTGCTCCAGTTTATTCCCATCAAGTGACCAGTTATGGATTTTCTTAGATTTACCAAATATCATAACTTTTGTTTTTTGGTAATTGATAGAAAGAAGCTCGTTCTTGCAATCTAAACTGAACTGCTTCAACAATCTACGCAGGCCCAACTGAGTGTAAGAAATTAGAATTGCGTCATCTGCATAAAGAAGGATAGAATATTTCTGGTTTCCTATTTTAACTGGAAAATAGTGGTCACCTCTTAAGAACTCAACTACATCATTTAGAAATAAATTGAAGAGAAGGGGGGCTAGTAAACATCCCTGTCTTACTCCTTTTGTAACTGGTACAGGGTCAGATAGATGTCCTCCATCAATTCTAACTCGTAAGGATGTTCCGGAATGTAAAGCAATTATACATTTTAGCAGCTGCATGTCAATGCCCATAGATTGTAATTTGCTCCAAAGGCGTTCCCGTGGAATAGAATCAAAAGCAGCCTTCAAATCAATGAAGGCCACATAAACATGCTTTACAATTCCGGCCAAATATTTATCAATAATACATTTCAGCATAAAACAATTATCTAGAGTTGACCGTCCTGGGCGAAAGCCAGCCTGTTCTGGAGCAAGCAAAGCGTGATCTTCCACCCAATCCTCCAATTTATCAAGAAGAAACCTGGCATAAATCTTCCCTGGAACATCTAATAAGCTAATTGGCCTATAATTTGCTGGATCATTTCTAGGCCCCTTTTTGTAGATTGGGACCACAATAGCTGATGACCAATTCGGAGGTGAAATCCCGGTGATGATAATTAAGGAGAATAATGAGGCAAATATTGGAGCCCACCAATCAGGGAATGTAGTAAAGAGATCCGGTGGCAGAGCATCTTCTCCAGGAGCTTTACCATTTTTTAGTCTTAAGATTAGAGACTTCGCCCTATCTACTGAGATATTTTCCAAACAATGTTCCCAATTACATTATGTATAATCCTCAGTAGAAGCAATAGGAAGGTTGGGCTCATTAAATACCCTCCTAAAATGGCTTTCCCATTCGATCTTAGCAATGGTTCCCTCTAGAACAGGAGCAGATCTTTTTTCCAACCTTGCAAGTATATCCCAGAATTTACTTGGGTTCTTTTGCAAGAGTGCGAGGCCTAATTCCTTCCACTGTTCCTCATAGTATATTCTTTTTTTCTCTCTGATTAATCTTTTATACTTTTTGCGCATTTCATAAAATTGAGGGGGAATTATAGAAGAATTACTAGTGCGATATGATTTTATAACTTTTCCCATCTGCCTTTTTAGTGTCTTGCAATCTTTATCGAACCATTCATTACCCCTTTTGGTTTGACAATTTTCTGATAGGGATGCCTTTTTTAGAAAAAAAGGTCTAAGGGAATTTACTAATTGTACATATAACTGAATCGCTAATTCAATATTAGAAGCTTGGAGCAGGTCATTTCTTAATCTCAAAAATTCTTCTGAATATAGTCTGAGATCCAAATCAGCTTGCAGCAAGGGATTCCATTTAATCCGCTTGTCCGATGTTAAAAGTGCTTGCTCAAAATTCAGATGCGTGTCAAAATGTGTATTAACACTATTGGACCACTGCAAGGAAAATCTAAGTGGCTGATGGTCACTGCCAGCTACTGAATCCACTGTGAAAGATAGAAATGTTGATCGGAAAAGATAAGAAATCATCACGTAATCCACAACACTTGCACCTAAATTACTTATACAGGTAAACTCCCCTCCTGAGTTATCTAGTTGGGAGCCATTGATTAATGTTAAATTTAGTTTTATTGCTAGTGTGAAAAGGATAAGGCCAAAGTTATTAATCTTCATGTCTTTGGATTTTCGGATTTCCAAGTCTTCCCATAGCTCCGTTGGACTTCCTAGAGCCATTGCGATAGCCTGGTTAGTTGGACCTATTCGTGCATTAAAATCACCAGTCACCACTAGCGGGACTAAAGGGAATTCATGCTCAAGCTCAGCTAAGTAATCTTCTAATTTGTTCCAACAATCTACGTCACAATATGGTGAGCTTCTAGGAGGAACATAGATATTAACAAAAATATAAGAATATGTTGGATTTTTAATAAGGACAGCCATGGCACATGGGGCCAACCCTTTAAGCTGAATGATTGAGGCCTTAAAGGAGGTAGATATTAGTATAGCCAATCCTCCAGTTGGTCTACCACCTTTGGAGGCAGAGGATGCAGGGCTTGAATAAGCCACATATCCAGGCAACCAAATTTCCTGCATTAACCAAGTTTCTTGAAACAACAGAATTTGAAATTTGTTTATGTAATATAAAAAGTCATTATCCTCTAGCTTATTCCTCCAGCCAGCCAGGTTCCAAGACAAACAGGAAACTCCAGCTTTTAATCGTGCTTTTTGTCATAGCTGTGTTAGAGCCTCCATTTCAATAGCCTTTTCTGTAGTTACTATTGACCCATTCTTTAGAAAATGAGGATTACGTTGTGGTTGGTGTATTTTTACAAGAGTACTAACTTTCCTTATAGCTTTTCCTTCTCCTACTTCATGGGGCTCTAATTTTCTCATCTCTAGCCAATTAGCCGTTGTTTGAAATGTTTGATTAGAGACAACATTTCTATTTCTAGGGGAGACTTCAAAACTAATCAAGTCGTCCTGGCGCATAGTGTTGGCAATCCTATCTGCTTTGGATTGTGTAGTCAGTGATACCACTGGACCTGGGTCCAACTCAGGCCTGCTCTGCACAATTAATCTTTCCCTTAAAATGCCCAATCTATCTATAATAGCTTTTTGCTCAGTTTGGGGAAACTGATTGAATGAACCTATTAACTGCTCTTCTTCAATGACCCTGGAATTATTAAATGGGTCATGAGAGCAATCTTTCTCGGAGGTATTCATCGATACAGGATGTAACTGAGTATCCTGATGTTCCTTACTGAAGGATATCAAGGGCATTTCTTTTGAGGTCCGATTCTCAGTCAGAAGGGATGACCTAGGATAGTATCTTCCCAAACCCTGGGAGTTATTCAGAGTCAAAAGTGGTTTCCTCACTGTATCCAGAAACACTCGATTAGGTAGCACACCTAACCTGACCAAAAATTCCTTCCTTTTCAGTAATAGAGATGGAATTCTGTCTGAGCTAAATACTAAGATGTATTTTTGTATTTGAGGAGAGGCATATAACACTTTGATGAATGAAAGATCAATTTCCTTCATCGGTAAATGTAATAAGGTGCTAAGATGTTTCAAAGCACAGGTCATCGTGTTCCATGAGAAACTACATTCTTCATAGGGATAAACAGTTAGAGCAACCTTATTAACCTGAAGAAGTAGATTTGGGTCCATTGAGAAACTCTTCTTAACTATGGGAGGTTGGAGGGATATATCAACTTCCTTCCCATTTGGTATTTTAATACCATCCCACCTCTCAGTAGTTAGCTTAAGAAGGGAAGCAGAGCTTTCCCTTTTCATAACAGATATAAGGGTATCTATGTTATTTGAAATTCTTTTGAGCTCTTTATAAATATCTTTAACTGTTTTGGCCACCAAATTAGATTGCTCTGCTAGAAGTGCACTGTCACTAAGAGAAGTAATAGACTTATTAATATTCTCATGTCTGCTCCCACTTGCATAGTTATTAGCAGTAGTATTTCCGGTATGTGGTTGCTGAAGCTCTAAACTTTCAATTTCTAAAACATCAAATCTATTAAAAGTGGGAATCATAGGTTTACTATCATCTATTACCGACCTATCAGATCTAAAAAACTCATCAATTTTAAGCTGTTTGGTATGAGGGGGAGAAGACTGATTAGAATTACTTCGGGAACGCTTTCTGGAACCCATTTCATTTAACATTCAAACAATTAAAATACTCAGACCTAAATATATATATGAGTACATATAATCAAACACTAAACCCTCCGGAATTAAATTTTAGAACAATCAAACGAAAATACTTTAGCAAATATATTAACTTAAAGTCTATTAGTTTGTCTGGAGCCTGCCCATCCCAAGTGAAATAATAAACTAACAGGAACAAAAAAGACAGAAGTACATATCCCCATTAATGAGTCAAAGGTCCCAAAGAAAATATCAAACTGAGGCTCAATACTAAGATGAGTAAAAGTTCTTTGTATTTCTCTCCAAACTCTTCGAGGCCTCTTCAGGATCACATTCCTTTCACTCCACCAACTGACATTTGTCAAAAGGGTATTACAGCTTTCCAAGGACGCCCCTGCCTGACCAGCCCCCTGTAAATCAGTCAGGCATGTCCTCTTCTTGGTCAAGGTGTAAACTCTTTAGGGCAGCAAACCACACTCGTCGAGCTGCGATTCCAAAGCGTCAACCAGATGACCTGCTTCCAGGGAGTGACGAATAGCTCTAATATGTCCTCCTTTGGAGCCTGGAGATTCACGATCCTTGACTCCACGTAGGGTCCTTCCTCTTTGACTGATTAATAAGTTAGGGTATCGACATGGAATTCTGAACCTCTGTTCATCATCTCTTCTACAAGTCCCAGCAGAAAAAATTATCAATGGTTGTAAGCCAGGAGTAGGAATGTGTGTGTAACTTTACACGGCTTAAGTTGTAAGTAAACCAGGAAACAGTTCCTTCTCCAGGTCTTTTAGATTCCTTGACCTCTCTATTGTTCAAGTTTTATCATTGTTATTTTTACTCTCTTGATGTGGTTAGCAGGAACCAGCAGAAAAAGTTTACAAATAAAATTAAATTATGCTAAAATAAACAATGACGACAGCAGGACTCAAATAGCTCCGCAGCTTGGAAATAAAACATAGGCAACTAAAAGAATATAAGAATGCCAAAGCAAAAGGTGACTCCCAGTATAAATATGGGCTCACAGCAGCTAAAATACATAAGGCCCCAGCCTGCAGATTAAATCCTCGAAAAGGAGTAAAACAAAACTTACTGATTAAACGCAACTGCTTGCAGCAAGTTCTTACAATAGTTCAGCAGAATGTATTTGGGGCAATTAAAACACCTCAAACAAGTCTTTAAAATAGTAAACTAAATAGTAAAAATAGGCTGTGGAACTCAACACAACTGAAAACGCTGAGCCAGCTGCCGATCTCACTTCTCATTACAGGCCTCATCTACTCCGGACGTTTATCTGCACAATTGTGGATATTCAACATTCCTATCTTATCTTGTTGCTATGCAGTTGCGCATATGCACAGTCCAGAGACATTAAAAGATCAGTGTCATTTCTGCCAATCCACATGCACAAGCCCTGTAACTGCACTAGGAGCTCAGTGGACATGCCCAGGTGGCTGCGATGTCCATGAGTTCCTTTCACCAACTCGGGCTGGTACGCCAACTGCAGCACTGTCAGGAGAGGATGGAACTTGCCTCAATTATCCACACACTAGTCATGTCTAAATGGCCACTGGAGGTCTGCCATGCTGTGTCATTGCCAGCTTTCAAAAAGGAAGGAAGATGTATTGTTCTCTTTGTGTTTTGGAGAGGATGTCTTGTGCAGGAGCTGTGTTGGGTTCTTTTGAAATTCCTTACTACAAGAACAATATTTTCTTTCTTTTTAGGTATTTGAGCATGCTATTCTTTGGGCATTTATAGCTCATTCCTATAGCAATTCATCTTTCTTTCTTCCTTTGAGCACAGGAGTTTGCCTCCTCCTTCATCGTTCGTCTATGGTTCCTTTCCCTTCACATCTGGAGACCTTCAAGAAGACCTTGAAAATATTTTCTTTTACCATGGCCTTCTCTTGCTGTGACTGCCGTTGCTCCTGTTATTGCAGTTATTGTTGACTTTTATGAATTGTTTTTGACTTTTATTGAGGTTGTGATTATCGCTTTTAATATTTTAACAGTTTTAATGTATTTTATTGCTGTGATCCGCCTTGGGACTGCTTCTGCCCGCAAACATGGTCAAGAATTTTTCATTAAAAAATAATAGATAAAGTTATCCTATTTATTTGAATTTTCAGAAAGGTTGGTCAAATTGTTTTGTCAAACGTCAGTCCAAACTACTGAAGCATTGTGTTCTGACCTTGAATAAGAGAATCCTAGAATAGCAGGGTTGGAAGTGGCCTGAAAGGCCATGGAGTCCAACCCCCTGCTCAATGCAGGAATCTACCTTAAAGTATCCCTGACAGATGGCTGTCCAGCTGCCTCTTGAAGGCCTCCAGTGTGGGAGAGTCCACGACCTCCCTAGGTCATTGGTTCCATTGTCATACTGCTCTATTAATCAGAAAGTTTTTCCCGATATCCAGCCGGAATCTGGCTTTCTGTAACTTGAGTCCATTATTCCATGTCCTGCACTCTGGGATAATCAAGAAGAGATCCCGGCCCTCCTCCGTGTCAGAACCTTTCAAGTATTCGAAGAATGCTATCAGGTCTCCCCTCCATCTCCTCCAGGCAAAACATGCCAGGTTCTTTCAGTGTCTCCTCATAGGGCTTTGTTTCAAGACCCCTAATCATCCACATTGCCCTACTCAGAACCCCCTCCAGCTTGTCTGCATCCCTCTTGAAGTGTGGTGCCCAGAACTGGATGCAGTACTGAAGATGAGGCGTAACCAATGCTGAATACAGGGAAACCAGTACCTCACAGGCTTTGGGAGCTCTACTTCTATTAATGCAGCCCAACATAGCATTTGCTGTTTTTGCAGCCACACCATCCTTTCATGAGTTTGGAAAAGCTCTAAGCATTGCATCAAAAGTCATTAAGGTTGTCCTGCCCCATTCAGGCTTCAGTCAATAACAGCTGTCAACGTTTGGGCATGTATGCTCCATATTGTAGGACTTATTTGCTTCTGAATATGCTTAGTATAGCACTGTATGGGATTTTTTATTGTTGCATTGGCAATTTGATACTGTGATGTTCAGCTCCTTTAGAGGTCCTTTTATATAAAAAGTTGTTGGTAATTGTTTATAAAATGCCAAAAGTTGCAAGAAAGAAGTTAAATAGATTCACAGTTATGTTGCAGCCAAGTAAGTATAAGGGTGGGGGGGGGTCATGGGTTCACGTTTTGACCTGTCGGCAAAGCCAGGAGGCCCCTTGGACCGGAGGGGTCGGTGGGTCTGGGGTGGTCCATGGTTGAGTCGATGAATCAGAGGCACCAGTGAGTGCAATCCTTGCTCCCATTCATCGGACACGGCTTCCCTCCCCCCATGGTGGGTCCTCTGGTGCATTTCCGCACTTGGCTGAGATGCTCCCCAGGTGGCTTATCCGGAACCGATGCTGGGCTGAGGGAGATGTGGGGAACACGTCACCGCTAGTACACACATGCCTGGCAGACACATCAGACAGATGGTTTCAAAGGAATCGCTGCTGGCAGCGCTGGAGGGGAGATCAAGAGCCGTTGTGGTGCAATGCAGGATGTGTCCAGGAACCTGCTTGGAGAGATGCCAAGAGAGGACCTTGCTGGTTGGTGTCCTGAGGGCCCAAGAAATGAATTCAATCCCTAGATGGGAAGGGGATTTGGGGAGGAAGGAAGAGGCCGAGGCCCCCACTGGAAATGCACTCCCCTCTTCCCGAAGGCATGGATGCCTCCAGTGTGGGATCAGCTGAGACACCGCACCCTGCCTTATGCCTTAGGGTGAAGGGGAATCTCTGGGCTGCAGGGGAGGAGGGGGGACATGGGGGCGGGAGAGGGAGGGGGTGGGAAATCTCCAGGGTGAAGGGAGATGCCCAACTTCACCCCCTGGCAGGCTTACTTTTGAAAAGAAGGCTGACATTAAAAAAAAAACAATGAGGAAGAGGAAAATTAAAGAGAATGAAAAAGTGAATTTGAAAATCCGGAACACAAAACAATCCCAAATCCCAACAGAACACAAGGATGCTGACCTGTGAGAGCCTTTGGTCTTCTCCAGTGAGGCAGCTTCTATCTAGGAATGGAGCCTCCATCTCCTGAGGCCGTATCCTTCACGTAATAAGGGAGAAATGTTATGGGGATGTAATTTTAGGGGGGAAATTGTAAGACAGCAGCCTGTGTGTGAGGAGCAGCGACGGGATGCAACGTCTTCTGACACTCAAGCCAGTGAAGGGCTTTGCTCCGTGGCTCTAAGGTGAAGGATCCCCCTGTGATGTTCTACAGCTTTATGTTATAATTGTATTGCAGGGTTTGCTGCTAATTGTATGCATTTAGTTACATATGTCTTTAAGGGGTTTAAGAATGCTAACAAGTAAGGTAAATGACTAGGCTGAAATGTACTTCCTGTTTGTGGTTATGTTGCAGGAACCAGGATGGAAAGTGTTAATCCCAGAGAATGTGAGGGTGAGTGCTGATTGGCTGGCTGTCTAGAGTGCCTGGATTGGTTGGCTGTGTGAGAGTGGGAGGAGCCGGAGAATCCAATGAGTGTAGATATGGGTCTGGCTGACAAAAGTGGGAATGGAGGAGATTATTGGGTGAAATGAGAAGAGTGTTTGATTGAATGTTCAGAGAGTGAGAATACGTGAAGATAAGAAGGATTGCTATGAGATGCTGGGTTGGGAATATAGATAACTAAGATAAGAAACAGCTGGACAAACACCTGACAGGGATGCTTTAAGGTGGATTCCTGCACTGAGCAAGGGGTTGGACTAGATGGCCTCATAGGCCCCTTCCAACTCTACTATGATTCTGTGTTTCTATGATTCAAAGAGTGATCTTACAGTAACCAAAACGCATTGAAGCCTTGTAACCACCACGCCTTAGAACTGAGAAAACCGTTAAGCTTATTTACCTGCAATTACTCTTGTTAATAAATTCCAATCAATTTCAAACAACTGTGGTGCTGTGCAGCCTAGAATAGTAAAGGCGAGACAGGGGCAGCAGCAACGGGTGAGAAGCATCATCCCCCTCCCCGCAGAGTGCATCCAGGGCATGACCCCCTTCCTAGTTGGGAGTCCTGCACGTCTCATCTTGCACTGAAAGTCCTTTAACAGAACGATGTCTTTCCTTTACGTAGCCTCAGAAGCACTGCTTCATATGGCAGCCTTTGCCCAGATCCTGAGGGAAGAGTATCTTTGGTCTTTAAATCCTTTCAGGGCCAGATTCACAAGGCACTGAGCCTGCAGGTCTTGAAAATGGCATCTTTCCTGAAGGGCTAAGAAATTCCCGGTGTAGAAATTCCTGAGCTGGTCATTTATTGACCTCTAGGAGGCCACTTCAGGCCTGGAAGATGCTTGTATGGTTAGGTTTGCATTTGCCATCCCAGGGCTTTTGGAAGGTGTACCCTTTTGATTAGCTTGGTAAAGCCAGAACCAACCTTGCATAAGTGATCTATTAGGTAAGATGACTTTGCTGTTACTTGTACTGCCTTGGCATAGGCTATGATGTGTGACAGGAACCGTATCCATGGCTGCCAAATTCATTTAGAATCTGCAATACCTGCCCTGCAGATGGACAGCCTGTGAACAAATCTGTCACGAAGGCTAGGCTGAAAGGGAACAAAAACACAGAGTACATTTAATTTCTCAGCGGAAAACTGAACGCAGGCCTGCATGGGGCCCAGTCAAATGCATTGTCCCACACTGAGAGTCCGTGAATGGCAGTCTGCAGAGGCAGTGAAACACCTGGAAAGGACTGCATCCCATCCAATGCTTTCCCCTTCTTACCTTTATTGAGATCATTATTTGTGGGTGCTCAGTGGTTTGAAGTTCTATTGCTAACTGAGGCGTTTACCCATTTCTTGTCTTCATTCCAGAAAGTGACCGATGGGAAGTGGATGATAAGAGAGAACCATATGGAATATCATCAAAAAAAGAGAAATGTAAACATAGCACAAAGAAGGGAAGGAAAAGGGAAGCAAATCGGGATGGGAGGGATTATTCCTTTGCTTCTCAGGGCAATGGCTATCATGATATCAGCATCCAAGAAAAAATACACAAAAAGAGAAAGAATAGGTTTCATGTGCATAGGGAAACTTTCAATCCTGAATCAAAAGTTGAAACTCACTTCAAAATTCACACACTAAAGAAACCATATAAATGTCTGGAGTGTGGAAAGCACTTCAGTCAAACGATACATCTCCTTTGCCATCAAAGATTTTACAAGAGGCATAAGCCGTATCATTGTTTGGAGTGTGGAAAGAGCTTCTTTTATAAGGCATCTCTCACTTCTCATCAAAGAACTCACACTGGAGAGAAACCATATCACTGTTTAGAGTGTGGAAAGAGCTTCAGTCAGAAGATAATTCTTCTCATCAAAGAACTCACACGGGAGAAACCATATCATTGTGTGGAGTGTGGAAAGAGCTTCATACATAAGGCATCTCTCACATGTAATCACAAAATTCACACTGGCGAGAAACCATTTCATTGTTTGCAGTGTGGAAAGAACTTCAGTGAAAAGAGAAAACTGTATCAGCATCAAAAAACTCACACGGGAGAAACCATATCTTTCTTTGGAATGTGGAAAGAGCTTCAGTTGGAAGACACATCTCACTTCTCATCAAAGAACTCACACTGGGGAGAAACCATATCATTGTCTGGAGTGTGGAAAGAGATTCATTGATGGGGGAACTCTCACTTCTCATCAAAGAACTCACACGGGAGAAACAATATTAATGTTTGGAATGTTGAAAGAGTTTCATACATAAGGCATCTCTCACTTATCATCACAAAATTCACACGGGAGAAACCATATCATTGTGTGGAGAGTGGAAAGAGCTTCATAAATAAGGCACCTCTCACTTACAATCACAGAACTCACAAAGGGGAGAAACCATATCAATGTGTGGAGTGTGGAAGGAGCTTTAGGTGTAAGGGAAAACTAACTTCTCATCAAAGAATTCGCTCAAGTTAGAAACCATATCATTGCTTGGAGTATGGAAATAGCTTCAGACAGAAGAGTAATCTCACTTCTCATCACAGGCCTCATCTACACCAGACATTTATCCTGGGGTCGATTCAAGTTCGATCCTGTTCACGCACACCTGATATCAGGGTGAACGGGGGATGATCACTCAGGTTTCCTGGGATAGGTATGATTGCTTTTTTTCTCGGGTCTTGGAACAATCCCGAGGTCCACTGCTGGTGTGCCCCCCCTCTTCATGACGTGTTTGCTGTTTAGCATGAGTTATCAACATGTTTTGTTGTGTTGACACTGTATTTTTTAAAACACAAATGCATGTCTGCGCAATTGTGGATATTCAACGTTCCTATCCTATCCTGTTGCTATGCAATTGTGAACATGCACTGTCCAGAGACATCTAAATAAATCGGTGTCATTTCTGCCAATCCATATGCACAAGCCCCGTAACTGCACTCGGAGCTCAGTGGACATGCCCAGGTGGCTGCAGTGTCCAGGAATTCCTTTTACCAACTCAGGCTGGGACGCCAACTGCAGCGCTGTCAGGAGAGGACGGACCTTGGCTCAGTTATCTACGCACTAGTCACGTCCACGGGTGATGCCCTTTGGAACAAGTTGCCACCAGTGGTCTACCATGCTGTGTCATTGCAGGCTTTCAAAAAGGAAGGAAGATTCATTGTTCTCTCTGCGTTTTGGAGAGGATGTCTCGTTCGGGATCTGTTTTGGGTTCTTTTGAAATTCCTTGACTACAAGAAAAACAATATTTTCTTTTTCAGATGTTTGTGCATGCTGTTCTTTGGGCATTTATAGCTCATACCTATAGCAATAAATCTTTCTTTCTGTGAGTACCGGAGTTTGGCACCATGGCCTTCTCTTGCTATGACTGCCGTTGCTCCTGTTATTGCAGTTATTGTTGCCTTTTATGAATTGTTTTTTATTTTTATTGTGTTCATGATTATTGCTTTTAATATTTTAACAGTTTTTATGTATTTTATTGCTGTAAGCCGCCTTGGGACTGTTTCGTCCCTGAAACGTGGCCAAAAAAAAATCTTTAAAAAATATATCCTTTTTAGTTGAATTTTCAGATAGGCAGGTCGTATAGGTTTGTCAAACTTCAGTCCAAACATTGTGTTCTGACCTTGAATAGTAGATAGATAACTTCATTTGCATATGGCCAATGGCCTTTACAATTTTACACATTTTACTGTTTATCAGTCCAAACTCCTAATGCATTGTATTCTGACCTTGAATAGTATAATCCTAGAATAATAGAGTTGGAAGGGGCCTATAAAGGCATCGAGTCCAACCCCCTGCTCAATTCAGCAATCCACCTTAAAGCATCCCTGAGAGATCGCTGTCCAGCTGCCTCTTGACGGCCTCCAGTGTGGGACAGCCTACGACCTCTCTAGGTCATTGGTTCCGTTTTCATACTGCTCTATTAATCAGGAAGGTTTTCCCAATGTCCAGCCGGAATCTGGCTTTCTGTAACTTGAGCCCATTATTCTGTGTCCTGCACTCTAGGTCGACCGAGAAGAATCCTGGTCCTCCTCTGTGGAAAACCTGAGGAGATTCCCTTGGCTAAGGTGAACATACTATGGAGAAGCCAAGAGGGAGAATTCACAGTGGGCCTAAATATGGAACAGGAGGAGCCAGTGATTTTAGGAAGGGATGTTATGGGCAAAGGCACAGAGAAAATGCTGATAGTAACCAGAAGCCAAGCCAAATCAGTGCCCATGAAAGAAAGTTCCAACCTAATTTCCTCAGGCTTAGAACAAGAAACCAGTCAAGCTCAAAAGCTGTGAAACTCGGTTTCCAAGGCCACCAGAAGTGGGGGAGGAACTTGCTCCTAGGGCAAAGACACCACTAACTGACCCTAGCGAGTATAAACAGGAATTGCAGGCAGACACCAGCCTAGAGCCTGTTAGAGAGCAAGCACAGTGTTCTGTGACACCCAGTGATGACACAGTTAGAGAGCAACTGGTGTGGGAAGACGGCTTGCTTGATCAAATATGGGTTCCTAAGAAATCCCAGATTGTAGTTCCCCTAAAGTATAAGGACAGTATAGTGAGAAGAGAACCTGACGATATCTTCTCTGAGCACTTAGGCCAAAGAAAAGCTAAGAGAAAGCTAACTGCTCATGACCAGTGGCCTAGCATGTCACAGAAGGACTGGTTAAAGATCCCCAAAAGACTTGAATGCCCTCGGGAGATCTTAACAGTACAGCAGCTGATGAACTCTGTGCTCTCTGGCATGTCAGCCTTTGCAATGGCTCACATCAAAGACGTGGCCGTATTCATTAAAACAATACCCCAGCACTTGAAGCACCTAGACAGGGTCCTCAGTGCAATAGAAAAGGCAGGATTGACCATCAAGGCTAGCAAATGTCAATTTGGGCTATCAGAAGTCACCTACCTAGGCTATAGGGTAGGCAGTAGGAAGATGGGACAAAGTGGAAGCAATCAAAAATTGGCCTGTTCCTAAGACTAAAAAGCAAGTCAGAACCTTCCTTGGGATAATTGGTTATTCTCGAAGATTTCTGGAGAGCTGTGCGGATATAGCCGCACCATTACACAAACTGACATGCAAGCACGAGCCAGACGCTGTGAAGTGGAGTAGCTCACGTCAAAAAGCGTTTGAGCAACTCAAAGAGGCTTTGTGCAATAGCCCCATCCTAATAGCCCCTGATTTTGATCAGACATTCATAGTGACTACGGATGCGTCAGAGATTGGGCTGGAAGCAGCATTAGTGCAGGAGAGGGATGGAATTAAGCACCCCATCGCCTTCCTAAGCAGGAAGCTGTCTCTCCGTGAAAAGAACTATTTAACAGTTCAGAAGGAGTGCTTTGCAATTGTGTGGCCATTGACCAAATTAAGACCCTATGTGTAGGGGCAGAAGTGCGTCGTGATGACTGATCACCGAGCTTTGATCTGGCTGGAGACCATGCGCAACCACAACACCACGTTGCAGAGGTGGTCGTGGATTCTACAGGAGTTCCAGGTCAAGTACCAATATGTGAGAGGCAAGGATCATGTAATTGCGGATGGACTTTCCAGGTGTGGCAGGGACGAGATCAGCAACACCGACAAGCCCGGATGAGAGGAAAGAAGAGGGACAGCTTTCCAGAGTGTTCCGGTGAGGTAAAGACTTTGTGAGTGCCCAGGAACACAAGCCATTGAATGTTGAACTTTGTGCGTGCCCCAGAGCACAGGCTTTGGAACAACTGAACTTCTCACATGTTCAATGACACGTTTCCATAGACTTTGGACGTTGCATATGCCACTTAGGACCAAAGAGGCATACTCTGCTGAACCCCCCCTCCGCTGCTCCTATACAGCTGGCAGAACTTGATGGGATAACACTGGGGGAGGTTGGAGACGCAGCAGCCCAGAAGGAGGCAGGGACTTTAAGTCACAATGGAAGATGGGGCAACATGTCACGTGGAGAGCATGGGCAGAATAACTCAGAGTGTGTTATTAACTCCTCCGTTGCCTAAAGTGTCCGCCAAACTCAACCAGCAAGAAGAGGAAACGTCCAGCATAGAAAGCAGAGATCGATGCCAGCAGCAGCCATGGGGGGGAAGCTCAAAGCCACTGTGGCGTAGTCGGACTCGGAGGGGTGGATGGTTTTGCTTGGCCATGTCAGGGTTAAAGAAACGAGCTCGATTCCTAGAGAGGAAGGGGATTTGGGGAGGCAGGGTGTGGCCGTGTCCCCCACAGGAACTGCTCCTCCCACTTCCGGCTCTTCCCCTCCCGCCTGTTTCCAGCAGAGGAAAGAGGCCTTGGATCTCCCTGCAGGTGCTGCATCGGAGCCTCCTGGGGGGTTGCAGGTGAGACCCCCTCCCGCCTTCGGCATTGGGGTGAAGGGGGATCCCTGGGCTGCAGGGGAGGGGAGGGTCATGGAGGGGGACAGATGCCCAAATCCAGCCCCACCATGTCGGGGGTGGTGGTGATGATTCTGAGTCATGGAGGGGAGCTGGACCTTCCCCCCATTTCGCCCCATAGGGAGGAGGCACGTGCAGTTCATGCATTTGGATTCACCCAGAAGTGGAAGGAGCTTCGTCGTTTTGACCTCTCGGCAAAGCCAGGAGTTCCCTTGGACCGGAGGGGTCGGTGGTTAGGTAAAGCCAGGGTCGTCCATGGTTGAGTGGATGAATCAGAGGCACCACTGAGTGCAATCCTTGCTCCCATTCATCGGACACGGTTTCCTCCCCCTCCTCTGTCTTGGAGGAGGGTCCTCTGGTGCATTTCCGCACGTGGCTGAGATGCTCCCCAGGTGGCTTCTCCGGAACCGAAGCTGGGCTGAGGGAGATGGGTCCCCCCACCCTCCAGCACACACATGCTGCAGGGGAGGAGGGGGGGACATGGGGGCAGGAGAGGGAGAGGGAGGGGGAAATCTCCAGTGTGAAGGGAGATGCCCAACTTCACCCCCTGGCTGGCTTACTTTTGAAAAGAAGGCTGACGTTAAAAAAAGTAATGAGGAAGAGGAAAATTAAAGAGAATGAAAAAGGGAATTTGAAAATCCAGAACACAAAACAACCCCAAATCCCAATGGAGCACAAGTGGTGAATCGCAATGTCTGTGGGGAACAAAACTTGTGGTCTCCTCAGAAGCAGGAGGCTGCTGACCTGTGAGAGCCTTTGGTCTGGTCCAGTGAGGCAGCTCCTATCTAGGAATGCAGCCTCCATCTGCTGAGGCCGTATACTTCACATAATGAGGGAGAAATGTTAGGGGGATGTAATTTTAGGGGGGAAATTGTAAGACAGCAGCCTGTGTGTGAGGAACAGCGGTGGGATACAACCTCTTCTGACACTCAAGCCAGTGAAGGGCTTTGCTCCGTGGCTCTAAGGTGAAGGATCGCCCTGTTTTGTTCTACTGCTTAATGTTATAATTGTATTTCAAGGTTTGTTGCTTATAGTATGCATTTAGTTACCTATGTCCTTAAAGGGTTTAAGAATGCTAACAAGTAAGGTGAATGACTAGGCTGAAATGTACTTCCTGTTTGTGGTTATGTTGCAGGAAGCAGGATGGTAAGTGTTAATCCCAGAGGATGTGAGGGTGAGTGCTGATTGGCTGGCTGTTTAGAGTGCCTGGCTTGGTTGGCTGTGAGAGAGTGGGAGGGGCTGGAGAATCGAATGAGTGTAGATATGGGTCTGGCTGACAGAAGTGGGAATGGAGGAGATTATTGGGTGAGATGAGAAGAGTGTTTGATTGAATGTTCAGAGACTAGATGAAGATAAGAAGGATTGTTATGAGATGCAGGGTTGGGAATATAGATAACTAAGATAAGAAGCAGCTGGACAACCACCTGTCAGGGATGCTTTAAGGTGGATTCCTGCACTGAGCAAGGGGTTGGACTACATGGCTTCATAGCCCCCTTCCAACTCCACGATCCTGTAATTGTATGACTCTAAGAGTGAACTTACAGTAACCAATATGCATTGAAGCCTTGTAACCACTACGTATGAGGACTGAGAAAACCGTTAAGCTTATTTACCTGCAATTACTCTTGTCAATAAATTCCAATAAATTTCAAACAACTGTGGTGCTGTGGGGCCTCAAATAGTAAAGACGAGGCAGGGGCAGCACCAACGGGTCTGAAGCATCACCCCCCTCCCCCCAGAGTGCATCCAGGACAAGACCCCCTTAGTAGTTGGGAGTCCTGCACTTCTCATCTTGCACCGAAAGTTCTTTAACTGTCTTTCCTTTGCATAGCCGCAGAAGCACTGCTTCGTACGGCAGCCTTTGCCCAGATCCTGAAGAGGGAAGAGTCTCTTTGGTCCCCTTGGAGGCGTCCATGAAACACAGATCAAAGATGATAGAGCAGGTCTCAGCTGGCCCTGATCCAGAAAGAGCCCCGTATGCCATGAAGACCAAGAGCAGTGGAGAACTCTGGGGAAGAACAGAGAAGAAGATCCAAGGTGAAGACATGGTCAGCTCAAATGTGCAGCTCCAGCGTTTCCAGCAGTTCTGCTACCAGGAGGCTGAGGGGCCACGAGAGGTTTGCAACCAACTCCACAATCTTTCCCGTCGGTGGCTGAAGCCGGAGCGACACACGAAAAACCAAATCCTGGACCTGCTGATCCTGGAGCAGTTCCTGACCGTCCTTCCTGCGGAGATGGCCAGCTGGGTGAGAGAATGCGGAGCGGAGACCAGTTCCCAGGCGGTAGCCCTGGCAGAAGGCTTCCTCCTGAGCCAGGCAGAGGACCAGAGGCAGCAAGAGGAGCAGCAGCAGGTGAGAGCATTGCATCCAGGGGGCAGGAATGGGAGGGAGGATGTCTGGAAACTCTCCCAACCCTTTCTGGAAATCACCCCAGGAGAGATGTCCCATCCCTTGCCCCCAAGATGTTTGCCTCTCTCGCTCCTTTTTGGAGCCTTTTGCTATTTCCATGTCATGGGTTTTCGTTGCTCTTTCAGGTCCAGAGTCTGTTTGCAGAAGTGAGGCCTGATGGCCCTGCAACAGAGAGGGCATCTTCAGACACCAGTCAGAGCCCTCTACAAAGGGGGAGGATGCAGGAGGGTGACTCTCGTGCCGCCTTGCATGGTAAGGATTAACTTGGGGGTGGCTGTATTTCAACCAAGCCTCATTCTCTAGAGTTATGGAAGGCGTTGTTGGGCATCATGTATTCACCCCTCACCCCCACCCTGAATGTCACTTGAGGGAAGAAGCTTCTCTCTAGCATCAAGACTGTGACACTTTACACATGGAAATGAACAGTTAGGTTTGTGGCGAAGAGCCTAAATGGGGAGACATTTGTTTATTTCCTCAACTGAACTCCCAAAATGCAAATAACAGGTAAGACATCTCACAATGGCCAGGTGTACTTGTCTCACTTCCAATGCAATTCTGTGCATTTGACTGGGAAGCAAGTCCATTGGTGTTCCAAGAGGCTTCCTTCTTGGGCGTTTCGGATTGCAATCTCAACCTCTGAGGCAAAAATGTGTTAATGGCTTCCCATCACGTATGTCTCCATAGGGACTGCAATGACACTGGCACGAAATACACAGCCACCTCTTTTTCTTTGTGATGGAGGGGAACAGGATCAGGTAGGTGGAAGGATCACTGGGGAGGGAGGCAGGGAGCAGCCTGGGTCCCTCCATCCTCTGTTCACCTCCCAGGGCTAGAATAATTCCCTCTCCTTCTGTTTCCTTTCGGAAGAACCAGGGCCGTGCAAAGCTAGTAATATACCCAGGCCAGATGGGAACTGTGTGCCTCCCCATTTAAAACTGTGATAACACTAATCTGAAATATATATATATATATATATATATATTAAGTAAAATGTCTTAATCCCCCTTGACTCTATTTTAGGCTGGGAATAACCAAAAAGTTAAGGTTTACAATTTTTTAAAAAATATATTATATATAAATATGTCCACAATCAAATAGAGCAATTGATATATACATTCAAATTTCTTTTCAGTGATGATCAAGCAAATTGCTCTATAAAATAATGAAGGAGGCAGGCCAAATGCGTTTCGACGTTTTTAGTCTTCTTCAGTGGCCTGTAATTATCAGCACAAGCTGATGCTGTAATTCAAATATTTAAAGATGTAAGTATCTAGACACGGGGGCTGCCTGACAATATCCTGAAAGCAGGACGAATTGTATCACTCCCCCAGACCAGCAAAGCCTACAGCAAGTGCTCGCAAAATAATCCTGACCTCCGTTTCCCAAAGTCAAATGCCGTGAGCTTGTGCCGGTAATTACAGGCCACTAAAGAAGACTAAAAACGTCGAAACGCGTTTGGCCTGCCTCCTTCATTAATTTATAGAGCAATTTGCTTGATCATCACTGAAGAGAAATTTGAATGTATATATCAATTGCTTTATTTGATTGTGGACATATTTATATAAAATATTTTTTTAAAAAAATTGTAAACCTTAACTTTTTGGTTGTTCCTTGTTTGTGGTTTGTGGTTAAGGCTAGCACCTTGTTTTGTCTATTTTAGGCTGACCATGGAAACCAAAAAAGGAGGACAACATAGCTGCCCAAAGGGGGGGTGCCCACCAACATGTCCGTTCTACATAACACCTTTGTATTAAACCTGTTCTACAACACCTCATTGTTGAATCAGAAATTCACATTTATTTTTAGTTGCTGTACTAATAGAAGCAACAATAATAGAACGGTCCTTCATCATTATCAAACATCATCACTCTCATGGTATCATTATCATTAATAACTATCATCATCATTACCTCACCCTCCGTTCCAGAGATTCTATGCCATGGGGAAGATTGAGGAAAGAGATGCAGTAAGGACAACCATTGCAACTTAGGCACATCTATCCCCGCTCCACATGCGGCATATGGCCCTCTGGAGCCTGTAGTCTGACTGTGGTATTCACAACAGACGGCTTCTGCGCTGTTTCCGCAAGGCGGGCTTCTCGCTTCTCGATGGGCCGCTTACGCTACAGAAGCACTAGCATAAGCTGGGGGGGCCTCATTGGAGTGCCCCCTTAAAATCGTGGGCCCCAAGCCAACTGGCCCCCACTGCCCCCCCTTCTGCACGGCCTGTGGCAGGAATTTGAGTCCCCCAGGGAGGCCTATGACTCCCTCTTATGAGAAAGGGGTCATTTATTGTCACAGATCCCTTATAAGAAAGATCTTTACTCTAATTCTTTATAATGCTTTGATACAGTAACTGGCCTAAATGTAGACTAGGGATGAATAACCTTAAGATGTTAGGGACCTCCCATAGATCAGTGACTTCCCACCCAATAACTTCAAAGGAGTTATATTCATGCAAGCAATTAAACTCAGTCACAGTGGAGTCCAAAGATACTCACGTATTAGTTTCTTAAAGAATAGGTTTATTGAAGAAGACACATCAGCTGAGGGAGCCAGAGATAGACCTCTGACTGAATTAAGTATATTGGGTATCACTCTTATATAGGAAACTGGAAATATCAGAATTAGCATATCTAGCTTCTTGTACAGAATCACCTTTGTACCAGGGGAAAGTTTACAATAATACAGGGTAGCACATAGGAATGATGTAATTTGTCTCTAAGTCAAAACAGAGAAAGGCGCCACATACGAATGATGGAGGTCAAGATAAACTAAAACAATACAGAATGCATATAGTTGCTAGTGGATCAAAGTTCATTATGATGAGGCTTAATACATCTAGCTAGTACATTGCTGGTTCTATCTTCCAGGAGAACAGATACATGGCTTTATTAGAAGCATGAAATCAATATTAGTTTCTCAATCATTTAAATGTTGTTATCACAAGCTATTGTTATGATCATACCTGAAATATTCCCGCAACACGGCCTTGCTAAGAAAATATGGAGAACGTTGCTGGATTGGACTGAAGGCCCAATGAGTCCTGCATCCTGATTCCCAGAGTGGCTGACAAGAAGCCTCTTGGGAAATCCAGAATCAGGTCATCACCTTCTTGCTATTAGTCCCATGGCAACTGGTTTTAAATCTTGCATTATACTACCCAGTCACCTCATTTTACCAAAAATGAGACCTGATGCCATTAAGACCAAGAGCAGTGGGGATTTCTGGGAGAGAAAGGTGCAGAAGATCCAGGGTGCAGACATGGGCAGCTGAGACGTGCAGCTCCAGCGTTTCAGGCAATTGTGCTACCAGGAGGCTGATCAATTTATGCTATTCTCGACTAAGAACCATTTTCTTTTTCCATCCAGGGTCTGGTGACTTTTGAGGAGGTTGCTGTGTGCTTCACCGAGGAAGAGTGGGCACTGCTGGATCCTGACCAGAGAGCCCTGCACAGCCAAATCATGGAGGAGAACCGTGGGATCGTGGCCTCCCTTGGTAAGGCTCCCTGTTTTCCTGCTTAATGATAATGATGGGTCCCAAATGCAATAATGATGGGGAAGATAATACTTATTTTTTTGGCTCATGTCCTATAATATTTTTTATTTAATATTTTGAGGATGCCTTTTAGGGCACAGCCATCAGAAGGTACTGTTCAAAAAGAAAATAAGATGCATTTGTATTAAGATCACCAAAGGATAAAACACTTGTCAAATGATAAGCCAGGGGCCTCAAACAAACCACAGGGATTTTCAGAAGACACATTAACACAGCTCAAACTCTCAAAAACCCCAGCATCAAAACACTTGATAAAAGAAAGGCAGCCCAGAATGGGCAACTTTTGAAAGCATAAGAACATTGGAAGATTGGCATAATTCCTAACAGGTTGAACGGAAAGTGCTCAAGATCCACCATCTGGGCGTGTTGTCTTGACTGACCTGTTTCGCCCTGGAACATCTTCCTTGAACTTTTGGCATTCTTTAGTCACCTCCTCTCCATCGTTGTTCATGCTTCTTATTACGGCTCCTCCGTCCAATGAGTTTTGAGGAAGGACGTTCCTCTGCATCTGCAGGTGCATAGCGTGAGATGCTCAACAATGATTCTTTGCTCCTAGTTAATATCTCAGCAGGCATCAGTTCTTCTGTTCTTCCATTTGATCTCAGCCTCTCTGCCACCAGGTCGCCTTGTTGCGTTGAGAGGGATGTAGCACCAATGTTGGCAGGAAGAAAGGAGACAAAGTCTGGTGCTAGTAAACATGTATCTTTCATATAGTGTATTAAAAGCCTGACGTTTCGGATATGATCCTTTTTCAGGAGCTATAAACAATGAATAAAGTACATACAATGGTAAATAAACATGCGGACACCACCCATCAAAAGTTATACATTCCTTTCTTTTGATACAATATATTAAAGATACACGCTTACTAGCACCAAATTTTGTCTTCTTTCTTCCTACCAGTTCGCCTTGGCCCAGCGCTTGCCCTGTAAAAGCCATTTGCAAAACAAATCGGTCATTCATGTTTTTTTTTTCTCAAAGCCAGTCTTGCACAGTTTTAGCTAGAGGTAGTATGATGCCATAACGTTAGTTCTTATGGAAGCCCTATTTCCGGGCCAGGGGTTTGGTGTCCTCCTAAAGATGAGTTGGGGGTCTTCTGGTAAGTCCCCCAAAACCCTCATTCTCACCATTCAGGCATTCCAGATCACAGTCATTGAATGTCGTTTCTTCGGTCTTTAAATCCTTTCAGGGCCAGATTAACAAGGCACTGAACCTGCAGGTCTTGAAAATGGCATCTTTCCTGAAGTGCTAAGAAATTCCTGAGCTGGTAATTTATGTACCTCTCGGAGGCCACTTCAGGCCTGGCAGATGCTTGTATGGTTAGGTTTGCATTTGCCATCCCAGGGCTTTTGGAAGGTGTACCCTTTTGATTAGCTTGGTAAAGCGAGAACCAACCTTGCATAAGTGATCTATTAGGTAATATGACTTTGCTGTTGCTTGTCCTGCCTTGGCATAGGCTATGATGTGTGAGAGGAACCATATCCAGGGCTGCCAAATTCATTTGGAGTCTGCAATACCTGCCCTGCTGATAGACAGCCTGTGAACAAATCTATCACGTAGGCCAGGCTGAAAGGGAGCAAAAACACAGAGTATATTTAATTTCTCAGCGGAAAGCTGAACCCAGGCCTGCATGGGGCCCAGTCAAATGCATTGTCCCACACCGAGAGTCCAAGAATGGCAGTCCGCAGAGGCAGTGAAACACGTGGAAAGAACTGCATCCCATCCAATGCTTTCCCTTTCTTCCCTTTATTGAGATCATTCTTTGTGGATTCTCAGTGGTTCCAAGTTCTATTGCTAACTGAGGCGTTTACCAATTTCTTGTCTTCGTTCCAGAAAGTGACCGATGGGAAGTTGAACCATATAAATGCCTGGAGTGTGGAAAGCGCTTCAGTCAAAAACTACGTCTCCTTTGCCATCAAAGATTTCACAAGAGGCATAAGCCATATCATTGTTTGGAGTGTGGAAAGAGCTTCATTAATAAAGCATCTCTCACGTCTCATCACAGAACTCACACTGGGGAGGAACCATATAATTGTTTGGAGTGTGGAAAGAGCTTCATCCATAAGGCATCTCTAATTTATCATCGAAAAATTCACACAGGGGAGAAACCATATCATTGTTTGGAGTGTGGAAAGAGCTTCATTAATAAAGCATCTATCACTTCTCATCAAAGAACTCACACTGGGGAGAAACCATATCATTGTTTGGAGTGTGGAAAGAGCTTCTTTTACAAGGCATCTCTCACTTCTCATCAAAGAACTCACACTGGGGAGAAACCATATCACTGTTTGGAGTGTGGTAAGAGCTTCAGTGATGGGAGAAATCTCACGTCTCATCACAGAACTCACACTGGGGAGAAACCATATCATTGTTTGGAGTGTGGAAAGAGCTTCATCCATCAGGCATCTCTCATTTATCATCACAAAATTCACACAGGGGAGAAACCATTTCATTGTTTGGAGTGTGGAAAGAGGTGCATCAATAAGGCATCTCTCATTTATCATCAAAAAATTCACACAGGGGAGAAACCATATCATTGTTTGGAGTGTGGAAAGAGCTTCATACAGAAGGCATCTCTCATTTATCATCAAAAAAAATCACACGGGAGAAACCATATCATTGTTTGGAGTGTGGAAAGAGCTTCATTAATAAGGCATCTCTCACTTGTCATCACAAAATTCACGCAGGGGAGAAACCATATCATTGTTTCGAGTGTGGAAAGAGTTTCAGTCAGAAGACAAATCTCACTTCTCATGAAAAAATTCACACGGGAGAAACCATATCATTGTTTGGAGTGTGGAAAGAGTTACTGTAAGAAGAAAAATCTCACTTCTCATCAAAGAACTCACACTGGAGAGAAACCATATCCTTGTTTGGAGTGTGGAAAGAGCTTCATAAATAAGGAATCTCTCACTTCTCATCACAAAATTCACACGGGAGAAACCATATCATTGTTTGGAGTGTGGAAAGTGCTTCATAAATAAGGCATCTCTCACTTCTCATCACAGAACTCACACAGAGTAGAAACCATATCATTGCTTGGAGTGTGTAAAGTGCTTCTGACAAAAGAGTAATCTCACTTCTCATCAAAGGTCTCATCTACACCAGACATTTATCTGCGCCATTGTGGATATTCAATGTTCCTATCCTATCCTGTTGCTACACAATTGCGCATACGCACAGTCCAGAGACATTAAAAAAAATCAGTGTCATTTCTGCCAATCCACATGCACAAGCCCCGTAACTGCACTCCGAGCTCAGTGGACATGCCGAGGTGGCTGTGGTGTCCAGGAGTTCGTTTTACCTGCTCAGGCTGGGACGCCAACTGCAGCACTGTCAGGAGAGGACGGACCTTGCCTCAATTATCCACGCACTAGTCATGTCCACAGGTGATGCCCTTTGGAACAAGTGGCCACCAGTGGTCTACCATGCTGTGTCATTGCAGGCTTTCAAAAAGGAAGGAAGATTTATTGTTCTCTGCGTTTTGGAGAGGATATCTCATTCAGGTGCTCTGTTGGGTTCTTTTGAAATTCCTTGACTACAAGAAAAACAATATTTTCTTTTTCAGATGTTTGTGCATGCTGTTCTTTGGGTATTTATAGCTCATACCTATAGCAATAACTCTTTCTTTCTTTGAGTACCGGAGTTTGGCACCATGGCCTTCTCTTGCTATGACTGCCGTTGCTCCTGTTATTGCAGTTATTATTGGCTTTTATGAATTGTTTTTTATTTTTATTGCGTTCATGATTATCGCTTTTAATATTTTAACTGTTTTTATGTATTTTATTGCTGTGATCCGATATGGAACTGCTTCTGCCCTCAAACGTGGCCAAAAAAAATTCTTTAAAAAACATTATATCCTTTTTAGTTGAATTTTCAGATAGGCAGGTCTTATAAGTTTGTCAAGCTTCAGTTAAAATTACTGATGCATTGTGTTCTGACCTTGAATAGTAGAATCCTAGAATAACAGAGTTGGAAGGGGCTTATAAAGCCATCGAGCTCAATGCAGGAATCCACCTTAAAGCATCCCTGACAGATGGCTGTCAAACTGCCTCTTGAAGGCCTCCAGTGTGAGAGGGCCCACGACCTCCCTCGGTTATTGGTTCCATTGTCATACTGCTCAAATAGTCAGGAAGTTTTTTCCAATTTTCTGTAACTTGACCCTATTATTCCATGTCCTCCAACAGCTGTCAACGTTTGGGCACGTATGCTCCATATTGTATGACCTATTTGCTTCTAAATATGCTTAGTATAGCACTGTATGGGATTTTTTATTGTTGCATTGGCGATGTGATACTGTGATGTTCAGCTCCTTCAGAGGTCCTTGTATATAAAAAGTTGTAGGTCATTGTTTATAAAATGCCAGAAGTTCCAAGAAAGAAGTTAAATAGACTCACAGTTATGTTGCAGCTGAATAAGTATAAAGGGGGAGTTCATGTGTGAGTGCTGATTGGATGGTGGCGGGGGAGTGCCTGGATTGGCTGGCTGTGTGAGAGTGGGAGGAGTTAGAGAATAGTGTCTACATGTATGTTTGGCTGACAAGAGTAGAGAGAGTTGTTGTTGACTAGATTAGAGGCTAGGAAGGGCCAACGTGCTTTATTAGTTTGGTGGAACTAGATTGTGGGAAAGATTGTAGTGTAGCTTAGAGTGGGTAGAGGAAGCAGGAGAAACGTAGAACTTGGAAGTGTCTATTTGAAACATGTTATGAAGAGAAATTACTGAGTGAAACCGTTAAGCATTGTGCCTGTAACCAATACGCTGCTAAATTAAGGAAGCCATCAAGCTTCTGCTACCTGAACAATCATCTTGTTAATAAATGACATTTAAATATATCCAACTAGTGTGATCATTGGAAGTGTACCTGAGGAAGGTACTGGTGGCAGCGGATAGAACGAAGGGGGATTTAAGGGCTGGAGTGCTGGGCTGTAGAGCTCTAGGGCCTGAAAGAGTAAAGGCGAGACAGAAGCAGCAGCAATAAGACTAAACCCTCAAACACATCATAAGCACAGGTGGGTTTGAAGTAAGCCCTGAGTGTGAGTGGCATGGACAGCCCTGTTGTGTAGCCCGGTGAGTGTCACGGGTGCAGGCACAAGATTTACTTCGCTTAAAAGGGTTTTAGGGAATAATCACATGAAGAAAACAAATTAGCCCAGATGTGAATCAAATCTATTCAACTCCCCTTTGGACCCACCATCCTCTGTGAAGAGCAATGCTAGTTTTGCTGGATGAACCACAGTTGTTTCGGCCCGTTCCTTAGTCCCCCAGTTGCTTGTCTGTGTGTGTGTGTGTGTGGAGTGCGCCCTTCATTCACCTGCAGACTGTCCCCTTTACCATCACACTGCTGGTTCCTCCGTCTTTTTTTTTTAATATTTTATTTTTCAACATAATACAACATAATACAACATAAAACACAATACATAACCCACATACCCCCCATGCACCCCACCCCCCATGCACCCCTCCCCCCAGGAGACCTTCATTCAATTCAGAACCAAACAATGAAGCTCAGTGCGAAATGCACAATTGTTTGGCATGTGGAAGGAGCTTTACTCAGAAGGCAATTCTCATTCAGCATCAACAAACCCCTACAGGGGAGTAACCATACCATTGTTTACAGTGTGGAAAAAGCTTTAGTCAGAAGACACATCTCACTTCTCATCAAAGAACTCACACTGGGGAGAAACCATATCATAGTTTACAGTGTGGAAAGAGCTTCAGTCAGAAGGCACACCTCACTTCTCATGAAAGAACTCACACAGGGGAGAAACCGTATCATTGTTTGGAGTGTGGAAAGAGGTTCATTATGAAAATACATCTCAATTCTCATCAAAGAACTCACACGGGAGAAATCATACCATTGTTTGCAGTGTGGAAAGAGCTTCAGTGAAAAGAGAAAACCGTATCAGCATCAAAGAACTCACACGGGAGAAACCATATCATTCTTTACAGTGTGGAAAGAGCTTCAGTCAGAAGACACATCTCACTTCTCATCAAAGAACTCACACTGGGGAGAAACCATATCATTGTGTGGAGTGCGGAAAAATCTTCAAGGATAGGAGTACTCTTACTTCTCATCAAAAAAACTCACACAGGGGAGAAACCATATCATTGTTTGGAGTGTGGGAAGAGCTTCATTAAGAAGGCATCTCTCACTTCTCATCAAAGAACTCATACTGGGGAGAAACCATATCATTGTGTGGAGTGTGGAAAGAGCTTCAGTGAGAAGAAAATGCTTACTTGTCATCAAAACTCACACAGAGTAGAAACCATATCATTGCTTGGAGTGTGTAAAGTGCTTCTGACAAAAGAGTAATCTTACTTCTCATCAAAGGTCTCATCTACACCAGACATTTATCTGCGCCATTGTGGATATTCAATGTTCCTATCCTATCCTGTTGCTACACAATTGCGCATACGCACAGTCCAGAGACATTAAAAAAAATCAGTGTCATTTCTGCCAATCCACATGCACAAGCCCCGTAACTGCACTCGGAGCTCCGTGGACATGCCGAGGTGGCTGTGGTGTCCAGGAGTTCGTTTTACCTGCTCAGGCTGGGACGCCAACTGCAGCACTGTCAGGAGAGGACGGACCTTGGCTCAATTATCCACGCACTAGTCATGTCCACAGGTGATGCCCTTTGGAACAAGTGGCCACTGGAGTTCTGCCCTTCTGCGTCATTGCAGGCTTTCAAAAAGGAAGGAAGATTTACTGCTCTCTTTGCGTTTTGGAGAGAATGGCTGAATTCGGACAACACATTAGTCAATGGTGGGCTGAGTAGCCAACTCACAATTGGTTATTTTTTGGGTACTCCCCACATAACATGTTCCTACATTTGAGCACTGGAGTTTGCCGCTTCCTTTGTCGGTCGTCTATGGTGCCTTTCCCTTCACATCTGGAGGCTTTCAAGAAGGCCTTGAAAGTATATTCTTTTACCATGGCCTTCTCTTGCTATGATTGTTGCCTTTTATGAATTGTTTTTTTATTTGTATTGCGCTTATGATTATCACACTTAATATTTTAACTGCTTTTATGTATTTTATTGCTGTGATCTGTCTTGGGACTGCTTCTGCCCTCAAACGTGGCCAAGGAGTTTTCTTTAAAAAATATTAAATAAAGTTATCCTTTTTACTTGAATTTTCAGAAAGGCAGGCCATATTGTTTTATCAAACATCAGTCCAAACTACTGATGCATTGTGTTTTGACCTTGAATAATAGAATCCTAGAATAGTAGAGTTGGAAGGCGCCTAAAAGTCCATGGACTCCAACCCCCTGCTCGATGCAGGAATCCACCTTAAGGCATCCCTGACAGATGGCTGTCCAGCTGCCTCTTGAAGGCCTCTAGTGTGGGAGAGTCTACGACCTCCTTAGGTCATTGGTTCCATTGTCACTGCTCTAACAGTCAGGAAGTTTTTTTCTGATGTCCAGCCGTAATCTGGCTTCCTGTAACTTGAGCCCATTATTCCGTGTCCTGCACTCTGGGATGATCAAGAAGAGATCCTGGCCCTCCTCTGTGTGACAACGTTTCATGTATTTGAAGAGTGCTATAAGGTCTCCCCTTCATCTTCTCTTCTTCAGGCTAAACATACCAGGCTCTTTCAGTGTCTCCTGTAGGGCTTTCTTACCAGACTCCTGATCTTTCTCATTGCCCTCCTCGGAACCCCCTCCAGCTTGTCTGCATCCTTCTTGAAGTGTGGTGCCCAGAACTGGACACAATACTGAAGATGAGGCCTAACCAGTGCTGAATAGAGGGGAACCAGCACCTCGCAGGCTTTGGGAGCTATACTTTTCTTAATGCAGCCCCAAATAGCATTTGCTGTTTTTGCATCTACGCAATCCTTTCATGAGCTTGGAGATGTTCTAAGCATTGCATCAAAAGTCATTAAGGATGTCCTGCCCCATTCAGACTCCAGTCAGCAACAGCTGACAAAGTTTGGGCACCTATGCTCCATCTTTTAGGACTTCTTTGCTTCCGAATATGCTTAGTATAACACTGTATGGGATTTTTTATTGTTGCATTGGAGATGTGATACTGTGATGTTCAGCTGCTTTAGAGGTCCTTGTCTATAAAAAGTTGTAGGTCATTGTTTATAAAATGCCAAAAGTTCCAAGAAAGAAGTTAAATAGACTCACAGTTATGTTGCAGCCGAGTAAGTGTAAGGGGGGAGTTCATGTGTGAGTACTGATTGGATGGGGGGGGGGGCAGTGACTGGATTTACTGGCTGTGAGAGAGTGGGAGGAGTTAGATTGGTGTTATGTGGTGTTATGTGGTCACCCCTAGGTGTACCGGTAACCAACCTGGCTGCCATATTTTGAACAAATTGAAGTTTCCGGACTAGGCACAGAGGTAGCCCTATGTACAGCGCATTGCAGAAGTCCAGCCTCAACGTTACCAGTGAGTGCACTACCATCTTTAGGTCTTCCAACTCTAGGAAGAGGCGCAGCAGCTGGCGTGTCAGCCGAAGCTGATAGTAGACATTCAATGAGAAAAGCTGGCTGCTGGCTGGCGAGAGCTTTGAAAGGTAATAGGCACATCTGGGGTCCTTCCAAAATAAAATAAAATTCTGCACGCTCAAAAACCAGCAGCTTTTCTCCCAGAGGCGTTTATTTTGCAGAATTTATTCTGGCTTCGGGAGTCAAGTGCGGGAAGCAAGAGCTCTACTGGCCCTGAAGAGCCCCTGGACCTCTTGACTCCTGAAGCGGGTGTTTTCTCTCCCCAAACCCCAGAAGGTTTCAGTGTCTTGGCCTGACTTGCTGAACCTCCCGAGACCTTGTGAGTCTCCTGGCAAGAAGAGCCTCTCTCAAGGGAGAACAACCTTCCACAACGCTTCACACGGACACCCCACACAGACACACTGGCTGAACTGAAGCATCCAGCAAGAAGAGGAAACGTCCAGCATAGAAAGCAGAGATCGTTGCCAGCAGCAGCCATGGGGGGGAAGCCCAAAGCCACTGTGGTGCAACGGAAGAAGATGTTGCCGTAGTCGGGCTTGGAGAGGTGGATCTTTCTGCTTGGCCATGTCAGGGTTAAAGAAACGAGCTCGATTCCTAGAGAGGAAGGGGATTTGGGGAGGAAGGGAGTGGCTGTGTCCCCCACAGGAACTGCTCCTCTCCTCCCCGGATCTTCGCCTCCCGCCTGTTTCCAGCAGAGGAAAGAGGCCTTGGATCTCCCTGCAGGTGCTGCATCGGAGCCTCCTGGGGGGAAGCAGGTGAGACCCCCTCCCGCCTTCCGCATTGGGGTGAGGGGGGATCCCTGGGCTGCAGGGGAGGGGAGGGTCACTTGGGGGGCACATGCCCAAATTCAGCCCCACCATGTCGGGGGTGGTGGTGATTCTGAGTCATGGAGGGGAGCTGGACCTTCCCCCCATTTCGCCCCATAGGGAGGAGGCACGTGCAGTTCATGCATTTGGGATTCAACCAGAAGCGGAAGGAGCTTCTTTGTTTGTTGACCTCCTGGCAAAGCCAGGAAGCCCCTTGGACTGGACTGGATGGGTCGGTGGGTGGGTGGGTGGAGCCGGGGTCGTCCATGGCTGAGTTCATTAATCAGAGGCAGCACTGAGTGCAATCCTTGCTCCCATTCATCCTCCCTCTTCCTCTGCCTCGGGTGGTCCTCTGGTGCATTTCTGCACATGGCTGTGGTGCACCCCAGTACACACATGCCTGGCAGACGCCACCCCTATACCAGGCATGTCACAGTAACCCTATCAGGCAAAGCGCCACCACTTGAAAAACCTGCAGGAGAGTTAAATAAAACCTCCTCCCTAGCTATGAGGGGAAAAGGTTTGATTCAGCATCTTCTGGTAAAATAAACAAAACTGTGGGTATAATCTGGTGTGTGTGTTGAGTAACGGTATGACAGGCACATAAAGCCAAGCTGGCAAAGCTAAAAATAATAAGTTTATTTTAGTTAACAAAGTTTTAATTTAGCATTCAAGACATTCAAACCTACCTATGCTAAACTCTACTCACTATTCCTAAGTCCCTAACACCACTAAAACCTCAATAATGACTCCCAACCTCCAACAACTCCTTCACTCAAACCTAACTACAACCCTGGCTAACTCCTGACTATCTCGTCCATGGTTGAGTCGATGAATCAGAGGCACCAGGGCTTGAAATCCTTGCTCTCATTCATTGGACACGGCTTCCCCCTGCCCCACCTCCCCTGCCTTGATAGGTTCTCTGGTGCATTTCCGCACGTGGCTGAGATGCTCCCCATGCCTTAGGGGGAAGGGGAATCTCTGGGCTGCAGGGGAGGAGGGGGGACATGGGGGCAGGAGAGGGAGGGGGTGGGAAAACTCCAGGGGGAGGGGAGATGCCCAACTTCAACCCCTGGCTGGTGTCGTTTCGAAACGAAGGCTGACAATAAGAAAATAAATGGGGCAGAGGAAAATTAAAGAGAATGAAAAAGGGAATTTGAAAATCCAGAACACAGGACAACCCCAAATCCCAACGGAGCACAAGTGGTGAATCACAGTGTCTGTGGGGAAGAAAACCTGTGGTCTCCCCAGAAGCAGAAGGATGCTGACCTTTGAGAGTCTTGGTCTGGTCCAGTGAGGCAGCTCCTATCTAGGAATGGAGCCTCCATCTGCTGAAGCAGTATACCTCGGAGAATCAGGAAGAAATATTATCAGTCTTTATAACAATTTAACCTAAAACACAGTCTTTCTAAAGTAAAGGGAACTGGTTGTGTTCCTAAGAATTTCTAGCTTCTATGCACTAATGGAGTCCATTGACTAATACATTGATATTTAAAAATCAGCAGACGAATCAGGAAAGATTCTTTTTAATGAGTGACAGGCTTAATTTCAACCTCTTGTCAGGAAGCTTAGTGTAAGAGAGGCTGAAGGAGAAGATGGCAGCAGCAGAAGGCATCACAGAGAGGGTGTGTGACAGGGGGCTTGGATGAAGAATGGATAAGTCAAGAGAGGGGATGTACCTTCATTCTATGATTCAAAGAGTGAACTTACAGCGACCAATATGCATTGAAGCCTTTGTAAACAATTCAGATTATTTACCTTCAATTATTGGTCTTTGAGGTGTACGTGTGGAGGGTACTGGTGGCAGCGGGAAAGGGATAGACTGAGGGCCAGGTTGCTGGGCTGTGGGGCTGTGGGACCTCAAATAGTAAAGGCGAGGCAGGGGCAGCACCAATGGGTCTGAAGCATCACCCCCCTCCCCCCAGAGTGCATCCAGGACAAGACCCCCTTCCTAGTTGGGAGTCCTGCGCGTCTCATCTTGCACTGAAAGTCCTTTAACAGAACTCTGTCTTCCCTTTGCATAGCCTTAGAAGCACTGCTTCATACGGCAGCCTTTGCCTGGATCCTGAAGAGGGAAGAATCTCTTTGGTCCCTTTGGAGGCGTTCATGGAACACAGATCAAAGAAGGTAGAGCAGGGCTCTGCTGGCCCTGATCCAGAAAGAGCCCCGGATGTCATTAAGACCAAGAGCAGTGGAGAACTCTGGGGAAGAACAGAGGAGAAGATCCAAGGTGAAGACATGGTCAGCTCAAATGTGCAGCTCCAGCGTTTCCGGCAGTTCTGCTACCAGGAGGCTGAGGGGCCGCGAGAGGTTTGCAACCAACTCCACAATCTTTCCCGTCGGTGGCTAAAGCCGGAGAGACGCACGAAAAACCAAATCCTGGACCTGGTGATCCTGGAGCAGTTCCTGACCGTCCTTCCTGCGGAGATGGCCAGCTGGGTGAGAGAATGCGGAGCGGAGACCAGTTCCCAGGCGGTGGCCCTGGCAGAAGGCTTCCTCCTGAGCCAGGCAGAGGACCAGAGGCTGCAAGAGGAGCAGCAGCAGCAGGTGAGAGCATTGCATCCAGGGGGCAGGAATGGGAGGGAGGATGTCTGGAAACTCTCCATTCGTTGCCCAACCCTTACTGGTAATCACCCCAGGAGAGATGTCCCATCCCTTGCCCCCAAGATGTTTGCCTCTCTCGCTCCTTTTTGGAGCCTTTTGCTATTTCCATGTTATGGGCTTTTATTGCTCTTTCAGGTCCAGAGTCTGTCGGAAGAAGTGAGGCCTGATGGCCCTGCAGCCGAGAGGGCTCCATCAGACACCAGTCAGAGCCCTCCACAAAGGGGGATGATGCAGGAGGGTGACTCTCGTGCCGCCTTGCATGGTAAGGATGAACTTGGGGGTGGCTGTATTTCAACCTGGCCTCGTTCTCTAGAGTTATGGAAGACGTCGTTGGGCATCATCTATTCACCTCCCCCACCCCCACCCTGAGTGTCACTTGAGGGAAGATGCTTCTCTCTAGCATCAAGACTGTGACATTTTACACATGGAAATGAACAGTTAGATTTGTGGTGAAGAGTCTAAATGGGGAAACATTTGTTTATTTCCTCAACTGAACTCCCAAAATGCAAATTAAAGGTAAGGCATCTCACAATGGCCAGGTGTACATGGACTTGTATCACTTCCAAGGCAATTCTATGCATTTGACTGGGAAGTAAGTCCATTGGTGTTCCAAGAGGCTTTCTTCATGGGAGTTTCGGATAGTAATCTCAACCTCTGAGGCAAACCTGTGCGACTGGCTTCCCATCACCTTTGTCTTCACAGGGGCTGGAATGATGCTGGCAAGAAATACACAGCCACCTCTTTTTCTTTGTGATGGAGAGGAACAGGATCAGGTAGGTGGAAGGATCACTGGGGAGGGAGGCAGGGAGCAGCCTGGGTCCCTCCATATTCTGTTCACATCCCAGGGCCAGAATAATTCCCTCTCCTTCTGTTTCCTTTCGTAAGAACCAGGGCCGTGCAAAACTGGTAATATACCCAGGACAGATGAGAACTGTGTGCCTCCCCCATTCAAAACTGTGACAAAACTAATCTGAAAAAATATATATATTAAGTAAAACATCTTTCATTGCTCTTTCAGGTCCAGAGTCTGTCGGAAGAAGTGAGGCCTGATGGCCCTGCAGCTGAGAGGGCGTCTTCAGACACTAGTCAGAGGCCTCCACAAAGGAGGAGGATGCAGGAGGGTGACTCTCGAGCTGCCTTGCATGGTAAGGATTAACTGAATGTTACGTGAGGGAAGATGCTTCTCTCTAGCATCAAGACTGTGACACTTTACACATGGAAATGAACAGTTAGATTTGTGGTGAAGAGTCCAAATGGGGAAACATTTGTTTATTTCCTCAACTGAACTCCCAAAATGCAAATTAAAGGTAAGGCATCTCACAATGGCCAGGTGTACTTGGACTTGTATCACTTCCAAGGCAATTCTATGCATTTGACTGGGAAGTAAGTCCATTGGTGTTCCAAGAGGCTTTCTTCATGGGAGTTTCGGATGGCAGTCTCAACCTCTGGGGCAAACCTGTGCGACTGGCTTCCCATCACCTTTGTCTTCACAGGGGCTGGAATGATGCTGGCAAGAAATACACAGCCACCTCTTTTTCTTTGTGATGGAGAGGAACAGGATCAGGTAGGTGGAAGGATCACTGGGGAGGGAGGCAGGGAGCAGCCTGGGTCCCTCCATACTCTGTTCACATCCCAGGGCCAGCATAATTCTCTCTCCTTCTGTTTCCTTTCCTAAGAACCAGGGCCGTGCAAAGCTGGTAATACACCCAGGACAGATGAGAACTGTGTGACAAAACTAATCTATCTATCTATCTATCTATCTATCTATATTAATTAAAACATCTTAATCCCCCTTGACTCTATTTTAGGGTGACCATGAAAATCAGAAAAGGAGGACAACATGGCTGCCCCAAGGGGGCGTGCCCACCAACATGTCCATTTTACATAACACCTTCATATTAAACCTGTTCTACAACACCTCAATGCTGAATCAGAAATTCACATTTATTTTTAGTTGCTGTACTAATAGAAGCAACAGTAATAGAACAGTCCTTCATCATTATCAAACATCATCATCACCCTCACGGTATCATTATTATCATTAATAACTATCATCATCATTACCTCACCCTCCACTCCAGAGTTTCTATGCCATGGAGAAGATTGAGGAAAGAGACGCAGTAAGGACAACCATCGCAACTTAGGCACATCTATCCCCGCCCCGCATGCGGCATATGGCCCTCTGGAGCTTGTAGTCTGACCGTGGTATTCACTACGGATGGCTTCTGCGCAGTTTCTACAAGGCGAACTCCCCTTTTCTTGATGGGCCACTTACGCTACGGAAGCAGCAGCGTAAGTTAGGGGGAGACCTCACCGGGGTGCCCCCTTAAAATCGTGGGCCCCGAGCCAACTGCCCCCCACTGGGCCCCCCTCTGCACGGCCCTGCTAAGAAAATATAGAGAACCCTGCTGGATTGGACCGAAGGCTCAGCTAGTCCTGCATCCTGATTCCCTGAGAGTCTGATAAGAAGCCTCTTGGGAAATCCAGAATCAGGTCATCGCCTTCTTGCTCCCATGGCAACTGGTTTTAAATCCTGCATTATACTGCCCGGCCACCTCATTTTACAAAAAAGAGACCTGATGCTATTGAAACCAAGAGTAGTGGGGATTTCTGGGAGAGAAAGGTGCAGAAGATCCAGGGTGAGGACATGGGCAGCTGAGACGTGCGGCTCCAGCATTTCAGGCAGTTGTTCTACCTTGAGTCTGTTTACTTTATGCTGTTCTCAACTAAGAACCATTTTCTTTTTCCATCCAGGGTCTGGTGACTTTTGAGGAGGTTGCTGTGTGCTTCACCAAGGAAGAGTGGGCACTGCTGGATCCTGACCAGAGAGCCCTGTACAGCCAAATCATGGAAGAGAACCGTGGGATCGTGGCCTCCCTTGGTAAGGCTCCCTGTTTTCTTACGTAATTATAACGATGGGTCCCATATGCAATAATGATGGGGAAGATAATATTTATTTTTTGGCTCATGTCCTCTAATATTTTTATTTAATATTTTGAGGATGCCTTTTAGGGCACAGCCATCAGAAGGTACTGTTCAAAAAGAATATAAGATGCATTTGTATTAAATCACCAAATGATAAAACACTTATCAATTGGTAAGCCACGGGCCTCAAACAAACCACAGGAATTTTCGGAAGACACACTGAGACAGCTCAAACTCTTAAAACCACTTTCTTGATTAAAGAAAGGCAGTCCAGAACGGGCACCTTTTGAAAACATAAGAACATTGGAAGTCTGGCATAATTCCTAACAGGTTCAACGGAATGTGCTCAAGATCCGCCATCTGGGCATGTTGTCTTGACTGACCTGTTTCGCCCTGGAACGTCTTCCTTGAACTTTTTGCATTCTTTAGTCACATCCTCCTCTCCGTCGTCGTTCATGCTTCTTGTTACGGCTCCTCCATCCAACGAGTTTTGAGGAAGGACGTTCCTGTACCTCTGCAGTTGCATAGCGTGAGATGCTCAACAATGATTCTTTGCTCCTAGTTAATATCTCTGCAGGCATCAATTCTTCTGTTCTTCCGTTTGATCTCAGCCTCTCTGCCACCAGGTCGCCTTGGCCCAGCGCTTGCTCTGTAGAAGCCATTTGCAAAACAAATCTATCATTCATGTTTCTTTTCTTTCAAAGCCAGTCTTGCACAGTTTTAGTTAGAGGTATTATGATGCCATGATGTTAGTTGTTATGGAAGCCCAATTTCCGGGTCAGGGGTTTGGTGTCCTCCTAAAGATGAGTTGGGGGTCTTCTGCTAAATCCCCCCAAACCCTCATTCTCACCATTCAAGCATTCCAGATCACACTCATTGAATGTCATCTCTTCCGTCTTTAAATCCTTTCAGGGCCAGATTAAGAAGGCACTGAGCCTGCAGGTATTGAAAGTTGCATCTTTTCTGAAGGGCTAAGAAATTCCCGCGCTGGTAATTTATGTACCTCTAGGAGGCCACTTCAGGCCTGGCAGATGCTTGTATGGTTAGGTTTGCATTTGCCATTCCAGGGCTTTTGGAAGGTGTACCCTTTTGATTAGCTTGGTAAAGCCAGAACTAATCTTGCATAAGTGATCTAGTAGGTAAGATGACTTTGCTGTTACTTGTCCTGCCTTGACATAGGCTATGATGTGTGACAGGAACTGTATCCAGGGCTGCCAAATTTATTTGGAGTCTGCAATACCTGCCCTGCAGATGGACAGCCTGTGAACAAATCTGTCCCGTAGGCTAGTCTGAAAGGGAGCAAAAACACAGAGTACATTTAATGTCTCAGCGGAAAGCTGAACCCAGGCCTGCGTGGGGCCCAGTCAAATGCATTGTCCCACACCGAGAGTCCGTGAATGGCAGTCCGCAGAGGCAGTGAAACACCTGGAAAGAACTGCATCCCATCCAATGCTTTCCCTTTCTTCCCTTTATTGAGATCATTAATTGTGGGTGCTCAGTGGTTTCAAGTTCTATTGCTAACTGAGGCGTTTACCAATTTCTTGTCTTCATTCCAGAAAGTGACCGATGGGAAGTGGATGATGAGAGAGAACCATATGGAATATCATCAGAAAGAGAGAAATGTAAAAATAGAAAAAAGGAGAGAAGGAAAAGGGAAGAAAATCAGAATGGGAGGAATTATTCCTTTGCTTCTCAGGGCAATGGCTATCATGATATCAGCATCCAAGAGAATATACCCAAAAGACAGAGAAAGAATAGGTTTCTTGTGCATAGGGAAACTTTCAATCCTGAATCAAAGGTTAAAACTCACTTCAAAATTCACACACTGAAGAAACCATATAAATGCCTGGAGTGTGGAAAGCGCTTCAGTCAGAAGACACATCTCCTTTGTCATCAAAGAACTCACACTGGGGAGAAACCATATAAATGTCTGGAGTGTGGAAAGCGCTTCAGTCGGAAGACAAATCTCCTTCGTCATCAAAGAACTCACACTGGGGAGAAACTATATCATTGCGTGGAGTGTGGAAAGAGGTTCAGTGAAAAGAAAACTCTCACTTGTCATGAAAGAACTCACACAGGGGAGAAACCTTATAAATGTCTGGAGTGTGGAAAGCGCTTCAGTCGGAAGACAAATCTCCTTAGTCATCAAAGAACTCACACTGGGGAGAAACCACATCATTGCGTGGAGTGTGGAAAGAGGTTCAGTGAAAAGAGAAAACTATATCAGCATCAAAGAACTCACACTGGGGAGAAACCATATCATTGTTTGGAATGTGGAAAGAGCTTCATACAGAAGGCATCTCTCACTTCTCATCAAAGAACTCACACTGGGGAGAAACCATATCATTGTTTGGAATGTGGAAAGAGCTTCATACAGAACGCATCTCTCACTTCTCATCAAAGAACTCACACAGGGGAAAAACCATTCCATTGTTTGGAGTGTGGAAAGAGCTTCAAGGATAGGAATACTCTTACTTCTCATCAAAGAACTCACACTGGGGAGAAACCATATTATTGTGTGGAGTGTGGAAAGAGCTTCAAGGATAGGAGTACTCTTACTTCTCATCAAAAAACTCACACAGTAGAGAAACCATATCATTGTTTGGAGTGTGGAAAGAGCTTCAGTAAGAAGATACGTCTCACTTCTCATCAAAGAACTCACACTGGGGAGAAACCATATCATTGTTTGGAATGTGGAAAGAGCTTCAGACAGAAGGCATCTCTCACTTCTCATCACAGAACTCACACAGGGGAAAAACCATTCCATTGTTTGGAGTGTGGGAAGACCTTCATTAAGAAGGTATCTCTCACTTCTCATCAAAGAACTCACACTGGGGAGAAACCATATCATTGTATGGAGTGTGGAAAGAGCTTCAAGGATAGGAATACTCTTACTTCTCATCAAAGAACTCACACTGGGGAGAAACCATATTATTGTGTGGAGTGTGGAAAGAGCTTCAAGGATAGGAGTACTTTTACTTCTCATCAAAAAACTCACACAGGGGAGAAACCATATCATTGTGTGGAGTGTGGAAAGAGCTTCAAGGATAGGTATACTCTTACTTCTCATCAAAGAACTCACACTGGGGAGAAACCATATCATTGTGTGGAGTGTGGAAAGAGCTTCAAGGATAGGAGTACTCTTACTTCTCATCAAAAAACTCACACAGGGGAGAAACCATATCATTGTTTGGAGTGTGGAAAGACCTTCATTAATAAGTCATCTCTCACTTCTCATCAAAGAACTCACACTGGGGAGAAACCATATCATTGTTTGGAATGTGGAAAGAGCTTCAGACAGAAGGCATCTCTCACTTCTCATCACAGAACTCACACAGGGGAAAAACCATACCATCGTGTTGAGTGTGGAAAGAGCTTTAGTCAGAAGACACATCTCACTTCTCATCAAAGAACTCACACAGAGTAGAAACCATATCATTGCTTGGAGGGTGTAAAGTGCTTCTGACAAAAGAGAAATCTCACTTCTCATCAAAGGCCTCATCTACACCAGACATTTATCTGCGCCATTGTGGCTATTCAATGTTCCTATCCTATCCTGTTGCTATACAATTGCGCATACGCACAGTCCAGAGACATTAAAAAAAATCAGTGTCATTTCTGCCAATCCACATGCACAAGCCCCGTAACTGCACTCAGAGCTCCGTGGACATGCCGAGGTGGCTGTGGTGTCCAGGAGTTCGTTTTACCTGCTCAGGCTGGGACGCCAACTGCAGCACTGTCAGGAGAGGACGGACGTTGCCTCAATTATCCACGCACTAGTCATGTCCACAGGTGATGCCCTTTGGAACAAGTGGCCACTGGAGTTCTGCCCTTCTGCGTCATTGCAGGCTTTCAAAAAGGAAGGAAGATTTACTGCTCTCTTTGCGTTTTGGAGAGAATGGCTGAATTCAGACAACACATTAGTCAATGGTGGGTTGAGTAGCCAATTCACAATTGGTTATTTCCTACATTTGAGCACCGGAGTTTGCCGCCTCCTTTGTCGGTCGTCTATGGTGCCTTTCCCTTCACATCTGGAGGCTTTCAAGAAGACCTTGAAAATATATTATTTTACCATGGCCTTCTCTTGCTATGATTGTTGCCTTTTATGAATTTTTTTTTATTTGTATTGCGCTTATGATTATCACACTTAATATTTTAACTGTTTTTATGTATTTTATTGCTGTGATCTGTCTTGGGACTGCTTCTGCCCTCAAACGTGGCCAAGGATTTTTCTTTAAAAAATATTAAATAAAGTTATCCTTTTTACTTGAATTTTCAGAAAGGCAGGCCATATTGTTTTATCAGACGTCAGTCCAAACTACTGATGCATTGTGTTTTGACCTTGAATAATAGAATCCTAGAATAGTAGAGTTGGAAGGGGCCTAAAAGTCCATGGACTCCAACCCCCTGCTCGATGCAGGAATCCACCTTAAGGCATCCCTGACAGATGGCTGTCCAGCTGCCTCTTGAAGGCCTCTAGTGTGGTAGAGCCTACAACCTCCTTAGGTCATTGGTTCCATTGTCGTACTGCTCTAACAGTCAGGAAGGTTTTTCTGATGTCCAGCCGTAATCTGGCTTCCTGTGACTTGAGCCCATTATTCCGTGTCCTGCACTCTGGGATGATTAAGAAGAGATCCTGGCCCTGCTCTGTGTGACAACGTTTCATGTATTTGAAGAGTGCTATAAGGTCTCCCCTTCATCTTCTCTTCTTCAGGCTAATCATGCCAGGCTCTTTCAGTGTCTCTTGTGGGGCTTTCTTACCAGACTCCTGATCTTTCTCGTTGCCCTCCTCAGAGCCCCCTCCAGCTTGTCTGCATCCTTCTTGAAGTGTGGTGCCCAGAACTGGACACAACACTGAAGATGTGGCCTAACCAGTGCTGAATAGAGGGGAACCATTACCTCGTGGGCTTTGGGAGCTATACTTTTCTTAATGCAGCCCCAAATAGCATTTGCTGTTTTTGCAGCTACGCCATCCTTTCATGAGTTTGGAGAAGTTCTAAGCATTGCATCAAAAGTCATTAAGGTTGTCCTGCCCCATTCAGACTCCAGTCAGCAACAGCTGACAAAGTTTGGGCACCTATGCTCCATCTGTTAGGACTAATTTGCTTCTGAATATGCTTAGTATAACACTGTATGGGATTTTTTATTGTTGCATTGGAGATGTGATACTGTGATGTTCAGCTGCTTTAGAGGTCCTTGTCTATAAAAAGTTGTAGGTCATTGTTTATTAAATGTCAAAAGTTCCAAGAAAGAAGTTAAATAGACTCACAGTTATGTTGCAGCCGAGTAAGTGTAAGGGGGGAGTTCATGTGTGAGTGCTGATTGGATGGTGGCGGGGGAGTGACTGGATTGGCTGGCTGTGTGAGAGTGGGAGGAGTTAGAAAATAGTGTCTCTCTCTCTCTCTCTCTCTATATATATATGTGTGTTTGGCTGACAAGAGTAGAGAGAGGGAAGTTGTTGTTGACTGGATTAGAGGCTAGGAAGGGCTAAGGTGTTTTATTATTCTTGCCTGATTCCAAGAAACAATGAAGGAGTGGACATTCAATGAGAAAAGCTGGCTGCTGGCTGGCGAGAGCTTTGAAAGGTAATAGCCACATCTGGGGTCCTTACTTCCAAAATAAAATTCTGCACGCTCAAAAACCAGCAGCTGTTCTCCCAGAGGAGTTTATTTTGCAAAATTTATTCTGGCCTCGGGAGTCAAGTGTGGGAAGCAAGAGCTCTACTGGCCCTGAAGAGCCCCTGGACCTCTTGACTCCTGAAGCGGGTGTTTTCTCTCCCCAAACCCCAGAAGGTTTCAGTGTCTTGGCCTGACTTGCTGAACCTCCCGAGACCTTCTGAGTCTCCTGGCAAGAAGAGCCTCTCTCAAGGGAGAACAATCTTCCACAACACTTCACACACGGTCACCCCACACAGACACACTGGCTGAACAGACACATCCAGCAAGAAGAGGAAACGTCCAGCATAGAAAGCAGAGATCGTTGCCAGCAGCAGCCATGGGGAGGAAGCCCAAAGCCACTGTGGTGCAACGGAAGAAGATGTTGGCATAGTCGGACTCGGGGAGGATCTTTCTGCTTGGCTATGTCAGGGTTAAAGAAACGAGCTCGATTCCTAGAGAGGAAGGGGATTTGGGGAGGCAGGAAGTGGCCGTGTCCCCCACAGGAACTGCTCCTCCCACTTCCGGCTCTTCGCCTCCCGCCTGTTTCCAGCAGAGGAAAGAGGCCTTGGATCTCCCTGCAGGTGCTGCATCGGAGCCTCCTGGGGAGTTGCAGGTGAGACCCCTTCCCGCCTTCCGTATTGGGGTGAAGGGGGATCCCTGGGCTGCACTGGAGGGTCATGGGGGGCAAAGTGTGCCCTTGCTCCCATTCATCAGACATGGTTTCCTCCTCCCTCCTCTGCCTCAGTGGGTCCTCTGGTGCATTTCCGCATGTGGCTGAGATGCTCCCCAGGTGGCTTCTGCACTTGGCTGAACTTTCAGAGGGAACCAAAGCTGGGCTGAGGAAGACCAAGAGAAACTTTTCTCCCTGAATCAAAAGTTGAAACTCACTTCAAAATTCACAAACTAAAGAATCCATATAAATGCCTGGACCTAGTGACGGCCACTGTTGCGGGAATATTTCAGGTGTGATCATACCAATAGCTTGTGATAACAACATTTAAATAACTGAGAAACTAATATTGATTTCATTCTACTAATAAATACATGTATCTGTTCTCCTGTAAGATAGAACCAGCAATGTACTAGCTAGATGTGTTAAGCCTTCACCATAATGAACTTTGATCCACTAGCAACTATATGCATTCTGTATTGTTTTAGTATATCTTGACCATCATTCTTATGTGGCGCCTTTCTTTATTTTGACCTGGAGACAAGTTACACCATTCCTATGTGCTACCCTGTATTATTGTAAACTTTCCCTTGGTACAAAAGTGATTCTGTACAAAGAACTAGATATGCTAATTCTGATGTTTCAGTTCCCTATATAAGAGTGATACCCTATATCTAAATTCAGTCAGAGTCCCTTCTCTGGCTCTATCAGCTGATATCTTCTCAATAAATCTGCCTCAAAGAAAACGTATGTGAGTATCTTTGGTCTCCACTGTAAAACCGAGTCTAGTTGCTTGCATGAATATAACTCCTTTGAGTTATTGGGTGGGAAATCACTAATCTATGAGAGGTCCCTTCTCTTCGCAGAGTTATTCATCCCTAGTCTACATTTAGGCCAATTACTGTATCAACGCATTATAAGAAATTAGAGTAAAGATCTTTCTCATAAGGGATCCGTGACAATAAATGACCCCTTTCTCATAAGAGGGAGTCATAGGCCTCCCTGGGGGACTCAAATTCCCGCGACAGCCACCACTTTGGATGGCTTTAAAAGGGGGTTGAATAAATTCATTCAGGAGAAGACTATCAATGGCTGTTACTAATAGTCTATTAATCCTGATGGCTCTGTGCTACCTCCAGTATCAGAAGCAGTAAACCCAAGTACACCAGTTGCTGGGGAGCATGGGCAGGAAGGTGCTGCTGCACCCATGTCCTGCTTGTGGGTCTCCTGTTGACACCGGGTTGGCCACGGTGTGAACTGAATGCCAGACTGGATGGATCCTTGATTTGATCAGCATGGCTCTTCCTATGTTCTTATGCCTTCAAAATGAGCCTGTTCTGGGCTGCCTTCCTTTAATCAACTTTTTTTCTGCTGGTGGTTTTGAGAGTTCGAGTGTCTTCTGAAAATTCTTGTGGTTTGTTTGAAGCCCGTCTTATCATTTGATGAATATTTTATCATTTGGTGATCTTAATACAAATGCATCTTATTTACTTTTTGAACAGTACCTTTTGATGGCTGTTCCCTTAAAAACATTTTCAAAATGTTAAATAAAAAATATCATAGGACTTGTGCTAAAAAAAAGTATTATCTTCCCCATCGGTATTGCATTTGGGACCCATCATTATCATTACGCAGGAAAACAGGGAGCCTTACCAAGGGAGGCCACGATCCCACGGTTCTCCTCCATGATTTGGCTGTGCAAGGCTCTCTGGTCAGGATCCAGCAAGATCCAGCTGTGTGCTTCACCCTTGGTGAAGCACACAGCAACTATTTACAGTAAATAGTTATAAAGACTGATAATATTTCTCCCTGATTCTCTGAGGTATACTGCTTCAGCAGATGGAGGCTCCATTCCTAGATAGGAGCTGCCTCACTGGAGCAGACCAAAGGCTCTCACAGGTCAGCATCCTCCTGCTTCTGAGGAGACCACAAATTTTGTTCCCCACAGACACTGTGATTCACCACTTGTGCTCCATTGGGATTTGGGGTTGTTTTGTGTTCTGGATTTTCAAATTCCCTTTTTCATTCTCTTTAATTTTCCTCTTCCTCATTACTTTTTTTAATGTCAGCCTTCTTTTCAAAAGTAAGCCAGCCAGGGGGTGAAGTTGGGCATCTCCTTTCACACTGGAGATTTCTCACCCCTCCCTCTCCCTCTCCCTCTCCTGCCCCCATGTCCCCCCTCCTCCCCTGCAGCCCAGAAATTCCCCTTCACCCTGAGGCTGACGGCAGGGTGGGGTGTCATAGCTGATCCCACACAGGATGCATTCATGCCTTTGGGAAGGAGGGAGTGCATTTCCTATGGGGGCCTCAGCCTCCTCCTTCCTCCCCAAATCTAGAGATGGAGTTCATTTCTTGGGCCCTCACGACGCCAACCAGCAAGGTTCTCTCTCTGCATCTCTCCAAGCAGATCCCCTGTCGTGACTCTGGCTAACTCTCCAAGCTTCTCCTCACGACTTTAGGCACACTGACACACAACAACAACGGTGAGACTTCTTTTATTGTAAATCACACGGAATTCAAAGCATAACGGTTTCATTTCTGCAAACACACACTTGAAGCTGAATACGGACCACACAGCTTTCAGGTAGAACGGCTTAATGAGAACAGCACTCACTCAGGGGTAGACATTTAGAAATTAACCCTAGTCCCTAGAGGGCAGGAGCGGCCACACTGCACTGGAATCCTCTGGAACGTAGGGACACTCTCGGAAAGCCTCCAGACAGTAGGTAAGACTATCTTGAACTAAATCAGACTCAGCCTGTCGGGGAACGCTGAGCAGATCACCAAAGCAAGACGTCAGGAACTGAACCTCTTCGACCTAGGGAGCCTTCCCAATTCATGTAGCTTTAGCTCTGAGGAAGGTCCTCTCACAGGTCCCAAACACACAGAATTGTAGAACAGCAACAATGAGCTTCTGCCTCCCTCTGCCCGTAACTTTGGCTCCATGGAGGGAGACAGCAAGCTATAGACCACGAATCCAGAACAGTAAACTCAAGTCCAAATCTATGAAAAGCCACAGCGCACTTTTCATGGCATAGCTCTTAGAAGTTCCAAGTCCAAATAGCAACAGAACATGTACAGAGTGCATCAGGCATTTCCACATCAGATAGAAACTCACAACAGCAGAGCAGCATACAAGCAGCAAGAGGTTTGACGAGATAATTCCTAGCAAAGGAATTACTCTCAGGACAAAGGTAATATAGTGTGGAGGCTGGGCAATTCTAAACTACTTTGATAGACAGGGCTTCAGGCCTGTAATCTAAACTCACGTGCCAACAGGGCGGCACGGTTCAACCTCTTCTGATGATGCCACAGTATGAGCAAGAGAGCCCCTACCTTCTTTAAACAATCTTCAATTCCCAGAGAACTCTCAAGGCCTTCGGCCTACCATATGAGATAAGCACATAACAGAGAAGCAGAGATACATTTTCTCATGACAAATTGCCAAGTCTTCAGTCTACAATTCACAGGGCCAGCCCTGTGAATTGTCTACGAAGCACCTGACACCCAACATCCCCGGACACACCCTGCATTGCACCACAACGGCTCTTGGTCACCCCTCCAGTGCTGCCAGCAGCGATTCCTTTGAAACCATCTGTCTGAGGCAGCTTCCAGGCATGTATGTACTGGAGGGTTGGGGGAACCCATCTCCCTCAGCCCAGCTTCAGTTCCGGAGAAGCCACCTGGGGGAAATCTCAGCCAAATGCGGAAATGCACCAGAGGACCCACCGAGGCAGAACAGGGTGGGGAGGAAACCATGGCCGATGAATGGGAGTAAGGATTGCACTCAGTGTTGTCTCTGATTAATGAATTCAGCCATGGACGGCCCCGGCCTCACCCACCCACCAACCCCTCTGGTCCAAGGGGCCTCCTCCGAAAGGTCAAAACGAAGAAGCTCCTTCCGCTTCTGGGTAAATCCCAAATGCATGAACTGCACGTGCCTCCTCCCTATGGGGTGAAATGGGGGGAAGGTCCAGCTCCCCTCCATGACTCAGAATCACCACCACCCCCGACATGGTGGGGTTGGATTTGGGCATCTGTCCCCCAAGTGACCCTCCTCTCCCCTGCAGCCCAGGGATCCCCCTTCACCCCAATGTGGAAGGAGGGAGGGGGTCTCACCTGCTCCCCCCTAGGAGGCTCTGATGCAGCACCTGCAGGGAGATCCAAGGCCTCTTTCCTCTGCTGGAAACAGGTGGGAGGCGAAGAGCTGGAGAGGGGAGGAGCAGTTCCTGTGGTGGACACGGCCATTCCCTGCCTCCCCAAATCCCCTTCCTCTCTAGGAATCGAGCTCGTTTCTTTAACCCTGACATGGCCAAGAGAAAGATCCACCTCTCCAAGCCCGACTACACCAACATCTTCTTCCTTTGCACTACAGCGGCTTTGGGCTTCCCCCCCCCCCATGGCTGCTGCTGCTGGTAACGATCTCTCCTTTCTATGCTGGACGTTTACTCGTCTTGCTGGATGCATCTGTTCTGCCAGTGGATGAGTTCAGACAACACTTTAGGCAACGGAGGAGTTGATGCGTTATTCTGCCAGTGCTCTCCACGTGACATGTTGCCCCTCCCTCTGTCATGTAGCTGAAAGTCCCGGGGTCCTCAGTCCTCCGGCAGTATCCCATCAAGCATTGCAAGTTCTGCCGGCTGTATAGGAGCAGCTACAAGTTTTTCTGCTGCTCCAGCCGGCGACCTCTATGCCCTAGTGGAATAATACACAGAGAGAGGGAATTCCCTCTACACGGCAATTTAAACAACTAAACAACTGAGTTCGAAATAAACAACTGAGCAGCCTGTTGTTTTTCTCAGTTGTTTACTTGCCCAAACTAGCGTACCGTCAGTTGTGTGTGCCTTGTGTGTTGCCCTCCACACGACACAATAGGCAACACAACTGACGGTTGCCTCTTCCCCACACAGTTGATTATCGTGTCCTCCGAACCAAGGGTGGGGTGGTTGTGAAAGATCGTTCTCCGTTGAAGCTTTTGGGAGGTTCAACAAGTCAGTTCAGGATTTGGGGAAAGAAACCACCCGCTTCAGGAGTCAGTGAAACACCTGGAAAGAACTGCATCCCATCCAATGCTTTCCCTTTCTTCCCTTTATTGAGATCATTAATTGTGGGTGCTCAGTGGTTTCAAGTTCTATTGCTAACTGAGGCGTTTACCAATTTTTTGTCTTCATTCCAGAAAGACCGATGGGAAGTGGACGATAAGAGAGAACCATATGGAATATCATCAAAAAGAGAGAAATGTAAAAATAGCACAAAGGAGGGAAGGAAAACGGAAGCAAATCAGAATGGGAGGAATTATTCCTTTGCTTCTCAGGGCAATGGCTATCATGATATCAGCATCCAAGAGGAAATACACAAAAGACAGAGAAAGAATAGGTTTAATGTGCACAGGGAAACTTTCAATCCTGAACCAAAAGTTGAAACTCACTTCAAAATTCACACACTGAAGAAATCATATAAATGCCTGGAGTGTGGAAAGCGCTTCAGTCAAAAGATACGTCTCCTTTGTCATCAAATATTTCACAAGAGGCATAAGCCATATCATTGTTTGGAGGGCGGAAAGAGCTTCAGTCAGAAGATAAATCTAACTTCTCATCAAAAAACTCACACGGGAGAAACCATACCATTGTTTGGAGTGTGGAAAGAGCTTCAGTGATGGGAGAACTCTCACTTCTCATCGAGGCTCTCACACAGGAGAGAAACCATATCATTGTATGGAGTGTGGAAAGAGCTTCATTAATAAGGCATCTCTCACTTCTCATCAAAGAACTCACACTGGGGAGAAACCATATAATTGTGTGGAGTGTGGAAAAAGCTTCAAGAATAGGAGTACTCTTATTTCTCATCAAAAAAACTCACATGGGAGAAACCATATCATTGTTTGGAGTGTGGAAAGACCCTCATTAATAAGTCATCTCTCACTTCTCATCAAAGAACTCACACTGGGGAGAAACCATATCATTGTTTGGAGTGTGGAAAGAGCTTCAGTCAGAAGATAAATCTAACTTCTCATCAAAAAACTCACACAGGGGAGAAACCATATCATTGTATGGAGTGTGGAAAGAGCTTCATTAATAAGGCATCTCTCACTTCTCATCAAAGAACTCACACTGGGGAGAAACCATATCATTGTGTGGAGTGTGGAAAAAGCTTCAAGAATAGGAGTACTCTTCTCATCAAAAAAACTCACACGGGAGAAACCATATCATTGTTTGGAGTGTGGAAAGACTTTCATTAATAAGTCATCTCTCACTTCTCATCAAAGAACTCACACTGGGGAGAAACCATATCATTGTTTGGAGTGTGGAAAGAGCTTCATTAATAAGGCATCTCTCACTTCTCATCAAAGAACTCACACAGGGGAAAAACCATATCATTGTGTGGAGTGTGGAAAGAGCTTCAGTGAGAAGATAACGCTTTCTTCTCATCACAGAACTCACACAGGGGAGAAACCATATCATTGTGTGGAGTGTGGAAAAAGCTTCAGGAATAGGAGTGCTCTTAATTCTCATCAAAAAACTCACACGGGAGAAACCATATCATTGTTTGGTGTTTGGAAAGAGCTTCATTAAGAAGTCTTCTCTCACTTCTCATCAAAGAACTCACACTGGGGAGAAACCATATCATTGTTTGGAGTGTGGAAAGAGTTTCAGGCAGAAGACAAATCTCACTTCTCATCAAAAAATTCACACGGGAGAAACCATATCATTGTTTGGAGTGTGGAAAGAGTGCAAGGTTTTAGGAATTATGTACGAGGGAAAGATCGCAGAAGAACTAAAAGTGATATTAATCAAACACCAAATACCTGACCCTATTGAGGCGGAACATTATAAGAATCCAATTACAAGTGATCCTGCTGACTTAGAGATTTTAAGAGAACAGAATAGGATTAAACTGTTGGAACTGCAGAATAGAGAAAAGCAGTGCTCTGTGAAGGCAGAGAGCCTAAAATGGAAAATGGAAAAGATGAGGCTAGCTTCTGAGGAAAATGAAAAACAGCATTTGAGGGAATTGAAGGATAGAGGAAAAGAGCACTCTGTGAAGGCAGAACGACTAAAAATGGAGGCAGAGAGACTAAGATTTGAACTGGAACACTGAGAAAAGCAAAGGGCCATGGAACAGAGTGATAGAGATTCCATGAATTGGAATTGGCTAAGATTAAAAGGAAAGCGGAACAGTTTAAAGCAGATGAGGTTTGGCGGGAAAAGCAAGAGAGGATTGAGAAAGCTAAAATTGAGACTATGAAGATGCCCAGAATAACACCTAGGGACTTCATGGCTTTTTACCTAGGAGAAGATCCTGAGGTATTTTTAGCCACCTTTGAAAAGGCTGCTAAGAATTGGGATATACCTCAAAGAGAGTTTATGAGGTACATTCCCAGTTTGGTGAAAGGAGAACTAGCTTTGTACCATAGCTTTTCCTCAGAAAAACCACCAACTTATGAGGAATATAAAGCTGCTGTGTATCAGATTCAGACTAGGGGCAGAGCATTTTCGAAAGCTATTTCGCACGTGTTGGTTGCAGGCAGGTAAATCATACCTAGATTTAAGTGTGAAAGTAGATGATCTATTTGATAAGTGGGTTCATAGTGCTAAGGCTGAGTCCAAGGAAAGCATCAGGGACCTGATGATCCTGGATCAGTTCTTGTTTCAGTTACCACCAGAAATCAGGCTTATGGTCAGAGACCGTGTCCCTAAAACGGTTCAAGAAGCAGCAGAAATAGCGGACCAATTAGCCATCAACAGAGGAGGTGGAGCCTACAAAGATCATCGCTCTAAAACTTCTGAACAAAAAGATGACAAAAATGTAATAAAGGAAGAGCCAGAGAAAAACAAAGAATATAAGCCTAAAAAACAAGTCCTGAGGAGAACAGAAGTGACAGACCCATGTATGGGAAGGAAAACTCAAGGGTGTGTTACAAGTGTGGGAGAACAGGGCATTTCTAGTTCAACTGTCCTGAAAACCCCAGAGTTACCTCACCAACCCCAGTCAAAAAGACAAGCACTACACCTCAGGCAGCAGAAACCATGACAAAGGTTCAATTCTGTAGTGTCAAGTTCGGGTGAATTGAGGAATTCAATGCAGAACTGAAGGAAGAGGTGGTGGTGGAGGGCTCATTACACCTAGCCACGTTAGATACAGGTTCTAGGATTACGCTGATCAGAACAGATTTGGTGAAGACACGTTTTACCTCACCAAACAGCTCAGATTAGGGGTATCAGTGGAAAACCTGAGGAGATTCCCTTGGCTAAGATGAACATACTATGGAGAAGCCAAGAGGGAGAATTCACAGTGGGCCTAAATATGGAACAGGAGGAGCCAGTGATTTTAGGAAGGGACGTTATGGGCAAAGGCACAGAGAAAATGCTGATAGCAACCAGAAGCCAAGCCAAATCAGTGCCCATGAAAGAAAGTTCCAACCTAATTTCCTCAGGCATAGAACAAGAAACCATAGGGTGACCATATTTTGGAAACCAAAAAGGAGGACAACATGGCCGCCCCAAGGGGGCATGCCCACCAACATGGCCGGCTCCCAAAGGGACATATCCACCCAAAGATGGCCTTGGTCACATTTCTGATTTCACAGCACACAATTAAGGCAAACCTGTTCTACATAACATCTTAATGTTAAAATCACTGAGACATTCAATGTATTTGAAATTACCTTCACTCCTACTTTTGTAGCTTTTGCTGTACTTTAAAGATTTCGCTATACTTTGTGTGATACAGTCTCCCTTTCCCTCAAATATCTTTTCTGACTGCAAATCCTTCATTGGATGACCATAGTCTCACCTTTCCTAACATTTAACACTCTTTCCCCATCACCTTTCTGAGGCCCCCTCCACAAGGATGCGCTTTTGCGCCCGTTTGTTCGATTATGCGCACTATCGCTGAGGCGCATTTACGCCTAATCCCTCTGCACGGGAGGCGGCGAGAGGCGGCGAAGCGCATTATCCCTTTCCTCGGACGCGCGTTTTAATTGTTCACATGCGGGGCTTCGGGAGGAGGAAACACAAATTTTAATTCGCTTTTTACCTAAAGCCAACCCCTTTACCAGCCCTCCCTTCCTGTACTCCACCCACAGGAATGTACCTGCCTGCCTACATAATTTCGGGTTGCCTGGCAATGAGATGGGAGGGGAGAGGGCAGTGCTGAGCGGGGGGGGGGGGGGAAATGCCTTCAGGTTACGCGCACCTTCGCGTGCGAGCATATGCATACACGCACGTGATCAGAGTTTCGTCGACCGTTGAGTTCATTTACCTAGGCGCCACCAGAGAAGCAAGTTCCTTTTTTCTCGTTCAGTTTGGTTCCCCTTTTCTCTTTCTGAAACGCCATTTTGAGCAGGACGGGAAGAGAAGGCGAGATGGCTCCTACCTCGATTTCTCGTTCCCTCATTTATGCGATTCAACTTATGATCGCAAATATGCATGTTACATTGACTTGCCTAAGGAGAACGATTCAACGGAGAAGAAGAAGACGAATCATCATGAGAAGGCTCCAAGAGAACAACTCATATCATTTAAGGCTCCTAGCGAAGCTCCAAGAGAATTTATTATATGTGCCTTTGATGAAACAACAGAGACCAAGAAGATGGTGGTGCTTCCCCAGGAGTCGTGACTGGTGGGAAAACGATGTTCTAGCCCTCTGGGGTGATGAGCAGTGGCTAGAGAACTTTAGGATGACCAGAGCAACCCTTTTCAAGATTGCAGACCATCTTCGGCCATTTCTTGAACGTCGCACTACGAACATGAGGGAAGCCATTCCAATGGTGAAGTGCATGGCCGTCTGTATATGGAGGCTAGCAAATCCTGGTGGTTACCGGGTGGTGGCTCAGCAATTTGGGATCGGTAGAACAACGGCAGCCTAGCCATGGAGCATGCGCTTCTGAGACAAACAGTTTGCCTTGGCAATGTTCCAGAGGTGAGTCTTGTTTTTTATTATTTGGGATAGGAAAAGATGGGCTAGGCTGTTATATAGGTGGCCTAATGGAACTTGATCATTGTATCTCAAGCATGCCAGCCGATGAAGCAATAATGATTTATTTTCCATTATTTATGTTTTCTCTCTCAGATGATGAGTGGATTTTCCAAACTGGGCTTCTTTCATTGTGTTGCAGCCACAGATGGATGTCACATTGAAATTGCCTGTCCTCCTAGGCAAGGGGCTGACTACATAAACTGGAAACGCTTTTTTTCCATGCTCCTTCAAGGCACAGTGGACCACCGTGGGCGATTCATGGATGTGGAAATAGGTTGGAGTGGCAGAAATCACGATGCCCATGTCTTCAGGAACTCTGCACTCTTTGAGGCCATGGAAGCTGGTGTCTTCATCCCAGGGAACCCTACCATTACTGTTAATGACGTGCAGATTCCTCCACTGGTGGTGGCTGATTCCGCTTACCCCATTCGGAAGTGGCTGATGAAACCTTACGGTGGAGCCCTGGACCAGCAAAAGCAACATTTCAACCACTGTCTGTCACGGGCGAGGAATGTTGTTGAATGTGCCTTTGGAAGGTTAAAAGCGCGGTGGAGATGCCTGTCATCCAGGATAGAACTCGCTGAAGAAAACATCATTTCAGTGATATCTGCCTGTGTCATTCTACACAACATTTGTGAAAGTCAAGGACATGATGTTGTATTGGATCTCCCAGAAGCAAGGCAAATTGAACTGGCAACCCTGGGTGCCCCGCTGCCAATGGCACATGAGGAAATTCAAGAAAAGGCTGCTGGGGAAAAGGTCAGAGATGCCTTAAGAGGCATGCTTTTGTCTCTGCGTGGGCAGAACCCCTAGGGAGGTGAGTGTTTAGGGAGGTGAGTGTTCAGTGCCAAAACCCTGTGCCAAAGTTGTGTAAGCCATGTTTTCCCTAACTTTACTCTATTTACTCTATTTCAGCAAGTCACAGGAAGGAACCATGTGTCAACACTTGCTAGAAGCATAAACAAAAGGAAAGTTTCCGCATAAAGGCGTTATGGCCTGAGAATGAATGAATGAAGGAATGTGTAGAGGGTGGGATATTGTTATTACATCCTATGCTAAAACAATCCATCTCTAAATTTCCCTTAGAACATAGCATGGAGAGAACTGCAGGGGATCAAAGACGGTGTCGTGTGGAACCTCTGTGATGTGACCAGACCAGAAGGCAACCGCTTCCTTTTTCCGGATCATTCATTCTTCAAGCAAAAGCCAAGTCCCGCTCCAGGCAGCACTGACTGTGTTTTTTCTTTTTCCATCAAGAAGAGGCAGCATTAGTAAATGGGACTACTGATAGACAATCCCTTTAGAATATGTTAATTTTATTTTCTATGTTGATTTCGCTTTTACATTGCTGTTTTGAGATGTTCATTATGTGACTTTAAAGTAACGTATGTTTCTTTCAATGTGTAATGCAATGCTGTTGCAAATGCTGTTAATTTTATTTTCTTTGCTGTTTTTTCTTTTACATTGCTGTTAGTAATTAGATATTGTTATGAGATGTATGTTCATAATAATGTGACTTTCAACTATGTTTCTTTCAATGTCAAATTAAATGCTGTTGTAAATGTTGTTAATTTTATTAGGGATGTGCACTGGATCGGACCCGATCCACGATCCGAGTCCGGTCCAGTGGGAAATCGGATAAATTATCCGATTTCCGATCCCGCAGCTGGATCGGCCGATCCAATCCGAACCGGTCCGAAAAAGCTCCGAACCGGTTCGGCGGATCGGCGGATCGGCGGGCGCCCACTGGCGCCCACCGCCGCTTCCATTGGCGGGAGCCAGCGGGCGCCCGCCGATGAAAGTGGACAGCGGGGGGGGAGGAGGGGGGCACTTACCTTCTCGGCCCGGTGGCTCCCGTCCGGCGCCGGCGCCTACTACTACTAGCAGGCTCCGCGGCCTGCTCTAGGGTGGCGCGCCGGGTGATGTCATCACCCGGCGCGCTACTCTAGAGCAGGCCGCGGAGCCTGCTGGAAGTAGTAGGCGCCGGCGCCGGACGGGAGCCGCCGGGCCGGAAAGGTAAGGAGGGGGTGCGTGGAGGGGAGGAGGGGGCGCGCGGAGGGGGGAGGGGGGAGGGGGGCCCTTACCTTTCCGGCCCGGCGGCTCCCGTCCGGCGCCGGCGCCTACTACTCCCAGCAGGCTCCGCGGCCTGCTCTAGGATGGCGCGCCGGGTGATGTCATCACCCGGCGCGCTACTCTAGAGCAGGCCGCGGAGCCTGCTGGAAGTAGTAGGCGCCGGCGCCGGACGGGAGCCGCCGGGCCGGAAAGGTAAGGAGGGGGTGCGCGGAGGGGGGAGGGGGCGTGCGGAGGGGGGAGGGGGGAGGGGGGCCCTTACCTGCCCGGCCCGGCGGCTCCCGTCCGGCGCCGGCGCCTACTACTCCCAGCAGGCTCCGCGGCCTGCTCTAGGATGGCGCGCCGGGTGATGTCATCACCCGGCGCGCTACTCTAGAGCAGGCCGCGGAGCCTGCTGGAAGTAGTAGGCGCCGGCGCCGGACGGGAGCCGCCGGGCCGGAAAGGTAAGGAGGGGGTGCGTGGAGGGGAGGAGGGGGCGCGCGGAGGGGGGAGGGGGGCCCTTACCTGCCCGGCCCGGCGGCTCCCGTCCGGCGCCGGCGCCTACTACTACCAGCAGGCTCCGCGGCCTGCTCCAGGGTGGCGCGCCGGGTGATGTCATCACCCGGCGCGCTACTTGAGAGTAGGCCGCGGAGCCCGCTGGTAGTAGCCGCCGGCGCCGGACGGGCCGAGAAGGTAAGCAGTGGCGGGGAAGGGGGCTTACCCCCCCCGGAGCCGTCCGCTTCTATCCGCTGGCGCCCGCGGGCGCCAGCGGATGGAAGTGGGCGGCCCCAGGGGGGGTAGGGAGCGCGGGGGAGGGGGTTTACCTGCCGGGGCCGTCCACAGCGGACGGCCCCGGGGGGGGGAGGGAGTTAGGCCCCCCCTTACCCACCCGCCGCCATTTTTTCCTCATAGACTTGCATTGCAATGCAAGTCTATGGGGAAAAAAATGGCGGCCGATCCAAAAATGTACGATTTTTGGGTCGGGATCGGACTCGATCCGGTCCGGGGGGCCTCCGATTTTGTCCGAACCGGTCCGGGACAAAATTGGAGGTCCCGATCCGGGTCCCAATCCGATCCGGGGGGTCCGTGCACACCCCTAAATTTTATTTTCTATGCTGAAATTGTTGTTGCCATATTGCCATATTGTTGTTGCCATATTAAAAATGCTTATTTTAAAAATGCTTATCCTAAATAAAATATGTCCCTACAACTTTCAAACAATGTTGATAGTAGTATTCCTAGACAATAAGACTTCAGGTAACCCAACACACATATGCAGTACAGTGAACATTGCAGAAGGGCAAGTAACACGACCACAGCCCATGCCTACCTCACAGGGTTGAGTTGTTTTTTAGAGAATAAAATGGAGAGGAGAAACAGCATACGCTATATTAGTGCCTTTGGTCAACTTAAACCCCCCCTGGCCAGAAAACATAGGAGGGTGGTTGGGTAGATGACACAGTAGACAGCAAGATGCGGGTGGACTCCAACTCCAATAATTCCCAGGTCTATCTAGTACAATCAAGTCAATAACATTCTCATGATTTCAGTTCTGGACACCCAAAGGTACATTCAGGACACCCAAAACACATCTGGTAACTTTTCCACTGCTACGAACAAACGCTACAGTGTTTAATCACTTACGCGCTGTTCGGGAATGGTGGTGGTTGTGCGCGCATGCGCGCAACCGCTAAACCGGTCCGTGGAAACATCGCAAAGCGGAAGTGAGGCCTAGACTTCCTCACAATCCTTCAAAATGCCAAGAGGGAGGTATTGGGGCGATGCGGAGGTCCGCTTATTGCTGGCCTTCTTGCTCCAATCCTCCCTCGTGGGAAGGATTGTGCGGAGCAGCAGCCTCCCTACTATGAGGCTGTTTAGGAGGGCGGCTGCTGCTCTGCTCAGCCAAGGCTTCGTCCGCACTGCCCTGCAGTGCAGGACGAAGTTCAAATATGTGAAGGGCGCATTTTATAGGGCCATTAGTGCCCATGGGGAGCATCCCCCCTTTCGCCAGCGGCCCCCGTACTTCGTGGAATTCCGGGAGCTGTGGCGGAAGGCGGGGAGACCAACCCCCGAGGAGAGGCTGACTGCAGGTGAGTGAGTGCATTAGCATTCTGCCCACTGCTCATTGTGTATTCTCTGGTGGATGTGCAGGTTGGGGGGGGGGGAAAGCACCAAAAACTATGACCCCTCACACAATGAGTTTTTAAGGTGGATTCCAGCATTCATCTTGGGGTGGGACTAGATGCCCTTCAGGAGCCCTGTGTGCTGGTGATTCTGCCCACTGCTCATTGTGTATTCTCTGGTGGATGTGCAGGTTGGGGGGGGGGAATGCCCCAAAAACTATGACCCCTCACACAATGAGTTTTTAAGGTGGATTCCAGCATTCATCTTGGGGTGGGACTAGATGCCCTTCAGGGACAACTTCCACATTTTAATGTTATTTCCCTTTTTCCCTCTTTTTCTTAGCACAAAACAGGACGGAGGAGGAGGCAGCGCCTTCTCCGGAAGTGGAGGAGGTTGGGGGGACTTCTCCTCCTCCTCCTCCTCCTTCTCCTCCAAGGAGGACCCTCCGCAGAAGGGCATGTAAGTTAAATGCAAACCAGATTAATTAGGAATACTATTTTTGCCCAGCATACTTTAATAATATTATTATTAATAATTGTAATGATATATGTATTTATTTATTAATTAACAGACTCTCCCAACGGATCGAGGCGGGGAACACCATGATAGAAACTTAAAATAAAAAAATGATTACAAGCACATACCAAAAATTCAGAAGAGAAGCCCCTGAAATCAAAAACCATTTGCTCTTGGCTTAACTATACATTTTTTTTCCAAATTTTGAAGGGATACTCAGTCCATCGCCGTCGCCGTCTGCAGAGGAGGTGGAGGAGGAGGTGCAGGAAGAGGAGGAAGAGGAGAATCCACCCCCACCTGTCTCACCTGCTGCTGTGTCTCCAGCAGGTAATAGAAGTTCCATTGCTTTGTATAATGTAGAGTACATTGAGCATATAAAATCCAGGTCAGGGCTCCTGTAACTTTAACCGTTGTAGAGAAAAGGGAATTTCAGCCAGTGTCATTTGTATGCAATTAGCTCCTGGTGAAATTCCCTCTTCATCACAACAGTTAAACCGACCTGGATTTTATGTGGTCACCGTATTGTACAGTACAGGACTAATGGTTAAAATTTTTAATTAAAAAAAGAAAAACTATATTTACATTCCTGTAAATTGAATCACATTGAATAGCCTATGTCATTGAGTGGTACATCGTGAACTGTTTTTCTGGTGGTTATATTATATGATTTTAAACACATTTTTTTTCTTACCATCCCATGCAGTTCCCACTCAGGAGGAGAGGCTGGAAAGGCTAGAGACAGCCGTGGGAGGAACTGAGGCACGCATGTCCTCCATGGAGGACAAGCTGGAGCGGATCCTCCAGAAATTGTAAATAGTTGTAAATAAGAAATGTTAAAAAAAGTAAATCTTTATTTTTGTTACTTAAACATTGTTTTGGTTTTCCTTCGCATTTTCAGGTTGGTGCAGTATTAAGGAGGGATGCCTAAGTGTTTTAATAATAGATAGGAAGCACAGTCCCAACCAAACAGTGAGATATGAAAACTATATTTTAATGGTTAAATACAACATAAATAACAGCAAAAAATAACATAATTAACAGCAAAAAAACAATAACATAATTAACAGCAAATTACAATAACATAATTAACAGGAAAAAGTAACAGAATAAAAAGCAAATAACAACAGTATTAACACCAGTATTAACACGATATTAACAGTAACATAAATGTCCCAAAAAAACATGTATCCTAAGGTGAGAACTTTAAGGGTTTTTTTACCTCCCTTGCCGTGCGCTTTATGCTTGGCTCACCTTGAACTGGTGATGATGAGCGCTGTGGGGGTACTGTTTGGGAGCACGGGAGCAGAGAGTCTTTGGTTAAAATGTCATTTTGTGGATTTACTGTCTGCTGCAGGGTATTTTGGAAGTGGGCAGACCTAGGACAAGTGCCCACTAACTGGGGTTGTTGCACCCTGACTTTACCTTTCTTCTTAGCCATGCATTTTCTCCCCTCACCCTCTCCTGAGTTCCCACCTAAGTCATTTGGCTTAGAGCTGGTCCCCTCCATACTGTCAATAGCCAACCGTCTTTTTATTGGCTGGCGTTTTCCATGGCTAGTTGATGATGGGTTGGCTGTATGGGTTGATCTTCCCTGTTCTTCCTGTTGCACCTGAGTCACAAGCTTCTCCATCGTGACACATTGTCTTTCTAGAATTCTGAGAAGGGCATCTTGATTTCTTTGGTCCCTTGCATCTTCTGTTTTCAAATAATCCAACATCTGGTCATTTCTCTGCAACATCTGCTCATGCATCTGCTCATGCATCTGCAAGAGGTTTGCGTTTTGTGCAGAGGCATGCTCCAGAATGCGGTCTGTGTCCCTGCTGCGTGGGGGTCTTCTGTTTCTGGCCATTTCCAGGCGGGTTGCAGGCGAGAGTGCTGCCTTTGGGATGGGATGGCACCTTTCTTCATCTGTACCTGAAGGGAAAGGGCAAAGTTTAGTGTGTTTAAAAATCATTTATTACATGTCCAGCCTGTCCCATGGGTTCTCTCGCACCCTCATCCTGAAGATGAGAATGTCCTTTTACACATTTATAAGAATTGCAGGACTGAAACTTTATCCAGCAAATAACATCGGCTGTACTTACTCGGTGCTGCTGCAGGATGCTGGAGATTTCTGCCCCTCACATCTGCGTGCTCACTCGATTCCGACGCACTGGTGGCACTGCTGCTTCTGTAGGCTGCCGTGGCAGAAAAAGAAGAGCTATTAGGAGGTTTCATTCCAATAGGCACAATCACAAACCTCCATTTTAAATAGGGGGGTTGTTTGTTTGTTCAAAATGGCTGCCTGCCTAGGCTGACCACATGAAAAGGAGGTCAGGGCTCTTGTAACTTTAACAGCAGCTGCAGAGAAAAAGGCTGCAATCCATCCCATAGACCACAATTTCTTGTCCCATGCACCACAATGTTGTGTCCAATGGCCCCCTTTCCCCCTCCCCCCCATAAACCCAGCCTAGATCATTGGGAACTCCCTTCCTTCCATGATCTCTGACCCCAGAAATTAGCCCTATACTTATTCGGTGCTGCTGCAGGATGCTGGAGATTTCTGCCCCTCACATCTGCGTGCTCTCTCGATTCCGACACACTGGTGGCACTGCTGCTTCTGGAGGCTCCTGCCGTGGCAGAAAAAGAAGAGCTTTTAGGAGCTTTCATTGACATAGCCCTATACTTACTCGGTGCTGCTGCAGGATGCTGGAGATTTCTGCCCCTCACATCTGCGTGCTCACTCGATTCTGACGGACTGGTGGCACTGCTGCTTCTGTAGGCTGCCGTGGCAGAAAAAGAAGCGCTATTAGGAGGTTTCATTCCAATAGGCACAATCACAAACCTCCATTTTAAATAGGGGGGTTGTTTGTTTGTTCAAAATGGCTGCCTGCCTAGGCTGACCACATGAAAAGGAGGTCAGGGCTCATGTAACTTTAACAGCAGCTGTAGAGAAAAGGGAATTTCAGCCAGTGCCATTTGTATGCATGCTGCACCTGGTGAAACTCCCTCTTCATCACAACAGTTAATGTTGCAGGCAGTATACTAGAGTGACCATATACAAAAGAGGGCAGGGCTGACCACATGAAAAGGAGGTCAGGGCTCATGTAACTTTAACCGCTGTAGAGAAAAGGGAATTTCAGCCAGTGCCTTTGGATGCATGCTGCACCTGGTGAAACTCCCTCTTCATCACAACAGTTAATGTTGCAGGCAGTATACTAGAGTGACCATATACAAAAGAGGGCAGGGCTCATGTAACTTACTCGGTGCTGCTGCAGGATGCTGGAGATTTCTGCCCCTCACATCTGCGTGCTCACTCGATTCCGACGCACTGGTGGCACTGCTGCTTCTGTAGGCTGCCGTGGCAGAAAAAGAAGAGCTATTAGGAGGTTTCATTCCAATAGGCACAATCACAAACCTCCATTTTAAATAGGGGGGGTTGTTTGTTTGTTCAAAATGGCTGCCTGCTTAGGCTGACCACATGAAAAGGAGGTCAGGGCTCATGTAACTTTAACAGCAGCTGCAGAGAAAAAGTCTGCAATCCCTCCCATAGACCACAATTTCTTGTCCCATGCACCACAATGTTGTGTCCAATGGCCCCCTTTCCCCCTCCCCCCATAAACCCAGCCTAGATCATTGGGAACTCCCTTCCTTCCATGATCTCTGACCCCAGAAATTAGCCCTATACTTACTCGGTGCTGCTGCAGGATGCTGGAGTTTTCTGCCCCTCACATCTGCGTGCTCAGTCGATTCTGACGCACTGGTGGCACTGCTGCTTCTGTAGGCTGCCATGGCAGAAAAAGAATAGCTTTTAGGAGGTTTCATCAATAGGCACAATCACAAACCTCCCTCCATTTTAAATGGGGGTGGTTGCTCAAAATGGCTGCCTGCCCTTATCCTTTTTCCCCCCGCCCTGGAGAGACCAGCTGGCTAGCTAGAGGAGATATCTCCTGCCCTCACCCACATCTGCCTGCCCCATTTTAGAATACAATTTTTTATCCCATGGAACACAATAGTAAGTAGTAAAGTTAAGAGTCTTCCCAACCCAACAAAAGAAACAGTATATACCTTCAGGTTCTTCGTTTCCAATATCTTCTGGTGTCTCGAAATCTAAAAGGGGAAAACATCAGATGTGAGCTAAAGGCATGAAATAGAAGGAAGAACGAGATTTTAAAAACAATGGCGATTACAATCAATGTACCTTCAGGAGAGTAGGGCGTTCCAAGGTAGTCCTCCAAATCTATTGTTTGAAGTTCACTGCTGAACAGTTCTTCTGACCCTTCTGAGAGCGGGAACGCCAGGGGGGAACTTACTGGGGGAGCAGCAGGTGCTTGGACACGATGGATGTTCAGACTCCTGCCAATGCGATTTGGTTGAATAGTAGCATCCCCCCGAAAAATGCTATGAAGCTCCTCAAAAAAGGGGCAGGTGGCAGCATCATTCCCTGATCGTGAATTATGATTCACGACCCTGCGATATTCCTGCCTCATTGCCTTTGCCTTGGTCCTGCACTCCTTCGCAGAACGGATATGGCCCCTTCTTTGCATTTCCTGAGCAATGGATTCATAGGCATCAAGGTTCCTATGGCTGGCATTCAGTTGAGCTTGAACTTTCTGCTCCCCAAAAATGTCCAGAAGGTCGAGGATCTCTGCCTTTTTCCAAGAAACTCCCCTTCCTGGAGCAGCCATTTCGGTAGGTGGAAAAGGTGTAGAGGGAGCCTTACTGGAGGAAATAACTCAAGATGCTGCTGACTCTCTGGCGTCGCGAAGGTAAATGGGGTCAACGGTCGGATCACGCGGTTATATGCAAATGCGCGCGACCACACCTGCGCCTCCAGCAAAACCGTTGGTGAACACACCCGCGCAGCCGCGCATAACCTGAGGGCCTTTTTTCAAATCCCGGAAATCCCCTTCCCTCTCCCCGCCCATCTCGTCAAAACCCGCCCTCTACCTGCCCACTACCTGCTCACACCTCTCCGAAAATGCGCTTCACTGAAAAACTGTGCACATGGGCATAACGCGCTTTACATCCCGCCGCAAAATAAAAGTCGCTATTTAACGCGCATTCGATAATGCGCATAATCGGGGAGATAACGCGCCTCTACGTCCGTTTTGCGCTCCGTGCTTGTGGAGGTAAAATTTATAATGAGCCTTCAAAGAGCATTAAACGTCTCTTGTGGAGGCACCCTCATATTCATACTCACAGCTTCAGCATACTGCTACCACTGAACAAATGAAGCAGTGGACAAGGGGTGCCTCCTTTCTATGCTACAAATGTTGAATATACTGAGTTTGTAAATTACTGAACAATTAAACAGTTTTTAATTAAACATAAAAAACTATAGGAAAGTTTACCTAGCAATAAATTGCCATTCTAGGAACTCTGTTATTTCCATTCAGCGTAAAATAATTTTCCTTCAATTTCTTTCTTTTGGTAAGCTATTTTTTTTAAAAAAATAAACCAACAAAGCCATTGCAAACTAAATTTATTTCATATGTATTTCATATCACCACTAAGAAGAATATGAGCAAATCATAGAAGGCTCTGTTTACATTATATGTGGCAGTCTTTAAAATCAATCATGTGGCTTTTTAACGGGTTTCCAGATAAATTGCTGTGATGCAAAAGAACTGCAATAGCAAAGTCTCAAAAGCATCCACTGTGCATCTGCCTAATAACTTTGGATAAGGATTCCCCCCCCCCACACGACTACATATTGTGCAATACAATCCCATGATATGCAAAACACGTGGCATTGCTGTTACTATGCATTCCCCATTTTGCAATCTGACCTGGGCCAAATATAATATTAAAAATAATCACATTCTTTAGGATGAATACACACACACACACACACATTTTAGGACCTGTCACACAAAAGTAGGGTGACCGTATGGAAAGGAGGACAGGGCTCCTGTATTTTTAACAGTTGTATAAAAAAGGGAATTTCATTTGTATGCATGCAGCACCTGGTGAAATTCCCTCTTCATCACAACAGTTAAAGCTGCAGGAGTCCTGCCCTCTTTTGTATCTGGTCAAGAGGACAGGGCTCCTGCAGCTTTAACTGTTGTAGTGAAGAGGGAATTTCACCAGGTGCTGCATGTATACAAAGGACACCTGCTGAAATTCCTTTTCTATGCAACTGTTAAAAGTTACAGGAGCCCTGTCCTTTTCATATGGTCACCCTAGGGAAGCCCCAGCAGGTAAGTGCCCCGCGCACCCGCCCCGCCCCGCGCTCCTTACCTGCTGCTGCTGGGGCATCCGCTTCCCTCCGTGCTCGGAATCTACTGAGACACAGGCTTCCTGACCTGTCTCTCAGCAGCGCGCCGAGTGATGACGTCATCACCCGGCGCCTGTTTCTCAGTAGATTCCAAGCACCGGAGGGAAGCAGATGCCCCAGCCAGTAAATGCCTCGCGCCGCCAGCCTCCCGCCACCGCCGCGTGACCCCCCGCCACCCCGGTTTGCCCCCGCCGCCCCCCGGTTGGCCCGGCTCGCCCCAGGGCCATCTGGTCACCGTTTTGGGGGGCTAAATTTCCAGATTTGGCCCCCAAAACGGTTTTTCCGCCCGGATGCGGATTTGCTCCCCATTTCCCGGGCATGTCCGGACAAATCCGGGCGTCTGGTCACCCTGAGAAACCAGTCAAGCTCAAAAGCAGAGAGACTCAGTTTCCAAGGCCACCAGAAGTGGGGGAGGAACTTGCTCCTAGGGCAAAGACACCACTAACTGTCCCTAGCGAGTATAAACAGGAATTGCAGGCAGACACCAGCCTAGAGCCTGTTAGAGAGCAAGCACAGTGTTCTGTGACACCCAGTGATGACACAGTTAGAGAGCAACTGGTGTGGGAAGACGGCTTGCTTGATCAAATATGGGTTCCTAAGAACTCCCAGATTGTAGTTCCCCTAAAGTATAAGGACAGTATAGTAAGAGGAGAACCTGACAATATCTGCTCTGAGCACTTAGGCCAAAGAAAAGCTAAGAGAAAGCTAACTGCTCATAACCAGTGGCCTAGAATGTCACAAAAGGCCTGGTTAAGGATCCCCAGGAGACTTGAACGCCCTCGGGAGATCTTAACAGTACAGCAGCTGATGAACTCTGTGCTCTCTGGCATGTCAGCCTTTGCAATGGCTCACATCAAAGACGTGGCCATATTCATTAAAACAATATCCCAGCACTTGAAGCACCTAGACAGGGTCCTCAGTGCAATAGAAAAGGCAGGATTGACCATCAAGGCTAGCAAATGTCAATTTGGGCTATCAGAAGTCACCTATCTAGGCTATAGGGTAGGCAGTAGGAAGATCGCACCACTGTGGGACAAAGTGGAAGCAATAAAAAATTGGCCTGTCCCTAAGACTAAAAAGCAAGTCAGAGCCTTCCTTGGGATAATTGGTTATTCTCGAAGATTTCTGGAGAGCTGTGCGGATATAGCCGCACCATTACACAAACTGACATGCAAGCACGAGCCAGACGCTGTGAAGTGGAGTAGCTCACGTCAAAAAGCGTTTGAGCAACTCAAAGAGGCTTTGTGCAATAGCCCCATCCTAATAGCGCCTGATTTTGATCAGACATTCATAGTGGCTACGGATGCGTCAGAGATTGGGCTGAAAGCAGCATTACTGCAGGAGAGGGATGGAATTAAGCACCCCATCGCCTTCCTAAGCAGGAAGCTGTCTCTCCGTTAAAAGAACTATTCAACAGTTCAGAAGGAGTGCCCCGCAATTGTGTGGCCATTGACCAAATTAAGACCCTACGCTTGCGGCAGAAGTGCGTCGTAATGACTGATCACCGAGCTTTGATCTAGCTGGAGACCATGCGCAACCACAACACCACGTTGCAGAGGTGGTCGTGGATTCTGCAGGAGCTCCAGGTCGAGTACCAATACGTGAGAGGCAAGGATCACGTAATTGCGGATGGACTTTCCAGGTGCGGCAGGGACGAGATCAACAACACCAACAAGCCCGGATGAGAGGAAAGAGGGACAGCTTTCCAGAGTGTTCCGGTGAGGCAAAGACTTTGTGAGTGCCCAGGAACACAAGCCATCGAATGTTGAACTTTGTGCGTTCCCCAGAGCACAGGCTTTGGAACTTCTCACATGTTCAATGATACGTTTCCATAGACTTTGGACGCTGCGTATGCCACTTAGGACCAAAGAGGTATACTCTGCTTCAATTTAAGGGGGGGAATGTGATGTTCTACTGTTTAGAACTGTGAAGATTTGTTGCAAGAGTTATTCTTTAGAGTCGCAGGTCTGGGTGAGTATGGACTGAGTGGTAAGGGAAAGCTGATTGGTGAGTTGTTTGGAGTGCCTGGATTGGAGGAGTGTGGGAGAGTGGGAGGAGCTGGAGAGCGAATGGAATATAGACATGTCAGACAGCGGGAGAGCTGACAGGGATAGTTGTTTTGGGATGAATTGAGGAGGGGGGTTGATTGTGCGTTTCACAACCACCCCACCCAGACACACTGGCCTGGTTCGGAGGACATGATAATCAAGGGAGGGGGAAGAGGCATCCTTCAGTTGTTTAAAGTGTGGTGTGGAGGGAACTTCCTCTCTCCCTGTCTTGTTCCACTCGGGCATAGAGTTCGCCGCAGAAGTGGACGATAAGAGAGAACCCTCCCCCCCCCCCCCATACAGCTGGCAGAACTTGCAGTGCTTGATGGGATAACACTGGGGGACTGGGGGAGGGGGAGACGCAGCAGCCCAGAAGGAGGCAGGGACTTTAAGTCACAATGGAAGATGGGGCAACATGTCACGTGGAGAGCATGGGCAGAATAACTCAGAGTGTGTTAGTAACTCCTCCGTTGCCTAAAGTGTCCTCCAAACTCAACCAGCAGAAAGACGGAAGGTCCAGCATAGAAAGGAGAGATCGATGCCAGCAGCAGCCATGGAGAGGAAGCTCAAAGCCACTGTGGCGTAGTCGGACTCGGAGGGGTGGATGGTTTTGCTTGGCCATGTCAGGGTTAAAGAAACGAGCTCGATTCCTAGAGAGGAGGGGATTTGGGGAGGGAGGGAGTGGCCGTGTCCCCCACAGGAACTGCTCCTCCCACTTCCGGCTCTTCGCCTCCCGCCTGTTTCCAGCAGAGGAAAGAGGCCTTGGATCTCCCTGCAGGTGCTGCATCGGAGCCTCCTGGGGGGAAGCAGGTGAGACCCCCTCCCGCCTTCCGCATTGGGGTGAAGGGGGATCCCTGGGCTGCAGGGGAGGGGAGGGTCACTTGGGGGGCAGATGCCCAAATCCAGCCCCACCATCTCGGGGGTGGTGGTGATTCTGAATCATGGAGGGGAGCTGGACCTTCCCCCCATTTCGCCCCATAGGGAGGAGGCACGTGCAGTTCATGCATTTGGGATTCACCCAGAAGCAGAAGGAGATTCGTTTTGACGTCTCGGCAAAGCCAGGAGTTCCCTTGGACTGGAGGGGTCGGTGGGTCGTCCATGGTTGAGTAGTTGAATCAGAGGCACCACTGAGTGCAATCCTTGCTCCCATTCATCGGACACGGCTTCCTCCCCCAACCCCCAACCCCCGCCTTGGTGGGTGCTCTGCTGCATTTCCGCACGTGGCTGAGATGCTCCCCAGGTGGCTTCTCCGGAACCGAAGCTGGGCTGAGGGAGATGGGTCCCCCCACCCTCCAGTACACACATGCCTGGCAGATGCCTCAGACAGATGGTCTCAAAGGAATCGCTGCTGGTAGCGCTGGAGGGGAGACCAAGAGCTGCTGTGGTGCAATGCAGGATGTGTCCAGGGACTTGCTTGCTGGTCGGCGTCCTCAAGGCCCAAGAAATGAACTCAATCCCTAGATGGGAAGGGGATTTGGGGAGGAAGGAAGAGGCTGAGGCCCCCCAAGGAAATGCGCTCCTTCCTTCCCAAAGGCATGGATGCCTCCGGTGTGGGATCAGCTGAGACACCCCACCCTGCCTTATGCCTTAGGGTGAAGGGGAATCTCTGGGCTGCAGGGGAGGAGGGGAGGCATGGGGGCAGGAGAGGGAGGGGTGGAAAAAATCAGGGGGGAGGGGAGATGCCCAACTTCAACCCCTGGCTGGCATCCTTTTGAAACGAAGGCTGACAATAAGAAACGAAATGGGGCAGAGGAAAATTAAAGAGAATGAAAAAGGGAATTGGAAACTCCAGAACACAAAACAACCCCAAATCCCAACGGAGCACAAGTGGTGAATCGCAATGTCTGTGTGGAACAAAACTTGTGGTCTCCTCAGAAGCAGGAGGATGCTGACCTGTGAGAGCCTTTGGTCTGATCCAGTGAGGCAGCTCCTATCTAGGAATGGAGCCTCCATCTGCTGAGGCCGTATCCTTCACGTAATAAGGGAGAAATGTTAGGGGATGTAATTTTAGAGGGCAAATGGGAAGACAGCAGCCTGTGTGAGTAGGAGCAGCGGGATGCAACATTTTCTGACACTCAAGCCAGTGAAGGGCTTTGCTCTGTGGCTCTAAGGTGAAGGATCCCCCTGTGATGTTCCACTGCTTTATGTTATAATTGTATTGCAAAGTTTGTTGCTTATAGTATGCATTTAGTTACCTATGTCCTTAAAGGGTTTAAGAATGCTAACAAGTAAGGTAAATGACTAGGCTGAAATGTACTTCCTGTTTGTGGTTATGTAGCAGGAACCAGGATGGTAAGTGTTAACCCCAGAGAATGTGAGGGTGAGTGCTGATTGGCTGGCTGTTTAGAGTGCCTGGATTGGTTGGCTGTGTGAGAGTGGGAGGAGCTGGAGAATCCAATGAGTGTAGATTAGATATGGGTCTGGCTGACAGAAGTGGGGATGGAGGAGATTATTGGGTGAGATGAGAAGAGTGTTTGATTGAATATTGAGAGAGTGAGACTAGATGAAGATAAGAAGGATTGCTATGAGATGCAGTGTTGGGAATATAGATAACTAAGATAAGAAGCAGCTGGACAACTATTTGTCAGGGATGCTTTAAGGTGGATTCCTGCACTGAGCAAGGGGTTGGACTAGATGGCCTCGTAGGACCCTTCCAACTGTACTATGATTCTGTAATTCAATGATTCAAAGAGTGAACTTACAGTAACCAATATGCATTGAAGCCTTGTAACCACTACGCATTAGAACCGAGGAAACCGTTAAGCTTATTTATCTCTTTTAAATAAATTCCAATCAATTTCAAACAACTGGAGTGGTCTTTGAGGTGTATCTGAGGAGGGTACTGGTGGAAGCGGGAAAGGGATAGACGGAGGGCCAGATTGCTGGGTTGTAGTGCTGTGGTGCTTAAAATAGTAAAGGTGAGGGGCAGCAGCATCACCCCCCCTCCCCCTAGGGTGCATCCAGGACAAGACCCCCTTCCTAGTTGGGAGTCCTGCATGTCTCAACTTGCACTGAAAGTCCTTTAACAGAACTATGTCTTTCTTTTGCATAGCCTTAGAAGCACTGCTTCATACGGGAGCCTTTGCCCAACTTCACACGGCCCCTGCAGTGAAAGCCTTCAACTCTGGCTGGAAAAGGTGCCTGTTCTTGTCTGCTTTTTCCTAATCAGTGTTTTGCTGCTGGCGGTTTTTGAGAGTCTGATTTTACTGAACGTGTCTTGTGAAAATGTTTGTGGTTTGTTTGAGGCCTGTATCTTTAAGCTACTGTCTTAAAAGAGTGTTTAATCATTTGATTATTTCAATATAAATTCATATATTTTTTTCTGTTAACATCACACTTTAAGGGCCATGTCCAGAAAGGCACCGTCAAAATACCAAAAAATGAGAATATTATCTTCCTCCTCATTATTGCATTATTGCAATCAGGAAAAACTTCCTGACACTTCGAGCAGTACGACAATGGAACCAATGACCTAGGGAGGTCCTGGGCTCTCCCACACTAGAGGCCTTCAAGAGGCAGCTGGACAACCATCTGTCAGGCATGCTTGAAGGTGGATTCCTGCACTGAGCAAGGGGTTGGACTCGATGGCCTCCTAGGCCCCTTCCAACTCCACCATCCTGTAAGAGAGGGTGTGTGGCAGGGGGCTTGGATGAAGAATGGATAAGGCAGGGGCAGCACCAACGGGTCTGAAGCATCACCCCCCTCCCCCCAGAGTGCATCCAGGACAAGACCCCCTTCCTAGTTGGGAGTCCTGCACATCTTGCATTGAAAGTCCTTTAACAGAACTCTGTCTTCCCTTTGCATAGCCTTAGAAGCACTGCTTCATACGGCAGCCTTTGCCTGGATCCTGAAGAGGGAAGAGTCTCTTTGGTCCCTTTGGAGGCGTTCATGGAACACAGATCAAAGAAGGTAGAGCAGGGCTCTGCTGGCCCTGATCCAGAAAGAGCCCCGTATGCCATAAAGACCAAGAGCAGTGGAGAACTCTGGGGAAGAACAGAGGAGAAGATCCAAGGTGAAGACATGGTCAGCTCAAATGTTCAGCTCCAGCGTTTCCGGCAGTTCTGCTACCAGGAGGCTGAGGGGCCGCGAGAGGTTTGCAACCAACTCCACGATCTTTCCCGTCGGTGGCTGAAGCCGGAGAGACGCACGAAAAACCAAATCCTGGACCTGGTGATCCTGGAGCAGTTCCTGACCGTCCTTCCTGCGGAGATGGCCAGCTGGGTGAGAGAATGCGGAGCGGAGACCAGTTCCCAGGCGGTGGCCCTGGCAGAAGGCTTCCTCCTGAGCCAGGCAGAGGACCAGAGGCTGCAAGAGGAGCAGCAGCAGGTGAGAGCATTGCATCCAGGGGGCAGGAATGGGAGGAAGGATGTCTGGAAACTCTCTACTCCTTGCCTAACACTTTCTGGAAATCACCCCAGGAGAGATGTCCCATCCCTTGCCCCCAAGATGTTTGCCTCTCTCGCTCCTTTTTGGAGCCTTTTGCTATTTCCATGTTATGGGCTTTCGTTGCCCTTTCAGGTCCAGAGTCTGTTTGCAGAAGTGAGGCCTGATCGCCCTGCAGCAGAGAGGGCGTCTTCAGACACCAGTCAGAGCCCTCCACAAAGGGGGATGATGCAGGAGGGTGTCTCTCGTGCCGCCTTGCATGGTAAGGATGAACTTGGGGGTGGCTGTATTTCAACCTGGCCTCATTCTCTAGAGTTATGGAAGGCGTTGTTGGGCATCATCTATTCACCCCCAAACTCCCACCCTGAATGTCACTTGAGGGAAGATGCTTCTCTCTAGCATCAAGACTGTGACACTTTACACATGGAAATGAACAGTTAGGTTTGTGGCGAAGAGCCCAAATGGGGAGACATTTGTTTATTTCCCCAACTGCCCTCCCAAAATGCAAATTACAGGTAAGACATCTCACAATGGCCAGGTGTACTTGTCTCACTTCCAATGCAATTCCATGCATTTGACTGGGAAGCAAGTCCATTGGTGTTCCAAGAGGCTTTCTTCTTGGGCGTTTCAGATTGCAATCTCAACCTCTGAGGCAAAAATGTGTTAATGGCTTCCCATCATGTATGTCTCCATAGGGACTGCAATGACACTGGCACGAAATACACAGCCACCTCTTTTTCTTTGTGATGGAGGGGAACAGGATCAGGTAGGTGGAAGGATCACTGGGGAGGGAGGCAGGGAGCAGCCTGGGTCCCTCCATCCTCTGTTCACCTCCCAGGGCCAGAATAATTCCCTCTCCTTCTGTTTCCTTTCGGAAGAACCAGGGCCGTGCAAAGCTAGTAATATACCCAGGCCAGATGGGAACTGTGTGCCTCCCCATTTAAAACTGTGATAACACTAATCTGAAATATATATATATATATATATATATATATATTAGAACATCTTAATCCCCTTTGACTCTATTTTAGGCTGGGAATAACCAAAAAGTTAAGGTTTACAATTTTTTAAAAAATATATTTTATATAAATATGTCCACAATCAAATAGAGCAATTGATATATACATTCAAATTTCTTTTCAGTGATGATCAAGCAAATATGGAGAACCTTGCTGGATTGGACCGAAGGCCCAATGAGTCCTGCATCCTGATTCCCAGAGTGGCTGACAAGAAGCCTCTTGGGAAATCCAGAATCAGGTCATCGCCTTCTTGCTATTAGTCCCATGGCAACTGGTTTTAAATCCTGCATTATAGTGCCCAGCCACCTCATTTTACCAAAAAAGAGACTTGATGCCATTAAAACCAAGAGCAGCGGGGATTTCTGGGAGCGAAAGGTGCAGAAAATCCAGGGTGCGGACATGGGCAGCTGAGACGTGCAGCTCCAGCGTTTCAGGCAGTTGTGCTACCAGGAGGCTGATCACTTCATGCTATTCTCGACTAAGAACCATTTTCTTTTTCCATCCAGGGTCTGGTGACTTTTGAGGAGGTTGCTGTGTGCTTCACCGAGGAGGAGTGGGCACTGCTGGATCCTGACCAGAGAGCCTTGCACAGCCAAATCATGGAAGAGAACCGTGAGATCGTGGCCTCCCTTGGTAAGGCTCCCTGTTTTCCTGCTTAATGATAATGATGGGTCCCAAATGCAATAATGATGGGGAAGATAATACTTATTTTTTTGGCTCATGTCCTATAATATTTTTTATTTAATATTTTGAGGATGCCTTTTAGGGCATAGCCATCAGAAGGTACTGCTCAAAAAGAAAATAAGATGCATTTGTATTAAGATCACCAAAGGATAAAACACTTGTCAAATGATAAGACAGGGGCCTCAAACAAACCACAGGGATTTTCAGAAGACACATTAACACAGCTCAAATTCTCAAAACCACCAGCATCAAAACACTTGATGAAAGAAAGGCAGCCCAGAACGGGCACCTTTTGAAAGCATAAGAACATTGGAAGTCTGGCATAATTCCTAACAGGTTCAACGGAATGTGCTCAAGCTCCACCATCTGGGCATGTTGTCTTGACTGACCTGTTTCTCCCTGGAACATCTTCCTTGAACTTTTGGCATTCTTTAGTCACATCCTCCTCTCCATCATTGTTCATGCTTCTTGTTACGACTCCTCCGTCCAACGAGTTTTGAGGAAGGACGTTCCTCTACCTCTGCAGGTGCATAGAGTGAGATGCTCAACAATGATTCTTTGCTCCTAGTTAATATCTCATCAGGCATCAGTTCTTCTGTTCTTCCATTTGATCTCAGCCTCTCTGCCACCAGGTCGCCTTGTTGCGTTGAGAGGGAAGTAGCACCAATGCTGGCAGGAAGAAAGGAGACAAAGTCTGGTGCTAGTAAATGTGTATCTTTGATAAATTGCATTAACAGCCCGACGTTGCGGACATGATCCTTCTTCAGGAGCTATAAGCAATGAATAAAATATATACAATGGTAAATAAACAGGCAGACAACACCCATAAAAAGTTATACATTCCTTTCTTTTAATACAATATATTAAAAATACACGCTTACTAGCACCAGACTTTGTCTTCTGTCTTCCTACCGGTTCGCCTTGGCCAAGCGCCTACTCTGTAAAAGCCATTTGCAAAACAAATCGGTCATTCTTGTTTCTTTTTTTCCAAAGCCAGTCTTGCACAGTATTAGTTAGAGGTAGTATGATGCCATAATGTTAGTTGTTATGGAAGCCCAATTTCTGGGTCAGGGGTTTGGTGTCCTCCTAAAGATGAGTTGGGGGTCTTCTGGTAAGTCCCCCAAAACCCTCATTCTCACCATTCAAGCATTCCAGATCACAGTCATTGAATGTCGTCTCTTTGGTCTTTAAATCCTTTCAAGGCCAGATTAACAAGGCACTGAGCCTGCAGGTATTGAAAATGGCATCTTTCCTGAAGGGCTAAGAAATTCCTGGTGTAGACATTCCTGAGCTGGTAATTTATGTACCTCTCGGAGGCCACTTCAGGCCTGGCAGATGCTTGTATGGTTAGGTTTGCGTTTGCCATCCCAGGGCTTTTGGAAGGTGAACCCTTTTGATTAGCTTGGTAAAGCCAGAACTAACCTTGCATAAGTGATCTATTAGGTAAGATGACTTTGCTGTTACTTGTCCTGCCTTGGCATAGGTTATGATATGTGACAGGAACTGTATCCATAGCTGCAAAATTCATTTTGAATCTGCAATACCTGCTCTGCTGATGGACAGCCTGTGAACAAATCTATCACATAGGCTAGGCTGGAAGGGAGCAAAAACACAGGGTACATTTAATGTCTCAGCGGAAAGCTGAACCCAGGCCTGTATGGGGCCCAGTCAAATGAATTGTCCCACACCGAGAGTCCGTGAATGGCAGTCCTCAGAGGCAGTGAAACACCTGGAAAGAACTGCATCCCATCCAATGCTTTCCCCTTCTTCCCTTTATTGGAATCATTAATTGTGGGTAGTCAATGGTTTCAAGTTCTATTGCTAACTGAGGCGTTTACCAATTTCTTGTCTTCATTCCAGAAAGTGACCGATGGGAAGTGGATGATAAGAGAGCACCATATGGAATATCATCAGAAAGAGAGAAATGTAAAAATAGCACAAAGGAGGGAAGGAAAAGGAAAGCAAATCAGAATGGGAGGAATTATTCCTTTGCTTCTCAGGGCAATGGCTATAATGATATCAGCATCCACGAGAAAATGCACAAAAGACAGAGAAAGAATAGGTTACATGTGCATAGGGAAACTTTCAATCCTGAATCAAAAGTTAAAACTCACTTCAAAATTCACACACTGAAGAAACCATTTAAATGTCTGGAGTGTGGAAAGAGCTTCAGTCAAAAGACACATCTCCTTTGTCATCAAAGATTTTACAAGAGGCATAAGCCATATCATTGTTTGGAGTGTGGAAAGAGCTTCAGTTGGAAGACACATCTCACTTCTCATCAAAGATCTCACGCTGGGGAGAAACCATTTCATGGTTTGGAATGTGGACAGAGCTTCATTAAGAAGGCATCTCTCACTTCTCATCAAAGAACTCGCACTAGGGAGAAACCATATCATTGTTTGGAATGTGGACAGAACTTCAGTTGGAAGACAAATCTCACTTCTAATAAAAAAATTCACACAGGGGAGAAACCACATCATTGTTTGGAGTGTGGAAAGAGCTTCACTAAGAAGGCATCTCTCACTCGTCATCACAAAATTCACACAGGGGAGAAACCATATCATTGTGTGGAGTGTGGAAAGAGCTTCAGTCAAAAGATACATCTCCTTTGCCATCAAAGAACTCACACTGGGGAGAAACCATATCATTGTTTGGAATGTGGACAGAGCTTCATTAAGAAGGCATCTCTCACTCGTCATCACAAAATTCACACAGGGGAGAAACCATATCATTGTGTGGAGTGTGGAAAGAGCTTCATAAATAATGCATCTCTCACTCGTCATCACAAAATTCACACAGGGGAGAAACCATATCATTGTGTGGAGTGTGGAAAGAGCTTCATAAATAATGCATCTCTCACTTCTCATCAAAGAACGCACACTGGGGAGAAACCATATCATTGTTTGGAGTGTGGAAAGAGCTTCTTCTATAAGGCATCTCTCACTTCTCATCAAAGAACTCACACTGGGGAGAAACCATATCATTGTTTGGAATGTGGACAGAGGTTCATTAAAAAGGCATCTCTCACTTATCATCAAAGAACTCACACTGGGGAGAAACCATATCATTGTTTGGAATGTGGACAGAGCTTCAGTTGGAAGACAAATCTCACTTCTCATCAAAAAATTCACACAGGGGAGAAACCATATCATTGTTTGGAGTGTGGAAAGAGTTTCACTAATAAGAGAAATCTCACTTCTCATCAAAGAACTCACACTGGGGACAAACCATATCATTGTTTCGAGTGTGGAAAGAGCTTCATAAATAAGAAATGTCTCAGTTCTCATCACAAAATTCACACAGGGGAGAAACCATATCATTGTTTGGAATGTGGAAAGAGCTTCATACAGAAGGCATCTCTCACTTATCATCAAAGAACTCACACTGGGGAGAAACCATATCATTGTTTGGAATGTGGACAGAGCTTCATTAAGAAGGAATCTCTCACTTATCATCACAAAATTCACACAGGGGAGAAACCATATCATTGTTTGGAGTGTGGAAAGAGCTTCAGTCGGAAGAGAAATCTCACTTCTCATCAAAGAACTCACACTGGGGAGAAACCATATCATTGTTTGGTGTGTGGAAAGAGGTTCATTGATGGGAAAACTCTCACTTATCATCAAAGAACTCACACAGGGGAGAAACCATATCATTGTTTGGAGTGTGGAAAGAGTTTCATACGTAAAGCATCTCTCACTTATCACCTCAAAATTCACACTGGGGAGAAACCATATCATTGTTTGGAGTGTGGAAAGAGCTTCATAAATAAGGCATCTCTCACTTCTCATCACAGAACTCACACAGCGGAGAAACCATATCAATGTGTGGAGTGTGGAAGGAGCTTTAGGTGGAAGGGAAAACTAACTTCTCATCAAAGAATTCACTCAGGATAGAAATCATATCATTGCTTGGAGTGTAGAAAGAGCTTCAGACAGAAGAGTAATCTCACTTCTCATCACAGGCTTCATGCACACCAGACGTTTCTCCTAGGGTCGATTCGAGTTCGAATCTGTTCACGCACATCTGGTATTAGGGTGAACGGGGGATGATCACTCAGGTTTCCCGGGATAGCTGGGATTGCTTTTTTTCTCCGGTCTCAGGACAATCCTGAGGTCCGCTGCTGGTGTGCCCCCCCTCTTCATGATGTGTTTGGTGTTCAGCGCGAGTTATCAACATGTTTTGTTGTGCTGAGACTGTATTTTTTAGAACACAAATGTATATCTGCGCAATTGTGGATATTCATCGTTTCTATCCTATCCTGTTGCTACGCAATTGCGCATCTGTAAACTCCAGAGACATAAAAGAAAATCGGTGTCATTTCTGCCAGTCCACATGCACAAGCCCCGTAACTGCGCTCAGAGCTCAGGGGACATGCCCAGGTGGCTGCGGTGTCCAGGAGTTCCTTTTACCAACTCTGGCTGGGACGCCAACTGCAGTGCTGTCAGGAGAGGATGGACCTTGGCTCAATTATCCACGCACTAGTCATGTCCATGGGTGATGCACTTTGGAACAAATGGCCACCAGTGGTCTACCATGCTGTGTCATTGCAGGCTTTCAAAAAGGAAGGAAGATTTATTGTTCTCTCTGCGTTTTGGAGAAGATGTCTTGTTCAGGAGCTCTGTTGGGTTCTTTTGAAATTCCTTGACTACAAGAATAACAATATTTTCTTTTTTAGATGTTTGTGCATGCTGTTCTTTGGGCATTTATAGCTCATACCTATAGCAATAACTCTTTCTTTCTTTGAGTACCGGAGTTTGGCACCATGGCCTTCTCTTGCTATGACTGCCGTTGCTCCTGTTATTGCAGTTATTATTGGCTTTTATGAATTGTTTTTTATTTTTATTGCGTTCATGATTATCGCTTTTAATATTTTAACTGTTTTTATGTATTTTATTGCTGTGATACGCCTTCGGACTGCTTCTGCCCTCAAATGTGGCCAAAAAAATATTCTTTGAAAAATATATCCTTTTTAGTTGAAATTTCAGATAGGCAGGACTTATAGGTTTGTCAAATTCCAGTCCAAACTACTGATGCATTGTGTTCTGACCTTGAATAGTAGAATCCTAGAATAACAGTTGGAAGGTGCTTATAAACCCATTGAGCTCAATGCAGGAATCCACCTTAAAGCATCCCTGACAGATGGCTGTCCAGCTGCCTCTTGAAGGCCTTCAGTGTGAGAGGGCCCACGACCTCCCTTGGTCATTGGTTCCATTGTCATACTGCTCAAATAGTCAGGACGTTTTTCCTAATTTTCTGTAACTTGAGCCTATTATTCCATGTCCTCCAACAGCTGTCAACGTTTGGGCACATATGCTCCATATTGTATGACCTATTTGCTTCTAAATATGCTTAGTATAGCACTGTTTGGGATTTTTTATTGTTGCATTGGCGATGTGATACTGTGATGTTCAGCTGCTTTAGAGGTCCTTGTATATAAAAAGTTGTAGGTCATTATTTATAAAATGCCAAAAGTTCCAAGAAAGAAGTTAAATAGACTCACAGTTATGTTGCAGCTTAGTAAGTTTAAATGGGGAGTTCACGTGTGTGTGCTGATTGGATGGTGGCGGGGGAGTGCCTGGATTGGCTGGCTGTGTGAGAGTGGGAGGAGTTAGAGAATAGTGTCTACATGTATGTTTGGCTGACAAGAGTAAAGAGTGGGAAGTTGTTGTTGACTAGATTAGAGGCTAGGAAGGGCCAACGTGTTTTATTAGTTTGGTGGAACTAGATTGTGGGAAAAATTGTACTGTAGCTTAGAGTGGGTAGAGTAAGCAGGAGAAATGTAGAACTTGGAAGTTTATATGCGAAACATGAAGAGAAATTACTGAGTGAAACCGTTAAGCATTGTGCCTGTAACCAATACGCTGCTAAACTAAGGAAACCATCAAGCTTCTGCTACCTGCACAATCATCTTGTTAATAAATGACATTTCAATATATTCAACTAGTGTGATCATTGGAAGTGTACCTGAGGAAGGTACTGGTGGCAGCGGATAGAATAAAGGGGGATTTGAGAGCTAGGTTGCTGGACTGTAGAACTGTAGGGCCTGAATGAGTAAAGGCGAGACAGGAACGGCAGCAGTAAGCCTAAACCCTCAAACATGTCATAAGCACGGGGGGTGGGGGGTGGGGGTTGAAGTAAGCCCTGAGTGTGAGTGGCGTGGACAGCCCTGTTGTGTAGCCTGGTGAGTGTCACAGGTGCAGGCAGGGCGTCACAGATACCATTGACTGTACACAACTTAGAAATCGTAAAATGTATGAAAGACAGCATACGCATGTTTTCAATAAAGCACACCATTTGCTATTCTTGCCTGATTCCAAGAAACAATCTTCCACAACACTTCACACACGGTCACCCCACACGGACACACTGGCTGAACTGAAGCATCCAGCAAGAAGAGGAAACGTCCAGCATTGAAAGCTAAGGTTCGATAGTACACTTCAGCACCTCCAGATCCCAGCAGCTTTTCAAACAGAGGAGTTTATTTTGCATAATCCTGAATCAAAAGTTAAAACTCACTTCAAAATTCACACACTGAAGAAACCATTTAAATGTCTGGAGTGTGGAAAGAGCTTCAGTCAAAAGACACATCTCCTTTGTCATCAAAGATTTTACAAGAGGCAGAACCCATATCATTGTTTGCAGTGTGGAAAGAGCTTCAGTTGGAAGACAAATCTCACTTATCATCAAAGAACTCACACTGGGGAGAAACCATATCATCGTTTGGAATGTGGACAGAACTTCAGTTGGAAGACAAATCTCACTTCTAATAAAAAAATTCACACAGGGGAGAAACCATACCATTGTTTACAGTGTGGAAAGAGTTTCAGTCAGAAGATACATCTCACTTCTCATCAAAGAACTCACACAGGGGAGAAACCTCATAAATGTTTGGAGTGTGGAAAAAGCTTCAGTCAGAAGAAAACTCTCACTTGTCATGGAAGAACTCATACAGGGGAGAAACCATATAATTGTTTGGAGTGTGGGAAGAACTTCAGTGATAGGGGATCTCGTATCATTGGGGAGAAACCATATCATGGTTTCCAGAGGGCTCTGGGGAGTTTTCCAGCTGATAGGGCTGGCTCTCTTGTCGAAACCCTGGTTGATCTGTGGAATGCAGAAATGACCCGGGCGGTTGACACGACATGATTGCTCCTGAGTGCCCTCTCCTGTGCAGAGCTCGTACAGCTCCGTGGTATACCCCGGAGCTGAGAGTGATGAAACAAAACAGGAGACGGCTTGAGGGCAGATGGAGACAAACCCATGATGGATGCAATCAAACACTGGTAAGTGCCTATGGTAAGCTGTATTCAGGGGCAGTGAGGGCAGCAAAAAACCAATACTTTGCTGCCACTATTCAATCATCAACCTGCAGCCCAGCGGAGCTTTTCAGAATTGTCCGAGAGCTTTTACATGCCGGCCCCAAGGACATGGTAGAACCATCTGAGGCCTGCTGTAATACATTTGCTGGGCACTTCCAGAATAAAATCTTTGGCATCCGTCAGGACTTAGACTCCAGGGTTATAGCAGGTGAATCTAGTGAGGTATCCAGAGCACAGGCTTGTCCTGTTTTCTTGGATGAGTTTCAGTTGGTACAGCTCGAAGTTGTGGACAAGGTGCTTGGAGAGGTTCATGCAACCTCTTCCATATTGGATCCTTGCCCCTCTTGGCTAATAAAAGCTAGCAGGGATGGAACAACTGGCTGGGCCAGGGAAGTGATTAATGCCTCTTTGCAAGAGGGAGTGGTCCCAGGCCTCCTGAAAGAGGCGGCAGTGAGACCACTCCTAAAGAAATCTTCCTTGGACCCTGAAAATCTTAATAACTACAGGCCAGTAGCAAATGTTCCATTCCTGGGCAAGGTCCTGGAGCGGGTGGTTGCGAGCCAGCTCCAGGCACTCTTGGATGAGACCGATTATCTGGATCCATTTCAGTCGGGTTTCAGGCCTGGTTTTGGTACGGAAACAGCCTTGGTCACCCTGTATGATGACCTATGTCAGGAGAAGGACAGGGGGAGTGTGACTCTGTTGATTCTCCTTGATCTCTCAGCAGCTTTCGATACCATTGACCATGGTATCCTTCTGGGACGACTGGCTGAGTTGAGAGTGGGAGACACTGCATTGCAGTGGTTCTGCTCCTACTTGGCGAGTCAGCTCCAGAAGGTGGTGCTTGGGGAACATTGCTCGGCCCCTTGGATTCTCCAGTATGGGGTTCCGCAGGGGTCAGTCTTGTACCCCATGCTGTTCAACATCTACATGAAACTGTTGAGTGCAGTCATCCGGAGTTTTGGAGTGCGTTGCCATCAGTATGCTGATGACACACAACTCTATTTCTCCTTCTCATCTTCAGCAGGTGAGGGTGTGGATGTGCTGAACCAGTGCCTGGCTGCGACAATGGACTGGATGAGGGCTAATAAACTGAAACTCAATCCAGACAAGACTGAGACACTGTTAGTGGGTGGTTCTGCTGACCGGATAGAGGGTCTTCAACCTGTTCTGGATAGGGTTGCACTCCCCTTGAAGGAGCGGGTTCGTACCTTGGGGATTGTCCTAGAACCATCTCTGTCACTTGAGGCTCAGGTGGCTTCAGTGGCACGGAGTGCCTTCTACCAACTTCGGTTGGTGGCCCAGCTACGTCCCTATCTGGACAGGGATAACCTGGCTTCAGTTGTTCGTGCTCTGGTAACCTTCAAGTTAGATTACTGCAATGCACTCTAGCTGGGGCTGCCTTTGAAGGCGGTTTGGAAGCTGCAGCTTATGTAAAATGCAGCGGCTAGATTGATATCTGGAACCAGAAGGTTCGAGCATATAAGACCTACTCTGGCCCACTTGCATTGGCTGCCTGTATGTTTCCGAGCCTGTTATTCATGCTATTTTAGGGGAGCAAGATTTGGAATGGTTGGAATCGCAAACAGTAGAGATAGAATGTAAATTGCGAAATATATTCTTTACTAAAATGCAAAAGAAAGAAATGAAAGTACTGGACAACCCATTGTTGGAAAATATATTAATGATTTGGGAGAAGTATAGAGGGAAGTTGATACCAGGGGATTCTCCGCTCGCCCCAGTTGTAGTAGTGGGAAACTTCCCAAGAGTATTAAAACAAGAGATAGAAGCGAGACTGAAAGAACAAGATATTATTAAATTAAGGAATTGGATGGAAAAGATGGATAGTGAGCATATTAAAGATTTATTTAAAGGACAAAAGATAGCGTGGTTCAAGTGTTTGCAATTGGTAAAATGGACACAGGAATGGAGGTTAAAGAATAAGAAATGTAGAAACAATACTAGATTTGAAGATTTAATTGAACAATTAGGAAAAAAAGAAGTTAGAGCTAGCAAGGACTCACTAGTGAGATATATAAAATATTAATAGAGGAAGAATTTCAGGACTCACTTAAGGTTATAAAAGAGGTATGGGAAGAAGATGTAAGGGAAAAAATCAATGAAGATAATTGGGGGAGGATTTGGAATGTAAGAATGATAAAGCTATTGTCGATTAGAATTAAGGAGAACTACTATAAGACAGTTTGGAGATGGTATTTAACACCTGTAAGATTTCACCAGATTGATAAAAAAGTGTCCAAGAATTGTTGGAGGGGGTGTCAGGAGGTTGGGACATATTTTCATATGTGGTGGAGCTATGAACAAGTACAAAAATTTTGGGAAAGGGTTTTTAAAGAAATAAGTGATATAATTGGAAGTAAATTGGAATTAAACCCGAAGTTAGCTCTACTAGCAATATGGGATAGTAGGAATAAGCATATAATAAATAAAGAATTGGTAAACAACCTCCTGGCACCCGTTAGAATAATGATTGTTAAAAATTGGAAAGGGCAACGAAGTTATATAATAGAAGATTGGTATAAAGAAATCTGGGATATAGCTTTGAATGATATGTTGACTTGTAAAATGAAAATAATGAGGGGAATGTCCAGGAAGAGTGATTTTGGAGAAATATGGACTCCCTTTTTGGAATATGTTTTAAGATCGGGAAAGGGACAAATGCCTTCAAAAGAATCATTAAAATTTTGGAAGGAGGATGAATGATTATGAGAAGGTCTCGGAGGGGGGGTGAACAGGGGAAGTCGAGGGTGGTAGTTTGTTTTATATTATGTATTATGTGTATGTTTGTTTTGTTGAAATCAATAAAAATTATATAATAAAAAAAAAGAAAAAAAAATGCAGCGGCCAGATTGATAACTGGAACCAGAAGGTTCGAGCATATAAGACCTACTCTGGCCCACTTGCATTTGCTGCCTGTATGTTTCCGAGCCTGATTCAGAGTGCTGGTTTTAACCTATAAAGCCTTACACGGCTTGGGACCACAATGAACCTACCCGAACACTACATTCAACATCTAAGGCCCTCCTCCGAATGCCTACTCTGAGGGAAGCTCGGAGGTCGGCAATGAGGGAGAGGGCCTTCTCTGTGGTGGCCCCCCAATTGTGGAACGATCTCCCTGACGAGGCCCGCCTGGCGCCAACATTGTTATCTTTTCCGCGCCAGGTCAAGACTTTCCTCTTCTCTCAGGCATTTGGCAATATCTGAGGAGCCGGTGTTTGTTTTTGTTTTTTGTAGTTTTTTGGGGTGTTGTAGTGGTTTTAAATGTACAGATTGTGTGTATGTTGTATGTTTTTGCTGTTTTAATTTTTGTATATTGTTTTTAATTGTTTTTGTCCTATGTAAACCGCCCAGAGAGCTTCGGCTATGGGGCGGTATACAAATGTAATAAATAAATAAATATAATGGCCTTCTCTTGCTATGACTGCCATTGCTCCTGTTCTTGCAGTTATTGTTGCCTTTTATGAATTGCTTTTTACTTTTATTGCGCTTATGATTATCGCTTTTAATATTTTAACTGTTTTTATGTATTTTATTGCTGTGATCCGCCTTGAGACTGCTTCTGCCCTCAAACGTGGCCAAGAATTTTTCTTTAAAAAATATTAAATAAAGTTATCCTTTTTATTGAATTTTCAGAAAGGCAGGTCATATTGTTTTGTCAAACATCAGTCCAAACTACTGAAGCATTGTGTTCTGACCTTGAATAATAGAATCCTAGAATAGTAGAGTTGGAAGGGGCTTTTCAGGCCATGGAGTCCAACTCCCTGCTCAATGCATGAATCCACCTTAAAGCATCCCTGACAGATGGCTGTCCAGCTGCCTCTTGAAGGCCTCCAGTGTGGGAGAGCCCACGACCTCCCTAGGTCATTGGTTCCATTGTCGTAGTGCTCTAACAGTCAGGAAGTTTTTCCCGCTGTCCTGCACTCCGGGATAATCAAGAAGAGATCCTGGTCCTCCTCTGTGTCACAACCTTTCAAGTATTTGAAGAGTGCTATTCTGTCTCCCCTCCATCTTCTCTAGGCTAAACATGCCTAGTTCTTTCAATCTCTCCTCATAGGGCTTTCTGACCAGATTCCTGATCTTCCTCATTGCCCTTCTCGGAACCCCCTCCAGCTTGTCTGCATCCTTCTTGAAGTGTGGTGCCCAGAACTGGGCACAGTAATGAAGATGGGGCCTAACCAGTGCCGAAAGAGGAGAACCAGTACCTCTCATGCTTTGGAAGCTATACTTCTATTAAGACAGCCCAAAATAGCATTTGCTTTTGTTTTGCATCCATGCTATCCTTTCATGAGTTTGGAGAGGTTCTAAGCAGTGCGTCAAAAGTCATTAAGGTTGTCCTTCACCATTAAGGCTTCAGTCAGCAACAGCTATCAACATTCGGTCAATTATTCTCGATATTGTGGGACTTATTTGCTACTAAACATGCGTAATATAGCACTGTATGGGATTTCTAATGTATTTGCGAAGTGATACCATTGAAATGACACAACTCAGAAATCGTAAGAAGTTTGAAAGGTATTACATGGATGTTTTAAATGAAGCACACCATTTGTTATTCTTGCCTGATTCCAATAAATAATGGAGGAGTGGATGTTTCATGAGAAATGCTGGCTGCTCGGTGGCAAGAGCTTTAAAAAGTAATAGGCATATCTGGGGTCCTTGCTTTCAAAATAAAATAAAATTCTACACCCTCAAAAAAACGGCAGCATTTCTCCCAGAGGAGTTTATTTTGCAGAATTTATTTTGGCTTCAGGAATCAAGTGCCGGAAGCAAGAGCTCTATGGGCCCTGAAGAGCCCCTGGACCTCTTGACTCCTGAAGCGAGCGGTTTTTCTCCGAAAACCCTGAAGGTTTCAGTATCTTGAGCTGACTTGTTGATCCTCCCAAAACTTTGTGAGTCTCCTGGCAAGAGGAGCTTCAACGGAGAACGATCTTTCACAACCACCCCACCCAGACACACTGGCCTGGTTCGGAGGACACGATAATCAACGGAGTGGGGAAGAGGCAACCGTCAGTTGTGTTGCTTATTGTGTCGTGTGGAGGGCAACATACAAGGCACACACAACTGACGGTACGCTATTTTGGGCAATTAAACAACGGAGAAAAACAACAGGCTGCTCAGTTGTTTATTTCGAACTCAGTTGTTTAGTTGTTTAAAGTGCCTCCCTCTGTGTATTATTCCACTAGGGCATAGAGTTCGCCGGCTGGAGCAGCAGAAAACCTCGTGGCTGCTCCTATACAGTCAGCAGGACTTGCAATGCTTGATGGGATACTGCGGGAGGGGGGGCGGGAGGAGACGCACAACTCAGAAGGACCCCAGCCACATGACAGAGAGAGGGGCAACATGTCACGTGGAGAGCCCCAGCAGAATAACTCATTAACTCCTCCATTGCCTAAAGTGTTGTCTAAACTCAGCCACTTGCTGAACAGATGCATCCAGCAAGAAGAGGAAACGTCCAGCATAGAAAGCAGAGATCGTTGCCAGCAGCAGCCATGGGGGGGAAGCCCAAAGCCACTGGGGTGCAACGGAAGACGATGTTGCCGTAGTCGGGCTTGGAGAGGTGGATCTTTCTGCTTGGCCATGTCAGGGTTAAAGAAACGAGCTCGATTCCTAGAGAGGAAGGGGATTTGGGGAGGCAGGGAGTGGCCGTGTCCCTTGCAGGAACTGCTCCTCCCCTCCCCGGCTCTTCCCCTCCCGCCTGTTTCCAGCAGAGGAAAGAGGCCTTGGATCTCCCTGCAGGTGCTGCATCGGAGCCTTCTGGGGGGTTGCAGGTGAGACCCCCTCCCGCCTTAGGGTGAAAGGGGATCCCTGGGCTGCAGGGGAGGGGAGGGTTACTTGGGGGGGCAGATGCCCAAATCCAACCCCACCATGTTGGGGGTGGTGGTGATTCTGAGTCATGGAGGGGAGCTGGACCTTTCCCCCATTTCGACCCATAGGAAGGACGCACGTGCAGTTCATGCATTTGGGATTCACCCAGAAGCGGAAGGAGGTTCTTCATTTTGACCTCTCGGCAAAGCCAGGAGGCCCCTTGGACTGGAGGGGTCGGTGGGTCGGTGAGTCCGGGGCCGTCCATGGTTGAGTCGATGAATCAGAGGCACCACTGAGTGCAATCCTTGCTCCCATTCATCGGACACGGTTTCCTCCCCCCTCCCCTGCCTTGGGAGGTCCTCCGGTGCATTTCCGCAGGGGGCTAAGATGCTCCCCAGGTGGCCTCTCCGCTTGGCTGAACTTTCAGAGGGAACCAAAACTGGGCTGAGGGAGACCAAGAGCCGCTGTGGTGCAATGCAGGATGTGTCCAGGGACCTGCTTGGAGAGATGCAGAGAGAGGACCTTGCTGGTTGGTGTCCTGAGGGCCCAAGAAATGAACTCAATCCCTAGATGGGAAGGGGATTTGGGGAGGAAGAAAGAGGCCAAGGCCCCCACATGAAATGCACTCCTTCCTTCCCAAAGGCATGGATGCCTCCTGTGTGGGATCAGCGATGACACCCCACTGTGCCTTATGCCTTAGGGTGAAGGGGAATCTCTGGGCTGCAGGGGAGGAGGGGGGACATGGGGGCAGGAGAGGGAGGGGGTGGGAAATCTCCAGGGGGAGGGGAGATGCCCAACTTCAATCCCTGGCTGGCATCCTTTTGAAAAGAAGGCTGACAATAAGAAAATAATTGGGGAAGAGGAAAATTAAAGACAATGAAAAAGGGAATTTAAAAATCCAGAACACAAAACAACCCCAAATCCCAACGGAGCACAAGTGGTGAATCACAGTGTCTGTGGGGAACAAAACTTGTGGTCTCCTCAGAAGCAGGAGGATGCTGACCTGTGAGAGCCTTTGGTCTGCTCCAGTGAGGCAGCTCCTATCTAGGAATGGAGCCTCCATCTGCTGAAGCAGTATACCTCAGAGAATCAGGGAGAAATGTTATCAGTCTTTATTACTATTTAACGTAAAACACAGTGTTTCTAAAGTAAAGGGAATTGGTTGTGTTCCTAAGAATTTCTAGATTCTATGCACGAATGGAGTCCGTTGATTAATACATTGATCTTTTAAAATCAGCAGACGAATCAGGAAAGATTCCTTTTAATAAGTGATTGCCTTAATTTAAACCACTTATCAGGAAGCTTAGTGTAAGAGAGGCTTAAGGAGAAGATGGCAGCAGCAGAAGGCATCACAGAGAGGGTGTGTGGCAGGGGGCTTGGACCCCCTCTACAAGAATTCGGTTTGACACCTGGTTCTCCGATTATGCGCATCTTCTCGGAAGCGCTTTATGGTTAAATTACTGTACGCAGGAGGTAATTGAGTGCACAACTGGTGGCCTTACCGGTTGTTTGAAATGCGCTTTAGAAGTAGTTAATGCGGAGAAGCGCTTCAATTCAATTCCTTTATTGCGGCCGAAAGGCCGGAGAAGCGCTTGTTCACATAGTCAAAACGCGCTGAAACGGCCCACAGCAAAATAAAACTCGCTATTTAACGTGCATTCGATAATGCGCATAATCGGAGAGATAACGCGCCTCAATTCCCGATTTGCACTCCGCTCATGTAGAGGTAAAAAATTTAATGAGACTTGAAAGAGCTTTAAACCTCTGGTGTAGAGGCAGCCTTGGATGAAGAATGGATAAGTCCAGAGAGGGGATGTACCTTCATTGGGGCAAATGGTGAGAGGTGGAATGCCTAAGGGGGGGAGGAGAGGGGGGAGGCATTTTCTGACTCTCAAGCAAGTGAAGACCTTCGGTCTGTGGCTGCCAGGGGAAAAGTCCTGCCCCTGTTTTGCATTCAAAACTTTGAAGTTTTGCATTGCCCTGCTTTTCCTTGCAGGAGAAGACCTGCTTGCTAGCTGGAGTCCTACACATTTCATCTTGTTCTGGCAGTATAACACGTCTTTACACCCTTTTGCCTCCTAAGGAAAACTTTGCCAAGATCCAGGAGGAGTTTCTTTGGCCGCCTTCAAGATATCCTTGGAACACAGATCAAAGATGGCAGAAGAAGGCTCTGCTGGCCCTGAACCAAACAATGCCATTCAGACTGAGAGTAGTGGGGAATTCTGGGAAATACAGATGCAGAAGATCCAGAGTGGGGACATGGTCGGCTCAGACATGCAGCTCCAGCGTTTCAGGCAGCTCCACTATCAGAGGGCTGATGGACCCCGAGAGGTTTGCAACCAACTCCATAATCTATTCCGGCGGTGGCTGAAGCCGGAGCGACACACAAAAAACCAAATCCTGGACCTGGTGATCCTGGACCAGCTCCTGACCATCCTGCCAGCAGAGATGGCGAGCTGGGTGAGAGAATGTGGAGCGGAGACCAGTTCCCAGGCGGTGGCCCTGGCAGAAGGCTTCCTCCTGAGCCAGGCAGAGGAGCAGAGGCAGCAAGAGGAGCAGCAGCAGGTGAGAGCATTTCATCCAAGGGCTCAAGAATGGGAGGGAGGATGCTCCAAAATGCTCTACTCATTGCCCAACCTGTTTTGGAAACGGCCTGATGGGGGATGTCCCATATCTCACTCCCACCATTTTGGCTTGTCTCGTTGATTTTCCTTGATCAGGTTACTCCACTGCTGAAATCTGTTCATTGGCATCCTACCTATTTTAGGATTCAGTTTAGGTGGCTTCTTTTGACTTTCAGGGCCTGCCGTGGTCTGGCTCCTTCGTCTCTTTCCACCCTTCTCTTGCCCTGTATTCCCGTTCACTCTCCTCATTCCTCTAATGGTGCGCTTCTTTCTCTCGCAAAGGTTTCTACTTCCCTTGCTCGGCAGCATCCATTCTGTCTTGCTGCTCCGTATTCCTGGTATTTTCTTCCTGAGCTTTTGCGGACTGCTGCTTCAATGACTGTTTTTAAATCTCAGTTAAAAACCTTTCTCTTTGTCAGAGCTTTTGAAAACGTATTTTTGTTTTTATCTATTCTTTTGTCCTGTTTTAGTTGTGTTGTGTCTGCTGTGGCCAGTTTGTGCGTTCCATTCCCTTTCTTGGTTTCAATTTGTGATTTTATTAACATTCACGTTTCTGTGGTAGGGTTTGGCTGTTTTATCTTATACAGCACCGTATGCATAGATGGTGTTATATGAATTAATTAAGAATAATACTAATCTTTTTTCCTCATTCCATGTCATAGATCTTCATTGTTGTTTCAGGAACAGAGTCAGTTTGCAGAAATGAGGCCTGGTTTCCCTGTATCAGAGAGGGCTCCATCAGACACCAGACAGAGCCCTCCAGGAGGGTAATGGACATGCCGCCTTGCAGGGTAAGGATTAATTTAGGGGTGGCTGTATTTCAACTTGGTGTTGCCCTCCGAAATATCCGTGGGCTGCTTTTCTGTCCTCCCCACAGCATGCCCATTCCTTTTGGGGGAGAAGACACTTGTCTCCAGCTTTTTCCACAATTCAGAACTGTGTTTAGGTTGTTTTGTGGCCTAGAGCCCATAACTGGACACATGTGGAATGTTTCAGGTTTCTATAACTAGGATGAGCAGACTACAATCACTCCAGAGGCACAAACAAAACATATATGCCACAAAATTTATTTTGCTTAAAAGGGTTTAGGGAATAATCACATGAAGAAAACAATTAGCCCAGATGTGAATCAAATCTATTCAACTCCCCTTTGGACCCACCGTCCTCTTTGAAGAGCAATGCTAGTTTTGCTGGACGAACGACAGTTGTTTCTCCCCGTTCCTTAGTCCCCCAGTTGCTTGTCTCTGTGTGTGGAGAGCAGCCTTCATTCACCTGCAGACTGTCCCCTTCACCACCACACTGCTGGTTCCTCCGTCTTGTCTCCTCCTTCCTTCCCTCCCTTTCTGCTTCTTCTGCTTCCTCCTCTTCCTCCTCTTCTCTCCTCCAACCCAACTGCCCTTTTTCAACAGAAGTTTTGCTCTTCCTTCCCACGTTCCTCAGACAACAGGCCAAGACCCTCAGGGACAGGCGTGACACACGCACTTTCTCCCAGCTACACGCTCAAAAGGCAAATGAGAGACAAGACATCTTGTAACGCCCAGCTATACCGGGACTTGCGTTACTCCTCCGGTGCAAGTCTGGGCCTTTGATCGGGACGTCAGTCCCATGGTGTTGCAAAGGGCTCGCTTCCACGGGTTTGGGAGAACCGTGTGCTACTGGCTTCCCACGATCTCTGTCTCTCACAGGGGCTGGGATGACACTGGCAAGAAGTTCAGAGCCGTCTCTTCTTCTCTGTGATGGAGTGGAACCAGATCAGGTCAGTGGAAGGATCACTGGGGAGACAGGCAGGGAATAGCCTGGTTGCTCCGTCGTCTGCTCTCCGTCCAGGGCCAGAATACATATCTCTTCTGCTGTTTCCTTCTGGGAAAGCTAAGGCACGTTGAAAGTTCTGCTGGGTGGGACCAGAGGCCCATTTAGTTTCACATTCTGTTTTTCACAGCCCCTTATCAGATGCCTTTTGAGAAACCCACAAGGAGGACAGGAGGGCCGTAACCCTTTCTTGCTGTTGATCACCCCAGGAACCGGTTTTCACAGCAAACATGTTTCAATCCTGCATTTAATGCCCAGCCCACCTCATTTTGTTTCAAGCTGGAGTAGGGAAATTTTTCTTTTTCCATCCAGGTTCTGGTGGCTTTTGAGGAGGTTGCTGTGTGCTTCACGGATGAGGAGTGGGCCCTGCTGGATCATGACCAGAGAACCCTGCACAGGCAGGTCATGGAAGAGAACTGTGGGATCGTGGCCTCTCTCGGTAAGTCTCCCTCTTTCCCTGCTGAATGATGGGTTCCGAATGCAACAATGATGGGGAAGTATATATATATATTTTTGCACATGTCCTATAATATTTATTTATTTAATATTTTGGGGCTGCCTTTTAGGGCACAGCCATCAGAAGGTACTGTTCAAAAAGAAAATAAGGTACATTGATATTAAAATCACCAAATGATAAAACACTTGTCAAATGATAACACAGGAGAACCATGGCGTTGTGGCCTTTCCCTGTAAAACTCTCTGTTCTCCAGCCTAATGAGATATTGGGTTCCAAAGAATAATGAAGAGAAAGATAATATTACCAAAATTTTTCTGTATTTTAAGGCTGCTTTTCAGGAAATTGCCCTCAGAGATTGATGTTAAAAATAAGAAACGTTAATTTCTATGAAACTCATTAAAGGATTAAACACTATTTTACAGCATCAAGCCACAAACATTTTCACAAGACACATTGAGAGAACTCAGAGTCTTAAAAGCCAACAGTAGCAAAACTCTGATTAGGCAACAGCAGCCCAGAACAGTTTCTAGGGAGGGAGCCAGGACTCTATGAACGTCATTGTGTACGACACCGACAGTTGTTCATGGCAAAGAACAAACTTGGTTAAGCAATGGTAAGAACTACATCTCGTTTCGGACTTTTCAGTTCTTTTTTTAATCAAAATCATTAATTGAGCCTGTTCAGTTATTTACGGTTCTGTTGCTAACTCAGACTTTTACTAATTTCTTTTCTTCATTCCAGAAGACAACATGTGTAAATTGGAGAATACGACAGAAACATGTCAGATGCCAATGAAAAAAGACAGACGTAAAAACAGCAGACGGGGCACAAGGACAACGGAAATAAATAGGAATAGGAGGAATTCTTCCTTTACTTCTCAGCGAAACGGCTCCCATACTATCACAATCCCAGAAGAAATGCATAAAAAACAGGAAAAGAATAGGTGCCGTCTGCTTAGAAAAGCATTCAATTTAGAACCAAACAATGAAGCTCAGTGCAAAATGCACAATTGTTTGGAGTGTGGAAGGAGCTTCATTCAGAAGGCCATTCTCACTCAGCATCAACAAACCCCTACAGGGGAGAAACCATACCATTGTTTGGAATGTGGAAAGAGTTTCAGTCAGAAGACACATCTCATTTCTCATCAAAGAACTCACACAGGGGAGAAACCTCATAAATGTTTTGAGTGTGAAAAGAGCTTCAGTGAAAAGCATACTCTCACAGTGCATCAGAGATGTCACACAGGGGAGAAACCTTATCATTGTTTGGAGTGTGGAAAAAGCTTCAGTCAGAAGAAAACTCACTTGTCATGGAAGAACTCATACAGGGGAGAAACCATATAATTGTTTGGAGTGTGGGAAGAGCTTCAGTGATAGGGGAACTCGTATCATTGGGGAGAAACCGTATCATTGTTTGGAGTGTGGAAAGAGGTTCATTAAGAAAATACATCTCGTTTCTCATCAAAGAACTCACACAGGGGAGAAATCATACCATTCTTTACAGTGTGAAAAGAGCTTCAGTGAAAAGAGAAAACTGTATCAGCATCAAAGAACTCACACAGGGGAGAAACCATTCCACTGTTTGGAGTGTGGGAAGAGCTTCATTAATAAGGCATCTCTCACTTCTCATCACAGAACTCACACTGGGGAGAAACCATATCATTGTGTGGAGTGTGGAAGGAGCTTCAGTGACAAGAGTAATCTTAGTATTCATCAAAAAACTCACAAGGGAGAAACCATATCATTGTGTGGACTGTGGAAAGAGCTTCAGTGCGAAGAAAATACTTAATCATCATCAAAGAACTCACACAGTGGAGAAACCATATCATTGTATGGAATGTGGAAAGAGCTTCAGTGATGGGGAAACTCTCACTTCTCATCACAGAACTCACACAGGGGAGAAACCATATCATTGTTTGGAGTGTGGAAAGAGCTTCAGTCAGAAGAGCAATCTCACTTCTCATCAAAGAACTCACACAAGGGAGAAACCATATCATTGTTTAGAATGTGGAAAGAGCTTCATTAATAAGGTATCTTTCACTTCTCATCAAAGAACTCACACAGGGGAGAAACCATATCAGTGTTTGGAGTGTGGAAAGAGCTTCAGGCATAAGAGTAATCTCACTTCTCATCTAAGAACTCACATAGGGGAGAAACCATATCATTGTGTGGAGTGGAAGGAGCTTCAGTGACAAGAGAAATCTTAGTTGTCATCAAACAACTCACACGGGAGAAACCATATCATTGTTTGGAATGTGGAAAGAGCTTTAGGTGGAAGCAAAATCTAACTTCTCATCAAAGAATTCACTCAAGGTAGAAACCATATCATTGCTTGGAGTATGGAAATAGCTTCAGACAGAAGAGCAATCTCACTTCTCATCACAGGACTCATCTGCACCAGTCATTTATCTCAGAGTCGACTTGAGTTCTATCCTGTTCATGCACACCTGGTATCAGGGTGACCGGGGGACAATCACTCTGTTTTCCCGGGATAGCTGGGACTGCTTTTTTTCTCTGATCTCGGGAGAATCCCGAGGTCTGTTACTGTTCAGCGTGAGTTATTGGCGTGTTTTGTTGTGCTGACACTGTATTTTTTAAAACACAAATGTATATCTGCGCAATTGTGGATATTCAATGTTCCTATCCTATCCTGTTTCTATGCAATTGCGTATATGCACTGTCCAGAGACATTAAAAGATCAGTGTCATTTCTGCCAATCCACTTGCACAAGCCCCGTAACTGCACTCGGAGGTAACTGGACATGCCCAGGTGTCTGCGGTGTCCAGGAGTTCGTTTTACCTGCTCGGGCTGGTATGCCACCTGCTGCACTGTCAGGAGAGAATGGACCTTGCCTCAGTTATCCACGCACTGGTCACATCCACGGGTGAGGCCCTTTGGAACAAGTGGCCACTGGAGGTCTGCCATGTTGTGTCATTGTGTTGCATAAATTATTCTATTCCCAAGTGTGCCAAAGTCCAGGTATGAAACACTTGACAAAAGACCTCCTGAAGCTTTGGAAACTAATTTATTATTCTGCGCAGAATAGGTGACCACTGGGCGATATCGCATCCTTCCAGAGTCACATTGCACCAAGGTTCAAACAGTGCTTTTATACTCCTGATGTTCAATAACTTCAGCTCTCATCCCATTGGTTTAAAGCCCCAAATACATCATTTCCGGCTACCGCTACCGGATAGACCGGGTAAGAGGACATATTTTGGTGGATCGTGTCCGGGAACCCTTTGCCAGCCGCCATTACCACCTGAAACTCAGAGGTGTTCATTTGATTTTTGGCGCGAACTTCTCTATATGGTCATGCGTTCCTTATATGGGCATACTGTTGGTGACATCATCCAGGTACACTCACACCTGGATGAGTTACCCACCTTGCGCATGCCCCCTGGCTTTTGGAGCCATTTACCTGAAAGTTTTCCCCTCCTTGGAATGATAAAAGGAGAGCTGGAAAAGAAGGAGGAAACAACTTTCCCTCCATTGCTTTGAACTTTGCATGCATGGCTGCAGCTGGAAGAAACAAGGTATCCAAGTTCAGTAAACAGTAAACCACATGAAAGACACAGGCTCCTATTTGCGGTTTTGTTATCTTTTACAGACTAGTTTTATAGACTCCCTCGTTACTCGAGCGAAACAGCGCTTAGGCGGGGAGGGGGAAGAGAGGTTTCAGAAGTTTCTGGGCATTTTTGAGACGGGCTGGCTGTAGTGTGCTTGTGTGTGTGTGTGTGTAAGTGTGCGAGGGTCGGGGGTGGTGTCAGGGAATACGTGTAAAATGCGTGTAAGATGCGTGTCAGGGAAATGGATGTGTTTTGGGGGAATTTCTTCAACAATTGCAGGCTTTCAAAATGGAAGGAAGGAAGTTTTATTGGTACACCAACTGCAGCACTGTCAGGAGAGGACAGACCTTGCCTCAATTATCCACGCACTAGTCATGTCCACGGGTGATGCCCTTTGGAACAAGTTGCCACCAGTGGTCTACCATGCTGCGTCATTGCAGGCTTTCAAAAAGGAAGGAAGATTCATTGTTCTCTCTGCGTTTTGGAGAGGATGTCTTGTTCAGGATCTGTTCTGGGTTCTTTTGAAATTCCTTGACTACAAGAATAACAATATTTTCTTTTTTAGGTGTTTGTGCATGCTGTTCTTTGGGCATTTATAGCTCATACCTATAGCGATAAATCTTTCTTTATTTGAGCACCGGAGTTTGCCTCCTCCTTCGTCGTTCGTCTCTGGTGCCTTTTCCTTCACATTTGGAGGCTTTCAAGAAGGCCTTGAAAATATATTCTTTTACCATGGCCTTCACTTGCTATGATTGCCATTCCTCCTGTTACTGCAGTTATTGTTGCCTTTTATGAATTGTTTTTTTATTTGTATTGCGCTTATGATTATCACTCTTAATATTTTAACTATTTTTATGTATTTTATTGCTGTGATCCACCTTGGGTCTGCTTCTGTCCTCAAACGTGGCCAAGAATTTTTCTTTAAAAATATTAAATAAAGTTATCCTGTTTACCTGAATTTTCAGAAAGGCAGGTCATATTGTTTTGTCAAACATCAGTCCAAACTACTGTTGAATTGTATTTGGACCTTGAATAATTGAATCCTAGAATAGTAGAGTTGGAAGGGGCCTATCAGGTCATGGAGTCCAACCCCCTGCTCCATGCAGGAATCCATCTTAAAGAAACCCTGACTGATGGCTGTCCAGCTGCCTCGTGAAATCCTCCAGAGTGGGAGAGCCTACGACCTCCCTAGGTCATTGGTTGCATTGTCATACTGCTCTATTAATCAGGAAGTTTTTCATGATGTCCAGCCGGAATCTGGCTTTCTGTAACTTGAGCCCATTATTCTGTGTCCTGCACTCCGGGATAATCAAGAAGAGATCCTGGCCCTCCTCTGTGTGACAACCTTTCAAGTATTTGAAGAGTGCTATTCTGTCTCCCCTCCATCTTCTCTTCTCTAGGCTAAACATGCCTAGTTCTTTCAATCTCTCCTCATAGGGCTTTCTGACCAGACTGGACGCAGTAATGAAGATGGGGCCTAACCAGTGCTGAAGGAGGGGAACCAGGACCTCACGCGCTTTGGAAGCTATACTTCTGTTAATGCAGCCCAAAATAGCATTTGCTTTTTTTTTTGTATCCACGCCATCCTTTCATGAGTTTGGAGAGGTTCTAAGCATTGCATCAAAAGTCATTAAGGCTGTCCTGCCCCATTCAGGCTTCAGGCAGCAACAGCTATCAACATTCAGTCAGGTATGCTCGATATTGTAGGACTTATCTGCTTCTCAATATGCATAGTACAGCACTGTATGGGATTTTTTAGTGTTGTATTTGCAATATGATACCATTGACTGTACACAACTCAGAAATCATAAAAAGTATGAAAGGTATTATATGCATGTTTTAAATAAAACACACTATTTGCTGTACTTGCCTGATTCCAATAAATAATGGAGGAGTGGATGTTTCATGAGAAATGCTGGCTGGTGGCTGGCGAGAGCTTTGAAAGGTAAAAGGCATATCTGGGGTCCTTACTTTAAAAAAAAAAATCTACACCCTCAAAAACCGGCAGCATTTATCTGAGGGGAGTGTATTTTGCAGAATTTATTTTGGCTTCGTTAATCAAGTGCGGGAAGCAAGAGCTCTACTGGCCCTGAAGAGCCCCTGGACCTCTTGACTCCTGAAGCGGGTGTTTTCTCTCCCCAAACCCTGAAGGTTTCAGTGTCCTAAGCTGACTTGCTGAACCTCCCGAGACCTTGTGAGTCTCATGGCAAGAAGAGCCTCTCTCAAGGGAGAACAATGTTCCACAACACTTCACACACGGACACCCCACACGGACACACTGGCTGAACAGATGCATCCAGCAAGAAGAGGAAACGTCCAGCATAGAAAGCAGAGATCGTTGCCAGCAGCAGCCATGGGGGGGAAGCCCAAAGCCACTGTGGTGCAACGGAAGACGATGTTGCCGTAGTCGGGCTTGGAGAGGTGGATCTTTCTGCTTGGCCATGTCAGGGTTAAAGAAACGAGCTCGATTCCTAGAGAGGAAGGGGATTTGGGGAGGCAGGGAGTGGCTGTGTCCCTTGCAGGATCTGCTCCTCCCCTCCCCGGCTCTTCCCCTCCCGCCTGTTTCCAGCAGAGGAAAGAGGCCTTGGATCTCCCTGCAGGTGCTGCATCGGAGCCGTATTGGGGTGAAGGGGGATCCCTGGGCTGCAGGGGAGGGGAGGGGACATGGGGGCGGGAGAGGGAGGGGGTGGGAAATCTCCATATGGAGGGGAGATGCCCAACTTCAACTCCTGGCTGGTGTCCGTTTGAAAAGAAAACTAACAATAAAAAGAAATGGGGAAGGGGAAAATTAAAGAGAATGAGAAAGGGAATTTGAAAATCCAGAACAATCTTAAGTCCCAACGGAGCACAGGTGATCAATTGCCATATCTGTGGGGAACAAAACTTGTGGTCTCCTCAGAAGCAGGAGGATGCTGATCTGTCTGGTCCAGTGAGGCATTCCTATTTAGGAATGGAGCCTCCATCTGCTGAAGCAGTATACCTCAGAGAATCAGGGAGAAATATTATCAGCCTTTATAACTATTTAACATACACCAGTCTTTCTAAAGGAAAGTGAGATGCTTGCATTGATAAGAATTTCTAGCTTCTATGCACGAATGGAGTCCATTGATTACTACATTGATCTTTTAAAAATAGGAGACTAATCAGGAAAGATTCCTTTTAATGAGTGACAGGCTTAGTTTAAATATCAGGAAGCTTAGTGTAAGACAGGCTTAAGGAGAAGATGGCGGCAGCAGAAGGCATCACAGAGAGGGTGTGTGTCAGGGGGCTTGGATGAAGAATGGGTAAGTCAAGAGAGGGGATGTACCTTCATTGCGGCAAATGGTGAGAGGCGGACTGCGTGGGGGGGGAGAGGGGGAGGCTTTTTCTGACTCTCAAGCAAGTGAAGATCTTTGGTCTGTGGCTGTCCGGGGAAAAGTCCTGCCCCCGTCTCTGCTTTCGCTTTGAAGTTTTGCATTGCCCTGCTTTTCCTTGCAGGAGAAGACCTGCTTGCTAGCTGGAGTTCTACACATTTCATCTTGTCCTGACAGTATAATACTTCTTTACACTCTTTATGCCTGGTAAGGAAATCTTTGCCCGGATCCAGGAAGAGTTTCTTTGGCCCCCTTCAAGACGTCCTTGAAACACGGATCAGAGATGGTAGAAGAAGGCTCTGCTGGCCCTGAGGCAAACAATGCCATTAAAATTTAGAGCAGTGGGGAATTCTGGGAAATACAGGTGCAGAAGATCCAGAGTGGGGACATGGTCAGTTCGGACATGCAGCTGCAGCGTTTCAGGCAGCTCCGCTATCAGAGGGTTGATGGACCCTGAGAGGTTTGCAGCCAACTCCATGGTCTATCCTGTCGGTGGCTTAAGCCAGAGCGACACACCAAAAACCAAATCCTGGACCTGGTGATCCTGGAGCAGTTTCTGACCATCCTGCCAGTGGAGATCGTGAGCTAGGTGAGAGAATGTGGAGCGGAGACCAGTTCCCAGGCGGTTGCCCTGGCAGAAGGCTTCCTCCTGAGCCAGGCAGAGGACCAGAAGCAGCAAGAGCAGCAGCAGATGAGAGCATTGCATCCAAGGGCTCAGGAATGCCCAACCTGTTTTGGAAACGGCCTGCCGGGTAATGTCCCATATCTCACTCCCACCATTTTAATGATATATTGGTTTTATGTATTTTTAATCAGTTTTGTGTGTTTTATGATGATGTTGTTCCCCGCCTCGATCCGGAGGGAGAGGCGGGTAATAAATAAATAAATTTATTATTATTATTATTATTATTATTATTATTTTGGCCCGTCTCGTTGATTTTCCGTGATTAGGTTACTCCACTGCTGAAATCTGTTCATTGGTTTCCTATCTATTTTAGGATTCAGTTTAGGTGGCTTCTTTTGACTTTCAGGGCCTGCCGTGGTCTAGCTCCTTCATCTCTTTCCACCCTTCTCTTGCCCTGTATTCCCGTTCGCTCTCCTCACTCCTCTAATGGTGCACTTCTTTCTCTCGCAAGGGTTTCTACTTCCCTTGCTCGGCAGCATTCATTCTGTCTTGCTGCTCCGTATTCCTGGTATTTTCTTTCTGAGCTTTTGCGGAGTGCTGCTTCAATGACTGTTTTTAAATCTCAGTTAAAAACCTTTCTCTTTGTCAGAGCTTTGAAAACGTATTTTTGATTTTATCTATTCTTTTGTCCTGTTTTAGTTGTGTTGTGTCTGCTGTGGCTGGTCTGTGTGTTCCCTTCCCTTTCTTGGTTTTATTTTGTGATTTTATTAACATGTACGCCTCTGTGGCTGTTTTTGGCTGTTTTATCTTATACAGCGCCATATGCATAGATGGTGCTATATGAAGTTAATAATAATAATAATAATAATCTTTTGTCCTCGTTCCATGTCATAGATCTAAATTGTTGTTTCAGGAACAGAGTCAGTTTGCAGAAATGAGGCCTGGTTTCCCGGTATCAGAGAGGGCTCCATCAGACACCAGACAGAGGCCCCCACAAAGGGGGATCAACCAGGAGGGTGACGGACATGCTGCCTATCAGGGTAAGGATTAATTCAGGGGTGGCTGTATTTCAACTTGGGTCTCCCTCCGGAATATCCGTGGGCTATTTTTCTGTCCTCCCCACAGCATGCCCATTCTTTTGGGGGAGAAGGCACTTGTCTCCAGCTTTTTCCACAATTCAGAACTGTGTTTAGGTTTCATGCATGGAAACCCACAGTTTGATTTGTGGCCTAGAGCCCATAACTGGACACATGTGGAAGGTTTCTATACCTAGGATGAGAAGGGGCAGACTACAATCACTGCAGAGGCACAAACAAAACATATATGCCACAAGATTTACTTCGCTTAAAAGGGTTTAGGGAATAATCACATGAAGAAAACAATTAGCCCAGATGTGAATCAAATCTATTCAACTCCCCTTTGGACCCACCGTCCTCTTTGAAGAGCAATGCTAGTTTTGCTGGACGAACGACAGTTGTTTCGCCCCGTTCCTTAGTCCCCCAGTTGCTTGTCTCTGTGTGTGGAGAGCGCCCTTCATTCACCTGCAGACTGTCCCCTTCACCACCACACTGCTGATTCCTCCATCTTGTCTCCTTCTTCCTTCCCTCCCTTTCTGCTTCTTCTGCTTCCTCCTCTTCCTCCTCTTCTCTGCTCCAACCCAACTGCCCTTTTTCAACAGACGTTTTGCTCTTCCCTCCCTCCACTTATGCCCCTCCCACATTCCTCTGCCAACAGGCCAAGGCCCTCAGGGACAGGCGTGACACACGCACTTTCTCTCAGCTACACGCTCAAAAGGCAAATGAGAGACAAGACATCTCGTAGCGCCCAGCTATACCGGGACTTGTGTCACTCCTCCGGTGCAAGTCTGGGCCTTTGACTGGGAAGTCAGTCCCATGGTGCTGCAAAGGGCTCGCTTCCACAGGTTTGGGAGAACCGTGTGCTACTGGCTTCCCACGATCTCTGTCTCTAGCAGGGGCAGGGATGACACCGGCAAGAAGTTCAGAGCCGTCCCTTCTTCTCTTTGATGGAGTGGAACCAGATCAGGTCAGTGGAAGGAGCACTGGGGAGACAGGCTGGGAGTAGTCTGGGGGTTGCTCCGTCGTCTGCTCTCCCCCCAGGGCCGGAATCCACGTCTCTCCTGCTGTTTCCTTCTGGGAAAGCTAAGTCACATCGAAAGCTCTGCTGGGTGGGACCAGAGGCCCATTTAGTTTCACATTCTGCTTTTCGCAGCTGCTGATCAGGTGCCTTTTGAGAAGCCTACAAGGAGGACAGGAGGGCCGTAGCCCTTTCTTGCTGTTGGTCCCTCTCCAAGGAACGAGTTTTAACAGCAAACAAGTTTCAATCCTGCATTTAACGCCCACCTCACCCCATTTTGTGTCATTTCTGGGCAAGGTCCTGGAGCAGGTGGTTGTGAGCCAGCTCCAGGCACTCTTGGATGAGACCGATTATCTGGATCCATTTCAGTCGGGTTTCAGGCCTGGTTTTGGTACGGAAACAGATTTGGTCGCCCTGTATGGTTAAGGTTATCACCTTGTTGTTTGTGTGTACGCCCTGTATGATAACCTATGTCGGGAGAAAGACAGGGGAGTCTGATTCTGTTGATCTCTCAGCGGCTTTCGATTAGGGTGACCAGATAAAATCCAGGTCAGGGCTCATGTAACTTTAACAGTTGTAGTAGGGTGACTATATTTTGAAAACCAAAAAGGAGGACAACATGGCCGTCCCAAATGGGGCGTGCCCACCAACATGGCCAGCCCCAATGGGGCGTGCCAACCAATATGGCCTTGGTCATATGTCTGATTTCACAGCACACAATTAAGACAATCCTGTTCTATATAACATCTTAATTGATTTCAATAAAGCTTACTCCCAGATAAATGAATATAGGATTGCAGCCTCTTCACATCTACTCTAGCAAGCGCAAGCCCTTCCTGCCAAGGAGAACTATGCACTCACCAGAACCTGGCATCATGGATCATGCAACCAACAGGTGCTCTCCAGAAAGATGTTTTCAGAGCCTAGGAAATCAAGACACACTCAAACAAGTCAAGTGAAGCTATGCTATGCTAGGACAGAACAATTCTGGGATAAGGCAATACTTTGCAATCAACTAGACATAACATTCATAAACAAAAAAAGAAAAACACAACTATCTCATTGACATAACAATACCTAATCACAAAAATGTTGCAGAAAAGGAAGAGGAAAAGAGAGAAAATATACACCACAGGCTATGAAAATTAAAGAACTGTGGCAGGAGGAAAAAGTTACAATACTTCTGTTAATCACAGCAGTCACCAGCATCACATCATTTTTGTTTTTTACAGAAAACCTTCAGAAACTAGGCCTACCAAAACACATCTACACCAACATCCAGAAAGCAGTCATACTTAAAACATGCTCAAGTCAGGAAATGTCTGAATCAGTAAAAGACAGCATGACTTGGTAAAGCCAGTCATGTTCATCAAGAAAAAACACCAAGAAAAGAGACCAGATACAAAACAAGGGAGGGCTCATGCAGCTTTAACTGTTGTGATGATGATGGAATTTCACCATGTGCTGCATGCATACAAATGACACCTGCTGAAATTCACTTTTCTATACAACTGTTAAAGATACAGGAGCCCTGTCCTCCTTTCCATATGGTCATCCTTCAGTCCTAAGGGGTTTCAGAGGCAAGTGGTATAACGTTTTGATGCACTTGGTGCCAACTATAGCCACCTGAACTTTTAGAAGTTTTTGCAATATACTTCTATATATATATAACCATATATATATGGTTGTGTAATATAAGACAATAGCCCCAACACTGTTTTGTGAAATCTATGTCAGTAGAGCCAACCTTTATAGCTTGCTAACCAGCAATTGCTTCGTGGTTGGATGCTACACAGAAAAATAATTTCTCTAGTGTTTTTTAAAAAAATTGCTACCAAGCAAGGTTTTCCTCCTCCTTTTAAAACGTTGACTTTAGTAATGTTTGCTCATATACATAATTTATTTATTACTTTTCTATCCTGCCTTTCCTCCAAGGAGCCCAAGGTGACATAATGGAGCTCACTGGGTGACTTTGGGCCAGTCACAGACTTTCAGTCAAACCTTCCTCACAGGGTTGTTATTGTGAGGATAAAATGGAGGAGTAGGATTATGTATGCCGCCTTGGATTCCTTGGAAGAAAAAAGGCAGGAGCTAAATGTAATAAAAGAAAAGAAAAATAAATAAATGGACATCAAAGAGTTAAGAGAGGCCAGAAAGGATTGTAAATGGGAAAGGGTCCCTAGACAAGTACTCCTCCCCATTTGGAGACTGGATATCCCGCCCTAGGCGGAAGTCCCGCCGCCGGAAGTCCCGCCCCAAAAAGCGAGAGCACATAACTGTGTAATGGGGTCATGGGCGCCCCCTAGCAGAGTCATGTGACCCCTCTAACAACTCTCCGGCTACCCTGGACCAATAGGAAAGGGTTTTAGGGCTGTAACTGGTTGGGGGCAGAAATACCCAAACATGGTGATATTTTGAACCCCAGCCTGGGTTGGCCCAAAGGAGTCATGTGACCCCTCTAACAACTCCCCTGGCTAACTTGGACCAATAGGAAAGGGTTTTAGAGCTGTAACTAGTTGGGGGCAGAAATACCTAAACATGGTGGTATTTCCAACTGCACCCTGGATTGGTCCAACGGGGACATGTGTCCCCTCTAAGAGCTCGCCCCCCCTGACATGCACAGTAATGGAAATGTACCTTCTGTGGATTGGCCCAGCAGGCCCCACGTGGTCCTGTAACGCCACCCCTCTGCTCCACTGGCCAATAGGTGAAGTTTTGCAAGGGGTATCAGACTGTGTAGAAGCAACCCCATTTTTTACTTGCCCAGACACGTTTTCTGCATAGAGAAGATGGCAAATCCGAGCACCCCTACAGGCCCTTCAGCAGCGCCTTCCCTGGCACCCTTGAAAATTCAACCAGAAAGATGAAAAATGCCCAGATGACATTGCCAGTCTTAAGAATTATACCAGATCCTCAGGATAGCTGTGCTGCAACTGACCCAAGAAAATGGTATAAAAGTTCAATTTCTGATGATGATGATGATGATGATGATGATGTTTTTCTCCCCTGCAAAAAACGTCTATACGAGGAACGGCCTGAACAAGCAGAGAGACCCCAAATGTGGCACAATATTTTGGAAGTCATTTCAGCAGAGAACCTGGTAGCAGAGGTAAAATTTCAAGCTTTCCTTCGACATGTATATGTGTGTGTGTGCGCATGCGCAAGAGGTTTCTGCCTGTATAAAGAAGTATATTTAATTTGTATTTATAGGCATCGTCTGTGAATAGTGTTGTTCCAGAAAATAATGCTGAGGTACCCTCCTCTGTGGACTTGTTAAACATGTCTTCATGTGTAGATGCTCAAATAGAGGTTTGTGATTCTTTTTTAAAAAATGTTTTAGTATTAAATACATACGTTGTATTTTTTAGGAGACAATAAAAATAATTTTAAAAATTCTTTTAATTCTTTTTTATAGGAATTGGATCTTACATCTGAACAACCAGGACATGTGCTCATGAGAGGGATTCTAGGACTACACACTGAGGAAATAGATTATTCTTCTCCACGAAAACGGCTTAAAGCTATGCAGTGTATTGTGAGAACAACGTTTTGGGGGTTCTGAGGCATTGCTTAAGGCAATATCTGCATGAAACATGTATGGGTTGTACAATAAAGACTCCGGGGCAAAGCGGACACGAATGCCTATCCTGGAACAAAAGTGTCATCTCTAGAAAGCTGAGAATTGTGTGTGGGGAAAATATGTTTTCAAAGCATTCTGCATGTTGTGATTTTAATAGGCTATAGCTTAAACTGTCTTGGGCTAACACATCAGTGTGTAGACCAGGTTTTAGTTTTGATTACTAGAACTGGCCGCTCTCACAATGCGTTAAAAGTGTTGAACAAAACTCTGAAGAAAACTGATGAACCGATTTTAAACCATGTCTTCAATGTGATTAAAAACAGGCCATATAAATATTTTCTACAGCTTTAATAAAAAATAAAATGATTCATTTGGAAAAAAATGTGTGTCTGTTTTCTTGGATAGTAAAGGCTTCTACAAATACACAAAGTATTTAATCCCATCGTTGTCAAGAGAGAAGGACACAATAGGTGTGAGGATAAAATCTGAATAAAATGATTCATTTTGGGTAAAGTCTACTACAAATACACAAAGTATTTAATCCCATCGCTGGCAAGAGAGAAGGACACAATGGCTCAATTCGGACGACACGATAGTCAATGGTGGGGTAATAATCAACTTTACAGTTGTTCAACTAGGGGGTACTCCCCACACAACATGCTAATAAATAATCAACTGTGGTGTGGATTAGGATCAGGGCTGAGTTGACTATGGCATCATTCGGATGACACAATAGTCAAAACAACTGACAATTGTTTCCCCCACACCAGTTGTTTATTGTGTCATCCGAATTGAGCCAATAGGTGTGAATAAAGTGACTCAAATTGGTGGTGCAACAGGGTCTTTTGAGTTTTGGGTGTATCATATGTGTCTTGTGGGACAATTGGACCCCTCTGGTAATTCCTATCAAGATAGGGGTGGGGAGAAACCCATGTGGTTTCAAATCAGGACACTGCCCCCATACATTAGTTTATAAAAACTGGTTCCGGGAATGAGCTCTTTTTGCTGTTTCCTGAAACCCACATGGAGTGTAGGTCCAGCATATCTGATAGATGTGAGTATGCCCCCCAAAAGCATGCTTGTAGATTGTTGCATTTTCATATACTAAAATAGACATATGCACGTAATTTAGGGACTTTCTTGCAATGGCTTGGCAAATGCATGTTTGGTTGTGGGTTGTTTCAAACTGTGTTTTTTAGTCTTTTATTGAAGGTTATTTGGTTTGAGAGATGTTCTTGGTATTTTTAATTGTAAAGGTTTTGGTTAATTGGGGGGTTCTTGCAAATGGTTCATTTTGGAAAGTGGTGTGTGTTTCTCTGTTGTAAAGTTTTTGCTTGAAGAAGTTAACCAATGCACTGAATTGTTAATTGGGGTTTACTTGTGTGTGGGCGCACAGGAGACCCCCCTCTTGTTTTTAAAAGAATCCCCAAAATTAAATATAATAAAGTGAAATGTTTTCCAGAATATTTATTTTTTCATACAGAGTTGTTGCTGTTATCTCTATGAAGGGAACAACAACCATTTTATGGAAAAATACTGTCTACAAGCAGCGATGATTTTTGTTGTCACATTGTAGAGGGATAGCCATGGTTTTCTGTCTTCAAATGTAGCCCCAAATCCTTTTTCCTGCAATAAGAATTAAAATAGCATTTAGCCAGAATATTATAGTCTGTATTTTAAATATATTACCATAGCTTCATGCTTCCACCCTCAACCACCCCAATACAGCTACCTAGCTAATAAATATTAAAATAATGCATAAGTGTAGAAAAAGTATATTGGGTAATAATACATTTATTTCTGATGTGTCTCTCCCTCCAGATAGCTGTGGGGAACAATATAATACATAAAACTGGTTAATATCAAATATAAAAGCAATTCAATATTGAAATACGCACCCATCCTCCATTTTCCAGAATCCAATTTGCTTTACTGCTTATTATATAGGATGTTATAAAATTAGCAAACTGTTTCGGTAATTACCCCAAAAATAAATTTTCCTGATTGGCAACACGACTGCCCCTTGGAATGCTAAACACTTTCATACTCACATGATCCACAGGATATTTGGCATTAGCAGTCAACAGGGCTTCCTCATGGCCCAAGCGAATGCCTGGAGCTACTCTCACTTTTTTAACAAAAAGCGAGGCTGACAAAATTTGTAGTTTGTAATGCTGCGCTGCATTGTCTGCCATTAAGCAGAATCCATCTTTATTACAGGTAAGTTTGATTTTCACATCAACCCCATCTAACAACAGCTTTTCTTGAAAAAACAGGTCAGCATGGAGATGTCCCAACAGGTCTATTTTCCGGCTTCCAGCGGTCAGGTTTGCTCTTTTAATAAAACCTACATTGTTCCCTTTCCGATCTGCAGATTCATGTTCCCCAGGTGTATCTTTGTAAAATAGCCCTGCAGAGAATTGTGTTGCTAAGGTATCCTCTCTGTAGTTCAGCACGGATTCGAAATAACCTCTATATGGATATGAATTATTGCTCTGGCTTATTAAACGGTCACCCAACATCACATCCAGCTGACTAAAAATGGATGCAATAGGATAATTCACCATGCCTACCTGAGCATCTGCAGCAAGGTTGGTTCCGTCAGCATTGACAATTTTGCAGCACGCATATAGCAAGGTGTTATTTAAGTCCATATAATCTTCACCATTTCCTGCAATGAAGAAATCCAGGGGTGCTGTGTCTGTAAGGGCTGACAAACTTCTCTCAATGCTGGTCTGTGTGGGGCCAATGTTGAATAGATCAAGTTCAGATTTAGTGCATTCTTCGGAGCAGCAGTGGATAAAAGCCATGATGCTGGTTTAAAATATATATCTTTTACCTGAACCAGTCCGCCGCCACCTCTTTCTTACAACTCTCCGCTTCTGACGCTTCTTTCCTTTCATCGCTTTTCTTTTAAGGGGTCGGGGTGGACCAATCAGTCTTCTCCATGATGCTTTTCTTTTTAGAGCCTGTCTCCTTTTAATGTACATCAGTCCTGATCCATCTTGCAGAGGGGGTTTGTTCACATGATTCAAAACCTCTTGTGTAACATGTCCTACAACATCTTTCGCAATATTATGAGCTGCGTTTTTTGCATGGGGTTTAATGATGTCTATGCCTCTTCTCAAAAAGGGAATAGCTTTTCGGAAAAGGCTCCTGAAAATCCCACCAAGCCCCGCCCCATACATAACAGATGTCCCATGGTACACTGGCAGCGCGTACCCAGCCTGCGCTTTATAATAATTTCTGTAAAGGGCAGGGTCTCCGTATGTTTTCAGAATAGCCATTTTTTCTTTTTAAAAATACAATGGCTCTCTGGGGACGAAAGTGCAACTTCACTAGCACCTTACCAAAATGAAATGGTACGTTTTTGTTCTGATCATTCTTTATTTCAACGGTGATAGTGTCAATGTGATCCTAAGTTACAGGGATGTAGTGCGGTTTGTCATAGCCAATTTTGACACATTCGTTGTTTTTTCCATGCACGGGTATGCAGCGCAGTAAAGGTACATAATAGTCTCCAACTATCTGGTGCTCCACAATGTCTGTGTAAACGTATAAGGTGTTAAAACCTCCAGTAATGTCAGCAGGAAAAGGCAACAGGTGCTCCACAATGTCTGTGTGAATGTATAAGGCGTTAAAGCCGCCAGTAATGTCAGCAGGAAAAGGCAACATTTTAACAGCCTGTTCAGGAAACAGGCCTAATATGTTGGCCAGTTCTGCACTAGCTAGAAAGGAATATTGTTCTGTTGCTTGCAGACTAATTTTTCTAGAAACAGCATCGTAGTGCAGGATTACTTTTGGACCACCACGTATAAGGCTGTTCATGTTTTCAAGCAACTCAGGGATGTCTGCATAATAGCCATGTCGCAGAACAAAACGATACCTAATTTCCGTACTAGCAATTTCAAAGCGTGCATCTGTAGTTAGAGTATCCCAGCTGTGAGAGTATTGAATTTCAACTAGACCGACTTCCCATGCACCAGGAAGATCCAGAGCTCTACCTAATTGTATAGTATATGCTGAACTCTTGTTTGGAAAAGTCGCTGCACAGGCGTTGTTGGGTAAGGTAACGTAAAACCCACCATCACCCATTCTTCTTCTCTGTCCTTCTATACAGGTTCACAAAGATCAGAAGCGCACACCCAACTGTTGAACTTGCTAGGCCAGCCTAACCATTTTACTAGATGGTACTTTCTCCCACCCCTTCCTTTTGTTGCTAAGATTTCTTCAATCCTGTATGTCCTGTCCTCCTTAGCATTAACTTTCTGTAATTCCTCAGAATAGAAGTTTCCCACCACCACCTCACCTTCATAATCTTTTAACTGGTATACAGGCCTCTTTGCTCTTTTGATGACTTAATCCACTATAAATAACTCTGTGGTAAAATTCTGTTCGTAACCCTTAACAAAGACAACCTTGCATTTAGAAATGCGTACACGATCCCGTTTTGAAAAGCGGCACCTCTGAGTTTCTTTTTATACCAGGACCATAAACTACTCTCCAAACTGCCAATGAGTTAGACTTATTAACATCAACTGGTCTAGTTTTTATAGTTCTGTGAAAGCTATAGTTATAACTTTTTAGGAATTGGGGTAAAACATCTATATAGGTGAATGTATTGTTAGCGGTGAAATACCTCCACATTTTTGTTTTTAAAGTTCTGTTGAAGCGCTTAACAACTCCTGCTTTGACTTCGTTATTGGTAACAAAATGGTGTACTCCATGTTTCTTGAATAGGTGATTCACAGCCCTGTTTAGGAACTCATGGCCTTTGTCCGTCTGTATTTTGACAGGAACTCTTCCGTCTTGTGTGAAAATAGCTTTAAAAGCTGCGGCCACCTGCTGGCCTGTCTTGTCTATCATGGTTAAAATGTACTTGTAACCCTTGTTATATTGTGAAAATTGTTGCATATCAACTAGATCAGCTTGCCATTGCGCATCCACTTCAGACACGATTATCATATTTCTTTTAAAATGGATCCTGGCTGGTTTATGTAGCGTGTAAGCATCCTGATCTGCCAACCATTTGGTAACCTCTCTTCTGCAAAGGGTTTTACTCTGTTTTTTTGCCTCCTGAAATAGGGGGTTAACTCCACCCAAACCCCCAACATGTCCAGGGGTATAATAAAATATTCCTTAGGATTTCTTCATGATCTGCCATATTGTAGGTGAACACAAGAATGGAGGCGTAAGTTTACAACAAAACATTTTTATTGGTGCAAATAACAACAGAAATTTATTTTTAAATAGTCAGGTCTGTGGGAAATACATGAGATGTTTATTTTTCAATGTCCAGGTCTGGGGAAATATATGAAATGCAGGTAATGTTGACAGCCCTTGAAGTGTCAATGTTCAAGTTCTCAAAAGCCCCCCACACACACACACACAACGTTCCTGTGTAAAACAAAGACAAGTTTTTTAGTAATCAACAATAACCACCGACACAATACTAAGAACAATTTTAATAGATAAAAATACTTACAGATGTGCCACCTTTCTCGGTCATAGCCTCCATCTCCTCTTCCAGAGTCTCTAGGGATGTTTGGTCAGTAGAATAGTCTGTGTCAGGATCTCCCAGCTCCATTTTCTGTTCAGGTAGTTGGGCTATTTTCATAAGGCCACCACCATCCACAGTTTCAACAGGCCGCCATCTCTCACCTCTTTGCCTTTAGGAACACATTTTTCAGATCACAACCACAATCACACTCTATATCAGACCACTGATCGGTACAATCCATGCTCCAATTGACCCCTGATGTGGTTTCAGGAACAGAATCCTGTCCTGAAGGGTACACAGCTAATGGTAAGCTCTCAGCAGCCAGTGTCATCTGGTCAGTAAACAGCTTTCTAGGTTGAAGCTTCAAGGGTGCCGGTGGAAAAGAAAAACCACAAGGTCCCACAGATAAGGGTATACTCTCAGTTGCAGCAGAACTATTCTGAGGTTCTGGTGGATATGAGGAAGACCGTATTACTCCCTTCTTTCTGGGTAGAATTTTCAAGGGTGTCTGTGGAAAAGAAAAACTCCCAGGGCCAGCTCTTTGCCCGGTACAATCCATTCTCCAATCGCATTTCTTCTGGGCGGTTTTCATCTTTCTGTGTTGAATTTTCAAGGGTGCCAGGGAAGGCACTGCTGAAGGGCCTGTAGGGGTGCTCAGATTTGCCATCTTCTCTATGCAGAAAACGTGTCTGGGCAAGTAAAAAATGGGGTTGCTTCTACACCGTCTGATACCCCTGCTAAAACTCCACCTATTGGCCAGTGGAGTGAAGGGGTGGCGTTACAGGACCACGTGGAGCCTGCTGGGCCAATCCACAGAGGGTACATTTCCATTACTGCGCATGTCAGGGGGGCCGAGCTCTTAGAGGGGACACATGACCCCGTTGGACCAATCCGGGGTGCAGTTGGAAATACCACCATGTTTGGGTATTTCTGCCCCCAACCAGTTATAGCCCTAAAATCCTTTCCTATTGGTCCAGGGTAGCCAGGGGAGTTGTTAGAGGGGTCACATGACTCTGCTAGGGGGCGCCCATGACCCCATGACCTGATCACGTGCTCTCGCTTTCTGGGGCAGAACATCCAGCGGCGGGACTTCCGCCTAGGGTGGGATATCCAGTCTCCAAAGGGAGAGGAGTACCTGTCACTTTTGAAAAAGGGGCATGGTTGGATAGTACGTGATGGAAGGTACTGACATCCCTACTAATATAAATATACAAAAGCTAAAAATATAATTAAATACATTTCAATATTAAAACATTTAAAAGATTTAAAATACATAACAATGCATAGACGGAAGTCCAGAGTATTCACCAAAGGCCTGCTGGAACAAAATACTTTTTGCCTGCCTCTGAAAGCAGATCAAGGAGGGAGCCAGTCTAGTTTCCCTGGGAAGGGAGTTCTAGAGCCCTGGAGCAGTCACCAAAGAGGCCCTCTCCTGCATTCCCAACAGGCGTGCTTGTGATGGTGGTGGGACTGAGAGAAGGGCCTCCCCTGAAGATCTCAAAAGCTGGGCAGGCTCATAAGGGAGAATGTGTTCTTTCAGGGCTTTATAGGTCATAACCAGCACTTTGAATTGTGCCCAGAAACAGACTGGAAGCCAGTGGAGTTATTTTAACAGGGGAGTTGTATGCTCCCTGTAGCCAGACCTGGTCAACAGCAGGTATGCATGCAGCACCTGGTGAAATTTCCTCTTCATCACAACAGTTAAAGCTGCAGGAGTCCTGCCCCCTTCTGCAAATGGTCACGCTAGTATAGCTCCTGCAATTTTAACTGTAGTGATGAAAAGGGAATTTCACCAGGTGCTGCATGCCTACAAATGACACCTGCTGAAATACCTTTTTCAATACAACTGTAAAAGATACAGAAGCTCTCTCCTCCTTTTCATGTGGTCACCGTAATCAGGGTGAACAAAGCTTGTTGGTTTAACCACTGTGGTTAAAGTCGTAGTTTAAGGTGTCGTCTGAACAGAGCCAATTTCAGGAAGTAAACTGGACACTTAAAGCCTTTCCTCTGTATCAAGAGTAGGGTGAGGTTTTTTTGAAGGGTTTTTTTTTAGCCAAATCATAGATAACCCTTAAGTATTTCTGTACTGCTGCTCAGGGCAGAAATCCTCTCAGGTGGTTCAAGGCGGTTTTTAAGCCAGTAACTGCAAGCGCCCCTTAGGATTGAGTCTTTTAGCCCCAAAGTGAGGAGGTGCCAGTCGGGCTGAGCTGTCAACCATCTTGGCTTCAAGAGGGCTCCAGCTGTGACAGGAGTGACAAAGTAAACACACACTGGCTGACGAGTTTCATTCGGGCGAAAGAGCAAACGTCCAGAAAAGAAAAGCGGAACTGCTGCCAGCTGCATGCAGAGGAAGCCAAAATCCACCGTGGCACAGATGCGAGATGTTTCCCCAGCCCCGTTTGGGGAGAAGCAAAGAACGGATCTTGCTGCTAGGCCTCATGAGGGTTAAAAGGATTCTTCCTACAGAGGACGGAGATTTGGGGGAAGGAGGGAGGGGCTGTGACCCTTCCCAGGAAATGCATTTTTCTCCCCAAAGGTCCTTCCTGCCCCGCCTTCTTCCTCCGGAGGAACTCGGACTTCGAGCCTCCTCCAGGTGCTGCATCGGGGGCTCCAGGGCGAGATCAGGTGAGACCCCTCCTGGTGCAGTGGGGTGAAGGGGGATCCCTGGGCTGTAGGGGCGGGGGCGGGACATGGGGGGTAGAAAAGGGAGGAGGGGTGGGAAGCTCCGGGTGTGGGGGGGGGGAGATGCTCAATTTCAACTCTATTTGGCAGCGAGAGGGGCGGAGCTTCAGACCATGAAGCCTCCTACTATGGGCGCATCAGGTGGCGGGATATGGCAAGAGCTTTGAATGGCGCCGCTCCCTCCCTCCCCCCTCCCTCCCCAGAGCCCACCGCTTCGTGGTCCTGCCAGTCGCCTGCATGGCCGACTCAGAAGCGGCCGCTCGCAACCAGCCCGTCCCTCTCGCCCGCCCGGCCAACTTAATCCGCAAATGGCCTCCGGTCCTCCCTTGCAGAAAGCGCGCCCCTTCTTTGTACTGACTGCAGCCTGGCTGGGTCCAAGAAGCGGCTGCTCCCAATCCCGCCTGCCTGCCGGCCAGCTTACTTTTTGGGATGTGCGTATTTTGGGCGAACTACAGCGCTGATTAAACTCCTCTACTGTTGGCTTTTTACTACAGAAGCGTGGTGGGGTGGAAGGGAGAGGGGATCTTGGGATGTTTTGGGGGCAGGCAGAACAAGATCGTGGGCCAACCGCGTGATGCAGGCCTAGCCATAGAGGTAGCTGGGAGGCATCCTTTCCAGGAGGAGGAGAAGACTGAGGGTCTGGGTAATATAAGGATCCGTGAAATCAAAAAGGGATTCCCCCCTGATTTCATATGATTTGTACAGAGCAACCCCACAAAAAAACTACAATCCTTCATAGATATGAGTCTGATATGAGATCCACCTGAAACCATAATTAAATCAGTATTCAGTGTGAACCAAATTACTAATCCCGTATTTGAGTGTTCCACTGCAGTACAAAACCAGTACATATCCTTAGAGCTGGACCTTAAAAAGCTGAACATGTAGTAACTTCTTTAAAACGTGGGTTTATATGAATGAGTCAGCATGCTCCTGCACGCTGCCTGATCTCTCCTGCTCTGATTGAGAGCAGCTAAATAAATCAGACATGTTTTGTCCTTTGGTGTTTGTCATGGTATGCAAACATTGAAGTCTAGTTTTTCTCTTTGTGAACAAGCCAGAGAAATAGATCCAAATCCATAGCCAAATCATCTGTCATCCTTCTATACTCTCTGCCTCTAAAAAGCATGTATAGATTGGAGCAAGGTGTTCCCATGCAACAGCAACAACAACAGGTATATGAGGAATGGATCCTCATGAACCATCTTAATCGTTTTTACATGGAACACCTAAAATCAAATGATAAGTTGCACTTTACACCCTTATCTATGGAGTGGTTTGGGGGTCTTGCTCTTTAAAAATCATACGAAATCATGAGGATCCCTTTTTGATTTCATGGATCCTCGTTTTACTTTCTTCCGAAGGCTGCTAATAAAGAAGTGGGGAGGGGGAAATAAAAGAGAATGAAGGACAGGTGATAAAAAACAACAACAACCCTGAACCTGAAGAAAGCAAAGTTCAACAGAGCAACACAGGAATCCCAGTTCCCATGGGGCACAAAACGTCCCTCATCTCATCTCAGAAGCAAGACGTTGTCTTGTGAAAACTTTTGCTCTGTTCCAGTCAGGCAGTTCCTGGCTATGATTTAACAACAACTGTCCTGAGGGAAGATTTATCTTTTGCTTCACAACGTGCCCCAGGAAAGAAGGAGTTGACATTATCAGATTGAAACAGCAAGGGGGGAGGAAGGTAGAAATGTTTCCTTCCTCATCGCTCATTCTGCTTTCTCTCTATTACGTCAACCCCTAAAAGTCTTACTTTCCGCATCAGTCAGGCCTAGCAATGGAAACGTTTCTGAAAACTTGAAGCCCTGGTTTTGTATTGAGGGTGGGGTTTTTTTGTTGAAAAAATGAAAGTTTTTGGGGAGGGAAATGCAAATTAAACAATGTTTATTTTATTTTTAGCACTCTTTGCAAACCAGAAGTCACTTTGTTGCTTTAGGACAGACTTCCCCAACCTGGTGCTCCCCAGGTATTTTGGACTTCAGCTCCTATCAGCCCCAGGCAGGAATGCTAGGCATTGTAGTCCAAAGCATCTGTAAGACACCAGGTTGAGGGAGTCTGCGTTTGGAACAATCTTTATGTTCCTAAAGTTACAATATGTATAACTTGGTTTGCTTATAAAATTACTGTTATATTTGAAAAGTTGAAAAAGCAAACTCAGTAAATTTGTAACGATTGTCTGAATAAACTAAACATGATATCACTAAAAGATACATTGGATTAATAATTTTACTAAGAAATTGAAGAAATAATACTGCTGAGAATCTTACAGGAAGAATTAAAAATATTTTTATTTCCAGGCATTTTTCATCTAATTTTCATCCAGACATTTGTCATTTGAAAAATGTCAGGAAATAACAATATCATTTAATTCTCTCTACAAAAGTCTTCTTTTTACATAGTTTTTAGAAATCATTTGTAGGGTGGGTGGGGTGGAATAAAGGCTTGGCCTTCCATTCAAAAAGAAAGTCTATCATAATCCAAAGCTGTTAAATATTTTGGGGGAAAAGCCAAACTGCCTCGGGGGGAAAAACTGTTTCCCCAACTAATTTTTCCAGTTCTTTTCATTCTCTCAGAAACAGACACTTCTTCTGTTTACAGGAATAGGGTGACCCTAAGAAAAAGAGGACAGGGCTTCTGTACCTTTAACAGTTGTGTTGAAAAGGGAATTTCTGCAGGTATTGTGATGAAGAGGTGTCAATTTCCTCTTTTTCATAACAGTTAAAGCTGCAGGAGCCCTGCCTAGTGTGACCAGATACAAAAGAGGGCAGGGCTCCTGCAGCTTAACTGTTGTGATGAAGAGGGACTTTCACCAGGTGCAGCATGCATACAAATGACAAATTTCCTTTTCAATGCAACTCTTAAACAGACAGGAGCCCTGTCCTCCCTTTCATATGGTCACCCTAAACAGTAAGTGCTTCTTTCTCTGTCAGATCTTTTACACTTGGCCTTCTGCTGTCTAAGGTGCATATTCTTGTTTTCTTCATCTGTTTTCTTCATCGCAGAAAGTCTTTCTTTAGCTTCCCTCTCTCTCAGCCATGACTCCCTCCTTTTCTGCTCTTCCTTCTCTCCCCCACCCTCCACATCAACTGCCAAGATTCTGTTTCCGTTACCTGGGCAACTGGCCCTTTCTCCCGCCCCCTGTTGTATCTACCTGACACTTTCAGCTCCTGCTATGCTAGTTTAGGAATGGATCCTCCAACTGCTGAGGCAATATACCTCACAAAATCAGGGAGAAATGTTATGGGTCTTTTTAATTATATAATGTACAATAAAGTCTACCTAAACTAAAGAAAGATCACATATTCATTAGAATGTCTTGCTTCTATGCAAAAGTGGATTTGGTTGATTAATCCCTTGACCTTTAAACATGCGATGACTAACCAACAAAGATTTCTTTAAATGACCACCAGCCCTAGTTTAAACCAATTTTAAGGACATTTAAGCTTAAGGAGAAGATGGCAGCAGCAGAAGGTGTCACGGAGAGGGTAGGTAGTTGGGGAGCTTGGATGAAGAACGGATGAGGCCTCACCGGAAGGCTAAGAGAAGGAATGTACGTAAAGGGATGAATGGTTGGAGACTGACGTGGGGGGTAGGGGTTAGGGGGTGGGAAATTTTCTGACACTTACACTAGTGGAAGTCAGTGTTTCTCAGGTGAAGGATCCTTCACAAGTCTCTACTTTCTCGTGAAGACCTGGCATTCGTGTCCCTTTTCTTCTGTGATCAGACCGGCTTACTAGCTGGAGTCCTGCACATTTCATCTTGTCCCAACAGTGTAATAAATCCTTTAAGAAAGCTACATCCTGCCCTTCCAGAGCCTGAGTGCCCCTGCCTCAGACAGCCTTCTTTGCACAAATAACAGACGAGGGAGGAGTTTCCTTGGTCCCCTTGGAGACATCCTTGGAACACGGATCAAAGATGGCCGAGCAAAACCCAACTGGTCCTGAAACAAGAAAAGCTGTTGATGTCATGGGGACCAGTAGTATTGGGGAATCCTTGGAAACAACCGTGCAGGTTATCCAGGGTGAAGATATGGCCAACTCAGACATCCAGCGCCAGTGTTTCAGGCAGTTCTGCTACCAGGCAGCCGAAGGGCCCAGAAAGGTTTGCAGCCAACTCCACGATCTTTCCCGTTGGTGGCTGAAGCCGGAGCGACACACGAAAAACCAAATCGTGGACCTGGTGATCCTGGAGCAGTTCCTGACTATCCTGCCAGCGGAGATGGCGAGCTGGGTGAGAGAATGCGGAGCAGATACCAGTTCCCAGGCGGTGGCCCTGGCAGAAGGCTTCCTCCTGAGCCAGGCAGAGGACCAGAAGCAGCAAGAGCAGCAGCAGGTGAGAGCATTTCCTCCTAGGGCTCAGGAATGGGAGGGAGGATAGTCTAAAACGGTCTACTCATTGCCCAACTGGTTCTGGAAATCACCTGAGGAGAGATGTCCCGTCCCTCACTCTGAACTGTTTTGCCTCTGTATGTCTTGGATCCTCATTGCTGTTTCAGGTACAGAGTCTGTTGGCAGAAGTGGGACCTGATTTCCCTGCAGCAGAGAGGGCTCCATCAGATGCCAGAGAGAGCCCCCCACAAAGGGGAATGAGGCAGGAAGCTGACGGATGTCCTGCAACACAGGGTAAGGATTAGTTTGGGGGTGGCTGTATTTCAACCTGGTCTTTTCTTCTGAATTTGGAAGAGATCGTTGAGCTGCTTGTATTTCCCACCCCAAGTCCTTTTGAGGGAAGATGCTGGTCTCCAGTGTTTTCCAAAATTGAAAACCAACAGATCAATTTGTGGCCAAGAACCCAAAATGGGGATAAATGCATTTCTCAAAAAACAAATAAGACCTCTTTTAATGCCCAGGTGTACTTAGAGCATCTCTACATGAGGGGAAATCACATTGCTTACCTGGGGCTTTGTGCTTCCTTGTTCTTTTGCACAATTGTTATTGGTTGCATTTCATGGGCAGAGAGGGGAGACCATGTGCTTTGAATTGAAGTCTTCCCCTCCCTTTACTTCTGTTGAGGCACTGCCATCTAGTGGCCTTTTCCCAGATTTTATCACATTAAAAGTGATTCTCTTCATAGTGAGATTTCCAACGGATACTGCAGGAGATGTCCTGATCGTTGAGAATATCATGTAATGGACCCGAAAACTTCCCTGACTGGCCAGTAATGTGTATGCAATAAATTGCTCCTTTAGAGCAGCTCTTAGACTTCCACAACTTCCCATGTAAATCTATGCATTTTACTCCTATTGTGTTCAAAGGGGCTTACTTTACTACTGGCATTCTATTACCTTTTGTTTCCACAGGTGCTGGAATGACCCTGACCGCAATTACTCAGCCATCTCTTTTTCTTTGTGATGGAGTGGAACCAGATCAGGTAGGGTGAAGTAGCCAGGGAACCTCCATCCCCCACTCACCTCCCAGGGCCAGAATACATATCTCTCCTTCTGTTTTACTTCTGGGAAAGCAAAGATCATACGGAGAGCCTTGCTGGATGGGACCAAAGACTCATGTAGTACAGTATCATGGGACTTGTCTATACGCCCTGTTTAGCCCATTCTGGCTGTGCAGTGGTGCTGTGTTTTGTATATGACGCAGCTGCCAACTCGCAGCCACATTGAGCTTTTCCCTGTGAAACTGTGCTTGTTCACGGTGTTGATCTCCCACAATTTTTAAAGTTGCAGTGAGGTCACACGTTCTTTCTTCAATCTGTTGGTGGTGGCCTCGCTTCACGTTGAGCAGTGGGCGATCCTGGGGTAAATCAAAGCCCAAGAAAGGCAGGCTCGAAGAGCTGAATGGCTGCCGTGTTACGGCCTTTCCAGACACAAAACCTGTGATCCTTTCTGCCATCTAGATTTAGCATTCCCACCCCACAGCAGCAATGCTGCGGGGTTTTGCGGGGGAAGCAGCTGCAAAGAGGCATTCTATAGACACTCCTTTGTTTCTCACAGTGGCCAATCAGATGCCTCTTGGGAAGCCCACAAACTGGACAGGAGGGACATAGCCGTTTCTTGCTGTTGATCCCCAACACCTGGTTTTTCCAACAAGCAAGTTAAATCCTGCAGTATAAGGCCCCTCCATCTCATCTTACGTATTCATTTTGATTTTGTTGATCTTTATCTTATCCTTGAGAAGAAAACGTGTTTCTTTTGTCCAGGATCTGGTGACTTTTGAGGAGGTTGAAGTGTGTTTCACGGAGGAGGAGTGGGGTCTGCTGGATCCAGACCAGAAAGCCCTGCACAGGCAAATCATGGAGGAGAACCGTGGGATCGTGGCCTCTCTTGGTAAGGCTCCCTGTTGTCCTGTATGATGGCAATGTTGGCTTGGAATCACGATGAGGAAGGCATGTTTGGCATTTTGAGGCTGACTTTTACGAAACAGCCCTCTGAAGGTGATGTTCAAAAAGAAAATCAAGTTCATTTATATTAAAATCAAAGGATTGTACAATATTTTAAGACAGCAGCTTAAATTATTATTATTATTATTATTATTATTATTATTATTATTATTATTTCTTTCCTGCCTCTCCCTCCAGATCGAGGGTGGAAACAACATCAATACCAACAATATAAAATACAATATACAACACATAAACTGGTTTTTTAAAATACCTTTTTATACATTTTCTTATCCAGCAACATTTAAATCATTTTAACAATAATCACCAATATCGAATATAATTTTTCATCCCTTCCCCCTCATCCCCCCCCCCCCCCATGGTTTTTGTTCTGGATTGTCTCTTTTTTTCTTCTCCTTTTTTTTTTTTGTTATTTTTTTATATGCTTCCACCATATTTTCCCTATTTGGTTCTTTTTTCATATTCTCTATGTATGCTTTCCAGTCCATTCTGAAGGTATCTCTTTTCTCCCCCCCCCCCCCCCCCGTAAACCCTAAGTTTCTGTGTCAATTTTTCATTTATTGCAATGTTCCATAAATTTTTTCCCCACATTTTGATTGTCAACATCTTGGCTGTGTTCCATTTGGATGCTATCAGATGTCTCGCTGCCGTCAACATGAACACATAAACTGATTAAAAGCATATAAAATTAATCCATTATTAAAATCAACAAAGTCTTAAAATTTGACTGAGTAGGCCTGCTGGAAGCTCCCTTAAAGTCTTGAAGACTGGTAAGTTGGCGGATCTTTCCCGGCAGGTCGTTCCACAGTCTGGGAGTGGCAGAAGAGAAGGTCCTCTGGATAACAGTTGTCAGCCTAGTCTTGGCCGACTGTAGTAAATTCTTCCTAGAGGACCTGAGCGTGTGGGGCGGATTGTATGGGAGAAGGCGATCCCGCAGGTAACCTGAACCCAATCCATGTAGGGTTTTAAAGGTAATAACCAACACTTTGTACTTCGCCCGGAAACTAATTGGCAGCCAGTGGAGTGATTTTAAAGCTAGTGTGACATGGTCACCCCTAGGTGTACTGTTGGCCAACCTAGCCGCCATATTTTGAACTAGTTGAAGTTTCCAGACTAGGCACAAAGGTAGCCCTATGTACAGCGCACTGCAGAAGTCAAGCCTTGAAGTTACCAGCTCTTCCAACTCTAGGAAGGGGCGCAGCTGGCATATCACCTGAAGCTGGTAGTAGGCACTCCTGAGCTGTCATTTGGAGCGATGGATCCAGGAGTACTCCCAAGCTGCGAACACAGCCTTTCAAGAGGAGTGTAACCCCATCCAGAACTCGTTGACACACCTCCATACCCAGGTTGTGGCCTGTGACAGTAAGCACCTCCGTCTTGTCTGGATTCAGCTTCAGTTTGTTTTTCCTCATCCAGCCCATTACTGCCTCCAGGCATTCATTCAATGGAAACACACTATCCTTAGCTGACACTGTTGTTAAAGGCATAGAGAAATATATTTGGGTGTCATCAATGTACTGATAGCACCCCGCCCCATGCCTCCAGATGATCTTTCCCAGCGGTTTCATGTAGAAGTTAAACAGCTTTGAGGATAGGATGGCGCCTTAAGGTATGCCACACAACAGCTCCTCCTTTGAGGAGCAACTATCCCCAAGCATCACTATCTGGAACCTGCCCGGGAGGTAGCACTGGAACCACTGAAGCACAGTGCCCCCGATTCCCAATCCCCTCAGGCGTTCCAGAAGGATACCATGGTCGATGGTATCGAAAGCCGCTGAGAAGTCTAGAAGTACCAGCAGGGACACACACTCCCCTTGTCAATACTCAAGCATAGATATCCACTAAGGTGACCATAGCAGCCTCAACTCCATATCCTGCCCCGAAGCCGGTTTGAAATGGGTCTAGAAAATCTGTATCATCCAAGATTGCTTGGCGTTGAAAGGCAACTGCCCTCTCGATCACTTTACTCAAAAATGGAAGCTTGTCCAAGCAGCTTGTCCATGTCCTCGGTACTCACCAACTGAAACTGATCCAATGTAATTCTACTCACGGAGTTGTAGGACACTCCATCGTCAGCCTCTGCTATAATGACGGCATCTAAGTCAGCTCTTATCCAAGAGATTTTATCTGTGAAATGATCATTAAAGGCATCATAGCGAACTGCCAAAGGCTCTAAAATCGGGTTCAGGGAGAAAGGTGCCTGAGTTAGACCCCTCACCACCCTGAACAGTTCTGCTGGACGCGAATTCGCAGATGCAAGGTGTGCAGAGAAGAAAGCTTTCTTTGCTGCACGTTTTGCCACCCCATAGGAACAAAGATGTTCTCTATGTCGTGTCTTATCGGATATAAGTTGAGTTTTCCGTATTCAGCCCTCCAGTTGTCTTTCCCGCTTCAACTTCCGGAGATCTTCAGTACACCAGGGTGCCTGATTAGTAGCAGGTCAGAGAGGAAGTTTGAGGGCGATCGCGTCCATTTATTGACCAGGGCTTCTACAGGACTGTCGACGAAACCAGCCATAGAACCCTCTAAGGCTTTCTGGAATCCAAGAGGATTCATCAGCCTTCAAGGGCAGTCCATCTCAGTAGGTCCGCCACCCCTGCAGGGGTGGGTGGTAGCCGTGATACTAACCCTGACCAGAAATTGGTCTGTCCATGGCAATGCAGAAGTATTTGCCACCTCCGCCCACAGATCCATCTGTTTGGAACTGAAATCAGCATCGAGGGTGTGACCTGCTGTAGGTCCAGAGACCAACTGGGATAGGCCCATGTTTGTCATGGATGCCATGAACTCTCGAGCTTCAAGCTCGAGCTTCAAGCCGGCTTCGAATGGGATGTTGAAGTCACCCAGGACCAAAAGCCTGGGCGACTCCAACACCAGTTCTGAGACCAGTTCCGTGAGCTCGGCCAGGGAGTCTGATAGGCAGCAGTGTGGCTGGTACACTAACAGAATCCCTAGTCTATCCCTGGCCTTCAGCCTCAGGTATACACACTCGATGTGATTCAATTCCCGGACAGGAAGTCTGGTCAGGTTAAGATTGTCTTTGTAGACCACAGCTACTCCGCCCCCCCGCCCACTATCCCTCACCTGCTCACTAACACAGTACCCAGCTGGGAGGGCCTGGGCCGATGTCGGGCCACAGTCATCTCCCAGCCAGGTCTCTGTGAAGCACACCAGGACGGCCTCCTCATCGGTAAGGAGGTCATAGATGATAATTGTTTTGTTTTTAACCGACCTGACATTGCATAGGAGCAAGGAGAGGTTCTGTGGGTGGCCTGGTTCATTCTGCAAGATCCCCGGGGTAGCAGGGTGACCAGAAAGGAAGATGGGTGTTAGATATCTATCTCTCCTTCCCCTGTAATAGCATTTCACCCTGCTATCGCCATAGCTCCCTCTGCCCTGCACAACACATATTGCTGCTCCCTGACACATTCCAGCCACTGTTCAGCAGGCTCCCACCAGCCTGGGCTTCTCTGAAGAAGGGTGGGGAAGGGGGAGGTGGCGATGTTCTGCCGCCGTCTTTCCTCTCCTCCTCCACTCCGGTGTTAAATCTCTCCAGCCACCGTTCAGCCATTCAGCTGGCTCCCGACAGCATGGGCACAGGCCTCAAACATATCCCCCCAAAATTACATGAGACACATTAGGACGGCTCACAGTCCCAAAGCAAAACACTGATTCAGATACAGCAGCCTTGAACCTTTTCACACACATTTTCAAGGCATAGCGTATGGTCTGCCCCCCCAGCACCATGAGCTGTTGGATTGCTTATTTCAGCATCTCCATTGTACCAGTATTTGTTCATTCCCATTTACTAAAACGCTGCTAATGATCCATTTGCATTCAACAACAGTTTGCGCAGGAGCTGGTGAGATAGCAATATGAAATGTTAGAAAACAGAATCAAAACAATTATCAGCATTCGGTCATCAAATCATCAGGAAACATTTAGAGCTGCCATACATGGAAACATAGAAGTAACCCATCATACAATCCGAGGAGCCTGATAGATCAGCTGTCCTGAAGCCATGAGGGGAGGGGTGTTTCCAGGGAGGCAGCCAGCACCCAGGCAAGGCATTGTACCACACCAACATTCAGTTAATGGCAGACAAGAGAGGCAGTGGAACCCGTGGTAGATCTGACTCCCACTAAAGTAATTTCAGTGCTTCCTTTTATCAAACTCTTTAATTAGGGGTGTGCAGCTATCTATGTTTCTATTGCTAACTCAGGCTTTTACCCTTTTCTTGTCTTCATTCCAGAAGTTGATTGTTTGGAATGTGGAAAGTGCCTCAAGAAGAAGGAACATCTCACTCTGCATCAGAGAGCTCACACAGGAGAAAAACCATATCATTGCTTGGATTGTGGAAAGAGCATCAGTTGTAAGATTACTCTCACTAATCATCAGAGAACTCACACAGGGGAGAAACCATACAATTGTTGGGAGTGTGGAAAGAGCTTCAGGAAGAAGGAATCTCTCACTCTGCATCAGAGAACTCACACCGGTGAGAAACCATATAATTGTATGGAATGTGGAAAGAGCTTCAGTGATGGGAGAGCTCTCACTTCTCATTACAGAATTCACACAGGAGAGAAGCCATACAGTTGTATGGAATATGGCAAGAGATTCAGTCGACGGAGTAAACTTAATTCTCGTGAAAGAACTCACACCACGGAAAAACCATATAAATGCTTAGAGTGTGGAAAGAGCTTCAGCCAGAAGATTTCTCTCACTCTGCATCAGAGAACTCACACAGGGGAGAAGCCATATCATTGTTTGGAGTGTGGAAAGAGCTTCAGTCATAAGAGTAGTCTGACTAAACACCAGAGAAGTCACACAGGAGAGAAACCATATCATTGTTTGGAGTGTGGAAAGAACTTCAGCCAAAAGGGTTCTCTGACTTCTCATCAGCGAACTCACACAGGGGAGAAGCCATATCATTGTTTGGAGTGTGGAAAGAGCTTCAGTCATAAGAGTAGTCTGACTAAACACCAGAGAAGTCACACAGGAGAGAAACCATTTATTTGCTTTGAGTGTGGAAAGAGCTTCAGTCAGAATAGTTCTTTCTCTTATCATCAGAGAACTCACACAGGAGAGAAACCATATCATTGTTTGGAATGCGGAAAGAGCTTCAGGAAGAATCAATCTCTCACTCTGCATCAGGGAACTCACACAGGAAAGAAACCATATCAATGTTTGGATTGTGGAAAGAGCTTCAGCCGGAAGATTTCTCTCACTTCTCATCAGAGAACTCACACAGGAGAGAAGCCGTATCATTGTTTGGAGTGTGGGAAGAGCTTCACCCAGAAGGTTTCTCTCACTCATCATTGGAGAACTCACACTGGAGAGAAACCATATCATTGTCTGGAGTGTGGAAAGAACTTCAGTCATAAAATTAATCTGACTAAACATCAGAGAACTCACACAGTAGAGAAATCATATCATTGTTTGGAGTGTGGAAAGAGCTTCAGTCAGAAGATTAATCTCACTTCTCATCAGAGAACTCACACAGGAGAGAAACCATATCATTGTCTGGAGTGTGGAAAGATCTTCAGTTATAAGATTAGTCTAACTAATCATCAGAGAACTCACACAGGGGAGAAACCATATCATTGTCTGGAGTGTGGAAGGAGCTTCAGTCATACGATTAGTCTCGCCATTCATCAGAGAACTCATACAAGGGAGAAACCACATCATTGTTTGGAGTGTGGAAAAAGCTTTAGTCATGAGATTAGTCTCAGTAATCATCAGAGAACTCACACAGGGGAGAAACCATATAATTGCATGGAATGTGGAAAAAGCTTCAGGAATGGGATAACTCTCACTTCCCATCACAGAACTCACACAGGGGAGAAACCATATCATTGTGTAGAATGTGGAAAGAGCTTCAGCCAGAAGGTTTCTCTCACACGTCATTGGAGAACTCACACAGGAGAGAAATCATATCATTGTTTGGAGTGTGGAAAGAGCTTCAGTCAGAAGATTAATCTCACTTCTCACCAGAGAACTCACACAGGAGAGAAACCATATCATTGTTTGGAGTGTGGAAAGACCTTCAGCCATAAGATTAGTCTGACTAATCATCAGAGAACTCATACAGGGGAGAAACCATATCATTGTTTGCAATGTGGAAAGAGCTTCAGTCATACGATTAGTCTCACCATTCATCAGAGAACGCATACAGGGGAGAAACCATATCATTGTTTGCAGTGTGGAAAGAGCTTCAGTCATAAGATTAGTCTCACTAATCATCAGAGAACTCTCACTTTCCATCATGGAATACACATACGGGAGAAACCATAGAATTGGATGGAGCATGGAGAGAGATTCAGTCAACAGAGTAATCTTCTCTTGAAAGAACTCTCACCCGGGGGGGGGGGGGGGACATATAAATGCTTAGAGTGAGGAAAGAGTTTCAGTCAGAAGACAATTCTCACTTTTCATCACAGAATTCACTCAGAGGAGAAACCATAGAAATACCTGGAGTATGGATTTACATTTATTTACCATCAAGGCATATTTCACATTAGAGGACCCACTGTTGATGTGCTGAAGCTAAGAACAAAGAAACTTTAACTAACCATCTTTTTCCTCATATCAGGACTTAGTAAAAAAGAAAGATGTGCATATCATGAACATTCCCAGAATATAGGGTGAGATCGGATTTCTCTGTTATGTGCCTTTCAAATTTCTTTCATAAACATTGTATTCATTTTTGTATAATGTTAAGAAAAAAGTACATGCTTCAGTATTGAAGAAATATGTTCAAGTAGCAGAACCAAGTCAATGCTTCATTAAAGGGGAAGGGACTGCTCCTCTGCTTAAGGTAAGTAGAAAAACATATTCCATCCTGATTAGCCTTATAATTTCATTGCCTGTAACAATGACTCCTCTTGAGCTAATAATCTGAGCCTTGGCTTTTAAAATCTACTTGAAACTTCAAATCAACATGATAAAAATTAGCACGTGTACAGCAAGTTCAAAAGCACTTATAACTGACTGATATATTGTTTCTACCCCATAATATAATTGTCCAAACTTTGATGAAAACTGGTGTTGCCTAGTTTTCGGCTTTCTCAGGATTGGTACATTTCATTGGTTCGGTAAGATTCTAAGCAGTAGGTCAAAGACCATGGGGGGGGGGGGGGGGTTGAAGCCTAGAGCAGGAATTACTTTCAAAGCTATGTCATGCATGCCCGGGATCATTGTACTGTTGGAATGCTGCCAGTAGTCCGAAGCTTTCAGAAGAATTCTGTTACAGCTGGAATCTAGTTGATTTTATGTGCAATACCTATTCCTAGGGTGACCATATTAAAAGTTATATTGAAAAGGGATTTTCAGCAGGTGTCATTGGTATGCATGTAGCACCTAGTGAAATTCCCTCTTCATCACCACAGTTAAAGCTGCAGGAGCCCTGCCCTCTTTCGTATCTGGTCATGCTAGGCAGGGCTCCTACAGCATTAACTGTTGTGAGGAAGAGGGGATTTCGCCAGGTGCTGCATGCATAGAAATGACAGCTGCTGACATTCCCTTTTCTACACAATTGTTAATGATACAGAATCTCTTTCCTCTTTTCCATATGGTCAGCCTGCCTATTCCTATTGTTCTGAAATGAGATTTTCAAGGTCAGACAACACTACTAACATCGAGGCTCGACTTCTGCAATGTGCTGTACATAGAGCTACCTTTGTATCTAGTCCGGAAACTTCAACTAGTTCAATATGGTCACCGGTACACCTAGGGGTGACCATATTACACCAGCTTTAAAAGCATTTCTCTGGCTGCCAGTTAGTTTCTGGGTGAAGTACAAAGTGTTAGTCATTACCTTTAAAGCCCTACATTGTTTGAGTCCAGGTCACCTGCGGGATCACCTTCCCCCATACAATCCGCCCCACACACTGAGGTCCTCTGAGAAGAATTCACTTCAGTCAGCCAAAACTAGGCTACTACCCAAAGGACCTTCTCTTCTGCCGCTCCCAGACTGTGGAATGGCCTGTCGAGAGAGATTCGTCTTCTTAAAAGTCTCTCTGACTTTAAGAAAGCTATAAAGACTGACCTCTTCTGGCAGACCTACCTAGTTGAAGTTTAAGAGTTTTATTGTTATTTTACTAAAAAAAGTATTAGTTCTATATGTTTGTATGTATTTTATACTATTTGTATTTGATGTGGTTCCCTGCCTCAATCCAGAGGGAGAGGCAGGTAATAAATAAATAAATAAATAAATACTTGTTATGTGACAACTGTTAAACTACGCAACAAGCTGGCATGGGTCAAATCACAGGATTCTTCTTGTAAAACATTAAAGTTCAGAAGTTTCATAAGGCAATACAGGATCAGGATAACACAGGGCACCTTTTCTGTTTCCACGCACTCCAAAACATCCTCCCTTGTCCCAGGGCATGTCTGCTAAGGAATTAGTTTTAGCTTCCAATTTATTGTCTTTGTGCAGCTTCAGCCAAGGTGAATTAAATGGTCCAAATCCTTCTAGTTTGAGACCAGAGTTAAGGATTTCTCATGTTGGTTCCAAGTCCACAAAGCCAGAAATTGGAAGGCTGATGCCTTACCAACGTGCCCAGTGATCACTCATGATGCTGTGAAATGTTACAAATTGTGCTTGCTTACGACGTACCCTCCATGCACCCACACTTCGCTCACATCCAGGAGAGGATGGAGTGCCTGAGAGCAGCCAAGATGCCCCACGTTGTCCTGGCCCTCTTATTGCCTTATGAAGCATCTGAGCCTTACTGTAATGCTAGAGGAATCTTCCAGCATGTTGAGCCATGCCTGGAAGTTGCTTACATTCTCCACCACATTGCGATTTTCCCCAGCACATCTGCTGCAGGACTGATTTGTGGATGCTTTGGAGTTTGATCCTCCCAGGCAAGACCTTGTGGGTGATATGGTGCTCCAGTTTCTGGCAAATATTGGGACCTAGCTAAGAATTCAGGGTATTCCATGATCACATGCATGAAATGATATTCTGCGTTTGGATTCCATGATTTTATTCCAGTGCCCAATCCCACACAACTGGGCCTCTTAGGCTGAGAGGAAAATGTATTTGTGCTTCCATGCACTTGTTCTGGTCAAAGGTGGCCCCCAATGAGTTTTGAGACAACTGTCTTCCAATCACAAATGAGATGCATGGGTGGTTAGACCTGATCACCAATCAGAAGTAAGGTCTTATCTATCTCTGACAATCTCACGTATTATGCCTGCATAGAATCATAGCATTGTTTAGTTGGAAGGGACCACAATGCTCATCTAGTTCAACCTTCTGCAATGTGCAGGAAAGCCAGTTAAACCATCCATGAGAGGTGGCTGTCCAGCCTCTTCTTGAAAACTTCCAGAGATGGAGAACCCACAACCTCCACAGGTAGACTGTTCCACTGTGGTACGGCTCTTATATTGAGGAAGTTTTTCCTTATATTTAATCAGAATCTTGTTAGCTTCAGGGCTTAATTTCTGTGGCCATGGAAAATAGTTCTTGACCATCTTCCCTGTGATAGCCTTTTATGTACTTGAACATGGCTATCATATTTCCCCTCGATCTCCTTTTCTCCAGACTGAACATCCCAAGTTCCTTCAGCCTGTCCTCTTGGGGCATGTCCTCAAGTCCCTGGAACATCTTTGTTGCCCTCCTCTGAACTTGTTCTAACCTGTCAATGTCCTTCTGGAAATGTGGTGCCCAGAATTGTACACAATAGTCCAAGTGTGGTCTCACGAGCACTGAATAGAGAGGCTCATGTGTGTTTGAAACAATGCGTCTTCAAATGCAGCCCAGAACTGCATTCGCCCGTCTAGTGGCTCCCTTGCAGTGCTGACTCATGTTCAGATTGCTGTCAACGACCACACGCAAATCCTTCTCCTATGTAGAATTTCCAAGCCATGAATCCCCCATCTTATATGTGTACCCTACATCCCCCCTAAATATGCCTTACAATTCTGTCTGTTAAAGAACACCTTGTTCCTCTCAGCCCATTCTTCCAACCTGTCCAAATCAGATTGCAGTCCCATTCTGTCATCGTAGGTGTTAGCCAGACCTCCCAGTTTTGTGTCATCCGCAAATTTGATAAGAAGCCCATCAATCCCATCATCCAGGTTATTAATAAAAATGTTGACTAATGGTGGCCCCAAGTCAGAACCCTGTGGTACCCCACTGGTCACTACTCTACAACTCAAAGTAGAGCCATTTATGCTGACCCTCTGAGTGCAGTTAGCCAACCATGGTTTGTGAACATCTCTGGCAGTACCACTAACGAGTTAATTTGACGTCTCCTACAACGTGGCAAAAAGTCTGTCATCTGAGCGTGTTCTTTTGATTGATATATTTCTCCCCGGTACATCTTGTTTGAACTCAGGGTCATCGCTGGTCAGCTTTGGTTATATCTACTTCCAACACCTCCCAACAGTTGCTCATGCTCAGTACTAGGGCTTCCTCCAGCCAACTAGCATCAGGGAAGAACATCTACTTATCTACAGGTGTACACCACCAGATGTGAAATAATAATTTACCTTCTCCTTGCGCCCGTGTGAGCCTGCCCAGTTCTTCTCTTCTTTCCTGCATACACTCACAACGCCTTGAGCTTGCTCTGTGAAGCCGCTTGAAAGAAAGCTGCAGTTGTTTCCCTTTTCTTCCAAGCCACTCCTGCAAAGTTGTAGTTCGAGAGCATCTCTACATCAAGGGAAATTGCCTTGTTGAGCTTCCTGGTTCTTTGGCGCGATTGATATGGGCTGCATTACACGGGAGGAGAGGGGTGCCGAAGGGGAAGATCCTGCTGTTTCCCAGGGCACCTTTAATCAGCAAACATGTGTCAAGGGAGCTCAATTCTCTGATCTCCATAAAACATCTATCATCAGCTCATAGTTAGCTCACACATACGCAGGCACCTCCTGGTCGGGTCTTCATTCAAAACCCTTGGCACCAGACCTGAGATTCAAGGCCAGGGCTGGCCCTGGCTAATTGGGAAAATGGCTACAGCTCAGTCTGGTGGGAAAGTGGGCTTCCACCAGGGCAGGGGTCTGGGAGGAGCAGCTCGCTCGGTGATTGGTGGAGATCGATCGGCCGAGGCAGCCTGGGCATAAGAAGAAGGGGCTTGAAGATGGGGTTGTTTCCCAGGTGGCCTTGCTACATGGAGATCGTACTGCTGGGGCTAACTGACTGGTGGGAAGGCCCTATATGTGGTAATGTATAGATCAGGTCAGCTAGACTTTGTTATTTTGCTTGGGTGTCATTGGTGAAGGCTCTGGCTGAGTTCGGATGACATATTAGGCAACGGAGAGGGGAATAGCACAGTCACCGTGCGTTATTTTCCTAGTGCCCGACACACAACATGTTGCCCCTCCCCCGCCACGTGTCTGAAAGTCCTGGAATCCTTCTTGGTGGCTGGTGCTCCTCCCTCCCTCCTCCAGGCCCTATCCCATCATGCACTTCAAGTTCTGCCAGCTGTACAAGAGAGGCCGGGGGTTTTCTGCCGCTCTTGCCAGAGAAATCTATAACCAAATGGAATAGTACACGTGGAGAGGGGGAATCAGCAACTGAGCCCTACACATGGCATTTTAATCAACGGCTTTTGGGATAAGCAGCGGAGCAGCCCTTTGTTTTTCCCCGTTGTTTAATTCACCAGAACAGCATACTGTCAGTTGTGTGTTGCTTGACACATGACACAATAATCAACACAACGCATGGTTGCTTCCCCTCCCCCTCCATTGATTATCATCTCATCCGAACTCAAATCCAAATATAATTTATTACGGTCATAGACCAGCAGACATCCGAACTCAGCCTCTCTGTTTTATTGTATTTTACTGCCCTGCTGCTTTGATCCCTTTGATCCCTTTTAACCCCATTTTATTCATTTTGCCTTCCTGAATTTCCTTCCCTTAATAAACTGCTTCAAAGCTTCAAAGCTGTGTGTTTACTTCAGGGTAACTCCTGGTGCTAAATCCAGTGTTTGCTGATTGAAAATGGGTGGCAGGGTGGCCGGTTGGGATTCACCTGGTCTACCTTGCAGGGAGAGAGAAACCCCTGTGCTCTTCCTTCACAACACTTACTTGAGAGTAAGCTCCATTGAACACAATGGCACTTGCTTCTGAGTAGACACATGGAGAACTACTAGCACACAAGACTAGAAAGAAGAAAAATTAGAAAGAATCTCCAGCACAACTCTAGCATAATGTGGAGTCTCCCTTGCTTGGGAGTAAGCCAGATCTGCCTCCCTTTGCTGCAGGGAGCCATTTTACCCTCTTCTCCCTCGATAGCAGGGCCCTTCCTCCACAAGGTTGTATAGCACACTGCCATTTTCCACATTCCATTACAGCTAATCTCTTGATTTTTTTTAAAAAAAAAACAGAACCAGGGGAGAACCACAGGAGACATCCTGTTTGTTTACAGCATTATGTAAACTGCCCGGAAACTTCTGTGAGCAGGGCCATGCAGAGCTGGTGATATGCCCAGGCCAGATGGAAAGTTTGTGCCGCCCATTTCAAAAAAGGAGGACAACATGGCTGCCCCAAGGGGGCATGCCCACTAACATGTCTGTTCTACAAAACACCTTCTTATTAAACCTGTTCTACAACACCTCAAAGCACATATATCCCCGCCCCACATGTGGCATGGCCCTCTGGCGCTTGTAGTCTGACCATGGTATTCACGATGGACGGCTTCTGCACTGTTTCCACACAGCGGGCTCCTTGCTACTCAATGGGCCGCTTACGCTACGGAAACAGTAGCATAAGCTAAAGGGGAAACTCCTCATCGGAGTGCCCACTCAAAATCGTGGGCCCTGGGACAACTGGCCCCACTCTGCATGGCCCTGTTGGGGGAGGCTGCTATATGTGGGGCTGCCTTTGAAGACAATTTGGAAACTTCAGCTGATGTAGAATGGAGCTGCCCAAGTATTGGTGGGGGCGAGGCAATCTGAACATGCAACACCTATACTGCACCAGCTGCACTCGCTACCTGTGTGTTTTTGAGCCCAATTCAAAGTGCTGGTTTTGACTTTTAAAGACCTAAATGGGTTGGAACCAAGCTACTTGAAGGGCCGCCTTCACCCCTATCAGCCTGCCTGCACTTCTCACCTGCCCACCAGTGAGACAAATTAGGTGGGTCTCTACACTGGAGAGGACCTTCTCAGCAGTGGCCCCTCACCTGGAACTCCCACAGGCAGTCTGCCATGCACCATCCTTACAGGCTTTTAAGTAGGCCTTAAAAACATTTTATTTTACTATGGCCTTCTCATAAATGAATACCATTTTGCTGCTACTGCCCTTGTTTTTATTGTTAGTTTTTGCTGTTAGCCTTTATTGTTTTTAACTAATATTTTACTGTCTATGCTTTTGTAGTTTTTTAATGTTTATACTGTTTTATGCATGGTTGTAAGCCGCCTTGGGAGGACGTCTGCCCTGAAAGGCGGCTAGGAAATATATTAAATAAATAACAATTAAATAATAGAACTGAATGGGCCGTGCTTAGGAGCAGAGGCATCCAGGAGGGAACTGCAGCTTTCTCCCCCATCCTGCTAAGGCTTCAGTGCCCTGAGCTCATTTGTGGAAGCTCCTGTGACCTTTTGAGCCTCCCGGCAAAAACAGCCACTAAAAGGAGATTATTATTTTTTTTACAATCGAAAACAAGACACACGCTGGCTGAACAGTTTCGGTTCAGCCGGGAGAGAAAACGTGCAGGACAGAAGACAGGAATCGTTGCCAACAGCAGCCGAGGGCAAAAGCCGCAAAAGCCCATGTGCTGCAATGCAAGGTGTTTAAGCGGTCCTGCTTGGAGAGCTGCAGAGAAAGGCTCTTGCTGTTTGGCCCCTTGAGGGTTAAATGAGATGAAAGAGGCGGTTCCTAGAGAGGAAAGGGATTTGGGGAGGGGCCGCGTTCTCCAAAGGAAATGCTCCCCCCCACCCCCCTCCCACTCCCCTGCAAAGGCATCGCTGCCTCCTGGGTGGGATCAGGTGAGACGCGCACTCTCCGCCTTGTGCATTGGGGCGGGGAAGGCAGGAGGGGGGGAGGAGATGCCTAAATCCAACCACCGAAGTGTCAGAGAAGGGAAATGGATGTTCCCCGATTTCACCCCACAGGGAGGTGACCTGTGCGGCTGATCTACTTGGGGGTCCCCCCAATGTTAGGGCGCTTCCTTCCTTCCTCCTTTCCGCAGAGCAGGTGGCCTCTTTGATTTGCCAAATGGGAGAGGGAGAGGTGAACTGCAATGCGGATTAAAGGGCTCTGCATGGATTAAAATCCTTCCTCCGTTCATCGGGCGCTGCTCCCCACTTCCTCTGCAAACGTCCCTTCCCCCCAATGCAATTCTGCGTGGGGCTTAGATGCTCCTCTCGTTCTCCGCTGGCTTGGCGGGACTGACAAAAGCAAACAAAGGGGGGCGGAGAGAGGCGAGGTGCCCCTGCAAGGCCGGTGAGGCAGCTGACATGGGGAGCACTGAACCCGCAGCCATTTATTTAAAAGTTTATTTCATGGCTTGCATCCTAGGGGAGAAGCGCTTCTGGGATTGTTCTTTCTTTCTTTTTTTTTTACTAAAGGCAGCGAACGATTTTGGGCCAACCCTGTGAGAGGTGGCTAGAGAGGAGTCCTTTCGAGAAGGAGAAGAAGGCTGACACTAAATATATAAATAAACGAGGAGGAGGGAAATAAAAGGCCATGAAAAAGAGATCTCAACGATCCTGAATGAGGGGGAAACTGGTGGTGTCCTCGGAAGCAGGGAGCTGCCCTATAAGAACTTTTGCTCCTTTCAATGAGGCATCTCCGGGCTGTGATAGTTAGGAATGGAGCCTCCATCTGCTGAGGCAGTATATCTCAAAAACCAGGGAGTAATGTTATGGATCTTTTTCATTATTTAATGTAAAACAAAGTCTTCCGAAAGTAAAGAGAAAGTTATATGTACATCATATACTTTTTTTGCATACATGAATTTGTTTGATTAGTACAGTGAGATTTAAAAATGGGATACATCAACAAAGATTTCTTTAAATGTCTGACAGCCTTAATTTAATCCAGGTTCATGGTAGTTTACGAGACTTTAGGAGAAAATGGAAGCAGCAGAAGGTGTGGCTGGGGGCTTGGAAGATGAACAGATTAAACCTCAAGGGAAAGCCGAGACAGGGAATGTACTTTTGGTGGGATTAAGATGATCATATGAAAAGGAGGACAGGGCTCCTGTAACTTTAACAGTTGTAGAGAAAAGGGAATTTCAGCCAGTGTCATTTGTATGCAATTAGTTCCTGGTGAAATTCCTTCTTCATCGCAACAGTTAAAGTTGCAGGGGCCCTGCCTTCTTTTGTATATGGTCACTCTAGTATAGTGCCTGCAACTTTAACTGTTGTGATGAAGAGGAAATTTCACCAGGAACTAATTGCATACAAATGACACTGGCTGAAATCCCCTTTTCTCCACAACTGTTAAAGTTACATGAGCCCTGTCCTCCTTTTCAGATGGTCAGCCTAGGAGGGATGCATGGGTAGAGATGGACCTGAGGGATGGTGGAAGGGATGAAACCTGTTTTGACTCTCAAGCAAATGAAGGTCTTGTGGCTCTCAGGTGAAGGATCTTCCCCACGTCTCCAGGTTCTCTTTCAGTCCTGACATTTGTCTGCCTCTCCTTCTAGAACAAGGCCTGTTTACTGGCATCCCCCCCCCCCCCACATTTCACCATGTCTAGACAAAACAGTAATTCTTTAACAGAACCATGTATTTCCTTTATAGCCTGTTTGTGGCACTGCCTCATACGACACTATATGCCGACATACAGAAGAGGGAGGAGTGTTTTTGGGCCCCTTGGAATCCTCTTTGAAACACAGATCAAAGATGGCCAAGACAGACTCAGCTGGTCTTGAAGCTGGAAGAGGCCCTGAGGCTGTTAAGTCCGGAAGCCATGAGGAATTCTGGGCAACAGCAGTGCAGAAGGACCTGGATGAGGACATGATCAGCTCAGATGCGCAGCTCCAGCGTTTCAGGCAGTTCCGCTACCAGGAGGCTGAGGGCCCTCGAGAGATTTGCAACCAACTCCACAGCCTTTCCCGTCGGTGGCTCAAGCCAGAGCAACACACGAAAAACCAAATCCTGGACCTGGTGATCCTGGAGCAGTTCCTGACCATCCTGCCAGCGGAGATGTCGAGCTGGGTGAGAGAATGTGGAGCGGAGACCAGTTCCCAGGCGGTGGCCCTGGCAGAAGGCTTCCTCCTGAGCCAGGCAGAGGACCAGAGGCAGCAAGAGCAGCAGCAGGTGAGAGCATTTCATGCAAGAGGTCAGGAATGGGAGGGGAGCATTCAGAAATTCTACAATTTCTGGAAATCACCGGAGGAGAGATGTCCCATGCCTTGTCCCTAAGTTTTTGGCCCCTCTCGTTCCTTTTCTAATCCTTCTCATTTCTTGTTGTTGATCTTCATTGCTGATTCAGGTGAAGAGTCTGTTTGCAAAAGTGGGACCTGACTTTCCTGCAGCAGAGAGGGCTCCACTGCACACCAGACAGAGCCCTCCACCGACAGGGACCTGGCAAGAGGGTGATGGACGTGTCGCCTTGCAGGGTAAGGATTAATTTGGGGATGTGTGATTTCAACCAGGTCCCGCTGAAAAGGCCTTTGGGTGCTTTTATATTCCCTCATGTTTTTTGTGGGGGAGACTGTGAGGCCTCCTCAGCCGTTAACAGATGAGATCTTAATCAGTACTTAAAGTCCACTCCCGAATCTGTCCTCAGTCCTTCCATCCCCACCAGATACACACACAAATGCGAGTATTTAAAAACAAACACTCGTCATCAGGTCCCCTTTCCTGTTATCCCTTCGCTGCACCACCACAATAGGCTCTTTTGTCAAAGCCCAGCTTCTTCCTACACAACGAACCCTGTGACCCCCACCCCAAAGTTCACAGCTTAACTAGGGAATGCAAAACTATGTTAAATTTTCAACATGAAAAATGTATGCATAGAAACCCACAGTTTGATTTGTGGTCAGGACCCCAAATGAGAACGTATGTTTTTTTACCCAACTGAAAATGCATATACAGATAAGACATCTTGTAAGAACATAAAAAGTGCCATGCTGGATCAGACCGAGGGTCCATCTATCCAGCACTCTGTTTACACAGTGGCTAACCAGCTGTCAATCAGAGACCCACAAGCAGGGCATGGAGCAACAGCACCCTCCCACCCATGTTTCCCAGCAACTGGTGCACACATACTGGAGGTAGCACATAACCATCAGGGCTAGTAGCCATTGACAGCCTTCTCCAGGAATTTATTCAATCCCCTTTTAAAGCCATCCAAATTGGTGGCCATCACTCCATCTTGTGGTAGCGAATTCCATAATTTAACTATGCGCTGTATGAAGAAGTCCTTCTTTTTATCTGACCTGAATTTCCCACCAATCAGCTTCATGGGATGAAATGCCTACGTGTACTTGGACTGGCATCACTTCCAGAAGAACAACTCTATGCATTTGATTGGGAAGTCTGTCCATTTGTCTTCCCCGGAGTTTTGGATGGCAATCTCAACCTCTGAGGCAAACATGCAGTACTGGCTTCCCATCACCTTTGTCTTCACAGGGGCTGGAAAGACGCCGGCAAGAAATACACAGCCATCTCTTTTTCTTTGTGATGGAGAGGAACAGGATCAGGTAGGTGGAAGGATCACTGGGGAGACAGGCAGGGAACAGCCTGGGTCCCTCTGTCCCCTGCTCACCTTCCTGGGCCAGAATGCATTTGTCTTCTGCTGTTTCTTCCTGTCAAAGCTGGATTCCTGCTGGATCTGAGCAAAAGCCCATCTACTCCAGCATCCTATCTCTCAGAGGGGCCAACCAAATGCTCCATGGGAAGCCCACAAGCAGGACAGCAGGGCTGTAGCAATTCCTTGCTGTCAGAATACTGCCCAGCCACCTCAGTTTATGTTACCCTTAATTAGGGAACATTTTCTTTTTCCCTCCAGGGTCTGGTGACTTTTGAGGAGGTTGCTGTGTGGTTCACTGAGGAGGAGTGGGTACTGCTGGATCCTGACCAGAGAGCCCTGCACAGCCAAATCATGGAGGAGAACTGTGGGATCGTGGCCTCTCTTGGTAAGGCTCCCAGTTTCCATGCTTGATTTTAGCATTATTATTATTATTATTATTATTATTATTATTATTATTATTATTTTGTATTTTGAGGCTTCCTCTTAAGGCATAGCCCTACAGCTATTCTAGACTGCATCTTCCCTGAAAGGCTAGAAAATTCCTAGGTTACCACCTGACACGGTAATTTACTAATCTTGGGGTGGTCACTTCAGGGCTGCCAAATGCTTGTATGATTAGATTTGTGTTTGCCCATCTCGAGGCTTTCTGAGAATGTGCACTTTTGATTCACTTCCGAAGGCCAGATCTGGACATGTATAACTGATCTCCAAGGCTAGAAAGTAAGATGATTTTGCCGTTACTTTTCCTGCCTTGGCACAGGCAAAGAGTGGTTGAAGTAACCATATCCGTGGTTGCCAAATTTCATTGGAGTCTGTGGTACCTGTAGGCCAGACTGAGGGAGAGAAACTGGCCCAGAAACACCAGGAAAATATTTCTCAGCTGAAGTAAAATGCATTGGCACACACCAACACTCAGTTAATGTCAGTCAACAGAGACAGTTAAACACATGGTAAGAACAGCATCCCATTGAGGTCTTTTCAGTTCTTCCTTTATCAAAATCTTTAATTAAGGGGGGGTCAATTATTTGAGGTTCTATTGCTATTTCAGGCTTTTACCAATTTCTTGTCTTCCTTCCAGAAGGTGACTGGTGGGAAACAGAGAACGAGAGAGAACCATGCAGGATGTCAACGAAAAAAGACAAATGTGAAAATAGTGACCAGCTGAGAAGGAAAACTGAAGCAAATTGGAATATGAGATATAATTCATTCGCTTCTCAAGACAATGCTTTCCATGATATCACAATTGAAGAAGAAATACATAAAGATGGAGAAAAGAATATGTGCCATATGTGTATGGGCACTTACAGTTCTGAATCAAACAATGAAGCTCACTGCAAGATTCACATATTAAAGAAACCATATAAATGTTTGGACTGTGGAAAAAACTTTGGTAAGAAGTTACATCTCACTCGTCATCAAAGAATTCACACAGGAGAAAAACCATTTCAGTGTTTTGAGTGTGAAAAGAGCTTCAGTCGGAAGATGTCCCTCACTTGTCATCAAAGAACTCACACAGGGGAGAAACCGTATCATTGTCTGGAGTGTGGAAAGAGCTTCAGTCAGAAGATAACTCTCACTCAGCATCAAAGAACACACACAGGGGAGAAACCATATCAATGTTTGGAATGTGGAAAGAGCTTCAGTCATAAGATAACTCTTAATTCTCATCAAAGTTTTCACACAGGGGAGAAACCATATCATTGTTTAGAGTGTGGAAAGAGCTTCAGTCAGAAAATAAATCTCACTCAGCATCAACGAATTCACACAGGAGAGAAACCATATCAATGTTTGGAATGTGGCAAAAGTTTCAATCAGAAGATAACTCTCACTTCTCATCAAAGAACTCACACAGGGGAAAAACCATATCATTGTGTGGAGTGTGGAAAAGACTTCAGTCGGAAGATGCATCTCATTTCTCATCAAAGAATTCACACAGGGGAGAAACCATATAAATGCTTGGAGTGTGAAAAGAGCTTCAATCAGAAGATAGCTCTCACTTCTCATCAAAGAATTCACACTGGGGAGAAGCCATACCATTGTTTGGAGTGTGGAAAGAGCTTTGGTCATAAAATTACTCTCACTCAGCATCAAAGGACTCACACAGGGGAGAAACCATATCATTGTTTGGAGTGTGGAAAGAGCTTCGGTCATAAAATATCTCTCATTCAGCATGAAAGAACTCACACAGGGGAGAAACCTTATAATTGTTTGGAGTGTGGAAAGAGCTTCAGCCAGAAGACAAATCTCACTTCTCATCAAAGAATTCACTCAGGGGAGAAACCATAGAAATGTATGGTGTCTGGAAAGACCTTTGGTAGAAACAAAAACATTGCTTCTCATTAGTCATAGAGGCGAGAATTTGTAAAACTGCTTAGAATGTGTGTGTGTGTGTGGGGGGGGAATCTCTGATCTTACTTTTCATCTAATAACTCACACAGGGGAGAAACCATAGAAATACTTAGATTGGAATGAGGTTCATTTACGATCAACCCATATTTCACATTGCAGTACCTACATAGGAGATACACTGTATAAAGGAATGTCAACCAAAGAGTCTATTGATATGCTGAAGTAAATCAAGGGAGGTTCCTGGCAGTTCCAGATGGGCCTATGGTACCATTGGAGTCCACCAGAAGAGCCTTCAGTGTGGTGGCTCCCTTCTGATGGAATTCCCTACCAGGTGGGTTGTATTGCTTCCAGCACTTCCTGAAAATGATTTTTTTTAGGAAGCTTTCTTAAAGTTCTTTTTAAAAAAAGGAATGTTTAATATGGTGTTTTTATTTTATTCTATTTGTTGTTCACCACTCCAAAAATCCTTGGATGGGGAGCAGTATATAAATATTGTAAATAAAATGAAAATAAATAAACAAAGACAACAAAGGGAGTTCAGTAAACTATCCCTTTATATCAGTATATAGTGAAAAATAATGACGTGCAGACAACAAAACTTCCAAGAATATGTGTGGGATAGATTTCTTCATTTCAATGCATTTCAAATTTCTTTAATAAAGATTTTACTTGTTTTCATTAAAAAGTTTCAAATAAAAAGCATGTTTTTCAATATTGAATAAATACATGGAATTAGCAAAAGTAAGACAATGCTTCATTAAAGTGGGAAGGGATTGCTCCTTTACTTATGACAAGTAGAAAAAAATGTTCTGGCATTATAACCTTCAAAATTTAATTGCTTATAAAAATAACACCGCCTGTGTTAATAATCTTAGCCTTGGCTTTAGAGATCAACTTGATGAATTCTACTTTTGTGTCAAAATTTAAACTAGCGTGATAAAAAATGGCACAGGTACAGCAAGTTCAAAAGAGCTTACTGTTGACTCATTTATTCTTTTTTCCTCCAATGTTTGGAAAAGCAGATAACATATTTTTGTCAATTTTTCTGAACGCTACTGGTGCATTTTATTTTGGCTTACTTAAGATGGTTGCGTTTCAGATTCTAAGCAGTGGTTCAAAGGTTATGAAGGCTTTCATACCCAATTAAAATCCTATGGCAGCAACTGCTGTCAAAGTTATTTCATCCAGTCTTGATATCATTCAAAAGTTGGAACACTGCCAGTACTCGGCTATTTTAGGATGGATTCTATGTTCATAGAATCATAGAATAGTACAGTTGGAAGGGGACTATAAGGCCATTGAGTCCAACCCCCTGCTCAATGCAGGAATCCACCTTAAAGCATCCCTGACAGATGGCTGTCCAGCTGCCTCTTGAAGGCCTCTAGCGTGGGAGAGCCCACGACCTCCCTAGGTCATTGGTTCCATTGTCGCACTGCTCTAACAGTCAGGAAGTGTTTCCTGATGTCCAGCCGGAATCTGGCTTCCTGTCACTTGAGCCCATGATTCCATGTCCTGCATTCTCAAGGTGAGGCTCTTCCATTGTACTCTGGGTATGCTGACCCCTGCGATTTCCCCAAATGCTTTTGCTGCTATTGCCTTCATTGTTTTTATTGTTAGTTTTAATGTTAGCTTTTCTTGTTTTTAACTGATATTTTACTCTCTATGTTTTGTATTGCATTTAATGTCTATACTGTTTTATGTATGGGTATAAGCCGCCCGGGGGGGTGGGGGGGGGCTTCTGCCCTGAAAGGTGGCTAAGAAATGTTTTAAATTAATTAATTAAATAAATTATGGGATGACCGAGAACAGAAAAATCTAGTGGGATCTATGGTGACTTCATAAGGTTGGACAACACCTTATGTTATGTCACAGGAGTCACTGATATAATAAGTAAGGCCTGGGACAACTCACAGGAGGATTGCTTTAGCAAACCAGTAAGGCTTGTCCTGTAAACAGTCATGATGTTGTGAAATGTCACAAATTGTGCTTGCTTACAATTGACCCTCCATGCACCCATCCTGAGTGCCTGGGACCAGCAAAGATGTGTCACCTTGTTGTGTTCCTGTATTGCCCTATGAAACATCTGAGCTTTGCTGTAATGCTGGAGGCATATTGTGTGTTGACCCAGGTCGGTTTGTGGCTTACATCACTTGCTGGCAGGAGGGGGTTAAACAGTGAGAGGGAGTCTTCTTCCAGCAACCCTCAACATCCTTATGAGGCTTGTTTTGTGGCACTATGAAAGACTGAATTGCATGAGAGTTCAGTTTTCTTCTTCAGGATTTTGAACTGCACCATGATGAATGAGAAATAACATTCGTTGGACAGTTTTATCAGAAAATGGGTGGCTGTGATTCAGACCTATGGACTGGATTTTACTCCGATATCCCTTTATACAAGCCCCACACAGAGAAGTCCACTGTCTCCTGTCTTATTTGCTCAAGCAGTCGAGTTCTTGGCCCATATGGAAAAGCAGGATCATGAAGCTGAAGGAGTTAAATCCTGGGACCAGGAAAACTCGGTAAATGGCTTTGTTGATGTGCCTTGGCCCATGCCTGGTTGCTTCTTGCATCAATTGCTGTAGGGGTTAAAACAGTGAGAGGGAGCCCTCTTTTAGATACCCTCCTCATCCTTATAATGTTATTTGCGGCACTGGGGTAATACTAAATTGCATGAGAGTTTCAAGTTTCTTTTTCTGGATTTTGATCTGCACCATGATGAGCGAGAAGAAAAAATCATTCACTGCTGCATTGAGATTTCTACCAGCAGGCATTCCTGCGGGATATCTGTTGTCACTTTGGAATCTGAATATTTTCATTGGGATTGAATAGGTTGGGTGAATGAGAGAAAAAGGATCATTCTCTACCACATTCTGATTTCCCCCAGCACAGCTGCGTTGCTTGCTTTGGAGCTTGAATTTCCTGGACAACCAAGTATGAATAGTATAGCGCTGCGGTTTCTGGCAAATACTGGGACCCGCATTGCTCAGCCTGACCTAACGAAACAGAGGATTCCATGAATCACATTCACCAAAGGATATTCTGCATGAGGATTCCATGATTTTATCCCATGCAACTGGGCCTCTTAGGCTGAGAGTAAAGTGTTCTTCCAAAAACACTCTTGTGGGAATCTTAACATTCTGGGAACAATCCATGCCAAGATGTAGAGTGGTGAAAACTGACAATGGAGGTTCTAGGGTTAAAATAAATGGGATGTGTGGCAAATCAAGGGGATCACAATGGTATTAGGTCATCAGCAACAACAGCCATAAACCAGGAATGTTAACAACCCAGGGAGGAAAGCTTGAAACGAGAAATGTCGGATCTCCTAGAGCAAAACACAAATATAACTATTTGGAGAGCTTTGATTAATCTGTCATTCACATCAACAATTGCATGATACATTCATGGAAGTTGTTTCACAGGCATGCTTTTGTAGCTAGAAATCTGGTTTTGAGGCCAGGAGAGATGGATTTTTAGAATAGATTTAGTGATGCTATTTCTATTGTATTAAGAGGAAACATGAAATCTGAATGTATGCAAGCAGATGTTCAAGTGTAAAAAGGCTTAACTTGTATAAAAAGCAGTCCAGTGTTCAAAGATTTCAGTTCTCCCTGAAAGAACTCAAATTCTTTGCTTGATTTTGGAAGACTGATTAGATGCCTTATTTACTATGTTTTGCTCTTCACAGACCTTGTGCCTGGAAATGTATCACAATCTTTGTGCTTGTAACAGCACTATACATTTAGTGTTCATTCTGTACTAGAGATCTGCCTGAAGAAAATAAAAGAGGCTCAGAGCACTGAGAAATACCAGAAATACCAGAAATCAAAACCTGCATTCCTGGTAACACTTTGCCCTGGGGTGGGGGGCGGTTACCTGGTCATCTAGGGTCAACTAAATACCGGAGTTGCATCCTGTGATGTCACACGCATATATGTTACGAATCCGTATATGTATAAATGCATTAATGTTATGACTCTTTATATTTCTTGTAAGTAGATCTAGAGAGTGAATGGTTTGAGTGACAGGAAGTATATTTTATTTGCATAGGGGAGATGATTGGCTGAGTGAATGGGTGGGTGTGAAATGGTGTGTGATGCATAAACAGGGAGCAGTTGCCTGTGCAGTTTTAGATAGGGAAGAGATAGATAGGGCTTGTGAGGAGATAGATAGTGCCCAGGTTCTGTGTTTATAGGATTAGGTGGAGATTGAGTGTGTGTGTGTGAGAGGATATATAGAAGGTTCTAAAATAATTTATTACTGTAACTCAAATATTTATGTGCAGGAGGAATGTAAAGTGGTTATGTACTGTTCAACACCATAGTTCTATAAACAATAAATATTTCTTTGCTTTTCAAAATCCTACGCCTATGACTCCTGGCTACCAAAGGCTAAAAGTGATAAGAGTGAGATATGTCAGAATAAAAATGCCCGTGTGTCCTCTCACCTCGAAAGGGTTGACCCTGATGTAAAGGTCCTGGTGGCAGCATTAACACTGTGGGTGGGGTGGGGGGGTGGAGATGTCGTCTACCATGGGAAAGGCCTTATACAAAAGGAATTCTCACTGGGAAATGGGCAGGAATGCCACACATCGCATTGAAACTCTGAGCTGATTTGGCACGAGTTAAAATACACAGTGATAAGTTTATTTTAAGAGCAACCTTCCCTAAATCCTAAAAAAAGGACTACAGGTTACTAGATGCATGTTTTAAACAAAGCAAAATATTCGTTAGCCTTGCCTGATATCCAAGAAATAATATGGGAGAGGACATTCTGTGAAAAAAACTGGTCACTGTGTGATGAGAATTTTAAAAGGTAACACCCAGGTCCAGGGGAGTTCTCTTTACAAATATTTTTTTACATACACACACTCACGAAAAAGAGCAGCATTTTTCCAATTGGAGTGTATTTTGCCAAATTTCTTCTGGCTTTGTCAGTCATGGGCAGGAAGCAAGATCTCCAGGGGTCCCTAAAGAGCCTCCGTCCCTTTGATTGCTGGAACTTGCCTTCAGCCACCTCCCTCCTGGTTTTTTAGACTTCAAGGTATGGTCGCCCCTTTCAAATGCCTGCTGTACCTTACTGGCTAGAACCTTGCTTTGGAAAAAACAAATTTGCCAGAAGCAGCTCCATGTTGTGCTTCTCCTGTGCTGCTGCAGTATTGCAGCCTTCCTCTGGCCATGATTCTTACCAGCTCTTTTGCATTGTGCCTGTATGTAGGCAGGGTTGCCCTCTCCATGGCGGAGGCACATCCACCACGTGCCCCTTTAAGAAAAGAACAGGAAGAATGTGTCTTGTGTTTTGGACAAGGTACTTTCATGGGGAAAAGGCACTTTGGTGGAAGTCGTGGAGACTCAGGATGCCTTCCTGTAGATGTTAAGCATAAATCGCTCTTGGTCTGTTCATGTTTGTCTGGTCCCTCTGGATCTGGCTCAGACTGAAAGGAAACCACATCCAATGGACCTGGAGGCCCGGAGTCCATTTGGCTGGCTGCACTGCTAGTTCTAACAACAGTCTAATTCCCAGTCAACAGCATTGCTCCTGTGCTTGTCCAGTGGGCCTACATTTTCCTCCTGGTAGGGCCAGGGACCTGCTGCAGTGGCCTCCTGATCTCTCCCACACCCTCCTTCTATATTCCTTCCTCTTCCCACTCTTTCCTCGTTTTTTATTGTGAATATTAGCACAACAAAAAACATTACATTTATAGGATTTTTTCCCCCATCAGGTGTACCATATATATATATATATATATATATATATATATATACACACCAAGTGGCCCAAAAGTAGGTATACAGTATACTCTTCCCAATTGTCATTCTGACTCCACCCATCAACATTCTAAACAACTGTATACCTACTTTTGGGCCACCCGGTGTGTGTGTGTGTGTGTGTGTATATATATATATATATATATATATAGCATAGGTTTCAAGAAAAGCAGGCCATATATCAACTCGTGCCTATATAACACTCTTTCAAATGTTGCTATCGTTATGTCCTCAACCCATTGCATTATGGGAGGTGAGCATTTGTCCTTCCAATGTGATACTATAAGTCTTAGCTGTCGTAAAGGCTCTGAGGGCCTTCCTCTTTGCTTTCCTCCTTCCTCTTTGCCCTCCTCCATCTCCCTTCTTCCATCCCTTGCCTCCTTAGCTATTTTTTTGTTTGTTCTTTCTCTACTTCCCCCACCTTCTGCCAAGCCTGGCTCTGCATCAATATGCCACTATTTCTTTCTGCCTCTTCTTTGCCTTCTGCTCCCTGAGAAATGGCAACATGTATCAGCTGTTGATGTCACCTCCATTTGCCACTGCTGCAGAGCCAGGCCAGGCAGGACTGGCTCTCCTATGAGGCAGGGTGAATCTCCTGCTCAGGCGGCACATTGAGAATGGTGGTGAATTTGCTCCCCCTCCACTGGGAGGTCCCTTGTGTGGGTCCTGCCACAACTTGGAGGAGCAGCCTCCTCCTCCCCATCTCTCACTGTGAGCCCTGTCACAAACCAAGAGATCCGTTGGGTGCCTTCTTAAGAAAGGCTACCCCTCTGATCTCTCGCTTTGGAAGAGGACTCAGAGCAAGAGATGGGGCGAGTGAGCTCTCCATATTGTTCTGAAGCGCACATATAGCTTTGGCTATTGGGCGCTATACAAATGAATGAAAGAAATATCTCTCACTCTGGGAGCATCCAGTGAAGAAGGGATTTGGTGGGCATGAGGCCTCTCCAGAGTGCTGCATCAGCCGCACCAAGCAGTCTGATCTTTGGCTTGGGGAACTCTCTGAGAGTGAGAGATCAGTTGGGTAGCCGCCTGTCTTCTCTCTTGCTCTGAGACCAAAAAAAATTGATTGGGCAGCTTCTGCAAAGGGGCACCCAGGTCCGATATCTCTGTTTTGAAGTGGCCCAGCATGATTATGCTACAAAATCCCCATTGTTCTACTGCTTCCTTTAAAGGGCTTAGAGCAGGCTTACCTTTGAGTAAACCCCATTGAACAGAGAGAGATTAAAGGAACCGGCAGATCACTATTTTATGCACTGGAGATGCACAGCTTCACATGATCAAAGAAAAGGAAAAGAAAAAGGAAAATGCAAGGAGGTGGAGGATCGCACCAGATTTCCACCTGGGAGGAAGCTGAAAGCCAACAGGGTGCAATGCAGGACGTTTCCCTGGTCCTGCTTGGGGACATGCAGAGAAAGGATTTTGCAGCGTGGCTGCCGAATGAGCTAAAAAGATCAAAGTAGATTCCTAGAGAGGGATTTGGGGAGGAAGGGTCCGAATCCTCCACAGGAAATGCATTTTCTCCTCCAAAGGCCCTTCATATTGGGTCTTCTTCCTCCAGGGGAAAGAGGTCATTGATCTTCCTCCAGGTGCTGCATCGCTTCCTCCTTGTGGGATCGGGTGAGACACCTAAGCCTTGTGCATTGAGGTGATGGGGGTCCTGGGCTGCAGGGGAGGTGGGACAAGGGAAGTAGGAGGAGGTGGTGAAGACCCACGGGGAGGAGACCCCCAAATTCAACCCGTGGGACGAAGATGGATCTGATTTCTGCCAGGGATGGGAGCTGGGACCTCCCCTCCTTCCCCCCCATAGGGATTCCCCCCCCCCCAGAGCTTCCCTCTTTCCTCCGCCATTTGATTTGCCGCGTGGGAGGGGGAGATTGAGAGCAACACAGATGCAATTTCCCAAACTGATTCATTGGCTCCATTCGGACAACACATTAGTCAATGGTGGGTTGAGTAGCCAACTCACAGTTGGTTATTTTGTGGGTACTTCCCACACAACATATTCCTACACAACTGTGGGTGGGTGGGGCTGGCGTTGAGTGGACTAATAGTTAACGCAGCATTTGACTGACACAACCCCCGCCCCTCTCCCCACCCTCCCTCCTCCCTCCTCCCTCAGTCCTCCCAGTTCTATCCCAGCAGCATCTGCAAGTTGCACCAGTTGTAGCAGAGTGGTAGCCGCTGCTTTGGTCACTCTTGCCTCCTGACTCTATGGGCTTGTGTTTTAACCCACTCACCACACGGTATTTACCCACTCACCCCTCCACACAACACTTGCAAGCCAGTTGTTTCTCAGTTGCTTATTTGGGTGGAATAGCATACCGTCAGTAGTTTGTGAGCAGCAGGTTACCCTCCACACAACTCAATAAGCAACACAACTGACGATTGTCCCCCCCCCCAGTTGCTTAATGTGTCATCCTAATTGAGCCATTCATTCAACTGCTCTACATTGATTAAAATCCTCCTCCCGTTTATCCGCATCTGCTCCCCCCTCCACACATGGGGGTCTCCTGAGGCAATTCTGCCTGGGGCTGAGATGCTCCCCTCGTTCTCTGCAGGATCAGCAGGGCTGACAAAAGCAAAGGAAGGCCGGTGGAGGGAAAGGAGGAGCCTCACCCAGACCGGCCCTCCCAGGAGGCAGCTGATCCAGGGAGTCCTGACAGGTTATTTAAATGGGTATTATTGACATTTGGCTACTGGGCAGGGAGCAGAGAAGAGAGGCGATGGTGGCAGTTTTGGCTAAGGGCACCAAATGATTTTGGCCCACCCCATGACACCAGTCTGAAGAGAAAGGTGGCTGGAGAAGAGCCCTGTCCAGAAGACGGAGAGGGCCGAGGATAAGTATGAATGAATGAATGAATGAATGAATGGAGAAGGGGGAAATGAAACAGAATGAAAAAGACAGGAAAAAAGAAAACCTCAACAGAACATAACCTGTGAATCCCAGTTTCTTTGGGGCACACATTTCTGGTCTCCCCAGAAGCAGGAGGATGCTGTCCGGTGAGAACATTGGCCCTGTTCTAGTGAGGCAGATCATGGTTACGATCATAAGGAATGGAGTCTGCATCTGCAGAGACAGTATACCTCCAGACTCATGGAGAAACATTACAGGTTCAGGAGTCAGAGGGCCAGGAGCTCTTTAGGACCCGTAGAGCTCTTGCTTCCTACACGTGATTTCCAAAACCAGAATAAATTCTGCAAAATATACTCCCCTGGGAGAAATGCTGCTGGTTTTTTGAGTGTGCAGAATTTTATTTTATTTTGGAAGTAAGGACCCCAGATGTGCCTATTACCTTTAAAAGCTCTCGCCAGCCAGCAGCCAGTGTTTCTCACGAAACATCCACTTCCCCATTATTTCTTGGGATCAGACAAGAATAGCAAATGGTGTGCTTTATTTAAAACATGCATATACTACCTTTCATACTTTTTACGATTTCTAAGTTGTGTACAGTCAATGGTATCACTTTGCAAATACAACAATTATTTTTAAAAATCCCGTAGGGAGCTATACTATGCATTTTTAGAAACAAATAATTCCTACAATATCAAGCATACATGAGCAAATGTTTACATCTGTTGTTGCCTGAAGCCTGAATGGGGCAGGACAACCTTAATGAGTTTTGATGCACTGTTTAGAATCTCACCAAATTATTATTATTATTGTTATGATTTATTACATTTATATACCGCCCCATAGCCGAAGCTCTCAGGGCGGTTTACAAAAATTAAAAGATTGAACATTAAAAAGTCAATATACGAAATTTAAAAATGTAAAACATAAAACAGCTAATATTTAAAACATTTTAAACAAAGTCAGTTTAAAAAACCTCAACTTAAGCTGTTAAAATGCCTGGGAGAAAAGTTTTGACCTGGCGATGAAAAGATCACTCTGCTGGTGCCAGGCGGGCCTCATCGGGAAGATCATTCCAAACACATGGAAGGAACCTTTCCTCAACAGGTCAGAATACACTGCATCAGAAGATTGGACCGAAGTTTGACAAAAATATAGGACCTGCCTTTCTGGAAATTTGAGTAAAAAGGATAACCCTCTTCCCTTGGTCCTCCCAGTTTCTATCCCAGCAGCCTCTGCAAGTTGCACCAATTGTATCAGAGTGGCAGCCGCCACTTTGGTCGCTCTTACCTCCTGCCTCTAAGGACTTGTGTTTTAACCCACTCACCCCTCCACACAACACTTTAAACAACTGGCTTAGAGCTAAACAACTTGCAAGCCAATTGTTTCTCTCAGTTGCTTATTTGGGCGGAATAGAATACCATCAGTAGTTTGTGAGCGGCGAGTTACTCTCCACACAACACAATAAGCAACACAACTGACAATTGTTCCCCCCTCCCCCCCAGTTGCTTAATATGTTGTCCAAACGCAGCCAATATGTTTTCAAGGCCTTCTTGAAAGCCTGCAATGACAGAGCACGGCGGACCTCTGGTGGCAACTTGTCCCAAAGGGCCTCACCCGTGGACGTGACCAGTGTGTGGATAACTGAGGCAAGGTCCGTCCTCTCCTGACAGTGCTGCAGGTGGCATACCAGCCTGAGCAGGTAAAACGAACTCCTGGACACCGCAGACACCTGGGTATGTCCAGTTACTGTGCACTTGGCCTTTCAGGGGGAGTGCAACCCCATCTAAAACTTGTTGTAAACCTCCATCCAGAGCAGTTGCTTTCCCAACTCACAGTAAAGGTGTCAACTGTACGTACTTTGAGCTTGATGGACCTGTTCCAGTTCTTTTCATTCCAGTTTGATATTTGGCACAATGATACACTTCATGAAGTACATATTGGATGACAAGGTTCATGTTGTTTCCTCAAGAGTCAAGTTTCATACGCACAGCAGTTTTGAGCCTTATGCTTCCAGAACATTTTTTCCCAACGTGCCTTTACTAAAACAGCAATCCCCACTCGCCTTTGAAGTACTGTCCCAGCTTTGCTGACTACAGCTATTGATTCAGTATTAGAAAATGTATTTTTCCTTTCAACACGTTTACAAGAGTACGTAAACTATTAAAGAAAAATTAAATGCATGTAACTGAGAAAATCTGTCCTGCCCCATATATTGAAAATATTCATGACCTGCATGTCATGATTTTTCTTTGTCTTAGCTTCAGCTCTTACCACATTCAAAATATTTATATAGTTTTTTCCCGTGTGAAGTCTTTTTACAATCCAAGCGTTTATAGCATTTCTCCTCTGTGTTTCTTTGGTAAGAAATGAGGGTTAGTTCATAAATGAAGCCCTCCCCACATTCCAAACGATCCTCTGATTTCTCCCCTGTGTGAGTGCTTTGATAAGATGTGAGATGAGTTTTCTGACTGCAGCTCTTTCCAAACTCCGCACAATGATATGGTTTTCTCCAGTGTGAAATCTCTGATGATGACTGAAAACTATTTTACGAATAAAGCTCGTTCAACACTCCAAGCGATGATATTTTTTTTACTCTGTGTAAATTCTTTGATAGGTGAGGCTACTATGACAACTGCAACTTTTTCCACATGCCAAACACTGGAAGTTTCTCCCCTGTGTGAGTTCTATGATGAGAAGTAAGAGTACTCTTGACCCTGAAGCTCTTTCCACATTCCAAACAATGATATGGTTTCTCCCCTATATGAATTCTTTGATGAGAAGTGAGATGTATCTTCTGACTGAAGCTTTTTCCACATTCCAAACAATGGTATGAGTTCTCCCCTGTGTGCATTCTTTGATGAGAAGTGAGATTTTTCTTGTTATAGTAACTCTTTCCACACTCCAAACACTGATAAGGTTTCTCCCCTGTGTGAATCTTGTGATGAGAAGTGAGAGTTCCCCTATCACTGAAGCTCTTCCCACACTCCAAGCTGTGGAATGGTTTCTCCCCTGTGTGAGTTCTTTGATGTTGTGTCAGTTTTTGCTTTTCACTGAAGCTCCTTCCACACTGCAAACAATAGTATGGTTTCTCCCCTGTGTGAGTTCTTTGATGAGAAGTTAGATTTCTCTTCTGACTGAAGCTCTTTCCACATTCTAAACAAGAATATGGTTTCTCCCCTGTGTGAGTTCTGTGATGAGAAATGAGAGTACTCCTATCACTGAAGCTCTTTCCACATTCCAAACAATGATATGGTTTCTCCCCTGTGTGAGTTCTGCGATGAGAAGTAAGATGTATCTTCTGACTGAAGCTCTTTCCACACTGCGAACAATGGTATGGTTTCTCTCCTGTGTGAGTTCTTTGATGTGAAGTGAGATGTATTTTCTTAATGAACCTCTTTCCACACTCCACACAATGATACGGTTTCTCCCCTGTATGACTCCTGTCATGAGAAGTGAGAGTTCCCCTATCACTGAAGCTCTTCCCACACTCCAAACAACTATATGGTTTCTCCCCTGTATGAGTTCTTTTATGACAAGTGAGAGTTTTCTTCTCACTGAAGCTCTTTCCACACTCCAAACAATGATAAGGTTTCTCCCCTGTGTGAGTTCTTTCATGACAAATGAGAGTTTTCTTTTCACTGAAGCTCTTTCCACACTCCAAACAATGATAAGGTTTCTCCCCTGTGTGACATCTTTGATGTACTGTGAGAGTTTTCTTTTCACTGAAGCTCTTTTCACACTGAAAACATTTATAAGGTTTTTCCCCTGTGTGAGTTCTTTGATGAGAAGTGAGATGTGCCTTCTGACTAAAGCTCTTTCCACACTGTAAACAATTATATGGTTTCTCCCCTGTGTGAGTTCTTTGATGACAAGTGAGATGCATCTTCTGACTAAAGCTCTTTCCACATTCCAAACAATGGTATGGTTTCTCCCCTGTAGCGGTTTGTTGATGCTGAGTGAGAATTGCCTTCTGAGTTAGGTTCCTTCCACACTCCAAACAATTATGCATTTTGCACTGAGCTTCATAGTTTGGTTCTGAATTGAATGCTTTTCTAAGCATATGGCACCTATTCTTTTCCTGTTTTTTCTGCATTTCTTCTGGGATTGTGATATTATGGGAGCCGTTTTGCTGAGAAGTAAAGGAAGAATTCCTCCTATTCCAATTTACTTCCATTGTCCTTGTGCCCTGCCTGCTGTTTTTACGTTTGTCTTTTTTCATTGGCATCTGACATGTTTCTGTCGTATTCTCCAATTTACACATGTTGTCTTCTGGAATGAAGAAAAGAAATTAGTAAAAGTCTGAGTTAGCAACAGAACCGTAAATAACTGAACAGGCTCAATTAATGATTTTGATTACAGAAAGAACTGAAAAGTCCGAAATGAGATGTAGTTCTTATCATGTGCTTAACCAAATCTGTTCTTTGTCATGAACAACTGTCGGTGTCGTACACAATGCCGTTCATAGAGTCCTGGCTCCCTCCCTAGAAACTGTTCTGGGCTGCTGTTGCCTAATCAGAGTTTTGCTACTGCTGGCTTTTAAGATTCTGAGTTTTCTCAATGTGTCTTGTGAAAATGGTTGTGGCTTGATGCCCGTAAAATAGTGTTTAATCCTTTAATGATTTTCATAGAAATTAAGGTTTCTTATTTATTTTTAACATCAATCTCTGAGGGCAATTTCCTGAAAGGTAGCCTTAAAATACCAAAAAAAATTGGTATTTTTTAATTACCATTAATAAAAATTTTATTATTTTTCGTTATTCTATTTGGAACCCAATATCTCATTAGGCTGGAGAACAGAGAGCTTTAAAGAGAAAGGCTACAATGCCACGGTCCTCCTGTCTTATCATTTGATGGCTGTGCCCTAAAAGGAAGCCCCAAAATATTAAATAAAAAAATATTATAGGACAAGTGCAAAAATAAAAATATTATCTTTCCCATCATTGTTGCATTTGGAACCCATCATTAAGCAGGAAAAGAGGGAGCCTTACCAAGAGAGGCCACGATCCCATGGTTCTCTTCCATGACCTGCCTGTGCAGGGCTCTCTGGTCAGGATCCAGCAGGGCCCACTCCTCCTCCGTGAACCACACAGCAACCTCCTCAAAAGTCACCAGAACCTGGATGGAAAAAGAAAAAGTTCTCTACTCCAGCTGGACACAAAATGAGGTGGGCTGGGCATTAAATGCAGGACTGAAACATGTTTGCTGTGAAAACCAGTTCCTGGGGGGGGGGGAATCAACAGCAAGAAAGGGCTACAGCCCTCCTGTCCTCCTTGTGGGCTTCTCAAAAGGCATCTGATCAGGGGCTGTGAAAAGCAGAATGGGAAACCAAATGGGCCTCTGGTCACACCCAGCAGAGCTTTCGACGTGACTTAGCTTTCCCAGAAGGAAACAGCAGGAGAGATAGGGATTCTGGCCCTTGAGGGACAGCAGACGACGGAGGAATCCAGGCTATTCCCTGCCTGTCTCCCCATTGATCCTTCCACTGACCTGATCTGGTTCCACTCCATCAAAGAGAAGAGACGGCTCTGAACTTCTTGCCGGTGTCATCCCAGCCCCTGCGAGAGACAGAGATCGTGGGAAGCCAGTAGCACACGGTTCTCCCAAACCCGTGGAAGTGAGCCCTTTGCAACACCATGGATCTTACATCCCGGTCAAAGGCCCAGACTTGCACCGGAGGAGTGACACAAGTCCCGGTATAGCTGGGCGCTACGAGATGTCTTGTCTCTCATTTGCCTTTTGAGCGTGTAGCTGGGAGAAAGTGTGTGTGTCACGCCTGTCCCTGAGGGCCTTGGCCTGTTGGCAGAGGAACGTGGGAGGGGCATAAATGGAGGGAGGGAAGAGCAAAACTTATGTAGAAAAAGGGCAGTTGGCTTGGAGGAGAGAAGAGGAGGAAGAGGAGGAAGCAGAAGAAGCAGAAAGGGAGGGAAGGAAGGAGGGGACAAGGCAGAGGAACCAGCAGCGTGGTGGTGAAGGGGACAGTCTGTAGGTGAATGAAGGGCGCACTCCATGCACACACACACAAACAGAGACAAGCAACAGAGGACGGTGGGCCCAAAGGGGAGTTGAATAGATTTGATTCATATCTGGGCTAATTGTTTTCTTCAGGTGATTATTCCCTAAACCCTTTTAAGTGAAGTAAATTTTGTGGCATATATGTTTTGTTTGTGCCTCTGCAGTGATTGTAGTCTGCCCCTCCTCATCCTAGTTATAGAAACCTGAAACATTCCACATGTGTCCAGTTATGGGCTCTAGGCCACAAATCAAACTGTGGGTTTCCATGCATGAAACCTAAACACAGTTCGGAATTGTGGAAAAAGCTGGAGACAAGTGTCTTCTCCCCCAAAAGAATGGGCATGCTGTGGGGAGGACAGAAAAGCAGCCCACAGATATTCCAGAGGGAGACCCAAGTTGAAATAAAGCCAGCCCTAAATTAATCCTTACCCTGCAAGGCGGCATGTCTGTCACCCTCTTGCCTGATCTCCCTTTGTGGGGGGCTCTGTCTGGTGTCTGATGGAGCCTTCTCTGATACCGGGAAACCAGGCCTCATTTCTCCAAACTGACTCTGTTCCTGAAACAACAATGAAGATCTATGACATGGAACGAGGACAAAAGATTCTTCTTCTTATTATTATTAATTAATTAATACAGCACCATCTATGCATCTGGCAGTGTATAAGATAAAACAGACAAAACCAGCCACAGAAGTGTACATATTAATAAAATCACACACACAAAAAAACAACAAAGGGAGGGGAACACACAGACCAGAAACAGCAGACAATAGATAAAAACAAAAATACGTTTTCAAAAGCTCTGACAAAGAGAAAGGTTTTTAACTGAGATTTAAAAACAGTCATTGAAGCAGCAGTCCGCAAAAGCTCGGGAAGAAAATACCAGGAATACGGAGCAGCAAGATGGAATGGATGCCGCCGAGAAAGGGAAGTAGAAACCTTTGCAAGAGACAGAAGGGGAGCATTCAAGGAGTGAAGAGAGCGAACGGGGCTACAGGGCAAGAGAAGGGTGGAAAGAGACAAAGGAGCCAGACCACGGCAGGCCCTGAAAGTCAAAAGAAGCCACCTAAACTGAATCCTAAAATAGATAGGAAGCCAATGAACAGATTTCAGTAGTGGAGTAACCTGATCAAGGAAAATCAATGAGACAAGCCAAAATGGTGGGAGTGAGATATGGGGCATCCCCTGTCAGGCCGTTTCCAAAACAGGTTGGGCAACGAGTAGAGAGTTTTGGGGCATCCGCCCTCCCATTCCTGAGCCCTTGAATGCAATGCTCTCACCTGCTGCTGCTCTTGTTGCCTCTGGTCCTCTGCCTGGCTCAGGAGGAAGCCTTCTGCCAGGGCCACCGCCTGGAAACTGGTCTCCGTTCCACATTCTCTCACCCAGCTCGCCATCTCCGCTGGCAGGATGGTCAGGAACTGCTCCAGGATCACCAAGTCCAGGATTTGGTTTTTGGTATGTCGCTCCGGCTTCAGCCACCGCCGGGATAGATTATGGAGTTGGTTGCAAACCTCTCGGGGTCCATCAGCCCTCCGATAGCGGAGCTGCCTGAAACGCTGCAGCTGCATGTCTGAGCTGACCATGTCCCCACTCTGGATCTTCTGCACCTGTATGTCCCAGAATTCCCCACTGCTCTCAGTCTTCATGGCATCGTTTGGTTCAGGGCCAGCAGAGCCTTCTTCTACCATCTTTGATCCGTGTTCCAAGGAAACTCCTCCCTCTTCTGGATCTGGGCAAAGATTTCCTTACCAGGCATAAAGAGTATAAAGAAGCATTATACTGTCAGGACAAGATGAAATGTATAGGACTCCAGCTAGCAAGCAAGTCTTCTCCTGCAAGGAAAAGGAGGGCAATGCAAAACTTCAAAGTTAAACTTGAGACAGGGGCAGGACTTTTCCCCTGACAGCCACAGACCAAAGATCTTTACTTGCTTGAGAGTCAGAAACTGCCTCCCCCCTCTCCCCCCCGCAGTCCGCCTCTCACCATTTGCCCCAATAAAGGTACATCCCCTTTCTTGACTTATCCATTCTTCATCCAAGCCCCCTGCCACACACCCTCTCTGTGATGGCTGCTGCTGCCGCCATCTTCTCCTTAAACCTCTCTTACAAGAAGCTTCCTGACAAGTGGTTTAAATTAAGCCAGTCACTCATTAAAAGGAATCTTTCCTGATTAGTCTGCTGATTTTAAAAGATCAATATATTAAACAACGAACTCCATTCGTGCATAGAATCTAGAAATTCTTAGGAACACAACCAGTTCCCTTTACTTTAGAAAGACTGTGTTTTACGTTAAATAGTTATAAAGGCTGATAATATTTCTTCCTGATTCTCCGAGGTATACTGCTTCAGCAGATGGAGGCTCCATTCCTAGATAGGAGCTGCCTCACTGGACCAGACCAAAGGCTCTCACAGGCCAGCATCCTCCTGCTTCTGAGGAGACCACAAGTTTTGTTCCCCACAGACACTGTGGTTCACCACTTGTACTCCGTTGGGATTTAGGGTTGTTTTGTGTTCTGGATTTTCAAATTCCCTTTTTCATTCTCTTTAATTTTCCTCTGCCCCATTTATTTTCTTATTGTCAGCCTTCTTTTCAAAAGGACGCCAGCCAGGGGTTGAAGTTGGGCATCTCCCCTTCCCCTGGAGTTTTCCCACCCCCTCCCTCTCCTGCCCCCATGTCCCCCCTCCTCCCCTGCAGCCCAGAGATTCCCCTTCACCCTAAGGCATGAGGCAGGGTGGGATGTCTCAGCTGATCCCACACAGGAGGCATCGATGCCTTTCTGAAGGAGGGAGTGCATTCCCTGTGTGAGCCTTGGCCTCTTCCTTCCTCCCCAAATCCCCTTCTAGGTATTGAGTTCATTTCTTCGGCCCTCAGGACACTAACCAGCAAGGTCCTCCCTCTGCATCTCTCCAAGCAGGTCCCGAGAGGTCAAAACAAAGAAGCTCCTTCCACTTCTGGGTGAATCCTAAATGTATGAACTGCACGTACCTCCTCCCAATGGGCGAAATGGGGGGAAGGTCCAGCTCCCCTCCATGACTCAGAATCACCACCACCCCCAACATGTGGGGTTGGATTTGGGCATCTGTCCCCCAAGTGACCCTCCCCTCCCCTGCAGCCCAGGGATCCCCCTTCACCCCAATACGGCTCCGATGCAGCACCTGCAGGGAGATCCAAGGCCTCTTTCCTCTGCTGGAAACAGGCGGAGGCGAAGAGCCGGGGAGGGGAGGAGCAGTTCCTGTGGGGGTCACGGCCACTCCCTGCCTCCCCAAATCCCCTTCCTCTCTAGGAATCGAGCTCGTTTCTTCAACCCTGACATGGCCAAGAGAAAGATCTACCTCTCCAAGCCCGACTACGCCAACATCGTCTTCCGTTGCACCCCAGTGGCTTTGGGCTTCGCCCCCATGGCTGCTGCTGGCAACGATCTCTGCTTTCTATGCTGGACGTTTCCTCTTCTTGCTGGATGCATCTGTTCAGCCAGTGTGACTGTGTGGGGTGTCCGTGTGAAGTGTTGTGGAAGGTTGTTCTCCCTTGAGAGAGGCTCGTCTTGCTGAGTTCGGAGGACACTTTAGGCAACGGAGGATTTAATAATGCACTCACCCTTGGTTAGTCTGCCCGTGCTCTCCACGTGACATGTTGCCCCTCCCTCCATCACCCAGCTGAAAGTCCCGGTGTCCTTCTGGGCTGCTAAGTCTCCTCCCTCCCCCCTCAGTCCTCCGGTTCTATCCCATCAAGCACCGCAAGTTCTGCCGGCTGTATAGGAGCAGCCGGGGTTTTTTGGCTGCTCCGGCCGGCTAACTCTATGCCTGCGTGGACTAATACAGGGAGAGAGGGAGTTCCTTCCACACCACACTTTAAAGAACTGACGGTCGCCTCTTCCCCCCTCGGTTGATTATGGTGTGGTCCAAACCAGGCCAGTTTGTCTGGGTGGGGTGGTTGTGAAAGATTGTTCTCAATTGAAGCTCTTCTTGCCATGAGACTCATAAGGTTTTGGGAGTGTTGCAAAAATCTGTACAGATCTGTAATTTTCACCCCAAAACATGTCCATTTCCCCTGACATGCATCTTACACACATCCTACATGTATCCGCTGACACACGCACCCAAACCATCTACACACAGCATCCCAAATCCCCATTCCCTACTGCCTGTCCATTATATCCATTTCTGCAAAGGTCAAGCTGCTTGCATGAGATTTAGCAGCGCAAGAACTAGGAGCTTGTCAAATTGGCCATTGCTCCTTCTTCTCCAGGTCAGACTCCATTATACACAATCAGAAACACATGTAGGCTACCTGACTTAGAGGAACCAGGGGTGTGACTCATCCAGATGTGACCGTAGCACACCTGGAGAGGGACAAAATGCACATATAAGGAATGCATGACCATATAGGGAAACCAGGTTCACGCCAAAATTCAAATGAACACCTCTGAATTTCAAGTGGTAGTAGCAGCTGGCTAACAGCTCCCAGACATGATCCACCAAAACGTGTCCCCTTACCTGGTCTACTCGGGAGTAGCAGTATCTGGAAGTGATGTATTTAGGGCTGTAAACCAATGGGATGAGGGCTAATGACGCGTAACACCTGGAGTATAAGAGCATTGTTTGACCCTTGGTGGGGTGTGACTCTGGAAGGCAGAGATAGCGCCCAGTGGTCACCTATTCTGTGCAGAATAATAAATTGGTTTCCAAAGCTTCAAGAGGTCTTTCGTCAACTGTTTCATATCTGGACTTTGGCACACTTGGGAATAGCATAATTTGTGCAACAGGAGGTTCAACAAGTCAGCTCAGGATACTGAAACCTTCAGGGTTTGGGGACAGAAACCGCCTGCTTCAGGAGTCAAGAGGGCCAGGGGCTCTTCAGGGCCTGTAGAGCTCTTGCTTCCTGCCCGTGACTCCTGAAGCCAGAATACATTCTGCACAATAAACTCCTCTGGGAGAAATGCTGCTGGTTTTTTGAGGGTGTAGAATTTGTTTTATTTTATTTTTTTAAAGCAAGGACCCCAGATATGCCTTTTACCTTTCAAAGCTCTCGCCACCCAGCAGCCAGGATTTCTCATGAAACATCCACTCCTCCATTATTTATTGGAACCAGGCAAGAATAGCAAATGGTGTACTGTATTTAAAACATGCCTATGCTACCTTTCATACTTTTTACGATTTCTGTGTACAGTCAATGGTATCACATCGCAAATACAACAATAAAAAATCCCATACAGTGCTATACCAAGCGTATTTAGAAGCAAATAAGTCCTACATTATGGCGTATACGTGCCCAAACTGTGACGCCTTATCCTAGCCCCTTGCTGCTGCTGCTGCTGCCCCTGTCCCTCCTTTACTATCAGGCCCCACAGCTCTACAGTCCAGCAACCTGGCCTCGGACAAGCATCTAAGTTCCCGCTGCCGCCAGTACCTTTCTCAGGGACACTTTAAATGACCACACCAGTTGTTCAAATTAACAAGTTTTATTAACAAAAGTATATTGTGTGCACAGTATGCTTATTGGTTTCAGGTTTAATGCATCTATGTTTCCAAATGTTTCTTCATCTAAACTGTTTCCTCTCAATATCAATCACTCAAAACACCTCACTAGATGCGCTTTATTTCTCTCTCTCTCTCTCTGCTCAACCCACAATCAACCCCCCTCTTCAATTCATCCCAAAACAACTTTCCCTGTCAGCTCTCCCTCTGTCTGACATGTCTATATTCCATTCGCTCTCCAGCTCCTCCCACTCTCCCACATTCCACCAATCCAGGCACTCCAAACAACTAACCAATCAGCTTTCACTTACCACTCATTCCATACTCACCCAGACCTGCAACTCTAAAGAATACGTTTTGCGACACATTCTTCACAGTTCTAAACAGTAGAACATCACACAAATGTTTACAGCTGTTGCTGCCTGAAGCCTGAATGGGGCAGGACAACCTTAACGACTTTTGATGTACTGCTTAGAACCTCTCCAAACTCATCAAAGGATGGCGTGGATGCAAAAAGAAGCAAATGCTATTTTGGGCTGCATTAATAGAAGTATAGCTTCCAAAGCACACAAAGTAGTGGTTCTCCTCTATTCAGCACTGGTTAGGCCCCATCTTCAGTACTGCGTCCAGTTCTGGGCACCGCACTTCAAGAAGGATGCAGACAAGCTGGAGCGGGTTCAGAGGAGGACGATGAGGAAGATCAGGAGTCTGGTAAGAAAGCCCTACAGGAGACACTGGAAGAACCTGGCATATTTACTCTGGATAAGAGAAGATGGAGGAAGATGGAGGGGAGACATGATAACGCTCTTCAAATACTTGAAAAGTTGTCACACGGAGGAGGGCCAGGATCTCTTCTCGATCGACCCAGAGTGCAGGACACAGAATAATGGGCTCAAGTTACAGAAAGCCAGATTCCGGCTGGACATCGGGAAAATCTTCCTGATTAATAGAGCAGCATGAAAACGGAACCAATGACCTAGGGAGGTTGTAGGCTATCCCACACTGGAGGCCTTCAAGAGGCAGCTGGACAACCATCTGTCAGGGATGCTTCCAACTCTATTATTCTAGGATTATAGTATTCAAGGTCAGAACGCAATGCATTAGGAGTTTGGACTGACGTTTGACAAACCTATACAACCTGTCTATTTGAAAATTCAACTCAAAAGGATATATTTTTTAAAGAAAATGTTTTGACTACGTTCCAGGGCAGAAGCAGTCCCAAGGCGGATCACAGCAATAAAATACATAAAAACAGTTAAGATGTTAAAAGTGATAATCATGAACACAATAAAAATAAAAAAACAATTCATAAAAGCCAATAATAACTGCAATGACAGGAGCAACGGCAGTCATAGCAAGAGAAGGCCATGGTGCCAAACTCTGGTACTCAAAGAAAGAAAGATTTATTGCTATAGGTATGAGCTATAAATGCCCAAAGAACAGCATGCACAAACATCTGAAAAAGAAAATATTGTTTTTCTTGTAGTCAAGGAATTTCAAAAGAACCCAAAACAGATCCTGAACAAGACATCCTCTCCAAAACGCAGAGAGAACAATGAATCTTCCTTCCTTTTTGAAAGCCTGCAATGACGCAGCATGGTAGACCACTGGTGGCAACTTGTTCCAAAGGGCATCACCAGTGGACGTGACCAGTGCATGGATAACTAAGGTAAGGTCTGTCCTCTCCTGACAGTGCTGCAGTTGGCATGCCAGCCTGAGTTGGTAAAAGGAATTCCTGGACACTGCAGCCACCTGGGCATGTCCACTGAGCTCTGAGTGCAGTTACGGGGCTTGTGCATGTGGATTGGCAGAAATGACAGCAATTTTTTTTTTAATGTCTCTGGACTGTGCCTATGCACAACTGCGTGGCAACAGGATAGGACAGAAACACTGAATATCCACAATTGCACAGATATACATTTGTGTTTTTAAAAATACAGTATCAGCACAAGAAAAATGTTGATAACTCATGCTGCACAGCAAACACGTCATGAAGAGGGGGGGGGGGCACACCAGCAGCGGACCTCGGGATTGTTCCAAGACCGGAGAAAAAAAGCAATCCTACCTATCCCAGGAAAACTGAGTAATCGTCCCCCATTCACCCTGATATCAGGTATGGGTAAACAGGATCGAACTCAAATAGACCCAGGATAAACGTCTGGTGTAGTTGAGGCCGGTGATGAGAAGAGAGATTATTCTTCTGTCTGAAGCGCTTTCCACATTTCAAGCAACGAGATGGTTTCTACCTTGAGTGAATTCTTTGATGAGACGTTAGTTTTCCCTTCTGATTGAAGCTCTTTCCACACTCCATGCAATGATATGGTTTCTCCCCTGTGTGAGTTCTTTGATGAGAAGTGAGATTTGCCTTCTGACTGAATCTCTTTCCACACTCCAAGCATTCATATGGTTGCTTCCCAGTGTGAGTTTTTTGATGAGAACTGAGAGATGCCTTATTAATGAAGCTCTTTCCACACTCCACGCAATGATATGGTTTCTCCCGTGTGAGTTCTTTGATGGGAAGTGAGATTTCTCCCATCACTGAAGCTCTTTAGACATTCCATACAATGATATGGTTTCTCCCCTGTGTGAGTTCTTTGATGAGAAGTGAGAGTTGGCTTCTGACTGAAGCTCTTTCCACATTCCAAACAATGATATGGTTTCTCCCGTGTGAGTTTTTTGATGAGAAGTAAGCGTTCTCTTCTCACAGAAGCTCTTTCCACATTCCAAACAATGATATGGTTTCTCCCGTGTGAGTTCTTTGATGAGAAGTAAGCGTTCTCTTCTCACTGAAGCTCTTTCCACACTCCACGCAATGATATGGTTTCTCCCCTGTGTGAGTTCTTTGATGAGAAGTAAGATGTATCTTCCGACTGAAGCTCTTTCCACATTTCAAACAATGATATGGTTTCTCCCCTGTGTGAGTTCTTTGATGAGAAGTGAGATTTCTCCCATCACTGAAGCTCTTTCCACATTCCATACAATGATATGGTTTCTCCCCTGTGTGAGTTCTTTGATGAGAAGTGAGATTTCTCCCATCACTGAAGCTCTTTCCACACTCCATGCAATGATATGGTTTCTCCCCTGTGTGAGTTCTTTGATGATAAGTGAGATGTGCCTTCTGACCGAAGCTCTTTCCACACTCCACACAATGATATGGTTTCTCCCCTGTGTGAGTTCTTTGATGATAAGTGAGATGTGTCTTCCGACTGAAGCTCTTTCCACACTCCAGACATTTATATGGTTTCTTCCATGTGTGAATTTTGAAGTGAGTTTCAACCTTTGATTCAGGATTGAAAGTTTCCCTATGCACATGAAACCTATTCTTTCTCGGTCTTTTGTGCATTTTCTCTTGGATGCTGATATTATGATAGCCATTGCCCTGAGAAGCAAAGGAATAATTCCTCCCATTCCGATTTGCTTTCCTTTTCCTTCCCTCCTTTGTGCTATTTTTACATTTCTCTCTTTTTGATGATATTCCATATGGTTCTCTCTTATCATCCACTTCCCACCGGTCACTTTCTGGAATCAAGACAAGAAATTGGTAAACGCCTCAGTTAGCAACAGAACTTGAAACCACTGAGCACCCCCAATTAATGATCACAATAAAGGGAAGAAGGGGAAAGCATTGGATGGGATGCAGTTCTTTCCAGGTGTTTCACTGCCTCTGTGGACTGCCATGTACGGACTCTCGGTGTGGGACAATGCATTTGACTGGGCCCCATGCAGGCCTGGGTTCAGCTTTCCGCTGAGACGTTCAATGTACTCTGTGTTTTTGCTCCCTTTCAGACTAGCCTATGGGACAGATTTGTTCACAGGCTGTCCATCTGCAGGGCAGGTATTGCAGACTCCAAATAAATTTGGCAGCCATGGATACAGTTCCTGTCACACATCATAGCCTATGTCAAGGCAGGACAAGTAACAGCAAAGTCATCTTACGTACTAGATCACTTATGCAAGGTTAGTTCTGGCTTTACCAAGCTAATTAAAAGGGTACACCTTCCAAAAGCCCTGGAATGGCATATGCAAACCTAACCATACAAGCATCTGCCAGGCCTGAAGTGGCCTCTTAGAGGTACATAAATTACCAGCACGGGAATTTCTTAGCCCTTCAGAAAAGATGCAACTTTCAATACCTGCAGGCTCAGTGCCTTCTTAATCTGGCCCTGAAAGGATTTAAAGACGGAAGAGATGACATTCAATGAGTGTGATCTGGAATGCTTGAATGGTGAGAATGAGGGTTTGGGGGGATTTAGCAGAAGACCCCCAACTCATCTTTAGGAGGACACCAAACCCCTGACCCGGAAATTGGGCTTCCATAACAACTAACATCATGGCATCATAATACCTCTAACTAAAACTGTGCAAGAAACATGAATGATAGATTTGTTTTACAAATGGCTTCTACAGAGCAAGCGCTGGGCCAAGGCGACCTGGTGGCAGAGAGGCTGAGATCAAACGGAAGAACAGAAGAACTGAGGCCTGCAGAGATATTAACTAGGAGCAAAGAATCATTGTTGAGCATCTCACGCTATGCACCTGCAGAGGTAGAGGAAAGCCCTTCCTCAAAACACGTTGGACGGAGGAGCCGTAACAAGAAGCATGAACAACGACGGAGAGGAGGATGTGACTAAAGAATGCAAAAAGTTCAAGGAAGACGTTCCAGGGCGAAACAGGTCCGTGAAGACAACATGCCTAGACGGCGGATCTTGAGCACATTCCGTTGAACCTGTTAGGAATTATGCCAGACTTCCAATGTTCTTATGTTTTCAAAAGGTGCCTGTTCTGGACTGCCTTTCTTTAATCAAGAAAGTGGTTTTAAGAGTTTGAGCTGTCTCAGTGTGTCTTCTGAAAATTCCTGTGGTTTGTTTGAGGCCCTTGGCTTACCAATTGATAAGCGTTTTATCATTTGGTGATTTAATACAAATGCATCTTATTTTCTTTTTGAACAGTACCTTCTGATGGCTGTGCCCTAAAAGGCATCCTCAAAATATTAAATAAAAATATTAGAGGACATGAGCCAAAAAATAAGTATTATCTTCCCGCTCATTATTGCATTAGTGACCCATCGTTATAATTACGTAAGAAAACAGGGAGCCTTACCAAGGGAGGCCACGATCCCACGGTTCTCCTCCATGATTTGGCTGTACAGGGCTCTCTGGTCAGGATCCAGCAGTGCCCACTCTTCCTTGGTGAAGCACACAGCAACCTCCTCAAAAGTCACCAGACCCTGGATGGAAAAAGAAAATGGTTCTTAGTTGAGAACAGCATAAAGTAAACAGCCTCCAGGTAGAACAACTGCCTGAAACGCTGGAGCCGCACATCTCAGCTGCCCATGTCCTCACCCTGAATCTTCTGCACCTTTCTTTCCCAGAAATCCCCACTACTCTTGGTTTCAATAGCATCAGGTCTCTTTTTTGTAAAATGAGGTGGCCGGGCAGTATAATGCAGAATTTAAAACCAGTTGCCATGGGAGCAAGAAGGCGATGACCTGATTCTGGATTTCCCAAGAAGCTTCTTGACAGACTCTCAGGGAATCAGGATGCAGGACTAGCTGGGCCTTCGGTCCAATTCAGCAGGGTTCTCCATATTTTCTTAGCAGGGCCGTGCACAGGGGAGGCCAGTGGGGCCAGTTGGCCTGGGGCCCACGATTTTAAGGGGGCACCCCGGTGAGGTCTCCCCCTAACTTACGCTGCTGCTTCCATAGCTTAAGTGGCCCATCGAGAAAAGGGGAGTTCGCCTTGTAGAAACTGCGCAGAAGCCATCCGTAGCGAATACGGTCAGACTACAAGCTCCAGAGGGCCATATGCCGCATGCGGGGCGGGGATAGATGTGCCTAAGTTGCGATGGTTGCCCTTACTGCGTCTCTTTCCTCAACCCTCTCCATGGCATAGAATCTCTGGAGTGGAGGGTGAGGTAATGATGATGATAGTTATTAATGATAATAATGATACCGTGAGGGTGATGATGATGTTTGATAATGATGAAGGACTGTTCTATTACTGTTGCTTCTATTAGTACAGAAACTAAAAATAAATGTGAATTTCTGATTCAGCATTGAGGTGTTGTAGAACAGGTTTAATATAAAGGTGTTATGTAAAATGGACATGTTGGTGGGCACGCCCCCTTGGGGCAGCCATGTTGTCCTCCTTTTTTGATTTTCATGCTCAGCCTAAAATAGAGTCAAGGGGGATTAAGATGTTTTACTTAATATATATATTTTTTCAGATTAGTTTTGTCACAGTTTTAAATGGGGGAGGCACACAGTTCTCATCTGTCCTGGGTATATTACCAGTTTTGCACGGCCCTGGTTCTTACGAAAGGAAACAGAAGGAGAGGGAATTATTCTGGCCCTGGGATGTGAACAGAATATGGAGGGACCCAGGCTGCTCCCTGCCTCCCTCCCCAGTGATCCTTCCACCTACCTGATCCTGTTCCTCTCCATCACAAAGAAAAAGAGGTGGCTGTGTATTTCTTGCCAGCATCATTCCAGCCCCTGTGAAGACAAAGGTGATGGGAAGCCAGTCGCACAGGTTTGCCTCAGAGGTTGAGATTACTATCCGAAACTCCCATGAAGAAAGCCTCTTGGAACACCAATGGACTTACTTCCCAGTCAAATGCATAGAATTGCCTTGGAAGTGATACAAGTCCATGTACACCTGGCCATTGTGAGATGCCTTACCTTTAATTTGCATTTTGGAAGTTCAGTTGAGGAAATAAACAAATGTTTCCCCATTTGGACTCTTCACCACAAATCTAACTGTTCATTTCCATGTGTAAAATGTCACAGTCTTGATGCTAGAGAGAAGCATCTTCCCTCAAGTGACACTCAGGGTGGGGGTGGGGGAGGTGAATAGATGATGCCCAACGACGTCTTCCATAACTCTAGAGAACGAGGCCAGGTTGAAATACAGCCACCCCCAAGTTAATCCTTACCATGCAAGGCGGCACGAGAGTCACCCTCCTGCATCCTCCCCTTTTGTGGAGGGCTCTGACTGGTGTCTGATGGAGCCCTCTCTGCTGCAGGGCCATCAGGCCTCACTTCTTCCGACAGACTCTGGACCTGAAAGAGCAATGAAAGCCCATAACATGGAAATAGCAAAAGGCTCCAAAAAGGAGCGAGAGAGGCAAACATCCTGGGGGCAAGGGATGGGACATCTCTCCTGGGGTGATTACCAGTAAGGGTTGGGCAACGAATGGAGAGTTTCCAGACATCCTCCCTCCCATTCCTGCCCCCTGGATGCAATGCTCTCACCTGCTGCTGCTGCTCCTCTTGCAGCCTCTGGTCCTCTGCCTGGCTCAGGAGGAAGCCTTCTGCCAGGGCCACCGCCTGGGAACTGGTCTTCGCTCCGCATTCTCTCACCCAGCTGGCCATCTCCGCAGGAAGGACGGTCAGGAACTGCTCCAGGATCACCAGGTCCAGGATTTGGTTTTTCGTGCGTCTCTCCGGCTTCAGCCAGCGACGGGAAAGATTGTGGAGTTGGTTGCAAACCTCTCGCGGCCCCTCAGCCTCCTGGTAGCAGAACTGCCGGAAACGCTGGAGCTGCACATTTGAGCTGACCATGTCTTCACCTTGGATCTTCTCCTCTGTTCTTCCCCAGAGTTCTCCACTGCTCTTGGTCTTAATGGCATACGGGGCTCTTTCTGGATCAGGGCCAGCAGAGCCCTGCTCTACCTTCTTTGATCTGTGTTCCATGAACGCCTCCAAAGGGACCAAAGAGACTCTTCCCTCTTCAGGATCTGGGCAAAGGCTGCGGTATGGAGCAGTGCTTCTAAGGCTATGCAAAGGGAAGACAGAGTTCTGTTAAAGGACTTTCAATGCAAGATGTGCAGGACTCCCAACTAGGAAGGGGGTCTTGTCCTGGATGCACTCTGGGGGGAGGGGGGTGATGCTTCAGACCCGTTGGTGCTGCCCCTGCCTCGCCTTTACTATTTGAGGCCCCACAGCCCCACAGCCCAGCAACCTGGCCCTCAGTCTATCCCTTTCCCACTGCCACCAGTATCCTCCAACGTACACCTCAAAGACCAATAATTGAAGGTAAATACGCTTAATGGTTTACAAAGGCTTCAATGCATATTGGTTGCTGTAAGTTCACTCTTTGAATCAGAGAATGAAGGTACATCCCCTCTCTTGACTTATCTATTCTTCATCCAAGCTCCCTGTCACACACCCTCTCTGTGATGCCTTCTGCTGCTGCCATCTTCTCCTTGAGCCTCTCTTACACTAAGCTTCCTGACAAGAGGTTGAAATTAAGCCTGTCACTCATGAAAAGGAATCTTTCCTGATTCGTCTGCTGATTTTTAAATATCAATGTATTAGTCAATGGACTCCATTAGTGCATAGAAGCTAGAAATTCTTAGGAACACAACCAGTTCCCTTTACTTTAGAAAGACTGTGTTTTAGGTTAAATTGTTATAAAGACTGATAATATTTCTTCCTGATTCTCCGAGGTATACTGCTTCAGCAGATGGAGGCTCCATTCCTAGATAGGAGCTGCCTCACTGGACCAGACCAAGACTCTCAAAGGCCAGCATCCTCCTGCTTCTGGGGAGACCACAGGTTTTGTTCCCCACAGACACTGTGATTCACCACTTGTGCTCCGTTGGGATTTGGGGTGTTTTGTGTTCTGGATTTTCAAATTCCCTATTTCATTCTCTTTAATTTTCCTCTTCCCCATTTATTTTCTTTTTGTCAGACGTCGTTTCAAAAGGACACCAGCCAGGGGTTGAAGTTGGGCATCTCCCCTTCCCCTGGAGTTTTCCCACCCCTCCCTCTACTGCCCCCATGTCCCCGCTCCTCCCCTGCAGCCCAGAGATTCCCCTTCACCCTAAGGCATAAGGCAGGGTGGTGTGGGGTTTCTCAGCTGATCCCACAGAGGAGGCTTCCATGCCTTCAGGAAGGAGGAAGCGCATTTCCTGGGGGGGGCTCGGCCTCTTCCTTCCTCCCCAAATCCCCTTCCCATCTAGGGATTGAGTTCATTCCTTGGGCCCTCAGGACACCAACCAGCAAGGTCCTCTCTCTGCATCTCTCCAAGCAGATTATACCCACAGTTTTGTTTATTTTACCAAAAGATCCTGAATCAATCATGGACGACCCCGGCCCACCAACCCACCCAGGGACACCGACTCCTGCTGTCTAAGGGGCTTCCTGGCTTTGTCGAGATGTCAAAACGACGAAGCTCCTTCCGCTTCTGGGTGAATCCCAAATGCCTCCTCCCTATGGGGCGAAATGGGGGAAGGTCCAGCTCCCCTCCATGTTTCAGAATCACCACCACCCCTGACATGGTGGGGTTGGATTTGGGCATCTGCCCCCCAAGTGACCCTCCCCTCCCCTGCAGCCCAGGGATCCCCCCTCACCCCAATGCGGAAGGCGGGAGGGGGTCTCACCTGCTTCCCCCCAGGAGGCTCCGATGCAGCACCTGCAGGGAGATCCAAGGCCTCTTTCCTCTGCTGGAAACAGGCGGGAGGCGAAGAGCCGGAAAGGGGAGGAGCAGTTCCTGTGGGGGACACGGCCACTCCCTGCCTCCCCAAATCCCCTTCCTCTCTAGGAATCGAGCTCGTTTCTTTAACCCTGACATGGCCAAGCAGAAAGATCCACCTCTCCATGCCCGACTACGCCAACATCTTCTTCCGTTGCACCACAGTGGCTTTGGGCTTCCCCCCCATGGCTGCTGCTGGTAACAATCTCTGCTTTCTATGCTGAATTTTTATTTTATTTTGGAAGTAAGGACCCCAGATGTGCCTATTACCTTTCAAAGCTCTCGCCAGCCAGCAGCCAGCTTTTCTCACTGAATGTCTACTATCAGCTTCGGCTGATACTCCAGCTGCTGCGCCTCTTCCTAGAGCTGGAAGACCTAAAGATGGTAGTGCACTCACTGGTAACTTCGAGGCTTGACTTCTGCAATGCGCTGTACATAGGGCTACCTTTGTTCCTAGTCCGGAAACTTCAATTAGTTCAAAATATGGCAGCCAGGTTGGTCACCGGTACACCTAGGGGTGACCACATAACACCAATCTTAAAATCACTCCACTAGCTGCCCATTAGTTTCCGGGCGATGTATAAAGTGTTGGTTATTACCTTTAAAGCCCTACATGGTTTGGGTCCAGGTTACCTGCGGGATCGCCTTCTCCCGTATCGTCCGCCCCGCACACTCAGGTCCTCTGGGAAGAATTTACTCCAGTCAGCCAGAACTCGGCTGACGAGTGTTACCCAGAGGACCTTCTCTTCTGCCGCTCCCAGGCTGTGGAATGGCCTGCCGGAGGAGATTCGACAAATTAGCAGTCTTCTGGAATTTAAGAAAGCCGTGAAGACTGCTCTCTTCCGGCAGGCCTATCCAGTTTAATTTTAAGATGTTTTTAAGAATGTATTTGTTTTTATCTGTTTTAATGGTTTATCTATTTTATTGTTTTTATATTTATATAAAATATTTTGCACTGAGCTTCATTGTTTGGTTCTGAATTGAATGCTTTTCCAAGCATATGGCACCTATTCATTTCCTGATTTTTATGCAAGTCTTCTGGGATTGTGATAGTATGGGAGCCATTTCGCTGAGAAGTAAAGGAAGAATTCCTCCTATTCCAATTTACTTCCATTGTCCTTGTTCCTTGTCTGCTGCTTTTACGTCTGTCTTTTTTCATTGGCATCCGACATGTTTCTGTCGTATTCTCCAATTTACACCTGTTGTCTTCTGGAACGAAGAAAAGAAATTGGTAAAAGTCTGAGTTAGCATCAGAACCGTAAATAACTGAACAGGCTCAATTAATGATTTTGATTAAAAAAAGAACTGAAAAGTCCGAAACGAGATGTAGTTCTTACCATATGCTTAACCAAGTTTGTTCTTTGTTACCATTAATAAAAATTGTATTATTTTTCATTATTCTATTTGGAACTCAATATCTCGTTAAGCTGGAGAACAGAGAGTTTTACAGAGAGAGGCCACAATGCCACGGTTCTCCTGTGTTATCAGTTGACAAGTGTTTTATCATTTGGTGATTTTAATATCAATGTATCTTATTTTCTTTTTGAACAGTACCTTCTGATGGCTGTGCCCTAAAAGGCAGCCCCAAAATATTAAATAAAAAAAATATTATAGGACATGTGCAAATATATATATATTAACTTCCCCATCATTGTTGCATTCAGAACCCATCATTCAGCAGGAAAAGAGGGAGACTTACCATGGGCCACCATCCCATGGTTCTCTTCCATGACCTGCCTGTGCAGGGCTCTCTGGTCAGGATCCAGCAGGGCCCACTCCTCCTCTGTGAAGCACACAGCAACCTCCTCAAAAGTCACCAGAACCTGGATGGAAAAAAGAAAAAGTTCTCTACTCCAGCTGGACACAAAATGAGGTGGGCTGGGCATTAAATCCAGGATTGAAACATGTTTGCTGTGAAGACCTGTTCCTGGGGGGATCAACAGCAAGAAAGGGTTACGCCCCCCCCCATCCTCCTCGTGGGCTTCTCAAAAGGCATCTGATCAGTGGCTGTGAAAAGCAGAATGGGAAACTAAATGGGCCTCTGGTCCCACCCAGCAGAGCTTTCGATGTGACTTAGCTTTCCCAGAAGGAAATAGCAGGAGAGACATGTTTTCTGGCCCTGAGTGGAAAGCAGACGACGGAGGAACCCAGACTGCTCCCTGCCTGTCTCCCCAATGATCCTTCCACTGACCTGATCTGGTTCCACTCCATCACAGAGAAGAAGAGACGGCTCTGAACTTCTTGCCGGTGTCATCCCAGCCCCTGTGAGAGACAGAGATCGTGGGAAGCCAGTAGCACACGGTTCTCCCAAACCCGTGGAAGCGAGCCCTTTGCAACACCATGGGACTGACGTCCCGATCAAAGGCCCAGACTTGCACCGGAGGAGTGACGCAAGTCCCGGTATAGCTGGGCGTTACAAGATGTCTTGTGTCTCATTTGCCGTTTGAGCGTGTAGCTGGGAGAAAGTGCGTGTGTCACGCCTGTCCCTGAGGGCCTTGGCCTGTTGGCTGAGGAACGTGGGAAGGAAGAGCAAAACTTCTGTTGAAAAAGGGCAGTTGGGTTGGAGGAGAGAAGAGGAGGAGGAAGCAGAAGAAGCAGAAAGGGAGGGAAGGAAGGAGGAGACAAGACGGAGGAACCAGCAGTGTGATGGTGAAGGGGACAGTCTGCAGGTGAATGAAGGGCGCACTCCACACACACACAAATCAATAATTTAATTACTGATAAATTAAAAGGAGGGAAATCTCTGGGAAAGGATGGTTTGGGGCCGGAATATTATAAGACTTTTAGAGGAATTTTAATACCAAGATTAAAAAATTTATTTAACAGTATAATAGAAGAAGGAAAGACCCCGCCATCGTGGGATCATTCTTTGATTATATTAATTCCGAAACCAGGAAAGGATTTGACGGATCCAGCATCTTATAGACCAATATCTTTAATAAATCAAGACTCAAAAATTTTTACGGCAATAATGGCAAAAAGAATGGGCACATTTATATATAAATATATCAGAAAAGATCAATGTGGATTTATTTCAGGAAGGCAAATGCCTAATCGAATTGGAAGAGTTTTAAATATAATTAATATTATTAAAAAAAGGAATTTAAAAGCAGGTTTTTTAGCATTGGATATATTGTTAGCATTTGATTGCGTGGAATGGCCAGCACCTAAAACAATTTTAAAAACATTGCTTGGAGATAAATTTATGGGAGTAATTGATCAGCTGTATAAAAATAATAAAGCAGAAATAATGGTTAATGATGGGTTAACGCAACAGATTACACTAACTCGAGGAACTAGACAAGGATGTCCACTTTCACCGATCTTATTTGCAATAGTGATAGAAATTTTGGCAAATGTTATAAGGGAGGATGTAAGATTGAAGGGGATAGGAGGGAAGGAGAAGATTAAAATGAATCTGTTTGCAGATGATACATTATGGACATTAGAAGATCCCCTGGAGAGTGGGGAGGTGGTTAAGAAGCATTTGAGAGAATTTGGGGAGATTACTGGTTTACAAGTTAATTGGGGGAAGTCAGAAATGATGTTATTTAATTATAACAAGGAGGAGTTGGAGGAGTGTAAAGTTAAGTTAGGTCTTAGGCTTAAAAATATAGTACATTATTTAGGAGTTAATATTGCAAAAGATTTAGATAGGTTAGAGGAAATTAATTTTGCAAGTTTGAAAAAACAGGTAGGGGAAAATTTAGAGGTATATAGAAAATTAAAACATTCTTGGTTTGGTAGAATAGCGTTTATTAAAATGAAGATATTACCTAAGATTAATTTTTTGTTTAGAATGCTGCCGATTAAAATATCGGAAGTAGAGTTAAAGAGCTGGCAAAATATGATTAACGCTTATTGCAATGGAGATCGAGGGGCTCCCACAGGGGAGGGAACGGTCCCCCTGGAGGAGGAGCCGCCGCCCACAGGCGAGCACGGTGCGGCCGCGGCCGAAGAAGCTCATCCCCTGACCAACGGAAAGGGAAGCGCACCAGAAGGGAACCACGGAGACAACAGGAGAACACATCCACGGGCTGTTCACATGCATGGCGGCCGAGGAGGAAGCCAGGCACACCAAGGAGTACGTCTTCACCGTGTGGGCTATGCGCACGGCCACTCAAGCCGTGGAAGATCGCGCCCAGGCCATACGGGAGGAGGGGAGGGACATGGGTATAGGTCTAGAGCACCATGTCACCGGGATGACCGAGGCCATGGCGGCCACCGATGCCATCATCGACCGAGGCATGCGGGAGCGCACAGCAGCCATTGACCGGCAAACTGAGGTGCTCAGGGAGCTTGCCCAACCATTCTGCGGCGCCTACCATGGGCCCCCGCAGCCCGCACCCTACATGGGGCCGTACGGATACATGGCACCGCCGCCGTCGCAGCAGTACTTGCCCCCACCAATGGCCACAGCATATCGGGCCCCACGTGCGGCGCCAGCAGCAGCAGGTGCCTCAGGGAAGGCAGGGGGGGTGGCCGGAGGGCAGGAGCAGCGGCCGAAGAGGGGCCGCAACATCCCACCAGACTTTGACGAAGAGGAGGAGGGAGGCAGAGGGGGAGGACGAGGAGGTGGCGGAAAGACCCTCCCAGGATAATATGGCCTAAGGCATGGTCGTCCTATGGGTTCCTAGGCCCATCTGCCAAGGGACCATAGGGATATGCAGTTGTAGAATAGCCCCCACCCCAAGACATGATAAGGCCCCTTTAGATCCCCGTCCCTCTGTCCGGCACCTCCCTCGGCCCAGTCTGGACGCTCAAGGCCATGTCCATCAGCATCCCTTTGCAACATAGTAGCACACCCTGGATGCCTCTCGTTCCCGGCCCCATCTCCCCTCACTGCAGCCAACTCCAGTTGAGTTGAGAAGAAAGAGAAGGAAACCGATTAGCAGACGAGGCAGCTATGGAAGGATTGGAACCAGAACCAGCAAAGCAATTGAACCTCCTACCGGTTAAGTGGAAAGAGACAACACCAGTTTACTCGCCAAAAGAAGAAGCAGTCGCCAGAGAGTGTCAGGCAAAGAAAACCTCAGAAGGATGGTGGGTTCTCCCAGGAGGAAAAGTAGTGCTGCCAAGACCTCTGTTGATTCAGCTAGTACTAGCCTTACACCAAAGCACTCACCTGGGAGGGAGTGCTCTGGGGACTTAATGACACATGAAGTGGTGGCACCAGGACTGTATGTTGAAACGCAGAGAGCCGCAACGAATTGCCCCACTTGTCAGAAAACCAACCCAAAGGGACACTCTCATCCCCAACCTACAAGTGGCAGGCCATGGGCCTTCTACCCATTTCAAAGACTTCAAATTGACTTTGCCGAGCTGATGCCAGCCCTCAGGTACAAATATTTGCTAGTAATCGTGGACCAGCTCACGGGGTAGGTTGAAGCATTTGCCACAAGAAGGGCCATGGCGCAGGCCACAGCCAAGATCCTCTGAAAGAAATCATTCCCCGTTTCCTGCTGCCTGAGGTAATAGAGTCTGATCAAGGATCACCCTTTCTTGCACAGGTAGTTCGTGAAGTGTCAACAGCTCTGGGAATAGAATGGGTTCTCCACTCACCCTGGAGGCCACAAGTCAGTGGCCAAGTAGAAAGGATGAACAGGACTCTAAAAACAGCCCTGACAAAACTAGCTATGGAGACAGGGTTGAAATGGCCACAAGCATTGCCTCTTGCCCTTACGCGAATCAGGTGCACCCCAAGGGGTAAGTCTACATTGTCACCTTTTGAAACTGTGTATGGGAGGCCGCCCCACATATTGCCTCTGACTGTCGCTGAAAATGTGAATTTAGAAATGGATTGTCAGGAGATCCAAGAATATGTCATTGCCCTTCAGTCCATTTTATCCACCCTGCATAGGTATGTGGTGCCCTTCCAAAGGCTGCCCTTGGAAGTGCCTGCGCACCCATTCAAGCCAGGCGATGGGGTCCTAATTCGAACTTGGAAAGACGAGCCCCTTGCTGAAAAGTGGAAGGGGCCCCATCAGATCCTGTTAACCACCAATTCTGCAGTCAAAGTAGCTGGTGGGAAAAGGTGGACCCACTACACTCGTGTAAAGCAAGCGCCACCAGTGGTTCAGGCTGACACAGCACCAGAAGAGCAGAAGTGGTCGGTGAGGAAAGGTGATTCGGACCTAAAGCTGCTGTTCAAGCAAAGCCAAGGGCCATGAACTTGCTGTGGTTTCTATGTCACTCGGGGGGAGGGATTTTGGTTTTGATCTCCTTTGGAGAAGCTCTGGATGAGAATCAGTTTGTGAAACTTATTGTAAACCTCACAAAAGTCTGGACCAACAACACCTGTTTAACCTGCGCAATAGCTCCTTTGTCACATACAGGAGGATGTATGTGACAAATCAACTTGACAGCCTTACTAACTGATGAGTTCTTGGAAGAAGATGAACCATACTTCAACGCCCCAGGAAGAATGGGACTGATACACGTTCCTAAGGGGAGTGTATGCATATCACAGAAGGGGACTGGAAAGTTTGTGGGTAAATCTGAGTGCAACATCACATGGGAAAGGAATATGGTGGGGTGGGAACCTCCTTTGTGGAAATGTAATGGGTTCTTGAAAGTGAGTGGTTATGACTGTATCTGCACTTTGCTAATGGAAAAATATGGTAAGAACTGTGATGGTTGGGAACGTCCCTACCAGAGCTACAGGTACGCCACTTCAGAAACTCTGCTCACAGTAATGGAAAAACACAGGTCAACTCATAGATTGTGGTTGATATGTGGGAAATATGCTTACAAGCGACTCCCAGCAAATTGGAGTGGAAGTTGTTATGTGGGGATGACTGTCCCAGCCTTCCGCATCCTGTCGGACTATCCCCCAGGAAAATGGAGAAATGCTAGAAGTGTTTCATGGCATGATGTGGGAAACTTCTTTAAACGGTTGACAGCAGATACTTTGCCCTGGCTGGGGATTGAAATCAATCGGATGGCACTAACCAACATGTCCAAAGTAATGGAGTCATTCATGAACACCACAGAGAAAGGGTTCCAAGCAGTGCGGGAGGGACTTGCCGAGCTAAAAGTTTTCACAATGCAGAACAGATTGGCCTTGGACTACCTCCTTGCGTCACAAGGGGTGTGTGTGTGTGTGTGTGCATTAATAGGCCATGAATGTTGTTTTAAATTAATGGAGTTGACAGCAACTTAACAGATGTCATCACAGGCATACACAATGAAGAGGCTCAGGTGCGCCAAAACAGAGAGTGGTTGGAAAACTCAGGTCTAGACATATCTACATTAGGTGCATGGATATCTGCTTGGTTTAGTAACCTGGGATGGTTGTGGAAAGGACTAATGACTGTTTTCCTGATCATATGCTTCTGTATCATTGTTGGTTGTTGTTTCCAATGTACATCTTCTTTGTCGGCTGCTTACAAAATGTGCAAATATGGGAGAGCCAGTTAGGGGTGACACATCCGGCCCCCTTCAATTAAAGAGAGCCTTGAGGGGGAACTGTTGAAGATATTCCCTGAAAACACATCCATTTCCCTTATACGCACCTAACACGCACCTAACACACATCCTACACGTGTCTCCTGACTGCTCCCCAACACTGCCCCCCCCTGCACACACTCACACACTCACAAGCACACTTCAGCCCCGTCTCAAATTGCCCAGAAATAGCTGAAACCATCCTTTTCTCCTCCAGGCCTGAGCGCTGTTCTGCTTGAATAAGAAGTGAAAGTAGCAAAACCGCAGCTCTTTCATGTAGTTACTTTGTATCCGTTTCTGTAATAGAGCCTAGCTCAGATGCAGCCATGCGTGCAAGGATCAAAGAGATGGAGAGAGGGTGTTTCCTTCTTCTTCCCGGCTTGCCTCTTGGCCACCTCTAGGCGGGAAAAATACTCTCATTTAAACGGCTCCAGAGGCCAAGGGACATGCGCAGGTTGGGTGACTCATACAGGTATGAGTATACCTGAGTGATGTCATCGACAGTATGCCCATATAAGGAATGTATGACCATATAGAGAAACCAGGTTCGCGCCGAAAATCAAACAGTAATGGCGACAGGTAAACGGCTCCTGGGCACGATCCACCAAAACGTGCCCTCTTACCCGGTCTACCCGAGAGTAGCGGTAGCCAGAAATGATGTTTTTGGGCTGTAAACCAATGAGATGAGGGCTAATGTCATGTGACATCTGATGTATAAAAGTACTTGTTTGAACCTTGGCGCGGGGTGACTCTGGAAGGCAGCGAGAGCGCCCAGTGGTCACCTATTCTGCGCAGAATAAAATTAGTTTCCAAACCTTCAAGAGGTCTTTCGTCAAGTGTTTCATATCTGGACTTTGGACACTTGGGAATAGCATAATTTATGCAACAACTCCAGTCAAGATTTGGCATCACTCTACAGGTCCGAGGGGTTCCGCACAGGCCGCATTGTCCGACACCGCAGGGCCCTGCGGTGTGGAGGTTGGTTACGGGGCAGTCGGGCGGGGTGCAATTGTGGTGCTGTGGCTGTCGTGTCACTGATGCCTGTCCCCCCTCCCCTCCCCGGGAAACTGTGCTTTCTCTGCCGTGCCATCCACAGAAGGCGGAGGGCCCAAAAGGCATGGCGTCTCCACGCTCTGGAGGTGGCCCTGGGAGAAGTCATACGTCGCCTTTGACGTCTGGAACGCAGCGTCCGGCGTCGCCGCCGTCCGATCAACGGCCGGCCGTAGGCCTTTACGCCGGCATGGAGGCTCTCGCCCATCCCCCCTCAGCCGTAGCTTAGCCTCGTCCTGCTGTGCCAATTACCCTTCACGCACCCCACCCTGGCCGCTTCCTTCCACTTCCCTCTCTTGCAGGTGCGCTTCAGCCAAAACAAATCCTCCTGCCTTCCCATTCCCACGCTACTGTAGTTGGCCGTCCCATGCTGCAAGCCTTGCCTCACCTCCCTCCGCCCTCCTGCTCCGTCACGCCCACCGCTCCTCCCGTCCTGCCCGCCCCCCTCTGGCCGCCCCGGCATTGGCGACTATGTCCTGGAGGGAGTTTGCCACGGCCTGCTTGCAGGGGGCGATCCAGGCGGCCACGGAGAACCGTGCCGACGCCGATGAGGACTTGTTCCGTGCCTGGCTGAGGCGCCTGAGTGGGGCCTTGCCCGCGAAGGGGTCCCTCCGCTGGCCCCTTGGAGCAGCGGAGGCCGTGCCTTGTCTTCGGGCTGCCATCCTGCTGCTGATTTGCCGCCGTGAGGCGACCACAATGATCTCGGAGAAGCTGGCCGAACGCACGGCTGAAGAAGCCCTGCAACGGGCCGCTCAGTTGTTTATCCCAAATTCTTATGTTTAAAGTGTTGTGTGCAGGGTATTCCCCCTCTGTCGAGTGGGTTATTCCATTTTCAATAGAGTTCTCAGGCAGGAGCAACAGGAAGTACCCCAGCTGCTCTTACACAGCAAGCAGAACTCTATGGCTGATGGGGTGGGGCCAGGAGGACTAATGGTGGAGAGAGGGAGGAGCATCAGCCACCCAGTTGGACACCGGGACTTTCAGCTGCTCAATGGACGGCGAAGCAACGTGTCATGTGGGGAGTACCCCCTGCTTAGTGTACTGGGAGTACATTAACCCCCCCGTTGCCTAAGGTGTCGTCCGAAACCAGCCATTTCCTCTTCTTGCTGGATGCATCTGTTCAGCCAGTGGCTGAGTTCGGAGGACACTTTAGGCAACGGAGGACTTAATAACACACTCATCCTGCGTTATTTTGCCGGTGCTCTCCAGAAGACCGCAAGTTCTGCCGGCTGTATAGGAGCAGCCGGGTGGGGCGGGGTTTGGCTGCTCCGGCTGGCGAACTCTACGCCCGAGTAGAATAATACACCGAGAGAGGGGAGTTCCTTCCACATGGCACTTTAAACAACTGACGTTTGCCTTTTCCACCCTCCGTTGATTATCGTGTCCTCCGAACCAGGCCAGTGTGTCTGGGTGGGGTGGTTGTGAAAGACCGTTCTCCGTTGAAGCTCTTCTTGCCAGGAGACTCACAAGGTTTTGGGAGGTTCAACAAGTCAGCTCAGGATACTTAAACCTTCAGGGTTTGGGGAGAGCAAGGGGCTCTTCAGGGCCTGTAGAGCTTTTGCTTCCTGCACGTGACCCGCGAAGCCAGAATAAATGTTGCAACCTAAACTCCCCTGGGAGAAATGCTGCCATTTTTTTGAGGGTGTGGAATTTTTTTTTTTTTTTTGAAAGCAAGGACTCCAGATATGCCTTTTACCTTTCAAAGCTCTCGCCACCCAGCAGCCAGGATTTCTCATGAGACATCCACTCCTCCATTATTTATTGGAATCAGGCAAGAATAGCAAATGGTGTACTGTATTTAAAACATGCCTATGCTACCTTTCATACTTTTTACGATTTCTGAGTTGTGTACAGTCAATGGTATCACATCGCAAATACAACAATAAAAAATCCCATACAGTGCTATACCAAGCATATTTAGAAGCAAATAAGTCCTACAATATGGCGTATACGTGCCCAAACTGTGACGCCTTATCCTAACCCCTTGCTGCTGCCCCTGTCCCACCTTTACTATCAGGCCCCACAGCTCTACAGTCCAGCAACCTGGCCTCAGACAAGCATCTAAGTTCCTGCTGCCACCAGTACCTTTCTCAGGTACACTTTAAATGACCACACCAGTTGTTCAAATTAACAAGTTTTATTAACAAGAGTATATTGCGTGCACAGTATGCTTATTGGTTTCAGGTTTAATGTATCTATGTTTCCAAATGTTTCTTCATCTAAACTGTTTCCTCTCAATATCAATCACTCAAAACACCTCACTAGATGCGCTTTATTTCTCTCTCTCTCTCTCTGCTCAACCCACAATCAACCCCCCTCCTCAATTCATCCCAAAACAACTTTCCCTGTCAGCTCTCCCTCTGTCTGACATGTCTATATTCCATTCGCTCTCCAGCTCCACCAATCCAGGCACTCCAAACAACTAACCAATCAGCTTTCACTTACCACTCATTCCATACTCACCCAGACCTGCAAGGATGGCGTGGATGCAAAAAGAAGCAAATGCTATTTTGGGCTGTATTAATAGAAGTATAGCTTCCAAAGCACACAAAGTAGTGGTTCCCCTCTATTCAGCACTGGTTAGGCCCCATCTTCAGTACTGCGTCCAGTTCTGGGCACCGCACTTCAAGAAGGATGCAGACAAGCTGCAGCGGGTTCAGAGGAGGCCAATGAGGAAGATCAGGAGTCTGGTAAGAAAGCCCTACAGGAGACACTGGAAGAACCTGGCATATTTACTCTGGATAAGAGAAGATGGAGGGGAGACATGATAGCGCTCTTCAAATACTTGAAAAGTTGTCACACAGAGGAGGGCCAGGTTCTCTTCTCGATCGACCCAGAGGGCAGGACACAGAATAATGGGCTCAAGTTACAGAAAGCCAGATTCCGGCTGGACATCAGGAAAACCTTCCTGATTAATAGAGCAGCATGAAAACGGAACCAATGACCTAGGGAGGTCGTAGGCTCTCCCACACTGGAGGCCTTCAAGAGGCAGCTGGACAGCCATCTGTCAGGGATGCTTTAAGGTGGATTCCTGCATTGAGCAGGGGGTTGGACTCAATGGCCTTATAGGCCCCTTCCAACTCTACTATTCTATGATTCTATGAACATAGAATCCATCCTAAAATAGCCAAGTACTGGCAGTGTTTGACATACCTATACAACCTGCCTATCTGAAAATTCAACTAAAAAGGATATATTTTTTTAAGCGTTTTTTTGGCTGCGTTCCAGGGCAGAAGCAGTCCCAAGAAGCAGTCACAGCAATAAAATACATAAAAACAGTTAAAATGTTAAAAGTGATAATCAAGAAAACAATAAAAATAAAAAAACAATTCATAAAAGCCAATAATAACTGCAATAACAGGAGCAACGGCAGTCATAGCAAGAGAAGGCCATGGTGCCAAACTCCGGTACTCAAAGAAAGAAAGAGTTATCGCTATACGTATGACCTATAAATGCCCAAAGAACAGCATGCACAAACACCTAACACAGAAGGAAATGTTGTACTTGTAGTCAAGGAATTTCAAAAAAAACCAAAACAGATCCGGAACAAGACATCCTCTCCAAAACGCAGGGAGAACAATGAATCTTCCTTCCTTTTGAAAGCCTGCAATGACGCAGCATGGTAGACCACTGGTGGCAACTTGTTCCAAAGGGCATCACCCGTGGACGTGACCAGTGCGTGGATAACTAAGGTAAGGTCTGTCCTCTCCTGACAGTGCTGCAGTTGGCATCCTAGCCTGAGTTGGTAAAAGGAACTCCTGGACACCGCAGCCACCTGGGCATGTCCACTGAGCTCTCAGTGCAGTTACAGGACTTGTGTATGTGGATTGGCAGAAATGACACCGATTTTTTTAAAAATGTCTCTGGACTGTGCGTATGCGCAATTGCGTGGCAACAGGATAGGAACATTGAATATCCACAATTGCGCAGATATAAATGTGTGTTTTTAAAAATACAGTATCAGCACAAGAAAACATGTTGATAACTCATGCTGAACAGCAAACACATCACGAAGAGGGGGGGGCACACCAGCAGCGGACCTCGGGATTGTTCCAAGACAGGAGAAAAAAAGCAATCCTACCTATCCCAGGAAAACTGAGTAATCGTCCCCCGTTCACCCTGATATCAGGTATGTGTAAACAGGATCGAACTCGAATAGACCCAGGATGAACGTCTGGCGTAGATGAGGCCTGTGATGAGAAGTGAGATTACTCTTCTGTCTGAAGCACTTTCCACATTCCAAGCAACGATATGGTTTCTACTGTGAGTGAATTCTTTGATGAGACTTTAGTTTTCCCTTCCACCTAAAGCTCTTTCCACACTCCACGCAATGATATGGTTTCTCCCCTGTGTGAGTTCTTTGATGGGAAGTGAGATTTTTCCCATAACTGAAGCTATTTCCACATTCCATAAAATGATATGGTTTCTCCCCTGTGTGAGTTCTTTGATGGGAAGTGAGATTTCTCCCATCACTGATGCTCTTTCCACATTCCATACAATGATATGGTTTCTCCCGTGTGAGTTCTTTGATGAGAAGTAAGCATTCTCTTCTCACTGAAGCTCTTTCCACACTCCAGACAATGATATGGTTTCTCCCCTGTGTGAGTTCTTTGATGAGAAGTAAGATGTATCTTCTGACTGAAGCTCTTTCCACATTCCAAACAATGATACGGTTTCTCCCCTGTGTGAGATCTTTGATGAGAAGTAAGCGTTCTCTTCTCACTGAAGCTCTTTCCACACTCCACGCAATGATATGGTTTCTCCCCAGTGTGAGTTCTTTGATGGGAAGTGAGATTTCTCCCATCACTGAAGCTCTTTCCACATTCCATACAATGATATGGTTTCTCCCCCGTGTGAGTTCTTTGATGAGAAGTGAGATTTGTCTTCTGACTGAAGCTCTTTCCACATTCCAAACAATGATATGGTTTCTCCCCTGTGTGAGTTCTTTGATGACAAAGGAGATTTGTCTTCTGACTGAAGCTCTTTCCACATTCCAAACAATGATATGGTTTCTCCCCTGTGTGAGTTCTTTGATGATAAGTAAAATGTATCTTCTGAATGAAGCTGTTTCCACACTCCAGACAATGATATGGTTTCTCCCCTGTGTGAGTTCTTTGATGAGAAGTAAAATGTATCTTCTGACTGAAGCTCTTTCCACATTCCAAACAATGATATGGTTTCTCCCCAGTGTGAGTTATTTGATGACAAAGGAGATTTGTCTTCCGACTGAAGCGCTTTCCACACTCCAGACATTTATATGGTTTCTCCCCTGTGTGAGTTCTTTGATGAGAAGTGAGAGTCATCCCATCACTGAAGCTCTTTCCACACTCCAAACAATGATATGGTTTCTCCCCTGTGTGAGTTCTTTGATGAGAAGTAAGCGTTCTCTTCTTACTGAAGCTCTTTCCACACTCCACGCAATGATATGGTTTCTCCCCTGTGTGAGTTCTTTGATGGGAAGTGAGATTTCTCCCATCACTGAAGCTCTTTCCACATTCCATACAATGATATGGTTTCTCCCCTGTGTGAGTTCTTTGATGAGAAGTGAGACTTGCCTTCTGAGTGAAGCTCTTTCCACATTCCAAACAATGATATGGTTTCTCCCCAGTGTGAGTTTTTTGATGAGAAGTGAGATTTGTCTTCCAACTAAAGCTCTTTCCACACTCCAAACAATGATATGGTTTCTCCCCTGTGTGAGTTCTTTGATGAGAAGTGAAATTTCCCTTATTTAGAAAGCTCTTTCCACACTCCAGACATTTATATGGTTTCTCCCCTGTGTGAGTTCTTTGATGAGAAGCGAGAGTCATCCCATCACTGAAGCTCTTTCCACACTCCAAACAATGATATGGTTTCTCCCCTGTGTGAGTTCTTTGATGAGAAGTAAGCGTTCTCTTCTTACTGAAGCTCTTTCCACACTCCATGCAATGATATGGTTTCTCCCCTGTGTGAGTTCTTTGATGGGAAGTGAGATTTCTCCCATCACTGAAGCTCTTTCCACATTCCATACAATGATATGGTTTCTCCCCTGTGTGAGTTCTTTGATGAGAAGTGAGACTTGCCTTCTGACTGAAGCTCTTTCCACATTCCAAACAATGATATGGTTTCTCCCCAGTGTGAGTTTTTTGATGAGAAGTGAAATTTCCCTTATTTAGAAAGCTCTTTCCACACTCCAGACAATGATATGGTTTCTCCCCTGTGTGAGTTCTTTGATGAGAAGTAAAATGTATCTTCTGAATGAAGCTGTTTCCACACTCCAGACAATGATATGGTTTCTCCCCTGTGTGCGTTCTTTGATGAGAAGTAAAATGTATCTTCTGACTGAAGCTCTTTCCACACTCCACGCAATGATATGGTCTCTCCCCTGTGTGAGTTCTTTGATGAGAAGTGAGCTTTATCTTTTGACTGAAGCGCTTTCCACACCCCTGACATTTATATGGTTTCTTCAGTATGTGAATTTTGAAGTGAGTTTCAACTTTTGATTCAGAATTGAAAGTTTCCCTACGCACATGAAACCTATTCGTTCTCTGTCTTTTGTGTATTTTTTCTGGGATGATGATATCATGATAGCCATTGCCCTGAGAAGCAAAGGAATAATTCCTCCCATTCTGATTTTCTTTCCTTTTCCTTCTCTCCTTTTTGCTATTTTTCCATTTTTCTCTTTTTGATGATATTCCATATGGTTCTCTCTTATCATCCACTTTCCATCGGTCACTTTCTGGAATCAAGACAAGAAATTGGTAAACGCCTCAGTTAGCAATAGAACTTGAAACCACTGAGCACCCACAATTAATGATCTCAATAAAGAGAAGAAAGGGAAAGCATTGGATGGGATGCAGTTCTTTCCAGGTGTTTCACTGCCTCTGCGGACTGCCATTCACGGACCCTCGGTGTGGGACAATTCATTTGACTGGGCCCCATGCAGGCCTGGGTTCAGCTTTCCGCTGAGACCTTAAATGTACCCTGTGTTTTTGCTCCCTTCCAGCCTAGCCTACGTGATAGATCACAGGCTGTACATCAGCAGGGCAGGTATTGCAGACTCCAAATGAGTTTGGCAGCCATGCATACAGTTCCTGTCACATATCATGGCCTATGCCAAGGCAGGACAAGTAAGAGCAAAGTCATCTTACCTAATAGATCACTTATGCAAGGTTAGTTCTGGCTTTACCAAGCTAATCAAAAGGGTTCACCTTCCAAAAGCCCTGGGACAGCAAACGCAAACCTAACCATACAAACATCTGCCAGGCCTGAAGTGGCCTCCTAGAGGTACATAAATTACCAGCGCGGGAATTTCTTAGCCCTTCAGGAAAGATGCAATGTTCAATAACTGCATGCTCAGTGCCTTCTTAATCTGGCCCTGAAAGGATTTAAAGACGGAAGAGATGACATTCAATGTCTGTGATCTGGAGTGCTTGAATGGTGAGAATGAGGGTTTGGGGGGATTTACCAGAAGACCCCCAACTCATCTTTAGGAGGACACCAAACCCCTGACCCGGAAATTGAGCTTCCATAACAACTAACATTATGGCATCATAATACCTCTAACTAAAACTGTGCAAGAAACATGAATGATAGATTTGTTTTACAAATGGCTTCTACAGAGCAAGCGCTGGGCCAAGGCGACCTGGTGGCAGAGAGGCTGAGATCAAACGGAAGAACAGAAGAACTGAGGCCTGCAGAGATATTAACTAGGAGCAAAGAATCATTGTTGAGCATCTCACGCTATGCACCTGCAGAGGTAGAGGAAAGCCCTTCCTCAAAACACGTTGGACGGAGGAGCCGTAACAAGAAGCATGAACAACGACGGAGAGGAGGATGTGACTAAATAATGCAAAAAGTTCAAGGAAGACGTTCCAGGGCGAAACAGGTCCGTGAAGACAACATGCCTAGACGGCGGATCTTGAGCACATTCCGTTGAACCTGTTAGGAATTATGCCAGACTTCCAATGTTCTTATGTTTTCAAAAGGTGCCTGTTCTGGACTGCCTTTCTTTAATCAAGAAAGTGGTTTTAAGAGTTTGAGCTGTCTCAGTGTGTCTTCTGAAAATTCCTGTGGTTTGTTTGAGGCCCTTGGCTTACCAATTGATAAGCGTTTTATCATTTGGTGATTTAATACAAATGCATCTTATTTTCTTTTTGAACAGTACCTTCTGATGGCTGTGCCCTAAAAGGCATCCTCAAAATATTAAATAAAAATATTAGAGGACATGAGCCAAAAAATAAGTATTATCTTCCCGCTCATTATTGCATTAGTGACCCATCGTTATAATTACGTAAGAAAACAGGGAGCCTTACCAAGGGAGGCCACGATCCCACGGTTCTCCTCCATGATTTGGCTGTACAGGGCTCTCTGGTCAGGATCCAGCAGTGCCCACTCTTCCTTGGTGAAGCACACAGCAACCTCCTCAAAAGTCACCAGACCCTGGATGGAAAAAGAAAATGGTTCTTAGTTGAGAACAGCATAAAGTAAACAGCCTCCAGGTAGAACAACTGCCTGAAACGCTGGAGCCGCACATCTCAGCTGCCCATGTCCTCACCCTGAATCTTCTGCACCTTTCTTTCCCAGAAATCCCCACTACTCTTGGTTTCAATAGCATCAGGTCTCTTTTTTGTAAAATGAGGTGGCCGGGCAGTATAATGCAGAATTTAAAACCAGTTGCCATGGGAGCAAGAAGGCGATGACCTGATTCTGGATTTCCCAAGAAGCTTCTTGACAGACTCTCAGGGAATCAGGATGCAGGACTAGCTGGGCCTTCGGTCCAATTCAGCAGGGTTCTCCATATTTTCTTAGCAGGGCCGTGCACAGGGGAGGCCAGTGGGGCCAGTTGGCCTGGGGCCCACGATTTTAAGGGGGCACCCCGGTGAGGTCTCCCCCTAACTTACGCTGCTGCTTCCATAGCTTAAGTGGCCCATCGAGAAAAGGGGAGTTCGCCTTGTAGAAACTGCGCAGAAGCCATCCGTAGCGAATACGGTCAGACTACAAGCTCCAGAGGGCCATATGCCGCATGCGGGGCGGGGATAGATGTGCCTAAGTTGCGATGGTTGCCCTTACTGCGTCTCTTTCCTCAACCCTCTCCATGGCATAGAATCTCTGGAGTGGAGGGTGAGGTAATGATGATGATAGTTATTAATGATAATAATGATACCGTGAGGGTGATGATGATGTTTGATAATGATGAAGGACTGTTCTATTACTGTTGCTTCTATTAGTACAGAAACTAAAAATAAATGTGAATTTCTGATTCAGCATTGAGGTGTTGTAGAACAGGTTTAATATAAAGGTGTTATGTAAAATGGACATGTTGGTGGGCACGCCCCCTTGGGGCAGCCATGTTGTCCTCCTTTTTTGATTTTCATGCTCAGCCTAAAATAGAGTCAAGGGGGATTAAGATGTTTTACTTAATATATATATTTTTTCAGATTAGTTTTGTCACAGTTTTAAATGGGGGAGGCACACAGTTCTCATCTGTCCTGGGTATATTACCAGTTTTGCACGGCCCTGGTTCTTACGAAAGGAAACAGAAGGAGAGGGAATTATTCTGGCCCTGGGATGTGAACAGAATATGGAGGGACCCAGGCTGCTCCCTGCCTCCCTCCCCAGTGATCCTTCCACCTACCTGATCCTGTTCCTCTCCATCACAAAGAAAAAGAGGTGGCTGTGTATTTCTTGCCAGCATCATTCCAGCCCCTGTGAAGACAAAGGTGATGGGAAGCCAGTCGCACAGGTTTGCCTCAGAGGTTGAGATTACTATCCGAAACTCCCATGAAGAAAGCCTCTTGGAACACCAATGGACTTACTTCCCAGTCAAATGCATAGAATTGCCTTGGAAGTGATACAAGTCCATGTACACCTGGCCATTGTGAGATGCCTTACCTTTAATTTGCATTTTGGGAGTTCAGTTGAGGAAATAAACAAATGTTTCCCCATTTGGACTCTTCACCACAAATCTAACTGTTCATTTCCATGTGTAAAATGTCACAGTCTTGATGCTAGAGAGAAGCATCTTCCCTCAAGTGACACTCAGGGTGGGGGTGGGGGAGGTGAATAGATGATGCCCAACGACGTCTTCCATAACTCTAGAGAACGAGGCCAGGTTGAAATACAGCCACCCCCAAGTTAATCCTTACCATGCAAGGCGGCACGAGAGTCACCCTCCTGCATCCTCCCCTTTTGTGGAGGGCTCTGACTGGTGTCTGATGGAGCCCTCTCTGCTGCAGGGCCATCAGGCCTCACTTCTTCCGACAGACTCTGGACCTGAAAGAGCAATGAAAGCCCATAACATGGAAATAGCAAAAGGCTCCAAAAAGGAGCGAGAGAGGCAAACATCCTGGGGGCAAGGGATGGGACATCTCTCCTGGGGTGATTACCAGTAAGGGTTGGGCAACGAATGGAGAGTTTCCAGACATCCTCCCTCCCATTCCTGCCCCCTGGATGCAATGCTCTCACCTGCTGCTGCTGCTCCTCTTGCAGCCTCTGGTCCTCTGCCTGGCTCAGGAGGAAGCCTTCTGCCAGGGCCACCGCCTGGGAACTGGTCTCCGCTCCGCATTCTCTCACCCAGCTGGCCATCTCCGCAGGAAGGACGGTCAGGAACTGCTCCAGGATCACCAGGTCCAGGATTTGGTTTTTCGTGCGTCTCTCCGGCTTCAGCCAGCGACGGGAAAGATTGTGGAGTTGGTTGCAAACCTCTCGCGGCCCCTCAGCCTCCTGGTAGCAGAACTGCCGGAAACGCTGGAGCTGCACATTTGAGCTGACCATGTCTTCACCTTGGATCTTCTCCTCTGTTCTTCCCCAGAGTTCTCCACTGCTCTTGGTCTTAATGGCATACGGGGCTCTTTCTGGATCAGGGCCAGCAGAGCCCTGCTCTACCTTCTTTGATCTGTGTTCCATGAACGCCTCCAAAGGGACCAAAGAGACTCTTCCCTCTTCAGGATCTGGGCAAAGGCTGCGGTATGGAGCAGTGCTTCTAAGGCTATGCAAAGGGAAGACAGAGTTCTGTTAAAGGACTTTCAATGCAAGATGTGCAGGACTCCCAACTAGGAAGGGGGTCTTGTCCTGGATGCACTCTGGGGGGAGGGGGGTGATGCTTCAGACCCGTTGGTGCTGCCCCTGCCTCGCCTTTACTATTTGAGGCCCCACAGCCCCACAGCCCAGCAACCTGGCCCTCAGTCTATCCCTTTCCCACTGCCACCAGTATCCTCCAACGTACACCTCAAAGACCAATAATTGAAGGTAAATACGCTTAATGGTTTACAAAGGCTTCAATGCATATTGGTTGCTGTAAGTTCACTCTTTGAATCAGAGAATGAAGGTACATCCCCTCTCTTGACTTATCTATTCTTCATCCAAGCTCCCTGTCACACACCCTCTCTGTGATGCCTTCTGCTGCTGCCATCTTCTCCTTGAGCCTCTCTTACACTAAGCTTCCTGACAAGAGGTTGAAATTAAGCCTGTCACTCATGAAAAGGAATCTTTCCTGATTCGTCTGCTGATTTTTAAATATCAATGTATTAGTCAATGGACTCCATTAGTGCATAGAAGCTAGAAATTCTTAGGAACACAACCAGTTCCCTTTACTTTAGAAAGACTGTGTTTTAGGTTAAATTGTTATAAAGACTGATAATATTTCTTCCTGATTCTCCGAGGTATACTGCTTCAGCAGATGGAGGCTCCATTCCTAGATAGGAGCTGCCTCACTGGACCAGACCAAGACTCTCAAAGGCCAGCATCCTCCTGCTTCTGGGGAGACCACAGGTTTTGTTCCCCACAGACACTGTGATTCACCACTTGTGCTCCGTTGGGATTTGGGGTGTTTTGTGTTCTGGATTTTCAAATTCCCTATTTCATTCTCTTTAATTTTCCTCTTCCCCATTTATTTTCTTTTTGTCAGACGTCGTTTCAAAAGGACACCAGCCAGGGGTTGAAGTTGGGCATCTCCCCTTCCCCTGGAGTTTTCCCACCCCTCCCTCTACTGCCCCCATGTCCCCGCTCCTCCCCTGCAGCCCAGAGATTCCCCTTCACCCTAAGGCATAAGGCAGGGTGGTGTGGGGTTTCTCAGCTGATCCCACAGAGGAGGCTTCCATGCCTTCAGGAAGGAGGAAGCGCATTTCCTGGGGGGGGCTCGGCCTCTTCCTTCCTCCCCAAATCCCCTTCCCATCTAGGGATTGAGTTCATTCCTTGGGCCCTCAGGACACCAACCAGCAAGGTCCTCTCTCTGCATCTCTCCAAGCAGATTATACCCACAGTTTTGTTTATTTTACCAAAAGATCCTGAATCAATCATGGACGACCCCGGCCCACCAACCCACCCAGGGACACCGACTCCTGCTGTCTAAGGGGCTTCCTGGCTTTGTCGAGATGTCAAAACGACGAAGCTCCTTCCGCTTCTGGGTGAATCCCAAATGCCTCCTCCCTATGGGGCGAAATGGGGGAAGGTCCAGCTCCCCTCCATGTTTCAGAATCACCACCACCCCTGACATGGTGGGGTTGGATTTGGGCATCTGCCCCCCAAGTGACCCTCCCCTCCCCTGCAGCCCAGGGATCCCCCCTCACCCCAATGCGGAAGGCGGGAGGGGGTCTCACCTGCTTCCCCCCAGGAGGCTCCGATGCAGCACCTGCAGGGAGATCCAAGGCCTCTTTCCTCTGCTGGAAACAGGCGGGAGGCGAAGAGCCGGAAAGGGGAGGAGCAGTTCCTGTGGGGGACACGGCCACTCCCTGCCTCCCCAAATCCCCTTCCTCTCTAGGAATCGAGCTCGTTTCTTTAACCCTGACATGGCCAAGCAGAAAGATCCACCTCTCCATGCCCGACTACGCCAACATCTTCTTCCGTTGCACCACAGTGGCTTTGGGCTTCCCCCCCATGGCTGCTGCTGGTAACAATCTCTGCTTTCTATGCTGAATTTTTATTTTATTTTGGAAGTAAGGACCCCAGATGTGCCTATTACCTTTCAAAGCTCTCGCCAGCCAGCAGCCAGCTTTTCTCACTGAATGTCTACTATCAGCTTCGGCTGATACTCCAGCTGCTGCGCCTCTTCCTAGAGCTGGAAGACCTAAAGATGGTAGTGCACTCACTGGTAACTTCGAGGCTTGACTTCTGCAATGCGCTGTACATAGGGCTACCTTTGTTCCTAGTCCGGAAACTTCAATTAGTTCAAAATATGGCAGCCAGGTTGGTCACCGGTACACCTAGGGGTGACCACATAACACCAATCTTAAAATCACTCCACTAGCTGCCCATTAGTTTCCGGGCGATGTATAAAGTGTTGGTTATTACCTTTAAAGCCCTACATGGTTTGGGTCCAGGTTACCTGCGGGATCGCCTTCTCCCGTATCGTCCGCCCCGCACACTCAGGTCCTCTGGGAAGAATTTACTCCAGTCAGCCAGAACTCGGCTGACGAGTGTTACCCAGAGGACCTTCTCTTCTGCCGCTCCCAGGCTGTGGAATGGCCTGCCGGAGGAGATTCGACAAATTAGCAGTCTTCTGGAATTTAAGAAAGCCGTGAAGACTGCTCTCTTCCGGCAGGCCTATCCAGTTTAATTTTAAGATGTTTTTAAGAATGTATTTGTTTTTATCTGTTTTAATGGTTTATCTATTTTATTGTTTTTATATTTATATAAAATATTTTGCACTGAGCTTCATTGTTTGGTTCTGAATTGAATGCTTTTCCAAGCATATGGCACCTATTCATTTCCTGATTTTTATGCAAGTCTTCTGGGATTGTGATAGTATGGGAGCCATTTCGCTGAGAAGTAAAGGAAGAATTCCTCCTATTCCAATTTACTTCCATTGTCCTTGTTCCTTGTCTGCTGCTTTTACGTCTGTCTTTTTTCATTGGCATCCGACATGTTTCTGTCGTATTCTCCAATTTACACCTGTTGTCTTCTGGAACGAAGAAAAGAAATTGGTAAAAGTCTGAGTTAGCATCAGAACCGTAAATAACTGAACAGGCTCAATTAATGATTTTGATTAAAAAAAGAACTGAAAAGTCCGAAACGAGATGTAGTTCTTACCATATGCTTAACCAAGTTTGTTCTTTGTTACCATTAATAAAAATTGTATTATTTTTCATTATTCTATTTGGAACTCAATATCTCGTTAAGCTGGAGAACAGAGAGTTTTACAGAGAGAGGCCACAATGCCACGGTTCTCCTGTGTTATCAGTTGACAAGTGTTTTATCATTTGGTGATTTTAATATCAATGTATCTTATTTTCTTTTTGAACAGTACCTTCTGATGGCTGTGCCCTAAAAGGCAGCCCCAAAATATTAAATAAAAAAAATATTATAGGACATGTGCAAATATATATATATTAACTTCCCCATCATTGTTGCATTCAGAACCCATCATTCAGCAGGAAAAGAGGGAGACTTACCATGGGCCACCATCCCATGGTTCTCTTCCATGACCTGCCTGTGCAGGGCTCTCTGGTCAGGATCCAGCAGGGCCCACTCCTCCTCTGTGAAGCACACAGCAACCTCCTCAAAAGTCACCAGAACCTGGATGGAAAAAAGAAAAAGTTCTCTACTCCAGCTGGACACAAAATGAGGTGGGCTGGGCATTAAATCCAGGATTGAAACATGTTTGCTGTGAAGACCTGTTCCTGGGGGGATCAACAGCAAGAAAGGGTTACGCCCCCCCCCATCCTCCTCGTGGGCTTCTCAAAAGGCATCTGATCAGTGGCTGTGAAAAGCAGAATGGGAAACTAAATGGGCCTCTGGTCCCACCCAGCAGAGCTTTCGATGTGACTTAGCTTTCCCAGAAGGAAATAGCAGGAGAGACATGTTTTCTGGCCCTGAGTGGAAAGCAGACGACGGAGGAACCCAGACTGCTCCCTGCCTGTCTCCCCAATGATCCTTCCACTGACCTGATCTGGTTCCACTCCATCACAGAGAAGAAGAGACGGCTCTGAACTTCTTGCCGGTGTCATCCCAGCCCCTGTGAGAGACAGAGATCGTGGGAAGCCAGTAGCACACGGTTCTCCCAAACCCGTGGAAGCGAGCCCTTTGCAACACCATGGGACTGACGTCCCGATCAAAGGCCCAGACTTGCACCGGAGGAGTGACGCAAGTCCCGGTATAGCTGGGCGTTACAAGATGTCTTGTGTCTCATTTGCCGTTTGAGCGTGTAGCTGGGAGAAAGTGCGTGTGTCACGCCTGTCCCTGAGGGCCTTGGCCTGTTGGCTGAGGAACGTGGGAAGGAAGAGCAAAACTTCTGTTGAAAAAGGGCAGTTGGGTTGGAGGAGAGAAGAGGAGGAGGAAGCAGAAGAAGCAGAAAGGGAGGGAAGGAAGGAGGAGACAAGACGGAGGAACCAGCAGTGTGATGGTGAAGGGGACAGTCTGCAGGTGAATGAAGGGCGCACTCCACACACACACAAATCAATAATTTAATTACTGATAAATTAAAAGGAGGGAAATCTCTGGGAAAGGATGGTTTGGGGCCGGAATATTATAAGACTTTTAGAGGAATTTTAATACCAAGATTAAAAAATTTATTTAACAGTATAATAGAAGAAGGAAAGACCCCGCCATCGTGGGATCATTCTTTGATTATATTAATTCCGAAACCAGGAAAGGATTTGACGGATCCAGCATCTTATAGACCAATATCTTTAATAAATCAAGACTCAAAAATTTTTACGGCAATAATGGCAAAAAGAATGGGCACATTTATATATAAATATATCAGAAAAGATCAATGTGGATTTATTTCAGGAAGGCAAATGCCTAATCGAATTGGAAGAGTTTTAAATATAATTAATATTATTAAAAAAAGGAATTTAAAAGCAGGTTTTTTAGCATTGGATATATTGTTAGCATTTGATTGCGTGGAATGGCCAGCACCTAAAACAATTTTAAAAACATTGCTTGGAGATAAATTTATGGGAGTAATTGATCAGCTGTATAAAAATAATAAAGCAGAAATAATGGTTAATGATGGGTTAACGCAACAGATTACACTAACTCGAGGAACTAGACAAGGATGTCCACTTTCACCGATCTTATTTGCAATAGTGATAGAAATTTTGGCAAATGTTATAAGGGAGGATGTAAGATTGAAGGGGATAGGAGGGAAGGAGAAGATTAAAATGAATCTGTTTGCAGATGATACATTATGGACATTAGAAGATCCCCTGGAGAGTGGGGAGGTGGTTAAGAAGCATTTGAGAGAATTTGGGGAGATTACTGGTTTACAAGTTAATTGGGGGAAGTCAGAAATGATGTTATTTAATTATAACAAGGAGGAGTTGGAGGAGTGTAAAGTTAAGTTAGGTCTTAGGCTTAAAAATATAGTACATTATTTAGGAGTTAATATTGCAAAAGATTTAGATAGGTTAGAGGAAATTAATTTTGCAAGTTTGAAAAAACAGGTAGGGGAAAATTTAGAGGTATATAGAAAATTAAAACATTCTTGGTTTGGTAGAATAGCGTTTATTAAAATGAAGATATTACCTAAGATTAATTTTTTGTTTAGAATGCTGCCGATTAAAATATCGGAAGTAGAGTTAAAGAGCTGGCAAAATATGATTAACGCTTATTGCAATGGAGATCGAGGGGCTCCCACAGGGGAGGGAACGGTCCCCCTGGAGGAGGAGCCGCCGCCCACAGGCGAGCACGGTGCGGCCGCGGCCGAAGAAGCTCATCCCCTGACCAACGGAAAGGGAAGCGCACCAGAAGGGAACCACGGAGACAACAGGAGAACACATCCACGGGCTGTTCACATGCATGGCGGCCGAGGAGGAAGCCAGGCACACCAAGGAGTACGTCTTCACCGTGTGGGCTATGCGCACGGCCACTCAAGCCGTGGAAGATCGCGCCCAGGCCATACGGGAGGAGGGGAGGGACATGGGTATAGGTCTAGAGCACCATGTCACCGGGATGACCGAGGCCATGGCGGCCACCGATGCCATCATCGACCGAGGCATGCGGGAGCGCACAGCAGCCATTGACCGGCAAACTGAGGTGCTCAGGGAGCTTGCCCAACCATTCTGCGGCGCCTACCATGGGCCCCCGCAGCCCGCACCCTACATGGGGCCGTACGGATACATGGCACCGCCGCCGTCGCAGCAGTACTTGCCCCCACCAATGGCCACAGCATATCGGGCCCCACGTGCGGCGCCAGCAGCAGCAGGTGCCTCAGGGAAGGCAGGGGGGGTGGCCGGAGGGCAGGAGCAGCGGCCGAAGAGGGGCCGCAACATCCCACCAGACTTTGACGAAGAGGAGGAGGGAGGCAGAGGGGGAGGACGAGGAGGTGGCGGAAAGACCCTCCCAGGATAATATGGCCTAAGGCATGGTCGTCCTATGGGTTCCTAGGCCCATCTGCCAAGGGACCATAGGGATATGCAGTTGTAGAATAGCCCCCACCCCAAGACATGATAAGGCCCCTTTAGATCCCCGTCCCTCTGTCCGGCACCTCCCTCGGCCCAGTCTGGACGCTCAAGGCCATGTCCATCAGCATCCCTTTGCAACATAGTAGCACACCCTGGATGCCTCTCGTTCCCGGCCCCATCTCCCCTCACTGCAGCCAACTCCAGTTGAGTTGAGAAGAAAGAGAAGGAAACCGATTAGCAGACGAGGCAGCTATGGAAGGATTGGAACCAGAACCAGCAAAGCAATTGAACCTCCTACCGGTTAAGTGGAAAGAGACAACACCAGTTTACTCGCCAAAAGAAGAAGCAGTCGCCAGAGAGTGTCAGGCAAAGAAAACCTCAGAAGGATGGTGGGTTCTCCCAGGAGGAAAAGTAGTGCTGCCAAGACCTCTGTTGATTCAGCTAGTACTAGCCTTACACCAAAGCACTCACCTGGGAGGGAGTGCTCTGGGGACTTAATGACACATGAAGTGGTGGCACCAGGACTGTATGTTGAAACGCAGAGAGCCGCAACGAATTGCCCCACTTGTCAGAAAACCAACCCAAAGGGACACTCTCATCCCCAACCTACAAGTGGCAGGCCATGGGCCTTCTACCCATTTCAAAGACTTCAAATTGACTTTGCCGAGCTGATGCCAGCCCTCAGGTACAAATATTTGCTAGTAATCGTGGACCAGCTCACGGGGTAGGTTGAAGCATTTGCCACAAGAAGGGCCATGGCGCAGGCCACAGCCAAGATCCTCTGAAAGAAATCATTCCCCGTTTCCTGCTGCCTGAGGTAATAGAGTCTGATCAAGGATCACCCTTTCTTGCACAGGTAGTTCGTGAAGTGTCAACAGCTCTGGGAATAGAATGGGTTCTCCACTCACCCTGGAGGCCACAAGTCAGTGGCCAAGTAGAAAGGATGAACAGGACTCTAAAAACAGCCCTGACAAAACTAGCTATGGAGACAGGGTTGAAATGGCCACAAGCATTGCCTCTTGCCCTTACGCGAATCAGGTGCACCCCAAGGGGTAAGTCTACATTGTCACCTTTTGAAACTGTGTATGGGAGGCCGCCCCACATATTGCCTCTGACTGTCGCTGAAAATGTGAATTTAGAAATGGATTGTCAGGAGATCCAAGAATATGTCATTGCCCTTCAGTCCATTTTATCCACCCTGCATAGGTATGTGGTGCCCTTCCAAAGGCTGCCCTTGGAAGTGCCTGCGCACCCATTCAAGCCAGGCGATGGGGTCCTAATTCGAACTTGGAAAGACGAGCCCCTTGCTGAAAAGTGGAAGGGGCCCCATCAGATCCTGTTAACCACCAATTCTGCAGTCAAAGTAGCTGGTGGGAAAAGGTGGACCCACTACACTCGTGTAAAGCAAGCGCCACCAGTGGTTCAGGCTGACACAGCACCAGAAGAGCAGAAGTGGTCGGTGAGGAAAGGTGATTCGGACCTAAAGCTGCTGTTCAAGCAAAGCCAAGGGCCATGAACTTGCTGTGGTTTCTATGTCACTCGGGGGGAGGGATTTTGGTTTTGATCTCCTTTGGAGAAGCTCTGGATGAGAATCAGTTTGTGAAACTTATTGTAAACCTCACAAAAGTCTGGACCAACAACACCTGTTTAACCTGCGCAATAGCTCCTTTGTCACATACAGGAGGATGTATGTGACAAATCAACTTGACAGCCTTACTAACTGATGAGTTCTTGGAAGAAGATGAACCATACTTCAACGCCTAAGGGGAGTGTATGCATATCACAGAAGGGGATTGGAAAGTTTGTGGGTAAATCTGAGTGCAACATCACATGGGAAAGGAATATGGTGGGGTGGGAACCTCCTTTGTGGAAATGTAATGGGTTCTTGAAAGTGAGTGGTTATGACTGTATCTGCACTTTGCTAATGGAAAAATATGGTAAGAACTGTGATGGTTGGGAACGTCCCTACCAGAGCTACAGGTACGCCACTTCAGAAACTCTGCTCACAGTAATGGAAAAACACAGGTCAACTCATAGATTGTGGTTGATATGTGGGAAATAGGCTTACAAGCGACTCCCAGCAAATTGGAGTGGAAGTTGTTATGTGGGGATGACTGTCCCAGCCTTCCGCATCCTGTCGGACTATCCCCCAGGAAAATGGAGAAATGCTAGAAGTGTTTCATGGCATGATGTGGGAAACTTCTTTAAACGGTTGACAGCAGATACTTTGCCCTGGCTGGGGATTGAAATCTATCGGATGGCACTAACCAACATGTCCAAAGTAATGGAGTCATTCATGAACACCACAGAGAAAGGGTTCCAAGCAGTGCAGGAGGGACTTGCCGAGCTAAAAGTTTTCACAATGCAGAACAGATTGGCCTTGGACTACCTCCTTGCGTCACAAGGGGGGGGGGGTGCATTAATAGGCCATGAATGTTGTTTTAAAATTAATGGAGTTGACAGCGACTTAACAGATGTCATCACAGGCATACACAATGAAGAGGCTCAGGTGCGCCAAAACAGAGAGTGGTTGGAAAACTCAGGTCTAGACATATCTACATTAGGTGCATGGATATCTGCTTGGTTTAGTAACCTGGGATGGTTGTGGAAAGGACTAATGACTGTTTTCCTGATCATATGCTTCTGTATCATTGTTGGTTGTTGTTTCCAATGTACATCTTCTTTGTCGGCTGCTTACAAAATGTGCAAATATGGGAGAGCCAGTTAGGGGTGACACATCCGGCCCCCTTCAATTAAAGAGAGCCTTGAGGGGGAACTGTTGAAGATATTCCCTGAAAACACGTCCATTTCCCTTATACGCACCTAACACGCACCTAACACACATCCTACACGTATCTCCTGACTGCTCCCCAACACTGCCCCCCCCTGCACACACTCACACACTCACAAACACACTTCAGCCCCGTCTCAAATTGCCCAGAAATAGCTGAAACCTTCCTTTTCTCCTCCAGGCCTGAGCGCTGTTCTGCTTGAATAAGAAGTGAAAGTAGCAAAACCGCAGCTCTTTCATGTAGTTACTTTGTATCCATTTCTGTAATAGAGCCTAGCTCAGATGCAGCCATGCGTGCAAGGATCAAGAGATGGAGAGAGGGTGTTTCCTTCTTCTTCCCGGCTTGCCTCTTGGCCACCTCTAGGCGGGAAAAATACTCTCAGGTAAACGGCTCCAGAGGCCAAGAGACATGCGCAGGTTGGGTGACTCATACAGGTATGAGTATACCTGACTGATGTCATCGACAGTATGCCCATGTAAGGAATGTATGACCATATAGAGAAACCAGGTTTGCGCCGAAAATCAAACAGTAATGGCGACAGGTAAACGGCTCCCAGGCACGATCCACCAAAACGTGCCCTCTTACCCAGTCTACCCGAGAGTAGCGGTAGCCGGAAATGATGTTTTTGGGCTGTAAACCAATGAGATGAGGGCTAATGTCATGTGACATCTGATGTATAAAAGTACTTGTTTGAACCTTGGCGCGGGGTGACTCTGGAAGGCAGCGAGAGCGCCCAGTGGTCACCTATTCTGCGCAGAATAAAATTAGTTTCCAAAGCTTCAAGAGGTCTTTCGTCAAGTGTTTCATATCTGGACTTTGGACACTTGGGAATAGCATAATTTATGCAACAACTCCAGTCAAGATTTGGCATCACTCTACAGGTCCGAGGGGTTTCGCACAGGCCGCATTGTCCGACACCGCAGGGCCCTGCGGTGTGGAGGTTGGTTACGGGGCAGTCGGGCGGGGTGCAATTGTGGTGCTGTGGCTGTCGTGTCACTGATGCCTGTCCCCCCTCCCCTCCCCGGGAAACTGTGCTTTCTCTGCCGTGCCATCCACAGAAGGCGGAGGGCCCAAAAGGCATGGCGTCTCCACGCTCTGGAGGTGGCCCTGGGAGAAGTCATACGTCGCCTTTGACGTCTGGAACGCAGCGTCCGGCGTCGCCGGCGTCCGATCAACGGCCGGCCGTAGGCCTTTACGCCGGCATGGAGGCTCTCGCCCATCCCCCCTCAGCCGTAGCTTAGCCTCGTCCTGCTGTGCCGATTACCCTTCACGCACCCCACCCTGGCCGCTTCCTTCCACTCCCCTCTCTTGCAGGTGCGCTTCAGCCAAAACAAATCCTCCTGCCCTCCCATTCCCACGCTACCGTAGTTGGCAGTCCCATGCTGCAAGCCTTGCCTCACCTCCCTCCGCCCTCCTGCTCCGTCATGCCCACCGCTCCTCCCGTCCTGCCCGCCCCCCCTCTGGCCGCCCCGGCATTGGCGACTATGTCCTGGAGGGAGTTTGCCGCGGCCTGCTTGCAGGGGGAGATCCAGGCGGCCACGCAGAACTGTGCCGACGCCGATGAGGAGGACTTGTTCCGTGCCCGGCTGAGGCGCCTGAGTGGGGCCTTGCCCGCGAAGGGGTCCCTCCGCTGGCCCCTTGGAGCAGCGGAGGCCGTGCCTTGTTTCCGGGCTGCCATCCTGCCGCTGATTCGCACCACACCCGTGCGGAGGCATCCCAGGTGCGTGAGAGCATCAGTGCCTGGATCTGGCTGCGCTACCCCCACCCCCTGTGAGCATCGGCTGTGGGGTTCCATCTGTGAACTGGCATCTCTCCCTGGCGTGCCGTCCCACTTCTCCTCTTCCCTTTCACCCGTTCCGTGCCTGACCCCCTGGGGGTGTTGGCTCAGCTGTCCCCTCTTCACCGCTGTGCCTTCCAGACGCCTTCTCCCTTCCCGGGGGCGCCTGTCCTTTCCGTAGGCTCTGCCCTTGCTTCGTAGTGGCCATGGGCCTTACTGCCCATGTCTATCCTCCCAGCTGAATAAAGTTTTCTACACCACCCCACTCTTGCCTTCTTTCCTGTGTGTGCGGGTGGATGCTCTGGGAGGGAGGTGGGAGGGGGCTGGGGGCCGGGGGATGTGGGTCGCCCCCACGGCTGCCGGGTCTCCCGTGTAGGGTGGGGCGGGGGTGGCAACGTTGGGGGTGTGATGCGGGGTGCGGGGTGCGGGTGTTGTATTGGTGCGGCCGTTCCTCCTGGCTGCTTCTTTGCCTGGGGCTGCTGTGTTCCGCCCATTCCTGAGGCGGCCAATGGGGTTTGGGAGGTGTGTCCTGCATCGGCTTCAATGGTGGCGCCCATGGATTTCGGCCGTGGTGTGTGCTGGGATACCCGCGGGAGGACTAGGGGAGGTTGTTAAGCGGAGAACATGGCGGCCGAGCTGTCCGTCAGAGCCGCATACGCTATTAGCAACCGGAGAGTTTGCCGGTTCCGTGCAGCGCCTGCTGCAGCGTGTCATCTGTGGAGCTCCACCTCTTTAACGCACGGTCGGTACGTTATTTCTCCTCCATTGCTAAATATGTCGTCCAAATTGAGCCATAGAGAGACGTTTGAAGAGAAAAAAAGAAGTCAAAGAATGTTTGTATAAACAAGTATAAGAATGTTAAAAGAGAGAAGTAAAACGCTATTGTATATAGCTTTTTGTTATGGGACACTTGAATTGGTTTAGATGAGAAAGTAGACTGTTTAAATATAGTAAAAAATTGCAGGCAAGCTGCTAGAATTAGAGAAATTGCTGAGCTGAATAAAAGCTGCATACACAGGCTTAAGCTTTTCAGCCAGTGCACCCAGAAGCAAAAAGTAGTTTGTTTGTTTTTATTATTGTGAGCAAGTGAGAATGCCCTATTTAGAAGAAAAAGAGATCCAGTGTGGCATAATAGCTAGAGTGTTCGATTGAGAGTCCGGAGATTTGAGTTCTAGTCCCCACTAAGTCACAGAAACCCACTGGGTGACTTTGGGCCAGTCACAGACTATTAGCCCAACCTACCTCGCAGGGTTGTTGTTGAAAAGATAAAATAGAAAGTTTAGAGTGAGCAGGAGAGCTTCTTGTCTCACAATAAATTCTTGAGAGCACCCCAGGCCAGAGAGCCCACAACAAGTGTGTGTAACATGGCCGAGCAGAAAGGCAATTAAACAGAGAAAAACAACGGGCCGCTCAGTTGTTTATCCCAAATTCTTATGTTTAAAGTGTTGTGTGCAGGGTATTCCCCCTCTGTCAAGTGGGTTATTCCATTTTCAATAGAGTTCTCAGGCAGGAGCAACAGGAAGTACCCCAGCTGCTCTTACACAGCAAGCAGAACTCTATGGCTGATGGGGTGGGGCCAGGAGGACTAATGGTGGAGAGAGGGAGGAGCATCAGCCACCCAGTTGGACACCGGGACTTTCAGCCGCTCAACGGACGGCGGAGCAACGTGTCATGTGGGGAGTACCCCCTGCTTAGTGTACTGGGAGTACATTACCCCCCCCCCCCCCCCGTTGCCTAAGGTGTCGTCCGAAACCAGCCATTTCCTCTTCTGGCTGGATGCATCTGTTCAGCCAGTGGCTGAGTTCGGAGGACACTTTAGGCAACGGAGGACTTAATAACACACTCACCCTGCGTTATTTTGCCAGTGCTCTCCACAGGACCGCAAGTTCTGCCGGCTGTATAGGAGCAGCCGGGTGGGGCGGGGTTTGGCTGCTCCGGCTGGCGAACTCTACGCCCGAGTAGAATAATACACAGAGAGAGGGGAGTTCCTTCCACATGGCACTTTAAACAACTGACGTTTGCCTTTTCCACCCTCCGTTGATTATCGTGTCCTCCGAACCAGGCCAGTGTGTCTGGGTGGGGTGGTTGTGAAAGACCGTTCTCCGTTGAAGCTCGTCTTGCCAGGAGACTCACAAGGTTTTGGGAGGTTCAACAAGTCAGCTCAGGATACTTAAACCTTCAGAGTTTGGGGAGAGCAAGGGGCTCTTCAGGGCCTGTAGAGCTTTTGCTTCCTGCACGTGACCCGCGAAGCCAGAATAAATTTTGCAAAATAAACTCCCCTGGGAGAAATGCTGCCATTTTTTTGAGGGTGTGGAATTTTTTTTTTTTTTTTTTTTGAAAGCAAGGACCCCAGATATGCCTTTTACCTTTCAAAGCTCTCGCCACCCAGCAGCCAGGATTTCTCATGAAACATCCACTCCTCCATTATTTATTGGAATCAGGCAAGAATAGCAAATGGTGTACTGTATTTAAAACATGCCTATGCTACCTTTCATACTTTTTACGATTTCTGAGTTGTGTACAGTCAATGGTATCACATCGCAAATACAACAATAAAAAATCCCATACAGTGCTATACCAAGCATATTTAGAAGCAAATAAGTCCTACAATATGGCGTATACGTGCCCAAACTGTGACGCCTTATCCTAGCCCCTTGCTGCTGCCCCTGTCCCGCCTTTACTATCAGGCCCCACAGCTCTACAGTCCAGCAACCTGGCCTCAGACAAGCATCTAAGTTCCTGCTGCCACCAGTACCTTTCTCAGGTACACTTTAAATGACCACACCAGTTGTTCAAATTAACAAGTTTTATTAACAAGAGTATATTGCGTGCACAGTATGCTTATTGGTTTCAGGTTTAATGTATCTATGTTTCCAAATGTTTCTTAATCTAAACTGTTTCCTCTCAATATCAATCACTCAAAACACCTCACTAGATACGCTTTATTTCTCTCTCTCTCTTTCCCTCTGCTCAACCCACAATCAACCCCCCTCCTCAATTCATCCCAAAACAACTTTCCCTGTCAGCTCTCCCTCTGTCTGACATGTCTATATTCCATTCGCTTTGAATATATTTTCAAGCCTCCAGATGTGAAGGGAAAGGCACCATAGACAAACGACAAAGGAGGAGGCAAACTCCTGTGCTCAAAGAAAGAAAGAAAGATTTATTGCTATAGGTATGACCTATAAATGCCCAAAGAACAACATGCAGAAACACCTAACACAGAAGGAAATGTTGTTCTTGTAGTCAAGGAATTTCAAAAGAACCCAAAACAGATCCTGCACAAGACATCCTCTCCAAAACGCAGGGAGAACAATGAATCTTCCTTCCTTTTGAAAGCCTGCAATGACGCAGCATGGTAGCCACTGGTGGCAACTTGTTCCAAAGGGCATCACCCGTGGACGTGACCAGTGCGTGGATAACTAAGGTAAGGTCTGTCCTCTCCTGACAGTGCTGCAGTTGCCATCCTAGCCTGAGTTGGTAAAAGGAACTCCTGGACACCGCAGCCACCTGGGCATGTCCACTGAGCTCTGAGTGCAGTTACGGGACTTGGATTGGCAGAAATGACACCAATTTTTTTTTAATGTCTCTGGACTGTGCCTATGCACAATTGTGTAGCAACAGGATAGGATAAGAACATTGAATATCCACAATTGCGCAAATATACATTTGTGTTTTTAAAAATACATTACCAGCTCAAGAAAACATGTTGATAACTCATGAAGAGGGGGGGCACACCAGCAGCGGACCTCGGGATTGTTCCAAGACCGGAGAAAACAAGCAATCCTACCTATCCCAGGACAACTGAGTGATCGTCCCCCGTTCACCCTGATATCAGGTATGCGTAAACAGGATCGAACCCGAATAGACCCAAGATAAACGTCTGGTGCAGATGAGGCCGGTGATGAGAAGAGAGATTACTCTTCTGTCTGAAGCACTTTCCACATTTCAAGCAACGATATGGTTTCTAACTTGAGCGAATTCTTTGATGAGACGTTAGTTTTCCCTTCTGATTGAAGCTCTTTCCACACTCCAAACAATGATAAGGTTACTCCCCTGTGTGAGTTCTTTGATGACAAGTAAGGGTTTTCTTCTCACTAAAGCTCTTTCCACATTCCAAACAACAATATGGTTTCTCCCCAGTGTGAGTCCTTTGATGAGAAGTGAGAGATGCCTTATTAATGAAGCTCTTTCCACATTCCAAACAATGATATGGTTTCTCCCCTGTGTGAGTTCTTTGATGAGAAGTAAGTGTTCTCTTCTCACTGAAGCTCTTTCCACACTCCACGCAATGATATGGTTTCTCCCCTGTGTGAGTTCTTTGATGGGAAGTGAGATTTATCCCATCACTGAAGCTCTTTCCACATTCCACACAATGATATGGTTTCTCCCCTGTGTGAGTTTTTTGATGAGAAGTAAGCGTTCTCTTCTCACGGAAGCTCTTTCCACATTCCAAACAATGATATGGTTTCTCCCCTGTGTGAGTTCTTTGATGAGAAGTAAGCGTTCTCTTCTCACTGAAGCTCTTTCCACACTCCACGCAATGATATGGTTTCTCCCCTGTGTGAGTTCTTTGATGAGAAGTAAGATGTATCTTCCGACTGAAGCTCTTTCCACATTCCAAACAATGATATGGTTTCTCCCCTGTGTGAGTTATTTGATGAGAAGTAAGCATTCTCTTCTCACTGAAGCTCTTTCCACACTCCACGCAATGATATGGTTTCTCCCCTGTGTGAGTTCTTTGATGGGAAGTGAGATTTCTCCCATCACTGAAACTCTTTCCACACTCCACACAATGATATGGTTTCTCCCCTGTGTGAGTTCTTTGATGAAAAGTAAGCGTTCTCTTCTCACTGAAGCTCTTTCCACACTCCACGCAATGATATGGTTTCTCCCCTGTGTGAGTTCTTTGATGATAAGTGAGATGTGTCTTCTCACTGAAGCTCTTTCCACATTCCAAACAATGATATGGTTTCTCCCCGGTGTGAGTTCTTTGATGAGAAGTAAGATGTATCTTCTGACCGAAGCTCTTTCCACATTCCAAACAATGATATGGTTTCTCCCCTGTGTGAGTTCTTTGATGATAAGTGAGATGTCTCCCATCACTGAAGCTCTTTCCACACTCCACACAATGATATGGTTTCTCCCCGGTGTGAGTTCTTTGATGATAAGTGAGATGTGTCTTCCGACTGAAGCTCTTTCCGCACTCCAAACAATGATATGGTTTCTCTCCTGTGTGAGTTCTTTGATGATCAGTTAGATATTTTTTCAGACTGAAGTTCTTTCCACACTCCAAACAATGATATGGTTTCTCCCCTGTGTGAGTTCTTTGATGATAAGTGAGATGTGTCTTCTCACTGAAGCTCTTTCCACATTCCAAACAATGATATGGTTTCTCCCCGGTGTGAGTTCTTTGATGAGAAGTGAGATTTGTCTTCTGACTGAAGCTCTTTCCACATTCCAAACAATGATATGGTTTCTCCCCTGTGTGAGTTCTTTGATGAGAAGTGAGATGTGTCTTCTCACTGAAGCTCTTTCCACATTCCAAACAATGATATGGTTTCTCCCCGGTGTGAGTTCTTTGATGAGAAGTAAGAGTTGCCTTCTGACTGAAGCTCTTTCCACATTCCAAACAATGATATGGTTTCTCCCCTGTGTGAGTTCTTTGATGATAAGTGAGATGTGTCTTATCACTGAAGCTCTTTCCACATTCCAAACAATGATATGGTTTCTCCCCGGTGTGAGTTCTTTGATGAGAAGTAAGATGTATCTTCTGACAGAAGCTGTTTCCACACTCCACACAATGATATGGTTTCTCCCCTGTATGAGTTCTTTGATGATAAGTGAGATGTGTCTTCCGACTGAAGCTCTTTCCACACTCCAAACAATGATATGGCTTATGCCTCTTGTAAAATCTTTGATGACAAAGGAGATGTATCTTTTGACTGAAGCTCTTTCCACACTCCAGACATTTATATGGTTTCTTCCGTGTGTGAATTTTGAAGTGAGTTTCAACCTTTGATTCAGAATTGAAAGTTTCCCTATGCACATGAAACCTATTCTTTCTCTGTCTTTTGTGTATTTTTTCTGGGATGCTGATATCATGATAGCTATTGCCCTGAGAAGCAAAGGAATAATTCCTCCCATTCTGATTTTCTTCCCTTTTCCTTCTCTCCTTTTTGCTATTTTTCCATTTTTCTCTTTTTGATGATATTCCATATGGTTCTCTCTTATCATCCACTTCCCATCGGTCACTTTCTGGAATCAAGACAAGAAATTGGTAAACGCCTCAGTTAGCAATAGAACTTGAAACCACTGAGCACCCCCAATTAATGATCTCAATAAAGGTAAGAAGGGGAAAGCATTGGATGGGATGCAGTTCTTTCCAGGTGTTTCACTGCCTCTGCGGACTGCCATTCACGGACTCTCGGTGTGGGACAATTCATTTGACTGGGCCCCATGCAGGCCTGGGTTCAGCTTTCCGCTGAGACGTTAAATGTACCCTGTGTTTTTGCTCCCTTCCAGCCTAGCCTACGTGATAGATTTGTTCACAGGCTGTACATCAGCAGGGCAGGTATTGCAGACTCCAAATGAGTTTGGCAGCCATGGATACAGTTCCTGTCACATATCATGGCCTATGCCAAGGCAGGACAAGTAAGAGCAAAGTCATCTTACCTAATAGATCACTTATGCAAGGTTAGTTCTGGCTTTACCAAGCTATTCAAAAGGGTTCACCTTCCAAAAGCCCTGGGACAGCAAACGCAAACCTAACCATACAAGCATCTGCCAGGCCTGAAGTGGCCTCCTAGAGGTACATAAATTACCAGCGCGGGAATTTCTTAGCCCTTCAGGACAGATGCAATGTTCAATAACTGCAGGCTCAGTGCCTTCTTAATCTGGCCCTGAAAGGATTTAAAGACGGAAGAGATGACATTCAATGTCTGTGATCTGGAGTGCTTGAATGGTGAGAATGAGGGTTTGGGGGGATTTACCAGAAGACCCCCAACTCATCTTTAGGAGGACACCAAACCCCTGACCCGGAAATTGGGCTTCCATAACAACTAACATTATGGCATCATAATACCTCTAACTAAAACTGCGCAAGACTGGCTTTGAAAGAAAAGAAACATGAATGATAGATTTGTTTTGCAAATGGCTTCTACAGAGCAAGTGCTGGGCCAAGGCGACCTGGTGGCAGAGAGGCTGAGATCAAACGGAAGAACAGAAGAACTGAGGCCTGCAGAGATATTAACTAGGAGCAAAGAATCATTGTTGAGCATCTCACGCTATGCACCTGCAGAGGTAGAGGAACGCCCTTCCTCAAAACACGTTGGACGGAGGAGCCGTAACAAGAAGCATGAACAACGACGGAGAGGAGGATGTGACTAAAGAATGCAAAAAGTTCAAGGAAGACGTTCCATGGCGAAACAGGTCAGTCAAGACAGCATGCCTAGATGGCGGATCTTGAGCACATTCCGTTGAACCTGTTAGGAATTATGCCAGACTTCCAATGTTCTTATGTTTTCAAAAGGTGCCCGTTCTGGACTGCCTTTCTTTAATCAAGAAAGTGGTTTTAAGAGTTTGAGCTGTCTCAGTGTGTCTTCTGAAAATTCCTGTGGTTTTTTTGAGGCCCTTGGCTTACCAATTGATAAGCGTTTTATCATTTGGTGATTTAATACAAATGCATCTTATTTTCTTTTTGAACAGTACCTTCTGATGGCTGTGCCCTAAAAGGCATCCTCAAAATATTAAATAAAAATATTAGAGGACATGAGCCAAAAAATAAGTATTATCTTCCCGCTCATTATTGCATTTGTGACCCATCGTTATAATTACGTAAGAAAACAGGGAGCCTTACCAAGGGAGGCCACGATCCCACGGTTCTCCTCCATGATTTGGCTGTACAGGGCTCTCTGGTCAGGATCCAGCAGTGCCCACTCTTCCTTGGTAAAGCACACAGCAACCTCCTCAAAAGTCACCAGACCCTGGATGGAAAAAGAAAATGGTTCTTAGTTGAGAATAGCATAAAGTAAACAGTCTCCAGGTAGAACAACTGCCTGAAACGCTGGAGCCGCACATCTCAGCTGCCCATGTCCTCACCCTGAATCTTCTGCACCTTTCTTTCCCAGAAATCCCCACTACTCTTGGTTTCAATAGCATCAGGTCTCTTTTTTGTAAAATGAGGTGGCCGGGCAGTATAATGCAGAATTTAAAACCAGTTGCCATGGGAGCAAGAAGGCGATGACCTGATTCTGGATTTCCCAAGAGGCTTCTTGTCAGACTCTCAGGGAATCAGGATGCAGGACTAGCTGAGCCCTCAGCCCAATCCAGCAGGGTTCTCCATATTTTCTTAGCAGGGCCGTGCACAGGGGGGACCAGTGGGGCCAGTTGGCCTGGGGCCCACGATTTTAAGGGGGCACCCCGGTGAGGTCTCCCCCTAACTTACGCTGCTGCTTCCATAGCTTAAGTGTCCCATCGAGAAAAGGGGAGTTCGCCTTGTAGAAACTGCGCAGAAGCCATCCGTAGTGAATACGGTCAGACTACAAGCTCCAGAGGGCCATAGGCCGCATGCGGGGCGGGGATAGATGTGCCTAAGTTGCGATGGTTGTCCTTACTGCGTCTCTTTCCTCAATCCTCTCCATGGCATAGAATCTCTGGAGTGGAGGGTGAGGTAATGATGATGATAGTTATTAATGATAATAATGATACCGTGAGGGTGATTATGATGTTTGATAATGATGAAGGACTGTTCTATTACTGTTGCTTCTATTAGTACAGCAACTAAAAATAAATGTGGATTTCTGATTCAGCATTGAGGTGTTGTAGAACAGGTTTAATAAGAAGGTGTTATGTAAAATGGACATGTTGGTGGGCACGCCCCCTTGGGGCAGCCATTTTGTCCTCCTTTTTTGATTTTGATGGTCAGCGTAAAATAGAGTCAAGGGGGATTAAGATGTTTTACTTACTATATATATTTTTTAAGATTGGTTTTGTCACAGTTTTGAATGGGGGAGGCACACAGTTCTCATCTGTCCTGGGCATATTACCAGTTTTGCACGGCCCTGGTTCTTACGAAAGGAAACAGAAGGAGAGGGAATTATTCTGGCCCTGGGATGTGAACAGAGTATGGAGGGACCCAGGCTGCTCCCTGCCTCCCTCCCCAGTGATCCTTCCACCTACCTGATCCTGTTCCTCTCCATCACAAAGAAAAAGAGGTGGCTGTGTATTTCTTGCCAGCTTCATTCCAGCCCCTGTGAAGACAAAGGTGATGGGAAGCCAGTCGCACAGGTTTGCCCCAGAGGTTGAGACTGCCATCCGAAACTCCCATGAAGAAAGCCTCTTGGAACACCAATGGACTTACTTCCCAGTCAAATGCATAGAATTGCCTTGGAAGTGATACAAGTCCGAGTACACCTGGCCATTGTGAGATGCCTTACCTTTAATTTGCATTTTGGGAGTTCAGTTGAGGAAATAAACAAATGTTTCCCCATTTGGACTCTTCACCACAAATCTAACTGTTCATTTCCATGTGTAAAGTGTCACAGTCTTGATGCTAGAGAGAAGCATCTTCCCTCACGTAACATTCAGTTAATCCTTACCATGCAAGGCGGCTCGAGAGTCACCCTCCTGCATCATCCCCTTTTGTGGAGGGTTCTGACTAGTGTCTGAAGACGCCCTCTCAGCTGCAGGGCAATCAGGCCTCACTTCTTCCGACAGACTCTGGACCTGAAAGAGCAATGAAAGCCCATAACATGGAAATAGCAAAAGGCTCCAAAAAGGAGCGAGAGAGGCAAACATCTTGGGGGCAAGGGATGGGACATCTCTCCTGGGGTGATTTCCAGAAAGGGTTGGGCAAGGAGTAGAGAGTTTCCAGACATTCTCCCTCCCATTCCTGCCCCCTGGATGCAATGCTCTCACCTGCTGCTGCTCCTCTTGCAGCCTCTGGTCCTCTGCCTGGCTCAGGAGGAAGCCTTCTGCCAGGGCCACCGCCTGGGAACTGGTCTCCGCTCCGCATTCTCTCACCCAGCTGGCCATCTCCGCAGGAAGGATGGTCAGGAACTGCTCCAGGATCACCAGGTCCAGGATTTGGTTTTTCGTGCGTCTCTCCGGCTTCAGCCAGCGACGGGAAAGATCGTGGAGTTGGTTGCAAACCTCTCGCGGCCCCTCAGCCTCCTGGTAGCAGAACTGCCGGAAACGCTGGAGCTGCACATTTGAGCTGACCATGTCTTCACCTTGGATCTTCTCCTCTGTTCTTCCCCAGAGTTCTCCACTGCTCTTGGTCTTAATGGCATACGGGGCTCTTTCTGGATCAGGGCCAGCAGAGCCCTGCTCTACCTTCTTTGATCTGTGTTCCATGAACGCCTCCAAAGGGACCAAAGAGACTCTTCCCTCTTCAGGATCTGGGCAAAGGCTGCGGTATGGAGCAGTGCTTCTAAGGCTATGCAAAGGGAAGACAGAGTTCTGTTAAAGGACTTTCAGTGCAAGATGTGCAGGACTCCCAACTAGGAAGGGGGTCTTGTCCTGGATGCACTCTGGGGGGAGGGGGGTGATGCTTCAGACCCGTTGGTGCTGCCCCTGCCTCGCCTTTACTATTTGAGGCCCCACAGCCCCACAGCCCAGCAACCTGGCCCTCAGTCTATCCCTTTCCCACTGCCACCAGTACCCTCCACACGTACACCTCAAAGACCAATAATTGAAGGTAAATACGCTTAATGGTTTACAAAGGCTTCAATGCATATTGGTTGCTGTATGTTCACTCTTTGAATCGTAGAATGAAGGTACATCCCCTCTCTTGACTTATCTATTCTTCATCCAAGCCCCCTGCCACACACCCTCTCTGTGATGCCTTTTGCTGCTGCCATCTTCTCCTTGAGCCTCTCTTACACTAAGCTTCCTGACAAGAGGTTGAAATTAAGCCTGTCACTCATTAAAAGGAATCTTTCCTGATTCGTCTGCTGATTTTTAAATATCAATGTATTAGTCAATGGACTCCATTAGTGCATAGAAGCTAGAAATTCTTAGGAACACAACCAGTTCCCTTGACTTTAGAAAGACTGTGTTTTAGGTTAAATTGTTATAAAGACTGATAATATTTCTTCCTGATTCTCCGAGGTATACTGCTTCAGCAGATGGAGGCTCCATTCTTAGATAGGAGCAGCCTCACTGGACCAGACCAAGACTCTCAAAGGTCAGCATCCTCCTGCTTCTGGGGAGACCACAGGTTTTGTTCCCCACAGACACTGTGATTCACCACTTGTGCTCCGTTGGGATTTGGGGTGTTTTGTGTTCTGGATTTTCAAATTCCCTATTTCATTCTCTTTAATTTTCCTCTTCCCCATTTATTTTCTTATTGTCAGCCTTCATGTCAAAACAACACCAGCCAGGGGTTGAAGTTGGGCATCTCCCCTTCCCCTGGAGTTTTCCCACCCCTCCCTCTCCTGCCCCCATGTCCCCCCTGCAGCCCAGAGATTTCCCTTCACCCTAAGGCATAAGGCAGGGTGGTGTGGGGTTTCTCAGCTGATCCCACAGAGGAGGCTTCCATGCCTTCAGGAAGGAGGGAGCGCATTTCCTGGGGGGCCTCGGCCTCTTCCTTCCTCCCCAAATCCCCTTCCCATTTGGGATTGAGTTCATTCCTTGGGCCCTCAGGACACCAACCAGCAAGGTCCTCTCTCTGCATCTCTCCAAGCAGGTCCCTGGACAAATCCTGTATAGCACCACAGCGGCTCATGGTCTCCCTCAGCCCAGCTTTGGTTCCCTCTGAAAGTTCAGCCAAGCAGAGAAGCCACCTGGGGAGCATCTCAGCCACGTGCGGAAATGCACCAGAGAACCTATCAAGGCAGGGGAGGTGGGGCAGGGGGAAGCAGTGTCCAATGAACGAGAGCAAGGATTTCAAGCCCTGGTGCCTCTGATTCATCGACTCAACCATGGACGAGCTAGTCAGGACTTAGTCAGGGTTGTAGTTAGGTTTGAGTGAAGGAGTTGTTGGAGGTTGGGAGTCATCATTGGGTTTTTAGTGGTGTTAGGGACTTAGGAATAGTGAGTAGAGTTTAGCATAGGTAGGTTTGAATGTCTTGAATGCTGAATTAAAACTTTGTTAACTAAAATAAACTTATTATTTTTAGCTTGGTCAGCTTGGCTTTATGTGCCTGTCATACCGTTACTCAAAACACACATCAGATTATACCCACAGTTTTGTTTATTTTACCAGAAGATCCTGAATCAACCATGGACGACCCCGGGCCCTCCCACCCACCGAGGGACACAGACTCCTGCTGTCTAGGGGGCCACCTGGCTTTGCCGAGATGTCAAAACGACAAAGCTCCTTCCGCTTCTGGGTGAATCCCAAATGCATGAACTGCACGTGCCTCCTCCCTATGGGGTGAAATGGGGGGAAGGTCCAGCTCCCCTCCATGTTTCAGAATCACCACCACCCCTGACATGGTGGGGTTGGATTTGGGCATCTGCCCCCCAAGTGACCCTCCCCTCCCCTGCAGCCCAGGGATCCCCCTTCACCCCAATGCGGAAGGCGGGAGGGGGTCTCACCTGCTTCCCCCCAGGAGGCTCCGATGCAGCACCTGCAGGGAGATCCAAGGCCTCTTTCCTCTGCTGGAAACAGGCGGGAGGGGAAGAGCCGGGGAGGGGAGGAGCAGTTCCTGTGGGGGTCACGGCCACTCCCTGCCTCCCCAAATCCCCTTCCTCTCTAGGAATCGAGCTCGTTTCTTTAACCCTGACATGGCCAAGAGAAAGATCCACCTCTCTAAGCCCGACTACGGTAACATCTTCTTCTGTTGCACCACAGTGGCTTTGGGCTTCCCCCCCCATGGCTGCTGCTGGCAACGATCTCTGCTTTCTATGCTGGACGTTTCCTCTTCTTGCTGGATGCTTCAGTTCAGCCAGTGTGTCTGTGTGGGGTGTCCGTGTGAAGCGTTGTGGAAGGTTGTTCTCCCTTGAGAGAGGCTCTTCTTGCCAGGAGACTCACAAGGTCTCGGGAGGTTCAGCAAGTCAGGCCAAGACACTGAAACCTTCTGGGGTTTGGGGAGAGAAAACACCCGCTTCAGGAGTCAAGAGGTCCAGGGGCTCTTCAGGGCCAGTAGAGCTCTTGCTTCCCGCACTTGACTCCCGAAGCCAGAATAAATTCTGCAAAATAAACGCCTCTGGGAGAAAAGCTGCTGGTTTTTGAGCGTGCAGAATTTTATTTTATTTTGGAAGTAAGGACCCCAGATGTGCCTATTACCTTTCAAAGCTCTCGCCAGCCAGCAGCCAGCATTTCTCATGAAACATCCACTCCTCCATCGTTTCTTGGAATCAGGCAAGACTAACAAATGGTGTGCTTTATTTAAAACATGCATATGCTTCTTTTCATACATTTTACGATTTCTGAGTTGTGTACAGTCAATGGTATCTGTGACGCCCTGCCTGCACCCGTGACACTCACCGGGCTACACAACAGGGCTGTCCATGCCACTCACACTCAGGGCTTTCTTCAACCCCCCCCCGGTGCTTACCACGTGTTTGAGGGTTTAGACTTATTGCTGCTCCTTCTGTCTCGCCTTTACTCTTTCAGGCCCTAGAGCTCTACAGCCCAGCACTCTAGCCCTTAAATCCCCCTTCGTTCTATCCGCTGCCACCAGTACCTTCCTCAGGTACATTTCCAATGATCACACTAGTTGGATATAATTAAATGTCATTTATTAACAAGATGATTGTTCAGGTAGCAGAAGCTTGATGGTTTCCTTAATTTAGCCGCGTATTGGTTACAGGCACAATGCTTAACGGTTTCACTCAGTAATTTCTCTTCGTAACATGTTTTGCATAGAAACTTACAACTTCTACATTTCTCCTGCTTACTCTATGCACTCTAAGCTACACTACAATCTTTCCCACAATCTAGTTCCACCAAAAAAATAAAGCACGTTGGCCCTTCCTAGCCTCTAATCTAGTCAACAACAACTTCCCTCTCTCTACTCTTGTCGGCCAAACATACATGTAGACACTATTCTCTAACTCCTCCCACTCTCACACAGCCAGCCAATCCAGGCACTCCCCCGCCACCATCCAATCAGCACTCACACATGAACTCCCCCTTTATACTTACTCAGCTGCAACATAACTGTGACTCTCCCGTATTTCTTTGATTCTAAGACGCCATCGATTGTAAGACGCACCTTAATTTCAGTACCACCAACAGGGAAAAAGCTTTGATTCTAAGTGTGGGGAAATCGCCATCGATTCTAAGACACACCCCAGTTTTAGAGATGTTTATATGGGGGAAAAAGTGCATCTTAGAACTGAAGAAATAGGGTATTTAACTTCTTTCTTGGAACTTTTGGCATTTTATAAACAATTACCTCCAGCTTTTCATATACAAGGACCTCTAAAGGACCTGAACATCACAGTATCACATCGCCAATGCAATAATAAAAAATCCCATACAGTGCTATACTAAGCATATTTGCTTCTAAATACGTGCCCAAATGTTGACAGCTGTTGGAGGACACAGAATAATAGGCTCAAGTTACAGAAAATTGGGAAAAACTTCCTGACTATTTGAGCAGTATGACAATGGAACCAATGACCAAGGGAGGTTGTGGGCCCTCCCACACTGGAGGCCTTCAAGAGGCAGCTGGACAGCCATCTGTCAGGGATGCTTTAAGGTGGATTCCTGCATTGATGGCTTTATAAGCCCCTTCCAACTGTGTTATTCTAGGATTCTACTATTCAAGGTAAAAACACTATGCATCAGTAGTTTGGACTGAAGTTTGACAAACCTATAAGACCTGCCTATCTGGATATAAGCTTAAAATTGTTGTGAGTTATAAGATTGGTTTAAGGTTAAGTTTTATGTTGTTATAAGGGAGAAATAAAAGGGAAAAGGGGAGAAAGTTTTGGGATAAGTTAAAAAAAATTATAAGAGAAGAATTGGACATTTTTAGATGAACTGAGATGGAGAAAGGAGAATTTACAAGAGACTGGCAAGAGGCTGGAATTTCTTTGAGACGGAATAATATCGAAAGATTGGAGATGTTATCTTCGAGACAAGTGGAAGTTTTTTGGGCTCTTGTTAGGTTTTGGGTTTTTTCTTTATTATTATTGGTTGGAATTGAAAAGGGGAATAGTAATTAGGCAAGTGAAGTAATGAAGTATTGAAATATTTGAAGCAGATAGAAAATTATGTGAAGTCTTATGTTGTAACAAGGGAGAAATAAGGGGGAGAAAGGTTTGGTCAATTTTATAATTTGTAAGAGAAGAATAAGGGGTTTATTTTTATTTGTGGTCTGTTTAAGTAACTTTCAATCTTAGGGGAATAAGAATGCTAACATGTAGTTGTGTTAAAAGGGGAGGAGGGGTTTTCTTTTTGAAAAATTTCTATGTTGTACTTTCTTTTTAAAAGGATTTATAAAATTGCTGTGGGAAAGGTAGGGGGTCCTTTTAAATGTTGTATGTCTTGTAGGTTTTGTTTTTATGTTTTTAATAGTGAAATAGAATAAAAATCTTGAATCCCAAAAAAAAAAAAAGAGCTGTCTATCTGAAAATTCAACTAAAAAAGATATAATTTTTTTTAAGAATTTTTTTTGGGCACGTTTGAGGGCAGAAGCAGTCTCAAGGCGGATCACAACAATAAAATACATAAAAACAGTTAAAATATTAAAAGCGATAATCATGAACGCAATAAAAATAAAAAATAATTCATAAAAGCCAATAATAACTGCAATAACAGGAGCAACGGCAGTCATAGCAAGAGAAGGCCATGGTGCCAAACTCCGGTACTCAAAGAAAGAAAGAGTTATTGCTATAGGTATGAGCTATAAATGCCCAAAGAACAGCATGCACAAACATCTGAAAAAGAAGGAAATATTGTTGTTCTTGTAGTCAAGGAATTTCAAAAGAACCCAACAGAGCTCCTGAACAAGACAACCTCTCCAAAACGCAGAGAGAACAATAAATCTTCCTTCCTTTTTGAATGCCTGCAATGACACAGCATGGTAGACCACTGGTGGCCACTTGTTCCAAAGGGCACCACCCATGGACATGACTAGTGCGTGGATAATTGAGCCAAGGTCTGTCCTCTCCTGACAGCGCTGCAGTTGGCGTCCCAGCCAGAGTTGGTAAAAGGAACTCCTGGACACCGCAGCCACCTGGGCATGTCCACTGAGCTCGGAGTACAGTTACGGGGCTTTTGCATGTGGATTGGCAGAAATGACACCGATTTTCTTTTATGTCTCTGGACTTTGCAGATGCACAATTGCATAGCAACAGGATAGGATAGAAACTTTGAATATCCACAATTGCGCAGATATACATTTGTGTTTTTAAAAATACAGTCTCAGCACAACAAAACATGTTGATAACTCATGCTGAACACCAAACTCGTCATGAAGAGGGGGGGCACACAATGTCACCTTTGTTATTTATTTTGGTCTTGGAAGTGTTGAACAGAGCTGTGCAACAAGAAGAAAAAAATGGAGGAATAAAAATTAGAAAAGAATTTCTATAAGTTGAGAGCCTTTGCAGATGATTTGGTGTTTACATTAGAGGATCCATTGAGCGGAATTGAAAATTTAATGAAGAAATTGAATGAATTTGGTGCATTAGCAGGTTTTAAGGTTAATAAACAAAAGATTAAGATACTTGCAAAAATATGAATAAGCAAGATCAAATAAAGGTGGAACAAAAGACAGGTTTTAAAGTAGAAAAAAAGGTGAAGTATTTGGGTATAAATTTGACAAATATGAACTGTATGTTGTTTCATAATAATTATGTCAAGGTCTGGAATGAAATTAAGCAAGATTTAATAAGATGGGATGTGGTGGGAATTTGTGTCTCCCCGGGAGGCCTATGACTCCCTCTTATGAGAAAGGGGTCATTGTCACATATCTCTTATAAGAAGGATCTTTACTCTAATTCCTTGCAATGTGTTGATACATTAACTAGCCTAAATGTAGACTAGGGATAAATAACTCTAGGAAGGGACGGGACCACCCAAAGATTGGCGAACTCCCACCCACTAACTCAAAGGAGTTAGAGTCACGCAAGCAACTAAACTCGGTTTGCATTGGAGACCAAATGATACTCACATACGAGCAGTTTCTCAGAAGCAGATTTATTGAGGGAGTCATCAGCTGATGGAGCCAGAAAAGGAATTCTGACTCCCAAACAGAAGCATACAACATGTTTTTATACTGTTCAAAATATACATGCTTCGTATTCTTAAGGGGGGCTGGATTTTAGGGCAGGCCTACTCAAAGGTTACTTCCAAGCACAATCAATAGCTGACAAGATATATTTTCTGTTGATTATACGATTAATATTGCTGATACATGGAATAAACATGCAGTAAGACAGATGCCAGTAACACATGAAGAAGTGAAACTTCTTATGGACAGGATGCTGGCCGCGGTTTTGGCCTGAAGGCAAATATAATGTTTTAGCTTCTCTGTCAGTTTCGCTTCAACCGTCAGCTTGTCTTACAGAAAAGGAGAACTAAAATCACAAGCTATGAAATGAGGTTACTATCAATTAATCATTGAATAAAACATTGAATAAAACTCATTTTAAAATCACAAGCTATTGGTATGATCACACCTAAAATATTCCCTCAACATGGGATAAACTCCAAATGTCTTTGATGGGGAGAATTGCAATAATTAAGATGAATGTTTTGCCAAGAATGTTGTATTTGTTTCAGACAATCCCTATTGTAACTTCGGAGGTACCATTTAAGCAGTGGCAGAGAGAGATCTCTAAATTTATATGGCAATCCAAAAAACCAAGGGTGAAGTTTAAAATATTACAAGATGCAAAAGAGAGAGGAGGATTGGACTCGCCAGATTTGAGGGCATATTTCTCTGCTTGTTGCATGGTTTGGATGAAGGAGTGGATTTTGTTGAAAAACAGTAGATTACTGGAAGTAGAGGGTCATGATCTAAGATTTGGATGGCATTGGTATTTGTGGTATGATAAAGTTAAGGTGAATGCAGACTTTAACAATCATTATGTGAGACGAGCAATTTTGAGAATATGGAATAAATATAAACCAAGACTGTGTCAAAAAACGCCGCTACGGGTTTCTTCACAGGAGGCTTTTTTTTAGAAGAGATTTGGTAACTATGAAAAAATGGCCCACATATAGTGACATTTTAGAAATAAAGGAAGGAGAGATTAAAATGAAATCAAAAGAGGAACTATGGAATAAAGGAATTGTTTGTCAGTGGTTCTCATATTTACAAATGATGGAAAAATTTAAGATAGATGGAAAATATGGGGCTTTGAGTGTACAAAATCTGAATTTGAGAAAACTTTATGCACAAATGATAATCATGTTATCTCAAAGATATATAAACTTTTGTTAAAATATGAGACTGAAGATGAACAAGTAAAAGATTGTATGATAAAGTGGGCTCAGAATTTTGGATATAACATTACTATGGATCAATGGGAGAATATGTGGTTGAGAGGTCTGAAATTTACCTTATGTGCTAGATTGAAAGAGAATTTTTATAAAATGATGTATAGATGGTATATATCTCCGTCAAAATTGGCAAAAATGTATAAGGGGTCATCGGGAAAGTGTTGGAAATGTGAAGAACAGAAAGGAACATTTTATCATTTATGGTGGACATGTAAAAAAGCAAAATCCTTTTGGATATAAATGCATAAGGTGATTCAAAATGTATTGAAGATAAAAATACAACTGCGTCCAGAGTATTTTTTGTTGGGGATAATAGACGAACAGTTGACGCAAGGTTATGGAACTTTATTATTATATATGACAACAGCAGCAAGATTAATCTATGCCCAGAATTGGAAGACCAAGAAAATACCAACAGAGGAGGAATGGTTGTGGAAAATTACAGAACTGGCAGAGATGGCAAAACTGAATGCAATAATAAAAGATAAAACAATAACTGAGTTTATTGAGGAATGGAAACCAATGGTGGATTTTCTAAAAGAAAGAGGAGGGAAGGACATATTTGCAAGTGGATTTAGTGACTAAACTGGAAGAAAAACATCTGTTAAAGAAATACAGGAAGGAAAGTTCACTCACTATTTTGGCTTATTTTGGTTTATTATGACAAATTATCAAGAAAAAGAGGAAATTCGGAAGTCCATTTTATTGTTGTTGTTTAATGCAATTTTTGTTATTTGTGGGTGTAGGTAAGGTGTACGTGGTAAATGTTTTTTATGTTTGGAAAAATAAAAAATTAAACGTCAAGGGGGGGGCACACCAGCAGCGGACCTCAGGATTGTCCTGAGACTGGAGAAAAAAAGCAATCCCAGCTATCCTGGGAAACCTGAGTGATCATCCCCCGTTCACCCTGATATGAGGTGTGCGTGAACAGGATCAAACTCGAATCGACCCCAGGATAAACATCTGGTGTAGATGAGGCCTGTGATGAGAAGTGAAATTACTCTTCTGTCTGAAGCTCTTTCTACACTCCAAGCAATGATATGATTTCTACCCTGAGTGAATATTTTGATGAGAAGTTAGTTTTCCCTTACACCTAAAGCTCCTTCCACACTCCAAACAATGATATGGTTTCTCCCGTGTGAGTTTTTTGATGAGAAGTGAGAGATGCATTATTAATGAAGCTCTTTCCACACTCCAAACAAAGATATGGCTTATGCCTCTTGTGAAATCTTCGATGGCAAATGATCTGTATCTTTTGACTGAAGCGCTTTCCACACTCCAAGCATTTATATGGTTTCTTTAGTGTGTGAATTTTGAAGTGAGTTTCAACTTTTGATTCAGGATTGAAAGTTTCCCTATGCACATGAAACCTATTCTCTCTCTGTCTTTTGCGCATTTTTTCTTGGATGATGATATCTTGGTAGCCATTGCCCTGAGAAGCAAAGGAATAATTCCTCCCATTCCGATTTGCTTCCGTTTTCCTTCTCTCCTTTTTGCTATTTTTCCATTTTTCTCTTTTTGATGATATTCCATATGGTTCTCTCTGATCATCCACTTCCCATCGGTCACTTTCTGGAATGAAGACAAGAAATTGGTAAACGCCTCAGTTAGCAATAGAACTTGAAACCACTGAGCACCCACAAATAATGATCTCAATAAAGGGAAGAAGGGGAAAGCATTGGATGGGATGCAGTTCTTTCCAGGTGTTTCACTGCCTCTGCGGACTGCCATTCATGGACTCTCGGTGTGGGACAATGCATTTGACTGGGCCCTATGCAGGCCTGGGTTCAGCTTTCCGCTGAGAAATTAAATGTACCCTGTGTTTTTGCTCCCTTTCAGCCTAGCCTACGTGACAGATTTGTTCACAGGCTGTACATCAGCAGGGCAGGTATTGCAGACTCTAAATGAATTTGGCAGCCCTGGATACAGTTCCTGTCACACATCATAGCCTATGCCAAGGCAGGACAAGTAACAGCAAAGTCATATTACCTAATAGATCACTTATGCAAGGTTAGTTCTGGCTTTACCAAGCTAATCAAAAGGGTACACCTTCCAAAAGCCCTGGGACGGCAAACGCAAACCTAACCAGACAAGCATCTGCCAGGCCTGATGTGGCCTCCTAGAGGTACATAAATTACCAGCTCAGGAATTTCTTAGCCCTTCAGGAAAGATGCAACTTTCAATACCTGCAGGCTCAGTGCCTTGTTAATCTGGCTCTGAAAGGATTTAAAGACCAAAGAGACAACATTCAATGACTGTGAACTGGAAGGCTTGAATGGTGAGAATGAGGGTTTGGGGGGATTTACCAGAAGACTCCCAACTCATCTTTAGGAGGACACCAAACCCCTGACCTGGAAATAGGGCTTCCATAAGAACTAACGTTATAGTATCATAATACCTTTAACTAAAACTGTGCAAGACTGGCTTTGAAAGAAAAGAAACAAGAATGATCGATTTGTTTTGCAAATGGCTTCTACAGAGCAAGCGCTGGGTCAAGGCGAACCGGTAGGAAGAAAGAAGACAAAGTCTGGTGCTAGTAAGCGTGTATCTTTAATATATTGTATTAAAAGAAAGGAATGTATAACTTTTGATGGGTGTTGTCTGCATGTTCATTTACCATTGCATATATTTTATTCATTGTTTATAGCTGCTGAAGTAGGATCATATGCGAAACGTCGGGCTTTTAATACAATATATTAAAGATACACGCTACCAGCCAGCATTGGTGCTACTTCCCTCTCAACGTAACAAGGCGACCTGGTGGCAGAGAGGCTTAGATGAAACGGAAGAACAGAAGAACTGATGCCTGTTGAGATATTAACTAGGAGCAAAGAATCATTGTTGAGCCTCTCACGCTATGCACCTGCAGAGGTAGAGGAACGTCCTTCCTCAAAACCCGTTGGACGGAGGAGCCGTAACAAGAAGCATGAACAACGATGGAGAGGAGGACGTGACTAAAGAATGCCAAAAGTTCAAGGAAGATGTTCCAGGGCGAAACAGGTCAGTCAAGACAACATGCCCAGATGGTGGATCTTGAGCACGTTCTGTTCAACCTGTTAGGAATTATGCCAGACTTCCAGTGTTCTTATGCTTTCAAAAGGTGCCCGTTCTGGGCTGCCTTTCTTTTATCAAGTGTTTTGAAGCTGGTGGTTTTGAGAGTTTGAGCTGTGTTAACGTGTCTTCTGAAAATCCCTGTGGTTTGTTTGAGGCCCCTGGCTTATCATTTGACAAGTGTTTTATCCTTTGGTGATCTTAATACAAATGCATCTTATTTTCTTTTTGAACTGTACCTTCTGATGGCTGTGCCCTAAAAGGCATCCTCAAAATATTAAATAAAAAATATTATAGGACATGAGCCAAAAAAAAAGTATTTTCTTCCCCATTATTATTGCATTTGGGACCCATCATTATCATTAAGCAGGAAAACAGGGAGCCTTACCAAGGGAGGCCACGATCCCATGGTTCTCCTCCATGATTTGGCTGTACAGGGCTCTCTGGTCAGGATCCAGCAGTGCCCACTCTTCTTCGGTGAAGCACACAGCAACCTCCTCAAAAGTCACCAGACCCTGGATGGAAAAAGAAAATGGTTCTTAGTCGAGAATAGCGTAAAGTGATCAGCCTCCTGGTAGCACAACTGCCTGAAACACTGGAGCTGCACGTTTCAGCTGCCCATGTCCTCACCCTGGATCTTCTGCATCTTTCCCTCCCAGAAATCCCCACTGCTCTTGGTCTTAATGGCATCAGGTCTCTGTTTTGGTAAAATGAGGTGGCTGGGCAGTATAATGCAGGATTTCAAACCAGTTGCCACGGGACTAATAGCAAGAAGGCGCTGACCTGATTCTGGATTTCCCAAGAGGCTTCTTGTCAGCCACTCTGGGAATCAGGATGCAGGACTGGATGGGCCTTTGGTCCAATCCAGCAAGGTTCTCCAAATTTTCTTAGCAGGGCCGTGCAGAGGGGGGGGGGCAGTGGGGGGCAGTTGGCTCGGGGCCCACAATTTTAAGGGGGCACTCCAATGAGGTCCCCCCCCAGCTTATGCTACTGCTTCTGTAGCGTAAGTGACCCATCGAGAAGCGTGAAGCCCGCCTTGCGGAAACAGCGCAGAAGCCGTCTGTTGTGAATACCACTGTCAGACTACAGGCTCCAGAGGGCCATATGCCGCATGCGGGGCGGGGATAGATGTGCCTAAGTTGCGATAGTTGTCCTTACTGCGTCTCTTTCCTCAATCTTCTCCATGGCATAGAATCTCTGGAGCGGAGGGTGAGGTAATGATGATGATAGTTATTAATGATAATAATGATACCGTGAGGGTGATGATGATGTTTGGTAATGATGAAGGACTGTTCTATTACTGTTGCTTCTATTAGTACAGCAACTAAAAATAAATGTGAATTTCTGATTCAGCATTGAGGTGTTGTAGAACAGGTTTAATATGAAGGTTTTATGTAGAACGGACATGTTGGTGGGCACGCCCCCTTGGGACGGCCATGTTGTCTTCCGTTTTTGGTTTCCATGGTCAGCCTAAAATAGAGTCAAGGGGGATTAAGATGTTTTACTTAATATATATTTTTTCAGATTAGTTTTGTCACTGTTGGAAATGGGGGAGGCACACACTTCCCATCTGGCCTGGGTATATTACTAGCTTTGCATGGCCCTGGTTCTTAGGAAAGGAAACTGAAGGAGAGGGAATTATTCTGGCCCTGGGAGGTGAACAGAGGATGGAGGGACCCAGGCTGCTCCCTGCCTCCTTCCCCAGTGATCCTTCCACCTACCTGATCCTGTTCTCCTCCATCACAAAGAAAAAGAGGTGGCTGTGTGTTTCTTGCCAGAGTCATTCCAGCTCCTGTGGAGACAAATGTGATGGGAAGCCATTAACACATGTTTGCCTCTGAGGTTGAGATTGCCATCCGAAACTCCAGGGAAGAAAGCCTCTTGGAACACCAATGGACTTGCTTCTCAGTCAAATGCATAGAATTGCCTTGGAAGTGATACAAGTCCAAGTACACCTGGCCATTGCGAGATGTCTTACCTTTAATTTGCATTTTGGGAGTGCGGTTGGGAAAATAAACAAATGTTTCCCCATTTGGGCTCTTCACCACAAATCTAACTGCTAATTTCCATGTGTAAAATGTCACAGTCTTGATGCTAGAGAGAAGCATCTTCCCTCACGTGACATTCAGGGGTGGGGTGGGGGGGGTGAATAGACGACGGCCAACGACGTCTTCCATAGCTCTAGAGAACGAGGCCAGGTTGAAATACAGCTGCCCCCAAGTTAATCCTTACCATGCAAAGCGGCATGAGAGACACCCTCCTGCATCCTCCCCCTTTGTGGAGGGCTCTGACTGCTATCTGAAGACACCCTCTCTGCTGCAGGGCCATCAGGCCTCACTTTTGCAAACAGACTCTGGACCTGAAAGAGCAATGAAAACCCATGACATGGAAATAGCAAAAGGCTTCAAAAAGGAGCAAGAGAGGCAAAGATGTTTGGGGCAAGGGATGGGACATCTCTCCTGAGGTGATTTCCAGAAAGGGTTGGGCAACGTATAGAGAGTTTCCAGACATCCTCCCTCCCATTCCTGCCCCCTGGATGCAATGCTCTCACCTGCCGCTGCTCCTCTTGCTGCCTCTGGTCCTCTGCCTGGTTCAGGAGGAAGCCTTCTGCCAGGGCCACCGCCTGGGAACTGGTCTCCGCTCCGCATTCTCTCACCCAGCTCGCCATCTCCGCTGGCAAGGTGGTCAGGAACTGCTCCAGGATCTCCAGATCCAGGATTTGGTTTTTCGTGTGTCGCTCCAGCTTCAGCCACCAACAGGAAAGATTGTGGAGTTGGTTGCAAACCTCTCGTGGCCCCTCAGCCTCCTGGTAGCAGAACTGCCGGAAACGCTGGAGCTGCACATTTGAGCTGACCATGTCTTCATCTTGGATCTTCTTCTCTGTTCTTTCCCAGAGTTCTCCACTGCTCTTGGTCTTTATGGCATACGGGGCTCTTTTTGGATCAGGGCCAGCTGAGCGCTGCTCTACCTTCTTTGATCTGTGTTCTATGGACGCCTCCAAGGGGACCAAAGAAACTCTTCCCTCTTCTGGATCCGGGCAAAGGCTGCCGTATGAAGCAGTGCTTCTAAGGCTATGCAAAGGAAAGACAGAGTTCTGTTAAAGGACTTTCAGTGCAAGATGAGACTTGCAGGACTCCCAACTAGGAAGGGGGTCTTTTCCTGGATGCACTGTGGGGGAAGGGAGGGTGATGCTTCAAACCAGTGCTGCTGCCCCTGCCTCGCCTGCCAGCACCATTGAGTCCAACCCTTTGCTCAGTGCAGGAATCCACCTTAAAGCATCCCTGACAGATGGTTGTCCAGCTGCTTCTTATCTGAGTTATCTATATTCCCAACTCTGCATCTCATAGCAATCCTTCTTATCTTCATCTAGTCTCACTCTCTCAACATTCACTCAAACACTCTTCTCATCTCACCCAATAATCTCCTCCATTCCCACTTCTGTCAGCCAGACCCATATCTACACTCATTCGATTCTCCAGCCCCTCCCACTCTCTCACAGCCAACCAAACCAGGCACTCTAAACAGCCAGACAATCAGCACTCACCCTCACATCCTCTGGGATTAACACTTTCCATCCTGGTTCCTGCAACATCACCACAAACAGTAAGTACATTTCAGCCTAGGCATTTACCTTACTTGTTCACATTCTTAAACCCTTTAAAGACATACGTAACTAAATGCATACAATAAGCCACAAACCCTGCAATACAATTTTAACATAAAGCAGTGGAACATCACAGGGGGATCCTTCACCTTAGAGCCACGGAGCAAAGCCCTTCACTGGCTTGGGTGTCAGAAGAGGTTGTATCCCACCGCTGCTCCTCACACACAGGCTGCTATCTTCCCATTTGCCCCCTAAAATTACATCCCCATAACATTTCTCCCTCATTATTTGAAGGAGACAACCTCAGCAGATGGAGGCTCCATTCCTGATTATGAGCTGCCTCACTGGAACGGAGCAAAGGTTCTCACAGGGCTGCGTCCTGCTGCTCTTCTGAGCCCAGAAATGTTGTGTCCAACAGAAACTAGGATTCACTGCTTGTGCTCTGTTGAGGTTTACTTTTTTCCCGTTCAGGATTTTTAGTTCCTATTTTTCATTCTCTTTTAATTATCAGCCTTCTCTCACTGCAGGCCTGATCACAAAGCTGGCCCGAGAACTTTTCCTGTTTTCGGCAAAAACTACCACAAGCACCTGTTCTCTTTGCTCCCACCGGCCATAAAATGTCAATAGCAGTCAATTAAATAACTAAAGAAAAAATGCCCGCCTTTTCAGGGGTCTCCGAATGAGCTGCCACATAGGAGAGACGGCCTTGGAGGGCACCTCGTCTCCCTTCGTCCACCTTTGTTGTCTATGATCAGTCCACCCAATCCAGCAGAGAAGGAGGGGAACGTGTCAGCCACATGCAGGACTGGATCAGGGGACCCCCATTTGCAGGAGGGGAAGGAGAAGCAGTGCCAGGTTTTGGTTCAGGGCCAGCAGAGTCTTCTTCTGCCATCTCTGATCCATGTTCTAAGGACACCTTGAAGGGGGCTAAAGAAACTCCTCCTGGATCTGGGCAAAGATTTCCTTACCAGGCATAAAGGGTGTAAAGAAGCGTTATACTGTCAGGACAAGATGAAATGTGTAGGACTCAAGCTAGCAAGCAAGTCTTCTCCTGCAAGGAAAAGCAGGGCAATGCAAAACTTCAAAGCAAAACTAGAGACGGGGGCAGGACTTTTCCCCTGACAGCCACAGACCAAAGATCTTCACTTGCTTGAGAGTCAGAAACTGCCTCCCCCCTCTCCTCCCCAATGCCCAGGAAGCTGGTGAGGAGGGGGGTGAAGATGGGGGTGAATGTGGGGGGGAGGGTTAGGGAGGGGAGGGTAAGTGTTACACAGAGGAAGACCAAATTAAAGATTTGTGTGAAAGAGAGAGATGGAAAATAAATTGAGATTGGCTACATTGAATGTTAAAGGGCTAGGAACGGTAATTAAAAGAAAGAGGATTAAAATGTTATTAAAGAATAAAAAAATAGATATAATTTTTTTGCAGGAAACTCATCAGGCCAAAGAGGGTGTTAATGAGCTTCGAATGAGGGATGTGGGCGTTTATGAGAAGTCATATGGAACTTCTAAATCGAGAGGGGTGGCAATAATAATTTCAAAGACATGTGGTATAAATATTCAAAGTGTAAAGAAAGATAAAAATCGAAGGTTTATTATTATGTTCTGCAAGTTGGGAGAAGAGGAATATGTATTAATGAATGTATATGCTCCAAATGGGAAACAAATGGATTTTTTTGACGAAGTATTTAATGTGTTGGGTGAGGTGGGTAAAAAGCATATTGTGATGGCAGGAGACTTTAATATGGTACTAGATAGAGGGAAAGATAGGGATAACATATTAAAAGATAGTAAGAGGGAGGGGAAGACGGAGTTAAGCAAATTAATGGAAGGGAAAGAATTAATGGATGTGTGGAGAGTATTAAGAGGGGAAGAAAGGAAATATACCTTCTACTCACCGAGATTTAAGAGTTATTCAAGGATTGATTACATTTTTGTATCAAAAAATATGTTACCCAAAATCATAGATGGTGACATTGGGGTTATTAAGGTCACTGACCACGCATTAATGATAATGGACATGGAAATCAAGAAAGACTATAGACAAGCGAAGAGATGGAGACTGGATGTAAGGTTGTTGAATAAAAAATACATAGTGGAGAAAATAAAGAAAGAAATGCAGGAAATTTGGGAGATTAATGAAAAAGAGAATAACCGGCAGGACATATTATGGGATACAATGAAAGCTGTGGTAAGAGGGATCTGTATTAGGGAAAGGTGCACTTTAAAAAAACAACAGGAAGCTCAAAATAAAAAGATTGAAGAGGAGGTAAGGAGTCTGGAAGAAAAGTTAAGGGAGACAAAAGATAAACGCCTAATTGCCCAAATTCAAGCTAAGAAAAAGGAATTAGAGAAAGAAGAACTAGAACAAGTCCAAAAAAATTTGTTATATTTAAAAAGATATACTATATTTAAAAAGATTACTATATTTTTTTGAATATAGTAATAGAAATTCGAAGATGCTGGCTAGATCCACTCAGTTGGAAAAGGCTAAGAATATGATAGGGACAATAAGGGATAAGTCAGGGAATAGTTGTAACTTAATGAAAGATAAATTAAATATATTTCAGGAATTTTATAGTGAATTATATACATCAGGTTCGGGGCCACAAGATAAGGTATTGGAATATGTAGAGAGGAATTGGAAAATAAAATTGCAGAAGCAGGATAGGGATTACATGGAAGGTTTAGTTACTGAGAAAGAGACAGAGGGAGTTATTGATAAACTAAAAGGAGGGAAATCTCCGGGGACGGATGGTTTGGGGTCGGAATATTATAAGCTTTTCAAAGAAATTTTAATACCAAGATTAAAGAAATTATTTAATAACATAATAGAAGGGGGGAAGACCCCGCCATCATGGGATCACTCCCTGATTATATTAATTCCGAAACCAGGCAAGGATTTAACGGACCCCGCATCATATAGACCAATTTCCTTAATAAATCAAGATTCAAAAATTTTTACAGCAGTAATGGCAAAAAGAATGGCTACATTTATTTTTAAATATATTAAAAAAGACCAGTGTGGATTCATTCCGGGTAGGCAAATGCCTAATTTAATGGGAAGAGTATTAAATATAATTAATATTATAAAAAAAAGGAATTTAAAAGCAGGCTTATTAGCATTGGATATATTCAAAGCCTTTGATTGCGTGGAATGGCCAGCACTTAAAATAATATTAAAAACATTTGGGTTTGGAGATAAATTTATGGGAGTGATGGATAGGTTGTATAAAAATAATAAAGCTGAAATAATGGTTAATGATGGGTTAACGCAACAGATTACACTAGCCCGAGGAACTAGGCAAGGATGTCCTCTTTCACCGATCTTATTTGCAATAGTAATAGAAATTTTGGCAAATGCAATAAGGGAAGATGAAAGAGTGAAGGGGATAGGAAGGAGAAGATTAAAATGAATATGTTTGCGGATGACACATTACTGACAGTAGAAGATCCCCTGGGGAGTGCAGAGGTGATTAAGAAGCATTTAAGAGAATTTGGAGAAATTACGGGATTAAAAGTAAATTGGGGGAAGTCAGAAATGATGTTATTTAATTATAATAAGGATGAGCTGGAAGAAGGTAAGGTTAAGTTAGGTCTTAGACTTAAAAATATAGTACGTTACTTAGGAGTTAATATTGATAAGGATTTAGATAGGCTAGAGGAACTTAACTTGGTAGCTTTAAAAAAACAAGTAGGGGAGAAATTAGAAGTATATAAGAAATTAAAACATTCTTGGTTTGGTAGAATAGCAATTATTAAAATGAAGATTTTACCTAAGATTAATTTTCTGTTTAGAATGTTACCAATTAAAATATCAGATGTAGAGTTGAAAAGTTGGCAAAATATGATTAATGCATATTGTAATGGGGATAAGAGAGCTAGGATTAATAAAGGGCTATGGTATAAGGCTCAAAAGAAAGGAGGCTTAGGACTTCCAAATATTAAGTATTATTATATTGCTAATCAGCTAAGATATGTTATAAACTGTATTTTAGGGGAGGAAGATCTGGAGTGGTTGGAAACGCAAGCTGGGGAAATAGATTATAAATTGAAAAATATATTTTTTAAAAAAATTCAAAAGAGAGATTTAAAGGGACTGGACAACCCTTTGTTGGAAAATATTGTGGAGATCTGGGAGAAATTTAGGGGGAAGTTGATACCAGGAGATTCACCACTTGCCCCAGTGGTAGTAGTGGAGAATTTCCCAAGGGTATTAAAAGTGGAGATAGAAGCGAGATTGAAAGATCAGGAAATAATTAAGTTAAGGAAGTGGATGGAAAATATGAAGGATAATGACCAAATTAAAGAGGTATTAATAGGTCAAAAGTTAGTATGGTTTAAATGTATACAATTGGGGAAATGGACTCAGGAATGGAAACTGAAAAATAAAGAATGTAGAAATAATACAAGATTTGAAGATTTAATTGAGTTAAAAGGAAGGAAAGAAGAAAATAAAGGTAAGAAAGGGTTGACTAGTGAGATATATAAATTATTGATAGAGGAGAAATTTCAAGATTCACTTAAAGCAATAAAAAAGATTTGGGAAGATGACGTAAAGGGAGAAATTAAGGAATATAACTGGGAGAGGTTGTGGAATGCAAGAATGTTAAAACTGTTATCGATTAGAATTAAGGAGAATTTTTATAAGATACTGTGGAGATGGTATCTAACACCTGTTAGATTTCACCAGATTGATAAAAAAATATCTAAAAACTGCTGGAGGGGATGCCAGGAGGTTGGAACCTATTTTCATATGTGGTGGAGCTGCGAATACGTACAAAAATTTTGGGAAAGGGTATTTAAAGAAATAAGTGAAATAATTGGAAGTAAAGTGGAATTAAACCCAAAGCTCGCTCTACTAGCAATATGGGATAGAGGGAAAGAGGATAAAAATAAGAGAGAATTGATAAACAACCTCCTGACACCTGTTAGATTAATGATTGCAAAAAATTGGAAAGGACAAGGAAGCTATACAATAGAAGAATGGTATAAAGAAATATGGGATATGGCTTTGAATGATATGCTGACTTGTAAAATGAAGTTAAAGAGGGGAATGTCCAGTAAAAATGACTTTGGGGAAATATGGAGTCCCCTTTTGGAATATGTATTAAGATCGGGGAAGGGACAAAAACCTTCAAAAGAGTCGATAAATTTCTGGATAGATGAAGAATGATCAAGAGGAGGTCTCATGGGGTGGGGGTGCACGGGGGGGATTGTTGAGGATTATGTATGTATTTTATGTTGTTATTATGTTGAAATTAATAAAAATTATTTCAAAAAAAAACAAAAAACTGCCTCCCTCCTCTCCCCCCCCCGCAGTCCACCTCTCACCATTTGCCCCAATAAAGGTACATCCCCTCTCTTGACTTAGCCATTCTTCATCCAAGCCCCCTGCCACACACCCTCTCTGTGATGCCTTCTGCTGCCGCCATTTTCTTCTTAAGCCTCTCTTACACTAAGCTTCCTGATAAGAGGTTTAAACTAAGCCTGTCACTCATTACAAGGAATCTTTCCTGATTAGTCTGCTGATTTTAAAAGATCAATGTATTAATCAATGGAATCCATTAGTCCATAGCAGCTAGAAATTCTTAGGAACACAACCAGTTCCCTTTACTTTAGAAAGACTGTGTTTTACAGTAAATAGTTATGAAGAATGATAATATTTCTCCCTGATTCTCTGAGGTATACTGCTTCAGCAGATGGAGGCTCCATTCCTAGATAGGAGCTGCCTCACTGGACCAGACCAAGACTCTCAAAGGTCAGCATCCTCCTGCTTCTGAGGAGACCACAAGTTTTGTTCCCCATAGACACTGTGATTCACCACTTGTGCTCGGTTGGGATTTGGGTTGTTTTGTGTTCTGGATTTTCAAATTCCCTTTTTCATTCTCTTTAATTTTCCTCTGCCCCATTTATTTTCTTATTGGCCCCCTCCACAAGGATGCGCTTTTGCGCCCGTTTGTGGTATTATGCGCACTATCGCGGAGGCGCATTTACGCCTCATCCCTCTGCACGGGAGGCAGCGAGAGGCGTTGAAGCGCATTATCGCTTTTCTCCGACGCGCGTTTTAATTGTTCACATGCGGGGCTTCGGGAGGAGGAAACAGACATTTTAATTCGCTTTTTGCCTAAAGCCAACCCCTTTCCCAGCCCTCCCTTCCTGTACTCCACCCACAGGAATGTACCTGCCTGCCTACGTAATTTCGGGTTGCCTGGCAACGAGATGGGAGGGGGGGAGAGGGCAGAGCTGAGCGGGGGGAAAAAATGCCTTCAGGTTACGCGCACCTTCGCGCGCGTGCATATGCATACAAGCACGTGATCAGAGCCAACCCCTTTCCCAGCCCTCCCTTCCTGTACTCCACCCACAGGAATGTACCTGCCTGCCTACGTAATTTCGGGTTACCTGGCAACGAGATGGGAGGGGGGGAGAGGGCAGAGCTGAGCGGGGGGAAAAAATGCCTTCAGGTTACGCGCACCTTCGCGCGCGAGCATATGCATACAAGCACGTGATCTGAGTTTCGTCGACCGTTGAGTTCATTTACCTAGGCGACACCAGAGAAGCAAGTTTGGTTCCCCTTTTCTCTTTCTGAAACGCCATTTTGAGCTGGACGGGAAGAGAAGGCGAGATGGCTCCTACCTCGATTTCTCGTTCCCTCATTTATGCAATTCAACTTCTGATCGCAAATATGCACGTTACATTGACTTGCCTAAGGAGAACGATTCAACGGAGAAGAAGAAGAAGACGAATCATCATGAGAAGGCTCCAAGAGAACAACTCTTATCTTTTAAGACTCCAACAAGATAGACTCCAAGAGAATTTATTATATGTTCCTTTGATGAAAAAACAGAGACCAAGAAGATGGTGGTGCTTCCCCAGGAGTCGTGACTGGTGGGAAAACGATGTTCTAGCCCTCTGGGGTGATGAGCAGTGGCTAGAGAACTTTAGGATGACCAGAGCAACCCTTTTCAAGATTGCAGACCATCTTCGGCCATTTCTAGAACGTCGCAATACGAACATGAGGGAAGCCATTCCAATGGTGAAGCGCGTGGCCATCTGTATATGGAGGCTAGCAAATCCTGGTGGTTACCGGGTGGTGGCTCAGCAATTTGGGATCGGTAGAACAACGGCAGCCATGATCGTTGTGGAGGTCTGCCTAGCCATGGAGCATGCGCTTCTGAGAAAAACAGTTTGCCTTGGCAATGTTCCAGAGGTGAGTCTTGTTTTTTATTATTTGGGATAGGAAAAGATGGGCTAGGCTGTTATATAGGTGGCCAAATGGAACTTGATCATTGTATCTCAAGCATGCCAGCCGATGAAGCAGTAATGATTTATTTTCCATTATTTATGTTTTCTCTCTCAGATCATGAGTGGATTTTCCAAACTGGGCTTCTTTCATTGTGTTGCAGCCACAGATGGATGTCACATTGAAATTGCCTGTCCTCCTAGGCAAGGCCCTGACTACATAAACCGGAAACGCTTTTTTTCCATGCTCCTTCAAGGCACAGTGGACCACTGTGGGCGATTCATGGATGTGGAAATAGGTTGGAGTGGGAGAAATCACGATGCCCATGTCTTCAGGAACTCTGCGTTCTTTGAGGCCATGGAAGCTGGTGTCTTCATCCCAGGGAACCCTACCATTACTGTTAATGACGTGCAGATTCCTCCACTAGTGGTGGCTGATTCCGCTTACCCCATTCGGAAGTGGCTGATGAAACCTTACGGCGGAGCCCTGGACCAGCAAAAGCAACATTTCAACCACTGTCTGTCACGGGCGAGGAATGTTGTTGAATGTGCCTTTGGAAGGTTAAAAGCACGGTGGAGATGCCTGTCGTCCAGGATAGAACTCGCTGAAGAAAACGTCATTTCTGTGATATCTGCCTGTGTCATTCTACACAACATTTGTGAAAGTCAAGGACATGATGTTGCATTGGATCTCCACGAAGCAAGGCAAATTGAACTGGCAACCCTGGGTGCCCCGCTGCCAATGGGGCATGAGGAAATTCAAGAAAAGGCTGCTGGGGAAAAGGTCAGAGATGCCTTAAGAGGCATGCTTTGGTCTCTGCGTGGGCAGAACCCCTAGGGAGGTGAGTGTTCAGTGCCAAACCCCTGTGCCAAACTTGTGTAAGCCATGTTTTCCCTAACTTTACTCTATTTACTCTATTTCAGCAAGTCACAGGAAGGAATCATGTGTCAAGACCTGCTCGAAGCATAAACAAATAAGGAAAGTATCCGCATAAAGGCTTCATGGCCTGAGAATGAATGAATGAATGAATGTGTAGAGGGTGGGATATTGTTATTACATCCTATGCTAAAACAATCCATCTCTAAATTTCCCTTAGAACATAGCATAGAGAGAACTGCAGGGGATCAAAGACGGTGTCGTGTGGAACCTCTGTGATGTGACCAGACCAGAAGGCAACCGCTTCCTTTTTCTGGATCATTCATTCCATTCTTCAAGCAAAAGCCAAGTCCCGCTCCAGGCAGCACTGACTGTGTTTATTCTTTTTTCATCAAGAAGAAGCTGCATTAGGAAATGAGACTACTTATAGACAATCCCTTTAGAATATGTGAATTTTATTTTCTATGTTGATTTCGCTTTTACATTGCTGTTTTGAGATGTTCAGTGACTTCAAAGTAACGTATGTTTCTTTCAATGTGTAATGCAATGCTGTTGCAAATGCTGTTAATTTTATTTTCTTTGCTGATTTTTCTTTTACATTGCTGTTAGTAATTAGATATTGTTATGAGATGTATGTTCATAATAATGTGACTTTCAACTATGTTTCTTTCAATGTCAAATTAAATGCTGTTGTAAATGCTGTTAATTTTATTTTCTATGCTGAAATTGTTGTTGCCATATTGCCATATTGTTGTTGCCATATTAAAAAATGCTTATTTTAAAAATGCTTATCCTAAATAAAATATGTTCCTACAATTCCTAGACAATAAGACTTCAGGTAACCCAACACACATATGCAGTACAGTGAACATTGCAGAAGGGCAAGTAACAGGACCACAACCCATCCATGTCTACCTCACAGGGTTGTTTTTTTGAGAATAACATAGTACCATCTAGTCACTAACATTCTCAGGTTTTCAGTTCAGGACACCCAAAGGTACATTCAGGACACCCAAAATTGTTGTTGCCATATTAAAAAGTGCTTATTTTAAAAATGCTTATCCTAAATAAAATATGTTCCTACAACTTGACAATGTTGATAGTAGTATTCCTAGACAATAAGACTTCAGGTAACCCAACACACATATGCAGTACAGTGAACATTGCAGAAGGGCAAGTAACAGGACCACAGCCCATCCATGCCTACCTCACAGGGTTGTTTTTTTGAGAATAACATAGTACCATCTAGTCACTAACATTCTCAGGTTTTCAGTTCAGGACACCCAAAGGTACATTCAGGACACCCAAAATTGTTGTTGCCATATTAAAAAGTGCTTATTTTAAAAATGCTTATCCTAAATAAAATATGTTCCTACAACTTGACAATGTTGATAGTAGTATTCCTAGACAATAAGACTTCAGGTAACCCAACACACATATGCAGTACAGTGAACATTGCAGAAGGGCAAGTAACAGGACCACAGCCCATCCATGCCTACCTCACAGGGTTGTTTTTTTGAGAATAACATAGTACCATCTAGTCACTAACATTCTCAGGTTTTCAGTTCAGGACACCCAAAGGTACATTCAGGACACCCAAAATTGTTGTTGCCATATTAAAAAGTGCTTATTTTAAAAATGCTTATCCTAAATAAAATATGTTCCTACAACTTGACAATGTTGATAGTAGTATTCCTAGACAATAAGACTTCAGGTAACCCAACACACATATGCAGTACAGTGAACATTGCAGAAGGGCAAGTAACAGGACCACAGCCCATCCATGCCTACCTCACAGGGTTGTTTTTTTGAGAATAACATAGTACCATCTAGTCACTAACATTCTCAGGTTTTCAGTTCAGGACACCCAAAGGTACATTCAGGACACCCAAAATTGTTGTTGCCATATTAAAAAGTGCTTATTTTAAAAATGCTTATCCTAAATAAAATATGTTCCTACAACTTGACAATGTTGATAGTAGTATTCCTAGACAATAAGACTTCAGGTAACCCAACACACATATGCAGTACAGTGAACATTGCAGAAGGGCAAGTAACAGGACCACAGCCCATCCATGCCTACCTCACAGGGTTGTTTTTTTGAGAATAACATAGTACAATATAGTCACTAACATTCTCAGGTTTTCAGTTCAGGACACCCAAAACACATCTGGTAACTTTCCCACTGCTCCGAATAAACGCGACAGTGTTTAATCACTTACGCGCTGTTCGGGAATGGTGGTTTGACGGTTCCGCGCGCATGCGCGCAACCGCTAAACCGGTCCGCGGAAACATCGCAAACCGGAAGTGAGGCCTAGACTTCCTCACAATCCTTCAAGATGCCTAGAGGGAGGTATTGGGGGGATGCGGAGGTCCGCATATTATTGGCCTTCCTCCTCCAATCCTCCCTCGTTGGAAGGATTGTCAGGAGCAGCAGCCTCCCGACTATGAGGCTATTTAGGAGGGCGGCTGCTGCTCTGCAAACGAACAACTTTGTCCGCACTGCCCTGCAGTGTCGGACAAAGTTTAAGTACGTTAAGGCGGGCTTCTTTCGGGCCATTGCTGCCCATGGGGAGCATCCCCCCTTCCGACAGCGTCCACCCTACTTCGTGGAATTCCGCGAGCTGTGGCGGAAGGCGGGGAGACCAACCCCTGAGGAGAGGCTGACCGCAGGTGAGTGAGTGCATTACCATTCTGCCCACTGCTCATTGTGTATTCTCTGGTGGATGTGCAGGTTGGGGGGGGGAAGCCCCAAAAACTATGACCCCTGACACAATGAGGCTTTAAGGTGGATTCCAGCATTCATCTTGGGGTGGGACTAGATGCCCTTCAGGGACCCTTCCACATTTTAATGTTATTTCCCTTTTTCCCTTCCCTCTTTTTCTTAGCCCAAAACAGGAGGGCGGAAGAGGCGGCTCCGTCTCCCGAAGTGGAGGAGGTTGGGGGGACTTCTCCTCCTCCTCCTTCTCCTCCTTCTCCTCCTCGGATGACCCTCCGCAGAAGGGCACGTAAGTTAAATGCAAGCCAGATTAATTAGGAATACTATTTTTGCCCAGCGTACTTTAATAATATTATTAATATTAATAATTGTAATGATATATGTATTTATTTATTAATTAATAGACTCTCCCAACGGATCGAGGCAGGGAACACCATGATAGAAACTTAAAATAACATTTTTTTTCCAATTTTGAAGGGATACTCAGTCCATCGCCATCGCCGTCTGCGGAGGAGGTGGAGGAGGAGGTGCAGGAAGAGGAGGAAGAGGAGAATGCACCCCCACCTGTCTCACCTGCTGCTGTGTCTCCAGCAGGTAATAGAAGTTCCATTGCTTTGTATAATGTAGAGTACATTGAGCATATAAAATCCAGGTCAGGGCTCCTGTATCTGTAACAGTTGTAGAGAAAAGGGAATTTCAGCCAGTGTCATTTGTATGCAATTAGTTCCTGGTGAAATCCCCTCTTCATCACAACAGTTTAACCGACCTGGATTTTATGTGGTCACCCCATTGTACAGTACAGGACTAATGGTTTAAATTTTTAATTAAAAAATGAAAAACTATATTTACATTCCTGTAAATTGAATCGCATTGAATAGCCAATGTCATTGAGTGGTACATCTTGAACTGTTTTTCTGTTGGTTATATTATATGATTTTAAACACTTTTTTTTTCTTACCATCCCATGCAGTTCCCACTCAGGAGGAGCGGCTGGAGAGCCTAGAAAACGCCGTGGGAGGCATGCAGCAACGCATGTCCTCCATTGAGGACAAGCTAGACCGCATCCTAAATAAGTTATAAATATTTGTAAATAGTTGAAAATAATATTTGTTTAAAAAACTAAATCTTTATTTTTGTTACTAAAACATTGTTTTGGTTTTCCTTAGCATTTTCAGGTTGGTGCAGTATTAAGGAGGGATGCCTAACTGTTTTAATAATAGATAGGAAGCACAGTCCCAACCACACAGTGAGATATGAAAACTATATTTTAATGGTTAAATACAACATAAATAACAGCAAAAAATACCATAATTAACAGCAAATAACATAACAATTACATAAATAACAGCAAAAAATACCATAATTAACAGCAAATAACATAACAATTACATAAATAACAGCAAAAAAACCCATAATTAACAGCAAATAACATAACAATTACATAAATAACAGCAAAAAAAACCATAATTAACAGCAAATAACATAACAATTACATAAATAACAGCAAAAAATACCATAATTAACAGCAAATAACATAACAATTACATAAATAACAGCAAATAACAATTACATAAATAACAGCAAAAAAAACCATAATTAACAGCAAATTATTAACAATAACATAAATCATGTATTCTAAGGGGAGAACTTTAAGGGTTTTTTTACCTCCCGTGCCGTGCGCTTTATGCTTGGCTCACCTTGAAGTGGTGATGATGAGCGCTGTGGGGGTACTGTATGGGAGCACGGGAGCAGTGATTCGTCCAAGTCTTTGGTTAAAATGTCATTCTGGGGATTTTGCAACTGGGCAGACTGGGGGTGTTGCACCCTGACTTTACGTTTCTTCTTAGCCAGGCATTTTCTCCCCTCACCCTCTCCTGAGTTCCCACCTAAGTCATTTGGCTTAGAGCTGGTCCCCTCCATACTGTCAATAGCCAACCGTCTTTTTATTGGCTGGCGTTTTCCATGGCTAGTAGATGATGGGTTGGCTGTATGGGTTGATCTTCCCGGTTCTTCCTGTTGCACCACCGTCACCAGCTTCTCCATCGTGACACATTGTCTTTCTAGAATTCTGAGAAGGGCATCTTGATTTCTTTGGTCCCTTGCATCTTCTGTTTTCAAATAGTCCAACATCTGGTCATTTTTCTGCAACATCTGCTCATGCATCTGCAAGAGGTTTGCGTTGTGTGCAGAGGCATGCTCCAGAATGCGGTCTGTGTCCCTGCTGCGTGGGGGTCTTCTGTTTCTGGCCATTTCCAGGCGCGTTGCAGGCGAGAGTGCTGACTTTTGGATGGGATGTCTCCTTCCTTCATCTGTACCTGAAGGGAAAGGGCAAAGTTTAGTGTGTTTAAAAATCATTTATTACATGTCCAGCCTGTACCATGGGTTCTCTCGCACCCTCATCCTGAAGATGAGAATGTCCTTTCACACATTTATAAGAATTGCAGGACTGAAACTTTATCAAGCAAATAACATCGGCTGTACTTACTCGCTCCTGCTGCAGGATGGTGGAGATTTCTGGCCCTCAAATCTGCGTGGTCACTGGTTTCCGACGCACTGGTGTAACCGCTGCTTCTGTAGGCTGCCGTGGAAGAAAAAGAAGAGCTATTAGGAGGTTTCATTCCAATAGGCACAATCACAAACCTCCATTTTAAATAGGGGGGGGGTTGTTTGTGTGTTCAAAATGGCTGCCTGCCTAGGCTGACCACATGAAAAGGAGGTCAGGGCTCATGTAACTTTAAGTGCTGTAGAGAAAAAGGAATTTCAGCCGGTGCCGTTTGTATGCATGCAGCACCTGGTGAAATTCCCTCTTCATCACCACAGTTAAAGTTGCAGGCAGTATACTACAGTGACCACATGAAAAGGAGGTCAGGGCTGACCACATGAAAAGGAGGTCAGGGCTCATGTAACTTTAAGTGCTGTAGAGAAAAAGGAATTTCAGCCGGTGCCGTTTGTATGCATGCAGCACCTGGTGAAATTCCCTCTTCATCACCACAGTTAAAGTTGCAGGCAGTATACTACAGTGACCACATGAAAAGGAGGTCAGGGCTCATGTAACTTTAAGTGCTGTAGAGAAAAAGGAATTTCAGCCGGTGCCGTTTGTATGCATGCAGCACCTGGTGAAATTCCCTCTTCATCACCACAGTTAAAGTTGCAGGCAGTATACTACAGTGACCACATGAAAAGGAGGTCAGGGCTCATGTAACTTTAAGTGCTGTAGAGAAAAAGGAATTTCAGCCGGTGCCGTTTGTATGCATGCAGCACCTGGTGAAATTCCCTCTTCATCACCACAGTTAAAGTTGCAGGCAGTATACTACAGTGACCACATGAAAAGGAGGTCAGGACTCATGTAACTTTAAGTGCTGTAGAGAAAAAGGAATTTCAGCCGGTGCCGTTTGTATGCATGCAGCACCTGGTGAAATTCCCTCTTCATCACCACAGTTAAAGTTGCAGGCAGTATACTACAGTGACCACATGAAAAGGAGGTCAGGGCTCATGTAACTTTAAGTGCTGTAGAGAAAAAGGCTGAAATCCCTCCCATAGACCACAATTTCTGGTCCCATGCACCCCAGAAATTAGCCCAGTACTTACACGGTGGTGCTGGTGCAGGATGCTGCTGGAGATTTCTGGCCCTCAAATCTGCGTGGTCACTGGTTTCCGACGCACTGGTGGAACCGCTGCTTCTGTAGGCTGCCGTGGAAGAAAAAGAAGAGCTATTAGGAGGTTTCATTCCAATAGGCACAATCACAAACCTCCATTTTAAATAGGGGGGGGGGTTGTTTGTGTGTTCAAAATGGCTGCCTGCCTAGGCTGACCACATGAAAAGGAGGTCAGGGCTGACCACATGAAAAGGAGGTCAGGGCTCATGTAACTTTAAGTGCTGTAGAGAAAAAGGAATTTCAGCCGGTGCCGTTTGTATGCATGCAGCACCTGGTGAAATTCCCTCTTCATCACCACAGTTAAAGTTGCAGGCAGTATACTACAGTGACCACATGAAAAGGAGGTCAGGGCTCATGTAACTTTAAGTGCTGTAGAGAAAAAGGAATTTCAGCCGGTGCCGTTTGTATGCATGCAGCACCTGGTGAAATTCCCTCTTCATCACCACAGTTAAAGTTGCAGGCAGTATACTACAGTGACCACATGAAAAGGAGGTCAGGCCTCATGTAACTTTAAGTGCTGTAGAGAAAAAGGCTGAAATCCCTCCCATAGACCACAATTTCTGGTCCCATGCACCCCAGAAATTAGCCCAGTACTTACACGGTGGTGCTGGTGCAGGATGCTGCTGGAGATTTCTGGCCCTCAAATCTGCATGCTCACTGGTTTCTGACGCACTGGTGGTACCGCTGCTTCTGGAGGCTCCTGCCATGGCAGAAAAAGATGAGCTTTTAGGAGGTTTCATTGACATAGCCCTATACTTACTCGGTGCTGCTGCAGGATGCTGCTGGAGATTTCTGGCCCTCAAATCTGCGTGCTCACTGGTTTCTGACACACTGGTGGTACTGCTGCTTCTGTAGGCTGCCGTGGAAGAAAAAGAAGAGCTATTAGGAGGTTTCATTCCAATAGGCACAATCACAAACCTCCATTTTAAATAGGGGGGGGGGTTGTTTGTGTGTTCAAAATGGCTGCCTGCCTAGGCTGACCACATGAAAAGGAGGTCAGGGCTCATGTAACTTTAACTGCTGTAGAGAAAAAGGCGGGAATCCCTCCCATAGACCACAATTTCTGGTCCCATGCACCACAATGTTGTGTCCAATGCCCCCCTTTCCCCCTCCCCCCCCCATAAACCCAGCCTAGATCATTGGGAACTCCCTTCCTTCCATGATGTCTGACCTCAGAAATTAGCTAGGCCTGTACTTACTCGGTGCTGCTGCTGCAGGATGCTGCTGGAGATTTCTGGCCCTCAAATCTGCTTGCTCAATGGATTCCGATGCACTGGTGGTACTGCTGCTTCTGTAGGCTCCTGCCGTGGCAGAAAAAGAAGAGCTTTTAGGAGGTTTCATCAATAGGCACAATCACAAACCTCCCTCCTTTTGAAATGGGGGTGGTTGTTCAAAATGGCTGCCTGCCCCTTATCCTTTTTCCCCCCCGCCCTGGAGAGACCAGAGAAACGCTGGGTAGCTAGAGGAGATCTCTCCTGCCCTCTCCTGCCCCACCCGCTCACCCGCATCTGCCTGCCCCATTTTAGAATACAATTTTTTATTCCATGGAACACAATATTAAGTTGTAAAGTTAAGAGTCTTCCCAACCCAACAAAAGAAACAGTCTATACCTTCAGGTTCTTCGTTTCCAATATCTTCTGGTGTCTCCAATTCTAAAAGGGGAAAACATCAGATGTGAGCTATAGGCATGAAATAGAAGGAAGAACGAGATTTTTTAAAAAATGGCAATTACAATCAATGTACCTCCGGGAGAGTAGGGCGTTCCAAGGTAGTCCTCCACATCTATTGTTTGAAGTTCACTGCTGAACAGTTCTTCTGAGCCTTCTGAGAGCGGGAAAGCCAGGGGGGAACTTACTGGGGGAGCAGCAGCAGGTGCTTGGACACGATGGATGTTCAGACTCCTGCCCACGCGATTTGGTTGAATAGTAGCATCCCCCCGAAAAATGCTATGAAGCTCCTCAAAAAAAGGGCAGGTGGCAGCATCATTTCCTGATCGTGAATTATGATTCACGACCCTGCGATATTCCTGCCTCATTGCCTTTGCCTTCGTCCTGCACTCCTTCGCTGTACGGATATGGCCCCTTCTTTGCATTTCCTGAGCAATGGATTCATAGGCATCGAGGTTCCTATGGCTGGCATTCAGTTGAGCTTGAACTTTCTGCTCCCCAAAAATGTCCAGAAGGTCGAGAATCTCTGCCTTTTTCCAAGAAACTCCCCTTCCTGGAGCAGCCATTTCGGTAGGTGGAAAAGGTGTAGAGGAAATAAATCAGGATGCAGTCTCTCTGGCGTCGCGAAGTTAAATGAGGTCAACGGTCGGATCGCGCGCACGCGCTTATATGCATAGGCGCGCGACCACACCTGCGCCTCCAGCCAAACCGTTGGGTGAGCACACCCACGCGGCTGCGCATAACCTGAGGGCTTTTTTTCAAATCTCCCGCCGGAAATCCCTTCCCTCTCCCCGCCCATCTCGTCAAAACCCGCCCTCTACCTGCTCACACCTCTCCGAAAATGCGCTTCACTGAAAAACTGTACACATGGTCATAACGCGCTTTACATCCCGCCGCAAAATAAAAGTCGCTATTTAACGCGCATTCGATAATGCGCATAATCCGGGAGATAACGCGCCTCTACGCCCGTTTTGCGCTCCGCTCGTGTGTAGGTAAAATTTATAATGAGCCTTCAAGGCTCATTAAACGCCCCGTGTGGAGGAGGCCATTGTCAGCCTTCGTTTCGAAACGACACCAGCCAGAGGTTGAAGTTGGGCATCTCCCCTTCCCCTGGAGTTTTCCCACCCCCTCCCTCTCCTGCCCCCATGTCCCCCCTCCTCCCCTGCAGCCCAGAGATTCCCCTTCTCCCTAAGGCATGAGGCAGGGTGGGGTGTCTCAGCTGATCCCACACAGGAGGCATCGATGCCTTCGGGAAGGAGGGAGTGCATTTCCTGTGGGGGCCTCGGCCTCTTCCTTCCTCCCCAAATCCCCTTCCCATTTGGGATGGAGTTCATTTCTTGGGCCCTCAGGACACCAACCAGCAAGGTCGTCTCTCTGCATCTCTCCAAGCAGGTCCCTGGACACATCCTGCATTGCACCACAGCGGCTCTTGGTCTCCCTTCCAGCGCCGCCAGCAGCGATTCCTTTGAAACCATCTGTCTGAGGCGTCTGCCAGGCATGTATGTACTAGGGGCGATGTGTCTTTTTGATCTCCCTCAGCCCTGCTTTGGTTTCCTCTGAAAGTTCAGCCAAGCAGAGAAGCCACCTGGGGAGCATCTCAGCCACGTGTGGAAATGCACCAGAGAACCTATCAAGGCAGGGGAGGTGGGGCAGGGGGAAGCCGTGTCCAATGAATGAGAGCAAGGATTTCAAGCCCTGGTGCCTCTGATTCATCGACTCAACCATGGACAAGATAGTCCGGAATTATTCAGAGATAGTCAGGAGTCAGTCAGGGTTGTAGTTAGGTTTCAGTGAAGGAGTTGTTGGAGGTTGGGAGTTTTTAGTGGTGTTAGGGACTTAGGAATAGTGAGTAGAGTTTAGCATAGGCAGCTTTGAATGTCTTGAATGTTGAATTAAAACGTTGTTAACTAAAATAAACTTATTATTTTTAGCTTTGTCAGCTTGGCTTTATTTGCCTGTCATACGTTACTCAACACACACACCAGATTATACCCACAGTTTTGTTTATTTTACCAGAAGATCCTGAATCAAACCTTTTCCCCTCATAGATTGAGAGGTTTTATTTAACTCTCCCGCGGGTTTTTCAAGTGGTGGCGCTTAGCCTGAGAAGGGTTACTGTGACATGCCTGGTATAGGGGTGGCCTCTGCCAGGCATGTGTGCACCGGGTCCAAGGGGCCTCCTGGCTTTGCCGAGAGGTCAAAACGAATAGGCTCCTTCCGCTTCTGGGTGAATCCCAAATGCATGAATTGCACGTGCCTCCTCCCTATGGGGCGAATTGGGGGGGGGGGGGAAGGTCCAGCTCCCCTCCATGACTCAGAATCACCCCCGACATGGTGGGCTTGGATTTGGGCATCTGCCCCCCAAGTGACCCTCCCCTCCCCTGCAGCCCAGGGATCCCCCTTCACCCCAATGCGGAAGGAGGGAGGAGGTCTCACCTGCTCCCACCCACGAGGCTCCGATGCAGCACCTGCAGGGAGATCCAAGGCCTCTTTCCTCTGCTGGAAACAGGCGGGAGGGGAAGAGTCGGGGAGGGGAGGAGCAGATCCTGTGGCTGCTACTGGCAACGATCTCTGCTTTCTCTGCTGGACGTTTCCTCTTCTTGCTGGATGCATCTGTTCAGCTAGTGGCTGAGTTCAGATGACACTTTAGGCAACGGAGGAGTTAATGCTTTATTCTGCAGGTGCTCTCCACGTGACATGAGACTCACAAGGTCTCGGGAGGTTCAGCAAGTCAGGCCAGGATACTGAAACCTTCAGGGGTTTGGGGAGAAAAACCGCCCGCTTCGGAGTCAAGAGGGCCAGGGGCTCTTCTGGGCCAGTGCAGCTCTTGCTTCCCGCACTTGACTCCGGAGGCCAGAATAAATTTTGCAAAATAAACTCCTCTGGGAGAACAGCTGCTGGTTTTTGAGCGTGCAGAATTTTATTTTGGAAGTAAGGACCCCAGATGTGGCTATTACCTTTCAAAGCTCTCGCCAGCCAGCAGCCAGCTTTTCTCATTGAATGTCCACTCCTTCATTGTTTCTTGGAATCAGGCAAGAATAATAAAACACCTTAGCCCTTCCTAGCCTCTAATCCAGTCAACAACAACTTCACTCTCTCTACTCTTGTCAGCCAAACATATATATATAGACACTGTTTTCTAACTCCTCCCACTCCCACACAGCCAGCCAATCCAGTCACTCCCCCACCACCATCCAATCAGCACTCACACATGAACTCCCCCCTTACACTTACTGGGCTGCAACATAACTGTGAGTCTATTTAACTTCTTTCTTGGAAGTTTTGACATTTAATAAACAATTACCTACAACTTTTTATAGACAAGGACCTCTAAAGCAGCTGAACATCACAGTATCACATCTCCAATGCAACAATAAAAAATCCCATACAGTGTTATACTAAGCATATTCAGAAGCAAATTAGTCCTAACAGATGGAGCATAGGTGCCCAAACTTTGTCAGGTGTTGCTGACTGGAGTCTGAATGGGGCAGGACAACCTTAATGACTTTTGATGCAATGCTTAGAACTTCTCCAAACTCATGAAAGGATGGCGTAGATGCAAAAACAGCAAATGCTATTTGGGGCTGCATTAAGAAAAGTATAGCTCCCAAAGCCCGCGAGGTAATGGTTCCCCTCTATTCAGCACTGGTTAGGCCACATCTTCAGTGTTGTGTCCAGTTCTGGGCACCACACTTCAAGAAGGATGCAGACAAGCTGGAGGGGGGTCTGAGGAGGGCAATGAGAAAGATCAGGAGTCTGGTAAGAAAGCCCTACAGGAGACACTGAAAGAGCCTGGCATGTTTAGCCTGAAGAAGAGAAGATGAAGGGGAGACCTTATACCACTCTTCAAATACATGAAACGTTGTCACACAGAGCAGGGCCAGGATCTCTTCTTAATCATCCCAGAGTGCAGGACACGGAATAATGGGCTCAAGTTACAGGAAGCCAGATTACGACTGGACATCAGAAAACCCTTCCTGACTGTTAGAGCAGTATGACAATGGAACCAATGACCTAAGGAGGTCGTAGGCTCTCCCACACTAGAGGCCTTCAAGAGGCAGCTGGACAGCCATCTGTCAGGGATGCCTTAAGGTGGATTCCTGCATCAAGCAGGGGGTTGGAGTCCATGGACTTTTAGGCCCCTTCCAACTCTACTATTCTGGGATTCTATTATTCAAGGTCAAAACACAATGCATCAGTAGTTTGGACTGACGTTTGATAAAACAATATGGCCTGCCTTTCTGAAAATTCAAGTAAAAAGGATAACTTTATTTAATATTTTTTAAAGAAAAATCCTTGGCCACGTTTGAGGGCAGAAGCAGTCCCAAGACAGATCACAGCAATAAAATACATAAAAACAGTTAAAATATTAAGTGTGATAATCATAAGCGCAATACAAATAAAAAAACAATTCATAAAAGGCAACAATCATAGCAAGAGAAGGCCATGGTAAAAGAATATATTTTCAAGGTCTTCTTGAAAGCCTCCAGATGTGAAGGGAAAGGCACCATAGACGACCGACAAAGGAGGCGGCAAACTCCGGTGCTCAAATGTAGGAAATAACCAATTGTGAGTTGGCTACTCAACCCACCATTGACTAATGTGTTGTCTGAATTCAGCCATTCTCTCCAAAACGCAAAGAGAGCAGTAAATCTTCCTTCCTTTTTGAAAGCCTGCAATGACGCAGAAGGGCAGAACTCCAGTGGCCACTTGTTCCAAAGGGCATCACCTGTGGACATGACTAGTGCGTGGATAATTGAGGCAAGGTCCGTCCTCTCCTGACAGTGCTGCAGTTGGCGTCCCAGCCTGAGCAGGTAAAACGAACTCCTGGACACCACAGCCACCTCGGCATGTCCACGGAGCTCCGAGTGCAGTTACGGGGCTTGTGCATGTGGATTGGCAGAAATGACACTGATTTTTTTTAATGTCTCTGGACTGTGCGTATGCGCAATTGTGTAGCGACAGGATAGGATAGGAACATTGAATATCCACAATGGCGCAGATAAATGTCTGGTGTAGATGAGGCCTTTGATGAGAAGTGAGATTACTCTTTTGTCAGAAGCACTTTACACACTCCAAGCAATGATATGGTTTCTACTCTGTGTGAGTTCTGTGATGAGAAGTGAGAGATGCCTTATTAATGAAGCTCCTTCCACACTCCACACAATGATATGGTTTCTCCCCTGTGTGAGTTCTTTCATGACAAGTGAGAGTTTTCTTTTCACTGAAGCTCTTTCCACACTCAAAACATTTATAAGGTTTCTCCCCTGTGTGAGTTCTTTGATGAGAAGTGAGGTGTGTCTTCTGACTGAAGCTTTTTCCACACTGTAAACAATGATATGGTTTCTCCCCTGTGTGAGTTCTGTGATGAGAAGTGAGAGATGCCTTATTAATGAAGCTCTTTCCACACTCCACACAATGATATGGTTTCTCCCCTGTGTGAGTTCTTTGATGAGAAGTGAGATGTGTCTTCTGACTAAAGCTCTTTCCACACACAACACAATGGTATGGTTTCTCCCCTGTGTGAGTTCTGTGATGAGAAGTGAGAGTTCCCCCATCACTGAAGCTCTTTCCACATTCCATACAATGATATGGTTTCTCCACTGTGTGAGTTCTTTGATGATGATTAAGCGTTTTCTTCTCACTGAAGCTCTTTCCACACTCCAAACAATGATATGGTTTCTCCCCTGTGTGAGTTTTTTGATGAGAAGTAAGAGTACTCCTATCCTTGAAGCTCTTTCCACACTCCACACAATAATATGGTTTCTCCCCAGTGTGAGTTCTTTGATGAGAAGTAAGAGTATTCCTATCCTTGAAGCTCTTTCCACACTCCACACAATGATATGGTTTCTCCCCAGTGTGAGTTCTTTGATGAGAAGTGAGAGATACCTTCTTAATGAAGGTCTTCCCACACTCCAAACAATGGAATGGTTTTTCCCCTGTGTGAGTTCTGTGATGAGAAGTGAGAGATGCCTTCTTAATGAAGGTCTTCCCACACTCCAAACAGTGGAATGGTTTCTCCCCTGTGTGAGTTCTTTGATGCTGATATAGTTTTCCCTTTTCACTGAAGCTCTTTCCACACTGCAAACAATGATATGGTTTCTCCCCTGTGTGAGTTCTTTCATGACAAGTGAGAGTTTTCTTTTCACTGAAGCTCTTTCCACACTCCAAACATTTATAAGGTTTCTCCCCTGTGTGAGTTCTTTCATGACAAGTGAGAGTTTTCTTTTCACTGAAGCTCTTTCCACACTCAAAACATTTATAAGGTTTCTCCCCTGTGTGAGTTCTTTGATGAGAAGTGAGGTGTGCCTTCTGACTGAAGCTTTTTCCACACTGTAAACAATGATATGGTTTCTCCCCAGTGTGAGTTCTTTGATGAGAAGTGAGGTGTGTCTTCTGACTGAAGCTTTTTCCACACTGTAAAGAGTGAAATGGTTTCTCCCCTTTACGGGTTCGTTGATGCTGAGTGAGAATCGCCTTCTGAGTAAAGCTCCTTCCACAGTCCAAACAGTTGTGTATTTTGCACTGAGCTTCATTGTTTGGTTCTGAATTGAATGCTTTTCCAAGCATATGGCACCTATTCATTTCCTGTTTTTTATGCAAGTCTTCTGGGATTGTGATAGTATGGGAGCTGTTTTGCTGAGAAGTAAAGGAAGAATTCCTCCTATTCCCATTTACTTCCATTGTCCTTGTGCCCTGTCTGCTGCTTTTACGTCTGTCTTTTTTCATTGGCATCCGACATGTTTCTGTCGTATTCTCCAATTTACACATGTTGTCTTCTGGAATGAAGAAAAGAAATTGGTAAAAGTCTGAGTTAGCATCAGAACCAGAAATAATTGAACAGGCTCAATTAATGATTTTGATGAAAAAAAGAACTAAAAAGTCCGAAACGAGATGTAGTTCTTACTATTGCTTAACCAAGTTTGTTCTTTGCCATGAACAACTGTCGGTGTAGTACACAATGCCGTTCATAGGGTCCTGGCTCCCTCCCTAGAAACTGTTCTGGGCTGCTGTTGCCTAATCAGAGTTTTGCTACTGCTGGCTTTTAAGATTCTGAGTTTTCTCAATGTGTCTTGTGAAAATGTTTGTGGCTTGATGCCGTAAAATAGTGTTTCATCCTTTAATAATTTTCATAGAAATTAAGGTTTCTTATTTATTTTCACATCAATCTCTGAGGGCAATTTCCTGAAAGGTAGCCTTAAAATACAAAAAAAAAATGGTTTTTTTTATTACCATTAATAAAAATTGTATTATTTTTCATTATTCTATTTGGAACTCAATATCTCATTAAGCTGGAGAACAGAGAGTTTTACAGAGAGAGGCCACAATGCCACAGTTCTCCTGTGTTATCATTTGACAAGTGTTTTATCATTTGGTGATTTTAGTATCAATGTATCTTATTTTCTTTTTGAACAGTACCTTCTGATGGCTGTGCCCTAAAAGGCAGCCCCAAAATATTAAATAAAAAATATTATAGGATATGTGCAATATATATATATATATATTAACTTCCCCAGCATTGCTGCATTTGGAACCCATCATTCAGCAAGAAAAGAGGGTGACTTACCGAGAGAGGCAACCATCCCATGGTTCTCTTCCATGACCTGCCTGTGCAGGGCTCTCTGGTCGGGATCCAGCAGCGCCCACTCCTCCTCCGTGAAGCACACAGCAACCTCCTCAAAAGTCACCACAACCTGGATGGAGAAAGAAAAAATTCCCTACTCCAGCTGGACACAAAATGAGGTGGGCTGGGCATTAAATGCAGGATTGAAACATGTTTGCTGTGAAGACCCGTTTCTGGGGGGATCAACAGCAAGAAAGGGCTACAGCCCTCCTGTCCTCCTCGTGGCTGTGAAAAGCAGAATGGGAAACAAAATGGGCCTCTGGTCCCACCCAGCAGAGCTTTCGACGTGACTTAGCTTTCCCAGAAGGAAACAGCAGGAGAAATATATATTCTGGCCCTGGACGGAGAGCAGTCGACGGAGCAACCCAGGCTATTCCCTGCCTGTCTCCCCAGTGATCCTTCCACCGACCTGATCTGGTTCCACTCCGTCACAGAGAAGAAGAGACGGCTCTGAACGTCTTGCCGGTGTCATCCCAGCCCCTGCGAGAGACAGAGATCGTGGGAAGCCAGTAGCACATGGTTCTTTGCAACACCATGGGACTAACTTCCTGGGCAAAGGCCCAGACTTGCACCGGAGGAGTGACGCAAGTCCCGGTATAGCTGGGTGCTACGAGATGTCTTGTCTCTCATTTGCCTTTTGAGCGTGTAGCTGGGAGAAAGTGCGTGTGTCACGCCTGTCCCTGAGGGCCTTGGCCTGTTGGCAGAGGAATGTGGGAGGGGCATAAATGGAGGGAGGGAAGAGAAAAACTTCTGTAGAAAAAGGGCAGTTGGGCTGGAGGAGAGAAGAGGAGGAGGAGGAGGAGGAGGAAGCAGAAGAAGCAGAAAGGGAGGGAAGGAAGGAGGAGATAAGACAGAGGAACCGCAGCATGGGCGTGGTGGTGAAGGGGACAGTTTGCAGGTGAATGAAGGGCGCACTCCACACACACACAGACAAGCAACTGGGGGACTAAGGAATGGGGAGAAACAACTGTCGTTCGTCCAGCAAAACTAGCATTGCTCTGCACAGAGGACGGTGGGTCCAAAGGGGAGTTGAATAGATTTGATTCACATCTGGGCTAATTGTTTTCTTCATGTGATTATTCCCTAAACCCTTTTAAGCGAAGTAAATCTTGTGGCATATATGTTTTGTTTGTGCCTCTGCAGTGATTGTAGTCTGCCCCTTCTCATCCTAGTTCTAGAAACCTGAAACATTCCATATGTGTCCAGTTATGGGCTCTAGGCCACAAATCAAACTGTGGGTTTCCATGCATGAAACCTAAACACAGTTCTGAATTGTGGAAAAAGCTGGAGACAAGTGCCTTCTCCCCCAAAAGAATGGGCATGCTGTGGGGAGGACAGAAAAGCAGCCCACGGATATTCCGGAGGGAGACACCAAGTTGAAATAAAGCCACCCCTGAATTAATCCTTACCCTGCAAGGCGGCATGTCCGTCACCCTCTTGCCTGATCCCCCTTTGTGGGGGGCTCTGTCTGGTGACTGATGGAGCCCTCTCTGATACAGGGAAACCAGGCCTCATTTCTGCAAGCTGACTCTGTTCCTGAAACAACAATGAAGATCTATGACATGTAACGAGAAAAGAGATTATTATTATTATTATTATTATGGCGCTGTTTAAGATAAAATAGCCACAAACAGCCACAGAAGAGTACATTTTAATAAAATTACACAAAAAAAACCCTCAAAGGGAAGGGAACACACAGACCAGCCACAGCAGACACAATACAACTAAAACAGGACAAAAGAATAGATAAAAACAAAACTACGTTTTCAAAAGTTCTGACAAAGAGAAAGGTTTTTAACCGAGATTTAAAAACAGTCATTGAAGCAGCAGTCCGCAAAAGCTCAGGAAGAAAATACTGGGAATACAGAGCAGCAAGACAGAATAGATGCTGCCGAACAAGGGAAGTAGAAACCTTTGCGAGAGAAAGAAGCGCACCATTAGAGGAGTGAGGAGAGCGAACGGGGCTACAGGGCAAGAGAAGGGTGGAAAGAGACGAAGGAGCCAGACCACGGCAGGCCCTGAAAGTCAAAAGAAGCCACCTAAACTGAATCCTAAAATAGATAGGAAACCAATGAACAGATTTCAGTTGTGGAGTGACCTGATCAAGGAAAATCAATGAGACAAGCCAAAATGGTGGGAGTGAGATATGGGGCATCCCCCGTCAGGCCATTTCCAAAACAGGTTGGGCAACGAGTAGAGAGTTTTGGGGCATCCGCCCTCCCATTCCTGAGCCCTTGAATGCAATGCTCTCACCTGCTGCTGCTCTTGCTGCCTCTGATCCTCTGCCTGGCTCAGGAGGAAGCCTTCTGCCAGGGCCACCGCCTGGGAACTGGTCTCCGTTCCACATTCTCTCACCCAGCTCGCCATCTCCGCTGGCAGGATGGTCAGGAACTGCTCCAGGATCACCAAGTCCAGGATTTGGTTTTTGGTATGTCGCTCTGGCTTCAGCCACCGCCGGGATAGATTATGGAGTTGGTTGCAAACCTCTCGGGGTCCATCAGCCCTCCGATAGCGGAGCTGCCTGAAACGCTGCAGCCGCATGTCTGAGCTGACCATGTCCTCACTCTGGATCTTCTGCACCTGTATGTCCCAGAATTCCCCACTGCTGTCAGTCTTAATGGCATCGTTTGGTTGAGGGCCAGCAGAGCCTTCTTCTGCCATCTTTGATCCGTGTTCCAAGGATGTCTTGAAGGGGGCTAAAGAAACTCCTCCCTCTTCTGGATCTGGGCAAAGATTTCCTTACCAGGCATAAAGAGTGTAAAGAAGTATTATACTGTCAGGACAAGATGAAATGTGTAGGACTCCAGCTAGCAAGCAAGTCTTCTCCTGCAAGGAAAAGGAGGGCAATGCAAAACTTCAAAGCTGAACTAGAGACGGGGACAAGACTTTTCCCCTGACAGCCACAGACCGAAGATCTTCACTTGCTTGAGAATCAGAAAATGCCTCCCCCTCTCCCCCCCCATGCATTCCACCTCTCACCATTTGCCCCAATGAAGGTACATGCCCTCTCTTGACTTATCCATTCTTCATCCAAGCCCCCTGCCACACACCCTCATTGTGATAGCTGCTGCCGCCGCCATCTTCTCCTTAAGCCTCTCTTACACAAAGTTTCCTGATAAGTGGTTTAAATTAAGGCAATCACTCATTAAACAGAACCTTTGATGATTAGTCCGCTGATTTTAAAAGATCAATGTATAAATCTATGGAATCCATTAGTCCATAGCAGCTAGAAATTCTTGGGAACACAACCAGACTGTGTTTTAGGTTAAATTGTTATAAAGACTGATAATATTTCTCCCTGATTCTCCGAGGTATACTGCTTCAGCAGATGGAGGCTCCATTCCTAGATAGGAGCTGCCTCACTGGACCAGACCAAAGGCTCTCACAGGTCAGCAGCCTCCTGCTTCTTTTTTTTTTTTTTTAGTATAATTTTTATTCATTTTTCAACAAAACAAACAAACATACACATGATGATATATAAACAAACTAACTCCCTCGACTACCCCCGTGCACCCCCCCCGAGACCTACTCCCATTCATTCATCTTCCTTCCAGAATTTTAATGATTCTTTTGAAGGCGACTGTCCCTTTCCCGATCTTAAAACATATTCCAAAAAGGGATTCCATATATCTCCAAAATCACTCTTACTGGACATTCCCCTCATTATTTTCATTTTACATGTCAACATATCATTCAATGCTATATCCCAAATTTCTTTATACCAATCTTCTATTTTATAACTTCGTTGCCCTTTCCAATTTTTAGCAATCATTATTCTAACGGGCGCCAGGAGGTTGTTTACCAATTCTCTATTAATTATATGCTTATTACTGCTATCCCATATTGCTAGTAGGGCTAGCTTCGGGTTTAATTCCAATTTACTTCCAATTATATCACTTATTTCTTTAAAAACCTTTTCCCAGAATTTTTGTATTTGTTCACAGCTCCACCACATATGAAAATAGGTCCCAACCTCCTGACATCCCCTCCAACAATTCTTAGACACTTTTTTATCAATCTGATGAAATCTTACAGGTGTTAGATACCATCTCCAAACTGTCTTATAATAATTCTCCTTAATTCTAATCGACAATAATTTCAACATTCTTACATTCCACATCCTCCCCCAATTATCTTCATTAATTTTTTCCCTAATATCTACTTCCCATACCTCTTTTATAACGTTAAGTGAGTCAGCCTCCTGCTTCTGAGGAGACCACAGGTTTTGTTCCCCACAGACACTGTGATTCACCACTTGTGCTCCCTTGGGATTTGGGGTTGTTTTTTGTCCTGGATTTTCAAATTCCCTTTTTCATTCTCTTTAACTTTCCTCTTCCCCGTTTATTTTCTTGTTGTCAGCCTTCTTTTCAAAAGGACGCCAACCAGGGGTTGAAGTTGGGCATCTCCCCTCCCCCTGGAGTTTTCCCACCCCCTCCCTCTCCTGCCCCCATGTCCCCCCTCCTCCCCTGCAGCCCAGAGATTCCCCTTCACCCTGAGGCATAAGGCAGGGTGGGATGTCTCAGCTGATCCCACACAGGAGGCATCCATGCCTTTGGGAAGGGAGGAGCGCATTTCCTGTGGGGGCCTCAGCCTCTTTCTTCCTCCCCAAATCCCCTTCCCATCTAGGGATTGAGTTCATTTCTTGACACCAAGGTCCTATCTCGGCATCTCTCCAAGCAGGTCTCTGGACACATCCTGCATTGCACCACAGTGGCTCTTGGTCTCCCCTCCAGCGCCAGCAGCAGCGATTCCTTTGAGACCATCTGTCTGAGGCATCTGCCAGGCATGTGTGTGCTGGAGGGTGGGGGGACCCATCTCCCTCAGCCCAGCTTCGGTTCCGGAGAAGCCACCTGGGGAGCATCTCAGCCACGTGCGGAAATGCACCAGAGGACCCACCGAGGCAGAGCGGGGAGGGGAGGAAACCGTGTCCGATGAATGGGAGCAAGGATTGCACTCAGTGGTGCCTCTGATTAATGGACTCAGCCATGGACGACCCCGGCTCCACCCACCCACCCACCGACCCCTCCGGTCCAAGGGGCCACCTGGCTTTGCCGAGAGGTCAAAACGACGAAGCTCCTTCCGCTTCTGGGTGAATCCCAAATGCCTCCTCCCTATGGGGCGAAATGGGGGGAAGGTCCAGCTCCCCTCCATGACTCAGAATCACCACCACCCCCAACATGGTGGGGCTGGATCTGGGCATCTGTCCCCCAAGTGACCCTCCCCTCCCCTGCAGCCCAGGGATCCCCCTTCACCCCAATACGGCTCCGATGCAGCACCTGCAGGGAGATCCAAGGCCTCTTTCCTCTGCTGGAAACAGGCGGGAGGGGAAGAGCCGGGGAGGGGAGGAGCAGATCCTGTGGGGGTCACGGCCACTCCCTGCCTCCCCAAATCCCCTTCCTCTCTAGGAATCAGGCCCGTTTCTTTAACCCTGACATGGCCAAGCAGAAAGATCCACCTCTCCAAGCCCGACTACGGCAACATCGTCTTCCGTTGCACCACAGTGGCTTTGGGCTTCGCCCTAGGCTGCTGCTGGCAACGATCTCTCCTTTCTCTGCTGGACCTTTCTTCTTCTTGCTGGAGGCATCTGTTCAGCCAGTGGCTGAGTTCAGACAACACTTTAGGTAAGGGAGGAGTTAATGCGTTATTCCGCTGGTGCTCTCTACCTGACATGTTGCCCCTCCCTCCATCATGTGGCTGAAAGTCCCGGGGTCCTTCTGGGTTGTGCCTCTCCTCCCTCCCACCTCCCTCAGTCCTCCGGCAGTATCCCATCAAGCACTGCAAGTTCTACCGGCTGTATAGGAGCAGCCACCAGATTTTATGCTGCTCCAACCGGCGAACTCTATGCCCTAGTGGAATAATACACGGAGAGAGGGAATTCCCTCTACAGGGCACTTTAAACAACTAAACAACTGAGTTCAAGATAAACAACTGAGCAGCCCATTGATTTTCACAGTTGTTTAATTGCCCAGAATAGCGTACCGTCAGTTGTGTGTGCCTTGTGTGTTGCCCTCCACACGACACAATAAGCAACACAACTGATGGTTGCCTCTTCCCCATTCCATTGATTATCGTGTTCTCCGAACCAGGCCAGTGTGTCTGGGTAGGGTGGTTGTGAAAGATCGTTCTCCGTTGAAGCTCTTCTTGCCAGGAAACTCACAAGGTTTTGGGAGGTTCAACAAGTCAGCTCAGGATTTGGGGAAAGAAACCGCCCGCTTCAGGAATCAAGAGGGTCAGGGGCTCTTCAGGGCCCGAAGAGCTCTTGCTTCCCGCGCTTGCTTCCCAAAGCCAAAATAAATTCTGCAAAATACACTCCCCTGGGAGAAATGCTGCCGGTTTTTTGAGGGTATAGATTTTTATTTTTATTTTTGGAAAGCAAAGACCCCAGATATGCCTTTTACCTTTCAAAGCTCTCACCACCCAGCAGCCAGGATTTCTCATGAAACATCCACTCCTCCATTATTTATTGGAATCAGATAAGAATAACAAATGGTGTGCTTATCACATTGTAAGTACAACAACAACAAATCCCATACAGTGCTTTACTAAGCATATTTAGAAGCAAATCAGTCCTACAACATGGAGCATACATTGCCAAACGTTTACAGCTGTTGCAGGACACGGAATAATAGGCTCAAGTTACAGAAAGCCAGATTACGGCTGGACATCGGGAAAAACCTCCTGACTATTTGAGCAGTATGACAATGGAACCAATGACCAAGGGAGGTTGTGGGCCCTCCCACACTGGAGGCCTTCAAGAGGCAGCTGGACTGCCATTTGTCAGGGGTGTTTTTTTTCAACAGAAGAAGCAGTAGGCACAGACAAGAGAGCATCCCCGACAGTAGAAGTAGCATCCTTCACTGATCCTGACAGTGCTGCAGGTGGCGTACCAGCCTGAGCAGGTAAAAAGAACTCCTGGACATCGCAGCCACCTGGGCATGTCCAGTTAGCTCCGAGTGCAGTTACAGGGCTTGTGCATGTGGATTGGCAGAAATGACACTGATTATTTTTAAATGTCTCTGGACTGTGTATATGTGCAATTGTGTAGCAACAGGATAGGATAGGAACGTTGAATATCAACAATTGCACAGATATACATTTGTGTTTTTAAAAATTCAATGTCAACCCAACAAAATACGCCTATAACTGGCGCTGAACAGCAAACACGTCGTGAAGAGGGGGGGAACTGTCAGGACAGGAAAAAGTTAATCTACAGAACAGCCTTGAAGGATTGGGTATGGCGTCAGAAATCTGCAGGTGTTGCAGATGATGAGAAGGTCAAAGATAAGGGAACGAAGATGAGCTAATTGTCCCTTGATTGAAGTATTGTTTGACTGATGCAATGGCAGTGTAATACTGTGTATAGTGTGTATATATTTGTACATTTGGATTTGTTCTGTTCTCTCTGTGTTCTGGCTGATGGTGAAAGGTGGAGATTGTATTTATCGTTCAGTAAAATCCTTTGAAAGAAACTCAACGTGTGTGAGTGATTTTTCATGAGAACTCTCAGGAGAGAGCAAGAGGCTGGAGGCTGGAATTCCACTGGAAACTCTGCTGGAAATTATGTCTGGACGTTTGCTCTTTCGCCCGAATGAAACTCGTCAGCCAGTGTGTGTTTTCTTTGTCACTCCTGTCACAGCTGGAGCCCTCTTGAAGCCAAGATGGTTGACAGCTCAGCCCGACTGGCACCTCCTCACTTTGGGCTAAAAGACTCAATCCTAAGGGGTGCTTGCAGTTACAGGTCAAACAACCGCCTTGAACCACCTGAGAGGACTTCTGCCCTGAACAGCAGTATAGAAATACTTAAAGCTATATATGATTCGTTAAAAAAAAACCCTTCAAAAAACCTCACCCTACTCTCGATACAGAGGAAAGGCTTTAAGTGTCCAGTTTACTTCCTGAAATTGGCTCTGTACAGACGACACCTTAAACTACGACTTTAACCACAGTGGTTAAACCAACAAGCTTTGTTCACCGTGATTACGGTGACCACATGAAAAGGAGGAGAGGGCTTCTGTATCTTTTACAGTTGTATTGAAAAAAGTATTTCAGCAGGTGTCATTTGTAGGCATGCAGCACCTGGTGAAATTCCCTTTTCATCACTATAGTTAAACCTTCAGGAGCTATACTAGCGTGACCATTTGCAGAAAGGGGCAGGTCTCCTGCAGCTTCAACTGTTGTGATGAAGAGGAAATTTCACCAGGTGCTGCATGCATACCTGCTGTTGACCAGGTCTGGCTACAGGGAGCATACAACTCCCCTGTTAAAATAACTCCACTGGCTTCCAGTCTGTTTCTGGGCACAATTCAAAGTGCTGGTTATGACCTATAAAGCCCTGAAAGACCTCATTCTCCCTTATGAGCCTGCCCAGGCTTTGAGATCTTCAGGGGAGGCCCTTCTCTCAGTCCCACCACCATCACAAGCACGCCTGTTGGGAACGCAGGAGAGGGCCTCTTTGGTGACTGCTCCAGGGCTCTGGAACTCCCTTCCCAGGGAAACTAGACTGGCTCCCTCCTTGATTTGCTTTCTGAGGCAGGCAAAAAGTATTTTGTTCCGGCAGGCCTTTGGTGAATACTCTGGACTTCCGTCTATGCATTGTTATGTATTTTAAATCTTTTAAATGTTTTAATATTGAAGTGTATTTAATTATATTTTTAGCTTTTGTATATTTATATTAGTAGGGATGTCAGTACCATCCATCACGTACTATCCAACCATGCCCCTTTTTCAAAAGTGACAGGTACTCCTCCCTCTTTGGAGACCGGATATCCCACCGTAGGCGGAAATCCCGCCGCGGGATGTCCTGCCCCGGAAAGCGAGAGCACGTGACCGGGTCATGGGGTCATGGGCGCCCCCTAGCAGAGTCATGTGACCCCTCTAACAACTCTCCTGGCTACCCTGGACCAATAGGAAAGGGTTTTAGGGCTATAACTGGTTGGGGGCAGAAATACCCAAACATGGTGGTATTTCCAACTGCACCCCGGATTGGTCCAACGGGGTCATGTGTCCCCTCTAAGAGCTCGGCCCCCCTGACATGCGCAGTAATGGAAATGTACCCTCTGTGGATTGGCCCAGCAGGCCCCACGTGGTCTTGTAACGCCACTCCTTCACTCCACTGGCCAATAGGTGGAGTTTTAGCAGGGGTATCAGACGGTGTAGAAGCAACCCCATTTTTTACTTGCCCAAACACGTTTTCTGCATAGAGAAGATGGCAAATCTGAGCACCCCTACAGGCCCTTCAGCAGTGCCTTCCCTGGCACCCTTGAAAATTCAACCAGAAAGATGAAAACTGCCCAGAAGAAATGCGATGGGAGAATGGATTGTACCGGGCAAAGAGCTGGCCCTGGGAGTTTTTCTTTTCCACAGACACCCTTGAAAATTCTACCCAGAAAGAAGGGAGTAACACGGTCTTCCTCATATCCACCAGGTCCTCAGAATAGTTCTGCTGCAACTGAGAGTATACCCTTATCTGTGGGACCTTGTGGTTTTTCGTTTCCACCGGCACCCTTGAAGCTTCAACCTAGAAAGCTGCTAACTGACCAGATGACATCAGCTGCTGAGAGCTTACCATCAGCTGTGTACCCTTCAGGACAGGATTCTGTTCCTGAAACCGCATCAGGGGTCAATTGGAGCATGGATTGTACCGATCAGTGGTCTGATATAGAGTGTGATTGTGGTTGTGATCTGAAAAATGTGTTCCTAAAGGCAAAGAGGTCAGAGATGGCAGCCGTTGTGGCCCCTGTTGAAACTGTTGATGGTGGTGGCCTTATGAAAATAGCCCAACTACCTGAACAGAAAATGGAGCTGGGAGATCCTGACACAGACTGTTCTACTGACCAAACATCCCTAGAGACTCTGGAAGAGGAGATGGAGGCTATGACCGAGAAAGGTGGCACATCTGTAAGTATTTTTATCTATTCAAATTGTTCTTAGTATTGTGTCGGTGGTTATTGTTGATTACTAAAAAACTTGTCTTTGTTTTACACAGGAACGTTGTGTGTGTGTGGGGGGGGGCTTTTGAGAACTTGAACATTGACACTTCAAGGGCTGTCAACATTACCTGCATTTCATATATTTCCCCAGACCTGGACATTGAAAAATAAACATCTCATGTATTTTCCACAGACCTGACTATTAAAAAATAAAAGTTTCTGTTGTTATTTGCACCAATAAAAATGTTTTGATTCACCACTTGTGCTCCATTGGGATTTGGGGTTGTTTTGTGTTCTGGATATTCCAATTCCCTTTTTCATTCTCTTTAATTTTCCTCTGCCCCATTTATTTTCTTATTGTCAGCCTTCGTTTCAAAACAACACCAGCCGGGAGTTGAAGTTGGGCATCTCCCCTCCCTCTGGAGATTTCCCACCCCCTCCCTCTCCCTCTCCCGCCCCCATGTCCCCTCTCATCCCCTGCAGCCCAGAGATTCCCCTTCACCCTGAGGCAGAGTGGGGTGGGGTGTTTCCACTGATCCCACACAGGACGCATTTATCTGTTTGGGAAGGGGGGAGTGCATTTCCTGTGAGGGCCTCGGCCTCTTGCTTCCTCCCCAAATCCCGTTCCCATCTAGGGATTAAGTTCAGTTCTTGACACCAACCAGAAAGCTCCTCTCTTGGCATCTCTCCAAGCAAGTCCCTGGACACATCCTGCATTGCACCACAGCGGCTCTTGGTCTACCCTCCAGCACTGCCAGCAGCGATTTCTTTGAAACCATTTGTCTGAGGATTTCTTTGAAACCATTTGCCCCCCCCCCATCTCCCTCAGCCCAGCTCTGGTTCCCTCTAAAAGTTCAGCCAAGCAGAGAAGGCACCTGGGGAGCAGATCAGCCACATGCGGAAATGCACGAGAGGACCCACCGAGGCAGAGGAGGAAACCGTGTCTGATGAATGGGAGCAAGGATTGCACTCAGTGGTGCCTCTGATTCAACTACTCAACCATGGACGACCCACCGACCCCTCCAGTCCAAGGGGCCTCCTGGCTTTGCCGAGACGTCAAAACGAAGAAGCTCCTTCTGCTTCTGGGTGAATCCCAAATGCATGAACTGCACGTGCCTCCTCCCTATGAGACAAAATGGGGGGAAGGTCCAGCTCCCCTCCATGATCCAGAATCACCAACCCCCCTGATATGGTGGGCTTGGTTTGGGGCTTCTGCCCCCCTCCATGACCCTCCCCTCCCCATTTAACAACATGATAAAATACATAAAACTGATTAAAAACATGACACACATTATTAAAACTGCATTAAAACATCCTAATGCGGGGTGGGGATGGTTGTCCTTACTGCGTCTCTTTCCTCAATCTTCTCCATGGCATAGAATCTCTGGAGTGGAGGGTGAGGTAATGATGATAGTTATTAACGATAATAATGATAATAATCATCATCACCGTGAGGGATGTTTGATAATGATGAAGTACTGTTCTATTACTGTTGCTTCTATTAGTACAGGAACTAAAAATAAATGTGAATTTCTGATTCAGCATTGAGGTGTTGTAGAACAGGTTTAATATGAAGGGGTTATGTAAATTGGACATGTTGGTGGGCACGCCCCCTTGGGGCAGCCATGTTGTCCCCCTTTTTTGATTTTCATGGTCAGCCTAAAATAGAGTCAAGGGAGATTAAGATGTTTTAATTAATATATATATATATATTTAAGATTAGTTTTGTCACAGTTTTGAATGGGGGAGGCACACAGTTCTCATCTGTCCTGGGGATATTACCAGTTTTGCACGGCCCTGGTTCTTACGAAAGGAAACAGAAGGAGAGGGAATTATTCTGGCCCTGGGATGTGAACAGAATATGGAGGGACCCAGGCTGCTCCCTGCCTCCCTCCCCAGTGATCCTTCCACCTACCTGATCCTGTTCTCCTCCATCACAAAGAAAAAGAGGTGGCTGTGTATTTCTTGCCAGCATCATTCCAGCCCCTGTGAAGACAAAGGTGATGGGAAGCCAGTCGCGCAGGTTTGCCCCAGAGGTTGAGACTGCCATCCGAAACTCCCATGAAGAAAGCCTCTTGGAACACCAATGGACTTACTTCCCAGTCAAATGCATAGAATTACCTTGGAAGTGATACAAGTCCAAGTACACCTGGCCATTATGAGATGCCTTACCTTTAATTTGCATTTTGGGAGTTCAGTTGAGGAAATAAACAAATGTTTCCCCATTTGGACTCTTCACCACAAATCTAACTGTTCATTTCCATGTGTAAAGTGTCACAGCCTTGATGCTAGAGAGAAGCATCTTCCCTCACGTAACATTCAGTTAATCCTTACCATGCAAGGCGGCACGAGAGTCACCCTCCTGCATCATCCCCCTTTGTGGAGGGTTCTGACTAGTGTCTGAAGACGCCCTCTCAGCTGCAGGGCAATCAGGCCTCACTTCTTCCGACAGAATCTGGACCTGAAAGAGCAATGAAAGCCCATAACATGGAAATAGCAAAAGGCTCCAAAAAGGAGCGAGAGAGGCAAACATCTTGGGGGCAAGGGATGGGACATCTCTCCTGGGGTGATTTCCAGAAAGTGTTAGGCAAGGAGTAGAGAGTTTCCAGACATCCTCCCTCCCATTCCTGCCCCCTGGATGCAATGCTCTCACCTGCTGCTGCTCCTCTTGCAGCCTCTGGTCCTCTGCCTGGCTCAGGAGGAAGCCTTCTGCCAGGGCCACCGCCTGGGAACTGGTCTCCGCTCCGCATTCTCTCACCGAGCTGGCCATCTCCGCAGGAAGGACGGTCAGGAACTGCTCCAGGATCACCAGGTCCAGGATTTGGTTTTTCGTGCGTCTCTCCGGCTTCAGCCAGCGACGGGAAAGATTGTGGAGTTGGTTGCAAACCTCTCGCGGCCCCTCAGCCTCCTGGTAGCAGAACTGCCGGAAACGCTGGAGCTGCACATTTGAGCTGACCATGTCTTCACCTTGGATCTTCTCCTCTGTTCTTCCCCAGAGTTCTCCACTGCTCTTGGTCTTAATGGCATACGGGGCTCTTTCTGGATCAGGGCCAGCAGAGCCCTGCTCTACCTTCTTTGATCTGTGTTCCATGAACGCCTCCAAAGGGACCAAAGAGACTCTTCCCTCTTCAGGATCCAGGCAAAGGCTGCCGTATGAAGCAGTGCTTCTAAGGCTATGCAAAGGGAAGACAGAGTTCTGTTAAAGGACTTTCAGTGCAAGATGTGCAGGACTCCCAACTAGGAAGGGGGTCTTGTCCTGGATGCACTCTGGGGGGAGGGGGGTGATGCTTCAGACCCGTTGGTGCTGCCCCTGCCTCGCCTTTACTATTTGAGGCCCCACAGCCCCACAGCCCAGCAACCTGGCCCTCAGTCTATCCCTTTCCCACTGCCACCAGTACCCTCCACACGTACACCTCAAAGACCAATAATTGAAGGTAAATACGCTTAATGGTTTACAAAGGCTTCAATGCATATTGGTCGCTGTAAGTTCACTCTTTGAATCATAGAATGAAGGTACGTCCCCTCTCTTGACTTATCCATTCTTCATCCAAGCCCCCTGCCACACACCCTCTCTGTGATGCCTTCTGCTGCTGCCATCTTCTCCTTGAGCCTCTCTTACACTAAGCTTCCTGACAAGAGGTTGAAATTAAGCCTGTCACTCATTAAAAGGAATCTTTCCTGATTCGTCTGCTGATTTTTAAATATCAATGTATTAGTCAATGGACTCTATTAGTGCATAGAAGCTAGAAATTCTGAGGAACACAACCAGTTCCCTTGACTTTAGAAAGACTGTGTTTTAGGTTAAATTGTTATAAAGCCTGATAATATTTCTTCCTGATTCTCCGAGGTATACTGCTTCAGCAGATGGAGGCTCCATTCCTAGATAGGAGCTGCCTCACTGGACCAGACCAAGACTCTCAAAGGTCAGCATCCTCCTGCTTCTGGGGAGACCACAGGTTTTCTTCCCCACAGACACTGTGATTCACCACTTGTGCTCCGTTGGGATTTGGGGTGTTTTGTGTTCTGGATTTTCAAATTCCCTATTTCATTCTCTTTAATTTTCCTCTTCCCCATTTATTTTCTTATTGTCAGCCTTCATGTCAAAACGACACCAGCCAGGGGTTGAAGGTGGGCATCTCCCCTTCCCCTGGAGTTTTCCCACCCCTCCCCCTCCTGCCCCCATGTCCCCCCTCCTCCCCTGCAGCCCAGAGATTCCCCTTCACCCTAAGGCATAAGGCAGGGTGGTGTGGGGTTTCTCAGCTGATCCCACAGAGGAGGCTTCCATGCCTACGGGAAGGACGGAGCGCATTTCCTGGGGGGGGCTCGGCCTCTTCCTTCCTCCCCAAATCCCGTTCCCATCTAGGGATTGAGTTCATTCCTTGGGCCCTCAGGACACCAACCAGCAAGGTCCTCTCTCTGCATCTCTCCAAGCAGGTCCCTGGACAAATCCTGTATAGCACCACAGCGGCTCATGGTCTCCCTCAGCCCAGCTTTGGTTCCCTCTGAAAGTTCAGCCAAGCAGAGGAGCCACCTGGGGAGCATCTCAGCCACGTGCGGAAATGCACCAGAGAACCTATCAAGGCAGGGGGAAGCCGTGTCCAATGAATGAGAGCAAGGATTTCAAGCCCTGGTGCCTCTGATTCATCGTCTCAACCATGGACGAGATAGTCAGGACTTAGTCAGGGTTGTAGTTAGGTTTGAGTGAAGGAGTTGTTGGAGGTTGGGAGTCATCATTGAGTTTTTAGTGGTGTTAGGGACTTAGGAATAGTGAGTAGAGTTTAGCATAGGTAGGTTTGAATATCTTAAATCCTGAATTAAAACTTTGTTAACTAAAATAAACTTATTATTTTTAGCTTTGTCAGCTTGGCTTTATTTGCCTGTCATACCGTTACTCAACACACACACCAGATTATACCCACAGTTTTGTTTCTTTTACCAGAAGATCCTGAATCAATCATGGACGACCCCGGGCCCAGCCACCCACCCACCCAGGGACACCGACTCCTACTGTCTAAGGGGCCACCTGGCTTTGTCGAGATGTCAAAACGACAAAGCTCCTTCCGCTTCTGGGTGAATCCCAAATGCCTCCTCCCTATGGGGTGAAATGGGGGAAAGGTCCAGCTCCCCTCCATGTTTCAGAATCACCACCACCCCTGACATGGTGGGGTTGGATTTGGGCATCTGCCCCCCAAGTGACCCTCCCCTCCCCTGCAGCCCAGGGATCCCCCTTCACCCCAATGCGGAAGGCGGGAGGGGGTCTCACCTGCTTCCCCCCAGGAGGCTCCGATGCAGCACCTGCAGGGAGAATCAAGGCCTCTTTCCTCTGCTGGAAACAGGCGGGAGGGGAAGAGCCGGAAAGGGGAGGAGCAGTTCCTGTGGGGGACACGGCCACTCCCTTCCTCCCCAAATCCCCTCCCTCTCTAGGAATCGAGCTCGTTTCTTTAACCCTGATATGGCCAAGCAGAAAGATCCACCTCTCCAAGCCCGACTACGCCAACATCTTCTTAGTTTGGACTGATGTTCTCAAGAACTCAAATATGAAATTGCTGATATTCTAACCAAAATATGCAACATGTCCCTAAGATCAGCCTCTGTACCGGAGAACTGGAACATGGCCAATGTAACACCAATATTTTAAATTTTTAATTTTTAAAGAAGACCCCAAAAAAAAAGCACTCCCCCGTTCACCCTGATATTAGGTGTGCGTAAACAGGGTCGATCTTGAGACGATCTTGTAGATCTGATTCCGATCTTGTAGATAAGGCCTGTGATGAGAAGTGAGATTACTCTTCTGCCTGAAGCTCTTTCCACACTCCAAGCAATGATATGGTTCTACCTTGAGTGAATTCTTTGATGAGAAGTTAGGCTACTCTGAACAATGAAGCTCTTTCCACATTCCATACAATGATATGTTTTTTCTCATGAGTTCTTTGATGAGAAGCAAGCGTTTTCTTCTTGCTGAAGCTCCTTCCACACAGTAAACAGTGATATGGTTTCTCCCCTGTGTGAGCTCTTTGATGGGAAGTGAGATTTCTCCCATCACTGAAGCTCTTTCCACATTCCATACAATGATATGGTTTCTTCACTGTGTGAGTTCTTTGATGAGAACTAAGATGTATCTCCTGACTGAAAATCTTTCCACACTGTAAACAATGATATGGTTTCTCCCGTGTGAACTTTATGATGCTGAGTCAGATATCCCTTTTCCCTGAAGCTCTTTCCACACTCCAGACAACGGAATGATTTCTCCCCTGTGTGAGTTCTTTGATGCTGAGTTTTCCCTTTTCTCTGAGGCTTTTTCCACACTCCAAACAATGGAATAATTTTTCCTCTGTGTGAGTTCTTGGATGAGAAGTGAGAGATGCCTTCTTAACAAAGCTCTTTCCACATTCTAAACAATTATATGGTTTCTCCCCGTGTGAGTTCTTTGATGAGAAGTAAGATGTATCTTCGGATTGAAGCTCTTTCCTCACTCCATGCAGTGATATGGTTTCTCCCCAGTGTGAGGTCTTTGATGAAAACTAAGATGTATCTTCTGATTGAAGCTCCTTCCACATTCCATACAATGATATGGTTTCTCCCGTTTGAGTTCTCTGATGCAGAGTGAGAGATTCATTCTTTCTGAAGCTCTTTCCACACTCCAAACAGTAGAATGGTTTCTCCCCTGTGTGAGTTCTTTGATGAGAAGTGAGATTTTTCTCAGTGAAGCTCTTTCCGCACTCCAAACAATGATTTGGCTTATGCCTCTTGTGAAATTTTTGATGGCAAATGAGATGTATCTTTTGACTGAAGCGCTTTCCACACTCCAGGCATTTATATGGATTCTTTAGTTTGTGAATTTTGAAGTGAGTTTCAACTTTTGATTCAGGGAGAAAAGTTTCTCTTGGTGTTCCTCAGCCCAGCTTTGGTTCCCTCTGAAAGTTCAGCCAAGTGCAGAAGCCACCTGGGGAGCATCTCAGCCACGTGCAGAAATGCACCAGAGGACCCACTGAGGCAGAGGAGGGGGGAGGAAACCATGTCCAATGAATGGGAGCAAGGACACACTTTGCCCCCCATGACCCTCCAGTGCAGCCCAGGGATCCCCCTTCACCCTAATGCAGAAGGCGGGAGGGGGTCTCACCTGCAACCCCCCAGGAGGCTCCGATGCAGCACCTGCAGGGAGATCCAAGGCCTCTTTCCTCTGCTGGAAACAGGCGGGAGGCGAAGAGCCGGGGAGGGGAGGAGCAGTTCCTGTGGGGGACACGGCCACTCCCTGCCTCCCCAAATCCCCTTCCTCTCTAGGAATCGAGCTCGTTTCTTTCACCCTGACATGGCCAAGCAGAAAGATCCACCTCTCCAAGCCCGACTACGCCGACTATGCCAACATCTTCTTCCGTTGCACCACAGTGGCTTTGGGCTTCCCACCCATGGCTGCTGCTGGCAACGATCTCTGCTTTCGATGCTGGACATTTCATCTTCTTGCTGGATGCATCTGTTCAGCCAGTGTGTCCGTGTGGGGTGTCCGTGTGTGAAGCGTTGTGGAAGGTTGTTCTCCCTTGAGAGAGGCTCTTCTTGCCAGGAGACTTACAAGGTCTCGGGAGGTTCAGCAAGTTAGGCCACTGAAACCTTCTGGGGTTTGGGGAGAGAAACCGCCCACTTCGGAGTCAAGAGGTCCAGGGGCTCTTCAGGGCCAGTGGAGCTCTTGCTTCCCGCAATTGACTCCCGAAGCCAGAATAAATTCTGCAAAATAAACGCCTCTGGGAGAAAAGCTGCTGGTTTTTGAGCGTGCAGAATTTTATTTTATTTTGGAAGTAAGGACCCCAGATGTGCCTATTACCTTTCAAAGCTCCCGCAAGCCAGCAACCACCTTTTCTCATTGAATTACTATCAGCTTCGGCTGATACGCCAGCTGCTGCGCCTCTTCCTAGAGTTGGAAGACCTAAAGATGGTAGTGCACTCACTGGTAACGTCGAGGCTTGACTTCTGCAATGCGCTGTACATAGGGCTACCTTTGTGCCTAGTCCAGAAACTTCAATTAGTTGAAAATATGGCAGCCAGGTTGGTCACCGGTACACCTAGGGGTGACCACATAACACCAATCTTAAAATCACTCCACTGCCTGCCCATTAGTTTCCGGGCGATGTATAAAGTGTTGGTTATTACCTTTAAAGCCCTACATGGTTTGGGTCCAGGTTACCTGCGGGATCGCCTTCTCCCGTATCATCCGCCCCGCACACTCAGGTCCTCTGGGAAGAATTTACTCCAGTCAGCCAGAACTCGGCTGACGAGTGTTACCCAGAGGACCTTCTCTTCTGCCGCTCCCAGGCTGTGGAATGGCCTGCCGGAGGAGATTCGACAAATTAGCAGTCTTCTGGAATTTAAGAAAGCCGTGAAGACTGCTCTCTTCCGGCAGGCCTATCCAGTTTAATTTTAAGATGTTTTTAATAATGTATTTGTTTTTATCTGTTTTAATGGTTTATCTATTTTATTGTTTTTATATTTATATTTGGTGTTGTTCCCCGCCTCGATCTAGATGGAGAGGCGGGTTAGAAATGAAATAAATAAATAAATGAAATAAATAAATAAATGTCCACTCCTTCATTGTTTCTTGGAATCAGACAAGAATAATAAAACACGTTAGCCCTTCCTAGCCTCTTATCCAGTCAACAACAACTTCCCTCTCTCTTCTCTTGTCAGCCAAACACACACACACACACATATATAGAGAGAGAGAGAGACACTATTTTCTAACTCCTCCCACTCTCTCACAGCCAGCCAATCCAGTCACTCCCCCCCACCATCCAATCAGTACTCACACATGAACTCCCCCCCTTACACTTACTCGGCTGCAACATAACTGTGACTCTATTTAACTTCTTTCTTGGAACTTTTGGCATTTTATAAACAATGACCTACAACTTTTTATAGACAAGGACCTCTAAAGCAGCTGAACATCACACTATCACATCTCCAATGCAACAATAAAAAATCCCATACAGTGTTATACTAAGTACATTCGGAAGCAAAGAAGTCCTAACAGATGGAGCATAGGTGCCCAAACTTTGTCAGCTGTTGCTGACTGGAGTCTGAATGGGGCAGGACATCCTTAATGACTTTTGATGCAATGCTTAGAACTTCTCCAAACTCATGAAAGGATGTCGTAGATGCAAAAACAGCAAATGCTATTTGGGGCTGCATTAAGAAAAGTATAGCTCCCAAAGCCTGCGAGGTACTGGTTCCCCTCTATTCAGCACTGGTTAGGCCTCATCTTCAGTATTGTGTCCGGTTCTGGGCACCACACTTCAAGAAGGATGCAGACAAGCTGGAGGGGGTTCCGAGGAGGGCAACGAGAAAGATCAGGAGTCTGGTAAGAAAGCCCCACAGGAGACACTGAAAGAGCCTGGCATGTTTAGCCTGAAGAGGAGAAGATGAAGGGGAGACCTTATAGCACTCTTCAAATACTTGAAACGTTGTCACACAGAGGAGGGCCAGGATCTCTTCTTGATCATCCCAGAGTGCAGGACACGGAATAATGGGCTCAAGTTACAGAAAACCAGATTACAGCTGGACATCAGGAAAAACTTCCTGACTATTACAGCAGTATGACAATTAGGGTGACCAGATCGCCCTGGATTTCCCGGTCCTAACCGGGAAAACTGGGGCAATCCGGGCCGACAGGGGGACTGCGGGAGCAAACCGGGGAAAGGATCGGCTCTCCTCCCGCCCTTAAATGCCCACTCTGTTCCCTTGCCTCTGCAAGAAACAAGTGCTCAGCATTAGGGAGCGTCAACCATTTCCTTGTCTGGTGGCTAAAGCTAACTGCTTTAGCCACCAGACAAGGAATTTGTTGACGCTCCCTAATGCTGAGCAGTTCTTTCCTGCCCGCTGCTCCGCCTCGCCAAGAAAGAGGTGCTCAGTATTAGGGAGCGTCAACAAATTCCTTGTCTGGTGGCTAAATGCTTTAGCCACCAGACAAGGTATTTGTTGACGCTCCCTAACACTGAGCACTTCTTTCCTGCAGAGGCCAGGGAGCAGCGCCGGCATTTTAAAGCAGGCTCTTCCTCCTCCTTTGCCTGCTGCTGCTGTTCCTCAGGTACCTCCAGGGAGCCCAGGAGCAGGGCAAGAAGGGTGAGGGGGCTGCAGGGGGTCACGCGGCAGTGCAGGAGATCGGCGGTGGCAGCGGAGGACCCGGTAGGTCCGGGTTGGGTTTTTTGGGGGGGCGGGTGGCTTGGTGGGGGGGTTGTTTCTGGTGGGGGGTGGCAGGGGTGTCTGTTGGCCGCATGGCAGGCGACCTTTTTAATTGTTTTATTTTATGTTCGGGGGGCTGCTTTGGTGTGGTGGCCATTTTGGACCTGGATTTTGCTTTCCAAAATCTGGTCACCCTAATGACAATGGAACCAATGTCCTAGGGAGGTCCTAGGCTCTCCCACACTAGAGGCCTTCAAGAGGCAGCTGGACAGCCATCTGTCAGGGATGCCTTAAGGCGGATTCCTGCATCGAGCAGGGGGTTGGACTCCATGGACTTTCAGGCCCCTTCCAACTCTACTATTCTAGGATTCTATTATTCAAGGTCAAAACACAATGCATCAGTAGTTTGGACGGACGTTTGACAAAATCATATGTTATGAAATAATGCTAATGCACGCACCCCTTCTTCAAAATGGTCAACCTTAATACTAGCTAAGTTAAATGCAAATTGCAAACACCGTCTGAGACTCCCAACACACAGTAGGTTTCACTTTCTTGTCTGTTTTTACTGCACAGATAATATTACTACTTGAATATACAATAATAAATTTCTTTCATGAAGTATCAGTACAACAGTTTGAAAACAGCAGTTCTTTCATTACATGTGCTAACAGCAGTTCAAAAAACATAAATTTGTTTCTATCTTATATTCTCATAATATTAGATATCACCAGTTTATAACAGAAATTTTTTTCATTACATGTGATAACCACAGTTTGATAACCACAATTTGTTTAGTTTCAAACAGTAATTTGTTTACAGTAATCGTTTTTTGATATCACCAGTCTGGTCACAGAAGTTTTTCTATTACAAGTTTGTTAATCGCACTTGGTATACTGTTTGAAACGAAACAAATTGTGGTTTTTCCACACTGTAAACAATGATATGGTTTCTCCCCTTTAGGGGTTCGTTGATGCTGAGTGAGAATGGCCTTCTGAGTAAAGCTCCTTCCACAGTCCAAACAATTGTGTATTTTGTACTGAGCTTCACTGTTTGGTTCTGAATTGAATGCTTTTCCAAGCATATGGCACCTATTCATTTCCTGTTTTTTATGCAAGTCTTCTGGGATTGTGATAGTATGGGAGCCGTTTCGCTGAGAAGTAAAGGAAGAATTCCTCCTATTCCAATTTACTTCCATTGTCCTTGTTCCTTGTCTGCTGCTTTTACGTCTGTCTTTTTTCATTGGCATCCGACATGTTTCTGTCGTATTCTCCAATTTACACATGTTGTCTTCTGGAACGAAGAAAATAAATTGGTAAAAGTCTGAGTTAGCATCAGAACCGTAAATAACTAAACAGGCTCAATTAATGATTTTGATTAAAAAAGAACTGAAAAGTCCGAAACGAGATGTAGTTCTTACCATGTGCTTAACCATGTTTGTTCTTTGCCATGAACAACTGTCGGTGTCGTACACAATGCCGTTCATAGGGTCCTGGCTCCCTCCCTAGAAACTGTTCTGGGCTGCTGTTGCCTAATCAGAGTTTTGCTACTGCTGGCTTTTAAGATTCTGAGTTTTCTCAATGTGTCTTGTGAAAATGTTTGTGGCTTGATGCCGTAAAATAGTGTTTAATCCTTGAATGATTTCCATAGAAATTAAGGTTTCTTATTTATTTTCACATCAATCTCTGAGGGCAATTTCCTGAAAGGTAGCCTTAAAATACAAAAAAAAAAATTGTATTTTTTTTATTACCATTAATAAAAATTGTATTATTTTTCATTATTCTATTTGGAACTCAATATCTCGTTAAGCTGGAGAACAGAGAGTTTTACAGAGAGAGGCCACAATGCCACGGTTCTCCTGTGTTATCATTTGACAAGTGTTTTATCATTTGGTGATTTTAATATCAATGTATCTTATTTTCTTTTTGAACAGTACCTTCTGATGGCTGTGCCCTAAAAGGAAGCCCCAAAATATTAAATAAAAAATATATTATAGGACATGTGCAAAAATATATATATTAACTTCCTCATCATTGTTGCATTCAGAACCCATCATTCAGCAGGAAAAGAGGGAGACTTACCGAGAGAGGCCACCATCCCATGGTTCTCTTCCATGACCTGCCTGTGCAGGGCTCTCTGGTCAGGATCCAGCAGGGCCCACTCCTCCTCCGTGAAGCACACAGCAACCTCCTCAAAAGTCACCAGAACCTGGATGGAAAAAGAAAAAGTTCTCTACTCCAGCTGGACACAAAATGAGGTGGGCTGGGCATTAAATGCAGGATTGAAACATATTTGCTGTGAAGACCAGTTCCTGGGGGGATCAACAGCAAGAAAGGGCTACGCCCCCCCTGTCCTCCTCATGGGCTTCTCAAAAGGCATCTGATCAGTGGCTGTGAAAAGCAGAATGGGAAACTAAATGGGCCTCTGGTCCCACCCAGCAGAGCTTTCGATGTGACTTAGCTTTCCCAGAAGGAAATAGCAGGAGAGACATGTTTTCTGGCCCTGAGTGGAAAGCAGACGACGGAGGAACCCAGGCTGCTCCCTGCCTGTCTCCCCAATGATCCTTCCACTGACCTGATCTGGTTCCACTCCATCACAGAGAAGAAGAGACGGCTCTGAACTTCTTGCCAGTGTCATCCCAGCCCCTGTGAGAGACAGAGATCGTGGGAAGCCAGTAGCACACGGTTCTCCCAAACCCGTGGAAGCGAGCCCTTTGCAACACCATGGGACTGACGTCCCGATCAAAGGCCCAGACTTGCACCGGAGGAGTGACGCAAGTCCCGGTATAGCTGGGCGTTACAAGATGTCTTGTCTCTCATTTGCCTTTTGAGCGTGTAGCTGGGAGAAAGTGCGTGTGTCACACCTGTCCCTGAGGGCCTTGTCCTGTTGGCTGAGGAACGTGGGAGGGAAGAGCAAAACTTCTGTTGAAAAAGGGCAGTTGGGTTGGAGGAGAGAAGAGGAGGAGGAAGCAGAAGAAACAGAAAGGGAGGGAAGGAAGGAGGAGACAAGACAGAGGAACCAGCAGTGTGATGGTGAAGGGGACAGTCTGCAGGTGAATGAAGGGCGCACTCCACACACACACAAATCAATAATTTAATTACTGATAAATTAAAAGGAAGGAAATCTCTGGGAATGGATGGTTTGGGGCCGGAATATTATAAGACTTTTAGAGGAATTTTAATACCAAGATTAAAAAATTTATTTAACAGTATAATAGAAGGAGGAAAGACCCCGCCATCGTGGGATCATTCTTTGATTATATTAATTCCGAAACCAGGAAAGGATTTGACGGATCCAGCATCTTATAGACCAATATCTTTAATAAATCAAGACTCAAAAATTTTTACAGCAATAATGGCAAAAAGAATGGGCACGTTTATATATAAATATATCAGAAAAGATCAATGTGAATTTATTTCAGGAAGGCAAATGCCTAATCGAATTGGAAGAGTTTTAAATATAATTAATATTATTAAAAAAAGGAATTTAAAAGCAGGTTTGTTAGCATTGGATATATTGTTAGCCTTTGATTGCGTGGAATGGCCAGCACTTAAAACAATTTTAAAAACATTTGGGCTTGGAGATAAATTTATGGGAGTAATTGATCAGCTGTATAAAAATAATAAAGCAGAAATAATGGTTAATGATGGGTTAACGCAACAGATTACACTAGCTCGAGGAACTAGACAAGGATGTCCACTTTCACCGATCTTATTTGCAATAGTGATAGAAATTTTGGCAAATGTTATAAGGGAGGATGTAAGATTGAAGGGGATAGGAGGGAAGGAGAAGATTAAAATGAATATGTTTGCGGATGATACATTATGGACATTAGAAGATCCCCTGGAGAGTGGGGAGGTGGTTAAGAAGCATTTGAGAGAATTTGGGGAGATTACTGGTTTACAAGTTAATTGGGGGAAGTCAGAAATGATGTTATTTAATTATAACAAGGAGGAGTTGGAGGAGTGTAAAGTTAAGTTAGGTCTTAGGCTTAAAATATAGTACGTTATTTAGGAGTTAATATTGCAAAATATTTAGATAGGTTAGAGGAAATTAATTTTGAGTTGAGTTGAGAAGAAAGAGAAGGAAACCGATTAGCAGACGAGGCAGCTATGGAAGGATTGGAACCAGAACCAGCAAAGCAATTGAACCTCCTACCGGTTAAGCGGAAAGAGACAACACCAGTTTACTCGCTAAAAGAAGAAGCAGTCGCCAGAGAGTGTCAGGCAAAGAAAACCTCAGAAGGATGGTGGGTTCTCCCAGGAGGAAAAGTAGTGCTGCCAAGACCTCTGTTGATTCAGCTAGTACTAGCCTTACACCAAAGCACTCACCTGGGAGGGAGTGCTCTGGGGATTTAATGACACATGAAGTGGTGGCACCAGGACTGTATGTTGAAACGCAGAGAGCCGCAACGAATTGCCCCACTTGTCAGAAAACCAACCCAAAGGGACACTCTCGTCCCCAACCTACAAGTGGCAGGCCATGGGCCTTCTACCCATTTCAAAGACTTCAAATTGACTTTGCCGAGCTGATGCCAGCCCTCAGGTACAAATATTTGCTAGTAATCGTGGACCAGCTCACGGGGTAGGTTGAAGCATTTGCCACAAGGAGGGCCATGGCGCAGGCCACAGCCAAGATCCTCTTGAAAGAAATCATTCCCCGTTTCCTGCTGCCTGAGGTAAGAGAGTCTGATCAAGGATCACCCTTTATTGCACAGGTAGTTCGTGAAGTGTCAACAGCTCTGGGAATAGAATGGGTTCTCCACTCACCCTGGAGGCCACAAGTCAGTGGCCAAGTAGAAAGGATGAACAGGACTCTAAAAACAGCCCTGACAAAACTAGCTATGGAGACAGGGTTGAAATGGCCACAAGCATTGCCTCTTGCCCTTACGCGAATCAGGTGCACCCCAAGGGGTAAGTCTACATTGTCACCTTTTGAAACTGTGTATGGGAGGCCGCCCCGCGTATGGCCTCTGACTGTCGCTGAAAATGTGAATTTAGAAATGGATTGTCAGGAGATACAAGAATATGTAATTGCCCTTCAGTCCATTTTATCCACCCTGCATAGGTACGTGGTGCCTTTCCAGAGACTGCCCTTGGACGTGCCTGCGCACCCATTCAAGCCAGGCGATGGGGTCCTAATTTGAACTTGGAAAGACGAGCCCCTTGCTGAAAAGTGGAAGGGGCCCCATCAGATCCTGTTAACCACCAATTCTGCAGTCAAAGTAGCTGGTGGGAAAAGGTGGACCCACTACACTCGTGTAAAGCAAGCGCCACCAATGGTTCAGGCTGACACAGCACCAGAAGAGCAGAAGTGGTCGGTGAGGAAAGGTGATTCGGACCTAAAGCTGCTGTTCAAGCAAAGCCAAGGGCCATGAACTTGCTGTGGTTTCTATGTCACTCGGGGGGAGGGATTTTGGTTTTGATCTCCTTTGGAGAAGCTCTGGATGAGAATCAGTTTGTGAAACTTATTGTAAACCTCACAAAAGTCTGGACCAACAACGCCTGTTTAACCTGCGCAATAGCTCCTTTGTCACATACAGGAGGACTACCTTTTGTGGCCCACCCCATCAACTTGACAGCCTTACTAACTGATGAGTTCTTGGAAGAAGATGAACCATACTTCAACGCCCCAGGAAGAATGGGACTGATACACGCTCCTAAGGGGAGTGTATGCATATCACAGAAGGGGACTGGAAAGTTTGTGGGTAAATCTGAGTGCAACATCACATGGGAAAGGAATATGGTGGGGTGGGTACCTCCTTTGTGGAAATGTAATGGGTTCTTGAAAGTGAGTGGTTATGACTGTATCTGCACTTTGCTAATGGAAAAATATGGTAAGAACTGTGATGGTTGGGAACGTCCCTACCAGAGCTACAGGTACGCCACTTCAGAAACTCTGCTCACAGTAATGGAAAAACACAGGTCAACTCATAGATTGTGGTTGATATGTGGGAAATAGGCTTACAAGCGACTCCCAGCAAATTGGAGTGGAAGTTGTTATGTGGGGATGACTGTCCCAGCCTTCCGCATCCTGTCGGACTATCCCCCAGGAAAATGGAGAAATGCTAGAAGTGTTTCATGGCATGATGTGGGAAACTTCTTTAAACGGTTGACAGCAGATACTTTGCCCTGGCTGGGGATTGAAATCAATCGGATGGCACTAACCAACATGTCCAAAGTAATGGAGTCATTCATGAACACCACAGAGAAAGGGTTCCAAGCAGTGCGGGAGGGACTTGCCGAGCTAAAAGTTTTCACAATGCAGAACAGATTGGCCTTGGACTACCTCCTTGCGTCACAAGGGGTGTGTGTGTGTGTGTGCATTAATAGGCCATGAATGTTGTTTTAAAATTAATGGAGTTGACAGCAACTTAACAGATGTCATCACAGGCATACACAATGAAGAGGCTCAGGTGCGCCAAAACAGAGAGTGGTTGGAAAACTCAGGTCTAGACATATCTACATTAGGTGCATGGATATCTGCTTGGTTTAGTAACCTGGGATGGTTGTGGAAAGGACTAATGACTGTTTTCCTGATCATATGCTTCTGTATCATTGTTGGTTGTTGTTTCCAATGTACATCTTCTTTGTCGGCTGCTTACAAAATGTGCAAATATGGGAGAGCCAGTTAGGGGTGACACATCCGGCCCCCTTCAATTAAAGAGAGCCTTGAGGGGGAACTGTTGAAGATATTCCCTGAAAACACCTCCATTTCCCTTATACGCACCTAACACGCACCTAACACACATCCTACACGTGTCTCCTGACTGCTCCCCAACACTGCCCCCCCCTGCACACACTCACACACTCACAAGCACACTTCAGCCCCGTCTCAAATTGCCCAGAAATAGCTGAAACCATCCTTTTCTCCTCCAGGCCTGAGCGCTGTTCTGCTTGAATAAGAAGTGAAAGTAGCAAAACCGCAGCTCTTTCATGTAGTTACTTTGTATCCGTTTCTGTAATAGAGCCTAGCTCAGATGCAGCCATGCGTGCAAGGATCAAAGAGATGGAGAGAGGGTGTTTCCTTCTTCTTCCCGGCTTGCCTCTTGGCCACCTCTAGGCGGGAAAAATACTCTCATTTAAACGGCTCCAGAGGCCAAGGGACATGCGCAGGTTGGTTGACTCATACAGGTATGAGTATACCTGAGTGATGTCATCGACAGTATGCCCATATAAGGAATGTGTGACCATATAGAGAAACCAGGTTCGCGCCGAAAATCAAACAGTAATGGCAACAGGTAAATGGCTCCCGGGCACGATCCACCAAAACGTGCCCTCTTACCCGGTCTACCCGAGAGTAGCGGTAGCCGGAAATGATGTTTTTGGGCTGTAAACCAATGAGATGAGGGCTAATGTCATGTGACATCTGATGTATAAAAGTACTTGTTTGAACCTTGGCGCGGGGTGACTCTGGAAGGCAGCGAGAGCGCCCAGTCGTCACCTATTCTGCGCCGAATAAAATTAGTTTCCAAAGCTTCAAGAGGTCTTTCGTCAAGTGTTTCATATCTGGACTTTGGACACTTGGGAATAGCATAATTTATGCAACAACTCCAGTCGAGATGGCATCACTCTACAGGTCCGAGGGGTTCCGCACAGGCCGCATTGTCCGACACCGCAGGGCCCTGCGGTGTGGAGGTTGGTTACGGGGCAGTCGGGCGGGCTGCAATTGTGGTGCTGTGGCTGTCGTGTCACTGATGCCTGTCCCCCCTCCCCTCCCCGGGAAACTGTGCTTTCTCCGCCGTGCCATCCACAGAAGGTGGAGGGCCCAAAAGGCATGGCGTCTCCACGCTCTGGAGGTGGCCCTGGGAGAAGTCATACGTCGCCTTTGACGTCTGGAACGCAGCGTCCGGCGTCGCCGGCGTCCGATCAACGGCCGGCCGTAGGCCTTTACGCCGGCATGGAGGCTCTCGCCCATCCCCCCTCAGCCGTAGCTTAGCCTCGTCCTGCTGTGCCGATTACCCTTCACGCAACCCACCCTGGCCGCTTCCTTCCACTCCCCTCTCTTGCAGGTGCGCTTCAGCCAAAACAAATCCTCCTGCCCTCCCATTCCCACGCTACCGTAGTTGGCAGTCCCATGCTGCAAGCCTTGCCTCACCTCCCTCCGCCCTCCTGCTCCGTCACGCCCACTGCTCCTCCCGTCCTGCCCGCCCCCCCTCTGGCCGCCCCGGCATTGGCAACTATGTCCTGGAGGGAGTTTGCCGCGGCCTGCTTGCAGGGGGCGATCCAGGCTGCCACGCAGAACCACGCCGACGCCGATGAGGAGGACTTGTTCCGTGCCCGGCTGAGGCGCCTGAGTGGGGCCTTGCCCGCGAAGGGGTCCCTCCGCTGGCCCCTTGGAGCAGCGGAGGCCGTGCCTTGTTTCCGGGCTGCCATCCTGCCGCTGATTCGCACCACACCCGTGCGGAGGCATCCCAGGTGCGTGAGAGCATCAGTGCCTGGATCTGGCTGCGCTACCCCCACCCCCTGTGAGCATCGGCTGTGGGGTTCCATCTGTGAACTGGCATCTCTCCCTGGCGTGCCGTCCCACTTCTCCTCTTCCCTTTCACCCGTTCCGTGCCTGACCCCCTGGGGGTGTTGGCTCAGCTGTCCCCTCTTCACCGCTGTGCCTTCCAGACGCCTTCTCCCTTCCCGGGGGCGCCTGTCCTTTCCGTAGGCTCTGCCCTTGCTTCGTAGTGGCCATGGGCCTTACTGCCCATGTCTATCCTCCCAGCTGAATAAAGTTTTCTACACCACCCCACTCTTGCCTTCTTTCCTGTGTGTGCGGGTGGATGCTCTGGGAGGGAGGTGGGAGGGGGCTGGGGGCCGGGGGATGTGGGTCGCCCCCACGGTTGCCGGGTCTCCCGTGTAGGGTGGGCGGGGGTGGCAACGTTTGGGGTGTGATGCGGGGTGCGGGGTGCGGGAGTTGTATTGGTGCGGCCGTTCCTACTGGCTGCTTCTTTGCCTGGGGCTGCTGTGTTCCGCCCATTCCTGAGGCAGCCAATGGGGTTTGGGAGGTGTGTCCTGCATCGGCTTCAATGGTGGCGCCCATGGATTTCGGCCGTGGTGTGTGCTGGGATACCCGCGGGAGGACTAGGGGAGGTTGTTAAGCGGAGAACATGGCGGCCGAGCTGTCCGTCAGAGCCGCATACGCTATTAGCAACCGGGGTGTTTGCCGGTTCCGTGCAGCGCCTGCTGCAGCGTGTCATCTGTGGAGCTCCACCTCTTTAACGCACGGTCGGTACGTTATTTCTCCTCCATTGCTAAATATGTCGTCCAAATTGAGCCATAGAGAGACGTTTGAAGAGAAAAAAAGAAGTCAAAGAATGTTTGTATAAACAAGTATAAGAATGTTAAAAGAGAGAAGTAAAACGCTATTGTATATAGCTTTTTGTTATGGGACACTTGAATTGGTTTAGATGAGAAAGTAGACTGTTTAAATATAGTAAAAAATTGCAGGCAAGCTGCTAGAATTAGAGAAATTGCTGAGCTGAATAAAAGCTGCATACACAGGCTTAAGCTTTTCAGCCAGTGCACCCAGAAGCAAAAAGTAGTTTGTTTGTTTTTATTATTGTGAGCAAGTGAGAATGCCCTATTTAGAAGAAAAAGAGATCCAGTGTGGCATAATAGCTAGAGTGTTCGATTGAGAGTCCGGAGATTTGAGTTCTAGTCCCCACTAAGTCACAGAAACCCACTGGGTGACTTTGGGCCAGTCACAGACTATTAGCCCAACCTACCTCGCAGGGTTGTTGTTGAAAAGATAAAATAGAAAGTTTAGAGTGAGCAGGAGAGCTTCTTGTCTGACAATAAATTCTTGAGAGCACCCCAGGCCAGAGAGCCCACAACAAGTGTGTGTAACATGGCCGAGCAGAAAGATCCACCTTTCCAGGCCTGACTACGCAAACATCTTCCATTGCACCACAGTGGCTTTGGGCTTCCCCCCCATGGCTGCTGCTGGCAATGATCTCTGCTTTCTATTGTGGACATTGTTGGGTTTGGACGACACGATAATCAACCGAGGGGGGAAGATGCAACCATCTGTTGTGTTGCTTCTTGTGTCATGTGGAGGGTAACACACAACGCACACACAACTGACAGTACACTATTTCAGGCAATTAAACAGAGAAAAACAACGGGCCGCTCAGTTGTTTATCCCAAATTCTTATGTTTAAAGTGTTGTGTGCAGGGTATTCCCCCTCTGTCGAGTGGGTTATTCCATTTTCAATAGAGTTCTCAGGCAGGAGCAACAGGAAGTACCCCAGCTGCTCTTACACAGCAAGCAGAACTCTATGGCTGATGGGGTGGGGCCAGGAGGACTAATGGTGGAGAGAGGGAGGAGCATCAGCCACCCAGTTGGACACTGGGACTTTCAGCCGCTCAACGGACGGCGGAGCAACTTGTCATGTGGGGAGTACCCCCTGCTTAGTGTACTGCGAGTACATTACACACACACACACACACCGCGCCGTTGCCTAAGGTGTCGTCCGAAACCAGCCATTTCCTCTTCTGGCTGGATGCATTTGTTCAGCCAGTGGCTGAGTTCGGAGGACACTTTAGGCAACGGAGGACTTAATAACACACTCACCCTGCGTTATTTTGCCAGTGCTCTCCACAGGATCGCAAGTTCTGCCGGCTGTATAGGAGCAGCCGGGTGGGCCGGGGTTTGGCTGCTCCGGCTGGCGAACTCTACGCCCGAGTAGAATAATACACCGAGAGAGGGGAGTTCCTTCCACATGGCACTTTAAACAACTGACGTTTGCCTTTTCCACCCTCCGTTGATTATCGTGTCCTCTGAACCAGGCCAGTGTGTCTGGGTGGGGTGGTTGTGAAAGATTGTTCTCCGTTGAAGCTCTTCTTGCCAGGAGACTCACAAGGTTTTGGGAGGTTCAACAAGTCAGCTCAGGATACTTAAACCTTCAGGGTTTGGGGAGAGCAAGGGGCTCTTCAGGGCCTGTAGAGCTTTTGCTTCCTGCACTTGACCCGCGAAGCCAGAATAAATTTTGCAAACTAAACTCCCCTGGGAGAAATGCTGCCATTTTTTTGAGGGTGTGGAATTTTTTTTATTATTTTTTTTAAAGCAAGGACTCCAGATATGCCTTTTACCTTTCAAAGCTCTCGCCACCCAGCAGCCAGGATTTCTCATGAAACATCCACTCCTCCATTATTTATTGGAATCAGGCAAGAATAGCAAATGGTGTACTGTATTTAAAACATGCCTATGCTACCTTTCATACTTTTTACGATTTCTGAGTTGTGTACAGTCAATGGTATCACATCGCAAATACAACAATAAAAAATCCCATACAGTGCTATACCAAGCATATTTAGAAGCAAATAAGTCCTACAATATGGCGTATACGTGCCCAAACTGTGACGTCTTATCCTAACCCCTTGCTGCTGCCCCTGTCCCACCTTTACTATCAGGCCCCACAGCTCTACAGTCCAGCAACCTGGCCTCAGACAAGCATCTAAGTTCCTGCTGCCACCAGTACCTTTCTCAGGTACACTTTAAATGACCACACCAGTTGTTCAAATTAACAAGTTTTATTAACAAGAGTATATTGCGTGCACAGTATGCTTATTGGTTTCAGGTTTAATGTATCTATGTTTCCAAATGTTTCTTAATCTAAACTGTTTCCTCTCAATATCAATCACTCAAAACACCTCACTAGATACGCTTTATTTCTCTCTCTCTCTTTCCCTCTGCTCAACCCACAATCAACCCCCCTCCTCAATTCATCCCAAAACAACTTTCCCTGTCAGCTCTCCCTCTGTCTGACATGTCTATATTCCATTCGCTCTCCAGCTCCTCCCACTCTCCCACACTCCACCAATCCAGGCACTCCAAACAACTAACCAATCAGCTTTCCCTTACCACTCATTCCATACTCACCCAGACCTGCAACTCTAAAGAATACGTTTTGCGACACATTCTTCACAGTTCTAAACAGTAGAACATCACACAAATGTTTACAGCTGTTGCTTGCTGCCTGAAGCCTGAATGGGGCAGGACAACCTTAACGACTTTTGATGTACTGCTTAGAACCTCTCCAAACTCATCAAAGGATGGCGTGGATGCAAGAAGAAGCAAATGCTATTTTGGGCTGCATTAATAGAAGTATAGCTTCCAAAGAGCACAAAGTAGTGGTTCCCCTCTATTTAGCACTGGTTAGGCCCCATCTTCAGTACTGCGTCCAGTTCTGGGCACCACACTTCAAGAAGGATGCAGACAAGCTGGGGGGGGAGGTTCAGAGGAGGGCGACAAGGAAGATCAGGAGTCTGGTAAGAAAGCCCTACAGGAGACACTGAAATAGACCTGACGTATTTACTCTGGAGAAGAGAAGATGGAGGGAGATGGAGGGAGATGGAGGGGAGACATGAGAGCGTTCTTCAAATACTTGAAAAGTTGTCACACAGAGGAGGGCCAGGATCTCTTCTCGATCAACCCAGAGTGCAAGACACAGAATAATGGGCTCAAGTTACAGAAAGCCAGATTCTGGCTGGACATCGGGAAAACCTTCCTGATTAATAGAGCAGTATGAAAACGGAACCAATGACCTGGGGAGGTCGTAGGCTATCCCACACTGGAGGCCTTCAAGAGGCAGCTGGACAGCCATCTGTCAGGGATGCTTTAAGGTGGATTCCTGCATTGAGCAGGGGGTTGGACTTGATGACTTTATAGGCCCCTTCCAACTCTAGTATTCTAAGATTTTATTATTCAAGGTCAGAATACAATGCATTAGGAGTTTGGACTGATGTTTGACAAAACAATATGACCTGCCTTTCTGAAAATTCAGGTAAAAAGGATAACTTTAATATTTTTAAAAGAAAAATGCTTGTCCAAGTTTACAAACATTTACAGCTGTTGCAAGACACGGAATAATAGGCTCAAGTTACAGAAAGCCAGATTACGGCTGGACATTGGGAAAAACTTCCTGACCATTTGAGCAGTATGACAATGGAACCAATGACCAAGGGAGGTCATGGGCCCTCCCACACTGGAGGCCTTCAAGAGGTAGCTGGGCAGCCATCTGTCAGGGATGCTTTAAGGTGGATTCCTGCACTGAGCAGGGGGTTGGACTCGATGACTTTATAGGCCCCTTCCAACTCTATTATTCTAGAATTATACTATTCAAGGTCAGAACACAATGCATCAGTAGTTTGGACTGACGTTTGACAAGCCTTATACGATCTGAAGAGAAACCAGAGTATACAACCTGCCTATTTGAAAATTGAACTCAAAAGGATATATTTTTGAAATAAATTTTTTTGGCTACGTTCCAGGGCACAAGCAGTCCCAAGGCGGATCACAGCAATAAAATACATAAAAACAGTTAAGATGTTAAAAGCGATAATCATGAACACAATAAAAATAAAAAAAACAATTCATAAAAGCCAATAATAACTGCAATAACAGGAACAACGGCAGTCATAGCAAGAGAAGGCCATGGTGCCAAACTCCGGTACTCAAAGAAAGAAAGAGTTATTGCTATAGGTATGACCTATAAATGCCCAAAGAACAGCATGCACAAACATCTAAAAAAGAAGGAAATATTGTTGTTCTTGTAGTCAAGGAATTTCAAAAGAACCCAAAACAGATCCTGCACAAGACATCCTCTCCAAAACGCAGAGAGAACAATGAATCTTCCTTCCTTTTTGAAAGCCTGCAATGACGCAGCATGGTAGACCACTGGTGGCAACTTGTTCCAAAGGGCATCACCCGTGGACGTGACCAGTGTGTGGATAACTAAGGTAAGGTCTGTCCTCTCCTGACAGTGCTGCAGTTGGCATGCCAGCCTGAGTTGGTAAAAGGAACTCCTGGACACTGCAGCCACCTGGGCATGTCCACTGAGCTCTGAGTGCAGTTACAGGACTTGTGCAAGTGGATTGGCAGAAATGACACCGATTTTTAAAAAAATGTCTCTGGACTGTGCATATGCACAATTGCGTGGCAACAGGATAGGATAGGAACATTGAATATCCACAATTGCGCAGATATACATTTGTGTTTTTAAGAATACATTACCAGCTCAAGAAAACATGTTGATAACTCATGCTAAACAGCAAACACGTCATGAAGGGGGGGGGACATCAGCAGCGGACCTCGGGATTGTTCCAAGACCGGAGAAAAAAAGCAATCCTACCTATCCCAGGAAAACTGAGTGATCGTCCCCCGTTCACCCTGATATCAGGTATGGGTAAACAGGATCGAACCCGAATAGACCCAGGATAAACGTCTGGTGTAGAAGAGCCTGTGACGAGAAGTGAGATTACTCTTCTGTCTGAAGCGCTTTCCACATTTCAAGCAACGAGATGGTTTCTACCTTGAGTGAATTCTTTGATGAGACGTTAGTTTTCCCTTCCACCTAAAGTTCTTTCCACACTCCAAACAATGATAAGGTTTCTCCCCTGTGTGAGTTCTTTGATGACAAGTAAGCGTTTTCTTCTCACTGAAGCTCTTTCCACACTCCACGCAATGATATGGTTTCTCCCCTGTGTGAGTTCTTCGATGAGAAGTGAGATTTCCCTTCTGACTGAAGCTCTTTCCACACTCCACGCAATGATATGGTTTCTCCCCTGTGTGAGTTCTTTGATGTGAAGTGAGATTTCTCCCATCACTGAAGCTCTTTCCACACTCCAGACATAGATATGGTTTCTCCCCTGTGTGAATCTTGTGTTGAGAAGTGAGAGTTCCCCTATCACTGAAGCTCTTCCCACACTCCAAGCACTGGAATGGTTTCTTCCCTGTGTGAGTTCTTTGATGACAAGTAAGCGTTTTCTTCTCACTGAAGCACTTTCCACATTCCAAACAATGATATGGTTTCTCCCCAGTGTGAGTTCTTTGATGAGAAGTGAAATTTCCCTTCTGACTGAAGCTCTTTCCACATTCCAAACAATGATATGGTTCCTCCCCTGTGTGAGTTCTTTGATGAGAAGTAAGCGTTCTCACTGAAGCTCTTTCCACATTCCAAACAACAATATGGTTTCTTCCCAGTGTGCGTTCTTTGATGAAAAGTGAGAGATACCTTATTCATGAAGCTCTGTCCACATTCCAAACAATGCTATGGTTTCTCCCCAGTGTGAGTTCTTTGATGAGAAGTGAGAGATGCGTTATGTATGAAGCTCTTTCCACATTCCAAACAATGATATGGTTTCTCCCCAGTGTGAGTTCTTTGATGAGAAGTGAGATTTATCTTGTGACTGAAGCTCTTTCCACATTCCAAACAATGATATGGTTTCTCCCCTGTGTGAGTTCTTTGATGAGAAGTAAGCGTTCTCTTCTCACTGAAGCTCTTTCCACATTCCAAACAATGATATGGTTTCTCCCCTGTGTGAGTTCTTTGATGAGAAGTAAGCGTTCTCTTCTCATTGAAGCTCTTTCCACACTCCACACAATGATATGGTTTCTCCCCTGTGTGAGTTCTTTGATGAGAAGTGAGATTTCTCCCATCACTGAAGCTCTTTCCACACTCCAGACAATGATATGGTTTCTCCCGTGTGAGTTCTTTGATGAGAAGTAAGCGTTCTCTTCTCACTGAAGCTCTTTCCACATTCCAAACAATGATATGGTTTCTCCCCTGTGTGAGTTCTTTGATGAGAAGTAAGCGTTCTCTTCTCACTGAAGCTCTTTCCACATTCCAAACAATGATATGGTTTCTCCCCTGTGTGAGTTCTTTGATGAGAAGTAAGCATTTTCTTCTCACTAAAGCTCTTTCCACACTCCACACAATGATATGGTTTCTCCCCAGTGTGAGTTCTTTGATGAGAAGTAAGCATTCTCTTCTCACTGAAGCTCTTTCCACACTCCACACAATGATATGGTTTCTCCCGTGTGAGTTCTTTGATGAGAAGTGAGATTTCTCCCATCACTGAAGCTCTTTCCACACTCCAGACAATGATATGCTTTCTCCCCTGTGTGAGTTCTTTGATGAGAAGTAAGCGTTCTCTTCTCACTGAAGCTCTTTCCACATTCCAAACAATGATATGGCTTCTCCCCTGTGTGAGTTCTTTGATGAGAAGTAAGCGTTCTCTTCTCACTGAAGCTCTTTCCACACTCCACACAATGATATGGTTTCTCCCCTGTGTGAGTTCTTTGATGAGAAGTGAGATTTCTCCCATCACTGAAGCTCTTTCCACACTCCAGACAATGATATGCTTTCTCCCCTGTGTGAGTTCTTTGATGAGAAGTAAGCGTTCTCTTCTCACTGAAGCTCTTTCCACACTCCACACAATGATATGGTTTCTCCCCTGTGTGAGTTCTGTGATGAAACGTGAAAGATGCCTTATTAATGAAGCTCTTTCCACACTCCAGACAATGATATGGTTTCTCCCCTGTGTGAGTTCTTTGATGAGAAATAAGATGTATCTTCTGACTGAAGCTCTTTCCACACTCCAAACAATGATAAGGTTTCTCCCCTGTGTGAGTTCTTTGATGACAAGTAAGATTTCCCGTCTGACTGAAGCTCTTTCCACATTCCAAACAATGGTATGGTTTCTCCCCTGTGTGAGTTCTTTGATGAGACGTGAGAGTTCCCCCATCAATGAAGCTCTTTCCACACTCCAAACAGTGATATGGTTTCTCCCCTGTGTGAGTTCTTTGATGACAAGTAAGCATTCTCTTCTCACTGAAGCTCTTTCCACACTCCAGACAATGATATGGTTTCTCCCCTGTGTGAGTTCTTTGATGAGAAGTAAGCGTTCTCTTCTCACTGAAGCTCTTTCCACACTCCACGCAATGATATGGTTTCTCCCCTGTGTGAGTTCTTTGATGAGAAGTAAGAGTTGTCTTCTGACTGAAGCTCTTTCCACACTCCAGACAATGATATGGTCTCTCCCCTGTGTGAGTTCTTTGATGATAAGTGAGATGTGTCTTATCACTGAAGCTCTTTCCACATTCCAAACAACGATATGGTTTCTCCCGTGTGAGTTCTTTGATGAGAAGTAAGATGTATCTTCTGACCGAAGCTCTTTCCACACTCCACACAATGATCTGGTTTCTCCCCTGTGTGAGTTCTTTGATGATAAGTGAGACTTGTCTTCCAACTGAAGCTCTTTCCACACTCCAAACAATGATATGGGTTGTGCCTCTTGTAAAATCTTTGATGACAAAAGAGATGTATCTTTTGACTGAAGCTCTTTCCACACTCCAGGCATTTATATGGTTTCTTCAGTGTGTGAATTTTGAAGTGAGTTTTAACCTTTGATTCAGGATTGAAAGTTTCCCTATGCACAAGAAACCTATTCTTTCTCTGTCTTTTGTGTATTTTCTCTTGGATGCTGATATCATGATAGCCATTGCCCTGAGAAGCAAAGGAATAATTCCTCCCATTCTGATTTTCTTCCCTTTTCCTTCTCTCCTTTTTTCTATTTTTACATTTCTCTCTTTTTAATGATATTCCATATGGTTCTCTCTTATCATCCACTTCCCATCGGTCACTTTCTGGAATCAAGACAAGAAATTGGTAAACGCCTCAGTTAGCAATAGAACTTGAAAACACTGAGCACCCACAATTAATGATCACAATAAAGGGAAGAAGGGGAAAGCATTGGATGGGATGCAGTTCTTTCCAGGTGTTTCACTGCCTCTGCGGACTGCCATTCACGTACTCTCGGGGTGGGATAATGCATTTGACTGGGCCCTATGCACGCCTGGGTTCAGCTTTCCGCTGAGACATTAAATGTACTCTGTGTGTTTTTGCTCCCTTTCAGACTAGCCTACGGGACAGATTTGTTCACAGGCTGTCCATCTGCAGGGCAGGTATTGCAGACTCCAAATAAATTTGGCAGCCATGGATACAGTTCCTGTCACACATCATAGCCTATGTCAAGGCAGGACAAGTAACAGCAAAGTCATCTTACCTACTAGATCACTTATGCAAGATTAGTTCTGGCTTTACCAAGCTAATCAAAAGGGTACACCTTCCAAAAGCCCTGGAATGGCAAATGCAAACCTAACCATACAAGCATCGGCCAGGCCTGAAGTGGCCTCGTAGAGGTAAATAAAGCGCGGGAATTTCTTAGCCCTTCAGAAAAGATGCAACTTTCAATACCTGCAGGCTCAGTGCCTTCTTAATCTGGCCCTGAAAGGATTTAAAGACAGAAGAGATGACATTCAATGAGTGTGATCTGGAATGCTTGAATGGTGAGAATGAGGGTTTTGGGGGACTTACCAGAAGACTCCCAACACATCTTTAGGAGGACACCAAACCCGTGACCCGGAAATCGGGGTTCCATAAGAACTACCGTTACGGCATCATAAAACCTCTAACTAAAACTGTGCAAGACTGGCTTTGAAAGAGGGAGACCAACTTAAAGATTTGTGTGAAAGAGAGAGATGGAAAATAAATTGAGATTGGCTACATTGAATGTTAAAGGGCTAGGAACGGTAATTAAAAGAAAGAGGATTGAAATGTTATTAAAGAATAAAAAAATAGATATAATTTTTTTGCAGGAAACTCATCAGGCCAAAGAGGGTGTTAATGAGCTTCGAATGAGGGATGTGGGCGTTTATGAGAAGTCATATGGAACTTCTAAATCGAGAGGGGTGGCAATAATAATTTCAAAGACATGTGGTATAAATATTCAAAGTGTAAAGAAAGATAAAAATGGAAGGTTTATTATTATGTTCTGCAAGTTGGGAGAAGAGGAATATGTATTAATGAATGTATATGCTCCAAATGGGAAACAAATGGATTTTTTTGACGAAGTATTTAATGTGTTGGGAGAGGTGGGTAAAAAGCATATTGTGATGGCAGGAGACTTTAATATGGTACTAGATAGAGGGAAAGATAGGGATAACATATTAAAAGATATTAAGAGGGAGGGGAAGACGGAGTTAAGCAAATTAATGGAAGGGAAAGAATTAATGGATGTGTGGAGAGTATTAAGAGGGGAAGAAAGGAAATATACCTTCTACTCACCGAGATTTAAGAGTTATTCAAGGATTGATTACATTTTTGTATCAAAAAATATGTTACCCAAAATCATAGATTGTGACATTGGAGTTATTAAGGTCACTGACCACGCATTAATGATAATGGACATGGAAATCAAGAAAGACTATAGACAAGCGAAGAGATGGAGACTGGATGTAAGGTTGTTGAATAAAAAATACATAGTGGAGAAAATAAAGAAAGAAATGCAGGAAACGTGGGAGATTAATGAAAAAGAGAATAACCGGCAGGACATATTATGGGATACAATGAAAGCTGTGGTAAGAGGGATCTGTATTAGGGAAAGGTGCACTTTAAAAAAACAACAGGAAGCTCAAAATAAAAAGATTGAAGAGGAGGTAAGGAGTTTGGAAGAAAAGTTAAGGGAGACAAAAGATAAACGCCTAATTGCCCAAATTCAAGCTAAGAAAAAGGAATTAGAGAAAGAAGAACTAGAACAAGTCCAAAAAAAATTGTTATATTTAAAAAGAGATTTTTTTGAATATAGTAATAGAAATTCGAAGATGCTGGCTAGATCCACTCAGTTGGAAAAGGCTAAGAATATGATAGGGACAATAAGGGATAAGTCAGGGAATAGTTGTAACTTAATGAAAGATAAATTAAATATATTTCAGGAATTTTATAGTGAATTATATACATCAGGTTCGGGGCCACAAGATAAGGTATTGGAATATGTAGAGAGGAATTGGAAAATAAAATTGCAGAAGCAGGATAGGGATTACATGGAAGGTTTAGTTACCGAAAAAGAGATAGAGGGAGTTATTGATAAACTAAAAGGAGGGAAATCTCCGGGGACGGATGGTTTGGGGTCGGAATATTATAAGCTTTTTAAAGAAATTTTAATACCAAGATTAAAGAAATTATTTAATAGCATAATAGAAGGGGGGAAGACCCCGCCATCATGGTATCACTCCCTGATTATATTAATTCCGAAACCAGGTAAGGATTTAACGGACCCCGCATCATATAGACCAATTTCCTTAATAAATCAAGATTCAAAAATTTTTACAGCAGTAATGGCAAAAAGAATGGCTACATTTATTTTTAAATATATTAAAAAAGACCAGTGTGGATTTATTCCGGGTAGGCAAATGCCTAATTTAATGGGAAGAGTATTAAATATAATTAATATTATAAAAAAAAGGAATTTAAAAGCAGGCTTATTAGCATTGGATATATTCAAAGCCTTTGATTGCGTGGAATGGCCAGCACTTAAAATAATATTAAAAACATTTGGGTTTGGAGATAAATTTATGGGAGTGATGGATAAGTTGTATAAAAACAATAAGGCTGAAATAATGGTTAATGATGGGTTAACGCAACAGATTACACTAGCCCGAGGAACTAGGCAAGGATGTCCTCTTTCACCGATCTTATTTGCAATAGTAATAGAAATTTTGGCAAATGTAATAAGGGAAGATGAAAGAGTGAAGGGGATAGGAAGAAAGGAGAAGATTAAAATGAATATGTTTGCGGATGACACATTACTGACAGTAGAAGATCCCCTGGGGAGTGCAGAGGTGATTAAGAAGCATTTAAGAGAATTTGGAGAAATTACGGGATTAAAAGTAAATTGGGGGAAGTCAGAAATGATGTTATTTAATTATAATAAGGATGAGCTGGAAGAAGGTAAGGTTAAGTTGGGTCTTAGACTTAAAAATATAGTACGTTACTTAGGAATTAATATTGATAAAGATTTAGATAGGCTAGAGGAACTTAACTTGGTAGCTTTAAAAAAACAAGTAGGGGAGAAATTAGAAGTATATAAGAAATTAAAACATTATTGGTTTGGTAGAATAGCAATTATTAAAATGAAGATTTTACCTAAGATTAATTTTTTGTTTAGAATGTTACCAATTAAAATATCAGATGTAGAGTTGAAAAGTTGGCAAAATATGATTAATGCATTTTGTAATGGGGATAAGAAAGCTAGGATTAATAAAGGGCTATGGTATAAGGCTCAAAAGAAAGGAGGCTTAGGACTTCCAAATATTAAGTATTATTATATTGCTAATCAGTTAAGATATGTTATAAACTGTATTTTAGGGGAGGAAGATCTGGAGTGGTTGGAAACGCAAGCTGGGGAAATAGACTATAAATTGAAAAATATATTTTTTAAAAAAATTCAAAAGAGAGATTTAAAGGGACTGGACAATCCTTTGTTGGGAAATATAGCGGAGATCTGGGAGAAATTTAGGGGGAAGTTGATACCAGGAGATTCACCACTTGCCCCAGTGGTAGTAGTGGAGAATTTCCCAAGAGTATTAAAAGTGGAGATAGAAGCGAGATTGAAAGATCAGGAAATAATTAAGTTAAGGAAGTGGATGGAAAATATGAAGGATAATGACCAAATTAAAGAGGTATTAATAGGTCAAAAGTTAGTATGGTTTAAATGTATACAATTAGGGAAATGGACTCAGGAATGGAAACTGAAAAATAAAGAATATAGAAATAATACAAGATTTGAAGATTTAATTGAGTCAAAAGGAAGGAAAGAAGAAAAGAAAACTAAGAAAGGGTTGACTAGTGAGATATATAAATTATTGATAGAGGAGGAATTTCAAGATTCACTTAAAGCAATAAAAAGGGTTTGGGAAGATGATGTAAAGGGAGAAATTAAGGAATATAACTGGGAGAGGTTGTGGAATGCAAGAATGTTAAAATTGTTATCGATCAGAATTAAGGAGAATTTTTATAAGATACTGTGGAGATGGTATCTAACACCTGTTAGATTTCACCAGATAGATTAAAAAATATCTAAAAACTGTTGGAGGGGATGCCAGGAGGTTGGAACCTATTTTCATATGTGGTGGAGCTGTGAATATGTACAAAAATTTTGGGAAAGGGTATTTAAAGAAATAAGTGAAATAATTGGAAGTAAAGTGGAATTAAACCCAAAGCTCGCTCTACTAGCAATATGGGATAGAGGGGAAGAGGATAAAAATAAGAGAGAATTGATAAACAACCTCCTGACACCTGTTAGATTAATGATTGCAAAAAATTGGAAAGGACAAGGAAGCTATACAATAGAAGAATGGTATAAAGAAATATGGGATATAGCTTTGAATGATATGCTGACTTGTAAAATGAAGTTAAAGAGGGGAATGTCCAGTAAAAATGACTTTGGGGAAATATGGAGTCCCCTTTTGGAACATGTATTAAGATCGGGGAAGGGACAAAAACCTTCAAAAGAGTCGATAAATTTCTGGATAGATGAAGAATGATTAAGAGGAGGTCTCATGGGGTGGGGGTGCACGGGGGGGATTGTTGAGGATTATGTATGTATTTTATGTTGTTATTATGCTGAAATTAATAAAATTATTTCAAAAAAAAAAAAAAGAATGAGGGTTTGGGGGGATTTAGCAGAAGACCCCCAACTCATCTTTAGGAGGACACCAAACCCCTGACCCGGAAATTGGGCTTCCATAACAACTAACATCATGGCATCATAATACCTCTAACTAAAACTATGCAAGACTGGCTTTGAAAGAAAAGAAACATGAATGATAGATTTGTTTTGCAAATGGCTTCTACAGAGCAAGCGCTGGGCCAAGGCGACCTGGTGGCAGAGAGACTGAGATCAAACGGAAGAACAGAAGAACTGAGGCCTGCTTAGATATTAACTAGGAGCAAAGAATCATTGTTGAGCATCTCATGCTATGTACCTGCACAGGTAGAGGAACGTCCTTCCTCAAAACACGTTGGACGGAGGAGCCGTAACAAGAAGCATGAACAACGACGGAGAGGAGGATGTGACTAAAGAATGCAAAAAGTTCAAGGAAGAAGTTCCAGGGCGAAACAGGTCAGTCAAGACAACATGCCCAGATGGCGGATCTTGAGCACATTCCGTTGAACCTGTTAGGAATTATGCCAGACTTCCAATGTTCTTATGCTTTCAAAAGGTGCCCGTTCTGGCCTGCCTTTCTTTAATCAAGAAAGTGGTTTTAAGAGTTTGAGCTGTCTCAGTGTGTCTTCTGAAAATTCTTGTGGTTTGTTTGAGGCCCCTGGCTTACCAATTGATAAGTGTTTTATCATTTGGTGATTTAATACAAATGCATCTTATTTTCTTTTTGAACAGTACCTTCTGATGGCTGTGCCCTAAAAGGCATCCTCAAAATATTAAATAAAAATATTAGAGGACATGAGCCAAAAAATAAGTGTCATCTTCCCCATCATTATTGCATTTGGGACCCATCATTATAATTACGTAGGAAACAGGGAGCCTTACCAAGGGAGGCCACGATCCCACGGTTCTCCTCCATGATTTGGCTGTACAGGGCTCTCTGGTCAGGATCCAGCAGTGCCCACTCTTCCTCGGTGAAGCACACAGCAAACTCCTCAAAAGTCTCCAGACCCTGGATGGAAAAAGAAAATGGTTCTTAGTTGAGAACAGCATAAAGTAAACAGCCTCCAGGTAGAACAACTGCCTGAAATGCTGGAGCCGCACGTCTCAGCTGCCCATGTCCTCACCCTGGATCTTCTGCACCTTTCTCTCCCAGAAATCCCCACTACTCTTGGTTTCAATAGCATCAGGTCTCTTTTTTGTAAAATGAGGTGGCCGGGCAGTATAATGCAGGATTTAAAACCAGTTGCCATGGGAGCAAGAAGGCGATGACCTGATTCTGGATTTCCCAAGAGGCTTCTTGTCAGACTCTCAGGGAATCAGGATGCAGGACTAGCTGGGCCTTCGGTCCAATCCAGCAGGGTTCTCCATATTTTCTTAGCAGGGCCGTGCAGAGGCGGGGGCAGTGGGGCCAGTTGGCCTGGGGCCCATGATTTTAAGGGGGCACCCCGGTGAGGTCTCCCCCTAACTGACGCTGCTGCTTCCGTAGCGTAAGTGGCCCATCGAGAAAAGGGGAGTTTGCCTAGAAACTGCGCAGAAGCCATCTGTAGTGAATACCACAGTCAGACTACAAGCTCCAGAGGGCCATATGCCGCATGCGGGGCGGGGATAGATGTGCCTAAGTTGCGATGGTTGTCCTTACTGCGTCTCTTTCCTCAATCTTCTCCATGGCATAGAATCTCTGGAGCGGAGGGTGAGGTAATGATGATGATAGTTATTAATGATAATAATGATACCGTGAGGGTGATGATGATGTTTGATAATGATGAAGGACTGTTCTATTACTGTTGCTTCTATTAGTACAGCAACTAAAAATAAATGTGAATTTCTGATTCAGCATTGAGGTGTTGTAGAACAGGTTTAATATGAAGGTGTTATGTAGAACAGCCATGTTGGTGGGCATGCCCCCTTGGGGCAGCCATGTTGTCCTCCTTTTCTGATTTTCATGCTCAGCCTAAAATAGAGTCAAGGGGGATTAAGATGTTTTACTTAATATAGATAGATAGATAAATAGATTAGTTTTGTCACACAGTTCTCATCTGTCCTGGGTATATTACCAGCTTTGCACAGCCCTGGTTCTTAGGAAAGGAAACTGAAGGAGAGGGAATTATTCTGGCCCTGGGATGTGAACAGAGTATGGAGGGACCCAGGCTGCTCCCTGCCTCCCTCCCCAGTGATCCTTCCACCTACCTGATCCTGTTCCTCTCCATCACAAAGAAAAAGAGGTGGCTGTGTATTTCTTGCCAGCATCATTCCAGCCCCTGTGAAGACAAAGGTGATGGGAAGCCAGTCGCACAGGTTTGCCCCAGAGGTTGAGACTGCCATCCGAAACTTCCATGAAGAAAGCCTCTTGGAACACCAATGGACTTACTTCCCAGTCAAATGTATAGAATTGCCTTGGAAGTGATACAAGTCCAAGAACACCTGGCCATTATGAGATGCCTTACCTTTAATTTGCATTTTGGGAGTTCAGTTGAGGAAATAAACAAATGTTTCCCCATTTGGACTCTTCACCACAAATCTAACTGTTCATTTCCATGTGTAAAGTGTCACAGTCTTGATGCTAGAGAGTAGCATCTTCCCTCACGTAACATTCAGTTAATCCTTACCATGCAAGGCGGCACGAGAGTCACCCTCCTGCATCATCCCCCTTTGTGGAGGGTTCTGACTAGTGTCTGAAGACGCCCTCTCAGCTGCAGGGCAATCAGGCCTCACTTCTTCCGACAGAACCTGGACCTGAAAGAGCAATGAAAGCACATAACATGGAAATAGCAAAAGGCTCCAAAAAGGAGCGAGAGAGGCAAACATCTTGGGGGCAAGGGATGGGACATCTCTCCTGGAGTGATTTCCAGAAAGGGTTGGGCAACGAGTAGAGAGTTTCCAGACATCCTCCCTCCCATTCCTGCCCCCTGGATGCAATGCTCTCACCTGCTGCTGCTCCTCTTGCAGCCTCTGGTCCTCTGCCTGGCTCAGGAGGAAGCCTTCTGCCAGGGCCACCGCCTGGGAACTGGTCTCCACTCCGCATTCTCTCACCCAACTGGCCATCTCCGCAGGAAGGACAGTCAGGAACTGCTCCAGGATTACCAGGTCCAGGATTTGGTTTTTTGTGCGTCTCTCCGGCTTCAGCCAGCGACGGGAAAGATTGTAGAGTTGGTTGCAAACCTCTCGCGGCCCCTCAGCCTCCTGGTAGCAGAACTGCCGGAAACGCTGGAGCTGCACATTTGAGCTGACCATGTCTTCACCTTGGATCTTCTCCTCTGTTCTTCCCAGAGTTCTCCACTGCTCTTGGTCTTAATGACATCCGGGGCTCTTCCTGGATCAGGGCCAGCAGAGCCCTGCTCTACCTTCTTTGATCTGTGTTCCATGAACACCTCCAAAGGGACCAAAGAGACTCTTCCCTCTTCAGGATCCGGGCAAAGGGTGCCGCATGAAGCAGTGCTTCTAAGGCTATGCAAAGGGAAGACAGAGTTCTGTTAAAGGACTTTCAGTGCAAGATGAGACGTGCAGGACTCCCAACTAGGAAGGGGGTCTTGTCCTGGATGCACTCTGGGGCCGTTGGTGCTGCCCCTGCCTCGCCTTTACTATTTGAGGTCCCACAGACCCACAGCCCAGCAACCTGTCCCTCAGTCTATCCCTTTCCCGCTGCCACCAGTACCCTCCATACGTACACCTCAAAGACCAATAATTGAAGGTAAATAATCTGAATTGTTTACGAAGGCTTCAATGCATATCGGTCGCTGTAAATTCACTCTTTGAATCATAGAATGAAGGTACATCCCCTCTCTTGACTTATCCATTCTTCATCCAAGCCCCCTGTCACACACCCTCTCTGTGATGCCTTCTGCTGCTGCCATCTTCTCCTTCAGCCTCTCTTACACTAAGCTTCCTGACAAGAGGTTGAAATTAAGCCTGTCACTCATTAAAAGGAATCTTTCCTGATTCGTCTGCTGATTTTTAAATATCAATGTATTAGTCAATGGACTCCATTAGTGCATAGAAGCTAGAAATTCTTAGGAACACAACCAGTTCCCTTGACTTTAGAAAGACTGTGTTTTAGGTTAAATTGTTATAAAGACTGATAATATTTCTTCCTGATTCTCCGAGGTATACTGCTTCAGCAGATGGAGGCTCCATTCCTAGATAGGAGCTGCCTCACTGGACCAGACCAAAGGCTCTCACAGGTCAGCATCCTCCTGCTTCTGAGGAGACCACAGGTTTTGTTCCCCACAGACACTGTGATTCACCACTTGTGCTCCGTTGGGATTTGGGGTGTTTTGTGTTCTGGATTTTCAAATTCCCTATTTCATTCTCTTTAATTTTCCTCTTATCCATTTATTTTCTTATTTTCAGACTTCGTTTCAAAACGACACCAGCCAGGGGTTGAAGTTGGGCATCTCCCCTTCCCCTGGAGTTTTCCCACCCCTCCCTGTACTGCCCCCATGTCCCCGCTCCTCCCCTGCAGCCCAGAGATTCCCCTTCACCCTAAGGCATAAGGCAGGGTGGTGTGGGGTTTCTCAACTGATCCCACAGAGGAGGCTTCCATGCCTTCAGGAAGGAGGGAGCGCATTTCCTGGGGGGGGGGGGCTCGGCCTCTTCCTTCTTCCCCAAATCCCCTTCCCATCTAGGGATTGAGTTCATTCCTTGGGCCCTCAGGACACCAACCAGCAAGGTCCTCTCTCTGCATCTCTCCAAGCAGGTCCCTGGACAAATCCTATATTGCACCACAGCGGCTCATGGTCTCCCTCAGCCCAGCTTTGGTTCCCTCTGGAAGTTCAGCCAAGCAGAGAAGCCACCTGGGGAGCATCTCAGCCACGTGCGGAAATGCACCAGAGAACCTATCAAGGCAGGGGAGGTGGGGCAGGGGGAAGCAGTGTCCAATGAACGAGAGCAAGGATTTCAAGCCCTGGTGCCTCTGATTCATCGACTCAACCACGGACGAGATAGTCAGGAGTTAGTCAGGGTTGTAGTTAGGTTTGAGTGAAGGAGTTGTTGGAGGTTGGGAGGTTGGGAGTCATCATTGAGTTTTTAGTGGTGTTAGGGACTTAGGAATAGTGAGTAGAGTTTAGCATAGGTAGGTTTGAATGTCTTGAATGCTGAATGTCCGATGAATGGGAGCAAGGATTGCACTCAGTGGTGCCTCTGATTAATGAACTCAGCCATGGACGACCCCGGCTCCACCCACCCACCGACCCCTCCGGTCCAGTCCAAGGGGCCTCCTGGCTTTGCCAGGAGGTCAAAACAGAGAAGCTCCTTCCGCTTCTGGGTGAATCCCAAATGCTTCCTCCCTATGGGGCGAATTGGGGGGAAGGTCCAGCTCCCCTCCATGACTCAGAATCACCACCACCCCCGACATGGTGGGGCTGGATCTGGGCATCTGTCCCCCAAGTGACCCTCCCCTCCCCTGCAGCCCATGGATCCCCCCTCACCCCAATGCGGAAGGCGGGAGGGGGTCTCACCTGCTTCCCCCCAGGAGGCTCCGATGCAGCACCTGCAGGGAGATCCAAGGCCTCTTTCCTCTGCTGGAAACAGGCGGGAGGGGAAGAGCCGGGGAGGGGAGGAGCAGTTCCTGTGGGGGTCACGGCCACTCCCTGCCTCCCCAAATCCCCTTCCTCTCTAGGAATCGAGCTCGTTTCTTTAACCCTGACATGGCCAAGAGAAAGATCCACCTCTCTAAGCCCGACTACGCCAACATCTTCTTCCGTTGCACCACAGTGGCTTTGGGCTTCCCCCCCCATGGCTGCTGCTGGTAACAATCTCTGCTTTCTATGCTGAATTTTTATTTTAGTTTGGAAGTAAGGACACCAGATGTGCCTATTACCTTTCAAAGCTCTCGCCAGCCAGCAGCCAGCTTTTCTCATTGAATGTCTACTATCAGCTTCGGCTGATACGCCAGCTGCTGCGCCTCTTCCTAGAGTTGGAAGACCTAAAGATGGTAGTGCACTCACTGGTAACGTCGAGGCTCGACTTCTGCAATGTGCTGTACATAGGGCTACCTTTGTGCCTAGTCTGGAAACTTCAATTAGTTCAAAATATGTCAGCCAGGTTGGTCACCGGTACACCTAGGGGTGACCACATAACACCAATCTTAAAATCACTCCACTGGCTGCCCATTAGTTTCCGGGCGATGTATAAAGTGTTGGTTATTACCTTTAAAGCCCTACATGGTTTGGGTCCAGGTTACCTGCGGGATCGCCTTCTCCCGTATCGTCCGCCCCGCACACTCAGGTCCTCTGGGAAGAATTTACTCCAGTCAGCCAGAACTCGGCTGACGAGTGTTACCCAGAGGACCTTCTCTTCTGCCGCTCCCAGGCTGTGGAATGGCCTGCCGGAGGAGATTCGACAAATTAGCAGTCTTCTGGAATTTAAGAAAGCCGTGAAGACTGCTCTCTTCCGGCAGGCCTATCCAGTTTAATTTTAAGATGTTTTTAATAATGTATTTGTTTTTATCTGTTTTAATGGTTTATCTATTTTATTGTTTTTATATTTATATTTGGTGTTGTTCCCCGCCTCGATCTAGATGGAGAGGCGGGTTAGAAATGAAATAAATAAATAAATGAAATAAATAAATAAATAAATGTCCACTCCTTCATTGTTTCTTGGAATCAGGCAAGAATAATAAAACACATTAGCCCTTCCTAGCCTGTAATCCAGTCAACAACAACTTCCCTCTCTCTACTCTTGTCAGCCAAACACATATATATATAGACACTATTTTCTAACTCCTCCCACTCTCTCACAGCCAGCCAATCCAGTCACTCCCCCCCACCATCCAATCAGTACTCACACATGAACTCCCCCCTTACACTTACTCGGCTGCAACATAACTGTGAGTCTATTTAACTTCTTTCTTGGAACTTTTGGCATTTTATAAACAATGACTTACAACTTTTTATAGACAAGGACCTCTAAAGCAGCTGAACATCACAGTATCACATCTCCAATGCAACAATAAAAAATACCATACAATGTTATACTAAGCATATTCGGAAGCAAAGAAGTCCTAACAGATGGAGCATAGGTGCCCAAACTTTGACAGCTGTTGCTGACTGGAGTCTGAATGGGGCAGGACATCCTTAATGACTTTTGATGCAATGCTTAGAACATCTCCAAGCTCATGAAAGGATTGCGTAGATGCAAAAACAGCAAATGCTATTTGGGGCTGCATTAAGAAAAGTATAGCTCCCAAAGCCTGCGAGGTACTGGTTCCCCTCTATTCAGCACTGGTTAGGCCTCATCTTCAGTATTGTGTCCAGTTCTGGGCACCACACTTCAAGAAGGATGCAGACAAGCTGGAGGGGGTTCCGAGGAGGGCAACGAGAAAGATCAGGAGTCTGGTAAGAAAGCCCTACAGGAGACACTGAAAGAGCCTGGCATGTTTAGCCTGAAGAAGAGAAGATGAAGGGGAGACCTTATAGCACTCTTCAAATATTTGAAATGTTGTCACACAGAGGAGGGCCAGGATCTCTTCTTGATCATCCCAGAGTGCAGGACACGGAATAATGGGCTCAAATTACAGAAAACCAGATTACAGCTGGACATCAGGAAAAACTTCCTGACTATTACAGCAGTATGACAATTAGGGTGACCACATCGCCCTGGATTTCCCGGTCCTAACCGGGAAAACTGGGGCAATCCGGGCCGACAGGGGGACTGCGGGAGCAAACTGGGGAAAGGATCAGCTCTCCTCCCGCCCTTAAATGCCCACTCTGTTCCCTTGCCTCTGCAAGAAACAAGTGCTCAGCATTAGGGAGCGTCAACCATTTCCTTGTCTGGTGGCTAAAGCTAACTGCTTTAGCCACCAGATAAGGTATTTGTTGACGCTCCCTAACACTGAGCACTTCTTTCCTGCCAGCGCTGCTCCCCAGCCTCAGCAGGAAACAAGTGCTCAACGTTAGGGAGTGTCAACAAATTCCTTGTCTGGTGGCTAACTGCTTTAGCCACCAGACAATGAATTTGTTGACGCTCCCTAATGCTGAGCACTTCTTTCCTGCGGAGGCCAGGGAGCAGCGCCGGCATTTTAAAGCAGGCTCTTCCTCCTCCTTTGCGTGCTGCTGCTGTTCCTCAGGTACCTCCAGGGAGCCCAGGAGCAGGGCAAGAAGGGTGAGGGGGCTGCAGGGGGTCACGCGGCAGTGCAGGAGATCGGCGGTGGCAGCGGAGGACCCGGTAGGTCCGGGCTGGGAATTTGGGGGGGGGCGGATGGCTTGGTGGGGGGGTTGTTTCTGGTGGGGGGTGGCAGGGGTGTCTGTTGGCCGCATGGCAGGCGGCCTTTTTAATTTTTTAATTTTATGTTCGGGGGGCTGCTTTGGTGTGGTGGCCATTTTGGACCTGGATTTTGCTTTCCAAAATCTGGTCACCCTAATGACAATGGAACCAATGTCCTAGGGAGGTCCTAGGCTCTCCCACACTAGAGGCCTTCAAGAGGCAGCTGGACAGCCATCTGTCAGGGATGCCTTAAGGTGGATTCCTGCATCGAGCAGGGGGTTGGACTCCATGGACTTTCAGGCCCCTTCCAACTCTACTATTCTAGGATTCTATTATTCAAGGTCAAAACACAATGCATCAGTAGTTTGGACTGATGTTTGACAAAACAATATCTTATGAAATAATGCTAATGCACGCACCCCTTCTTCAAAATGGTCAACCTTAATACTAGCTCAGTTAAATGCAAATTGCAAACACCGTCTGAGACTCCCAACACACAGTAGGTTTCACTTTCTTGTCTGTTTTTACTGCACAGATAATATTACTACTTGAATATACAATAATAAATTTCTTTCATGAAGTATCAGTACAACAGTTTGAAAACAGCAGTTCTTTCATTACATGTGCTAACAGCAGTTCAAAAAACATAAATTTGTTTCTATCTTATATTCTCATAATATTAGATATCACCAGTTTATAACAGAAATTTTTTTCATTACATGTGATAACCACAGTTTGATAACCACAATTTGTTTAGTTTCAAACAGTAATTTGTTTACAGTAATCGTTTTTTGATATCACCAGTCTGGTCACAGAAGTTTTTCTATTACAAGTTTGTTAATCGCACTTGGTATACTGTTTGAAACGAAACAAATTGTGGTTTTTCCACACTGTAAACAATGATATGGTTTCTCCCCTTTAGGGGTTCGTTGATGCTGAGTGAGAATGGCCTTCTGAGTAAAGCTCCTTCCACAGCCCAAACAATGGTGTATTTTGCACTGAGCTTCATTGTTTGGTTCTGAATTGAATGCTTTTCCAAGCATATGGCACCTATTCATTTCCTGTTTTTTATGCAAGTCTTCTGGGATTGTGATAGTATGGGAGCCGTTTTGCTGAGAAGTAAAGGAAGAATTCCTCCTATTCCAATTTACTTCCATTGTTCCTTGTCTGCTGCTTTTACGTCTGTCTTTTTTCATTGGCATCCGACATGTTTCTGTCATATTCTCCAATTTACACATGTTGTCTTCTGGAACGAAGAAAAGAAATTGGTAAAAGTCTGAGTTAGCATCAGAACCGTAAATAACTGAACAGGCTCATTTCATGATTTTGATTAAAAAAAGAACTGAAAAGTCCGAAACGAGATGTAGTTCTTATCATGTGCTTAACCATGTTTGTTCTTTGCCATGAACAACTGTCGGTGTCGTACACAATGCCGTTCATAGGGTCGTGGCTCCCTCCCTAGAAACTGTTCTGGGCTGCTGTTGCCTAATCAGAGTTTTGCTACTGCTGGCTTTTAAGATTCTGAGTTTTCTCAATGTGTCTTGTGAAAATGTTTGTGGCTTGATGCCGTAAAATAGTGTTTAATCCTTGAATGATTTCCATAGAAATTAAGGTTTCTTATTTATTTTCACATCAATCTCTGAGGGCAATTTCCTGAAAGGTAGCCTTAAAATACAAAAAAAAATGGTATTTTTTTTATTACCATTAATAAAAATTGTATTATTTTTCATTATTCTATTTGGAACTCAATATCTCGTTAAGCTGGAGAACAGAGAGTTTTACAGAGAGAGGCCACAATGCCACGGTTCTCCTGTGTTATCATTTGACAAGTGTTTTATCATTTGGTGATTTAAATATCAATGTATCTTATTTTCTTTTTGAACAGTACCTTCTGATGGCTGTGCCCTAAAAGGCAGCCCCAAAATATTAAATAAAAAAAATATTATAGGACATGTGCAAAAATATATATATTAACTTCCTCATCATTGTTGCATTCAGAACCCATCATTCAGCAGGAAAAGAGGGAGACTTACCGAGAGAGGCCACCATCCCATGGTTCTCTTCCATGACCTGCCTGTGCAGGGCTCTCTGGTCAGGATCCAGCAGGGCCCACTCCTCCTCTGTGAAGCACACAGCAACCTCCTCAAAAGTCACCAGAACCTGGATGGAAAAAGAAAAAGTTCTCTACTCCAGCTGGACACAAAATGAGGTGGGCTGGGCATTAAATGCAGGATTGAAACATGTTTGCTATGAAGACCCGTTCCTGGGGGGATCAACAGCAAGAAAGGGCTATGCCCCCCCTGTCCTCCTCGTGGGCTTCTTAAAAGGCATCTGATCAAGGGCTGTGAAAAGCAGAATGGGAAACTAAATGGGCCTCTGGTCCCACCCAGCAGAGCTATTGATGTGACTTAGCTTTCCCAGAAGGAAATAGCAGGAGAGAAATGTTTTCTGGCCCTGAGTGGAAAGCAGACGACGGAGGAACCCAGGCTGCTCCCTGCCTGTCTCCCCAATGATCCTTCCACTGACCTGATCTGGTTCCACTTCATCACAGAGAAGAAGAGACGGCTCTGAACTTCTTGCCAGTGTCATCCCGGCCCCTGTGAGAGACAGAGATCGTGGGAAGCCAGTAGCACACGGTTCTCCCAAACCCGTGGAAACGAGCCCTTTGCAACACCATGGGACTGACGTCCCGATCAAAGGCCCAGACTTGCACCGGAGGAGTAATGCAAGTCCCGGTATAGCTGGGCGTTACAAGATGTCTTGTCTCTCATTTGCCTTTTGAGCGTGTAGCTGGGAGAAAGTGCGTGTGTCACACCTGTCCCTGAGGGCCTTGGCCTGTTGTCTGAGGAACGTGGGAAGGAAGAGCAAAACTTCTGTTGAAAAAGGGCAGTTGGGTTGGAGGAGAGAAGAGGAGGAGGAAGCAGAAGAAACAGAAAGGGAGGGAAGGAAGGAGGAGACAAGACGGAGGAACCAGCAGTGTGATGGTGAAGGGGACAGTCTGCAGGTGAATGAAGGGCGCACTCCACACACACACAAATCAATAATTTAATTACTGATAAATTAAAAGGAAGGAAATCTCTGGGAATGGATGGTTTGGGGCCGGAATATTATAAGACTTTTAGAGGAATTTTAATACCAAGATTAAAAAAATTATTTAACAGTATAATAGAAGGAGGAAAGACCCCGCCATCGTGGGATCATTCTTTGATTATATTAATTCCGAAACCAGGAAAGGATTTGACGGATCCAGCATCTTATAGACCAATATCTTTAATAAATCAAGACTCAAAAATTTTTACGGCAATAATGGCAAAAAGAATGGGCACGTTTATATATAAATATATCAGAAAAGATCAATGTGGATTTATTTCAGGAAGGCAAATGCCCTATCGAATTGGAAGAGTTTTAAATATAATTAATATTATTTAAAAAAGGAATTTAAAAGCAGGTTTGTTAGCATTGGATATATTCAAAGCCTTTGATTGCGTGTAATGGCCAGCACTTAAAACAATTTTAAAAACATTTGTGTTTGGAGATAAATTTATGGGAGTAATTGATCAGCTGTATAAAAATAATAAAGCAGAAATAATGGTTAATGATGGGTTAACGCAACAGATTACACTAGCTCGAGGAACTAGACAAGGATGTCCACTTTCACCGATCTTATTTGCAATAGTGATAGAAATTTTGGCAAATGTTATAAGGGAGGATGTAAGATTGAAGGGGATAGGAGGGAAGGAGAAGATTAAAATGAGTATGTTTGCGGATGATACATTATGGACATTAGAAGATCCCCTGGAGAGTGGGGAGGTGGTTAAGAAGCATTTGAGAGAATTTGGGGAGATTACTGGTTTACAAGTTAATTGGGGGAAGTCAGAAATGATGTTATTTAATTATAACAAGGAGGAGTTGGAGGAGTGTAAAGTTAAGTTAGGTCTTAGGCTTAAAAATGTAGTACGTTATTTAGGAGTTAATATTGCAAAAGATTTAGATAGGTTAGAGGAAATTAATTTTGCAAGTTTGAAAAAACAGGTAGGGGAAAATTTAGAGGTGTATAGAAAATTAAAACATTCTTGGTTTGGTAGAATAGCGTTTATTAAAATGAAGATATTACCTAAGATTAATTTTTTGTTTAGAATGCTGCCGATGAAAATATCGGAAGTAGAGTTAAAGAGCTGGCAAAATATGATTAACGCTTATTGCAATGGAGATAAGAGAGCTTGGATTAATAAAGGGTTATGGTATAAGACACAAAAGAAAGGAGGTTTCGGACTTCCAAATATAAAGAATTATTATATTGCTAATCAGTTAAGATATGTCATAAATAGTATATTAGGGGAGGAAGATTTAGAATGGTTAGAAACGCAAACAGGGGAACTAGATTTTAAATTGCAAAATATTTTTTTTATTAAAATTCAAAAGAAAGATTTGAGGGGACTGGACAACCCGTTGCTGAAAAATATTTTAGAGATCTGGGAGAAAGTTAAAGGAAAGTTAATACCAGGAGACTCTCCACTCGCCCCAGTGGTAGTAGTGGGAAACTTCCCAAGGACTTTAAAAGTAGAGTTGGAAGGGAGTCTGAAGGACTTTAATTTAAACAAGTGGTTTCAATTAAGGCAATCACTCATTAAACGGAACCTTTGGTGATTAGTCCGCTGATTTTAAAATATCAACGTATCAATCAATGGAATCCATTAGTCCGTAACATTAATCCATTAGTCCGGGGAGGCCGTGCTTGAGGAGGAGATCGAGGGGCTCCCACAGGGGAGGGAACGGTCCCCCTGGAGGAGGAGCCGCCGCCCGCAGGCAAGCACGGTGCGGCCGCGGCCGAAGAAGCTCATCCCCTGACCAACGGAAAGGGAAGCGCACCAGAAGTGAACCACGGAGACAACAGGAGAACACATCCACGGGCTGTTCACATGCATGGCGGCCGAGGAGGAGGCCAGGCACACCAAGGAGCACGTCTTTACCGTGTGGGCTATGCGCACGGCCACTCAAGCCGTGGAAGATTGCGCCCAAGCCATATGGGAGGAGGGGAGGGACGTGCTGATAGGTCTAGACCACCATGTCACCGGGATGACCGAGGCCATGGCGGCCACCGATGCCATCATCGACCGAGGCATGCGGGAGCGCACAGCAGCCATTGACCGGCAAACTGAGGTGCTCAGGGAGCTTGCCCAATCATTCTGCGGCGCCTACCATGGGCCCCCGCAGCCCGCACCCTACATGGGGCCGTACGGATACATGGCGCCGCCGCCGTCGCAGCAGTACTTGCCCCCACCAATGGCCACAGCATATCGGGCCCCACATGCGGCGCCAGCCGCAGCAGGTGCCTCAGGGAACGCGGAACTCTATGGCTGATGGGGTGGGGCCAGGAGTACTAATGGTGGAGAGAGGGAGGAGCATCAGCCACCCAGTTGGACACCGGGATTTTCAGCCGCTCAACGGACGGCGGAGCAACGTGTCATGTGGGGAGTACCCCCTGCTTAGTGTACTGGGAGTACATTAACCCCCCCCCCCCCCCGTTGCCTAAGGTGTCGTCCGAAACCAGCCATTTCCTCTTCTGGCTGGATGCATCTGTTCAGCCAGTGGCTGAATTCAGAGGACACTTTAGGCAACGGAGGAGTTAATAACACACTCACCCTGCGTTATTTTGCCAGTGCTCTCCACAGGATCGCAAGTTCTGCCGGCTGTATAGGAGCAGCCGGGTGAGGCGGGGTTTGGCTGCTCCGGCTGGCGAACTCTACGCCCGAGTAGAATAATACACCGAGAGAGGGGAGTTCCTTCCACATGGCACTTTAAACAACTGACGTTTGCCTTTTCCACCCTCCGTTGATTATCGTGTCCTCCGAACCAGGCCAGTGTGTCTGGGTGGGGTGGTTGTGAAAGATTGTTCTCCGTTGAAGCTCTTCCTGCCATGAGACTCACAAGGTTTTGGGAGGTTCAACAAGTCAGCTCAGGATACTTAAACCTTCAGGGTTTGGGGAGAGCAAGGGGCTCTTCAGGGCCTGTAGAACTTTTGCTTCCTGCACGTGACCCGCGAAACCAGAATAAATTTTGCAAAATAAACTCCCCTGGGAGAAATGCTGCCGGTTTTTTGAGGGTGTAGAATTTTTTTTAATTTTTTTTTTAAAAAAAGCAAGGACCCCAGATATGCCTTTTACCTTTCAAAGCTCTCGCCACCCAGCAGCCAGGATTTCTCATGAAACATCCACTCCTCCATTATTTATTGGAATCAGGCAAGAATAGCAAATGGTGTACTGTATTTAAAACATGCCTATGCTACCTTTCATACTTTTTACGATTTCTGAGTTGTGTACAGTCAATGGTATCACATCGCAAATACAACAATAAAAAATCCCATACAGTGCTATACCAAGCATATTTAGAAGCAAATAAGTCCTACAATATGGCGTATACGTGCCCAAACTGTGACGCCTTATCCTAGCCCCTTGCTGCTGCCCCTGTCCCGCCTTTACTATCAGGCCCCACAGCTCTACAGTCCAGCAACCTGGCCTCAGACAAGCATCTAAGTTCCTGCTGCCACCAGTACCTTTCTCAGGTACACTTTAAATGACCACACCAGTTGTTCAAATTAACAAGTTTTATTAACAAGAGTATATTGCGTGCACAGTAAGCTTATTGGTTTCAGGTTTAATGCATCTATGTTTCCAAATGTTTCTTCATCTAAACAGTTTCCTCTCAATATCAATCACTCAAAACACCTCACTAGATACGCTTTATTTCTCTCTCTCTTTCCCTCTGCTCAACCCACAATCAACCCCCCTCCTCAATTCATCCCAAAACAACTTTCCCTGTCAGCTCTCCCTCTGTCTGACATGTCTATATTCCATTCGCTCTCCAGCTCCTCCCACTCTCCCACACTCCACCAATCCAGGCACTCCAAACAACTAACCACTCAGCTTTCCCTTACCACTCATTCCATACTCACCCAGACCTGCGACTCTAAAGAATAACTTTTGCGACACATTCTTCACAGTTCTAAACAGTAGAACATCACACAAATGTTTACAGCTGTTGCTGCCTGAAGCCTGAATGGGGCAGGACAACCTTAACGACTTTTGATGTACTGCTTAGAACCTCTCCAAACTCATCAAAGGATGGTGTGGATGCAAAAAGAAGCAAATGCTATTTTGGGCTGCATTAATAGAAGTATAGCTTCCAAAGCACACAAAGTAGTGGTTCTCCTCTATTCAGCACTGGTTAGGCCCCATCTTCAGTACTGCGTGCAGTTCTGGGCACCGCACTTCAAGAAGGATGCAGACAAGCTGGAGCGGGTTCAGAGGAGGGCGATGAGGAAGATCAGGAGTCTGGTAAGAAAGCCCTACAGGAGACACTGGAAGAACCTGGCATATTTACTCTGGGTAAGAGAAGATGGAGGGGAGACATGATAGCGCTCTTCAAATACTTGAAAAGTTGTCACACAGAGGAGGACCAGGATCTCTTCTCGATCGACCCAGAGTGCAGGACACAGAATAATGGGCTCAAGTTACAGAAAGCCAGATTCCGGCTGGACATCAGGAAAACCTTCCTGATTAATAGAGCAGCATGAAAACGGAACCAATGACCTAGGGAGGTCGTAGGCTCTCCCACACTGGAGGCCTTCAAGAGGCAGCTGGACAGCCATCTGTCAGGGATGCTTTAAGGTGGATTCCTGCATTGAGCAGGGGGGTGGACTCCATGGCGTGATAGGCCCATTCCAATTTACCTATTCTGAGATTTTATTATTTAAGGTCAGAATACAATGCATTAGGAGTTTGGACTGATGTTTGACAAACCTATACAACCTGCCTATCTGAAAATTCAACTAAAAAGGATATATTTTTTAAAGAATTTTTTTTGGCTACGTTCCAGGGCAGAAGCAGTCCCAAGAAGCAGTCACAGCAATAAAATACATAAAAACAGTTAAAATGTTAAAAGTGATAATCAAGAAAACAATAAAAATAAAAGAACAATTCATAAAAGCCAACAATAACTGCAATAACAGGAGCAACGGCAGTCATAGCAAGAGAAGGCCATGGTGCCAAACTCCGGTACTCAAAGAAAAAAAGAGTTATTGCTATAGGTATGACCTATAAATGCCCAAAGAACAGCATGTACAAACATCTAAAAACGAAGGAAATATTGTTGTTCTTGTAGTCAAGGAATTTCAAAAGAACCCAAGACAGATCCTGCACAAGACATCCTCTCCAAAAAGCAGAGAGAACAATGAATCTTCCTTCCTTTTTGAAAGCCTGCAATGACGCAGCATGGTAGACCACTGGTGGCCACTTGTTCCAAAGGGCATCACCTGTGGACATGACTAGTGCGTGGATAATTGAGGCAACGTCCGTCCTCTCCTGACAGCGCTGCAGTTGGCGTTCCAGCCTGAGCATGTAAAATGAACTCCTGGACACCGCAGCCACCTGGGCATGTCCACTGAGCTCTGAGTGCAGTTACGGGACTTGTGCATGTGGATTGGCAGAAATGACACCAATTTTTTTTTAATGTCTCTGGACTGTGCCTATGCACAATTGCGTAGCAACAGGATAGGATAAGAACATTGAATATCCACAATTGCGCAGATATACATTTGTGTTTTTAAAAATACATTACCAGCTCAAGAAAACATGTTGATAACTCATGCTGAACAGCAAACACGTCATGAAGAGGGGGGGGCACACCAGCAGCGGACCTCGGGATTGTTCCAAGACCGGAGAAAACAAGCAATCCTACCTATCCCAGGAAAACTGCGTGATCGTCCCCCATTCACCCTGATATCAGGTGTGCATGAACAGGATCGAACTCGAATAGACCCAGGATAAACGTCTGGTGCAGATGAGGCCGGTGATGAGAAGAGAGATTACTCTTCTGTCTGGAGCACTTTCCACATTTCAAGCAACGAGATGGTTTCTAACTTGAGCGAATTCTTTGATGAGACGTTAGTTTTCCCTTCCACCTAAAGCTCTTTCCACACTCCAAACAATGATAAGGTTACTCCCCTGTGTGAGTTGTCTGATGACAAGTAAGCGTTTTCTTCTCACTAAAGCTCTTTCCACATTCCAAACAACAATATGGTTTCTTCCCAGTGTGCGTTCTTTGATGAAAAGTGAGAGATACCTTATTAATGAAGCTCTGTCCACATTCCAAACAATGATATGGTTTCTCCCCTGTGTGAGTTCTTTGATGAGAAGTGAGATTTGCCTTCTGACTGAAGCTCTTTCCACATTCCAAACAATGATATGGTTTCTCCCCTGTGTGAGTTCTTTGATGAGAAGTAAGCGTTCTCTTCTCGCTGAAGCTCTTTCCACACTCCACGCAATGATATGGTTTCTCCCCTGTGTGAGTTCTTTGATGGGAAGTGAGATTTCTCCCATCACTGAAACTCTTTCCACACTCCACACAATGATATGGTTTCTCCCCTGTGTGAGTTCTTTGATGAGAAGTAAGCGTTCTCTTCTCACTGAAGCTCCTTCCACACTCCACGCAATGATATGGTTTCTCCCCTGTGTGAGTTCTTTGATGATAAGTGAGATGTGTCTTCTCACTGAAGCTCTTTCCACATTCCAAACAATGATATGGTTTCTCCCCGGTGTGAGTTCTTTGATGAGAAGTAAGATGTATCTTCTGACCGAAGCTCTTTCCACATTCCAAACAATGATATGGTTTCTCCCCTGTGTGAGTTCTTTGATGATAAGTGAGATGTCTCCCATCACTGAAGCTCTTTCCACACTCCACACAATGATATGGTTTCTCCCCTGTGTGAGTTCTTTGATGATAAGTGAGATGTGTCTTCCGACTGAAGCTCTTTCCGCACTCCAAACAATGATATGGTTTCTCTCCTGTGTGTGTTCTTTGATGATCAGTTAGATATTTCTTCAGACTGAAGTTCTTTCCACACTCCAAAGAATGATATGGTTTCTCCCCTGTGTGAGTTCTTTGATGATAAGTGAGATGTGTCTTCTCACTGAAGCTCTTTCCACATTCCAAACAATGATATGGTTTCTCCCCGGTGTGAGTTCTTTGATGAGAAGTGAGATTTGTCTTCTGACTGAAGCTCTTTCCACATTCCAAACAATGATATGGTTTCTCCCCTGTGTGAGTTCTTTGATGATAAGTGAGATGTGTCTTCTCACTGAAGCTCTTTCCACATTCCAAACAATGATATGGTTTCTCCCCGGTGTGAGTTCTTTGATGAGAAGTAAGAGTTGCCTTCTGACTGAAGCTCTTTCCACATTCCAAACAATGATATGGCTTCTCCCCTGTGTGAGTTCTTTGATGATAAGTGAGATGTGTCTTATCACTGAAGCTCTTTCCACACTCCACACAATGATATGGTTTCTCCCCTGTGTGAGTTCTTTGATGATAAGTGAGATGTGTCTTCCGACTGAAGCTCTTTCCACACTCCAAACAATGATATGGCTTATGCCTCTTGTAAAATCTTTGATGACAAAGGAGATGTATCTTTTGACTGAAGCTCTTTCCACACTCCAGACATTTATATGGTTTCTTCCGTGTGTGAATTTTGAAGTGAGTTTCAACCTTTGATTCAGGATTGAAAGTTTCCCTAGGCACATGAAACCTATTCTTTCTCGGTCTTTTGTGTATTTTCTCTTGGATGCTGATATTATGATAGCCATTGCCCTGAGAAGCAAAGGAATAATTCCTCCCATTCCGATTTGCTTTCCTTTTCCTTCCCTCCTTTGTGCTATTTTTACATTTCTCTCTTTTTGATGATATTCCATATAGTTCTCTCTTATCATCCACTTCCCGTCGGTCACTTTCTGGAATGAAGACAAGAAATTGGTAAACGCCTCAGTTAGCAATAGAACTTGAAACCACTGAGCACCCACAATTAATGATCACAATAAAGGGAAGAAGGGGAAAGCATTGGATGGGATGCAGTTCTTTCCAGGTGTTTCACTGCCTCTGAGGACTGCCATGTATGGACTCTCGGTGTGGGACAATGCATTTGACTGGGTCCCATGCAGGCCTGGGTTCAGCTTTCCGCTGAGACATTAAATGTACTCTGTGTTTTTGCTCCCTTTCAGACTAGCCTACGGGACAGATTTGTTCACAGGCTGTCCATCTGCAGTGCAGGTATTGCAGACTCCAAATAAATTTGGCAGCCATGGATACATGAGCATCATAGCCTATGTCAAGGCAGGACAAGTAACAGCAAAGTCATCTTACCTACTAGATCACTTATGCAAGATTAGTTCTGGCTTTACCAAGCTAATCAAAAGGGTACACCTTCCAAAAGCCCTGGAATGGCAAATGCAAACCTAACCATACAAGCATCGGCCAGGCCTGAAGTGGCCTCCTAGAGGTACATAAATTACCAGCGCGGGAATTTCTTAGCCCTTCAGAAAAGATGCAACTTTCAATACCTGCAGGCTCAGTGCCTTCTTAATCTGGCCCTGAAAGGATTTAAAGACGGAAGAGATGACATTCAATGAGTGTGATCTGGAATGCTTGAATGGTGAGAATGAGGGTTTGGGGGGATTTAGCAGAAGACCCCCAACTCATCTTTAGGAGGACACCAAACCCCTGACCCGGAAATTGGGCTTCCATAACAACTAACATCATGGCATCATAATACCTCTAACTAAAACTGTGCAAGACTGGCTTTGAAAGAAAAGAAACATGAATGATAGATTTGTTTTGCAAATGGCTTCTACAGAGCAAGCGCTGGGCCAAGGTGACCTGGTGGCAGAGAGGCTGAGATCAAATGGAAGAACAGAAGAACTGAGGCCTGCTGAGATATTAACTAGGAGCAAAGAATCAATGTTGAGCATCTCACGCTATGCACCTGCAGAGGTACAGGAACGTCCTTCCTCAAAACTCGTTGGACGGAGGAGTTGTAACAAGAAGCATGAACGACGACGGAGAGGAGGATGTGACTAAAGAATGCAAAACGTTCAAGGAAGACGTTCCAGGGCGAAACAGGTCAGTCAAGACAACATGCCCAGATGGCGGATCTTGAGCACATTCCGTTGAACCTGTTAGGAATTATGCCAGACTTCCAATGTTCTTATGCTTTCAAAAGGTGCCCGTTCTGGACTGCCTTTCTTTAATCAAGAAAGTGGTTTTAAGAGTTTGAGCTGTCTCAGTGTGTCTTCTGAAAATTCCTGTGGTTTGTTTGAGGCCCCTGGCTTACCAATTGATAAGTGTTTTATCATTTGGTGATTTAATACAAATGCATCTTATTTTCTTTTTGAACAGTACCTTCTGATGGCTGTGCCCTAAAAGGCATCCTCAAAATATTAAATAAAAATATTAGAGGACATGAGCCAAAAAGTAAGTATTATCTTCCCCATCATTATTCAATTTGGGACCCATCGTTATAATTACGTAAGAAAACAGGGAGCCTTACCAAGGGAGGCCACGATCCCACGGTTCTCTTCCATGATTTGGCTGTACAGGGCTCTCTGGTCAGGATCCAGCAGTGCCCACTCTTCCTTGGTGAAGCACACAGCAACCTCCCCAAAAGTCACCAGACCCTGGATGGAAAAAGAAAATGGTTCTTAGTTGAGAACAGCATAAAGTCAACTGCCCCCAGGTAGAACAACTGCCTGAAATGCTGGAGCCGCACGTCTCAGCTGCCCATGTCCTCACCCTGGATCTTCTGCACCTTTCTCTCCCAGAAATCCCCACTACTCTTGGTTTCAATAGCATCAGGTCTCTTTTTTGTAAAATGAGGTGACCGTGCAGTATAATGCAGGATTTAAAACCAGTTGCCATGGGAGCAAGAAGGCGATGACCTGATTCTGGATTTCCCAAGAGGCTTCCTGTCAGACTCTCAGGGAATCAGGATGCAGGACTAGCTGGGCCTTCGGTCCAATCCAGCAGGGTTCTCCATATTTTCTTAGCAGGGCCGTGCAGAGGGGGGGCCAGTGGGGCCAGTTGGCCTGGGGCCCATGATTTTAAGGGGGCACCCCGGTGAGGTCTCCCCCTAACTCACGCTGCTGCTTCCGTAGCGTAAGTGGCCCATCGAGAAAAGGGGAGTTCGCCTTGTAGAAAGTGCGCAGAAGCCATCCGTAGTGAATACCACGGTCAGACTACAAGCTCCAGAGGGCCATATGCCGCATGCGGGGATAGATGTGCCTAAGTTGCGATAGTTGTCCTTACTGCGTCTCTTTCCTCAATCTTCTCCGTGGCATAGAAACTCTGGAGTGGAGGGTGAGGTAATGATGATGATAGTTATTAATGATAATAATGATACCGTGAGGGTGATGATGATGTTTGATAATGATGAAGGACTGTTCTATTACTGTTGCTTCTATTAGTACAGCAACTAAAAATAAATGTGAATTTCTGATTCAGCATTGAGGTGTTGTAGAACAGGTTTAATAAGAAGGTGTTATGTAAAATGGACATGTTGGTGGGCACGCCCCCTTGGGGCAGCCATGTTGTCCTCCTTTTTTGATTTCCATGGTCACCCTAAAATAGAGTCAAGGGGGATTAAGATGTTTTACTTAATATAGATAGATAGATAGATAGATTAGTTTTGTGACACAGTTCTCATCTGTCCTGGGTGTATTACCAGCTTTGCACGGCCCTGGTTCTTAGGAAAGGAAACAGAAGGAGAGGGAATTATTCTGGCCCTGGGATGTGGACAGAGTATGGAGGGACCCAGGCTGCTCCCTGCCTCCCTCCCCAGTGATCCTTCCACCTACCTGATCCTGTTCCTCTCCATCACAAAGAAAAAGAGGTGGCTGTGTATTTCTTGCCAGCATCATTCCAGCCCCTGTGAAGACAAAGGTGATGGGAAGCCAGTCGCACAGGTTTGCCCCAGAGGTTGAGACTGCCATCCGAAACTCCCATGAAGAAAGCCTCTTGGAACACCAATGGACTTACTTCCCAGTCAAATGTATAGAATTGCCTTGGAAGTGATACAAGTCCAAGAACACCTGGCCATTATGAGATGCCTTACCTTTAATTTGCATTTTGGGAGTTCAGTTGAGGAAATAAACAAATGTTTCCCCATTTGGACTCTTCACCACAAATCTAACTGTTCATTTCCATGTGTAAAGTGTCACAGTCTTGATGCTAGAGAGTAGCATCTTCCCTCACGTAACATTCAGTTAATCCTTACCATGCAAGGCGGCACGAGAGTCACCCTCCTGCATCATCCCCCTTTGTGGAGGGTTCTGACTAGTGTCTGAAGACGCCCTCTCAGCTGCAGGGCAATCAGGCCTCACTTCTTCCGACAGAATCTGGACCTGAAAGAGCAATGAAAGCCCATAACATGGAAATAGCAAAAGGCTCCAAAAAGGAGCGAGAGACGCAAACATCTTGGGGGCAAGGGATGGGACATCTCTCCTGGGGTGATTTCCAGAAAGGGTTGGGCAAGGAGTAGAGAGTTTCCAGACATTCTCCCTCCCATTCCTGCCCCCTGGATGCAATGCTCTCACCTGCTGCTGCTCCTCTTGCAGCCTCTGGTCCTCTGCCTGGCTCAGGAGGAAGCCTTCTGCCAGGGCCACCGCCTGGGAACTGGTCTCCGCTCCGCATTCTCTCACCCAGCTGGCCATCTCCGCAGGAAGGATGGTCAGGAACTGCTCCAGGATCACCAGGTCCAGGATTTGGTTTTTCGTGCGTCTCTCCAGCTTCAGCCAGCGACGGGAAAGATCGTGGAGTTGGTTGCAAACCTCTCGTGGCCCCTCAGCCTCCTGGTAGCAGAACTGCCGGAAACGCTGGAGCTGCACATTTGAGCTGACCATGTCTTCACCTTGGATCTTCTCCTCTGTTCTTCCCCAGAGTTCTCCACTGCTCTTGGTCTTAATGACATCCGGGGCTCTTTCTGGATCAGGGCCAGCAGAGCCCTGCTCTACCTTCTTTGATCTGTGTTCCATGAACGCCTCCAAAGGGACCAAAGAGACTCTTCCCTCTTCACGATCTGGGCAAAGGCTGCTGTATGAAGCAGTGCTTCTAAGGCTATGCAAAGGGAAGACAGAGTTCTGTTAAAGGACTTTCAGTGCAAGATGTGCAGGACTCCCAACTAGGAAGGGGGTCTTGTCCTGGATGCACTCTGGGGGGAGGGGGGTGATGCTTCAGACCCACTGGTGCTGCCCCTGCCTCGCCTTTACTATTTGAGGCCCCACAGCCCAGCAACCTGGCCCTCAGTCTATCCCTTTCCCCCTGCCACCAGTACCATCCACACGTACACCTCAAAGACCAATAATTGAAGGTAAATACGCTTAATGGTTTACAAAGGCTTCAATGCATATTGGTTGCTGTAAGTTCACTCTTTGAATCATAGAATGAAGGTACATCCCCTCTCTTGACTTATCTATTCTTCATCCAAGCCCCCTGCCACACACCCTCTCTGTGATGCCTTCTGCTGCTGCCATCTTCTCCTTGAGCCTCTCTTACACTAAGCTTCCTGACAAGAGGTTGAAATTAAGCCTGTCACTCATGAAAAGGAATCTTTCCTGATTCGTCTGCTGATTTTTAAATATCAATGTATTAGTCAATGGACTCCATTAGTGCATAGAAGCTAGAAATTCTTAGGAACACAACCAGTTCCCTTGACTTTAGAAAGACTGTGTTTTAGGTTAAATTGTTATAAAGACTGATAATATTTCTTCCTGATTCTCCGAGGTATACTGCTTCAGCAGATGGAGGCTCCATTCCTAGATAGGAGCTGCCTCACTGGACCAGACCAAGACTCTCAAAGGTCAGCATCCTCCTGCTTCTGGGGAGACCACAGGTTTTGTTCCCCACAGACACTGTGATTCACCACTTGTGCTCCGTTGGGATTTGGGGTGTTTTGTGTTCTGGATTTTCAAATTCCCTATTTCATTCTCTTTAATTTTCCTCTTCCCCATTTATTTTCTTATTGTCAGACTTCATTTCAAAACGACACCAGCCAGGGGTTGAATATGGGCATCTCCCCTTCCCCTGGAGTTTTCCCATCCCTCCCTGTACTGCCCCCATGTCCTCTCTCCCCTGCAGCCCAGAGATTCCCCTTCACCCTAAGGCATAAGGCAGGGTGGTGTGGGGTTTCTCAGCTGATCCCACAGAGGAGTCTTCCATGCCTTCGGGAAGGAGGGAGTGCATTTCCTGGGGGGGGCTCGGCCTCTTCCTTCCTCCCCAAATCCCCTTCCCATCTAGGGATTGAGTTCATTCCTTGGGCCCTCAGGACACCAACCAGCAAGGTCCTCTCTCTGCATCTCTCCAAGCAGGTCCCTGGACAAATCCTGTATAGCACCACAGCGGCTCATGGTCTCCCTCAGCCCAGCTTTGGTTCCCTCTGTAAGTTCAGCCAAGCAGAGAAGCCACCTGGGGAGCATCTCAGCCACGTGCGGAAATGCACCAGAGAACCTATCAAGGCAGGGGAGGTGGGGCAGGGGGAAGCCGTGTCCAATCAATGAGAGAAAGGATTTCAAGCCCTGGTGCCTCTGATTCATCGACTCAACCACGGACGAGATAGTCAGGAGTTAGTCAGGGTTGTAGTTAGGTTTGAGTGAAGGAGTTGTTGGAGGTTGGGAGTCATCATTGAGTTTTTAGTGGTGTTAGGGACTTAGGAATAGTGAGGAGAGTTTAGCATAGGCAGGTTTGAATGTCTTGAATGTTGAATTAAAACTTTGTTAACTAAAATAAACTTATTATTTTTAGCTTTGTCAGCTTGGCTTTATTTGCCTGTCATACCGTTACTCAACACACACACACCAGATTATACCCACAGTTTTGTTTATTTTATGAGAAGATCCTGAATCAAACCTTTTTTCCTCATAGCTAGGGAGGAGGTTTTATTTAACTCTCCTGCAGGTTTTTCAAGTGGTGCCGCTTGGCCTGAGAAGGGTTACTGTGACATGCCTGGTATAGGGGTGGCGTCTGCCAGGCACGTGTGTACTGGGGAGCACCTGGGGAGCATCACAGCCATGTGCGGAAATGCACCAGAGGACCACCCGAGGCAGAGGAGGAGGGAGGAAGCAAGGATTGCACTCAGTGGTGCCTCTGATTAATGAACTCAGCCATGGACGACCCCGGCTCCACCCACCCACCCACCGACCCCTCCGGTCCAAGGGGCCTTCCTGGCTTTGCGTGTGCGAAGTGTTGTGGAAGGTTGTTCTCCCTTGAGAGAGGCTCTTCTTGCCAGGAGACTCACAAGGTCTCGGGAGGTTCAGCAAGTCAGGCCAAGACACTGAAACCTTCAGGGGTTTGGGGAGAGAAAACATCCGCTTGAGGAGTCAAGAGGTCCAGGGGCTCTTCAGGGCCAGTAGAGCTCTTGCTTCCCGCACTTAACTCCCGAAGCCAGAATAAATTCTGCAAAATAAACTCCCCTGGGAGAAATGCTGCTGGTTTTTGAGCGTGCAGAATTTTATTTTATTTTGGAAGTAAGGACCCCAGATGTGCCTATTACCTTTCAAAGCTCTCGCCAGCCAGCAGCCAGCGTTTCTCATGAAACATCCACTCCTCCATCGTTTCTTGGAATCAGGCAAGACTAACAAATGGTGTGTTTTATTTAAAACATGCATATGCTTCCTTTCATACATTTTACGATTTCTGAGTTGTGTACAGTCAATGGTATCTGTGACGCCCTGCCTGCACCCGTGACACTCACCGGGCTACACAACAGGGCTGTCCATGCCACTCACACTCAGGGCTTTCTTCAACCCCCCCCCCCCCTGTGCTTACCACGTGTTTGAGGGTTTAGACTTATTGCTGCTCCTTCTGTCTCGCCTTTACTCTTTCAGGCCCTAGAGCTCTACAGCCCAGCACTCTAGCCCTTAAATCCTCCTTCGTTCTATCCGCTGCCACCAGTACCTTCCTCAGGTACACTTCCAATGATCAAACTAGTTGGATATAATTAAATGTCATTTATTAACAAGATGATTGTTCAGGTAGCAGAAGCTTGATGGTTTCCTTAATTTAGCCGCGTATTGGTTACAGGCACAATGCTTAACGGTTTCACTCAGTAATTTCTCTTCGTAACATGTTTTGCATAGAAACTTACAACTTCTACATTTCTCCTGCTTACTCTACGCACTCTAAGCTACACTACAGTCTTTCCCACAATCTAGTTCCACCAAAAAAATAAAGCACGTTGGCCCTTCCTAGCCTCTAATCTAGTCAACAACAACTTCCCTCTCTCTACTCTTGTCGGCCAAACATACATGTAGACACTATTCTCTAACTCCTCCCACTCTCACACAGCCAGCCAATCCAGGCACTCCCCCGCCACCATCCAATCAGCACTCACACATGAACTCCCCCTTTATACTTACTCAGCTGCAACATAACTGTGACTCTCCCGTATTTCTTTGATTCTAAGACGCCATCGATTGTAAGACGCACCTTAATTTCAGTACCACCAACAGGGAAAAAGCTTTGATTCTAAGTGTGGGGAAATCGCCATCGATTCTAAGACACACCCCATTTTTAGAGATGTTTATATGGGGGAAAAAGTGCATCTTAGAACTGAAGAAATAGGGTATTTAACTTCTTTCTTGGAACTTTTGGCATTTTATAAACAATTACCTCCAGCTTTTTATATACAAGGACCTCTAAAGGACCTGAACATCACAGTATCACATCGCCAATGCAATAATAAAAAATCCCATACAGTGCTATACTAAGCATATTTCGAAGCAAATAGGTCATACAATATGGAGCATACGTGCCCAAATGTTAACAGCTGTTGGAGGACACAGAATAATAGGCTCAAGTTACAGAAAATTGGGAAAAACTTCCTGACTATTTGAGCAGTATGACAATGGAACCAATGACCAAGGGAGGTTGTGGGCCCTCCCACACTGGAGGCCTTCAAGAGGCAGCTGGGCAGCCATCTGTCAGGGATGCTTTAAGGTGGATTCCTGCATTGATGGCTTTATAAGCCCCTTCCAACTGTGTTATTCTAGGATTCTACTATTCAAGGTAAAAACACTATGCATCAGTAGTTTGGACTGAAGTTTGACAAACCTATAAGACCTGCCTATCTGGATATAAGCTTAAAATTGTTGTGAGTTATAAGATTGGTTTAAGGGTAAGTTTTATGTTGTTATAAGGGAGAAATAAAAGGGAAAAGGGGAGAAAGTTTTGGGATAAGTTTTAAAATTTTATAAGAGAAGAACTGGACATTTTTAGATGAACTGAGATGGAGAAAGGAGAATTTACAAGAGACTGGCAAGAGGCTGGAATTTCTTTGAGACGGAATAATATCGAAAGATTGGAGATGTTATCTTCGAGACAAGTGGAAGTTTTTTGGGCTCTTGTTAGGTTTTGGGTTTTTTCTTTATTATTATTGGTTGGAATTGAAAAGGGGAATAGTAATTAGGCAAGTGAAGTAATGAAGTATTGAAATATTTGAAGCAGATAGAAAATTATGTGAAGTCTTATGTTGTAACAAGGGAGAAATAAGGGGGAGAAAGGTTTGGTCAATTTTATAATTTGTAAGAGAAGAATAAGGGGTTTATTTTTATTTGTGGTCTGTTTAAGTAACTTTCAATCTTAGGGGAATAAGAATGCTAACATGTAGTTGTGTTAAAAGGGGAGGAGGGGTTTTCTTTTTGAAAAATTTCTATGTTGTACTTTCTTTTTAAAAGGATTTATAAAATTGCTGTGGGAAAGGTAGGGGGTTCTTTTAAATGTTGTATGTCTTGTAGGTTTTGTTTTTATGTTTTTAATAGTGAAATAGAATAAAAATCTTGAATCCCCCCCCCCCAAAAAAGAGCTGTCTATCTGAAAATTCAACTAAAAAGGATATACTTTTTTTAAAGAATTTTTTTTGGCCACGTTTGAGGGCAGAAGCAGTCTCAAGGCGGATCACAACAATAAAATACATAAAAACAGTTAAAATATTAAAAGCGATAATCATGAACGCAATAAAAATAAAAAATAATTCATAAAAGCCAATAATAACTGCAATAACAGGAGCAACGGCAGTCATAGCAAGAGAAGGCCATGGTGCCAAACTCCGGTACTCAAAGAAAGAAAGAGTTATTGCTATAGGTATGAGCTATAAATGCCCAAAGAACAGCATGCACAAACATCTGAAAAAGAAGGAAATATTGTTGTTCTTGTAGTCAAGGAATTTCAAAAGAACCCAACAGAGCTCCTGAACAAGACAACCTCTCCAAAACGCAGAGAGAACAATAAATCTTCCTTCCTTTTTGAATGCCTGCAATGACACAGCATGGTAGACCACTGGTGGCCACTTGTTCCAAAGGGCATCACCCATGGACATGACTAGTGCGTGGATAATTGAGCCAAGGTCTGTCCTCTCCTGACAGCGCTGCAGTTGGCGTCCCAGCCAGAGTTGGTAAAAGGAACTCCTGGACACCGCAGCCACCTGGGCATGTCCACTGAGCTCGGAGTACAGTTACGGGGCTTTTGCATGTGGATTGGCAGAAATGACACCGATTTTCTTTTATGTCTCTGGACTTTGCAGATGCACAATTGCATAGCAACAGGATAGGATAGAAACTTTGAATATCCACAATTGCGCAGATATACATTTGTGTTTTTAAAAATACAGTCTCAGCACAACAAAACATGTTGATAACTCATGCTGAACACCAAACTCGTCATGAAGAGGGGGGGCACACAATGTCACCTTTGTTATTTATTTTGGTCTTGGAAGTGTTGAACAGAGCTGTGCAACAAGAAGAAAAAAATGGAGGAATAAAAATTAGAAAAGAATTTCTATAAGTTGAGAGCCTTTGCAGATGATTTGGTGTTTACATTAGAGGATCCATTGAGCGAAATTGAAAATTTAATGAAGAAATTGAACGAATTTGGTGCATTAGCAGGTTTTAAGGTTAATAAACAAAAGATTAAGATACTTGCAAAAATATGAATAAGCAAGATCAAATAAAGGTGGAACAAAAGACAGGTTTTAAAGTAGAAAAAAAGGTGAAGTATTTGGGTATAAATTTGACAAATATGAACTGTATGTTGTTTCATAATAATTATGTCAAGGTCTGGAATGAAATTAAGCAAGATTTAATAAGATGGGATGTGGTGGGAATTTGTGTCTCCCCGGGAGGCCTATGACTCCCTCTTATGAGAAAAGGGTCATTGTCACATATCTCTTATAAGAAGGATCTTTACTCTAATTCCTTGCAATGTGTTGATACATTAACTAGCCTAAATGTAGACTAGGGATAAATAACTCTAGGAAGGGACGGGACCACCCAAAGATTGGCGAACTCCCACCCACTAACTCAAAGGAGTTAGAGTCACGCAAGCAACTAAACTCGGTTTGCATTGGAGACCAAATGATACTCACATACGAGCAGTTTCTAAGAAGCAGATTTATTGAGGGAGTCATCAGCTGATGGAGCCAGAAAAGGAATTCTGACTCCCAAACAGAAGCATACAACATGTTTTTATACTGTTCAAAATATACATGCTTCGTATTCTTAAGGGGGGCTGGATTTTAGGGCAGGCCTACTCAAAGGTTACTTCCAAGCACAATCAATAGCTGACAAGATATATTTTCTGTTGATTACACGATTAATATTGCTGATACATGGAATAAACATGCAGTAAGACAGATGCCAGTAATACATGAAGAAGTGAAACTTCTTATGGACAGGATGCTGGCCGCGGTTTTGGCCTGAAGGCAAATATAATGTTTTAGCTTCTCTGTCAGTTTCGCTTCAACCGTCAGCTTGTCTTACAGAAAAGGAGAACTAAAATCACAAGCTATGAAATGAGGTTACTATCAATTAATCATTGAATAAAACATTGAATAAAACTCATTTTAAAATCACAAGCTATTGGTATGATCACACCTAAAATATTCCCTCAACATGGGATAAACTCCAAATGTCTTTGATGGGGAGAATTGCAATAATTAAGATGAATGTTTTGCCAAGAATGTTGTATTTGTTTCAGACAATCCCTATTGTAACTTCGGAGGTACCATTTAAGCAGTGGCAGAGAGAGATCTCTAAATTTATATGGCAATCCAAAAAACCAAGGGTGAAGTTTAAAATATTACAAGATGCAAAAGAGAGAGGAGGATTGGACTTGCCAGATTTGAGGGCATATTTCTCTGCTTGTTGCATGGTTTGGATGAAGGAGTGGATTTTGTTGAAAAACAGTAGATTACTGGAAGTAGAGGGTCATGATCTAAGATTTGGATGGCATTGGTATTTGTGGTATGATAAAGTTAAGGTGAATGCAGACTTTAACAATCATTATGTGAGACGAGCAATTTTGAGAATATGGAATAAATATAAACCAAGACTGTGTCAAAAAACGCCGCTACGGGTTTCTTCACAGGAGGCTTTTTTTTAGAAGAGATTTGGTAACTATGAAAAAATGGCCCACATATAGTGACATTTTAGAAATAAAGGAAGGAGAGATTAAAATGAAATCAAAAGAGGAACTATGGAATAAAGGAATTGTTTGTCAGTGGTTCTCATATTTACAAATGATGGAAAAATTTAAGATAGATGGAAAATATGGGGCTTTGAGTGTACAAAATCTGAATTTGAGAAAACTTTATGCACAAATGATAATCATGTTATCTCAAAGATATATAAACTTTTGTTAAAATATGAGACTGAAGATGAACAAGTAAAAGATTGTATGATAAAGTGGGCTCAGAATTTTGGATATAACATTACTATGGATCAATGGGAGAATATGTGGTTGAGAGGTCTGAAATTTACCTTATGTGCTAGATTGAAAGAGAATTTTTATAAAATGATGTATAGATGGTATATATCTCCGTCAAAATTGGCAAAAATGTATAAGGGGTCATCGGGAAAGTGTTGGAAATGTGAAGAACAGAAAGGAACATTTTATCATTTATGGTGGACATGTAAAAAAGCAAAATCCTTTTGGATACAAATGCATAAGGTGATTCAAAATGTATTGAAGATAAAAATACAACTGCGTCCAGAGTATTTTTTGTTGGGGATAATAGACGAACAGTTGACGCAAGGTTATGGAACTTTATTATTATATATGACAACAGCAGCAAGATTAATCTATGCCCAGAATTGGAAGACCAAGAAAATACCAACAGAGGAGGAATGGTTGTGGAAAATTACAGAACTGGCAGAGATGGCAAAACTGAATGCAATAATAAAAGATAAAACAATAACTGAGTTTATTGAGGAATGGAAACCAATGGTGGATTTTCTAAAAGAAAGAGGAGGGAAGGACATATTTGCAAGTGGATTTAGTGACTAAACTGGAAGAAAAACATCTGTTAAAGAAATACAGGAAGGAAAGTTCACTCACTATTTTGGCTTATTTTGGTTTATTATGACAAATTATCAAGAAAAAGAGGAAATTCGGAAGTCCATTTTATTGTTGTTTGTTTTATGCAATTTTTGTTATTTGTGGGTGTAGGTAAGGTGTACGTGGTAAATGTTTTTTATGTTTGGAAAAATAAAAAATTAAACGTCAAGGGGGGGCCACACCAGCAGCGGACCTCAGGATTGTCCTGAGACTGGAGAAAAAAAGCAATCCCAGCTATCCTGGGAAACCTGAGTGATCATCCCCCGTTCACCCTGATATCAGGTGTGCGTGAACAGGATCAAACTCGAATCGACCCCAGGATAAACATCTGGTGTAGATGAGGCCTGTGATGAGAAGTGAAATTACTCTTCTGTCTGAAGCTCTTTCTACACTCCAAGCAATGATATGATTTCTACCCTGAGTGAATATTTTGATGAGAAGTTAGTTTTCCCTTACACCTAAAGCTCCTTCCACACTCCAAACAATGATATGGTTTCTCCCGTGTGAGTTTTTTGATGAGAAGTGAGAGATGCATTATTAATGAAGCTCTTTCCACACTCCAAACAATGATATGGCTTATGCCTCTTGTGAAATCTTCGATGGCAAATGATCTGTATCTTTTGACTGAAGCGCTTTCCACACTCCAAGCATTTATATGGTTTCTTTAGTGTGTGAATTTTGAAGTGAGTTTCAACTTTTGATTCAGGATTGAAAGTTTCCCTATGCACATGAAACCTATTCTCTCTCTGTCTTTTGCGCATTTTTTCTTGGATGATGATATCTTGGTAGCCATTGCCCTGAGAAGCAAAGGAATAATTCCTCCCATTCCGATTTGCTTCCGTTTTCCTTCTCTCCTTTTTGCTATTTTTCCATTTTTCTCTTTTTGATGATATTCCATATGGTTCTCTCTGATCATCCACTTCCCATCGGTCACTTTCTGGAATGAAGACAAGAAATTGGTAAACGCCTCAGTTAGCAATAGAACTTGAAACCACTGAGCACCCACAAATAATGATCTCAATAAAGGGAAGAAGGGGAAAGCATTGGATGGGATGCAGTTCTTTCCAGGTGTTTCACTGCCTCTGCGGACTGCCATTCATGGACTCTCGGTGTGGGACAATGCATTTGACTGGGCCCTATGCAGGCCTGGGTTCAGCTTTCCGCTGAGAAATTAAATGTACCCTGTGTTTTTGCTCCCTTTCAGCCTAGCCTACGTGACAGATTTGTTCACAGGCTGTACATCAGCAGGGCAGGTATTGCAGACTCTAAATGAATTTGGCAGCCCTGGATACAGTTCCTGTCACACATTGGATACAGTTCCTGTCACACATCATAGCCTATGCCAAGGCAGGACAAGTAACAGCAAAGTCATATTACCTAATAGATCACTTTTGCAAGGTTAGTTCTGGCTTTACCAAGCTAATCAAAAGGGTACACCTTCCAAAAGCCCTGGGACGGCAAACGCAAACCTAACCAGACAAGCATCTGCCAGGCCTGATGTGGCCTCCTAGAGGTACATAAATTACCAGCTCAGGAATTTCTTAGCCCTTCAGGAAAGATGCAACTTTCAATACCTGCAGGCTCAGTGCCTTGTTAATCTGGCTCTGAAAGGATTTAAAGACCAAAGAGACAACATTCAATGACTGTGAACTGGAATGCTTGAATGGTGAGAATGAGGGTTTGGGGGGATTTACCAGAAGACTCCCAACTCATCTTTAGGAGGACACCAAACCCCTGACCTGGAAATAGGGCTTCCATAAGAACTAACGTTATAGCATCATAATACCTTTAACTAAAACTGTGCAAGACTGGCTTTGAAAGAAAAGAAACAAGAATGATCGATTTGTTTTGCAAATGGCTTCTACAGAGCAAGCGCTGGGTCAAGGCGAAACGGTAGGAAGAAAGAAGACAAAGTCTGGTGCTAGTAAGCGTGTATCTTTAATATATTGTATTAAAAGAAAGGAATGTATAACTTTTGATGGGTGTTGTCTGCATGTTCATTTACCATTGCATATATTTTATTCATTGTTTATAGCTGCTGAAGTAGGATCATATGCGAAACGTCAGGCTTTTAATACAATATATTAAAGATACACGCTTCCAGCCAGCATTGGTGCTACTTCCCTCTCAACGTAACAAGGCGACCTGGTGGCAGAGAGGCTTAGATGAAACGGAAGAACAGAAGAACTGATGCCTGTTGAGATATTAACTAGGAGCAAAGAATCATTGTTGAGCCTCTCACGCTATGCACCTGCAGAGGTAGAGGAACGTCCTTCCTCAAAACTCGTTGGACGGAGGAGCCGTAACAAGAAGCATGAACAACGATGGAGAGGAGGACGTGACTAAAGAATGCCAAAAGTTCAAGGAAGATGTTCCAGGGCGAAACAGGTCAGTCAAGACAACATGCCCAGATGGTGGATCTTGAGCACGTTCTGTTCAACCTGTTAGGAATTATGCCAGACTTCCAATGTTCTTATGCTTTCAAAAGGTGCCCGTTCTGGGCTGCCTTTCTTTCATCAAGTGTTTTGAAGCTGGTGGTTTTGAGAGTTTGAGCTGTGTTAACGTGTCTTCTGAAAATCCCTGTGGTTTGTTTGAGGCCCCTGGCTTATCATTTGACAAGTGTTTTATCCTTTGGTGATCTTAATACAAATGCATCTTATTTTCTTTTTGAACTGTACCTTCTGATGGCTATGCCCTAAAAGGCATCCTCAAAATATTAAATAAAAAATATTATAGGACATGAGCCAAAAAAAAAGTATTTTCTTCCCCATCATTATTGCATTTGGGACCCATCATTATCATTAAGCAGGAAAACAGGGAGCCTTACCAAGGGAGGCCACGATCCCATGGTTCTCCTCCATGATTTGGCTGTACAGGGCTCTCTGGTCAGGATCCAGCAGTGCCCACTCTTCTTCGGTGAAGCACACAGCAACCTCCTCAAAAGTCACCAGACCCTGGATGGAAAAAGAAAATGGTTCTTAGTCGAGAATAGCGTAAAGTGATTAGCCTCCTGGTAGCACAACTGCCTGAAACACTGGAGCTGCACGTTTCAGCTGCCCATGTCCTCACCCTGGATCTTCTGCATCTTTCCCTCCCAGAAATCCCCACTGCTCGTCTTAATGGCATCAGGTCTCTGTTTTGGTAAAATGAGGTGGCTGGGCAGTATAATGCAGGATTTCAAACCAGTTGCCACGGGACTAATAGCAAGAAGGCGATGACCTGATTCTGGATTTCCCAAGAGGCTTCTTGTCAGCCACTCTGGGAATCAGGATGCAGGACTCATTGGGCCTTCGGTCCAATCCAGCAAGGTTCTCCATATATTTTCTTAGCAGGGCCATGCAAAGGGGGGCCAGTGGGGGCCAGTTGGCTCGGGGCCCACAATTTTAAGGGGGCACTCCAATGAGGTCCCCCCCCAGCTTATGCTACTGCTTCTGTAGCGTAAGTGACCCATCGAGAAGCGTGAAGCCCGCCTTGCGGAAACAGCGCAGAAGCCGTCTGTTGTGAATACCACTGTCAGACTACAGGCTCCAAAGGGCCATATGCCGCATGCGGGGCAGGGATAGATGTGCCTAAGTTGCGATGGTTGTCCTTACTGCGTCTCTTTCCTCAATCTTCTCCATGGCATAGAATCTCTGGAGCGGAGGGTGAGGTAATGATGATGATAGTTATTAATGATAATAATGATACCGTGAGGGTGATGATGATGTTTGGTAATGATGAAGGACTGTTCTATTACTGTTGCTTCTATTAGTACAGCAACTAAAAATAAATGTGAATTTCTGATTCAGCATTGAGGTGTTGTAGAACAGGTTTAATATGAAGGTTTTATGTAGAACGGACATGTTGGTGGGCACGCCCCCTTGGGACGGCCATGTTGTCTTCCGTTTTTGGTTTCCATGGTCAGCCTAAAATAGAGTCAAGGGGGATTAAGATGTTTAACTTAATATATATTTTTTCAGATTAGTTTTGTCACTGTTGGAAATGGGGGAGGCACACACTTCCCATCTGGCCTGGGTATATTACTAGCTTTGCATGGCCCTGGTTCTTAGGAAAGGAAACTGAAGGAGAGGGAATTATTCTGGCCCTGGGAGGTGAACAGAGGATGGAGGGACCCAGGCTGCTCCCTGCCTCCTTCCCCAGTGATCCTTCCACCTACCTGATCCTGTTCTCCTCCATCACAAAGAAAAAGAGGTGGCTGTGTGTTTCTTGCCGGAGTCATTCCAGCTCCTGTGGAGACAAATGTGATGGGAACCCATTAACACATGTTTGCCTCTGAGGTTGAGATTGCCATCCGAAACTCCAGGGAAGAAAGCCTCTTGGAACACCAATGGACTTGCTTCTCAGTCAAATGCATAGAATTGCCTTGGAAGTGATACAAGTCCAAGTACACCTGGCCATTGCGAGATGTCTTACCTTTAATTTGCATTTTGGGAGTGCAGTTGGGAAAATAAACAAACGTTTCCCCATTTGGGCTCTTCACCACAAATCTAACTGCTAATTTCCATGTGTAAAATGTCACAGTCTTGATGCTAGAGAGAAGCATCTTCCCTCACGTGACATTCAGGGGTGGGGTGGGGGGGTGAATAGATGACGGCCAACGACGTCTTCCATAGCTCTAGAGAACGAGGCCAGGTTGAAATACAGCCGCCCCCAAGTTAATCCTTACCATGCAAGGCGGCATGAGAGACACCCTCCTGCATCCTCCCCCTTTGTGGAGGGCTCTGACTGCTATCTGAAGACACCCTCTCTGCTGCAGGGCCATCAGGCCTCACTTTTGCAAACAGACTCTGGACCTGAAAGAGCAATGAAAACCCATGACATGGAAATAGCAAAAGGCTTCAAAAAGGAGCAAGAGAGGCAAAGATGTTGGGGGCAAGGGATGGGACATCTCTCCTGGGGTGATTTCCAGAAAGGGTTGGGCAACGAGTAGAGAGTTTCCAGACATCCTCCCTCCCATTCCTGCCCCCTGGATGCAATGCTCTCACCTGCCGCTGCTCCTCTTGCTGCCTCTGGTCCTCTGCCTGGTCCAGGAGGAAGCCTTCTGCCAGGGCCACCGCCTGGGAACTGGTCTCCGCCCCGCATTCTCTCACCCAGCTCGCCATCTCCGCTGGCAAGGTGGTCAGGAACTGCTCCAGGATCACCAGATCCAGGATTTGGTTTTTCGTGTGTCGCTCCAGCTTCAGCCACCAACAGGAAAGATTGTGGAGTTGGTTGCAAACCTCTCACGGCCCCTCAGCCTCCTGGTAGCAGAACTGCCGGAAACGCTGGAGCTGCACATTTGAACTGACCATGTCTTCATCTTGGATCTTCTTCTCTGTTCTTTCCCAGAGTTCTCCACTGCTCTTGGTCTTTATGGCATACGGGGCTCTTTTTGGATCAGGGCCAGCTGAGCGCTGCTCTACCTTCTTTGATCTGTGTTCTATGGACGCCTCCAAGGGGACCAAAGAAACTCTTCCCTCTTCTGGATCCGGGCAAACGCTGCCGTATGAAGCAGTGCTTCTAAGGCTATGCAAAGGAAAGACAGAGTTCTGTTAAAGGACTTTCAGTGCAAGATGAGACTTGCAGGACTCCCAACTAGGAAGGGGGTCTTGTCCTGGATGCACTGTGGGGGAAGAGAGGGTGATGCTTCAAACCAGTGCTGCTGCCCCTGCCTCGCCTGCCAGCACCATTGAGTCCAACCCTTTGCTCAGTGCAGGAATCCACCTTAAAGCATCCCTGACAGATGGTTGTCCAGCTGCTTCTTATCTGAGTTATCTATATTCCCAACTCTGCATCTCATAGCAATCCTTCTTATCTGCATCTAGTCTCACTCTCTCAACATTCACTCAAACACTCTTCTCATCTCACCCAATAATCTCCTCCATTCCCACTTCTGTCAGCCAGACCCATATCTAATCTACACTCATTGGATTCTCCAGCCCCTCCCACTCTCTCACAGCCAACCAAACCAGGCACTCTAAACAGCCAGCCAATCAGCACTCACCCTCACATCCTCTGGGATTAACACTTTCCATCCTGGTTCCTGCAACATCACCACAAACAGTAAGTACATTTCAGCCTAGGCATTTACCTTACTTGTTCACATTCTTAAACCCTTTAAAGACATACGTAACTAAATGCATACAATAAGCCACAAACCCTGCAATACAATTTTAACATAAAGCAGTGGAACATCACAGGGGGATCCTTCACCTTAGAGCCACGGAGCAAAGCCCTTCACTGGCTTGAGTGTCAGAAGAGGTTGTATCCCACCGCTGCTCCTCACACACAGGCTGCTATCTTCCCATTTGCCCCCTAAAATTACATCCCCATAACATTTCTCCCTCATTATTTGAAGGAGACAACCTCAGCAGATGGAGGCTCCATTCCTGATTATGAGCTGCCTCACTGGAACGGAGCAAAGGTTCTCACAGGGCTGCGTCCTGCTGCTCTTCTGAGCCCAGAAATGTTGTGTCCAACAGAAACTAAGATTCACTGCTTGTGCTCTTTTGAGGTTTACTTTTTTCCCGTTCAGGATTTTTAGTTCCTATTTTTCATTCTCTTTTAATTATCAGCCTTCTCTCACTGCAGGCCTGATCACAAAGCTGGCCCGAGAACTTTTCCTGTTTTCGGCAAAAACTACCACAAGCACCTGTTCTCTTTGCTCCCACCGGCCATAAAATGTCAATAGCAGTCAATTAAATAACTAAAGAAAAAATGCCCGCCTTTTCAGGGGTCTCCGAATGAGCTGCCACATAGGAGAGACGGCCTTGGAGGGCACCTCGTCTCCCTTCGTCCACCTTTGTTGTCTATGATCAGTCCACCCAATCCAGCAGAGAAGGAGGGGAACGTGTCAGCCACATGCAGGACTGGATCAGGGGACCCCCATTTGCAGGAGGGGAAGGAGAAGCAGTGCCAGGTTTTGGTTCGGGGCCAGCAGAGTCTTCTTCTGCCATCTCTGATCCGTGTTCTAAGGACACCTTGAAGGGGGCTAAAGAAACTCCTCCTGGATCTGGGCAAAGATTTCCTTACCAGGCATAAAGGGTGTAAAGAAGCGTTATACTGTCAGGACAAGATCAAATGTGTAGGACTCAAGCTAGCAAGCAAGTCTTCTCCTGCAAGGAAAAGCAGGGCAATGCAAAACTTCAAAGCAAAACTAGAGACGGGGGCAGGACTTTTCCCCTGACAGCCACAGACCAAAGATCTTCACTTGCTTGAGAGTCAGAAACTGCCTCCCCCCTCTCCTCCCCAATGCCCAGGAAGCTGGTGAGGAGGGGGGTGAAGATGGGGGTGAATGTAGGGGGGAGGGTTAGGGAGGGGAGGGTAAGTGTTACACAGAGGGAGACCAACTTAAAGATTTGTGTGAAAGAGAGAGATGGAAAATAAATTGAGATTGGCTACATTGAATGTTAAAGGGCTAGGAACGGTAATTAAAAGAAAGAGGATTGAAATGTTATTAAAGAATAAAAAAATAGATATATTTTTTTTGCAGGAAACTCATCAGGCCAAAGAGGGTGTCAATGAGCTTCGAATGAGGGATGTGGGCGTTTATGAGAAGTCATATGGAACTTCTAAATCGAGAGGGGTGGCAATAATAATTTCAAAGACATGTGGTATAAATATTCAAAGTGTAAAGAAAGATAAAAATGGAAGGTTTATCATTATGTTCTGCAAGTTGGGAGAAGAGGAATATGTATTAATGAATGTATATGCTCCAAATGGGAAACAAATGGATTTTTTTGATGAAGTATTTAATGTGTTGGGAGAGGTGGGTAAAAAACATATTGTGATGGCAGGAGACTTTAATATGGTACTAGATAGAGGGAAAGATAATGGAAGGGAAAGAATTAATGGATGTGTGGAGAGTATTAAGAGGGGAAGAAAGGAAATATACCTTCTACTCACCGAGATTTAAGAGTTATTCAAGGATTGATTACATTTTTGTATCAAAAAATATGTTACCCAAAATCATAGATTGTGACATTGGGGTTATTAAGGTCACTGACCACGCATTAATGATAATGGACATGGAAATCAAGAAAGACTATAGACAAGCGAAGAGATGGAGACTGGATGTAAGGTTGTTGAATAAAAAATACATAGTGGAGAAAATAAAGAAAGAAATGCAGGAAATTTGGGAGATTAATGAAAAAGAGAATAACCGGCAGGACATATTATGGGATACAATGAAAGCTGTGGTAAGAGGGATCTGTATTAGGGAAAGGTGCACTTTAAAAAAACAACAGGAAGCTCAAAATAAAAAGATTGAAGAGGAGGTAAGGAGTCTGGAAGAAAAGTTAAGGGAGACAAAAGATAAACGCCTAATTGCCCAAATTCAAGCTAAGAAAAAGGAATTAGAGAAAGAAGAACTAGAACAAGTCCAAAAAAATGTGTTATATTTAAAAAGATATACTATATTTAAAAAGATTACTATATTTTTTTGAATATAGTAATAGAAATTCGAAGATGCTGGCTAGATCCACTCAGTTGGAAAAGGCTAAGAATATGATAGGGACAATAAGTGATAAGTCAGGGAATAGTTGTAACTTAATGAAAGATAAATTAAATTTATTTCAGGAATTTTATAGTGAATTATATACATCAGGTTCGGGGCCACAAGATAAGGTATTGGAATATGTAGAGAGGAATTGGAAAATAAAATTGCAGAAGCAGGATAGGGATTACATGGAAGGTTTAGTTACTGAGAAAGAGATAGAGGGAGTTATTGATAAACTAAAAGGAGGGAAATCTCCGGGGACGGATGGTTTGGGGTCGGAATATTATAAGCTTTTCAAAGAAATTTTAATACCAAGATTAAAGAAATTATTTAATAACATAATAGAAGGGGGGAAGACCCCGCCATCATGGGATCACTCCCTGATTATATTAATTCCGAAACCAGGTAAGGATTTAACAGACCCCGCATCATATAGACCAATTTCCTTAATAAATCAAGATTCAAAATTTTTTACAGCAGTAATGGCAAAAAGAATGGCTACATTTATTTTTAAATATATTAAAAAGACCAGTGTGGATTCATTCCGGGTAGGCAAATGCCTAATTTAATGGGAAGAGTATTAAATATAATTAATATTATTAAAAAAAGGAATTTAAAAGCAGGCTTATTAGCATTGGATATATTCAAAGCCTTTGATTGCGTGGAATGGCCAGCACTTAAAATAATATTTAAAACATTTGGGTTTGGAGATAAATTTATGGGAGTGATGGATAAGTTATATAAAAATAATAAAGCTGAAATAATGGTTAATGATGGGTTAACGCAACAGATTACACTAGCCCGAGGAACTAGGCAAGGATGTCCTCTTTCACCGATCTTATTTGCAATAGTAATAGAAATTTTGGCAAATGCAATAAGGGAAGATGAAAGAGTGAAGGGGATAGGAAGAAAGGAGAAGATTAAAATGAATATGTTTGCGGATGACACATTACTGACAGTAGAAGATCCCCTGGGGAGTGCAGAGGTGATTAAGAAGCATTTAAGAGAATTTGGAGAAATTACGGGATTAAAAGTAAATTGGGGGAAGTCAGAAATGATGTTATTTAATTATAATAAGGATGAGCTGGAAGAAGGTAAGGTTAAGTTGGGTCTTAGACTTAAAAATATAGTACGTTACTTAGGAGTTAATATTGATAAGGATTTAGATAGGCTAGAGGAACTTAACTTGGTAGCTTTAAAAAAACAAGTAGGGGAGAAATTAGAAGTATATAAGAAATTAAAACATTCTTGGTTTGGTAGAATAGCAATTATTAAAATGAAGATTTTACCTAAGATTAATTTTCTGTTTAGAATGTTACCAATTAAAATATCAGATGTAGAGTTGAAAAGTTGGCAAAATATGATTAATGCATATTGTAATGGGGATAAGAGAGCTAGGATTAATAAAGGGCTATGGTATAAGGCTCAAAAGAAAGGAGGTTTAGGACTTCCAAATATTAAGTATTATTATATTGCTAATCAGCTAAGATATGTTATAAACTGTATTTTAGGGGAGGAAGATCTGGAGTGGTTGGAAACGCAAGCTGGGGAAATAGATTATAAATTGAAAAATATATTTTTTTAAAAAATTCAAAAGAGAGATTTAAAGGGACTGGACAACCCTTTGTTGGAAAATATTGTGGAGATCTGGGAGAAATTTAGGGGGAAGTTGATACCAGGAGATTCACCACTTGCCCCAGTGGTAGTAGTGGAGAATTTCCCAAGGGTATTAAAAGTGGAGATAGAAGCGAGATTGAAAGATCAGGAAATAATTAAGTTAAGGAAGTGGATGGAAAATATGAAGGATAATGACCAAATTAAAGAGGTATTAATAGGTCAAAAGTTAGTATGGTTTAAATGTATACAATTGGGGAAATGGACTCAGGAATGGAAACTGAAAAATAAAGAATGTAGAAATAATACAAGATTTGAAGATTTAATTGAGTTAAAAGGAAGGAAAGAAGAAAATAAAGCTAAGAAAGGGTTGACTAGAGAGATATATAAATTATTGATAGAGGAGAAATTTCAAGATTCACTTAAAGCAATAAAAAAGATTTGGGAAGATGACGTAAAGGGAGAAATTAAGGAATATAACTGGGAGAGGTTGTGGAATGCAAGAATGTTAAAACTGTTATCGATTAGAATTAAGGAGAATTTTTATAAGATACTGTGGAGATGGTATCTAACACCTGTTAGATTTCACCAGATTGATAAAAAAATATCTAAAAACTGCTGGAGGGGATGCCAGGAGGTTGGAACCTATTTTCATATGTGGTGGAGCTGCGAATACGTACAAAAATTTTGGGAAAGGGTATTTAAAGAAATAAGTGAAATAATTGGAAGTAAAGTGGAATTAAACCCAAAGCTCGCTCTACTAGCAATATGGGATAGAGGGAAAGAGGATAAAAATAAGAGAGAATTGATAAACAACCTCCTGACACCTGTTAGATTAATGATTGCAAAAAATTGGAAAGGACAAGGAAGCTATACAATAGAAGAATGGTATAAAGAAATATGGGATATGGCTTTGAATGATATGCTGACTTGTAAAATGAAGTTAAAGAGGGGAATGTCCAGTAAAAATGACTTTGGGGAAATATGGAGTCCCCTTTTGGAATATGTATTAAGATCGGGGAAGGGACAAAAACCTTCAAAAGAGTCGATAAATTTCTGGATAGATGAAGAATGATCAAGAGGAGGTCTCATGGGGTGGGGGTGCACGGGGGGGATTGTTGAGGATTATGTATGTATTTTATGTTGTTATTATGTTGAAATTAATAAAAATTATTTCAAAAAAAAAAAAGAAACTGCCTCCCCCCTCTCCCCCCCCCGCAGTCCACCTCTCACCATTTGCCCCAATGAAGGTACATCCCCTCTCTTGACTTAGCCATTCTTCATCCAAGCCCCCTGCCACACACCCTCTCTGTGATGCCTTCTGCTGCCGCCATTTTCTTCTTAAGCCTCTCTTACACTAAGCTTCCTGATAAGAGGTTTAAACTAAGCCTGTCACTCATTACAAGGAATCTTTCCTGATTAGTCTGCTGATTTTAAAAGATCAATGTATTAATCAATGGAATCCATTAGTCCATAGCAGCTAGAAATTCTTAGGAACACAACCAGTTCCCTTTACTTTAGAAAGACTGTGTTTTACAGTAAATAGTTATGAAGAATGATAATATTTCTCCCTGATTCTCTGAGGTATACTGCTTCAGCAGATGGAGGCTCCATTCCTAGATAGGAGCTGCCTCACTGGAGCAGACCAAAGGCTCTCACAGGTCAGCATCCTCCTGCTTCTGAGGAGACCACAAGTTTTGTTCCCCACAGACACTGTGATTCACCACTTGTGCTCGGTTGGGATTTGGGTTGTTTTGTGTTCTGGATTTTCAAATTCCCTTTTTCATTCTCTTTAATTTTCCTCTGCCCCATTTATTTTCTTATTGTCAGCCTTCGTTTCGAAACGACACCAGCCAGAGGTTGAAGTTGGGCATCTCCCCTTCCCCTGGAGTTTTCCCACCCCTCCCTCTCCTGCCCCCATGTCCCCCCTCCTCCCCTGCAGCCCAGAGATTCCCCTTCCCCCTAAGGCATGCGGCAGGGTGGGGTGTTTCAGCTGATCCCACACAGGAGGCATCGATGCCTTCGGGAAGGAGGGAGTGCATTTCCTGTGGGGGCCTCGGCCTCTTCCTTCCTCCCCAAATCCCCTTCCCATTTGGGATGGAGTTCATTTCTTGGGCCCTCAGGACACCAACCAGCAAGGTCCTTTCTCTGCATCTCTCCAAGCAGGTCCCTGGACACATCCTGCATTGCACCACAGTGGCTCTTGGTCTCCCCTCCATCGCCGCCAGCAGCGATTCCTTTGAAACCATCTGTCTGAGGCGTCTGCCAGGCATGTATGTACTAGGGGCGATGTGTCTTTTTGATCTCCCTCAGCCCTGCTTTGGTTTCCTCTGAAAGTTCAGCCAAGCAGAGAAGCCACCTGGGGAGCATCTCAGCCACGTGTGGAAATGCACCAGAGAACCTATCAAGGCAGGGGAGGTGGGGCAGGGGGAAGCCGTGTCCAATGAATGAGAGCAAGGATTTCAAGCCCTGGTGCCTCTGATTCATCGACTCAACCATGGACGAGATAGTCAGGACTTAGTCAGGGTTGTAGTTAGGTTTGAGTGACTGAGTTGTTGGAGGTTGGGAGTCATTATTGAGTTTTTAGTGGTGTTAGGGACTTAGGAATAGTGAGTATTTAGCATAGGCAGCTTTGAATATCTTGAATCCTGAATTAAACGTTGTTAACTAAAATAAACTTATTATTTTTAGCTTTGCCAGCTTGGCTTTATTTGCCTGTCATACCGTTACTCAACACACACACCAGATTATACACACGGTTTTGTTTATTTTACCAGAAGATCCTAAATCAAACCTTTTCCCCTCATAGATTGAGAGGTTTTATTTAACTCTCCCGCGGGTTTTTCAAGTGGTGGCGCTTAGCCTGAGAAGGGTTACTGTGCTGTGCCTAGTACAGGGGTGGCGTCTGCCAGGCATGTGTGCACCGGGTCCAAGGGCCTTCCTGGCTTTGCCGAGAGGTCAAAACGAAGAAGCTCCTTCCGCTTCTGGGTGAATCCCAAATGCATGAACTGCACGTGATAGACACTGAAGGAATTTCAACTTGGAGAAAGTAATGTTTCCTTAAGGTGTCTGTGTGTCTGCATTTGCCTCTGTGTAATGGAAGGGGTTAACTCTACTACCTGTCAGGATTAATTAATGGCTATGCCGTGAAGAGGACAAAGAGAAGAGTTTTGAGGCCAATGAAACGTCGAGTGTGGTCAGCGTGACTGGCACATAGCCAATTAGATGAAGTAGATCCTATAACTTACTCATATATGCATATCTTATCTATGCACTTGAAACATGATTCCTTGAGCACAAACCTATAATGGTCAGTGTTATTAGACAGTAGAGGTGTTTGACCAATGAAAATGTTTTTTACTTCTGTGACCAAAGTTTATATAAGTGTGTGAAATCCTTTGTTCGGGGGACTCTTGATTTGCTGAAGCCGGAGGCCCCTTCACTGCAGTGAAGCCATTAAACGGTTAAATTGAATTCTCCAGTCTCTGGGTCTTTATTGGGTAAAAGACCCCAGAGGCCATAAACCTCCCTCCCGTTGAGGGACAACAAATTGGCGAGCGTCAGCCAGGAGGCGAAGTGCAGCCTGGCCCTGATCCATACTCACGCGGTGCCCTTTCCAGGAGCGACAATCGTGGCCTGCGCGCCCTGGAATGTTTTTATCCGGGGGCCACATTCTCTCTCTGGTTCGGGCGACGCAGTGGAGCGGAGCAGGAACACGCTGGGAGAATTAATTTAACCAGAAGAGGGAAGAGGGAAGCCTTCGAAACTGGTGAGTGTCCCATTCATTTTGGAGTAAGACAAGCAACTGTAACAGATTTCACTGTGTTGATGCTATAGGGAAAAAGGCGGGTTTGAGTCCCCCCTTCTTCACCTTTAACCGGGCTGTGGGAAAGAGCCGGAGCAGAGCAGGAAACCGCGTAGACGCTGGAGGCGGAGGAGGGGGCACTGGTTCGAGTCCGGGGTTGCCCCCCCCATTAGTAGAGGGAAAGATACAGTCTCCAGCCGAGCGGCGGTTGCAATTGGGAAAGGAAGCAAAAATGGGAACTTCTCAATCAAAGGCTCCCCTCACGTCACCCCTCGGTTGTGTGTTAAAGAATTGGACTATACTTGGGAGCGCTCCTATAAAAGAATAATAAAAAAAAGCAGATGAATTTTTTGTGTACAAAGATCTGGCCGAAATACCATTTGCCAGAGGGAAAGGTTTGGCCAGTCCATGGCAGTTTGAATTATGATGTGATTTTGCAATTGAGTCTGTATTGTGAGAGGGAGGAAAAATGGTGTGAGCTCCCATATGTTTCAGCTTTTATCTCTTTGTTCCAAAATGAATCAGCCCAGAAATCATGTGGGCTGAAAGGGGGGTCTGGATTGCTGACTTTGCAAAATGCAGGGAGGATAGAGAAGGAGAAAAAGCATTTGGTCGTGCAGCAAGAAGAAGAAGATGTAACTTTTTTAATGCCTCCACCCACTGCCCCCGCTCCTCTCCCTCCCCCTCCCCTCTCTCGTCCAGCTTCTCCTCCCCCTTATGGTAATCATGTGAACCCTGCGTCACAGAAGTTGGGGCGGATGGGAGACGCGCAGCTCTCTGAGCCGGCTGCGGGCTCCCCATCTTCTCCAACTTCAGGATTAACGGATGAGTTAATGATGAATTTGGAAGGGTTGCAGAGAATTGCACGTGAGGAAGGGGAGGCTCTGACTCCCAAGAAAGAGGCTTGGAATAGGATGACTCAAAGATTGGGAGATGCACGCCCTGTTTCAGCTGGTGTCAGAAGTAAAGACACTGAGAAAAATGTAGTGCTGGCTCCTTTAAGACAGGCCGTAGGTCCAACAGGAGAAGCACTTTTCCTTCATGTTCCGGTCTCCACAAATGATTTTCTCAAATTAGAAAATGTCTGTTGGCCCCTTTCGCCAAAATCCCCATGGAATGGAACAGCTGTTTAGCACGATATTTCTCACGCATGAGCCAAATTGGCCAGACGTGCAGGCTTTGTTATCAGCGCTACTCGCACCAGAGGAGAAGAGGCTGGTTTTGGAGAAAGCGCGCGCTATAAGTTTGGTCCGCCACCCACAGGGAAATCAAAATGATTTGTGCCCAAGGGAGAATCCAAACTGGGACCCCAATGACCAAGTCGGTCAAGAGAGGCTTAATAATTATAGAGGACTGATATTGGCTGCACTTAAAGAGGCAATCCCAAAGCAGAAAAATCTGTCCAAGCTATATGAAGTACGCCAGGGGCCAGAAGAGGATCCATCTGCCTTTTATGAGAGATTGTGTGACACAGCCAGGCGGTGGACGGACTTAGATCCAGAACAACAGGAGAACCATAGGCTTTTTGTAACGCTTTTTGTGGGTCAGGCCAGTCAGGACATTAGACAAAAACTGCAAAAATTAGAAGGTGTGGCAGGCATGAACGTAAGTCAAGTCATAGAAGTGGCTTATAAAGTCTTTTCCAATAGAGAGCAGGCGAAAAGTGAGAAAGAAGATAAGCAGGTGAAAATGCAAGCATCGCTTTTAGCGGTTGCCCTTGTTGAACAGAGAAGAAGAGGAAGAGGCAGAGGGGCGTCTCGTGCGCGGAGAGGAAAAGGACGGAATGTCAGATTAGGGCGCGACGAGAACGAAAGGAAGAGAATGTCATGGCTTTGAATGAGTCTGATCAGGAATGACTGGAAAAGAAAGAGAATGAGAAACGAATATTTGCCTCCGCCCGTGAGCCCTTGGTCAGAATGCAAGTGGGCCAAGAGCTTATAGATTTCTTATTGGACTGTGGTGCTACACATTCTGTGCTGACTAACTTTAAAGGACCTTTGTCTACAGTAAAAGTTCCCATCATAGGAGCTACTGGAAGGCGAATGCTTCGCCCATTTGCAGCCCCAATGGAGTGTAAAATTGGAGGGACTACACTCTCCCATTCATTTCTATATGTGCCTGAATGCCCCCTACCATTGTTTGGGAGAGACTCGCTGTGTAAACTGCAGGCTCAACTGAGTTTCTCAGGGGACAAGATCACCATGAGATTGCCCCCAGAGGAAGCCTGGAAGGCTCAACTGCATTTGTTGATGGAGCCAGCAGAGAGAGAAAATGCTTGGCAGTGCACTCAGATGAGCCCTTCATCAAAGCAAGCAGAAAGTGATCCTATTCCTTCAGATGTCCTTGATGCAGTCATGCCGTGGGTTTGAGATGAGGAAAGGCCAGGAAGGGCGAAGTGGGCCACCCCAGTCAAGGTGGTACTGGAACCAGGAGCCATCCCGCCAAGAATACCCCAATACCCCCTCAAGCTAGAGGCCACTGCAGGCAGAGAAGGAGTGCTAGAATGGACAGCAGAATGTCGAAAGGGCTTTGACGACCTCAAGGAGGCCCTGATGACAGCTCCTGCTCTTGGCCTGCCAGATATGGAAAAGCCATTCCAACTTTATGTGCACGAACGTCTGGAGTTTTGACTCAGCTGCTGGGAAGCTGGAAGAGACCGGTGGCTTACTTCTCCAAGCAATTGGATGCACCCAGTCGAGGATGGCCAGCATGCTTGAAGGCCGTGGCCGCAACGGCAATGTTGGTGAGAGAAGCTCAGAAGCTCACCTTGGGACAGACAATGGTTGTGTACACTCCCCATGCAGTGATGGCTGTGATGGATGCCAAAGGAGGAAATTGGCTCTCACCAAGTCGCATGGCCAGATACCAGGTCATCCTTCTGGATCAAGGGGATGTTAACCTGCAGGTCTCCAATAGCTTGAACCCAGCTACATTGTTGCCCTTGGAACAAGAAGAGGGAACGCAGCATGATTGTATCCAAACTATAGAGAGCGTGTATGCCAGTCGGCCGGACCTCAAAGACACCCCGCTACCCAACGCGGAATTGGAATATTATACTGATGGAAGTAGTTTTATGGAAGATAGAATCAGAAAATCAGGGTATGCGGTGGTTACGTTGTGGGACACCGTGGAAGCAAGAGCCTTGCCCGCCAACACATCAGCGCAAAAGGCAGAGCTAATAGCTCTGACAAGAGCTCTTCAACTAGCAGAAGGGAAGACAGCTTCAATATTCACAGACTCTAAATTCGCCTTTGCAACGTTGCATGCCCATGGAGCGATATGGAAGGAGAGAGGATTGCTGACTGCCAACAACAGTCCCGTAAAGCATGGGACCAAGATTCTGAATTTGCTTGAGGCCGTCAATAGACCAACGTAAGTGGCAGTGGTGCATTGTAGAGCCCATCAGAAAGGTGACGGTGAAGTCATCAGAGGGAATCGAAGAGCCGATGCAGCAGCCAAGAAAGCAGCTCGAGAAGGAACTATAGACACCGCAGTGCTGGCTCTCGTACTTCAGTTGAAGTTGCCAAGAGAACCTCCAAAGTATAGTGCCAAAGAGAATCAACTGGCAGAGAAACTAGGAGCAAGAGAGAAGAAGGATGGATGGTGGATACTGCCAGAAGGACAAGTGTTGGTGCCACAATGGACCCTCAGCCACGTAATCCAGGGATATCACCAGAGTACTCATTTGGGGCCGGACGCCATGACCCAAGGACTTCAAAGAGTCATGATGGGACCCAAGATGCGAAAGATGGCCGAACAGATAGTTCGGAGATGTTCTGTTTGTTGTGCCAACAACCCCAAGATTGCCCCAAGACCCCCTCCAGGGACTGGTAAGCATGGACTTTTAGCAAGAGAATCTTGGCAAGTGGATTTCTCAGAGGTCCCCAGACAAGGACATTTCAAATACCTGTTGGTATTGGTAGACACTTTGACGGCTTGGACTGAAGCATTTCCTTGTCGAACGAACCAGGCCAAAGAAGTGGTTCGCGTAATGCTTAAGGAGGTGGTCCCACGGTTTGGGATACCAGAGGGTTTGGCCTCAGATAGAGGACCCCATTTTGTTTCAGCAGTGACTCAGGGGGTTGCTAAGGCGTTGAGAATACAATGGGACCTCCACACGGCTTGGAGGCCACAATCTAGTGGACAAGTTGAAAGAATGAATCAGACTCTAAAAAGGCAATTAGCGAAAATTTGCCAAGAGACTCATTTGAAATGGCCAGAAGCTTTGCCTCTTGCCCTACTCAGAGTTCGCATTGCCCCTAGAGCTAAATTGGGAGTGAGCCCATTTGAATTGATGTATGGGAAGCCCTATCCTAAGAATCCAGTGGTGACGCATGGGAGTCAAATGCATGTAAGGGGGGAGGCATGGGTAAAGGGTTATTTGCAGTCTCTCTCTGGTGTTTTGTCTTCTCTCCACAGATATATCCACGAACGGCTTCCTTTGCCATTGGACACGCCGGTCCATAAGTTTCGGGTCGGAGACCAGGTCCTAATCCGATCGTGGAAGGATGAGCCGTTAGAGCCAAAGTGGAAGGGGCCGCATAGTGTCATCCTTGCTACCCATTCAGCCGTGAAGGTTGAAGGCGTGAAACCGTGGATCCACTATACTCGAGTAAAGGCAGCCCCGGAGGAAACAAAGGAGGAAGAAGTTGCTGTGAGAGTCACACCAGAAGCTGACTCAAACGGACAACGTTGAAAAGCTCAACCTATAGAAGGACTAAGGTCTCTGTTTAAAAGGCAAAAGGATGTGGAAAGTAATTGTTCTCCTGGGCCTAGTAGGAGGAGGGCCGTGGGTTCAGAAGTCTGTAACAGGTCAAAATGAATTGATTAAGAAGTTTGAAGCAAATGATAATGTGTGGGTACATATAGCCAAACATATAGTGAACACAACATACTTTTGTTTGAAAGGGGGGAACTCAGCACAAGATGTCCTTGCCTCATGTATGATAGGAGTTCCTACCCCTGTGAAACGTTCTAAGCTATTTCTTCAGTATAAGACCAACCTCAACAAACCTGCTACGTTTGGAGATTTTGCACATTGGAAACCAGGGGTGACCCAGCTCAATAGAGAGATGTTTCACATCCAAGTTTTAAAGGTGGCGTCACTCGGTAACACGGAGTGCGTTCAATTTGTGGGTTGTACCAAAGATTGTGCAGAGGTTGCCAAAAAGAGAGATCCGCCACTGTGGTGCTTTGAAGTTACTGATTACCCATCTTGCCATGCTTACGGAGTCTTGCCTCCAGGATGGTTTTTACTTTGTGGGAGACAAGCCTATTCATACATTCCTGCTAATTCCACTGGGGGGCCTTGTACAATAGGTAGGCTGGCAGTGTGGTTGCCTAAGAAACCCCAATCTAGTCTCCAGATGGTGACATCATCTCCTCGCCAAAAGAGAGGAGTTGTTTTGGATGAGACATGCAATAGTAACGTGGATTTGTTGAGCAAAGCTGAAACCGTATCTTTGGCTGTATCCCTAGTGGGTGTTCCAGGTTTAGCTGTGGCTGACAGTGTGGAAGTGAATCAAGTGGCTTGTGCTCTAGCCAAGGGTTTGAATTATACATCACAAGCCATGGCAGCTCTTAACAGTGAGATCCAAGAGTTGCGAACAGCTACTTTACAAAATCGAGCCGCCATCGATTATCTTTTATTAAGACACAACCATGGGTGTGAAGAATTTGAAGGGATGTGTTGTTTTAATTTGTCTGACCAGTCAGAATTTGTGGAATCAAGAGTGAGAAAATTGCATGACATTGTTGCCAATATAACACAAGATCAAGGACTGGATCTCTCAGGGCTAACCTCATGGTTGACTTCGTGGCTTCCTAACTTTTCATGGTTAAAACAGGCATTTCTTTTTCTCATAATTTTAGTGTGCATCTTTCTTGTAGTTTGTTGCGGAATACAATGTGTGCCTTTATGTTGTAATGTTTTCAAGAATGTGTTGCCAGCTTCATCTAATCGTGTAATGCTTGTGAAGTCAACGGACCCGGATCCGATCCAGAGGAGCCGAGAGGAGGTGAAGAAATTCCTTGAGATGCGCAGTATGGTCGAGGGACATAAGTCTGTTTTGTAGCCAGACATATTCTCGACAGGGGGGATTTGATAGACACTGAAGGAATTTCAACTTGGAGAAAGTAATGTTTCCTTAAGGTGTCTGTGTGTCTGCATTTGCCTCTGTGTAATGGAAGGGGTTAACTCTACTACCTGTCAAGATTAATTAATGGCTATGCCGTGAAGAGGACAAAGAGAAGAGTTTTGAGGCCAATGAAACGTCGAGTGTGGTCAGCGTGACTGGCACATAGCCAATTAGATGAAGTAGATCCTATAACTTACTCATATATGCATATCTTATCTATGCACTTGAAACATGATTCCTTGAGCACAAACCTATAATGGTCAGTGTTATTAGACAGTAGAGGTGTTTGACCAATGAAAATGTTTTTTACTTCTGTGACCAAAGTTTATATAAGTGTGTGAAATCCTTTGTTCGGGGGACTCTTGATTTGCTGAAGCCGGAGGCCCCTTCACTGCAGTGAAGCCATTAAACGGTTAAATTGAATTCTCCAGTCTCTGGGTCTTTATTGGGTAAAAGACCCCAGAGGCCATAAACCTCCCTCCCGTTGAGGGACAACACATGTACCTCCTCCCTATGGGGCGAAATGGGGGGAAGGTCCAGCTCCCATCCATGACTCAGAATCACCCCCGACATGGTGGGCTTGGATTTGGGCATCTGCCCCCCAAGTGACCCTCCCCTCCCCTGCAGCCCAGGGATCCCCCTTCACCCCAATGCCGAAGGCGGGAGGGGGTCTCACCTGTTTCCCCCCAGGAGGCTCCGATGCAGCACCTGCAGGGAGATCCAAGGCCTCTTTCCTCTGCTGGAAACAGGCGGGAGGCGAAGATCCGGGGAGGGGAGGAGCAGTTCCTGTGGGGGACACAGCCACTCCCTGCCTCCCCAAATCCCCTTCCTCTCTAGGAATCGAGCTCGTTTCTTTAACCCTGACATGGCCAAGCAGAAAGATCCACTTCTCCAAGCCCGACTATGGCGACATCTTCTTCCGTTGCACCACAGTGGCTTTGGGCTTCCCCCCCATGGCTGCTGCGGGCATCGATCTCTGCTTTCTATGCTGGACGTTTCCTCTTCTTGCTGGATACGTCTGTTCAGCTAGTGGCTGAGTTCAGATGACACTTTAGGCAACGGAGGAGTTAATGCTTTATTCTGCAGGTGCTCTCCACATGACATGAGACTCACAAGGTCTCGGGAGGTTCAGCAAGACACTGAAACCTTCTGGGGTTTGGGGAGAGAAAACATCCACTTGAGGAGTCAAGAGGTCCAGGGGCTCTTCAGGGCCAGTGGAGCTCTTGCTTCCCACACTTGACTCCCGAGGCCAGAATAAATTTTGCAAAATAAACTCCTCTGGGAGAACAGCTGCTGGTTTTTGAGCGTGCAGAATTTTATTTTGGAAGTAAGGACCCCAGATGTGGCTATTACCTTTCAAAGCTCTCGCCAGCCAGCAGCCAGCTTTTCTCATTGAATGTCCACTCCTTCATTGTTTCTTGGAATCAGGCAAGAATAATAAAACACCTTAGCCCTTCCTAGCCTCTAATCCAGTGAACAACTTCACTCTCTCTACTCTTGTCAGCCAAACATAGAGAGAGAGAGAGAGAGAGAGAGACAGAGACTATTTTCTAACTCCTCCCACTCTCACACAGCCAGCCAATCCAGTCACTCCCCCACCACCATCCAATCAGCACTCACACATGAACTCCCCCCTTACACTTACTGGGCTGCAACATAACTGTGAGTCTATTTAACTTCTTTCTTGGAAGTTTTGACATTTAATAAACAATTACCTACAACTTTTTATAGACAAGGACCTCTAAAGCAGCTGAACATCACAGTATCACATCTCCAATGCAACAATAAAAAATCCCATACAGTGTTATACTAAGCATATTCAGAAGCAAATTAGTCCTAACAGATGGAGCATAGGTGCCCAAACTTTGTCAGGTGTTGCTGACTGGAGTCTGAATGGGGCAGGACAACCTTAATGACTTTTGATGCAATGCTTAGAACTTCTCCAAACTCATGAAAGGATGGCGTAGATGCAAAAACAGCAAATGCTATTTGGGGCTGCATTAAGAAAAGTATAGCTCCCAAAGCCCGCGAGGTAATGGTTCCCCTCTATTCAGCACTGGTTAGGCCACATCTTCAGTGTTGTGTCCAGTTCTGGGCACCACACTTCAAGAAGGATGCAGACAAGCTGGAGGGGGCTCTGAGGAGGGCAACGAGAAAGATCAGGAGTCTGGTAAGAAAGCCCCACAGGAGACACTGAAAGAGCCTGGCATGTTTAGCCTGAAGAAGAGAAGATGAAGGGGAGACCTTATAGCACTCTTCAAATACATGAAACATTGTCACACAGAGCAGGGCCAGGATCTCTTCTTAATCATCCCAGAGTGCAGGACACGGAATAATGGGCTCAAGTTACAGGAAGCCAGGTTACGGCTGGACATCAGAAAAAACTTCCTGACTGTTAGAACAGTATGACAATGGAACCAATGACCTAAGGAGGTCGTAGGCTCTCCCACACTAGAGGCCTTCAAGAGGCAGCTGGACAGCCATCTGTCAGGGATGCCTTAAGGTGGATTCCTGCATCGAGCAGGGGGTTGGAGTCCATGGACTTTTAGGCCCCTTCCAACTCTACTATTCTAGGATTCTATTATTCAAGGTCAAAACACAATGCATCAGTAGTTTGGACTGACGTCTGATAAAACAATATGGCCTGCCTTTCTGAAAATTCAAGTAAAAAGGATAACTTTATTTAATATTTTTTAAAGAAAAATCCTTGGCCACGTTTGAGGGCAGAAGCAGTCCCAAGACAGATCACAGCAATAAAATACATAAAAACAGTTAAAATATTAAGTGTGATAATCATAAGCGCAATACAAATAAAAAAACAATTCATAAAAGGCAACAATCATAGCAAGAGAAGGCCATGGTAAAAGAATATATTTTCAAGGCCTTCTTGAAAGCCTCCAGATGTGAAGGGAAAGGCACCATAGATGACCGACAAAGGAGGCGGCAAACTCCGGTGCTCAAATGTAGGAACATGTTATGTGGGGAGTACCCACAAAATAACCAATTGTGAGTTGGCTACTCAACCCACCATTGACTAATGTGTTGTCCGAATTCAGCCATTCTCTCCAAAACGCAAAGAGAGCAGTAAATCTTCCTTCCTTTTTGAAAGCCTGCAATGACGCAGAAGGACAGAACTCCAGTGGCTACTTGTTCCAAAGGGCATCACCTGTGGACATGACTAGTGCGTGGATAATCGAGGCAAGGTCCGTCCTCTCCTGACAGTGCTGCAGTTGGCGTCCCAGCCTGAGCAGGTAAAACAAACTCCTGGACACCACAGCCACCTCGGCATGTCCACGGAGCTCCGAGTGCAATTACGGGGCTTGTGCATGTGGATTGGCAGAAATGACACTGATTTTTTTTAATGTCTCTGGACTGTGCGTATGCGCAATTGTGTAGCAACAGGATAGGATAGGAACATTGAATATCCACAATGGCGCAGATAAATGTCTGGTGTAGATGAGGCCTTTGATGAGAAGTGAGATTACTCTTTTGTCAGAAGCACTTTACACACTCCAAGCAATGATATGGTTTCTACTCCGTGTGAGTTCTGTGATGAGAAGTGAGAGATGCCTTATTAATGAAGCTCTTTCCACACTCCACACAATGATATGGTTTCTCCCCTGTGTGAGTTCTTTGATGAGAAGTGAGATGTGTCTTCTGACTAAAGCTCTTTCCACACTCAACACAATGGTATGGTTTCTCCCCTGTGTGAGTTCTGTGATGAGAAGTGAGAGTTCCCCCATCACTGAAGCTCTTTCCACATTCCATACAATGATATGGTTTCTCCACTGTGTGAGTTCTTTGATGATGATTAAGTGTTTTCTTCTCACTGAAGCTCTTTCCACACTCCAAACAATGATATGGTTTCTCCCCTGTGTGAGTTTTTTGATGAGAAGTAAGAGTACTCCTATCCTTGAAGCTCTTTCCACACTCCACACAATAATATGGTTTCTCCCCAGTGTGAGTTCTTTGATGAGAAGTAAGAGTACTCCTATCCTTGAAGCTCTTTCCACACTCCACACAATGATATGGTTTCTCCCCAGTGTGAGTTCTGTGATGAGAAGTGAGAGATACCTTCTTAATGAAGGTCTTCCCACACTCCAAACAATGGAATGGTTTTTCCCCTGTGTGAGTTCTGTGATGAGAAGTGAGAGATGCCTTCTTAATGAAGGTCTTCCCACAATCCAAACAGTGGAATGGTTTCTCCCCTGTGTGAGTTCTTTGATGCTGATATAGTTTTCTCTTTTCACTGAAGCTCTTTCCACACTGCAAACAATGGTATGATTTCTCCCCTGTGTGAGTTCTTTGATGAGACTTGAGATGTATTTTCCTAATGAACCTCTTTCCACACTCCAAACAATGATATGGTTTCTCCCCTGTGTGAGTTCTTTCATGACAAGTGAGAGTTTTCTTTTCACTGAAGCTCTTTCCACACTCCAAACATTTATAAGGTTTCTCCCCTGTGTGAGTTCTTTCATGACAAGTGAGAGTTTTCTTTTCACTGAAGCTCTTTCCACACTCCAAACATTTATAAGGTTTCTCCCCTGTGTGAGTTCTTTGATGAGAAGTGAGGTGTGCCTTCTGACTGAAGCTTTTTCCACACTGTAAACAATGATATGGTTTCTCCCCAGTGTGAGTTCTTTGATGAGAAGTGAGGTGTGCCTTCTGACTGAAGCTTTTTCCACACTGTAAACAATGATATGGTTTCTCCCCTTTAGGGGTTCGTTGATGCTGAGTGAGAATCGCCTTCTGAGTCAAGCTCCTTCCACAGTCCAAACAATTGTGTATTTTGCACTGAGCTTCATTGTTTGGTTCTAAATTGAATGCTTTTCCAAGCATATGGCACCCATTCATTTCCTGTTTTTTATGCAAGTCTTCTGGGATTGTGATAGTATGGGAGCCGTTTCGCTGAGAAGTAAAGGAAGAATTCCTCCTATTCCCATTTACTTCCATTGTCCTTGTGCCCTGTCTGCTGCTTTTACGTCTGTCTTTTTTCATTGGCATCCGACATGTTTCTGTCGTATTCTCCAATTTACACATGTTGTCTTCTGGAATGAAGAAAAGAAATTGGTAAAAGTCTGAGTTAGCATCAGAACCGTAAATAATTGAACAGGCTCAATTAATGATTTTGATTAAAAAAAGAACTGAAAAGTCCGAAACGAGATGTAGTTCTTACCATATGCTTAACCAAGTTTGTTCTTTGCCATGAACAACTGTCAGTGTCGTACACAATGCCGTTCATAGAGTCCTGGCTCCCTCCCTAGAAACTGTTCTGGGCTGCTGTTGCCTAATCAGAGTTTTGCTACTGCTGGCTTTTAAGATTCTGAGTTTTCTCAATGTGTCTTGTGAAAATGTTTGTGGCTTGATGCCGTAAAATAGTGTTTAATCCTTGAATGATTTCCATAGAAATTAAGGTTTCTTATTTATTTTCACATCAATCTCTGAGGGCAATTTCCTGAAAGGTAGCCTTAAAATACAAAAAAGAATTGGTATTTTTTTTATTACCATTAATAAAAATTGTATTATTTTTCATTATTCTATTTGGAACTCAATATCTCGTTAAGCTGGAGAACAGAGAGTTTTACAGAGAGAGGCCACAATGCCACGGTTCTCCTGTGTTATCATTTGACAAGTGTTTTATCATTTGGTGATTTTAATATCAATGTATCTTATTTTCTTTTTGAACAGTACCTTCTGATGGCTGTGCCCTAAAAGGCAGCCCCAAAATATTAAATAAAAAATATATTATAGGGCATGTGCAAAAATATATATATTAACTTCCCCATCATTGTTGCATTCAGAAGCCATCATTCAGCAGGAAAAGAGGGAGACTTACCGAGAGAGGCCACCATCCCATGGTTCTCTTCCATGACCTGCCTGTGCAGGGCTCTCTGGTCAGGATCCAGCAGGGCCCACTCCTCCTCCGTGAAGCACACAGCAACCTCCTCAAAAGTCACCAGAACCTGGATGGAAAAAGAAAAAAATCCCTACTCCAGCTGGACACAAAATGAGGTGGGCTGGGCATCAAATGCAGGACTGAAACATGTTTGCTGTGAAGACCCGTTTCTGGGGGGATCAACAGCAAGAAAGGGCTACGCCCCCCCTGTCCTCCTCGTGACTGTGAAAAGCAGAATGGGAAAGAAAATGGGCCTCTGGTCCCGCCCAGCAGAGCTTTCGACGTGACTTAGCTTTCCCAGAAGGAAACAGCAGGAGAAATATATATTCTGGCCCTGGACGAAGAGCAGTCGATGGAGCAACCCAGGCTATTCCCTGCCTGTCTCCCCAGTGATCCTTCCACCGACCTGATCTGGGTCCACTCCATCACAGAGAAGAAGAGATGGCTCTGAACGTCTTGCCGGTGTCATCCCAGCCCCTGCGAGAGACAGAGATCGTGGGAAGCCAGTAGCACATGGTTCTTTGCAACACTATGGGACTGACTTCCTGGTCAAAGGCCCAGACTTGCACCGGAGGAGTGACGCAAGTCCTGGTATAGCTGGGCGCTACGAGATGTCTTGTCTCTCATTTGCCTTTTGAGCGTGTAGCTGGGAGAAAGTGTGTGTGTCACGCCTGTCCCTGATGGCCTTGGCCTGTTGGCAGAGGAACGTGGGAGGGGCATAAATGGAGGGAGGGAAGAGCAAAACTTATGTAGAAAAAGGGCAGTTGGGTTGGAGCAGAGAAGAGGAGGAGGAGGAAGCAGAAGAAGCAGAAAGGGAGGAAAAGAAGGAGGAGATAAGACAGAGGAACCGCAGCGTGGGCGTGGTGGTGAAGGGGACAGTCTGCAGGTGAATGAAGGGCGCACTCAACACACACACACACACACACACACACAAACACAGAGAGACAAGCAACTGGGGGACTAAGGAATGGGGAGAAACAACTGTCGTTCGTCCAGCAAAAGTAGCATTGCTCTTCACAGAGAACGGTGGGTCCAAAGGGGAGTTGAATAGATTTGATTCACATCTGGGCTAATTGTTTTCTTCATGTGATTATTCCCTAAAACCCTTTTAAGCAAAATAAATTTTGTGGCATATATGTTTTGTTTGTGCCTCTGCAGTGATTGTAGTCTGCCCCTTCTCATCCTAGTTCTAGAAACCTGAAACATTCCACATGTGTGCAGTTATGGGCTCTAGGCCACAAATCAAACTGTGGGTTTCCATGCATGAAACCTAAACACAGTTCTGAATTGTGGAAAAAGCTGGATACAAGTGTCTTCTCCCCCAAAAGAATGGGCATGCTGTGGGGAGGACAGAAAAGCAGCCCACGGATATTCCGGAGGGCGTTCCAAGTTGAAATAAAGCCCCCCCTGAATTAATCCTTACCCTGCAAGGCGGCATGTCCGTCACCCTCTTGCCTGATCCCCCTTTCTGGGGGGCTCTGTCTGGTGACTGATGGAGCCCTCTCTGATACCGGGAAACCAGGCCTCATTTCTGCAAGCTGACTCTGTTCCTGAAACAACAATGAAGATCTATGACATGTAACGAGAAAAGAGATGATTATTATTATTATTATGGCGCTGTTTAAGATAAAACAGCCACAAACAGCCACAGAAGAGTACATTTTAATAAAATCACATTAAAAAAAACCAACAAAGGGAAGGGAATACACAGACCGGCCACAGCAGACACAATACAACTAAAACAGGACAAAAGAATAGATAAAAACAAAACTACGTTTTCAAAAGTTCTGACAAAGAGAAAGGTTTTTAACCGAGATTTAAAAACAGTCCTTGAAGCAGCAGTCCGCAAAAGCTCAGGAAGAAAATACCGGGAATATGGAGCAGCAAGACAGAATGGATGCTGCCGAGCAAGGGAAGTAGAAACCTTTGCGAGAGAAAGAAGCGCACCATTAGAGGAGTGAGGAGAGCGAACGGGGCTACAGGGCAAGAGAAGGGTGGAAAGAGATGAAGGAGCCAGACCACGGCAGGCCCTGAAAGTCAAAAGAAGCCACCTAAACTGAATCCTAAAATAGATAGGAAGCCAATGAACAGATTTCAGTTGTGGAGTAACCTGATCAAGGAAAATCAACGAGACAAGCCAAAATGGTGGGAGTGAGATATGGGGCATCCCCCGCCAGGGCGTTTCCAAAACAGGTTGGGCAATGTGTAGAGAGTTTTGGGGCATCCGCCCTCCCATTCCTGAGCCCTTGAATGCAATGCTCTCACCTGCTGCTGCTCTTGCTGCCTCTGATCCTCTGCCTGGCTCAGGAGGAAGACTTCTGCCAGGGCCACCGCCTGGAAACTGGTCTCCGTTCCACATTCTCTCACCCAGCTCGCCATCTCCGCTGGCAGGATGGTCAGGAACTGCTCCAGGATCACCAAGTCCAGGATTTGGTTTTTGGTATGTCGCTCTGGCTTCAGCCACCGCCGGGATAGATTATGGAGTTGGTTGCAAACCTCTCGGGGTCCATCAGCCCTCCGATAGCGGAGCTGCCTGAAACGCTGCAGCTGCATGTCTGAGCTGACCATGTCCCCACTCTGGATCTTCTGCACCTGTATGTCCCAGTATTCCCCACTACTCTCAGTCTTAATGGCATCGTTTGTTTGAGGGCCAACAGAGCCTTCTTCTGCCATCTTTGATCCGTGTTCCAAGGATGTCTTGAAGGGGGCTAAAGAAACTCCTCCCTCTTCTGGATCTGGGCAAAGATTTCCTTACCAGGCATAAAGAGTGTAAAGAAGTATTATACTGTCAGGACAAGATGAAATGTGTAGGACTCCAGCTAGCAAGCAAGTCTTCTCCTGCAAGGAAAAGGAGGGCAATGCAAAACTTCAAAGCAAAACTAGAGACGGGGACAAGACTTTTCCCCTGACAGCCACAGACCGAAGATCTTCACTTGCTTGAGAATCAGAAAATGCCTCCCCCTCTCCCCCCATGTATTCCACCTCTCACCATTTGCCCCAATGAAGGTACATCCCCTCTCTTGACTTATCCATTCTTCATCCAAGCCCCCTGCCACACACCCTCGTTGTGATAGCTGCTGTCGCCGCCATCTTCTCCTTAAGCCTCTCTTACACTAAGCTTCCTGATAAGTGGTTTAAATTAAGGCAATCACTCATTAAACAGAACCTTTGATGATTAGTCCGCTGATTTTAAAAGATCAATGTATAAATCTATGGTATCCATTAGTCCATAGCAGCTAGAAATTCTTGGGAACACAACCAGTTCCCTTGACTTTAGAAAGACTGTGTTTTACGTTAAATCGTTATAAAGACTGATAATATTTCTCCTTGATTCTCCGAGGTATACTGCTTCAGCAGATGGAGGCTCCATTCCTAGATAGGAGCTGCCTCACTGGACCAGACCAAAGGCTCTCACAGGTCAGCATCCTCCTGCTTCTGAGGAGACCACAGGTTTTGTTCCCCACAGACACTGTGATTCACCACTTGTGCTCCCTAGAGATTTGGGGTTGTTTTTTGTCCTGGATTTTCAAATTCCCTTTTTCATTCTCTTTAACTTTCCTCTTCCCCGTTTATTTTCTTGTTGTCAGCCTTCTTTTCAAAAGGACGCCAACCAGGGGTTGAAGTTGGGCATCTCCCCTCCCCCTGGAGTTTTCCCACCCCCTCCCTCTCCTGCCCCCATGTCCCCCCTCCTCCCCTGCAGTCCAGAGATTCCCCTTCACCCTGAGGCAGGGTGGGGTGTCTCAGCTGATCCCACACAGGAGGCATCCATGCCTTTGGGAAGGGAGGAGCGCATTTCCTGTGGGGCCTCAGCCTCTTTCTTCCTCCCCAAATCCCCTTCCCATCTAAGGATTGAGTTCATTTCTTGACACCAAGGTCCTATCTCGGCATCTCTCCAAGCAGGTCTCTGGACACATCCTGTATTGCACCACAGCGGCTCTTGGTCTCCCCATAGCGCTACCAGCAGCGATTCCTTTGAAACCATCTGTCTGAGGCATCTGCCAGGCATGTATGTACTGGAGGATTAGGGGACCCATCTCCCTCAGCCCAGCTTCGGTTCCGGAGAAGCCACCTGGGTAGAATCTCAGCCACGTGCGGAAATGCACCAAAGGACCCACCGAGGCGGGGGGGGGGGGGGGAAGCCATGTCCGATGAATGGGAGCAAGGATTGCACTCAGTGGTGCCTCTGATTAATGGACTCAGCCATGGACGACCCCGGCTTCACCCACCCACCGACCCCTCCGGTCCAGTCCAAGGGGCCTCCTGGCTTTGCCGAGAGGTCAAAACGACAAAACTCCTTCCGCTTCTGGGTGAATCCTAAATGCCTCCTCCCTATGGGGCGAAATGGGGGAAGGTCCAGCTCCCCTCCATGACTCAGAATCACCACCACCCCCGACATGGTGGGGCTGGATCTGGGCATCTGTCCCCCAAGTGACCCTCCCCTCCCCTGCAGCCCAGGGATCCCCCTTCACCCCAGTGCGGAAGGCGGGAGGGGGTCTCACCTGCTCCCCCCAGGAGGCTCCGATGCAGCACCTGCAGGGAGATCCAAGGCCTCTTTCCTCTGCTGGAAACAGGTGGGAGACAAGAGCCGGAAGTGGGAGGAGCAGTTCCTTTGGGGGTCACAGCCACTCCCTGCCTCCCCAAATCCCCTCCTCTCTAGGAATCGAGCTCGTTTCTTTAACCCTGACATGGCCAAGCAGAAAGATCCACCTCTCCAAGCCCGACTATGCCAATATCTTCCGTTGCACCACAGTGGCTTTGGGCTTCCTCTCCATGGCTGCTGCTGGCAACGATCTCTCCTTTCTCTGCTGGACCTTTCTTCTTCTTGCTGGAGGCATCTGTTCAGCCAGTGGCTGAGTTCAGACAACACTTTAGGTAAGGGAGGAGTTAATGCGTTATTCCGCTGGTGCTCTCTACCTGACATGTTGCCCCTCCCTCCATCATGTGGCTGAAAGTCCCGGGGTCCTTCTGGGTTGTGCCTCTCCTCCCTCCCACCTCCCTCAGTCCTCCGGCAGTATCCCATCAAGCACTGCAAGTTCTACCGGCTGTATAGGAGCAGCCACCAGATTTTCTGCTGCTCCAACCGGCGAACTCTATGCCCTAGTGGAATAATACACGGAGAGAGGGAATTCCCTCTACAGGGCACTTTAAACAACTAAACAACTGAGTTCAAGATAAACAACTGAGCAGCCCATTGATTTTCTCAGTTGTTTAATTGCCCAGAATAGCGTACGGTCAGTTGTGTGTGCCTTGTGTGTTGCCCTCCACACGACACAATAAGCAACATAACTGATGGTTGCCTCTTCCCCATTCCATTGATTATCGTGTTCTCCGAACCAGGCCAGTGTGTCTGGGTAGGGTGGTTGTGAAAGATCGTTCTCCGTTGAAGCTCTTCTTGCCAGGAAACTCACAAGGTTTTGGGAGGTTCAACAAGTCAGCTCAGGATTTGGGGAAAGAAACCGCCCGCTTCAGGAATCAAGAGGGTCAGGGGCTCTTCAGGGCCTGAAGAGCTCTTGCTTCCCGCGCTTGCTTCCCAAAGCCAAAATAAATTCTGCAAAATACACTCCCCTGGGAGAAATGCTGCCGGTTTTTTGAGGGTATATATTTTTATTTTTATTTTTGGAAAGCAAAGACCCCAGATATGCCTTTTACCTTTCAAAGCTCTCACCACCCAGCAGCCAGGATTTCTCATGAATCATCCACTCCTCCATTATTTATTGGAATCAGATAAGAATAACAAATGGTGTGCTTATCACATTGCAAGTACAACAACAACAAATCCCATACATTGCTTTACTAAGCATATTTAGAAGCAAATAAGTCCTACAATATCATACGTTGCCAAACGTTTACAGCTGTTGCAGGACACGGAATAATAGGCTCAAGTTACAGAAAGCCAGATTACGGCTGGACATCGGGAAAAACTTCCTGACTATTTGAGCAGTATGACAATGGAACCAATGACCAAGGGAGGTTGTGGGCCCTCCCACACTGGAGGCCTTCAAGAGGCAGCTGGACTGCCATTTGTCAGGGGTGTTTTTTTTCAACAGAAGAAGCAGTAGGCACAGACAAGAGAGCATCCCCGACAGTAGAAGTAGCATCCTTCACTGATCCTGACAGTGCTGCAGGTGGCGTACCAGCCTGAGCAGGTAAAAAGAACTCCTGGACATCGCAGCCACCTGGGCATGTCCAGTTAGCTCCGAGTGCAGTTACAGGGCTTGTGCATGTGGATTGGCAGAAATGACACTGATTATTTTTAAATGTCTTTTGACTGTGTATATGTGCAATTGTGTAGCAACAGGATAGGATAGGAACGTTGAATATCAACAATTGCACAGATATACATTTGTGTTTTTAAAAATTCAATGTCAACCCAACAAAATACGCCTATAACTGGCGCTGAACAGCAAACACGTCGTGAAGAGGGGGGGAACTGTCAGGACAGGAAAAAGTTAATCTACAGAACAGCCTTGAAGGATTGGGTATGGCGTCAGAAATCTGCAGGTGTTGCAGATGATGAGAAGGTCAAAGATAAGGGAACGAAGATGAGCTAATTGTCCCTTGATTGAAGTATTGTTTGACTGATGCAATGGCAGTGTAATACTGTGTATAGTGTGTATATATTTGTACATTTGGATTTGTTCTGTTCTCTCTGTGTTCTGGCTGATGGTGAAAGGTGGAGATTGTATTTATCGTTCAGTAAAATCCTTTGAAAGAAACTCAACGTGTGTGAGTGATTTTTCATGAGAACTCTCAGGAGAGAGCAAGAGGCTGGAGGCTGGAATTCCACTGGAAGCTCTGCTGGAAATTATGTCTGGACGTTTGCTCTTTCGCCCAAATGAAACTTGTCAGCCAGTGTGTGTTTTCTTTGTCACTCCTGTCACAGCTGGAGCCCTCTTGAAGCCAAGATGGTTGACAGCTCAGCCCGACTGGCACCTCCTCACTTTGGGGCTAAAAGACTCAATCCTAAGGGGTGCTTGCAGTTACAGGTCAAACAACCGCCTTGAACCACCTGAGAAGACTTCTGCCCTGAACAGCAGTATAGAAATACTTAAACGCTATATATGATTCGTTAAAAAACAAACCCTTCAAAAAAACCTCACCCTACTCTCGATACAGAGGAAAGGCTTTAAGTGTCCAGTTTCCTTCCTGAAATTGGCTCTGTTCAGACGACACCTTAAACTACGACTTTAACCACAGTGGTTAAACCAACAAGCTTTGTTCACCGTGATTACGGTGACCACATGAAGAGGAGGAGAGGGCTTCTGTATCTTTTACAGTTGTATTGAAAAAGGTATTTCAGCAGGTGTCATTTGTAGGCATGCAGCACCTGGTGAAATTCCCTTTTCATCACTATAGTTAAACCTTCAGGAGCTATACTAGCGTGATCATTTGCAGAAGGGGGCAGGACTCCTGCAGCTTTAACTGTTGTGATGAAGAGGAAATTTCACCAGGTGCTGCATGCATACCTGCTGTTGATCAGGTCTGGCTACAGGGAGCATACAACTCCTCTGTTAAAATAACTCCACTGGCTTCCAGTCTGTTTCTGGGCACAATTCAAAGTGCTGGTTATGACCTATAAAGCCCTGAAAGACCTCATTCTCCCTTATGAGCCTGCCCAGGCTTTGAGATCTTCAGGGGAGGCCCTTCTCTCAGTCCCACCACCATCACAAGTATGCCTGTTGGGAACGAGGAGAGGGCCTCTTTGGTGGCTGCTCCAGGGCTCTGGAACTCCCTTCCCAGGGAAACTAGACTGGCTCCCACCTTGATTTGCTTTCTCAGGCAGGCAAAAAGTATTTTGTTCCGACAGGCCTTTGGTGAATACTGTGGACTTCCGTCTATGCATTGTTATGTATGTTAAATCTTTTAAATGTTTTAATATTGAAGTGTATTTAATTATATTTTTAGCTTTTGTATATTTATATTAGTAGGGATGTCAGTACCATCCATCACGTACTATCCAACCACGCCCCTTTTTCAAAAATGACAGGTACTCCTCCCTCTTTGGAGACCGGATATCCCTGGACACATCCTGCATTGCACCACAGCAGCTCTTGGTCTACCCTCCAGCACTGCCAGCAGCGATTTCTTTGAAACCATTTGTCTGAGGAGGCTGCCAGGCAAGTATGTACTAGGGGTGACGTGCCCCCCCCCATCTCCCTCAGCCCAGCTCTGGTTCCCTCTGAAAGTTCAGCCAAGCAGAGAAGCCAGCTGGGGAGCAGATCAGCCACATGCGGAAATGCACGAGAGGACCCACCGAGGCAGAGGAGGAAACCGTGTCTGATGAATGGGAGCAAGAATTGCGCTCAGTGGTGCCTCTGATTCAACTACTCAACCATGGACGACCCACCGACCCCTCCAGTCCAAGGGGCCTCCTGGCTTTGCCGAGACGTCAAAATGAAGAAGCTCCTTCTGCTTCTGGGTGAATCCCAAATGCATGAACTGCATGTGCCTCCTCCCTATGAGACAAAATGGGGGGAAGGTCCAGCTCCCCTCCATGATCCAGAATCACCAACCCCCCTGACATGGTGGGCTTGGTTTGGGGCTTCTGCCCCCCTCCATGACCCTCCCCTCCCCTGCAGCCCAGGGATCCCCCTTCACCCCAATGCGGTAGGCGGGAGAGGGTCTCACCTGCTCCCCCCCAGGTGGCTCCAATGCAGCACCTGCAGGGAGGTCCAAGGCCTCTTTCCTCTGCTGGAAACAGGTGGGAGGCGAAGAGCCGCAGAGGGAAGGAGCAGTTCCTGTGGGGGACACGGCCACTCCCTTCCTCCCCAAATCCTCTCTAGGGATCTGGCCCGTTTCTTTAACCCTGACATGGCCAAGCAGAAAGATCCACCTTTCCAAGCCTGACTACGCTAACATCCTCCGTTGCACCACAGTGGCTTTGGGCTTCCCCCCCCCCCCCCCCCATGTCTGCTTGCTGGCAACAATCTCTGCTTTCTATGCTGGACGTTTCCTCTTCTTGCTGGATGCTTCAGTTCAGCCAGTGTGTCCGTGTGGGGTGACCGTGTGTGAAGTGTTGTGGAAGATTGTTCTCCCTTGGGAGAGGCTCTTCTTGCCATGAGACTCACAAGGTCTCGGGAGGTTCAGCAAGACAGGCCAAGACACTGAAACCTTCAGGGGTTTCGGGAGAGAAACCGCCCACTTCAGGAGTCAAGAGGGACAAAGTCTCTTCAGGGCCCATTGAGCTCTTGCTTCCCGCACTTAACTCCAGAGGCCAGAGAAATTCTGCAAAATAAACTCCCCTGGGAGAAATGCTGCTGGTTTTTGAGAGTGCAGAATTTTATTTTAGTTTGGAAGTAAGGACCCCAGATGTGCCTATTACCTTTCAAAGCTCTCACCAGCCAGCAGCCAGCGTTTCTCATGAAACATCCACTCATCCATCGTTCCATGGAATCAGGCAAAAATAGCAAATGGTGTGCTTTATTGAAAACATGCGTATGCTACCTTTCATACATTTTACGATTTCTGAATTGTGTACAGTCAATGGTATCTGTGATGCCCTGCCTGCACCCGTGACACTCAGCGGGCTACAAAACAGGGCTGTCCATGCCACTCACACTCAGGGCTTACTTCAACACCCTCCCCCCCCCCCCCCCCCCCGTGCTTATGACATGTTTGAGTGTTTAGGCTTACTGCTGCTGTTCCTGTCTCGCCTTTACTCTTTCAGGCCCTACAGTTCTACAGTCCAGCACCCTAGCTCTCTAATCCCCCTTCGTTCTATCCGCTGCCACTAGTACCTTCCTCAGGTACACTTCCAATGATCACACTAGTTGGATATATTGAAATGTAATTTATTAACAAGATGATTGTTCAGGTAGCAGAAGCTTGATGGTTCCCTTATTTTAGCAGCGTATTGGTTACAGGCACAATGCTTAACGGTTTCACTCAGTAATTTCTCTTCGTAACATGTTTCAAATAGACACTTCCAAGTTCTACGTTTCTCCTGCTTCCTCTACCCACTCTAAGCTACACTACAATCTTTCCCACAATCTAGTTCCACCAAACTAATAAAACACGTTGGCCCTTCCTAGCCTCTAATCTAGTCAACAACAACTTCCCACTCTCTACTCTTGTCAGCCAAACATACATGTAGACACTATTCTCTAACTCCTCCCACTCTCACACAGCCAGCCAATCCAGGCACTCCCCCGCCACCATCCAATCAGCACTCACACATGAACTCCCCCTTTATACTTACTCAGCTGCAACATAACTGTGAGTCTATTTAACTTATTTCTTGGAACTTTTGGCCTTTTATAAACAATGACCTACAACTTTTTATATACAAGGACCTCTGAAGGAGCTGAACATCACAGTATCACATCGCCAATGCAACAATAAAAAATCTCATACTGAGCTATACTAAGCATATTTAGAAGCAAATACGTCATACAATACGGAGCATACGTGCCCAAACGTTTACAGCTGTTGGAGGACACGGAATAATAGGCTCAAGTTACAGAAAATCGGGAAAAACGTCCTGACTATTTGAGCAGTATGACAATGGAACCAATGACCTCCCACACTGGAGGCCTTCAAGAAGCAGTTGGACAGCCATCTGTCAGGGATGCTTTAAGGTGGATTCCTGCATTGAGCTCAATGGCTTTATAAGCCCCTTCCAACTCTGTTATTCTAGGATTCTACTATTCAAGGTCAGAACACAATGCATCAGTAGTTTGGACTGAAGTTTGACAAACCTATAAGTCCTGCCTATCTGAAAATTCAACTAAAAAGGATATAATATTTTTTAAAGAATTTTTTTTGGCCACGTTTGAGGCATATCACAGCAATAAAATACATAAAAACAATTAAAATATTAAAAGCGATAGCCATGAACGCAATAAAAATAAAAAACAATTCTTAAAAGCCAATAATAACTGCAATAACAGGAGCAACAGCAGTCATAGCAAGAGAAGGCCATGGTGCCAAACTCCGGTACTCAAAGAAAGAAAGAGTTATTGCTATAGGTATGAGCTATAAATGCCCAAAGAACAGCATGCACAAATATCTAAAAACGAAGGAAATATTGTTGTTCTTGTAGTCAAAGAATTTCAAAAGAACCCAACAGAGCTCCTGAACAAGACATCCTCTCCAAAACGCAGAGAGAACAATAAATCTTCCTTCCTTTTTGAAAGCCTGCAATGACACAGCATGGTAGACCACTGGTGGCCACTTGTTCCAAAGGGCATCACCCATGGACATGACTAGTGCGTGGATAATTGAGCCAAGGTCTCTCCTCTCCTGACAGCGCTGCAGTTGGCGTCCCAGCCAGAGTTGGTAAAAGGAACTCCTGGACACCGCAGCCACCTGGGCATGTCCACTGAGCTCGGAGTACAGTTACGGGGCTTGTGCATGTGGATTGGCAGAAATGACACCGATTTTCTTTTATGTCTCTGGACTTTGCAGTTGCGCAATTGCGTAGCAACAGGATAGGATAGAAACACTGAATATCCACAACTGCACAGATATACATTTGTGTTTTAAAAAATACAGTCTCAGCACAACAAAACATGTTGATAACACGCGCTGAATACCAAACACGTCATGAAGAGGGGGGGCACACCAGCAGCGGACCTCAGGATTGTCCTGAGACCGGAGAAAAAAAAGCAATCCCAGCTATCCTGGGAAACCTGAGTGATCATCCCCCGTTCACCCTGATATCAGGTGTGCGTGAACAGGATCGAACTCGAATCGACCCCAGGATAAACGTCTGGTGTAGATGAGGCCTGTGATGAGAGGTGAGATTACTCTTCTGTCTGAAGCTCTTTCTACACTCCATGCAATGATATGATTTCTATCCTGAGTGAATTCTTTGATGAGAAGTTAGTTTTCCCTTACACCTAAAGCTCCTTCCACACTCCACACATTGATATGGTTTCTCCCCTGTGTGAGTTCTGTGATGAGAAGTGAGAGATGCCTTATTTATGAAGTTCTTTCCACACTCCAAACAATGATATGGTTTCTCTCCTGTGTGAATTTTGCGATGATAAGTGAGAGATGCCTTATGTATGAAGCTCTTTCCACACTCCAAACAATGATATGGTTTCTCTCCTGTGTGAGTTCTGTGATGATAAGTGAGAGATGCCTTATGTATGAAGCTCTTTCCACATTCCAAACAATGATATGGTTTCTCCCCAGTGTGAGTTCTTTGATGAGAAGTGAGAGTTCTCCCATCAATGAAGCTCTTTCCACACTCCAAACAATGATATGGTGTCTCCCCAGTGTGAGTTCTTTGATGAGAAGTGAGATTTGTCTTCCGACTGAACCTCTTTCCACACTCCAAACAATGATATGGTTTCTCCCCTGTGTGAATTTTGTGATGAGAAGTGAGAGATTCCTTCTTAATGAAGCTCTGTCCACATTCCAAACAATGATATGGTTTCTCCCCAGTGTGAGTTCTTTGATGATAAGTGAGAGATGCCTTCTGTATGAAGCTCTTTCCACATTCCATACAATGATATGGTTTCTCCCCTGTGTGAATTTTATGATGAGAAGTGAGAGATTTCTTATTGATGAAGCTCTTTCCACACACCAAACAATGATATGGTTTGTCCCCAGTGTGAGTTCTTTGATGAGAAGTGAGATTTCTCTTATTAGAGTAACTCTTTCCACACTCCAAACAATGATATGGTTTCTCCCCTGTGTGAATTTTTTGATGAGAAGTGAGATTTGTCTTCCAACTGAAGCTCTGTCCACATTCCAAACAATGATATGGTTTCTCCCCAGTGTGACTTCTTTGATGAGAAGTGAGAGATGCCTTCTTAATGAACCTCTGTCCACATTCCAAACAATGATACGGTTTCTCCCCAGTGTGAGTTCTTTGATGAGAAGTGAGAGATGCCTTCTGTATGAAGCTCTTTCCACATTCCAAACAATGATATGGTTTCTCCCCTGTGTGAATTTTGTGATGACGAGTGAGAGATGACTTCTTAATGAAGCTCTGTCCACATTCCAAACAATGATATGGTTTCTCCCCAGTGTGAGTTCTTTGATGGCAAAGGAGATGTATCTTTTGACTGAAGCTCTTTCCACACTCCAAACAATGATATGGTTTCTCCCCTGTGTGAATTTTGTGATGAGAAGTGAGAGATTTCTTATTTATGAAGCTCTTTCCACACTCCAAACAATGATGTGGTTTGTCCCCAGTGTGAGTTCTTTGATGATAAGTGAGATTTGTCTTCCAACTGAAGCTCTTTCCATACTCCAAACAATGATATGGGTTATGCCTCTTGTGAAATCTTTGATGGCAAAGGAGAGGTATCTTTCGACTGAAGCTCTTTTCACACTCCAGACATTTATATAGTTTCTTCAGTGTTTGAATTTTGAAGTGAGTTTTAAATTTTGATTCAGGATTGAAAGTTTCCCTATGCACATGAAACCTATTCTTTCTCAGTCTTTTGTGTATTTTGTCTTGGTTGCTGATACCATGATAGCCATTGCCCTGAGACGCAAAGGAATAATTCCTCCCATTCCGATTTGCTTTCCTTTTCCTTCCCTCCTTTGTGCTATTTTTACATTTCTCTCTTTTTGATGATATTCCATATGGTTCTCTCTTATCATCCACTTCCCGTTGGTCACTTTCTGGAAGGAAGACAAGAAATTGGTAAACGCCTCAGTTAGCAATAGAACTTGAAACCATTGAGTACCCACAATTAATGATTCCAATAAAGGTAAGAAGGGGAAAGCATTGGATGGGATGCAGTTCTTTCCAGGTGTTTCACTGCCTCTGTGGACTGCCATTCACGACTCTCGGTGTGGGACAATTCATTTGACTGGGCCCCATGCAGGCCTGGGTTCAGCTTTCCCGAGACATTAAATGTACCCTGTGTTTTTGCTCGCTTCCAGCCTAGCCTACGTGATAGATTTGTTCACAGGCTGTCCATCAGCAGGGCAGGTATTGCAGATTCTAAATGAATTTGGCAGCCATGGATACGGTTCCTGTCACACATCGTAGCCTATGCCAAGGCAGGACAAGTAACAGCAAAGTCATATTACCTAATAGATCACTTATGCAAGGTTAGTTCTGGCTTTACCAAGCTAATCAAAAGGGTACACCTTCCAAAAGCCCAGGGATGGCAAATGCAAACCTAACCATACAAGCATCTGCCAGGCCTGAAGTGGTCTCCTAGAGGTCAATAAGTGACCAGCTCAGGAATTTCTACACCAGGAATTTCTTAGCCCTTCAGGAAAGATGCCATTTTCAAGACCTGCAGGCTCAGTGCCTTGTTAATCTGGCCCTGAAAGGAGTTAAAGACGGAAGAGATGACATTCAATGACTGTGAACTGGAATGCTTGAATGGTGAGAATGAGGGTTTTGGGGGACTTACCAGAAGACTCCCAACACATCTTTAGGAGGACACCAAACCCGTGACCCGGAAATCGGGGTTCCATAAGAACTACCGTTATGGCATCATAAAACCTCTAACTAAAACTGTGCAAGACTGGCTTTGAAAGAAAAGAAACAAGAATGACCGATTTGTTTTGCAAATGGCTTCTACAGAGCAAGCACTGGGCCAAGGTGAACAGGTAGGAAGAAAGAAGACAAAGTCTGGTTCTAGGAAGCGTTTATCTTTAATATATTGTATTAAAAGAAAGGAATGTATAACTTTTGATGTGTGTTGGCCGCATGTTTATTTACCATTGTATATATTTTCTTAATTGGTTATAGCTCCTGAAGTAGAATCATATCCGAAACGTCGGGCTTTTAATACACTATATGAAAGATACACGTTTACTAGCACCAGACTTTGTCTCCTTTCTTCCTGCCAACATTGGTGCTACATCCCTCTCAACGCAACAAGGCGACCTGGTGGCAGAGAGGCTGAGATCAAATGGAAGAACAGAAGAACTGAGGCCTGCTGAGATATTAACTAGGAGCAAAGAATCATTGTTGAGCATCTCACGCTATGCACCTGCAGAGGTAGAGGAACGTCTTTCCTCAAAACCCATTGGACGGAGGAGCCGTAACAAGAAGCATGAACAACGATGGACAGGAGCATGTGACTAAAGAATGCCAAAAGTTCAAGGAAGATGTTCCAGGGAGAAACAGGTCAGTCAAGACAACATGCCCAGATGGCGGATCTTGAGCACATTCCTTTGAACGTGTTAGGAATTATGCCTGACTTCCAATGTTCTTTTGCTTTCAAAAGGTGCCCATTCTGAGCTGCCTTTCTTTTATCAAGTGTTTTGATGCTGGGGGTTTTGAGAGTTTGAGCTGTATTAATGTGTCTTCTGAAAATCCCTGTGGTTTGTTTGAGGCCCCTGGCTTATCAATTGATAAGTGTTTTATCCTTTGGTGATCTTAATTCAAATGCATCTTATTTTCTTTTTGAGCACTACCTTCTGATTGCTATGCCCTAAAAGGCATCCTCAAAATATTAAATAAAAAATATTATAGGACATGAGCCAAAAAAAAAAGTGTTATCTTCCCCATCATTATTGCATTTGGGACCCATCATTATTTTTAAGCAGGAAAACAGGGAGCCTTACCAAGGGAGGCCACGATCCCACGGTTCTCCTCCATGATTTGGCTGTGCAGGGCTCTCTGGTCAGGATCCAGCAGTGCCCACTCTTCCTTGGTGAAGCACACAGCAACCTCCTCAAAAGTCACCAGACCCTGGATGGAAAAAGAAAATGGTTCTTAGTCGAGAATAGCATGAAGTGATCAGCCTCCTGGTAGCACAACTGCCTGAAACGCTGGAGCTGCACGTCTCAGCTGCCCATGTCCGCACCCTGGATTTTCTGCACCTTTCTCTCCCAGAAATCCCCTCTGCTCTTGGTTTTAATGGAATCAGGTCTCTTTTTTGGTAAATTGAGGTGGCTGGGCAGTATAATGCAGGATTTAAAACCAGTTGCCACGGGACTAATAGCAATAATAATAATAATAATAATAATAATAACAATTTATTTCTTACCCGCCTCTCCATCTGGATCGAAGGGGGAACAACAACATGATAAAATACATAAAACTGATTAAAACATGACACATATTATTACAACTGCATTAAAACATCCTAAAACATCCTTAAAACATTCTAAAGTTCCCCTGGATATGCCTGCCGGAAGATAACAGTCTTTATAGTTTTCTTAAATTCTCCTCTGGCAGGTCATTCCACAGTCTGGGAGCGGCAGAAGAGAAAGTCCTCTGGGTAACGGTTGTCTGCCTAGTCTTGGCTGACTGCAGTAAGTTCTTCCCAGAGGACCTGAGCATGTGGGGGGGATTGTATGGGAGAAGGCGATCCCGCAGGTAACCTGGACCCAAACCATGTAGGGCTTTAAAGGTAATAACCAACACTTTATACTTCGCCCAGTATATAGCAAGAAGGCGATGACCTGATTCTGGATTTCCCAAGAGGCTTCTTGTCAGCCATTCTGGGAATCAGGATGCAGGACTCATTGGGACTTCGGTCCAATCCAGCAAGTTTCTCCATATTTTCTTAGCAGGGCCGTGCAGAGGGGGGGGCCAGTGGGGGCCAGTTGGCTCGGGGCCCACGATTTTAAGGGAGCACTTCAATGAGGTCCCCCCCCCCCCAGCTTATGCTACTGCTTCCGAGAAGCGAGAAGCCCGCCTTGCGGAAACAGCGCAGAAGCTGTCTGTCGTGAATACCACAGTCAGACTACAGGCTCCAGAGGGACATATGCCGCATGCGGGGTGGGGATAGATGTGCCTAAGTTGTGATGGTTGTCCTTACTGCACCCTTTCCTCAATCTTCTCTATGGCATAGAATCTCTGGAACAGATGGTGAGGTAATGATGATGATAGTTATTAAAGATAATAATGATACCGTGAGGGTGATGATGATGTTTGATAATGATGAAGGACTGTTCTATTACTGTTGCTTCTATTGGTACAGCAACGAAAAATAAATATGAATTTCTGATTCAACAATGAGGTGTTGTAGAACAGGTTTAATACGAAGGTGTTATGTAGAACGGACATGTTGGTGGGTACGCCCCTTTGGGGCAGCTATGTTGTCCTCCTTTTTTGGTTTCCATGGTCAGCCAAAAATAGGCAAAACAAGGTGCTAGCCTTAACCACAAACCACAAACAAGGAATAACCAAAAAGTTAAGGTTTACAATTTTTAAAAAAATATATTTTATATAAATATGTCCACAATCAAATAGAGCAATTGATATATACATTCAAATTTCTCTTCAGTGATGATCAAGCAAATTGCTCTATAAATTAATGAAGGAGGCAGGCCAAACGCGTTTCGACGTTTTTAGTCTTCTTTAGTGGCCTGTAATTACCGGAACAAGCTCACGGCATTTGATTTTGGGAAACGGAGGTCAGGATTATTTTGCGAGCACTTGCTGTAGGCTTTGCTGGTCTGAGGGAGTGATACAATTCATCCTGCTTTCAGGATATTGTCTGGCAGCCCCGTGTCTAGATACTTACATCTTTAAATATTTGAATTACAGCATCAGCTTGTGCCGGTAATTACAGTCCACAGAAGAATAAAATAAAATATATTTTTTAAAAAATTGTAAACCTTAACTTTTTGGTTATTCCCAGCCTAAAATAGAGTCAAGAGGGATTAAGATGTTTTACTTAATATATATATATATATATACATATACATATATATATATATATTTCAGATTAGTTTTGTCACAGTTTTAAATGGGGAGGCACACAGTTCCCATCTGGCCTGGGTATATTACTAGCTTTGCACGACCCTGGTTCTTACAAAAGGAAACAGAAGGAGAGGGAATTATTCTGGCCCTGGGAGGTGAACAGAAGATGGAGGGACCCAGGTTGCTCCCTGCTTCCCTCCCCAGTGATCCTTCCACCTACCTGATCCTGTTCCCCTCCATCACAAAGAAAAAGAGGTGGCTGTGTATTTCTTGCCAGTGTCATTGCAGTCCCTGTGCAGACATACATGATGGGAAGCCATTAACACATTTTTGCCTCAGAGGTTGAGACTGCCATCCGAAACTCCCAAGAAGAAAGCCTCTTGGAACACCAATGGACTTGCTTCCCAGTCAAATGCATAGAATTGCCTTGGAAGTGATACGTCCAAGTACACCTGGCCATTGTGAGATGTCTTACCTGTAATTTGCATTTTGGGAGGGCAGTTGGGAAAATAAACAAATGTCTCCCCATTTGGGCTCTTCGCCACAAACCTAACTGTTCATTTCCATGTGTAAAGTGTCACAGTCTTGATGCTAGAGAGAAGCATCTTCCCTCACGTAACATTCAGTTAATCCTTACCATGCAAGGTGGCACGAGAGTCACCCTCCTGCATCATCCCCCTTTGTGTAGGGCTCTGACTGGTGTCTGAAGACGCCCTCTCTGCTGCAGGGCCATCAGGCCTCACTTCTGCAAACAGACTCTGGACCTGAAAGGGCAACGAAAACCCATGACATGGAAATAGCAAAAGGCTCCAAAAAGGAGCGAGAGAGGCAAACATCTTGGGGGCAAGGGGTGGGACATCTCTCCTGGGGTGATTTCCAGAAAGGGTTGGGCAACGTGTAGAGAGTTTCCAGACATCCTCCCCCCCCCATTCCTGCCCCCTGGATGCAATGCTCTCACCTGCTGCTGCTCCTCTTGCTGCCTCTGGTCCTCTGCCTGGCTCAGGAGGAAGCCTTCTGCCAGGGCCACCGCCTGGGAACTGGTCTCCACTCCGCATTCTCTCACCCAGCTCGCCATCTCCGCAGGAAGGATAGTCAGGAACTGCTCCAGGATCACCAGGTCCACGATTTGGTTTTTTGTGTGTCGCTCCGGCTTCAGCCACCGACGGGAAAGATTGTGGAGTTGGTTGCAAACCTCTCGTGGCCCCTCAGCCTCCTGGTAGCAGAACTGCTGGAAACGCTGAAGCTGCACATTTGAGCTGACCATGTCTTCACCTTGGATCTTCTTCTCTGTTCTTCCCCAGAGTTCTTCACTGCTCTTGGTCTTAATGGCATACGGGGCTCTTTCTGGATCAGGGCCAGCTGAGACCTGCTCTATCATCTTTGATCTGTGTTCCATGAACGCCTCCAAAGGGAGCAAAGAGACTCTTCCCTCTTCAGGATCTGGACAAAGGCTGCCGTACGAAGCAGTGCTTCTGCGGCTATGCAAAGGAAAGACAGAGTTCGGTTAAAGGACTTTCGGTGCAAGATGAGACGTGCAGGACTCCCAACTAGTAAGGGGGTCTTGTCCTGGATGCACTCTGGGGGGAGGGGGGGTGATGCTTCAGACCCATTGGTGTGCCCCTGCCTCTCCTTTACTATTTGAGGCCCCACAGCACCACAGCTGTTTGAAATTGATTGGAATTTATTAACAAGGGTAATTGCAGGTAAATAAGCTTAACGGTTTCCTCAGTTCTAATGCGTAGTGGTTACAAGGCTTCAATGCGCAGTGGTTACTGTAAATTCACTCTTTGAATCATAAAATTACAGGATCGTGGAGTTGGAAGGGGCCTATGAGGCCATCAAGTCCAACCCCTTGCTCAGTGCAGGAATCCACCTTAAAGTATCCCTGACAGATGGTTGTCCAGCTGCTTCTTATCTGAGTTATCGATATTCCCAGCACTGCATCTCATAGCAATCCTTCTTATCTGCATCTAGTCTCACTCTCTCAACATTCAATCAAACACTCTTCTCAACTCACCCAATAATCTTCTCCATTCCCACTTCTGTCAGCCAGAGCCATATCTAATCTACACTCATTCGATTCTCCAGCTCCTCCCACTCTCACACAGCCAACCAATCCAGGCACTCTAAACAGCCAGCCAATCAGCACTCACCCTCACATCCTCTGGGGTTAACACTTACCATCCTGGTTCCTGCAACATAACCACAAACAGGAAGTACATTTCAGCCTAGTCATTTACCTTACTTGTTAGCATTCTTAAACCCTTTAAGGACGTAGGTAACTAAATGCATATTATAAGCAACAAACCTTGAAATACAATTATAACATAAAGCAGTAGAACATCACAGGGGGATCCTTCACCTTAGAGCCATGGAGCAAAGCCCTTCACTGGCTTGAGTGTCAGAAGACGGTGCATCCCGCCGCTGCTCCTCACACACAGGCTGCTGTCTTACAATTTGCCCCCTAAAATTACATCCCCCTAACATTTCTCCCTCATTATGTGAAGGATACGGCCTCAGCAGATGGAGGCTCCATTCCTAGATAGCAGCTGCCTCACTGGATCAGACCAAAGGCTCTCACAGGTCAGCATCCTCCTGCTTCTGAGGAGACCACAAGTTTTGTTCCCCACAGACACTGTGATTCACCACTTGTGCTCCTTTGGGATTTGGGGTTGTTTTGTGTTCTGGATTTTCAAATTCCCTTTTTCATTCTCTTTAATTTTCCTCTGCCCCATTTATTTTCTTATTGTCAGCCTTCATTTCAAAAGGACGCCATCCAGGGGGTGAAGTTCGGCATCTCCCCTCCCCCCTGAATTTTTCCACCCCTCTCTCTCCTGCCCCCATGTCCCCCCTCCTCCCCTACAGCCCAGAGATTCCCTTTCACCCTGAGGCATAAGGCACAGTGGGGTGTCATCGCTGATCCCACACAGGAGGCATTGATGTCTTTGGGAAGGGGGGAGCACATGTCCTGTGGGGGCCTCGGCCTCTTCCTTCCTCCCCAAATCCCCTTCCCATCTAAGGATTGAGTTCATTTCTTGGGCCCTCAGGACACCAACCAGCAAGGTCCTCTCTCTGCATCTCTCCAAGCAGGTCCCTGGACACATCCTTCATTGCACCACAACGGCTCTTGGTCTCCCCTACAGCGCTACCAGCAGTGATTCCTTTGAAACCATCTGTCTGAGGCATCTGCCAGGCATGTGTGTACTGGAGGGTGGGGGGACCCATCTCCCTCAGCCCAGCTTCGGTTCCGGAGAAGCCACCTGGGGAGCATCTCAGCCACGTGCGGAAATGCAGCAGAGCACCCACCAAGGCGGGGGTTGGGGGTTGGGGGAGGAAGCCGTGTCAGATGAATGGGAGCAAGGATTGCACTCAATGGTGCCTCTGTTTCAACTACTCAACCATGTACGACCCACCGACCCCTCCGGTCCAAGGGGCCTCCTGGCTTTGCCGAGAGGTCAAAACTACGAAGCTCCTTCCGCTTCTGGGTGAATCCTAAATGCACGAACGGCACGTGCCTCCTCCCTATGGGGCGAAATGGGGGGAAGGTCCAGCTCCCATCCATGACGCAAAATCACCACCACCCCCGACATGGTGGGGCTGGATTTGGGCATCTGCCCCTCCATGCCCCTCCCCTCCCCTGCAGCCCAGGGATCCCCCTTCACCCCAATGCGGAAGGCGGGAGGGGGTCTCACCTGCTTCCCCCCAGGAGGCTCCGATGCAGCACCTGCAGGGAGATCCAAGGCCTCTTTCCTCTGCTGGAAACAGGCAGGAGGGGAAGAGCCGGGGAGGGGAGGAGCAGTTCCTGTGGGGGACACGGCCACTCCCTGCCTCCCCAAATCCTCTCTAGGAATCAAGCTCGTTTCTTTAACCCTGACATGGCCAAGCAGAAAGATCCCCCCCTCCGAGTCCGACTACGCCAACATCTTCTTCCGTTGCACCACAGTGGCTTTGGGCTTCCCTCCCATGGCTGCTGCTGGTAACAATCTCTGCTTTCTATGCTGGACGTTTCCTCTTCTTGCTGGATGCATCTGTTCAGCCAGTGGCTGAGTTCAGATTACACTTTAGGCAACGGAGGAGTTAATAACACACTCTGAGTTATTCGGCCCATGCTCTCCACGTGACATGTTGCCCCATCTTCCATTGTGACTTAAAGTCCCTGCCTCCTTCTGGGCTGCTGCGTCTCCCGCTCCCCCCCTCCCCCCTCCCCCAGTCCCCCAGTGTTATCCCATCAAGCACTGCAAGTTCTGCCAGCTGTATAGGAGGGGGGGGGGAGGGTTCTCTCTTATCGTCCACTTCTGCGGCGAACTCTATGCCCGAGTGGAACAAGACGGGGAGAGAGGGAGTTCCCTCCACACCACACTTTAAACAACTGAAGGATGCCTCTTCCCCCTCCCTTGATTATCATGTCCTCCGAACCAGGCCAGTGTGTCTGGGTGGGGTGGTTGTGAAACGCACAATCAACCCCCCTCCTCAATTCATCCCTCCTCAATTGCTGATCTCGTCCCTGCCGCACCTGGAAAGTCCATCTGCAATTACGTGATCTTTGCCTCTCACGTATTGGTACTCGACCTGGAGCTCCTGTAGAATCCACGACCACCTCTGCAACATAGTGTTGTGGTTGCGCATGGTCTCCAGCCAGATCAAAGCTCTGTAATCAGTCATCACGACGCACTTCTGCCCCTACACATAGGGTCTTAATTTGGTCAATGCCCACACAATCGCGAGGCACTCCTTCAGAACTGTTGAATAGTTCTTTTCACGGAGAGACAGCTTCCTGCTTAGGAAGGCGATGGGGTGCTTGATTCCATCCCTCTCCTGCAGTAATGCTGCTTCCAGCCCAATCTCTGATGCATCCGTAGCCACTATGAATGCCTGGATCAAAATCAGGGGCTATTAGGATGGGGCTATTGCACAAAGCCTCTTTGAGTTGCTCAAACGCTTTTTGACATGAGCTACTCCACTTCACAGTGTCTGGCTCGTGCTTGCGTGTCATGGAGCGGCTATATCCCCACACCTCTCCAGAAATCTTCGAGAATAACCAATTATCCCAAGGAAGGCTCTGACTTGCTTTTTAGTCTTAGGGACAGGCCAGTTTTTGATTGCTTCCACTTTGTCCCACAGTGGTGCGATCTTCCTACTGCCTACCCTATAGCCTAGGTAGGTGACTTCTGATAGCCCAAATTGACATTTGCTAGCCTTGATGGTCAATCCTGCCTTTTCTATGGCACTGAGGACCCTGTCTAGGTGCTTCAAGTGCTGGGATATTGTTTTAATGAATATGGCATGTCTTTGATGTGAGCCATTGCAAAAGCTGACATGCCAGAGAGCACAGAGTTCAACAGCTGCTGTACTGTTAAGATCTCCCGAGGGCGTTCAAGTCTCCTGGGGATCTTTAACCAGGCCTTCTGTGAGTTTGACTGGTTTCTTGTTCTAAGCTTGAGGAAATTAGGTTGGAACTTTCTTTCATGGGCATTGATTTGGCTTGGCTTCTGGTTACTATCAGAATTTTCTCTGTGCCTTTGCCCATAACGTCCCTGGCTCCTCCTGTTCCATATTTAGGCCCACTGTGAATTCTCCCTCTTGGCCTCTCCATAGTATGTTCACCTTAGCCAAGGGAATCTCCTCAGGTTTTCCACTGATACCCCTAATCTGAACTGTTTGGTGAGGTAAAATGTGTCTTCCCTCCACCAAATCTGTTATGATCAGCGTAATCCTAGAACCTGTATCTAACGTGGCTAGGTATAATGAGCCCTCCACCACCACCTCTTCCTTCAGTTCTGAATTGAATTCCTCAATTCACCCGAACTTGACACTACAGAATTGAACCTTTGTCATGGTTTCTGCTGCCTGAGGTGTAGTGCTTGTCTTTTTGACTGGGGTTGGTGAGGTAACTCTGGGGTTTTCAGGACAGTGAAACTGGAAATGCCCTGTTCTCCCACACTTGTAACACACTTGTACCACACCCTTGAGTTTTCCTTCGCATACATGGGTCTATCACTTCTGTTCTCCTCAGGACTTGTTTTTTAGGCTTATATTCTTTGTTTTTCTCTGGCTCTTCCTTTATTACATTTTTGTTATCTTTTTGTTCAGAAGTTTTAGAGCGATGATCTTTGTAGGCTCCACCTCCTCTGTTGATGGCTAATTTGTCCGCTATTTCTGCTGTTTCTTGAACCATTTTAGGGACACGGTCTCTGACCATAAGCCTGATTTCTGGTGGTAACTGAAACAAGAACTGATCCAGGATCATCAGGTCCCTGATGCTTTCCTTGGACTCAGCCTTAGCACTATGAACCCACTTATCAAATAGATCACCTACTTTCACACTTAAATCTAGGTATGATTTACCTGCCTGCAACCAACATGTGCGAAATAGCTTTCGAAAATGCTCTGCCCCTAGTCTGAATCCCTGATACACAGCAGCTTTATATTCCTCATAAGTTGGTGGTTTTTCTGAGGAAAAGCTATGGTACACTTCAGCTAGTTCTCCTTTCACCAAACTGGGAATGTACCTCATAAACTCTCCTTGAGGTATATCCCAATTCTTAGCAGCCTTTTCAAAGGTGGCTAAAAATACCTCAGGATCTTCTCCTGGATTAAAAGCCATGAAGTCCCTAGGTGTTATTCTGGGCATCTTCATAGTCTCAATTTTAGCTTTCTTAATCCTCTCTTGCTTTTCCCGCCAAACCTCATCTGCTTTAAACCGTTCCGCTTCCCTTTTAATCTTAGCCATTCATGGAATCTCTATCACTCTGTTCCATGGCCCTTTGCTTTTCTCTGTCTTCCAGTTCCAATCTTAGTCTCTCTGCCTCCATTTTTAGTCATTCTGCCTTCACAGAGTGCTCTTTTCCTCTATCCTCCAATTCCCTCAAATGCTGTTTTTCATTTTCCTCAGAAGCTAGCCTCATCTTTTCCATTTTAGGCTCTCTGCCTCCACAGAGCGCTGCTTTTCTCTATTCTGCAATTCCAACAGTTTAATCCTATTCTGTTCTCTTAAAATCTCTAAATCAGCAGGATTACTTGTAACTGGATTCTTATAATGTTCTGCCTCAATAGGGTCAGGTATTTGGTGTTTGATTAATATCACTTTTAGTTCTTCTGCGATCTTTCCCTCATACACAATTCCTAAAACCTTGCACCTTTCAATTAGGGCATCCTTTCTCAGTGACAATATTTCTTCCATTGTCTGAGGTACTTTGTTTTCAGTTTCTAGTTAATTTGCTTGTTATTGTCTCCCCTGAGACCTGGCGTGTCTTAAACTCAGTTCTGAGATTCCTGTCAGAACTCTTTGGTGCTTACTCTGACCAACACGCTCGGACCAAAGTATTCCGCTCAATAGCCCTGGATTCTTTCTTATCTCTCAGCTATGGCTAATACCTGTGATGTTTTAGAACTCTATTTGTGTCACTGCTCAGGATCTCCACAGATCCCACAGTTCACACTAAATACAGATCTTTTAGCTTTGGTCAACTCCTGTAACGGTCACTGGATCTCATCGAATCCCACCGCTATGGTGCCATATGTGATGCCTTATCCTAGCCCCTTGCTGCTGCTGCTGCTGCTGCTGCTGCCCCTGTCCCACCTTTACTATCAGGCCCAACAGCTCTACAGCCCAGCAACCTGGCCTCAGACAAGCATCTAAGTTCTCACTGCCACCAGTACCTTTCTCAGGTACTCTTTAAATGACCACACCAATTGTCCAAATTAACAAGTTTTATTAACAAGAGTATATTGCATGCACAGTAAGCTTATTGGTTTCAGGTTTAATGCATCTATGTTTCCAAATGTTTCTTAATCTAAACTGTTTCCTCTCAATATCAATTACTCAAAACACCTCACTAGATACTCTTTCTCTCTCTCTCTCTCCCTCTCTCTCTCTGCTCAACCCACAATCAACCCCCCTCTTCAATTCATCCCAAAACAACAGTCCCTGTCAGCTCTCCCTCTGTCACGCACACACACACACACACATATATATATATATATATACCATTCACTCTACAGCTCCTCCCATTCTCACACACTCCACCAATCCAGGCACTCCAAACAACTAACAAATCAGCTAATTTAGTCTGGCATATTCAGTCTGGAGAAGAGAAGATGGAGGAAGATGGAGGGGAGCCATGATAGCACTCTTCAAATACTTGAAAAGTTGTCGCACAGAGGAGGACCAGGATCTCTTCTCGGTCGACCCAGAGGGCAGGACACAGAATAATGGGCTCAAGTTACAGAAAGCCAGATTCCGGCTGGACATTGGGAAAACCTTCCTGATTAATAGAGCAGTGTGAAAACAGAACCAATAACCTAGAGAGGTCGTAGGCTATCCCACACTGGAGGCCTTCAAGAGGCAGCTGGACAGCCATCTCTCAGGGATGTTTTAAGGTGGATTGCTGAATTGAGCAAGGGGTTGGACTCCATGCCTTTATAGGCCCCTTCCAACTCTATTATTCTAGGATTATACTATTCAAGGTCAGAATACAATGCATCAGGAGTTTGGACTGAAGTTTGAAAAACCTATACGACCTGCCTATCTGAAAATTCAACTGAAAAGGATATATTTTTTAAAGATTTTTTTTTGGCCATGTTTCAGGGACGAAACAGTCCCAAGGCGGCTTACAGCAATAAAATACATAAAAACAGTTAACATATTAAAAGCGATAATCATGAACGCAATAAAAATTAAAAACAATTCATAAAAGGCAACAATAACTGCAATAACAGGAACAACGGCAGTCATAGCAAGAGAAGGCCATGGTGCCAAACTCTGGTACTCACAGAAAGAAAGAGTTATTGCTATAGGTATGAGCTATAAATGCTCAAAGAACAGCACGCACAAACAACTGAAAAAGAAAATATTGTTGTACTTGTTGTCAAGGAATTTCAAAAAAACCCAAAACAGATCCGGAACAAGACATCCTCTCCAAAACGCAGAGAGAACAATGAATCTTCCTTCCTTTTTGAAAGCCTGCAATGACACAGCATGGTAGACCACTGGTGGCAACTTGTTCCAAAGGGCATCACCCATGGACGTGACCGTGCGTGGATAACTGAGGTAAGGTCTGTCCTCTCCTGACAGTGCTGCAGTTGGCATCCTAGCCTGAGTTGGTAAAAGGAACTCCTGGACACTGCAGCCACCTGGGCATGTCCACTGAGCTCCGATTGCAGTTACGGGGCTTGTGCATGTGGATTGGCAGAAATGACACTGATCTTTTAATGTCTCTGGACTGTGCATATACGCAATTGCATAGAAACAGGATAGGATAGGAACATTGAATATCCACAATTGTGCAGATATACATTTGTGTTTTAAAAAATACAGTGTCAGCACAACAAAGCACGCCAATAACTCACGCTGAACAGTAGCGGACCTCGGGATTCTCCTGAGATCAGAGAGAAAAAGCAGTCCCAGCTATCCCGGGGAAACAGAGTGATTGCTCCCGTTCACCCTTAAATCAGGTGTGCGTGAACAGGATCGAACTCGAGTCGACCCCAAGATAAATGTCTGGCGTAGATGAGTCCTGTGATGAGAACAGAGATTGCTCTTCTGTCTGAAGCTCTTTCTACACTCCAAGCAATGATATGGTTTCTACCTTGAGTGAATTCTTTGATGAGAAGTTAGATTTCGCTTCCACCTAAAGCTCTTTCCACATTCCAAACAATGATATGGTTTCTCCCCAGTGTGACTTCTGTGATGAAAAGTGAGAGTTCCCCTATTACTGAAGCTCTTTCCACACTCCACACAATGATATGGTTTCTCCCCTGTGTGAGTTCTTCGATGAGAAGTGAGATGTGTCTTCTGCCTGAAGCTCTATCCACAATCCAAACAATGATGTGGTTTCTCCCCAGTGTGAATTTTGTGATGCTGAGCAAGTGTTCCCTTTTTTCTGAAGCTCTTTCCACACTCCAAATAATTGAATGGTTTCTCCCCTGTGTGAATTCTTTGATGAGAAGTGAGATTACACTTCTGACTAAAGCTCTTCCCACACTCCAAACAATTGCATGGTTTTTCCCCTTTGTGAGTTCTTTGATGAGAAGTGAGAGATGCTTTATTAATGAAGCTCTTTCCACACTCCAAACAATGATATGGCTTATGCCTCTTGTGAAATCTTTGATGGCAAATGAGATGTATCTTTTGACTGAAGCTCTTTCTACACTCCTGGCATTTATATGGTTTCTTCAATGTGTCAATTTTGAAGTGAGTTTTAACGTTTGATTCAGGATTGAAAGTTTTCTTATGCACATTAAACCTATTCTTTCTCTGTTTTTTGCGTATTTTCTCTTGGATGCTGATATCTTGGTAACCGTTGCCCTGAGAAGCAAAGGAATACTTCCTCCCATTCCGATTTGCTTCCGTTTTCCTTCTCTCCTTTTTACTATTTTTACATTTCTCTCTTTTTGATGATATTCCATATGGTTCTCTCTTATCATCCACTTCCAATCTGTCACTTTCTGGAATGAAGACAAGAAATTGGTAAATGCCTCAGTTAGCAATAGAACTTGAAACCTCTGAGCACCCACAAATAATGATCTCAATAAAGGGAAGAAGGGGAAAGCATTGGATGGGATGCAGTTCTTTCCAGGTGTTTCACTGCCTCTGCGGTCTGCCATTCACGGACTCTCGGTGTGGGACAATGCATTTGACAAGGCCCCATGCAGGCCTGGGTTCAGCTTTCCACTGAGAAATTAAATGCACTCTTGTGTTTTTGTTATGTTTCAGCCTAGCCTACATGATAGTTTTGTTCACAGGCTGTCCATCACCAGGGCAGGTATTGCAGACTCCAAATGAACTTGGCAGCCATGGATACAGTTCCTGTCACACATCATAGCCTATGCCAAGGCAGGACAAGTAACAGCAAAGTCATATTACCTAATAGATCACTTATGCAAGGTTGGTTCTGGCTTTAGCAAGCTAATCAAAAGAGTACACCTTCCAAAAGCCCTGGGATGGCAAATGCAAACTTAACCATACAAGCATCTGCCAGGCCTGAAGTGGTCTCCTAGAGGTCAATAAATGACCAGCTCAGGAATTTCTACACCAGGAATTTCTTAGCCTTTCAGGAAAGATGCCATTTTCAAGACCTGCAGGCTCAGTGCCTTGTTAATCTGGCCCTGAAAGGATTTAAAGACGGAAGAGATGACATTCAATGAGTGTGATCTGGAATGCTTGAATGAAAAGAATGCTTTGAAAGAAAAGAAACATGAATGACAGATTTGATTTGCAAATGGATTCTACACAGCAGGCGCTGGTCCAAGGTGACCTGGTGGCAGAGAGGCTGAGATCAAACGGAAGAACAGAAGAACTGAGGACTGCTGAGATATTAACTAGGAGCAAAGAATCTGTGTTAAGCATCTCACGCTATGCACCTGCAGAGGTAGAGGAACGTCCTTCCTCAAAACTCGTTGGACGGAGGAGCCGTAACAAGAAGCATGAACAACGATGGAGAGAAGGATGTGACTAAAGAATGCCAAAAGTTCAAGGAAGATGTTCCAGGGAGAAATGGGTCAGTCAAGACAATATACCCACATGGTGGATCTTGAGCACATTCCGTTTAACCTGTTAGGAATTATGCCAGAGATATTAACAAAACACATGGATGTAAAATGGGAGTTTGGGGGGATAAATACCTCAACTATGACTGGTAAGTGGTGGTCTAACCACCCTGCACCCCATATTTTATTAGAAGAGGGCTTAGTTCAGACAACACATTTCTCAATGTTGGTTTTAGAACTCCACGGTGGAGTTTTTACACCACCATTGAGAAATGTGTTGTCTGGCGGGAAAGGTTGAGTTTTTTGGAAAATACTCCATGCTGAATAACCACACTGTGCAAAGGAGAGTTCCTGTTGTGTTGCGTGCTGTGTGGAAGTCTCCGTGGAGTTTTCCATTGCGTTAACTTTTCCCACTGGCTACACAGTTCCTTGGCAAGAGCAGTAAAAGGAGGAAATGCCGCTCTGGGAGATCTGCCGGGACTAGTTCTTTTGCAGCAATGGCTGTTGGGATACCATCGGGAGGACTGGGGGAGGAGAGAGACCGGAGGAACTGTCAATCAAACGTTGTGATGTATTTTACGTAGCCCACACTCACACAACGGTGGAGTTAGAACATGTTGTGTGGGGAGTGCCCCCTACAAAGTCAACCGCTGAGTGGAGTTTTCACTCTGCGTTGACTAACGTGTTGTCTAGGGTGACCATCAGTCGGTTTTGTCCGGACATGTCAGGGAAAAGGGGGGCAAATCCGGGTCCGGGGGGAAATCCTTTAATTGGGCCTCAAATCCGGAAAATTAGCCCCCGGAAAAGGTCTGTTTTGTGCACTTCCGGGTTTGGCCTTCTGAGGCCTAGCGAAGCCAGATCAGTTGTGCTAGAGGGCCGTTGCCATGGTGACGGCCCTCTAGGACCCCAGGGCTGGCTTCGCCAGGCCTCAGAAGGCCGAACCCGGAAGTGCCCGAAATGGGCCTTCTGAGGCCTGGCAAAGCCAGCCCTGTAGTCTTAGAGGGCTGTCGTCATGGCAACGACCCTCTAGCACAACAGATCTGGCTTCGCCAGGACTCAAAAGGCTGAACCTGGAAGTGCCCCAAACCGGCCTTCCCAGCCTTTTCGCAGCCCGTCTGGCCTTCTGGTGATTCGCTGCCATGGCTGCCACCCACCAGAAGCCAGATCACCACTCCGGAGAGGCTGGAAGAGGCTGGGCGAATTTAGACTTCTGGCTGCGGCTGCTGGGTGCAGGGGTGCGGCAGCGCCTGGCCGGGCCGGGCCCAGTCCTGGAGCCAGGCATTTTTGGGGTGATGGCATGATTTCCCCCCCCCCAAGCATTGCAAGGCGCACCTAGATGTTTGTCTTTTGAAGCCCAGGTAGGAATATTTTCCTTTGATCCAAACTGTACTTTTGAATAATGTTTCTTCCTTTCTTTTTTGCTGCTCAGCATTGCATTGCTGAATACCCCAAATATAACTAGGGTGACCATATTTTGGAAACCAAAAAGGAGGACAACATGGCTGCCCCAAGGGGGCGTGCCCACCAACATGTCCAGCCCCCAAGGGGGCGTACCCACCCAAACTTGCCTTGGTCACATGTCTGATTTTACAGCACACAATTAAAACAAACCTGTTCTACACAACATCTTAATGTTAAAATCACTGAGATAAAGAACAAGTGAGATATTCAATGTATCTGAAATTAACTTCACTCACTCCTAAATTTGTAGCTTTTCCTGTACTTTGTTGCTATACTCTGTGTGATACATACTCCCCTCAGATATCTTTTCTGATTGCAAATGCTTCACTGGATGATACCATAATCTAGGCCACCTCCACAAGGATGCGCTTTTGCGCCCGGTTCGGGGATTATGCGCATTATCGCGGAGGCGCATTTACTCCTAATCCCTCTGCACGGGAGGCGGCGAGAGGCGGCGAAGCGCATTAATTGATGTCCAAAAAGCGCTTTACATGTAGTTAATGCGCATAATCGCTTGTTCACACGGCGAAAATGCGCTTTAACGGCCGGAGCAAAATAAAAGCCGCTATTTAACGCGCATTCGATAATGCGCATAATCCGGGAGATAACGCGCCTCTGCGCCCGTTTTGCGCTCCGCTGGTGTGAAGGTAAAATTTATAATGAGCCTTCAAAGAGCATTAAAGCGCCCTTGTGGAGGTAGCCAAAATCTTTCCTAACATTTAACACTCTTTCCCCATCACCTTTCTCATTCCCATACTCACAGATTCATCATTTTGCTACCACTGAACAGGTACATAAAAATCTAGTACAACAAACTAGCAACCTAGCATTCAGAAAGAGTATAAAATACAATTACCCTGCAAGCATTAGCTATGGGACAAAAATACTTCTGGTTTATCAATGAGAAATTATCACAATGTTAGCCAAGGATCCTTTCCTCCTTTTATCCAAAAATCTCTTGAATATTTGGATTCAAGAAATATTTGAAAATTCTGTTTTCAGTAGAGAACACAAATCCCAGTCAGAGAGCGCTCTGCCCAAAGAAAACTTCCCAAAGAAACCTCAGAAATAAGTCCCATTGATTTCAATAAAGCTTATTCCCAGATAAATGAATATAGGATGCAGCCTTAAATGAAGGTGCTTACAGGGCCATTACTATTTTATTGTAGTTCATGATAAATCTTCACTGTGATAGAATTTAAGTAAGTTGAACAGTGTAACATTAAACATGTCTACTCAGAAGTAAGTCCCACTGACTGCAAAGGGCCTGCAATCCTAAAGTGTTAACATAAACGTAATTACAAACACAAAACAGGATCATTGACAGAATTAGGAAGGGCAAGTTTCTGCAGTTGTGGAGCAAGTTGTCTGTCACACACAAGATGAACATAGTTTGCATAATTTGTGAGTCTTCAAGATGCCACAAGACACTTTGTGGCTTTCAAGCACAAAAGAACAAGAGGTGCCTCTGCTTCTTCACATCCATTCACCTTTCTCTAGCAAGCGCAAGCTCCTCCTGCTTTCAAGGAGGACTCTGCACCCACCAGAACCTGGCCTTGTGGATCATGCAACCAGCAGGTGCACTCCAGAAAGATGCTTTCAGAGCCTAGGAAATCCAGACATATAAGCCCAAACAAGCCACCCTATGCACTCACATATTACCTTGCCCCTTAGTCCAGACATTGCTGCTCACATCCCTGTTTGGCTGCAAAACCACTTCTGTCCCATCCCAGATAAGGGACCTGGGCCAGCTTGGAAGAAGCAACAGGTGAGGAAGGCTGGCACTCCTGTGAACATGGCAGCAGCCAGTGTACCTGCTCACCCCTTGCCAGGAGCCTCACAGTCTACAATGGCAAAATCCAGTGCTTGACGGCGGGGCGCCTCTCCCTTCCCAGTCAGACACCAGCTAACAATAGCGTTGTGACGCAATTTTGGATGCTGGATGTAATGGTTGTAATTGTAATGAATCATTTCAATTCCACATTGCACAGCTGCTACATTTGTGATGCTAGAGCAGTAAAAATAACTTCTGGTTTATCAGTGAGACACTAATCTAAAAGGTGTCATTACAAAGCCAGAACAGATGCCCATTATCACAATGCTAGACAAGGACTTTTCCCTCTTTTTACCAAATGCCTCCTGAATTTACACTGCCTCAGTGTGCAGAGAACACAAATCCCATTCAGGGATCCAAAGACAACTGCCCAAAGAAACCTCAAGAAACAAGTTCCATTGATTTCAATAAAGCTTACTCCCAGATAAATGAATATAGGATTGCAGCCTCTTCACATCTGTTGGAAAACATTGGCAATGTAAAATCCAAGCAATCTTGAGTATTATTCTTAATGGAAAGGCAGGTATAAATAAAATAAATCCTTTACTAACTACGTCTCATTTCTGTCTAGGAGAGAAGGGAACAGTGAAAATAACACTAGGAAATGGCATTTGTTTTCAAGGAATGCTTGCCAATTTTGGTCTCTGGTCATTTTTGTCCAGGTATGCTTTAAGGTAGATTCCTGCATTGAGCAGGGGGTTGGATTCGATGGCCTTATAGGCCCCTTCCAACTCTACTATTCTATGATTCTATGATCCTCGTCAGATAAGTCAGGGCAGTTATATATAAACTGCCTCCACGTCATTTCTGCAGACTTCCGAAAGGTCACCAACTTCCAGTTGGCTTTCGAGGGGAGGGCACTGAACAGAGCATAGCCATGCTCTGATCACTTGCACATATATATATTTAAAAAGTGGCATCATTAATTATTATGATTATTTATTATGATTATTATTATTTCTAGCATTTACTTTTTCCAACATCATATAGCTAAATCAGACTCAGAATTTGATGACAGTAGCATCGTTTCAGCATGTTCTGCAGCATGTTTCTGGCGCGCAAAATGCGTTTTGGCCTGTTTCATTTCACCCATCCCAGAACCTGGGATATCTGAGCAGATATCATTATGATTTTAAACCAAAGGCGATGAAGGAGGGCTTTAGGGGAAAGAGGACAACACAGACTTGGGAGGGGAATCGACGCACATGCATGCCAGCCCAACAGATTCTCAGAAAGGCATTCCTCTGTCATGACATTACCCCAGGGGAGCCTCAAAAGGGTCAAGGGAGGGGGTCGGTCCACTTACCCCTCCTTTTCTTGCCACTCTGGCCTTTGTTGTGCTGTTACAAAGGAGTAGGCAGCAACCCAGCAGGTGGCTTCATGGTGCGTCTTGGAAATCCAGAGCCTTTCTTCTCTGGCTGTCCTCCCATGTGCCAGGAGACCCTGATGCGCATGGGTTTTCCTCCAGGCCAATCTGGGGCTTTTCTTCACCAGTGCAGTCACGCTGGCCACAGACAAAGCCCGGATGGCACGGGGAAGAGGCCAGAACGACGCGTACCTGGAAGTGCTGCCACGCGTCATTCTGGCCTCTTCCCTGGGCCGATCTGGGGCTTTTCTTCACCAGCGTGGTCGCGCTGGCCATGAACAAAGCCCGGATGGCGCAGGGGAGGAGGCCGGAATGACGCGTACCCGGAAGTGCGGGCGCACGCCGCTCTGGCCTCTTTCCCGGGCGATCTGGGCCTTGTTCTTGGCCAGCGCAACCGCGCTAGCCAAGAACAAGGCCCGGATGGCGGGGGGGGGAGGCCGGAACGACGCGCACCCGGAAGTGCGGGCGCGCGTCGTTCCGGCCTCTTCCCTCGCCGATCTGGGCCTTGTTCTTGGCCAGCACAATCGCGCTAGCCAAGAACAAGGCCCGGATGTCGGAGGGGAGGAGGCTGGAACGACGCGCACCCGGAAGTGTGGGTGTGCGTCATTCCAGCCTCTTCCCCGGCCGATCTGGGCCTTGTTCTTGGCCAGCGCAATCGCGCTAGCCAAGAACAAGGCCCGGATGTCGGAGGGGAGGAGGCTGGAACGACGCGCACCTGGAAGTGTGGGTGTGCGTCGTTCCAGCCTCTTCCCCGGCCGATCTGGGCCTTGTTCTTGGCCAGCGCAATCGCGCTAGCCAAGATCAAGGCCCGGATGGCACGGGAGAGGCCCAATTTTCCGGACTTTGGGGGATATTTTGAAATTTCCCCCCCGGACTCAAATTTGGCCCCCTTTTCCGGGCATGTCTGGGGGGATCCGGACGTCTGGTCACCCTAAATATAACCAATAAGCCTCTGTGTTTGTTTGTCATTGTATGAATTTTTATTAGATATATGTTTTAATTTGTCAGCCTGTCTGGGAATTCTTGTGGGTAGAAGAGCAGGGTAGAAAATCCAATAAATAAATAAATAAATTCAGATGTTACAGCTCCAGGGTATTTTTATGCTCAGATCTAGATATATGTTGGAGCATTCATAAGACATATTCTACCTAGAAGAATCTGAAGAAAACAACTGTTTGTGTCAACTTTACAAGCTGCTTTGAGGACTTCAGTTTAAAACTGGGTTAAATTCATCATTAATGGTTGTATGAATTGTCCTTGGTATGGCTGGCTGATCCTGTGATTCTTTTCAGCATGATAAAGTATTTAAAAGCTGCAGTAGGTCTGCATGATAAAGTTTTTAAAAGCTGTAGAAACATAATGTAATTTTATTCAAGACCGCTCAGCAACACAAACATTTAAACCTAGGATTCTTCAGAAAACAATTCTATCATGCTACCTTGAAGGTCAGATGGACTACTTTTAAAGGGTTATATATACAGCACGTTTAAAGACTTAGAGCGTCATCACACTGGAGGTTTAATGCACATCTGCCGCGACTTTGATCCACTTTTTCAGAGCTGGACTCGCTCAGGGTGAGAGAACAGCATGACAGGGACAACATCATACTTGTCCAGTGCTGAAAAAGTGGATCAAAGTCGTGGCAGATGTGCATTAAACCTCCAGTGTGATGACGCTACAGATGTTATTTCCCCTCTTGAATGTGACTTTCAGCCTGGCCTTAAAAAAATCATCAACTTAAAAGCAAGTTCCACTGAGTTCAGTGCAACTTATTTCCTGGTGCCCTTGAGATGGTGTTGGACTACAGCTCCCAGCAGCCCCAGCCAGCACAGGCAGTGGTCAGGGATTGCGGGAGTTGGAATCTGAACCATCTGGAGGCCTTAACTCCAGATATTCTATAGGTCTCTTCAAAAGGTAGAATATCAGGGAAAGACAAATGTAACTTTACTCAAATTATGTTGGGTAGCCCTGGCAGTAAAATTAGGTTTTCTTGGTGTCTGTTCTGCAGAATTCTTTTCAGCAGAGCCATATTATAGTGGGACAGACATGTGCAAGTTCTATCTCACTAGGGCATTTATCTTTAACTCCCTCCCCACTCCCCTGTGTTTTGAGCAGGAATTGTCTTCTATTTTTGTGCAGTTATGCAAGGAAAGACACTGTATGTAAACAAGATGAGGTTCCTTAAATGCCCTATTATTCCTTATTAACCCTAGCCCAACACCACCACACTAAATTGCCCACTGATTCCATAAGGTGCTGACTATTCTTGTCCATTGCTATGAAACACTGAAGTAGCAATTTAAGGGCACAATTCTATTCATGTTTAATTGGGGGGGGGGGGGGAAGTCCTACAACATCTAGCCAGTCTGCCTAAACAAGCATAGGATTATACCATAAGAGTCTTTTGGGTGATGGGTTGGTTGCCTTCTGAAAAACCAAAATATCCTTTGTCAGCTGCAATGTTAATTCCCAGCACATCTATGTTCCTTGTGCATTTGAGCAATTTCCATCTGGGGAACAACAGCCAGCCAGATTTGACCCATGGGCCTGAGGTTTCATACCCTTCCCTTAAAGTTAGTTTGGTCAGTCTCTGTTCAAAGTTTCCTTAATATGAGAGGCTGGGATGATTATAGGAAAAGGTAAGGGTTATTTGGCCATAGAGCTCTAGTTATTGTTATAGCTATTTTTAATGGTGGGGTTTTTGTGTGTGCTGGATTTGGAATTGTTCTGCTTTTATTTTTATTTTTGGGTTGATTTGGTGGTCTTGCTTTTGTTTGGATGGCTTTAGATGATTATTGGATTTTAAGAATTTAATTTTTGTGTGTAACCCACTTGAAATATCTTGGATAGATGGGGAAATTGGTAATATAAATATTTAATAATGAAGAAAGAATAGGTCCTTGATGGGCATGCCACATAGCACAGGCTTTTCATCTTTATGATGTCTCCATATGGTTCAACCAATATTATACATTTATCTAAAGAGGGTAAATATGTATTTGTGTCTGCAAAAAAAAGTTTCCTTTTCTTTCTGTGCAATAGCAACTTCTTATTTTGACAGGTATTATCAGCAATGAGAACAAGAAAAATTAGATAACTGTAATGAACTGAATTTGCTATTAGCTATTGTTTAACCAAGAAAACTTTTCACTTGTAGGAAGGATTAACATTGATGTCTGTTGACCTTCTTAAGACCATCTGGGGAAACCTATGAAAAGCATACCCAAGGAAGTCATAGTAAACTGTGCGCATTGACACAGCTTTAAAACAAAAGCAGAGCATGGGCTTGATTGAGGGCTCTAGGGATTACAAAAATCACCTGTGCTAAATTCTGAATTTAGACAGAATGGCCATATCAATGAAATGTGCATGCTATTATTTTACTTTGCTACAGTAAACGATCACAGAGAAACTGGAAAGTAAGAGAGCAGCTAAACTTTTTTTAAAGCACTTTTTATTCAACAAGGAAATCTGTATTGCCTTCTGAGATATATTTAATCAGCTGATTGGAGTCTGACAGGAGTTGGGCATGAATAAACAAATGCTGTATTGCTAGCTACAACTATGCAAACATAATCTATGACACTGGTATTACAAAACCATAGGACTGCTTCAGATACTCAGTGGACTCCATGTGATCAATTGTGAAAGCATATTGCTACAACCCCACAAGGACTACATAGAGGTTAAATGAGAAAAAGAAAGAGTGTTAAATGTTAGGAAAGGTGAGACTATGGTCATCCAGTGAAGGATTTGCAGTCAGAAGATATTTGAGGGAAGGGGAGACTGTATCACACAGAGCATAGCAATAGCTTCAAAGTACAGCAAAAGCTACAAAAGTAGGAGTGTATGAAGTTAATTTCAGATACATTGAATGTCTCATTTGTTCTTTATTTCAGTGATTTTAACGTTAAGATGTTATATAGAACAGGTTTGTCGTAATTGTGTACAATGAAATCAGACATGTGACCAAGGCCATGTTTGGGTGGGCATGCCCCCTTGGGGGCTGGACATGTTGGTGGGCATGCCCCCTTGGGGCGGCCATGTTGTCCTCCTTTTTGATTTCCAAAATATGGTCAGCCTAGTGTTGTCTGAACTGAGCCGATGTGTCGTCTCATCACACAGTGGGGGCCCCACCTCTGGCCAGAGAAAGTGTATAAAAGCACATCTAACAGGAGGTAATTTTGTAAGAGAAAAGAAGGAAGTTTGGTTGTTGTGACTATGGAGTAAGATAAGATAGGATTACATAATTTTGACATGGCAAAAAAACAAAAAACAATATCAGGCCCTTTGGGCCTTTGAAGGTTTGGAGAAACTAAATAAAAACCAAGACCTTTGTGCGCTCGGAGTGCTGGCTTAAAGGTGCAGGTGAATTCATAGCTGGTTGGAAGAGTCCCATGCTGGGTCTACTCTAAAAAAAACCTGCCTTGGTTTCCTGGAAGAACTCCACCTACATTTCAGAGCATGGCCAACCCCAGAGTTCTGTTGCTCTCAGGCAGAAAGAAGAAGGTCTCTTTCCCATCCCTCTACCCCTGCTAAGAAGTATGTCATCTGGGTGCCGATGGCTGCATTCAGAGAACATGATAGTCAACACTGGGGTAATAATCAACTCGACAATTGGTCATTTAGGGGGTGCTCTGTACACCACATGATGATCATCAACCGTGATGTGGATTAGGATCAGTGCTGAATTGACTATTAGTCCACCGTGAGTTGACTCACTCATCGCCTCTCCCTTCCCCTCAGTCTTCCTGCTAGTATCCCATCAGCCACTGCTGCTGAAAATCTATCCTGCCAGCTGGACTAGAGCGGCAGTTGCCACTTTGACCGCTCTTGCCTTGTGCCTCCGTGGCTGACGAAATAACCAATGGTGGCCAAGGAAATAACCAACGGGGCGCTGGCTGCCTCCCTAAAGACCTCCCTCTCAGGATTCAGCACAGCTGATCTAACAAAATTCTAGGATCCTATGATGGGTACGTGCTGCATTTGTATTTGTGGCAGCTCTAAATGTTTCCGGATGATTTCATGAACAGATGCAAAATGTTCTATCCTCCCCCATTATCCTGATGCTCAATCAATCAATCAATCAACCTTTATTTACAGTCAATAGACCGAAGGTATAACATATAAAATATTTAAACCAATTAAAAACCAATAACAGCAGTTAAAAACATAATAAAATCACAGGGGAAACATATTGATACCTTACAAAAAATATTTATAACTTTAACAGGATCCACTATCGACTCTTGCTCTAGTCAGTATAGCCTGATTCAGAAACTTGGCAACCTGTTCAGTTATATATTTGTTTGTACCCTGTAATAAAATAATTAAAAGCGAATCAGTAGATTGGCCCGGTAGGAGCTGTGTGATTGGCCAAATTAAATCTACTCTTGCCTGTTGGTAATAACTACAAGAAAATAAGACATGTTCAATACTCTCTACCTCTATATTATTGCAGGGGCAACATCTATTGTGCCGTGGAATTCTCTTGTATCTCCCCTCTAATAACTTAGAGGGAAGGACATTGAACCTGGCTAGGGAAAATGCTTTTCTATACTTTGGAATGGATAGCCATTTTAGATAGAGCATACCATCTCTACCAGATTGAAATTTCAGCCCCAGAGATTGTGGGGAACAGGGACCCCATGCAGCTCCAAGGAGCTCCTGCCTATCTATGTCCAAATGTCTTTGCTTAATAATTACACTGGCTTTCTCAAATCCCAACATTAACAGATATGAAGGTGAAAGACCAATGGTGGCAATTTTTCCCTCAACAGCTTTGATCCAAGGGGATACAAAAGTGTCGGAGAATACTTTAGATGCCAAGGAATTAAGGGGACTCAGTAAACAGCAGCGAAGCCAAAAATGAATTGAGTAGATCCAGGCTACACATTTTAACGAATTAAGACCTGCTTCTAAGTTCAGAGTAGTTCCTGAGACACATCTTGGAAAACCAAAAATAATCCTTAGAAAAAGATGTTGGATTCCTTCGAGAATGATATTTGAATGTGGAAACCAGATAGGTGATCCAAACAGAATTTGGGACACAGTAATAGACTTATATACCCGGGTAGCAGCATTAATATATTTCCCACCCTTTGTAAAAAAAAAACCGAGTTAATGCTCCAGTACTTTGTTCAGCTCTGGTTTTAATATATTTTTCATGGACCTTCCAGCTGAGTGCCTCATGAAACCATGTCCCTAGATATTTATATGAATTGACTTGTTCAACTCTATTCCCTGTCATTGACCACTTAAATCTCACCTTCCTTTTTGAAAAAACCAACACTTTGGTTTTAGTGTAATTAATTGCTAAAGAATTTATTTTACAGTATTCAGCGAAGCCATTTAATAGTCTTTTAAGGCCCAGACGTGTCTGGGACAATAAAACTGCATCGTCTGCATAGAGAAGAAGAGAGACTTTAGTTTGCCCAATTTTCGGTGAGTGAGACGGTATGTGCGCCAACGTAGAAGGGAGGTCTGCCAGATATAGGTTAAATAGGGTGGGGGCAAGGACATGCCTAACACCTCTAGTGGTCATGATTTTATTTGTTACATGTCCCTGTCTACTGCAACAGACCTGAGCTGATGTATTGAAATATAGGGATTGGATCAAAAAAAGCAGTCTACTGTCAATAGCATTCTGTTCCAATTTAGACCACAAACGATCTTGTGATATTGAATCGAATGTGGATTTAAGGTCAACAAAGGCCGTGAATAGTTTACCTCCCTTAGGAGCAGAATATTTATATGCCAAGTGAGCCAGAACTAGTGAATGATCATACGTTGAACACCCAGCTCTGAAGCCAATCTGTTCTACTCCCAAAACTTCTTTTTCGTTGATCCAATCTTTCAGCTTTGTATTTAAGAAACTGGCATATAGCTTTCGTACTACAGAGAGGAGACTAATAGGGCGATAGTTTGATGGATCCTCCTTGGGGCCTTTTTTATAAACTGGCACAATAAAGGCCGTTCGCCAGGAAGTTGGAATTAAGCCAGTTTTATTTATTGATGTAAAAAGGGCTGCCAACAGTGGTGACGACCAGGGAATGTTATTTTTTAACATTTCCAGGGGAATACCATCTGGCCTGGGTGCCTTCCCCTGTTTTAGTTTACTTATTAGCTCCTCTACTTCTTCAGTTTTAACATTTGGCCATTCTGCAGAATCCAGGGGCAAACTAGGATAAAGGATTATAGATTGGGAGTCGCTATTGACCATCCCAAAATGATTCTCCCAGGTGGTCGCTGAAATGTGACACTCATTATTACCATTGGGATAATCCATAGTTCCTCTCACTATCTGCCAGAAAGATTTAGTGTTATTGGTGACCGATGCCCCAATAAGTAATTGCCACGCCTCTTTGTCCGCATCACTTTTTTTTTTGTAAAAGATTTTTATATTTTTTCTTTTGGTCTTAATATGATTGTGGTAAATGACGCTCATTATTTTGCCGATATGCCCCATATATAAATTGAATCCTCTTCCTACTCTCATGACACTCCTGGTTCAGCCTTTTGTTGTCCCGTACTGTTAGGCCATTTGTATCAGTAGTTTCCTTTAATAATCTATAATTCAATGCCTAAATCAGCTTCTCATAATCAGCTATACCCTTCTTCGTAGAGGTGGCTTCAATAATTTGGTTGTCAGCATTAATAAACTGAGGGGACTTAACCAGCCTGTTAAAGGTTTGAGCAGTAATTTTAGACCATTTAATACTTCTGGGTGCTACCTGGCAAGTTAGATTGTGAGAAGGAAAATATTCTACTTCCAACCTGGGAGAGATAGAAGTAACAAGTGTCAGTTCCAGGGGAAGATGGTCACTATCAAGTCGTTCCAAAACTCTAAAATCACATCCTATGTCTTTCAAATTCTTATGGATTAAAATATAATCGATAACACTTGATCCTCTAGAAGAATTAAAAGTGAAGTCACCCCACTTATCCCCAACAGTGCTACCATTCAAGATAAACAATTCATTTTTTAGAGCAAATTGTAGCAAGCTTATTCCAGCAGAGTTGAGAAAACGATCTTTAGAGTGTCGTAAGTTAGCTCTAAGGCAAACCCTATTAGTTGTTAATGAGTTCTTATCCATCGTCGGTTCTATCAAATATGATCCTGTCCTAGCATTAAAATCACCTGCAATTATGGGTAGGGCATGGGGGTGTCTAACAGTCTGTGTCTGAAAAGAAATTTCGACCTTGAGCCAGGCTGAAATTATATCCTCTTTAGAAGCTAAGGGAGCTAGGTAAACATTAAATAACAGCAAAGACAACTTAGATGCCCTTAATTCCAAGAGTGTGGCCAATATATTGGGTTCGCAGCTGGGCAAGCAGGACATCATAGCCTCCCCTCCCCCACGCTCCTCCTGAGAAGCCCAGGCTGAACAGAGGCTGGAGTGACAACAGCAGAGTGGAGAGAAAAAGAAAGAGGCAAGCAGGACATCATAGCCTTCCCCTCCCCCACGCTCCTCCTGAGAAGCCCAGGCTGAACAGAGACTGGAGTGAAAACACCGGAGTGGAGGAAAGGAAGAGGCAAGCAGGACATCATAGCCTTCCCCTCCCCCACGCTCCTCCTGAGAAACCCAGGCTGAACAGAGGCTGGAGTGACAACATTGGAGCCAGCTGAACAGCAGTTAGAATGTGTCAGGGAGTGGCAATTTGTGTTGTGCAGGGCAAAGGGAGATATAGCGATAGCAGGGCGAAATGCTGTTACAGGGGAAAGAGAGATAGATATCTAACACCTATCTTACCTTCCAGTCGCCCTGCTACCCCGGGGATCTTGGAGAAAGAACCAGGCCACCCACAGAACCTCTCCTTGCTCCTATGTAATGCCAGGTCGGTTAAAAATAAAACAAACATCATCCATGATTTTCTTCTAGATGAGAAGGCCGACCTGGCATGTTTCACAGAGACCTGGCTGGGAGATGACAGTGGCCCGACATGGGTCCAGGCCCTCCCAGCTGGGTACTGTGTCAGTGAGCAGGTGAGGGAAAGTGGGCGGGGGGGGGGGGCGGAGTAGCTGTGGTTTACAAGGATAATCTTAACCTGACCAGACTTCCTGTCTGTAAATTGAATCACATCGAGTGTGTGTACCTGAGTCTGAAGACCAGGGATAGACTAGGGATTGTTAGTGTACCGGCCACCCCACTGCCTATCAGACTCCCTGGCCGAGCTCACGGAACTGATCTCGGAGCTGGTGTTGGATTCGCCCAGGCTTTTGGTCCTGGGCGACTTCAACATCCCATTCGGGACCAGTTTGTCAGGTGGAGCTCGGGAGTTCATGGCATCCATGACAAACATGGGCCTATCCCAATTGGTCTCTGGACCTACACATTCAGCAGGTCACACCCTCGATGCTGTTTTCAGTTCCGAACAGCCCTCCCTGGACCCTCTGGACCTTAATAACTACAGGCCAGTATCAAATCTTCCGTTTTTGGGCAAGGTGATCGAGAGGGCAGTTGCCTCCCAATTCCAAGCAGTTTTGGATGATACAGATTTTCTAGACCCATTTCAAACCGGCTTCAGGGCAGGATACGGAGTTGAGACTGCTATGGTCGCCTTAGTGGATGATCTACGCCTGAGTATTGACAGGGGGAGTGTATCCCTGTTGGTACTCCTGGACCTCTCAGCGGCTTTCGATACCATCGACCATGGTATTCTTCTGGAACGCCTGAGGGGATTGGGAATCAGGGGCACTGTGCTTCAGTGGTTCCGGTCCTATCTCTCGGGCAGATTCCAGATAGTAATGCTTGGGGATAGCTGCTCTTCAAAGAAGGAGCTGCTGTGTGGTGTACCACAAGGTGCCATCCTTTCCCCAATGCTGTTTAACATTTATATGAAACCGCTGGGAGAGATCATCCGGAGGCATGGGGCGGGGTGCTATCAGTACGCTGATGACACCCAAATATATTTCTCTGTGCCTTCGACAACATCGTCAGCTAAGGATAGTGTGTCTCCTCTGAATGAATGTTTGGAGGCAGTAATGGGCTGGATGAGGAAAAACAAACTGAAGCTGAATCCAGACAAGACGGAGGTGCTTGCTGTCAAAGGCCACAACCTGGGTTTGGAGGTGTGTCAACCAGTTCTGGATGGGGTTACACCCCCCCTGAAAGACTGTGTTCGCAGCTTGGGGGTACTCCTGGATCCGTCGCTCCAAATGACAGCCCAGATAGATGTGATGGCCAGGAGTGCCTACTATCAGCTTCGGCTGATACACCAGCTGCGCCCCTTCCTAGAGTTGGAAGACCTAAAGATGGTAGTGCACTCACTGGTAACTTCGAGGCTCGACTTCTGCAATGTGCTGTACCTTTGTGCCTAGTCTGGAAACTTCAATTAGTTCAAAATATGGCAGCCAGGTTGGTCACCGGTACACCTAGGGGTGACCACATAACACCAATGTTAAAATCACTCCACTGGCTGCCCATTAGTTTCCGGGCGATGTATAAAGTGTTGGTTATTACCTTTAAAGCCCTACATGGTTTGGGTCCAGGTTACCTGCGGGATCGCCTTCTCCCGTATAATCCGCCCTGCACACTCTGGGAAGAATTTACTCCAGTCAGCCAGAACTAGGCTGATGAGTGTTACCCAGAGGACCTTCTCTTCTGCCGCTCCCAGGCTATGGAATGGCCTGCCGGAGGAGATTCGACAAATTAGCAGTCTTCTGGAATTTAAGAAAGCCGTGAAGACTGTTCTCTTCCGGCAGGCCTATCCAGTTTAATTTTAAGATTTTTTAATAATGTATTTGTTTTTATCTGTTTTAATGGTTTATCTATTTTATTGTTTTTATATTTATATTTGGTGTTGTTCCCCGCCTCGATCTAGATGGAGGAAATTAATGAAATCAACCCCTGTCTAGCCCTTCCCTTGCCCCTACTGGGAAGAGCAGGCAAGTGAAAGGACACAAATCCATTCGCGTAAATGTGCTCACTGCTCCAAGTCTCCTGAAGCAAAACAATATCATGTTCTGTCAGGAATTCAAGTAAGTCCTCATTCCTACTTTTGTTGTTCCACCCTGCTATATTCCATGAAAGAAGCTTTAGAGGCTTGCTGTTTTCATTATCTTTTGGTCAATCCAATTCTGTAATTATATCCAATACACCTTTAGAGTTGTCCATGACACATCCATTATGTACTTTGACTAAAGGGTTCAGCACTCCTAGGCATGGTTTTTGTAAAATGGGGTATGTTGCCGGTGCAAATTCATGAGGTTCAAGCTGCCGTAACGCAGTCCAGTCATAGTTTGGTGAACTTACTAGTTTACTGCTCAGTTCGTTTTGTTTGATTGGGCTTGATTTACATGGGGGGGGGGGTCTCGTTTACCTGGGCTGGAGAAGACTATTTTTGGGGCTAGTTTAGGAGATTTGGGGACCATCGTCTTTTGACCCAAGCTCCAGTTATCACAGGTGCATGACTGATGTAGAGCCAGCATTAATGAAGAGCACTTATGGGGCTCCGTATCCACTGTTTCCTTATTTGACTCCATATCCACGGAATCCTTATTTACCTCCAATCCAGAAGATTCACTTTCAATAGAATAACCAGATGAACTGGCAGATTGTGCTTTTTTCCCCTTTAAGAACTCACCCAGGGTGACAAGTCTCAATAAGATTACGTCCTGCTCCTGTGCTGGCAGTGCTTCATAGCTCTCAATCAGTCACCTTTCTTCTGATGTAAAGCCCTTGGAGATATCCTCACATTCATCCTTCCATGCCCCTACAGTTTCTTCAGCGCCTCCCAAAGCGACAGATTTATGGCCACTTGATCACAAGTATCCTTGGAGCAAACGGATATATCTAGATCAATCAGATTGCCGATGGGTGGCTCCTTACATATGAATGCTAAGGGCCTCTGAATTCCCAAGGAAAGTATTGGCGAAATGTCCCTAAAGAACCTTGTCACTGTAATCCCTTTTCTTAGGAGCACTTCTTTTTCTTTTATAATTCTTAAAGCTAGCGTAGCTGACTCAAATGTCACTATAGCACGGGCTGTCTTGTAGTTGAAGAAAAGATATTCAATTTTTCGGATAGAAGAAAATGAGAGATGTATTATGGAAGTGGCCATTATAATTTGTAAAAAATGTGCTATTCGCTCCGCCTGAGTCAAAGCACCCTTAGGTTTCGGATAGTTGGAGAATACCAGTGTGTCCTTCAGTAGCTGCAATTTCCACCTTTTATTTCTTACACTATTTCCTTTCCCCTGTACTTGCTCCATGGGCTTTGGAGTAGCAGATAGGTCTTTGTTACAGAGCTCTAATGAGGACCAGGGGTCTGTAATTTCACCCCTGGACTTAGCCTGGTTCTGTTGGCACAAAACAATTGATTTCCCTAACTTAGTTACTTTTTTTGAAATGTCTTTTTTTAACATTTTTTGAAATGTCTTTTTTAACTGTTTTCTTTGGTGTTTTTAAACTTCCTATCTTTTTTTTTTTTTTGTCTTTTTCCTCTAACAGTCTAAACAAGCGGTCAAATTTCAGTTTGGGAGTGTTCTTGAAACTGTCTGCACCTTTTATGTTTTTTGGTTTCTTCTTTTCCTTTATATGGGGTGCCACTTTCAGCTTAGTTGTTCTGCCAGACTTAGCAACTGCTGTTTTAGATCTATTCTGTCCCAAGGGATTTCCCTTTTCCCGCCTGGCTGAGTTCGCTGTCTCAGGGAAACTTCTTACGGATATGGGGCCAGATTCTTTAGGGTTCTTCTATTCAGGTTCCTTTAAACCGTTTTCTGGGGGATTGCTTATATCGTTCCCTTGCTGGTTAGCTAAGATAGCTACTGTTAAGGTCGTTAACAGATCCTTGCATTCAAAAAGAATTTTTTTAATAGAATGCAAATCATCAGCCCAATTGGCAAACAATATCTTAATCAGCTCATGCTGGTTCTTTAACAAATGAGCTACTTCCTTAAAGTCAGGCTCGATGTCCTCTTGTGGGAATTTTGTGTTGTTTACATATGTAGGTGTAGAAATATGATTCTTCCTCTGGATATCAGGAATAGAAGGCATAATATTAGGGATTTTACAGTGGCCCAGGCCGATTTCACTTGGGCTAGATAAAAAACCAGGCCCCGTAATCTCCATCTTTGCAGTCTCTGATAGTGCAAGTTCAGCAGCTAAATTACAGCTGCCTTCCACTGGATTATCATATTCCATAATTCCCATTATGCACTGCAGTCCCAAGGACCAATCTAAAGTCACATCCCCAACTTCCGTTATCAACTCTGGTTGACTATTTGTTTTATCGATTTTGGGGCTAAAAAATTTGATTTTTTTGTTGTTTATAAGCCTTGACCAGGGCTGATACATCATCTGTCACAGGGATTAAACCCAGTTGTTTATAGTCCCCTCTGGTTAGAACCATTTTATCGCCCATGGGCTTAATAAGTATCACATAAGTATCGCTATATTTAAATCACTTCCTTCCTCCAACTTCGAAAGTCTTGCCTTTAGCATAATAAAGTCATAATGGCTTGAAGTTTCAAGCCTCGTTGCATGAAACAGGATGCTGGACTGGATACCCTCCCCCCCCCCCCCCCCATCATCCTGATGCTTTCTAATATTTTATATTGATGTCTCACCAATATTAGCTCCTATGTAGATTTTCTTCAACAAAAAGGCAGGATTATAAATGTTTCAGTGAATAAAAACATTTATAATACTCACCAGTATTAGCCCCTTTGTGGATTTTTGTTAAATGGAAAGACAGGATTATAAATAATTTAGTAAATAAAATTACACAAATCCTGGTAGACTGGAAGAAGGGATCTGGTGGTGCTGAAGTGTACTATCGAACCTTAGCTTCCTATGCTGGACGTTTCCTCTTCTTGCTGGATGCATCTGTTCAGCCAGTGCATCCGTGTGGGGTGTCCATGTGTGAAGCGTTGTGGAAGGTTGTTCTCCCTTGAGAGAGGCTCTTCTTGCCAGGAGACTCACAAGGTCTCGGGAGGTTCAGCAAGTCAGGCCAAGACACTGAAACCTTCTGGGGTTTGGGGAGAGAAAACATCCGCTTGAGGAGTTAAGAGGTCCAGGGGCTCTTCAGGGCCAGTAGAGCTCTTGCTTCCCGCAATTGACTCCCGAGGCCAGAATAAATTCTGCAAAATAAACTCCCCTGGGAGAAATGGTGTTGGTTTTTGAGCGTGCAGAATTTTATTTTATTTTGGAAGTAAGGACCCCAGATGTGCCTTTCAAAGCTCTCGCCAGCCAGCAGCCAGCGTTTCTCATGAAACATCCACTCCTCCATCGTTTCTTGGAATCAGGCAAGACTAACAAATGGTGTGCTTTATTTAAAACATGCATATGCTTCCTTTCATACATTTTACGATTTATGAGTTGTGTACAGTCAATGATATCTGTGACGCCCTGCCTGCACCCGTGACACTCACCGGGCTACACAACAGGGCTGTCCATGCCACTCACACTCAGGGCTTACTTCAACACCCCCCCCCCCCATGCTTATGATGTGTTTGAGGGTTTAGGCATACTGCTGCTGCTTCTGTCTCACCTTTACTCTTTCAGGCCCTACAGCTCTACAGCCCAGCACTCTAGCTTTCAAATCCCCCTTCGTTCTATCCGCTGCCACCAGTACCTTCCTCAGGTACACTTCCAATGATCACACTAGTTGGATATAATGAAATGTCATTTATTAACAAGATGATTGTTCAGGTAGCAGAAGCTTGATGGTTTCCTTATTTTAGCAGCGTATTGGTTACAGGCACAATGCTTAAAGGTTTCACTCAGTAATTTCTCTTCGTAACATGTTTCAAATAGACACTTCCAAGTTCTACGTTTCCCCTGCTTCCTCTACCCACTCTAAGCTACACTACAATCTTTCCCACAATCTAGTTCCACCAAAATAACAAAACACGTTGGCCCTTCCTAGCCTCTAATCTAGTCAGCAACAACTTCCCTCTCTCTACTCTTGTCAGCCAAACATACATGTAGACACTATTCTCTAACTCCTCCCACCCTCACACAGCCAGCCAATCCAGGCACTCCCCCGCCACCATCCAATCAGCACTCACACATGAACTCCCCCTTATACTTACTCAGCTGCAACATAACTGTGACTCTATTTAACTTCTTTCTTGGGACTTTTAGCATTTTATAAACAATTACCTACAACTTTTTATATACAAAGACCTGAACATCACAGTATCACATTGCCAATGCAATAATAAAAAATCCCATACAGTGCTATACTAAGCATATTTAGAAGCAAATAGATCATACAATATGGAGCATATGTGCCCAAACATTGACAGCTGTTGGAGGACACGGATATAGGCTCAAGTTACAGAAAATCAGCAAAACTTTCCTGACTATTTGAGCAGTATGACAATGGAACCAATGACCAAGGGAGGTCGTGGGCCCTCCCACACTGGAGGCCTTCAAGAGGCAGCTGGACAGCCATCTGTCAGGGATGCTTTAAGGTGGATTCCTGCATTGAGCTCGATGGCTTTATAAGCCCCTTCCAACTCTGTTATTCTAGGATTCTACTATTCAAGGTAAAAACACTATGCATCAGTAGTTTGGACTGAAGTTTGACAAACCTATAAGACCTGCCTACCTGGATATAAGCTTAAAATTGTTGTGAGTTATAAGATTGGTTTAAGGGTAAGTTTTATGTTGTTATAAGGAAGAAATAAAAGGGGAAAGGGGAGAAAGATTTGGGATAAGTTTAAAATTTTTATAAGAGAAGAATTGGACATTTTTAGATGAACTGAGATGGAGAAAGGAGAATTTACAAGAGACTGGCAAGAGGCTGGAATTTCTTTGAGACGGAATAATATCGAAAGATTGGAGATGCTATCTTCAAGACAAGTGGAAGTTTTTTGGACTCTTGTTGGGTTTGGGTTTTTTCTTTTTTATTATTATTGGTTGGAATTTAAAAGGGGAATAGTAATTAGGCAAGTTAAATAATAAAGTATTGAAATATTTGAAGCAGATAGAAAATTAAGTGAAATCTTATGTTGTAACAGGGGAGCAATAAGGGGGAGAAAGGTTTGGTCAGTTTTATAATTTGTAAGAGAAGAGGGTTTTCTTATGGTGAATGAAAAAAATTGTAAGAGAAGAATAAAGGGTTTATTTTTATTTATGGTCTGTTTAAGTAACTTTCAATCTTAGGGGAATAAGAATGCTAACATGTAGTTGCGTTAAAAGGGGAGGATGGGTTTTCTTTTTAAAAAAATGTCTATGTTGTACTTTCTTTTTAAAAGGATTTATAAAATTACTGTGGGAAAGGTAGGGGGTCCTTTAAAACATTGTATGTCTTGTAAGTTTTGTTTTTATGTTTTTAATGGTGAAATAGAATAAAAATCATTAATTTTTTAAAAAAGACCTGCCTATCTGAAAATTCAACTAAAAAGGATATAATATTTTTTAAATAAATTTTTTTGGTCACGTTTCAGGGCAGAAGCAGTCCCAAGGTGGATCACAGCATTAAAATACATAAAAACAATTAAAATATTAAAAGCGATAATCATGAACGCAATAAAAATAAAAAACAATTCATAAAAGCCAATAATAACTGCAATAACAGGAGCAACGGCAGTCATAGCAAGAGAAGGCCATGGTGCCAAACTCCGGTACTCAAAGAAAGAAAGAGTTATTGCTATAGGTATGAGCTATAAATGCCCAAAGAACATCTAAAAAAGAAAAAAATGTTGTTCTTGTAGTCAAGGGATTTCAAAAGAACACAACACAGCTCCTGAACAAGACATCCTCTTCAAAATGCAGAGAGAACAATAAATCTTCCTTCCTTTTTGAAAGCCTGCAATGACACAGCATGGTAGACCACTGGTGGCCACTTCTTCCAAAGGGCATCACCCATGGACATGACTAGTGCGTGGATAATTGAGCCAAGGTCTGTCCTCTCCTGACAGCGCTCCAGTTGGCGTCCCAGCCTGAGTTGGTAAAAGGAACTCCTGGACACCGCAGCCACCTGGGCATGTCAACTGAGCTCCGAGTGCAGTTATGGGGCTTGTGCATGTGGATTGGCAGAAATGACACCGATTTTATTTTGTCTCTGGACTTTGCAGATGCGCAATTGCATAGCAACTGGATAGAAATGTTTAATATCCACAATTGCGCAGATATACATTTGTGTTTTTAAAAATACAGTCTCAGCACTGATAACTCGCGCTGAACACCAAACAAGTCATGGAAAGGGGGGGCACACAATGTCACCTTTGTTATTTATTTTGGTCTTGGAAGTGTTGAACAGAGCTGTGCGACAAGAAGAAAAAAATTGGAGGAATAAAAATTAGAAAAGAATGATAAGTTGAGAGCTTTTGCAGATGATTTGGTGTTTACATTAGAGGATCCATTGAGCGGAATTGAAAATTGAATGAAGAAATTGAATGAATTTGGTGCATTAGCAGGTTTTAAGGTTAATAAACAAAAGACTAAGATACTTACAAAAAATATGAATAAGCAAGATCAAATAAAGGTGGAACAAAAGACAGGTTTTAAAGTAGAAAAAAGGTGAAGTATTTGGGTATATATTTGACAAATATGAATTGTATGTTGTTTCATAATAATTATGTCAAGGTCTGGAATGAAATTAAGCAAGATTTAATAAGATGGGATAAACTCCAAATGTCTTTGATGGGGAGAATTGCAATAATTAATATGAATGTTTTGCCAAGAATGTTGTATTTGTTTCAGACAATCCCTATTGTAACTTCGGAGGTACCATTTAAGCAGTGGCAGAGAGAGATCTCTAAATTTATATGGCAATCCAAAAAACCAAGGGTGAAGTTTAAAATATTACAAGATGCAAAAGAGAGAGGAGGATTGGACTCGCCAGATTTGAGGACATATTTCTCTGCTTGTTGCATGGTTTGGATGAAGGAGTGGATTTTGTTGAAAAATAGTAGATTATTGGAAGTCTAGGGTCATGATCTAAGATTTGGATGGCATTGGTATTTGTGGTATGATAAAGTTAAGGTGAATGCAGACTTTAACAATCATTATGTGAGACAAGCAATTTTGAGAATATGGAATAAATATAAACCAAGACTGTGTCAGAAAACGCCGCTATGGGTTTCATCACAGGAGACTTTTTTTTAGAAGAGATTTGGTAACTACAAAAAAATGGCTGACATATGGTAAAATTTTAGAAATAAAAGGACAAATTAAAATGAAATCAAAAGAGGAGCTACGGAATAAAGGAATTGTCTGTCAGTGGTTCTCATATTTACAAATGATGGAAAAATTTAAGATAGATTAAAAAAATGGGGCTTTGAGTGTACAAAATCTGAATTTGAGAAAGCTTTATGCACAAATGATAATCATGTTATCTCAAAGATATATAAACTTTTGTTAAAATATGAGACTGAAGATGAACAAGTAAAAGATTGTATGATAAAGTGGGCTCAGAATTTTGGATATAACATTACTATGGATCAATGGGAGAATATGTGGTTGAGAGCTCTGAAATTTACATTATGTGCTAGATTGAAAGAGAATTTTTATTAAATGATGTATAGATGGTATATATCTCCGTCAAAATTGGCAAAAATGTATAAGGGGTCATCGGGAAAGTGTTGGAAATGTGAAGAACAGGAAGGAACATTTTATCACCTATGGTGGACATGTAAAAAAGCAAAATCCTTTTGGATACAAATGCATAAGGTGATTCAAAATGTACTGAAGATAAAAATAAAACTGCGTCCAGAGTATTTTTTGTTGGGGATAATAGACAAACAGTTGACGCAAGGTTATGGAACTTTATTCTTATATATGACAGCAGCAGCAAGATTAATCTATGCCTAGAATTGGAAGACCAAGAAAATACCAACACAGGAGGAATGGTTGTGGAAAATTACAGAACTGGCGTAGATGGCAAAACTTACTGCAATAATAAAAGATAAAACAATAACTGGGTTTATTGAGGAATGGAAACCAATAGTGGATTTTCTAAAAGAAAGAGAAGGAAAGGACGTATTTGCAAGTGGATTTAGCAACTAAACTGGAAAAAAAATACAGGAGGGAAAGTTCACTCACTATTTTGGCTTATTTTGGTTTATTGTGACAAATTATCAAGAAAAAGAGGAAATTCGGAAGTCCATTTTATTGTTGTTTGTTTTATGCAATTTTTGTTGTTTGTGGGTGTAGGTAAGGTGTACGTGTTAAATGTTTTTTATGTTTGGAAAAATAAAAAATTAAACGTCGGGGGGGGGGGGGGCACACCAGCAGCGGACCTCAGGATTGTCCTGGGACCGGAGAAAAAAAGCAATCCCAGCAATCCTGGGAAACCTGAGTGATCATCCCCCATTCATCCTGATATCAGGTGTGCGTGAACAGGATCAAACTCGAATCGACCCCAGGATAAACGTCTGGTGTAGATGAGGCCTGTGATGAGAAGTGAGATTACTCTTCTGTCTGAAGTTCTTTCTACACTCCAAGCAATGATATGGTGTCTACCTTGAGTGAATTCTTTGATGAGAAGTTAGATTTCCCTTCCACCTAAAGCTCCTTCCACACTCCAAACAATGATATGGTTTCTCCCGTGTGAGTTCTTTGATGAGAAGTAAGCGTTTTCTTCTCACTGAAGCTCTTTCCACACTCCAAACAATGATATGGTTTCTCCCCTGTGTGAGTTCTTTGATGAGAAGTAAGCGTTCTCTTCTCACTGAAGCTCTTTCCACACTCCACACAATGATATGGTTTCTCCCGTGTGAGTTCTTTGATGATAAGTGAGAGATGCCTTATTTGTGAAGCTCTTTCCACACTCCAAACAATGATACGGTTTCTCCCCAGTGTGAGTTCTTTGATGAGTAGTAAGAGTTGCCTTCTGACTGAAGCTCTTTCCACATTCCAAACAATGATATGGTTTCTCCCCTGTGTGAGTTCTTTGATGATAAGTGAGATGTGTCTTATCACTGAAGCTCTTTCCACAGTCCACACAATGATATGGTTTCTCACCTGTGTGAGTTCTTTGATGATAAGTGAGATCTGTCTTCCGACTGAAGCTCTTTCCACACTCCAAACAATGAAATGGTTTCTCCCCTGTGTGAATTTTGTGATGACAAGTGAGAGATGCCTTATTAATGAAGCTCTTTCCACACTGCAAACAATGATATGGTTTCTCCCCTGTGTGAATTTTGTGATGATAAGTGAGAGATGCCTTATTTGTGAAGCTCTTTCCACACTCCAAACAATGATACGGTTTCTCCCCAGTGTGAGTTCTTTGATGAGAAGTGAGAGTTCCCCCATCAATAAAGCTCTTTCCACACTCCAAACAATGATATGGTTTCTCCCCAGTGTGAGTTCTTTGATGAGAAGTGAGATGTGTTTTCTGACTGAAGCTCTTTCCACAGTCCACACAATGATATGGTTTCTCACCTGTGTGAATTTTGTGATGATAAATGAGAGATGCCTTATTGATGAAGCTCTTTCCACACTCCAAACAATGATATAGTTCCTCCCCAGTGTGAGTTCTTTGATGAGAAGTGAGATGTGTTTTCCGACTGAAGCTCTTTCCACACTCCAAACAATGAAATGGTTTCTCACCTGTGTGAATTTTTTGATGAGAAGTGAGATTTCTCCCATCACTGAAGCTCTTTCCACATTCCATACAATGATAGGGTTTCTCCCCCGTGTGAGTTCTTTGATGAGAAGTGAGATTTCTCCCATCACTGAAGCTCTTTCCACACTCCACGCAATGATATGTTTTCTCCCCTGTGTGAGTTCTTTCATGATATGAGAGATGTGACTTCCAAATGAAGCTCTTTTCACACTGCAAGCATTTATATGGTTTCTCCCCTGTGTGAGTTCTTTGATGAGAAATTAACCCTTGCTTACTGCTCAAGCTCTTTCCACACTCCAAACAATGATATGGTTTCTCCCCTGTGTGAGTTCTGTGATGCTGAGTGAGTTTTCCCTTTTCCCTGAAGCTCTTCCCACACTGCAAACAATGGTATGGTTTCTCCCCTGTGTGAGTTCTTTGATGAGAAGTAAGAATTATCTTCTGACTGAAGCTCTTTCCACACGCCAAACAGTGATATGGTTTCTCCCCAATGTGAGTTCTTTGATGAGAAGTGAGAGATGCCTTATAAAAGAAGCTCTTTCCACACTCCAAACAATGATATGGCTTATGCCTGTTGTGAAATATTTGATGGCAAATGATCTGTTTCTTTTGACGAAAGCGCTTTCCACACTCCAAGCATTTATATGGTTTCTTTAGTGTGTGAATTTTGAATTGAGTTTCAACTTTTGATTCAGGATTGAAAGTTTCCCTATGCACATGAAACCTATTTTTTCTCTGTCTTTTGTGTATTTTTTCTGGGATGCTGATATCTTGGTAGCCATTGCCCTGGGAAGCAAAGGAATAATTCCTCCCATTCCGATTTGCTTCCGTTTTCCTTCTCTCCTTTTTGCTATTTTTACATTTCTCTCTTTTTGATGATATTCCATATGGTTCTCTCTTATCATCCACTTCCCATCGGTCACTTTCTGGAATGAAGACAAGAAATTGGTAAATGCCTCAGTTAGCAATAGAACTTGAAACCACTGAGCACCTACAAGTAATGATTCCAATAAAGGGAAGAAAGGGAAAGCATTGGATGGGATGCAGTTCTTTCCAGGTGTTTCACTGCCTCTGCGGACTGCCATTCACGGACTCTCGGTGTGGGACAATGCATTTGACTGGGCCCCATGCAGGCCTGGGTTCAGCTTTCCGCTGAGAAATTAAATGTACCCTGTGTTTTTGCTCCCTTGCAGCCTAGCCTACGTGATAGATTTGTTCACAGGCTGTCCATCAGCAGGGCAGGTATTGCAGACTCCAAATGAATTTGGCAGCCATGGATACGGTTCCTGTCACACATCATAGCCTATGCCAAGGCAGGACAAGTAACAGCAAAGTCATCTTACCTACTAGATCACTTATGCAAGGTTAGTTCTGGCTTTACAAAGCTAATCAAAAGGATACACCTTCCAAAAGCTCTGGGATTGCAAATGCAAACCTAACCATACAAGCATCTGCCAGGCCTGAAGTGGCCTCCTAGAGGTACATAAATTACCAGCTCAGGAATTTCTTAGCCTTTCAGGAAAGATGCCATTTTCAATACCTGCAGACTCAGTGCCTTGTTAATCTGGCCCTGAAAGGATTTAAAGACCAAAGAGATGACATTCAATGACTGTGAACTGGAATGCTTGAATGGTGAGAATGAGGGTTTAGGGAGCCTTACCAGAAGACCCCCAACTCATCTTTTGGAGGACACCAAACCCCTGACCCGGAAATAGGGCTTCCATAAGAACTAACGTTATAGCATCATAATACCTTTAACTAAAACTGTGCAAGACTGGCTTTGAAAGAAAAGAAACAAGAATGACCGATTTGTTTTGCAAATGGCTTTTACAGAGTAGGCGCTTGGCCAAGGCGAACCGGTAGGAAGACAGAAGACAAAGTCTGGTGCTAGTAAGTGTGTATCTTTAATATATTGTATTAAAAGAAAGGAATGTATAACTTGTTATGGGTGTTGTCCGCATGTTTATTTACCATTGTATATATTTTATTCATTGGTTATAGCTCCTGAAGAAGGATCATATCCGAAATGTTGGGCTTTTAATACAATATATTAAGATACACGCTTACTAGCACCAGACTTTGTCTCCTTTCTTCCTGCCAGCATTGGTGCTACTTCCCTTTCAACGCAACAAGGTGACCTGGTGGTAGAGAGGCTGAGATCAAATGGAAGGACAGAAGAACTGAGGTCTGCTGAGATACTAACTAGGAGCAAAGAATCATTGTTGAGCATCTCACGCTATGCACCTGCAGAGGTAGAGGAACGTCCTTCCCCAAAACCCGTTGGACGGAGGAGCCATAACAAGAAGCATGAACAACGATGGACAGGAGGACGTGACTAAAGAATGCCAAAAGTTCAAGGAAGATGTTCCAGGGAGAAACAGGTCAGTCAAGACAACATGCCCAGATGGTGGATCTTGAGCACATTCCGTTGAACCTGTTAGGAATTATGCCAGACTTCCAATGTTCTTATGCTTACAAAAGGTGCCCGTTCTGGGCTGCCTTCCTTTAATCAAGTGTTTTGATGCTGGTGGTTTTGAGAGTTTGAGCTGTGTTAATGTGTCTTCTGAAAATTCCTGTGGTTTGTTTGAGGCCCCTGGCTTATCATTTGACAATAATAATAATAATAATAATAATAATAATAATATATTTATTTATCACCCGCCTCTCCCAACGGATCTTAAGATCATTTGTATTAAGATCATCCTTTGGTGATCTTAATACAAATGCATCTTATTTTCTTTTTGAACAGTACCTTCTGATGGCTGTGCTCTAAAGGGCATTCTCAAAATATCAAATAAAAAATATTATAGGACATGAGCCAAAAAAAATAAATATTATCTTCCCCATCATTATTGCATTTGGGACCCTTCATTATCATTAAGCAGGAAAACAGGGAGCCTTACCAAGGGAGGCCACGATCCCACGGTTCTCTTCCATGATTTGGCTGTGCAAGGCTCTCTGGTCGGGATCCAGCAGTGCCCACTCTTCCTCCATGAAGCACACAGCAACCTCCTCAAAAGTCACCAGACCCTGGATGGAAAAAGAAAATGGTTCTTAGTCGAGAATAGCATGAAGTGATCAGCCTCCTGGTAGCAGAACTGCCTGAAACGCTGGAGCTGCACGTCTCAGCTGCCCATGTCCGCACCCTGGATCTTCTGCACCTTTCTCTCCCAGAAATCCCCACTGCTCTTGGTCTTTAGCATCAGATCTCTTTTTTAGTAAAATGAGGTGGCTGGGCAGTATAATGCAGGATTTCAAACCAGTTGCCACGGGACTAATAGCAAGAAGGCGATGACCTGATTCTGGATTTCCCAAGAGGCTTATTGTCAGCCACTCTGGGAATCAGGATGCAGGACTCATTGAGGAACTACCAAGGCGGGGGGCAGGGGGAAGCCGTGTCCAATGAATGAGAGCTTGGATTTCAAGCCCTGGTGCCTCTGATTCATCGACTCAACCATGGGTGAGATAGTCAGGAGTTAGTCAGGGTTGTAGTTAGGTTTGAGTGAAGGAGTTGTTGGCGGTTGGGAGTCGTTGTTGGAGTTTTTAGTGGTGTTAGGGACTTAGGAATAGTGAGAATGATGATGATAGTTATTAATGATAATAATGATACCGTGACGGTGATGATGATTTTGATAATGATGAAGGACTGTTCTATTACTGTTGCTTCTATTAGTACAGCAACTAAAAATAAATGTGAATTTCTGATTCAACAATGAAGTGTTGAAGAGGTTTAATACGAAGGTGTTATGTAGAACAGACATGTTGGTGGGCATGCCCCCTTTGGGCAGCTATGTTGTCCTCCTTTTTTGGTTTCCATGGTCAGCCTAAAATAGAGTCAAGGGGTATTAAGATGTTTTACGTAATATTTGTTTTTCAGATTAGTTTTGTCACTGTTGGAAATGGGGGAGGCACACACTTCCCATCTGGCCTGGATATATTACCAGCTTTGCACGGCCCTGGTTCTTAGGAAAGGAAACTGAAGGAGAGGGAATTATTCTGGCCCTGGGAGGTGAACAGAGGATGGAGGGACCCAAGTTGCTCCCTGCCTGTCTCCCCCAGTGATCCTTCCACCTACCTGATCCTGTTCCCCTCCATCACAAAGAAAAAGAGGTGGCTGTGTGTTTCTTGCCATCGTCATTCCAGCCACTGTGGAGACAAAGGTGATGGGAAGCCATTAACACAGGTTTGCCTCAGAGGTTGAGATTGCCATCCGAAACTCCTGGGAAGAAAGCCTCTTGGAACACCAATGGGCTTACTTTCCAGTCAAATGCATAGAATTGCCTTGGAAGTGATGCAAGTCCAAGTACACCTGGCCATTGTGAGTTGTCTTACCTGTAATTTGCATTTTGGGAGTGCAGTTGGGAAAATAAACAAATGTTTCCCCATTTGGGCTCTTCGCCACAAATCTAACTGTTCAGTCCCATGTGTAAAGTGTCACAGTCTTGATGCTAGAGAGAAGCATCTTCCCTCTAGTGACATTCAGGGTGGGGGTGAGGGGGTGAATAGATGATGCCCAACGACGTCTTCCATAACTCTAGAGAACGAGGCCAGGATGAAATACAGCCGCCCCCACGTTAATCCTTACCATGCAAGGCGGCACGAGAGCCACCCTCCTGCATCCTCCCCCTTTGTGGAGGGCTCTGACTGCTGTCTGAAGATGCCCTCTCTGCTGCAGGGCCATCAGGCCTCACTTCTGCAAACAGACTCTGGACCTGAAAGAGCAATGAAAACCCATGACATGGAAATAGCAAAAGGCTCCAAAAAGGAGCGAGAGAGTCAAAGATGTTGGGGGCAAGGGGTGGGACATCTCTCCTGGGGTGATTTCCAGAAAGGGTTGGGCAAGGAGTAGAGAGTTTCCAGACATCCTCCCTCCCATTCCTGCCCCCTGGATGCAATGCTCTAACCTGCTGCTGCTCCTCTTGCTGCCTCTGGTCCTCTGCCTGGCTCAGGAGGAAGCCTTCTGCCAGGGCCACCGCCTGGGAACTGGTCTCCGCTCTGCATTCTCTCACCCAGCTCGCCATCTCTGCCGGCAGGATGGTCAGGAACTGCTCCAGTATCACCAGGTCCAGGATTTGGTTTTTCGTGTGTCGCTCTGGCTGCAGCCACCGACGGGAAAGATTGTGGAGTTGGTTGCAAACCTCTCGTGGCCCCTCAGCCTCCTGGTAGCAGAACTGCCAGAAACGCTGGAGCTGAACATTTGAGCTGACCATGTCTTCACCTTGGATCTTCTTCTCTGTTCTTCCCCAGAGTTCTCCACTCCTCTTGGTCTTAATGGCATACGGGGCTCTTTCTGGATCAGGGCCAGCAGAGCCTTTCTCTACCTTCTTTGATCTGTGTTCCATGGACGCCTCCAAAGGGAGCAAAGAGACTCTTCCCTCTTCAGGATCTGGGCAAAGGAAGCAGTGCTTCTAAGGCTATGCAAAGGAAAGACATAGTTCTGTTAAAGGACTTTCAGTGCAAGTTGAGACATGCAGGACTCCCAACTAGGAAGGGGGTCTTGTCCTGGATGCACCCTGGGGGGAGGGGGGGTGATGCTGCTGCCCCTGCCTCACCTTCACTATTTTAGGCACCACAGCACCACAACCCAGCAATCTGGCCCTCCGTCTATACCTTTCCCACTTCCACCAGTACCCTCCTCAGATACACCTCAAAGACCACTCCAGTTGTTTGAAATTGATTGGAAGTTATTTAAAAGAGATAAATAAGCTTAACGGTTTCCTCGGTTCTAATGCATAGTGGTTACAAGGCTTCAATGCATATTGGTTACTGTAAGTTCACTCTTTGAATCATTGAATTACAGAATCATAGTAGAGTTGGAAGGGTCCTACGAGGCCATCTAGTCCAACCCCTTGCTCAGTGCAGGAATCCACCTTAAAGCTTCCCTGACAGGTGGTTGTCCAGCTGCTTCTTATCTTAGTTATCTATATTCCCAACTCTGCATCTCATAGCAATCCTTCTTCATCTAGTCTCACTCTCTCAATATTCAATCAAACACTCTTCTCATCTCACCCAATAATCTCCTCCATTCCCACTTCTGTCAGCCAGACCCATATCTACACACATTCGATTCTCCAGCTCCTCCCACTCTCACACAGCCAACCAATCCAGGCACTCTAGACAGCCAGCCAATCAGCACTCACCCTCACATCCTCTGGTGTTAACACTTACAGTCCTGGTTCCTGCAACATTACCACAAACAGGAAGTACATTTCGGCGTTTACTTTACTTGTTAGCATTCTTAAACTCTTTAAAGACTTATGTAATTAAATGCAGATTATAAGCAACAAACCTTGCAATACAATTATAGCATAAAGCAGTAGAACATCACAGGCGGGACCTTCACTTTAGAGCCATGGAGCAAAGCCCTTCACAGGCTTGAGTGTCAGAAGACGGTGCATCCAGCCGCTGCTCCTCACACACAGGCTGCTGTCTTACCATTTGCCTCCTAAAATTACATCCCTATAACATTTCTCCCTCATTATGTGAAGGATACAGCCTCAGCAGGTGGAGGCTCCATTCCTAGATAGGAGCTGCCTCACTGGACCAGACCAAAGGCTCTCACAGGTCAGCATCCTCCTGCTTCTGAGGAGACCACAAGTTTTGTTCCCCACAGACACTGCGATTCACCACTTGTGTTCCGTTGGGATTTGGAATTGTTTTGTATTCTGGATTTTCAAATTCCCTTTTTCATTCTCTTTGATTTTCCTCTTCCCAGTTCCTATTTTTAGTATCAGCCTTCTTTTCAAAAGTTGAAGTTGGGCATCTCCCCTCCCCCTGGAGATTTCCCACCCACCCCTCTCCTCCCTCTCCTGCCCCCATGTCCCCCCTCCTCCCCTGCAGACTCCAGATTCCCCTTCACCCTAAGGCATATGGCAGGGTGGGGTGTCACACTGGAGGCTTCCATGCCTTTGGGAAGGAAGGAGTGCATTTCCTGTGGGGGCCTCGGCCTCTTCCTTCCTCCCCAAATCCTTCCCATCTAGGGATGGAGTTCATTTCTTGGGCCCTCAGGACACCAACCAGCAAGGTCGTCTCTCTGCATCTCTCCAAGCAGGTCCCTGGACACATCCTGCATTGCACCACAGCGGCTCTTGGTCTCCCCTCCAGCGCTGCCAGCAGTGATTCCTTTGAAACCATCTGTCTGAGGCAGCTGCTAGGCATGTATGAACTGGGGTGATGTGTTCCCCACATCTCCCTCAGCCCAGCTCTGGTTCCCTCTGTAAATACAGCCAAGCGGAGAAGCACCTGGGGAGCATCTCAGCCACATGCGGAAATGCACCAGAGGACCCACCGAGGCAGAGGAGGGGGGAGGAAACTGTGTCCGATGAATGGGAGCAAGGATTGCACTCAGTGGTGCCTCCGATTTATCGACTCAACCATGGACCCACCCACCCACCGACCCCTCTGGGCCGAGAGGTCAAAACGAAGCAGCTCCTTCCGCTTCTGGGTGAATCCAAATGCATGAATTGCACGTGCCTCCTCCCTATGGGGCGAAATGGGGGGAAGGTCCAGCTCCCCTCCATGACTCAGAATCACCACCACCCCCCACATGGTGGGGCTGGATTTGGGCATCTGCCCTCCAAGTGACCCTCCCCTCCCCTGCAGCCCAGGGATCCCCCTTCACCCCAATGCGGAAGGCGGGAGGGGGTCTCACCTGCAACCCCCCAGGAGGCTCCGATGCAGCACCTGCAGGGAGATCCAAGGCCTCTTTCCTCTGCTGGAAACAGGCGGGAGGCGAAGATCCGGGGAGGAGAGGAGCAGTTCCTGTGGGGGACACAGCCACTCCCTGCCTCCCCAAATCCCCTTCCTCTCTAGGAATCGAGCTCGTTTCTTTAACCCTGACATGGCCAAGAGAAAGATCCACCTCTCTAAGCCCGACTAGGGCAACATTTTCCGTTGCACCATAGTGGCTTTGGGCTTCCGCCTCGGTTGCTGCTTGCAACGATCTCTGCTTTCTATGCAGGACGTTTCCTCTTCTTGCTGGATACGTCTGTTCAGCTAGTGGCTGAGTTCAGATGACACTTTAGGCAAGGGAGGAGTTAATGCGTTATTCTGCAGGTGCTCTCCACGTGACATGAGACTCACAAGGTCTCGGGAGGTTCAGCAAGTCAGGCCAAGACACTGAAACCTTCAGGGGTTTGGGGAGAGAAACCGCCCGCTTCGAAGTCAAGAGGTCCAGGGGCTCTTCAAGGCCAGTAGAGCTCTTGCTTCCCACACTTGACTCCGGAGGCCAGAATAAATTCTGCAAAATAAACTCCTCTGGGAGAAAAGCTGCTGGTTTTTGAGCGTGCAGAATTTTATTTTATTTTGGAAGTAAGGACCCCAGATGTGCCTATTACCTTTCAAAGCTCTCGCCAGTCAGCAGCCAGCTTTTCTCATTGAATGTCTACTCCTTCATTGTTTCTTGGAATCAGGCAAGAATAATAAAACACGTTGGCCTTTCCTAGCCTCTAATCCATTCAACAACTTCCCATACAGTGTGATACTAAGCATATTCAGAAGCAAATAAGACCTAAAAGATGGAGTATAGGTGCCCAAACTTTGACAGCTGTTGCTGACTGGAGTCTGAATGGGGCAGGACATCCTTAATGACTTTTGATGCAATGCTGAGAACGGCTCTAAACTCATGAAAGGATGGTGTAGCTGCAAAAACAGCAAATGCTATTTGGGGCTGCATTAAGAAAAGTAGCTCCCAAAGCCTGCGAGGTACTGGTTCCCCTCTATTCAGCACTGGTTAGGACACATCTTCAGTATTGTGTCCAGTTCTGGGCACCACACTTCAAGAAGGATGCAGACAAGCTGGAGGGGGGTCAAAGGAGGGCAACGAGAAAGATCAGGAGTCTGGTAAGAAAGCTCTACAGGAGACACTGAAAGAGCCTGGCATGTTTAGCCTGAAGAAGAGAAGATGAAGGGGAGACCTTATAGCACTCTTCAAATACTTGAAACGTTGTCACACAGAGGAGGGCCAGGATCTCTTCTTGATCATCCCAGAGTGCAGGACACGGAATAATGGGCTCAAGTTACAGAAAACCAGATTACGGCTAGACATCAGGAAAAACTTCCTGACTATTTGAGCAGTATGACAATGGAACCAATGACGTAGGGAGGTCGTAGGCTCTCCCACACTAGAGGTCTTCAAGAGGCAGCTGGACAGCCATCTGTCAGGGATGCCTTTAGGTGGATTCCTGCATCGAGCAGGGGGTTGGACTCCATGGACTTTTAGGCCCCTTCCAACTCTACTATTCTGGGATTCTATTATTCAAGGTCAAAACACAATGCATCAGTAGTTTGGACTGACGTCTGATAAAACAATATGGCCTGCCTTTCTGAAAATTCAAGTAAAAAGGATAACTTTATTTAATATTTTTTAAAGAAAAATCCTTGGCCACGTTTGAGGGCAGAAGCAGTCCCAAGACAGATCACAGCAGTAAAATACATAAAAACAGTTAAAATATTAAAAGCGATAATCATAAGCGCAATGAAAGGAAAAAACAATTCATAAAAGCCAACAATAACTGCAGTAACAGGAGCAATGGCAATCATAGCAAGAGGAGGCCATGGTAAAAGAATATATTTTCAAGACTTTCTTGAAAGCCTCCAGATGTGAAGGGAAAGGCACCATAGACGACCGACAAAGGAGGAGGCAAACTCCGGCGCTCAAAGAAAGAAAGATTTATTGCTATAGCTATGAGCTATAAATGCCCAAAGAACAGCATGCACAAACACCTAAAAAAGAAGGAAATATTGTTGTTCTTGCAGTCAAGGAATTTCAAAAGAAAACAACACAGCTCCTGAACAAGACATCAGCAGAATTCGGACAACACATTAAGCAACTGAGGGTGGAGGAAACAATCGTCAGTTGTGTTGCTTATTTTGTTGTGTGAAGGGTAAAACGCCTCTCAAAAACTACTGACGGTATGCTATTCCACCCAAATAAGCAACTGAGAGAAATAACTGGCTTGCAAGTTGTTTAGCTCGAAGCCAGTTGTTTAAATGTTGTGTGGAGGGGTGAGTGGGTAAATATCGTGTGGTGAGTGGGTTAAAACACAAGCCCATAGAGACAGGCGGCAAGAGTGACCAAAGCAGCGGCTGCCACTCTACTACAACTGGTGCAACTTGCAGAGGCTGCTGGGATAGAACTGAGAGGACCGAGGGAGGAGGAAGGGTGGGGAGAGGGGCGGGGGCTGTGTCAGTCAAATGCTCGGTTGACTATTAGTCCACTCAACGCCAGCCCCAACTACCCACAGTTGTGTCGGAATATGTTGTGTGGGGAGTACCCACAAAATAACCAATTGTGAGTTGGCTACTCAACCCACCATTGACTAATGTGTTGTCCGAATTCGGCCATCCCCTCCAAAACGCAAAGAGAGCAGTAAATCTTCCTTCCTTTTTGAAAGCCTGCAATGACACAGCATGGCAGACCTCCAGTGGTCACTTGTTCCAAAGGGCATCACCTGTGGACATGACTAGTGCGTGGATAATTGAGGCAAGGTCCGTCCTCTCCTGACAGTGCTGCAGTTGGCGTCCCAGCCTGAGCAGGTAAAACGAACTCCTGGACACCGCAGCCACCTGGGCATGTCCACTGAGCTCTGAGTGCAGTTACGGGGCTTGTGCATGTGGATTGGCAGAAATGACACTGATTTTTTTAAATGTCTCTGGACTGTGTGTATACACAATTGCATAGAAACAGGATAGGATAGGAACATTGAATATCCACAATGGCGCAGATAAATGTCTGGTGTAGATGAGGCCGTTGATGAGAAGTGAGATTACTCTTTTGTCAGAAGCACTTTAAACACTCCAAGCAATGATATGGTTTCTACTCTGTGTGAGTTCTGTGATGAGAAGTGAGAGTTCCCCCATCACTTAAGCTCTTTCCACATTCCATACAATGATATGGTTTCTCCACTGTGTGAGTTCTTTGATGATGATTAAGCGTTTTCTTCTCACTGAAGCTTTTTCCACACTCCATACAATGATATGGTTTCTCCCCTGTGTGAGTTTTTTGATGAGAAGTAAGAGTACTCCTATCCTTGAAGCTTTTTCTAGGGATGTGCACGGAACCCCCGGATCGGATCGGGACCCGGATCGGGACCTCCAATTTTGTCATGGATCGGTTCAGACAAAATCGGAGGCCCCCCGGACCGGATCGAGTCCAATCCCGATCCAAAAATCGTAAATTTTTGGATCGGCCGCCGTTTTTTTCCCCATAGACTTGCATTGCAATGCAAGTCTATGAGGAAAAAATGGCGGTGGGTGGGTGAGGGGGGGCCTAACTCCCTCCCCCCCGGGGCCGTCCGCTGTGGATGGCCCCGGCAGGTAAGCCCCCTCCCCCGCGCTCCCTACCCCCTCTGGGGCCGTCCGCTTCCATCCGCTGGCGCCCATGGGCGCCCGCGGATAGAAGCGGACGGCTCCGGGAGGGGTAAGCCCCCTTCCCCGCCACTGCTTACCTGTTAGGGCCGTTCGCTTCCGTCTGGCACCGGCGGCTACCGCCAGCCGGCTTTGCGGCTTGCTCTAGAGTAGCGCGCCGGGTGATCACCTGGCACGCCACCCTGGAGTAGGCCGTGGAGCCCGCTGGTAGTAGCCGCCGCGCCGGACGGGAGCGGAGGCGCCGGGAAGGTAAGGGCCCCCCTCCTCCCCTCCGTGCGCCCCCTCCTCCCCTCCGCGCGCCCCCTGCTTACCTTCCCGGCCCGTCCGCTCCCGTCCGGCGCCGGCGGCTACTACCAGCGGGCTCTGCGGCCTGCTCTAGAGTAGCACGCCGGGTGATGACATCACCCGGCGCGCCACCCTGGAGTAGGCCGCGGAGCCCGCTGGTAGTAGCCGCCGGCGCCGGACGGGAGCGGACGGGCCGGAAAGGTAAGGGTCCCCCTCCTCCCGCCCCCTCCTCCCCCCCGCTGTCCACTTTCATCGGTGGGCGCCCGCTGGCGCCTGCCAATGGAAGCGGCGGTGGGCGCCAGTGGGCGCCCGCCGATCCGCCGAACCGGTTCGGAGCCTTTTCGGACCGGTTCGGATTGGATCGGCCGATCCAGCTGTGGGATCGGAAATCGGATAATTTATCCGATTTCCCACTGGACCGAACTCGGATCGTGGATCGGGTCCGATCCAGTGCACATCCCTAGCTTTTTCCACACTCCACACAATTATATGGTTTCTCCCCAGTGTGAGTTCTTTGATGACAAGTGAGAGTTTTCTTTTCACTGAAGCTCTTTCCACTCAAAACATTTATAAGGTTTCTCCCCTGTGTGAGTTCTTTGATGAGAAGTGAGGTGTGCCTTCTGACTGAAGCTTTTTCCACACTGCAAACAATGATATGGTTTCTCCCCAGTGTGAGTTCTTTGATAAGAAGTGAGAGATGCCTTCTTAATGAAGGTCTTCCCACACTCCAAACAGTTGAATGGTTCCTCCCCTGTGTGAGTTCTGTGATGAGAAGTGAGAGATGCCTTCTTAAAGAAGGTCTTCCCACACTTCAAACAGTGGAATGGTTTCTCCCCTGTGTGAGTTCTTTCATGACAAGTGAGAGTTTTCTTTTCACTGAAACTCTTTCCACACTCAAAACATTTATAAGGTTTCTCCCCTGTGTGAGTTCTTTGATGAGAAGTGAGGTGTGCCTTCTGACTAAAGCTCTTTCCACACTGTAAACAATTATATGGTTTCTCCCCTGTGTGAGTTCTTTGATGACAAGTGAGATGCATCTTCTGACTAAAGCTCTTTCCACATTCCAAACAATGGTATGGTTTCTCCCCTGTAGGGGTTTGTTGATGCTGAGTGAGAATTGCCTTCTGAGTGAAGCTCCTTCCACACTCCAAACAATTGTGCATTTTGCACTGAGCTTCATTGTTTGGTTCTGAATTGAATGCTTTTCCAAGCATATGGCACCTATTCTTTTCCTGTTTTTTCTGCATTTCTTCTGGGATTGTGATAGTATGGGAGCTGTTTCGCTTAGAAGTAAAGAAAGATTCCTCCTATTCCAATTTAGTTCCATTGTCCTTGTGCCCCGTCTGCTGTTTTTACGTCTGTCTTCTTTCATTGGCATCTGACATGTTTCTGTCGTATTTTCCAATTTACACATTTTGTCTTCTGGAATGAAGAAAAGAAATTGGTAAAAGTCTGAGTTAGCATCGGAACCGTAAAAAAAGAACTGAAAAGTCCGAAACGAGATGTAGTTCTTACCATATGCTTAACCAAGTTTGTTCTTTGCCATGAACAACTGTCGGTGTAGTACAATGCCGTTCATAGAGTCCTGGCTCCCTCCCTAGACACTGTTCTGGGCTGCTGTTGCCTAATCAGAGTTCTACTACTGCTGGCTTTTGGGACTCTGAGTTTTCTCAATGTGTCTTGTGAAAATGTTTGTGGCTTGATGCCGTAAAATAGTGTTTAATCCTTGAATGATTTCCATAGAAATTAACGTTTCTTATTTATTTTTAACATCAATCTCTGAGGGCAATTTCCTGAAAGGCAGCTTTAAAATACCAAAAAAAATGGTAATATTATCTTTCTCTTCATTATTCTATTTGGAACCCAATATCTCCTTGGGCTGGAGAACAGAGAGTTTTACAGAGAGAGGCCACAATGCCACAGTTCTCCTGTGTTATCTTTTGACAAGTGTTTTATCATTTGGTGATTTTAATATCAATGTATCTTATTTTCTTTTTGAACAGTACCTTCTGATTGCTGTACCCTAAAAGGCAGCCCAAAATATTAAATAAAAAAATATTATAGGACATGTGCAAATATATATATATATTAACTTCCCCATCATTGTTGCATTTGGAACCCATCATTCAGCAGGAAAAGAGGGAGACTTACCGAGAGAGGCCACCATCCCACGGTTCTCTTCCATGACCTGCCTGTGCAGGGCTCTCTGGTCGGGATCCAGCAGGGCCCACTCCTCCTCCGTGAAGCACACAGCAACCTCCTCAAAAGTCACCAGAACCTGGATGGAAAAAGAAAAAGTTCCCTACTTCAGCTGGACACAAAATGAGGTGGGCTGGGCATTAAATGCAGGATTGAAACATGTTTGCTGTGAAGACCCGTTCCTGGGGGGATCAACAGCAAGAAAGGGCTATGGCCCTCCTGTCCTCCTCGTGGGCTTCTCAAAAGGCATCTGATCAGGGGCTGTGAAAAGCAGAATGGGAAACTAAATGGGCCTCTGGTCCCACCCAGCAGAGCTTTCGACGTGCCTTAGCTTTCCCAGAAGGAAACAGCAGGAGAGATATGGATTCTGGCCCTGGACGGAGAGCAGACGACGGAGCAACCCAGGCTATTCCCTGCCTGTCTCCCCAGTGATCCTTCCACTGACCTGATCTGGTTCCACTCCATCACAGAGAAGAAGAGACAGCTCTGATCTTCTTGCCGATGTCATCCCAGCCCCTGCGAGAGACAGAGATCGTGGGAGGCCAGTAGCGCACGGTTCTCCCAAACCCATGGAAGCGAGCCCTTTGCAACACCATGGGACTGACTTCCTGGTCAAAGGCCCAGACTTGCACTGGAGAAGTGACGCAAGTCCCGGTATAGCTGGGCGTTACAAGATGTCTTGTCTCTCATTTGCCTTTTGAACATGTAGCTGGGAGAAAGTGCGTTTGTCACACCTGTCCCTGAGGGCCTTGGCCTGTTGGCAGAGGAACGTGGGAGGGGCATAAATGGAGGGAAGGAAGAACAAAACTTCTGTTGAAAAAGGGCAGTTGGGTTGGAGGAGAGGAGGAGGAGGAAGCAGAAGAAGCAGAAAGGGAGGGAAGGAAGGAGGAGACAAGGCAGAGGAACCAGCAGCGTGGTGGTGAAGGGGACAGTCTGCAGGTGAATGAAGGGCGCACTCCACACACACACACACACACACACACACACAAGCAACTGGGGGACTAAGAAACGGGGAGAAACAACTGTCGTTCATCCAGCAAAACTAGCATTGCTCTTCACAGAGGACGGTGGGTCCAAAGGGGAGTTGAATAGATTTGATTCACATCTGGGCTAATTGTTTTCTTCATGTGATTATTCCCTAAAACCCTTTTAAGTGAAGTAAATTTTGTGGCATATATGTTTTGTTTGTGTCTCTGCAGTGATTGTAGTCTGCCCCTCCTCATCCTAGTTATAGAAACCTGAAACCTTCCACATGTGTCCAGTTATGGGCTCTAGGCCACAAATCAAACTGTGGGTTTCCATGCATGAAACCTAAACACAGTTCTGAATTGTGGAAAAAGCTGGAGACAAGTGTCTTCTCCCCCAAAAGAATGGGCATGCTGTGGGGAGGACAGAAAAGCAGCCCACGGATATTCCGGAGGGAGACCCAAGTTGAAATAAAGCCACCCCTAAATTAATCCTTACCCTGCAAGGTGTCATGTTTGTCACCCTCCTCCTTGATTCCCCTTTCTGGGGGGCTCTGTCTGGTGACTGATGGAGCCCTCTCTGATACCGGGAAAACAGGCCTCATTTCTGCAAACTGACTCTGTTTCTGAAACAAGAATTTAGATCTATAACATGGAACGAGGAAAAAATATTATTATTATTATTATTATTATTAATTACTTCATATAGCACCATCTATGCATATGGCGCTGTATAAGATAAAACAGCCAAAACCAGCCACAGGAGCATACATATTCATAAAATCACACACACACACACAAAAAAAACCAACAAAGGGAAGGGAACACACAGACCAGCCACAGCAGACACGACTAAAACAGGACAAAAGAATAGATAAAAGCAAAACTACGTTTTCAAAAGCTCTGACAAAGAGAAAGGTTTTTAACTGAGATTTAAACACAGTCATTGAAGCAGCACTCTGCAAAAGCTCAGGAAGAAAACACCAGGAATGCGGAGGAGGAAGACAGAATGGATGCTGCCAAGCAAGGGAAGTAGAAACCTTTGCGAGAGAAAGAAGCGCACCATTCGAGGAGTGAGGAGAGCGAACGGGGCTACAGGGCAAGAGAAGGGTGGAAAGAGACGAAGGAGCTAGACCACGGCAGGCCCTGAAAATCAAAAGAAGCAGCCTAAACTGAATCCTAAAATAGACAGGAAACCAATGAACAGAGTTCAGTAGTGGAGAAACCTGATCAAGGAAAATCAATGAGACAAGCCAAAGTGGTGGGAGTGAGATATGGGACATCCCCCGTCAGGCCATTTCCAAAACAAAGCTGGGCAGTGAGTAGAGAGTTTTGGGGCATTCGCCCTCCCATTCCTGAGCCCTTGAATGCAGTGCTCTCACCTGCTACTGCTGCTCTTGCTGTCTCTGGTCCTCTGCCTGGCTCAGGAGGAAGCCTTCTGCCAGGGCCACCGCCTGGGAACTGGTCTCCGCTCCACATTCTCTCACCCAGCTCGCCATCTCCGCTGGCAGGATGGTCAGGAATTGCTCCAGGATCACCAGGTCCAGGATTTGGTTTTTCGTGTGTCGCTCTGGCGTCAGCCACTGATGGGAAAAATTGTGGAGTCGATTGCAAACCTTTCTGGGCCCTTCAGCTGCCTGGTAGTGGAACTTCCTGAAACGCTGGAGCTGTATGTCTGAGCTGACCATGTCTTCACCCTGGAACTTCTGCACTCTTGTTTCCAAGAATTCCCCAGTTCTACCGCTCCCCATGACATCAGCGTCTTTTCTTGCTTCAGGACCAGTTGGGTTTTGCTTGGCAATCTTTGATCCGTGTTTAAAGGAAGCTTCCAAGGGGACCAAAGAAAGTCCTCCCTCGTCTCTTATCTGGGCAAAGATGGCTGTCTGAGGCAGGGCCACTCAGGCTCTGGAAAGGAAGAACACGGCTTTCTTAAAGACTTTATGACGCTATTGGGACAAGATGAAATGTGCAGGACTCCAGCTAGGACGCTGGTCTTATCACCAAAGAAAAGGGACACAGAAAGCAGAATGAACGATGAGGAAGGAAACCTTTCTAACTTTCTCCCCTTGCTGTATCAACACCTTCTTTCCTGGGGCATGTTGTGAGGCAAAAGATAAACCTTCCCTCAGGATAGTTGTTGTTAAATCATAGCCAGAAACTGCCTGAATGGAGCAGAGCAAAAACCCTCACAGGACAACACCTTGCCTCTGAGACCAGACGTTTTGTGCCCCATGGGAACGGGGATTCCTCTGTTGCTCTGTTGAGCTTTGCTTTCTTCAGGTTCAGGGTTGTTGTTGTTTTTTAATCACCAGTCCTTCATTCTCTTTTATTTTCTCCTCCCCACTTCTTTATTAGCAGCCTTCGGAAGAAAGTAAAATGGGGATCCATGAAATCAAAAAGGGATCCTCATGATTTCATATGATTTTTAAAGTGGACACCTAGAAAACCACCATTCAATAACAGAGCCCATCCATGCCCAGGGAATGAACTACAAAAACCATCGACTTGGGGCTTTATGGCACCATCATAATATAAAATCATAGATATGAGGCACAATTCAGTGTGGAGCCTGGGAATTCTTGCACTGGGTTCCGCACCTACCCCCAAAAAACCATCAAAGCACAGAACTCATCGTTGTCCAACTCTGCACACTAAGATTCCCACTTCTGCTTCTTCAACTCAAATAGCGTGATCCATTTCTGCAAGGCACGGATGCTGATGGATCATCTGGATTTTACATGTAGTGCATCCAAAATCAAAGCTTGAATTATATTGCACATCAAAGTCAGTAACATGGATCCTATACTTCTCAGAACCAGGGTGGGGAAATAAGGATCCAAGATGCGGTTCCTCATGGGTTAGGGTGTCCCCACAAATGCACTGTGACATTACAGGGCATATCATAAGAACATATGAAGAGCTCTGCTGGATCAGACCAAGGGTCCATTTAGTCCAGCACTCTGTTCACACAGTGGCCATCCAGCCGTCGACCAGGGACCCACAAGCAGGACATCGCACAACAGCACCCTCCCACCAATGTTCTCCTACAACTAGTGTATACAGGCTTGCTGCCTCTCATACTGGAGTGAGTTCCATAGTTTATGCGCTGTGTGAAGAAGGACCATTTATCGGTCTGGAATCTCCCACCAATCAGCTTCATCGGATGATCCCCTTGGGTTCTAGGATTATGGGAGATTGCATTGTGGGGCTTGCACGCAAGAATCATGAGGACCCTGCTTGAAATAAGGGTGTAAAGTGCGACTTAACATTTGATTTTAGGTGTTCTATGTAAAAACTATTAAGATGGTTCATGAGGATCCATTCCTCATATACCTGTTGTTGTTGTTCCATGGGAACACCTTGCTCCAATCTCTACATGCTTTTTAAAGGGCAGAAAGTATAGAAGGATGACAGCTGATTTGATGATGGATTTGGGGCTATTTCTCTGGCTTGTTCACAAAGAGAAAAGCCAAACTTCCTTGTCTGCATATCACAACAAACACCACAAGGACGAAACATGTCTGAACTATTTAGCTGCTCTCAATCAGAGCAGGAGAGTTCAGGCAGCTTGCAGGAGCATACTGACTCATTCATAACAACCCAGGGTTTCAAAAAAAGTTACTAGATGTTCAGCTTTTTAAAGCTCAGCTCTGAGGATATGTCCCTCAAATCAATGGTTTTTGTACTTCAGTGGAACACTCAAATACGGGGTTAGTAATTTGGTTCACACTGATTTGATTATGGTTTCATATGGATCTCATATCAGACTCAGATCCATGAAGGATTGTAGTTTTTTGTGGGGTTGTTCTGTACAAATCATATGAAATCAGGGGGATTGCTTTTTGATTTCACCGATCATTTGTATGCATGCATCACCCGGTGAAATCCCCTCTTCATAACAACAGTTAAAGCTGAAGGAGCTATACCAGATTGACCAGATACAAAAGAGGGCAGTGCCCTAGGCTTTAATGGGGCAGAAAGAAAAACTAAGAATCTTTGACCTACTGCTTAGAATCTCACCAAACCAATGAAATGTACCAATCCTCAGAAAGCCAAAAATAAGGCATCACCAATTTTCACCAAAGTTTGAACACATATTATGGGGTAGAAAGGATACATCTCTCCATTGTAAGCGCTTCTGAACTTGCTGTACCTGTGCTAATTTTTATCATGTTGATTTGAAATTTCAAGCAGATCTCAAAAGCTAAGTCTCAAATTATTAGCTCAAGAGGAGTCATTGTTATAGGCAATGAAATAATAAGGCTAATCAGGATGGAATATGTTTTTTCTACTTACCTTGAGCAAAGGAGCAGTCCCTACCCTTTAACGAAGCATTGGCTTGGTTTTGTTACTTGAACATGTCTATTCTGTATGTACTTTTTTCTTAGCATTATACCAAAATGAATAAAATGTTTCTGAAATAAATTTGTAAATTTGATTCACCCTATATTCTGGGAATATTTATGATTTGCATATTTTTCTTTTTTTATCATGTTCTGATATAAGGGGAAATTGTTCATTGAAGTTTCTTTGTTATCTCAACTTCAGCATATCAACAAACTGCTTGATTGTATTTCCTTTTAAATGATGTAGCTCCTATGTGGGTCCTCTATTGTGAAATATGGGTTGATAGTAAACGAATTTCTATGGTTTCTCCTCCGAGTAGAGATGTGAAATTTTGAAGTCATGGAAAAAAGGGTTTTTTTCGGGGGGAAACGGAAATGTTCGGAACAATTGGAAAAAATGCAATATTGGCCCCTTTTTACAGATTGAAAGTCACTTTGTAATGTAATTATGTGCCAGTTGGTTTAGCGTAAAATTATTACATTTGTTATATTAAAAGTACAGTGTATTCCAACAAGTATTACAAATTGAATATACTTTTTAAAATTTTTAAGTAGAGGAAACATCAGAACCTGCTCCAGCTGGACACTACCCCCCCCCCCCAGGGCTAACTGACATTATGGCCTTGTGGGGAAGAAGAGTGAGCAAGGGAGATGGAGCAGGCAGAGGAAACATCAGGGCCCTGCTCCGGTTGGACTCCCCTCCTTCAGGAGCAGGACAACCCCATCAGCCCTGTTGCTGGTCTACTTCTCTCTCTCTCTCTCTCTCCCTCTCCCTCTCCCCACCCCCCAATTCCTTTTACTCCTGGTGTCATGTCTTTTTTAGATTGTAAGCCTGAGGGCAGGGACTGTGGTCTTTACTGATTGATTGTAAGCCACTCAGAGAGCCTCTTTTCTCTGAGGAGTGGGGTAAAAATACAATAAATAAATAAACAGAGCTACAAGTCCTGAAATGTAAGAAAACCTGAACTGTAAGGAACCTCTTTGGTTTTGCCGGTTTATGAGGACCAGGGAAAAAACAACCAAAACAAAACAAGAAACCATCAACATTAGTAGCGAAGAAAATTATTTATGTCTCCGCTAGTCCTCCACAGTGTCAAAGCAGACATAAAGCACCCATTCCCATAAAAGGAACTGAGAAAAAGGAGGGACCAAGTTTCAATGAATATGCAGGACATTCAATCAGACTCATTTTCTGAGCTATAGCTATCATGATCAGTTCCAGTCTCTGCTTCAATGGCACTGTGCCCCCTAGAGGTAGAAATGCATCTTGCTCTTGTATTTGAGAGTTGTAGGCTGAATTCGGACAACACGATAGTCAATGGTGGGGTAATAATTAACTTTACAGTTGTTCACCTAAGGGGTACTCCCCACACAACATGGTAATAAATAATTAACTGTGGTGTGGATTAGGATCAGTGCTGATTTGACTATGGCAGCATTCGGACGACACGATAGTCAATACAACTGACGATTGTTTCCCACCCCCCAGTTGCTTATTGTGTCATCCGAATGCAGCCAGTGATCTCAGTTTGCAACCTAGGACTTGCTTGTCCTCAGTGCACAGAAATTATAACAATCTGATACTGTACACAGTTTTTAGAAATCATTTGGAAAAGTAAAAATATGAATATTTTCATATGTACAGCTGAAATATGTACAGCTGCCTCCTGCAGTCACAGCCGGAGCCATCTTGGAGCCAATATGGTTGATGAAGAGCCTGACTGACCCCTTGTCACCTTGCGCTTAAAGGCCTGATCCTGCTCCGTCCTGGTCTTAAAACCACCTTCAATTGCTGGTTCTTAGTTGGGTTGTTTTAATCATGAAATTCTATTTTATTCTGAAATAGGTTTAACATTAAATAAATAAAATGAACATATATGATAATAAATCATTTCTTTAAAAAAAGGAAACTAAATATAAACCTTAGTCTATAAATGATATGCTTTTATAAGCTGACCATATGAAAAGAAAGACGGGGCTTCTGTATATTTAACAATTGTGTAAAAAAGGGAATTTCACCAGGTGTGATTTGTATGCATGCAGCACCTGGTGAAATTCCTTCTTCATCACAACAGTTAAAGCTGCAGAAGCCTTTCCAAGCATGGCCAGATACAAAAGAGGGCAGGGAATTTCATTCACCAAGTACTTCATGCATACAAATGACACCAGCTGAAATTCCCTTTTCTATTCAACTGTTAAAGATACATGAGCCCTGTCCTCCTTTTCATATGGTCACCCTACTTCTACATCTGGTACTAAATGTGTCAAATAATTTTGTTACTAAAAAACTGAAGACTCCCTGAAAGACCAGATTTATATGAAAAGAATATTTGTATTCCAGACTCTTCACCCCAGGCAAGAAGACTTCAATGTTTTGATTTGCTGCTAACTGATGTTATCTAACTAAGAAAGACTCTGGGCTTCTTTAAACGAGCTATTATAGCATGCCCATGGCTGGCCACTCACAGAAGTTTCCAGGTGGTTTACATAATGCTGTAAACAATCAGGATGTCTCCTGTGGTCCCCCCCCCATTCCATTTTTTAAAGAAGATCAGGGAGGTAGATCTGATTTACTCTCCCAAGTAAGAGAGACTCTACATTATGCTAGACTGGAGTTGTGCTTGAAATTCTTTTAATTTTTTCTTCTCTCTGTTTGTGTGTACTAGTTGTTCCCCATGTGTCTACTCAGAAGCAGGTGCCATTGTGCTCAATGGAGCTTACTCCCACATAAGTGTTGTGAAGGAAGAGCGCAGTGGTTATGCTCTCCTTACAAAGTAGACCAGGTGAATCACAACCAACCACGCTGCCACCCACTTTAAACCAGCAAACACTGGATTTAGCACCAAGAGTTACCCTGAAGTAAACACACAGCTTTGAAGCAGTTTATTGAGGGAAGGAAATTCAGGAAGGTAAAATGAATAAAATGGGGTTAAAAAGGCTCAATGGAATAAAAGCAGCAGTGCAGTAAAATACAAGAAAACAGAGTCTTCACCAACTACACCCGAGTAAAATAACCTGATCTACACATTATCACAGATAGGGCCTTCCCACCAGTCAGTTAACTCCAGCACTACAACTTCCATGTAGAAAGGACACCTGGAAAACAACCCCATCTTCAAACCCCTTCTTCTTATGCCCTGGACCTGGCTGCCTCAGTGGTCAATCTCCACCAATCACCGAACAAGCTCCTCCTCCCAAACCCTTGTCCTAGTGAAAGTCCACTTTCCCACCAGAACCAAGCTGTAGCCATTTTCCCAATTAGCCAGGGTCAGCCCTGGCCTTGAATCTCAGGCACAACACCAACAGTTTTGAGTGAATACCAGGTGGTGCCTGTGTACCTGTGAGCTAGCTATGAGCTGATGACAGCTCTTTTAGGGAGATGGTTTCTCCCCTGTGTGAGTTCTCTGATGCAGAGTGAGAGATTCCTTCTTCCTGAAGCTCTTTCCACACTCCAAACAATTGTATGGTTTCTCCCCTGTGTGAGTTCTCTGATGATTAGTGAGTATAATTTTACGACTGAAGCTCTTTCCACACTCCAAACAATGATATGGTTTCTCCTGGGTGTGAGTTCTCTGATGATTAATGAGAGAAATCTTCTGGCTGAAGCTCTTTCCACACTCCAAACAATTATATGGTTTCTCCCCTGTGTGAGTTCTTTGATGATGAGTGAGATTAATCTTCTGGCTGAAGCTCTTTCCACACTCCAAACAATTAAATGGTTTCTCCCCAGTGTGAGTTCTCTGATGATTAATGAGAGAAATCTTCTGGCTAAAGCTCTTTCCACACTTCAAACAATGGTAAGGTTTCTCCCCTGTGTGAATTCTTCGATGATTAATGAGAGAAATCTTCTGGCTGAAGTTATTTCCACAATCCAAACAATGATATGGTTTCTCTCCTGTGTGAGTTCTCTGATGATAAGTAAGATTAATCTTCTGACTGAAGCGCTTTCCACACTCCAAACAATTATACAGTTTTTCTCCTGTGTGAGTTCTCTGATGCAGAGTGAGAGATTCCTTCTTCCTGAAGCTCTTTCCACACTTCAAGCAATGATATTGTTTCTCCACTGTGTGAGTTCTCTGGTGATTAACGAGAGAAATCTTCTGCCTAAAGTTCTTTCCACAATCCGAACAATGATATGATTTCTCCCCCGTGTGAGTTCTCTGATGATAAGTGAGTATAATCTTATGGCTGAAGTTCTTTCCGCACACCAAACAATGATATAATTTTTCTCCTGTGTGAGTTCTCTGATGCAGAGTGAGAGATTGCTTCTTCCTGAAGCGCTTTCCACACTCCAGACAATTATATGGTTTCTCCCCCGTGTGAATTCTCTGATGATTAATAAGAGAAACCTTCTGGCTCAAGCTCTTTCCACACTCTAAGCAATTATATGGTTTCTCCCCTGTGTGAGTTCTCTGATGATTAATGAGAGAAACTTTCTGGCTGAAGCTCTTTCCACAATCCAAACAATGATATGGTTTCTCCCCTGTGTGAATTCTCTGATGATTAATGAGAGAAATCTTCTGGCTGAAGCTCTTTCCACACTCCAAACAATGATATGGTTTCTCTCCTGTGTGAGTTCTATGATGACAAGTGAGATTAATCTTCTGACTGAAGCTTTTTCCACACTCAAAACAGTGATATGGTTTATCCCCCGTGTGAGTTCTCTGATGCAGAGTGAGAGGCTCCTTCGTCCTGAGACACTTTCCACATTCCAAACAATCAACTTCTGGAATGAAGAAAAGACAAGGGTTAGCAATAGAAACACAGATAACTGAGCACTCCCAATTAATGAGTTTGATGAAAAGAAGCACTAAAACTACTTCAGTGGGAGACAGATCTACCATGCCTTCCACTGCGTCTATCGACTGCCATTAACAGAATGTTGGTGTGGTACAATGCCTTTGCCTGGGTGCTGGCTGCATCCCCAGAAATCCCTCTCCCCCAACCCCAACCCCCCCGGTGGCTTGAGGACAGCTGATCTATCAGGCTCCTTGGATTGTATTTATCCCATCATTGCAAATCAGTATGTCCCATGGTCAGGAATGCTGGGACTTGTCATCTTAAAAATCTAGATATGCAATTTGATCTGCAGAGGTGATTGTGGGGTTGTGGGAAATGATGATGAACAACTTAGGACCAGGTGCTTCTCATTTCTTAGAGCATCTCCTTATGTTGAGAGTTGCAACCCAACACATCTGACAAGCACCAGGTTGGGGAATGTTGTTCAAGAACAAGGGAAGGCAGAATGTAGATCTCCAGATGTTTTGGAATTCAACTTGTAAAAGCCCCTATCAGCATGGGCAGTTATCAGGAATGCCGCGAGTTGATGTCCATATCATCAGGATAGATCTATTTTCTGCCCACATCTGTACTAAAGTATGATGTTTTCCAGCATTAAGATATGTGATCAATCAAGGAACTACAAAAGAGCTGCATTACTTTAAATAAACCGTCAAAACCAAATGAAACAACAATGAATGAATCTTGAATACCTAATCCAGATAGCCCTTCAGACATCAACATTAGTTTTCAACACATGGCATAGGATGTCTGTTTCTTGAATATCAGATAAAGGATTTCTCTTACTTGTTCAGCAGTGTGAGATCAAAGACAGGGGTACCACCTAATACTTTCATGCGTATTATTTTAAAATTAAGTATGAATTGATTTTTGTCTTCCCCATAACACATAACATGGGAGTTACAGTGCAACGCATCTGGAGAGCACCAGGCTGGAGAAGGTTGACTCCTATACATGTCTTCTCAGAAGCCAGTGCCACTGAATTCACTAGAGCTTTCTCCCAAGAGGTATAGGATTGCAAACTAATCTCATCTGAAAGGTGTTCAAGACAGCCAAACTAAACCTCTTCTGCTCCACTGTTGCTTTGATGAGATGATGTATTGTGCAGGGATTGTGGGGAGTGAACAGTATATTTTTTATAAATACATTTAAAGAAAAAAAAACATTGGTTCTTTGAAAGGCAGGATATTGACCAAAAGTTGGAAGTGCCTCGCACATGCTCTGGTTCTAGATCTGTAATGAATAGTGCCCCTTTTGTTATCAAGAGTGCTGCTATATGTGAGATGTGTGTGAGAGAAAAGTATTGGGCAGACCTTGTATTTGGTAAGGAAATGGAACAGCATTCCCCATCCTGCTGCCCTCCAGGTGTTTGAGATGACAAGTCCCAGCATTCCTGACCATGGGACATACTGACTTGCAATGATGGGAGTTGTAGTCCAACACCTTTGGAGGGCACCAGGTTGGGGAAGGGCTGCTCTAAACAAAAAAAGAGAAGCAGGTGGCCCTAAATTGTTCGTTATCAGTTTTCCACAACTCCACAGTCAACTCTGCATATCATATTATCCACCCTGTCCTCATGGTTTGTCTGCTTTGGGAGAATGAGAATTTCACTTGCACTTTCTGCCTCCTTAGGGAGGATGTGGCGTTAAGGCTTGCGAGCCTTAACTCCCAATTTCCCTGCTTTTTGGTGCTTGGTTGGAATCTGTAGAGCCTTAACATTGTTTTTGTAAACCGTAGGTTTTTTGTTTAATGAATTTCATGGCTTTGTGTAACGGATGACTGGATATTATACAGTTGACAACCAAAGTCAGCATCAGCCAGAATGTTATACCATCTTGACATCCAATATAAAATCAAACCTAGTGTTGTGTGTTGAACTCACTTTTAACATAAATCAATCAATCAAAATGCTTGCATCTCCTTCATTTTTAAAGATAAAGAGATGAAACCTGGCATCATGGTAGCTCTTAAGTAGGGATATAGCTATGCCAAGTATGAAGCAGATCCGTTCATGCCTTGATTTTTAGGAATTTTTTAAAGTTCAAACAGAAATCTCTTTGGGGTCCAGGACCTTAAATTTCATTTAAAAAATGAAATTAAAGATAAAGAGATGAAACTTGGCACCATGGTAGCTCTGAAGTAGAGATTTAGCCATGCCAAGTTGGAAGCAGATCCGTTCATCCCTTGATTTTTAGAAATGTTTAAAACTTCAATTTATTTTTTTTATTAACTAAAATGCTTACAATTCCATCATTTTGAAAGATAAAGGGATGAAACTTGACAGCATGGTAGCTCTTAAGTAGGGATTGAGCCATGCCAAGTTGGAAGCAGATCTGTTTATGCCTTGAGTTTTAGGAATTTTTAAAACTTCAAACCCAATACTCCTCTTTGTGGTCTAGGGCCTTGAGCAGTACACAAAAAAAAAGAAAGAAAGTAAAGATGAAGAGATGAAACTTGGCACCATGGTACCTCTTAAGTAAGGCTTTAGCCATGCTAAGTTCAAAGCAGATTGGTTCATGCCTTGAATTTTAGAAAAATATTGAAGTCAAACTTTTTTTAAAAAATCCTAAAAATCAAGGCACGAACCGATCTGTTTCCAACTTGGCATGGCTCAATTCTAGGGTGACCACTAGGGTGTGGTCTAGTGGCTAAGGTGTTGGACTGGGAGCTGGGAGATCTGGGTTCTACTCCCCACTTAGCCATGGAAACCCATTGGGTGACTTTGGGCCAGTTGCAGACTCTCAGCCCAACCCATCTCACAAGGTTGCTATTGTGAGGATAAAATGGAGAGGAGGAGGATTATGTATGTGGCCTTGGGTTTCTTGGCGGAAAAAAGGTGGGATATAAATGCAATAATAAATAATAAACTGTCAGGATTTCCCCAGATTTCTCCTGGTTTTTGTTCTATCCTCAGTGTCAGGGGGGATTTTATGCAATAGTCTATAATGACCTGGAATTACACACTTTCCCTTTTAAGGCCACCATTAGCATGGCAGGGGGGAATGACATGCTTTCTGGAGGTGTGTCATTCTCTACCACTGCTCCAATCAAGGCCTTAAAAGGGAAAAACGTGTCATTCCCAGGCATTATAGAAAAGGGCCTGATTGGAGCGGTGGGGTGGGGGTGAGAATGACATGCTTTCCCCTCCTCCGCTCCAATTGGGGACTTTAAGGTGGCCCCAGAAAGCCATTTTCCTGCCCCCCCCCACTAGGTGTCCTCTTTTTTGGTTTCCCAAATATGGTCACCCTACTCAGTTCTTGCACAGGCTACATATCCATCCCTAGATATTTACTCAAAAGTAAGACCCATTGAATTTCCTTGGTTCTTGAAAAGCAACACACTTGCTTTTAGATTTGCCAGTCTCAGCATTCTATGTGTGCTATGAATGCCTGCTCTGTCTGTCCCTATAGTTTCCTGCAAGGTCCAGCCAGGGGAAGCCAGTAAATTAAACCCAGGCGTGGAGGGTGGGATTCCCTCAGGTTCATCTGACAGCAGGTGCTATAGAACATGGACCTTCCAGGAGTGTTGAGGCTGGATTTCTGGCAGACCCAGCCAGGCAACTTTATAGCCTGTTAGTCCCTCCATTTGGTAGCCCGCAGAGCACCTGCCTCATACGGCAAATGGCCACATGAGAACTGTTATTATGGCCTGCTACTTTGTTTGTCTTTAGTAGTCTGCGGTCCAAATCTCTTCAGAAGGGGGAATAGTGTTTTGTGGTTGGGGTCAGTCTAAATTATCTCCAGGGGTCCCTTACTCAGTGCCTCTGATAGCAAAGAGATTGAGGATTTTCCCCAACTCTTGTTACTCTTGAAATTACTAGGCTTGTTGAAAATAGATTTTATAACATAAGCATGAAAACAGTGAATACCCCTTTTAACTTGTTAAACCAATGAAAACATGCCACACAAGAAGTCTTAAGATATGAATGGTTTATAAAGAAAAGTAAATGCAAAAGGACATCAGATGCAGAAGTGAAATCTGAAACATTACTATTAGTAGTAGTAGTCGTAGTAGTAGTAGTATCCTGCCTTTTGCCCAATGCTGGGCCTCAGGGCAGCCTTAGAAAACTAAAACATATACAGCTAAAACCTATAAATACGAATATACTAGGCTGACCATATGAAAAGGAGGACAGGGCTCATGTAACTTTAACAGTTGTAGAGAAAAGGGAATTTCAGCCAGTGTCATTTGTATGCAATTAGTTCCTGGTGAAATTCCCTCTTCATCACAACAGTTAAAGTTGCAGGGGCCCTGCCTTCTTTTGTATATGGTCACTCTAGTATAGTGCCCGCAACTTTAACTGTTGTGATGAAGAGGGAATTTCACCAGGGACTAATTGCATACAAATGACACTGGCTGAAATTCCCTTTTCTCTACAACTGTTAAAGTTACATGAGCCCTGTCCTCCTTTTCATATGGTCAGCCTAAATATACAAAAGTTAAAAATATAATTAAATACTTTTCAATATTAAAGCATTTTAAACATTTTAAATACATAACAATTTAAAAGTCAAAGGTATAGACAGAGGTCCAGATGATTTGCCAAAGGCCTGCTGGAACAAAAAAGGGTTTGTCTGCTTCCAAAAACACATCAAGGAGGGAACCAGTGTAGACTGCAAGGATTAGAAAGAAAATCCATGTGTACACTATGCAAAATAAACGACACCTCAACTGTTTCTAAACCTTATTAAAAAAAACAGGGTGACTAGGCCGAAACCAATGTTGTAGGCCCAGAAGCACTTTGAAAGGTTTCAACATTGTACTTAAAACTTACACCGGCCCAAACTAATTAAATGAAGTGTTTGAAGCTTTCAACTTTATAGCAGTATGGACCAAACTCTTAGAAAAGAGGGAAATTAAAAGAAAGGTATAGCTACCTATTCCCAGGAGAGATCTGAAGATCAGGTTACCATGGATCCAGAGGAGCCACACCCTGCTTCACCAGGGAGCAAAAGAGCAAACTGGCCTTATGAGGATAGCCCAAAATACTCTCAGAGCCAAATGAATGCATGTTCCAGAAGAGAAAAGACAAACTCTTCTTCTTCTTCTTCTTCACTCAAAAGGTCTGTGCTAGAGGCAGCGGCCATTTCACTCACCCACCCCACATTCTAAGGCAGGGGGGGGGGGAGAGCGACGCTACTGAGCATGTGTCAGTGTCGCGTTATGAGGCAAGATGGCCACCTCATTGACTTGAATGAGAGGTTAAAATAGTCCTTAAAAGTCAACCGAAGGGAATTTTTAAAAAAACAAAAAGCTTTCCACCAACTACAGTCAAGGAGGAAGAAGACCCCACCACTGGATTAATTAATAAGGCTCTAGAAATTATGCAAATTGTGAGCACAAAAAGTCTCAACCCGGAAGTAAATTTACAAAAGCAGGGAGACAGGTTTGTATTCCTTTTCTACCTTAAACTGCTCTCCTTCCCTCAATCTTTCACCAATCTTCTTGAAATTTTCAGGTAATGTAAAACAAACATTTCTTTCTGGCACCTGTAAATTTCAGAAAGGTTAGTGAAACATTTACGATTTTATGGCTGTTAGAATGACCCCCCCCCCAATAATCACTTTAACATGGCGGAATGCGTTTTTTACTGACGGCCCTTAACAATGGAGGCACGACTGTGCCTCCATTAATTTATTTATTTCACTTGTATACCGCCCCATAGCTGAAGCTCTCTGGGTGGTTTACATAGGATTAAAACAATTAAAAACAATATACAAAAATTTAAACAGCAAAAACATACAACATACACACAATACACACATACATTTAAAACCACTACAACAGCCCCAAAAAGCTACAAAAAAACACAAAAAAAAACTCAGGCTCCTCAGATATTGCCAAATGCCTGAGAAAAGAAGAAAGTCTTGACCTGGCGCCGAACAGATAACAATGTTGGCACCAGGTGGGCCTCGTCAGGGAGATCGTTCCACAATTGAGGGGCCACCACAGAGAAGGCCCTCTCCCTTGTTGCCGTCCTCCGAGCTTCCCTTGAGAGTAGGCATTCGGAGGAGGGCCTTAGATGTTGAATGTAGTGTTTGGGTAGGTTCATGTCAGGAAAGGTGTTCCGTCAGTTATTGTGGTCCCAAGCCGTGTAAGGCTTTATAGGTTAAAACCAGCACTTTGAATCGGGCTCAGAAACATACAGGCAGCCAATGCAAGCGGGCCAGAGTAGGTCTTATAAGCTTGAACCTTCTGGTTCCAGTTATCAATCTGGCCGCTGCATCTTGCACAAGCTACAGCTTCTGAACTGTCTTCAAAGGCAGCCCCACGTGGAGTGCATTGCAGTAATCCAATTTAGAGATTACCAGAGCATAGACAACTGAAGCCAGGTTATCCCTGTCCAAATAGGGGTGTAGCTGGGCCACCAACCGAAGTTGGTAGAAGGCACTCCATGCCACTGAAGCCACCTGAGCCTCAAGTGACAGAGATGGTTCTAGGAGAACCCCCAAGTTACGAACCCGCTCCTTCAAGGGGAGTGCAACCCCATCCAGAACAGGTTGCACACCCTCCATCTGGTCAGCAGAACCACCCACAAACAGCGTCTCAGTCTAGTCTGGATTGAGTTTCAGTTTATTAGCCCTCATCCAGTCCATTGTCGCAGCCAGGCACTGGTTCAACACATCCACAGCCTCACCTGATGAAAAGGAGAAATAGAGCTGCGTGTCATCAGCATACTGATGACAACACACTCCAAAACTCTGGATGACTTCACTCAACGGTTTCAGGTAGATGTTGAACAGCATGGGGGACAAGACTGACCCCTGGGGAACCCCATACTGGAGAATCCACGGGGCCGAGCAATGTTCTCCAAGCACCACCTTCTGGAGCCGACCCCCCAAGTAGGAGCGGAACCACTGCAATGCAGTGCCTCCCACTCCCAATTCAGCCAGTCATCCCAGAAGGATACCATGGTCGATGGTATCGAAAGCCGCTGGGAGATCAAGGAGAATCGACAGAGTCACACTCCCCCTGTTCATTATTCATTGTATGATGAAACCGCTGGGAGAGATCATCCGGAGGCATGGGGCGGGGTGCTATCAGTGTGCTGATGACACCTAAATATATTTCTCTATGCCTCTGACAACAGCATCAGCTAAGGATACTGTGTCTCCTCTGAATGAATGCTTGGAGGCGGTAATGGGCTGAATGAGGAAAAACAAACTGAAGCTGAATCCAGACAAGACGGAGGTGTTTACTGTCAAGGGCCACAACCTGGGGTTGGAGATGTGTCAACCAGTTCTGGATGAGGTTACACTCCCCCTGAAAGGCTGTGTTCTCAGCTTGGGGGTGCTCCTGGATCCGTCACTCCAAATGACAGCTCAGATAGATGCGACGGCCAGAAGTGCCTATCAGCTTCGACTGATATGCCAGCTGCGCCCCTTCCTAGAGTTGGAAGACCTAAAATCAGTAGTGCACGCGCTGGTAACTTCGAGACTCGACTTCTGCAATGCGCTGTACATAGGGCTACCTCTGTGCCTAGTCCGGAAACTTCAACTAGTTCAAAATATGACAGCCAGGTTGGTCACTGGTACACCTAGGGGTGACCATATCACACTAGCTTTGAAATCTCTCCACTGGCTGCCAATTAGTTTCTGGGCGAAGTACTAAGTGTTGGTCATTACCTTTAAAGCCCTACATGGTTTGGGTCCAGGTTACCTGCGGGATTGCCTTCTCCCATACAATCCGCCCCGCACGCTTAGGTCCTCTGGGAAGAATTTATTACAGTCAACAAAACTAGACTGACAACCATTACCCAGAGGACCTTCTCTTCTGTCGCTCCCAGATTATGGAATGACCTGCCGGGAGAGATCCGTCAACTTACCAGTCTTCAGGAATTTAAAAGATCTATAAAGACTGAGCTCTTCCGGCAGGCCTACTCAAATTAATTTTAAGTGTTTTATTGGTATTTTAATGATGTACTGGTTTTATGTATTTTTAATCAGTTTTGTGTGTTTTGTGATGACGTTGTTCCCCGCCTCGATCCGGAGGGAGAGGTGGGTAATAAATAAATAGTTCATTATATTATTATTCTATGTTTCCATGTATGCCAGCTCTAAATGTTTCCTGATGATTTGATGACCGAATGCTGATTGTTTTGATTCTGTTTTCTAACATTTCATATTGCTATCTCACTAGCATTAGCTCCTGCATGGGCTGTTGTTGAATGCAATGAAACATTAGCAATGTTTTAGGAAATGAGAACAAACAAATTCTGGTACAATGGAGGTGCTGAAAAGAGGAATCCAACTGCTCATGGTGCTGGTTGGCAGACCACAAACTATGCCTTGAAAAGGTGTGTGAAAAGGTTCTAGGCTGCTGTTTCTGAATCAGTGTTTTGCTTTGGGACTCGGAGCCGTCTTAATGTGTCTCGTGAAATTTTGGGGGGATATGTTTCTGGCCTGTGCCTTTAAACTGCTGTCTTAAAATACTGCACAATCCTATGATTTTAATATAAATGTACCTGATTTTCTCTTGAACATCACCTTCAGAGGCCTCTCTAGACCGCCCCCCACCACCCCCGTGGCTTCAGGACAGATGATCTATCTGGCTTCTGGGATTGTATGATGGGTCATTTCTATGTTTCCATGTATGGCAGCCCTAAATGTTTCCTGATGATTTGATGACTGAATGCTGAGTATTGTTTTGATTCTGCACAATCCCATGATTTTAATATGATTTTCTCTTTGAATATCACCTTCAGAGTTCTATTTCGTAAAAGGCGGTCTCAAAATACCAAACATGGTATCATTGCCTTCCTCATCGTGATTCCAAGCCAACATTGTCATCATGCATGCAGGACAACAGGGAGCCTTACCGAGAGAGGCCACGATTCCACAGTTCTCCTCCATGATTTGCCTGTGCAGGGCTTTCTGGTCTGGATCCAGCAGTGCCCACTCCTCCTCCGTGAAACACACATCAACCTCCTCAAAAGTCACCAGATCCTAGACAAACAAAACAAGTTTTCTTCTCAAGGGTTACATAAAGATCAACAAAATCGAAAGAAATTCTTGAGATGGCTGGGCCTTATACTGCAGAATTTAACTTGCTTGCTGGAAAAAACCAGGATTTGGGGGATCAACAGCAAGAAAAGGCTTTGCAGTGGCTTCCCCCCCCTAAACTACACAGCATTGCTGCTGTGGAGTGGGAATGCTAAATCTAGATGGCAGAAAGGAGCACAGGTTTTGTGTCCGGAAAGGCCGCAGCACGGCAGCCACTTGGCTCTTCGAGCCTGTCTTTCTTGTGCTTACCCAGATCTATTCTGGGCTTCGATCCTCCCCAGGATCGGCCACTGCTCGACGTGAAGAGAGGCCACCACCAACAGCTTGAGGAAAGAACGTGTAACCTCATAGCAACTTTAAAAATTGTGGGAGATCAACACCACAAACAAGCACAGTTTCACAGGGAAAAGCTCAATGTGGCTGCGAGTTGGCGGCTGTGTCGTATACAAAACGCAACACCACTGCACAGCCAGATATGGCTAAACAGGGCGTATAGACAAGTCCCATGATACTGTACTACATGAGTCTTTGGTCCCATCCAGAAAGGCCCTCAGTATGATCTTTGCTTTCCAAGAAGAAAAACAGAAGGAGAGGTATGTAGTCTGGCCCTAGGAGGTGAGTGGGGGATGGAGGATCCCTGGCTACTTCCCCCTACCTGATGTGGTTCTGCTCCATCGCAAAGAAAAAGATATGGCTGAGTAATTCTTGTCAGGGTCATTCCAGCACCTGTGGGGGGAAAAGGTGATAGGATGCTAGTAGAAAATGGGCTTAGAGAGAAAGTTTACAATCCTAAACACACTTCCTACGAAGTAAGCCCCTTTGAACTCAATAGGAGTAAAATGCATAGATTTGCATGGGAAGTGGTGGAAGTCTAAGGGCTCCTCTAAACGAGCAATTTATTGCATGCGCATGATTGGCCAGTCACAGACATTTCCGGGTCCATTACATGATGTTGTCAACCACATTTAATGTGGTAAAATCCGATGAAAAGTGGGACCTTCTGCCAAAAGATGGCGGTGCCTTCATAGGAGTGAAGGGAGGCGAAGAATTCAAAAGCACATGGTCTCCCCTCTCTGCCCATGAAATGCAACCCATAACAATTGTGCAAAAGAACCAGGAAGCACAAAGCCCCAGGGAATCAATGCTATTTCCCCTCATGTAGAGATGCTCTGAGTACACCGGGGCATTATAAGATGTCTTATTTGCTTTTTGAGAAATAGTTGGGTAAAAGCGCATTTTTCCCCATTTTGGGCTCTTAACGACAACTCAATCTGTTGGTTTTCAATTTTGAAAAATGCTGGAGACCAGCATCTTCCCTGAAAAGGACTTGGGGTGGGAAATAAAAGCAGCTCAATGATCTCTTCCATCCCTCAGGTTGAAATACAACCACTCCCAAACTAATCCTTACCAAGCATGGTGGGACATCCATCACCTTCCAGCCAGATCCCTCTTTGTGGGGGTCTCTGCCTAGTTTCTGATGAAGCCTTCTCTGCTGCAGGGAAATCAGGTCCCACTTCTGCAAACAGACTGTTTTCCTGAAACAGCAATGAAGATCCAAGACATACAGAGGCAGAAGTGTTGAGAATGAGTGATGGGGCATCTCTCCTCAGGTGATTTCCATTACCGGTTGGGCAAGGAGTAGAGAGTTTTCGGACATCCTCCCTCCCATTCCTGCCCCCTGGATGCAATGCTCTCACCTGCTGCTGCTCTTGCTGCCTCTGATCCTCTGCCTGGCTCAGGAGGAAGCCTTCTGCCAGGGCCACCGCCTGGGAACTGGTCTCCGCTCCACATTCTCTCACCCAGCTCACCATCTCTGCCGGCAGGATGGTCAGGAGCTGCTCCAGGATCACCAGGTCCAGGATTTGGTTTTTCGTGTGTCGCTCTGGCTTCAGCCACCAACGGGAAAGATCGTGGAGTCGGCTGCAAGCCTTTCTGGGCCCTTCAGCTGCTTGGTAGCGGAACTGCCTGAAACGCTGGAGCTGTATGTCTGAGCTGACCATGTCTTCACCCTGGAACTTCTGCACTCTTGTTTCCAAGAATTCCCCAGTACTACCGGTCCCCATGACATCAACGTATTTTCTTGCTTCAGGACTGGTTGGATTTTGCTCAGCCATCTTTGATCCGTGTTCCAAGGAAGCCTCCAAGGGGACCAAAGAAACTCCTCCCTCGTCTGTTATCTGGGCAAAGATGGTTGTTTGAGGCAGCACCACTCAGGCTCTTTAAAAGCAGAACAGGGCTTTCTTAAAGGATGTATGACGCTATCGGGACAAGATGAAATGTGCAGGACTCCAGCTAGTAAGCCAGTCTTATCTTGGAAGAAAAGGGACATGAATGCCAGGTCTCCACAAGAAACTAGAGACTTGTGAAGGATCCTTCACCTGAGAAACACTGACTTCCACTGGTGTAAGAGTCAGAAGATTTCCCACCCCCTATCCCTCACCCCCCACGTCAATCTCTCACCATTCACCACCTTTATCCGATCAATAAATGCTTTTTAGAGGGCAGAGACTATAGAAGGATGACAGCTGATTTGATTATGGATTTGGGGCTATTTCTCTGGCTTGTTCACAAAGAGAAAAGCCAAACTTCCTTGTCTGCATATCACAACAAACACCACAAGGATGAAACATGTCTGAACTATTTAGCTGCTCTCAATCAGAGCAGGAGTGATTAGGCAGCATGCAGGAGCATGCTGACTCATTCATAAAAACCCAGGGTTTTAAAGAAGTTACTACATGTTCAGCTTTTTAAGGTTCAGCTCTGAAGATGTGTCCCTCAAATCAATAGTTTTGTACTGCAGTGGAACACTCAAATATGGGATTAGTAATTTGGTTCACACGGAACCTTGTGATCTATGATCTGATTATGGTTTCATGTGGATCTCATGAAATTCAGATCCATGTTTTTGTGTCATAGTCACGCCCATAAATAGTGGATCCATGATTTGAGTGGTTCAGTCCATGGAAGCAGATCTGATCTGTGATAGGATGGTGTTTCAGTGTATTCGTCTTATAATCATGGGGATTCCTGTCTCAGATCCATGTTTTTGGACTGTTGCTGCACCCACGACCAGTAGATCTCTGATTTTGGTGGTTCAATCTATGGAAGCCAATGGGCTCTGTGATTAGATTGTAGTTATTTGGAAGGGGTGCTTTGGAAAAATCATATGAAATCAGAGAGATCCTTATATGACCCAGACCCTTCAGCCTTCTCCTCCTTCTGGAAAAGACGCCTCTCCAGCTGCCTCTATGTCCAGGCCTGCATCAGAGGGCTGGCCGCGATCTTGTGCTGCTTTCACCCAAAACATCCCACGATCCCCTCTCCCCTCCGCCCTACCATTCTGCAGCAGTAAAATGTCAACAGTAGAGGAGTTTGATCAGCGCTGCAGTTCACCCAGGCCCGGCTGAAGGAAGGACGCGTAAGTATACGCACACCCCAAAAATAAGCTGGCCGGCTTCTTGGACCCAGCCAGGCTGCAATCAGTACAAAGGAGGGGCGAGGTCTTTGGAGGGGAAGACCAGCGGCCCGTTGGGGGATTAGTTGTCCGGCCGGCCATAGAGGCGGATAACAGGACCACCACGCCCGCTTGAGCGAGAGGAAGGGAGCGGCGCCATTCAAGGATCTTTCCTTATTCCGCCGTCTGATGCGCCCTCATCAGGCCGTATCATGGTCTGAAGCTCCGCCCCTCTATTCCCCAAATTAAAGGAGTTGAAATTGAGCATCTCCCCCCCCCCACCCAGAGCTTCCCACCCCTCCTCCATTTTCGCCCCCCATGTCCCGCCCCCTCCCCTACAGCCCAGGGAACCCCTTCACCCCAATGCACCAGGAGGGGTCTCACCTGATCTCGCCCTGGAGCCCCCGATGCAGCACCTGGAGGAGGCTCGAAGTCCGAGTTCCTCTGGAGGAAGAAGGCGGGGCAGGAAGGACCTTTGGGGAGAAAAATGCATTTCCTGGGAAGGGTCACAGCCCCTCCCTCCTTCCCCCAAATCTCCGTCCTCTGTAGGAAGAATCCTTTTAACCCTCATGAGGCCTAGCAGCAAGATCCGTTCTTTGCTTCTCCCCAAACGGGGCTGGGGAAACATCTCGCATCTGTGCCACGGTGGATTTTGGCTTCCTCCGGATGCAGCTGGCAGCAGTTCCTCCTTTCCCTTCTGGACATTTGCTCTTTCGCCCGAATGAAACTCGTCAGCCAGTGTGTGTTTTCTTTGTCACATCTGACACAGCTGGAGCCCTCTTGAAGCCAAGATGGTTGACAGCTCAGCCCGACTGGCACCTCCTCACTTTGGGGCTAAAAGACTCAATCCTAAGGGGCGCTTGCAGTTACTGGCCTAAAAACCGCCTTGAACCACCTGAGAGGATTTCTGCCCTGAATGGCAGTATAGAAATACTTAAGGGTAACATATGATTTGGTTAAGAAAAAAACACACTCCAGACACCTCTCCCTCACCGTGGTTACGGTGACCATATGAAATGGAAGACAGGGCTTCTGTATCTTTAACCACTGTACTGAAAAAGTTATTTCAGAAGATGTCATCTGTATGCATGCAGCACCTAGTGAAATTCCTTTTTCATCACAACAGTTAAAGCTGCAGGAGCTATACTAGTGTGACCAAATGCAAAAGAGGCAGGACTCTGGCTGACCATATGAAAAGGAGGACAGGGCTCATGTAACTTTAACAGTTGTAGAGAAAAGGGAATTTCAGCCAGTGTCATTTGTATGCAATTAGTTCCTGGTGAAATTTCCTCTTCATCACAACAGTTAAAGTTGCAGGCACTAGACTAGAGTGACCATATACAAAAGAAGGCAGGGTCCCTGCAACTTTAACTGTTGTAACGAAGAGGGAATTTCACCAGGAACTAATTGCATACAAATGACACTGGCTGAAATTCCCTTTTCTCTACAACTGTTAAAGTTACATGAGCCCTGTCCTCCTTTTCATATGGTCAGCCTACTTCTACTTGTTCATCTGGTATAAAAGGGTTAAATAATTTTGCTACCAAAAACCTGAAGACTCCCTGAAATACTTCAGATTCATATGAAAAGAATACTTATATTCCAACCACTCCACCCCAAGCAAGAAGACCTCAAAGTTTTGACTAAAGGAGCTATTTATAGCATGCTTGTGGCTGACCACTCACAGAAGTTTCCGGGTGGCTTACATAATGCTGTAAACAAACAGAATGTCTCCTGTGGTTCCCCCCGAATTCCATTTTATAAAACAGAGCCACAAGACCTTCATTTACTTGAGAGTCAGAACAGGTTTCATCCCTTCCACAATCCTCCAGGTCCATCTCTATCCATTCATCTCACTAAAAGTACATTCCCTGTCTCAGCCTTCCCTTGAGGTTTAATCTGTTCTTCATCCAAGGCCCCAGCCACACCTTCTGATGCAATTTTCTCCTAAAGTCTCTCTTAAATTAAACTACCATAAACCTGGATTAAATTAAGGCTGTCAGTCATTTAAAGATATCTTTGTTCTCTGATTTTTAAAACCCAATGTACTAATCAACCAAATTCATGTCTGCATAAAAGTATATAATTCTGACGAACACATACATTTCTCTTCACTATAGGAAGACTGTGTTTTAAATTAAATAATGAAAAAGACCCATAACATTACTCCCTGGTTTTTGAGGTATACTGCCTCAGTAGGTGGAGGCTCCATTCCTAACTATCACAGCCCGGAGATGCCTCATTGAAAGGAGCTAAAGTTCTTATAGGGCAACTCCCTGCTTCCGAGGACACCACCAGTTTTGAGCCCCACAGAAACGGCAATGGACCACTTTTAGTCAGTTTAGGTTCACTTTTTTCCTGTTCAGGAGTTTTAAGGCCTTTTTTCTTGCTCTTTTATTTCCCTCCTCCCCATTTAGTTATGTATTTAGTATCAGCCTTCTTCTCCATCTTGAAAGGACTCCTCTCTAGCCACCTCTCACAGGGTTGGCCCAAAATAGTCTGCTGCTTTTAGTAAAAACAACAACAATCCCAGAAGCCCTCCCACAAGCCTTGTAGCAGTACAATATCAATTGCAAACAATTAAATAACTTTTTAAAAATGGCTGCCGCTTCAGTGCTTTCCATAACAGCTGCAGGAGCACCTCATCTCTCTCCACTCACCTTTGTCCCTTTGTTTGCTTTGTCAGTCCAGTGGAGGATGAGGGGAGCATCTTAGACCCATGCAGAATTGTAACGATGGGGTACCACATGGTCCTGTCTTGGGGCCACTATTATTCAACATTTTTATTAATGACCTGGATGAAGGGATTGTTGGGCCTCTTATTAAATTTGCGGATGACACAAAACTGGGAGGTTTGGCTAACACCCACGATGACAGAATGAGACTGCAATCTGAGATAGGTAGGTTGGAAGAATGGCCTGAGAGGAACAAGGTGTCCTTTAACAGACAGAAATGTAAGGTATTACATTTGGGGGGGGGAATGTAGGGTACACATACAAGATAGGGGATTCATGGCTTGGCAGCACTACATCGGAGAAGGACTTGGGTGTTGTTGGTGTGGTCATTCACAGCAATCTGAACACGAGGTAGCAACTAGAAGGGCTAACGCAGTTCTCGGCTGCATTAGAAGCATTTGTATCGAAGACGCGTGAAGTCTTTATTTCTCTCTAATCACACTAGTGAGACCACACCTGGAGTATTGTGTATGATTCTGGGCACCACATTTCCAGAAGGACATTGACAGGTTAGAACAAGTTCAGAGGAGGGCAACAAACACGATTCAGGGACTTGAGGACATGCCCCAAGAGGACAGGCTGAAGGAACATCAGATGTTCAGTCTGGAGGAAAGGAAACTGAGGGGAGACTTGTTAACAGTCTTGTTAACATGACCAAGAACTATTTTCCATGGCCACAGAAATTAGGACCTGAAGCTGAGGGATTTTTGGCTCAGCAATACTACAAGCAAGAAAAATATTGTATTTCTGGTAGATCACAAGCTGAATATGAGCCAACAGTGTGATGTGGCTGCAAAAAAATCAAATGCTATTTTGGCCTGCATTAACAGAAGTTAGCTTCCGAATCGTGAGAGGAACTGGTTCCCCTCTATTCGGCACTGGTTAGGCCCCATCTTGAGTATTGCATCCAGTTCTGGGCACCACACTTCAAGAAGGATGCAGACAAGCTGGAGCGTGTTCGGGAGAGGGCAACGAGGATGATCTGGGATCTGGAAACAAAGCCCTATGAGGAGAGATTGAAAGAACTGGGCATGTTTAGCCTGGAGAAGAAATGACTGAGGGAAGACATGATAGCACTCTTCAAATACTTGAAAGGTTGTCACACAGAGGAAGGCTGGGATCTCTTCTCGGTCAACCCAGAGTGCAGAACACTGAATAATGGGCTCAAGTGACAGGAAGCCAGATTCTGGCTTGATATCAGGAAAAACTTCCAGACTCTTAAAGCAACACAACAATGGAACCAATGGACTAGGGAGGTGGTGGGCTCTCCCACACTAGAGGCATTCAAGAGGCAGCTGGACAATCATCTGTCAAGTATGCTTTAAGGGGATTCCTGCATTAAACAGGAGGTTGGACTCAATGGCCTTATAGGCCCCTTCCAACTCTACTATTCTATGATAATATAAGGAAAAACCTCCTGACTGTAAGATCTGTACAACTGTGGAACACTCTACCTGCTCAGATTGTGGGTTCTCCATTTCTGGAGGTTTTCAAGAAGAGGCTGGACAACCACCTCTCATGGATGGTTACACTGCTTTTCCTGCACACTGCAGAATGTTGGACTAGATTACCCTTGTGGTAGCTTCCAACTCAACAATTCTATGACTCAATGTGGGTAGGATACGTGAGATTGTCAGAGATAGGTAAGACACCTTACTTCTGATTGGTGAGTGGTGGTCCAACAACCCATGCATCCCATGTTTGATTGGAAGTTGGTTGTCTCATCACTCATTGGAGGCCCCACCTGTGACCAGAACAAGTGTATAAAAACACAAATACATTTGACTCTCAGCCTAAAAGGACAGGTTGTGTGGGATTGGGCACTGGAATAAAATCATGGAATCCAAATGCAGAATATCATTTCATGCATGTGGTCATGGAATACCCAACTTAGCTAGGTCCCAATATTTGCCACAAACTGGAGCACCCTACCACCCACAAGGTCTTGCCTGGGAAGTTAAAGCTCCAAAGTATCCAAAAATCAGTCCTGCAGCAGGTGTGCTGGGGGAAATCACTATGTGGTAGAAAATGTAAGCAACCTCCAAGCATGGCTCAACGTGCAGGAAGATTCCTCTAGCATTACAATAAGGCTCAGACACTTCATATAGCAGTATGAGGGCCAGGACAACGTGGGGCATCTTGGCTGCTCTCAGGCACTCTATACTCCCCATCAGGATGTGGACCTGAAAGTCCCAGGGGAAGTGTGGGTGCATGGAGGGTAAGTTGTAAGCAAGCACAATTTGTGACATTTCACGACATCATATGTGATCACTGGGCATGTCTCTTAAAGCATCAACCTTACCTTCTGATTTTCTGACTTTGTGGACCTGCAACCAACGTGAGAGAGCCTTAACTTTGGTCTTAATACGTATTGGCTGGAGCTGCACAAAGATAATAAATTGGAAGTTAAAACGGATTCCTGAGCAGACATGCCCGGGGACAAGGGAGGATGTTCTGGAGTGTGTGGAACCAAAAAGGTGCCTTATGTTGTCTTGGTCCTGTATTGCCGTACGAGACTTCTGAACACTGTTTTGCAAGAAGAATCCTGTGATTTGACCCATGCCTGCTTGTTGCGTAGAACAACTGTACAGTTGGAATAGGCATTGCACATGAAATGGCTAGATTACAGCTGTGACATAGAATTCTTCTGAAAACTTTGGCCTACTGGCAGCATTCCAGCAGAATGATCCTATGCATGCATGACTAACGTTGACAAGAGTTCCTGCCCTAAGCTTCAGTGGGGCAGAAAACCCCCCAATAGGCTTTGACCTACTACTTAGAATCTCACCAAACCAATGAAAAGCACCTAGCCGCAAAAAGCCGAAAACAAGGCATCACTGGTTTTCACCAAAGTTTGAACAAATATATTTTGGGGTAGAAAGGATACATTTGTCCATTGTAAGCGCTTTTGACCTTGCTGTACCTGTGCTAATTTTTATCATGTTGATTTGAAATTTCAAGCAGCTTTCAAAAGACAAGGCTCAAATTATTAGCTCAAGTGGAGTCATTGTTACAGGCAATGAAATGATAAGGCTAATCAGGATGGAATGTTTTTTTCCACTTACCTTAAGCAAAGGAGCAGTCCCTTCACCTTTAATGAAGCATTGTCTTGGTTTTGCTACTTGAACATATTTATTCAATACTGAAGTATGTACTTTTTCTTAACATTATACAAAAATGAATCAAATATTCGTGAAAGAAATTTGAAAGGCACATAATGGAGAAATCCTATCTCACCCTATATTCTGGGAATATTTATGATATGTACATCTCTCATTTTTACTGATATCAGGAAAAAGATTGTTCCTTGACATTTCTTTGTTGTCTTAGCTTTAGCACATGAACAGTGGGTCCTCTAATGTGAAATATGTGTTGATGGTAAATGAATGTAGATCCATACTTCACGTATTTCTATGGTTTCTCCTCTGAGTGAGTTCTGTGATGAGAAGTGAGAATTGTCTTCTGACTGAAACTCTTTCTGCACTCTAAGAATGTATGTTTTCCCCCCATTGTGAGTTCTCTGAACAGAAGTAAGATTACTTTGTTGACTGAATCTCTCTCCATGCTCCATACAATTCTATGGTTTCTCCCATGTGAATTCTGTGATGAGAAGTGAGAGTTTTCCCATCACTGAAGCTCTTTCCACATTCCATGCAATGATATGGTTTCTCCCGTGTGAGTTCTCTGATACAGAGTGAGAGATTCCTTCTTCCTGAAGCTCTTCCCATACTCCATGCATTCATATGATTTCTCCCCTGTGTGGGTTCTTTGATTTATTTTAAGCTTACTGCTCTGAGTGAAGCTCTTTCCACACTCCAGGCATTCATATGGTTTCTCCCCTGTGCAGGTTATGCAATGTTTTCTTAATTTTAATTGATCTTCAAGTATTGGTTCCTGGAAATCAGGACTCTTAGAAGCAGATGCTTTTTTTCCTTCTCAGGCTTTGATGGTTTTCTATTGTTCCCTTTGGTCTCTTGTTCTGCTTCATGCCTGACTGTTTCCAAGGACGCTACAGATGGCTTCTTTTTCTTCTCATTGTCCTTCTCATCACCTGCTTGGGAAAAGAAAAAGAAAGTTCAGTTGTTAACCAGGTTCTGTTTTCTGGACTTTGGAGTACTTTATGGGGACAAGGATCTATACATAAGAACCCATGGAACAAAAAATCTTTGGTCAAGAAAACTCAGTTGCTGGGGTGCATGGGTGCGAGGGTGCTATTGCACCATGTCCTACTTTGTGGGTCCCTAGTCCACAGCTGGCTGGCCACTGTGTGAACAACCAGATGGACCCTCGGTTTGATCCAGCATGGCATTTCTTATCTTCACCAAACTGTTTTTCCTGAGTGTGAAGAATTCTGTCTGTTTGGAGCACGAAGGGTCAGAAAAGGCAGATAAACTGTGGCTATGGTTACCCTTTATTAGGGTACCATAGAATGAAAACTCTCCTTGCCAATTCTTTTTGGTTGACCTGCCATTTTATAATTCGGAATTGTTTTTCCTCAGGGGGAAAAAATGGAAATAGAAGACCGTATCTTTATTGAACGTTCCCTCCCCCACCCAACATAAATGTCTAAGCATACAAAGCGAGAAAACCCATAAGTATTATTTAAGAACATATGAAGAGCCACGCTGGATCAGACCAAGGGTCCATCTAGTCCAGCACTCTGGTCACACAGTGGCCAACCAGTTGTCGACCAAGGACCCACAAGTAGGACACAAGCACCCATTTTCCCCAGCAACTGGTGCATATAGGCTTACTGGAGGTAGCACATAGCCATCAGGACTTGTAACCCTTGACAGCCTTCTCCTCCAGGAATTTATCCAACCCCTTCTTAAAGCTGTCCAAATTGGTAGCCATGACCGCAGCTGCCGCCTGCCCTCTGTCCCTCCTTTCTTTCAAAAATTAGGAAAAGGGATAAAAAAAGCAGCCGCTGGGCTCCCTATATTGTTCCGAGACACAGCTCCGGCTGAGAGCCCTCTGCCCTACAGGTACCCATGCTGGGGCCATCAGAGGGGAAGGGAGAAACAGCCATTGGCTGAGATTTAGCTCTATATGCTCCTGCTTTTCTACAAGCTGAACTTTAAAACTAAGAACTTAACATATAAGTTGGCTTTTTTCCTCCTCCTTCCCAACCCCTTTTCCTTTAGGCTTGTCGTTTAGACTGTAAACCTGAGGGGAGGGACTGGCTGATTTATGATCTTGGGAAGTCACCATGGCAACCCTTTTTGGCTAAAGAACAGGGAGAAAATAAAGAACCTCTTTTCCTCATTATTCTTTCTCTTGATTGTAAGTATATTTCCTTGTGTTTACAGGCTTCCCCATTGTATTTTTTAAACATTCTTCTTAATTTCTAACTGAATTAATTTCTCCTGGATACTGGGCTGATGTTTACTCTCACCTGGAATCCCCGGAGGCTGACTTCTCTGCTTTGGATACAAAGGAAGGGGTTTTCTCTGCGACTTGATTTTACACCACCCTGCAAATAAGTAGGACAGCAGAAGACTGAGAAGCTGCTTCTCAGCAACTCAGCTAGTGAGGGTTCAGGTGGAGCCAATATAGTGCTAAACTGTAAACACTGCATGCATCCAACAACCACTTTACCTTCTTTCTTTCTAAATTACTTTTAGGCCACCTTTAAAGGTAAAACCCTCTTGAGGCAGCTTTATGCTTTAAGTCACTTTACTCTCCATTTATTGCCATTTAACAAGTGTACTATTCCTTCCATTTCCCAGTCAGTGCAGGAGTCCTCAAGCAGAGACATTTGGGGCACCAGGAGCCTGAGACTGGGTTTGGATCACACAAGAAATGAATGAATTCATCCTTTCAGCTCCTAGTAACCAAGGAAAAAGCACCCTTACCCAGAGCAGCCATGTCCCCCTGATTCTCTAGCATGACTCCCTTGCACAGAGCTCTGTGGCCTGGATCCATGAGACCTTTCTCCCCTCGGTGGAATATGCAGCTGCCTCCTCAAAGGCCACCAGCCACTGAAAGAAAAAAACAGAAATCCCTACTCCGAAATAATCTCCCTACAGGGCACTATTTTGCTCACAGTGTGAAAAGGGAAGAGATAACTGGGTAGTGTTTTGTGCACATGTATTTTTTCTCAGGGTTTAAAACTTTGCATGGGAGGAACAGTAGAGTTCGTAGACCTTTTACTTTGCCAAAAGAAACAGAAAGAGGCATATTCTTTCAGACCCCGAGGTCTGCAGATTAGACAGACCAGTCTCAAAATGGAGGTTTGGAACCTAAATGAAGTTGCGGTGTTGCAGGTATCGGATTACACCTGGCAATGCTTTAGGGGAAGGAAAAGCAATGGCTGATCTCCAGTTCTTCTTGCCTTGTGCGAAATACACTGGTTGCTAAGGTGGCACAGAGTAGAAAGTGGGGGAACAAGACATATAATCTGCAGTACTTACAAAATAGCCTTGGGGGTGTCTGAACTTTTGAATGTCAACATTTAGCAATGTTTAGTTTCTTTAGTTTTGGGGGGCATAGAGCAGGAGTGCAGAGAAACATAAAAATACAACCCCCCCAAAAAAACTAAAAAGGAATTAATAAAAATACCAACAAACATAAAAATAATCATTATCTATAATATAGGCAAAAGATTATGATTAATTCCAATTATTTATCTCAGTTGCCCTTGAAGGAATTCATGGAAGCACACATGGTTCTCACCCCATCCCCCCTATATCTTCACAACAACTCAGTGAAGTAGATAAGGCTGAGAGAGGGAGTGGCCTAGCAAAGATGGAATAGAGACGGAACTTTCCTGCTCTCACAAGAAGCAAAGAAATATTTATAAAATCCCTAATTTGGAGGTGATGGATTCCTGATTAATGACTTGATTCTGGGTCCGAAAACTTTACTGCATCTGCGGAGAGATTAATAGCTGGATAACTGCCTGGACGGCCGACGGAAAGTGAAACTAACGACGAGGAGGATCGGGAGTTCGACAGAGTGCCAACGGAAGGTAATTAATGGACTTTAATTAGAAACTGCAAGGTTAAGACAATGTCAGAGGGAGAGGAGGAACTGATTTATGTGGAAAAGTGGCTTTTAATCTCCAGCCGAAGGAGATAGAAGTGTATTTGTTTACTTGAGCCCAGTCAAAGGGGTGGATTGGTGAGTTAAGCTTTATGAAAAGAAAGCAAAAAACCCAGTCCAAAGTCCTAGGCTGGAGCAGAGAAACCAAAAAAAATCATCCTTCCGATCGGAACTGGCAGCGTTTGGTGTGAGTTACTGGAACTATGCCAGACAAAATGTCGGACAAGCAGCAGCAAGCCGACAAGACAGGGAAATTCCCTGTCCATTCTGGAAATACTAAAGGCACAGCTTCTAAAGACGCAGGTGCAGTACCAAAACCAGCCAGAGAGAGGCAAGTAGAGTCCTCAGAGGATTTATTCAGCAAAATTCAGAAGATGATGGAGACTGCTTTATTTAAGCAGGAGGAAAGGATAATGCAAAGGATTAAGGACTCACAGAAGGATTTTATAGTGAACCTTCAAACTGTGGTGGATAATATGGATAGAATGGAGATGAATATGAAGAAGCAGCAGGAAGATACCAAGAAACATGGGGACCAACTGACAGAGATGGATTTACGTTTAATTGCTTTGGAAGATCGGGACAGGAGGGTTAATATTTGAATTAGATCTTTTGGGGAAAGAGATGGAGAGACTCCTAAGGATTTAAGAGTTATAATTTTGGATTGGATCAGGGAAATTGAAACTCAAGAAATTTGGGCGATGCAGGACATTGAGAGGGTTCATAGAGTTGGTTTTAAAAAGAAAGGACTTCTCCCAAGAGATATAATTGTTAAATTTGCTAATTATTACAAGAAAGAAAAGTTGATGCAAGCAATTAGACGTCAAGCCCAGCTGATGAGACAAGCAACATCAATTGAGGTTTATCAAGATTTATGCCCTCAAACGGTGCAGTGGAGGAAGAGTGTTAGACTGTGTACAGTGGCTTTGCGGAAGAGATCCATAACATATAGTTGGGGATATCCAGTTTTTTTGAGATTTATGTGGAAAAGGAAGCAACATAGAATAACATCGTGTGAGCAAGGGATGGAGCTTCTGGAAAAGTTGGGCTTAGTGGATCCCATGGCTGCTGGAGAAACAAAGCAGGATGCTGCTGCTGGAGGGGGAGTTGGTCCTGATTATCCACTGGAGGAAGGAGCCGTGGGTGGAACCCGTCAATGAAGAAATAATATTGTAATAGGGATAAGAAAAAATTATATGAGAGGGGAGGGTCGGGTTTCTGTTCTGGAATGCTGGGTTGCTTCTCCCCCCCCCCCTCCCCCGAAGAGTTCTAAGAATAATTGGGGCCATTGCCCAGGAAGGCCTGGTGAGGAGGGGGGTGAAGTTGGGGGGTAAATGTGGGTGGGGGGGTGAGGGAGGGGGGTATATGTATCACAGAGGAAGACCAATATAGAGATGTGTTGGAAAGAGAGAGATGGATAATAAATTAAGGGTTGCAACTTTAAATGTTAAAGGGCTAGGAACTGTTATTAAAAGGAAGAGAATAGAAATGTTATTTAAAAAAGAGAAAGCTGATGTAATTTTTTTGCAGGAAACTCATCAAACAAAGGAGGGTGTAAATGAGCTTCGGATGAGGGAGGTGGGCGTTTACAAAAAGTCTTTTGGTACTTCTAAAGCGAGAGGTGTAGCGATTATAATCTCAAAAAAATGTGGCATTACTATACAAAGGGTGAAGAAGGATGAAGCGGGAAGGTTTCTGATTATTTCCTGCAGGGTAGGGGAGGAGGAATATGTATTGATTAATGTATATGCTCCAAATGGGAAACAGATGGAATTTTTTGATGAAGTTTTTAAAACAGTGGGAGAAGTAGGTAAAAAGAATATTGTGATGGCAGGTGACTTTAATATGGTATTAGACAAAAGGAAAGATAGGGATAATATATTAAGAGTTTTCAAGAGTGGTGGGAGGATGGGATTAAGCAAATTAATGGAGAGAAAAGAATTAATTGATGTTTGGAGAGTATTAAAAGGGGAAGAAAGGAAATACACTTTCTACTCACCAAGGTTTAAGAGTTATTCCAGGATTGATTATATTTTTGTGTCAAAAATATGTTGTCTAAACTTATAGATAGTGCTATAGGGGTAATTAAAGTCACAGATCATGCATTAATGACGTTGGATCTTAAAATGAAGAAGGATTATAAACAAGTTAAGAGATGGAGAATCGATACAAGGTTACTAAATAATAAAAATATAGTGGAGAATATTAAAAAAGAAATGCAGGAAATATGGGAAATTAACTAAAAGGATATAAACTCGCAGGGTTTAATATGGGACACTATGAAGGCTGTAGTAAGAGGGATATGTATCAGGGAAATGTGTACCCTAAAAAAACAACAAGAGGCTCAAAAGAAAAAGATTGAAAAGGAGGTAAGGGACCTAGAGGACAAGCTAAGAGAGACAAAAGATAAACGCCTATTTGCGCAAATCCAAGCTAAGAAAAAAGAAATAGAGAGAGAAGAGTTAGAACAAGTCCAGAGGGATTTGCTATATTTAAAGAGGGAATTTTTTGAATATAGTAATAAAAATTCAAAGATGCTGGCTAGGTCCACTCAGTCCAAAAAGGCTAAGAGTATGATAGGGACAAATAGAGACAAGACAGGGAACAACTGTAATTTAATGAAGGATAAATTAAATATATTTCAGGAATTTTATAAAGAATTATATACATCAGATATGGGATCACAGGTTAAAATATTGGAATATGTAGAGAGGAATTGGAAAATAAGATTACAGGGGCAAGACGGGGATTATATGGAAGGTTTAGTTACTGAGAAAGAAATAGAAGGAATTATAATTAAATTAAAAGGAGGGAAATCTCCGGGATTGGATGGTTTGGGGCCGGATTATTATAAAGTTTTTAAAGGAATTTTACTACCAAGATTTTAAAAATTATTTAATAGTATAATAGAAGGGGGAAAGACCCCCCCATCATGGGATCATTCCTTGATCATATTAATTCCGAAACCAGGAAAGGATTTGACTGACCCAGCATCTTATAAACCAATATCTTTAATAAATCAAGATTCAAAATTTTTTACAGCAATAATGGCAAAAAGGATGAGTACGTTTATACATAAGTATATTAGAAAGGATCAATGTGGATTTATCCCAGGAAGGCAAATGCCTAATTTAATTGGAAGAGTTTTAAATATAATTAATATTATTTAAAAAATGAATTTAAAAGCGGGATTATTAGCATTGGATATATTCAAAGCCTTTGATTGTGTGGAATGGCCAGCACTTAAATTAATTTTGAAAACATTTGGGCTTGGAGTGAAATTTATGGGAGTGATGGATCAACTGTATAAAAATAATAAAGCAGAAATAATGGTTAATGACGGGTTAACGCAACAGATTACACTAGCCCGAGGAACAAGACAAGGTTGCCCACTTTCACCGATATTATTTGCGATAGTAATAGAAATTTTGGCAAATGTTATACGGGAGGATTCAAGATTGAAGGGGATAGGAGGGAAGGAGAAGATTAAAATAAATATGTTTGCGGATGACACATTACTGACATTAGAAGACCCCCTGAAGGAGGGGGACCTGATTAAGAAACATTTGAGAGAATTTGGGGAGGTCACAGGTCTACAAGTTAATTGGGGGAAGTCAGAAATGATGTTATTCAATTATAACAAAGAGGAGATGGAGGAAGGTAAAATTAAGTTAGGTCTTAGGCTTAAAAATATAGTACGTTATTTAGGAGTTAATATTGCAAAAGATTTAGACAGGTTAGAGGAAATTAATTTTGTAAGTTTGAAAAAACAGATAGGGGAAAAGTTAGAGGCATATAGGAAATTAAAACATTCTTGGTTTGGTAGAATAGCGGTTATAAAAATGAAGATATTACCCAAGATTAATTTTTTGTTTAGAATGCTACCGATTAAAATATCGGATGTAGAGTTAAAGAGTTGGCAAAATATGATTAATGCTTATTGCAATGGAGATAAACGAGCTGGGATTAATAAAGGGCTATGGTATAAGACACAAAAGAAAGGAGGTTTGGGACTTCCAAATATAAAGAATTATTATAGTGCTAATCAGTTAAGATATGTTATAAATAGTATATTAGGGGAGGAAGATTTAGAATGGTTAGAAACGCAAACAGGGGAACCAGATTTCAAATTGCAAAATATATTTTTTAATAATAATATCCAAAAGAAAGATTTGAGGGGACTGGACAACCCGTTGCTGAAAAACATTCTAGAGATCTGGGAGAAAGTTAAAGGGAGTTTAATACCAGGAGACTCTCCACTCGCCCCAGTGGTAGTTGTGAGAAATTTCCCAAGGAATTTAAAAGTAGAATTGGAAGGAAGTTTGAAGGGTCAGGAAATTATTAAGTTAAGGAATTGGATGGAAAGAATGACAGATAAGGAGCAAATTAGAGAGTTGGTAAAAGGACAAAAGATAGCTTGGTTCAAATGTTTACAATTGGAAAAATGGACACAGGAATGGAAAAAGATGAATAAGAAGTGTAGAAATAATACAAGATTTGAAGATTTAATTGAATCAAGAGGAAAGAAGGAAGTAATTAAAGCTAGAAAAGGTCTAACTAGCGAAATATATAAAATCCTGACAGAGGAAGCTGAATATAGAGATTCGCTTAAAATGATTTGGGAAGATGACTTAAAAGAACAAATTAATGAACATGACTGGGGGAAGATATGGGATGCAAGAATGTTAAAGCTTTTGTCGATTAGAATTAAGGAGAATTATTATAAAATAGTATGGAGATGGTATTTAACGCCGGTAAGATTTCACCAGATAGATAAAAAAGTGTCCAAGAATTGTTGGAGGGGATGTCAGGAGGTTGGAACGTATTTCCATATGTGGTGGAGCTGTAAACATGTACAAAAATTTTGGGAAAGGGTGTTTAAAGAAATAAGTTATATAATTGGAAGTAATTTGGAATTAAACCCAAAGCTGGCTCTACTAGCAATATGGGGAAAAGGTATGGAGAATATAAATAAGAGAGAATTAATAAACAACCTCCTGGCTCCCGCCAGAATAATGATTGCTAAAAATTGGAAAGGGCAAGGGATATATACCATAGAAGAATGGTATAAAGAAATATGGGACATGGCACTTAATGATAAGCTAACGTGTAAAATGAAAATAAAGAGGGGAATGTCCAGTAAGAATGATTTTGGAGATATATGGAGTTTATTTTTGGAATATGTATTAAGAACGGGGAAGGGGCAAATGCCTTCAAAAGAGTCTTTACATTTTTGGAAAGAAGAATAACGTATAATCGAAGGTCTCCTGGGGGGAGGGGAGCACGGGGGTATGCGGTATGTATTGTATTTTATGTTGTTTAGGTTTATGTTGTATTATGTTATGTTGAAAAATAATTAAAAAAATTTATCAAGATAAGGCTGAGAGAGTTACAGGCAAAAGATTATCCAATGAGCCCTATAGCTAAGTGGGATGTTAAGGCTGGCTTTATCGGTCTATGCCCTTCACTCTAACCACTACATCATACTGTTATACTGGCCTACCTCATAGGGTTCCCGTACAAGAGTCTTTGAACCCCCTATAGCAAAAGAACCGCAATCCTCCAGGGCTTTTCCCTTCACCTCCACACCAGGGAGTCCAGCCAAACTCTCCAGAGGAGGGCTGAAGAAGTCCCTTCCCCTCAAATCCGAGAAACATCAGGTTCAGCTGGAGGTATTTTATTATCTCCAATCTCTGCCTTGAGCGGCTCCAGCTCGGGAAAGCAAATAAGGGCCTGATCCTTTTCAACCCTTCCCACCCCACCCCCCACCCCCGTCCCGCTTCTGGCCAGGCTGGAGGGAAACAGACCAGTCTCTCCTCCAGCTCTGTCCCACAAAGGCAGCACAGCTTCTTCTGCCCCCACCCCAATCATCGCCCCCAGGCTGCTTCCTCTGCTCCGGGGCAGCTGGATAGAGCTCCGGGAGAGGGTGGCAGAAAGATCCTTGCAATCGGAACAAGGCACATCCCGTGTAGGAGGGGGGGCTGGTGTACTATGGGGTGGGGGCTTCAAGGTCGTGCAACAGAAACAATGTAGATGTTCGTGTCTGATTCTGCAGCTGGATTGCATGGCTCAGCTGCTGGACCTCCACACCGCCCTCAAAAGCAAAATCTTACCCCCCACACGTCTCCTCCACCTCCCAGCCCCGCCCCCACCTTGTATTTTACCCCTTTCTCCGGCTATTCATCCTCCTCCCCTCCTGACTAAGAAGACCCACGAGGCCCCTTTCCTTTCCTGGAAGAGGAACGTGGGAGCCTTGTCTTCCCCGCACATTTTAAACTCATTTCTGCCTCTCTAGGAACCAGAGCTCAGCTTGTTTAACCCTTGGAGAACTGGATGGGAGAAGCGCGCTCCATCTCTCCAAGAGCCAGCGCTCCCTGGGAGGTTTGCAAAGATTTAAAAGCCTTAAAAATACAATCTCCTACCTAATATAAAATAGAAAAGTGAAGAGTGCTGACTCCTCTCTGGGCAGGAGCCAGAGGGGGTGGTGCTCGGTACCGAAAAGGGGCTCAGGCTCCGAGGACAAAAAACGGCACAAATTTGCAAATATTCAGGCTTACCTTTGAGTAAATCCCATTGAACAGAGGGAGACTTACTTCTGAGTAAACGTAAGTAAGACCTCAGAAGATAGCATAGGGTTGCAGAGCGCTTCTTTCCAGTTTGCTGTTTTATATTTTTTTTAAAAAAAAGCTTCTGAGTGACCACACTATTAAAAGTCAGTTCTATACCTGCTTACTCAGAAGTAAGTCTCTCTCTCTGTTCAATGGGGTTTACTCAAAGGTAAGCCTGCATGGGATTTTAGTATGACTTGGATGTAAATGCAGTTGAAATCAATGGGATTTACTCTGGAGTAAAGGAACCAGCAGATCTCTATTTTATGAACTGGAGATGCACAGCTTGACATGATCAAATAGTCCCAGAGCCACCAGGATTTATTTACCCGAAGAGTGCAAAACCTTTCTAAATATCTTTTTTTTATGTATGACAGAAGTGTCTCAAAAAAGTAAGTCTTACTAAATTCCAGGGGGGGGGGCTGCGTAATGACATCATCAATATGGCTGCCAGGCTATTATGTACAGTAGTTGCCACATTTAAATATAGACAACTTCTCACCCGTTTATGCTACAGAGATGAAATTTGTTCTGAAATGTTTCAAATGTAATGACAAATTTAATGACAAATGATAAACTGTAAAACAGGGTAACCAGATAAAATCCAGGTCAGGGCTCATGTAACTTTAACAGTTGTAGAGAAAGGGAATTTCAGTCAGTGTCATTTGTATGCAGTTACTTCCTGGTGAAATTCCCTCTTCACCACAACAGTTAAAGGTGCAGGGGCCCTGCCTTCTTTTGTATATGGTCACTCTAGTATAGTGCCTGCAACTTTAACTGTTGTGATGAAGAGGGAATTTCACCAGGAACTAATTGCATACAAATGACACTGGCTGAAATTCCCTTTTCTCTACAACTGTTAAAGTTACATGAGCCCTGACCTCTTTTTCATATGGTCAGCCTAGGAGGGATGCATGGATAGAGATGGACCTGAGGGATGGTGGAAGGGATGAAACCTGTTTTGACTCTCAAGCAAATGAAGGTCTTGTGGCTCTCAGGTGAAGGATCTTCCCCACGTCTCCAGATTCTCTTTCAGTCTTGACATTTGTCTGCCTCTCCTTCTAGGACAAGGCCTGTTTACTTTTCTCTTCATGTTGATACAGTGCCTGAGGATGGGTGTTTTCCTGTCTCAGTAAATATGTGTCATGGGTCAGGATGGGTCAATCTTGATTTGCAATACTAAAGGCAGGAAGAGGGGGAGAGGAAGGCAGGCATCTGCAAGGTTAAACCATTTGGAGTTTCTGTGCTGTGTCTCTTTTGTTATTCTGTTATGTAAGGTGTGAAGCCCGCTTGGTGCAATGTATTTCTTGCATTTCCTCTTGAGCTCCCTGCTCGGGGCCTCAAGATAGTCTGGTCTTTGGATTTATTTCTTGGTTCGATTAAAGTTTTGCCTTCACACTTCCTATGATTTGAAGGAATGCTGAGACCGAGCTTAAAGGCTTTCATAAATCCCTGCCCCATCCCAGCTACTATTGTTCTCTTTTATATTAGAAGAGTCATTACAAATGCTAGGGAGGGAGGGAGGCGTTCCTTTAATTCAAACCATATGTCTCCCATATAAAGATGCCCATCGCAATACCACAAAGAAACTGAAAGTAGAAAGCCATGGTAAGATGCAGGCTTTTTGCTTGATTTAGAGACACCTCCAATCAGGAGAAATCTGAAACCACTGACCATCTATCCTCTGAATACTTCCTCAGTTTGTAATATTGGTTATGTGGCTCAGTTATAAATGGTTTCTCTTCCCCTCTCTCACTTGCCACACAAATGCCTTCTTTCATGGCAACATATATTGTAAAATGGTAAATCTCAGCATCTTTCTCATCTCTCTACAGAAGTCCTAAATTCCTCAGTTTATGTAACCTTCTGCTAAACTGGGATGAAGGTGTTGCTATGAGTGTACAAAACCCTCTCCAACTCAGAAGCAGATTACCTCAAGGAATGCCACCCCTATGCCAACCTCCCAGGCCATGGCAATTTTCTTTTTCTTTTCTTTTTTTATAATATTTTATTTTTCAACATAATACAACATAAACCTAAACAACATAAAATACAATACATACCGCATACCCCCGTGCTCCCCTCCCCCCAGGAGACCTTCAATTATACATTATTCTTCTTTCCAAAAATGTAAAGACTCTTTTGAAGGCATTTGCCCCTTCCCCGTTCTTAATACATATTCCAAAAATAAACTCCATATATCTCCAAAATCATTCTTACTGGACATTCCCCTCTTTATTTTCATTTTACACGTTAGCTTATCATTAAGTGCCATATCTCATATTTCTTTATACCATTCTTCTATAGTATATATCCCTTGCCCTTTCCAGTTTTTAGCAATCATTATTCTGACGGGAGCCAGGAGGTTGTTTATCAATTCTCTCTTGCTTATATTCTCATTTCCTTTATCCCATATTGCTAGTAGAGCCAGCTTTGGGCTTAATTCCAGTTTACTTCCAATTATTTCACTTATTTCTTTGAACACCCGTTCCCAAATTATTTGTACATATTCACAACTCCACCACATATGAAAATAAGTTCCAACCTCCTGACATCCCCTCCAACAATTCTTGGACACTTTTTTTATCTATCTGATGAAATCTTACCGGTGTTAAATACCATCTCCATACTGTCTTATAATAATTCTCCTTAATTCTAATCCACAACAGCTTTAACATTCTTGCATCCCATATCCTCCCCCAGTTATGTTCATTAATTTGTTCCTTTAAATCATCTTCCCAAATCATTTTAATAATTTTAAGAGAGTCCTGATACTCATCTTCCTCTATCAATATTTTATATATCTCACTGGTCAAACCTTTTTTAATTTTAATTTCTTCCTTCCTTCATCTTAATTCAATTAAATCTTCAAATCTTGTATTATTTCTACATTTCTTATTTTTCATTTTCCATTCCTGTGTCCATTTTTCCAATTGTAAACATTTGAACCAAGCTATCTTTTGTCCTTTTAATAACTCTCTAATTTGCTCCTTATCTCTCGTTCTTTCCATCCAATTCCTTAACTTAATAATTTCCTGATCCTTCAGACTCCCTTCCAACTCTACTTTTAAATTCCTTGGGAAGTTTCCCACTGCTACCACTTGGCGAGTGGAGAGTCTCCTGGTGTTAACTTTCCTTTAACTTTCTCCCAGATCTCTGAAATATTTTTCAGCAACGGGTTGTCCAGTCCCCTCAAATCTTTATTTTGAATTTTAATAAAAAAAAATATTTTGCAATTTAAAATCTAGTTCCCCTGTTTGCGTTTCTAACCATTCTAAGTCTTCCTCCCCTAATATACTATTTATGACATATCTTAACTGATTAGCAATATAATAATTCTTTATATTTGGAAGTCCCAAGCCTCCTTTCTTTTGTGTCTTATACCATAACCCTTTATTAATCCTAGCTCTCTTATCTCCATTGCAATAAGCATTAATCATATTTTGCCAGCTCTTTAACTCTACTTCCGATATTTTAATCGGCAGCATTCTAAACAAAAAATTAATCTTAGGTAATATCTTCATTTTAATAACCGCTTTTCTACCAAACCAAGAATGTTTTAATTTTCTATATACCTCTAACCTTTCCCCTACCTGTTTTTTCAAACTCGCAAAATTAATTTCCTCTAACCTATCTAAATCTTTTGCAATATTAATTCCTAAATAACGTACTATATTTTTAAGCCTAAGACCTAACTTAACTTTACACTCCTCCAACTCCTCCTTGTTATAATTAAATAACATCATTTCTGACTTCCCCCAATTAACTTGTAAACCAGTAATCTCCCCAAATTCTCTCAAATGCTTCTTAACCACCTCCCCACTCTCCAGGGGATCTTCTAATGTCCATAATGTATCATCCACAAACATATTCATTTTAATCTTCTCCTTCCCTCCTATCCCCTTCAATCTTACATCCTCCCTTATAACATTTGCCAAAATTTCTATCACTATTGCAAATAAGATCGGTGAAAGTGGACATCCTTGTCTAGTTCCTCGAGCTAGTGTAATCTGTTGCGTTAACCCATCATTAACCATTATTTCTGCTTTATTATTCTTATACAGCTGATCAATCACTCCCATAAATTTATCTCCAAGCCCAAATGTTTTTAAAATTATTTTAAGCGCTGGCTATTCCACGCAATCAAAGGCTTTGAATATGTCCAGTGCTAACAAGCCTGCTTTTAAATTCCTTTTTTTAATAGTATTAATTATATTTAAAACTCTTCCAATTAAATTAGGCATTTGCCTTCCTGAAATAAATCCACATTGGTCTTTTCTAATATATTTATATATAAACGTACCCATTCTTTTTGCCATTATTGCTGTAAAAAAAATTGAGTCTTGATTTATTAAAGATATTGGTCTATAAGATGCTGGATCCGTCAAATCCTTTCCTGGTTTCAGGATTAAAATAATCAAAGAATGATCCCACGATAGTGGGGTCTTTCCTCCTTCTATTATACTGTTAAATAATTTTTTAATCTTGGTATTAAAATTCCTCTAAAAGTCTTATAATATTCCGGCCCCAAACCATCCATTCCCGGAGATTTCCTTCCTTTTAATTTATCAATAATTCCTTCTATTTCTTTCTCAGTAACTAATCCTTCCATATAATCCCTATCTTGCCTCTGTAATCTTATTTTCCAATTCCTCTCTACATATTCCAATACCTTAACCTGTGGACCCATATCTGATGTATATAATACCCTATAAAATTCCTGAAATATATTTAATTTATCCTTCATTAAATTGCTACTTTTCCCTGTCTTATTTCTAATTGTCCCTATCATATTCCTAGCCTTTTTTGACTGAGTGGGCCTGGCCAGCATCTTCGAATTTTTATTACTATATTCAAAAAAATCCCTCCTTAAATATAGCAAATCCCTTTGGACCTGTTCTAACTCTTCTTTCTCTAATTCCTTTTTCTTAGCTTGAATTTGGGCAAATAGGCGTTTATCTTTTGTCTCTCTTAGCTTCTCCTCTAGATCCCTTACCTCCTTTTCAATCTTTTTATTTTGTGCTTCCTGTTGTTTTCTTAGGGTACACATTTCCCTAATACAAATCCCTCTTACCACTGCCTTCATTGTGTCCCATATTAACCCTTGCGAGTTTGACTCCATTTCATTAATTTCCCATATTTCCCATATTTCCTGCATTTCTTTTTTTATTTTTCCCACTATAGTTTTATTATTTAATAACCTTGTATCCATTCTCCACCTCTTAGCTTGTCTATAATCCTTCTTCGTTTTAATATCCGTCATCATTAATGCGTGATCGGTGATTTAATTACCCCAATAGCACAATCTATAAGTTTAGATACCATATTCTTTGACACAAAAATAAAATCAATCCTGGAATAACTCTTAAACCTTGGTGAATAGAAGGTATATTTCCTTTCTTCCCCTTTTAATACTCTCCAAACATCCATTAATTCTTTTCCCTCCATTAATTTGCTTAACCCCGTCTTCCCACCACTCTTAAGATCTCTTAATATATTATCCCTATCTTTCCCTTTATCTAATACCATATTAAAATCACCTGCCATCACAATATTCTTTTTACCCACTTCTCCCACCGCATTAAAAACTTCATCGAAGAATTCCATTTGTTTCCCATTTGGAGCATATACATTAATCAATATATATTCCTCCTCCCCCACCATGCAAAAAATTATCAGAAATCTTCTCACTTCATCCTTCTTCACCCTTTGTATAGTAATACCACATTTTTTGAGATTATTATCGCTACACCCCTCGCTTTAGAAGTACCAAAAGACTTTTCATAAACGCCCACATCCCTCATCCGAAGCTCATTTACACCCTCCTTTATTTGATGAGTTTCCTGCAAAAAATTACATCTGCTTTTTTTTAAATAACATTTCTATTCTCTTCCTTTTTATAACAGTTCCTAGCCCTTTAACATTTAAAGTTGCAACCCTTAATTTATTTTCCATCTCTCCCTTTCACACAAATCTCTAGATTGGTCTCCCTCTGTGACACACATACCCCCTCCCTTACCCTCCCCCCCCACTTACCCCCCATCTTCACCCCCCTCCTCACCAGACCTTTCTGGGCAATGGCCCCAAATATTTTTAGAACTCTTCGGGGGGAGGGGGGAGAAGCAACCCAACAATCCTGGAGCAAAATCTGACCCTCCCCTCCCTTATAATCTCTTCTTATCCCTATTACAGTCATATTTCTTTATTGACTGCTTCCTCCTACAGTGCCTTCCTCCTGCTTTGTTTCTCCATCATCTGTGGTGTCGACCAAACCCAACTTCTCCAGAAGCTCCATTCCTTGCTCACATGATGTTATTCTATGTTGTTTCCCTTTCCACATGAATCTCAAAAAGACTGGATACCCCCAACTATATGTTATCGACTTCTTCCGCAAAGCCACTGTACACAATCTGACGCTCTTCCTCCACTGCACTGTTTGAGGACATAAGTCATTATAAATCTCAATTGGTGTTGCTTGTAACATGGGTTGGCCCAGACGCCTAATTGCTTGCATTAACTTTTCTTTCTTGTAATAATTTGCAAATTTAACGATTATATCCCTTGGGAGCATCCCCTTCTTCTTGTAGCCCACTCTGTGGATCCTCTCGATGTCAGCCATCTCCCAAATTTCCTGGGGTTCCAATTCCCTAATCCATGCCAAAATTGTATCTCTTAAAGCTTTAGGGTTCTCCCCCTCTTGCTCTTTAAAAGATCTAATCCGAATGTTCACTCTCCTGTCTCTATCTTCCAAGGAAATTAAACGCAAATCCATCTCCTGCAAGTGCTCTCCCTGCTGCTTGCTATCTTCCTTAAGCTTTCCAGTCTCCTTCTCCAAATTCTCCATATTTTCCACCACCGTTTGAAGGCCTGTCATAAATTCAATCTGTGAGTCCATAATTCTTTGAATTAATCTTTCCTCCTGCTTCTTCAAGGCCACCTCTAACACCTTCTGAAAATTGTCCATTAAATCATCTGGTGACCATGGTTGATTCTCTTTGGCCGCTTTAGGAACTGCACCTGCCTTGCTTCCAGATTTAGAGCTGCCACTTCCGGAATGGCCATGGCAATTTTCAGGGGAGGCCCTGTCGTCCGTGCTGCGGCCTACAGATTTGTTTAACGATGACACGGAGACAGGCCTTCGCTGCTGTGGTACTCGCCTTGTGCAATGACCTCCCCTCTGAAATAGGACAGGCCTCAACAGTGGCATGTTTTAGGCATTTATTGAAAACATATCTGGGAGGGAAGGAACTTGCACCCATGCGAGGCAATGGCACCCTGAGGCAAACGCTCCGATCCTTGCTGATGAAAAACCAGCTGCACTGAAAGGTAACTGTTCACAAAGGAGTAAACTTAAAATAGCAACGAAGTGGGGATGTCCCAGGTAGGGCAGGTAGCCCAGTAACAGGACATAAACACCTTTTTTTGGCCCAAGAAATGCCACCATATCGGTGGAGTTTGTATTGTCAAGGAAAATTAGCCGACCAAACCAGAGTTTTTTTAAAAAAAATAATTTTATTAATTTCAACATATAACATAACAATACACAATACAAAGCCTCAACAACTCCCTGTGCTCCCTACCCCCCAAGACTTTCTAACCCTATTGCTTATAAATTTTTCCAAAACTGCATTGATTCTTTAGACAGTGTATAACCTCTCCCCTTTTCTAAAACATATTCTAGAAACATAGCCCAAATCCTTCCAAAATCATTCTTTTTAGTTAATCCCATCTTTACTTTCATTGCACAAGTTAATCTGTCATTAATCACAATATCCCACACTCCTTTATACCACTCTTCCATACAATAATCCTCTTGTGTTTTCCAATTTTTGGCTATCATAAGTCTTGCCGGTGTCAGGAGATTATTTATTAATTCTTTAATATTATTATTACCATATTCTTTATCAAATAAACCCAATAAAGCTATCTTCGGACTTGTCTCTACCTTTTTATCTACTATCTCATTTATCTCCTTAAAAACTCTCTCCCAAAATTTTTAAACATGTTCACAAGTCCACCACATATGGTAATATGTCCCCAATTCCTGACATCCCCTCCAACAATAACTTGAAGCCTTCTTATCTATCTGATGTAATCTTACCGGAGTGAGATACCATCTCCAAATAATTTTATACTGATTTTCTTTTATCCTTATAGAAAATAACTTTAAATTTCTTGATTCCCATATCTTTCTCCAACTGTCCCCAGTGAACTGAATTTTCAAATCCTCTTCCCAGATTGTTTTCAAGCTTTCATACCCCTTATCCTCCTCCACTAATATCTTATAAATCTCGCTCATTAAACCTTTTTTACTTCTACTATCCATATTATTTCCTCCCACCTTCTGTCTAACCTCAATTAACTTTTCAAAGCTTGTTTCCTTTCAACACTCCTTATTTTGCTTCTTCCATTTGACTGTCCACTGTTCCAATTGCATACTCTTAAACCATAAATTTTCCTGGCCCGTTAATATTTCTTCTATTTGTTTTTTATTGGTCATTTTCATTACCCAATCTTTCAATTTAATTATTTTTTTCCCCTTAATAACCCCTCCAATTCTCCTCTCAAATTACCTGGGAAGTTATCCAATAACACCACTGGGGACAGAGGGGAAATTCCTGGCATTAATTTCTTCTTATATTTTCCCCAAATTTCTCTAATATTTCTTAAGATGGGATTAACTATTTCTTTCAGTTGAATCTTTTTTATATTACTAAAGAAAACATTCTGTAACTTAAACTCTAGTTTCTTTGTCTGCGGTTCTAACCATTCTAAATCCTCATCCCCAACTATGCTACTTATAACATACCTTAATTGGTTAGCAATATAATACATCTTTATATTCGGTAAACCTAAGCCTCCTTCCCTTTGATTCTTATACCAATTTATTTTATTTATTCTTGGCTTCTTATCCCCATTGCAATAATTATTTATCATACACTGCCAGCTTTTGATTTCTACTTCCGTTATCTTAATTGGTAACATCCTAAACAGAAAATTAATCATTGGTAGTATCTTCATTTTAATTACCACTATTCTACCAAACCACGACAGCTTAACCTTCCTATAAGCCTCTAACTTCTGTAATATTTTAATTTTCAATCTACTAAAATTTATTTCTTCTAACTTTTCTAACACTTTAGAAATAAAAACTCCTAAGTAACCCAATATATTTTTAACCTTCAAACCTAACCTTAAACTTAACTCATCCTCTTCTACCTCATCATAGTTAAAAAGCATCATATTAGATTTCCCCCAATTTATCTGCAACCCCGTAACCTCTCCAAATTCCCTCAAATGTTTTTGGAGTCCTTCTATATTCCCCCCCTGATTTTCTAATGTCAATAAAGTGTCATCCGCAAACATATTAATTTTTATTTTATCCTGTTCTCCTATCCCTTTTAATTCCTCATCTTCCCTAATACAATTTGCTAACATTTCAATCACAATTGCAAATAATATCGGGGAGAGAGGACACCCTTGTCTAGTACCCCGGGCTAAGGTAATCTGTTGTGTTAGGCCATCATTTACCATCACCTCTGCCTTATTATTTGCATACAACTGATTAATCACCCCCACAAATCTTTCTCCAAAGCCGAATATTTTCACAATAGTTTTTAACGCCGGCCATTCCACGCAATCAAAGGCTTTAAAAATAGCCAATGCTATCAATCCTGCTTTTAAATTTCTTCTTTTAATACTATTTATTATGTTTAAAACCCTCCCTATTAATTTGGCATTTGCCTCCCTGGAATAAATCCACATTGATCCTTTTTAATATAATCATTTATAAAGGTATTTAATCTTTTTGCCATAATCACTGTGAAAATCTTAGCATCCTGATTAATTAATGATATAGGTCTATACGAAGCTGGATCCATCAAGTCCTTATCCACTTTTGGAAATAAAATTATCAACGAATGTTCCCACGACGGCGGGGTCTTCTCACCCTTTATAATATTATTAAATAATTTCTCCATTTTTGATACTAAAATTTCCTTAAATATCTTATAATACTCCGGCCCCAGTCCATCCACTCCTGGAGATTTCCCTCCTTTCAATTTGTCAATACTCTCCTCTATTTCTTTTTCCGTCACCAAAGCTTCCATATAATCCCTATCCTTATCTTTTAATTTTACCTTCCAATTTTTCTCTACATATTCTTGTATTCTCATTTGTGGAATCGCATCTGAAGTATATAATTCCCGATAGAATCCCTCAAAAATTTTTAATTTATCCCTCATTAAATTAATTTTTCTCCAGTTTGTCTTTAATTGTCCCTATTATATTTTTCTCCTTCTTTGATTGTGTTGATCTTGCCAGCATTCTAGAATTTCTGTTACTATACTCAAAAAAATTCCTTTTCATATATATTAATTCTTTTTGAACTCTTTCTATGTCCTCCCCCTCTAATTCCTTTTTTTTTGCTTGGAGTTGGGCATATATACTCATATCCTTCTTACTCCTAAATTGTTGCTCTAATTCCTTAATATCTTCTTCAATCTTTTTACTATGTGCCTCTTGTTGTCTTCTTAATTTACACGTTTCTCTAATACAAATACCTCTCACTACTGCTTTCATCGTGTCCCAAACCATCCCCTGCGAGATTATCCCTGATTCGTTTATTTCCCAAATACTCTCTATAATCTTTGCCTCTCTATAATCTTTCTTTACTTTGATATCCATAGTCATTACTGCGTGATCTGAAACTTTAATTACATCAATTTCACAATCCATAATCTTCGAAAGCATATTCTTTGTCACAAATATATAATCAATCCTAGAGAAACTCTTATATTTTGGTGAATAAAAGGTGTATTTTGTTTCATCCCCCTTTATTTCTCTCCACACATCCTTTAATTCTTTATGCTCCATTACTCGTGCTAAACCCGTTTTCCCTATACCTTTTGAATGATCTTTATCTTTAGTTCTATCCATCACCATATTAAAATCCCCCGCCATTACATATTTACGTTCCCTAGATTCCCAATAATTCTAAACACTTCATCATAAAATTCCATTTGCTTTACATTTGGCGCATATACATTAATCAAAGTAATTTTTTCTTCCCCCAGGAGACCCTGTAATATAATAAATCTTCCCTCTACATCCTTTACCTTAACAACATTAAATGCACATTTTTTAGAAATTATTATCGCAACCCCTCTTGCTTTTGAAGTTCCATATGCTTTCTCATATATGCCCATATCCCCCAATTTTAATTGATTTCTTCCATCTTCTTTCTGATGCGTTTCTTGTAATATTATATCAGCTTTCTTTTTTCTCAAAAGCCCTTCAATTCTCTTCCTTTTAACAACACTACCCAGCCCATTTACATTTAAAGTTACTAATCTTAATTTGCTTCCCATATCTCCAATTTTGGTTTTCCCTTCAGGTCTCATTCTGTGACACATTTAACCCCCCTCACCCTCCCACCCTCCCCCACATATACCCCCCACTTCCCCCCTTCCCATCCCAGGTCTCCCTGGGCCAAGGTTCTTCTTCTTCCCCTCTTCTTAGAACCCGTCGGGGGGGGGGGGAATGGCAAACACCCGACATGGAACCCAAACAGAACCCCCTCTCCTTTTCTTCCATTGTTATCCTTCTTTAAAATTTGTCTCAGTCATACAACACTTCCTCCAGCTGCCCCTCCTTCTTCTTTCTCTGCATCTTCCTCCATCAGCCCCAGGGACTTCAGCAATTCCAACCCTTGCTCACAAGAATTTATTCTCTGTTGTTTCCCTTTGTAGATGAATCTCAAGAAGACCGGGTACCCCCAACTGTAAACAATTGAGTTCTTGCGTAGAATGGTTGTACAAAGCTTCACGCTCTTCCTCCACTGGATGGTCTGGAAACAAAGATCTTGAAATATCTGAATTGGTGAAGATTGAAACATCACTTGCCCAGCACTTCTGATAATCTGCATTAATTTCTCTTTTTTGTAAAAGCTGGCAAATCTCACAATTTGCGTCCCACTTCTTTTGGGGCCCACTCTGTGGACCCTTTCCAGATCCTCTTCAACCCACAATCCCTGAGGGTCTAATCCTTTTATCCATTGCATAACATTTGCTCTCAAACTCTTTGGATTTTCTGCTTGCTGTTCAGCGTATTTTCTAATGTGAATATTCATCCTCCTATCTTTATCCTCCATAGAGATTAGCCGTAGATCCAAATCTATTACTCCAATTGTGCTCCAATTTATCTGTTTTGCACAACCTGCTGCTCCAACGATTCATATCTATCACTTATCTTTTGGAGACTTGTTTGCAATTCAACTTGTGAGGACTGAATCTTTTTGACCTCCACTAACATTTCCTGCTTATGGCGCTCCATCAGACCTAAAAGATTAGCTTGAAGCATCTCCAGGGACAGTGCTTCTGTTTGTTGTTTTGTTGCCTTGGGAACCACTCCTGGCTTAGAGCCATCTTTGATATTGCCAGCGGCCGAAGCCTGCTGCGCAATCTTGCCATCCGACATATCTGCGGCCGAATTCTCTGAATTCTTTCGAGACAGACGAGTCCAACTGGTGTCCGAGGGGTGCTTCCTTTCTCTTATCCACTTTTTACCATTCAACCTTTTCTTTCCCCCCCCCCCCCCCGTCTGACATCAGACATTCAGCCTACAGTACTGCTTGATGGCTATTTATTAGCTTTATCCAGGCGTTTGCTAAAAGCTAATTCAAATATGATGTCTCCAAGGCAAGGTAAAAAGTAATTCTTTTAAATTTATTGCAGTTTGTATCAGCAAAGCACAGTTCTAGTCCCGTCCGGCTCCCCCAAGTTTTCAGCACCAAACCGATGATTCATCGCCTCCCTTCCACTATCTTAGCTTCTGTAATTATTCCCCTTGCCAACATTTATCTTGACTTACGATTTGAAGATCTATTAATTAGGATAACACGCTTTTACTTAACAGTCATTCAGGAGAGAGTGAAAGTCCGTCCGCTCACTCCATGACCGATGCTCCGCCCCTGTTGAAGAAATTCCAGACAGGCAGAGTCCCGATCCAACAACCTTTATTCAAAAAGCTACACACGTAGGAGATCGCTCCAGCAAGTTGGACACTAGCTCATCTGACCTCCATAGGCAAAAAACCACTTTTTATTTACATCTGTGAGACTCAAAGTCGCTCTTACATTCCCTCCCACCTTCTTGAACAGATTACATGTTAATAAACTTTGCAACTAACATATTCCACTAAAAACATTGCCTAAGTAGTATCTGGGGTATTCGGCGCTACTAGTAACAGCCATTTTATTGGAATATTACCAGTTCTCATGAGGGGAGTGTTTACATGCTTATACAAACTGGAGGATGGAGGCCCTCCTCCCTCAGGAAATATGTGTCATGAGTCGGGATGGGTCAGGCTCGATTTGCAACATTCGGGCAGGAAGAGGGGGGAAAGGCAAGCTGGCAGAGCAAGGCCAAGCCATTTGGTGCATCTGTTCTGTGTCTCTTTGTTATTCTGGTATGTGAGGTGTAAATCTTGCAGGCAATTTCCTCTTGCATTTCTTCTTGAGCCGTGGGCCTCAAGGCAACCAAATATTTGGACTGATTTAGTATCTCTTCCAAATTAAAGTTTACATTCACAGTATCTAGCAGTAAGGCAGCCAATATTGCGAACACAGTGGAAAAAAGAATGGCAAGGCAATATGAAGAAATTATTATTTACTGAATGTTGGTGGCCCCCGTCCCCCGCACCTGTTAAGCCAAGAGTGGGCAGAATGCTGACAGAGCATTGGTGGAAAGGGAACTCAAAAGTCTTGAAGCAATTTATGGGAGTGTTCAGGACAATTAAAGCCCACCAAGAAGGCAATGACAGAAAGGTTATGTTATTAAGCCTTGTAGAGCTGCTGCCCCTGCTGGATGTTAGTATGTGACTATTCAGCCCCAGCAACCTGGCCCTAGGATAGACAATGAGCTATGTGAAGGTTGCTTAACCCTCGCATACCCCTTCCTAGCCAGGTTCCTGAGCAAAAACTACTGCCAGGGATTGACTATTCATAATAATAACAACAGGTATATAAGGTGGCTTCTCAAGGCTAAATTAACCCTCAATGGGCTGTCATGATGAGCGAACCAGATCAATGTGAAGGAGCTGGAAATCCTAATCAGGAGACTTGACCTGGTTCAGACAATCACCACAGCGATTATAAGCCACAGTAGCTTCTGCTGGTAGAGTTCTCAAGAACAAGTTCCCAAAACAGTTGTTACAAGCTTTCCCAGAAACAACACCTGGGTTGTTATCAGGGGAGGCGAGAAACCGCCAAGAAGCCAAGGTCACGACTAATTGGTGGAGTTAGCACTGAGGGCTCTCAGCTGTGGGAAAATGCGGCTTGGAGGGAAATGCCCCTCCCGAGAGCAGGGGGGGCGGAAGGAGGGCTGTGGATTGGCCAAAGTGGGTCACAGTACCTGCCTGTCCCAAAGGGATGAATGGTATAGCAACTGGGCATGTGTTATCTCCCCTGGGACTGAATATATTGGATGTGGGAGATCCCTTGCAAGTGAGGATTTCTTGTGTTGGTTTTCTGGTCTGCTCCAGGGGAAGGCCCAGATGCCTTCGGGATGTTTTATGTTGGGGATTTATGGTGGGTAATTGTTTTATTGCTTGCTGCTAAACTACCTCATTCTCTTCTTTCCACCCCTCTTCCCCCTGACCTCCCCCTTCTTCCATGTCTATGCTTTTAAGCTATCTGTTTGACTGAAGTCTTACGTGGTTAGTTTTAGAGTTTTTAATAAACAGCTCCAGTCGTTGTGTGTCGTTATTTCCCAGAGGTTGGCTTAAGCCGTTTTGGCCCAGGGCCTGCGAGGTGGGTATCAGGAATAGGACTGTGAGTCCGGTGCCTGCATTGGGGGAAAGGACAGGTGGACCCTGGCTTTTTCCTTCACAGGGACATGTTGCATATTTTGATTAGAAGTTCAGCAATTTCATATTTGAGTTCTTGTAAGAAATCTAGGATGGATACCTGTAATGCCCTGCCTGCATCCATGACACTCACCGGGCTACACATCAGGGCTGTCCATGTCACTCACACTCAGGACTTACTTCAACCCCTCCTGTGCTTATGACGTGTTTGAGGGTTTAGGATTACTGCTGCTGCTTCTGTCTCACCTTTACTCTTTTAGGCCCCACAGCCCAGCACCCTAGCCCTCAAATCCCCCTTTGTTCTTCTGATATTCTTTATTACTGGCCTTGATGTTGGTAGCGATACACTCCTCGAAATGCTCTTTTAAATCTCTTATTCTCTGCTTGCACCTCCATTGTGCAATCTTGTGCTTCTTTGTGCTTTGGTTTCTCCCGTGTGTATTCTTTGATGGTTAGTAAGGTTTGGACTTTGGCTAAAGCTCTTTCCACATACAATTCATTGATAATGTTTCTGACTTCTGTGACGTGACATATGGGTATTGCTTACACTGAAACCCTTTCCACATTCTGTGCATTTGTATGGTTTCTCCTCTATGTGTTTTTTGATGTCTAAGTTGACTGCTTCCCGCTAGAGCTCTTTCCACACTCCATACATTTTTATGGTTTCTTGCCTGTGTGTGTTCTTCGATGTGAAGTAAGGCTCCCCTTCAAACGGAATCCTTTTCCACATTCCATACATTTATATGGTTTCTCACCTGTGTGGATCGTTTGATGACTAAGAAGTTGAAAGTTCTCACAGAAGCTCCTTCCACATTCTATACATTTATATAGCTTCTCTCCTGTATGGATTCTTTGATGTACGTTAAGTTTACTTTTCACACTGAAACTCTTTCCACACTCCATACATTTATATGGTTTCTCCCCTGTATGAGTTCTTCGATGTTTAATAAGGCTCTGACTTTGACTAAAGCTTTTTCCACATGCCAAGCATTTATATGGTTTCTCCCCTGTGTGTGTTCTTTGATGTGAAGTAAGATGATCACTCCGATTGAAGTGCATTCCACATTCCATGCACTGATATGGTTTTACCCCCGTGTGGGTTCTTTTATGTTTAACAAGGTTACTGCCTGCACTGAAGCTCTTTCCACATTCCATGCATTTATATGGTTTCTCCCCTGTATGTGTTACTAGATGTTCAGTAAGGCCACTGTTTACTCTGAAGCTCTTTTCACACTCAGTGCATTTATAAGGTTTCTCCTCTGTGTGAATTCTTTGATGTTTAACAAGATTGCCACTCATGCTGAAACTCTTTCCACATTCCATACATTTGAATGGTGTCTGCCCTGTTTGGATTCTTTCATGGTCAGTAAGATTTCCACTATAAGGCTTCCCCCCTGGGTGTGTTCTGTGGTGTATTTTAAGCTTCTTGCTTTGACTAAAGCTCTTTCCGCACTCCAAACATGGATATCGTTTCTTCCCTGTGTGGGTTTTGCAATATCTTGTTAATTTTAATTCATCTTCATGTATATCCCTGAAGACGTAACACTTTCTCCTTCTGTTTTCTTTTTGATTTTGTAGGATCAAGGGTTTATGGAAATCAGGACTTTGAGAAGCAGATGATTTCTTCCTTCCAGTCTTTGATGGATTTCCCTTGTGCCAGTTTGGTTCTACTTTATTCCCAAAGGTCTCTTGTTCTGCTTCATGCCCAATTGCTTCCAAGGACACTACAGATGGCTCCTTACTATTCCCCTTGTTCTTCGCATCACCTACTTGGGAAAAGAAAAATAACATCCAGTTTTTACTCGCATCCTATTTTAAAGTATTCGCGATAAGGACCTCTTTTCTTGGGAAAAGAAAAAGGATATTTAGTTGTTATCGAGTCATATTAGCTGGACAAGAGTCTGTAAATAAGAAGTCATGGAACAGAAAAACTCTGATCCAAAACTGTAGACCATAGCTCAATTCACTGAGCATACCCGATTGTTTTTCCATAGGATGAAGAAATGTCTCTGTCTGGATTACAAAACATCAAAAAAGGCAGATAAATGGTGGCTGTGGTGATTTGGCTGGAATATTTTCAGTAGCCGAAGAAGACTCTAGCTCCCATCCTACCCAACCTTGCTGCCCAAACAATGGAAAATTCTCTTTGTATTTTTTCCTTGGCCCTCGCAAATAGGATAAAGAATGAAACACCAATTATAACTATTTTTAAAACAAAACAGAAATCCAATAAAAACTTGGCTGGTCAGTATAAGGCGTCCTTAAATAGTCATGTTTTCAGGATGCCCTGGAAATAACACAAACTTGGCACTTGCCTGACCTCCAAAGGCAGGGCGTTCCATAGGAAGGGGGCTACCATGCTGAAGGCCCTTCTCCAGGTGGACTCCAGTCAGGCCCTAGGTCCATATGGAACCACCAGGAGCATGCCCTCAGAAGACCTTGGCTTTCATCACTTCTCTTTGTAACGATCTCCCCACCCCACTTGGACTAGGTTTCCTGGGCACAAGAGCAGCCTTGGCTCCATTATCCTTTCTTTGTTTCTTTCAACAATTAGGAAAAAGGAAAAGAAGTAGGAGCTGGGTCCCCTATGTTGTGCTGAAATACAGCTCCAGCTGGGAGCCCTCCTCCATACAGCTAACCATGGTAGTGCCACCAGAGGGTGAGGAAAAAGTAGCCCATGGCTGACATGCAGATCTTTGTCTTCTGAACATAAGGACAACACAACAACATAAGAAGAGTCTTGCTGGATCAGACCAAGGGTCCATCTGGTCCAGCACTCTGTTCACACAGTGGCCCACCAGCTGTTGACCAGGGACCAACAAAGCAGGGCATGGTGCAACAGCACCCTCCCACCCATGATCCCCAGCAACTGGTGCACAAAGGTTTATTGTCTTGGATACTGGAGGTAGCACATAACCATCAGGGCTAGAAGCCATTGATTGCCTTCTCCTCCAGGAATTCTGCCTTCCTACATGCTGAACATTGAAATTAAGAACGTAGTGAAGAAGTTGGCTTTTCCCCTCCTCTTTCCCAATCCCTTTTCTTTTAGGGTCTTTTAGATTTTAAGCCTGATGGGGGATGGGACTGTCCTATAGCTGATCTTGGAAAGCTGCATTTGGGAACCCCTTCTAGGTAAAGAACAGGGCAAAAATCACTAACTCCTGTTTTGCTTTATATTATTTTCCTTCCTCTTTTAAGTGTAATTTTATTTCCCTGTGACTTTTTTATACTTCATATTATTATTATTTTCACTGTCCTCCATCATTTTTTTAATGGATTAATTTCTTCTGGACATAGGATTGATCTTTATTCTCATCTGGAATAAACCAGAGCAACCAGGTTGGGTACACTGGTGACAATATATACAATAGTAATAATGATAGTAAGAACAATAGTAATAATATTTTTTTAAATATATATTTAATTTTTCAGTCTAGTTAAAACTATATACATATAAAAAATGGAAATAAATACATGATATATATCGGACCAATGAAAAACAGTATTGTCGTATCTTAAAAACTATTTTTACCTAAAAGCATTTTACTAATACCAAACGCCTTTCGACCTATGGTCTTCTTCAGTGGTAAAATGAACATTCACAACAATACAAACAACACAAATAACAATAGGGACTACTGCAGTATTAAAACCAATTTAAGACTCTTGCCAATCCTCCCTCTAAAATCTGTAGCCATACAGAACTATACATTTTATAAAATAGGTAACTATAAGGGGCTCCACCAAGGAGGATTGTTTTTGGTTTGGCAAGGGACTGCAGTAGTCATACGAATGTCAAATAAGAATGAAATAGGTCAGGATGCTGCCCAAACAGTAACTTTCCAGCTATATATTGTCACCAGTGTACCCAATCCAGTTGCTCTGCTTTATTGCTGTATTTCTAAGGGGACGGGAGACATTTCCTGTTCTCACCTGGAACCACGTGGGGCTGCCTTCTCCTCTCCTTTAGATACATAGGAATGTGTTTTCTTTGTGATTCAATCTTTACAGCAGGACAGCGGGAAACTGCTTTTCAGTTGGAGCCAATATAGTGGTACATTTGAGCTAGGATTGTATGATCCAAACCTCACAGGAAACGGCCATTTTGCTATGTTCTTTTCATTTAGAACCCTTTCAGAGCAGCTTTATGCTTTAAGACATGTTACTATCCATTCATTTCCCACATAATCCTTGTACTCTGCTATTCCTTATATTTTCCATTTGGTGGGGTAGTCCTGAAACACAGACACCTGGGTCACCAGAAGTCTGACTTTTGCTCCCTCCTCACCTGCTGTCTGAAGGAACTGGATTGAAGGAGGAGAACAATGTGGCATCACACTACGGGTGGGCAGGTTGCGGCCATCTCCAAAAATCAAATTGGACACTGTTCAAACTGGCAGCAGCCAAGCTCAGGTCCAGTGCGGTGTGGCTGAAAAGGCACCTCCAGGGTACATGGCCCAGCCACCCGTTTCCGCCCTGGCATTCCTGCAGTGCAGTGACAACTCACAAAAACAGAAATTCATCCCTTCGGCATCTTATCAATCAGGAAAAAGCATCCTTACTCCATTAATTGAATGTTGGTGTGGTACAATGCCTATGCCAGGGTGCTGGCTGCCTCCCGGAAACACCCCTCCCCCACATGGCTTCAGGACAGCTGATCTATCATGCTCCTGGGATTGTATGATGGGTCACATCTATGTTTCCATGTATGGCAGCTCTCAATGTTTCCTGATGATTTGATGACCGAATGCTGAATATTGTTTTGATTCTGTTTTCTAACATTTCATATTGCTATCTCACCTGCATTAGCTCCTGCATGGGCTGTTGTTGAATGCAAATGCATCATTAGCAATGTTTTAGTAAATGGGAATAAACAAATTCTGATACAATGGAGGTGCTGAAATAAGCAATCCAATTGCTCATGGGGCAGACCATAAACTATGCCTTGAAAAGGTGTGTGAAAAGGTTCTAGGCTGCTGTTTCTGAATCAGTGTCATCATGCAGGACAACAGGGAGCCTTACCGAGAGAGGCCACGATCCCACGGTTCTCCTCCATGATGTGTCTGTGCAGGGCTTTCTGGTCCGGATCCAGGAGTGCCCACTCCTCTTCCGTGAAACACACATCTACCTCCTCAAAAGTCACCAGATCTTGGACAAAAAAACACAAGATTTCTTCTCAAGGATAACATAAAGATCAACAAAATTGAAAGAAATAGTTAAGATGAGATGGCCCAATTTGAGACCTTGCACATCATTTCCACATAGAAAAACCTGCAAAAGAAGCTCTAAAAATGCAAAGAAATGATGCAATAATAGAAAAAAAAGTATGAGCATAAAAAAGAGGGTCCAAAATGATTTCTTTTCCTTAGTCGCCAGTGAATATGATAAGTGACTATCTGCAGACTTCTCCTACCAAGTAAGAACCTATGTATTAACCCTTTGATAAAAGTGTTTTTATATTAATAAATGTTTTATATGATTTATAGAAGTTTTATGATGTACAATATGTATAGGCCCAAAAACTTTTATAACGTAATATTAATATTTAAACAATTTTTAAGAAACACACACATGGGTATAGGCTTTTGAGGCAATATTCCCAATTAACCCTTATACAGTTATATCTATATTATGTGTTATCTCTACAAACACAATGTAATGTATTCTTAAGCCTCCTGAAGAAGGCCTTTTGAAAAACTATACAGGCCGAAACACGTTGGGCGTGAATTAATAAAGTATTTCAGCATTCCGAGAACTTGCTTCTCTCCCTTTTTTCGATTTGAGTGGATGCTCTCCTCCCCTTGGTTCATACACATGGTTGGCCAGTCACTGAAGTTTTTGGGTCCATTACATAATGTTGTCAACGACCAGGGCATCTCTGTGGTATCCCTTGGAAATGCTGCTATGAAGAGAACCACTTTTAATGTCGTAAAACCTGGGAAAAAGCGGGAACATCCGCCATGAGAGAGGCCTGCCTCAACAGAAGTGAAGGTAGGGGGAAAATTCAATTGAAAGCACATGGTCTCCCCTCTCTGCCCATGAAATGCAACCCCTAACAATCACACAAAAGAACCAGGAAGCACAATGCCCTGGTAAGCAACTCAATTTCTCCTCATGTAGAGATGCTCTAAATATAACAATTTTGGGTTCTTGGCCACAAACTGATCTGTTGGTTTTCAATTTTGGAAAATGGTGGAGACCAGCATCTTACCTCAAAAGGACTTGGGGTGGGAAATAAAAGCAGCTCAACGATCTCTTCCATCCTTTAGAGGAAAAGACCAGGTTGAAATACAGCCACTCCCAAACTAATCCTTACCCTGTGTTGCAGGATATCCGTCAACTTCCTGCCTCATTCCCCTTTGTGGGGGGCACTCTCTGGCATCTGATGGAGCCTTCTCTGCTGCCGGGAAATCAGGTCCCACTTCTGCCAACAGACTCTGTACCTAAAAGAGCAATGAAGATCCAAGACACACAGAGGCAAAAAGGTTGAGAGTGAGGTACGGGACATCTCTCCTCTGGTGATTTCCAGAACCAGTTGGGCAATGAGTAGACCGTTTTAGACTATCCTCCCTCCCATTCCTGAACCCCTGGATGAAATGCTCTCACCTGCTGCTGCTCTTGCTGCTTCTGGTCCTCTGCCTGGCTCAGGAGGAAGCCTTCTACCAGGGCCACTGCCTGGGAACTGGTCTCTGCTCCACATTCTCTCACCCAGATCGCCATCTCCCATGGCAGGATGGTCAGGAACTGCTCCAGGATCACCAGATCCAGGATTTGGTTTTTCGTGTGTCGCTCTGGCGTCAGCCACTGATGGGAAAAATCGTGGAGTCGATTGCAAACCTTTCTGGGCCCTTCAGCTGCCTGGTAGTGGAACTGCCTGAAACACTGGAGCTGTATGTCTGAGCTGACCATGTCTTCACCCTGGAACTTCTGCACTTGTGTTTCCAAGAATTCCCCAGTACTACCGCTCCCCATGACATCAAAGTCTTTTCTTGCTTCAGGACCAGTTGGGTGTTGCTTGGCCATCTTTGATCCGTGTTTGAAGGAAACTTCCAAGGGGACCAAAGAAAGTCCTCCCTTGTCTCTTATCTGGGCAAAGATGGCTGTCTGAGGCAGGGCCACTCAGGTTCTGGAAAGGAAGAACATGGCTTTCTTAAAGAACTTATGACGCTGTCGGGACAAGATGAAATGTGCAGGACTCCAGCTAGGACGCTGGTCTTATCACCGAAGAAAAGGGACACAAAAAGCAGAATGAACGATGAGGAAGGAAACATTTCTAACTTCCTCCCCCCTTGCTGTATCTATCTGATAATGTCAACTCCTTCTTTCCTGGGGCATGTTGTGAGGCAAAAGATAAACCTTCCCTCAGGATAGTTGTTGTTAAATCATAGCCAGGAACTGCCTGAATGGAACAGAGCAAAAGCCCTCACAAGACAACATCTTGCCTCTGAGACCAGACGTTTTGTGCCTCATGGGAACTGGGATTCCTGTGTTGCTCTGTTGAGCTTTGCTTTCTTCAGGTTCAGGTTGTTGTTGTTTTTATCAAAAGTCCTTCATTCTCTTTTATTTTCCCCTCTCCATTTCTTTATTAGCCTTCGGAAGAAAGGAAAACGGGGATCCATGAAATCAAAAAGGGATCCTCATGATTTCATATGATTTTTAAAGCGGACACCTAGAAAACCACCATTCAATAATAGAGCCCATCCATGCCCAGGGAATGAACTACAAAAACCATTGACTTGGGGCTTTATGTCACTGTCATAATATAAAATCATAGATATGAGGCACAATTCAGTGTGGAGCCTGGGAATTTTTGCATTGGGTTCCCCACCCACCCCAAAAACCCCATCAAAGCACAGAACTCATCGTTGTCCAACTCTGCACACTAAGAATCCCATTTCTGCTTCTTCAACTCAAATAGCGTGATCCATTTCTGCAAGGCATGGATGCTGATGGATCATCTGGATTTTACATGTAGTGCATCCAAAATCAAAGCTTGAATGATATTGCACATCAAAGTCAGTAGCACGGATCCTATACTTCTCAGAACCAGGGTGGGGAAATAAGGATCTAAGATGCGGTTCCTCATGGGTTAGGGTGTCCCCACAAATGCACTGTGACATTACAGGGCACATCATAAGAACATATGAAGAGCTCTGCTGGATCAGACCAAGGGTCCATTTAGTCCAGCACTCTGTTCACACAGTGGCCATCCAGCCGTCGACCAGGGACCCACAAGCAGGACATCGCACAACAGCACCCTCCCACCAACGTTCTCCTACAACTAGTGTATACAGGCTTGCTGCCTCTCATACTGGAGTGAGTTCCATAGTTTATGCGCTGTGTGAAGAAGGACCTTTTATCGGTCTGGAATCTCCCACCAATCAGCTTCATCGGATGATCCCCTTGGGTTCTAGGATTATGGGAGATTGCATTGTGGGGTTTGCACGCAAGAATCATGAGGACCCTGCTTCTGATCAAAACTTGTGCAACATGCTGGATCCGTGCTGGATCCATAGATAAGGGTGTAAACTATAACTTAACATTTGATTTTAGATGTTCCATGTGAAAACTACCCAGATGGTTCATGAGGACCCATTCCCCATATACCTGTTGTTGTTGTTCGGTGGGAACACCTTGTTCTAATCGATACATGCTTTTAGAGGACAGAAAGTATAGAAGGATGACAGCTGATTTGATGAAGGATTTGGAGCTGTTTCTCTAGTTTGTTTACAAAGAGAAAAACCAGGCTTCCATGTCTGCATATCAGGACAAACACCAAAGGGCAAAACATGTCTGAATTATTTAGCTGCTCTCAATCAGAGCAGGAGAGTTCAGGCAGCTTGCAGGAGCATACTGACACATTCATAACAACCCAGGGTTTCAAAAAAAGTTACTAGATGTTCAGCTTTTTAATGCTCAGCTCTGAGGATATTGTCCCTCAAATCAATGGTTTTGTACTTCAGTGGAACACTCAAATACGGGGTTAGTAATTTGGTGTACACTGATTTGATTATGGTTTCATATGGATCTCATATCAGATCCATGAAGGATTGTAGTTTTTTGTGGGGTTGCTCTGTACAAATCATATGAAATCAGGGGGATTGCTTTTTGATTTCACTGATCCTTCTTTAACCCAGGCCCTCAACCTTCTTCTCCTTCTGGAAAGGACGCTTCTCCAGTTGCCTCTATGGCCAGGCCTGCATCACAGGGCTGGCCACGATCTTGTGCCGCCTCCCCCCTCCCCCTCCACTCTGCAGCACGCAAGACCCCAAAGTTAAGCTGGCAGGTAGGCAGGAGGGATTGGGAGCAGCCGCTTCTTGGACCCAGCCAGGCTTCAGTCAGTACAAAGAAGGGGCGCGCTTTCTGCAAGGGAGGACCGGAGGCCATTTGCGGATTAAGTTGGCCGGGCGGGCGAGAGGGACGGGCTGGTTGCGAGCGGCCGCTTCTGAGTCGGCCATGCAGGCGACTGGCAGGACCACGAAGCGGTGGGCTCTTGGGAGGGAGGGGGGAGGGAGGGGGGAGGGAGGGAGCGGCGCCATTCAAAGCTCTTGCCATATCCCGCCACCTGATGCGCCCATAGTAGGAGGCTTCATGGTCTGAAGCTCCGCCCCTCTCGCTGCCAAATAGAGTTGAAATTGAGCATCTCCCCCCCCCCACCCAGAGCTTCCCACCCCTCCTCCCTTTTCTACCCCCCATGTCCCGCCCCCGCCCCTACAGCCCAGGGATCCCCCTTCACCCCACTGCACCAGGAGGGGTCTCACCTGATCTCGCCCTGGAGCCCCCGATGCAGCACCTGGAGGAGGCTCGAAGTCCGAGTTCCTCCGGAGGAAGAAGGCGGGGCAGGAAGGACCTTTGGGGAGAAAAATGCATTTCCTGGGAAGGGTCACAGCCCCTCCCTCCTTCCCCCAAATCTCCGTCCGCTGTAGGAAGAATTCTTTTAACCCTCATGAGGCCTAGCAGCAAGATCCGTTCTTTGCTTCTCCCCAAACGGGGCTGGGGAAACATCTCGCATCTGTGCCACGGTGGATTTTGGCTTCCTCCGGATGCAGCTGGCAGCAGTTCCTCCTTTCCCTTCTGGACATTTGCTCTTTCGCCCGAATGAAACTCGTCAGCCAGTGTGTGTTTTCTTTGTCACATCTGACACAGCTGGAGCCCTCTTGAAGCCAAGATGGTTGACAGCTCAGGCCGACTGGCACCTCCTCACTTTGGGGCTAAAAGACTCAATCCTAAGGGGCGCTTGCAGTTACTAGCTTAAAAACCGCCTTGAACCACCTGAGAGGATTTCTGCCCTGAGCAGCAGTATAGAAATACTTAAGGGTTATCTATGATTTGGCTAAAAAAACAAACAAAAAACTCCAACAAACCCTCCCTCACCGTGTTATGGTGACCATATGAAAAGGAGGACAGCGCTTCTGTATTGTATTGAAGAAGTTATATCAGTTATAACTGTATTGTATTGAAGAAGTTATATCAACAATTAAAGCTGTAGGAGCTATACTAGTGTGACCAGATGCAAAAGAGGGCAGGACTCCTGCAGCTTTAAATGTCACCATGAAGAGGGAATTTCACCAGGTGCTGCATGCCTACAAATGACACCTGCTGAGATTCCCTTTTCGATATAAGTGTTAAAAATACAGAAGCCCTGTTTTCCTTTTCAGATGGACACCCTACTTCTACTTGTTCATATGGTATAAAAGGGTTAAATAATTTTGCCACCAAAAACCTGAAGACTCCCTAAAAGACTTCAGATTCATATGAAAAGAATACTTGTATTCCAACTTCTCCACCCAGGGCAAGAAGACCTCAAAATTTTGACTAAACGAGCTATTTATAGCATGTTTGTGGCTGGCCACTCACAGAAGTTTCTGGGTGGTTTACATAATGCTGTAAACAAACAGAATGTCTCCTGTGGTCCCCCCCCCCCCCCCAATTCCATTTTTAAAAACAATCAGAGCCGCAAGACCTTCATTCGCTTGTGAGTCAGCACAGGTTTCATCCCTTCCACCATCCTCCAGGTCCATCTCTATCTATTCATCTCATTAAAAGTACATTCCCTATGACTTCCGGTGAAGACATGGCCGAAGCCGCGAGCTTTGAGTTCTGCGGCAGCTGGACGGCGGTTGCTCTCTGGGAGTTCCCAGATGGAGCTTTTATTCCCCAGAAGGACCACAATGGGGCTCGTAAGCTCATTCCATGAGGTAATGAAGTCGGAATGGAAATTCCGTCGGGACTTTCAGCATGGGGGAGTGGGGCTGTGGTCGACATCTCTCAGATGCTGTTCCAAACTCGAAGGCCGGCTCTGTCTTCATTCCCCGAGTTGGAATGTACAGGGTGCTTTTGTTACAGCGAAGTGAAAGGTTAACATCTGGTTGACAGGGACAAGGTTAAATGAACATCCTCTCCCAGTATATCGTGGGTGAATCATTTTAAAACAATGAAGGAAAATATTTTTTTTTTAACTTATCTTTATTCGGAAGAACAACAATAGAAAAAGGGAAAAAGAGTGTGAAGTAAAAGAGGCAGGGAAATGCATCACTTCTCTTGGAATAATAGTATTATTCAACATACTAAGAAAGGATAATCTACGAAGTTGCATCCCGTTTTGCTCTTTTCCATAGCAAAGGACTGTACAGCTATAATGATAATTAAATTATACTTTTCCCAAATTTTTCTTTCTCTCTACTCAAAACCTTTTCTTATTCGTTGAATCCACAAGTAAATAAGTCATTTTTTTTCTTGCCCCTGTATATAATCTATGAAGGGTTTCCATTCAGTTTTAAATCTGGCTGTTGACTTTTCTCTAATTATTGACGTTAATTTCACCTACTCCAGTAATTTCAAAGTCCATTCATCTATTGTGGGTAACACTGTACTCTAACAGTACATATATTATAAGACTAAAGTTCCATGTTTATCTCTCACTTCATCATCCCTTAGACCCAAAAGGAAACATTCCGGTTTCAACTGCACATTTATCCCTAGGATCTTCTGCATCAAGGAGTGGATTTGACTCCAAAATGTTTTCACTCTTTTACAGGTCCGCCATATGTGGTAAAAAATGTTCCCTCTTTCTCCTCACATTTCCAACAGGTCCCAGAGGCCCCATTAACATTTTAGCTAATTTCGATGGGAACATATACCATCTGTACAGCATCTTATAGAAGTTTTCTTTAAGACTAATACTTAGCGTAAACTTTAGGTTTTCCTCCCACATCATTTCCCATTGGTCCATAGTTATATTAAGCCCGATATTTTATGCTCATTTTATCATGCAATCTTTCACCTGTTCATCCTCCATCTCAAACTTCAATAACAACTTGTATACTTTTGATATAGCCTGTTCATCATTTGTGCACATTGCTTTTTCAAATTCAGATTTAATTTGTTCGAACCCCCACTTTTTGAAATCTAATTTAAATCTTTCTGCAATTTGTAAGTAAGGGAACCATTGACAAGTATGACCTTCTTTCATCAACCTCTCTCTTGACTTGAGTCTATCTTCCGCTTGTACTACTTCTAATGCATCATAATAAGTTAACCATTAATGCCGATTTGAAAGCTCTCTTCTATGGTATGCTTCTTGTGCGGATACCCAGCGTGGGATCCCTTGACAGTTTATATTTATTCCATGTTCTCAAAATTGCCCTTCGCACATAGTGATTATTAAATCCTACGTTAACCTTTGCTTTATTGTACCACATGTAACCATGCCACCCAAATCTCAACTCGTGCCCTTCTAACTCCAGTAATCTTCTGTTTTTCACCATTATCTATTCTTTCATCCACACTAAGCAGCAGGCAGAAAAATACAACTGTGTTTTAAATTAAATAACGAAAAAGACCCATAACATTACTCCCTGGTTTTTGAGGTATACTACCTCAGCAGATGGAGGCTCCATTCCTAACTATCACAGCCCGGAGATACCTCATTGAAAGGAGCAAAAGTTCTTATAGGGCAACTCCCTGATTCTGAGGACACCACCAGTTTTGTGCCCCACAGAAACTGCAAAGGACCACTTTTTGGTATTTTTATTTCCCTCCTCCACATTTATTTATATATTTAGTATCAGCCTTCTTCTCCTTCTTGAAAGGACTCCTCTCTGGCCACGTCTCACAGGGGTTGGTTGGCCCCAAATCATTTACTGCTTTTAGTAAGAAATAAAAACAATCCCAGGAGCCCTTCTCCCCTCTGTCCCCCCCCCCCAACTCTTGCAGCAGAACAATGTCAATTCCATCAATTAAATAACTTTTAAAAAATGGCTGCCGTTTCAGTACTCTCCATAATGCCTCACCGGCCTTGCAGGGGCATCTCGTCTCTCCCCACCCACCTTGGTTTGCTTTTGTCAGTCTGGCCAACCCAGCGGAGAACGAGGGGAGCATCTTAGACCCATGCGGAATAGTAACCAGTAGGGTACAACAGGGTCCTTTCTTGGGGCCACTATTATTCAACATTTTTACTAATGACCTGGATGAAGGGATTGAGGGGCCTCTTATTAAATTTGTGGATGATACACCCACGATGACAGAATGAGACTGCAATCTGACTTGTACGGGTTGGAAGAAAGGCCTGAGAGAAACAAGGTGTCCTTTAACAGACAGAAATGTAAGGTATAACATTTAGGGGCGGAATACAGGGTACACATACAAAATGGAGGATTCATGGCTTGGAACCACTACATCGGGGAAGGATTTGGGTGTGGTTGTTGACAGCAATCTGAACATGAGGTAGCCATTAGTAGGGCCAACACAGTTTTGGGCTGCATTAGAAGCAGCATTGTTTCAAAGACCCATAAGTCTGTCTATTCAGCACTAGTGAGACCAAACCTGGAGTACTGTGAACGATTCAAATGTTCAGTCTGGAGGAGACGGAGGGGAGACTTGTTAGCAGTGTTCAGGTACATAAAACGATGCCACAGGGAACATGGCCAAGAACAATTTTCCATGGCTGCAGAAATTAGGACCTGAAGCTGGGGGATACTAGGCTCAGCAATACTACAAATGAGAAAGATCTTGGAATTGTTGTAGATCACAAGCTGAATATGAGCCAACAGTGTGATGTGGGTGAAAAAAGCAAATGCCATTTTGGGCTGCATTAATAGAAGTATAGCTTCAAGAAGGATGTAGACAAGCTGGAGCGTGTTCAGAGGAGGGCAACAAGGATGATCTGGGGTCTGGAAACAAAGCCCTATGAGGAGAGACTTAAAGAACTGGGCATGTTTATCCTGGAGAAGAGAACAATGAGAGGAAACATGAGAGCACTCTTCAAATACTTGAAATCTTGTCACACAAAGGAGGGCCAGGATTTCTCCATCATCCCAGAGTGCAGGATGTGGAATAATGGGCTGAAGTGACAGGAAGCCAGATTCCAGCTGGACATTAGGAAAAACCTCCTGACTCTTAGAGCAATATGACAATGGAACCAATTTCCTAGGGAGGTGGTGGGCTCTCCCACACTAGAGGCATTCAAGAGGCAGCTAGACAACCATCTGTTGGGTATGCTTTAAGGAGGATTTCTGCATTAAGCATGAGGTTGGACTCAATGGCCTTATAGGCCCCTTCCAACTCAAGTGTTCTATGATTCTACGATGAATATAAGGAAAAACTTCATGACTGTAAGATCTGTACAACTGTGGAACACTCTACCTGCTCAGATTGTGGGTCCTCCATTTCTGGAGGTTTTCGAGCAGAGGCTGGACAACCACCTCTCATGGATGGTTTAACTGGTTTTCCTGCACATTGCAGAAGGTTGGACTAGATGACCCTTGTGGTAGCTTCCAACTCAACAATTCTATGATTCGATGTCAGCAGGATACATGAGATTGTCAGAGATAGACAAGACACCTTGCTTCTGATTGGTGAGCGGGTGGTCTAACCACCCATGCATCCCATTTTTGATTGGACGATAGTTGTCTCATCACTCATTGGGGGCTCCACCTGTGACCAGAACAAGTGTATAAAAACACAAATAGATTTGACTCTCAGCCTAAGAGGCCCAGTTGTGTGGGATTGGGCACTGGAATAAAATCATGGAATCCAAACGCAGAATATCATTTCATGCATGTGATCATGGAATACCCTAAATTCTTAGCTAGGTCCCAATATTTGCCACAAACTGGAGCACCCTACTACCCACAAGGTCTTGCCTGGGTGGATCAAGTTCCCTAATGCAGGTGAGATAGCAATATGAAATGTTAGAAAACAGAATGAAAACAATTTATCCAACCCCTTCTTAAAGCTGTCCAAATTGGTAGCCATGACCGCAGCTGCCGCCTGCCCTCTCTCCCTCCTTTCTTTCAAAAATTAGGAAAAGGGATAAAAAAAGCAGCCGCTGGGCTCCCTATATTGTTCCGAGACAAAGCTCCGGCTGAGAGCCCTCTGCCCTACAGGTACCCATGCTGGGGCCATCAGAGGGGAAGGGAGAAACAGCCATTGGCTGAGATTTAGCTCTATATGCTCCTGCTTTTCTACAAGCTGAACTTTAAAACTAAGAACTTAACATATAAGTTGGCTTTTTTCCTCCTCCTTCCCAACCCCTTTTCCTTTAGGCTTGTCGTTTAGACTGTAAACCTGAGGGGAGGGACTGGCTGATTTATGATCTTGGGAAGTCACCATGGCAACCCTTTTTGGCTAAAGAACAGGGAGAAAATAAAGAACCTCTTTTCCTCATTATTCTTTCTCTTGATTTTCCCCCAGTGTGAGTTCTCTGAACAGAAATAAGATTACTCTGTTGACTGAATCTCTCTCCATGCTCCATACAATTCTATGGTTTCTCCCTTGTGTGAATTCTGTGATGAGAAGTGAGAGTTCTCCCATCACTGAAGCTCTTTCCACATTCCATGCAATGATATGATTTCTCCCCTGTGTGAGTTCTCTGATGTTTAGTGAGAGGTTCCTTCTTCCTGAAGCTCTTTCCACACTCCAAACAACTGTATGGTTTCTCCTCTGTGTGAGTTCTCTGATGATTTGTGAGAGAAATCTTCTGGCTGAAGCTCTTTCCACACTCTAAACAATGATAAGGTTTCTCTCCTGTGTGAGTTCTCTGATGATTAGTGAGAGAAATCTTATGGCTGAAGCTCTTTCCACAATCCAGACAATGATATTATTTCTCCACTTTGTGAGTTCTCTGATGATTAGTGAGAGAAATTTTCCGGCTAAAGCTTTTTCCACATTCCATGCAATTGTATGGTTTCTCCACTGTGTGAGTTCTCTGATGATTAGTGAGAGAAATCTTCTGGCTGTAGCTCTTTCCACACTCCAAACATTGATATGGTTTCTCTCCTGTGTGAGTTCTCTGATGATTAGTGAGAGAAATCTTCTGGCTGAAGCTCTTTCCACACTCCAAACAATGATATGGTTTCTCTCCTGTGTGAGTTCTCTGATGATTAATGAGAGAAATCTTATGGCTGAAGCTCTTTCCACAATCCAGACAGTGATATGGTTTCTCCCCTGTGTGAGTTCTCTGATGATCAATGAGAGAAATCTTCCGGCTGAAGCCCTTTCCACACTCTAAACATTGATAAGGTTTCTCTCCTGTGTGAGTTCTCTGATGATTAGTAAGAGAAATCTTCTGGCTAAAGCTCTTTCCACACTCCAAACAATGATATGGTTTCTCGCCTGTGTGTGTTCTTTGATGCACAGTGAGAGTTGTCTTGCGATTGAAGCTTTTTTCACACTCCAGACATGTATGTGCTTCCTTTAGTGTGTGAGTCTTGAAATAAGCTTTATTGTGTGATTCAGAATTGAAAGTTTTCCTACGCATATGCTGCCTATTTTTTCCCTGTCTTTTGCCCATATCTTCTAGGATTGTGATATCATGGTAGCTGCTGCCATGAGAAATAAAGGAATTATTCCTGCCATTCGGATTTACTTCAGTTTTCCTTCTCTGCTTTTTGCTGTTTTTACATCTGTCTTTTTTCGGTGGCATCCCGCATGGTTCCCTCTTGTTCTGCACTTTACGCCTGTCAACTTCTGGAATGAAGACAAGAAAACGGTAAAATCTTGAGTTAGGAATAGAAATGCAAATAACCGAGCACCCCCAATTAATGACTTTGATAAGAGGAAGCACTGAAAAGACCTCAGTGAGAGACAGATCCACCAAGCATTCCACTGCCTCTCTTGACTGCCATTAGCTGAATGTTGGTGTGGTACAATGCCTTTGCCTGGGTGCTGGCTGCCTCCGCGGAAACACAACCCCCCCCCCCCCATGGCTTCAGGACAGCTAATCTATCAGGCTCCTGGGATTGTATGATGGGTCACTTCTATGTTTCCATGTATGGCAGCTCTAAATGTTTCCTCATGATTTGATGACTGAATGCTGATTATTGTTTTCATTCTGTTTTCTAACATTTCATATTGCTATCTCACCTGCATTAGCTCCTGCGTGGGCTGTTGTTGAATGCAAATGGATCATTAGCAATCATAAGCAATGTTTTAGTAAATGGGAATAAAATTCTGATACAACGGAGGTGCTGAAATAAGCAATCCAATTGCTCATGGTGTGAAGTTGTGTGAAGAGGTTCTAGGCTGCTGTTTCTGAATCAGTGTCATCATGCAGGACAACAGGGAGCCTTACCGAGAGAGGCCACGATCCCACGGTTCTCCTCCATGATGTGCCTGTGCAGGGCTTTCTGGTCTGGATCCAGGAGTGCCCACTCCTCTTCCGTGAAACACACATCAACCTCCTCAAAAGTCACTAGATCTTGGACAAAAGAAACAAGTTTTCTTCTCAAGGATAACATAAAGATCAACAAAATTGAAAGAAATAGTTAAGATGAGATGGCCCAATTTGAGACCTTGCACTTAGAATTTCGACATAGAAACCCCTGCAAAAAAAGTTCTCAAAAATGCAAAGAAATGATGCAATAATAGAAAAAAAGTATGAGCATAAAAGAGGGTCCAAAATGATTTCTTTTCCTTAGTCGCCAGTGAATATGATAAGTGACTATCTGCAGACTTCTACTACCAAGTAAGAACCTATGTATTAACCCTGTGATAAAAGTGTTTTTATATTAAGAAATGTTTTATATGTTTTATAGCAATTTTATGATGTACAATATGTATAGGCCCAAGTGCTTTTATCATGTAATATGTAATATTTAAACAATTGTTAAGAAACTCACACATGGGTATAGGCTTTTGAGGCAATATTCCCAATTAACCCTTATACAGTTAAATCTATATTATGTGTTATCCCCACAATCATAATGTAATGTATTCTTAATGTTACAGCCCCTTGAAGAAGGCCATTTGAAAAACTATACAGGCCGAAACACGTTGGGCGTGAACTAATAAAGTATTTCAGCATTCCGAGAACTTGCTTCTCTCCCTTTTTTCGATTTGAGTGGATGCTCTCCTCCCCTTGGTTCATACGCATGGTTGGCCAGTCACTGAAGTTTTTGGTCCATTACATAATGTTGTCAACGACCAGGGCATCTCTGTGGTATCCCTTGGAAATGCTGCTATGAAGAGAACTACTTTTAATGTGGTAAAACCCGGGAAAAAGCGGGAACATCCGCCATGAGAGAGGACTGCCTCAACAGAAGTGAAGGTAGGGGGAAAATTCAATTGAAAGCACATGGTCTCCCCTCTCTGCCCATGAAATGCAACCCCTAACAATCACACAAAAGAACCAGGAAGCACAATACCCCGGGTAAGCAACTCGATTTCTCCTCATGTAGAGATGCTCTAAGTATACCTGGGCATTACAAAATGTCTTATTTGCTTTTTGAGAAATCGTTGGATAAAAGTGCATTTTATTCGCATTTTGTGTTCTTGGCCATAAACTGATCTGTTCATTTTCAAATTTGGAAAACACTGGAGACCAGCATCTTACCTCAAAAGGACTTGGGGTGGGAAATAAAAGCAGCTCAACGATCTCTTCCATCCTTTAGAAGAAAAGACCAGGTTGAAATACAGCCGCCCCCAAACTAATCCTTACCCTGTGTGGCAGGATATCCATCAGCTTCCTGCCTCATTCCCCTTTGTGGGGGGCACTCTCTGGCATCTGATGGAGCCTTCTCTGCTGCCGGGAAATCAGGTCCCACTTCTGCCAACAGACACTGTACCTGAAAGAGCAATGAAGATCCAAGACACACAGAGGCAAAACAATTCAGAGTGAGGGACGGGACATCTCTCCTCAGGTGATTTCCAGAACCAGTTGGGCAATGAGTAGACTGCTTTAGACTATTCTCTCTCCCATTCCTGAGCCCTAGGATGCAATGCTCTCACCTGCTGCTGCTCTTGCTGCTTCTGGTCCTCTGCCTGGCTCAGGAGGAAGCCTTCTACCAGGGCCACCGCCTGGGAACTGGTCTCCGCTCCACATTCTCTCACCCAGCTCGCCATCTCCCATGGCAGGATGGTCAGGAACTGCTCCAGGATCACCAGATCCAGGATCTGGTTTTTCGTGTGTCGCTCTGGCATCAGCCACCGACGGGAAAAATCGTGGAGCCGGTTGCAAACCTTTCTGGGCCCTTCAGCTGCCTGGTAGTGGAACTGCCTGAAACGCTGGAGCTGTATGTCTGAGCTGACCATGTCTTCACCCTGGAGCTTCTGCACTCTTGTTTCCAAGAATTCCCCAGTACTACCGCTCCCCATGACATCAACGTCTTTTCTTGCTTCAGGACCTGTTGGGTTTTGCTTGGCCATCTTTGATCCGTGTTTGAAGGAAACTTCCAAGGGGACCAAAGAAAGTCCTCCCTTGTCTCTTATCTGGGCAAAGATGGCTGTCTGAGGTGGTGCCACTCAGGATCTGGAAAGGAAGAACACGGGTTTCTTAAAGAATTTATGACACTGTTGGGACAAGATGAAATGTGCAGAACTCCAGTTAGGAAGCAGGTCTTATCACAGAAGAAAAGAGACATAGAAATGAGCGATGAGGAAGGAAACGTTTCTTCCTTCCTCCCCCCTTGCTATATCTATCTGATAATGTCAACACCTTCTTTTCTGGGGCATGTTGTGAGGCAAAAGATAAATCTTCCCTCGGGATAGCTGTAAAATCATAGCCAGCAACTGCCTGAATGGAACAGAGCAAAAGCCCTCACAAGACAACACCTTGCCTCTGAGACCAGACGTTTTGTGCCCCATGGGAACTGGGATTCCTGTGTTGCTCTGTTGAGCTTTACTTTCAGGTTCAGGGTTGTTGTTTTCTATCACCTGTCCTTCATTCTCTTTTATTTCCCCCCTCCTCACTTCTTTATTAGCCTTCGGAAGGAAGTAAAATGAGGATCCATGAAATCAAAAAGGGATCCTCATGATTTTGTATGATTTTTAAAGTGGACACCTAGAAAACCACCATCTAATCACAGAGCCCATCCATGCCCAGGGAATGAACTACAAAAAACATCAACTTGGGGCTTTATGGCACCGTCATAGTATAAAATCATAGATATGAGGCACAATTCAGTGTGGATCCTGGGAATTCTTGCACTGGGTTCCGCACCTACCCCAAAACCCCCATCAAAGCACAGAACTCATCGTTGTCCAACTCTGCAGACTAAGAATCCCATTTCTGCTTCTTCAACTCAAATAGCGTGATCCATTTCTGCAAGGCATGGATGCTGATGGATCATCTGGATTTTACATGTAGTGCATCCAAAATCAAAGCTTGAATTATGCTGCATATCAATATACGTAGCATGGATCCTATACTTCTCAGAACCAGGGTGGGAAATGAGGATTCAAGATGCGGTTCCTCATGGGTTAGGGTGTCCCCACAAATGCACTGTTACCATAGGCGTGCACAGCCCATTTCGTTAGGTGGTGCCCCCGGGGTTGTTGTTTTTAAGGTAAACATTGATTGATTATACAGTCATAAAGGAGTGGGTTTTTTTCATCCATCAAACAAACTAAATAAACTAAAACTTAACTAAACTGTATTTTTTAATTAAGAACTAATCTGTGCTTTAAAAATACAAATTTTAAAAATGAGACCCTGAATACTAATTTTTTGCTGTAGTGATAACCAGGCATATATAAACCTTGTAAACTGGATGCTCGAGTGCTGGTTGCTTATTGTGGTAACGTGTCATCCGAAAAGCAACGGGTTGAGGGAGGATGTCCTAAAAAAAAAGTTTTTACATTGCCTAGGCACTGTTGGGAACGCTCAGAGAAACATGATGCGGTGGAGGCTGGTGGCTCTGATGTCAATGGGGGTGATGAATCCTCTGGGTTTCAGTCAGAACCAGTTAGAACTTTAAAGGAGTCTTCCTAGGTGCACGTTTAGAATTCTGACTGGTTCCGGCTGAAACCTGCAGCAGATGCATTGCCCCACTGACGTCGGAGCCACCAGCCTCCACTGAAAAGATAGGAAATGAAGGCTTTAGTGGAGGGACGCCAAACAAGCAAATGGGAGTGGTGAACCAAAGGCATTGCAATCATCCTTAAGGCTTGCACATATAATGAGTGATGATTGGATCATTCATATAAACCTCCATGTGCTCCAGTGGCTTGGAAGCAATTGCTGGACCAAGGGCTGGGTGATTGAAGGCAGGAGTTGTCTTCTCCTTTGCTTCCTTTCCTCTAGGCAAGCTCAGGGAGTAGAGGCAGATCCAGGACTAGCCCAAGAAATTTTGCTGCCTGAAGCAATCCAGAAAATCACCCACCCACCCACCCCCCCCGCAGCAACCAGTGCCAGTACCAGTGCCAGCCAGTCTTCCTCTAAAACAGCCTTCCCCAGCCCTCCCAATTGCCAGTTAAAATGTTGGGACTTACTTCTGAGTAAATGCACATAGGATTGAGATAAATCCCAGAAATGGCTGGCACTCTGGGCAGTTCAAACAACAAAACAAAATGCATTCTAAAAATGAAATACAATATTTTAAAAAATGCAATTTGGAAGCACAAAAGGAATCTTGCTGGCAAGGGGTGTTTAAACATATCACTACCAGCCTTCCCCAACCTGGGGCCCTCCCAATTGCCAGTTAAACATGTTGGGACTTACTTCTAGGTTCACAAACACAAGCCCACCCACGTGGCTCCTTCTCAAAAACTGCAGGAGGAGGAAGAGGACAAGGACAACCAGCCAAAGCAACAGCGCAGGCCCGGAAAAATACTAGAACAGCGTTGGCAAGGGCTGTTAACCCTTGCCTTGCTGACCAAGGCTGCCTTGTGCAAACAAAGGCCAGTAATACTTTTAAAAAACAATTTCAAGAAGCTGTTTGCACCGATGGGGGGGGTGGCAAAGAGTCCCCAGTTTTCATGGGGGAGAGGTCCCGATATAGGTATGGGGGGCAGGCTGAGGAGGCCCCAATGGTGGGGTGGGAGAGGAGATTTCCCCCCCTCCCCCCACACCCCCAGACCTCTTGCATGGATGTGCGAGTGGGTGGGGAGGCCCTGATTGGCGGGGGGGGGGGATATAGGCATGGAGGGGCAGGCTGGGAAGGCCCCAATGGTGGGGGGAGAAGAAGTTTTTTCCCCCTTCTGCTAATAGCAGCCGCCAGAGTGGAAGAGGAAAAAACCCTTCCAGCTGATGTCTGCCATTAAGAGAAAAGGGGGGAGAGAAACCCTTCTCATCCTCCCAAGCTTCTTGTGCCGATGCATGGAGGGGGCAGGAAGGTCCCAATTAGCTGGGGAAGCCCTGTTAGGGAAGGCTTTTTTCCCCACTCTTCGGCAGCAGCCATGAGAGTGGGTGTGTGGGGAAAGCCTCTATGGAGTCAGCCCTAAACAAACTGTTTCTAAGGCCCTACGATGGGAGTGCGGATGGGAGTGTGCAAGGGAGGGGCGGGGGGAGCTTCTCCAGGACTCCAGAAAAGTGCCCCCTCCCAGTAGAGCCTCAGAAAGGGCTTATTTGGGGCAGACTCCATAGAAGCTTTTTTACCTCCACTCTTATGGAAGCCGCCAATGAGTGGAAGAAAAATAAGGCATTGCTATGGAGTCTCTGCACGCCATGGGGCTTTAAAAAAAAAGTCTCTGCTGATTCCTCCCTCTGGCTCCCCTTACCTCTGGACAGCTGCAGCTCCTGGGTAGCTGTAGCTCGGAGACAGTCCCAGCCAGGAAGCGAGTCACATGGCAGCAGCAGCCTTGCCTGGAAGACTACTACTCCCAGCATGCTCCCTGCTTCCCCTTCCTTCCTCGGGTCTCAGACTTCCGGTAAAAGCGAAGATTTCAACGGTTGTAATTATTAGATTACAAAGTGAGTAATTTTAATAAATTTCAAAAGAGTTGGCCAGATTGGAGCAGAAAGGAGGATGGAATGGAATAGGTGGTGCCTGGGTACCAGGTGAACCAGCTGTGCGCACGCCTATGACTGTTACATTACAGGGCACGTCATAAGAACATATGAAGAGCTCTGCTGGATCAGACCAAGGGTCCATTTAGTCCAGCACTCTGTTCACACAGTGGCCAAGCAGCCGTCGACCAGGGCCCCTCAAGAAGGACATGGCGCAACAGCACCCTCCCGCCAACGTTCTCCAACAACTAGTGTATACAGGCTTGCTGCCTCTCATACTGGAGTGAGTTCCATAGTATATATGTGCTGTGTGAAGAAGGACCTTTTAGCTGTCTGGAATCTCCCACCAAACAGCTTCATGGGATGATCCCACTGGGTTCTAGTATTATGGGAGATTACATGGTGGGGCCTGTGTGCAAGAATCATGAGGACCCTGTTTCTGATCAAAGCTTGTGCAACATGCTGCATCCATGCTGATTTTTATGGTGCACTCCATAGATAAGGGTGTAAAGTGCGACTTAACATTTGATTTTAGGTGTTTTATGTAAAAACTATTAAGACGGTTCATGAAGATCCATTCCTCATATACCTGTTGTTGTTGTTCCATAGCTCCAATCTCTAAATGCTTTTTAAAGGGCAGAAAATATAGAAGGATGACAGCTGATTTGATGATGGATTTGGGGCTGTTTCTCTGGCTTGTTCACAAAGAGAAAAACCAGACTTCCTTGTCTGCATATCAGGACAAACACCAAAGGGCAAAACATGTCTGAATTATTTAGCTGCTCTCAATCAGAGCAGGACAGATCAGGCAGCTTGCAGGAGCATACTGACTCATTCATAACAACCCAGGATTTCAAAAAAAGTTACTAGATGTTCAGCTTTTTAAAGCTCAGCTCTGAGGATATGTCCCTCAAATCAATGGTTTTGTACTTCAGTGGAACACTCAAATACGGGGTTAGTAATTTGGTTCACACTGATTTGATTATGGTTTCATATGGATCTTATATCAGACTCAGATCCATGAAGGATTGTAGTTTTTTGTGGGGTTGCTCTGTACAAATCATATGAAATCAGGGGGATTGCTTTTTGATTTCACTGATCCTTCTTTAACCCAGGCCCTCAACCTTCTTCTCCTTCTGGAAAGGACGCTTCTCCAGTTGCCTCTATGGCCAGGCCTGCATCACAGGGCTGGCCACGATCTTGTGCCGCCTCCCCCCTCCCCCTCCACTCTGCAGCACGCAAGACCCCAAAGTTAAGCTGGCAGGTAGGCAGGAGGGATTGGGAGCAGCCGCTTCTTGGACCCAGCCAGGCTTCAGTCAGTACAAAGAAGGGGCGCGCTTTCTGCAAGGGAGGACCGGAGGCCATTTGCGGATTAAGTTGGCCGGGCGGGCGAGAGGGACGGGCTGGTTGCGAGCGGCCGCTTCTGAGTCGGCCATGCAGGCGACTGGCAGGACCACGAAGCGGTGGGCTCTTGGGAGGGAGGGGGGAGGGAGGGAGCGGCGCCATTCAAAGCTCTTGCCATATCCCGCCACCTGATGCGCCCATAGTAGGAGGCTTCATGGTCTGAAGCTCCGCCCCTCTCGCTGCCAAATAGAGTTGAAATTGAGCATCTCCCCCCCCCCACCCAGAGCTTCCCACCCCTCCTCCCTTTTCTACCCCCCATGTCCCGCCCCCGCCCCTACAGCCCAGGGATCCCCCTTCACCCCACTGCACCAGGAGGGGTCTCACCTGATCTCGCCCTGGAGCCCCCGATGCAGCACCTGGAGGAGGCTCGAAGTCCGAGTTCCTCCGGAGGAAGAAGGCGGGGCAGGAAGGACCTTTGGGGAGAAAAATGCATTTCCTGGGAAGGGTCACAGCCCCTCCCTCCTTCCCCCAAATCTCCGTCCGCTGTAGGAAGAATTCTTTTAACCCTCATGAGGCCTAGCAGCAAGATCCGTTCTTTGCTTCTCCCCAAACGGGGCTGGGGAAACATCTCGCATCTGTGCCACGGTGGATTTTGGCTTCCTCCGGATGCAGCTGGCAGCAGTTCCTCCTTTCCCTTCTGGACATTTGCTCTTTCGCCCGAATGAAACTCGTCAGCCAGTGTGTGTTTTCTTTGTCACATCTGACACAGCTGGAGCCCTCTTGAAGCCAAGATGGTTGACAGCTCAGGCCGACTGGCACCTCCTCACTTTGGGGCTAAAAGACTCAATCCTAAGGGGCGCTTGCAGTTACTGGCCTAAAAACCGCCTTGAACCACCTGAGAGGATTTCTGCCCTGAGCAGCAGTATAGAAATACTTAAGGGTTATCTATGATTTGGCTAAAAAAAAACAAAAAAAACCTCCAACAAACCCTCCCTCACCGTGTTACGGTGACCATATGAAAAGGAGGACAACACTTCTGTATTGGATTGAAAAAGCTGTATCAGAAGATGTCATTTATATGCATTCTGTACCTTCTTCCTCACAACAATTAAAGTTGTAGGAGCTATACTAGTGTGACCAGATGCAAAAGAGGGCAGGACTCCTGCAGCTTTAAATGTCATCATGAAGAGGGAATTTCACCAGGTGCTGCATGCCTACAAATGACACCTGCTGAGATTCCCTTTTCGATAACTGTTAAAGATACAGAAGCCCTGTCTTCCTTTTCAGATGGACACCCTACTTCTACTTGTTCATCTGGTATAAGAGGGTTAAATAATTTTGCTACCAAAAACCTGAAGACTCCCTAAAAGACTTCGGATTCATATGAAAAGAATACTTGTATTCCAATTTCTCCACCCGGGCAAGAAGACCTCAAGTTTTGACTAAACGAGCTGTTTATAGCATGTTTGTGGCTGGCCACTCACAGAAGTCTCTGGGTGGTTTACATAATGCTGTAAACAAACAATGTCTCCTGTGGTTCCCCCCCCGTATTCCATTTTTTAAATCAATCAGAGCCGCAAGACCTTCATTTGCTTGTGAGTCAGAACGGGTTTCATCCTTTTAATTTTTGTAAACCGCCCAGAAAGCTTCGGCTATGGGGCGGTATATAAGTGTTAATAATAATAATAATAATAATAATAATAATAATAATAATCTCTTCCACCATCCTCCAGGTCCATCTCTATCTCTATTCATCTCACTAAAAGTACATTCCCTTTCTCGGCTTTCCCTTGAGGTTTAATCTGTTCTTCATCCAAGCCCCCAGCCACACCTTCTGCTGATGCCATTTTCTCCTAAAATCTCTCTTAAATTATTGGATTTAACTTTTTTATTATTTTCTACGCATAAAAAACAATAAAAACACAAACATGAACAAACTAAACATCAAGTACAACATACTAATAAAGGATAATCTACGAAGCTGCAGCCCGTTTCGCTCTTCTCTATAGCAAAGGACTGTACCGCTATAGTGATAATTAAATTATACTTTTCCCTAACTTTTATTTCTCTCTACTCATAACCTTTTCTTATTCGTTGAATCCACAAGTAAATAAGTCATGGTTTTTTTTTGCCCCTGTATATAATCTAGGGTGACCAGATTTTGGAACCCAAAATCCCGCCCCCCCCCCCGCCAACAACCTCCCCACCAAGCCACCCCACAAAACAAACCCCCCAAGCCACCCCCCCACCCAAAACAACCCCCCCACCAAGCCACCCACCCCCAAAAAACATCAGCCCGGACCTACCGGGGCGGGTTCTCTTCTGCTGCCTCCGCCGCCGCCGCGCCACCGCCGCCGGGTCCCCCGCCGGCTCGTAAGGCCAGCAGCCGCGCAGAAGAGGCAGGGGAGGGCCGGATCCGGAAGTGCCATAATCGGCCCTCCCCTGCCTCTTCCGCGCGGCTGCTGGCCTTACGAGCCCGCGGCGGACCTGGCGGCGGCGGACCTGGCCACCCCAGCAGGTAAGTGCCCCGAGCCTCGCGCTCCTTACCCGCTTCCCTCTGGTGCTCGAATCTACTGAGAAACAGGCTTCACGGCCTGTCTCTCAGTATCGCGCCAGGTGATACTGAGGGACAGGCCACGAAGCCTGTTTCTCAGTAGATTCGAGCACCGGAGGGAAGTGACGCCCCTGCGGGTAAGGAGCGTGAGGCGCGAGGGAGGGCACTTACCTGCTGGGGCGGGCGCTTCCTGAGCTCCGCCGCCACCGCCGCCAGGTCTACCGCCGCTCCTTGCTTGCTGCCACTGCCGCGTGACCCCCCCGCCACCCCGGTTTGCCCCCCCGCCCCCCGGTTGGGCCGGTTCGCCCCTAGATTCCCAGTTAGGACCGGGAAATCCCGAGCCATCTGGACAGCCTAATATAATCTATGAAGGGTTTCCATTCAGTTTTAAATCTGGCTGTTGACTTTTCTCTAATTATTGACGTTAATTTCGCCATCTCCACCAACTCCAGTAATTTCAAAGTCCATTCATCTATTGTGGGTAACACTGTACTCTTATATATAAGACTAAAGTTCCATGTTTATCTCTCACTTCATCATCCATTAGACCCAAAAGGAAACATTCCGGTTTCAACTGCACATTTATCCCTAGGATCTTCTGCATCAAGGAGTGGATTTGACTCCAAAAAGTTTTTGCTCTTTTACAGGTCCGCCATATGTGGTAAAAAATGTTCCCTCTTTCTCCTCACATTTCCAACAGGTCCCAGAGGCCTGTTAGACATTTTAGCTAATTTCGATGGGAACATATACCATCTGTACAGCATCTTATAGAAGTTTTCTTTAAGACTAATAGTGTAAACTTTAGGTTTTCCCCCCACATCATTTCCCATTGGTCCATAGTTATATTAAGCCCGATATTTTGTGCCCATTTTATCATGCAATCTTTCACCTGTTCATCCTCCATCTCAAACTTCAATAACAACTTGTATACTTTTGATAAAGCCTGTTCATCATTTGTGCACATTGCTTTTTCAAATTCAGATTTAATTTGTTCGAACCCCCACTTTTTGAAATCTAATTTAAATATTTCTGCAATTTGTAAGTAAAGGAACCATTGGCAAGTATGACCTTCTTTCATCAACCTCTCTCTTGACTTGAGTCTATCTTCCCCTTGTACTACTTCTAATACATCATAATAAGTTAACCATTTATGCAGATTTCAAAGCTCTCTTCTATGGCATGCTTCTTGTGCAGATACCCAACGTGGGACCCCTTGACCCAATCTTAGTTTATATTTATTCCATGTTCTCAAAATTGCCCTTCGCACATAGTGATTATTAAATCCTACGTTAACCTTTGCTTTATCATACCATGCATAACCATGCCACCCAAATCTCAACTCGTGCCCTTCTGACTCCAGTAATCTTCTGTTTTTCACCATTATCTATTCTTTCATCCATACTAAGCAGCAGGCAGAGAAATACAACTGTGTTTTAAATTAAATAACGAAAAAGACCCATAACATTACTCCCTGGTTTTTGAGGTATACTGCCTCAGCAGATGGAGGCTCCATTCCTAACTATCACAGCCCGAAGATGCCTCATTGAAAGGAGCAAAAGTTCTTATAGGGCAACTCCCTGCTTCTGAGGACACCGTTGTGTTGAGAGGGAAGTAGCACCAATGCTGGCGGGAAGAAAGAAGACAAAGTCTGGTGCTAGTAAACGTGTATCTTTCATATAGTGTATTAAAAGCCCAACGTTTCAGATATGATCCTTCAGGAGCGAGAAACAATGAATAAAATATATACAATGGTAAATACAAATGCGGACAACAGTTATACATTCTTTTCTTTTTAAAAAGTTTTTATATATAGAATGGTGTATATTTTTCTATTTTTTATTATTAATGTGTGTGTGTGTGTGTGTGTATGTAAGGCAATAAATGCACACTTTCATTGGACAAACATATGCTTCAATTCTCCCTTTAAATTCTTCTTTATAAAGGCGCTTACATATCCTTATTGAAAGACACCTGTATTTAAAATTTATGTTTGTGTATATAATTGTTTTCTTCAAACATTAACATGCGTGCAGACTCCTCTGCAGAGTGTGCACTCAGTATAAATAAACAGAAAATATATACACTCTATAAACCAAAATCCATTCCTTTATACTCATGCAGACTCCACTAGGGAGCGTGCATTAACATAGACATTATGAACATTCTATAAACCAATTCTTTCAATATTGTCTTCTCACACCACCCACATTGCTGTCTTTTTCCATTTTACAAACAATTCCATACTTCCAAAAACCCAAATCAAACAAAAAATTATAATATTATTGTGACATATACTGTTTATCATGGAACAACAGGATTTTTATAATTGGCAACCTTTGCTATCACATAAATTTGATGGGGGACGCCAGCCTGAAATATAGCACACCTTATCTTTAGAAAAACAAATTCAATGGTTATCATTTTACCACATTACCCACAGAAGTATCTACTTTCATTTCAAATAATTTTTAGTTCTCTCTTCCAAAAACTAACACACAGCCTGACTCCAAGACATACACTGTTTGTATAAAACAACAGGATTTTTGGCATTATATCATTGCTATCTTATTCCAAACCTTTTCCCATCCCATAATAGCAATGGAACACGCTAACCTGTATCTTAGCACGCGTTACTAAAGAAAATAACAATATTGTTTACAAAATTGAAATCCTTCAGCAGTTCTCGTTGGAGGTTGCGTTCTCTCTGCAAATATTGTCTGTGGCAGTAACTCAAGGTCAGCTGTTATTTATTGGAGATGATTAGGAGGCTCTTCAGCTAAACTCTACTGGCTCTTCATTGAAAGGAGCAAAAGTTCTTATAGGGCAGCTCCCTGCTTCTGAGGACACCACCAGTTTTGTGCCCCACAGAAACTGCAATGGACCACTTTTACTCTGTTGAGGTTCCCTTTTTTCTTGTTCAGGAGTTTTAAGGCCTTTTTTTGTACTTTTATTTCCCTCCTCCCCATTTATTTATATATTTAGTATCAGCCTTCTTCTCCTGCTTGAAAGGACTCCTCTCTAGCCACGTCTCACTGGGGTTGGTTGGCCCCAAATCATTCACTGCTTTTAGTAAAAAATAAAAACAATCCCAGGAGCCCTTCTCCCCTCTGTCCCCCCCACAAGCCTTGCAGCAGAACAATGTCAATTCCAACAATTAAATAACTTTTTAAAAAGGGCTGCTGTTTCAGTACTCTCCATAACAGCTGCCTCACCGGCCTTGCAGGGGCACCTCGTCTCTCCCCACCCACCTTTGTTTCCTTTTGTCAGCCCAGCCAGCCCAGCGGAGAATGAGGGGAGCATCTTAGACCCATGCGGAATTGTAACCAGTGGGGAACCACAGGGTCCTTTCTTGGGGCCGCTATTATTCCACATTTTTATTAATGACCTGGATGAAGGGATTGAGGAGCCTCTTATTAAATTTGCGAATGATACACCCACGATGACAAAATGAGACTGCAACCTGATTTGGATGGGTTGGAAGAATGGGCTGATGGCCTGGAAGCACTACATTGGAGAAGGATTTGGGTGTGGTTGTTGACAGCAATCTCAACATGAGGTAGCCACTAGAAGGGCCAACACAGTTCTGGACTGCATTAGAAGAAGCATTGTATCAAAGACCCATGAGTCTCTCTATTCAGCACTAGTTGGACCACACCTGGAGTATTGTGTATGATTCTGAGCACCACATTTCCAGAAGGACATTGACAGGTAAGAACAAGTTTAGAGGAGGGTAACAAAGACGATTCAGGGACTTGAGGACATGCCCCACTAAAGGAACGTCGGATGTTCAGTCTGGAAGAAAGGAGACTGAGGGGAGACTTGTTAGCAGTGTTCAAGTCCATAAAACACTGCCACAGGGAAGATGGCCAAGAACTATTTTCCATGGCCACTGAAATTAGGACCTGAAGCTGGGGGACACTTGGCTGGAATTGTTGTAGATCACAAGCTGAATATGAGCCAACAGTGTGATGTGGCTGCAAAAAAAGCAAATGCTATTCTGGGCTGCATTAATAGAAGTATAGCTTTTGAATCGCGAGAGGTATTGGTTCCCCTCTATTCAGTACTGTTTAGGCCCCATCTTGAATATTGCATCCAGTTCTGGGCACCACACTTCACAAATGACGCAGACAAGCTGGAGCATGTTCAGAAGAGGACAACGAGGATGATCAGGGGTCTGGCAACAAAGCCCTATGAGGAGAGACAGAAAGAACTGGGCACGTTTAGCCTGGAGAAGAAAAGACTGAGGGGAGACATGATAGCACTCTTCAAATACTTGAAAGGTTGTCACACAGAGGAGGGCCAGGATCTCTTCTTGATCAACCCAGAATGCAGGACACGGAATAATTGGCTCAAGTTACAGGAAGCCAGATTCCGGCTGGACATCAGGAAAAACTTCCTGACTGTTAGAGCAATACAACAATGGAACCTAGGGAGGTGGTGGGCTCTCCCACATTAGAGGCATTCAAGAGGCAGCTGGACAACCATCTGTCAGGGATGCTTTAAGGTAGATTCCTGCACTGAGCAAGGGTTGGACTCGATGGCCTTATAGGCCCCTTCCAACTCTATTCTATGACCGATCATTTGGCACGTCTGTTAAGGCATCAGCCTTGCCTTCCAATTTCCTGGCTTTGTGGACCTTGAACCAACATGGGAAAGCCTTAACTCTGGTCTCAAACTAGCATGGTTTTGATCATTTAATATATTTTAGCTGAAGATACATACAGCTAGTAAATTAGAAGCTAAGGCTGATACCTTAAAATATTATAATAATAATAATAATAATAATAATAATAATAATAATAATTTATTTCTTACCCGCCTCTCCGGGAGAAGTGATGATGTTGTGTAATGTCACAGATTGTTCTTGATTACAACTTAGCTCCCTCGCCCAATGCACTGATAATTTTCCATATTCTTACAGGCTGAAATTCAGACACAGAAGATCGAATGCATGGAACCAAAAAAGATGCCCTTGTTGTGCTGGTCTGGTATTGCCTTATGAAGCTTCTGTGCCTTACTGTTTGGCAAGAGGAATCCTCCTGTGACTTGTCCCATGCCTGTCTGTTACATGGATCAGCAGCTGTCATGCAGTAGCATGTAGTCTCATCTGACCTTGTGCAGTAATGTTTTATAGGAAAAAAAAGGCATTGCACATAGAACCCATTAGTTTACTGATACATTAATCCATTATTCAATATTGGATTATATACTTTTTCCTTATAATTTTAAAAGATAAATACAACATTTATTAAAGAAAATGGAAAAGCACATAACTGGGAAATTCTGGGAATATTTTTGATCCACAGATCATTATTTTTCACTATGTATTTCCAGAATATTCTTTGAATTTTTAGGTTCATCACATCAACAGACTGCTTGGTTGTATTTGCTGTAAGGAATGCATCTCCTATGCTGGTCCTGCAATGTGAAATATAGGCTGATTGTAAATGAAACTCCTTCCATTGTCCAAGTATTTCTACAGTTTCCCCCGTGTGAGTTCTGTTATGAGATGTTAGATATTTCTTCTTACTGAAGCTCTTTCCACACTCCAAACAATGATGTGGTTTCTCCCGTGTGCGTTTTTTGATGATTACATAGATATTTCTTCTTACTAAAACAAATGACTTTGCTGGGAAAATGACAGGAATCCAGGAATTACAAATACTAATGCAAAAGTGCTCTCAACAAGTATGTGATAAATTGGACCAAATTGTAGCTAAACGGGAGTGTGAAAATAATTTTGGTAATAAGATGGAAGTACGGGAGATAAAAATGGCTGACGAAACACAGAACCAGAACGAGAAAAAACTCAAGAAAGAAAAAAATTGGATTTACTACAAAACGAGTGTCTAATGAGGTTAAAGACTTTTTCAACAACAAAGGCAAAGGATATCAAAGGGTGATTGCTTTGAAAGAATTTTGTGATGGAATAATGGTTGATAGTGTGAGTCCTGTGATGAGAAGTGAGGTGTGACTTCTGACTAAAGCTCTTTCCACACTCCAAGCAATGGTATGGTTTCTCCGCTGTGAGTTCTGTGATGAGAGGTAAGAGTTCTCCCACACACCCAACAATGTGAATTCTCTGATTAATGAGAGAAATCTTGTGGTTGAAGCTCTTTCCACAGTCCATAGTTATTTTTATTTATTTATTTATTTACATTTTCTTATCCAACATCGTTTAATCCATCTTAACAATAATTTTCAACATGATATCCGATATATATTTCCCCCCCCCCCATCTCCCCTCCTCCTCCCCCCTCCCGCACTTTTTCTTCTGGCTTGTCTCTTTTTCTTCTTTCACTCTTCTTTTCCTTTCTTTTATTTTCATGAGTCCCATAACTTTTTATATGCTTCCGCCATAGTTTCCCTATTTGTTTTTTTTTTTCATATACTCTATGTATGCTTTCCAGTCCATTCTAAAGGTATCTCCCCCCCCCCCCCCCCGTAGACTCTGAGTTTCTGAGTCAATTTTTCATTTATTGCGATGTTCCATAATTTTTTTCCCCACATTTTGACTGTTAACATCCTGGCTGTTTTCCATTTAGATGCTATCAGGTGCCTTGCTGCCGTCAACATGAATCCAATTAGGATTTTATCCTCAATCCCTCTATTTTCTTTAATATACATTTTCAACAGAGCTAACTCTGGCTTTATTTTTTATCTCCTGCTCTGTAATTTCCTCTATTTTTTGAAATACCGTTTCCCAAAATTTCTTAACCCTTTTGCTTTCCCACCACATATGTATTTGGGTCCCCTTTTCTTTGCACCCTCTCCAGCACATTGATGTCAGATTTCTGTTTATTTTTGCCATCTTCACTGGTGTCAGGTACCATTTTTGTGCTATTTTTAAAGCCCCCACCCTTATCTTAGTTGAGGTTGTTTGGAAGGGGAATTTTTCAAACATCTCTCCCCATTCCTTATCTTTTATTCCCTCTTCCAAATCTCGTTCCCATACCTGCCTTAATATCTGATTTCCTACAGTCTCTTGTCTTATCAGAATTCTGTATATTTGTGTTATCATACCTTTATCCCTGACCCTATATTTATCTACATATTTTTCCCACTCCGGTAACTCCCTTGTACTTTTCCTTCCTATCTTTCTATTTCTTATGGATTTGCCAATCTGCATCCATGCAATTTCCAAATTTTGTATTCTCCTGTTCATATTTATTGTGTTATTGGATTTTGTTGCTCATTAAAAAAATTCATGTGTCATTCCAATTTCTTTCAACTTTACACAGTCCAAACAATGACATGGTCTCTCCCCTGTGTGAATTCTTACATGTTGAGTGAGATGTGTATTCTGACTGAAGCTCTTTCCACACTCCAAACATTGATATGGTCTCTCCCCTTTGTGAGTCCTTTGATGATGAGTGAGATATTCCTTTCTATAGAAGCTCTCTTCACAGTCCAAACAATGATATGGTTTCTCCCCAGTATGAGTTATTTTATGATGAATGTTTTTTTTCTCACTAAAACTCTTTCCGCATTCCAAACAACAATATGGTTTTTCCCCTGTGTGAGTTCTTCCATGTATAGTGAGATGTGCATTCCGACTGAAGGTCTTTCCACACTGTAAACAAGGATACAGTTTCTCCCGGGTGAGTCCTGTGATGGGAAGTGAGGTGTGACATCTGACTAATGCTCTTTCCACACTCCAAGCAATGATATGGTTTCTCAACTGTGTGAGTTGTTTGATGAGAAGTAAGATATTTCTTCTGGTTGAAGCTCTTTCCACACTCCAAACAATGATATAGTTTCTCCCTTGTATGAGTAATTTTGTGTTGAATGAGATTTTTTTTTCTCACTACAACGCTTTCTACATTTCAAACAATGGTATGGTTTCTCCCCTGTATGAGTTATTTTGTGTTGACTGAAGCTCTTTCCACACGCCCAACAATGATATTGCTTCTCCCCTGTGTGAATTCTCTGATGATTAATGAGAAAAATCTTGTGGTTGAAGCTCTTTCCACAGTCCAAACAATTATATGTTTTCTCCCCTGTATGAGTTCCTTTGGGTTGAATGAGATTTTTTTTCTCACTAAAACGCTTTCTACATTTCAAACAATGGAATGGTTTCTCCCCTGTGTGAGTTCTTTGATGAGAAGTGAGAATTGTCTTCATACTAAAATTCTTTCCACACTCAAAGCATTTATATGGTTTCTCCTCTAGGTGAGTCCTTTCATGTCGAGTGAGATTTCTTTTCTGACTGAAGCTCTTTCCACATTCCAAACAATGATATGGTTTCTCCCCTGTATGAGTTCTTTTATGTTGAATGAGAATTTTTTTTCTCACTAAAACTCTTTCTACATTTTAAAAAATGATATGGTTTCTCTCATGTGAGTTCTTTGATGAGAAGTGAGATGTGTCTTCATACTAGAATTCTTTCCACACTCAAAACAATGATATGGCTTCTCCTGTGTGAGTTCTCTGATGATTAATGAGAGAAATCTTCTGTCTGAAGCTTTTTCCACAATCCAAACAATGATATGGTTTCTCTCCTGTGTGAATTCTTACATGTTGAGTGAGATGTGCATTCCGACTGAAGCTCTTTCCACACTGTAAACAATGATACCGTTTCTCCCCTGTGTGAGTCCTGTGATGAGAAGTGAGGTGTGACTTCTGACTAAAGCTCTTTCCACACTCCAAGCAATGATATGGTTTCTCTGTTGTGTGAGTTCTGTGATGAGAGGTAAGAGTTCTCCCATCACTGAAGCTCTTTCCACATGCCCAACAATGATATTGTTTCTCCCCTGTGTGAATTCTCTGATGATTAATGAGAGAAATCTTGTGGTTGAAGCTCTTTCCACAGTCCAAACAATGATATGGTTTCTCCCCTGTGTGAGTTCTTACATGTTGAGTGAGATGTGCATTCCGACAGAAGCTCTTTCCACACTTCAAACATTTATATGGTTTCTCTCTACTGTGAGTTGTTTGATGAGAAGAAAGATATTTCTTCTGGCTGAAGCTCTTTCCACACTCCAAACAATGATATGGTTTCTCCCCTGTATGAGTTCTTTTGTGTTGAATGAGATTTTTTTTCTCACTGAAACTCTTTCTACATTTCAAACAATGGAATGGTTTCTCCCCTGTGTGAGTTCTTTGATGAGAAGTGAGAATTGTCTTCATACTAAAATTCTTTCCACACTCAAAGCATTTATATGGTTTCTCCTCTAGGTGAGTCCTTTCATGTCGAGTGAGATTTCTTTTCTGACTGAAGCTCTTTCCACATTCTAAACAATGATATGGTTTCTCCCCTGTATGAGTTATTTTGTGTTGAATGAGATTTTTTTTCTCTCTAAAACTCTTTCTACATTTCAAACAATGGAATGGTTTCTCCCCTGTGTGAGTTCTTTGATGAGAAGTGAGATGTGTCTTCATACTAAAATTCTTTCCACACTCAAAGCATTTATATGGTTTCTCTCCTGTGTGAGTCCTTTTGTGTCGAGTGAGATTTCTTTTCTGACTGAAGCTCTTTCCACATTCCAAACAATGATACGCTTTCTCGCCTGTGTGGCTAATTTGGTGAGACGTAAGATGTGACTTCTGACTGAAGCTCTTTCCACACTCCAAACAATGATATGGTTTCTTCAATGTGCGAATTTTGCAATGAACTTTAATATCTGCTTTGGAATTGAAAGTTTCCCCACGTATATGACATCTATGCTTTTCTCGACTTTTATGTCTTTTTTCTTCTTGGGTTGTGAAATCATGGTAGCCATTGCCCTGAGAAGCAAAGGAATTATGTCTCATATCCTCATTTACTTGAGTTCTCCTTCTCTGCTGTTCGTCGTTTATACATTTGTCTCTTTTCAGTGAGATCCTGTGTGATTCCCTCTTCCTCTCTGCTTCCCACCTGTCAGCTTCTGGAATGAGGAAAAGAAATTGGGAAAAGCCTAAGTTAGCAATAGAACCTCAATTTTTTTTATATTTTATTTTATTTAAAGTGATACAAAAAAAGTAATGAGTACAAACAAACCCCACATAAAATAATATCAAACCAGCAATTATGTAATTATATCTAACATGAAGAGAACAAAAAGAAAAAGGTTGATTGATATAACCCTTAAGGGAAGAAAGTTTAATCAAAATAGATAAAAATACAAAAATTATAAAGAAGACACAGAGAAAAGAAAGAAGAAAAAAGAAAAATCATAACTAAATTTACAATTAAACTAAATTATAAATGTGCTGTATTTCCTTCTTTTTTCATCACAATGTACATCCGGCTGTGATGCATATTGAACAAATCTCCCCCATATAGCTTCAAACGATGCTAACTCCAATTTCCCTTGGATTTGAAGTAAGTCATGTTATTTTCTGAGATAGTGCCACAGACCAAGTAGTACGATACCATGCTGATAAATTCAAATTGTCCAGTTTTTTCCACTGTTGCATAATTGTCTGCTGAGCAGCCGTCAACAAAAATGTTATTAAATCTTTACTTTTCAATCCAATATTAAGTCCATTGTATATTGATAATAAAAACAATTCTGGATCATATACAATTGTTTCTCTAGTAATAATCATTATTTGTCTGTGTACTGATCTCCAGAATCTCTGTTTATATGAGCAAGACCACCATAAATGAAAATACATGCCTTTTATCTTGCAGCCTCTCCAACAAAGGAGACTGCAAGTTTTAGTAATATGTGCTAATTGTACTGGTGTTCGATACCATCTATGTAGTATTTTTAAGGAGGTCTCCCGAACAGAGGCTGATACTGTTCTAAATGGTCTGTTGTTCCATATTTTATTCCATCTAGCTTCATCTATTTATCTTTCAAAATCTCCTTCCCACACTTTCCTTAAGCCCTCCATTGTGCCCATCTGGGCATCTACTAATATAGCATAAACTAAAGAAACTATACCCTTCCCTTACCATTAACATTACTTGCTCTAATACTGTTAAAGTTCTGAGCGCATGTATCTTTGTGTTGGTGTCCGTAAGGAGATGGGATAGCTGAGCTTCTTGTAGCCATCCCAGGCCTAGTTCTCCTAAATCAGCTCTAAGTTGTTCTATTGTTTTTGGTTTATCCTGGGTATAGAAATCTTTCAGTCAAAAATATCCCTCCCCCCCCATTCAGAAACTATAGTAACAATAGCTGCATCTAGCTTACCTAGATAGGATTGTATTGGGGTAAGGGGGGACCACACTGGAAACAACTTAGATTGCCACTTTTTCCAAATTGTAAAGATAGTCTTGGTGAATGAGTTTTGAATATTGTTTAATTCCTTTGTTTTTATAGGTTATAGGGAGAAGCTTGAGTTAGCAATAGAACCTCAAATAATTGAGCACCTTTAGTTAATGATATTGATCAAAAGAAGGACCAAAAAGGCTTAGATGGGATGTAGTTCTTACTATGAGTTTAACTGCCTCGGTTGACTGCCATTAACTGACTGTTGGAGTGGTATAATGCATTTGACATTATACTATTCTAAGCCCATGGAGACTTGGGTTAACTTTCAGCTGAGAAATGAAATGTACTCTTTGTTTATGGGCAACTTACACTTAGGGCTGTGACCGGATCCCGAATCCGAGTCAGATCGGGCCTGGAATCCGGATCCGATCTGGATCCAGTCACAGCACTTTCTCCCGCTCTCCCAAGAAAGACCTCCCTCTCCCCACTTACCTGCTGCCTCCTCGTCGCCGCTGCTGCTTCCGCCGCTGCTTCTGTCCCCCGCTGCCATCTCAATGCATCTGCCGAGAACCAGGCCTTGCAGCCTAGTTCTCATTAGGGCGCCGCATTTTCTGGTCGTGCCTGGTTCTCGGCAGATGCATTGAGATGACGGCGGGGGACAGAAGCAGTGGCGGCGGCGAGGAGGCAGCAGGTAAGTGGGGAGAGTGGGGCGAGGGAGGTCTTTCTGGGGAGAGCAGGAGGGAGTGCTGTGACTGGATCCAGATCAGATCCAAATCCCAGATCTGAGTCGGATCGGGCCCAATCTAGTTCTGACAAATCAGGATCCAGATCGGATCGGGGAGTCCGTTCACAGCCCTATTTCCAACTCTTTCAGCCTAGTCGACCTCACAGACTTGCTTTCAGGCTGCGTGTCGGTAGGGTAGGTAGTGCAGATTCCAATAAAATGTGGCAAATCCTGAACCAGCATCATCATCAATTTAAGAAATCCTTGCCTGTGCCAAGACAGGCAAAGTAACAGCAGTGGTGATCTCTCACAGCCCTATAGGTCACTTATGCCAGGCCAGATCGGCCATTTTTAACCTAATCCACAGTGCACATATTCAGGGTGCCTCTAGACAGCTTATTTGCGCCTCATTGAATGTGCTCTGGCGGCATTTTGGACAGACAAGCGGGGCGCAAATCAGACGTACAGCCGATTTAAAATGTCCAATAATGTGCATTCCCGAGGTGTCGATTTACCGCGATTTTTAATTTTTCTCCACAATTAGAGCGCAGTTTCTTAATGTGACCAATGTAGTGACCATTCGGATTAATGCTAATATTATTAGTATTATTATTATTATTAATAATAATAATAATAATTGTATACCGGCCCCATAGCCGAAGCTTTCTGGGCGGTTTACATAGGATTAAAACAATTAAAAACAATATACAAAAATTAAAACAGCGAAAACATACAACATACACACAATACACACATACATTTAAAACCACTGCAACAACCCAAAAAGCTACAAACCCAAAAACAAAACAAACCCAGGCTCCTCAGATATTGCTAAATGCCTGAGAGAAGAGGAAAGTCTTGACCTGGTGCCGAAAAGATAACAATGTTGGCGCTAGGCGGGCCTCATCAGGGAGATCGTTCCACAATTGGGGGGCCACTACTGAGAAGGCCTCTCCTTTGTTGCCGACCTCCGAGCTTGCCTTGGAGTAGGCACTCGGAGGAGGGCCTTAGATGTTGAACATAGTGTTTGGGTAGATTCATGTCAGGAAAGATGTTCCATCAGATATTGTGGTCCCAAGTCGTGAAAGGCTTTATAGGTTAAAACCAGCACCTTGAATCAGCATAGTTTGGAGGGCAGGGCTGGTGATGTCATGAGTGAATGACTGCCCCTTCTCTTCCTCTACCTGGCCACCCCTCCCACTTCTCCATCCACATGTTGAGCTGCGTCATGATGGCTGTGAAAGGAAAGGGAATTTCTATGTTCTTGCCATTTACACAGGAGTAACCGGTGTTTTTTTAAATTTCTGATTGGATCTATGGCATGCACTGTATGTTCTTTCTATCTTTCTTTTAAAAGCACTACCTGTTGTTTAACAATTAATTTATTTTCAGTTAAAAATAAAGTAATCTGGATTTACATTAAAGACTGTGGTTTTTTGTTTCTGATTGGATCTCTTGTCCCGTCTGCTGCGATTCCTCCTCAGTACACCCCACCCCCTTGCTTCCTCAAGGCTGCGTTATCAGTTTTTCTTGCTGTAGCAGCTGCCTCCATATAGCTCGTCTGCCTGCTGAAAGCCACGTTGTTCTGTTACAATGTTGCTCTTCACGGAGAGATGTGCCGTTTTCAGCAAAAGTGCCCCTCAGTCAAGTTCCATCCCATCGAGATGCCACCACCCTCCAGTTATGCTGGGCACTTCCGTGGCCAGCGGAGACTTCTCAGGGAGGCAATCGCCCAACAGCACCGCCACAGGGCTCTGCGGCGAATAGGTGGGTGAATGGGCAGGTGGGTGAATGGGCAGGTGGGAGTGGGATTTACGGCTGCCCCTAATAACTCCCTGACACTGATGGCTGCTTTTTCTCCTCTCTCCCCCTCCTTCTCTTCCCCACCCCAGTGAAACTGCTGTTCCTCCGTGTAGCTATTCCCAGCAGGCAGCAGGGAAAGGTGGCGCGGCGCATCAGCCCTATGGAACAAACCATGCATAAGGCTCTGCGTCACATTGCACGCCTGGAACGTACCACCTGGCGTTGCTGCCTAGCAGTCCCCATGTGTCCACAAGACATGCCATCGGAGTGACTGAGGAGCGCCCCTCCCCCCCTCAGTAGTGCTTTCTCAATCCCACTCTGGAAGGTATGCAGTAGACTTCCCCTTTCGCTCTGCTCTGGAACGCCATGGCCACTGATTGTGTGTTCGGACGACGTGTGGTCACAGATTCAGAAGTCCCCCTCCTTCCAACCCTCCCTTTGCGACGCTTGCTGCTTCGAAATGCTGTGCTCTGAGATGACCTAACCATTGTGCCTTACTGGTCGCCTTCGCCCAGGGCAACGGTGCCTTGCCTTTCTGATTAATCCGCCAACGCTTTGCAAAGCCCAGGTACCCATTATGTAACTATTTCTATGATACTTCCAGAATAAAGATAGTTGACATTGCCCCCTTGCTTTCCATCGTTCCTGTGTGTCCAGGACGGGTCCACTTGGGGTGGGGTGGGGAGTGTCTGGGATGTGGGGAGGGCTCGCTGATGCCGCACAGTTCATATGGAGAGGGATAGGGAGCGATTGGGGATGGGGTGGCTGTGCGTGGGGCTCTGTCACCCAAGTGTGCAATTTGGCCGGTGCTTGCATGAACGTTGGGCATGTAGGTGGCCGATCTGCAAATAGGCAGGGGCATCTATTGTCATCCTCGAACCAGCTCCAGTGGTGATTTAAAAGAAACTTTACTTCAGGAACAGGTAACTTTCCATCCTGGGATAGGATGGCTCAGGTGAGCCATTTCCTCATCCGTTCATGAGGAAGGGAACAAGAAGAAGGAAGTAGAGAGAGGAAACAGGAACGGGCGGAGCAAAAACATCCCAGTAATCCCCTCCCACCTTGTTCAGGTACACATTAACCCTTTGGCTCCAGGTTCAGTAACCTGTAGCCCGTGTTCTGCTAACAGCAGCGAGGATAGGGAGCGATTGGGGGTGGAGGTTTACAGAATGTGTCTTTATTACTAAATAATAGTTTGAAAAGCAATCCAAACCAACGGCGGGAAATTCTGGTGGGCAGGGGTAACCAAGGGCGGGAAATTCAGGTGGGAGGTGCCGACAGCCACTAGGGTGGTCTTTTCCTCCATCAATCCTACACCTCTTATCCAACTCTACTGCAAAACTTTGCATATAAACAATTGTAAAGCACAGTATATAAAGCCAGTAAATTGACTTCACGGCTGTCATCTGTCGCTAAAGAAGCAGATTCGAATAAAGGAAAATGTGCATATTTGGAGAAACAGGTGCCAAAGCAACGTCGCATAGAGGCGGCCTCAGGAAGTATGGCAAAACACGGAGTTCTGCTGACCTCGGACAGAGAGAAGAAGGTCTCTTTCCCATCCCTCCACCCCAGCTAAGGAGGATGGAATCCCCCTTAGGTGGATGTCTATGTATGAAGAGAGAGTGTAATTTGGAAGAAAGAGACTAAGAGGGATCGTGTGATGAGTCAGCGCTATATTTGTATTTGTTGCAGCTTTCAATTTTCCTGATTTCATGCCCAGATGCTGACTGGTTTGTTTGTTTTTTGGATTGATACTTCACCAGCATTACCTCCTTTATGGACTTTGTTTAATGGAAAGGTAGGATTATTTATCATTACTAAAACTTTTATAAACACAACCTTGGAAAAAAGGAACTGGATGCGCAGAAATACAGCATTGATCTTCAGATGGCCCATGCTGGGGAAGCTTTCAACTCTGCCTGTAAAATGTACCTGTTCTGTGCTGCCGTTCCCTGATCAGTGTTTTGCTGCTGGTGGCTTTTGAGACTCTGAGCTGTCTTAATGTGTCTTGTGCAAAGTTCTGAGATATGTGTGAGGCCGGAGGCTTTAAGCTGCTGCCTGAAAATTGTGTTTAACCATTTGGCGATTTTAATATAATTCACCTTATTTTCTTTCTGTTTATCGTCTTCAGAGATCTATTTCTTAAAAGGCAGTCTCAAAATACCAGAAAAACAGTCATACCATCTGCCTCACCATGATTGCATCCGGAAGCCAACATTGTCATCAAGCAGAAAAACAGGGAGCCTTACCGAGAGAGGCCACAATCCCACGGTTCTCCTCCATGACCTGCCTGTGCAGGGCTCTCTGGTCAGGATCCAGCAGTGCCCATTCCTCCTCAGTGAAGCGCACAGCAACCTCCTCAAACATCACCCGACCCTGGATGAAAAAAGAAAATGTAACATAGAGTGAGGTGGGCTGGGCATTATACTGCAGGACTGAAACAGCCAGAAATGGCTCTGGTCCTCCTGTTCAGCTTGTGGCTTCCCTAGTGGCATCCGGTCAGACCCTGTAACAATAGGGTGCTGGACTAGATGGGCCTTCGTTATGATCCAGCAGGTGTTATTATCTTAGCTTTGGGGTTGTTGACACAACACGATAACCGACACTCAGTGGGTGATTGTGGGTTATCATTGAACTGTGGGTGGCTTCCTTAACCATGGGTAAGCACATCGTCTGAACCCAGGACATTTTCTGCAGAGTGGCTTACTAACCCTACAGTGTGGCTTGTCGAGAAAAACAAGCCAATTCGCATGAAGCCACCCTGTGAAAAATGTCTTGGATCTAGACAACACACTAACCCACAGTTCAACAACAACCCACATTCAACTCCTGAGTGTGGATTAGGGTATTGTGCCAGTGTGGTGCAGTGACTAGTGTTGGACTGGGACTCAGAAGATCCTTGTTCTAGCCCCCACTTGGCCATGGAAGCTCACTAGGAGACTATGGGCTAGTCACAGACACTCAGCCCAACCTACCTCACAGGGTTGTTGTTGTGAAGATAAAATGGAGGATTATATATGTTGCCTTGGGTTCCTTGGAGGAAAAAAGGCAGGACATAAATGTAAGAATTAAATGAATAAACTCAGTCAGAGCCAGACGAAAACAAAAAGAGAGAGATGTATTTCCTGCCCTGGGAGGGGATGGAGGGACCCAGGCTGTTCCCTGCCTGTCTCCCCAGTGATCCTTCCACCTACCTGATCCAGTTCCCCTCCATCACAAAGAAAAAAAGATGGCTGTGTATTTCTTGCCAACATCATTCCAGCCCCTGTGGAGACAAAGGTGATGGGAAGCCAGTAGCTCATGTTTGTCTCAGAAACTGAGATTACCATCCTAAACTCCAGGGAAGAAAGCTCCTTGGAAGACAATGGGCCTGCTCAGACGACACTTCAGGCTCTGAGGTTAGCGAAACAGTGGTTCTCTGGGGTTAGCACTAACCACAAGCCGTGCTGTCGCACACAACACTTTAAGCCATGGTTAGAGCCACTAACCCAGCTTGCACAAGACACCTTAAACCCTGCTGCTTAACCAAAAGCCTTAACCAGCAGGGTTTAAGGTGTCTTCTGAACAGGCAAGGATACGGAGGAAAAAGCACCGTAAACCAGCAACAGGAAGAGGCGGCAAACTCCGGTGCTTGAAACGGAAAAGAAAAATGTATTATGCTCGATGCGTTTCGGAGGAGTTTCCTTCTTCAGGAGCTATAAATCAAGCAAATTACAGATAAGAATAATATCTTGTAGACAACACCCTGATCCTTGTTTTTACAGTTCAAAGGGGCTTTTCTACATCAGAATTCTACAGTACTTTAAAAACACCTTAAAACAAAATTCCCACTTTACCATGATGTACATTGTTTTTATGTTTTTTCTAATTCAGACAATAATAATAATAATAATAATAATTATTATTATTATTATTATTATTATTTATTTCTAACCCACCTCTCCCTCTGGATCGAGGTGGGAAACAAGAATACATATAAATATAAAAATCATAAAATAGATAAAACATTAAAACAGATAAAAACAAATACATTATTAAAAACATCTTAAAATTCAACTGGTTAGGCCTGCCGGAAGAGACCAGTCTTCACGGCTCTCATAAATTCAAGAAGACTGCTAATTTGTTGAAACTCCCCCAGCAGGCCTTTCCACAGTCTGGGAGCGGCAGAAGAGAAGGTCCTCTGGGTAACACTCGTCAGCCTAATTCTGGCTGACTGAAGTAAATTCTTCCCAGAGGACCAGAGTGTGCGGGACGGATTATACGGGAGAAGGTGATCCCGCAGGTAACCTGGACCCAAACCATGTAGGACTTTAAAGGTAATAACCAACACTTTATACCTCACTCGGAAGCTAATTGGCAGCCAGTGGAGTGATTTTAAGACTGGTGTAATGTGGTCACCCCTAGCTGTACCTGTGACCAACCTGGCTGCCATATTTTGAACTAGTTGAAGTTTCCGGACTAGGCACAAAGGTAGCCCTAAGTACAGCACATTGTAGTAGTCGAGCCTTGAAGTTACCATTGCATGCACTACCGTCTTTAGGTCTTCCAACTCTAGGAAGGGGCACAGCTGGCATATCAGCCGAAGCTGATCGTAGGCACTCCTGGCCGTCGCATCTATCTGGGCTGTCATTTGGAGCGACGGATCCAGGAATACCCCCAAGCTGCGAACACAGTCTTTTCAGGAGGGGGTGTAACCCCATCCAGAACTGGTTGACACACCTCCAAACCCAGGTTGTGGCCATCTTGTCTGGATTCAGCTTCAGTTTGTTTTTCCTCATCCAGCCCATCACTGCCTCCAAACATTCATTCAGAGGAGACACACTATCCTTAGCTGACAATGTTGTCGAAGGCATGGAGAAATATATTTGGGTGTCATCAGCGTACTGGTAGCACCCCGCCCCATGCCTCCAGATGATCTCTCCCAGCGGTTTCATATAAATGTTAAACAGCATTGGGGAAAGGATGGCACCTTGTGGTATGCCACTTAGCAGCTCCTTCTTTGAAGAGCAGCTATCCCCAAGCATCACCATCTGGAACCTGCCCGAGAGGTAGGACCGGAACCACTGAAGCACAGTGCCCCCGATTCCCAATCCCCCCAGGTGTTCCAGAAGGATGCCATGGTCGATGGTATCGAAAGCCGCTGAGAGGTCCAAAAGTACCAACAGGGACACACTCTCCCTGTCAATACTCAGGCGTAGATCATCTACTAAGGTGACCATAGCGGTCTCAACTCTGTATCCTGCCCTGAAGCCAGTTTGAAAAATTGATTACAAGAATAATGAAAGAACAAAATAATATACAGTAAGCTAGAACGTTCTTTTATACAGCCTTTAGCTAATATTCTTTTTATATCACCCACTGTTCTCCCAATCCTCACAAAAACAAACACGAACCAACCTCTATGTAGCTATTCAATTTCTCAATTCCCAAACCAGCAAAAATTCAGTCGAGATTCCTTCTTCTCAGTGTTTGTATATGCTGTGTTTTAAAGCGTATCACTCTTATACCAGATGCAAACCTGATATGTAGCTAATGTATCCCAGATGGTTCTTAACTAGTCCACATCTTGTTAAAGGTTATGCACTAATCCTGCTATTACTTTTTACCCGCATTTGATATATGTCTGACCAATTGATGTTGTATTCAACTACATTAGCTTAGAGAAGTCCAAATCCTCATTAAGCCCATTTGGCCGCATGCTTTTTAAAGAAATAATCCAAAATAATAAATCTTTCCTCTCTGTTTCAATCACTGGAGTTTGCCTCCTCTTTGGTTGCCAGTCTTCTGAACAAGCCCATAGTATGCTTTTTTCGTGTTGAAAATTTAACGTAGGGCCAGTTCAGATTACACTGAAAGCTCTGTGATTAGCACTAGCCAGAAGCCGTACACTCGTGATACTGCTAAACCTGTCTGGTTCCCGGTTTCCTTAACCACACACTAACCACAAAGCAGTTAGATGAGCACCTGAGTCCTCCGAATGCTCCTCCCCATATCCCATTAGCCCTTGCACTAAGAGAGCAGGCAGTATTTAGGCTGCTTATACCAACTGTCGCTGCTGAGGCCATCAGAGGGAAAGGAAGCGGCAGCCAGGCACCTCTCCATCGTGCCTGGATCTGTATGAGGCTATTAGAGAGAGACGGAAAGGAAGCAACTACTGAACTTTGCAACTAAGAATCGAGGGCCTGAATTTGCTTTCCCCCCCTCCTCCCTCCCAGTCCCCTTTCCTTTTGTGTCGGGTTTTTTAGATTGTAAGCCTGTGGGCAGGGACTGTCCTAAGAAATACTTTTGTAAGCTGCCTTGAGAGCCTTTTTTGGGCTAAAAAGCGGGATATAAGTGCTAAAATAAATAAATAAGACACCTTAAGACAAAGTTAGCGCTGCTAACCCTGCTGCAGAACAGGGTTAAGTAGAATAGAATTTATTACGGTCACAAGACCAGCAAAGTAGAGCAGCACTATAAACACAATCACATTCACAAGGCCAACAAGGTAAGGTGGGGCTATAGGTACAATAATAAAAAGAAGTAATAATTAATTAAAAATGCAGATAAACAGTAAAAAATAAATAAATAAGACACCTTAAGACAAGGTTAGCGCTGCTAACCCTGCTGCAGAACAGGGTTAGTGAAACCAACTACAATGTGGTTAGAGGAGGCACCTGGTTAAAGAAAACGCATGTCAGACGACACCGTTAACCCTGCTGCTTAACCAAAAACCATATACAAGCAAAAGGCAACAGCTGTGCGCCCAAGGGCATTCTTGTTATCTTACTGCTTAACCAAAAACCACCAGGGTTTAAGGTGTCTTCTGAACACTTCCTTCCCAGTCAAATGCATAGAATTGTACAGGAACTGATGGAAGTCCTAATACATGTGGGCCTTACAAGGTGTTTCATCTTTAATCTGTATTTTGAGAGCTCAGTTGGGAAAAAATGCATATTTCTTCATCTGTGCCATTAGCCAGAAATCTAACTGTAAGTTCCCATATGTATATTCTCAAATGTGTGTGTGTGTGTGTGTGTTTAATTGCAGTGTTTAATTGTAGTGTTTAATTGCAGAAAGGGCTAGAAACTAGCACCTTCCTCACAAAAGAAATGGAAGAATGTGAAAACAGTCCAAGGATCTCTTCCATACTACAGAGAGCAAGAACAGGTTGAAATAGAGCCACCCCCAAATTAATTCTTACCCTGCAACATGGCACATCCGTCACCCTCCTGTCTGGTCTCCCTTTGAGTGGGACTCTGCCTGGTGTCTGATGGAGATGCTGCAGAGAAATGAGGGACCGCTTCTGCAAAGAGACTCTGCACCAGAAAGAACAATGAAGATCCAAGACATGGAATGAGGGGAAGGATTAGAAAATGAACGGGTTGCCAAATAGTAGAGAGTTTTATGATACCCTCCCATTCCTGCCCCCTTGGATGCAATGCTCTCACCTGCTGCTGCTCTTGCTGCCTCTGCTCCTCTGCCTGGCTCAGGAGGAAGCCTTCTGCCAGGGCCACAGCCTGGGAACTGGTCTCCGCTCCACATTCTCTCACCCAGCTCACCATCTCCACTGGCAGGACAGTCAGGAACTGCTCCAAGATCACCAGGTCCAGCATTTGGTTCTTCGTGTGTCGCTCCGGCTTCAGCCACCGACAGGAAAGATTGTGGAGTTGTTTGCAAATCTCTCGGGGGGCCTCAGCCTCCTGGTAGCGGAACTGCCAGAAACTCTGGAGTTGCATGTCTGAGCTGACCGTATCCTCACCCTGGAACTCTTGCACCGTTCTTTCCCAGAATTCCCCTGTGCTGTCGGTGTTAATTGCATCAGGGTTTCTTCTTCCTTTGGAGCCAGCTGAGTTTTGTTTGGCCATCTCTGAACTGTGTTCCAAGAAAGCCTCCAATGGACTCAAAGAACCTCTCTCCGCTTCTGTGTCTTGGCAAAGATGGCCTGATGAGGTGGCGTTACAAACGCTCTGTGAAAGCAGGCCACGGTTCTGTTAAATAATTCTAAGACTTTCAGGATGCGATGAAATGTGCAGGACTCCAGCTTATAAGCAGGTCTTCTCCCAGAAGGAAAGGCAGGCAAATGTCAAGACTGAAAGAGGAACTGGGGACATGGGGAGGATCCTCATATGACAGCCATAGACCTAAATCCTTCACTTGTCTGAGGGTCAGACAGTGTTGCATTTTGTCTCTTCCCCACTCCATCCCTGGTCCATCTCTAGCTCTTCATCCCAATAAAAGGACATTCCCTCTCTTGATGCTCCCTTGAGGCCTTATCCACTCTTTATCCATAGGCCCTACCTACAAACCGTCTCTGTGACAACTTCTATTGCCGCCATCTTCTCCTTAAACCTCTTACGCTAAACATCCTTAAAAGTGGTTTGAATGAATTAAGTCATCTGATTTTTAAGTGACAATGGGCTTGTTCAGACAACACGCTAAGCCATGGTTAGGCTGCTAACCCTTTCGCAGCACAAGGTTAGTGAGCATGTTGAAACCGTGGTTATGTAGCCACCATGGTTAGTAATGGTTCACATGACATGCTAAGCCATAATGTTTACCTCAAAATGCTTAACCCGTGTGACTTAGTGTGTTGTCTGAACAGGGTCACTATGTAGCCACCATGGTCAGGAAAGGTTCACACCACACGCTAAGTCATGTTTCACACCACACGTTAAGCCATTAGGTTCTCCTCAAAATGCTTACCCACCGTGACCTAGCATGTAGTAATCAACCAAATTCACATACAAGGCATTTTTATGAATACATGTATTTCTCTTTCTTTTAGACAGACTTTGTTTAACATTAAATAATGAAAAAGACCCATCACATTTTCAGTGGCAGCTCTCCCACTGGGACGCTCACCTTACTTAGGAATTGAGCAGGGCTCCTCCTATTTTAGCTGCTGTGCAGGCAAATGGGTCAGCACTGCCACAGAGTTCACGGATAAAAGAAAAAGAAACAGGCTGTGTTTGAGGAAGTGTTGCTGGGCAGCCAAATCAATGCTACCCTGCTCTCTCTAAAATGGAAGGGGGTCAGGAGGGCTGGGTGAGGGCGCCTTCTAGGCCAGGAAAGCATTTATGTGGTAGCCGGGCTGGCTCAGTTAACCGTTGCCGGCCTTGTGTGGGTTTGTGTGTGTCTGAAGGGAAGGAGGGGGATTTCAGACAGTTTCAAAAATATTGTCATCATTATCCTGGTATGATCTTACTGCAACTTTTTTATGTTTTTTGCTGGAGGTAGTTGCCGATCTCCTTTGTTCCTTTCTATGTGGGGAGGGGATCATTTTCCTGAAGCGTTGAGTCATTTCCCTCAGCACAAATACTTTTGCTTTAAAAATCCATTCCCATCAAAGCCCAATGAATTAATTTACTCAAATCTTTCTATAGGGTTGTGATGGAATAAATAGGGTTTTTTGCTTTTTTCCCTTTCTCTGGATTTTTAACACCTCTTTTTCCGTCTCTTTCAGTTTCCCCCTCCCCATTTATTTATTTATTTATTTATCAACAGCCTTCTCCTCCTTCCTGAGAGGGCCCCTCTCTGCATTCCTACATCACAGGGTGGGCCAAAGATCTTTTGCAGCCTGTATTTATTTATTTATTTATTTTATTTTTTTATTTCATTTCTAACCCGCCTCTCCATCTAGATCGAGGCGGGGAACAACACCAAATATAAACTACCACAATGGCTGAGTTCCGACGACACTTTAGGCAACGGAGGGGGAAAGAGGCAACTCTCCGTTGTGTTGATTATTGTGTCGTGTGGAGGTGGGACACACACAACGGACAGTATATTTAACAACGGGGAAAAACAATGGGCTGCTCCGTTGTTTATCGGAGACCCGTTGCTTATCATGAGGCCTGGACTTTCAGCCACGCAAGGGGGGGGGGGAGGGCAACCTGCTGTGTGTGGAGCACCGCAAGAATAACGAACTGTCAGTTGCCTCGTCCCCTTTCCGTTGTCTAAAGTGTCGTCCGAACTCAGCCATTCACTCCTCCCTTCCACTCACCCCTCCCCAGTAGTAAAATTTCAATTGTAGTCATTTAAATAACTAAGAATTTGCTCCCCTTTCAGGGCTCCCCAGATTAGCTGCATCCTGGGAGGGCCGGCTTTTGGTGGGGAACCTCCTCTCCCTCCACCTGCCTTTGTTTTCAGATCAGGGGTCTGGAAACAAAGCTCTATGAGGAGAGACTGCAAGAACTGGGCATGTTTAGCCTTGAGAAGAGAAGACTGAGGGGAGACATGATAGCACTCTTCAAATACTTGAAAGGTTGTCACACAGAGGAGGGCCAGGATCTCTTCTCGATCACCCCAGAGTGCAGGACGCGGAATAATGGGCTCAAGTTACAGGAAGCCAGATTCTGGCTGGACATCAGGAAAAACTTGCTGACTGTTAGAGCAGTATGATCATGGAACCAATTACCTAAGGAGGTTGTGGGCTCTCCCACACTAGAGGCCTTCAAGAGGCAGCTGGACAGCCATCTGTCAGTTATGCTTTAAGGCAGATTCCTGCATTGAGCAGGGGCTGGACTTGATGGCCTTACAGGCCCCTTCCAACTCTACTATTCTATGATTCTAAAGTGGAAAGAGCCCCACCCACAATCTCAGCAGTTAGAGATGTGTGGCCTATAACATCACGCCAATTACAGTTTGATCCATTTTCTCATGCCAAACTGACCATATGGGGAAATCAGATTTTTAAAATAGGAAAGAGAATGTTTTTTATGGCGGACTTGGACAGACAGAATGGTTTTAAACCTGGACCAATTAGTGGGTGCAGATGATGAGTTCTTGTTATTCCCAGCTCTGCATGATAAATTTAAATTACCTGCCACAACTGAATGGCAGTATTTGCAACTGCAACAAGCCCCGCAGCGTTCACTGCTTCAGAATCTCCATTGCTATTGAAAGCACGTATTGAGGCTGACTGGGTAAATCGGCCCATGATTCATTTTTATAAATTCTTATTATCAGTGAATAAATATGATACAATGGGGCTTCAGCAGGAATGAAATAGGGAACCGGAGTGTCTTATTTTATCAAAACAATGGATCACTGTTTTGGCATCCGTATCAGATATGTCGATGGATCTCCGGTTACGTCTTATCCAGCAAAAATTACTGTTTCGGGTATATCGGACACCACAGCGTCTGTTTAATAAAGGTTCGTCTAAATCGACTAATTGTTGGAAGCATCACTCAGCTAATGCTTCTTTTGGTCATAAGTTCTGGAAATGTCCATTAGTCGCCGCATTTTGGGAGGAAATTATCAGTGGCATAAATTTTGTATTTGAACACTCTTTAATATCTTTGGATGTATATGTCATCTTAAATTACGTACCAGCTTCTTGGAAAATAATACACGGTCAACGTAAATTGATTTTTCGCGCCCTTTTGAGTGCTAAAATAATTATTTTGCAACATTGGAAAGATAAAACCACACTCTCTATAATACAATGGACTGAAGACGTAACAACATTAGCAACATTCGAAAGAGTGGCATACAGGCATCATTTACGAATGGACTTTTACTCAGACATTTGATCTGCCTTTACGGACGTTTATGTGTAATTAATGCTACCTTTTTTGTTCTTTTTTTTTTTACTTATTCAGAAATTGTGATATTTGAAACTAAGGCTTTTGTAGTATGTAGCTGTATATGTTTATTTTATTTTTATTTTATTTTTATTTTATTTTTATTTTACAGTTTTTGTTTTGTTTAAAAATTCACAATAAAAAACGGGTGTGGGGGGGATCAGTGGAACCACGTTTATGGAAATCCATGATTTTTTGTGGCTCTGTCCGTGGAAGCAGATATGACACAATAGTGTTTCAGTGTATTTGTCTTATAATCATGAGGATCCCTGCCTCTGATCCATGTTTTTGCACTGTGGCTGCACCCACGAGTGGTAGATCCCAGATTTTAGTGGTTCAGTCTGCGGAGGCAGATGGGCTCTGTGATTGGATTGTAGTTCGTGTGGGGGGTGGGGTGATCTGTACAAATCATATGAAATCAGGGGGATCCCTTTTTGATTTCATGGATCCTTATTTTACCCAGACCCTCAACCTTCTCCTCCTCCTCCTGGAAAGGACGCCTCTCCAGCTGCCTCTATGGCCAGGCCTACATCACACGGTTGGCCTCGATTTTGTGCCGCCTGCCCCCAAAACATCCCCTTCGCCCCACCGCTCCGCAGCACTAAAAAGTCAACAGTAAAGGGGGGTTAATCAGCGCTGCAGTTCACCCAGGCCCGGCCCAAGGCAAGTTGCGCCTAAAGGGAGCACCTACCGCCGCCGCCGCCCGTCTCACCCAATCTGCTGGGCAGCCAGGTAACCTTTCCGCCAGTCTCTCGCAAGGGCCGCGGGGCTGCTGCACAAGCTGGAAGCAGCTGGCTGGCGGGCGGGAGTAGCGGCTCGGCTCTCCTTCAGCCCAGGGCCTCCCCTTCCCCCATGCCCATGGCCGGGAGGGGTCTCACCTGCTGCCACCCAGGAGGCTCCGATGCAGCACCCGGAGGCAGCACCCAAGGCCTCTTTCCTCCGGAGGAAGAAGACAGGGAGGGCATTTGGGGGGTGGGGAGAGCATTTCCTGTAGAGGACACGGCCCCTCCTGGGATGCGGTAAAAGCTGGAACGGAACAGGCCGGAACGACCCCTTTATATTTAAAAAAACATGCCAAAAACAGTGGCATGTTTTAGAAACACTCGAGAACAATATTTTAGGACTAAAACCCTTGCAATGTTCTATTACTATGAAACCCATAACTCCCCAGAACACCCCCGGAACGGCCACTTCCGAATAAGTGAAATCAACTAAACTCACTAGTCACACCAAACTCCACGGCAGGGATGCAATAAGCCACAAAATGTCCACAGAAACCACCTTCTGATACCCATTCCAGGCCATAGTCCATATTGCGCAAAAAGAGGCCAGAACAGCAACTTCCATATGAGCTAACCCAACCAAATCCACTAGTTACACATTACTATGTGGGTTATATGTATAACACATTAAAAAACGCCACAGGAACCACGTTTCATTAGCAGTTCCAAGCCATAGTATGGGTTCTGCAAAAAGGGCCGGAACAGCAGCTTCCAAGTGAGGCAAATCAACCCAACTCACCAGTCACACATTACGATAATTTTATGAGCAAACCAAGTTAGCGTTATAATTGAAAACTTTAAAAAGTGAACTCAGTAAATTCGTAATTGTCTGAATAAAGTATGCTTTAATAAATTTAATATACTATCATGGTTAATTTTATGAACAAACCAAATCATGCATAATATATTTTCAGTTCCTAGTTTATGTCTGATCAGAGGGAACTTCAGCAAGTAGTCCCTGCAATATGTGAATCATCCTAGAAGTAATATAACTTAACATAAAGGTGGTTTGAAGTGGCCTTCCTCAGCCTGGTGCCCTACAGATTTTTTGAACTACAATGCCCTGTATTCCTGACCATTGGACATCCTGCTTGATGCCAATGATTTCGGATCTGCAAAGAATGCTAAATAGAATATTGCTTATTTTCCATTTTCCTCCAAATTTCCCTTTTACACACACACACACACAGAAAGAAAGAAAGAAAGAAAGAAAGAAAGAAAGAAAGAGAAAAATCAGGGGGAAACCTGTTTTTCTTCCCATGGCCTCAAAATTTCCAGAAATTTTACATTTCTCGGCCTGACTGATGCGGTAAGTGGGACTTTTGGGGGCTTGTGTTTACTGAAGGGAAATCTCCGGAGATTGGGGGAAAGGACAGACAGAACTGCAGCCAACTCACTGTTTTTAGGATGTTTTTAGGATGTTTTAGGATGTTTTAATGCAGTTTTAATAATGTGTGTCATGTTTTTAATCAGTTTTATGTATTTTATCATATTGTTGTTCCCCGCCTCGATCCAAACGGAGAGGCGGGTAAGAAATAAATTATTATTATTATTATTATTATTATTATTATTATTATTATTATTTAAATGCTGGAACTATTTGTTTGTTCAGTCAACCATGTTCAGTCAACATTACTTGGAAACCAAGGGGGCTGACATGTCCCTCCACTTCCTCCTCTGTTTTATCCTCACAACAACCCTGTAAGGTAGGTTGAGTCAGCGATTGGCCCAAAGTCACCCAGTGAGCTTCCTGTCTGAGTGCAGACTAAAACCCAGATCTCCTAACTCCCAGTCCAACGCTGCAACCATTATACCACACTGGATCTCCACTGGCTCTGCTTGATTACTTGGTAACAGTCCTTAAGTCCGACAGTCTGGTCCTTCCCCAAATGCATTAAAACACCTTACTCCATCCATTTTCTCCTTAAAACAACCGCCTGAGGTAGGTTAAGGCTGAGAGAAATTGACCGACCTAAAGTCACCCAGGGAACTTTGAAGCTTAGTGGGGACTTGAACCTTGGGCCTCCTGGCTACAGCTCAACACATTCACCCCAGGCTGCATCTTTGCCAAACTAGCCAGGCGGAACGGCTTAACAACACAAGGAAACTCTTCCATTCCGATTTCCCCCCACAACTCACACACAAGCCCCTCCCCTCCCTGAAGTACAACTGCAGAGCTGCTGGAAAATGCAGCTGCTAACAAACACGTCGTTATGGCCTAGAAATTTAATACATTCTTCCATGTCAGGGAAACTGATATTCTCCCTCTGTTTTTCCTTCAGTTGTTCAAAGTGATTCAGTACTCGTGCCGGGCACAGGGGGGTTGGGGGAGGTGGCATTTGCATGTTTTTTAGTGGGGGTTGTTTGTTTGCAAATCATTGCTAATTCTCCAATTTCTGGAACTACTGCTTAGTATTTATGAAAAGAGGAGTAACATATTTATGGTGTTGTAGGGTGCGTTATGAACACTTTATTCTTTAACATAATAAATTTCCGCAGTTAATGTAATGAGGTGGACTTCAGCTTGTAGATCACAAGCTGAAGATGAGCCAACAGTGTGATGTGGCTGCAAAAAAGCAAATGCTATTTTGGACTGTATTGATAGAAGTATAGCTTCCAAATCACGCAAGGTACTGGTTACCCTCTATTCGGCATTGGTTAGGCCTCATCTTGAGTACTGCATCCAGTAGGGATGTGTATCGTAACGATAACGATCCGATAAAGGCATTATCGGACATCCGATTAACGATAACGATACGATAGACAAACCTCCGATAAATATTGGATCCGAAAATTTTAGTCTGATTATATCGGGGTTTTTTCAGATTATAGGACCGCTATATAAAAAAAACTATACCTTCTGTATTTTCAAAGTTACAGACTTGAAACTTGGTCACAGTGCTTATAGGGTATGCCTAAGTATGTGTATGGATTTTCAGAACAATCCCTCCAACTGGGTATTTTATATGAATTTTTGAAAGATCATGCAACTTCTCAAAGCTCAGAATGACAGCTCGCCACATGCATTCAGAGATCTGTCAAAAAAGGTGCACGATGTTTAAAAAATTCATATAAAATACAGGGTTGGAGGGATTGATCTGAAATTTGGCACATATGTGTAGCAACATGTGCTAGACATGTGTGCCAAATTTCCGATCAATCCCTCCAACCCTGTATTTTATATGAATTTTGTAACAATCATGGTAGGTTGAAAGCAATTGGGAGGCCCAGTCAGCCAGCTGTCAACTAGAACGATCTTTCAACAATTCATATAAAATTGAGGGTTTGAGCAATTGCTCTGAAATTTTTCACAAATGACTAGCAATAGACAAACTGCACTGGGGATTTTTTTTTCAAGTTTCAGATTTTTAAAATAACAAAATTACAAGGGGGGTGGGGCTTTTGGGGGACCCTGTATAACATTTTTATTTTTAAAGATAGAGACATGCACCTTGGGTAGCCAGGACTAGCAACATCCCATCTGCAAAGTACTACAAGTTTCATGTCTCTATCTTTTAAAATAATAAAGTTACACCCATTTAAGTTCTTTAAGGAAAGCGTATGTGTCTATTGTCTAATACTTTTTTTTATAACTTCTGTATTTTCAAAGTTAGAGACTTGGTCGCAGTGCTTATGTGATATGACTAAGTACGTGTATTAAATTTCAGAACAATCCCTCCAACTGTGCATTTTATATGAATTTTTGAAAGATCGTGCAACTTCTGACAGCTCAGAATGACAGCTCACCACGTGCATTCAGAGATCTGTCAAAAAAGGTGCACGATGTTTAAAAAATTCATATAAAATACAGGGGTGGAGGGATTGTTCTGAAATTTGGCACATGCCCTAGTCGAGGCCCACTGGATATGTGTGATTGGCTGAAAATTGCATTACAGCTGCTGGCAGCTTCAACTGAAAGCTTTGGTAATTCCCAGAGAAGAGGGCCCTCAACAGTGAAAGTAGTAATTCGGTCCACACATCCCAAAAAGATTGGAGCCAGGGAGCTGTTCTGGAGCCACATGCAGTGTTGTCCGACCTTATGAAGTTACATTTCGTAACTAAAGGAAATAGGCACATACAACCCACGAGATTTTCTCCGCGACACAGAATCCGCCCAGAAACACTGGCAGCATTCCAGATTTAGATGATATCGATCATGCTTGACATAACATTGACAGCCATTGCTGCTGTGGGCTTTAATAAGGCAGGAAAGTCTTAATAATGTTTGACCTGCATCTGAGAACCTCACCAAATGAATAGAAAGAAGGCACCTTCTTCAATAAGCCCAAATAAAATACATCCGTAGTATTCCACAAAATTGGGAGAAAAATCAATGATTTGCCTTTTCAAAATTTGGGAGTAAAAAGGATGAACATGTGAATTGTAAACCCTTTTGAACTTGCTGTACCTGTGCCAATTTGTATCACACCAGTTTGAAATTTGGCACAATTGTAGACTACATCTCCAATTTATCTCTCTAAAGCCATGGGTCACATTGCTAGCTCGGCAGGTGCTATTTTTATAAGCAATAAAACGTTGAAGCTTGTAATGCTGGGACATTTTTTTTCTACTTGCCTTTCCAAAGAAATCCCTTCCCCCTTTAGTTAAATATTCTCTTAGTTTTGCTAAATGCACATATTTATTCAATACTGACGTACATCCTTTTTTCCTCAATTGTTTTAACAAAACTTAAATATTTATTAAAGAAATGTAAAATGCAGCTAACTGAGAAAATCCATCCCACCCCTGTATTCCAGGAATATTTCTGGCCTGCAAAACATTACCTTTCACTCTCTCGGATATAAGAGAAAAGATTGTTTATAGAAGCTTCTTTGTTTCCGTAGATTCAGCACATGTTGAGAGCAATCCTATACACTCCAATCCAACATTTGGGAAACACAGGATATTTAAATTTCCTGGCTCCGAGCTCATGGACAGGGCTCCAAGCTTGGAGCCAAGAAACCGTGCAGGGTACGCGAGTCTTTAGGGGGTGAAAGGAGGCAGTCCCAGAGATGGGATGGGAGGAGACTCGTGATGCGGGGCTAGGAAGTATCCCCAAGTGACCCCAACTTCTTCCACTCCCAAATCCCTATCCAGCTAATATGTAGAGTGTGCTGAGCGTCCGGCTCTGCATTCAAAAGCATACAAGTACCTAGTAAGGATTAAATAGCCGACATAATTAACTCACTGGTTGGCATTCATTTAGTGGCTCCTCTCATGTGAAATACGGGTAGATTGTAAATCAATTTCATTACATACTCTTAAGTATTTCTATGGTTTTGCCAACAGTTATTATGTTGTTATTAGATGAGAAGTAAGGTCAGATTTGATTTTACTCCACATTGCAAGCAGTTTTACTATTTTTCCACTCTTGTGATTCCTTTCATGAGAAATGAAAGTTACGAAGCTCTTTATACACTCCAAGCTTTTATATATTATGACATTTATACCCTACCTTCTTTCCTCCTCCTCTCCATTTTTCCTCACAACAACCCTGTGAGGTAGGTTAGGGTGAGCATCAGTGACTAATCTATGTGACCCAGTGAGCTTCATGGCTGAGTGGGAACTAGAACCTGGATCTCCCCAGGCCCAGTCAAACATTCTAACCACTACACCACCCTGGCTCTCTTTATATGGTTTCCCCTCTATGTGAGTTCTTTGATGAGAAGCAAGATATATCTTCCGACTGAAGTGCTTTCCACATTCCAAACAATGATATGGTTTCTCCCCTGTGTGAGTTCTTTGATGAGAACTAAGATTTATCTTCTGACTGAAGCTCTTTCCACACTCCAAACAATGATATGGGTTCTCCCCTGTGTGGGTTCTTACATGTTGAGTGAGATGTGCATTCCGACAGAAGCTCTTTCCACACTGTAAACAATTATATGGTTTGTCTCTACTGTGAGTTGTTTGATGAGAAGTAAGATGTTTCTTCTGGCTGAAGCTCTTTCCACACTCCAAGCATTTATATGGTTTCTCTCCTGTGTGAGTTCTTTGATGACAAGTGAAATTTAACTTCTGATTAAAGCTTTTTCCACACTCCAAGCATTTATATGGTTTCTCCCCTGTATGAGTTCTTTTATGCTGAATGAGGTTTTTTTTCTCACTAAATCTCTTTCCGCATTCCAAACAATGATATGGTTTCTCCCCTGTGTGAGTCCTTTCATGCAAAGTGAGATGTGCGTTCTGACTGAAGCTCTTTCCACACTCCAAGCATTTATATGGCTTCTCCCCTGTGTGAGTCCTTTCATGTCGAGTGAGATTTCGTTTCTGACTGAAGCTCTTTCCACATTCCAAACAATGATACGCTTTCTCGCCTGTGTGGCTAATTTGGTGAGATGTAAGATGTGCGTTCCGACTGAAGCTCTTTCCACACTCCAAACAATGATATGGTTTCTCCCCTGTGTGAATTTTGTGATGAGAAGTGAGAGATGCCTTATTAATGAAGCTCTTTCCACACTCCAAGCATTTATATGGTTTCTCTCCTGTATGAGTTCTTTGATGACAAGTGAAATTTAATTTCTGATTGAAGCACTTTCCACACTCCAAGCATTTATATGGTTTCTCCCCTGTATGACTTATTTTATGTTGAATGAGGTTTTTTTTCTCACTAAATCTTTTTCCACATTCCAAACAATGATACGGTTTCTCCCCTGTGTGAGTCCTTTTGTGTCGAGTGAGATTTCTTTTCTGATTGAAGCTCTTTCCACATTCCAAACAATGATACGCTTTCTCGCCTGTGTGGCTAATTTGGTGAGACGTAAGATGTGACTTCTGGCTGAAGCTCTTTCCACACTCCAAACAATGATATGGTTTCTTCAATGTGCGAATTTTGCAATGAACTTTAATATCTGCTTCGGAATTGAAAGTTTCCCCATGTATATGACATCTATGCTTTTCTCGACTTTTATGTCTTTTTTCTTCTTGGGTTGTGAAATCATGGTAGCCATTGCCCTGAGAAGCAAAGGAATTATGTCTCATATCCTCATTTACTTGAGTTTTCCTTCTCTGCTGTTCGCCGTTTACACATTTGTCTCTTTTCAGTGAGATCCCGTGTGGTTCCCTCTTCCTCTCCGCTTCCCACCTGTCAGCTTCTGGAATGAGGAAAAGAAATTGGGAAAATCCTGAGTTAGCAATAGAACCTCAAATAATTGAGCACCTTTAGCTAGCGATATTGATCAAAGGAAGGACCAAAAAGGCTTAGATGGGATGTAGTTCTTACTGTGTGTTTAACTGCTTCTGTTGACTGCCATTAACTAGTTGTTGGAGTGGTATAAGGCATTTGACATTATACCACTCTAAGCCCATGGAGACTTTCAGCTGAGAAATGAAATGTACTCTTTGTTTTTGTGCCACTTACACTCTTTCAGCCTAGTCAACCTCACAGACTTGCAATTTGGGAGAAAGAGACTAAGAGAGACGCAGCTGGGTTTGAATCCTGTAACCTAACTGCATTTTGGGGTTCTGGCTGTCTCCCCAGGGACCTCACTCTCTGGCTTCAGTGCAGCTGATCTGTCAGGCTTCTGGGATTGTGTGATGAGTCAGTGCTATATTTGTATTTGTTGCAGCTTTCAATTTTCCTGATTTCATGCCCAGATGCTGACTGGTTTGTTTGTTTTTTGGATTGATACTTCACCAGCATTTCCTCTTTATGGACTTTGTTTAATGGAAAGGTAGGATTATTTATCATTACTAAAACTTTTATAAACACATCATTGGAAAAAGGGATCTGGATGCACAGAAATACAGCATCGATCTTCAGATGGCCCATGCTGGGGAAGCTTTCAACTCTGCCTGGAAAATGTGCCTGTTCTGTGCTGCTGTTCCCTGATCAGTGTTTTGCTGCTGGTGGCTTTTGAGACTCTGAGCTGTCTTAATGTGTCTTGTGCAAAGTTCTGCGGTATGTGTGAGGCCGGAGGCTTTAAGCTGCTGCCATAAAATTGTGTTTAATCATTTGGCAATTTTAATATAACTCAATTCACCTTATTTTCTTTCTGAATATCGCCTTCAGAGATCTATTTCTTAAAAGGCAGTCTCAAAATACCAGAAAAACAGTCATACCATCAGCCTCACCATGATTGCATCTGGAAGCCAACATTGTCATCAAGCAGGAAAACAGGGAGCCTTACCGAGAGAGGCCATGATCCCACGGTTCTCCTCCATGATTTGGCTGTGCAAGGCTCTCTGGTCAGGATCCAGCAGTGCCCACTCCTCCTCAGTGAAGCACACAGCAACCTCCTCAAAAGTCACCCGACCCTGGATGAAAAAAGAAAATGTAACATATGTGATGGAAGAAGGTAGTCACTATGCTCTCCCTACCAGGTAGACCAGGTAAGTCCCATCCAACCACCCAGCCACCCACCTGCAACCAGTCAAACACTGGACTTGGCACCAGGAGTTACCCTGAAATAAACCACGCCAGCTTAAGGCTTTAAAGCAGTTTATTAAAGGGAGAAAGGGAGGAAAGTGAAAAGGGATAAAACAGGGTTTATTAATTATTTATTTATTTATTACATTTATATCCCGCCTTTTTTCCTCCAAGGAACCCAAGGCGGTATAAAAGGAATGACAAGGTAAAACACAGTGCTGCAATAGAAATTCAATAACACAGAGTTCAGGGTTAAATAGAGAGCCGTTCACTGGTTACAACCAAGCAAAACAAGGAAATCCTAGCTGCTCTACGCTCTACGTTACCACGGAGGGCCTCCTGCTTCAACTAGCCAAGCACAAGTCATCTTTGCCTTGAGGACCCCCAAGGAGATGAAGATTCTTATGCCTTTAGCTCGGACAGTTTGGCTGATCTGGCTCCGCCAATCCGGACTTGAGCTGCTCCTTAGGTTCCTCCCTCCCAACTGGAGCATGATTCCCACCAGAGCAGCTGCCATCAATCTTCCCACTTAGCTGCCACCTTGAGTCTCCGGCCCGGCTCTAGTGGTTTGTGATAACAGGAGGCCAGGCGGTGGTTGCGAATGTGCAAGCCAGCTCCAGACTAATGACAGCCTTGTAAGGAAGACCCCCAAACAACAAGTCTCAGGTGTTTTCCAAAGATGTGAGTCAGCTCCAGGTTAATAACAGCCCTGCGAGAATGGCCTAATAGGCCCCTTCCAACTCTACCATTCTAAGATTCTAAACCCCATACTCCTACAACATCCCTGCGGGAAGGCCAGGGAGAACAAGGTCCCGTTCTTCAAAACATAAAGTGAGGTGGGCTGGGCATTATACTGCAGGATTGAAACTTGCTTTCTGTTGCTGGGGGAATAAGATCAAGGAATGGCTCTGGTCCTCCTGTCCTGCTTGTGGTTTCCCAAGAGGCATCTGGTCAGGCCCTGTAACAAACAGTATGCTGGACTAGACAGGCCTATGTCATGATCCAGCAGGTGTTATGATCTTAGCTTTGGGGTTGTCGACACAACACGATAACCAACATTCAGTGGGTGACTGTGGGTTATCATTGAATTGTGGGTGGTTTACTTAACCGTGGGTTAGCCCGTAGTCTGAACCCAGGACATTTTCTGCAGAGTGGCTTATTAACCATACAATGTGGTTTGTAAACTGCCCTGAACAACCCAACAACAAGCCATGGGTTCTTAAGGTGGCTTGTTCGAGAAAAATAAGCCACTTCGCATGATTAACAAGCCACCCTATGATAAATGTCTTGGACCTAGACAACACACTAACCCACAGTTCAACAACAACCCACATTCAACCACTGAGTGTGGATTAGGGTATTGTGTCAGTGTGGTGCAGTGGCTAGAGTGTTGGACCGGGACTCAGAAGATCCATGTTCTAGTCCCCACTCAGCCATGGAAGCTGACTGGGTGACTTTGAGCCAGTCACAGGCACTCAGCCCAACCTTCCTCACAGGGTTGTTGTTGTAAGAAAAAGGCAGGAAATAAATGTAAGAAATAAATGAATAAACTCAGTCAGAGCCAGACGGAAAGAGAAAATGAGAGATGTATTTCTTGTCCTGGGAGGTGAGGAGGGGATGGAGGAACCCAGGCTGCTCCCTGCCTGTCTCCCCAGTGATCCTTCCACCTACCTGATACAGTTTCACTCCATCACAAAGAAAAAAAGATGGCTGTGTATTCATTGAGAGCATCATTTCAGCCCCTGTGGAGACAAAGGTGATGGGAAGCCAGTAGCACGTGTTTGTCTGAGAAACTGAGATTACCATCCTAAACTCCTGGGAAGAAAGCTCCTTGGAAGACAATGGGCCTGTTCAGATGACACTTCAGGCTCTGAGGTTAGCGAAACAGCGGTTCTCTGGGGTTAGTACTAACTACAAGTTGTGCTGTTGCACACAACACTTTAAGCCACGGTTAGAGCCACTAACCCTGCTGCAGATGGTCCGACCGTGGTTAGTGAGTGAGCAGGTGTTATGCAAAACGCATTGCACAAGACACGTTAAACCCTGCTGCTTAACCAAAAGCCTTAATCAGCAGGGTTTAAGGTGTCTTCTGAACAGGCCCAGTAGGACTTCCTTCCCAGTCAAATGCACAGAATTGCACAAGAAGTGCTTAAAGTCTAAATATATGTAGGCGTTACAAGATGTCTCATCTTTAATTTGAATTTTGAGAGCTCAGTTGGGGAAAAATGCATATTTCCTCATATGGGCCATTAGCCAGAAATCTTATATGTATCTACTCAAATGTATATATATTCAAAATAAAACATAGTGTTTAATTGCAGAAAGGGCTGGAAACTAGCATCTTCCCCACAAAAGAAATTCAAGAATGTGAAAACAGTCCAAGGATCTCTTCCATACTGCGGAGAGCAAGAACAGATTGAAATAGAGCCACCCCCAAATTAATTCTTACCCTGCAAGATGGCACATCCGTCTTCCTCCTGCCTGGTCTTCCCTTGAGGGGGACTCTGCCTGGTGTCTGATGGAGAAGCTGCAGAGAAATGAGGGACCGCTTCTGCAAACAGACTCTGTACCAGAAAAAACAATGAAGATCCAAGACATGGAATGAGGGGAAGGATTAGAAAATGAACGAGAGAGGCAAAAATGTTGAGGGTGAAGTATGAGACATCTCTACTTGGGTGATTTCCAGAATGGGTTGGGCAAATGGGTTCAAGTTACAGGAAGCCAGATTCTGGCTGGACATCAGGAAACACGTCCTGCCTGTTAGAGCAGTACGAAAATGGAACCAATGACCTAGGGAGGTCGTGGACTCTCCAATACTAGAGGCATTCAAGATGCAGCTGGACAGCCATCAGTGAGGTATGCTTTAAGATGGATTCCTGCATTGAGCAGGGGGTTGGACTCGATGACTTTATAGACCCCTTCCAACTCTACTATTCCTTGATTCTATGAAATAGTAGAGAGTTTTATGATACCCTACTCCTGACCCCCTGGATGAAATGCTCTCACCTGCTGCTCTTGCTGCCTCTGGTCCTCTGCCTGACTCAGGAGGAAGCCTTCTGCCAGGGCCACCGCCTGGGAACTGGTCTCCACTCCACATTCTTTCACCCAGCTTGCCATCTCCACTGGCAGGATGGTCAGGAACTGTTCCAGGATCACCAGGTCCAGGATTTGTTTTTTCGTGTGCCGTTCCGGCTTCAGCCACCGACAGGAAAGATCGTGGAGTTGGTTCCAAACCTTTCTGGGCCCTTTGGCTGCCTGGTAGTGGAACTGCCTAAAACGCTGGAGCTGTATGTCTGAGCTGACCATGCATTCACCCTCTATCTTCTGCACCGTTCTTTCCCAAAATTCCCCACTGCTCCTGGTGTTAAAGGCATCAGGGTCTCTTCTTCCTTTAGGGCCAGCTGAGTTTTGCTTGGCCATCTTTGAGCTGTATCCAAGGAAGCCTCCAAGGGGGTCAAAGAACTTCCCTCCACTTCTGTGTCTAGGCAAAGATGGCCTGATGAGGTGGCACTATGAAGGCTCTGTGAAAGTAGGGCATGGTTCTGTTAAAGAATTCTTATACTTTCAGGATGCAATGAAATGTGCAGGACTCCAGCTTATAAGCAGGTCTTCTCCCAGAAGGAAAGGCAGGCAAATGCCAAGACTGAAAGAGGAACTGGGGACGTGGGGAGGATTCTTATGTGACAGCCATAGACCTAAGTCCTTCACTTGTGTTGCATTTTGTCTCTTCCCCACTCCACCCCTGGTCCATCTCTAACTCTTCATCCCAATAAAAGGACATTCCCTCTCTTGATGCTCCCTTGAGGCCTTATCCACTCTTTATTCATAGGCCCCACCTACAAACCATCTCTGTGACATCACAACGTAAGATGGTGGAATAATTTTAACACTGGGAGCCAGTATGGTGTAATGGTTAGCATGTTGGACTAAGAGTCAGGAGATCTGGGTTCTAATCCCCATTCTTCGGGCCAATCACAGACTCTCAGCCCAACCGACCTCACAGGGTTGTTGTTGTTTGGATAAAATGGCGGGGAACATTATGTATGCCGCCTTGGGTTCCTTGGAGGAAAAAAGGCAGGATATAAATGTAATAAAGAAATCAATAATAAAACTTCTTAAAAGTGGTTTAAATGAAGGTTGTTGATTGTCATCTGATTTTTAAGCGCCAATGGTCCTGTTCAGACAAAACGGTAACACCTATTTTTCAGTCTCTTTCAGTTTCCCCTTCCCCATTTATTTATTTATTTATTTATCTATCTATCTATCAACAGCCTTCTCCTCCTTCCTGAGAGGGCTCCTCTCCAGCTGCCTCTCTCTGCATTCCTACATCACAGGGTGGACCAAAGATCTTTTGCTGCCTGTAGCAAAAACTACCACAATCACTCCTCCCTTCCACTCCCTCCTCCCAGTAGTAAAATGTCAATGGTAGTCATTTAAATAAATAAGCATCTGCTCCCCTTTCAGGGCTCCCTGAGTCAGCTGCCTCCTGGGAGGGCCGCCTTTGGTGGTGATGGTGGTGGTGGTGGTGGAGGGGGGGGGACCTCTTCTCCCTCCGCCTGCCTTTGTATGCTTTTGTCAGTCTGGGCCAATCCAGCAGAGAACGAGGGGAGTGCCTCAGCCCCAGGCAGAATTGCATCAGGGGACCCAATGCCGGACGAATGGGGACGGACTTGAGTCAATGCACAGCGGTTTTAATCAGTGGATCAATCTCATAATTTAACTCACTGCTGTAGTTCACCTCGGAACACCCCGCCATTTGCCAAATCTAAAAGACCACCTGTCCGGCTGAACAGAGGAAAGAAGGAAGTTCTCTGTTAACGTGAACGGAATCCCAAGCGCCACACAGCTCAGCTCCTTGTGGGGCTGAAATGCGCGGAGGATCCCAGGCAGTAAGCCCGTGTGCACCAGTTGCTGGGGATCATGGGTGGGAGGGTGCTATTGCACCGTGCCCTGCTTTGTTGGTCCCTGGTCCACAGCTGGTGGGCCACTGTGTGAACAGAGTGCAGGATTAGACGGGCCCTCGGTCTGATCCAGCAGGACTGTTCTCATGAGGATCCAGCTCCTGCCCTACCACACTGCCACTTTGAGGATTAAATTTGAGCATCTCCACCACCCGGGGTTTTCCCGACCCCCCTCCCTTTCCTCCCCCACCCCCCATATGTCCGTCTCCCTGCCCGCAGCCCAGGGACTCCCCTTCTCCTCAATGCACAAGGCCAGAGGTGTCTCACCTGATCCCACCCAGGAGGCTCCGATGCAGCACCCGGGAAAAGGCGGGACAGGAAGCAGCTTATTTTTGGGGAGGGGGGAGGTGCATTTCCCAAGGAGGACACGGGCCTTCCCTTCCTCTCTAGGAAGCTAGTTCATTTCTTTAACCCTTAGATAGCCAAGCAGCACGATCCTTTCTCTGCATCTCTGCAAGCAGGACCATGGAAACATCTTGCATTCCACCACATTGGCTTTTGGCTTCCCCTCAGGCGCAGCTGGCTGCGATTTCGCTTTTCTGTTGTGGACCAGTGGGTGTTTTGTTTTTGATTTAAAGGCTGTTCTCTGTTGAAAGGTACTTGCCTGGAGGCTCACAAGGTTACAAGACTGTGGTCTGGTTCACATAGGCTGACCAGATAAAATCCAGGTCAGGGCTCCTGTAACTTTAACAGTTGTAGAGAAAAGGGAATTTCAGCCAGTGTCATTTGTATGCAATTAGTTCCTGGTGAAATTCCCTCTTCATCACAACAGTTAAAGGTGCAGGCACTATACTAGAGTGACCATACACAAAAGAAGGCAGGGCCCCTGCAACTTTAACTGTTGCGATGAAGAGGGAATTTCACCAGGAACTAATTGCAAACAAATGACACTGGCTGAAATTCCCTTTTCTCTACAACTGTTAAAGTTACATGAGCCCTGACCTGGATTTTATCTGGTCACCCTAGAACAGTTCACACGTAACGAGAAGCCACCATGCGTGAATTTCCCCACAGGATTTATTATTGCAGCAGAGGCCATTGTGAATATTCATGGCGGTGCTGTGGTTTCTCGTTTTGTCTGAAGCCAGACTGGGTGGGTTATTCAGGTGGTTGCAGCCCAGAGGTTCTGGGTGGCTTGTAAACACCCCAGGAATAGGGTGAGCAGATACAAAAGAGGGCAGGTCTCCAGCAGCTTTAACTGTTGGGATGAAGAAGGGATTTCACCAGGTGTTGCCTGCATACAAATGACACCTGCTGAAATTTCCTTTTCAAAACGACTGTTAAAAGATACAGGAGCCTGGTCCTCATTTCCATATGGTCACCCTACCCAGGAACATAAGAACATCCATGCTAGGTCAGACCCAGGGTCCAGTGTTGTTCACACAGCAGCCAACCAGCTGCCCACGGGAAACCCACAAGCAGAACAGTGGTACAACAGCATCCCCCCACCCATGTTCCCCAGCAACTGCTGTACAGAGGCTTACTGCCTCTGCTACTGAAACCCACCCTCTCCAGGTTCACATCTAAAAGCAAGCTGTGGTGTCAGGCACTTTGATTGTTGTCAAGGGAAGCACCGAAGAGGAGTAGGTTTCAGGGCTGAAGCGCTTTGGTTTCCTTCAGAAGGAAGTCAGAGGAGGCTCATTACAAAATGGTGTCTTAGAACATTTGAGTTTAGTATAGCTGGAGGGACAGCTTAAAAACTCCATCTCCAGAGAAGCAGCCAGCACCCCCCAAATGATGCTAGTTTACAGAGCCCACACCCAGCTCTTTCTCCTCAGTCTCATTACAGTTTGAGAGTATCTCTTTCAAACCATAGATCATACCTAGATTACAACATCTTTAGCTTTACGAGGGGAGGGGGGAAAGGCAGGATGAAGAACGGGTCTGCTTTCACCCCATTGAGATGATAAAATAAGGTTGTCTAATAATTTAATCCCAGGGAAACACATCACATAAATATTCCAGGCTATTAGCCTGCACTTCCCCTAACAACTTGATGAGCTAACCAACATTACCATTGTCTCCATTAAGCCTTTCATCTCCAAGACCCCAACCCTACTCTGACATGGTGCATAGTGTGCCTCCCAAATGGGGGAGGCTGTGTATGAAGTTTGTCCCGATCCTGCAAACATCCAGCGTTTTTAGATGAGAAAGATATACTGTCTTACTGAAGCTCTTTCCACGCTCCGAGTATTTCTATGTTACTTATTATAATACATTCATATCCCACATTTTTCCTCCTACGAGGAACACAAGACAGCTCACATAGTCCTCTTCCTCTTCATTTTATTCTCTCACAACAACCCTGTGAGGTGAGTTATGCTGAAAGTCATTAACTGGCTTAAGTGTTGGGGAAAATCAAAGTCTAAGTTAATTGGACAAAGTTTTAGTGTCCAGAACCCTGAACAAGCCAGCTGAATTCAATAAGCAAGGAAAGAATGTTTTTTCTAGACAGAATGTAAAGGTCAATCTGATAATGGAAATGTCTTGCTAGGATAAGGTAATTGATCTGTGCTGAGCTAGGGTCCAGAAATGTATAAAGACAGCTTTAATTTTAATGGCTGTGTGGTGGTCAGGCTGGAGTTATGTTGGACAGAGACTGGTGTTGATGAAAGATTTGTGAAGGACTGGGCTACGCTATAGCCATATGAAAATACCTGTATATATATCTGGAGGAACCAGTTGTACCTTGTATATATTTTTATATTGGAACACAAGTAAACGACTTGTATTATACACAACTTACTGAGTGTGAGTATTTCTTCTGCTGCTGGGATTTTACTGGACTTTTTTGCTTACTCAAGCATAGGCAGCGCTTGTTGCTTCCCTCAACATTTAAGTCACTCAGTGAGCTTCATGGCTGAATGAGGACTAGAGCATGGATCCCCCCAGTTCCAGTCTAACACTCTAACCACTACATCACACTGGCTCCCTTTATATGGTTTCTCCCCTCTGTGAGTTCTTTGATGAGAAGTAAGATGCATCTTCCGACTGAAGCTCTTTTCACATTCCAAGCATTTATATGGTTTCTCCCCTGTGTGAGTTCTTTGATGAGAAACAAGAGTTATCTTCTGACTGAAGCTCTTTCCACACTCCAAACAATTATATGGTTTCTCCCCTGTATGAGTTCTTTGATGCAGAGTGAGATGTATCTTCTGGCTGAAGCTCTTTCCACATTCCAAACAATTATATGGTTTCTCACCTGTGTGAGTTCTTTGATGAGAAGTAAGATGTTTCTTCTGACTGAAACCCTTCCCACATTCCAAGCAACGATACGCTTTCTCCCCTGTATGAGTTCTTTGATGAGAAGTAAGATTTTTCTTATCTGTGAAGCTCTTTCCACACTCCAAACAATGATAGGGTTTCTCTCCTCTGTGAGTTCTTTGATGGGAAGTGAGACTTATCTTATGAGTGAAACTCTTTCCACATTCCAAACAATGATATGGTTTCTCCCCTGTGTGGATTCTTTCATGTTGAGTGAGATTCCTTTTCTGACTGAAGCTCTTTCCACATTTTAAACAATGATATGGTTTCTCACCTGTGTGGGTTCTTTCATGTAGAGTGAGATGTGCGTTCTGACTGAAGCTCTTTCCACACTTCAAACATTTATACGGTTTCTCTCCAGTGTGAGTTCTTTGATGAGAAGTGAGAGCAATCTTCTGTTTGAAGCTCTTTCCACACTCCAAGCATTTATATGGTTTCTCCCCTGTGTGAGTTCTCTGATGAAAAGTGAGATTTATCTTCTGACTGAAGCTCTTTCCACACTCCAAGCATTTATATGGTTTCTCCCCTGTGTGAGTTCTTTGATGAAAAGTGAGATTTATCTTCTGTCTGAAGCTCTTTCCACATTCCAGGCATTTATATGGTTTCTCCCCTGTATGAGTTCTTTGATGAGAAGTGAGGTTTATTTTCTGACTGAAGCTCTTTCCACACTCCAAGCACTTATACGGTTTCTCTCCTGTATGAGTTCTTTGATGGAAACTGAGATGTATCTTCTTGCTGAAGCTCTTTCCACACTCCTTGCATTTATATGGTTTCTTCAATGTATGAATTTTGCCACGACCTTTAATATTTGATTCAGAATCAAAGGTTTTCTGATGCATATGGGACCTCTTCTTTTCCTGTTTTTTATGTATTTTTTCTTTCATCATGATATCATGGTAGCCATTGCCCCGAGAAGCCAAAGAACCTTTCTTCATACTCTGATTTGCTTGAATTCTCCTTCTCTGCTGTTTGCTGTTTATACATTTTTCAGTTTTCGGTGAGATCCCACTTGGTTCTCTCTTCTTTTCTGCTTCCCAGCTCTCCTCTTCTGGAATGAGGAAAATAAATTGGGAAAAGCCCAAGTTAGTAATAGAACTTCAAATAATCAACAACCCTCAATTAATGATTTTAATAAAAGGGAGGATTGGAAGGACTTAGAGGGAATGCAGTTCTTACTATGTGTTTAACTGCCTTTGTAGACTGGCAAGAATTGGTTGTTGGGACTATTTGAATAGGACTATGGTGACCTGGGCTTAGTGTTCAGTTGGGAAACGGCATTTACTGTATGTATCTGGGCTAGTTATCCTCTCTCAGCCTATTTGACCTCACAAACCTATCAGGCTGCTTGTCAGTAGAGCAGGTAATGCAGACTCCCATAACATTTGGCAAATCACTGATATCTTCACTTTAAGAAATACTTCACTGCTCTTAAGAAATACTTTCACTGCGGAAAAAGCAACAGCCATGGTTTTACCTAATAGCCCTATAGGTAGGCTGACCATATGAAAAGGAGGACAGGGTTCCTGTGTCTTTAACAGTGGTGATGAAGAGGGAATTTCAGCAGGTATCATTTGCATGCATGCAGCATTTGGTGAAATTACCTGTTCATCACAACAGTTAAAGGAGCCCTGCCCTCTTGACCAGATACAAAAGAGGGGAGGGCTCCTGCAGCTTTAACTGTTGTGATGAAGAGGGGATTTCACTATGTGCGGCACACATGCAAATGACACCTGCTGAAATTCCCTCTTCATCACAACTGTTAAAGATACAGGAACCTTGTCCTCCTTTCCACATGGTCGCCGTACCTATAGGTCACGTACACAAGGTCAGATTTGTCGTTACCCAGCTAATGAAAAGTGCACATATTCAGAAAGCCTTGAGATGGACAAGGGCCTTCTGCAATCTTTCTGAAATAAGTAAATTACCAACTCAGGTGATAGACCCTGAATTTCTTAGCCTTTCAGAAAGGATGCAGTCTTATATAGCTGCAGGCTTAGCAACTCCTTTACTGAGTCCCATCCCAAATCGCTCACTTTTACATTTGGTATAGCTAGGGTGACCAGATAAAATCCAGGTCAGGGCTCATGTAACTTTAACAGTTGTAGAGAAAAGGGAATTTCAGCCAGTGTCATTTGTATGCAATTAGTTCCTGGTGAAATTCCTTCTTTATCACAACAGTTAAAGGTGCAGGCACTATACTAGAGTGACCATATACAAAAGAAGGCAGGGCCCCTGCAACTTTAACTGTTGTGATGAAGAGGGAATTTCACCAGGAACTAATTGCATACAAATGACACTGGCTGAAATTCCCTTTTCTCTACAACTGTTAAAGTTACATGAGCCCTGACCTGGATTTTATCTGGTCACCCTAGGTATAGCTCTTGTCCGAATCCCATCCTGGGCCTACACCACTGAAACCACCTTGGTCTCCTGGAAGACTTCCAACTGCTTCTCAGAGTGCAGCAAACCCTGGAGTTCTGTTGCTCTTAGGCAGAGAAAATCAGATCTCTTTACCATCCCTCCACCCCAGCTAAGGAGGATGCAGTCTCATTCTCTGGATGTCTATGTGTGAAGAGAGAGTGCAGTTTGGGACAAAAAGACTAAGAGAGAAGCAGCTGGGTTTGAATACTGTAAACTAACTGCATTTGGGAATGCTGTCGGTCTCCCTAAGGACCCCCCTCTCTGGCTTCAGAGGATTTGTCAGGCTTCTGGGATCGTGTGATGAGTCAGTGCGGTATCTGTACTTGTTGCAGCTTTCAATTTTCCTGATGATTTCATGACCAAATGCTGATTGTTGTTTTCTAATATTTTGATTTGATGTTTCACCAGTATTGCCTCCTTTATGGATTTTTTTTGTTTAATGGAAAACTAGGATTATAAATGCCTTAGTAATGATAAATAAACAAATCCCTGTAGATTGAAAATAGGAATCTGGGGATCCTGTAATATGTCATGGAATTGAACACGGCCTGTCCCATGAAGGCGTTCTGCTATGCCTGGAAAAGGTGCCTGTTTGGGGCTGTGTTTCCCTAATCAGTGTTTTGCTGCTGGTTTTTGAGGCTTTGAGCTGTCTCAATGTGTCTTGTGCAAACTTTGTGGTATATTTGAGGCCCGTGCCTTTAAGTTGCTATCTTAAAATAATGTTTAATCGCTTGATGATTTAACATAACTTAGTTCATCTTGTTTGCTTTCTATCTTTATTTTATTATTTTCACCTCCTGAGTGCTATGTTCCAAAAGGCTTCCTCAAGATACCAAACTGCCGAAATAGGTAATATTATCTTCCTTGTCATAATTGTATTTGGAATCCGACAGTATCATTAGGAAGGAAAACAGGGAGTCTTACCAAGAGAGGCCTCAAAGCATCCCTGACAGGTGGTTGTCCTGCTGCCACTTGAAAGGCCTCTAGTGTGGGAGAGCCCACGACCTCCCTAAGTCATTGGTTCCATTGTCGTACTGCTGTAACAGTCAGGAAGTTTTTCCTGATGTCCAGCCGGAATCTGGCTTCCTGTAACTTGAGCCTATTATTCCACATCCTGCACTCTGGGATGATTGAGAAGAGATCCTGGCCCTACTCTGTGTGACAACCTTTCAAATCCTTGAAGACTGCTATCATGTCTCCCCTCAGTCGTCTCTTCTCAAGGCTAAACATGCCCAGTTCTTTCAGTCTCTTCTCATAGGGCTTTGTTTCCAGACTCGTGATCATCCTCGTTGACCTCTTCTGAACCCCCTCCAGCTTGTCTGCATCCTTCTTGAAGTGTGGTGCCCAGAACTGGACACAATACTCAAGATGAGGGGAACCTGTACCTTGCGTGATTTGGAAGCTATACTTCTAATAATGCAGCTCAACATAGCATTTGCTTTTTTTGCAGCCACATCATACTGTTGACTCATCATTCCAATTCTTGCAAGAGATAATGATGGGAAGAAGCCAGTAGCATATGGCTGTCTCAGAGATTGAGATCACAATCCCAAACACCTGGAAAGTGAATCCCTTGGAACACAAAAGGACTTACTTCCAAGTAAAATGCATAGAATTGCACTGGAAATTATGCAAGTCTAAGTACAGGGCTTTACAAAATGTCTTATAGTTAATTTGCAATTTGTCAATTGAGAGCTCAGTTGGGTAAAAATGGGTATCTCCCCATTTGGGCCGTTGCTACAAATCTTCCTGTTTGTTTTCATATAAACATTCTCCAAGTTTTGAAAATTAAACATAGTGTTCAATTGCAGAAAAGGCTAGAGTCTAGCAACTTCCTCACAAAAGAAATGAGGGAACGTAAAAGCAGCCCAAGGAACTCTTAGAGAGCGAGAACAGGTTGAAATAGAGCTACCCCCAAATTTATCCTTACCCTGCAAGGCGACACGTCCATCACCCTCCTGCTTGATCCCCCTTCGTGTGGGGCTCTGTCTGGTGTCTGATGGAGCCTTCTCAGCTTCAGAGAAAGCAGGTCCCAATTCTGCAAACAGACCCTGTACCTGAAAGAGCAATGAAGATCCAAGACATGAAAGGAGGATAAGAATTAGAAAAGGAACAAGAGAGGCAAAAACGCTGAGGGCGAGGTATGGGTCATCTTTCCATAGGTGATTTCCAGAACAGGTTGGCCAATTTGTAGAGTTTTAGACTATCCTCCCTCCCATTCCTGACCTCTTGCATGAAATGCTCTCACCTGCTGCTGCTCTTGCTGCTTCTGGTCCTCTGCCTGGCTCAGGAGGAAGCCTTCTGCCAGGGCCACAGCCTGGGAACTGTTCTCGGCTCCACATTCCCTCACCCAGCTCGCCATCTCCGCTGGCAGGATGGTCAGGAACTGCTCCAGGATCACCAGGTCCAGGATTTGGTTTTTCATGTGTCGCTCCGGCTTCAGCCACTGATGTGCAAGTTTGTGAAGTCGGTTGCAGATCTCTCGGGGTCCCTCAGCCGCCTGGTAGCGGAACTGCCTGAAACGCTGGAGCTGCACGTCTGAGTTGACCATGTCCTCACCCTGGACCATCTCAATCGTTCTTTCCCAGAATTCCCCACTGCTCTCCACCTTAATGGCATCAGGGTCTCTTTTTGGTTCAGGGAAAGCTGAGCCCTGCTCGGCCATCTTTGATCCGTGTTCCAAGGACGCCTCCAAGGGGTCCGTAGAAACTCTTTCTTCTTCTGTATCTGGGCAAAGATGTCTGTATGACGCAGTGCTACTAAGGCTCTGTAAAGGCAAGACATGGTTCTGTTGAAGAATTATACTGTCGGTACAAGATGAAATGTGCAGAGCTGTAGCTAGTAATCAGGTCTTGTCCCAGAAGGAAAGGCACATGAACGCCAAGTCTGAGAGAGAAACAGGAGATTTGGTGAGGAGCCTCAACCTGAGAGCCATAGCCCAAAGTCCTTCTTTCGATTTCTGCTACTGCCATCTCCTCCTTTATCCTCTCTCACACTAACCTTCCTTATAAATGGTTTAAACGAAAGCTGCCGGTCATTTAAATACATTTTGATTGATAAGTTAACTGATTTTTAAATGTCAATGAATTAATCAACCAAATTCTCATGGGCACAGAAACTAGACATTTTGATGAATACATACATTTCCCTTTCCTTTAGACAGACTTTGTTCTATATTAAATCATTAGATGGACCCATAACATTTCTCACTGATTCTGTGGGGTATACTGCTTCAGCAGATGTAAGCTCCATTCTTAACTATCAGAGCTAGGAGCTGCTTCAATGGGAGAAAGCAAATGTTTTCCTGATCCCAAGGAGATCAGAATTTTTCTTCCCCACAGGAACTGGGATTCCCTGGTTGTTTTGTGATGAGGTTTGCTGTTTTCTCGTTCAGGATTATAAACACATCTTTTTCATTCTAGTCCCCCCCTCCCTATTTATTAATTAATGGAAGGGCCCTCCATCTGCTCTTAGCTTTCCCAGGGTGCCTCTACAAGAGGCATTTAAAGCTCTTTCAAGGCGCATTAAAAAAATTACCTCTACAAGAACGGAGCGCAAATCGGGCGTAGAGGCGCGTTATCTCCCCGATTATGCGCATTATCGAATGCGCGTTAAATCGCAAGTTTTATTTTGCTCCGTCCGTTAAAGCGCATTTTGACTGTGTGAATAAGCGCTTATGCGCATTAACTACTTGTAAAGCGCATTTTGGACATCTGTTAATGCGCTTCGCCGCCTCTCGTGCAGAGGGATTAGGCGTAAATGCGCTTCTGCGATTATGCGCATAATCACCTAACCAGGCGCAAAAGCGAATCCTTGTAGAGGGGACCCCAGACGGAAACAGAAATAGAGACATGTATTCTGGCCCTGGAAGGTGAGCAGGGGATGGAGGGACCCAGGCTGCTCCCTGCCTGTCTCCCCAGTGATCAATCCACCTACCTGATTTTGTTCCACTCCATCATAAAGAAAAAGAGATGGCTGAGTTCTGATTGCCGGCATCATTATATCCCCTGCAAGACAAAGGTCATAGGAAGCTTGTAGCACATGTTTGTTTCAAATCCCAAACTCCTGACTTCCCAGTAAAATGTGTAGAATTGCACTGGATGTGATGCAAGTCCAAGCAGACCTGGGCGTTATATGATGTTTTATCTTTAGTTTGCATTTTGAGAATTCAGTTGGATAAAGATGCATATTTCCCCTATTTGGGACTCTGGTCACACATCTAACTGTTAGTTTCCATATATACATTCTCCAAACGCTGAAAACTAATTGCAGAAAAGGTTGGAGCCTATAATCTTTCCTACAAAAAAACGGGCTGACTTAAAAGGGGCCCAAGGGTCTCTTCCATACATGAGGGAGTGAAAACTGGTAGAAACAGAGCCACCCCCGAAATGAATCCTTACCCTGCAATGTGGCACAACCGTCACCCTCTTGCTTGATCCCCTTTCCTCTGATGGATGGAGCTTTCACTGCGACAGGGAAATCAGGTCCCACTTCTGCAAACAGACTCTGTGCCTGAAAGGGAAATGAAGATCCAAGACATGGAATGAGGAGAAGGATCAGAAAATGAATGAGATACACAAAAATGTTTTGGGGGGGAATTTATGGGACATCTCTCCTTGGGAGATTTCCAGAATGTGTTGGGCTATTAGTATTCAGATATCCTCCCTCACATTCTTTTCCCTTTGGATGCAATGCTCTCACCTGCTGCTGAGCTTCCTGCTTCTGGTCCTCTGCCCGGCTCAGGAGGAAGCCTTCTGCCAGGGCCACCGCCTGGGAACTGGTCTCCGCTCCGCATTCTCTCACCCAGCTCGCCATCTCCGCTGGCAGGACGGTCAGGAACTGCTCCAGGATCACCAGGTCCAGGATTTGGTTCTTTGTGTGTCGCTCTGGCTTGAGCCACTGACGCAAAAGACTGTGGAGTTGGTTGCAAACCTCTCGCGGCCCTTCAGCCTCCTGGTAGCGGAACTGACGGAAACGCTGGAGCAGCACATCTGAGCTGACCATGTCCTCACCCTGGATCTCCTGCATCTTTCTTTCCCAGAATTCCCCAATGCTCTCAGTCTGAACGGCATCAGGGTCTCTTCCTCCTTTAGGGCCAGGTGAGTTTTGCTCGGCCATCTTTGAGCCGTCTTCCAGTGGAAGCCTCCAAGGGATCTATTCTCTCTTCTGTAGCTGGGCAAAGATTGCCATACGAGGCAGTGCTACTAAAGCTCTGTAAAGGCAGGACATGCTTGTGTTAAAGAATTATTATACTCTCAAGACAATGTGAAGGATTCCAGCTAGGAAGCAGGTCTTGTTCTGGAAGGAAAGGCAGGTGAATGCAAAGACCAGAGAAACTGGTGACTTGAAGAAGATCCTCACTCAGAGCAGCAGACCAAAATCCTTCTTTTGCTTACAAGTCAGAAGATGTTGCCTCCCATCTCTTTCCCACCCTCCTATTCCTTCTCTAGCTGTTCATCCCACTAGAAGTATATTCCCACTCGTGGCCTTTCCTTGAAGTCTCATCCATTCTTCATCCAAGCCCCCAGCCACACCCCCTCTCCATGACACCTTTGGCTGCTGCCACCTCCTTTAGCCTCTCTCACATTAAACTTCCTTAAAGTTGGCTTAAATGAAGGCTGGGAGTCATTTTAAGAAGTCTTTGTTAGGGGAGGAGTGATAACATCACAGGGTAAGATGGTGGAATCATTTTAGCACCGAGTTCAACTGAGAGCCACTGTGGTGTAGTGTCGTGTTTCCCAAAACCTCCTGCCTTAAGACGTCTGCCACGTAATCCACAAAGCTTTATTCAGGCAATAAACATCTCTTCCCACCTGAAGGGAGCCCAACCTCTACAACTTCCCTCTAGGCAAAACTATGCAAACTAAGAGGAGGCAACTGTCCTTTCAAGAAGAATGGAAAGTCTTTTCCCAGAATGCTTTAACTTCAGGGAGACTGTTTCTGAAGAAGCCTTTGGCGAGAAGCTAGCCGTTTTAGGCTGCAGCAAACTCTAAGATCAGCTAGCCTTGAAGTGCCCTCCCCCTCGGTAGAGTACTGGTTTCCCAGAGACTGTGGGTTGCTTACACTTTCAGAGATAAAGTCTGGTGAAGGTTATTCCCAGCTGGTGAAGAGCCCGTGAGAGTCACCTCTCCCACTCCCTGTATAGGCTGGGATGTTTTTGCCATCGCCTGGAACTCCTTCTCCCAGCCTAAGGGGAACAGGCCTAGACATGACATGTAGTGGCTACAGTGTTGGACTGGGAGTCGGGAGATCTAGGTTTTAGTCCCCACTTGGCCATGGAAGCTCATTGAGTGTCTTTGGGCCTGTCACAGACTCTCAGCCCAGCCTACCTCACAGGGCTGTTGTTGTGAGGATAAAATGGAGAGGATTATGTATGCTTCCTTGAAGGAAAAAAGGCAGGATATAAATGTCATAAATAAATAAACCTTCCGGTATTTTCAAAAGATCTATGGACTAAAAGGGTTCTAAAGGTGAGCTAGACATAGCAGACTATCCCAAGGGCTTGCAGGAGTTAAAGACCGGCAATTAGGAGCTTTCTTCAAGCTGATAGGCAAACTAAAAAAAAACGGGGTCCATCTTCACAGCAGAGGCTATGGAGAAGCCAAATAAATATGGCACCATGCTAGTTCTGCTTCGCCAAGATTGGAACAATGGAATTAAACAACTCAGAATCTGTTGATGAAGTAGCAGCTAAGCTTCGTGCCATTGCAGAGACGGGTCATAAAGCAATGAAATTTGGACTGAAAAGAAGGATACAAAAACTAACCAAAATGAATGTTGTAGCATGCCAAAAAGTTGAATCCCTGGAGAACAGTAGAAGAGCTAATATGAGGATTTGAGAGATTTCTTAAAACTACAGAAGGCAAAAATATAATCTAGTTTCCAACAGAATGATTAGTATTATTTCTCTGGATTTGGAAATAACACATAGAGAGATAATTCAAGCTCATCTGCCAAACCACCAAAAGGGGCCGAACCATAAGACATCATAATAAAACTTTCTAATGAGGCATTAACAGACGCCATACTGAAGACCTCCAGAAACTAAACTAATCTAACACTGAGAGGCAATCCAGTTCAATTATTCTAAGGTTTATGTCCAGAAATATTACAATAGTGAAAATCTTTTAAATTTCTCCCAGATTCACTCCAAAAATCAATTATCTCCTACCATTGGCTTTATCTTGATTGAACAATGGCAAAATATATGGGATCTCAACCCAGGAAGAAACTAAGGCCATCCTGAAATTACTTAGATTAAATGCTGATCAACCTGCAGTTACAAAGGTCTGAAAATAGCTTCTATGAAAATTGGGCAGCTTTCATACATTTTACAAATAATTCAAATATAGAACCTCCATACTCACATGGATCCTGTTGAAATTAAGTCTTGATATAAATTAATGAAGATAATTAATAATGATTTACAAATGGAGGAAAGAGTTTGTTTAATTTTTACATAAACTTGGAATCCTAAAATGAAATTGAAAATAATGTAATCCTAGGAATGTAACCAGAAATTTACTGTAATGTGTGTGTGATATATATAACAGTATTGGTTTATATCTTTATAATGAAACAATATGTATTATATTGATTTTTATATAAAACTCAAAAATATTTGGAAAAATACACACATTTCTCTTTCGTTTACACATACTTTGTTCTACATTAAATAATTAAAAAGACCCATAATAGTTCTTCCTGATTTTGTGAGGTATACTGCCTCAGGAGTAGGAGGTTTCATTCTTAACTATCACAGCTAAAATTTGCCTCACCAAAACAAAGCGGAAGTTCTCACAGGGCAGCATCCTCCTTTCAAGGAGATCAGAAGTTCTGTGCCCCATAGGAACTGAGGTTTCCCAGTTGTGTTGTGCTAAGGTTTGCTTTTTCTAGTTCAGAATTTTTAAAACACCTCTTTTTCACTCTCTGCTATTTCCCCCTTCCCTTTTAGTTATTTATTTATCATCAGTCTTTTCTTCCTTCTCCAAAGGACTCCTCTCCAGCCGCCTCTCTCTGCAAGCCTGCATCACAGGGTTGCCACAACATGTTTTCTTGCTTTTAGCAAAAGCTATCACAAGTGCCTCTCCTCTTCACACGCCCACCCCCCACAAATAAAATGTCAACAATAGTTATTTAAATAACTAAATTGCTCCCCCTTCGGGGCTCCCCAGATCAGCTGCCTCCTGGGAGGACGGGCTGGGTGGGGCTCCTCCTCTCCCTCCTCCCGCCTTCCTTTGCTTTTGTCAGTGTGGCTGATCCAACAGAAAAGAAGCAGGAGCCACAAGCAGAATTGCACCAGGGGACCCACATTTGCAGGGTGGAGGGCGAGCAGTGCCCGATGAATACGGGAATGATTTCAGTCAAGTTAGAGCAGTTTAATCAGTGAATCACTTGTATTCATTGACAACTTTGCAGTTCACCTCTAAAATCTCCCGCCTCTGTCCCCGATCAAAGGGGACATCTGGTCTGTTGACCGGAGGAAAGAGTGAAGCTTTCGGCTATTGTGGGGCGAATCCCAAGTGGATCAGCCGCACAGGTCAGCTCCCTATGGAGTGACATGGGGAGGGTCCAACTCCCCCCGTAGCGTGAAATCAGACCCCCCTCTGACATGGTGGAGGTTAATTTGGGCATCTCCATCCCCTCCCAGACTTTCCACCCTTTTCTCCCTCCCCTGCCCCCATGTCCCTCCCCCTCCCTTGCAGCCCAGGGACCCCTTCACCCCAATGCACAAGGCGGGAGGGGGGGTCTCACCTGATCCCACCCAGGAGGCACCGATGCAGCACCTGCAAGAAGATCAATAGCCTGGAGGAAGAAGGCGGGACAGGAAGCAGCTTTGGGGGACGGTGCATTTACTGTGGAGGACACGGCCCCTCCCTGCCTCCCCAAATCCTCTTCCTCTCTAGGAATCTAGTTCAGTCTCTTCAACCCTTAGATGGCCAAACAGCAAGATCGCTTCCCTGCATCTCCCCAAGTAAGACCCCGGAAATATCTTGAATTGCACCACATTGGATTTAAGCTTCCCCCAATTAGGATGACCATATGAAAAGGAGGACTGGGCTCCTGTATCTTTCACAGTTGTAGAGAAAAGGGGATTTCAGCTGGAGTCCTTTGTATGCATGCAACACCTGGTCAAATTCCCTTTATATCGCAACAGTTAATGCTGCAGGAGCCTTGCCTAATGTAACTGGATACAAAAGAGGGTAGGGCTCCTGCAGCTTTAACTGTTGTGATAAAAAGGGAATTTCACCAGGTGTTGCATGCATACAAAGGACACCTGCTGAAATACCCTTTTCTATACAACTGTTGGAGATTTAGAAGCCCTGTCCTATTTTCCATATGGTCACCCTACTCGGGGTGCTGCGGGCAGCAATTTCGCTTTTCTGTTCTGGACATTTTCCCTTTCTTGTTGCGTGAATCTGTTCAGTCAGTTGATGTTTTGGTTTTGGTTGTAAAACATTGTTCTCTGCTTAAAGGCTGTTCTTGCCAGGAGGCTTAGAAAGTCACAGGATGTCCAACAAGGCTATGGCCGAGTTTGCACGTAACGAGAAGCCATCATGCGTTTGCATTTTATTACATAAGAACAGCCATGCTAGATCAGACCAAGGGTCCATCTAGTCCAGCACTCTGTCCACACAGTGACTAATCAGCCGTCGACCAGGGACCCACAAGCAACCTGGTTCTTGATGCCAGTCTCTGCATGAACTGCATATGCAGCTAGTGTCCCCAGTTTCCTGCCTCCGATGAAACAGTTAGGGTTTTACCATCTTTTCTTCCACCCTGCAACTTGTTCCTTTTCCCTCCCCAGGAACCAGATCATCTATACACATACTTTGCGCCTTCAACTCACTGGTGTCTCCTGGATACAGCAGCCTTCCACTCCTCACTACACCAAGGCAATTCAAGGCACAATCCTATGCATGTTTGGAGAGGAAAAGGTCCTACAACTCCCAGTATTCCCCAGCCAGCCATGCTGGCTGGGGAATGCTGGGAGTTGTAGGACTTGTTTCTCACTAACTAATGCATACAACTGTGCCCCCATAAAGCTATTTCACTTTCTGGATGGATGGCACAGGAAGGCGTGTCCTGTAATACTTCCCCCTCCCTTCTTTACCTGTCTCTCTCTTTACCTTTCCTCCTTCCCAAAAATTTTCCTTCTTCTCTCTAGGAACCCACAAGTAGGTCATGGTTAGGCTGAGCATATGAAAAGGAGGAGAGGGCTCATGTAACTTTAACAGTTGCAGAGAAAAGGGAATTTCAGCCGGCGTCATTTGTATGCAATTAGTACCTGGTGAAATCCCATCTTCATCACAACAATTAAAGTTGCAGGCACTATACTAGAGTGACCAGATACACAAGAGGGCAGGGTCCCTGCAGCTTTAACTGTTGTAATAAAGAGGGGATTTCACCAGGTACGAACTGCATACAAAGGACGCTGGCTAAAATTGCCTTTTTTCTACAACTGTTAAAGTTACATGAGCCCCATCCTCCTTTTCATATGTTCAGCCTAGTCATGGTAAAACAGCACCCTCCCACCCATGTTCCTCAGCAACTGGTGTATATAAGCTTTCTGCCTCTGATACTGGAAGTAGCACAGAGCCATCAGGACTAGTAGCCCTTGATAGCCTTCTCCTCCAGGAATCTCCTCCACCACCCTTTTAAAGCCATCCAGATTGGTAGCCATCACTACATCTTGCGATAGTGAATTCCAAAGTTTAACTATGCGCTGTGCGAAGAAGTCCTTCCTTTGATCTATCCTGAATCTCCCACCAATTAGCTTCATGACATGACCCTGGATTCTAGTATTATGGGAGAGGGAGAAAAACGTCTCCCTTTCCACATTCTCCACCCCATGCATAATTTTGTACACCTCCATCAGGTCTCCTCTCAGCCTCCTTTTTTCCAAGCTAAACAATCCCAGCTGTTGTAACCTTCCCGCATAGGGGAGATGCTCCAGCCCCTTGATCATTTTAGTTGCCCTTTTCTGCAGTTTTTCCCACTCTTTGGCCGATCCCTGGGATGCTTATGCTGTCCCAATGAAACCTTTCCCCAATCCCAAGCCACCTACTTCCCTTTGAAGCCTTTATTAGCAATAAAATTCCCACCCCACTGCCTGCTTATGGGTCAGTGCTGGAAGGTGCTGTGCGACTTGACTGCACTCCCTCGTCCCATGGCAGCGCTTCCACCTCTTTCCATTACTTTCAGTGCCTTCGTCAAAGTGCCCGTGCCTCTATTGAGGCCCTGTCCTCCAAATCCCCCACCCCACAAATGCACGGTGGCTGATTTCCCCATGCAAAGAACCCGAGAGGCTCTGGAATGCACCCCATCTCCGCCTCCCTTCAACACTGCCTTTAAACCATCCCTTGCCTCTTTCTGCCTGTCCGATGCTTCTCCCTTGCCGATGGAGGCAGACTAGGCTGACCCTATGAAAAGGAGGACGGGGCTCATGTAACTTTAACAGTTGTAGAGAAAAGGCCATTTCAGCCGGCGTCATTTGTATGCAATTCGTACCTGGTGAAATCCCCTCTTCATTACAACAGTTAAAGCTGCAGGGGCCCTGCCCTCTTGTGTATCTGGTCACTCCAGTATAGTGCCTGCAACTTTAATTGTTGTGATGAATATGGGATTTCACCAGGTACTAATTGCATACAAATGACTCCGGCTGAAATTCCCTTTTCTCTGCAAGTTACATGAGCCCTCTCCTCTTTTTCATAGGGTCAGCCTAAGGCAGACTCCATTCACATACTTAGGACAAAAAATACTAATAGCTTGTTAACTTTCCATAGGAGCCAGGCAAGCACTTCATTTGAAAGAGCATGGCTAGAGTGCTTGACTGGGAGTCGGGAGATCTAGGTTCTAGTCCCCATTCGGCTGTGGAAGCTCAATGGGTTACCTTGGGCCAGTCCCAGACTCTCAGCCCGCCCTACCTCACAGGGTTGTTGTTACGAGGAGAGAAATGGAGAGGAGGAGGATTATGTATGCCGCCTTGAGTTCCTTGGAGGAAAAAAGGCAGGGTATAAATGCAATAAGTCAATTTGGCGTGGGGCTATGTGGAAGTAGAAAAAAAAAGAAATGGCCCAAGTGTAGCCACCTTGCCTTGTATATGTGACAAGGGAAAAGAATTGAAAGTACTGATCAGCTTTTTTTCAGGGAGATAACAAGAAATGCCTATCAAGCACATTCTAATATGAAATGATAGGTGGAATTTTGTTAACCGAAATGTATCAATACTCTCCTAAAAGTTGGCTGGAGATTTGCTCAAGGACAGAGAGCGTTCCGTCCAGCTGCTTCCCTTGCGATTGCAAGTAATAAAATGTCTTTGACTTGTTTGTTTGCAACCTAAACTAGGATGACCATAAGGAAAGGAGGACAGGGCTCCTGTTGTATAGAAAAGGGAATTTCAGCAGGTGTCATTTATAGGCATGCAGCAGCACCTGGTGAAATTCCCTCTTCATCACAACAGTTAAAGCTGCAGGAGCCCTGCCCTCTTTTGTATCTCTGTACTAGAGTGACCAGATATAAAAGAGGGTAGGGCTCCTGCAGCTTCAACTGTTCTATGTTGCATGCCTACAAATGACACCTAATGAAATGCCCTTTTCTATACAACTGTTAAAGATACAGGAGCCCTGTCCTCCTTTTCATAGGGGTCAAAATGAAAAGAAACCCCAGGTAGGCAGTCAAAAAAAGCCAAAGGCAAAGGGGTGGAACCAGGGAAAGGTTTAATAAAAAGTGATTGTAAAATTGAAGGTAGATTGGGAGGCCTGCAGCTAAAGAACGAGGCAGAGAAAGACACAGATCGCCAGCTGTCTTAAAAAACCAGATCTTCAATGATCACAAAAGCCAGAAAGTGAACTGCTAGAATACAGCGAAGTTAGAGGACTTTGTGGTTAATTCTCCTAACATTTATAAATTTTGCTAACGTTTAGCAGTGTCTGCTGGCATTTGGCCAATGCCTATCTCAGACTGTCCTATAAAGAACCATCACACTTAGTCACAAGTGATGTGTGGATAGTTGTCCCAGAGGAAGTCAGCTATAGCTGCGCGAATTGCTTCCCCATCACGTGATGCTGTTTCTGAGCGGGCATTCGGAGGGTGCGGAGCAGGCTGCTGTAGCGGGGGATCGATGGGGACAGCATCGTTGTCAGCCTCTGGTCCAGGAAGGTCCGGGTTCTCCTCCAAGAGTACGTCCCCTCTCGCCTCACAGATGTTATGAAGGATGCAGCACACGATGATAACATCAGGTACCAGGTCTTCCTCAACATCCAGAAGTGTGTAAAGAGAGCGCCACCGTGACTTCAGTCGCCCAAATGCTCCCTCCACTGGTAGTCTTGCCCTGCTGTGGCAAAGGTTGAAGTTTTCTTCTTTGGCCGTCGTTGGAGTGCGGTATGGGGCCATGAACCAAGGCTGAAGCTCCAAAGCTCCATCGCCCAGGATGAGGGGGCGCATGGGGACCCCATTAACTATTACAGGCAGGCCGGTGAAGAATGTGCCCGTGGCTAGCTTATCTGCCACTGGGGAATTCCAAAAGACGTCTGTGTCCTGACTTCCTCCGGAAACCCCAACGTACACATCCATGAACCTGCCTTTCGCATCTACAACTGCCTGCAAAACCATGCTGTAGAAACACTTTCGGTGATTGAACTCTGGGCCCTTCCCCTCCGGAGCAAGGACTCGTATATGGGACGAATCCAGGCCTGCTCCCACGCAAGGAAATCCAAGCTCACGGAAGCCCTGGATGTTTTTTTCTTCATCTCCCACTTGGATGGCATCAGCCAGATAGAGCCTCTTCAGGGCTTGCACCGTCTCTCTGAAAATATTGCCAGCTGTTGAGTTCCCAACTCCGAAGGTGGTGCTGAGTGCGAGGAAGCCCAGGTTCGATGCCAGTTTGTACAGTGTCAGCGCTAATCTTTTTTTGACTGGTACCGCCTGGCGCATTACCGTGTTTTGCCTCTGGATGACAGGGCTGATGGCTTCGGCAATGGTGTCAAATGTTTCCCGTGACATCCGGAAACTTCCGCGGAAACACGCATCATCCCAGTTGAACATCGAGGCCCACACAGCTTCTGTGCGAGGCAGAGCCCAGCGGCGTGTCAAGCTCAGGTCTGCGGTCAGGTGGTCAGCCAAAGCAATGGTTGCCGTGGCCACTCGAGCCTGTTCCGCTATGGCGGACATTCTCTGGTGCATCTGATTCAGGCTTCGCATATGGCCGGAGAGCCGTTCTCTTTCAAAGCGCATGACTGCCCCCTCGGCGGCTCCAACTGTGTTGAGGTGCTGCTGCAAGGACCCGACGGCCGCTCTACGGAACCTCAAATGCCACAGAAAAAGCTCTTCTGAAGAGTCATGGTTTTCGATGATGCGCTGTAGAATCATGCTTGTGGCGGCCACGAGTGCAGCATTCTCTCCCATACTTGGCTCTCAGCTTTGGAACGTTGAGGTGTTCGTTACAGTAACTAGCACAGGTGGAGGGCGTACTTACAGCTTTGGGTGGAGGAGGAGCAAGCGGTGGGCCAGCCGTGGGCAGTGAAAGGTCTGGAGGAACAGAGAGAGCTCATGGATTAAACAACCCAAAGGTCACAATCCAACAACAAGCCATGCTCAGTGGTTGAGTGTGGGTTGTTTTTAACTATGGACTGTTTGTTGAAGTGTGGGTCAGTGTGTTGTCTGAATGAAGCCAGGAGGCTTGTGAACCATGCAGTGTGGCTTATTTTCTGGAGAAAGCCACCTTGAGAATTCATGGTTTGTTGTTGGGTTGCTCAGGGTGGTTAACAAGCCACCCTGCATGGTTAACAAGCCACCCTGGCTGTGATCTGACAACATGATAACCCACCCTGCGGAAAACTTGCTGCATTCAGACAACACACTAACCCACGGTCCAACAAACAACCCACACTCATCCAGTGGGTGAGGGTTAGCATGTTGAATAGCCCCAGTGTGGGTTATTCATGGTTAACAACCCACACTTAACACATTGTGCTGGGCTCACATGACACGACAACCCACAGCAGGGGTTGTTGTAGTGTCGGTTGTCCTGTCATGTGAACCAGGGCTATATTTCTTTTTAAAACTATAATTATTATTCCTAAATGTGCATATATACATGTGAATTAGGAGGATGCAAATTTAACAAACAACAGAATGATAATAATGAGCAGCAACAGGTCCATGCTGTATGCCATCTTTTGGAGTCACACAACACTCTTCCTCAGCCTGGGTATAATTAGGAACATAGGAAGCTGCCATATACTGAGTCAGACCCTTGGTCCATCTAGCCCAGTATTGTTGACACTGGCTCAGTTCGGACGACATATTAAGCAACGGAGAGGGGTAAATAACGTACTGACTGTGCGTTAGGCAGGAGGAGCTCCACAAATGACACACTGTAGCCGGCGCTGCTAGGAACCGGCAAACGCCCCGGCTGCAAGAAACTTGCGGTGGCCATTTTGGTTGCAGCTTCTCCTCCGTGTGTCCCCCAGCCGTATCCCAACATGCACCGTGAGTTCTGCCGGCTGCATACAGCAGCTGGGGTTTTTTGGCTGCTCTAGGCAGCAGAACTCTATTCCGAAACGGAATAGTCCACGGAGAGAGGGGGGGCTGAATTCGGACGACAAGCCCGTTGTTTCGCTCCGTTGTTTAAAGTGCCTGATTAACGTACTGTCAGTTGTGTGTGCGTTGTGTGCTGCCTTCCAGACGACACAATAAGCAACACAACTGACGATTGTTCCCCCCCCTCCTCCGTTGCCTAATGTGTCGTCCGAACTGAGCCACTGACTGGCAGCGGCTCTCCAGGGTTTCAGGCAGGATTCTTTCCTAGCTATACCTGGAGAAGCCGGGGATCGAACCTGGGACCTTACTCCCCTGTTATTTGTTTTAATCATTGAAATATTTTAATCAGAAAATGTTTAAAGTTACTAGGCCCTTTGATAGATCAGTATGTCTACGCCTCCAGCCTGTTAGGTAGGACAGGCTGCAAGACCCCGGTTTGTCTGCCTTCCTCAGCAGCAGCACCTCCAACACGCCCACTTTTTAGTATCCTGCCCACAGAAGAAGCCAGGCTGATGGCTTTTACATATGGAGGAAGACAGTCCTCTTTTTCAGAACATAAGAAGAGCCCTGCTGGATCAGTCCAAGGGTCCATCTAGTCCAGCATTCTGTTCACACAGTGGCCAACCAGCTGCTTATGGGAAACCCGCAAGCAGGATATGAATGAAACAGCACCCTCCCACCCATATTCCCCAGCAACTGGTGTACATAAGCATACTGCCTAAGATACTGGAGGTAGCATACAGTCTTCTCTTCCAGGAATTTGTCTAACAACCTTTTAAAGCCATCTACAGGAAATTGGTGGTCATCACTATATTTTGTGATTGCACGTTACATACGGTAGTTTAATTATGCGCTGTGTGAAGAAGTCCTTCCTTTTATCTGTCTGGAATCTCCCACTAATCAGCTTTGTGGGATGACCCCACTGGGTTCTAGTATTATAAGAGAGGGGGAGATTGTTAGTAATTGAAAGGAATGTAATTAAGTATGTATTATTTTTTAAACAAGGAAGATAAGGAGAGAATGAAAATAGAAATTGAAGGCAGGTGTTCTGAATTAAGGCATAAGACACACCTGAATTAACTCTATTAACTGCATAAAAAGAAAGGAAAAAAGCAACGAGTTCTGGGTAAGCTGGCTGGGTAAACTGGAAGGGACAGGCAAAGCAGTTGTTATCGGCTGCCAAATGAAAGAAAGAGACTGTGTAATGTATGAAAATAAGTTGATTTCAGTTCTTTAAATGCTTATCTAAACGAGTAAAATACTCCCTAAAGAAAAACCTTGTTGTGAGCAGTGATTTATCTAATCTGTGGGAGAGAAGTGCACCTGCTGGATTATCGGACCAGACTCGCAGGAGGAAAACAAACAAACCATCACTAACAGAGATATGTCTCCCTATCCATATTCTTCACACCGTGCATAATTTTGTACACTTCTATCATGTCTCCCCTTACTTGCCTTTTGTCTGAGCTAAACAATCCCAGCTGTTGCAACTTTCCTTCATAGGACAGATGCTCCAGCCCCTTGATCATTTTAGTTGCCCTTTTCTGCACTTTTTCCAGCTCTATAAAAAAATTTTTTAAGGCGCAGTGATCAGAACTGTAAAAGAGTATTCTAAGGCAGGATCTACACTACTATCTACACTACTGCTTTAAAACAGTTTCTAACAGTAGTGACAACTGTGAAGGCCCAGGACACACTCTATATACAGTTTTCAAACCGTTTTCAAAGTGTCATATCCTGCTTGGTGTAGATCTGGCCTAAGTGTGGTTGCACCATAGATTTATACATCTTGGCAATGTGATCTTGACAATTTTATTAATCCCTTTCCTAATTATGCCTAACATGGAGCTTACCTTTCTTCGAAGTGGCTAAACACTATATACTGCTTTCATACCGCTTTCATAGTGAAATATCCCTGCTTGGTGTAGATGAGGCCTAAGTCGACATTTTCATTGACCTGTCCACCACTACTCTAAGATCTCTTTCTTGGTCAGTTACCATCCTTTAAACTGCTTAACAACATGGTTAGTGTGTTTGCCAAGCAGTCCAGCGCCTGAGCAAGCCAACGTCCAAGCTACGGAAGACAATCAAAGCAACTCCAATTTCCAATCCAATATGTTTATTAAAGACTCAAGCAGAGAGAAGTTGAGAAATAATCAGCTGTTTTTTTAAACAATAATAGAGATGAAATAAGTAAAACCTACTTATTGGAATTGTAAGAGGAACTCACCAGGTTGGGGGAAGGATGAGGCTCAAATCTGGGACTTCCTGGCAGAGCTAGTGTTGCCTCTTTGCTTTCCATGCAAGGGAAACAAAGCCAAATGTCAAACAACCAAAACATTTCTATGGGACTGGACAGTTTCCAAGGAGGGCAATTCAAACTGACCAATCCTTAGCCTGGGAGGACCTGGTTATGTATCCATCCTCCAGGTGAGCTTTACACCACTTATTTTGCATAAACAGAGATGTAAATTTGGCTGATCCTGTTCTTTGTTCAAACGTATTTCTAGAGATGGGTTCATCACAGCACTGAAACAAAAGTCAAGTTTAAAGCCATCAAATTTAGAAATTTGAAATTACAAATCCCTTCCAGGACTCTTTTTAAGTGTGCGGAAGGGAAAAGGGCAGGGGGCAATTGAACGCAATGTCTCACGTGGAAAAACAACAACCCACACACAATCTCAACATCGTTTGGAGAGGGGATGGGGGGGTGCGGGTGTCCAAAGGAACAAACTTGATTTTAGTTTCACTGATTCAGGGGACTCCAATAGTTAAATCAGCCAAGCTGTAATTCCTAGAAAGGAAGGACATTTGGGACAGGAGGATGGTCAACAGTGAATGGACCTTACAGAGATACTGAACAGCCGTTGCCAAGAGGACTAGATCAGTGGTCTTCAACTGGTCCAGACCAGAGACCTACCTCAGATTCCCAACCCGCAACATGGGAGCCACTTTCACAATTGCCCAACATGGCAGCAACCCTTTTGGGCCGCGACTTACTGGTTGAAGGCCACTGGACTAGATAATATTCACCCAGAAGCACTAATGATTGGGAGCCTATCTATAAACGCAAGATAAAACACTTTGAAAACGTTTTGAAAACTGTATATGGAGTGTGTCCTGGGCCCCAACAGTTCTCAAGGCTGTTATAAACCGTTTTAAAGCAGTAGTGTAGATAATAAGTCAGCCCTGAATGTTTCTGAGCACATGATCCCAGTTCCTGCTTCTGATCCTCCCTCCGTTTCTAGGTGCACGTTCTGTGATGTTCAGATTCGCGCCATTGTTCAGGAAACATATTGAAAATGTTACCATGGGGAAACTTGATTTAACTCAGTAATTTAAACCGGACTTTTTTCTTCTTCTTGCTGATTTAAATCGCCTTGATTTAAATCGATCTACCGGGGCTGTTATGCACACTTACCAGGCAGCAAGCTCAATGGGGCTTGTTTCTGAGTAGACACATACAAGGCGCCGGTGCAGCTTTCTTCTCCCAACCCCCTGAAGGTCTCAGTGTCTCGGGGTGACTTGTTGAACCTCCTGCGGCCTTTTGAGCCTCCTGGCAAGAACCGCCTCTCAACAGAGAACAAGGTTTTGCAACCAGAAACAAAGCAGTTTCATTCAGCAAGACGAGGAAACGTCCAGAGCAGAAAAGAAAGACCATTGCCTGAAGCAACTGGGGTGGGGGGTGGGGAGGAACCAGAAGCCAATGCAATGCGATACAAGATGTTTCCACGCTCCTGCTTGGCGTCCTGAGAGTTAAAGAAAAGAGCTGGATTCCTAGAGAGGAAGGGGATTTGGGGTGGAAAGGAGGGGCCGGGTCCCCCACAGGAAATGCACCTTCCCCCTCCCAAATGCCCTTCCTGTCTTGTCTGCTTCCTCCGGAGGGAAGAGGACTTTGAGCTTCCTCAAAGTACGGCATCGGTGCCTTCCGGGTGGGATCAGGTGAGACCCCTCCCCGCCTTGTGCGTTGGGGTGAAGGGGGGGTCCCTGGGGTGCAGGGGAGGGAGGAGGGGTGGGGAAGACCCCCGGGGGTGGGGGAGACGCCCAAATTCAGCCCCGAAATGTCATAGGGGGGATCTGATTTCCCGTCATGGAAGGGAGCTGGACCCTCCCTCCATTTCACCCCATCGGGAGCTGACCTGTGCGGCTGATCCGCTTGGGATTCCCCCCACACACACACACATTATCAGGCATTTTTACTCTTTCTTCCGTTCAGCAGTCCAGGTTGACCCCCTTTCGTTTGAACTGACACACCTGCTTAAGCGGCTCTGCCTTGACTCTTATCCTTCCCCCATTAATCGGGCACTGCTCCCCCCTACACACATAAATGTGGGGCCCCGATGCAAATCTGCATGTAGACGCACACCCCCTTTCTCTACTCTATTTGCCTAGGGTGACCATATGCATAAAATGTTTAAGACAAGGTCTTTATATATTTATTTCTCCAAATGATTTCTAAAATCAGATTATCACAATTTCTGTGCAGCGAGGACAAGCAAGTCCTAGGTTGCAAACTGAGACTACAGCTCTCAAATACAAGAGCAAGATGCATTTCTGCCTTTAGGGGGCACAGTGCCATTGAAGCAGAGACTGGAACTGATCCTGATACCTATAGCTCAGAAAATGAATCTGTTTAAACGTCGTGCATATTCATTGACTCTCTGTCCCCCTTTTTTCTCAGTTCTTTTTATGGGAATGGGTGCTTTATGTCTGCTTGACACTGTGGAGGACTAGCGGAGACATAAATGATTTTCCCCGTTACTAATGTTGATGGTTTCTTCTGTTTTTCTTTATAATTGTTTATTGTCTGCTCCTCATAAACTGGCAAAACCAAGGCGGTTCCTTATAGTTCAGGTGTTCCTTACAGTTCAGGAGCTTGTAGCTCCATTTGTTTTTGTTTTGTTTTTTTTAAAAAAATTTAAAAAAGTAAATTCAGTTTGTAACAATTGCTTGAATGCACTATACATTTAATATACCAAATGTGATAATTTAATGCCAAACCAACTTGTACATAACTACATTTTATATTCCTAAAGTAACAAAGTGACTTTCAATCCGTAAAAAGTGATAATACTGATTTTTTTCTGGAAATTTCTGGTTTTTTTCCAGGGGGAAAAACGGGAAAAAACATTTTTTTCCATGGCTTGAAAATTTCTGGAAATGTTACAACTCTACATTTATAGTATAATAGATAGGACATATCGTGTAAAATAAAGGGTTGGCAGAGGACTTATGGGTATAACAGAAGATTTTACCTGTGGGCAAAGTTCCTGCCTTCTGTCTCGACTCTAAAAAAATACAAATTCATGGTGAGAGAGGGAACGGGGTCTCTGCTGGCAGATATGTGAAAATCTAACGCTTCTATTTCTGTATTAAGTATGAATGGTGTGTATGAAGACATCTTGATAAGAAAATATACTTACTGGTTGTATGTGCTAATAATACATTTGTATATAAAATCCAGCAGTTTTATCGTATCTAGGTAGTCATATTTCCTAGAAGACAGGAAGTAACATCCCGTCCGAGTTCAAATTTCTTCCAAATGGCGTGACTGCCTTAATTTAAACCAGTGTTAAGGTACTTAACTGTAAAGGGGGCTTAAGGAGAAGGTGGCAATAGCAGAAGGTGTCATGGAGAAGGGCTGGTTGCTTTGGATGAGGAATGGGCAGGGCTTCAGTTCAGTGGAAGGAGGAGAGGGAGGTTGTGGGTGGAGGGTCAGAATGGTTAGAGACAGATCAGTGGCGGGGGGAGGAGATGCATCATCTTCTGACTCACAAGCAACTGAAGGACTTTGGTCAATGCTTCTTAGGTGAAGGATCCTAAAAAAGGATCGCGCTTGAAGCATTGGCATTTCCCTGCCTTTCCTTCCTGGACAAGGCCTGCTTACTAGCTGGAATCCTGAAAATTTTGCCTTGTCCTGATACCATTGAAATTCTTTAACAGAACCATGTCCTACCTTTACAGAGCCTTAGGAGCACCACCTGTTAAGTGCCTTATTAAACTTGAAAGGTTGGCAGACGAGGGAGGAGGTTCTTTGGCCCTGCTGCAGCACGGATCAAAAATGGCCAAGCAAGACTCAGGCGGCCCTGAAGCATGGCGAAACACTGAAGCCATTAAGAGCAGGAGCAGTGGGGAATTCTGGGAAAGAATGGTGCAGGAGGACCTGGGTGAAGACATGGTCAGCTCACACATACAGTGCCAACATTTCAGGCAGTTCCGCTACCAGGAAGCCAAGAGTCCCCGAGAGGTTTGGAACCAACTGCACATTCTTTCCCGTCGGTGGCTGAAGCCAGAGCAACACACGAAAAACCAAATCCTGGACCTGGTGATCCTGGAGCAGTTCCTGACCATCCTGCCAGCGGAGATGGCATGCTGGGTGAGAGAATGTGGAGCGGAGACCAGTTCCCAGGCGGTGGCTCTGGCAGAAGGCTTCCTCCTGAGCCAGGCAGAGGACCAGAAGCAGCAAGAGCAGCAGCAGGTGAGAGCATTTCATCCAAGGGCTCAGGAATGGGAGGATGGATGTCCGAAAACTCTACAAATAACCCAACCCTTTCTGGAAAATGCTCGAGGAGAAATGTCCCATACCTTGCCTCCAATATCTTTGCCTCATCTCCCCGATGAGGCCCGCCTGGCACCAACACTGTTATCTTTTCTGAGCCAGGTCAAACCTTTTCTTTTCTCCCAGGCATTTTAATAGCTTAACTTCTGCAATGCGCTGTACATAGGGCTACCTCTATGCCTAGTCCGGAAACTTCAACTAGTTCAAAATATGGCAGCCAGGTTGGTCACCAGTACACCATATTACGCCAGCTTTAAAATCGCTCCACTGGCTGCCAATTAGTTTCCGGGCGAAGTATAAAGTGTTGGTTATTACCTTTAAAGCCCTACATGGTTTGGGTCCAGATTACCTGCGGGATCGCCTTCTCCCATACAATCCGCCCTGCACGCTCAGGTCCTCTGGGAAGAATTTACTACAGTCAGCCAAGACTAGGCTGACAACCATTACCCAGAGGACCTTCTCTTCTGCCGCTCCCAGACTGTGGAATGACCTGCCGGAGGAGATTCGTCAACTTAACAGTCTTTTAGAATTTAAGAAAGCCATAAAGACTGTTCTGTTCCGGCAGGCATATCCAGTGGAATTTTAGAATGTTTTTAGGATGTTTTAGTATGTTTTAATGCATTTAATAATGTGTGTCATGTTTTGATCAGTTTTATGTATTTTATCATATTGTTGTTCCCCGCCTCAGTCCAGATGGAGAGGCGGGTAAGAAATAAATTATTATTATTATTATTATTATTATTATTATTAAGTTGAGGTTTTAACTGACTTTATGGCCAGGCTTCACAGTTTAAAATGTTTTAAATGTCAGCTGTTTTATGTTTATGGTTTTAAATTTTGTATATTGTCTTTTTAGTGTTCAATCTTTTAACTTTTGTAAACCGCCCAGAGAGCTTCGGCTATGAGGTTGTATACAAATGTAATAAATAAATTAATTAATAATAATAATAATAATAATAATAATTCCTTTTCTAATCTTTCTTCTTCCATTTCTTGGATCTTCATTTCTCTTTCAGGTAAAGGGTCTGGTTGCAGAAGTGCTCGCTGATTTCCCTGCGGCAGAGAGGGCTCCATCAGACACCAGGCAGAGCCCCCCAGATAGGGGGATCAGGCAGGGAGGTGATGGATGTGCTGCCTTGCAGGGTAAGCCTTAATTTCTGGAGAGGCGGGATATTTCAGAGCTCTGAATATTTGTGGGTGGGTGTGGCATTACGCTTGCCTCCAGCCTTTTGCGTAGTTCAAATACGTTTTTTTCAAAAAATGTGGAATTCTTGCAGGCTTTTAAATACAAACCAGCACTGTGCTTATTGGCCAAGAACGCAAATGGGAAGGGATGCCTTTTCTCCAACTGAACTATAAAATGGGTGAAAATATCAAAAAATACAGATCAAGGGGAAGACATGTGTACGCAGATTTGCACCAATGCCAGTGCAGTTCTGTGCATTTCACTGTGAAGTAATGTTCCAAGGGGCTTACGTCATCTCAACATGCTTCTAATTTACCACCACCTTTGTCTCCTACAGGGGCAGGAATGAGGCCAGGAATGAGTACTCTGCTATTCCTTCTTCTTTGTAATCGGGTAGCACCAGAGCCGGTAAGGGGAAAGATCACTGGGGAGACAGGCAGAGAGCAGGGTGGGTGCCTCCGTCACTTGCTCACCTCCCAGGGCCAGAATACATTTCTCTCCCTCTGTTTCCTTCTGGAAAGCTAAGACTATATGGAGAGCCCTGCTGGATGGGACCAAAGCCCCTGTCTAGTCCAGCATCCTGTTTCCCAGAGTGGCTGACCAAATGCCTCTTGGGAAGCCCACAGGCAGGACAGGAGGACCAGAGCTGTTTCTTGCTGTCTTTCCCCCAGCAGCTGCTTTTCACAGCAAGCAAGTTCAATTCCTGCACTTTGATGCTCAGCCACCTCACTTTATGTCACCCTCGAGTAAGAAACATTTTCTTTTCTTATCCAGGGTCTGGTAACTTTTGAGGAGGTTGCTGTGTGCTTCACGGAGGAGGAGTGGGCACTGCTGGATCCTGACCAGAGAGCCCTGCACAGCCAAATCATGGAGGAGAACTGTGGGATCGTGGCCTCTCTTGGTAAGGCTCACTCTTTTCCTGATTAATGAGAATTTTGAGTTCTGAATGCAATCAAGATGAGGAAGATAATATTACAGGTTTTTTATAATATTTCAAGGCTGCTTTTTAGGATATGGCCCTGAGAAGATGACGTGCAAAAAGAAAATAAGATACATTAATTTATACTAAAATCATCCAAAGATTAAATACTCTTTTACAAAAGTAGCTTAAAGACTCATGCCTCAAATAATAGTTTTCACAAGGCATATTAAGACAGCTCAGTCTCCAAAGCCACCAGCAGCAAAACACTGATTACAGCAAGGCAGCTCAGAACAGGCATGTTTTCCAGACAAAGTTGAAGGCCTCCCTGGCACAGGCCATGTGGAGTTGGATTGCGTATTTTAGAACCTCCACATCCCTTCTTCCAGTCTAATAGAATTTGTCTATGTTTATTTACTAAACCATTTATAGTACTGCCTTTCCATTTCATTAAAATCCTCAAGAGGAATTAATACTGGTGAGACATCCATACATAATGTTTGGAAACCAGAACATACTCAGGACAGTGTCGTATTACAACAGTTTTCAATCTGGGATTTTAGCCAAACCCCTTATCAAAGAATGTCCGGGACGGACGCCAGAACTTATTCGTTTGAAGGTTTTTATTTATACTCCAGAGATTAACCCCCTGGTCTGAGTCAAGTGCCGAACTTACACTGAAAGGCAGAGCAGTCCACAGCTCCGTTTCAGGATCTCAAAATCACTTTAAGAAGTCCACAAGGTCCATTTACCAAAGCAAGGTCACGTCAGAGATTCAGTCAGTCCAAATGTCGAAGCCGAAGGTCAAACTAGATATGAGCGGGGTCCAGGGTCAACAGTCACGCCGGTTGTTCAGTCCACAGGTTGCAAGCCAGAAGTATGCGGGAGTGTCAGGAGCCAAATACGTCGGTTGTTCCCAACGAAAACCTTGCTTTCTGTTTTCCCCTTTTATATTCACCTGAGCCTGTCCTCGCCCCTTTTCCACAGCTGTTCCACATTCCTTTGCAATCTCATTTAAGGCCTGCATCAGCTGTGCTCTGTTTTCTCAGTCTCATGCTTCGCCTTGTGGGCTTAGCTTTCTCCGCCCGTTTGAGCTACCGCCTTTGCTGGGGAGTTACTGGACAAACTCCTTCAGGCCCTGAGTCTTCCTCATTAGAAACGGGGTGGAAGAGGGTGGCTTTCCTGGGGCTCTTCTGAGGACCCTCCCTGCTGTTCCTCCTCCTCCGGTAAATCCTGGGGAATGGGCGAGGCTGCAGTCTCTGCCACTTCTTCCTCCTCAGAGGAAGATTCTTCAGACTGCCTCATGACAGACAGCCATGAGGTTATTGAAACAATAGGGAACTTTGAGTGCAGCAACAAATACAGACTTGGGCCTCATAGAATTTCAGAAGCCTGACAGAGCTGCTGTACTAAAGCCAGAGAGGAGCACCACAGTGGTGCCACTCCTGAGAAGGCCCTGCCCTATGTACTTTAGACAGATTAGGAATGAGGAGCTGAGCAGTCTGGGAAAAGCTTAATGTGTGGGTAGGCTCATATGGGAGAAAACCGTTATACCAGTTAATGTCACTCAATGCTGTTAATGGCAATCAACAGGCAGTAAAACACTTATTATTATTAATATTATTATTATTATTATTATTATTATTATTTTCATCTCTTTCTCGCTTGTGGTGGTTTTTCTAGACGGACATGACGGGCTTTGCGAAGTCATGCTGTCTTTTATTGATTCAGGAATTTCCTGACAATTGAACATGTTTTAATTATGACTGCTTTCTGGATGCCAGATGTGGTGTTATTAAGGGTGCTGAATAGTGGATTCAGACACAGGCAAAACCATAGGGCACTGAATACGTCACCTTGGAATATGCCACATTTGCTATTTATTTTTTCTGTCTGTATATGGTCCTCATCTGTTGTTAGGTGTATTGTTGTTCTCCATGATTCTTGTGAGAAAGTTTTGGATTGAGGGATGTATTTTGTATATTTCCAGTACTTTTTTCAGCCAACTGTGTGGGACGGAGTCGAAAGCCTTTTTATAGTCTATGTAGCAGGTGTGGAGGTATCTTTTCTGTTTTTCTGTTTGCTTCATGATGATACTGTCTTTTATTAACTGTTATTTGTATCCTCTGCTGTTCTTTTTACATCCTTTTTGTTCTTCTGTAAGTATGTTATGTTGGGTGAGGTGTGCTCAATTTTCTGTGTGATTGTGGCAGTTATAATTTTGTAGAGTGTTGGAAGGCATGTTATGGGTCTGTAGTTAGCTGGGTTTTGGGTGTCTGGAGTTTTTGGTTTAATGTAGGTTTTGCCTTCAGTAAGGAATAGGGGGAATAATTGCAGGTGTTTTATGACTGTGTTGATCTGTTGAGTGAGGTATTCATGTGTTGATGTGAGCTGTTTGTACCAGAAATTCTGAATTTGGTCCGGGCCGGGTGCTTTCCAGTTGTGTGTCCTTTTTATTGTTTCCTTCAGTTCCTCCAGGGTTGTTTTGTACTCTGTTTGCTGTGGTAGTTGTCTCTGTCTTTTTTCTTGTTGTCTTATCCAGCTTTTGCTTTCTTTGTGTTGTACTGGTTCTGACCAGATATTTTTCCAGAATGTGATTATTTCTTCTTTAGTTGGGGTTGTAATGTTGTTTTCTTTCTTTCTTTTTTTTTGCTTATTCTTTGGTATAATAGTTTCTCATTTCTTTTAAAAAGAGCGTTTTGGGCTTTTCTTTCATTTGATTCTTTGTATCTTTTTAGCCTGGTGGTCAGGACTGCAAGTTTTTGTTTCAACGTGTCGAGAGCTACTATTGCTGTTTCTTTATTGTTTGCTATGATGTGTTGGGTATTGCTTTTGAGTGATTTCCATTTATGTATTGTGTCATTCTTCCAGTTATTCCTATTCCTATTATTCCTATTATTATTTTATGTACAAAGAACCATCAATGTACATGGTGCTGTACATAGTAAAATAATAAAACAGCAAGAACTGCATCCTACTTAGCGCTTCTCCATTCCTCCCTTTATTGAGATCGTTCATTGAGGCTGTTCAAGGATTTCAAGTTCTATTGAGAATGTCAGTTATTTGCGTTTCTATTGCTAACTCGGCTTTTACCAATTTCTTGTCTTCGTTCCAGAACGTGACAAATGGGAAGTGGAAAAAAAGGAAGAACCGTATGGGATGTCACGAAAAAGAGACAAAAGTAAAAATAGCAAAGAGCAGAGAACAAAACGTGAAATAGATCAGAACAGGAGGAATAATTCCTTTGTTTCTCATGGCAACGGCTACCATGATATCACAATCCAAGAAATAATTTGTAAAAGACAGGAAAGGAATAGTTTCCATATGCATAGGAAAACAATCAGTTCTGAATCAAACGTTAATGCTCATTACAAAATTCACACCTTGAAGAAACCATATAAATGCTTGGAGTGTGGAAAGATCTTCAGTCAGAAGAAATATCTCACTTCTCATCAAAGAATTCACAAAGGGGAGAAACCGCATAAATGTTTTGAGTGTGGAAAGTGCTTCAGTCAGAAGATACATCTCACTTGTCATCAAAGAATTCACACAGGGGAGAAACCATATCATTGTGCAGAGTGTGGAAAGAGCTTCAATGAGAAGAAAACTCTTACTTGTCATCAAAGAACTCACACAGGGGAGAAACCATACCATTGTTTGCAGTGTGGAAAGAGCTTCAGTCAGAAGATCACTCTAACGTCTCATCAAAGAACTCACACAGGGGAGAAACCATATAATTGTCTGGAGTGTGGAAAGAGTTTCAGTGAGAAGAGAACTCTTACTTCTCATCAAAGAACTCACACAGGGGAGAAACCATATAAATGTTTGGAGTGTGAGAAGAGCTTCAGTCAGAAGACACATCTCAATTCTCATCAAAGAACTCATACAGGGGAGAAACCATATAAATGCTTGGAGTGTGAAAAGAGCTTCAGTCACAAGATAAATCTCATTTCTCATCAAAGAACTCACACAGGGGAGAAACCATATCATTGTGTGGAGTGTGGGAAGAGCTTTGGTGAGAAAATGTAGCTCACATTCACATGGGGTTGTCAACACCATCCCTTCAGAAAAGCAGTTTGGGGAAAAAATGGCCACTCACAGTGCTGGTTGATAACACCAAAAAATAAATGCGAAAGCCATTGGTCCGTGTGACATTTTGTTCACTGATAACCTGGGACAAGTCTCTGAAACACCCAAATAACTAACATTTGAAACTGGTACTGAAGGAAGCGGTGGCTGAGCTTCCACCTGGGATTCATTTACAAGAGACCATATTTCATATTTGTCCCACCTATGTGAGTCTCCACTTATCTGGGAAACCAATCACTGCGTTTCTCCATAAGTTACTGAGCATAAAACTGACAAAGAATGTGTCATTCATCCTCAACCTGTTAAAAAGCTATCCAGTCTCACCGTGGGTGGGAGCCATTTGATAAGAGTTGTTGGGAGCCTTGGATTATTCATTCCTTCATGTTTATGCAGTTGGAATGTATCCAGGTGACATGATAAGGGAGCATTTGCCTCTCCAGTATTATCTCACGGGGTGGATGTTGCCAGTGGACTCTTCATTGCAATGCTTGGATTGGCCTATTTTTATAATATACGCAGCCTGTGATTCTACATCGTGGTTCAGGGGACTAATGGATTTGGGCAAACTCCTGGCTGGCTGCATTGCCAACTGGTTTAGAAAAGGTAAGAGAGACTTGATAATGAGATTATAGAAGTCCCATACTTCCATAGGGAATATTTTACAGGGTCACTACCTGCTGGGTCTGTCTGTTTTCAGGCCCGGCATTTTCATCTCTTTAACATTTCTTCCTGTTTCTATTATTATTATTATTATTATTATTATTATTATTATTATTGCTATACTGCCCAATAGTCAAAGCTTTCTGGGTGGTTTACACCCAGATAAGCTAATAAAATACAGCCTAAAATACATCTCTGTTGCTGAACATCTTAAGGATATAAACTGTACAAATATGTCATCCGATGTTTCAAAGCGTTACATGAATGAGTCACACAGATTCCACACTCAAAAACCAAAATCCAGCCCATCTAAGGATCCAGAGATGCATGAGAACTGTACAAAGCCACTGAATCAGAAAAATGGATTATGTGAGGAAGTTGAAAATGGAAAGTCTGCTCTAGGTTTCCTTGGAGCTTTGTGAATACCTGGAGTTGTTGGATTTTCTCTCTGCCTGTTATTTGCCAAACTGTTCAAATCTAAGAACATTATTTATTTACTGCATCTGTATACCGCCCAATAGCCGAAGCTCTCTGGGCGGTTCCCAAAAGTTAAAACCATCAGACACAAATCAAAGTTTAAAACAAACAACAGTGTAAAACAAACAGCAGCAATGCGGAGATTTATACAAATTTAAAATTCTGATTTAAAATAGCAAAGTTAAAAGACTAAGATAATAAACTGTTAAAATACTGGGAGAATAAGAAGGTCTTCACCTAGCGTCAAAAAGAGTACAATGTAGGTGCCAGGCGAACCTCTCTAGGGAGTTCATTCCACAGCTGGAGGGCCACAGCAGAGAAGGTCCTGCTGGATCAGACCAAGGGTTCATCTAGTCCAGAACTCTGTTCACACAGTGGCCAACCAGCTGTCAACCAGGGACCCACAAGCAGGACCCTCCCACCCATGTTCCTAGAAGCGAGTGCATACAGGTTTACTACCACCTGACAAAGGAGTCAACCCTTTATGTTTGATTTTAAAAGAATTATTTTAAAAATGTTGACAGAGACCCAGAATGCCTAGTTATCCCCTTGAGAAGGGGGTCTCTGCTGAAAATAAAGCAGGAGGATAGGGAAGACAGAAATCCATCTTTCATGTATTTCTGTGGATCCTGAGTTTTGTGGAAATATTCTTCTGCATTTGAGTTAGTTTTTCTGAAATGATTTGCACCATTATGGGAAGCAGGGATATACCTCTTTCTGCCTCCACCATCTTTATTTTATTTATTTTATTTATTAAAACATTTGCATCCCGCCCTATATCACTGGGATCTCAGGGCAGTGTACAGTTAAAATCAGACCAATGTAAACATAAATAATATACACAGCTAAAAACATATTAGCTGTGCACATATACTTATCTCAGGAAGGTGAGTGTCCTCAGAGAAAGAAGCTACTGGGCATTTTATAGCAGGACTGAGCCAAAGAAAATGTGCCTTATACTAATTTTGTCTTAAGTAAATGTTATGCTACATGGTTGGTTGGTTGTTTTTTAACAGAATGCCAACAGATCTGAGGAGAAGGTGCTAAGAAACCTCATTAATGTTGGATGTTTGCCTTGTGTCCTTCATATCATGAACGAACGTGCTAAGAAATGACCGTTGTTGAATATATGCTACTTGCGCTGTAATAATAAAAAAGGCAGTTTGTCTCCATAATCCAAAATTAACGATTCACTTATCACACGATACGATCAAAAAGATAAGCTTGGACATTCCGGGCTTTCTCCACAAGGTGTTTATTGTGCATTTGTTATTCCCTACTCACAGTTGTTTACAGATTCTTTAGATGTTTTTAAAGTGTACTTTGGCGAGGGTTTTTAGGAGAGAAAATTTATTATTTTTGAAGGTGAAAAAAATGTTTTTTCCACATGCACATTTGTGCTATTCTGCTATACCACAGTGACACCTAGAGGATATGTAGTACAAAAGCAAGAAAGGAAACCCTTTTCGTGTAGTACTCTGATTTCAACTCTGTGACAGAACCCAAAGTAGAAACATTGGATTAGTAGCCTCATGTAAAAAAGCCCTGCTCTTTATGTTCCTACCTGCCTCTCTGCACAGGTAATGCACTGGAATATCTGTGCAGCACAGAGCTGGCCTAAAGACATTTTGCTGCCTTGAACCATTGTCCTGCTCCTGTCAAAACGTCAGAGTGGCTTGGTTCAGACAACACAATATCCACCAGTGGTTTTAGACTCAACCACCAGTTGAGTGGTCACCAGTTGGTATTTGTGTCATCTGTTGGGCAAAAACTACCCCATGGGTGACTTTCCTGGCAAAAAAACCAATGGAGAAACACAACAGGCTGCAGAGTGGACTTGTCACACAATCAGTGTTTTTTTTGTGGTCCGAACCAAGTCAGAGTTTTCCATCTGTTGATTTTTTCACCTGGCTACAGAGTTCCCAGGCAAGAGCGGCCAAAAACACGCCAGCTACTCTGCTGCAGCCGGCACAACTTGCAGTGGCTCCTGGGACAGCACCTGGAGGACTGAGGGAGGGCGGGGAAAGGGGAGGGCGTTCTGTCACTGAAATGTCAGGTTGCATAGGAATCCACTGCATGCAAGCCTCAACTGCTCCATGGGTGCGTGGGAACATGTTGTGTGGGGAGTACCCCCCAAAACTCTCAACTGTGACGACTCGTCAACCCTTCATTGCAAAAGTGTCGTCCGAACGCAGCCAGTGTCTTGCCTGAGAATGACGGCTTAGCAAATGCCCCTCCTGCCCTGATGTCCAAGACTGATGAAGTGATTTTGGCACCAGAGGAAGGAAATTTCACAACGACCTCCTTCCCTGGTGTTAAAAAAAATACACACAGTAAGATTATTTATTTACAATCTTTACATACCACTCCCCGTTCAGAATTTTGGAGCAGTGGACAAAATGAAATAGAATAGAAGCACATTAAAAGTACATTTTTAAAGAAACAAAGTACAAAAAATAAATATATATTAAATAACAAACATTTTGCTGCGCTTCCAGGACACCGCAATAAGCTTCTTGAAGCCACCCCCTCACTCAGCCCAGCTTTTCAGTCTAATTTTATTATTTTTAGACATACTTCATTTTTTCCCTTACTTTCTGTGGTTCAGTGACCTAGCTTCAAGGAGACCAAAAACTTTTGAGTCCCAAAGAAATGGGAATTCACTGGCCTTGCCTCATGGAGGTCTATTCTCCTCTACCCAGTGTTTTTAAGGCCTCTTTTTCGTTCCGTCGTCTTCCTCCTCCTGGGACTGTCTTTCCTCCCTATGCCTCTCTCTGCAGCCCTGCATCAGAAAGCCCATGCAACACCCGGCTGGCTGAAGATATTTTGCTTCTTTCAGCAAACAGCCTCAGTCAATGTTCGCAGGAGCCAAGGCTGGAAGCTGGTCTAGTACATTTGGAACCTGAGGCACAAAAAATATCCCTCAGGTGCCTCCCCTGCTCCCTGGCAGCGAAAATACAGCCAGTGAATTGAATAATGGAGAATTTGGGGGCCCTTCAGGACGCCTCAACTCAGCGGCCTGAGGCGGCCTGCTCACTCTGCCTCATGGTCAGGGGGCACCGCGCCTCCCTCCGCCCAGCATTGTACGCTTTGCTCAGGGCAGCCAATGCGGCAGAGGACGACAGAGTATCTCAGCCACAGGCAGGATCGCATCTTTGGACCTGTTTGGGGGGGGGGAGATGGGGGGCGTGCTTGCCCTGCCATACAGAGGTGGGGCCAGTTGGCCCAGGTCCCACAATTTTGAGCAGGCACTCCGACACGGTCCCCCCCAGCTTACGCTACATCTTGAATAAAAGTGCTTCCCATTGCCTTTTTTATAAATCGTTATAGTTCACATATATGTATTTAGCACTGAATCGGTGCCACTGATGAAAAAATACTTAATGAGCAGTTTGAAATGGTGGGGGTGGGGGGCACACACTTCCCATCTGGCCTGGGCATATTACCAGCTCTGCACGGCCCTGGGTGTGGGGGGAGCTTAGCCTGAATAATGGGGGCGATGGTTTCCATCCACGGACAGAACTATAATCAATTGATCAGTTTGGTTAATCGATTCCACATTGCAGTTCTTCTTTGAACAACGAAAGGAGCCTCCAGGCTTTACAGAAAGTGGGGGGGGGGGGAATGAAGCTCCCATATGTTGTAGGGGGAAACCCAAGTGCATCAGCCCCACAGCCCACCTACTATGGGGTGAAATGGGGGAGGGGCTAATTCAGCTCCATGACACTAAATCATATCCACCTCTGACACTTTGAGGATTGAATTTGGGCATCTCCACCCCCCGGGTCCTCCCCCACGCTTCCCTCTTCTGCCCCCCCATGTCCCGCTGGTGCCCAGGCCTCCCCTTCCCCCAATGCACAAGGCGGGGTCTCACCTGTTCCCTCAAAGAAGACCCCAATGCAGCACCTGGAAAAAACTCAAAGGACTCTTTCCACTGGAGGAAGAAGGCGGAACCTGGACTGTGCTTTTGTGGCGGTGGGGTGGGGGTGGGGTGATATAGATAGGCTGACCATATGAAAAGGAGGACAGGGCTCATGTAACTTAAACAGTAGTAGAGAATAGGGAATTTCAGCTGGTGTCGTTTGTATACAATTCACACCTGGTGAAATTCCCTCTTCATTAAAACAGTTAAAGCTGCAGGGGCCCTGCCCTCTTTTGTATATGGTCACTGTCGTATAGTGCGTGCAACTTTAATTGCTGTGATGAAGAGGGAATTTCACCAGGAACTAATTGCATACAAATGATACCGGCTGAAATTCCCTTTTCTCTGCAACTGTTAAAGTTACATGAGCCCTGTCCTCCTTTTCATATGGTCAGCCTAGATATAGAGAACATACGATCATAGGCGTGTGCAGCACATTTCATTAGGGTGTGCACCCAGGGATTTTTTTTAAGAAGGTGAACATTTATCATAACGGTAATTATTTTTATTTATTTATTTATTTAACACTCTAGACACTGATGCCCGACTCCACTTTTGGCTTGCCTGCCCATGGGAGGGCCATTGCATGTGAGGGGGCGGAGGAGGAGACACTCCTCAAGCTCCAGCATTGGTGGGGCTTTGTGGTAACAATGGCCAGAGGAGGGGCTTACGAGGTGATATTTGCCTTCGGGGGCCCTTCTCCTGGCGTCTTTGAAGCATTAGAGGCTCCCAGCAGAGTGATTCCTGTTCGCTCCTGCTGCCGGTAGCAATGGCGCACTGTCGGGGCGGCAGCAGCAGAGCAGCCTGAGGACTATTCCTGCTATGTCTGGATCCCTCTCTGGATCTCTACTCAGTGGGCCCCTCAATTCGGCGCTTATTGCTTGAGACATTAGGGTGTGCCTGGGCACACCTGGCACACCCCTTGCACACGCCTATGCATACGATGCTACCTTATCCTGAGTCAGAGCCTTTGTCCATCCAGCCCAGTATTGTCTACCCTGACTGGCATCAATGGCTCTCCAGGGTCATAGCCAGGATGCTTTTCCTTTCCCTACTCTGGGATCGAACCTGGGACATTCCGCTTCACACTGAACTATGGACTCTCCCGTGGAGGACCCAGTCCCTCCCTGCCTCCCTAAATCCCTTCCTCTCTAGGAATCCAGTTCAGTCCCTTTAACCCTTAGATTTGGGTGACCATAAGGAAAAGAGGTCAGGGCTCCTATGTCTTTTAACAGTTGTAAAGAAAAGGGAATTTCAGCAGGTGCTATTTGTATGCACGCAGCACCTGGTGAAATTCCCTCTTCCTCATAACAGTTAAAGCTGCAGGAGCCCTGCTCTCTGGACCAGATACAAAAGAGGGCAGGGCTCCTGCAGCTTTTAACAGTTGTGATGAAGAGGGAATTTCACCAGGTCCTGCGTGCATACAAATGACACCTGCTGAAATTCCCTTTTCAAACAATGGTTAAAGATACAGGAGCCCCGTCCTTTTCATATGATCACCCTACCTTAGATGGCCAAGCAGTGATATCTTTTCTCGGCATCTCTCGGAGGAGGACTGCGGAAACATTGATTTTTGGCTTCCGCTCCGGGGATGCTGGTAGTGATTTTCCCCTTCTAGTTTTGAATTTATTTTATTTTCGCTGGTAGGGAGGGAAATCTTTATGCAGCTCAGCTCTTGTGAGTTTTGTTTTTGGTTGCAAGATGCTGTTCTGTGTTTAGAGGCTGTTCTTGTCAGGAGGGTCAAAGGGACCCAGGAGGTTCAGACCAAGAAATTGGGACCTTGGGGGGGGGGGGGAGAGAGCAAACTTTGCACGTCTACTCCTCCGAAAATGGACCCCATTGAGTTTCATTCAGCTTATGCCCCATTAAAGGTTATACAGCAGCTTTCCCTGATGTGGATCCTTTGGACTACAACTTCCATTATCCCTGACCCTTTGCCATACTGGTTGAAGTGGTGGGAGTTGTAGTCCATCGTACCTCCTGGGCATCAGAGTCGAGGATGTCAGGAACGTCCCCCTTTTGCCCGCTTTTATATACTATTTTCAGAAAGAGAGCAGAGCTGCTATTTCCCTGGGTGACGATGGCTACAATCCTCACCCTGGGGAAATAGCAGCTCCGCTCTCTTTCTGAAAATAGTATATAAAAAGGGGGGGGGGAGAGAGTAGCAGGCAAAGGAGGTGCATTGCTGACTAATTTGTAGCAAAAGGATCTTAAAATGGATTAGCCCTGAATGTAGATTGTAGTAGAAACACTCCAGAAACCAAGGCAGCCGAGCTGAAAACGAGGAGGGTGGGAACTCCACAGCCAATGGACAAAGCTGAAGCGGAATTGCCTTACTGGTTGTGTTAAGCGGGAGTGGAGGGATGCATTTGTATTTGTTATTTCCATTTCCCAAATGCTTTTGCGTGGACGTCCCAAAAACGTGGATAAAGCATGGCAATGCCGCGCTAAACCCCTAGCATGAAAACACCCTCACTCTGTTCCAGCGCAGAGGGTTGGCAGAAGGGGGTCTCGTCAGAGAACACCGCCTGAGTTTTAGTAGGGCAGGGAGGGTTTCTGGCTCCCAACTGCTTTCACCATGAGGCCAAAACCAAAGATTGCAGTCATATGAGCGCAGATAGAACCTTTCTGAGCCTCAGTGCCCCCCAGACGTTTAGTGGGACATTATGTTGAACACTGCCTGCAGAATATCCTGATCTTTAAAATTAAAATGAGGGGAGTTTCTGCTGTTGGCTAATTGTTGCATCCTCAGTGCTCAGTCTTGTATACCTGTAAAATATGAGTTTGTGCCTTTGACCAAGTCCTTGATGCAGCCTTGTTGCTGCTTTGGTGGTTGGTGGAAGGCTTGATTTGAATCCCTGATATGCGCTAACATCTTGCATTGCAGCACGTGGGTTTCTGAACTTCCCCTCGACCGCTGCTGGGAGCGGTTTCGCTTTCTTGTTCTGAACGTTTTCTCTTCTTGCTGGATTAAACTGTTCAGCCAGTGGATGATTTGGTGGTGGTGGTAAAACATCGTTCTCTTTTGAGAGGCTATTTTTGCCAGGAGGCTCAAAAGGTTGACAGATGAGGGTGGAGGGGAAAGGGATCAGATCAGCCCCTTAGCATTTTTTCCCTCCACTTTGATTTGTGGAATTAACCCTTGGGGGCCTCCCACTTCCCTTGCACACTTTCCTCAATCTTCAGAAACTTGTCTTGAGGGTGATCTAGGGTCCATCCCCTTTTCAAGTCTCCTCTGACATTGCAAATGGGAGCAGTGAAAGGGGACGGACCCTAGATCATCCTTAAAACGACTTGCTGGAGACTTGGGGCGGTGTGCAATGGAAGCGGGGGATCCCCAAGTGTCAGTTCAATATTTCAGACCCCAGAGGATCATTCTGCCAAGGGGGCAATCAGGTCTTCCTTCCCGTCATCTCCCAGTCCTGTCAACAGCTGTGTAACTAGCCTATATGCAGTCCCATCATGTCAATGACCTTGTATGTGTCCTAGTAAACTTCCTTCCCTTTGACAGATGCAACATACAAGGCAGTAGACAAGGCAAAGCTATATATAGTTCAAGAGCTGTGAGGGTGCACTTTTGCAACTGCAAAAAACTAGCAAAGGGGGTGGGGATAGTAATAAAATAACAAAGACGTTTACATAAATACTTTGAATTGAAGAAATAGTAATAATCATAATAATAATGGCCCCATTTGTGCAAATGCTGGTGTCAAAGGTGGGAAAAAAGGTAAGCCTGGGAAAGAAAATGGGATCACAATTGGATCAATTAGTAAGGCAATTCCAGTTCAGCCATTTCCATTCTCAGTGGGAGGAGGCGCTGATTTCAATGGCGCTATGAAACCATTGGGGGTTTCAGTCAAAAACAGCCAGAAATCTAAAGGAGTTATCCCCAAAGTAGGTTCAGCGCCTTGGACAGCTCGAGAGTTCTGGCCAGTTCAGACTGATCTGAAACCCTTCCATTGCACACCTCCCCAAATTTGTAGCAACTCATCTTAAGGATGATCTAAGGTCTACCCATTTTCATAGCTCCTCTGATACTGCGAATGGGAGCAGTGAAAAAGGGAGGACACTAAGTCAACCATGCTGGAGAGTTGGGGAGGTGTGCAATGGAAGTGGGGGATCCCCAAGGGTCAATTCAACACTCCAAACCTGAGGAACTCCTTAATAACCTCAGAGGAGCCATGCTGGATCAGACTGAGGGACCTTCTAGCCCAGCATTCTGTTCACACAGTGACCAACTAACTGTTGACCAAGAACCCACAAGCAGAACCCAAGTGCAATAGCACTCTCCCACCCATACTCCCCAGCAACTGGTGTGCATAGGCATACTGCCTTAGTATTGGAGGTAGGATCTTGCCAAGGGGACAATGAGGTTCCCCTACCACTTGTTAACAGCAGGGAACATAGCCTACAAGTAGTCTCATCTTGTTAATAACTGTGTATGTTTCCTAGTACTTTTCCTTCCCTTTGACAGATGCCACATACAAGGCAGTAGACGAGGCAAATAACAGTGACATGCAACCGGAGATTTCTCTTCTGAGAAAAGCTCTTTCCACATTCCAAACAATGATACTGTTTCTGCCATATGAGTTGTTTGATGAGAACTAAGATTGGTCTTCTGACTGAAGCGCTTTTCACACTCCAGATATTGTTTTGGGTTTGTCAAGCCTCGCTAAAGGAATCCTTCTCGGAGGAAGACTAGAACCTCCAGAAACTGAGGGCACAAGAGATCAGCTGCTGGCACCAGATCAGGAGAAGTCTGGGCTGGAGGGAGAGATGGCTACAGGTCCGCCTCTGTCAGGACACGTGGACTCTGACTTTGGAGCACAGGCTGAACAACCCTCTGGTCCCCAGGAGTGTCGTTGCCTCAAGAACCAGGCCAGTAGGGCTCCTATGAGAAGGAGTGTTCCCTGACAAAGAAGCTCTCCTCAGGAAAAGTCGACTGCCCTGGAGTAGGGCTCTGCTAGGGAGCTGTGGGGGGCAGCAGCTGGGCCTATGTGAGGCTCAACAGTCTTCCTTGTTAAAAGATTCACTATCTGCATAGCCAGAGCTGGAAACAACATCTCACCAGGTTCCCCTGCCTTGTCTCCAGACCCAGCCTTGTGACTGAACCTCATGCTTGACCATTGCACAGGACCGTGTATAGATCTTACTGCCTAACTGGGACTGTTTGACCCCTCCTGCTTTGCCTGATTGCCTGTGCTTTTAGCCGGGGCCTGTTCTCTTGATCCTTTCTGCCTTTGCATGAACTCCCTCAAACTGAAACTTTTCTCCTGGAACAAGTTTACTTTGCCTCATGGTCAGCTCTTTCACCCAGACTGCTACAGTGAAAGCAGAACAATTTCTCCCGTGTGAGTTCTTTGATAAGAAGTTAGGTTTGTCTTCTGACTGAGGCCCTCCCGCCAAACAACGATTTGTGTCAGGTTTCCTAGTCTCTTAGGAAGCACACATTCTAGCAAACTGAGACAGGACACCCAACTCAGTGAGACTTCTTATAGTAGGAAATCCCACTGCAAAAGCTTAAAGGTGACAAAACTTTAGAAACCATAAAGCTGATGGTCAGTCAAAGGTTAATCACTCTTACTGTGATGAGATCCCTATCAACGAGGTTTCCCCATTGTAGCTCCATGGTTCCGAACTCAAGGGAAGGGTCAATGCACACACAGGTTCTAAAACCAGACAACTACTGGAGATATTTCTTGACGTGATCCCTCAGGCAATCAACAGGGCAAATTGTTGACTGGCCTAACAAGCCACCCCAGAAAGAGGGAGACGCCAGGCAGAGGAAAGTCTAGAAGTTGTAGAACAAACCCAATATGTCAGTACACTGCATTGACCAAATAGGTTCAAACCCTTTCAAACTACTTGTAATTTAATCTTAGCTAAAACCTAAACAGCTCACTAAAGTGTAGAAGGTATTCCGTCAAATGGTTTCTCATCTGTGTGAGTTCTTTGACATCAAGTGCAAGTAAACTTGTGACTGCAGCTCTTTCCACACTCCAAACAATGATATGGTTTCTTCCGTGTGAGTACTTTCATGAGAGTAGAGAAGTGTCTTCGAAAGGAAGCTCTTTTCACACTGCAAGCATTTATATAGTTTCTCCCGTGTGAGTTCTTTGATGAGAAATGAGGTGTGCTTTTTGACGGAAGCTCTTTCCACACTCCAAGCAATGATATGGTTTCTCCCCTGTGTGAGTTCTTTGATGATAGGAGAGAAGTGTCTTCCAACGGAAGCTCATTTCCCACTGTAAGCATTTATATGGTTTTTCCCATGTGAATTCTTTGATGATAAGTGAGGGACAACTTCCGACAGAAGCTCTTTCCACACTCCAAACAATGATATGGTTTCTCCCCTGTGTGTGTTCTTTGATGAGAAATGAGATGTATTTTTTGAATGAAACTCTTTCCACACTCCAAACAATGATATGGTTTCTCCCCTGTGTGAGTTCTTTGATGAGAAATAAATGCTTGCTTGCCGCTCAAGTTCTTTCCACACACCAAACAATGATATGGTTTCTCCCCTGTGTGAGTTCTTTGATGAGAGTTGAGATGCGATTTCCTACAGAAGCTCTTTTCGCACTGCAAGCATTTATATGGGTTCTCCCCTGTGTGGGTTCTTTGATGAGTAGTAAGAGAACACTTCACAATGAAGTTCTTTCCACACTCCATACAATGATATGGTTTCTCCCCTGTGTGTGTTCTTTGATGAGAAATTAGGTGTATTTTTTGAATGAAGCTCTTTCCACACTCCAAACAATGATATGGTTTCTCCCCTGTGTGAGTTCTTTGATGAGAAATAAATGCTTGCTTGCCGCTCAAGTTCTTTCCACACACCAAACAATGATATGGTTTCTCCCCTGTGTGAGTTCTTTGATGAGAGTTCAGATGCGTCTTCCTACGGAAGCTCTTTTTGCATTGCAAGCATTTATATGGTTTCTCCCCTGTGTGAGTTCTTTGATGAGCAGTTAGAGAACCCTTCGCAATGAAGTTCTTTCCACACTCCAAACAATGATATGGTTTCTCCCTGGTGTGAGTTCTTTGATGACAAGTGAGGGACATCTTCTGACAGAAGCTCTTTCCACACTCCAAACATTGATATGGTTTCTCCCTGGTGTGAGTTCTTTGATGACAAGTGAGGGACATCTTCTGGCAGAAGCTCTTTCCACACTCCAAACAATGATATGGTTTCTCCTCTGAATGAATTCTTTGATGAGAGGAGAAAAGCATCTTCCAAAGGCAGCTATTTTCACACTGCAAGCATGTATATGGTTTCTCTCCTGTTCTTTGATGAGAAATGAGATATACCTTGTGACTGAAGCTCTTTCCACAGTCCTTGCATTTATGCAATTTCTTCAATGTTGGAATTTTGCAGTGAGCTTTAATGTTTGATATAGTATTCAAAGTTTTCTTTCTAATTTGGAATCTATTATTTCCCTGTATTTTATGTATTTGTTCTTGCATCGTGACATTATCGTAGCTACCAGCCTGACAAGGCAGGGAATTATTCCTCGTGTTCCAATTTGCTCCATTTTTCTGTCTCTTATGTTTGCTGTTTGTACGTCTTCCTTCCTTCGATAGCATCCCACATGGTTCTGTCTCATTCTCTGCTACCCAACAGTCTCCTTCTGGAATGAAGAGAAAAAACGGATAAAAGCCTGAGTTAGCAAATACAAGCTGAAATAATCAAGTCACTTTAACAATTTTCATTAAAGGAAGAACTGACGGGATGCAGTTCTTACCACATCTTTAACTGCCTCTATTGCTGGCCATAAACTCACTGGTAATGTGCACATGACTGGGCTCCTGGATACCTGAATTCAGCTATGAAATGTACGGTGTCTTTCTGGGCTTCAATGAAATTAGACACCCATGGACATGGTTCCTTTCACAAACCTTCCCAGCACCAAAGTGGGAAAAGCAAGGCAGTCCTCTTACCTAGCAGCCCCAATGGTCAATGATTTCGCTGAATAGGCCCAATGGTCACTGATGCTAACTCAGATCTGGCATTACAAAGCTATTCAAAAGTGCAAATGTTCAGAAAGCTTTGGGATGGGAAAGGCAGATCTCCCGTTCCAAGTAGAGGACAGCCCTGAAATGACTTCCCTGAGATAAGGAAATTGGCAACTGAGGTGCTAGACCAGGAATCTCTGAGCCTTTCAGGAAAGATGCAGTCATGAATAGCTGCAGGCTCAGCACGTCCGTTAATGAGCACCCATCCCAGATTCATAGAACAGTAGAGTTGGAAGGGGCCTATAAGGCTATCGAGTCCAATCCCCTTTCAGGGGTAGTGTAACCCCATCCAGAATTGGTTGACACACCTCCAAACCTAGGTTGGGGCCTTTGACAGTAAGCACCTTCGTCTTGCCTGGATTCAGCTTCAGTTTGTTCTTCCTTATCCAGAATAGTAGAGTTGGAAGGGGCCTATAAGGCAATCGAGTCCAATCCCTTGCTCAGTGCACGAATCCACCTTAAAGCATACCTGACAGATGGCTCTGGTGACAACTTCTCTAAACCCTACTGTGTTTAGAGTGGAACAGCTCTTGTCACCACCTGGGACTCTTTCTGCAACTCCTTGCAGCTTTATAATGTCACAGCTGACACCATTGTGCCCTTGAAGGTTCTGGGCAAACCAGAGAAAAATCAGAGGTTTCGCACCCTCGGTGTTCTGGGATACTTGGGCATTTCCATTCATAGCTGCTGGACCACTACCAACCTGGATCTAACCAAGGAAACCACCTTGGTCTCCTCAGCTATCCGGAAATGGAAGGATTCCACCTGCTTTCCAGAGCGTGGCACAAGCCGGAGTTCTTTTGCTCTCAGGCAGAGAGAAGCTGATCTCTTTCCCATCCCTCCACCTCAGCTGAGGAGGATGAAATATGAATATCTAGATGTCTCGTTGTAAAGAAAGAGAACCTGCTAGGCTTGGATTCTGTGAACTAGTGGCATGTCGAAGTGCTGGCTGCCTCCCTAGAGTCCTCCCTCCCTGGTTTCAGTACAGCTGATCTCTCAGGTTCCGTGATACTGTGACGGGTCAGTTCTGTGTCTGTATTTCTTCAATCAAGCTCCACATGGCCCCTGCAGGACAGGCCTTCAACTCTGCTTTGAAAACCTGCCTGTTCTGAGCTCACAAGAAAACAAGGAGACTTACGGAGAGAGGCCACAATCCCACGGACGTCCTCTGTGATTTGCCTATGCAGAGCTCTCTGGTCAGGATCCAGCAATGCCCGTTCCTCCTCGGTGAAGTACACAGCAACCGCCTCAAAAGTCACCAGACCCTGGATAAGAAAAAAAATGTTTCCTACTCAAGAATAACAGAAATTGAGGTGGCCTTGCAGGACACTGCAGGATTTAAACTGGCTTGCTGTGAAACCCAGTTGCTGAGAGAACAACAGCAAGAAACATGTATGGCCCTCCTGTCCTGCTTGTGGGTTTCCCAAAAGGAATTTGGTTGGCCACTCTGCCAAACAGGACTGTGGGCTTCAGGGGCCTCTGGTCCCATGCAGCAGGGCTCCCCATATGGTCTTAGCTTAGCGAAAAGAAACAGAAGGAGAGAGATATAGCCTGGTCCTAAGAGGCAAGCAGGGGACAGAGGCACCCAGGCCATTCTCCACAGTGATCCTTCCCCGTACCTGATCAGGCTCCGCTCCATCACGAAGAAGCTGGGATGGCTGAGTACCCATTGCTGGCATCATGTTCTCCCCTGCAACAGATGAAGATGGTAGAAAGCCAGCAGAATGTGGTAAGAAACTACGTTTACAATCTGAAACACTCGTCCTAAGGAAGAGGCCCCATTCAACATACGAAGGATTATTCCTTGTAAAAATGCATACGGTGCCATTTCAAACCCTGCAAGTCAAAGCATGCCTGTGTGTTGCGAGATACCCATCCTTATATTTCATGTTGGATATCGGTAACCATCTTTTGATTCAGTTGGTGAAACTGCTTATCTCCCCAAAGATGGATTCCAAATTGGCTTCCTTCCTGGCCAATTAATCTTACCCTGTGAAGAGCCACCATGGTCACCCTCCTGCCAGAACCCCCTTCGTGAGGGGCTCTCTCTGGTCTCTGATGAAGCCTTTGCTGCTGCACGGAAGTCAGGGACCACTTCTGCAAACAGACTCTGTACCTGAAAGAGAAATGAAGATCCAAGATATGGAACAAGGAGAAGGAAGAGAAACAGAATGAGAGAGGCAAAGATGTTAGGGGCTGAGTATGGGACATGTCACCTCGGGTGACCCTAACTGAGTAGAGGATTTTCGGATACCTTCCCTTCCATTCCTGACCCCCTGGAAACAACATGTAGGAAATTTGATGCTGTGGGACCAGTGATTTCAAATGTTAGTGTTACTGAGCTACCAACTGAAGAAATTGAATATGTGAATGATTTAAGGCCTAAGTCACTGAAACAACATTGAAAGTGATCATCTACCCTTAGTTTTGTCACTAAAATGTGATAACCAAAGGTTACTTACAAACTATAACTCCATTCAATCCGGTGACATTGAAATAAGAAGGTCCTGCATTAGATGGACACCAAGGGTTGATAAGGAGATAAATCATCTATTGCATACTGATAGTTCCCTTCTCCAACGTAAGGCATTGTTACAAGCAAAAACTGCAGAGTCTGTTTTGGAAGCTTTTCACACTCTGATTTCGGCCCTACAAAACCATTTAAACCAAAAGAGAGTAGGAAATAAATCTAACTCCCAGTTTAAATCTAAACAGTGGTTTGATATGGAATGTAAAACTATGAAACATATCTTGGTGGGAAAATATAGAGGGTATAGAAAGGAAAATTTGGTGGCTTTACCGCCTGAATGGTTTGAGTTGAAGAAGAGTTATAAAAAACTAATTAGGAGAAAAAAAACCCAAGCACAGAGAGAGGCGTGGAGACATTTAATAACAGCATCTAGGGAGAAAAATTCAGCCTCTTTCTGGAAATTGGTGGCGAAGGGATGGCCAAATGCTATTACAAAAGCAGAGCTTCATATTTCGCCGAAGCTGTGGGAAGCCCACTATAACAATATCTATGGATTGGGGAGTATGGGCCACCCGAGAAACCAGGCCAACATAGGCAACCTCCCAGAATGGCCTCCAGTTACTGCTTCGGAAATAAAATGCCTTATATCAAAACTTAGAACAGGCAAGGCACCGGGGAATGATAACATCCCCCCCGAAGTATTTAAATCAAACTTAGAATGGTGGGCCCCAGTGTTGGTGGCTCTATTTACGAGTATCGATCAATCAGCTCTTATGCCTGAAGATTGGGGCCTTGCTACTATCATCCCAATATATAAAAAAGGTGACAGATCAAATCCTGCAAATTATAGACCTATTAGCCTGTTGAATGTTGTTAGCAAAATGTATGCTTCTCATTTACTGGAAAAACTGCGGGATTGGCTAGAGCAGGAAAATCTCATAGACGACGAGCAGGCCGGATTTAGGGCCGAGCGTTCCACAGTGGAGCATGGAGTTATTATGCAACATCTAGTCGAAAAATACACATCCACCCCAGGGGGTGCCCTCTATGCAGCCTTCGTTGATCTAAGGTCAGCTTTTGACTTGGTCCCTAGAGACAAATTATGGGGAAAATTTGAAGATACCAATATAGATCGTCAATTATTGAGACTCATACGCACCCTGTATGAGAATACCAGTCTTCGGGTGAGATGTTCCTCTGCTGGACATTTGACCAGGCTGATTCCTACTGCTAGGGGTGTGAAACAGGGCTGTGTCTTAGCCCCTACACTGTTCAACTTCTATATAAACTCTATGGTTAGGTGCCTAGCGGAGGTACGAGCACAACCCCCCAGCTTGTCAAACAGATTCCTGACAGTTCTGCTTTATGCTGATGACGCAGTGATCTTGTCATTAACAAGAGCTGGATTGAGGAGACTTCTGAGGACTCTGGATACTTGTTGTAAAACTGAAGGACTACAGATTAACTATGACAAAACCAAGGTCCTGGTGTTTTCTAGAAGTTAAAATGCAAATGGCAAATAAGTGATCACCTGATTGAACAAGTGTCTACTTATAGGTATTTGGGAATTACATTCCATGCAACTGGAACCTGGAGGCCTCACTTAAAAAATGCCATTGCAAATATGCAAAGGAGCATAAAGGCACTCCTTTCCTTTTATTACAATAAAGGAGGACAGCACATGCCTTCCGCACTTCAAGTCTTTAATGCAAAGGTTTTAGCACAGATATTATATGGGATAGAAGTGTGTACTTTTGATAACATAGTACCAATGGAAGTGGTGCAGACGAAATTCTTAAGAGCAATTTTGGGTCTTCCAAATTGCATACCAAATACATTAGTAAGAATAGAGGCCGGCCAACCCACAATAGAAGCCCGTATGTGGCGGCGTAAGATGCAGTTTTGGCTAAAAATGCTTTTTGTGCCTGTAGGTCTGGCCCCATTGACTCTGACAGACACATTCCACTCGAAGTGGAAAAAAACACTGTCTATGAAGCTCCAAAACCTTGGTTTCTCCTTGACAGCTATTCAGATCCTAGGGTACGAGAAAGCAAAAGCAGCTATCACCCAACGTATCTATGATGTGGATCTACAAACCCACTTAAGCCAAGCAATCCTATATCATGGGTGTAGGGACTATAGATCTCCACTGGGACTTGCGAAACATCTAATAAATTTGACTGTGCCTGGACTTAGAAGAGCTTTTACACTGGCAAAGTTCAATGTTTTGCCATCGGCGTTGCTGGAGGGTAGATATAAAAACATTCCTCACACTGAGCGGACCTGCCCTTGTGGGACAGGGGACATTGAGACAGCTGATCGTGTTCTTTTACATTGTTGTTTCTATAAGGAACTCAGAACTATATGGATTGCGTCACTCATTAATAAAGTCCCAGGCAGACCGGATAAATTTTACTCGGACTATCTTCTGGCTGATCTGGACGACCAAGTTACATCTAAAGTCGCCAGATTCTGTGCAGCAGCCATTCGTCGGCGTAGGGAAATATTAACACTATTGAACCCTATCTGATTGCCTCAAATTGAAGCCTGTATATTTTTACATGTATGATTTGTTCTCTTTGCTATGCTGGTTTTTTTAACCGTAATAAAGTATTGCATTGTATTGTATTGTAAGATATGGAACAAGGAGAAGGAAGAGAAACAGAATGAGAGAGGCAAAGATGTTAGGGGCTGAGTATGGGACATGTCACCTCGGGTGACCCTAACTGAGTAGAGGATTTTCGGATACCTTCCCTCCCATTCCTGACCCCCTGGATGAAATGCTCTCACCTGCTGCCGCTCTTGCTGCTTCTGGTGCTCTGCCTGGCTCAGGAGGAAGCCTTCTGCCAGGGCCACCGCCTGGGAACTGGTCTCCGCTCCGCATTCTCTCACCCAGCTCGCCATCTCCGCTGGCATGATGGTCAGGAGCTGCTCCAGGATCACCAGATCCAGGATTTGGTTTTTTGTGTGTCGCTCCGGCTTCAGCCACCGACGGGAAAGATTGTGGAGTTGGTTGCAGATCTCTCGGGGTCCCTCAGCCACCTGGTAGCGGAACTGCCTGAAACGCTGGAGGTGCATGTCTAAGCTGACCATGTCCTCACCCAGGTCCTTCAGGGCTATTGTTTCCCAGGGTTCCCTGGTGCTTTCAGGCTTGGGGGCATCAGGGCCTCTTCCTTCTTTAGAGCCAGCTAAGTCTTGCTCAGCCATCTTTGATCCGTGCTTGAAGGAATTCTCCAAGAGAGCCAAAGAAACTCCTCACTCTGATGCCGCTCCTTCTACACAATGATGCTCGTAAGAGGCAAAGCTCTGCAAAATGAAGATGTTGTGCAATAAAAGAGTTATTATACTGTCAGGAGAAGACAAAATGTGCAGGACTCTCATCTAGCAACCAGGTCTTGTCCCAGAAGGAAAGGCTGCCGAATGCTAAAGCTCAAAGAGCAATCAGAGACTTGGAGAGTGTCATGACTCTCTAACCCTGTGCATTCATTAAAGTCAATAAAGAGGCCTCTTAGGAAAGCAATCAATCTTTTATTTAGCAAATGACCCCTTCCTTCAGCTGAAAGGAGTTTAAAAGTAGAAAGTGTTTTGCCCCAAGGCGTAATTAAACTAAGCAAAACAACACAGTTGATCTATTCAAGAGAAAGAGAGTCAATTGTCAGAGGGGTCTAAATCCTTCTTCTGTGCCAGCAATCTCTCTGAGCGCTGACTTGTGACCTCCCTGGTCTGGGTGAGCTTTTTCCTCCTACAGAATCTGGCATCTCTGAAGTTGCTTTCTCCCCCCGCTTCGGAAGAGGAGAGTTGTTTCTCAGCCGGAGGGTTATTTACATCAGGAGAGATAGCCTCTGAAGCCGAGGTCATGGGAAGCACATTCTCCCTTTCTAGTATGGACTAGAATGCTTGTTCAGATTCCAAATCTGATTCTGAATTAATGTCTGACAGCTCTTCGCCCTGCACAAGGGGAGGGAAATTAGACACAACAGGGAGGTTCCTTCATCTGAGAACCCCACACCAAAGCCCTTCATTCGCTTGAGAGTCAAGAAGTGGCAGCATCTACTCCAAGCCACTCCTGATCCATCTCCACCATTCCTCCCCCAGAAGGAAGCTCTGTCTCTCAGCCTTCCCTTGTGGCCTTAACCATTCTCCCAGCAAGCCCCCTGCCAGACACTCTCTTTGTGATGTCTTCTGCTGCTGCCATGTTCTCCTTTGGCTTCTCTTACACCAAAATACCTTAAAGTGGGTTGTATAAATCAAAGTATTTCCTACATGCAGAGAAGCTAGACTGCATTGCAGTGGTTTCGCTACGACGTTCATGGCCGACTCCAGAAGGTGGTGCTTGGGGGATACTGCTCGGCCTCATGGATTCTCCAGTTTGGAGTTCCACAGGGGACAGTGTTGTCCTCCATCTTGTTCAACGTCAACAGGAAATGGTTGAGTGTGGTGTTCTGGACTTTTAGAGTGTGCTGTCATCAATATGCTGATGACACAATCTCGGTTTCTCCTTTTCGTCTTCTTCAGATGAGGCTGTGGATGTGCTAAATCAGTGCCTGGCTGGAAAAGTGGACTGGATGAGGCAAGACTGAGAGGCTGATACTGGGTGGTTCTCCTGACCAGATTGGGGCTGGTGGTGCACAGCCTGTTCTGGATGGGTCTGCATTCTCCCTAAAAGAGGAGGTAGCCGCTTCGGGGTCCTCCTGGAGCCATCTTCGTCACTTGAGGCGGCATACTTGGTGGCAAGGAGTGCCCTCTACCAACTTTGGTTGGTAGCCCAGCTACGCTCCTAATTGAGCAGGGACAATCTTCGTTCAATGATCTTTGTTCTGGTAACCTCCATGTTAGATTACTGCAAGGCACTCAATGTGGAGCTGCCTTTGAAGACGGTTCAGAAGCTGCAGCTTGTGCAAAATGCAGCAGTCTTGTTGATTAGATCCTGGATTGTCTCTGGCTGACGGTTTGAAATTACATATATATGTGATATATATATATATATATATATATATGCATGCGATCTCTTTTTTTGTGTTTATGCAGATGATTTCATAATGTATTTTAATCTATTTTTGAAAAAAAAAAGTGTGTCCCTTAGGGAGCTTTGTCAATGGGGTAGTTGTACAGTACAGTTTACCTTTATTAAGGGAGGCACAGCAGTGCCTCCCTTGTTAAGGGCCGTCAGTATAAAAAAACATTCCACCAAGTTAAAGTGATAATTGGGGAGGGGGGTCATTCTAACCATCATAAAATTGACAATGTTTCACCAATCTTTCTGAAATTTACAGGTGCCAGAAATAAATGTTTGTTTTACATTACCTGAAAATTTCAAGAAGATTGGTGAAAAACTGAGGGAAGGAGAGCAGTTTAAAGTAAAAAGATTAAAGAATCCCCTGAATCCGAAACTGAAAATTGAACGGAGGGTTTGCGAGTATTTTTGCGCAGCTCTTCTTACCTTCTGGGAGCCTTATTAATTAATCCAATGGCAGGGTCTACTTCCTACCGTTCTAGTGTAGGTGGAACTGCTTTTTTAAAAATTCGTTTAAGTCGATTTTATTAAATTAAAACTGTGCCTCTTTAAAAATCTGGTGGCCATTTTGATTACAGCACATGCTCAGTAGAGTCTCCCTCCCCCTTCCTCCTGCGTCAGCTACAATGGCTGCTTCCTCTAGCAAAGACATTGCTGTAGTCTCTTCTCAGAAGTAAGTTCCATTGACTGAATGTAATGGTCTTACTCCCAGGTAAGTGTGTAGAAGATTGTAGCCTTTATTTAAAAAAAACAGTCTGGAACCTTGGAAGGCGGAGAGGGAGAGATGTGAGTGAGAATTCCCTCTCCTTTACAACACAATAACTCTACAATTAACAACTTGCCTGCATGCTTTGCATGTGTGTATGTTCATTTGATTATGGCTGCTGATAATTAATTTTCATATTGATTCAATCCAAGGCATGTCTACTCAGAAGTAAGTTCCACTGAGTGCAATGAGTCTCATTCTCCATGCACTAGCTTCTCTCTGGGAGCTCTGTGTATTTAGGGACCAAGGCTTGTCGTGAGAGAAGGAGTTAAGATCCCCCCTATTTTTCTTTTTTTAAAAAAATTCCATGTATTTGATTTTTAAAGAATTTGTATTCCTTCATTGTTATTAAAGGGCAGGGATAACTTGGCATCAGTGATCTTTGCTTTGATATCCATGCTAAATTACTGCAATTCACTCTATGTGGAGCTGCCTTGTACAAAATGCAGCAGTCTTGTTGATCAGATCCTGGATGGTTTCATAATGTATTTTAATCTCTTTTTTTTTTAAAAAAATGTGTGTCCCGTAGGGAGCTTTGTCAATGGGGTAGTATATAAATATAATAATTAAAATGAATCAACACATTGCTTTTTATTTATTTTAGATGCACTTGTTTTAATTTTGTTTTTTCTTTTTAACAAAGTTTAATTCCTAGGGAACGATATCCCCTGAGTTTTGGTGATAGAGACTCGATGCTTAAGATTCACAACTAAGAGCTGCCTTGGCGGAACACAGAACAGCCTCCTGCTTATGCTTATTCCCCACAGCGACTGGGATAGACTGGCTTTGTCCTGGTGATGAGAGAAAGATCAAAGATCCCTCCGCCCCGCGATCTCTGCTTCATCGTTTCTAGCCAGGCTTTTAAATATATGTTTCACTGATTAATTTCCCCCCCCTTCTCTAGCCAGGATTTTGTTTTTTTGTTTTACTGCCTCTTTTTCGTTCTTTCCTCCCCCTCCTCCTCGGACAGCCTTTCCTCCCTGTGACTCTCTCTGCAGGCCATGAAACCCAAGAAGATCAGCCCCACAACCCAACTTCTATGGGGTGAAATGGGGAGAGGATCCAGCTAAATCCACCACCGCCCCTCCGACACATTGGGGGGCGCATGTGGGGCTCTTTCCCTCCTCCCTCCCCTTCCTCCCCATGCACAGCCCTCCCCGCCTCCCCAGTCTCACCTGATCCCACCCAGGAGGCCCCGATGCAGCGCCTGGACGAAGCTCCAACGCCTCTTTCCTCTGGAGGAAGCAGGCGGGACAGGAAGCTGCACAGTCTAGTTTTGAGAATATAAAAGTGTTGATTGTAAATAGTCCTGCACTTGCATTGTTTAATCCTGCATTACCAATAATTTTGACAACAGATGCTTCTGATTATGGGCTTGTCGCAGTACTGACACAGCTTCATAGGATAATATAGAAAGGGCTGTTGCGGAGGACTTGGTCCCTCCCTTCCTCTCTAGGAATCCCACTCAGCTCCTTTCACCCTTACACGGCCAGGCAGCGAGATCCTTTCCCTGGTGTCTCAGAAGAGGATCGCGGGAACGTTGGTTCTTGGCTTCCCTTCCGGGGATCCTGGCAGAGATTTCTCTTGTCTAGGTTGGGATTTATTTTAGTTTTTGCAGGGTGGGAGGAATCACCTTGCTGTTCTGCTCTCGTGAGTTTTGTTCTTGGTTGGTAAAACGCTGTTCTGTGTTTAGAGGCTGTTTTTGCCAAGAGATGAATTAAAAGGGACCCAGGAGGTTCAACCTAGGAAATTGGGACTTTGGAGTGGGGAAGAGCAAACTACCGTGCAGTCCTACGCAGGTCTACTCAGGAGCAAGCCCCACTGAGTTCCGTTCTGCTTACTGCCCAGTAATGCATACAACAGCCTTCCCTGACGTGGGTACCCTGACTACAACTCCCATTATCCTTGACCCTTTGTCATACTGGCTTCGAGTGATGGGAGTTGCAGTCCGTCACATCTCCTGAGCAAAAGCTTAATGGTTGCACAACTTTAGAAACCATATAGCTGATGGTCAGTCAGAGTTCATCACTCCTACTGTGATGAGATCCCTATCAACGAGGTTTCTTCATTGCATCTCCATGGTTCCGATCTCAAGGGAAGGGTCAATCCATACACAGGTTCTAAAACCGGACATAATTCCTGACATGATCCCTCAGGCAATCAAAGGGGCAAATTTTTGACTGGCCTAACAAGCCACCGCAGAAAGAGGAAAGGCGCCAGGCAGAGGAAAGTCTAGTCGTTGTAGATCAAACCCAGTCTGTCGGTACACTGCATTGACGACACGTAAAAACACCCAATCCACAGCAAATGAGAATTACAAGTTTATGAAAAGCTTCACAGTACTTTTCACAGTAAGTCCTTATAAATCGAAAATTCCAATTAAGTGAGTCTATGTCCAAATAGCTTCAAACCCTTTCAAACTACTTCTAATTAAATTTTAGCTAAAACCTAAACAGCTCACTAAAGTGTTGAAAGTATTCTGTCAAATGGTTTCTCATCTGTGTGAGATATACAACATAAAATACAACATAATCACAACATAAAATACAATACAAACTAACAACCCCTTCACACACACCCGTGCTCCCCCCCCAGGAGACCTGCATTTATTCATTTATTTTATACATTTTCCCAAAATTGTAAAGAATCTTTTAAAGGTGAACATCCTTTTCCCTTTATTAATACAAATTCCAAAAATAAACTCCATATATTTTCAAAATCATTCTTCCTGGATAATCCCCTCTTTACTTTTAAATTACATGTTAATTTATCATTAAGCGCAAAAACCCATATTTCTTTATACCATTCTTCGATTGTATAATTCCCTTGCATTTTCCAATTCTTGGCTATCATTAATCTAACGGGTGCCAGGAGGTTGTTTATCAATTCCTTCATGCTTGAATTCCCAATTCCTTTATCCCATATTGAAAGTAAAGCCAGTTTTAGACTTAATTCCACATTGCTTCCCGTTATTTCACTTATTTCTTTAAACACCCTTTTCCAAAATTTTTGTACATATTCACAACTCCGCCACATATGGAAATATGTTCCAACCTCCTGACATCCCCTCCAACAGTTCTTTGAGATTTTCTTGTCTATCTGATGTAGTCTTGCTGATGTTAAATACCATCTCCATACTATTTTATAATAATTCTCCTTAATCCTAACCGATAATAACTTTAACATTCTTGCCTCCCAAATCCTCCCCCAGTTATAATCACGAATTTGTTCCTTTAAATCATCTTCCCATATCATTTTAAGAGAATCTCGATGGTCTCCATCTTCTATCAAAATTTTATAAATTTCACTAATCAAACCCTTTTTACTTTTATTTCCCCCTTTCTTTCCTCTTGATTCTATTAAATTTTGAAATCTAGTGTTATCTCTACAATCCTTGTTCTTCTTTTTCCATTCTTGTGTCCATTTTTCTAATTGTATACATTTGAACCAAGCTATCTGTGTGAGTTCTTTGACGTCAAGTGAAAGTTAACTTGTGACTGAAGCTCTTTCCACACTCCAAACAATCTTATGGTTTCCCGCCGGTGTGAGTTCTTTGATGTCGAGTGAGAGTTATTTTCTGTCAAAAGCTCTCTCCACACTCCAAACAATGATACGGTTTCACCCCTGTGTGCGTTCTTTGATGAGAAATGAGGTGCATTTTTTGAATGAAACCCTTTCCACACTCCAAACAAACACATAGGCTCAATTCGGACGACACATTACCAACTGAGAGGACTTAACCCACTGACAGTGGGTTAAAAAGGCGGCCTCAATTCGGACCACACGTTGCAGCAGGGGATGCAAAGTTAAGTTAACCACCCTGGTGGTTAATAACATACTCGGTTCTGACTGACAGCTCGGCCGCCATTTTCCCCGCCTACCAAACCCCGTTAATCCTCTAGCACGTATCCCAGAAGGCACTGCGGCCGAAAACCATGGGCGCCGCCATTTTAGATGATGCAGGACACGTCTCCCAAACCCCATTGCCTGCCTCAGTCACTGGGCGGAACTCAGCAGCCTCGGGCAAAGAGGCAGCCAGGAGGAACCGCAGCACTTACACAAGAGTAAAAACCAGCAATGCTCCCCAAACATCGGCACCCACACCCCAGGGATTCTCGGGGCCCGGCAATGGCTCCCTGTCCAGCCGTGTTGGGCGGATGTGAGGGGGCTCTCTGGTCACCGCTTCCCCTGCCCTCGTCCTTCTGGGTGATGCGAGGGTGGAGGTGGCGGTGCAGTGGGGGATCTACTCTGGATGGGGTGTTGTTCTACCTGTTGGGGTGGGGGGGCTACCCCTTGTTCCTGGGCGCCTGGGGTTGTTGCTTGTTCCATCTCCCCCTCCCCCCCTTTGCCATGGCTCCGTTCTGTTGCGCTTCCCTTTCCGTTTGGGTGGCTGCCTGCGCACCCTGCTTGAGTGCTTGCAGGAGCCAGCTCCTTTTTGAGCTCCGTGCGGGCTGCCTGGTGGGGGAGGCGGGCGTCCTGGTTGCTATGGCGGCGATACCAGCGATCTGTTGCAACCGCGCCTGAGCTCCCGTCCGCTTTCTGCTGCTCTTGCCGCTCTCCTCTATGGTCTTTTGCATTAATGTACTCACCTCAGTTGTTAAACCCATGCACCTCAAGTGGCTGAATTTGGACAACACGTAAGTCAATTGACTAACTTTTAAACAACTCGCAAGCAAGTTGTTTAACTCAGTTGTTTAAAACTGCAACTTACACAACACTAGGTTGGTTAACTGTAGTGTGGCTGAATTCGGACGACACGTTAGGCTAACCCACTGACGGTCGGTTAACTTAACAACCGCTGGTTAACGTGTCGTCCGAATTGAGCCATAGTTTCTCGCCTGTGTGAGTTCTTTGATGAGAGTTGAGATGTGTCTTTCTACGGAAGTTCTTTCCACACTCCAAACAATTATATGGTTTCTCCCCGGTGTGAGTTCTTTGATGAGAGTTGAGATGTGTCTTTGTACAGAAGCTCTTTTCGCACTGCAAGCATTTATACGGTTTCTCCCCTGTGTGAGTTCTTTGATGAGTAGTGAGACAACTCTTTGCACTGAAGTTCTTTCCACACTCCAAACAATGATATGGTTTCTCCCCTGTGTGAGTTCTTTGATGAGAGTTGAGATGTGTCTTTCTACGGAAGCTCTTTTCGCACTGCAAGCATTTATACGGTTTCTCCCCTGTGTGAGTTCTTTGATGAGTAGTAAGAGAAGCCTTCGCAATGAAGTCCTTTCCACACTCCAAACAATGATATGGTTTCTCCCCGGTGTGAGTTCTTTGATGAAAAGTGAGGGATATCTTCTGACAGAAGCTCTTTCCGCACTCCAAACAATGATATGGTTTCTTTTCTGTGTGAGTTCTTTGATGAGAAATAAATGCTTGCTTGCTGCGAAAGCTCTTACCACACTCCAAACAATGATATGGTTTCTCCCCTGTGTGAGTTCTTTGATGTCGAGTGAGAGTTGTTTTCTGTCGAAAGCTCTCTCCACACTCCAAACAATGATATGGTTTCTCCCCTGAGTGAGTTCTTTGATGAGAAATAAATGTTTCCTTGCAGCTCAAGCTCTTTCCGCACTCCAAACATTGATATGGTTTCTCTCCGGTGTGAGTTCTTATATGACAAGTGAGGGACATCTTCCGACAGAAGCTCTTTCCACACTCCAAACAATGATATGGTTTCTCCCCTGTGTGAGTTCTTTGATGACAAGTGAGGGACACCTTCTGACAGAAGCTCTTACCACACTCCAAACAATGATATGGTTTCTCCCCAGTGTGAGTTCTTTGATGTCGAGTGAGAGTTATTTTCTGTCGAAAGCTCTCTCCACACTCCAAACAATGATACGGTTTCTCCCCTGTGTGCGTTCTTTGATGAGAAATGAGGTGCATTTTTTTAATGAAACCCTTTCCACACTCCAAACAAACACATAGTTTCTCGCCTGTGTGAGTTGTTTGATGAGTAGTAAGAGAAGCCTTCGCAATGAAGTCCTTTCCACACTCCAAACAATGATATGGTTTCTCCCCTGTGTGAGTTCTTTGATGAGTAGTGAGACAACTCTTTGCACTGAAGTTCTTTCCACACTCCAAACAATGATACGGTTTCTCCCCTGTGTGAGTTCTTTGATGAGAGTTGAGATGTGTCTTTCTACAGAAGCTCTTTTCGCACTGCAAGCATTTATATGGTTTCTCCCCTGTGTGAGTTCTTTGATGAGCAGTAAGAGAACCCTTCGCAATGAAGTCCTTTCCACACTTCAAACAATGATATGGTTTCTCCCCGGTGTGAGTTCTTTGATGACAAGTGAGGGATATCTTCTGACAGAAGCTCTTTCCGCACTCCAAACAATGATATGGTTTCTCCCCGGTGTGAGTTCTTTGATGAAAAGTGAGGGATATCTTCTGACAGAAGCTCTTACCACACTCCAAACAATGATATGGTTTATTTCCTGTGTGAGTTCTTTGATGAAAAATAAATGCTTGCTTGCTGCGAAAGCTCTTTCCGCACTCCAAACAATGATATGGTTTCTCCCCTGTATGGATTCTTTGATGGTAAGTGAGATGTGTCTTCTGACGGAAGCTCTTTCCACACTCCAAACAATGATATGGTTTCTCCCCTGAGTGAGTTCTTTGATGAGAAATAAATGTTTCCTTGCAGCTCAAGCTCTTTCCGCACTCCAAACATTGATATGGTTTCTCTCCGGTGTGAGTTCTTATATGACAAGTGAGGGACATCTTCCGACAGAAGCTCTTTCCACATTCCAGACAATGATATGGTTTCTTCCCTGTGTGAATTCTTCGATGAGAAATGAGATGTATTTTTTGACTGAAGTTCTTTCCACATTCTAAACAATGATATGGTTTCTCACTGGTGTGAGTTCTTTGATGAGAAATGAGATATACCTTGTGACTGAAGCTCTTTCCACAGTCCTTGCATTTATGCAATTTCTTCAATGTTGGAATTTTGCAGTGAGCTTTAATGTTTGATACAGTATTCAAAGTTTTCTTTCTAATTTGGAATCTATTATTTCCCTGTCTTTTATGTATTTGTTCTTGGATCGTGACATTATCGTAGCTATCAGCCTGACAAGGCAAGGAATTATTCCTCGTGTTCCAACTTGCTCCATTTTTCTGTCTCTTATGTTTGCTGTTTGTACGTCTTCCTTCCTTCGATAGGATCCCACATGCTTCTGTCTCATTCTCTGCTACCCAACAGTCTCCTTCTGGAATAAAGAGAAAAAATGGATAAAAGCCTGAGTTAGCAAATACAAGCTGAAATCATCGAGTCACTTTAACAATTTTCATCAAAGGAAGAACTGACGGGATGCAGTTCTTACCACGTCTGTTACTGCCTCTATTGCTGGCCATAAACTCACTGGTAATGTGCACATGACTGGGCTCCTGGAAGGCAAAGTCCTCTTACCTAGCAGCCCCAATGGTCAATGATTTAGCTGAATAGGCCCAATGGTCACTGATGCTAACTCAGATCTGGCATTACAAAGCTATTCAAAAGTGCAAATGTTCAGAAAGCTTTGGGATGGGAAAGGCAGATCTCCCGTTCCAAGTAGAGGACAGCCCTGAAATGACTTCCCTGAGATAAGGAAATTGGCAACTAAACTGTCAGACCAGGAATCTCTGAGCCTTTCAGGAAAGATGCAATCTTGAATAGCTGCAGGCTCAGCACCTCCGTTAATGAGCACCCATCCCAGATTGCCCACTTTTACATTTCGTAGAATAATAATAATAATAATAATGTATTTATTTCTTACCCGCCTCTCCCTTCCGGATCGAGGCGGGGAACAACATCATACAGACAATATAAAATACTTAAAACTGATTAAAAGCATATAAAAATAAATACGTCATTAAAATCAACCAAGTCTTAGAATTCGGTTGGGTAGGCCTGCCGGAAGAGGTCAGTCTTTATAACTCTCTTAAATTCTAGAAGACTGGTAAGTTGGCAGATTTCTCCCAGCAGGGCGTTCCACAGTCTGGGAGCGGCAGAAGAGAAGGTCCTCTGGGTAACGGTTGTCAACATAGCCTTGGCCGATTGTAGTAAATTCTTCCTAGAGGACCTGAGAGTGCGGGTCGCATTATATGGGAGAAGGCGATCCCGCAGATAACCTGGACCCAAACCACGTAGGGCTTTAAAGGTTATAACCAATACTTTGTACTTCGTCCAGAAACTAATTGGCAGTCAGTGGAGTGATTTTAAAGCTGGTGTGATATGGTCACCCCTAGATGTACCGGTGACCAACCTGGCTGCCATATTTTGAACTAGTTGAAGTTTCCGGACTAGGCACAGAGGTAGCCCTGTGTACAGCGCATTGCAGAAGTCAAGCCTCGAAGTTACCAGCACGTGCACTACCATTTTTAGGTCTTCCAACTCTAGGAAGGGACGTAGCTGGCGTATCATCCGAAGCTGATATTATTATTATTATTATTATTATTATTATTATTATTTATTACACTTATATTTTGCCTCATAGCCGAAGCTCTCTGGGCGTTTTACAAAAATTAAAAAGATTGAGCATTAAAAAGACAATATACAAAATTTAAAACCATAAAACATCTGTCATTAAAACACTTTAAAACATTTTAACTGTTAAGCCTGGCCACAATGTCAATCAAAACCTCAACTTGAGCTGTTAAAATGCCTGGGAGAAAAGAAAAGTTTTGACCTGGTGCCGAAAATATAACAGTGTTGATGCCAGGCGGGCCTCATCGGGGAGATAATTCCATAATTGAGGGGCCACCACAGAAAAGGCCCTCTCCCTTGTTGCTGTCCTCCGAGCTTCCCTCGGAGTAGGCACCCGGAGGAGGACCTTTGATGTTGAGCGTAGTGTACGGGTAGGTTCATGTCGGGAAAGACGTTCCATCAGGTATTGTGGTCCCAAACCGTGTAAGGCTGTACAGACAGCCAATGCAAGCGGGCCAGAATCGGTCTTATATGTTCGAACCTTCTGGTCCCTGTTACCAATCTGGCCGCTGCATTCTGCACAAGCTGCAGCTTCTGAACCGTCTTCAAAGGCAGCCCCACGTAGAGCGCATTGCAGTAATGTAACTTGGAGATTACTAGAGCATGGAATACTGAAGCCAGATTATCCCTGTCCAGATAGGGGCGTAGCTGGGCCACCAGCTGAAGTTGGTAGAAGGCACTCCGTGCCACTGAGGCTACCTGAGCCTCAAGTGACAGAAATGGTTCTAGGAGAACCCCCAAGCTACGAACCTGCTCCTTCAGGGGGAGTGCAACCCCATCCAGCACAGGTTGAACACCCTCCATCCGGTCAGAGGAACCCCCCACTAACAGCATCTCAGTCTTGTCTGGATTAAGTTTCAGTTTATTAGCGCTCATCCGGTCCATTGTCACAGTCAAGCACTGTTTCAACGCATCCACAGACTCACCTGATGAAGATGAAAAGGAGAAGTAGAGTTGCGTGTCATCAGCGTACTGATGACAACACACTCCAACACTCCGGATGACCACACCCAACGTTTTCATGTAGATGTTGAACAGCATGGGGGACAAAACTGACCCCTGCGGAACCCCATACTGGAGAATTCACGGGGCCGAGCAATGTCTCCCCAACACCACCTTCTGGAGCCGACCTGCCAAGTAGGAGCGGAACCACTGCAATGCAGTGCCTCCCACTCCCAATTCAGCCAGTCGTCCCAGAAGGATACCATGGTCGATGGTATTGAAAGCCGCTGAGAGATCAAAGAGAATCAACAGACTCATACTCCCCCGTCCCTCTCCCAACATAGGTCATCATACAGGGCGACCAAGGCTGTTTCTGTGCCAAAACCAGGGCTGAAACCTGACTGAAATGGATCCAGATAATCAGTCTCATCCAAGAGTGTCTGGAGCTGGTCAGCAACCACCCGCTCAAGGACCTTGCCCAGGAATGGAATATTTGCCACCGGCCTAAAGTTATTAAGATTTTCTGGGTCCAGGGAAGCTTTCTTCAGGAGTGGTCTCACTACTGCCTCTTTCAGGAGGTCTGGGCCCACTCCCTCTCGTAGAGAGGCATTAATCACTTCCCTGGCCCAGCCGGCTGTTCCATCCCTGCTAGCTTTTACAAGCCAAGAGGGGCAAGGATGCAATACAGAGGTGGCTGCAAGAACCTGTCCAAGCACCACGTCCACGTCATCAAGCTGTAGGCACTCCTGGCCGTCGCATCTATCAGAGCTGTCATTTGGAGCGACGGATCCAGGAGCACCCCCAAGCTGCAGACACAGCCTTTCAGGGGGAGTGTAACCCCATCCAGAACTGGTTGACACACCTCAAGACCTAGGTTGGGGCCTTTGACAGTAAGCACCTTCGTCTTGCCTGGATTCAGCTTCAGTTTGTTCTTCCTCATCCAGAATAGTAGAGTTGGAAGGGGCCTATAAGGCAATCGAGTCCAATCCCTTGCTCAGTGCACGAATCCACCTTAAAGCATACCTGACAGATGGCTCTGGTGAAGACTTCTCTAAACCCTACTGCGTTTAGAGTGGAACAGCTCTTGTCACCACCTGGGACTCTTTCTGCAACTCCTTGCAGCTTTATAATATCACAGCTGACACCATTGTGCCCTTGAAGGTTCTGGGCAAACCAGAGAAAAATCAGAGATTTCGTACCCTCGGTGTTCTGGGATACTTGGGCATTTCCATTCATAGCTGCTGGACCACTACCCACCTGGATCCAAGCTACGGAAACCACCTTGGTCTCCTCAGCTATCCGGAAATGGAAGGATTCCACCTGCTTTCCAGAGCGTGGCACAAGCCGGAGTTGTTTTGCTCTCAGGCAGAGAGAAGCTAATCTCTTTCCCATCCCTCCACCTCAGCTGAGGAGGATGAAATCTGAGAATCTGGATGTCTCGTTGTAAAGAAAGAGAACCTGCTAGGCTTGGATTCTGTGAACTAGTGGCATGTTGAGGTGCTGGCTGCCTCCCTAGAGTCCTCCCTCCCTGGTTTCAGTACAGCTGATTCTGTACTGATTCCGTGATTCTGTGACGGGTCAGTTCTGTGACAGGCCTTCAACTCTGCTTTGAAAACCTGCCTGTTCTGAGCTCACAAGAAAACAAGGAGACTTACGGAGAGAGGCCACAATCCCACGGATGTCCTGTGTGATTTGCCTGTGCAGAGCTCTCTGGTCAGGATCCAGCAATGCCCGTTCCTCCTCAGTGAAGTACACAGCAACCTCCTCAAAAGTCACCAGACCCTGGATAAGAAAAGAAAATGTTTCCTACTCAAGAATAACAGAAATTGAGGTGGCCTAGCAGGACACTGCAGGATGTAAACTGGCTTGCTGTGAAACCCAGTTCCTGGACGATCCACAGCAAGGAACCTGTAAGGCCCTCCTGTCCTGCTTGTGGGTTTCCCAAAAGGAATTTGGTTGGCCACTCTGCGAAACAGGACTGTGGGCTTCAGGGGCCTCTGGTCCCATCCAGCAGGGCTCCCCGTATGGTCTTAGCTTAGCGAAAATAAACAGAAGGGGAGAGATATAGCCTGGTCCTAAGAGGCGAGCAGAGGACAAAGGCACCCAGGCTATTCTCCACAGTGATCCTTCCCCGTACCTGATCTGGCTCCGCTCCATCACGAAGAAGCTGGGATGGCTGAGTACCCATTGCTGGCATCATGATCTCCCCTGCAACAGATGAAGATGGTAGGAAGCCAGCAGAATGTGGTAAGAAACTACGTTTACAATCTTAAACACTTGTCCTAAGGAAGAGGCCCCATTCAACATATGAAGGGTTATTCCTTGTAAAAATGCATATGGTGCCATTTTAAACGCTGCAGGTCAAAGCATGCCTGTGTGTTGCGAGATACCCATCCTTCTATTTCATGTTGATTATTGGTAACCATTTTTTGATTCAGTTGGCGAAACTGCTTATCTCCCCAAAGATGGATTCCAAATTGGCTTCCTTCCTGGCCAATCAATCTTACCCTGCAAAGAGCCACTGCGGTCACCCTCATGCCGGAACCCCCTTCGTGAGGGGCTCTCCCTGGTCTCTGATGGAGCCTTTGCTGCTGCACGGAAGTCAGGGACCACTTCTGCAAACAGACTCTGTACCTGAAAGAGAAATGAAGATCCAAGATATGGAACAAGGAGAAGGAAGAGAAACAGAATGAGAGAGGCAAAGATGTTAGGGGATGAATATGGGACATGTCACCTCGGGTGACCCTAACTGAGTAGAGGATTTTCGGATACCTTCTCTCCCATTCCTGACCCCCTGGATGAAATGCTCTCACCTGCTGCCGCTCTTGCTGCTTCTGGTCCTCTGCCTGGCTCAGGAGGAAGCCTTCTGCCAGGGCCACCGCCTGGGAACTGGTCTCCGCTCCACATTCTCTCACCCAGCTCGCCATCTCCGCTGGCAGGATGGTCAGGAACTGCTCCAGGATCACCAGGTCCAGGATTTGGTTTTTCGTGTTTCGCTGTGGCTTGAGCCACCGATGGGAAAGATTGTGGAGTTGGTTGCAGATCTCTCGGGGGCCCTCGGCCTCCTGGTAGCGGAGCTGCCTGAAACGCTGGTGCAGCATGTCTGAGCTGTCCATGTCCTCACCCCGGTCCTTCTGCCCCATTGTTTCCCAGAATTCCCCACTTCCCTCGATATTCACAGCATCAGGGCCTCTTCCCACTTCAGAGTCTGATGAGATTTGCTCGGCCATGTTTGATCCGTGCTTGAAGGAATTCTCCAAGAGAGCCAAAGACACTCCTCGCTCTGATGACGCTCTTTCCAGGCAATGACGCTCGTAAAAGGCAGTGTTACTAAAGCTCTGCAAAACGAAGACATTGTGAAATCAAAGAGTTATTCTACTGTCAGGAGAAGACAAAATGTGCAGGGCTCTCATCTAGCAACCAGGTCTTGTCCCAGAAGGAAAGGCGGGTGAATGCCAAGGCCAAAGAGGAAGTAGAGACTAAGGGAGGATCCTGCATCTGGGAGCCCCACACCAAAGTCCTTCACTCAATTAAGAGTCAGAAGTGGCAGCATCTACTCCAACCTGTTCCTGATCCATCTCCACCATTCCTCCCCCAGAAGGAAGCGCCGTCTCTCGGTCTCCCCTTGTGGCCTGAACTATCCTTGGAGCAAGACCTCTGCAACACTTCCTCTTTGTGATGAGTTCTGCTGCTGCCATGTTCTCCTTTAGCCTCTCTTCCACTAAAATACCTTCAAGTAGGTTCTATAAATCAGCCTATTTGATACATGCAGAAAAGCTAGATTGCATGGCAGTGGTTTCGCTCCTACGTTCATGGCTGGCTCCAGAAGGTGGTGCTTGGGGGAAACTGCTCAGCCCTGCGGATCCTCCACTTTGGGGTTCCACAGGGGGAGTTTTTGCCCTCATTCATGTTCAACATCTACATGAAACAGTTGAGTACAGTGTTCTGGACTTTTGGTGTGCGCTGTCATCAGTATGCTCAGCTCCCACCTCTTCTTCAGGTGAGGCTGTGGATGTGCTAAATCAGTGCCTGGCTGTGAGAATGGACTGGGTGAGGCAAGGCTGAGAGGCTGATAGTGGGTAGTTCTCCTGACCAGGTGGGGTGGGGGGTGCTCAGCCTGTTCTGGGTGGGGGTGCACTCCCCCTGAAGGAGGAGGTGGCAGCTTCGGGGTCCTCCTGGGCCCATCTTCGTTACTTGAGGCTCATGTAGCCTCAGTGGCAAGGAATGCCTTCTACCCACTTTGGTTGGTAGCCCAGCTACACCCCTATCTGGGCAGGGAGAACCCGGCTTCAGTGATCTTTGTTTTGGTAACCTCCATGTTAGATTACTGCAATTCACTCTATGTGGAACTGCCTTTGAAGATGGTTCAGAAGCTGCAGCTTGTACAAAATGCAGCAGTATTGTTGATCAGATCGTGGATTGTCTCTAGCTGACACAGTTTGAAGATATATATATATATATATATATATATATATATATATATATATAAATGGAGGGACAGCCGTGCCTCCATTGTTAAGGGCCGTCAGTAAAAAACACGTTTCGCCATGTTAAAGTGATAATTGGGGGGGGGGGGTCATTCTATCCACCATAAAATTGAAAATGTTTCACCAATCTTTCTGAAATTTACAGGTGCCAGAAAGAAATGTTTGTTTTACATTACCTGAAAATTTCAAGAACATTGGTGAATGACTGAGGGAAGGAGAGCAGTTTAATGTAGAAAAGGAACACAAACCTGTCTCCCTGCTTTTGTCAAATGATTTTGGTTTGCGAGTTTTGTGCTCACGATTTGTATAATTTCTAGAGCCTTATTAATTAATCCAGTGGTGGGGTCTTCTTCCTCCTTCATTGTAGTTGGTGGAAAGCTTTTCGTTTTTTAAAAGTTCCCTTCGGTTGACTTTTAAGGACTATTTTAACCTCTCATTCAAGTCAATGAGGAGGCCATCTTCCCTCATAGCGCGAGGCATGCTCAGTACCATTGCTCTCCCCCCTTCCTCCTGCCCTAGGATGTGGGGGGGGGGGGGGAATGGCCGCTGCCTCTATAGCACAGAAGTCTTCAGGGAAAAATAAGAAGAGTTTCTCTTTTCTCTTCTGGAACATGCTTTCCTTTGGCTCTGAGAGCATTTTGGGCTATCTTCATAAGGCCAGTTTGCTGTTTTGCTCCCTGGTGAAGCAGGGTGTGGTTCCTCTGGATCCATGATAACCTGATCTTCAGATCTCTCCTGGGAATAGGTGGCTATACATTGCTTTCTATCCATCCCCACCCCAAACACACACAGTGTGCTCCTTCCTTCTTTTCTAAGAGTTTGGTCCATGCTGCTATAAAGTTGAAAGCTTCAAACACTTCATTTAATTAGTTTGGGCAGGTGAAAGTTTTAAGTACAATTTTGAAACCTTTCAAAGTGCTTCTGGGCCTACAACGTTGGTTTCGGCCTAGTCACCCTGTTTTTCTAAGAAGGTTTAGAAACAGTTACACTGTCGTGTATTTTGCATAGTGTACACATGCATTTTCTTTCTAATCCTCGCAGTCTACACTGGCTCCCTCCTGGATGTGTTTTTGGAGGCAGACAACCCCTTTTTTGTTCCAGCAGGCCTTTGGCAAATGATCTGGACCTCTGTCTATGCCTTTGACTTTTAAATTGTTATGTATTTTAAATGTTTTAAATGCTTTAATATTAAAAAGTATTTAATTATATTTTTAACTTTTGTAAATTTCTATTTATAGGTTTGAGCTGTATATGTTTTAGTTTTGTAAGGCTGCCCTGAGGCCCAGCATTGGGCAAAAGGCAGGATACTACTACTAATAATAATAATAGTAATGTTTTAGATTTCACTTCTGTATCTGATGTTCTTTTGCATTTACTTTTCTTTATAAACCATTCCTATCTTAAGACTTCTTGTGTGGCACGTTTTCATTGGTTTAACAAGTTAAAAGGGGTATTCACTGTTTTCATGCTTATGTTATAAAATCTATTTTCAACAGGCCTAGTAATTTCAAGAGTAACAGAGTTGGGGGAAATCCTCAATCTCTTTGCTATCAGAGGCACTGAGTAAGGGGTGATGTATTGTGCAGGGATTGTGGGGAGTGAACAGTATATTTTGTATAAATACTTTTTTAGAAAACAAACATTGGTTCTTTGAAGGGCAGGATATTGACCAAAAGTTGGAAGTGCCTGGCACATGCTCTGGTTCTAGATCTGTAATGAATAGTTCTCCTTTTGTTATCAAGCGGGCTGCTATATGTGAGATGTGTTTGAGAGAAAAGTATTGGGCAGACCCTGTATTTGGTAAGGATATGGAACAACATTCCCCATCTTGTTGCCCTCCAGGTGTTTGAGATGACAAGTCCCAGCATTCCTGACCATGGGACATAGTGACTTGCAAGGATGGGAGTTTTTAGTCCAACACCTTTGGAGGGCAGCAGGTTGGGGAAGGGCTGCTCTAAACAAAAAAAGAGAAGTGGGTGCCCCTAAGTTGTTTGTTATCATTTTCCACAACCCCACAGTCATCTCTGCATATCATATTCTCCATCCTGTCCTCATGGTTTATCTGCTTTGGGAGAATGAGAATTTCACTTGCACTTTCTGCCTCCTTAGGGAGGATGTGGCATTAAGGCTTGTGAGCCTTAACTCCCAATTTCCCTGCTTTTTGGTGCTTGGTTGGAAACTGTACAACCTTAACATTGTTTTTGTAAACCGTAGGTTTTTTGTTTAATGAATATATATATATATATATATATATGGTATCTCCTTTATGTGTTTATGCAGATGGTTTCATAATGTATTTTAAATCTCTTTTTTTTAAAAAAGTGTGTCCCATAGGGAGCTTTGCCAATGGGGTAGTATACAAATCTAATAATTGAAATGAATCAACACATTGCTTTTTATTTGTTTTAGATGCACTTGTTTTAATTTTTTTTAAAGTTTAATTCCTAGGGAACGATATCCCCTGAGTTTTGGTGATAGAGACTCGATGCTTAAGATTCACAACTAAGAGCTGCCTTAGTGGAACACAGAACAGCCTCCTGCTTATGCTTATTCCCCACAGCGACTGGGATAGACTGGCTTTGTCCTGGTGATGAGAGAAAGATCAAAGATCCCTCCGCCCCGCGATCTCTGCTTCATCGTTTCTAGCCAGGCTTTTAAATATATGTTTCACTGATTAATTTCCCCCCCCTTCTCTAGCCAGGATTTTGTTTTTTGTTTTACTGCCTCTTTTTCGTTCTTTCCTCCCCCTCCTCCTCGGACAGCCTTTCCTCCCTGTGACTCTCTCTGCAGGCCATGAAACCCAAGAAGATCAGCCCCACAACCCAACTTCTATGGGGGGGGGGGGGGGGGGAGAGTCCAGCTAAATCCACCACCGCCCCTCCGACACATTGGGGGGCGCATGTGGGCCTCTTTCCCTCCTCCCTCCCCTTCCTCCCCATGCACAGCCCTCCCCGCCTCCCCAGTCTCACCTGATCCCACCCAGGAGGCCCCGATGCAGCGCCTGGACGAAGCTCCAACGCCTCTTTCCTCTGGAGGAAGCAGGCGGGACAGGAAGCCGCTTTGAGGGGGAGGGAAACGTGCATTTCCTGCGGAGGACTCGGCCCCTCCCTTCCTCTCTAGGAATCCCACTCAGCTCCTTTAACCCTTACACGGCCAGGCAGCGAGATCCTTTCCCTGGTGTCTCAGAAGAGGATCGAGGGAACGTTGGTTCTTGGCTTCCCTTCCGGGGATCCTGGCAGAGATTTCTCTTGTCTAGGTTGGGATTTATTTTAGTTTTTGCAGGGTGGGAGGAATCACCTTGCTGTTCTGCTCTCGTGAGTTTTGTTCTTGGTTGGTAAAACGCTGTTCTGTGTTTAGAGGCTGTTTTTGCCAAGAGATGAATTAAAAGGGACCCAGGAGGTTCAACCTAGGAAATTGGGACTTTGGAGTGGGGAAGAGCAAACTACCGTGCAGTCCTACGCAGGTCTACTCAGGAGCAAGCCCCACGGAGTTCCGTTCTGCTTACTGCCCAGTAATGCATACAACAGCCTTCCCTGACGTGGGTACCCTGACTACAACTCCCATTATCCTTGACCCTTTGTCATACTGGCTTGGAGTGATGGGAGTTGCAGTCCATCACATCTCCTGAGCAAAAGCTTAATGGTTGCACAACTTTAGAAACCATATAGCTGATGGTCAGTCAGAGTTCATCACTCCTACTGTGATGAGATCCCTATCAACGAGGTTTCTTCATTGCATCTCCATGGTTCCGATCTCAAGGGAAGGGTCAATCCATACACAGGTTCTAAAACCGGACATAATTCCTGACATGATCCCTCAGGCAATCAAAGGGGCAAATTTTTGACTGGCCTAACAAGCCACCGCAGAAAGAGGAAAGGCGCCAGGCAGAGGAAAGTCTAGTCGTTGTAGATCAAACCCAGTCTGTCGATACACTGCATTGACGACACGTAAAAACACCCAATCCACAGCAAATGAGAATTACAAGTTTATGAAGAGCTTCACAGTACTTTTCACAGCAAGTCCTTATTAATCGAAAATTCCAATTAAATGAGTCTATGTCCTTTGGAAAGGCTCGTCAACCTTGTTTCAGCTTAAAAAGGGAGGTGTGCTGCGTCCTCCAGACCCTTTGACAGACTAGGGCATTTGGCCTTTTACCAAGGCCCTTGTCCTAACAGGGCGGCACTGCTCAGTCCTCCAGGATGATGCTTCAATCTGAGTGATTCTTCTGCAAACTCCTTTCTCCCAACCCTATCAGGTTCTCAGTGAGAGCTTCCCTACCAAGGCCAGGGCAAGCAGGTGGCTGCACGGAGAAGGACAACTCCCCATCCCTTCTGTCAGAACGCTGGCAGAGATCAACTCAGAGATTTTGGTATTCCACAGACCAAATAGCTTCAAACCCTTTCAAACTACTTCTAATTAAATTTTAGCTAAAACCTAAACAGCTCACTAAAGTGTAGAAAGTATTCCGTCAAATGGTTTCTCATCTGTGTGAGTTCTCTCTCTCTCTCTCTCTCTCTCGCTTCAACATAAAATACCACATAATCACAACGTAAAATACAATACAAACTAACAACCCCTTCACACACACCCGTGGTCCCCTCCCCCCCAGGAGACCTGCATTTATTCATTTATTTTATACATTTTCCCAAAATTGTAAAGAATCTTTTAAAGGTGAACATCCTTTCCCCTTTCTTAATACAAATTCCAAAAATGGATTCCATGTATTTTCAAAATCATTCTTCCTGGATAATCCCCTTTACTTTTAAATTACATGTTAATTGATCATTAAGCTCAATACCCCATATTTCTTTATACCATTCTTCGATTGTATAATTCCCTTGCGTTTTCCAATTCTTGGCTTCCCTTCCGGGGATCCTGGCAGAGATTTCTCTTGTCTAGGTTGGGATTTATTTCATTTTCGGCACGTGGGGTGGGGGGTGGGGAGGAGGAATCACCTTGCTGTTCTGCTCTCCTGAGTTTTGTTCTTGGTTGGTAAAACGCTGTTCTGTATTTAGAGGCTGTTTTTGCCAAGAGATGAATTGAAAGGGACCCAGGAGGTTCAGCCCAGGAAATTGGGACTTTGGAGTGGGGAAGAGCAAACTACCGTGCAGTCCTACGCAGGTCTACTCAGGAGCAAGCCCCACTGAGTTCCGTTCTGCTTACTGCCCAGTAAAGCGTACAACAGCCTTCCCTGACGTGGGTACCCTGACTACAACTCCCATTATCCTTGACCCGTTGTCATACTGGCTTGGAGTGATGGGAGTTGCAGTCCATCACATCTCCTGAGCAAAAGCTTAATGGTTGCACAACTTTAGAAACCATATAGCTGATGGTCAGTCAGAGTTCATCACTCCTACTGTGATGAGATCCCTATCAACGAGGTTTCTTCATTGCATCTCCATGGTTCCAATCTCAAGGGAAGGGTCAATCCATACACAGGTTCTAAAACCGGACTTAATTCCTGACATGATCCCTCAGGCAATCAAAGGGGCAAATTTTTGACTGGCCTAACAAGCCACCCCAGAAAGAGGAAAGGCGCCAGGCAGAGGAAAGTCTAGAAGTTGTAGATCAAACCCAGTCTGTCGGTACACTGCATTGACGACACGTAAAAACACCCAATCCACAGCAAATGAGAATTACAAGTTTATGAAACGCTTCACAGTACTTTTCACAGTAAGTCCTTATTCATCGAAAATTCCAATTAAGTGAGTCTATGTCCAAATAGCTTCAAACCCTTTCAAACTACTTCTAATTAAATTTTAGCTAAAACCTAAACAGCTCACTAAAGTGTTGAAAGTATTCTGTCAAATGGTTTCTCATCTGTGTGAGATATACAACATAAAATACAACATAATCACAACATAAAATACAATACAAACTAACAACCCCTTCACACACCCCCGTGCTCCCCCCCCCAGGAGACCTGCATTTATTCATTTATTTTATACATTTTCCCAAAATTGTAAAGAATCTTTTAAAGGTGAACATCCTTTCCCCTTTATTAATACAAATTCCAAAAATGGACTCCATATATTTTCAAAATCATTCTTCCTGGATAATCCCCTCATTACTTTTAAATTACATGTTAATTTATCATTAAGCGCAATATCCCATATTTCTTTATACCATTCTTCGATTGTATAATTCCCTTGCATTTTCCAATTCTTGGCTATCATTAATCTAACGGGTGCCAGGAGGTTGTTTATCAATTCCTTCATGCTTGAATTCCCAATTCCTTTATCCCATATTGAAAGTAAAGCCAGTTTTGGACTTAATTCCACATTGCTTCCCGTTATTTCACTTATTTCTTTAAACACCCTTTTCCAAAATTTTTGTACGTATTCACAGCTCCACCACATATGGAAATATGTTCCAACCTCCTGACATCCCCTCCAACAGTTCTTTGAGATTTTCTTGTCTATCTGATGTAGTCTTGCTGATGTTAAATACCATCTCCATACTATTTTATAATAATTCTCCTTAATCCTAACCGATAATAACTTTAACATTCTTGCCTCCCAAATCCTCCCCCAGTTATAATCACGAATTTGTTCCTTTAAATCATCTTCCCATATCATTTTAAGAGAATCTCGATGGTCTCTATCCTCTATCAAAATTTTATAAATTTCACTAATCAAACCCTTTTTACTTTTATTTCCCCTTCTTTCCTCTTGATTCTATTAAATCTTCAAATCTAGTGTTATCTCTACAATCCTTGTTCTTTTTCCATTCTTGTGTCCATTTTTCTAATTGTATACATTTGAACCAAGCTATCTTTATCTGTGAGAGTTCTTTGACGTCAAGTGAAAGTTAACTTGTGACTGAAGCTCTTTCCACACTCCAATCTTATGGTATCCCGCCGGTGTGAGTTCTTTGATGTCGAGTGAGAGTTATTTTCTGTCGAAAGCTCTCTCCACACTCCAAACAATGATACGGTTTCACCCCTGTGTGCGTTCTTTGATGAGACATGAGGTGCATTTTTTGAATGAAACCCTTTCCACACTCCAAACAAACACATAGGCTCAATTCGGACGACACATTAACCAACTGAGAGGACTTAACCCACTGACAGTGGGTTAAAAAGGCGGCCTCAATTCGGACCACACGTTGCAGCAGGGGATGCAAAGTTAAGTTAACCATCCTGGTGGTTAATAACATACTCGGTTCTAACTGACAGCTCGGCCGCCATTTTCCCCGCCTACCAAACCCCGTTAGTCCTCCAGCAGGTATCCCAGAAGGCACTGCGGCCGAAAACCATGGGTGCCACCATTTTAGATGATGCAGGACACGCCTCCCAAACCCCATTGGCTGCCTCAGTCACTGGGCGGAACTCAGCAGCCTCGGGCAAAGAGGCAGCCAGGAGGAACCGCAGCACTTGCACAAGAGTAACAACCAGAAATGCTCCCCAAACGTTGGCACTCACACCCCAGGGATTCTTGGGGCCCGGCAATGGCTCGTTGTCCAGCCGTGTTGGGCAGATGTGAGGGGCCTCTCTGGTCACCGCTTCCCCTGCCCTCGTCCTTCTGGGTGATGCGAGGGTGGAGGTGGCGGTGCAGTGGGGGATCTACTCTGGATGGGGTGTTGTTCTCCCTGTTGTGGTGGGAGGGCTACCCCTTGTTCCTGGGCACCTGGGGTTGTTGCTTGTTCCGTCTCCCCCTCCCCCCCTTTGCCATGGCTCCGTTCTGGTGCGCTTCCCTTTCCGTTTGGGTGGCTGCCTGCGCACCCTGCATGAGTGCTTGCAGGACCCAGCTTCTTTTTGAGCTCCGTGCCAGCTGCCTGGTGGGGGAGGCGGGCGTCCTGGTTGCTATGGCGGCGATACCAGCGATCTGTTGCAACCGTGCCTGAGCTCCCGTCCGCTTTCTGCTGCTCTTGCCGCTCTCCTCTATGGTCTTTTGCGTTAATGTACTCACCTCAGTTGTTAAACCCATGCACCTCAAGTGGCTGAATTCGGACAACATGTTAGTCAATTGACTAAATTTTAAACAACTCGCAAGCGAGTTGTTTAACTCAATTGTTTAAAACTGCAACTTAAACAACAGTAGGTTGGTTAACCGTAGTGTGGCTGAATTCGGACGACACGTTAGGCTAACCCACTGACGGTTGGTTAACTTAACAACCGTTGGTTAACGTGTCGTCCGAATTGAGCCATAGTTTCTCGCCTGTGTGAGTTCTTTGATGAGAGTTGAGATGTGTCTTTCTACGGAAGCTCTTTTCGCACTGCAAGCATTTATACGGTTTCTCCCGTGTGAGTTCTTTGATGAGAGTTGAGATGTGTCTTTCTACGGAAGCTCTTTTCGCACTGCAAGCATTTATACGGTTTCTCCCCTGTGTGAGTTCTTTGATGAGTAGAAAGAGAAGCCTTCGCAATGAAGTCCTTTCCACACTCCAAACAATGATATGGTTTCTCCCCGGTGTGAGTTCTTTGATGAAAAGTGAGGGATATCTTCTGACAGAAGCTCTTTCCGCACTCCAAACAATGATATGGTTTCTTTTCTGTGTGAGTCCTTTGATGAAAAATAAATGCTTGCTTGCTGCGAAAGCTCTTTCCGCACTCCAAACAATGATATGGTTTCTCCCCTGTATGACTTCTTTGATGGTAAGTGAGATGTGTCTTCTGACGGAAGCTCTTTCCACACTCCAAACAATGATATGGTTTCTCCCCTGAGTGAGTTCTTTGATGAGAAATGAATGTTTCCTTGCAGCTCAAGCTCTTTCCGCACTCCAAACATTGATATGGTTTCTCTCCGGTGTGAGTTCTTATATGAAAAGTGAGGGACATCTTCCGACAGAAGCTCTTTCCACATTCCAAACAATGATATGGTTTCTTCCCTGTGTGAATTCTTCGATGAGACATTAGGTGTATTTTTTGACTGAAGTTCTTTCCACACTCCAAACAATGATATGGTTTCTCCCCTGTGTGAGTTCTTTGATGAGAGTTGAGATGTGTCTTTCTATGGAAGCTCTTTTCGCACTGCAAGCATTTATACGGTTTCTCCCCTGTGTGAGTTCTTTGATGAGTAGTAAGAGAAGCCTTCGCAACGAAGTCCTTTCCACACTCCAAACAATGATATGGTTTCTCTCCGGTGTGAGTTCTTTGATGACAAGTGAGGGATATCTTCTGACAGAAGCTCTTTCCGCACTCCAAACAATGATATGGTTTCTTTCCTGTGTGAGATCTTTGATGAGAAATAAATGATTGCTTGCTGCGAAAGCTCTTACCACACTCCAAACAATGATATGGTTTCTCCCCTGTATGAGTTCTTTGATGTCGAGTGAGAGTTGTTTTCTGTCGAAAGCTCTCTCCACACTCCAAACAATGATATGGTTTCTCCCCTGTGTGAGTTCTCTGATGTCGAGTGAGAGTTATTTTCTGTCGAAAGCTCTCTCCACACTCCAAACAATGATATGGTTTCTCCCCTGAGTGAGTTCTTTGATGAGAAATAAATGTTTCTTTGCAGCTCAAGCAATTTCCGCACTCCAAACATTGATATGGTTTCTCTCCGGTGTGAGTTCTTATATGACAAGTGAGGGACATCTTCCGACAGAAGCTCTTTCCACACTCCAAACAATGATATGGTTTCTCCCCTGTGTGAGTTCTTTGATGACAAGTGAGGGACACCTTCCGACAGAAGCTCTTACCACACTCCAAACAATGATATGGTTTCTCCCCTGTGTGAGTTCTTTGATGTCGAGTGAGAGTTATTTTATGTCGAAAGCTCTCTCCACACTCCAAACAATGATAGGGTTTCTCCCTGGTGTGAGTTCTTTGATGAGAAATGAGGTGCATTTTTTTAATGAAACCCTTTCCACACTCCAAACAAACACATTGTTTCTCGCCTGTGTGAGTTGTTTGATGAGTAGTAAGAGAAGCCTTCGCAATGAAGTCCTTTCCACACTCCAAACAATGATATGGTTTCTCCCCGGTGTGAGTTCTTTGATGACAAGTGAGGGATATCTTCTGACAGAAGCTCTTTCCGCACTCCAAACAATGATATGGTTTCTCCCCGGTGTGAGTTCTTTGATGAAAAGTGAGGGATATCTTCCGACAAAAGCTCTTTCCGCACTCCAAACAATGATATGGTTTCTCCCCGGTGTGAGTTCTTTGATGAAAAGTGAGGGATATCTTCTGACAGAAGCTCTTTCCGCACTCCAAACAATGATATGGTTTCTCCCCTGTATGAATTCTTTGATGGTAAGTGAGATGTGTCTTCCGACTGAAGCTCTTTCCACAGTCCTTGCATTTATGCAATTTCTTCAATGTTGGAATTTTGCAGTGAGCTTTAATGTTTGATATAGTATTCAAAGTTTTCTTTCTAATTTGGAATCTATTATTTCCCTGTCTTTTATGTATTTGTTCTTGGATCGTGACATTATCGTAGCTATCAGCCTGACAAGGCAAGGAATTATTCCTCATGTTCCAATTTGCTCCATTTTTCTGTCTCTTATGTTTGCTGTTTGTACGTCTTCCTTCCTTCGATAGCATCCCACATGGTTCTGTCTCATTCTCTGCTACCCAACAGTCTCCTTCTGGAATGAAGAGAAAAAATGGATAAAAGCCTGAGTTAGCAAATACAAGCTAAAATCATCGAGTCACTTTAACAATTTTCATCAAAGGAAGAACTAACAGGATGCAGTTCTTACCACGTCTGTTACTGCCTCTATTGCTGGCCATAAACTCACTGGTAATGTGCACATGACTGGGCTCCTGGATACCTGAATTCAGCAATGAAATGTCGGTGTCTTTCTGGGCTTCAATGAAATTAGACACCCATGGACATGGTTCCTTTCATAAACCTTCCCAGCGCCAAAGTGGGAAAAGGAAGGCAAAGTCCTCTTACCTAGCAGCCCCAATGGTCAATGATTTCGCTGAATAGGCCCAATGGTCACTGATGCTAACTCAGATCTGGCATTACAAAGCTATTCAAAAGTGCAAATGTTCAGAAAGCTTTGGGATGGGAAAGGCAGATCTCCCGTTCCAAGTAGAGGACAGCCCTGAAATGACTTCCCTGAGATAAGGAAATTGGCAACTAAACTGTCAGACCAGGAATCTCTGAGCCTTTCAGGAAAGATGCAATCTTGAATAGCTGCAGGCTCAGCACCTCCGTTAATGAGCACCCATCCCAGATTGCCCACTTTTACATTTCATAGAATAATAATAATCATAATAATAATAATATATTTATTTCTTACCCGCCTCTCCCTTCCGGATCGAGGCGGGGAACAACATCATACAGACAACTTGAGCTGTTAAAATGCCTGGGAGAAAAGAAAAGTTTTGACCTGGCGCCGAAAAGATAACAGGCGGGCCTCATCGGGGAGATCATTCCATAATTGAGGGGCCACCACAGAAAAGGACCTCTCCCTTGTTGCCGTCCTCCGAGCTTCCCTCGGAGTAGGCACCCGGAAGAGGACCTTTGATGTTGAGTGTAGTGTACGGGTAGGTTCATGTTGGGAAAGACGTTCCATCAGACATTGTGATCCCAAACCGTGTAAGGCTGTACAGGCAGCCAATGCAAGCGGGCCAGAATCGGTCTTATATGTTTGAACCTTCTGGTCCCTGTTACCAATCTGGCCGCTGCATTCTGCACAAGCTGCAGCTTCTGAACCGTCTTCAAAGGCAGCCCCACGTAGAGCGCATTGCAGTAATGAAACTTGGAGATTACTAGAGCATGGAATACTGAAGCCAGATTATCCCTGTCCAGATAGGGGCGTAGCTGGGCCACCAGCTGAAGTTGGTAGAAGGCATTCCGTGCCACTGAGGCTACCTGAGCCTCAAGTGACAGAAATGGTTCTAGGAGAACCCCCAAGCTACGAACCTGCTCCTTCAGGGGGAGTGCAACCCCATCCAGCACAGGTTGAACACCCTCCATCCGGTCAGAGGAACCCCCCACTAACAGCAACTCAGTCTTGTCTGGATTAAGTTTCAGTTTATTAGCTCTCATCCAGTCCATTGTCACAGTCAAGCACTGTTTCAACACATCCACAGCCTCACCTGATGAAGATGAAAAGGAGAAGTAGAGTTGCGTGTCATCAGCGTACTGATGACAACGCACTCCAACACTCCGGATGACCGCACCCAACGGTTTCATGTAGATGTTGAACAGCATGGGGGACAAAACTGACCCCTGCGGAACCCCATACTGGAGAATTCATGGGGCCGAGCAATGTCTCCCCAGCACCACCTTCTGAAGCCGACCTGCCAAGTAGGAGCGGAACCACTGCAATGCAGTGCCTCCCACTCCCAACTCAGCCAGTCGTCCCAGAAGGATACCATGGTCAATTTTATTGAAAGCCGCTGAGAGATCAAGGAGAATCAACAGAGTCATACTCCCCCGTCCCTCTCCCGACATAGGTCATCATACAGGGCGACCAAGGCTGTTTCCGTGCCAAAACCAGGGCTGAAACCTGACTGAAATGGATCCAGATAATCAGTCTCATCCAAGAATGTCTGGAGCTGGTCAGCAACCACCCGCTCAAGGACCTTGCCCAGGAATGGAATATTTGCCACCTGCCTAAAGTTATTAAGATTTTCTGGGTCCAGGGAAGCTTTCGTCAGGAGTGGTCTCACTACTGCCTCTTTCAGGAGGTCTGGGCCCACTCCCTCTCGTAGAGAGGCATTAATCACTTCCCTGGCCCAGCCGGCTGTTCCATCCCTGCTAGCTTTTACAAGCCAAGAGGGGCAAGGATCCAATACAGAGGTGGCTGCACGAACCTGTCCAAGCACCACGTCCACGTCATCAAGCTGTAGGCACTCCTGGCCGTCGCATCTATCTGAGCTGTCATTTGGAGCGACGGATCCAGGAGCACCCCCAAGCTGCGGACACAGCCTTTCAGGGGGAGTGTAACCCCATCCAGAACTGGTTGACACACCTCCAGACCTAGGTTGGGGCCTTTGACAGTAAGCACCTTCGTCTTGCCTGGATTCAGCTTCAGTTTGTTCTTCCTCATCCAGAATAGTAGAGTTGGAAGGGGCCTATAAGGCAATCGAGTCCAATCCCCTGCTCAATGCACGAATCCACCTTAAAGCATACCTGACAGATGGCTCTGGTGAAGACTTCTCTAAACCCTACTGCGTTTAGAGTGGAACAGCTCTTGTCACCACCTGGGACTCTTTCTGCAACTCCTTGCAGCTTTATAATATCACAGCTGACACCATTGTGCCCTTGAAGGTTCTGGGCAAACCAGAGAAAAATCAGAGGTTTCGTACCCTCGGTGTTCTGGGATACTTGGGCATTTCCATTCATAGCTGCTGGACCACTACCCACCTGGATCCAAGCTACGGAAACCACCTTGGTCTCCTCAGCTATCCGGAAATGGAAGGATTCCACCTGCTTTCCAGAGCGTGGCACAAGCCGGAGTTGTTTTGCTCTCAGGCAGAGAGAAGCTGATCTCTTTCCCATCCCTCCACCTCAGCTGAGGGGGATGAAATCTGAGAATCTGGATGTCTCGTTGTAAAGAAAGAGAACCTGCTAGGCTTGGATTCTGTGAACTACTGGCATGTTGAGGTGCTGGCTGCCTCCCTAGAGTCCTCCCTCCCTGGTTTCAGTACAGCAGATTCTGTACTGATTCCGTGATTCTGTGACGGGTCAGTTCTGTATCTGTATTTTTGCAATCAAGCTCCACATGGCCCCTGCAGGACAGGCCTTCAACTCTGCTTTGAAAACCTGCCTGTTCTGAGCTCACAAGAAAACAAGGAGACTTACGGAGAGAGGCCACAATCCCACGGATGTCCTGTGTGATTTGCCTGTGCAGAGCTCTCTGGTCAGGATCCAGCAATGCCCGTTCCTCCTCAGTGAAGTACACAGCAACCTCCTCAAAAGTCACCAGACCCTGGATAAGAAAAGAAAATGTTTCCTACTCAAGAATAACAGAAATTGAGGTGGCCTAGCAGGACACTGCAGGATTTAAACTGGCTTGCTGTGAAACCCAGTTCCTGGACGAACAACAGCAAGGAACTTGTAAGGTCCTCCTGTCCTGCTTGTGGGTTTCCCAAAAGGAATTTGGTTGGCCACTCTGCGAAACAGGACTGTGGGCTTCGGGGGCCTCTGGTCCCATCCAGCAGGGCTCCCCGTATGGTCTTAGCTTAGCGAAAATAAACAGAAGGGGAGAGATATAGCCTGGTCCTAAGAGGCGAGCAGAGGACAAAGGCACCCAGGCTGTTCTCCACAGTGATCCTTCCCCGTACCTGATCTGGCTCCGCTCCATCACGAAGAAGCTGGGATGGCTGAGTACCCATTGCTGGCATCATGATCTCCCCTGCAACAGACAAAGATGGTAGGAAGCCAGCAGAATGTGGTAAGAAATAGGGAAGAGGCCCCATTCAACATACGAAGGGTTATTCCTTGTAAAAATGCATATGGTGCCATTTTAAACACTGCAGGTCAAAGCATGCCTGTGTGTTGCGAGATACCCATCCTTCTATTTCATGTTGATTATTGGTAACCATTTTTTGATTCAGTTGGCGAAACTGCTTATCTCCCCAAAGATGGATTCCAAATTGGCTTCCTTCCTGGCCAATCAATCTTACCCTGCAAAGAGCCACCGCGGTCACCCTCATGCCGGAACCCCCTTCGTGAGGGGCTCTCCCTGGTCTCTGATGGAGCCTTTGCTGCTGCACGGAAGTCAGGGACCACTTCTGCAAACAGACTCTGTACCTGAAAGAGAAATGAAGATCCAAGATATGGAACAAGGAGAAGGAAGAGAAACAGAATGAGAGAGGCAAAGATGTTAGGGGATGAATATGGGACATGTCACCTCGGGTGACCCTAACTGAGTAGAGGATTTTCGGATACCTTCCCTCCCATTCCTGACCCCCTGGATGAAATGCTCTCACCTGCTGCCGCTCTTGCTGCTTCTGGTCCTCTGCCTGGCTCAGGAGGAAGCCTTCTGCCAGGGCCACCGCCTGGGAACTGGTCTCCGCTCCACATTCTCTCACCCAGCTCGCCATCTCCGCTGGCAGGATGGTCAGGAACTGCTCCAGGATCACCAGGTCCAGGATTTGGTTTTTCGTGTTTCGCTGTGGCTTGAGCCACCGATGGGAAAGATTGTGGAGTTGGTTGCAGATCTCTCGGGGGCCCTCGGCCTCCTGGTAGCGGAGCTGCCTGAAACGCTGGTGCAGCATGTCTGAGCTGTCCATGTCCTCACCCCGGTCCTTCTGCCCCATTGTTTCCCAGAATTCCCCACTTCCCTCGATATTCACAGCATCAGGGCCTCTTCCCACTTCAGAGTCTGATGAGATTTGCTTGGCCATGTTTGATCCGTGCTTGAAGGAATTCTCCAAGAGAGCCAAAGAAACTCCTCGCTCTGATGACGCTCTTTCCAGGCAATGATGCTCGTCAAAGGCAGTGTTACTAAAGCTCTGCAAAACAAAGACATTGTGAAATCAAAGAGTTATTCTACTGTCAGGAGAAGACAAAATGTGCAGGGCTCTCATCTAGCAACCAGGTCTTGTCCCAGAAGGAAAGGCGGGTGAATGCCAAGGCTCAAAGAGGAAGTAGAGACTAAGGGAGGATCCTGCATCTGGGAGCCACAGACCAAAGTCCTTCACTCAATTAAGAGTCAGAAGTGGCAGCATCTACTCCAACCTGTTCCTGATCCATCTCCACCATTCCTCCCCCAGAAGGAAGCGCCGTCTCTCGGTCTTCCCTTGTGGCCTTAACTATCCTTGGAGCAAGACCTCTGCAACACTTCCTCTTTGTGATGAGTTCTGCTGCTGCCATGTTCTCCTTTAGCCTCTCTTCCACTAAAATACCTTCAAGTAGGTTCTATAAATCAGCCTATTTGATATATGCATAAAAGCTAGATTGCATGGCAGTGGTTTCGCTCCTACGTTCATGGCTGGCTCCAGAAGGTGGTGCTTGGGGAAACTGCTCAGCCCTGCGGATCCTCCACTTTGGGGTTCCACAGGGGGAGTTTTTGCCCTCATTCATGTTCAACATCTACATGAAACAGTTGAGTACAGTGTTCTGGACTTTTGGAGTGCGCTGTCATCAGTATGCTCAGCTCCCACGCGTTATGTCTCCTTTTCATCTTCTTCAGGTGAGGCTGTGGATGTGCTAAATCAGTGCCTGGCTGTGAGAATGGACTGGGTGAGGCAAGGCTGAGAGGCTGATAGTGGGCAGTTCTCCTGACCAGGTGGGGTGGGGGGTGCTCAGCCTGTTCTGGGTGGGGGTGCGCTCCCCCTGAAGGAGGAGGTGGCAGCTTCGGGGTCCTCCTGGGCCCATCTTCGTTACTTGAGGCTCATGTAGCCTCAGTGGCAAGGAATGCCTTCTACCCACTTTGGTTGGTAGCCCAGCTACACCCCTATCTGGGCAGGGAGAACCCGGCTTCAGTGATCTTTGTTTTGGTAACCTCCATGTTAGATTACTGCAATTCACTCTATGTGGAACTGCCTTTGAAGATGGTTCAGAAGCTGCAGCGTGCTGCGATATGCGAGATGTGTTTGAGAGAAAAGTATTGGGCAGACCCTGTATTTGGTAAGGATATGGAACAACATTCCTCATCTTGTTGCCCTCCAGGTGTTTGAGATGACAAGTCCCAGCATTCCTGACCATGAGACATAGTGACTTGCAAGGATGGGAGTTTTTAGTCCAACACCTTTGGAGGGCAGCAGGTTGGGGAAGGGCTGCTCTAAACAAAAAAAGAGAAGTAGGTGCCCCTAAGTTGTTTGTTATCATTTTCCACAACCCCACAGTCATCTCTGCATATCATATTCTCCATCCTGTCCTCATGGTTTATCTGCTTTGGGAGAATGAGAATTTCACTTGCACTTTCTGCCTCCTTAGGGAGGATGTGGCGTTAAGGCTTGTGAGCCTTAACTCCCAATTTCGCTGCTTTTTGGTGCTTGGTTGGAAACTGTACAACCTTAACATTGTTTTTGTAAACCGTAGGTTTTTTGTTTAATGAATATATATATATATATATATATGGTATCTCCTTTATGTGTTTATGCAGATGGTTTCATAATGTATTTTAAATCTCTTTTTTTTAAAAAAGTGTGTCCCATAGGGAGCTTTGCCAATGGGGTAGTATACAAATCTAATAATTGAAATGAATCAACACATTGCTTTTTATTTGTTTTAGATGCACTTGTTTTAATTTTGTTTTTTCTTTTTAACAAAGTTTAATTCCTAGGGAACGATATCCCCTGAGTTTTGGTGATAGAGACTCGATGCTTAAGATTCACAACTAAGAGCTGCCTTAGTGGAACACAGAACAGCCTCCTGCTTATGCTTATTCCCCACAGCGACTGGGATAGACTGGCTTTGTCCTGGTGATGAGAGAAAGATCAAAGATCCCTCCGCCCCGCGATCTCTGCTTCATCGTTTCTAGCCAGGCTTTTAAATATATGTTTCACTGATTAATTTCCCCCCCCTTCTCTAGCCAGGATTTTGTTTTTTGTTTTACTGCCTCTTTTTCGTTCTTTCCTCCCCCTCCTCCTCGGACAGCCTTTCCTCCCTGTGACTCTCTCTGCAGGCCATGGAACCCAAGTGGATCAGCCCCACAACCCACCTCCTATGGGGGGGGGGGGGGGAGAGTCCAGCTAAATCCACCACCGCCCCTCCGACACATTGGGGGGCGCATGTGGGCCTCTTTCCCTCCTCCCTCCCCTTCCTCCCCATGCACAGCCCTCCCCGCCTCCCCAGTCTCACCTGATCCCACCCAGGAGGCCCCGATGCAGCGCCTGGACGAAGCTCCAACGCCTCTTTCCTCTGGAGGAAGCAGGCGGGACAGGAAGCCGCTTTGAGGGGGAGGGAAACGTGCATTTCCTGCGGAGGACTCGGCCCCTCCCTTCCTCTCTAGGAATCCCACTCAGCTCCTTTAACCCTTACACGGCCAGGCAGCGAGATCCTTTCCCTGGTGTCTCAGAAGAGGATCGAGGGAACGTTGGTTCTTGGCTTCCCTTCCGGGGATCCTGGCAGAGATTTCTCTTGTCTAGGTTGGGATTTATTTTAGTTTTTGCAGGGTGGGAGGAATCACCTTGCTGTTCTGCTCTCGTGAGTTTTGTTCTTGGTTGGTAAAACGCTGTTCTGTGTTTAGAGGCTGTTTTTGCCAAGAGATGAATTAAAAGGGACCCAGGAGGTTCAGCCCAGGAAATTGGGACTTTGGAGTGGGGAAGAGCAAACTACCGTGCTGCCCTACGGAGGTCTACTCAGAAGCAAGCCCCACGGAGTTCCGTTCTGCTTACTGCCCGGTAATGCACGCAGCAGACTTCCCTGACCTGGATCCTTTGGACTACAACTCCCATTATCCTTGACCTTTTGCCATACTGGCTTGGAGTGGCGTATAGGATCGTAGCCATCGTCTCCTTGGGGAACAGGAACTCCGCTCTCTTTCTGCTTGGCGAAGGGGGCTGGGAGGGGCAGTGAGAATAGTATATACACCTGGAGGGGAGAAGCGGGCGAAGGGAGCGTTGCTGCCGGATTTGTAGGGAAAGGAGCTAAATATGGATTCAACCTGAATGTAGATTGTTGTACAAACACTTCAGAAGCGAAGGGTTGAAAAGGGTTGAAACTACACCGCCAATGACTGGTCAGAGACTCACCCAGCTAAACCCAAATTCCTGCCTCTGAGGGGTCCTTTCTCAGAGCCAGGCAGGGTGGGAGGAGGTATCCCTGGAGATCACCTGTAGGTCCCGGGATCTGCATGGTATGTGGCAGTGGCAATCGGACAGAAAGGAGAGAGGTGGGAGGTGGGGCGGGCAGACACAGTGGCAGCAGGGCCACCTGAAGGGGGGAAACATGCCATTCGCCACTCTTGCTCTGTGGCCTGAGGTGGCAGATTCCCCCTGCCTCATGAGTAGGCCGGCCCTGGGAACCAGAGGCTCCAGCGTAAACAGTTCAGGAAGAGGATTGGGTCACCGAAAGGCATTAGAGGGCTCCCACTTCCCCAGGATTTAGTTACCCAGAAAAACCCTGGGATTCATCCCCCTCTGCATGCAGAGAACCTTCCTTTCCCTTTGTAAGAGGGTCAGGTGGCAAAGGCAAATTGAAACCTCCTTGATCCATTGACTCCATCAGAGACGCGGCAGCTGGAAATTGGCTTTGATTTCAAAGTGTAAGAGGAAAGACTCTCCTGGTTACAATATTTTTACTGCAAAACATAAAACAATTGGGAAATGGCTCATTCATTCGGAGAATTCTCTCCCAACTGCAGGATCTGATGCCGGGCAGATAAATAATCCCCCCAGAGGTTTGTCTCTGCCAAATGCACATGGAGAAACAGTGACCACAGCTGCTAAACCCTTCTCTGGCGTTTCTACCTTTCCTTAAGGAAATGCTGAGTCCTCCAGCTCTGCATCGGTCCAATCAACTCTTTACAGGCATACAACACTGAGGATACTACAATTACCCAACAGCAAAAAACACTCTTCCCATTTTAATTGTAAAGTTCAGAATATTCTGCCTGCAATCTTAAGCATGATGTCCCATGCTTAAGATTGTCCCAGGGACAAGGTGACCATATGGAAAAGAGGACAGAGATTCTGTATCTTCTAACAGTTGTCTAGAAAAGGGAATTTCAGCAGGTGTCATGTGACCAAATACAAAAGGCAGGGCTCCTTGTGATGAAGAGGGAATTTCACCAGGTGCTGCATGCATACAAATGACACCTGCTGAAATTACCCTTTCTACGAAACCGTTGAAGATACAGAAATTCTGTCCTTTTTTCCATATGGTCACTCTAACTGAAAATACACCCAGCAATTTCTGACACGAACCCTTCTGCCAGCCCCCTGCACTGGAATAGAATGGGGGGGCGCAACCACACTATGGGTTTCGTGTGGCACTGCCATGCTTAGTTCACGTTTTTGGGACATCCACACAATAAAAGCATTTGGGATATGGAAATAACAAATACAAATGCATCCATTCTCTCCTAGTCTTGGCTGTCTCCCCACTTACGAACAGCAAAAGCTCTCAGGTACAGATCGACACAGGAAGGAGGGTGGAGCATACCAAATTTAAAAATATATTATGAAGCATATCAACTTAGATACATATTAGCAATAATAATAATAATAATAATAATAATAATAATAATTTGTAACCCACCTCTCCCTCTGGATCGAGGCGGGAACAACAACAAATATAAAATACAAAAATCACAAAATAGTTGAGATAATAAAAACAAATAAAAACCAATACATCATTAAAAACATCTTAAAATTCAACTGGATAGGCCTGCCAGAAGGGAGCAGTCTTCATGACTCTCTTAAATTCATGAAGACTGCTAATTTGTCTAATCTTCTCCAGCAGACCATTCCACAGCCTGGGAGCGGCAGAAGAGAAGGTCCTCTGGGTAACACTCGTCAACCTAGTTCTGGCTGATTTGAGTAAGTCCTTCCCAGAGGACCTGAGTGTGTGGGGCGGATTATACAAGAGAAGGCGATCCCGCAGATAACCTGGACCCAAACCATGTAGGGCTTTAAAGGTAATAACCAACACTTTATACTTCGCCTGGAAACTGATCGGTAGCCAATGAAGCGATTTTTAAAACTGGTGTAATGTGGTCACCCCTAGATGTACCTGTGACCAACCTGGCTGCCATGTTTTGAACTAGTTTAAGTTTCCGGACTAGGCACAAAGGGAGCCCTATGTACAGCACATTGTAGTAGTCGAGCCTCAAAGTTACAATTGCATGCACTACACTCTTTAGGTCTTCCAACTCTAGGAAGGGGCGCAGCTGGCGTATCAGCCGAAGCTGATAGTTAGCACTGCTGGCCGTCGCATCTATCTGGGCTGTCATTTGGAGCGATGGATCCAGGAGAACCCCCAAGCTGCGAACAGTCTTTCGGGGGGGGGGGGGTGTAACCCCATCCAGAACTGGTTGACACACCTCCAAACCCAGGTTGTGGCCTTTGACAGCAAGCACCTCCGTCTTGTCTGGATTCAGCTTCGGTTTGTTTTTCCTCATCCAGCCCATTACCGCCTCCAAGCATTCAATCAGAGGAGACACACTATCCTTAGCTGACAATGTTGTCGAAGGCATGGAGAAATATATTTGGGTGTCATCAGCATATTGACAGCACCCCGCCCCATGCCTCCGAATGATCTCTCCCAGCGGTTTCATATAAATCTTAAACAGCATTGGGGAAAGGATGGCACCTTGTGGTACGCTACACAGCAGCTCCTTCTTTGAAGAGCAGCTATCCCCAAGCATCACCATCTGGAACCTGCCCGAGAGATAGGATCGGAATCACTGAAGCACAGTGCACCCGAGTCCCAATTCCCCCAGGCGCTGCAGAAGGATACCATGGTCAATGGTATTGAAAGCCGCTGAGAGGTCCAGGAGTACCAGCAAGGACACACTCCCCCTGTCAATACTCAGGCGTAGATCATTCACTAAGGCGACCAAAGCGGTCTCAACTCCGTATCCTGCCCTGAAGCCGGTTTGAAATGGGTCTAGAAAATCAGTGTCATCCAAGACTGCCTGGAGTTGGAAGGCAACCGCCCTCTCGATCACCTTGCCCAAAAATGGAAGGTTTGATACTGGCCTGTAGTTATTAAGGTCCAGGGGATCCAGGGAGAGCTTTTTTAGAAGCGGCCGTACCACCGCTTCTTTTAAACATGATGGAAAACTCCTCTCCCTGAGAGATGCAATAATGATATGTTGTAGATATGATCTAACTGCATCTCCTCCCTGGACGACCAGCCAAGAAGGACAGGGATCGAGAAGGCAAGTCGTCTTCCTCACACATCCAAGCACCTTGTCCACGTCTTTGGTACTCACCAACTGAAACTGATCCAGTGTAATCCTACTGGCAGAGTCGCTGGACACTCCATTGTGAGCCTCTTTCTATAACAATGGCATCTAAGTCGGCTCTTATCTGAGAAATTTTATCTGTGAAATGATCGTTAAAGGCATCACAGTGAACTACTGAAGGCTCTAAAATCGGATTCAGGGGAGAAGGTGCCTGGGTTAGACCTCTCACCACCTGAACAGTTCTGCTAAGAAAATTTACAATGGGTGAAAATAAAAAAGGAGTTGATGGGATATAAAAAGGAAGAAGAGATACAAAGTATATGTAAAAACAAAAAGGATATAAAAAAACAAATGGAAAATAAGCCATTTTCAATAACAGGAATGTTGAAAATGTGGTATTATAAGAAAGAAAGACTGATGCCAAGCATGTCACCTTTAACACCGATGTGGATGCATCCAGAATTTGCCACTGAAAAGAAAGTAATTACAAAAAATAATTTGAAAGAGACAGGACTAACTGAAATGAGAATTTTTTATAAGCAACAACAGCCAATAACACAAGAGATGTGGCAAAAACAAATACAAAAGGTTAAAATATCATGATCGCATGGCTGCAGATTAGTAAATTCATAAAAAAGGGCAATATAGTAAGGGAAAGTACAAGGGAATGGACAGAATGGGAGATGCTAGTGGATAAGTATAGAGGGGGAGATAAAAGCATAATATCGTAAATACACAGAATTTTATTGAAGCTCACGAATAGAGGGAAAATAATAAAACAATTATGGGACGAAGATCTTGGGGAAGGTATTGAAGAGGAAGAATGGAAAGAGGTGTTCAGGAGATTTCCATTCCAAACCACATCTATAAAAATTAAAGAAGGTGCTTTAAAATTGGCACAAAAATGGTACATGACACCAGCAAAGTTGGCTAAAATAATTAAGGACTTAACAGGAAAATATTGGAGAGGGTGTGAGGCCAAAGGAACTCAAATACATATGTGGTGGGTATGTGGAAGGGTCAAAAAGTTGTGGGTAAGAGTTTTTCATAAAATGGAAGGGATTACGAAGCTAAAGATTAAAAGATCGCTTAAACAGGCTCTTCTGAATAGGTTTCATAACGAAAATAGAGAGTTAAGAGAAAAGGCACTAATTGGTTAAATGCTAGCAGCAGCTAGACAGTTGATTGCTTTTAAATGGAAAACAGCAAAAATGTTGACAATAAAGATGTAGGAAAAGAATTTATGGGAGATTGCAATAAATGAAAAGGTGGCACAGAAACTGAAATTTTATGAAAGGAAGACAAACAGGGGCACCTTTAAGGCGGAATGGAAAATGTATATAGAATATATGAAGAAAGAAGAGAATAAAAAGATGATGCCTGAAGCATAGGAAGAGCGATGGAACTCATGATAACAGTAGAAGGACACCAAACCGGGGGAGGGAGGGGGGGTTTGGACTAATTAAGAGTTTTGAAATGTAAAATATGATGTTAGATTGGAATTGTTAGGGATGAAAAATTTAACAAAGATGATAAATCAGAAAAAAACAACTTGTCCTAAACCCTTCCATTGCACACCTCCCCAAGTTTCTAGCAACTCATCTTAAGGGTGATCTAAGGTTCACCCAATTTCATGGCTCCTCTGATACTGCGAATGGGAGCAGTGAAAAAGGGAGGACACTAAGTCAACCTTGCTGGAGAGTTGGGGAGGTGTGCAATGGAAGTGGGGGATCCCCAAGGGTCAATTCAACACTCCAAACCTTGAGGATCTCCTAGCGAACACCAGAGGAGCCCTGCTGGATCAGATCACGGGTGCATCTAGCCCTGCATTCTGTTCACACAGTGACCAACCACCAGTTCACCAAAAACCCACAAGCAGGACACAAGTGCAATGGCACTCTCCCACCCATGTTCCCCAGCAACTGGTGTGCATAGGCTTACTGCCTTTGGTACTGGAGGTAGGATCTTGCCAGGGGGACGATGAGGTCCCCCTTCCACTTGTAAACAGCAGAGAAAGAGCCTACAAATAGTCTCATCTTGTGAATAATTTTACATGTTTCCTAGTACTTTTCCTTCCCTTTGACAGATGCCACATACAAGGTAGTAGACGAGGCAAATAACAGTGACATGCAGCCGGAGATTTCTCTTCTGAGAAAAGCTCTTTCCACATTCCAAACAATGATACAGTTTCTGCCATATGAGTTCTTTGATGAGAACCAATATTTGTCTTCTGACCAAAGCTCTTTTCACACTCCAGACATTGATTTGGCTTTGTCAAGCCCTCGCTAAAGGAATCCTTCTCGGAGGAAGACTAGAACCTCCAGAAACTGAGAGCACAAGAGATCAGCTGTTGGCACCAGATCAGGAGGAATCTGGGCTGGAGGGGGAAGACGGCTACAGGTCCGCCTCTGTCAGGGCACGTGGACTCTGACTCTGGAGCTCAGGCTGAACAACCCACTGGTCCCCAGGAGTGTCGTTGCCTCAAGAACCAGGCCAGTGGGGCTCCTGGGGGAAGGAGTGTTCTCTGACAAAGAAGCTCTCCTCAGGAAAAGGCGACTGCCCTGGAGTAGGGCTCTGCTAGGGAGCTGTGAGGGGCTGCAGCTGGGCCTACGTGAGGCTCAACAGTCTTTCTTGTTAAAAGCTTCACTATCTGCATAGCCAGAGCTGGAAACAACATCTCACCAGGTCCTCCTGCCTTGTCTCCCGACCCAGCCTTGTGACTGAACCTCATGCTTGACCATTGCACAGGACTGTGTATAGATCTTACTGCCTAACTGGGACTGTTTGACCCCTCCTGCTTTGCCTGATTGCCTGTGCTTTTAGCCAGGGCCTGTTCTCTTGATCCTTTCTGCCTTTGCCTGAACTCCCTCAAACTGACACTTTTCTCCTGGAACATTTTTAGTTTGCCCCGTGGTCAGCCCTTTCACCCAGACTGCTATAGCCAAGGCAGGACAGTTTATCCTCTGTGTGAGTTCTTTGATGAGAGGAGAGAGATGTCTTCCGACTGAAGCTCTTTTCACACTGCAAGCATTTATAAGGTTTCTCCCCTGTGTGAGTTCTTTGATGATAAATGAGGTGTATTTTTTGACGGAAGCTCTTTCTACACTCCAAACAATGATATGGTTTCTCCCCTGTGTGAGTTCTTTGATGAGAAAAGAATGCTTGTTTGCTGCTCAGGCTCTTTCCACACTCCAAACAATGATATGGTTTCTCCTCTGTGTGAGTTCTTTGATGAGAGTTGAGATGTGTCTTCCAACGGAAGCTCTTTTCACATTGCGAGCATTTATATGGTTTCTCCCCTGTGTGAGTTCTTTGATGAGAGGAGAGATGTGTCTTCTCACTGAAGCTCTTTTCACACTGCAAGCATTTATAAGGTTTCTCCCCTGTGTGAGTTCTTTGATGAGAAATTAACCCTTGCTTGCTGCTCAAGCTCTTTCCACACTCCAAACAATGATATGGTTTCTCCCCTGTGTGAGTTCTTTCATGATATGAGAGATGTGTCTTCCATATGAAGCTCTTTTCACACTGCAAGCATTTATATGGTTTCTCCCCTGTGTGAGTTCTTTGATGAGAAATTAACCCTTGCTTACTGCTCAAGCTCTTTCCACACTCCAAACAATGATATGGTTTCTCCCCTGTGTGAGTTCTTTGATGAGAAATGAGGTTTGTTTTTTTACTAAAGCTTTTTCCACACTCCAAACAATGATATGGTTTCTCCCCTGTGTGAGTTCTTTGATGATAAGTGAGAGATATCTTCCGACGGAAGCTCTTTCCACACTCCAAACAATGATATGGTTTCTCCCCAGTGTGCATTCTTTGATGAGAAATAAATGCTTGTTTGCTGCTCAAACTCTTTCTGCACTCCAAACATTGATATAGTTTCTCTCCAGTGTGAGTTCTTATATGACAAGTGAGGGACATCTTCCAACAGAAGCTCTTTCCACACTCCAAACAATGATATGGTTTCTCCCCTGTGTGAGTTCGTTGATGAGCAGTAAGAGCACACTTCGCAATGAAGTTCTTTCCACACTCCAAACAATGATCTGGTTTCTCCCTGGTGTGAGTTCTTTGATGAGAAATGAGATATACCTTGTGACTGAAGCTCTTTCCACAGTCCTTGCATTTATGCACTTTCTTCAATGTGGGAATTTTGCAAGGAGCTTTAATGTTTGATTCAGTATTCAAAGTTTTCTTTCTAATTTGGAACCTATTATTTCTCTGCCTTTCATGTATTTGTTCTTGGATTGTGTCATCATCATAGCTATCAGCCTGGCAAGGAAAGGAATGATTCCTCGTGTTCCAATTTGCGCCATTTTTCTGTCTCGGCTGCTTGCTGTTTGTACTTCTTGCTTCCTTCGATAGCATCCCGCATGGTTCTCTCTCATTCTCTGCTACCCAACAGTCACCTTCTGGAATGAAGAGAAGAAATGGATAAAAGCCTGAGTTAGCAAATACAAGCTGAAATAATTGAGTAACTTAACAACTTTCATCAAAGGAAGAATTGTCAGTATGCAGTTCGTACCATGTGTTTAACTGCTTCTATTGATTGCCATAAGCTCACTGGTAATGTGCTACAAGGCACATGACTGGGCCCTTGGATACCAGGATCCAGCTGAGAAATTTAATGCATGGTGTTTTTCTGGGCCAGTTACTCTCTCTGGCTTGTTATCACGCTGCTCATCCGTAAGGCAGGTATCATAGACGCCAATGAAATTAGACAACCATGAACACGGATCCTTTCACAAACCTTCGCAGAGGCAAAGCCAGAAAAGCAAAGCAAAGTCCCCAATGGTCACTGACGCTAACTCAGATCTGGCATTGCGAAGCTAATCAAAAGTGCGAATGTTCCCAAAGCTTTGGGATGGGAAAGGCAGATCTCACGTTCCAAGTAGAGGACAGCCCTGAAGTGACTTACCTGAGTTCAGTAAACTGCCAAATGAGGTGCCGGACCAGGAATCTCCGAGCCTTTCAGGAAAGATGCAAGCTTGAATAGCTGCAGCCGAGCACCTCCATTAAGGAGTACGCATCCCAGATAACCCACTTTTACATTGGAGATGGCTCGGGCGAGGACTTCTCCGAACCCCATTGTTTTAAGCAGGGAACAGCGCTTGTCTCCACCTGGGACTCTTTCTGTAACTCCTTGCGGCTTTATAACATCACACGTGGCACCCTTTGTGGCCTTGAAGGTTCCGGGCATACCGGAGAAAAATCAGAGGGTTCGTACCCTTGGTGTGCTGGCATACTTGGGCATTTCCATTCGTAGCTGTTGGACCATCACCAACCTGGATCCACGCTACGGCAACCGCCTTGGTCTCCTCAGCTATCTGGTAATGGAAGGATTCCACCAGCTTTCCAGAGCATGGCAAACCCCGAAGTTGTTTTGCTCTCAGGCAGAGAGCAGCAGATCTCTTTCTCATCCCTGCACCCCAGCTGAGGAGGATGAAATCTGGGTATCTGGTTTCTCTGCTAGTGTCGGATGTCAGGTGTTTCATAGACAATTCACTAGGCTGGCCTAGTGAATTGTGAAGTGATAGCTTGGCAATTGTTGTGAGAAAGTCTGTCTCTGTTCTGTGCTTATCTGTAGCTGCTGGCCGAGGCCTTAAGTTTTTTTGAGAACAAAAATATGTTTTGAAAAGGTGGGGGCTATCTTGCAAGCTGTCTCTCACATAGTGTCGTCATCAAGGGGAGGTTGAACCGTGCCGCCCTGTTGGCACATGAGTTTAGATTACAGGCCCGAAGCCCTGTCTGTCAAAGTGGCTTGGAATTAGCCAGATTCCATCCTATATAGCTACGAGCAAAGAGGAGGCTTTTTGCTAGAAATCATCTGTTCGACTGTTCTACGCTTGCCAAGAAACTCGTGTTTGGGATTCTATCTGGTTTAGAGATGTTAGATGCACTCTGTACATATTCTGCTGCTATTTAGGCTTGAAATTGCTAAGAACTATGCCATGAAAAGTGCTCTGTGGCTTTTCATAGATTTGGACTTGCAGATTACTGTTCTGGATTTGTGTTCTATAGCTTGTTTTTCTCTGCATGGAGCCAACGTACGGGCACAGGGGAACTCTGAGGCTGATCGTTGTTGTTCTGGAATTGTGTGTGTGTGTGACTTGTGAGAGAACCTTCCTCAGAGCCAAAGCTACGAGCAGGGAAGGCTTCCTAGGTCGAAGAGGTTCGTCCCGACATCTTGCTTACGTGATCGGCTCAGTGTTCCACTGTCAGACTTCATGCACTTTTGTGCTGAGGTTTCTCTTTTGAGTTTTTTGCCTGTGTTCCTGATGAGTCAGCGTGGGTGGCCACTCCTGACCGCATGGGACAGAGGCTAACTCTAAATGTCTTCCCCTGAGTGAGTTGCTGTTCGCAATAAGACGTTGTACCTGAAAGCTATCTGGTCCGTCTTCAGTTTCAAGTGTGTGTATGCAGAAATGAAACCATTATGCCTTGAATTCCATGTGAGTTTTACAATAAAAGAAGTCTCACTGTTTTTAGAGTGTGTCAGTTTGCCTAAAGTTCGTGAGCAGAAGCCTGGAGTGAGTTTGCGTCACGACGGCTAGGCTTGGATTCTGTAAACTAGCGGCATTTGGGGGTGCTGGCTGCCTCCCTAGAGATCTCCCTCCCCGGTTTCAGTACAACTGATCTCCCAGTTTTCGGGATCCTGTGATAGGTTAGTTCTGTGTCTGTATTTTCTGAGCTCCCAATCTTTCCTTTTGACTTCATGAACACAATACTGCTTATTGTTTTGATTCCGCTGTCGTTTTACCTCACCAGTCTTTCCTCCTGTATGGATTTTTGTTTCATGGAAAAGCAGGATTATGAATGTTTTAATACATAAAAGTAGACAAATCCTGGTAGACTTGAAGGCGGGAATCGGAGGCGCAGAAATACGCAATCGAGTTCCACATGGCCCCTGCAGGACAGGCCTTCAACTCTGCTTTGAAAACCTGCTGAGCTCACAAGAAAACAAGGAGACTTACGGAGAGAGGCCACAATCCCACGGACGTCCTGTGTGATTTGCCTGTGCAGAGCTCTCTGGTCAGGATCCAGCAATGCCCGTTCCTCTTCAGTGAAGCACACAGCAACCTCCTCAAAAGTCACCAGACCCTGGATGAGAAAAGAAAATGTTACCTACTCAAGGATAACAGAAATTGAGATGGCCTGGCAGGACACTGCAGGATTTAAACTGGCTTGCTGTGAAACCCAGTTGCTGAGAGAACAGCAGCAAGAAACTTGTAAGGCCCTCCTGTCCTGTTTGTGAGTTTCCCCAAGAGGCATCTGGTCAGCCACTCTGGGAAATAGAACGGTGGGCTGGAGGGGCTTTGGGTCCCATCTAGCAGGGCTCTCCGTATGACTCATAGAATCATAGTAGAGTTGGAAGGGGCCTATAAGGCCATCGAGTCCAACCCCCTGCTCAATGCAGGAATCAATCTTAAAGCATCCCTGACAGATGGTGGTCCAGCTGCCTCTTGAATGCCTCTAATGTGGGAGAGCCCACCACCTCCCTAGGTCATTGGTTCCATTGTCGTACTGCTCTAACAGTCAGGAAGTTTTTCCTGATGTCCAACCGGAATCTGGCTTCCTGTCACTTGAGCCCATTATTCCGTGTCCTGCATTCCGGGTTGATCGAGAAGAGATCCTGGCCCTCCTCTGTGACAACCTTTCAAATATTTGAAGAGTGCTATCATGTCTCCCCTCAGACTTCTTTTCTCAAGGCTAAACATGCCTAGTTCTTTCAATCTCTCCTCAAAGGGCTTTGTTTCCAGACCCCTGATCATCCTCGTTGCCCTCCTCTGAACCTGCTTTAGCTTGTCTGCATCCTTCTTGACGCAATACTCAAGATGGGGCCTAACAAGTGCCGACTAGAAGGGAACCAGTTCCTTGCGTCATTTGGAAGCTGTACTTCTATTAATGCTGCCCAAAATAGCATTTGCTTTTTTTGCAGCCACATCACACTGTTGGCTCATATTCAGCTTGTAATCTACAACAATTTCAAGGTCTTAGCTTTGGCAGAAGCAAACGGAAGGAGAGAGTTGTATCATGGCCCTAGGAGGAGGAGCAGGGGACAGACGCACCCAGGCTGCTTCCTGCCTGTCTATGCAGTGAACCTTCCCTGTACCTGATTCAGCTCCGCTCCATCACACAGAAGACGGGATGGCTGAGTATCCATTGCTGGCATCATTATCTCTCCTGCAACAGACAAAGATGGCAAGAAGCCAGCAGAAGGTGCTTAGAAACTACGTTTACAATCTTAAACACACGTCCTAAAGAGGAAGCCCGTTTCAACACACAAAGTGTTATTCCTTTAAAATGCATTCCGTTGCATTTCAAGCGCTGCAAGTCAAAGCACGCCAGTGTGTTACGAGGAACCCTTTCCCCTATTTCATGTTTGATATTTGTAACAATTTCATGGTTCACGTTGGGTGAAAATGCTTATTTCTCAACAGATGGATTTCATAGTGTCTCCCTTCCTGGGCCATTAATCCTTACCTTGCAAAGAGGCACCTTGGTCACCCTCCCACTTGATTCCCCTTCGTGGGGGGTTCTCTCTGGTCTCTGATGGAGCCTTCACTGTTGCAGGGAAATCGGGGATCCCTTCTGCAAACAGACTCTGTGCCTGAAAGAGAAATGAAGATACAAGACATGGAATGAGGAGCAGGATTCGCAAATGAAGGAGAGAGGCAAAAACGTTGCAGGATGGGACACCTCTCCTCAGCTGATTTTCAAAAGAGGTTGGCCATTTAGTACAAAATTTTACAACATCCCACCTCACATTCCGATCCGCTTGGATGCAAGACTCTCACCTGCTGTTCTTGGCGCTTCTGGTCCTCTGCCTGGCTCAGGAGGAAGCCTTCTGCCAGGGCCACCGCCTGGGAACTGGTCTCCGCTCCACATTCTCTCACCCAGCTTGCCATCTCCGCTGGCAGGATGGTCAGGAACTGCTCCAGGATCACCAGGTCCAGGATTTGGTTTTTCATGTTTCGCTCTGGCTCCAGCCACCGATGGGAAAGATTGTGGAGTTGGTTGCAGATCTCTCGGGGGCCCTCGGCCTCCTGGTAGCGGAGCTGCCTGAAATGCTGGCGCAGCATGTCTGAGCTATCCATGTCCTCACCCCGGTCCTTCTGCCCCATTGTTTCCCAGAATTCCCCACTTCCCTTGATATTCACAGCATCAGGGCCTCTTCCCACTTCCGAGTCTGATGAGTTTTGCTCGGCCGTGCTTGAAGGAAGACCCCAAAAAGTCAAAGGAACTCCTCACTCTGATGATGCTCTTTCCAGGCAATGACGCTCGTAAGAGGCAGTGTTACTAAAGCTCTGCAAAACGAAGACATTGTGAAATCAAAGAGTTATTCTAGTGTCAGGAGAAGACAAAATGTGCAGGACTCCATCTAGCATCTCCATCTAAGTCTTGTCCCAGAAGGAAAGGCGGGTGAATGCCAAGGCTCAAAGAGAAAGTAGAGACTAGGGGAGGATCCTGCATCTGGAAGCCACAGACCAAAGTCCTTCACTCAATTAAGAGTCAGAAGTGGCAGCATCTACTCCAACCCGCTCCTGAACAATCGCCACTATTAGCCCCCAGGAGGAAACTCCGTCTCTCGGTCTTCCCTTGTGGCCTTAACTATCCTTGGAGCAAGACCTCTGCAACACTTCCTCTTTGTGATGAGTTCTGCTGCTGCCATGTTCTCCTTTAGCCTCTCTTACAATAAAATACCTTCAAGTAGGTTCTATAAATCAAGAAATTTGATATATGCAAAAAAGCTAGACTGCATTGCAATGGTTTCGCTCCTACATTCATGGCTGGCTCCAGAAGGTGGTGCTTGGGGGAAACTGCTCAGCCCTGCGGATCCTTCACTTTGGGGTTCCACAGGGGGAGTTTTTGCCCTCATTCATGCTCAACATCTACATGAAACGGTTGAGTACAGTGTTCTGGACTTTTGGAGTGCGCTGTCATCAGTATGTTCAGCTCACACGCGCTATGTCTCCTTTTCATCTTCTTCAGGTGAGGCTGTGGATGTGCTAAATCAGTGCCTGGCAGTGAGAATGGACTGGGTGAGGCAAGGCTGAGAGGCTGATAGTGGGTGGTTCTCCTGACCAGATGGCGTAGGGGGTGGGGTGGTCAGCCTGTTCTGGGTGGGGGTGCACTCCCCTTGAAGGAGGAAGTGGCAGCTTCGGGGTCCTCTTGGACCCATTTTCGTCACGTGAGGCAAGGAGTGCTTTCTACCCACTTTGGTTGGTAGCATAGCCACGCCCCTATCTGGGCAGGGATAACCCGGCTTCAGTGATCTTTGTTTTGGTAACCTCCATGTTACATTACTGCAATGCACTCTATGTGGAACTGCCTTTGAAGATGGTTCAGAAGCTGCAGCTTGTACAAAATGCAGCAGTCTTGTTGATTAGATCCTGGATTGTCTCTGGCTGACGGTTTGAAATTACATACGTATATATATATATATATATATATGCATGCAATCTCTTTTTTTGTGTTTATGCAGATGATTTCACAATGTATTTTAATCTCTTTTTGAAAAAAAAATGTGTGTCCCTTAGGGAGCTTTGTCAATGGGGTAGTAGTACAGTACAGTTTACCTTTATTAAGGGAGGCACAGTAGTGCCTCCCTTGTTAAGGGCCGTCAGTATAAAACACGTTCCACCAAGTTAAAGTGATAATTGGGGAGGGGGTCATTCTAACAGTCATAAAATCGACAATGTTTCACCAATCTTTCTGAAATTTACAGGTGCCAGAAAGAAACGTTTGTTTTACATTACCTGAAAATTTCAAGAAGATTGGTGAAAAACTGAGGGAAGGAGAGCAGTTTAAAGTAAAAAGATTAAAGAATCCCCTGAATCCAAAACTGAAAATTGAACGGAGGGTTTGCGAGTATTTTTGCGCAGCTCTTCTTACCTTCTGGGAGCCTTATTAATTAATCCAATGGCAGGGTCTACTTCCTACCGTTCTAAGTGTAGGAAGAACTGCTTTTTAAAAAAAATTGTTTAAGTCGATTTTATTAAATTAAAACTGTGCCCCTTTAAAAATCCGGTGGCCATTTAGATTACAGCACATGCTCAGTAGAGTCTCACTCCCCCTCCCTCCTGCATCAGCTACAATGGCTGCTTCCTCTAGCAAAGACATTGCTGTAGTCTCTTCTCAGAAGTAAGTTCCATTGACTGAATGTAATGGTCTTACTCCCACGTAAGTGTGTAGAAGATTGTAGCCTTTATTTTAAAAAAAACAGTCTGGAACCTTGGAAGGTGGAGAGGGAGAGATGTGAGTGAGAATTCCCTCTCCTTTACAACACAATAACTCTACAATTAACAACTTGCCTGCATGCTTTGCATGTGTGTATGTTCATTTGATTATGGCTGCTGATAATTAATTTTCATATTGATTCAATCCAAGGCATGTTTACTCAGAAGTAAGTTCCACTGAGTGCAATGTGTCTCATTCTCCATGCACTAGCTTGAAGGGGTGAGTCCCTGGGAGCTCTGTGTATTTAGGGACCAAGGCTTTTCGTAAGAAAAGGGGTTAAGCTCCCCCCTCTTTTTCTTTTTTTAAAAAATTCCATGTATTTGATTTTTAAAGAATTTGTATTCCTTCATTGTTATTATAGGGCAGGGATAACTTGGCATCAGTGATCTTTGTTTTGGTATCCATGCTAAATTACTGCAATTCACTCTATGTGGAACTGCCTTTGAAGACGGTTCAGAAGCTGCAGCTTGTACAAAATGCAGCAGTCTTGTTGATCAGATCCTGGATGGTTTCATAATGTATTTTAATCTCTTTTTTTTAAAAAAAAATGTGTGTCCCATAGGGAGCTTTGTCAATGGGGTAGTATATAAATATAATAATTAAAATGAATCAACACATTGCTTTTTATTTTAGATGCACTTGTTTTAATTTTGTTTTTTCTTTTTAACAAAGTTTAATTCCTAGGGAACGATACCCCCTGAGTTTTGGTGATAGAGACTCGATGCTTTAGATTCACAACTAAGAGCTGCCTTGGCGGAACACAGAACAGCCTCCTGCTTACGCTTATTCCCCACAGCGACTGGGATGGACTGGCTGTGTCCCGGTGATGAGAGAAAGATCAAAGATCCCTCCGCCCCGCGATCTCTGCTTCATCGTTTCTAGCCAGGCTTTTAAATATATGTTTCACTGATTAATTCCCCCCCCCCTCTAGCCAGGATTTTGTTTTTTGTTTTACTGCCTCTTTTTCGTTCTTTCCTCCCCCTCCTCCTTGGACAGCCTTTCATCCCTGTGACTTTGGCTACCTCCACAAGGGCGCTTTAATGCTCTTTGAAGGCTCATTATAAATTTTACCTTCACACCAGCGGAGCGCAAAACGGGCGCAGAGGCGCGTTATCTCCCGGATTATGCGCATTATCGAATGCGCGTTAAATAGCGACTTTTATTTTGCTCCGGCCGTTAAAGCGCATTTTCGCCGTGTGAACAAGCGATTATGCACATTAACTACATGTAAAGCGCTTTTTGGACATCAATTAATGCGCTTCGCCGCCTCTCGCCGCCTCCCGTGCAGAGGGATTAGGAGTAAATGCACCTCCGCGATAATGCGCATAATCCCCGAACCGGGCGCAAAAGCACATCCTTGTGGAGGGGGCCTCTCTCTGCAGACGTGCAATCACAGAGGCCGTGAAACCCAAGAAGATCAGCCCCACAACCCAACTTCTATGGGGTGAAATGGGGAGAGGATCCAGCTAAATCCAGCACCGCCCCTCCGACACATTGGGGGGCGCATGTGGGCCTCTTTCCCTCCTCCCTCCCCTTCCTCCCCATGCACAGCCCTCCCCGCCTCCCCAGTCTCACCTGATCCCACCCAGGAGGCCCCGATGCAGCGCCTGGACGAAGCTCCAACTCCTCTTTCCTCTGGAGGAAGCAGGCGGGACAGGAAGCCGCTTTGAGGGGGAGGGAAACGTGCATGTCCTGCGGAGGACTCGGCCCCTCCCTTCCTCTCTAGGAATCCCACTCAGCTCCTTTAACCCTTACACGGCCAAGCAGCGAGATCCTTTCCCTGGTGTCTCAGAGCCTCAGTTTGGAGGACATTGGCGAATAGGATCGTAGCCATCGTCTCCTTGGGGAACAGGAACTCTGCTCTCTTTCTGCTTGGCGAAGGGGGCTGGGAGGGGCAGTGAGAATAGTATATACACCTGGAGGGGAGAAGCGGGCGAAGGGAGCGTTGCTGCCGGATTTGTAGGGAAAGGAGCTAAATATGGATTCAACCTGAATGTAGATTGTTGTACAAACACTTCAGAAGCGAAGGGTTGAAAAGGGTTGAAACTACACCGCCAATGACTGGTCAGAGACTCACCCAGCTAGACCCAAATTCCTGCCTCTGAGGGGTCCTTTCTCAGAGCCAGGCAGGGTGGGAGGAGGTATCCCTGGAGATCACCTGTAGGTCCCGGGATCTGCATGGTATGTGGCAGTGGCAATCGGACAGAAAGGAGAGAGGTGGGAGGTGGGGCGGGCAGACACAGTGGCAGCAGGGCCACCCGAAGGGGGGAAACATGCCATTCGCCACTCTTGCTCTGTGGCCTGAGGTGGCAGATTCCCCCTGCCTCATGAGTAGGCCGGCCCTGGGAACCAGAGGCTCCAGCGTAAACAGTTCAGGAAGAGGATTGGGTCACCGAAAGGCATTAGAGGGCTCCCACTCCCCAGGATTTAGTTACCCAGAAAAACCCTGGGATTCATCCCCCTCTGCATGCAGAGAACCTTCCTTTCCCTTTGTAAGAGGGTCAGGTGGCAAAGGCAAATTGAAAACTCCTTGATCCATTGACTCCATCAGCGATGCGGCAGCTTGAAATTGGCTTTGACTTCAAGGTGTAAGAGGAAAGACTCTCCTAGTTACAACATCATTACCACGGAACACAAAACAATTGGGGTACGGCTCATTCATTCAGAGAATTCTCTCCCGTTCACCAAAAGCACGGTCTGATGCCGGGCAGGCAAATAATCCCCCCTCCAGAAGTTTGTCTCTGCCAAATGCACATGGAGAAACAGTGACCACAGCTGCTAAACCCTTCTCTGGCGTTTCTACCTTTCCTTGAGGAAATTCTGCATCAGTCCAATCAAATCTTTACACAGGCATACAACACCGAGGATACTGAGAACACTGAGGATATTCTGCCTATAATCTTAAGCATGAAGTCCCATTACACAGCCAGGGACTGGGTGATCATATGGAAAAGAGGACAGAGCTTCTGTATCTTTAACAGCTGTCTAGAAAAGGGAATTTTAGCTGGTGTCAACTGTCCAGATACAAAAGAGGGTTAGATCAATTAGTAAGGCAATTCCAGTTCAGCCATGTCCATTCTCAGTGGGTGGTGGCGCTGATTTCAATGGCGCTATGAAACCGTCGTGGGTTTCAGTCAAAAGCAGCCAGAACTCTAAAGGAGTTTTCCCCAAAGTAGGTTCAGCGCCTTGGACAGCTCCTTGAGAGTTCTGGCCAGTTCGGACTGATCCGAAACGCTTCCATTGCACACCTCCCCAAATTCCTAGCAACTTATCTTAAGGGTGATCTAAGGTCCACCCATTTTCATGGCTCCTCTGTTACTGTGAATGGGAGAAGGGAAAAAGGGAGGACCCTGAGTCAACCTTGCTGGAGAGTTGGGGAGGTGTGCAATGGAAGCGGGGGATCCCCAAGGGTCAGTTCAACACTTCAAACCCTGAGGAATTCCTTACTAACATAAGAGGAGCCATGCTGGATCAGACCGAGGGTCCGTTTAGCCCAGCATTCTGTTCACAAAGTGACCAACCAGCTATTGACCACGAACCCACAAGCAGGACCCAAGTGCAATAGCACTCTCCCACCCATGTTCCCCAGCAACTGGTGTGCATAGTCATACTGCCTTTGGTACTGGAGGTAGGATCTGGCCAAGGGGACAATGAGGTTCCCCTACCACTTGTTAACAGCAGTGAACATAGCCTACAAGTAGTCTCATCTTGTTAATAACTTTATATGTTTTCTAGTACTTTTCCTTCCCTTTGACAGATGTCACATACAAGGCAGGACAAATAACAGTGACATGCAGCTGGAGATTTCTCTTCTGAGAAAAGCTCTTTCCACATTCCAAACAATGATACAGTTTCTGCCATATGACTTCTTCGATGAGAACTAAGAGTTGTCTTCTCACCAAAGCTCTTTTCACACTCCAGACATTGATTTGTGTTTGCCATGCCCTCGCTAGAGGAATCCTTCTTGTAGGAAGACTAGAACCACCAGAAACTGAGGGCACAATAGATCAGCTGTTGGCATCAGATCAGGAGGAATCTGGGCTGGAGGGGGAGATGGCTACAGGTCCGCCTCTGTCAGGGCACATGGACTCTGACTCTGGAGCACAGGCTGAACAACCCTCTGGTCCCCAGGAGTGACGTTGCCTTAAGCAACAGGCCAGTAGGGCTCCTGGGGGAAGGAATGTTCTCTGACAAAGAAGCTCTCCTCAGGAAAAGGCGACTGCCCTGGAGTAGGGCTCTGCTAGGGAGCCATGGGGGGCAGCAGCTGGGCCTATGTGAGGCTCAACAGTCTTTCTTGTTAAAAGCTTCACTATCTGCATAGCCAGAGCTGGAAACAACATCTCACCAGGTCCTCCTTCTTTGTCTCCCGACCCAGCCTTGTGACTGGGAGCGACGGATCCAGGAGCACCCCCAAGCTGCGGACACAGCCTTTCAGGGGGAGTGTAATCCCATCCAGAACTGGTTGACACACCTCCAAACCTAGGTTGGGGCCTTTGACAGTAAGCACCTTTGTCTTGCCTGGATTCAGCTTCAGTTTGTTCTTCCACATCCAGAATAGTAGAGTTGGAAGGGGCCTATAAGGCAATCGAGTCCAATCCCCTGCTCAATGCACGAATCCACCTTAAAGCATACCTGACAGATGGCTCTGGTGAAGACTTCTCTAAACCCTACTGCGTTTAGAGTGGAACAGCTCTTGTCACCACCTGGGACCCTTTCTGCAACTCCTTGCAGCTTTATAATATCACAGCTGACACCATTGTGCCCTTGAAGGTTCTGGGCAAACCAGAGAAAAATCAGAGGTTTCGTACCCTCGGTGTTCTGGGATACTTAGGCATTTCCATTCATAGCTGCTGGACCTCTACCAACCTGGATCCAAGCTACGGAAACCACCTTGATCTCCTCAGCTATCCGGAAATGGAAGGATTCCACCTGCTTTCCAGAGCGTGGCACAAGCCGGAGTTGTTTTGCTCTCAGGCAGACAGAAGCTGATCTCTTTCCCATCCCTCCACCTCAGCTGAGGAGGATGAAATCTGAGAATCTGGATGTCTCGTTGTAAAGAAAGAGAACCTGCTAGGCTTGGATTCTGTGAACTAGTGGCATGTTGAGGTGATGGCTGCCTCCCTGGAGTCCTCCCTCCCTGGTTTCAGTACAGCAGATTCTGTACTGATTCCATGATTCTGTGACGGGTCAGTTCTGTGTCTGTATTTCTTCAATCAAGCTCCACATGGCCCCTGCAGGACAGGCCTTCAACTCTGCTTTGAAAACCTGAGCTCACAAGAAAACAAGGAGACTTACGGAGAGAGGCCACAATCCCACGGACGTCCTCTGTGATTTGCCTATGCAGAGCTCTCTGGTCAGGATCCAGCAATGCCCGTTCCTCCTCCGTGAAGTACACAGCAACCTCCTCAAAAGTCACCAGACCCTGGATAAGAAAAGAAAATGTTTCCTACTCAAGGATAACAGAAATTGTGTCAGCCTGGCAGGACACTGCAGGATTTAAACTGGCTTGCTGTGAAACCCAGTTCCTGGATGAACAACAGCAAGAAACATGTATGGCCCTCCTGTCCTGCTTGTCAGTTTCCCAAAAGGAATTTGGTTGGCCACTCTGCGAAACAGGACTGTGGGCTTCGGGGGACTCTGGTCCCATCCAGCAGGGCTCCCCACATGGTCTTAGCTTAGCGAAAATAAACAGAAGGGGAGAGATATAGCCTGGTCCTAAGAGGCGAGCAGAGGACAAAGGCACCCAGGCTATTCTCCATAGTGATCCTTCCCCATACCTGATCTGGCTCCGCTCCATCACGAAGAAGCTGGGATGGCTGAGTACCCATTGCTGGCATCATGATCTCCCCTGCAACAGACGAAGATGGTAGGAAGCCAGCAGAATGTGGTAAGAAACTACGTTTACAATCTTAAACACTCGTCATAGGGAAGAGGCCCCATTCAACATACGAAGGGTTATTCCTTGTAAAAATGCATATGGTGCCATTTTAAACGCTGCAGGTCAAAGCATGCCTGTGTGTTGCAATATACCCATTATTCTATTTCATGTTGTATATTGGTAACCATTTTTTGATTCAGTTGGTGAAACTGCTTATCTCCCCAAAGATGGATTCCAAATTGGCTTCCTTCCTGGCCAATTAATCACACCCTGCGAAGAGCCACCGTGGTCACCCTCCGGCCGGAACCCCCTTCGTGAGTGGCTCTCTCTGGTCTCTGATGGAGCCTTTGCTGCTGCACGGAAGTCAGGGACCACTTCTGGAAACAGACTCTGTACCTGAAAGAGAAATGAAGATCCAAGATATGGAACAAGGAGAAGGAAGAGAAACAGAATGAGAGAGGCAAAGATGTTAGGGGCTGTGTATGGGACATGTCACCTTGGGTGACCGTAACTGAGTAGAGGATTTTTGGATACCTTCCCTCCCATTCCTGACCCCCTGGATGAAATGCTCTCACCTGCTGCCGCTCTTGTTGCTTCTGTTCCTCTGCCTGGCTCAGGAGGAAGCCTTCTGCCAGGGCCACCGCCTGGGAACTGGTCTCCGCTCCACATTCTCTCACCCAGCTCGCCATCTCCGCTGGCAGGATGGTCAGGAACTGCTCCAGGATCACCAGGTTCAGGATTTGGTTTTTTGATTGTGTCGCTCCAGTTTCAGCCACTGACGGGAAAGATTGCGGAGTTGGTTGCAGATCTCTCGGGGTCCCTCAGCCACCTGGTAGCGGAACTGCCTGAAACGCTGGAGGTGCATGTCTAAGCTGACCATGTCCTCACCCAGGTCCTTCAGGGCTATTGTTTCCCAGGGTTCCCTGGTGCTTTCAGGCTTGGGGGCATCAGGGCCTCTTCCTTCTTTAGAGCCAGCTAAGTCTTGCTCAGCCATCTTTGATCCGTGCTTGAAGGAATCCTCCAAGAGAGCCAAAGAAACTCCTCACTCTGATGCCGCTCTTTCTACGCAATGACGCTCGTAAGAGGCAAAGCTCTGCAAAATGAAGACGTTGACTCTCATCTAGCAACCAGGTCTTGTCCCAGAAGGAAAGGCGGGTGAATGCCAAGGCTCAAAGAGGAAGTAGAGACTAAGGGAGGATCCTGCATCTGGGAGCCACAGACCAAAGTCCTTCACTCAATTAAGAGTCAGAAGTGGCAGCATCTACTCCAACCTGTTCCTGATCCATCTCCACCATTCCTCCCCCAGAAGGAAGCGCCGTCTCTCGGTCTTCCCTTGTGGCCTTAACTATCCTTGGAGCAAGCCCCCTGCCAGACACTCTCTTTGTGATGTCTTCTGCTGCTGCCATGTTCTCCCTTAGCTTCTCTTACACCAAAATACCTTAAAGTGGGTTGTATAAATCAACATATTTCCTACATGCAGAGAAGCTAGACTGCATTGCAGTGGTTTCGCTACTACGTTCATGGCCGACTCCAGAAGGTGGTGCTTGGGGGATCTACTCGGCCTCATGGATTCTCCAGTTTGGAGTTCCACAGGGGATGGTGTTGTCCTCCATCTTGTTCAACGTCTACAGGAAACGGTTGAGTGTGGTGTTCTGGATTTTTGGAGTGTGCTGTCATCAATATGCTGATGACACAAGCTCTGTTTCTCCTTTTCATCTTCTTCAGATGAGGCTGTGGATGTGCTAAATCAGTGCCTGGCTGGAAAAATGGACTGGGTGAGGCAAGACTGAGAGGCTGATAGTGGGTGGTTCTCCTGACCAAATTGGGGCTGGTGGTGCTCAGCCTGTTCTGGATGAGGCTGCATTCTCCCTGAAAGAGGAGGTAGCCGCTTCGGGGTCCTCCTGGAACCATCTTCATCACTTGAGGTGGCACATTCGGTGGCAAAGAATGCCCTCTACCGACTTTGGTTGGTAGCCCAGCTACGCTCCTAATTGAGAAGGGACAACCTTCGTTCAATGATCTTTGTTTTTGTAATCTCCATGTTAGATTACTGCCATGCACTCTATGTGGAGCTGCCTTTGAAGATGGTTTAGAAGATGCAGCTTGTGCAAAATGCAGTAGAGTCTTTTTGATCAGGTCCCGGATTCCCAATGCACAATATCCCCACCCCCCAGTCTCACCTGATCCCACCCAGGAGGCCCCGATGCAGCGCCTGGAAGAAGCTCCAAGGCCTCTTTCCTCTGGAGGAAACAGGAGTGACAGGAACATGCTTTTGGGGGAGGGGGGAAGAAGATGCATGTCCTGTGAAGGACATGCCCCTCTTCCTCCCCAAATCCCCTTCCTTTCTAGGAATCCAACTCAGCACCTTCGTTCAATGATCTTTGTTTTTGTAATCTCCATGTTAGATTACTGCAATGCACTCTATGTGGAGCTGCCTTTGAAGACGGTTTAGAAGATGCAGCTTGTGCAAAATGCAGTAGAGTCTTTTTGATCAGGTCCTGGATTGTCTCTGCTGACAGTTTGTAATTATATATATATATATATATATAATATGCTATCTTTTATGTCTTTATGCAGATGGTTTCAGAATGTATTTTAATCTCTTTTTTAAAAAAATTGTGTCCCTTAGGGAGCTTTGTCAATGGGGTGGTATAAAAATATAAGAAACACAATGAACACATTGCTTTTTATTTATCTTAGATGTATTTGTTTTACAATTTTCAAAAAAGATTAATTTCTAGGAAGTGACACCCCCTGATTTTTTGTGATAGAGACTCGATTCTTAAGATTCACAACTAAGAGCTGCGATAGCGGAACAGGTAAAAAGTTCACACAGGACAACCTCCTGCTTCCAAGGAAACAGAAATGTTTATTCTCCACAGAAACTGGGATTGACTGGCTAAACTCTGCTGATCTTTCCCCCCACCCCCATCTCTCCTTGATCTTTTCTATCCAGGCCTTTTTTAAAAGGCCTCTTATTATTCTCTTTCACTTTTCCTTTCCCATTAATAATGACAATTAGTCTCTTTCTTGAACAGGGGCTCTTCTACCTGGTTCTCTGCACATGAACATACAGGAATATCTGTGCAGCACAGGGCCGGCCCAAGGGATTCTGCTGCCTTGAACCATTGTCTCTACTCCAGTCAAAACATCAGATTGTCTCCCATGAGAATGAAGGCTTGGCAAATGCCATCCCCCCCCCCCCCCCCCCGCTCTGATACCCAAAACTGGTGAAGTTATTTTGGCCCCTGAACAAGGAAATCCCACAAGGGCCTCCCTTCATCTCTGGCAGTAAAAACCAACCACAAAGTAATAATACAAAAAATAAAATATATATAAAATAAACATTTTGCTACCTTTTCTGGACATCTCAAATCAACTGCTTGATGCAGCCCCTTCACTCTGCCTCAACTCTGCCTTTCAGTCCAATTTTATTATTTGGGACATAGTCTATTTCCTATTAAAGGATTCAAAGGACCCATAATATTTTCCCCTGATTTTTTTCTCTAGCCAAGATTTTCTTCTTCTTCTTTAATGCCTCCTTTAGTTCTTTTCCCTCCCTCCTCCTTGGACAGGCTTTCCTCCCTGTGACTCTCTCTGCAGGCGTGCATCACAAAGACTCTGCAACACTGGTCTATTATTATTATTGTTGTTGATGTTGTTGTGGTGGTTATTATTTATTGTATTTGTATACTGCCCCATAGCCGAAGCTCTCTGGGCGGTTTACATAAGATTAAAACACTTTACAATATTCAAAAATTAAAACTGCAAAAACATACAATGTACACATACATTTAAAACCACTAGAATCACTTAAAAAGTTATGAGCCTAAAACCTCAGGTGCCTCCCTTGCTCCCTTGCACCTAAAGGACAGCCAGAGTGAATTAAGTAATGAAGGATTTGGGGGCCCTTCAATACCTCCCAACTCAGCTGCCTGAGGCGCCCCCCTCACTCACTCTGCCTCATGGTCAGGGGGGCACCTCTTCTCCCTCCGCCCAGCAGTGTCCGCTTTGCTCCGTGCAGCCAATGCAGCAGAGGACGATGGAGCATCTCAGCCACAGGCGGAATCGCATCTCGGGACCCGGGAAGGGGGGGATTGGGGGCGGAGGGGCTTAGCCCGAACAATGGGGGGCGATGATTTTCCCCGACGGACATAACTATTATCGATTGATCGGTTTTGATAATCAGTCCCACGGTGCAGGTCTTCTTTTCACAACGAAAGGGGCCTCGAGCAGGGGAAAAAGGGAGCTCCCGTATAGTGTGTGGGGGAAAGCCAAGTGGACCAGACCCACAACCCACCTCCCTAGGGGGGGAAAGTCCAGCTAAACCCACTGCCCCCCTGACATGGCGCGGGTTGAGTCTCCCGCCTTCCCTCATGTCCGCCCTTCCCCTTTATTCCAGGCCCTCCCCTTCCTCTCCCCTTATAGGGTGACCATATTTTGGAAACCAAAAAGGAGGACAACATGGCCGCCCCAAGGGGGAGTGCCCACCAACATGCCCAGACCCTAAGGGGTATGCCCACCTGAACATGGCCTTGGTCACATGTCTGATTTCACAGACACAATTAAGACAAACTGTTCTACGTAACATCTTAATGTTAAAATCACTGAACTAAAGAACAAGACAGACATTCAATGTATCTGAAATTAACTTCACTCACTCCTATTTTTTTAGCTTTTGCTGTACTTTGAAGTTTTTGCTATACTCTGTGTGGTACAGTCTCCCTTTCCTTCAAATATCTTTCTGTCTGCAAATCCTTCACTGGATGACCATAGTCTCAGCTTTCGTAACATTTAACACTCTTTCCCCATCAACTTTCTCATATCCATACTCACAGATTCAGCATACCACTGAACGAATGAAGCCGTTAACAAGAGCAGAAAAACATAGTACAACAAACTAGCATTCAGAAAGGGAATAAAACACTATTACCCTGCAAACATTACCCATGGAACAAAATGGACTAAAGACTTGTTGCAGTTCTGGTTTATCTGCAGTTCTCACTAGCACCTCTTAGCTTGTTTCAACTTCTGGTTTATCAGTGAGAAACTAATCTAAAAACTTGTCATTATACCTCTGATTCATTAGCCATGTACACAAGACCATGGTCAGTAACAATGCAAAGAAAGGCAAGAATGGGTGCCCATTACTGCAATGCTAGACAAGGATCTTTCCCACATTTTATCCAAATATCTCCTGAATTTACACTGCCTTACTGTGCAGAGAACAGAAATCCCAATCAGGGACCCAAAGAAAACTGCCCAAAGAAACAACACAAATGACTCCCATTGATTTCAATAAAGCTTACTCCCATATAAATGACTATAGGGTCGCAGCCTTACTCTAGCAAGTGCAAGCCCCCCGTCAAGGAGAACTATACACTCACCAGAACCTGGCCTCAAGGATCATGCATCCAGCAGTGCTCTCCAAAAAGATGATTTCAGAACCTAGAAGGTTCAGACAGACTCAAACAAGTTAAGCTAAGTCACGTTATGCACTCATATTCTCTTGCTGGAACAGAACAATTCTGGACAAGACAATACTTTGCAATTGACCAGACACGAGTCATAAACAATATGCAATACCTAATAACAAAAATGTTGCATTAAAAGTAGAATAAAAGAGAGAAAAACTAGCTATGGAAGTTAAAGAACTATGGCAAGAAGAAAAAGTTACAATTACTCCATTAGTCACATCAGCCACCAGCATCACATCAACTGTGCCTATATGGTGCTATTAAAAATGATGATTTTAAATAAATACTGTGGTCTGGATCCAGAGCTTTTATTCCACCAGTGGGAGCAATCCCAAATGGAGTCCCACTCAGAACAGTTTATTTCCTCAGCTGATTAAGTTGAAAAAAATATTGCCTAGAATATTTTGCATTTCTTGGGTCTCACTTTTTCCTTCCTCTTTCTGGAGTATGTTTGCATGTGAGGCATTAGGGAAATGGAGTGTAGAAATAAATCCCAAAGATTTTTTGTTGTATTAATTTATGAAAAAGACTATCCTAATTCTAAATATCACAGAAGAAATTATTTCACACAGATGCAGCTCCAATGCACTGATCATTATGGAGCCAGTCTGCATTTCTTTATATAGCTGTTCTAACTATTAAACAAGAAAAGTTGTAGAATGCTTCAGCATTGGGGAACCCATGGCCCTTCAGATATTGTTGGACTTCAACTGCCATCAGCCCTAGCCTGTAGGGTCAATGATAAGAGGTGATGGGTGCTGTAGTGCGGAGGGTGCTTGCTGCACATCTCTGCTCTAGCACGTCCCAGAGGACCAACATTCAGGCACCTATCCTAGTTTTAAAACAGTTCATATGCACAACAAATGTGCACACATTTCCATGTGTGCACACCTGGACATTATATGCCATAGTCTGTAATCAAGTTGGCTGTGCAAGCTGGTTGTGCAAGTTATAGGCAATTATATAGGCAATGCTTCATTTAGAAGTTAAATTGATTAACCCAGAAGCTTTATTTAAAAATCAAACTTTGTATGAAAAAAAATGTAGTTGGATTGTTGGACTGATGTGCAATGCTTCACTCATTTAGACATTAAATTGACTATACCAGAAGCTTCTTGCAACCTAGTTAGTCAGTTTTACATCTTCTTTGAATTCAAAGGGGCAGAAATTAGAAACATGGGAAAATAATTCCCCCCCATACCTATTACTTCCTCCTGCTCTATTATATATTTAAAATTATCATATTTATCAAAACTGAACTGGGACTAGTGTCATGCTAATGTCCCATTGTATCTGTGAAATAATATTTTGAATAAACACCTCTAGGATTTGGTTGTTAAACTTAACAATTATGGCATGCTCTCCCTCATGAGGCCCGCCTGCTGCCAATATTGCTATCTTTTCAGTGCCAGGTTAAGACCTTTCTCTTCTCAGGCATTTGGCAACATATGGTGAGTTTTAACCAGGTCCCGGATTTGTCTTATGCTTGATTGCTTAACATTCTTTTCAGATATTTGTTGTCTCTGTGTATACTGTACGTTGGTGTGTATTTACAGAAATGGTTTTTGGAACTTTGTATACCGTGAGTAATATCTAAGGTTAATCTTAAACCCATTGAAATGAATGCAACTTATTTGTTTCAATAAGTCTACTTTGAGTAGGACTAGCATTAGTTACTACAACATCAATTGGAGGAGGAGGAAGAAACTGCCCTGATCAAGCCCCATACAAGTTTATATAGTGTTCTGGAGGGGTGAGTGGGGAATTAAACTTGAGGGTTGAGTGTCAAGGCATATGCATTCAAGAGGAATATACCACTAGTACTCTAGGATGTTATCTTTAAGGACTCAGACCACGTCAAAGCCGGAAAAAATCCTGCAGGAAGAAGTGCTTCTTCTGCTCCTAATGAATCACTCTTCCAAATACTCCTTTAGATGTGAAAGTGGTGCAGTCCCCTAATAGATTAAGAGTACCCCAGAAGGAATGATAAAACAAAGATCTACACTGAAGTGTGCATTCCTTGAACCCAGTCTCACCCCAAACTCTCCTATACACTGCAGGGAAGGAATAGATAAGTGCCACACTGCCCTCCAGATTCAGGGGTAGATGAGCAACCTCCTGCTCACCTATCTCCAAACCTAAACAGTTCCTTGCTTGCGATGGGGTGGGGTGAAGCATTGTTTGTTCTTCCCCTATGCATAAGATCAACCACATTTTACCATGCTAGAATACACAGTATTTTTTTTCTCTTTCAAAGTACTGGGAATTGAGGTGGGAAGAGATCGCATATTTTTGGCTATAGAGAGTAAGACATTAGTTCCTAGCAGTAAGTATTGAAAATGTAAGTTGAATTTGGGGAACAAAAATCCTTCCTACATTATTGAAGAGATCATATTTTTCAAGCCCAATATTTTTAAAATTGCTACCTCCCTGCTGCCACCGCCAGGACTACGAATTTGTCAACAAAAGGCTGACCGTATGAAAAGGAGGACAGGACTCATGTAACTTTAACAGTTTCAGAGAAAAGGGAATTTCAGCCGGCATCATTTGTATGCAGTTAGTACCTGGTGAAATCACCTCTTCATCAAAGCAATTAAAGTTGCAGGCACTATATTAGAGTGACCAGATACAAAAGAGGGCAGGGCCCCTGCAGTTTTAACTGTTGTGATGGAGAGGGAATTTCACCAGGTACGAACTGCATACAAATGACACAGGCTGAAATTCCCTCTTCTCTATAACTGTTAAAGTTACATGAGCCCTGTCCTCCTTTTCATATGGCCAGCCTAGCAACAACACTCCCCTTGTCACGCTTCTCCCCACCCCTTTTATATGCTATTTTCACGACCCAGTCCTCTTCGCCAAGCAGAAAGAGAGCAGAGTTGCTATTTCCCTGGGTGACGATGGCTACGATGCTATACGCCAAGGTCTTCCTGTATGGCAAAGGGTCAGGGATAATGGGACTTGTAGTCAAAGTATCCACGTCCAGAAATGCTGCTCTGTACATTACGACAACACACAATGGCAGAACGCTTTCATTCAGCAAGAAGAGAAAAAGTTCGGAACTAAAAGCGAAACTGCTCCCAGCAGCGGTCGAGGGGAAGTCGGAAACCCAAGTGCTGCAATGCAAGATGTTAGTGCATATCAGGGATTCAGATCAAGGCTTCCACCAACCACCAGAGCGGCACCAACGCTGCATCAAGGCCTGGTCAAAGAAGCTCAAAATCTTCTTTCACAGGTAACAAAACAAAACTAAGGATCCAACAATTAGCTAACAGCTGAAACTGCCCCTCCCAGTCCCCCTCGCCCGGCAGAACCAGGAACAGAGGTGCTATTTCCCAGGGTGAGGATGGCTACTGATAGCCAAAGTGTAGCCATCTTTGCTTACAAGGATAGAATGCTGGGAACGCTTGCTCAAGGCTGAAGGAAAATTTAAAAATGTGTACATGGCCAAAAAGGGCTCGCCACAAGGCTGGTTTCAGCTGGTTCTAGTATTTGTCTGAAGAGCCTCCTAATACAAGGCCAACAGTGCATCTATCAGAAGCTGCTGAATTTAACCCAGCAACAACTGAAACATGCACAGTGGCTCTCAGCAGTATGCCAGAAGGCGATGGCTCTTATTGGAATGCATTGGGTTTTGCTTGTGCTGTGTGAAGTAGTGACGTGGATTATTGGTAGTAGTGTATAAAAGGGACTGCTTGTGTATGCGTGTGTGTGGCTTTTGGTGGCGTTAGTCCTGAAAGTACACCCGCTCAGCTGTTTCTTTGGAATAAAAGGAACTGCGTTGGACTGGATTTATGACTCTGTGTCTCTCAGGCCTCCTCCACACGAGACGTTTAATGAGCCTTGAAGGCTCATTATAAATTTTACCTCCACACCAGCGGAGCGCAAAACAGGCGTACAGGCGCGTTATCTCCCCGATAATGCGCATTTTCGAATGCGCGTTAAATAGCGACTTTTATTTTTCTCCGGCCATTAAAGCGCATTTTCGCCGTGTGAACAAGCGATTATGCGCATTAACGTCTTCTAAAGCGCTTTTTGGACATCAATTAATGCGCTTCGCCGCCTCTCGCCGCCTCCCGTGCAGAGGGATTAGGCGTAAATGCGCCTCCGCGATAATGCGCATAATCCCCGAACCGGGCGCAAAAGCGCATCCTTGTGGAGGGGGCCTCAGAGGGAAATTGGCTGTTCTCCCAGGAGAAGGACCTTAATTTGGGCAACTACGATCCTATAAGTCGCCGTCCTCCACTCTGATGCTCAGGAGATGTGATGGACTGCGACTCGCATCCCGCCAAGCAAGTCTAGCACAGGGTCAAGGGTTATAGGAGCTGTAATCCAAGTATCTATGTCAGGGAAGGCTGCTATATACATTACCGGGGAGTAAGCTGAATGGAGCTCAATAGGACTTGCTGCTGAGTAGACCTGCACAGGACTGCATGGTAGTTTGCTCTCACTTCATTTCCTGGGACGAACTTTCTGTGCCCCTTTTAATTAATCTCTTGGCAAAAACAGCCTCTAAACACAGAACAGCGTTTTCCACCTAGGAACAAAACCCACAGGACCAGAACAGCAAGGTGATTCCTCCCCCCCCCCCCCCACGCGCAGAAAATGAAATAATTCCCAACCTAGACAAGAGAAATCTCTGCCAGGATCCCCGGAAGGGAAGCAAAGAAGCAACGTTCCCTCGATCCTCCTCTGAGAGACGCAGGGAAAGGCTCTCGGTGCATGGCATTGTAAGGGTTAAAGGGGCTGTGTTGGATTCCTAGAGAGGAAGGGAGGGGCCGAGTCCTCCACAGGACATGCATTTTCACCCCCCCCCCTCCACACACCCCACCCCACCCCCAAAGCGGCTTCCTCTCCCGCCTGCTTCCTCCAGAGGAAAGAGGAGTTCGAGCTTCTTCCAGGCGCTGCTTCGGGGCCTCCTGGGTGGGATCAGGTGAGACGGGGGAGTGGATGGGATTATATAGGGGAGGGCCTGGCATATAGGGGAAGGGCGGACATGGGGGAAGGCGGGAGACTCAACCCACGCCATGTCAGGGGGGCAGTGGGTTTAGCTGGACTTCCCCCCCTAGGGAAGTGGGTTGTGGGTCTGGTCCACTTGGGTTTCCCCCCCACACACTATACGGGAGCTCCCTTTTTCCCCTGCTCGAGGCCCCTTTCGTTGTGAAAAGAAGACCTGCACCGTGGGACTGATGATCAAAACCGATCAATCGATAATAGTTATGTCCGTCGGGGAAAATCATCGCCCCCCATTGTTCGGGCTAAGCCCCTCCGCCCCCAATCCCCCCCTTCCCGGGTCCCGAGATGCGATTCCGCCTGTGGCTGAGATGCTCCGTGGTCCTCTGCCGCATTGGCTGCACGGAGCAAAGCGGACACTGCTGGGCGGAGGGAGAAGAGGTGCCCCCCTGACCATGAGGCAGAGTGAGTGAGGGGGGCGCCTCAGGCAGCTGAGTTGGGGGGTCTTGAAGGGGCCCCAAATCCTTCATTATTTCATTCACTCTGGCTGTCCTTTAGGTGCAAGGGAGCAAGGGAGGCACCTGAGGTTTTAGGCTCATAACTTTTTAAGTGATTCTAGTGGTTTTAAATGTATGTGTACATTGTATGTTTTTGCAGTTTTAATTTTTGAATATTGTAAAGTGTTTTAATCTTATGTAAACCGCCCAGAGAGCATCAAACAGTTGATTTGAGATGTCCTGAAAAGGTAGCAAAATGTTTATATATTTTATATTTTTTGTATTATTACTTTGTGGTTGGTTTTTACTGCCAGAGATGGAGGGAGGCCCTTGTGGGATTTCCTTGTTCAGGGGCCAAAATAACTTCACCAGTCTTGGGTATCAGAGCGGGGGGTGGGGGGTGGCATTTGCCAAGCCTTCATTCTCATGGGAGACAATCTGATGTTTTGACTGGAGTAGAGACAATGGTTCAAGGCAGCAGAATCCCTTGGGCCGTCCCTGTGCTGCACAGATATTCCTGTATGTTCATGTGCAGAGAACCGGGTAGAAGAGCCCCTGTTCAAGAAAGAGACTAATTGTCATTATTAATGGGAAAGGAAAAGTGAAAGAGAATAATAAGAGGCCTTTAAAAAAAAAACCTGGATAGAAAAGATCAAGGAGAGATGGGGGTGGGGGGAAAGATCAATAGAGCTCAGCCAGTCAATCCCAGTTTCTGTGGAGAATAAACAGTTGGAAGCAGGAGGTTGTCCTGTGTGAACTTTTTACCTGTTCCGCTATCACAGCTCTTAGTTGTGAATCTTAAGAATGGAGTCTCTATCACAAACAATCAGGGGGTGTCACTTCCTAGGAATTAATCTTTTTTGAAAATTGTGAAACAAATACATCTAAGTTTCATTAAACAAAAAACCTACAGTTTACAAAAACAATGTTAAGGCTGCACAGTTTCCAACCAAGCACCAAAAAGCAGGGAAATTGGGAGTTAAGGCTCACAAGCCTTAACGCCACATCCTCCCTAAGGAGGCAGAAAGTGCAAGTGAAATTCTCATTCTCCCAAAGCAGATAAACCATGAGGACAGGGTGGAGAATATGATATGCGCAGGTGACTGTGGGGTTGTGGAAAATTGATCACGAACAACTTAGGGCCACCTACTTCTCTTTCTTTGTTTAGAGCAGCCCTTCCCCAACCTGGTGCCCTCCAAAGGTGTTGGACTACAACTCCCATCATTGGAAGTCAGTATGTCCCATGGTCAGGAATGCTGGGACTTGTCATCTCAAAAATCTAGATATGCAATTTGATATGCAGAGGTGACTGTGGGATTGTGGGAAATGATGAACAACTTAGGACCAGCTGCTTCTCATTTCTTAGAGCATCTCCTTATGTTGAGAGTTGCAACTCAACACATCTGACAGGCACCAGGTTGGGGAATGTTGTTCAAGAACAAGGGAAGGCAGAATGTAGATCTCCAGATGTTTTGGAATTCAACTTGTAAAAGCCCCTATCAGCATGGGCAGTTATCAGGAATGCCGCGAGTTGATGTCCAAATCATCAGGATAAATCTATTTTCTGCCCACATGTGTACTAAAGTATGATGTTTTCCAGCATTAAGATATGTGATCAATCAAGGAACTACAAAAGAGCTGCATCGCTTTAAATAAACTGTCAAAACCAAATGAAACAACAATGAATGAATCTTGAATACCTAATCCAGATAACCCTTCAGACATCAACATTAGTTTTCAACACATGGCATAGGATGTCTGTTTCTTGAATATCAGATAAAGGATTTCTCTTATTTGTTCAGCAGTGTGAGATCAAAGGCAGAGCTACCACCTAATACTTTCATGCGTAAGTATTATTTTAAAATCAAGTATGAATTGATTTTTGTCTTCCCCATAACACATAACATGGGAGTTACAGTGCAACACATCTGGAGAGCACCAGGCTGGAGAAGGTTGACTCCTATACATGTCTTCTCAGAAGCCAGTGCCATTGAATTCACTAGGGCTTTCTCCCAAGAGGTATAGGATTGCAAACTAATCTCATCTGAAAGGTGTTCAACACAGCCAAACTAAACCTCTTCTGCTCCGCTGTTGCTTTGATGAGATGATGTATTGTGCAGGGATTGTGGGGAGTGAACAGTATATTTTTTATAAATACATTTTAAGAAAAAAACATTGGTTCTTTGAAAGGCAGGATATTGACCAAAAGTTGGAAGTGCCTGGCACATGCTCTGGTTCTAGATCTGTAATGAATAGTGCCCCTTTTGTTATCAAGAGTGCTGCTATATGCGAGATGTGTGTGAGAGAAAAGTATTGGGCAGACCCTGTATTTGGTAAGGGTATGACACAGCATTCCCCATCCTGCTGCCCTCCAGGTGTTTGAGATGACAAGTCCCAGCATTCCTGACCATGGGACATACTGACTTGCAATGATGGAAGTTGTAGTCCAACACCTTTGGAGGGCAGCAGGTTGGGGAAGGGCTGCTCTAAACAAAAAAAGAGAAGTAGGTGGCCCTAAGTTGTTCGTGATCAGTTTTCCACAACCCCACAGTCACCTGTGCATATCATATTCTCCACCCTGTCCTCATGGTTTATCTGCTTTGAGAGAATGAGAATTTCACTTGCACTTTCTGCCTCCTTAGGGAGGATGTGGCGTTAAGGCTTGTGAGCCTTAACTCCCAATTTCCCTGCTTTTTGGTGCTTGGTTGGAAACTGTACAGCCTTAACATTGTTTTTGTAAACCGTAGGTTTTTTGTTTAATGAATTTCATGGCTTTGTGTAACGGATGACTGGACATTATACAGTTGACAACCAAGCCAGCGTCAGCCAGGATGTTATACCATCTTGACATCCAATATAAAATCAAAGCCAGTGTTATGTGTTGAACTCACTTTTGACATAAATAAATCAACCAAAATGCTTGCATCTCCCTCATTTTTAAAGATAAAGAGATGAAACCTGGCATCATGGTAGCTCTTAAGTAGGGATATAGCTATGCCAAGTATGAAGCAGATCCGTTCATGCCTTGATTTTTAGGAATTTTTTAAAGTTCAAACAGAAATCTCTTTGGGGTCCAGGACCTTGAGCAGTACAAATTTAAAAAATGAAATTAAAGATAAAGAGATGAAACTTGGCACCATGGTAGCTCTGAAGTAGTTCATCCCTTGATTTTTAGAAATTTTTAAAACTTCAATTTATTTTTTTTAATTAACTAAAATGCTTACAATTCCATCATTTTGAAAGATAAAGGGATGAAACCTGGCATCATGGTAGCTCTTAAGTAGGGATATAGCTATGCCAAGTATGAAGCAGATCCGTTCATGCCTTGATTTTTAGGAATTTTTTAAAGTTCAAACAGAAATCTCTTTGGGGTCCAGGACCTTGAGCAGTACAAATTTAAAAAATGAAATTAAAGATAAAGAGATGAAACTTGGCACCATGGTAGCTCTGAAGTAGTTCATCCCTTGATTTTTAGAAATTTTTAAAACTTCAATTTATTTTTTTTAATTAACTAAAATGCTTACAATTCCATCATTTTGAAAGATAAAGGGATGAAACTTGACAGCATGGTAGCTCTTAAGTAGGGATTGAGCCATGCCAAAGTTGGAAGCAGATCTGTTTATGCCTTGAGTTTTAGGAATTTTTTTAAACTTCAAACCCAATACTCCTCTTTGGGCTCTAGGGCCTTGAGCAGTACATTAAAAAAAAAAGAAAGAAAGTAAAGATGAAGAGATGAAACTTGGCACCATGGTACCTCTTAAGTAAGGCTTTAGCCATGTCAAGTTGAAAGTAGATTGGTTCATGCATTGAATTTTAGAAAAAAATTTGAAGTCAGACTTTTTTAAAAAATATCTTAAAAATTAAGGCACGAACCGATCTGCTTCCAACTTGGCATGGCTCAATTCTAGGGTGACCACTAAGGTGTGGCGTAGTGGCTAAGGTGTTGGACTGGGAGCTGGGAGATCTGGGTTCTACTCCCCACTTAGCCATGGAAACCCATTGGGTGACTTTGGGCCAGTTGCAGACTCTCAGCCCAACCCACCTCACAGGGTTGTTGTTGTGAGGATAAAATGGAGAGGAGGAGGATTATGTATGCCGCCTTGGGTTTCTTGGAAAAAGGGTGGGATATAAATGCAATAATAAATAATTTTAAAAAAACTGTCAGGATTTCCCCAGATTTCTCCTGGTTTTTGTTCTATCTTTGGTGTCAGGGGGGATTTTATGCAATAGTCTATAATGACCTGGAATTAAACACTTTCCCTTTTAAGGCCACCATTAGTGTGGCAGGGGGGAATGACATGCTTTCTGGAGGTGTGTCATTCTCTACCACTGCTCCAATCAAGGCCTTAAAAGGGAAAAAATGTGTCATTCCCAGACATTATAGAAAAGGGCCTGATTGGAGCAGTGGGGTGGGGGTGAGAATGACATGTTTTCCCCTCCTCTGCTCCAATTGGGGACTTTAAGGTGGCCCCAGAAAGCCATTTTCCTGCCCCCCCCCACTAGGTGTCCTCTTTTTTGGTTTCCCAAATATGGTCACCCTACTCAGTTCTTGCACAGGCTGCATTTCCATCCCTAGATATTTACTCAAAAGTAAGACCCATTGAATTTCCTTGGTTCTTGAAAAGCAACACACTTGCTTTTAGATTTGCCAGTCTCAGCATTCTATGTGTGTTATGAATGCCTGCTCTGTCTGTCCCTATAGTTTCCTGCAAGGTCCAGCCAGGGGAAGCCAGTAAATTAAACCCAGGAGTGGAGGGTGGGATTCCCTCAAGTTCATCTGACAGCAGGTGCTATAGAACATGGACCTTCCAGGAGTGTTGAGGCTGGATTTCTGGCAGACCCAGCCAGGCAACTTTATGGCCTGTTAGTCTCTCCATTTGGTAGCCCACAGAGCACCTGCCTCATAAGGCAAATGGCCACATGAGAACTGTTATTATGGCCTGCTACTTTGTTTGTCTTTAGTAGTCTGTGGTCCAGATCTCTTCAGAAGGGGGAATAGTGTTTTGTGGTTGGGGTTAGTCTAAATTATCTCCAGGGGTCCCTTACTCAGTGCCTCTGATAGCAAAGAGATTGAGGATTTTCCCCAACTCTTGTTACTCTTGAAATTACTAGGCCTGTTGAAAATAGATTTTATAACATAAGCATGAAAACAGTGAATACCCCTTTTAACTTGTTAAACCAATGAAAACATGCCACACAAGAAGTCTTAAGATATGAATGGTTTATAAAGAAAAGTAAATGCAAAAGAACATCAGATGCAGAAGTGAAATCTGAAACATTACTATTAGTAGTAGTAGTATCCTGCCTTTTGCCCAATGCTGGGCCTCAGGGCAGCCTTACAAAACTAAAACATATACAGCTAAAACTTATAAATAGGAATATACACAAGTTAAAATTATAACTAAATACTTTTCAATATTAAAGCATTTAAAACATTTAAAATACATAACAATTTAAAAGTCAAAGGTATAGACAGAGGTCCAGTTTATTTGCCAAAGGCCTGCTGCAAGAAAAAAGGGGTTGTCTGCCTCCAAAAACACATCAAGGAGGGAGCCAGTGTAGACTGCAAGGATTAGAAAGAAAATCCATGTGTACACTATGCAAAATACACGACAACTCAACTGTTTCTAAACCTTATTAAAAAAACAGGGTGACTAGGCTGAAACCAACGTTGTAGGCCAAGAAGCACTTTGAAAGGTTTCAACATTGTACTTAAAACTTAACACCGGCCCAAACTAATTAAATGAAGTGTTTGAAGCTTTCAGCTTTATAGCAGCATGGACCAAACTCTTAGAAAAGAGGGAAGGAGCACACTGTGTGTGTTTGGGGTGGGGATGGATAGAAAGGGATGTATAGCCACCTATTCCCAGGAGAGATCTGAAGATCAGGTTACCATGGATCCGGAGGAACCACATCCTGCTTCACCAGGGAGCAAAAGAGCAAACTGGCCTTATGAAGATAGCCCAAAATGCTCTCAGAGCCAAAGGAATGCATGTTCCAGAAGAGAAAAAAGAAACTCTTCTTCTTCTTCTTCACTCAAAATGTCTGTGCTAGAGGCAGCGGCCCTTTCACCCACCCACCCAACATTCTAACGCAGGAGGGAGGGGGGAGAGCAACGCTACTGAGCGTGCCTTGCACTATGAGGGAAGCATTGACTTGAATGAGAGGTTAAAATATTCTTTAAAAATCAACCGAAGGGAATTTAAAAAAAACAAAAAGCTTTCCACCAACTACAATGAAGGAGGAAGAAGACCCCACCACTGGATTAATTAATAAGGCTCTAGAAATTATGCAAATCGTGAGCACAAAACTCGGAAACCGAAAGTCATTTGACAAAAGCAGGGAGACAGGTTTGTGTTCCTTTTCTACCTTAAACTGCTCTCCTTCCCTCAATCTTTCACCAATCTTCTTGAAATTTTCAGGTAATGTAAAACAAACATTTCTTTCTGGCACCTGTAAATTTCAGAAAGCTTGGTGAAACATTTTTGATTTTATGGCTGTTAGAATGACCCCCCCCCCCCATTATCACTTTAACATGGCGGAATGTGTTTTTTACCGACGGCCCTTAACAATGGAGGCACGACTGTGCCTCCATTAATAAATAAAAAGCAGTGTGTTCATTTTGTTTCTTATCTTTTTATACCACCCCATTGACAAAGCTCCCTAATGGACACAATTTTTTTAAAAAAGAGATTAAAATACATTATGAAACCATCTGCATAAAGACATAAAAGAGATAGCATTATATATATATATATATATATATATATATACATACATATATATATATATATATATATATATCTGCATAAAGACATAAAAGAGATAGCATATCTATATCTATATCTATATATCTGCATAAAGACATAAAAGAAATAGCATATTATCTACCCCCACGTGCAGAAAATGAAATAAATCCCAACCTAGACAAGAGAAATCTCTGCCAGGATCCCCAGAAGGGAAGCCAAGAAGCAACGTTCCCGCGATCCTGCTCTGAGTGACGCAGGGAAAGGATCTTTGTGCATGGCATTGTAAGAGTTAAAGGTGCTGAGTTGGATTCCTAGAGGGGAAGGGGATTTGGGGAGGAAAGGGGCCGTGTCCTCCACAGAACATGCATTTTCTCCCCCCCCCCCCTCAAAGCGGGTTCCTGCCTGCCTGTTTCCTCCAGAGGAAAGAGGCCTTGCAGCTTCTTCCAGGCGCTGCATCGGGGCCTCCTGGGTGGGATCAAGTGAGACTGGGGTGGTGGGGATATTGTGCATTGGGAATCCGGGACCTGATCAAAAAGACTCTGCTGCATTTTGCACAAGCTGCAGTTTCTAAACCGTCTTCAAAGGCAGCTCTACATAGAGTGCATTGCAGTAATCTAACATGGAGATTTCCAAAACAAAGATCACTGAACGAAGGTTGTCCCTGCTCAATTAGGAGCGTAGCTGGGCTACCAACCAAAGTGACGAACATGGCTCCAGGAGGACCCCGAAGAGGCTACCTCCTCTTTCAGGGAGAATGCAGCCTCATCCAGAACAGGCTGAGCACCACCAGTCCCAATCTGGTCAGGAGAACCACCCAGTATCGGCCTCTCAGTCTTGCCTCATCCAGTCCATTTTTCCAGCCAGGCGCTGGTTTAGCACATCCACAGCCTCATCTGAAGAAGATGAAAAAGAGAAATAGAGCTTGTGTCATCAGCATATTGATGACAGCACACTCCAAAAGTCCAGAACACCACACTCAACCGTTTCCTGTAGATGTTGTACAAGATGGAGGACAGCACCGTCCCCTACGGAACTCCAAACTGGAGAATCCATGAGGCCGAGTAGATCCCCCAAGCACCACCTTCTGGGGTCGGCCATGAACCCGAGTAGATCCCCCAAGCACCACCTTCTGGGGTCGGCCATGAACGTAGTAGCGAAACCACTGCAATGCAGTCTAGCTTCTCTGCATGTAGGAAATACTTTGATTTATACAACCCACTTTAAGGTATTTTGGTTTAAGAGAAGCTAAAGGAGAACATGGCAGCAGCAGAAGACATCACAAAGAGAGTGTCTGGCAGGGGCTTCCTGGAAGACTGGTTGAGGTCACAAGGGAAGGCCGAGACATGGAGCTTCCTTCTTGGGGAGAAATGGTGGAGATGGATCAGGAGTGGCTTGGAGTAGATGCTGCCACTTCTGACTCTCAAACGAGTGAAGGACTTTGGTGTGGGGCTCCCAGATAAAGGAACCTCCCCAAGTCTCTGGTTGCTCTTTGAGCTTTAGCATTCGGCAGCCTTTCCTTCTGGGACAAGACCTGGTTGCTAGATGGAGTCTTCCACATTTTGTCTTCTCCTGACAGTAGAATAACTCTTTTATTGCACAACGTCTTCATTTTGCAGAGCTTTGCCTCTTACGAGCATCATTGCGTAGAAAGAGCGGCATCAGAGTGAGGAGTTTCTTTGGCTCTCTTGAAGAATTCCTTCAAGCACGGATCAAACATGGCTGAGCAAAACTTAGCTGGCTCTAAAGAAGGAAGAGGCCCTGATGCCCCCAAGCCTGAGAGCACCAGGGAACCCTGGGAAACAATAGCCCTGAAGGACCTGGGTGAGGACATGGTCAGCTCAGACATGCACCTCCAGCGTTTCAGGCAGTTCCGCTACCAGGTGGCTGAGGGACCCCGACAGGTTTGCAACCAACTCCACAATCTTTCCCATCGGTGGCTGAAGCCGGAGCGACACACAAAAAACCAAATCCTGGACCTGGTGATCCTGGAGCAGCTCGTGACCATCCTGCCAGCGGAGATGGCGAGCTGGGTGAGAGAATGTGGAGTGGAGACCAGTTCCCAGGCGGTGGCCCTGGCAGAAGGCTTCCTCCTGAGCCAGGCAGAGGACCAGAAGCAGCAAGAGCGGCAGCAGGTGAGAGCATTTCATCCAGGGGGTCAGGAATGGGAGGGAAGGTATCCGAAAGTCCTCTACTCAGTTATGGTCACCCAAGGTGACATGTCCCATACTCAGCCCCTAACGTCTTTGCCTCTTTCATTCTGTTTCTCTTCCTTCTCCTTGTTCCATATCTTGGATCTTCATTTCTCTTTCAGGTACAGAGTCTGTTTGCAGAAGTGGTCCCTGATTTCCATGCAGCAGAAAAGGCTCCATCAGAGATCAGGGAGAGCCCCTCACGAAGGGGGTTCTGGCAGGAGGGTGGCCACGGTGGCTCTTCGCAGGGTAAGATTAGTTGGCCAGGAAGGAAGCCAATTTGGAATCCATCTTTGGGGAGATAAGCAGTTTCACCAACTGAATCATAAAATGGTTACCGATATCCAGCATGAAGGATGGGTATCTCGCAACACACAGGCATGCTTTGACTTGCAGCGTTTGAAATGCCACCGTATGCATTTTTACAAGGAATAACCCTTCGTGTGTTGAACAGGACTTCCTCCCTAGGACAAGAGTTTAAGATTGTAAATGTAGTTTCTTACCACATTCTGCTAGCTTCCTACCATCTTCATCTGTTGCAGGGGAGATCATGATGCCAGCAATGGGTACTCAGCCATCCCGTCTTCTTCATGATGGAGCGGAGCCAAATCAGGTACCGGGATGGTTCACTGTGGAGAATAGCCTGGGTGCCTCTGTCCCCTGCTCGCCTCTTAGGACCAGGCTATATCTTTCTCCTTCTGTTTCTTTTTGCTAAGCTAAGACCATACGACCTGCTTGATGGGACCAGAGGCCCCTGAAGCTAGCAGTCCTGTTTCGCAGAGTGGCCAACCAAGTTCCTTTTGGGAAACCCACAAGCAGGACAGGAGGGCCTTACAAGTTTCTTGCTGTTGGTCTCTCAGCAATTGGGTTTCACAGTAAGCAAGTTTAAATCCTGCAGTGTCCTGCTAGGCCACCTCAATTTCTGTTATTCTTGAGTAGGAAACATTTTCTTTTCTTAATCAGGGTCTGGTGACTTTTGAGGAGGTTGCTGTGTACTTCACTGAGGAGGAACGGGCATTGTTGGATCCTGATCAGAGAGCTCTGCACAGGCAATTCACAGAGGACGTCCGTGGGATCGTGGCCTCTCTCCGTAAGTCTCCTTGTTTTCTTGTGAGCTGAGCAGGTTTTCAAAGCAGAGTTGAAGTCCTGTCCTGCAGGGGCCACATGGAGTTTGATTGAAGAAATACAGACACAGAACTGACCCATCACATAATAATGGAACCTGAGAGATCACCTGAACTGAAACCAGAGAGGGAGGACTCTAGGGAGGCAGCCTGATAACAAATCTGTGACGTCGGTTAGGCTGAGAGAGGAACTTGCCCAGAAAGACACTGTAATTTGATTTCTTAGCTGAATCCAGGTATACAGGAGCCCAGTCATGTGCACATTACCAGTGAGTTTATGGCCAGCAATAAAGGCAGTTAAAGACGTGGTAGGAACTGCATCCTGTCAGTTCTTCCTTTGATGAAAATGGTTAAAGTGACTCGATTATTTCAGCTTGTATTTGCTAACTCAGGCTTTTATCCGTTTTTTCTCTTCATCCCAGAAGTTGACTGTTGGGTAGCAGACAATGAGACAGAACCATGTGGGATGGTATCGAAGGAACGAAGACGTACAAAAAGCAAACATCAGAGACAGAAAAATGGAGCCAATTGGAACACGAGGAATAATTCCTTGCCTTGTCAGGCTGATAGCTACGATGTCACGATCCAAGAACAAATACATAAAAGACAGGCAAATAATAGATTCCAAATTAGAAAGAAAATTTTGAATACTGAATCAAACATTAAAGATCATTGCAGAATTCCCACATTGAAGAAAGTGCATAAATACTGGGACTGTGGAAAGAGCTTCAGTCACAAGGTATATCTCATTTCTCATCGAAGAATTCACACGGGGGAGAAACCATATTGTTTGGAGTGTGGAAAGAGCTTTAGTAAAAAAATACACCTCATTTCTCATCAAAGAACTCACACCGGGGAGAAAACATATCATTGTCTGGAGTGTGGAAAGAACCTGAGCAGCAAGCAAGCACTCATTTCTCATCAAAGAACTCACACTGGGGAGAAACCATATCATTGTTTGGAATGTGGAGAGAGCTTCAGTCAACATATACACCTCATTTCTCATCGAAGAATTCACACGGGGGAGAAACCGTATAAATGCTTGCAGTGCAAAAAGAGCTTCCGTAGTAAGACACATCTCTACTCTCATCAAAGAACTCACACAGGGGAGAAACCATATCATTGTTTGGAGTGTGGAAAGAGCTTCTGTCAGAAGATGTCCCTCACTTGTCATCAAAGAACTCACAGTGGGGAGAAACCATATCATTGTTTGGAGTGCGGAAAGAGCTTGAGCAGCAAGCAAGCATTTATTTCTCATCAAAGAACTCACACAGGGGAGAAACCATATAATTGCTTGGAGTGTGGAAAGAACTTCCGTCAAAAAATACACCTCGTTTCACATCAAAGAATTCACACTGGGGAGAAACCATATAAATGTTTGCAGTGTGAAAAGAGTTTCCGTTGGAAGACACATCTGTCCTCTCATCAAAGAACTCATACAGGGGAGAAACCGTTTCATTGTTTAGAGTGTGGAGAGAACTTCCGTCAAAAAATACACCTCGTTTCACATCAAAGAATTCACACAGGGGAGAAACCATATAAATGTTTGCAGTGTGAAAAAAGTTTCCGTTGGAAGACACATCTCTCCTCTCATCAAAGAACTCATACAGGGGAGAAACCGTTTCATTGTTTAGAGTGTGGAGAGAGCTTCAGTCAAAAAAACCAGCTCATTTCTCATCATAGTATTCACACAGGGGAAAAACCATATAAATGCTTGCAGTGTGAAAAGAGCTTCCGTTGGAAGACCCATCTCTCCTTTCATCAAAAAACCCACACAGGGGAGAAACCATATAATTGTTTGGAGTGTGGAAAGAACTTCATTGCGAAGCGTTATCTCACTGCTCATCAAAGAACTCACACAGGGGAAAAACCGTATAAATGCTTGCAGTGTGATAAGAGCTTCTATTGGAAGACACCTCTCTCATCTCATGAAAGAACTCACACAGGAGAGAAACCATATCATTGTTTGGAGTGTGGAAAGAGCTTCATTCAAAAAATACACCTCATTTCTCATCAAAGAATACACACAGGGGAGAAACCATATCATTGTTTGGAGTGTGGAAAGAGCTTCTGTCGGAAGGTGTCCCTTACTTGTCATCAAAAAGCTCACACAGGGGAGAAACCATATAAATGCTTGCAGTGTGAAAAGAGCTTCAGTGGGAAGACACATCTCTCCTCTCATCAAAAAACCCACACAGGTGAGAAACCACATCATTGTTTGGAATGTGGAAAGCGCTTGAGCAGCAAACACGCACTCATTTCTCATCAAAGAACACACACGGGGGAGAAACCATATCATTGTATGGAATGTGGAAAGAGCTTCAGTCAAAAAATACACCTCACTTCTCATCAAAGAATTCACACAGGGGAAAAACCATATAAATGCTTGCAGTGTGAAATGAGCTTCCGTTGGAAGACACTTCTCTCCTCTCATCAAAGAACTCACACAGGGGAGAAACCATATCATTGCTTGGAGTGTGGAAAAAGCTTCCGTCAAAAACCACACCTCATTTCTCATCAACGAACTCACACAGGGGAGAAACCATATAAATGCTTGAAGTGTGAAAAGAGCTTCAGTGGGAAGACACAGCTCTCCTCTCATCAAAAAACTCACACAGGGGAGAAACCATAAGATTGTTTGGAGTGTGGAAAGAGCTTCAGGCACAAGTTAACTTGCACTTGACGTCAAAGAACTCACACAGAGAGAAACCATTTGACGGAATTCTTTCAACACTTTAGTGAGCTATTTCGGTTTTAGCTAAGATTTAAATAGAAGTAGTCTATACGGATTTGCACCTATTCAATCCATGGAATACCAAAATCTCTGTGAGTTGATCTCTGTCAGCATTATCAGAGCAGGGATGGGGAGTTGCCCTCCCTGCAGCCACCTGCTTGCTCTGGCCTTGGCAGGGAAGCTCTCTGTGAGATCCTGATAGAGTTGGGAGAAGGAGTTTGGAAAAGAGTCACTCAGATCGATGCATCATCCTGAAGGACTGAGCAGTGCCGCCCTATTTGGACAAGGGCCTTTGTAAAATGCCAAAAGCCCTAGTCTGTCAAAGGGTCTGGAGGACGCAGCACACCTCCCTTTTTTTAGCTGATGCAAAGTTGACGAGCCTTTCCAAAGGACATAGACTCACTTAATTGGAATTTTCAATTAGTAAGGACTTACAGTGAAAAGTACTGTGAGGCTCTTCATAGACTAGTAATTCTCGTTTGCTGTGGATTGTGTGTTTTATTTGTCGTCAATGTAGTTTACCGATAGACTGGGTTTGATCTACAACTTCTAGATTTTCCTCTGCCTGGTGTCTTCCTCTTTCTGGGGTGGTTTGTTAGGCCAGTCAAAAATTTGCCCCTCTTATTGCCTGAGGGATCACGTCAGGAATTATCTCCAGTAGTTGTCCGCTTTTAGAACCTGTGTATGGAACCATGGAGACGCAATGAAGAAACCTCGTTGATAGGGATCTCATCACAGTAGTTGTGATGAACTTTTGACTGAACATCAGCTATATGGTTTCTAAAGTTGTGTAACCATTAAGACAAACCTTCTCATCAAAGAACTCACACGGGAGAAATTGTTCTGCTTTCACTGTAGCAGTCTGGGTGAAAGAGCTGACCATGATGCAAACTAAACCTGTTCCAGGAGACAAGTTTCCGTTTGAGGAGTTCAGGCAAAGGCAGAAAGGATCAAGAGAACAGGCCCTGGCTAAAAGCACAGGCAATCAGGCAAAGCAGGAGGGGTCAAACAGTCCCAGTTAGGCAGTAAGATCTATACTCTGCCCTGTGCTATGGTCAAGCATGAGGTTCAGTCACAAGGCTGGGTCGGGAGACAAGGCAGGAGGACCTGGTGAGATGTTGTTTCCAGCTCTGGCTATGCAGATAGTGAATCTTTTAACAAGAAAGACTGTTGAGCCTCACGTAGGCCCAGCTGCTGCCCCCCACAGCTCCCTAGCAGAGCCCTACTCCAAGGCAGTCGCCTTTTCCTGAGGAGAGCTTTGTCAGAGAACACTCCTTCCCCCAGGAGCCCTACTGGCCTGTTGCTTGAGGCAACGTCACTCCTGGGGACCAGAGGGTTGTTCAGCCTGAGCTCCAGAGTCAGAGTCCACGTGCCCTGACAGAGGCGGACCTGTAGCCGTCTTCCCCCTCCAGCCCAGATTCCTCCTGATCTGGTGCCAACAGCTGATCTCTTGTGCTCTCAGTTTCTGGAGGTTCTAATCTTTCTCCGAGAAGGATTCCGTTAGCGAGGGCTTGACAAACCCAAAACAATGTCTGGAGTGTGAAAAGTGCTTCGGTCAGAAGACAAATCTTAGTTCTCATCAAAGAACTCATATGGCAGAAACTGTATCATTGTTTGGAATGTGGAAAGAGCTTTCCTCTGAAGAGCAATCTCCGATGCATGTCACTGTTATTTGGTCATTATTCCACATACACACACACACATACATGTTTTTCACAGCGATGGAAGTGCACACCTAGGGCTGTCGACCTATAAATAGTCTTGCCTCGTCTACTGCCTTGTATGTTGCATCTGTCAAAGGGAAGGAAAAGTACTAGGAAACATATAAAGTTATTAACAAGACAAGACTACTTGTAGGCTATTTTTACTGCTGTTTACAAATGGTAGGGGAACCTCATTGTCCCCTTGGCAAGATCCTACCTCCAGTACCAAAAGCAGTAAGCCTCTGCACACCAGTTGCTGGGAAACATGGGTGGGAGAGTGCTATTGCACTTGGGTCCTGCTTGTGGGTTCTTGGTCAATAGCAGGTTGGTCACTGTGTCAACAGAATGCTGGGCTAGAAGGACCCTTGGTCTGATCTAGCATGGCCCCTCTGAGGTTCTTAAGGAGTTCCTCAGGGTTTGGAGTGTTGAATTGACCCTTGGGGATCCCCCGCTTCCATTGTGCACCTCCCCAACTCTCCAGCAAGATTGACTTAGGGTCCTCCCTTTTTCACTTCTCCCATTCTCAGTAGCAGAAGAGCCATGAAAATGGGTGGACCTTAGATCACCCTTAAGATGAGTTGCTAGAAATTTGGGGAGGTGTGCAAATGGAAGGATTTCGGATCAGTCAGAGCTGGCCAGAACTCTCAAGGAGCTGTCCAAGGTGCTGAACCTACTTTGGGGATAACTCTTTTAGAATTCTGGCTGCTTTTGACTGAAACCCAGGATGGATTCATAGCGCCCTTGAAATCAGCACCACCAACCACTGAGAATGGACATGGCTGAACTGGAATTGCCTTACCAATTGATTTAACTCTCTTTTGTATCTGGTCAGTTGACACCAGTTAAAATTCCCTTTTCTAGACAGCTGTTAAAGATACGGAAGCTCTGTCCTCTTTTCCATATGATCACCCTGTCCCTGGCTGTGTAATGGGACTTCATGCTTAACATTGCAGGCTGAACTGGAATTGCCTTACTAATTGATCTTGGGTTAAGTGGGGAAACAGCCAAGACTAGCAGTGGAGGGATGCATTTGTATTTGTTATTTCCATATCCCAAATGCTTTTATTGTGTGGATGTCCTAAAAACGTGAACTAAACATGGCAATGCCACACGAAACCCATAGTGTGGATGTGCCCACCACTCTATTCCAGTGCAGGGGGCTGGCAGAAGGGTTCGTGTCAGAAATTGCTGGGTGTCTTTTCAGTTAGAGTGACCATATGGAAAAAAGATTGTCCCTGGGACAATCTTAAGCATGGGACATCATGCTTAAGATTGCAGGCAGAATATTCTGAACTTTAAAACTAAAATGGGAAGAGGGGTTTCTGCTGTTGGGTAATTGTTGTATCCTCAGTGCTGTATGTAAAGTTTTGATTGGACCGATGCAGAGCTGGAGGAATCAGCATTTCCTCGAGGAAAGGTAGAAATGCCAAAGAAGGGTTTAGCAGCTGAGGTCACTGGTTCTCCATGTGCATTTGGCAGAGACAAACTTCTAGAGGGGGGATTATTTGCCTACCCGGCATCAGACCCTGCAGTTGGTGAACGGGAGAGAATTCTCCGAATGAATGAGCCGTTCCCCAATTGTTTTATGTTCCGCGGTAAAGATATTGTAACCAGGAGAGTCTTTCCTCTTGCACTTTGAAGTCAAAGCCAATGTCCAGCTGCCGCATCGCTGATGGAGTCAATGGATCAAGGAGGTTTCAATTTGCCTTTGCCACCTGACCCTCTTACAAAGGGAAAGGAAGGTTCTCTGCATGCAGAGGGGGATGAATCCCAGGGTTTTTCTGGGTAACTAAATCCTGGGGAGTGGGAGCCCTCTAATGCCTTTCGGTGACCCAATCCTCTTCCTGAACTGTTTACTCTGGAGCCTCTGGTCCCCAGGGCCGGCCTACTCATGAGGCAGGGGGAATCTGCCACCTCAGGCCACAGAGCAAGAGTGGCGAATGGCATGTTTCCCCCCTTCGGGTGGTCCTGCTAGCACTGTGTCTGCCCGCCCCATCTCCCACGTCTGTCCTTTCTGTCCGATTGCCACTGCCACATATAGCATGCAGAGCCCCGGACCTACAGGTTATCTCCAGGGATACCGCCTCCCATACTGCCTGGCTCTGAGAAAGGACCCCTCAGAGGCAGGAATTTGGGTCTACCTGGGTGAGTCTCTGACCAGTCATTGGCGGTGTAGTTTCAACCCTTTTCAACCCTTCGCTTCTGAAGTGTTTGTACAACAATCTACATTCAGGATGAATCCATATTTAGCTCCTTTCCCTACAAATCTGGCAGCAACGCTCCCTTCGCCCGCTTCTCCCCTCCAGGTTTCTCTACTATTCTCACTTCCCAGCCCCCTTCGCCAAGCAGAAAGAGAGCAGAGTTCCTGTTCCCCAAGGGGACGATGGCTACGATCCTGTACGCCAAGGTCCTCCAAATTGATGTGATGGACTGCAGCTCCCATCGCTCCAAGCCAGTATGGCAAAGGGTCAAGGATAATGGGAGTTGTAGTCCGGGTAGCCACGTCAGGGAAGGCTGCTGCGTACATTACTGGGCAGTAAGCAGAATGGAACTCAGTGGGGCTTGCTTCTGAGTAGACCTGCGTAGGACTGCCGGTAGTTTGCTCTTCCCCCCTCCAAAGTCTTAGGCTGAACCTCCTGGGTCCCTTTGCATCTCTTGGCAAAAACAGCCTCTAAACACAGAACAGAGTTTTACCAACCAAGAACAAAACCCACAGGACCAGAACAGCAAGGTGATTCTTCCCTTCCCCACGCGCAGAAAATGAAATAATTCCCAACCTAGACAAGAGAAATCTCTGCCAGGATCCCCGGAAGGGAAGCAAAGAAGCAACGTTCCTGTGATCCTCCTCTGAGAGACGCAGGGAAAGGCTCTCGCTGCCTGGCCGTGTAAGGGTTAAAGGCGCTGAGTGGGATTCCTAGAGAGGAAGGGAGGGGCCGAGTCCTCCGCAGGAAATGCACGTTTCCCTCCCCCTCAAAGCGGTTTCCTGTCCCGCCTGCTTCCTCCGGAGGAAAGAGGCGTTGGAGCTTCTTCCAGGCGCTGCATCGGGGCCTCCTGGGTGGGATCAGGTGGGTGTGGGTGGGGATATTGTGCATTAGGAATCCAGGACCTGATCAAAAAGACTCTGCTGCATTTTGCACAAGCTGCAGCTTCTGAACCGTCTTCAAAGGCAGCTCCCCATAGAGTGAATTGCAGTAATCTAACATGGAGGTTACCAAAACAAAGATCACTGAAGCCGGGTTATCCCTGCTCAGATAGGGGCGTAGCTGGGCTACCAACCAAAGTGAGTAGAAAGCACTCCTTGCCACTGAGGCTACGTGAGCCTCAAGTGACGAAGATGGCTCCAGGAGGACCCCGAAGCTGCCACCTCCTCCTTCAGGGGGAGTGCACCCCCACCCAGAACAGGCTGACCACCCCACCCCCTACCCCATCTGGTCAGGAGAACCACCCACTATCAGCCTCTCAGCCTTGCCTCACCCAGTCCATTCTCACAACCAGGCACTGATTTAGCACATCCACAGCCTCACCTGAAGAAGATGAAAAGGAGACAGAGCGCGTGTGAGCTGAACATACTGATGACAGCGCACTCCAAAAGTCCAGAACACTGTACTCAACTGTTTCATGTAGATGTTGAACATGAATGAGGGCAAAAACTCCCCCTGTGGAACCCCAAAGTGGAGGATCCACAGGGCTGAGCAGTTTCCTCCAAGCACCACCTTTTGGATCCAGCCATGAACGTAGGAGCGAAACCACTGCAATGCAATCTAGATTTTATGCATATATCAAATTTGTTGATTTATAGGACCTACTTGAAGGTATTTTAGTGTAAGAGAGGCTAAAGGAGAACATGGCAGCAGCAGAACTCATCACAAAGAGGAAGTGTTGCAGAGGTCTTGCTCCAAGGATAGTTAAGGCCACAAGGGAAGACCGAGAGACGGCGCTTCCTTCTGGGGGAGGAATGGTGGAGATGGATCAGGAACAGGTTGGAGTAGATGCTGCCACTTCTGACTCTTAATTGAGTGAAGGACTTTGGTCTGTGGCTCCCAGATGCAGGATCCTCCCCTAGTCTCTACTTCCTCTTTGAGCCTTGGCATTCACCCGCCTTTCCTTCTGGGACAAGACCTGGTTGCCAGCTGAAATTCCCTTCTCTACACAACTGTTAAAGATACAGGAGCCCTGTCCTCCTTTTCATATGGTCACCCTAATTTAAATGGAATTTGCTTCAGTGTTCCTTAAGCATGCTTAAGTGCGTGGAAAGAAGCAAATTCCATTTAAATTAGGGTGACCATATGAAAAGGAGGACAGGGCTCCTGTATCTTTAACAGTTGTGTAGAGAAGGGAATTTCAGCTGGTGTCATTTGTATGCATGCAGCACCTGGTGAAATTCCCTCTTCTTCACTGTAGTTAAAGCTGCAGGAGCTATACTAGAGTGACCAGGTACAAAAGCGGGCAGGGCTCCTGCAGCTTTAACTACAGTGATGAAGAGGGAATTTCACCAGGTGCTGCATGCATACAAATGAAATTCCCTTTTTTATACAACTGTTAAAGATACAGGAGCCCTGTCCTCCTTTTCATATGGTCATCCTACCTTTGGTGGTTATTGGAAGTCCTGTTCCAAGTGCCCTCATATGCTGTGGTGTGGTGCAGGGCTACTTGGGAGTGGGACTTTTCAGTAGTAGCCCCGTTGTGGAATACTGTCCACAGAGAGGTCTGGCTGACACCTACTTTGCTTGAGTTGTTTGTGCCCACCTGCTTCCAGAGTGCAAAGGAAGAGGTGGGTCTCTAGCTGGTGCTAGAAGATAGCAATTCATTTTTTTAATAATGCGTTTTGACCCATAGACCTTCCTCTCCAATTTGCTTTGAGATAATTGGCATGATGTATATTTTGTAACAATTGCTGATACTTATTCATCCTTCTGAAAAATGTTTTAAGTATGACTGCTTTCTGGATGTTGGTGTGGATTTATTTTGGTAGGCCCAGTTTCTGAAGGTTTTCTGTGGTGTGTGTATGTGTGTTGCTGGTGACTGATGTGATGCTGCACAGTTCTTTAATTTCCATAGCCATTTTTTCCTCTCTTTTCCTATTCCTTTTCTGCAACATTTTTGCCATTAGGTATTGCTAAATCAATGAGGTAGGTGTGTTTTTCTTGTTTATTACTGTAATGTCTGGTCGATAACAAGGTATTGTCTTTTCCCAAAATTGTTCTGTTCCAGCAAGATAACATGTGAGTGCATAGTGTGGCTTGTCTTGGCTTGTCTGAGTGTGTCTGGATCTCCTAGGCTCTAAAAGCGTCTTTCTGGAGAGCACCTGCTGGTTGCATGATCCATGAGGCCAGGTTCTCATTAGTGCATAGTTCTTCTTGACAGGAGGGCCTTGCACTTGCTAGAGTAAGCTGAACATATGTGAAGTGGCTGCAATCCTATATTCATTTATCTGGGAGTAAGCTTTATTGAAATCAATGGGACTTGTTTCTGAGGTTTCTTTGGGCAGTTTTCTTTGGGTCCCTGATTGAGATTTCTGTTCTCTGCACACTGAAACAGTGTCAATTCAGGAGATATTTGTCTAGCATTGTGATAATGGGCATCTGTTCTGGCCTTTCTTTGTATTGCTACTGTATTGTTTACATGGCTAATGAACCAGAGATATAATGACACATTGTTAGATTAGTTTCTCATTGATAAATCAGAAGTTGAAACAAGCTAAGAGGTGCTAGTGAGAAGTGACAACAACAACAACCCTTTAGTCCATTTTATTCCATGGCTAATGCTTGTAGGGTAATAGTATTTTATACTCTTTCTTAATGCTAGGTTGCTAGTTTGTTGTACTAGCTTTTTCTGTACTTGTCAACTGCTTCATTTGTTCAGTGGTAGCAGTATGCTGAAGCTGTGAGTATGAATATGAGAAAGGTGATGGGGAAAGAGTGTTAAATGTTAGGAAAGGTGAGACTATGGTCATCCAATGAAGGATTTGCAGTCAGAAAAGATATTTGAGGGAAAGGGAGTCTGTATCACACAAAGTATAGCAAAATCTTTAAAGTACAGCAAAAGCTACAAAAGTAGGAGTGAAGGTAATTTCAAATACATTGAATGTCTCAGTGATTTTAACATTAAGATGTTATGTAGAACAGGTTTGCCTTAATTGTGTGCTGTGAAATCAGAAATGTGACCAAGGCCATCTTTGGGTGGATATGTCCCTTTGGGAGCCGGCCATGTTGGTGGGCATGCCCCCTTGGGGCGGCCATGTTGTCCTCCTTTTTGGTTTCCAAAATATGGTCACCCTAGGATTAAAACAAAACTCTTTACTATTTCAGATAGTAAGGCAACTGTCTTTTAGGGTATATACAACATATAGAGCTGTTCCTTGGTAAAGCAGTTAATATATATACAAAGCAGGTCTCACAGAAAAGCAGCCTCCTCCAGCCGGTCTACACTTGCTTCCTGGTAGCCTTTGCCTAGAGTTCGGCTCTATTCCTTCTCCAGACTCTGTTTTTGTTCCTCTCAGAGCCTCTGAACAGACTTCCTCTCTCTTTGACCCTCTCGGTCAACTCCTCACAGTCTCTGGTTTTGTCTGCTCTTTTATAGGTTAAATTTTCCCGCTCTTTTTCCCCTTCAGAGATTTCCCGCTCTTTTTTTCATTTTAAACTTCCCGCTCTTTCTAACTTACAAACTTCCCACTCTTTTTCTTTTAAACACAGAACTTATTATCTCCCCCTCCCCAAACGGATTTCCAGGCTTTAATGACAAACCGCCCTGTGTGGCTCCCAACCTTACCCACTCCACAAACAGACTTGTGTAGGTCTCAAACCTTCACAGTCCCACTTTAGCTTCTTTTTCAAATATGCAAGTATCACAGACTCCTTTGCAGGTTAGAGTCTGAATCTCTAAGTTCTCTTTGCTCTTGTTACAAATCGTATTTATACTCCACCCAGAGTTGCTGGTCACTGCTGCCATGAGGAAGCCTAGAACAAAGGTTCTATTTTTATGCCACCAACCCATATCTTTGTGTTTTTCATTATCAATGCTGGGGTTAGGCCCCAATCTCTAGTCCATATGCAATGTGATTTCCCCATGTCTCTTTTTTGCATCTTTAGTTTTATTGCTCTTAAAACACTAATTCCCCTTTTGGTTATTTACATCCCACCATTCAGCATAGTTATTATATTCTGCGGCTTTCCAGGTTTGATTCTCTTTCTGTGGGTCATCAGTGAGAATTATGGGACTGACCAGGTCGTGTGCCATGAGGGGTGTTGCTCTGAAAGAAAAGGCCACGCCTCCTCCTTCAGAGGCTATCAAACAAACCCAACATTTTTGGTTAGGTTCAAAGTTGTCTGTATAGCCTGAGCCAAGGACTCAATAGAATTTTCAGAATGTTTCAGTTGTGTAAGTTCTATCTTGTGACCAAGATCACCCTCAGGCTTATTGACAATTTAGGGCTTTTCATATTGTGTTCCCTTTTTTACGCCATACAGAGTTTTTCTGGAAAACCAGAGCACAATTGTTCTTCCTAATATGATTAGCCCAACTGTAACTGCTATTTCAAGTGTTTTAATGAACAGGTATTTTACTCCTGTTTCTTTTTGAACAATAATTTCAGTTCTGTGTCCCCCTGTTTCATAGTCCAATCCCGTTTTTTTGCCGGTGTATCAAGCTGGTCCTTCAGTGATGCCTTTTTGACTCTCGTGTGATGGATCCACTCACTACTTCCAGCAACCTTTACAGCTGCATATGTGGTCCAAAGCAGCTGGAATGGACCTTTCCATTTCTCTCTAAGGCACGTCTTTCCAGGACTGGATCAGCACCCAATCACCAGGTTGGAAATCATGGACAAGGACATCAAGTTGAGCAGGTGCAGCATACCTGGAGAGGGAAGATTTTCAAAGTCTTACTCGGCTTCTCAATGTGTCCTGAAGGCTGGGGTCTCCAGGGCAAATGCAAGTTCCAGTCAATTTGTAAGGCTTTAGTGATTTCTTGGACCACCTTTCCTACAAAATGTGGTCCTTGATGCAATTTTAAAGCTTCTGGCAAAAGAAACCTCAGAGTGATCTCTTTCAGTAGAATCGTTGTTGTGCAGGCTGCTGTCAGTTGGCCCACAATGGCGAGTAACTAGCGATATCTATGGGATCAAGGGAATTCTGAAAATCAATCTGTAGTCTCTGGAATGGGTAATGGGCTTATGGTCCTCCTCCCATCGGTGCAGGTGGTCCTGAGGGTTTGGGATTAACTCTCAGGCAAGTTGGACACGTGGAGGCCACCCTCTGGGTTTCTACATATAGTCCTGGTGCCACTGTGTCTCGGTAGCAAGTCCCTAAGGGCATTTCCTCCTAGGTGGGTGGCTTCATGAGTGACTCGAACTAATGTATTTCTATAAAAATGGGGTACGTCTTAGAATCGATGGCGCCTTGCAATCGTGGGATTTCTCTCGCGTTTTGCAGAAGGCACTAGGGCTCTGCATGCCCCCCCTCCCCGCAACTCACCCTAGCGGGTCCCAAGGGACCCAGCAAGGCCAGTCAGAAGTCCCCCCTCCCCACTCACCTTGATCACTGCTGCCTCAGCCTGGGAAGGCTTCAGTACTGGGAAAGAGGCCGCAATCTCAGGAAATCTCGCGAGATCTTGGCCTCCTTCCCAGTATTGAAGCCTTCCCAGGCCAAGGCAGCAGCGATCAAGGTAAGTGGGGAGGGGGGACTTGCGAGGGAGGAGGGAGACTTGCGAGAGGGAAGGGGGGACTTACAGGGCCCAACCCTCCCACTCCCCACTCCCCTCCATCACCCGTCCTCGCTGCTGCTGTTCCACGCCACAGCCAGCGTTCCCCCCGGCCTGGCAAGGCGTCGTTCCCAGTAACGAGGCAAACGTTGCCAGCGGCGCAGAGCAGCAGTGGCGGTGGCAGCAAAGAGGAGCGATAGAGGGGAAGGGGGAGGGTTAGGGCCCCACAAATCTCCCCTCCCCTCCCCCTCCCCTTACCTTGATCACTGCCGCCTCGGCCTGGCAAGGAAACATTACTGGGTTCCCAGTAACAATGACTTGCCAGGCCGAGGGGAGCGTCGCCAGTGGTGTAGAGCAGCGACGGCAGCAGCGAGGACAGGCAACAGCAATGGCAATGCTCCCGTCGGCCTGGAAAGGCGTTGTTACTGGGAACCAGGCCAAGGCGGCAGTGATCAAGGTAAGAGGGGAGGGTCGAATTGCGAGGCCCTAATCCTCCCCCTTCCCCTCCATCGGCCATCATCGCTGCCGCCGCCGCTCTGCACCGCTGGCAACATTTGCCTCGTTACTGGGAACGATGCCTTGCCAGGCCGAGGCGAGTGCTGGCAGCGGTGGCAGCGGCGAGGATGGGTGATGGCGATGGAGGTGAGTGGGGAGGGGGGACGGGGTGCTGAAATTAAGGTGTGTCTTAGAATCGATGCAACGCTTTTTCCCTGTTGGTGGCCCTGAAATTTAGGTGCATCTTACAATCGATGGCGTCTTACATTCGGTGAAATATGGTATGTGCTCTAGGAGAGGCCTGGGCACCATCACTTTTCCTCTAGGTAATACCCACCATCCCCGTTCGTTCTTTGTTGCTTTGTAGGCTTCAGCTCACTCATCCTCTACTGGAGAGTAGATTGGTGTCATTTGTTCAGGTACAGGCAATAAAGCTGTCTCAGCTCTCGGCTCCTCTCTCCATCTCCCAGGATCACTGTATCTCTGGTTACAACTGCACATCTCGTATGCCTCTGACCATTGATCACTTGGCTAGATCTGTCTACAAACAACTCAAAATCAGCATCTTCTAATGGGACATCTGTGAGATCAGGTCTCACCAGGGTCACTTGCTCGAGGACCTAGATTGTCGAGCCAGTTTCAGAAACTTCTCTCCAGCTCCACCAAGGATCTGTGGAACTCCATGCGGCGTGTGGACCTCTATGTCCGCACCCATCATGATTTTCTGGGCATCCTGTACCAACAAGGCAGTTGCAGCCATGGCTGTAAAGCTTGTGAGAGTCAGGAATGGCCAAAGCTGGGGGAGACAGCTGTCACTGACTTTTTGTTTGCTTTCTTTGAGGTCAACAAAAAGGTCTGCTAAGTGCTCAACAAAACTGTATTCATGCAATACACACCTTCCCTCACCTGAAGGAAGTCTAAAAGTTCAAAGCGGCTTGCCTTCAAGCAAAACAGTCAAGGAAACAGGAAATTTACTTCCAGAACCCTTTACGTAGACTGATCCTGACCAAGCTGTTTCTGAGCAATCAACCTGTCTGACTGCTTTCTTGCATTTCTCAGGCTTTTCACAGCCTTCCCTCCAGAAGAAGAGGCCTGATTCTCAGCTTGGGGTTTATTTACACTATCAGAGATAAGCGCTGGCAAAAGTGCATTTGCAAATAATAATAATAACAATAATATTATATTTATTTATTTCTAACCCGCCTCTTCCTCTGGATCGAGGCAGGGAACAACAATAAATATAAATACAAAGATCATAAAATAGATAAAACATTAAAACAAAGAAAACTAATACATTATTTAAAACATCTTAAAATTCAACTGGGTAGGCCTGCCGGAGGAGATCAGTCTTCGCAGCTCTCTTAAATTCATGAAGACTGCTGATTTGTCAACTCTCCTCCAGCAGGCCAGTCCACAGTCTGGGAGCGGCAGAAGAGAAGGTCCTCTGGGTAACACTCGTCAGTCTAGTTCTGGCTGATTGAAGTAAATTCTTCCCAGAAGACCTGAGTGTGCGGGGCTAGGAAAGAGGCTATGAGAATCAACTCTTCTCCTCCTGGTATGGACTGGAATGTCTGCCAATCCTTCACCCTGCTCAAGGGGAGGGAGATTAGACACGACAACTGGGGCAGGCAGCAAAGGCTTGTAAGTTCAAAGAAAGCCTTTTCTGTGTCTTTGTTCCATTTCCAGTTGCCAATATTCTCCTCAGTAAGGGACTCATACAAAGGCTTAGCTTTCCTTCCATAGTCTGGGATCCACGGCCTACAGAAACCAGTAAGTCCTAGGAAAGCTCTCAAAGCCTTGGGACTTTCTGAGAGGGGTGTTTGTTGAATAGCCCCCCCCCCGCACCCTTTCACTCTCCAAAGTCCGACACTTCTCCTTGTACCATGGCTGCCGCTGCCGCCCCCCTCTTTTCCCTCAGTTTAGGGTAATCTTTCTTTTAATGTCCTTTCTCTACAGTATGCCCATTCATCTCCCTTTTCTTCCTGTCCACCCATTCAGGCGCTTTCTCGACTACAGCTGCAGCAAGTACGGCTGCCCGCTGTTGAATTCTTGCTCCTCCTTCTCTTCGCTATCTCCGCCCACGAACACTGGTCCCCGCTACAAGAATTTGGTTTGACGCCCGGTTGGCCGATTCTGCGCATCTTCTGCCAATCACTTTTACGCCTAATCCCTATACATGGGAGGCAGTGAAGTGCATTACCGGTTGTATGAAACGCGCTTTAAAGGTGTTTACATGCGAAGAATCGCTTGTTTCCATGGTCAGAAGGCGCTTTAACTCCCGCAGTAAATTAAAACTCGCTATTTAACGCGCATTCAATAATACGCATAATCGGACAGAAAAAGCGCATCAACTCCCAATTTGCGCTCCGTTCATGTGGAGGTAAAATCGGTAATGTGCTTTGAAAGAGCTTGTAATCGCTCTTGTAGAGGCACCCACTTTCAGTTTTCTGCGATTTCTGCTTCTGCCTATGGCCTCGCTTGGGGACTCTACCATGCGTCTCTCTTCAGGGTTTAAAAAGTTCTTTCAGACCGGTTTGTGACTTCTGAAAACTGAAGCGAGTAGTCTTTGCATTTTTTCTCAGGATCCTCCCTGAAGGATGGATTCTGGTTGCGCCAATTAAAACAGGTCTGAGGTGGAAAAGGGGACGTAAACAAATGCCCTTTCTCCTTCTGGGTTGAAAGTCTCCCCGAGTGGAAGCATATTTCCAGGGACCGCCCCTAAATCTCTCTTAAGTCCCCTCTACAAGAATTCGGTTTGACGCCCGGTTGGCCGATTATGCGCATCTTCTCCCAATCACTTTTACGCCTAATCCCTATACATGGGAGGCGGTGAAGCACATTACCGGTTGTATGAAACGCGCTTTAAAGGTGTTTACATGCGAAGAATCGCTTGTTTCCATGGTCATAAGGCGCTTTAACTCCCGCGGTAAATTAAAACTCGCTGTTTAACGTGCATTCGATAATGCGCATAATCGGACAGAAATAGCACCTCAACCCCCGATTTGCTCTCCGTTCATGTGGAGGTAAAATCGGTAATGCGCTTTGAAAGAGCTCTAAATCGCTCTTGTAGAGGCACCCTTAGTAGCAGGTCCAGATCGCGGACGCAAAAGGGGAGGGATTGGGTTACAACTCTGAACCAGCCTCTGCTGCTCCCGTTTTCTGAAGCTTTGTGCTCAAGAACTTTAATTAATCACTCCGCCTAATTCTCTTTGCAGAGGAGTCTACGTAGGCGGGGGGGGGGAGGAGGAGCTGAAGATTGCGACGGCTCTCTCTCTCCTCGCTTGTGATGCAGCATCCGACCTCCCATTCAAAACCTGTGGCGCAGGATTCTGCGGGCCCCTTACTATCGGCCAGATCGGACCTGTGATCCCTCAGGCACCATACCCTGGATCAAGGGACATCCTGCCCCCACTGCGCTGCCTGGGGTCCCAAGTCTGGAAGAACTGGTGGGAGAGGTTTACCTGACTCGGATTTTACCATGACCTTACAAGTTTTCATTTTATATTTCTGAATCCAAGGTTCAGTTTCACCAAATACTGCCAAGCATCGACATAAGACACTGATCTCAATGCACATCACCCATTACTTTCACATGTACAGCAGAAACTACTTTTGAATTCCAAGTTCCCCAGTCGGCCAGCCGACACCAAATGTTATCCATTCCCTATTACAAAACTTAACTAAATCATCTTTGTTCCTATCGGAAGCGGCGCCTCCAAAGAAACCTAAACTTCCGAAGCATGCAAACCAATGGATCATTCTCTTTCTCCTCTACAGATTGTTCCCCTCCTATATTCTCTTGCAAATGTAGGTCCTAGCCTAAGCTAAATGCCCAACTAAATCCGAGACCCCCAAAGAGACCTTGGCAAAACGGGTTGCTCACTGGGTTGCCGGGCGGCACTGGGTCAAGGCGCGGAGGCGGATCCCAAAAGTTGGTCCGGCAGCTGCTCCACCGTGGTGTTGGCCCCTCGCCGCAAGCAGGTCCTGGGTCACTGAGGGAACTCCTGGCTCGGGTTCGCCATTTTGTTGCAAATCTATGCATGACCTAATTCTTCATCTATGCATGGCAATGCAATGCATAGGCATTCTCAGCTTGGCAATTCCTGCTTTTACATCAAGTAACACAACGAATGAATATGATGTTTCTTTGGTTCATTTGCTAGATCAATTTACTCAACACTGTCCCCTCCTCTGTCTCCTTCCCCCCATGTCTCTCCCCTCCCCTGCAGCCCAGGGACTCCCCTACACCTCAGTGCACAAGGCAGGGAGGCGTCTCCCCTGTTCCCTCAAAGGAGACCCCAATCAAGGACCTGAGAGAAACTCAAAAGGCCTCTTTCCTCTGGAACCTGGAAGGGCCTTGGGGGGAAGGTGCGTTTCCTGTGAGGGACACAGCCCCTCCCTTCCTCCCCAAATCTCCTTTCTCTCTAGGAATCCATCTCAGCTCCTTTAACCCTCAGATTTGTTATATTCATATCCCAAATGCTTTTATTGTGTGGATGTCGCCCAAAACATGAGCGGAGCATGGCAATGCCACACGAAACCCCTGGTGTGGAAGCGCCCCCAAATTCTATTCCAGTACAGGGAGCTGGCAGAAGGGCTTATTGGCGGAAGCCTTCATTTGTGTGCTCTGAAAGAACAATGCTGGAGACAATTCTTTATTGGTAGAGAACGAAACATGAAGTTGTTTAATCTTTGAACGAAAAAATGAAACATTAACAGGTAAACTAATGTTATCAACCCTTCTTGGAGACCAACTGTCATTAGAACTCATAGCTGTCACTGAGAGCAATTAGAACCAGGAAGCAACCCTGAGAACGGCATTATGGGACAGACAACCATTCAAATAACACAGTACAAGCATGTCTCTAACTGATTAGCTATCTGAGTCTCTGCTGCACTCCTTCCTTATGACAGGCCGAGTTTCTTGCACATTCGATGTTGATCGCATCTCACAGGGGTCTCGTTGGAGATCAATGGGTGATTTTTCGTTGAGCTGGGAGGATTTCTGGCTCCCAACTGCTTTCACCACCAGGCCAAAACCAAAGATGGCAGCCAAATGAGCCCAAGCAGCTCTAGAGGCAGGTAGTACATCTCTGAGCTTCAGTGCTGTTGGCAAATGGTTGTATCATCAAGTGTTGTATACTTGTAAAAGTTTGATTGGACCGATGCAGGGCTGGAGGACTCAGCAGTCCTTCGAGGAAAGGCACCATGGAGAAACACCTGAGAAGGTTTTAGCAGCTGTGAACGGGGAGAGAATTCTCCAAATGAATGAGCTATTCCCCAACTGTTTTATGTTCTGCGGTAAAAAAATATGTTGTAACCAGGAGAGTCTTTCCTATTACACTTTGAAGTTAAAGCCTATTTCCAGCTACTGCGTCTCTGAAGGAGGTGAATGGACCAAGGAGGTTTCGATGTGCCTGCCACCTCCTTTGGCTGAAAGGGGGGGGCATGACCCCCAGTATGTTTCTGGTTAACTAGATCCTGGGGAAGTGGGAGCCACATAATGCCTTTCTGTGACCAAATTCTCTTCCTGAACTGTTTGCTCTAGAGGTTCGGGTCCACAGGGCCAGCCTTCTCATGACGCACGGGGAATCTGCCACTCAGGCCGCAGAGCAAGAGTGGAAAATGGCATGTTTCCCTGCTGCCACTGTGTCTGCCTGCCCCAACTCCCACCTCTCCCCCTTCTACCCCACTCCTGCTGCCGCTGCCACATACCATGCAGATCCCCGGACCTATAAGTGATCTCCAGGGATGCCCCCTCCCACACTGCCTGGCCCTGAGAAAGGACCCCCTCGGAGGCAGGAATTTGGGCCTAGCTGGGTCTCTGACCAGCCATTCTCAGTGGTGGGGGGTGATTTCAGCAGGGCTATGAAACCATCCTGGGTATCAGTCAAAAGCAGCAAGAACCCTAAGGAATTATTCCCAAAAGAGGTTCAGCAGGTTCTGATGTATCCTCAGCTGTGGAACCGCCCCCTTTACATTGCACACTTTCCCAAATTTCTAGCAACTCGTCTTAAGGGTGATCTAGGGTCCTTTGATACTGCAAATGGGAGTAGTAAAAAAGGCCAGATCTTAGATCACCCTTAAAACAACTTACTGGAGAGTTGGGGAAGTGTGCAATGGAAGCGGGGGATCCCCAAGGGTCAATTCAACACTTCAAACCCTGATGAATTCCTCAAAAACATCAGAGGAGCCATGCAACCAAGAATCCACAAGCAGGACCCAAGTACAATAGCACTCTCCCACCCTATGCACACCAGTTGTTCCCTAGCAACTGGTGTGCATAGGCTTACTGCCTTTGGTACTGGAGACAGGATCTTGCCAGGGGGACAATGAAGTTCCCCTACCACTTGTAAACAGCAGTGAAAATAGCCTAGAAGTAGTCTCATGTTGTTAATATTTATATGTTTCCTAGTACTTTTCCTTCCCTTTGACAGATGCAACATACAAGGCAGTAGACGAGGCAAGACTATGCATAGGTCGACAGCAACTGGAGATTTGGTGACATGCAACTGGATATTTCTCTTCTGAGAAAAGCTCTTTCCACATTCCAAACACTGATAGTTTCTGTCATATCAGTACTTTGATGAGAACTAAGTTTTGTCTTGATTTGGTTTTGCCAAGCCCTCACTAGAAGAATTCTTCTCAGAAGACTAGAACCTCCAGAAACCGAGATCAGCTGCTGGAACAAGAGACTGGGTCTTCGAGGGAGACAGCTGCCGGTCTGCCCATCAGAATGAGTGGACTCTGACTCTGGAGCACAGGCTGAGCCACCCTCTGGTCCCCAGAAGTGTCATCACCTCAAGCAACGGGCTGGTAGGCTCCTGGGGGAAGGAGTGCTCTCTGGCAAAGAAGCTCTCCTCAGGACTTCAATCTGAGTGAGTCTTCTGCAAAACCTTCCCAACTCCATCAGGGTCTCAGAGACAGCATCCCTGCCAAGGCCAGGGCAAGCAGGTGGCTGCAGGGAGAAGGGCAACTCCCCATCCCGGCTCTGAAAACCCTGACAGAGATCAACTCACAGATATTCTGGTATTCCACAGACCAAAAAGGTTCAAATCCTTCCAAACTACTTCTTAAAACATAGCAAAAAACTAAACACCTCACTGCAGTGTTGAAACTATTCCCTGACAAAATGGTTTCTCTTTTGTGAGTTCTTTGATGAGGAGTGAGATAACTCTTCGCACTGAAATTCTTTCCACACTCCAAACATTGATATAGTTTCTCCCGTGTGTGGCTTTTTTGATGAAAGGAGAAAAGTGTCTTCCAATAGAAGTTCGTTCCACACTGAAAACATTTATATGGTTTCTCACCTCTATGAATTGTTTGATGAGAAATGGGGGGGGGGGGGGGGGGGTTAGACTGAAGCTCTTTCCGCACTCCAAACAGTGATATGGATTCTCCCCTGTGTGAGTTCTTTGATGAGAAACGAAGTGTATTTTTTGACTGAAGCTTTTTCCACACTCCAAATAATGCTATAGTTTTGCCCCTGTGTGAGTTCTTTGATGAGAGGAAAGACGTGCCTTCCAACGGAAGCTCTTTTCACACTGCAAGCATTTATATGGTTTTTCCCCTATGTGAGTTCTTTGATGAGAGGAGAGATGTGCCTTCCAGCGGAAGCTCTTTTCACACTGCAAGCATTTATATGGTTTCTTCCCTTTGTGTGTTCTTTGATGAGAGGAAAGATGTGCCTTCCAACGGAAGCTCTTTTCACACTGCAAGCATTTAAATGGTTTCTCCCCTGTGTGAGTTCTTTGATGAGAGGAGAGATGTGCCTTCCAACTGAAGCTCTTTTCACACTGCAAGCATTTATATGGTTTCTTCCCTTTGTGAGTTCTTTGATGAGAGGAGAGATGTGCCTTCCAGCGGAAGCTCTTTTCACACTGCAAGCATTTATACGGTTTCTTCCCTGTGTGTGTTCTTTGATGAGAGGAGAGATGTGCCTTCCAACGGAAGCTCTTTTCACACTGCAAGCATTTATATGGTTTCTTCCCTTTGTGAGTTCTTTGATGAGAGAAGAGATGTGCCTTCCAGCGGAAGCTCTTTTCACACTGCAAGCATTTATACGGTTTCTTCCCTGTGTGTGTTCTTTGATGAGAGGAGAGATGTGCCTTCCAACGGAAGCTCTTTTCACACTGCAAGCATTTATATGGTTTCTTCCCTTTGTGAGTTCTTTGATGAGAGGAGAGATGTGCCTTCCAGCGGAAACTCTTTTCACACTTCAAGCATTTATATGGTTTCTCCCCTGTGTGAGTTATTTGATGATTAGAGAGATGTGCCTTCCAAAGGAAGCTCTTTTCACACTGCAAGCATTTATATGGTTTCTTCCCTTTGTGAGTTCTTTGATGAGAGGAAAGATGTGCCTTCCAACGGAAGCTCTTTTCACACTGCAAGCATTTATATGGTTTCTTCCCTGTGTGAGTTCTTTGATGAGAGGAAAGACGTGCCTTCCAACGGAAGCTCTTTTCACACTGCAAGCATTTATATGGTTTTTCCCCTATGTGAGTTCTTTGATGAGAGGAGAGATGTGCCTTCCAGCGGAAGCTCTTTTCACACTGCAAGCATTTATATGGTTTCTTCCCTTTGTGAGTTCTTTGATGAGAGGAGAGATGTGCCTTCCAGCGGAAGCTCTTTTCACACTGCAAGCATTTATATGGTTTCTTCCCTGTGTGAGTTCTTTGATGAGAGGAGAGATGTGCCTTCCAACGGAAGCTCTTTTCACACTGCAAGCATTTATATGGTTTCTTCCCTTTGTGAGTACTTTGATGAGAGGAGAGATGTGCCTTCCAGCGGAAACTCTTTTCACACTTCAAGCATTTATATGGTTTCTCCCCTGTGTGAGTTATTTGATGATTAGAGAGATGTGCCTTCCAAAGGAAGCTCTTTTCACACTGCAAGCATTTATATGGTTTCTTCCCTTTGTGAGTTCTTTGATGAGAGGAAAGATGTGCCTTCCAATGGAAGCTCTTTTCACACTGCAAGCATTTATATGGTTTCTTCCCTGTGTGAGTTCTTTGATGAGAGGAGAGATGTGCCTTCCAGCGGAAGCTCTTTTCACACTGCAAGCATTTATATGGTTTCTTCCCTTTGTGAGTTCTTTGATGAGAGGAGAGATGAGCCTTCCAACTGAAGCTCTTTTCACACTGCAAGCATTTATAAGGTTTCTTCCCTGTGTGAGTTCTTTGATGATTGGAGAGATGTGCCTTCCAATGGAAGCTCTTTTCACACTGCAAGCATTTATATGGTTTCTTCCCTGTGTGTGTTCTTTGATGATTGGAGAGAAGTGCCTTCCAACGGAAGCTCTTTTCACACTGCAAGCATTTATATGGTTTCTTCCCTTTGTGAGTTCTTTGATGAGAGGAGAGATGTGCCTTCCAGCGGAAGCTCTTTTCACACTGCAAGCATTTATATGGTTTCTTCCCTGTGTGAGTTCTTTGATGAGAGGAGAGATGTGCCTTCCAACGGAAGTTCTTTTCACACTGCAAGCATTTATAAGGTTTCTTCCCTGTGTGAGTTCTTTGATGATTGGAGAGATGTGCCTTCCAATGGAAGCTCTTTTCACACTGCAAGCATTTATATGGTTTCTTCCCTGTGTGTGTTCTTTGATGATTGGAGAGAAGTGCCTTCCAACGGAAGCTCTTTTCACACTGCAAGCATTTATATGGTTTCTTCCCTTTGTGAGTTCTTTGATGAGAGGAGAGATGTGCCTTCCAGCGGAAGCTCTTTTCACACTGCAAGCATTTATATGGTTTCTTCCCTGTGTGAGTTCTTTGATGAGAGGAGAGATGTGCCTTCCAACGGAAGTTCTTTTCACACTGCAAGCATTTATATGGTTTCTTCCCTGTATGAGTTCTTTGATGATTGGAGAGATGAGCCTTCCAACTGAAGCTCTTTTCACACTGCAAGCATTTATAAGGTTTCTTCCCTGTGTGAGTTCTTTGATGATTGGAGAGATGTGCCTTCCAATGGAAGCTCTTTTCACACTGCAAGCATTTATACGGTTTCTTCCCTGTGTGAGTTCTTTGATGATTGGAGAGATGTGCCTTCCAACGGAAGCTCTTTTCACACTGCAAGCATTTATATGGTTTTTCCTCTATGTGAATTATTTGATGAGCAGTGAAAAAATTCTTTGCAATGAAGTTCTTTCCACGCTCCCAACATTGATATGGTTTCTCCCCTGTATGAGTTCTTTGATGAGAACAGAGTTGTGTCTTCCACCTGAAACTCTTTTCACACTTCAAGCATTTATATGGTTTCTCCCCTGTGTGAATTCTTTGATGAGACATGAGGGATATTTTTTGACTGAAGCTCTTTCCACACTCCAAACAATGAAATGGTTTCTCCCCTGTATGAGTTCTTTGATGAGAGGAGAGATGTGACTTCCAATAGAAGCTCTTTCCACACTCCAAGCATTGATATGGTTTCTCCCCGGTGTGGATTTTTTGATGGGAGGAGTGATGTGTCTTGCGATAGAAACTCTTTCCACCGTCCTTGCATTTATGCACTTTTTTCAATGTGGGAATTTTGCAATGAGCTTTAATGTTTGATTCAGTATTCAGTATTCAGTATTTCTTTCTAATTTGGAACCTATTATTTCCCTGTCTTTTATGTATTTGTTCTTGGATCATGACATCAGTGTAGCCACTGGACTGACAAGGGAAGGAATTCTTCCTCGTGTTCCAGTTGGCTCCATTTTTCTGTCCCTGCTGCTTGCGGTTTGCACGTCTTCCTTCCTTCAATAGGATCCAACATGGTTCTCTCTCGTTCTCTGCTACCCAACAGTCACCTTCTGGAATGAAGAGAAGAAATGGATAAAAGCCTGAGTTAGCAAATACAAGCTGAAATAATTGCTGCTTCTATTGATTGCCATAAACTCACTGGTAATGTGCTACAAAGCACATGATTGTGCCTCTAGATACCTGGATCCAGCTGAGAAATTAAATGCATGGTGTCTTTCTGGGCCAGTTCCTCTCTCTCAGCCTAGCCAACCCCACAGTCTTTTTATCAGGCTGCTCATCAGTAAGGCAGGTATCATAGACTCCAATGAAATTCGAGAACCATGGACAAGGTTCCTTTCACAAACCTTCCCAGAGCCAAAACGGGAAAAGCAAAGCAAAGTCTCCAATGGTCACTGACGCTAACTCAGATCTGGCAGTACAAAGCTAATCAAAAGCTCAAACGTTCAGAAAGCTTTGGGGTGGGAAAGGCAGATCTCACGTTCCAAGCATAGGGCAGCCCTGAAGTGACTTCCCTGAGATAAGTGAATTGCCAAATGAGGTGGCAGACCAGGAATCTCTAAGCTTTTCAGGAAAGATGCAATCTTGAATTGCTGCCGGTTCATCACTTCTGTTAATGAGTACCCATTTCAGATTACTCCCTTTTAACGTTTGAGATGGCTCTGGCGAGGAATTCTCCAAACCCCATTGTTTTCCACATGGAACAGCTCTTGTCACCACCTGGGAATCTGTCTGTAACTCCTTGCGGCTTTGTAATGTCAGACCTGGCACCCTTGTGCCCTTGAATGTTTTGGGCAACGTGGAGAAAAATCCAAGGTTTTGTGCCCTCGGTGTGCTACACACTTGGGCATTTCCATTCTTGGCTGTTGGATCAGTACCAACCTGGATCCATGCTACAGGAACCGCCTTGGTCTCCTGGGCTACCCAGTAATGGCAGGATTCCACTTGCTTTCCAGAGAGTGGCAAACCCCGGAGTCATATTGCTCTCAGGCGGAGAGAAGCTGATCTCTTTCCCATCCCTCCACCCCAGTAAGGAGGATGAAATCTGGGTATCTGGATGTCCCTGCTAGGCTCAGATTCTGTAAACTAACAGTATTTTGGACTGCTGGCCACCTCCCTCGAGTCCTCCCTCCGTGGTTTCAGTACAACAGGTCTATCAGGTTTCGGGATTCTATGATGAGTCAGTTCTGTGTCTCTATTTCTTGAGCTCCAAATGTTTCCTTTTGATTTCATGAACACAATACTGCTTATTGTTTTGATTCCACTGTCATTTTACCTCACCAGTCTTTCCTCCCGTATGTATTTTTGTTTCATGGAAAAGTAGGATTATAGATGTTTCAATAGATAAAAGTAGACAAATCCTGGTAGACTGGAAGAAGGGACCTGGAGGCGCTTGAATACTCAGTCAAGCTCCACGTGGCCCCTGCAGGACAAGCCTTCAACTCTGCTTTGAAAATCTGCCTGTTCTGAGCTCACAAGAAAACAAGGAGACTTACGGAGAGAGGCCACAATCCCACGGACGTCCTCTGTGATTTGCCTGTGCAGAGCTCTCGGGTCAGGATCCAGCAATAATCGTTTCTCCTCAGTGAACCACCCAGCAACCTCCTCAAAAGTCACCGGACCCTGGATGAGAAAAGAAAATATTTCCTACCCAAGGAAAACATCAATTTAGATGGCTAGGCAGGACACTGCAGGATGTAAACTGGCTTGCTGTGAAACTCAGTTACTGGAGAAACAACAGCAGGAAACATGTATGGACCCTCCTGTCCTGTTTTTAAGTTTCCCCAAGAAGCATCTGGTCGGCCACTCTGAGAAACAGGGCATTGGGCTAGAGGGGCCTTTGGCCCCACCCAGCAGGGCTCTTGGTATGTTCATAGCTTGGCAAAAAGTAACATGAGAGATGTATTCCGGTCCTAGGCTGCTTCCTCCCTGTCTCCGCACTGATTCTTCCCCGTACCTGATCCGGCTCCACTCCATCACAAAGAAGACGGGATGGCTGAGTACCCATTGCTGGCATCATTCTCTCCCCTGCAACAGACAAATGTGGTGGGAAGACAGCAGAATGGGCTTATGAATTAAGATTACAATCTGAAACACACATGCTAGACTTCCCTATAAAATGCACAGTGTTGCATTCCAAGTGATGCAAGTCAAAGCACACCTGTGTGTTACAAGATGCCCATCCTTTTATTTCGTGTTGGATGTTTGTAACCATTGTAACCATTTTCTGGTCCAGATGGGTGAAAATGTGCATCTCCCCAAGGATGGATTTCAAATTGACTCCTCTCCTGTGATATTAATCCTTACTCTGCAAAGAGGCACCTTGGTTACCATGCTGCCGGATTCCCCTTTGTGGGTGGCTCTCCATGGTCTCTGATGGAGCCTTTGCAACTGCAGAGAAATCACGGCCCATTTCTGTAAACAGACGCTGTACCTGAAAGAGCAAAGAAGATACATGTCACGGAATAAGAAGGATAGGCAAATGAATGAGACAGGCAAAAAAGTTGCAGGATGAGACCTCAGTTGATTTCCAGAACAGGTTGGCCATTTAGTAGTGTTTTATGATATCCCACCTCACATTGCCATCCCTTGGGATGAAATGCTCTCACCTGCCGTCCGTGCTGCTTCTGGTCCTCTGCCTGGCTCAGGAGGAAGCCTTCTGCCAGGGCCACCGCTTGGGAAGTCATCTCTGCTCCACATTCTCTCACCCAGCTTGCCATCTCTGCTGGCAGGATGGTCAGGAACTGCTCCAGTATAACCAGGTCCAGGATTTGATTTTTCGTATGTTGCTCTGGCTTCAACCACCGACGGGCAAGATTGTGGAGTTTGCTGCAGATCTCTCGCGGTCCCTCAGCCTCCTGGTAGCAGAGCTGCCTGAAACACTGGAGCTGCATGTCTGAGCTGACCATGTCTTCATCCAGGTCACTCTGCCCTGTTGTTTCCCAGAATTCCCCACTGCTCGCGGACTTCACGGCATCAGAGCCTCTTCTTGCTTCAGAGCCAACTGGGATTTGCTCAGCCATATTTGATCCGTGCTCAAAGGAATTCTCCCAGAAGGGCAAAGCAATTACTCTGATGCACTCTTTCCAGGGAATGATGCTCTTAAGAGGCAGTGCTACTGAAGCGCTGCAAAAGGAAGACATTGTGCAATCAAAGAGTTATTCTACTGTCAGGAGAAGAGAAAATGTGCAGGACTCCATCTAGCTAGGACGTCTTGTCCCAGAAGGAAAGGCTGCCGTATGCCAAGGCTCAAAGAGCAACCAGGGACTTGGGGAGGTTCCTTCATCTGGGAACCACAGACCAAAGTCCTTCCCTCGCTTGAGAGTCAGAAGAGGCAACATCTACTCCAACCCACTCCTGATCCATCTCCACCATTCCTCCCCCAGAAGGAAGCTCCATCTCTCGGCTTTCCCTTGTGGCCTTAACCATTCTCCCAGGAAGCCCCCTGCCACACACCCTCTTTGTGATGCGTTCTGCTGCTGCCATGTTCTCCTTTAGCCTCTCTTACGATAATCTACCTATTTCATATATGCAAAAAAGCTAGACTGCATTGCAGTGGTTTCGCTCCTACTTTGATGGCCAACGGCCCTTGGGGGAAACTGCTTGGCCCTGTGGATTCCCCAGTTTGGGGTTCCACAGGGGGTAGTTTTGTCCTCCATTTTGTTCAACATCTAACATGAAACGGTTGAGTGTGGTGTTCTGGACTTTTGGAGTGTGCTGTCATCAATATGCGATGACACAAGCTCTTTTTCTCCTTTTCATCTTCAGGTGAGGCTGTGGATGTGCCAGATCAGTGCTTGGCTGTGACAATGGGCTGGATGTGGGCTAATAAACTGAAACTCCGTCTAGACAAGACTGAGAGACTGGTTGTGGGTGGTTCTCCTGACCCGATGGGGTGTGTGTGCTCAACCTGTTCTGGATGGGGTTGCCATCCCCTGAAGGAAGCGGTAGCAGCTTCGGGGGTCCTCCTGGAGCCATCTTCATCACTTGATGCACATGTAGCCTCGGTGGCAATGACTGCCTTCTACCAACTTTGGTTGTTAGCCCAACTACGTCCCTAACTGGGCAGGGACAACCTAGCTTCAGTGTTCTTTGTTTTAGTAACCCCCATGTTGGATTACTGCACTGCACTCTATGTGGAGCTGCCTTTGAAGACGGTTCAGAAGTTGGATTGCTTCTGGCTGACTTGAACTATTGCCTTGAAACCCAAGTGGATTAGTCCCACAACCTACTTCCCATGGGGTGAAACGGGAAGAGAGTCCAGCTAAATCCAATGCCCCTGACATGGTGGTGTGCTGAATCTGGGCATCTTTCCCTCCTCCCTCTCCTGCTCCCCACTCGCCTCCAGGCCAGGCCCCCCCTTCCTCCCCAGGCACAATATCCTCCCACCCCCGTCTCACCTGGTCAATCAGTTCCACATCGCAGTTCTTCTTTAAGAATGAAAGGGGCCTCCAGGCTTTGCAGAAAGGAGGAAAAAATGAAGCTCCCATATATTGTGGGGGGAAACCCAAGAAGATCAGCCCCACATCACACCTCCTATGGGGAGAGGATCTAGCTAAATCCACCACCGCTCCTTTCCCTCCACCCTCCCCTTCCTCCCCATGCACAATATCCCCACCCTCCCAGTCTCACCTGATCTCCCCACCCAGGAGGCCCCGATGCAGCGCCTGGAAGAAGCTCGAACTCTTCTTTCCTCTGGAGGAAACAGGCGGGAAAGGAAGCCGCTTTGAGGGGGGGAAATCGTGCATGTCCTGTGGAGGTCACGGCCCCTCCCTTCCTCTCTGGGAATCCCACTCAGCTCCTTTAACCCTTACACGGCCAAGCAGCGAGATCCTTTCCCTGCGTCTCTCAGAGGAGGATCGGGGGAACGTCGGTTCTTGGCTTCCCTTCCGGGGATCCTGGCAGAGATTTCTCTCGTCTAGTTTGGGAATTATTTCATTTTCTGCGCGTGGGGAAGGGAAGGGAAGAATCACCTTGCTGTTCTGGTCCTGTGGGTTTTGTTCCTGGGTGGAAATCGCTGTTCTGTGTTTAGAGGCTGTTTTTGCCAAGAGAGTCAAAGGACCCAGGAGGTTCAGCCTAAGACTTTGGAGGGGAGAAGAGCAAACTACTGTGCAGTCCTATGCAGGTCTACTCAGAAGCAAGCCCCACTGAGTTCCGTTCTGCTTACTGCCCAGTAATGTACGCAGCAGCCTTCCCTGACGTGGCTACCCGGACTACAACTCCCATTATCCTTGACCCTTTGCCATACTGGCTTGGAGTGATGGGAGTTGCAGTCCATCACATCTCCTGAGCCTCAGTTTGGCGTATAGGATCGTAGCCATCGTCACCTTGGGGAACAGAAACTCTGCTCTCATTCTGCTTGGCGAAGGGGACAGGGGGAGCAGTGAGATATATATAAAAATGAAGTCCAACCCCCTGCTCAATGCAGGAATCCACTTCAAAGCATCCCTGACAGATGGTGGTCCAGCTGCCTCTTGAATGCCTCTAGTGTGGGAGAGCCCACAACCTCCCTAGGTCATTGGTTCCATTTTTGTATTGCTCTAACAGTCAGCAAGTTTCCTGATGTCCAGCCGTAATCTGGCTTCCTGTAACTTGAGCCCATTATTCCGTCTCCTGCATTCTGGGTTGATAGAGAAGAGATCTGGCCCTCCGCTGGGTCACATAACGAGCGCAAGAGGAATTAGTATTATAAAATTTTGAGATACTTCCAGAATGTTTTTTTCTGCTTGCCATCACCAAATCAGCAATCCCTTCCCGCTTTAAGGAAGCAGTAGCTTGGTTTTACTAAGTACGCATATTTCTTCATCACTGGAATACAATTTTTTCTATTAAACCTTTTACAAAAATAAGCAAAATATTTATGAAAGAATTTGAAATTCACTACACTGAGAAAATACATCCCACCTTGATTTCTTGGATTATTTATGGTCCGCACCCAATGTTTTCAAGATGTACTGGTGAGAGAAACTATTGTCAGTTTACATTACTTTGTAGTCTGTTACACATTAATAGCCTCCTTGGTTTGGCATTCCTTTCTACAGTATATCTCCAGAGTCGGTAATCTAATGTGAAATATGGCTTGAGTGAAAATGAATCTCATTCCACACTCCAAGTATTTCTATGCTTTTCCCCCAGTGTAAGTTATTAGATGAGAAGTAACATCAGATTTAATGTTTTTTCCCATACTCCAGAGCTATAAAATGTTAGTAATTGAAAGGAATGTAATGAAGTATGTATTATTTTTTAAACAAGGAAGATAAGGAGAGAATGAAAGTAGAAATTGAAAGCAGGTGTTCTGAATTAAGGCATAAGAAGTACCTGAATCAACTCTATTAACTGCATAAAAAGAAAGGAGAAAGCAAAGAGTTCTGGGTAAGCTGGGACAGCAAAAGCAGTTTGTGCTGCGGAAAGGGCAGAGGAATGCAAAGGAATGCTTGTATTTTGTTTTTGATGTTTTGTTATCGGCTGCCAAATGAAAGAAAAGGACCACGTGAAAGCTTCGGATAAGAGACTCTGTATATGTAAGCTCTCTTTGAAAATGATATCCTAAATATACTCCCTAAAACAAAACAAACGTTGTTGTGAGAAGTGATTTATCTAATCTCTGGGAGGGAAGTGCACCACCGGATCATCGGAACAAATTCAAGGGAGGAAAAGAAGCAAACGATCACCAACAAAGGTTATGGGCCCAGAGGGAACCCAGAGGAAGCCCAGTGTTCCATGTGTGAGTCCTTTGATGGGAACCAAAGTGTTTTTTTCTACTGAAGCACTTTCAGTCCTCTAAGCATTTAGATGGTTTCTCCCCAAAGTGACTTCTTTCATGCAAACTGAGAAATCTCTTCAGTGAAAAGCTCTTTCCCCATTCCAAACAATGATACAGTTTCTGCCAGGTGAGTTCTTTGATGAGAACTAAATTTTGTCTTCTGACCAAAGTGCTTTTCACACTCCAGACTTGGATATGATTTTGTCATGCCCTTACTAAAGGAATCCTTCTCAGAGGAAAAGTTAGAACCTCCAGAAACCAAGGGCACATCAGACCAGGAGGAGCCTGGGCCTTTGGGGGAGACGGGTGCAGGTCCACCTGCCAGGGCGAGTGGACTCAGACCCGAGCACAGGCTGAGTAACCCCCTGCACTCCAAGAGCGTCGTCACCTCAAACGAGAGGATGGTAGGGCTCATGGGGGAAGAAGTGCTTGCTGACAAAAAAGCTCACCTCAGGAAAAGGCATCTCCTCTGGAGTAGGGCTCTGCCAGGGCGCTGCGAAGGGCAGCAGCTGAGCCTGCGTGAGGCTCAGCAGTCTTTCTTGTTTAAAGTTTCACTATCTGCATAGGCAGCGCTAGAAACATCTCACTAGGTCCTCCTGCCTTGTCTCCTGACCCAGCCTGATGATTGAATCTCTGGGTTACAGACCTTGGACTCCTGCTTGACTCTGCCACTGGACAGCGTATAGATCTGACTGCCTACTGTTTGACCCTTCCCGCTTTGCCTAACTGAAACTTGGTGGGATGACCCCCATGACTGGAATATAGCAATTGAAGGATACAACTTGTTCAAAAAGAATAGAAGAAATAGAAGGGGAGGTGGAGTCACACTAGATGTTAAAAATACTTATCCCTGCACAGAAATACAGGAGGATGTGCCTGGGAGCCCCATCGAGAGCATCTGGATTAAAATAAATGGGGCAAGGGATAAAAGGAACATGATACTACTGACCGCCCTATCAAGAAGAAGACAAGGATGAAACTTTTGAGAAGCAAGTTGCCAGTGTTTTAAGAAAATCCTATGCAGTAGTAATGGGGGACTTCAATTACCCCGATATCTGTTGGGAGACAAATTCTGCCAAAAATGTCCCTTCCAAGAAATTCCTGACCTGCATGGCTGATAACTTTCTTCTACAGAAAATAGAGGAAGGAACTAGAGGAATGGCTATCCTTGACTTGATACTGACCAATAGGGATGACTAGGTGGATAAAGTGGCAGTTATGGGAACTCTGAGGGAAAGTGACCACGTCATACTTGAGTTCTTGATTGTAAAGGAAGCAAAAGCTGAGTGTAGCCATACACATACTCTGGATTTCAGGAAAGCCGATTTTAATAAACTCAGAACTATGAAAAGTAAGTAAGGTCCCATGGCAAGTGACTCTAATGAGAAAAGGAGTCCAAGATGGGTGGGAGTTTTTTAAAAAGGAAATTTTAAAGACAATTCCAACAAAGAAAAAAGATAGAAGACAACAGAAGAAACCAATGAGGCTCCACAAAAAGCTTAGAGATGACCTGAAAACAAAAAATGATACATATAGGAAGTGGAAGGAAGGCCAGGCTATGAAAGAAGAGCACAGACAGGTAGCACAGAAGTGCCGAAATGGCGTCAGGAAGGCTAAAGCTGAGAAGGAGCTGAGACTAGCGAGGGATGCTAAAAGCAATAAAAAGGCTTTCGTCAGATACGGAAAAGACAGATGAAAGAAATGGTGGTTCAACTGCTTCATGAGGATGGCAAATTGAAAACACAGGACAAAGAAAAGGCCGAAGTGCTCAATTCCTACTTTGGCTCAGTTTTCTCTCATAAGTGGGTCTATAACACCCCCCTGGCAAAGTACAAACTGAAGGGGCAGGATTGCAGTTTGAGATTGATAAAACAAATGATCAAGGAACACCTAATTTCTCTGGATGAGTTCAAATCTTCAGGGCCCAATGAACTGCATCCTAGAGTAATAAACGAGCTAGCATTAATAGAAGTATAGCTTCCAAATCGCATGAGGTACTGGTTCCCCTCTATTCCGCACGGATTAGGCCTAATCTTGAGTATTGCATCCAGTTCTGTGCCCCACACCTCAAAAAGGAGGCAGACAAGCTGAAGCATGTTCAGAGGAGGACAATGAGGATGATCAAGGGTCTGGAAAGCCCTATGAGGAGAGACTGAAAGAACTGGGCATGTTTAGCCTGGAGAAGATTGAGGGGAGACATGACAAATACTTGAAAAGTTGTCACACAAAGGAGAACCAGGATCACTTCTTGATTATCCCAGAGTACAGGATGTAGAATAATTGGCTCAAGTTACAGGAAGTACGACAATGGAACCAATGACCTTGGGAGGTTGTGAGCTTTCCCACATTAGAGGCATTCAACAGGCGACTGGATGGCCGTCTGTCAGATATTCTTTAAGGTGGATTCCTGCATTGAGCAGGGGGTTGGACTCAATGGCCTTATAGGCCCGACTCTATGATTGCCTGTGCTTTGAGCCGAGGCCTGTTATCTTGATCCTTTCTGCCCTTGCCTGAACTCCCTCGAACTCAAACTTGTCTCCTGGATATTTTTGTTTGCCTCATGTTCAGCCTTTTCACCAAGACTATTACAGTGAAGACAGGACAGTTTCTCCTCTTTGTGAGTTCCTCGATGGGAAGTATCTTCTGACTGAGGCGCTCAGTCCAAACAATGATGTGTGCCAGGTTTCCCAGTCCCTCAGGTAAGAACATATTCTGTGAAACTGAGGCAGGACACCCAAATCAGTGAGACTTCTTTATTGCAGGAAATCCCACAGCAAAAGCTTAATGGTTACACAACTTTAGAGACCATATAATAGCTGATGGTCAGAAAAAAAGTTAATCACTACCATTTTGATGGAATTGTATTCAACAGGTTCCAAACTCAAGGGAAGGGTCAATTCAAACACGGGTTCTAAACCCGGACAAGGAATGTGGATGATTCCTGACATGATCCCCCAGGCAATCAAAGGGGCAGATTTTTGAAAGGCCTAACAAAACCACCCAACAGAGAGGCAGTCCAACTTTGGATAATAAATTGGTAACTCTAGGAAACATGGTCAAGGTTTAAACAAGATAAGGGAACGATAAACCCACAGACGGAAGGAGTTCCATGCCACTGCCTTCGCACTGGTAACTTTATGTCGCATGACTTCAGGCGGAGGAAAGTCAAAACGTCATAGACCAAACCCACTCTGTCGGTACACTGAACTGACAAATAAAAACACACAATCCACAGCAAACGAGAGTTCCAAGTCTATGAAGAGCCTCACAGTACTTTTCACAGTAAGTCCTAAATAGCTGAAAATTCCAATTAAGAGAGTCTATGCCCTTTGGAAAGGCTCCTCACCTTGGCATCAGCTTAAAAAGGGAGGAGTGACGCATCCCCTGGATCATTGACAGACAAGGGTGTCTGGCCTTTTCGAAAGGTCCGTGTCCAAACACAGCGGCACTGCTCAACCCTCCAGGATGATTCTTCAATCTGAGTGACTCTTCTGCAAACTCCTTCTCCCAACTCTATCAGGTTCTCAGACACAACTTCTATGCCAAGGCCAGAGCAAGCAGGTGGCTGCGGGGAGTAGGGCAACGGCTTAAACCTGCTCTGATAACGCTGACAGAGATCAACTCGCAGAGATTCTGGTACACCACAGGCCAAATAGATTCAAACCCTTTCAGACTATTTCTAATTAAATCCTAGCTAGAACATAAACAGCTCACTGCCGTGTTGAATGTATTCCCTGACAAAATGGTTCCTCTTCTGTGTGAGTTTGCTGATGTCAAGTGAAAGTTAACTTGTGACTGAAGCTCTTTCCACACACCAAGCATTTATGTGGTTTCTCCCCAGTATGAGTTCTTTGATGTTGAAGGCAACGAATTTCTGAGAGAACCTCTTTCCACACTCTTAAGCGTAAATATGGTTTTTCCCTATGTGAGTTCTTTGATGAGTAGCGAGACGCCTCTTTGCAATGAAACTTGTCACACTGTAAGCATTTATATGGTTTCTCCCATGTGAATTCTTTGATGACAAGTGACGTGTATTTTTTGACTGAAGCTCTTTCCACACTCCAAACAATGATATGGTTTCTCCCCTGTGTGAGTTCTTTGATGTCGAGTGAGATTACCTTTCTCAATAAAGCTCTTTCCACACTCCAAACACTTATATGGTTTCTCCCCTGTGTGAATTCTTTGATGATAAATGAGGTGTATGTTTTGACTGAAGCTCTTTCCACACTCCAAACAATGATATGGTTGCTCTCCTGTGTGAGTTCTTTGATGTCGACTGAGACCACGCTTCTCATTGAAGCCCTTTCCACACTCCAAACACTTATATGGTTTCTCCTCTCTGTGTACTATTTGATGAGAAGTGAGTTGTTCCTTTAGGCTGAAGCTTGTTTTACATTCCAAACAATGGTATGGTTTCTCCCCTGTGTGAGTTCTTTGATGTCGAGTGAGATTACTCTTCCTATTAAAGTTCTTTCCGCACTCCAAACAATGGTATGGTTTCTCCCCGGTGTGAATTCTTTGATGACAAATGAGGTGTGTTTTTCGACTGAAGCTCTTTCCACACTCCAAACAATGGTATGGTTTCTCCCCTGTGTGAATTCGTTGATGAGAAATGAGGTGTATATTGCGACTGAAGCTCTTTCCACAGTCCTTGCATTTATGTGCTTTCTTGAATGGGGGAATTTTGCATTGAACTTTAACATTGGATTCAGTATTCAATGTTTCCCTTCTAATTGGGAACATACTCTTTCCCTGTCTTTGTTCCTGGATCGCGACATCATTGTAGCCGTTGGCCAGACAGGGAAAGGAATTATTCCTCGTGTTCCAATTTGCTCCATTTTCCCATCTCTGCTGGTTGCTGGTTATATGACTTTCTTGCTTCGATAGCATCCAACATGGTTCTCCCTCATTCTCTGCTACCCAATAGTCACCTTCTGGAATGAAGAGAAGAATTGGAGAAAAGCCTTAGTTAGCAAATACAATGGGAAATAATTGGGCAATTAGAATAACAGAATAGTAGAGTTAGAAGGGCCCTATAAAGCCATCAAGTCCAACCACCTCTTCAATGCAGGAATTCACATTAAAGCATACTTGACAGATGGCTGTCCAGCTGCCTCTTGAAGGCCTCTAATGTGGGAGAGCCCACGACCTCCCTAGGTAATTGGTTCCATTTTTGTACTGCTCTAACAGTCAGGAAGTTTTCCTGATGTCCAGCCGGAATCTGGCTTCCCTATTATTCCATGCCCTGCATTCTGGGATGATCCTGGCCCTCCTCTATGTGACAACCTTTCAAGTATTTGAAGAGTGCTTGGATTCTGTGAACTAGAGGCATTTTGGGGTGCTGGCTGCCTCTCTAGAGTCCTCCCTCCCTGGTTTCAGTACAGCTGTTTCTCAGGTTTTGGGATTCTATGATAGGTCAGTTCTGTGTCTGTATTTCTTAAGCTCTAAATGTTTCCTCTTGATTTCATGAACAAATACTGATTGTTTTGATTCTGCTGTTGTTTTCTAACATTTAATCTCACCAGTATTTGCTCCTGTGTGGATTTTTGTTTCATGGAAATGCAGGATTATAAATGTTTTAGTAGATAAAAATAGACAAATCCTGGTAAATCCAAATCCAAAACTAGGCCGACAACCGTTACCCGGAGGACCTTCTTTTCTGCCGCTCCCAGACTGTGGAACGACCAGCCAGGACAGATCCACCAACTTACCAGTCTTCTAGAATTTAAGAAAGCTATAAAGACTGATCTCTTCCAGCAGGCCTACCCAGTCGAATTTTAAGAGTTTTATTGATATTTTAATAATGTATTAATTTAATATGATTTTAATCAGTTTTATGTATTTTATATTGTTTGTATTGATATTGTTCCCTACCCCGATCCGGAGGAAGAGGCAGGCAAGAAATAAATAAATACATTATTATTATTATTATTGTTATTATTATTATTAAACTGGAAGAAGGGATCTGGAGGTGCTTGAATCCTCAATCAAGCTCCACATGGCCCCTACAGGACAGGCCTTCAACCCTGCTTTGAAAACCTGCCTGTTCTGAGCATACAAGAAAACAAGGAGACTTACGGAGAGAAGCCATGATCCCAAGGATGTCCTCTGTGACTTGCCTGTGCAGAGCTCTCTGGTCAGGATCCAGCAATGCCCATTCCTCCTCAGTGAACCACACAGCAACTTCCTCAAAAGTCACCAGACCCTGGATGAGAAAAGAAAATGTTTCCTACTCAAGGATAACATAAATTGAGATGGCTAGGCAGGACACTGCAGGATTTAAACTGGCTTGCTTTGAAACCCAGTTGCTGAGAGAACAACAGCAAGAAACTTGTAAGGCCCTCCTGTCCTGCCTGTGGGCTTCCAAAGAGGCATTTGGTTGGCCACTCTGGGAAACAGGATGCTGGGCTAGAGGGGCCTTTGGTCACATCTAGAACGGCTCTCTGTACGAACTTAGCTTTGGCAGACACAAACAGAAAGAGAGAGATGTATCCTGGTCCTAGGAGGCAAGCAGGGGACAGAGGCACCCAGGCCGCTCCCTCCCTGTCTCCGCATTGATCTTCCCCCGTACCTGATCCAGCTCTGCTCCATCACTGAGAAGACGGGATGGCTGAGTACCCATTGCTGCCATCATTCTCTCCCCTGCAACAGACAAAGATGGCAGGAAGCCAGCAGAATGTGCTTAGAAACTATATTTACAATCTGAAACAAACATCCTAGGGAGGAAGCCCCTTTCAACACACAAAGAGTTATTCCCTGTAAAATCCAAACAGTTGGATTTCAAGCGATGCACGTCAAAGCACGCCTGTGTGTTACGAGATGGCTTCCTTCTATTCCATGTTCGATATTTGTAACCATTTTATGGTTCAGTTCGATGAAAATGTGGACCTCCCCACAGATGGATTTCAATTTGGCTCCCCTCCTATGCAATTAATCCTTACCCTGTGAAGCGGAAGCTCGGCCACCCTCCTGCCTGATTCTCCTTCGTGGGAGGCTCTCCCAGGTCTCTGATGGAACCTTCACTGCTGCCGAGAAATCAGGGACCACTTTTGCAAATAGACTCTGTACCAGAAGCAGCAATGAAAATACAAGACATGGAATGAGGGGAAGGAATAGAAAATGAATGAAGAAGAAATTCCTCACTTGGATGCCGCTCTTTCCAGGCAATGACGCTCGTAAGAGGCAGTGTTACTAAAGCTCTGCAAAACGAAGACTTTGTGCAATTGAAGTCTTATTCTACTGTCAAGGAAAAGACAAAATGTGGAGGACTCTCATCTAGGAACCAGGTCTTGTCCCAGAAGGAAAGGCTGCCGAATGCCAAGGCTCAAAGAGCAACCAGAGCCTTGGGGAGGTTCCTTCATCTGGGAGCCCCACACCAAAATCCTTCCCTCGCTTGAGAGTCAGAAGAGGCAGCATCTACTCCAAGCCACTCCTGATCCATCGCCACTATTCCTCCCCCAGAAGGAAGCGCCGTCTCTCGGCCTTCCCTTGTGGCCTTAGCCATCCTTGCAGCAAGCCCTCTGCAACGCCTCCGCTTTGTGATGCCTTCTGCTGCTGCCATGTCCTCCTTTAGCCTCCCTTATACAAAAATACCTTCAAGTAGGTCCTATAAATCAACCTATTTCATATATGCATAAAAGCTAGACTGCATTGCAGTGGCTTCGCTACTACTTTGCTGGCTGGCTCCAGAAGGTAGTGAATGGGGTTATTGCTCGGCCCTGTGGATCCTCCAGTTTGGGGACCCACAGTGGGTGGTTTTGTCCGCCATCTTGTTCAACATCTACATGAAACGGGTGAGCGTGGTGTTCTGGATTTTTGGCGTGTGCTGTCATCTGTATGCTGATGACGCAAGCTCTTTCTCCTTTTCATCTCCTTCAGGTGAGGCTATGGATGTGCTAAATCAGTGCCTGGCTGCGAAAATGGACTGCAGGCTAGTAGTCAGAAATGTAGCCTCAGTGGCAAGGTGTGCCTTCTACTAACTTTGATTAGTAGCCCAGCCACACCCCTATCTGGGCAGGGATAGCCCGGCTTCAGTGATCTTTCTTTTGGTAACCTCCATGTTAGATTACTGCAATGCACTCTACCTGGAGCTGCCTTTGAAGGCGGTTCAGAAGCTGCAGCTTGTGCAAAACGCAGCAGAGTCTTTTTGATCAGATCCTGGATTGTGTCCGCTTGACAGTTTTAAATTATTTAGTTATATTTTTTTGTATGCTATCTGTTTTATGTCTTCATGTAGATAGTTTTATAATGTATTTTAATATTTTTTTCAAAATAAAAGTGTGTCCCTTAGGGAGCTTTTCAATGGGGTGGTATAAAAATGTAATAAATAAAATGAATGAACACATTGTTGCATTTAATTTAGATGTATTTGTTTTACATTTTAAAAAAGAAACGTTAATTCCTAGGAAACGATACCCCCTGATTTTTGGTGAAAAAAACTCTATTCTTAAGATTCACAATTAAGAGCTGCCTCTGTGGAACAGGAAAAAAGTTCACACAAGACAGTATCCTGCTTCCAAGGAAACAGAAATGTTTATTCCCCACAGAAACTGGGATTGACTGGCTGTGCTCTGTTGATCCCCCCCCCCATTTCTCCTTTTTCCTTTCTATCCAGGCTTTTTAAAAACACCACTTTTTATTTTCTTCATTTTTCCTTTGCCATTAATACCAATTAGTCTCTTTCTTGAACAAGGGCTCTTCTACATGGCTATCTGCACATGAACACACCAGAATTATCTGTGCATCACAGGGCTGGCCCAAGTCATTTTGCTGCCTTGAACCATTGTCACTGCTCTGGTCCAAACATCAGATTGTCTCGCATGAAAATGAAGGCTTAGCAAATGCCCACCAACCCTTCTCTGATAACTGGTGAAGTTATTTTGGCCCCTGAGGAAGGAAATCTCAAAAGGGCCTCCCTCCCTCCCTGGCAGTAAAAAAACAAAAAGCAAAAAATACAAAAAATCATAGATTTATTAAATAACAAACATTTTGCTGCCATTTCAAGACAGCCCAAATCAACTGCTTGAAGCAGCCCCTTCACTTTGCCTCCACCTTACCTATCAATCCAATTTTATAAGCCAAGACATACTTCATTTTCTATTAAATGATTCAAAAGACCCATATTTCCCCTGATCCCCACCCCCCCAAGGATTGTTTTTTGTTTGGTTTGTTTAATGCCTCTTTTTCATTCTTTCCTCTCCCTCCTCCTTGGACAGGCTTTCCTCCCTGTGCCTTTCTCTGCGGGCGTGCATCACAATGACCCTGCAAGATTGGGCTGGCCGAAGAGATGTTGCTGTTTCCAGCAAACAGCCACTCACTCACTCAGTCCATCTGTCAAAGCACATAGGAGCTGAAGCTGAAAGCTGGTCTAGTACATTTGGCACCTGAGGCAAAAAAAAAAAAAATCCCTCAGGAGCCTCCCCTGCTCCCTGGCGGCAAAAATACAGAGTGAATTAAATAATTAAGGATTCGGGGGCCCTCGAGGACGCCCCAACTCACTCTGCCTCATGGTCAGGGGGGCACCGCGCCTCCCTCCGCCCAGCAATGACCGCTTTGCTCAGTGCAGCCAATGCGGCAGAGGACCACGGAGCATCTCAGCCCCAGGCGGAATCGCATCTCGGGATCTGGGGGGGGGGGGGGGATTGGGGGCTTAGCCCGAACAATGGGGGCGATGATTTTGCTCGATGGACATAATTATTATTGATTGATCATTTTGGTTAATCAGTTCCACATTGCAATGAAAGGGGCCTCCAGGCTTTGCAGTGAGGGGGGGAAACGAAGCTCCCGTATATTGTGGGGGGGGAGGGGGAACCCAAGAGGATCAGACCCACAACCCACCTCCTATGGGGAGAGGGTCCAGCTAAATCCACCCCCCACCCCCCAACACGGTGGGGGTTGGATGTGGGCCTCCTTCCCTCCTCCTTCTCCTGCCCCCCTCCCCTCCAGGCCAGGCCCTCCCCTTCCTCCCCATACACAATATCCCCACCCTCCCAGTCTCACCTGATCCCACCCAGGAGGCCCCGATGCAGCGCCTGGAAGAAGCTCCGAGGCCTCTTTCCTCCGGAGGAAGAAGGTGGGACAGGAAGCCGCTTTAAGGCGGAGGACACAGCCACTCCCTTCCTCTCTAGGAATCCCACTCAGCGCCTTTAACCCTTCCAACGCCATGCACCGAGATCCTTTCCCTGCGTCTCTCAGAGGAGGATCACAGGAACGTTGGTTCTTGGCTTCCCTTCCGGGGATCCTGGCAGAGATGTCTCTTGTCTAGGCTGGGATTTATTTCATTTTCTGCGCGTGGGGTGGGGGTGGGGGTGGGGGTGGGGGGAATCACCTTGCTGTTCTGCTCTCGTGAGTTTTGTTCCTAAGTGGAAAATGCTGTTATGTGTTTTGAGGCTGTTTTTGCCAAGAGATTAAAAGGGGCACAGAAGGTTCAGCCAAGGAAATTGGATTTTGGAGGGGGGAGAGAGCAAACTACCGTGCAGTCCTACGCAGGTCTACTCAGAAGCAAGCACCACTGAGTTCCGTTCTGCTTATTGCCCAGTAATGTATATCGTTACCTTCCCTGACATGGATACTCGGACTACAAGTCTTATTATCCCTGAGCTTTTGCCATACTGGCTTGGAGTGATGGGAGTTGCAATCCATCACATCTCCTGACCATCAGAGTGGAGGCCGTTGGCATACAAGATCCTAGCCATGGTCACCCTGGGAAATAGAAACCCTGCTCTGTCTGCTTGGCGAAGGGGACTGGGAGAGGCAGTAAAAATGGTATATTATGTGGAGGGGAAAAGCAGGCAAAGGGGAGTGTTGCTGGCAAATTTGTAGGAAAAGGAGCTAAAATGGATTAAACTTGAATGTAGATTGTTGTAGAAACACTCCAGAACCAAAGGGTGAGAAGAGTAGAAATTACATCAACAATGGACAAGGCTGAACTGGAATTGCCTTACTAATTGATATTGGGTTAAGTGTGGAAACAGCCAAGACTAGGAGTGGGTGGATGCATTTCTAGTTATTTCCATATCCCAAATGCTTTTTGTGTGGATGTCCCAAAAACGTGGATGAAGCATAGCAATACCACACTAAACCCCTAGCATGGAAGCGCTCCCCACTCTATTCCAATGCAGGTGGGTTGGCAGAAGGGATCTCATCGGAGAATGGGTGATTTTTAGTTAGGATGACCATATGGGGAAAAAAGGACAGAGCTTCTGTATCTTTTAACAGTTGTAGAGAAAAGGGAATTTCAGCAGGTGTCATTTGTAGGCATGCAGCACCTGGTGAAATTCCCTCTTCATCACAAGGAGCCCTGCCCTCTTTTGTATTTGGTCACATGACACCTGCTGAAATTCCCTTTTCTAGACAACTCTTAAAGATACAGAAGCTCTGTCCTCTTTTCCATATGGTCACCCTATCCCTGGCTGGATAATGGGACTTCATGCTTAAGATTGCAGGCAGAATATTCTGATCTTTAACATTAAATTGGGTAGGTGAGGAGTTTCTGCTGTTGGCTAGTTGTATCCTCAGTGTTGTATACCTGTAAAAAATTTGATCAGACCAATGCAGGGCTGCAGGACTCAGCATTTCCTCAAGGAAAGGTACCAGGTAGAAACACCAGAGAAGGATTTAGCAGCTGTGGTCACTGTTTCTCCATCTGCATTTGGCAGAGACAAAACTCGGGGGGATTATTTGCCTGCCTGGCATCAATCCCTGCAGTTGGTGAACAGGGAGAGAATTCTCCGATTGAATGAGCCATTCCTCAATTGTTTTATGTTCTGCAGTGTTGTAACCAGGGGAATCTTTCCTATTACACTTTGAAGTCAATGCCTGTTTCCAGCTGCTGCGTCTCTGATGGGAGTCAATTGATCAAGGAGGTTTAGACTTGCCTTTGCCACCTGATCATCTCACAAAGGGAAAGGAACCTCCTCTGGATGTGGGTGTGTGAGACTCCCAGGGTGTTTCTGGGTAACTGGATCCTGGGGGAAATGGGAGCCCTGTAATGCCTTTCTGTGACCAAATCCTGTTCCTGAATTGTTAAGTTGGGTTTCAGGCCTGGCTTTGGTAAGGAAACAGCCTCGGTCACTCTGTATGATGACGTATCTTGGAGGAAAGACAGGGGGAGTGTGACTCTGTTGATTCTCCTTGATCTCTCAGCAGCTTTTGATACCATCGACCATGGTATCCTTCTGGGACGACTGGCTGAGTTGGGAGTAGGAGGTACTGCATTGCAGTGGTTCCGCTCCTACTTGGCTGGCCAACTCCAGAAGGTGGTGCTTGTGGGACATTGCTCAACCCTGTTCTCCGGTACAGAGTTCCGCAGGGGGCAATTTTGTTCCCCATAGTGTTCAACATCTACATGAAACCACTGAGTGCAGTCATCCAGAGTTTTGGAGTGTGTTGTCATCAGTGCTCTGATGACACACAGCTCTATTTCTCCTCATCTTTATCAGGGGCTGTGGATGTGCTGAACTGGTGCTTGGCTGTGACAATGGATTGGATGAGAGCTAATAAACTGAAACTCAATCCAGACAGGACTGAGACGCTGTTAGTGGGTGGTTCTTCTGATGAGGTTCTAGATGAGGTTAAACTCCCCCTGAAGGAGCAAGTTCGTAGCTTGTGGGTTCTCTTAGAACCATCTCTGTCACTTGAGGCTCAGGTGGCTGCAGTGGCATGGCGTGCCTTCTAGGTACACATACGACCGACTCTGGCGTGCTTGTACTAGCTGCCTGTACGTTTCCGAGCCTGACCTATAAAGTCTCGGGACCATAATACCTGACGGAACGCATTTCCCGACATGAACCTACCCATACATTATGTTCAACATCGAAGGCCTTCCTCCAGGTGCCTACTCCAAGGGAGGCCTGGACGATGCAACGAGAGGGCCTTCTCTGTGTGCCCCCCAATTATGGAATGATTTCGCCGACAAAGCCCAGCTGGCACCAACATTGCTATCTTTTCGGCACCAGTTTAAGACTTTTCTCTCTTCCCAGGCATTTAACAATATGTGATGAGCTATACATAGGTCAACAGCCTTAAGTGTGAACTTCCGTAACTGTGAAAAACCATTGGGGTGATGGAATAATAACAAAATAACAAAGACATGCAATCTGAGATTTCTCTTCTGCGAAAAGCTCTTTCCACATTCCAAACATGGTTCTGCCATGTGAGTTGTTTGATGAGAACTAAGATTTGTCTTCTGACCAAAGCTCTTTTCACGTTCCAGACATTGGCTCAATTCGGACGACACAATAAACAACTGGTGTGGGGGAAACAATCGTCAGTTGTTTTGACTATTGTGTCATCCGAATGCTGCCATAGTCAACTCAACGCTGATCCTAATCCACACCACAGTTGATTATTTATTACCATGTTGTGTGGGGAGTACCCCCTAGTTGAACAACTGTAAAGTTGATTATTACCCCACCATTGACTATCGTGTCGTCCGAATTCAGCCATTGAGTTGGTTTTGCCAAGCCCTCGCTAGAGAAATCCTTCTCAGAGGAAGAACTAGAACCTCCAGAAACCGAGGGCACACTAGATCAGCTGCTGGCACCACGACCAGGAGGAATCTGGGCCTTCAGGGGAGACAGCTTCAGGTCCGCCCCTGTCAGGGCGAGTGGGCTCTGGAGCACAAGCTGAGCAACCCCGTTCCTCAGGAGCATCGTTGCCCCGTGACAGGCCTGCAGGGGGAAGAAGTGCTCGCTGACAAGGAAGCTCGCCTCAGGAAAAGGTGACTCCTCTGGAGTAGGGCTCTGCCAGGGAGCTGTGAGGGGCAGCAGCTGAGCCTGCATGAGGCTCAGCAGCTTTTCTTGTCAAAAGCCTCACTATCTGCATAGGCAGCACTGGAAACAACATCTCACCAGGTCCTCCTGCCTTGTCTCCTGACCCACCTTTGTGACTGAACCTCTGGGCTACAGGCATTGGACTCATACTAGACCCTTGCACTGGACACTGTATAGATCTGACTGCCTAATTGTGCCTGTTTGACCCCACCTGCTTTGCCTGACTGATTCCCTGTGCTTTGAGCTGGGGCCTGTTATCTTGAGCCCTTCTGATTTTCCCTGAACTCCCTCGAACTGAACCTTGTCTCCTGGAACGGTTTTAGTTTGCCTCATAGTAGCCCTATCACCCAGACTCCTACAGCCAAGGCAGGACAGTTTCTCCCCAGTGTGAGTTCTTTAATGAGAAGGTTTAGCTTTTGACTGAAGCTCTTTTCACGCTCCAAACAATGAAATGCATCAGGTTTCCTGGACTCTTTGGCAAGCACACATTCTGGCAAACTGAAATAGGACACCCAAATCAGCGAGACTTCTTAATGGTTACACAACTTTAGAACCTATATAGCTGATGGTCAGTCAAAAGTTAATCACTTCTACCATGATGAGATCCCCATCAACAGGGTTTCTTTGTTGCCATCTTCACGGTTCTCAACTCAGAATGAAGGGTCAATCCATACACAGATTCCTCAAGCAATCAAAGGGACAAATTTCTGAAAGGCCTAACAAACCACCCGACAGAGAGGCAGTCCAACTTTGGATCATCACTGGTAAGTCTAGGAAACATGGTCAAGGCTTAAATAAGATCCAGGGAATGGTACACCCACAGACTCAAGGAGTTTCACACCACTGCCTTCGCATGGATAACTCTACTCCGCATGAGTACAGGCAGAGAAAAGTCTAGAAGTCATAGATCAAACCCAGTCTGTCGGTATACTGAACTGACGACAAATGAAAACACACAATCCACAGAGAATGAGACTTCCAAGTCTATGAAAAGCCTCGCAGTACTTTTCACAGTAAGTCTTTACTAACTGAAAATTCCAATTAAGAGAGTCTATGTCCTTTGGAAAGGCTCCTCACCTTGGCATCAGCTTAAAAAGGGAGTGTGGAGCATCCTCTGGACCTTTAACAGACAAGAGATTTGGCCTTTGAGGAAGGCCCCGTCCAAACATGGTGGCACTGCTCAGTCCTCCAGGATGACGTTTCAATCTGAGTGATTCTTCTGCAAACTCCTCCCAATTCCGTCAGGTTCTCCGAGAGAGCTTCCAAGGCCAGGGCAAGCAGGTGGCTGCAGGGAGAAGGGCAACACCCCATCCCTGCTCTGAGAACATTGACAGAGATCACCTCACAGAGATTCTGGTATGTCACAGACTTGAATAAATTCAAACCCTTCCAATATACTTCTAATTCAATATTAGCTAAAAGTGAACAGTTCGCTGCAATTTTGAAACTATTCCCTGACAAAATGATTTCTCTTCTGTGTGAGTTCTTTGATGTCGAGTGAGAGTTAACTTGTGATTGAAGCTCTTTTCACACACCAAGCATTTGTATGGTTTCTCCCCTGTATGAATTCTTTGATGAGAACTGAGATTTATCTTCTGAGAGAAGCTCTTTCCACACTCTAAGCATTTATATGGTTTCTCCCCCGTGTGAGTTCTTCGATGAGTAGTGAGACAACTCTTCGCATTGAAGCTCTTTCCGCATTCCAACCAATGATATGGCTTTTCCCCTGTGTGAGTTCTTTGATGTCGAGTGAGACAACTCTTCGCATTGAAGCTCTTTCCGCACTCCAAACAATAATATGGTTTCTCCCCTGTATGAGTTCTTTGATGTTGAATGAGAGTTATTTTCTGAGAAAAGCTCTTTCCACACTCTAAGCATGTAAATGGCTTCTCCCCTGTGTGAGTTTTTTGATGAGAAGTGAGATGTTTCTTCAAACAGAAGCTTCGTTTACATTCCAAACAACGATATGGTTTCTCCCCTGTGTGAGTTCTTTGATGAGTAGTGAGACAACTCTTTGCACTGAAGTTCTTTCCGCACTCCAAACAACGATACGGTTTCTCTCCTGTGTGGGTTTTTTCATGAGAGGAGAGATGTGTCTTCCAACAGAAGCTCTTTTCACACTGCAAGCATTTATATGGTTTTTCCCCTGTGTGAATTCTTTGATGAGAAATTAGGTGTATTTTTTGATTGAAGCTTTTTCCACATTCCAAACAATGATATGGTTTCTCCCCTGTATGAGTTCTTTGATGAGAACTGAGGTGTATTTTTTGACTGAAGCTCTTTCCACATGCCAAACAAAGGTACGGTTTCTCTCCTGTGTGAGTTCTTTGATGCGAAATGAGATTTATCTTCTGACTGAAGCTCTTTCTACAGTCATTGCATTTATATGATTTCTTGAATTTGGGAATTTTGCATTGAGCTTTAACTTTTGATTCAGGATTCAAAGTTTTCTTTCTAATTTGGAATCTATTATTTCCCTGTCTTTTATGTATTTGTTCTTGGATTGTGACATCATCGTAGCTATCAGCCTGACAAGGCAAGGAATTATTCCTCGTTTTCCAATTTGCTCCATTTTTCCATCTCTGCTGTTTGCTGTTTGTACATCTGTTTTGCTTCGATAGCATCCCACATGGTTCTCTCTCGTTCTCTGCTACCCAACGGTCACCTTCTGGAATGAAGAGAAGAAATGGATAAAAGCCTTAGTCAGCAAATACAACCTGAAATAATTGAGTCATTTAACAATTTTCATAAAAGGAAGAACTGACGGGATGCAGTTCTTACCACGTCTTTACCTGCCTCTATTGACAGCCATAAACTCACTAGTAATGTGCACATGACTGGGCTATTGGATACCTGGATTCAGCTGAGAAATTAATATACAATGTCTTTCTGGGCCAGTTCCTCTCTCGCAGCCTAGCCAACTTCACCAGCTTGTTATCACGCTGCTCATCAGTGAGAAAATATCATAGACTCCAATGAAATTAGACAACCATGGACACTGTTCCTTTCACAAAACTTCCCAGTGGGAAAAGGAAGGCAAAGTCCTCTTACCTAATTGTCCTAATGGTCGCTGATTTCACTTAATAGGCCCAATAGGCACTGACGCTAACTCACATCTTGCATTGCCAAGCTAATCCAAAGTACAGCTATTCAGAAAGACTTGGGACAAGCAAAGGCAAATCTCACCTCCCAACTCACATCTGGCATTGGCAAGCTAATCCAAAGCCTTGGGACAGGTAAAGGCAGATCAAATCTTTCAAGTAGAGGGACAGCCCTGAAGTGACTTCCCTGAGATAAGTAAACTGCCAACTGAACTGTCAGACCAGGAATCTCTGAGCCTTTCAGGAAAGATGCAATCTGGAATATCTGCAGGCTCAGCACCTCCGTTAATGAGCACAAGTCCCAAATTGCCCACTTTTATATTTGAGATGGCAAGGACAACTCCAAACCCCATTGTTTTCAGCAGGGAACAGCTCTTGTCACCACCTGGGAATCTGTCTGTAACTTCTTGAGGCTTTGTAATATCAGACCTAGCACTCTTTGTGCCCTTGAAAGTTCTGGGCAAACTGCGGCATAGTTGGACATTTCCATTCTTGGCTGTTGGACTAGTACCAACCTGGATCCATGCTACGGGAACTGCCTTGGTCTCCTGGGCTACCCACTAATGTCAGGATTCGACCTACTTTCCAGAGAGTGGCAAACCCCAGAGTTGTTTGCTCTCAAGCAGAGAGAAGCTGATCTCTTTCCCATCCCTCCACCCCAGTAAGGAGGATGAAATCAGGGTAGCTAGATTCCCTGCTAGGCTTGGATTCTGTAAACTAGCAGTATTTCGGGGTGCTGGCTGCCTCCCTAGAGTCCTCCCTCCCTGATCTCTCAGGTTTCGGGATTCTATGATGAGTCAGTTCTGTGTCTCTATTTCTTGAGCTCCAAATGTTTCCTTTTGATTTCATGAACACAATACTGCTTATTGTTTTGATTCCGCTGTCGTTTTATCTCACCAGTATTTGCTCCTGTGTGTATTTTTGTTTCATGGAAAGGCAGGATTAAAAATGTTTATTAGATAAAAACAGGCAAATCCTGGTAGACTGGAAGAAGGGACCTGGAGGTGCTTGAATCCTCAATCAAGCTCTACATGGACCCTGCAGGACAGGCCTTCAACTCTGCTTTGAAAACCTGCCTGTTCTGAACTCACAAGAAAACAAGGAGACTTACGGAGAGAGGCCACGATCCCATGGACTTCCTCCGTGATTTGCCTGTGCAGGGCTCTCTGGTCAGGATCCAGCAGTTCCCACTCCTCCTCAGTGAAGCACACAGCAACCTCCTCAAAAGTCACCAGACCCTGGATAAGAAAAGAAAATGTTTCCTACTCAAGGATGACAGGAATTTAGGTGGCCTGGCAGAACACAGTAGGATTGAAACTGGCTTGCTGTGAAACCCAGTTGCTGGAAGAACAACAGCAAGACCCATGTATGGCCTTCCTATCCCGTTTGTCGGTTTCCCAAGAGGAATTTGGTCGATCACTCTGGGAAACAGGACGGTGGGCTAGAGGGGCCTTTGGTCCATCCAGCAAGGCTCTCCATATGGTCTTAGCTTTGGCAGAAGCAAACAGAAGAAGAAAGATGTATCCTGGTCCTAGGAGGAGGAGGAGGGGACAGAGGCATCCAGGCTGTTCCCTCCCTTTCTCCGCACTGATTCTTCCCCGTACCTGATCTGGTTCCACTCCATCACAAAGAAGAAGGGATGGCTGAGTACCCATTGCTGGCATCATTCTCTCCCCTGCAACAGACAAATATGACAGGAAGCCAGCAGAATGGGCTTAGAAACTATATTTACAATCTGAAACACACATCCTAGGGAGAAAGCCCTTTCAACACAATAGGACTCTCTTCCCTGTAAAATGCACAGTGTTGCATTCCAAGTGATGCAAGTCAAAGCACACCTGTGTGTTACAAGATGCCCATCCTTCTATTTCATGTTGGATATTTGCAACCATTTTATGGTCTAGATGGGTGAAAATGTGCATCTCCCCAAGGATGGATTTCAAATTGACTCCTCTCCTGTGCGATTAATCCTTACCCTGCAAAGAGGCACCTTGGTCACCATGCTGCTGGATTCCCCTTTGTGGGTGGCTCTCCATGGTCTCTGATGGAGCCTTCACAACTGCAGGGAAATCATGGCCCATTTCTGTAAACAGACTCTGTACCTGAATGAGCAAAGAGGATACATGTAACGGAATAAGAAAGATAGGCAAATGAATGAGAGAGGCAAAAAAGTTGCAGGATGAGACCTCAGTTGATTTCCAGAACAGGTTGGCCATTTAGTAGTGTTTTACGATAGCCCACCTCACATTCCCATCCCTTGGGATGAAATGCTCTCACCTGCCGTCCGTGCTGCTTCTGGTCCTCTGCCTGGCTCAGGAGGAAGCCTTCTGCCAGGGCCACCGCTTGGGAAGTCGTCTCTGCTCCACATTCTCTCACCCAGCTCGCCATCTCCGCTGGCAGGACGGTCAGGAACTGCTCCAGGATCACCAGGTCCAGGATTTGGTTTTTTGTGTGTTGCTCCGGCTTCAGCCACTGATGGGAAAGATTGTGGAGTTGGTTACAGACCTCTCGGGGCCCCTCAGCTGCCTGGTAGTGGAGCTGCCTGAAACACTGGCACTGCATGTCTAAAATGACCATGTCCTCACCCAGGTCCTTCTGCCCTGTTGTTTCCCAGAATTCCCCAGTGTTCTCAGGCTTGAGGGCATCAGGGCCTCTTCCTGCTTCAGAGCCAGCTGAGTTCTGCTTGGCCGTCTTTGATCCGTGCTTGAAGGAATTCTCCAAGAAGTCAAAGAAACTCCTCACTCTGATGGTGCTCTTTCCAGACAATGACACTCATAAGAGGCAGTACTACTAGAGCTCTGCAAAACGAAGACATTGTGCAATCAATGAATTATTATACTGTCAAGGACAAGACAAAATGTGGAGGTCTCTATCTTGGAAGCAGGTCTCGTCCCAGAAGGATATCTACTCCAACCCGCTCCTGATCCATCTCCACCATTCCTCCCCCAGAAGGAAGCTCCAACTCTCGGCCTTCCCTTGTGACCTTACCCATTCTCCCATCAAACCCCCTGCCACACACCCTCTTTGTGATGTCTTCTGCTACTGCCATGTTCTCCTTTAGCCTCTCTTACAATAATTTACCTTAAAGTAGGTTGTATAAAACAACCTATTTCACATATGCAAAAAAGTTAGACTGCATTGCAGTGGTTTCGCTCCTACTTTCATGGCCGGCTCCAGAAGGTGGTGCCTGGGGGAATCTGCTCAGCCTTGTGGATTCTCCAGTTTGGGGTTCCACAGGGGGGCGTTTTTGTCCTCCATTTTGTTCTAGCCCAGCTATGCTCCTATCTGGGCAGGGATAATCTTGCTACAGTGATCTTTCTTTTGGTAACCTCCATGTTAGGTTGCTGCAATGCACTCTACCTGGAGCTGCCTTTGAAGATGGTTCAGAAGCTGCAGCTTGTGCAAAATGCAGCAGAGTCTTTTTGATCAGGTCCTGGATTGTGTCTGCTTGACAGTTTTAAATTATTTAGATATATGTTTTTTTGTATGCTATCTCTTTTATGTCTTTTTGTAGATAATCTTTTTTATTATTACTTTTGTGTCCCTTAGGGAGCTTTGTCGATGGCGTGGGATGAAAATATAATAAATGAAATGAGTGAACACATTTCTTTATTTAGTTTAGATTTGTTTTACATTTTTTTTAAAAAAAACTTTAATTCCTAGGAAATGATACCCCCTGATTTTTGGTGACAGAGACTCGAGTCTTCAGATTCACAACTAAGAGCTGCCTTAGTGTAACAGGTAAAAAGTTCACACAGGACAATCTCCTGCTTCCAAGGAAACCAAAATGTTTATTCCCCACAGAAACTGGGATTGACTGGCTGTGCCCTGTTGATCTTTCTCTCCCTCCCATCTCGCCTTTACCTTTTCTATTCAGGCTTTTTAAAATGCCCTTTTTATTCTCTTTCATTTTTCCTTTCCCATTAATAACGACAATTCATCTCTTTCTTGTACAGGGGCTCTTCTACATGGCTCTCTGCACATGAATGCACCGGAATATCTGTGCTGTACAGGGCCGGCCCAAGACATTTGGCTGCCTTTAACCATTGTCCCTGCTCCTGTCAAAACATCAGATTGTCTCCTATGGGAATGAAGGCTGAGCAAACCCATGCCCCCCCCCCCAATGCTCTGATACTGGCCAAGTTATTTTGGCACCTGAGGAAGGAAATCTCACAAGGGCCTCTCTCCCTCCCTCCATGGCAGTAAAGGAAAACAAACCCCACCAAACAACTACAACGCAAGAATATAAAAAAATAAAAAATTATACTAAATAACAAACCTTTTGCTGCCCTTTCAGGGCAGCCCAAATCAACTGCTCGAAGCAGCCCCTTCACTCTCTCTCTCAACCCTGCCTTTCAATCCAATTGTATTATTTGAAACATACTTCATTTTCTGTTAAATGATTGAAAAGACCCATAGTATTTTTCCCTGATGCTTTCCCCCCGCAGCCAGGATTTTTTTTGTTATTCAATGCTTCTTTTGGGTTCTTTCCTCCCCCTCCTCCTTGGACAGTCTTTCCTCCCTGTGACTCTCTCTGCAGGCATGCAATCACAAAGGCCATGAAACCCAAGTGGATCAGCCCACTACCCACCTTCTATGGGGTGAAATGGGGGGAGGGTCCAGCTAACTCCACCACCCCACCCCTGACATGGTGGTGTGTTGAATGTGGGCATCTTTCCCTCCTCCTTCTCCTGCCCCCCCTCCCCACCAGGCCAGGGCCTCCCCTTCCTCCCAATGCACAATCCCACCCTCCCCATTCTTACCTGATCCCACCCAGGAGGCCTCGATGCAGCACCCCGAAGAAGCTCCAACTCCTTTTTCCTCTGGAGACAGGCGGCGAGACAGGAAGAGCCTTTAGGGGAAACGTGTATTTTAGGGGAACCTTTTATTTCTTGTGGAGGACACGGCCTCCCCCTCCCCAAATCCCCTTCCTCTCTAGGAATCCAGTTCAGCTCCTTTAACCCTTAGATGGCCAAGCAGCAAGGTCCTTTCTCTAAGTTTCTCAAAGGAGGATCGCGGAAACAATGGTTGTTGGCTTCCCTTCCTGGCAGAGATTTCTCTTTGTCTAGTTTTGGATTTATTTTATTTTCTGCGCAGGGTGGCGGGAAATCATCTTGACATTCAGCTCTTGTGAGTTTTGTTCCTGGTTGTAAAAAGCTGTTCTGTATTTAGAGGCTGTTTGGCCAAGAGATTCAAAGGGACGCAGGAGGTTCAGCCCAGGAAATTGGAACTTTGGAGTTGGGTGAGGAGAGCAAACTATCGTGTAATCTTATACATGTCTACTCAGAAGCAAGCCCTATTGACTTCCATTCAGTGTACTCCCCGGTAATATATATCTATATCTATATACACACACACACATACATAGCAGCCTTCCTTGACCTGGATACTTGGGACTAGAACTCCCATTGTGCCTGACCCTTTCCCATATTGGCTTGGAGTGATGGGAGTTGCAATTCATCTTGTCTTCTGAGCACCAGAGTGGAGGACGTTGGCATATATTTATTATTATTATTGTTTATTTATATCCCGCCTTTTTCCCAATAATGGGACCCAAGGCGGCTTACAAATTAAAACATGTACAGTTAAAACAAATAGCCATATACAAAAATTAAAAATATAATTAAACATAGTACAATTTTAAAGTATTTAAAACATTTTAAATACACATAATTAAAAAATCCAAACTATAAGCAGTACATCCACAAAGGTCTGAATTGCTCCCCAAAGGCCTGCTGAAACAGAAAAGTTTTAGCCTGCCTCCGAAAGCACACCAAGGAAGGAGCCAGTCTAGCTTCCCTGGGAAGGGAGTTCCAGAGCATCAGGGCAGCCACCGAGAAGGCCGTCTCCCTCGTTCCCACCAGCGTGCCTGTGATGGTGGTGGGATGGATAGAAGGGCCTCCCCTGAAGACCTCGGGATGGGCAGGCTCATAAGGGAGAATACGGTCTTTCAAATATCCTTGACCTGAGCTGTATAGGGCTTTGTAGGTCATAACCAGCACTTTGAATTGTGCCCAGAAACAGACTGGAAGCCAGTGGAGCTGTTTTAACAGGGGAGTTGTATGCTCCCTGTAACCAGCCCTGGTCAACAATCTGGCCACAGCTCTTTGAACCAGTTGACACTTCCAAACATTCTTTAAAGGCAGCCCCACGTAGAGCGCATTACAGTAATCCAAACGGGATGTAACTAAGGCATGTGTCACCGTGGTCAGGTCCGACATCTCAAGGAATGGGTGCAGCTGGCACACAAGCTTTAACTGTGCAAATGCACTCCTGGCCACCACTGAAACCTGGGCATCCAGGCTCAGGGCTGAATCCAGGAGAACACCCAAGCTGCGAACCTGTGTCTTCAAGGGGACTGTAACCTCATCCAACACAAGCTGAATCCCTATTCCCTGAACTACCTTTCGACTGACTAGGAGTACCTCTGTCTTGTCTGGATTAAGCTTCAATTTATTTGCCCTCATCCGGTTTAGGACCAAAACAGCTTCCTTGCCATCGGGTGGAAAGGAGAAGTAGAGCTGGGTGTCATCAGCGTACTGGTGACACCGCACCCCAAAACTCCGGACAACCTCTCCCAACGGTTTCATGTATATGTTAAATAGCATGGGGAACAAAATGAATTTGTTACTGGGAGAAGGTGGGGAGTTTATTTCCAGCTTTTTAAAATTTACAGTTACTTACTGTGAGAAGGAAGGGAAGAGTTTACTGCCCTGGCTTCCTTGCCTTGCTGCTAAACTTGCTTAACTTACTTGTTTGCTGAAGCTTTGTCCCTGGGGCTGAGATGCTTCAGCACTGGGCCTCCTCAGGCTCAGAGAGCTGGCTCCCTCACAAGTGTAAACAAAAAGGGAGAGAAGTCTCAGGATGCTATAGAAAAAAATTATCATACAAAGCCCGACACGTTTCAGCCCCTTGTTTTTTAGGACTTCTTCAGGGGGCTGTAAAACAACAATGAGACAAAACACAGAACTTAAAATCTTTTACATTGCAAACACAGCCTGTGCATAGATGTAAACAATAATATCATTTCAGCAAAAAAGGTTTTCAGGGCACACTGCAGTTGAGGCCTGTGCATATATTTAATAATATAAAACAGTAAAAATATTACATACTTGTTATAATGTTTTGAACTATTATCCCTGCTCTTGTCAAAACATCAGAATGTCTGCTTAGCAAATGCACCACACACCCCTCCCCACATCCAGCCCAGATATCCAAGATAGGTGAATTTATTTTGGCAGTTATTTTCTCACAAGACAGTGTCCTAGATTAAAGGAGACCACAAACTTTGACCCCCTCATGAACTGGGACTCACTGGCCATGCTCTGTGGAGGTCTCCCCCCACCCCACCCAGGGTTTTTTTAATGCCTCTTTTTAGTCCTTTCCCTCCTCCTTGGACAATCTCCCCTCCAGAGCCTCTCTCTGTAGGCCTGCATCAGAAAGCCCATGCAACACCGGGCTGGCTGAAGATATTTTGCTTTTTCCAGCCAAGACGCACCCACTGCACACACACCCTCAGTCAAAGTGCATAGAAGCCAAGGCTGAAAGCTGGTCTAGTAATTCTGGTACCTTGACACCTCCTTCAAGTATCTCCCCCTGTTCCCTGTCAGCAAAAATACAGTAAATGAAATAATGAAGTATTTGGGGGCCCTTCAGGATGCCCCAACTCAGCTGCCCGAGGGGACCCCCTCCATCTGCCTCACGGTCGGCGGGGGGCACCACATGTGATTTTTGTGTTTTATATTGTTGCTGTTCCCCGCCTCGATCCGAAGGGAGAGGCGGGCTACAAATTATTATTATTATTATTATTATTATTATTATTATTATTATTATCATCATCTTCCTCCACCCAGTATTGTCGGCTTTGGTCAACGAGGTTGTGGGGGGAAACCCGAAAAGACCAGCCTCACAGCCCACCTCCCTCTGGGGTAAAAGGGGAGGGGAGAGTCCTGCACCTCTCCATGCCTTGAAATCAGATCCGCCTCTGACACTTCGGGGGTCGAACTTGGGCATCTCCCCCTCCTCCGTCTCCTGCCCCCCATATCCCTCCCCTCTCCAGGGACTCCCCTTCACCCCAATGTACAAGGCAGGGAGGCGTCTCACCTGTTCCTGTAAAGGAGACCCCAATGTAGCACCTGAGGGGAACTCAAAGGTCCTCTTTCCTCTGGAACTAGGGTGGGCTTTGGGGGGGGGAAGGTGCGTTTCCTGTGGACGGACACTGCCCCCCCTTCCTCCCCAAATCTCCTCCCCCTCTGGGAATCCAGCTCAGCTCCTTTAACCCTTTGATTTCTTCTTTCCATCTCCCAAATGCTTTTATTGTGTGGATGTCCCAAAAACGTGGATGAAGCATGGCAATGCCACACGAAACCCCTAGCATGGAAGCGCCCCCCCCCTCTATTCCAGTGCAGGGGGCTGGCAGAAGGGGTCTCGTTGCAGATCGCTGGGTGATATTTTTTACTCAGGGAGACCATATGGAAAAAAGGACAGAACTTCTGTATCTTTAACAGTTGCATAGAAAAGGGAATTTCAGCAGGTGTCATCTGTATGTATGCAGCACCCGGATCCGCCTCTGACACTTCGGGGGTTGAACTTGGGCATCTCCCCGTCCCGGTCTCTACACCCCCTCCTCTATCTCCTGCCCCACCCCATATCCCTCCCCTCCCCAGGGACTCCCCTTCACCCCAATGCACAAGGCAGGGAGGCGTCTCACCTGTTCCTTCAAAGGAGGCCCCAATGCAGCACCTGAGGGAAACTCAAAGGCCTCTTTCCTCTGGAAGGGCCTGGGGGGGGGGGGGGAGAGGAGAGTATTTCCTGTGGAGGACCCAGCCCCTCCTGTCCTGCCCAAAACCCCTTCCTCTCTAGGAATCCAGTTCAGCCCCTTTAACCCTTAGGTGGCCAAGCCGCGAGAGCCATTCTCAGCTCTTGTGACTTTTGTTCCTCCTTATAAAAGGCTGTTCTGTGTTTAGAGGCTGTTTTTGCCAAGAGATTCAAAGGGACCCAGGAGGTTCAGCCTAAGACTTTGGAGGGGGGAAGAGCAAACTACCGTGCAGTCAGTCCTGTGCAGGTCTACTCAGAAGCAAGCCCCACTGAGTTCCGTTCTGTTTACTGCCAGGTAAGGGTATATAGCAGCCTCCCCTGACGTGGCTACTTTGAATTACAGCTCCCCTTATCCCTGACCTTTTCCCATACCGGTTCGGGGTGATGGGAGTTGCAATCCTACGCATCAGAGTGGAGGACGTATAGGATCGTAGCCATCCTCACTCGGGCAGGTAGCAACTCTGCCCTCTTTCTGCTTGGCGAAAAGGGACTGGGAGGGGCAGTGAAAATAGTATATCAAGTGGAGGGGAGAAGCGGGCAAAGGGGGGGCCGTTGCTGGCAAGTTTGTGGGAGGAGGAACTACAAATTGACGAAGCCCGAAGGTAGATTGTTGTAGAAACATTCCAAAAACAAAGGGAGCGGAGTTGAAAGCGAGAAGAGAGGATGCACGGACAAGGATGAACTGGAATTGCCTTCCGAACTGATCTTGGGTTAAGTGGGGAAACTGCCAAGACTAGGAGTGGATGGATGCAGTTGTCTTTGCTATTTCCATATCCCAAATGCTTTTATTGTGTGGATGTCCCAAAAACGTGGACGAAGCATGGCAATGCCACACGAAACCCGTAGCGTGGAAGCGCCCCCCCCCCACCGCCCAACTCTATTCCGGTACAAGGGTTTGGCAGAAGGGGTCCCTTCGGGGATCAATGGGCGATATTTAGTAGAACAGGAAGAGTTTCTGGCTCCCAGTTGCTTTCACCGTGAGGCCGACGCCGAAGGTTGTAGTCTTAGGAGCACATGCGATTCTGCGAGCAGATGGGACATCTCTGAGCCTCAGTGATCCTCAGTTGTATAATGTAGGCTGACCATATGAAAAGGAGGACAGGGCTCGTATAACTTTAACAGTTGTAGAAAAAAGGGAATTTCAGCCAGGGTCATTTGTATGCAGTTAGTTCCTGGTGATATTCCTTCTTCATCACAACAGTTAAAGTTGCAGGGGCCCTGCCTTCTTTTGTATCTGGTCACTCTAGTATAGTGCATGCACCTTTAACTGTTGTGATGAAGAGGGAATTTCACCAGGAACTAATTGCATACAAATGACACTGGCTGAAATTCCCTTTTCTCTACAACTGTTAAAGTTACATGAGCCCTGTCCTCCTTTTCATGTGGTCAACCTATATAATGGGACGCTATGATTAAGATTGCAGGCAGAATATTCTGATGGGTAAAATTACAAGGTCATGGCTGGAGCGGGGGAAGTTTCTGCTTTTGGCTAATTGTTGTATCCTTAAATGTTGTATTGCTGTGAAATAAGATTTTGTGCGCCTTTGATGCAGCCTTGCTTTCCTCAACTATGAAGGGTGGAACTGACCCTTGTGGGTGACCTACTTTCATTGTACAGCAACCCAAATCTCCAGCAAGGGTGATCTAGGTTCGATTTCCTTTTCCAGTCTCCTCTCATATGGTGAGTGGGAGCTACAAAATGAGGGCAGGCGCTAGATCACCCTTGAAACAACATGCTAGACATTCGGGGAGGTGTGTAACAGAGGCGGGGGACCCCCAAGTGTCAATTCAACAATTCAAACCCTGAGGATCACTTTGCCAAGGGGGCAATCAGGTCCCCTTTCCCCCACAATCCATCAACGGTGGTCAGACCAGCCTATATGTAGTTCCATCGTGTCAATGATCTTGTACGTTCCCTAATACACTTCCTTCCTTTTGACAGACAGAACATACAAGGCAATACGACAAGGCAAGGCAAGGCTAAATATAATTCGACAGCCATAAGTGCACACTTTCACGACCATAAAAATCTAGGAGGGGGGGGGGAAATAAGAAAATAAAAAACATTTGCCTAAATTTCTGGCACTGAAAAAAAAAATTGCCCCATTTGCACAAATGCTGTTGCGAGGAATAATAACTCCTAGTCTTGCGAAAGAAAACCCAATCGCAATCAGAGGGGGAGGGGACAGGACAAGCAGCCAAGACGCGCAAGGACCATGGATACTAAGCAGAGGTCTGAAATTTGGCACAATTGTAGACATCATCAAGTAGATCTCTAAAGCCAAGATTCAAATTATTAGCTCAAAAGGTGTCATAATTATAACATTTTGAGACTTATACTTCCAAACACTTTTTCTACTTCCCTTAACCTTTAATGAAGCATTATCTTGGTTTACTAATTACACATATTTATTCAGTATCAGAATACATATTTTTTTTCTTCCTAACCCTTCTACAAAAATACATGAAATATTTATGAAATAAATTTGAAATGCACACAACTGTGAAAATACCTCTTGCCCTGCACTCTCAGAATACTTATTGTCCACACAAAATAATTTTCCAAGATAAGCTGATATAAGAGAAAATATTGTTGAAGTTCCTTTGTTCTCTTCATTAAAGAACATCAATAGTCTCCTTAGTTTGGCATTCCTTTAAAAAGTATATTTCCAATGCTGGCTGTCTTAATGTGAAATATGGCTTTAGTGTAAATCATTCTCATTCCACACTCCAAGAATTTCTATGGTTTCTCCTCGGTTTGAGAAGTAAGATGAAATATTATGTTTTGTTCCACACTCCAAAGATTTTTAAAACTTCTTCCAGGATGATTCCTTTGATGAGAATCAAAATGTTCATTTCTACTGAAGCTCTCTCCATCCTCCAAGAATTTAGATGGCTTGCTTCCCGAGTGAAATCTTTGATGCAAAGTGAGATTTCTCTTCTGAGAGAAGTTCTTTCCACACTCCAAACAATGAAACGGTTTCTCTCCTGTGTGAGTTCTTTGATGAGAGGTGAGATATTCCTTCCTATTGAAGCTCTTTCCACACTCCAAGCAATTATATGGTTTCTCCCCTGTGTGAGTTCTTTCATGTCGAATGAGAGTTATCTTCTGTCGAAAGCTCTTTCCACACTCCAAACAATGATATGGTTTCTCCCCTGTGTGAGTTCTTTGATGAGTAGTGAGACGACTCTTCGCACTGAAGTTCTTTCCACACTCCAAACAATGATATAGTATCTCCCCTATGTGAGCTCTTTCATGTCGAATGAGAGCTACCTTGTTACTGAAGCTCTTTTGACATTCCAAGCATTTATATGGTTTCTCCGCTCTGTGGGTTCTTTGATGAGAATTAAGGCTTTTCTTATGACTGAAGCTCTGTCCACACTCCAGACATTTATATGGTCTTTCCCCTGTGTGAGTTATTTGATGAGTAGTGAGGTGTATCTTTTGACTGAAGCTCTGTCCACACTCCAAACAATGATATGGTCTCTCCCCTGTGTGAATTCTTTTATGTCGATTGAGAGTTTCCTTCTCACTGAAGTTCTTTCCACATTCCAGACATGGATATGGTCTCTCCCCTGTGTGAGTTCTTTGATGTCGATTGAGAGTTCCCTTCCCAATGAAGTTCCTTCCACATTCCAGACATTTATATGGTTTCTCCCCTGTGTGAATTCTTTGATGAGCAGAGAGATGTGAGATGCAACGAAAGCTCTTTCCACACTCATTGCATTCATATGGTTTCTTCAGTGTTGGAATTTCACAGCCAGCTTCAATGTTTGATTCAGTATTGGAAGTTTTCCTTCTAATACTGAACATATTAGTTTCCTGTCTTTTCTGCATTTGTTCTTGGATTGTGATGTCATGGGAGCTATTGCCTTGAGAAGGAAAGGAATTATCCCTTGTATTCCAATTTGCTCCATTTTCCCTTCTCTGCTGTTCGCTGTGTTTATATCTTTCTCTTTTCGATAACATCTCCAATGCTTCTCTCTCATTCTCCACTTCCCAACAGTCACGTTCTGGAATGAAGACAAGAAATTGGTGAAAGCCTGAGTTAGCAATAGAACCTCAAATAATCACGCAACTAAACAATTTTTATAAAAGGAAGAACTGAAAAAAATAGAGGGATACAGTTCTTACCATGTGTTTACCTGCCTCTATTGATTGTCATGAACTCACTGGTAATGTGTTATAATTAATTTGATTGGGACCATGGGGACCTCGGTTCAGCTTTCAGCTGAGAAATGAAATGTATGGTGTCTTTCTGGGCCAGTTATCCTCGCTCAGCCAAGCCAACTTCACAGGCTTCTTACCAGGCTGCTCGTCAGTAAGGCAGGTATTGTAGACTCCAATGAAATTGGCAGCTGTGGATATATTTCCTTTCATAAGGCCTTCCCAGCACTAAAGTAGGAAAAGGAAGGCAAAGTCCTCTTACCTAATATCCCCAATGGTCACTGACGCTAACTTAGATCTGACATTGGCAAGCTAATCCAAAGTGCAGCTATTCGGAAAGCCTTGGGACGGGCAAAGGCAGATCTAACCTTCCAAGCATAGGACAGCCCTGAAGTGACTTTCCCAAGATAAGTCAATTGCCAACTCAGGTGCCAGACCAGGAATTTCTTCGCCTTTCAGGAAAGATGCAATCTTGAATAGCTGCAGGCTCTGCACCTCTATGAGTACCCATCCTAAATTGCCCACTTTTAACATCTGAGATGGCTCTGGCACAGAGTTCTCCAAACCCCATTGTTTTCAGCATGGAACAGCTCTTGTCACCACCAGGGAATCTTTCCATAACTCTTTGTGGCTTTGTAATATCTGACCTGGCACCCTTTGTGCCCTTGAAGGTTCTGGGCAAAGTGGAGAAAAATCCAAGATTTCGTGCCCTTACCTGAGTTTTTCTATTCAAACTTGCGGACCCAGTTTGGTACTGGTCCAACGCTATGGGAAATGCCTTGGTCTCCTGGGCTACCCAGTAATGGCAGGATTCCACCTGCGTTCCAGAGTGCGGCAAACCCTAGAAGGGTGTTGTTCTCAGCCAAAGAGAATTGGATCTCTTTCCCATCCCTCCACCCCAGCTAAGGAGGATGAAATCTGGCTGTCTGGGCATCTATGTGTGAAGAGAGACTACAATATGGGAGAAAGAGACTAAGAGAGAACTAGCTGGCTTTGGGTTCTGAAAAATAAGTGCATGTTGGGGTGCTGACTGCCTCTTCGGATCCCCCCTTTCCTGGCTTCAGTACAGCTGATCCGTCACACTTCTGGGAATTTAACAAAACAGAAAACAAAACAAAACAGAAAAGGATTTGTTCTCTGTTTTGTTTTGTTAAATTCACAATAAAAAGAAAAACGATTAATTAAAAATGGTTTCTGGGATGCTATGATCTGGAGCTTTAAATGCTTCCTGTTAATTTCATGACCAAATATTGATTACTGTTTTGATAATGTTTTAGTTTCGTCATATTTAGTTTCGTAATATTTTGTCTCGCCTCAGCAGGGAAGGCCTTCAAGTCCGCCTTGAAAATGTCCTTGTTCTAGTCTGCCTTTCTCTAATCAGTGTTTTGCTTTTTTAATGTTGCCTTCTGAGGGCTGTGTCTTAAAAGACAGCCTCAAAATCCAAAATAAATCAATAATATAAGACATATGCCAAAAATGATAATATTATCTTACCGTTCTTGCATTTGAAACCCAACTGTATAATTAAACAAGAAAATGAGGTGCCTTACCAAAAGAGGCCATGATCTCACAGTTCTCCTCTGTGATTTGGCTGTGCAGGGCTCTCTGGTCAGGATCCAGCAGTGCCCACTCCTCGTCAGTGAACCACACCGCAATCTCCTCAAAAGTCACCAGACCCTGGATGAGAAAAAAAAATGTTTCCTACTCCAGGATAACAGAACTTTAGGTGGCTGGGCAGGACACCGCAGGACTTAATTCTGCTTGCTGTGAAAACCTACTGCTGGAGGAACAACAGCAGGAAACATGCATGGCCCTCTTGTCCTGCTTGTGGGCGGCCACTCTGGGAAACAGGATGGTGGGCTAGAGGGCCCTTTGATCACATCCAGCCAAGTTCTCCTTATGATCTTAGTTTTGCCAGAAAGAAACAGAAGGAGAGAGTTGCATTCTGGCCTGGGGAGGTGCATAAGGGATGTAGTCACTCAGGCGGCTGACTGCCCGTCTCCTCAGTATCCTTCTGCCTACCTGGTCCGGTTCCACTCCATCACAAAGAAGAAGGGATGGCCGAGTACCCATTTCTGGCATCATTTCTTCCCCTGCAACAGACAAAGGTGGTACGAAGACACCAGAATAGATTTAGAAATTAAGATTACAACCTTAAACATACATGCTGGGGAGTAAGGCCCTTTGCCAGTGACGTAAGTCAAAGCATGCCTGGGTGTTACACAATACCCTTTCTTTTATTTCATGTTGCATATTTGTAACCATTTTATGGTTCAGTTGGGTGAAAATGCAAATCTCTCCAGAGATGGTTTTGAAATTGGCTCCCCTCCTGGGCATTTAATCCTTACCCTGCGAAGACGCATCTTGGTCAGCCTCCTGCAGGGGACTTTCTCTGGTCTCCGACAGAGCCTTTGCTGCTGCGGGGAAATCATGGGCTGCTTCGGCAAACAGACTCTGTACCAGAAACAGTAACCAAAACACAAGATATGAAATGAGAAGGAATAGGAAAGGAATAAGATGGGCAAAACTGTTGCAGTGTGTAAGATTTCTCCTCTGGAGATTTCCAGAAGTGGGTGGGCAATTACTCTTGGATGAAATGCTGTCACCTGCTGCTGCTCTTGCTGCCTCTGGTCCTCTGCCTGGCTCAGGAGGAAGCCTTCTGCCAGGGCCACCGCCTGGCAACTGGTCTCCGCTCCACATTCTCTCACCCAGCTCGCCATCTCCGCTGGCAGAATGGTCAGGAACTGCTCCAGGACCACCAGGTTCAGGATTTGGTTTTTCATGTGTTGCTCTGGCTTCAACCACTGATTGGCAAGCTTGTAGAGTTGGCTGCACATTTCTCGCGGCCCCTCATCCTCCTGGTAGCGGAGCTGCCTGAAACGCAGGTACTGCATGTCTGAGCTGACCATGTCTTCATCCAGGTCCTTCTGCCCTGTAGTTTCCCGGAATTCCCCACTGATCTCAGTCTTCACGGCATCAGGGCCTCTTCCTGCTTCAGGGACAACTGCGTTTTGCTCAGCCATATTTGATCTGTGCTCAAAGGAATTCTCTCAGAGGGCCAAAGCAATTACGCACTCTGATGTCAATCTTTCCACGCAAGGATGCTCGTGACGGGCAGTGCTACTGAAGCTCTGCAAAATGAAGACATTGTCAGGAGAAGACAAAATGTGGAAGACTCCATCTAGCAACCAGGTCTTGTCCCAGAAGGAAAGGCTGCCGAATGCTAAAGCTCAAAGAGCAACCAGAGACTTGGGGAGGTTCCTTCATCTGGGAGTCCCACACCAAAGTCCTTCCCTCGCTTGAGAGTCAGAAGTGGCAGCATCTACTCCAAGCCACTCCTGATCCATCTCCACCATTCCTCCCCCAGAAGGAAGCTCCATCTCTCGGCCTTCCCTTGTGGCCTTAACCATTCTCCCAGCAAGTCCCCTGCCAGACACTCTCTTTGTGATGCATTCTGCTGCTGCCAAGTTCTCCTTTAGCCTCTCTTACACTAAACCACCTTAAAGTAGGTTCTATAAATCAACCTATTTCATATATGCATAAAAGCTAAACTGCATTGCAGTGGTTTTGCACCTACTTTTATGACCAGCTCCAGAAGGTGATGCTTGGGGGATACTGCTCAGCCCTGCAGATTCTCCAGTTTGGGGTTCCACAGGGGGTGGTTTCGTCCCAATGTTGTTCAACATCTACATGAAACCTAGTGATCTAGACTTCTGGAGTGTGCTGTCAATAGTATACTGATGACACGCAGATCTATTTCTTCTTTTCATCTCCTTCAGGTAAGGCTGTGGATGTGCTAAACTAGCACCTTGCTGTGATAATGGACTGGGCGAAGGCTAATAGTCTGAAACTCAATCCAGACAAGACTGAGATGCTGTCAGTGGGTGGTTCTCCTGATCGGATTGGGTGTGTGTGCTTAACGTGTTCTGGATTGGGTTGCACTCCCCCTGAAGAAGCAGGTTTGTAGCTTTGGGGCCCTCCTGGAGCCATCTTCATTACTTGAGGCTCACGTGGCCCAGCTACACCCCTATCTGGACAGGGATAACCTGGCTTCCGTTGTCTATGCCCTGGTAACCTCCAAGTTAGATTACTGCAATGCGCTGTACATGGGGTTGCCTTTGAAGATGGTTCAGAAGCTGCAGCCGGTGCAAAATGCGGCAGCCAGACTGATAACATAGAGCACCGATTCTGGCCTGCTTGCACTGGCTTCCTGTACAGTTCTGAGCCCCCTTCAAGGTGCTGGTTTTGACCCATAAAACTTTACATGGCTCAGAACCACAGTATCTGATGGGACGCCTCTCCTGGCATGAATCGACCTGTACGCTACGCTCTGCATCCAAGGCCCTCCTCTTCTTCCCTCAGGCATTTGGCAGCATATAATAAGTCTTTTTCATCAGGTCCTGGATTGTCTCCAGATGATGGTTTAATATTGTTTTAGATATGCATTGTTGTGTGTGCTGTTTTATGTCTTTACGGGAATTGTTTTATACTTTATGTAATATATTTCAATGGTTTCTATCCAGGCGTTTTTTTAAAAAAATGTTTTTTTCATTCTCTTTCATTTTTCCTTTCCCATTAATAATAACAATTAGTGTCTTTCTTTAATGGGGCCCTTCTACCTGTCTCTCTATGCAGACACACACAATATCTATTCAACACAGGGCCAGCCCAAGACAATTTGCTGCTCTAAACGATTGTCCCTGATCCTGTCAAAATATCAGAATGTAGGCTTAGCAAATGCCTGCCCTCCCCCCAACCCAATAGCCAAGACTAGTAAAGTTATTTTGGCAGCTGAGGAAGGAAATCTCACAAGGGCCTCCCTTCCTTCCCGGCGATAAAAAAAATAACCCAGTGAGAACACGATGAATAAAACTTATATTAAATAAGAAACATTGTGCTGCTCATTCAGGACAGCCCAAATCAGCTTCTTAAAGGAGCCCCCATCATTCTGTCTCAGCCCAGCTTTTTACCCCAGTGCTTATGCATTTAGAATAAAAATGGTTAAAAAGACACCTAACATTTTGCCCTGATTTTCTGAGGTGTGCTGCCTCAGCAGATGGGGGCTCCATTGTTAACGATCATAGTTAGGAGCTGCCTTAGTGGAAGTGGGCAAAGGTTCTCACAGCACTGTGCCCTCCAAAAATTGGGATTCACTAGCCATGCTCCGCGGTGGTCTTTCCCCCCTCTATTTTCTCTCTATTTAATAGAGAAAAGCTTTTGGGAGCCCTACAGGACGCCTCAACTCAGCTGCCTGAGGCGTCCCGCTCACTCTGCCTCATGGTCAGCGGGGCACTGCGTATCCCTCCGCCCAGCATTGTCCCCTTTGTTCTGTGCAGCCAATGCAGCAGAGAACAACGGAGCATCTCAGCCACAGGCGGAATCACATACCGGGACCCATTGGGGGGGAGGGGGCGGGGAGCTTAGCCTGAATAATGGGGGCGAAGATTTTCATCGATGGACATAACTATAATCAATTGATCAGTTTGGTTGATCAAGTCCACGTTGCAGTTCTTCTTTAAACAATGAAAGAGGCCTCCAGGCTTTGCAGAAAAGAGGGGGGGAAATGGAGCTCCCGTATGTTGTGGGGGAAAACCCAAGTGAATCAGCCCCACAGCCCACCTCCCTATGGGGTGAAATGGGGGGAGAGTCCAGCTCCTCTTCGTGACGCTAAATCACATCCGTTTCTGACACTTTGGGGGCTGAATTTAAGCGTCTCCCCCACTCCCGGGCCTTCCTACCCCCCTCCTCCTGCCTCCCCTGCCCCACAACTCCGCTGCAGCCCAGGGACCCCCATTCGCCCCAATGCACAAGCCGATGGGGTGGGCGGCGTCTCACCTGATCCTACCCAGAAGGTCCCGATTCAGCGCCTGGATGCAGCTCCAAGTCTACCTTCCTCTGGAGAAAGAAAACGGGATTAGGAAGGGCCGAGGTGGTGGGGGGAGTACATTTCCTTTGGAGGACCCGGCTCCTCCCTTCCTCCCCCAATCCCCTTCCTCTCTAGGAATCCAGGTCCGTCCCTTTAACCTTTAGATGGCCAAGCAGCGAGATCCTTTCAAAGGAGGACTGTTGATTTTTTGCTTCTTCTGCAGGCGGTGATTTCTCTTGTCTTGTTTTGATTGTATTTTATTTTTTTGCGGTGGGGGGGAATCATCTTGCTGTTTCTGCTCATAAAACGCTGCTCTGTGTTTAGAGGCTGTTCTTGCCAGGAGGTTCAAAGGGACACAGGAGGTTCAGCCCAGAAAAACATGAAACTTTGGAGGTGGGAGTGCAAACTACCATGCAATCCATTGCATGTCTATTCAGAAGCATGCCCCATTGACTTCCATTCAGCTTACTCCCCGGTAAGGGTATACAGCAGCCTTCCCTGACATGAATACGTTGGACTACAACTCCCATTATCTTTGACTTTGGCCATACTGGCTTGATGGGAATTGCAATCCATCACATCTCCTGAGCATCGGAGTGAAGGACGTTGGCGTATAGGATCATAGCCATCGTCACCTTGGGAAACAGCAACTCTGATCTCTTTCTGCTTAGCGAAGGGGGCGGGGAGGGGCAGTGAAAATAGTATATAAACCTGGAGGGGAGAAGCGGGACAAGATGAGCGTTGCTGGCAAATTTGTAGGAAGAGGTGCAAAAAATGAATTAAACCTGGATAGTCCAGCAGAACGTCCTCATGACATGGAAATGTGGCCTATAGGTTTGGGGGGGGTTCACCTGTTGGGGCACATGACACATTCCATGTACCATTTTCAAAAGTGTTATACCCTGCTTGGCATAAATCCCGCCCTGGAGGAGATGCTGAAGCAGCTCTTTGCCAGGGCCGTGCGGGGGGGGGGGGGCAGTTGGCCCCGGGGCCCATAATTTTGAGGGGGCACTCTGACGAGGAGGTCCCTCCCTAGCTTACACTACTGCTTCTGTAGCATAAGCAGCCCATCGAGAAGCGAGGAGCCCGCCTTGCGGAAACAGCGCAAAAGCCATCCGTCGTGAATACCATGGTCAGATTACAAGCTCCAGAGGGTCATGCCGCATGTGGGGTGGGGATATATGTGCCTTGAGATGTTGTAGAACAGGTTTAATATGAAGGTGTTATGTAGAACGGACATGTTGGTGGGCACGCCCCCTTGGGGTGGCCATATTGTCCTCCGTTTTTGAAATGGGGGGGCACACACTTCCCATCTGGCCTGGGCATATTACCAGCTCTGCACAGCCCTGCTCGTTGCCTCCTGCTTGTGAGAAGCTTTGGCTACAGTAAGTGTCCTCTGCAATGAGCGCCTACTCACAAATGAATTACAGCATAATAAGATTTTGTTGACTGGCCTCAAGTGCCAAAATGAAGTGACTGGCTTTTGGTATTATGGACCATGTCTTGAACTGGAGAGGGCATCATTAGCTGTTCCACCTCAGCAGCAAAATGTCTTGGGCCATCCCATGGACTATGGCGTGGAATGGCAATTGAAACATCGTTTCTGTCAAAGTTTTGGTGCTTATTGTAGCAGTCCCTTGAACGAAGGTGTGAGTGGTGAATTTGGTTGAGGTGGCTCACTTGGAAGTTGCCATTTCGGCCTGTTGGACTATGGTCCGGAACAGGTATCGAAATATGGTTTGCGTGACCCCCCACCCCGCAAATTCTCTAAAGCCTAATTAGAATACATATCTTTTACTTCACCTTTCTATAAAAATAGATGACATATTTATTTTAAAAATTTGAAATGCACTTAACAGGGAAAATACATCCCTGTGTACTTGGATTATTTGTGGTCCACACGTAAGTGTATTCCAATATTTTCTTATAAGTTTCTTAAAAAGCAGCAGTCCAATATCAAACAACCAATGGTGAGCTTTTGGAACCTTCTCCAGGCTTAATCGGTCCTGCTGTGAAAGAGGGAGGTATCAGCTTCTCTTTGCCCAGATAAAAATTGCATATCATACGATGACCATTCTATGGTACCACTATATTAGGTTCCCTTCGCTTCTCAAAACTATTGCGAGAACACACTCGAGAGAGAATGTGCTGGACCCGACCTAAGAGTGGGATGGGGGTACCTGCAAGTAATCCTCACCAACAAATCCTTCAAATGTTATTTCCATGTAGTCAGTCTACAGGGCAACAATTCTTCCCTGCAGTTTGACAGAGGGTGGGGGCACTTTTTGTTGATTTTGTCCTTCTGCACTCCTCTGCCCTGAGAGTGTTTTCAAACTCTACTCCACTTCTCCCTTCAGCTCCTTCGATCAGCCTCGTTTGTTTATTCTAGTCCAGGCTTTACTTCTTCTAGAGATCTCTCTCTTATAAACATTTATGCCAGAATTGGAAACAGTTCCATAAAAACGTTGAAGAGGTGTGGAGGAATGAAGCATGACTCTCCGGTTCACACAGGGTTTGTTTTATTCCCACGTACATACTGACCATCACTTCCTGGGAAATGAGATGCTGGCCATTACAAAACCCTTTAGCTTTTATTGATAGAAGGAACTGGTAAAACAGGGACTTATTACCATATTAGGAAAATTAGCAAAGTCATCTATTAGTTGAAAAGTAATCTCAATGCACATGACAACCTATTAAATACTTGAAAGGCTGTCACACACAGGAGGGCCAGGATCTCTTCTCCAGCATCCTAGAATTTGTGGGCTGTCCCACACTAGATGCCTTCAAGAGGCAGCTGGACATCCATCTTTCAGGTGGATTCTCACATTTGGCAGGGGGTTGGATTAAATGGCTTTACAGGCCCCTTCCAACTCTACTATTCTATGATTCTATGACACTTTCCCTTGTGAACTGGCTAAATACATCATGAGCTGAGCCGTCAGAATTAGAAGCCTGTGTTCCATTACTTCTTGGTGGTAAATTATTAATCATGCCTGTCTTTTTTCTTTGAAGTATACATTGTTTCTACACAGAGCTCCATTATGATTTCACATACATAGTTCAACACAAAACTCCATTTTGAATTTCTCCCTCAATACAATGCAGACTCCATCTTAGATTTCTTCTAAGTACAGCACAGACTCCATTTTTAAGATTTCACTCACACAGGTCAGGCAGAAACCGAGCTGTAAATAGCAATTCAACTGACAATTGGCAAGAAGGCACACCAAAGCCCTGAGAAGCCTCCTCCACAACTAAACTAGCTGCAAAGTCAGGTAACGCTTTGAGGAGCCTTTGAGTTCAAAGGGAGAAACCAATTCAAAACAGCTGTCTGAGTACAACTAAAATTATTGAAGAAGTCAGGTGAAGAGATAAAAGTAATTAAAACTGTAGAGAATAGTTAAAGAATTAAAGCAACCGGTGGAGCCCAATACAAATGCTGCTACTCACGGCTCCATATTGACTTCCTCTTAGGAATCGAACTTCTGGAACAATTTCTCCTACTTACCTTATCCAAAGGAACAATCACTTCCCCCTTTAATGAAGCACTATCTTGATTTTGCTAATTCCACATATTTATTCAGTTTTGGGATATTTTTTCTTCTTAACCCACTTACAAAAATAAATGAAATAATTATTAAAGAAATTTGAAATGAAATTTTTAGGCTTTTATGGTTTTAATTTTTGTATATTGGTTTTTAAATGTTCAATGGTTTTAATTTTTGTAAACCACCCAGAGAGCTTCGGCTATGGGGCGGTATATAAATGTAATAAATAAAAAATAAGAAATGCACTCAACTGTGAAAATACATCACACTCTCCACACATAATTATTTCACTAGATGTACTATCACAGAAAATATTGTTTATTCTTTGTTCTCCTTGTTACAGCACATTAATAGTCTCCTTGGTTTGGCATGCCTTATTCATTACATCCAAGTTAGTCTAATATGAACTATGGCTTGAGTGAAAATGAGTTTCATTTCCTGCACCAAGAATTTCTATGGTTTCTTCCCCATATGAGTTATTAGATATGGTGACCGTATGAAACAGAGGACAGGGCTCCTGTATCTTTAACAGTTGAATAGAAAAGGGAATTTCAGAAGGTGTCATTTGTAGGCATGTAGCACGTGGTGAAATTCCCTCTTCATCACAACAGATAAAGCTGCAGGAGCCCTGCCCTCTTTTGTCTCTGTTTAAGAGGGCAGGGCTCCTGCAGCTTTAACTTCTGTGATGAAGAGGGAATTTCACTAGGTGCTGCATGCCTACAAATGACACCTGCTTAAATTCCCTTTTCCATTCAACTGTTAAAAGATACAGGAGCCCTGTCTCTGTCTGTTTCATATGTGCATCCTATATTAGATGAGAAATAAGATGACATAAAATGTTTGTTTCCACATTCTAAGGTGTTTTAAAATTTCCATGTGTGATTCCTTTGATGAGAACCAAAGTGTTTGTTTCTACTAAAGCTCTTTCCATCCTTCAAGCATTGAGTTGGTTTCTCCCAAGCGATTCTTTCATGCGAAGTGAAATTTCTCTTCCAAGAGAAGCTTTATTCAACTCGCCAAACAATGATACGGTTTCTCCACTGAGTTCTTTGATGAGAACTGAGAGTTCTCTTAGGAGCTTCAGCCAGAAGACAAATCTCAGTTCTCATCAAGTAACTCACACAGGGGAGAAACTGTATTATTTGGCGTCTGGAAAAAAGCGTCTCTCGGAAGAGAATTTTCACTTTGTGTGAATGAGCCACTCATATTCCAGATATTGATATGGCTTTGCCGTACCCTTGCCAGAGAAATCCTTCTCAGAAGAAGAACTGAGCAACCCCTGGCCCCAGAAGTGTCGTCACCTCAAGAGACAGGCCGGTAGGGCTCCTGGGGGAAGGAGTGCTCGCTGACAAAGAAGCTCGCCTCAGGAAAAGGTGACTCCTCTGGAGTAGGGCTCTGCCAGGGAGCTCTGAAGGGCAGCAGCTGAGCCTGTGTGAGGCTCAGCAGTCTTTCTTGTTTAAAGCTTCACTATCTATATAGCCAGCACTGGAAACAACATCACACCAGATCCTCCTGCCTTGTTTCCTGACCTGCTTTGTGATTGAACCTCTGGGCTACTGACCTTGGACTCAGACTTGACACCGCCCCTGGATCAGGCTGCTTAACTGGGCCTGTTTGACCCCACCTGCTTTGCCTGATTGATTGCCTGTGCTTTGAGCCTCTGCATGTTATTTTGATCTCTTCTGCCCTTGCCTGAACTCCCGTGAACTGAAACTTGGCGTCTGGAACAGTTTTCCTTTGCCTCGTGGTCAGCCCAATCACCCAGACTGCTCCAACCAACGAAGGACATCTTCTCCCCTGTGTGAGTTCTAAAATGAGAAATGAGACAACTTTACCAGGTAAAGCTCTTTCCACACTCCAAACAATGATATATGGTTGTTTTCCTGTGTGAGTTCTTTGATGAGAAGTGAGATTTTGATTAGTACTGAAGCACTTTCCACACTCCAAACAATGATATGATTTCTATTCTATGTGAGTTCTTTGATGTCGAGTGAGAGTTAACTTGTGACTGAAGCTCTTTCCACACTCCAAGCATTTATAAGGTTTCTCCCCTGTGTGAATTCTTTGATGACAAATGAGATGTATCTTTTGACTGAAGCTTCTTTCACACTCTACACACTGATATGGTTTCTCCCCTGTGTGACTCCTTTGATGAGTAGTGAGAGAACTTTTCACGCTGAAGCTCTTTCCGCACTCCAAACAATGATATGGTTTCTCTTCTGTGTGAGTTCTTTGATGTCGAGTTAGAGTTAACTTGTGACTGAACCTCTTTCCACACTCCAAGCAATGATATGGTTTCTCCCCTGTGTGAGTTCTTTGATGAGATCTGAGATTTGTCTTCTGACTGAAGATCTTATCACACTCTACACACTGATATGGTTTCTCCCCTGTGTGACTCCTTTGATGAGTAGTGAGAGTTCCCCCATCAAGGAAGCTCTTTCCACACTCCAAACAATGATATGGTTTCTCTTCTGTGTGAGTTCTTTGATGTCGAGTTAGAGTTAACTTGTGACTGAACCTCTTTCCACACTCCAAGCAATGATATGGGTTCACTCCTGTGTGCATTGTTTGATGTCGAGTGAGATTTATCTTCTGAGAAAAGCTCTTTCCACACTCCAAACATTTATATGGTTTCTCCCCTGTGTGAGTTTTTTGATGAGAAATAAGATGTATCTTTTGACTGAAGCTTTTTTCACACTCCAAACACTGATATGGTTTCTCCCCTGTGTGAGTTCTTTGATGAGTAGTGAGAGAACTCTTCACATTGAAGCTCTTTCCGCACTCCACACAATGATACGGTTTCTCTTCTGTGTGAGTTCTTTGATGTCGAGTTAGAGTTAACTTGTGACTGAACCTCTTTCCACATTCCAAGCATTTATATGGTTTCTCCCCTGTGTGAGTTCTTTGATGAGATCTGAGATTTGTTTTCTGACTGAAGATCTTATCACACTCTACACACTGATATGGTTTCTCCCCTGTGTGACTCCTTTGATGAGTAGTGAGAGAACTTTTCACGCTGAAGCTCTTTCCGCACTCCAAACAATGATATGGTTTCTCTTCTGTGTGAGTTCTTTGATGTCGAGTTAGAGTTAACTTGTGACTGAACCTCTTTCCACATTCCAAGCATTTATATGGTTTCTCCCCTGTGTGAGTTCTTTGATGAGATCTGAGATTTGTCTTCTGACTGAAGATCTTATCACACTCTAAGCATTTATATGATTTCTCCCCCATGTGAATTCTTTGATGTTGAGTGAGAGTGTACTTTTGAGTGAAGCTCTTTCCACACTCCAAGCAATGATATGGGTTCACTCCTGTGTGCATTGTTTGATGTCGAGTGAGATTTATCTTCTGAGAAAAGCTCTTTCCACACTCCAAACATTTATATGGTTTCTCCCCTGTGTGAGTTTTTTGATGAGAAATAAGATGTATCTTTTGAGTGAAGCTTTTTTCACACTCCAAACACTGATATGGTTTCTCCCCTGTGTGAGTTCTTTGATGAGTAGTGAGAGAACTCTTCACATTGAAGCTCTTTCCGCACTCCACACAATGATACGGTTTCTCTTCTGTGTGAGTTCTTTGATGTCGAGTTAGAGTTAACTTGTGACTGAACCTCTTTCCACATTCCAAGCATTTATATGGTTTCTCCCCTGTGTGAGTTCTTTGATGAGAACTGAGATTTGTCTTCTGGCTGAAGATCTTATCACACTCAAAGCATTTATATGATTTCTCCCCCATGTGAATTCTTTGATGTTGAGTGAGAGTGTACTTTTGAGTGAAGCTCTTTCCACACTCCAAGAAATGATATGGGTTCCCTCCTGTGTGAATTCTTTGATGTCGAGTGCGATTTATCTTCCGAGAAAAGCTCTTTCCAGAGTCATTGCATTTATATGATTTCTCCAATATAGAAATTTTGCAATGAGGTTTATCATGTGAGTTAGTATTCAATGTTTTTCTTCTAATTTGGAACTTATTATTTTCCTTTCTTTTATATATTTGTCCTTGGATTGTGACCTCATTATAACCATTGCCATGACAGGGAATGGAGTTATTCCTTGTGTTCCAATTTCCTCCATTTTTCCTTCTCTGCTGTTTGCTGTATTTATATCTTTCTCTTTTCAATAACACCCCCCATTCTTCTCTCTCATTCTCTTCTATCCAACAGTCACGTTCTGGAATGAAGACAAGAAATTGGTGAAAGCCTGAGTTAGCAATACAACATCAAAAAATCTCGCAACTAAACAATTTTTATAAAGGAAGAACTGAAAAAAATAGACAGGATACAATTCTTACCAAGTGTTTACCTGCCTCTATTAATTGTCATGAACTCACTGGTAACATGCTATAATGAATTTGATTGGGCCCATGGAGACCTAAGTTCAGCTTTCAGCTGAGAAATGAAATGTACCATGTATTTCTGGACCAGATAATCTCTCTCAGCCTAGCCAACCTCACAGGCTTTATTTCAGGCTGCTCATCAGTACGGAAGGTATTGCAGACTCCAATGAAATTTGGCAGCTGTGGATACGGTTCCTTTCATAAGGCCTTCCTACCCAGCACCAGGGTAGGAAAAGGAAGTCAAAGTTATCTCACCTAATAGCCCCAATGGCCGCTGACGCTAACTCAGATCTGGCATTGCCAATCCAATCCAAAGAGCACCCATCCCAAATTGCCCACTGTTACATTTAAGATGTCTTTGGCAAGGACTTCTCCGAACCCCATTGTTTTAAGCATAGAACAGCTCTTGTCACCACCTTGGAATCTTTCCGTAACTCCTTGTGGCTTTGTAATATCAGATCTGGCACCGTTGAAGGTTCTGTGCGAACTGGGGGAAATTCCAAGGTTTCATGCCCTTGGTGTGCTGGCATACTTGAGCTTTTCCATTCATAGTTCTTGGACCAATACCAACCTGGATCCATGCTCCGGAAAATGCCTTGGACTCCTGGGCTACCCAGTAATGGCAGGATTCCACCTGCTTTCCAGAGCATGGCAAACTCTGGAGTTGTGTTGTTCTCAGCCAGAGAGAAGCTGATCCCTTTTCCATCCCTCCACCTCAGCTAAGAAGGATGAAATCTGGCTGTCTGGGCAACTATGTATGAAGAGAAACTGCAATTTAGGAGAAAGAGACTAAGAGAGAACTAGCTGGCTTTGGGTTCTGTAAAATAAGTGCCTGTTGGGGTGCTAACTGCCTCTTTGGATACCCCCTTTCTTGGCTTCAGTACAGCTGATCCGTCACGCTTCTGTGAATTTAACAAAACAGAAAACAAAACAAAACAGAAAAGGATTTGTTCTCTGTTTTGTTTTGTTAAATTCACAATAAAAAGAAAAACAATTAATAAAAATGGCTTCTGGGTTGCTGTGATAGGTCAATCCTGTGTTAGTATTTCTGGAGCTCTAAATGCTTCCTGTTGATTTCATGACAAAATACTGGTTCTTGTTTTGATTATGTTTTAGTTTCCTAATATTCTGTCTCGCCACTATTCACTTTTGCATGGATTTTTGGTTAATGGAACGGCAGGACTAGAAATTTGTAGTAAATAGAAATAGACAGATTCTTGTAGACTGGAAGAAGGGACCTGGAGGAACTAAAATATTCAGTCAAGCTGCAGGGAAGGCCTTCAACTCCGCCTTGAAAACGTCCTTGTTCTGGTCTGCCTTTCTCTAATCAGTGTTTTGCTTTCTGAATGTTGCCTTCTGAGACAGCCTCAAAATCCAAAATAAGTTAATAATGTAAGACATACGCCAAAAATTGTTAATATTATCGTATTCACTGTTTTTGCATTTAAAACCCAACCATATTTTTAAACAAGAAAAAGAGGGATTTACCAAAAGAGGCCATGATCTCACAGTTCTCCTCTGTGATTTGGCTGTGCAGAGCTCTCTGGTCAGGATCCAGCAGCGCCCACTCCTCCTCTGTGAACCACACAGCAATCTCATCAAAAGTCACCAGATTCTGGATGAGAAAAGAAAATGCTTCCTGCTCAAGGATAAATTTATATGGCAGGAACTGCAGGACTTAATTCTGCTTGCTGTGAAACTCAGTTACTGGAGGAACAAAAGCAGGAAACATGCATGGCCCTCCTGTCCTGCTTGTGGGTTTCCCAAGCCAGCCACTATGGGAAACAGGATGCTGCGCTAGAGGGCCCTTTGGTCCCATCCAACAGGGCTCTCTTTATGATCTTAGTTTTGCCAGAAAGAAACAGAAGGAGGAAGATGCATTCTGGCCCGGGGAGGTGCGTAGGGGACATAGGCACCCAGGCTTCTTCCTGCCCGTCTCCCCAGTATCCTTCTGCCTACCTGGTCCGGTTCCACTCCATCACAAAGAAGAAGGGACGGCTGAGTACCCATTCCTGGCATAATTCCTTCCCCTGCAACAGACAAGGGTGGTACGAAGACAGCAGAATTGGTTTAGAAATTAAGATTGCAATCTTAAACACACATGCTAGGGAGTAAGCCTTTTCCAACACAAAAGGACTGAATGCCCTGTAAAATGCACAAGGTTGCATAGCCAGTGATGTGAGTCAAAGCACACCTGGATGTTACAAAATAGCCTTTCTTTTATTCCATGTTGGATATTTGTAACCATTTCATGGTTCAGCTGGGCGAAAATGCGTATTTCACCAAAGATGGCTTTGAAATTGGCTCCCCTCCTTACCCTGCGAAGACACATCTTGGTCAGCCTCCTGTGGGGGACTCTCCCTGGTCTCCGATAGTGCCCTCATTGCTGCGGGGAAATCATGGACTGCTTCAGCAAACAGGCTCTGTACCTGAAACAGTAACCAGCATACACAATATGGAATGAGGTGAAGGAATAGGAAAGGAATAAGATGGGCAAAACTATTGCAGTGTGGGAGATTTCTCCTCTGGAGATTTCCCGAAGGGAGTGGGCAATTACTCGAAAGTTTTAGGATACCCTATCTTGGATGAATTGCTCTCACCTGCTGCTGCTCTTGCTGCCTCTGGTCCTCTGCCTGGCTCAGGAGGAAGCCTTCTGCCAGGGCCACCGCCTGGGAACTGGTCTCTGCTCCGCATTCTCTCACCCAGCTGGCCATCTCCGCTGGCAGGATGGTCAGGAGCTGCTCCAGGATCACCAGGTCCAGGATTTGGTTTTTCGTGTGTTGCTCTGGCTTTAGCCACTGGTGGGAAAGATTGTAGAGTTGGCTGCAGATTTCTCGGGGCCTCTCAGTCACCTGGTAGCGGAGCTGCCTGAAACTCTGGCGTAGCATGTCTGAGCTGACCATGTCTTCATCCAGGTCCTTCTGCCCTGTTGTTTCCCAGAATTCCCCTTTGCTCTCAGGCTTGAGGGCATCAGGGCCTCTTCCTGCTTCAGGGCCGGCTGAGTTTTGCTCGGCCATCTTCGATCCGTGCTTGAAGGACTAGCCAAGGGAGCCAAAGGAACTTATCCCTCTGATGCCGCTCTTTCCAGGCAATGATGCTCATAAGACACAGTGCTACTAAAGCTCTGCAAAATGAAGACATTGTGCAATCAACGAGTTATTCTACTGTCAGGAGAAGACAAAATGTGGAGGACTCCCATCTCACAAGCAGGTCTTGTCTCAGAAGGAAAGGCTGCCGAATGCCAAGGCTCAAAGAGCAACCAGAGGCTTGGGGAGGTTCCTTCATCTGGGAGCCCCACACCAAAGTCCTTCCCTCGCTTGAGAGTCAGAAGTGGCAGCATATTCTCCAACCTGCTCCACCATTCCTCCCCCAGAAGGAAGACCCCATCTCTCAGCTTTCCCTTGTGCCCTTAACCATTCTTACACAAGCCCCCTTCCACACCCTCTTTTTCTGATGCCTTCTGTTGCTGCCATGTTCTCCTTTAGCCTCTCTTACAATATTCTACCTTAAAGTAGGTTGTATAAAACAATCTATTTCATATATGCATAAAAGCTAGACTGCATTGCAGTGTTTTCGCTCCTACTTTCACGGCCGGCACCAGAAGGTGGTGCTTGGGGGGATACTTCTCGGCCTTGTAGATTCTCCAGTTTGGGGTTCCACAGGGGGTGGTTTTGTCCCCCATGTTTTTCAACATCTACATGAAACCATTGAGTGCGGCGATCTAGACTTTTGGAGTGTGCTGTCAATAGTATACTGGTGACGCACAGCCCTATTTCTTATTTTCATCTCCTTCAGGTGAGGCTGTGGATGTGTTAAACCAGCGCCTGGCTGCAAAAATGGACTGGGCGAAGGCTAATAGGCCGAAACGCAATCCAGATAAGACTGAGATGTTGCTAGTGGGTGGTTCTCCTGACCAGATTGGGTTCAACTCCCCCTGAGGAAGCAGGTTCGTAGCTTTCGGGTCCTCCTAGAGCCAACTTCATCACTTGAGGCTCACATAGCCTAAGTGGCAAGGAGTGCCGTCTACCACTTTCCCTTGGTAGCCCAGCTATGCCCTTATCTGGACTGGGAAAACCTGGCTTCCGTAATCTATGCTCTAGTAATCTCCAAATTAGATTACATTGGGCTGCGTCTGAATACGATTCAGAAACTGCAGCTTGTGCAAAATGCAGCAGCCAGCCTGATAACAGGGACAAGATGCTCCAGTCACAGAACACTGATTCTGGCCTGCTTGCACCAGCTTCCTGTACAGTTCTGAGCTCCCTTCAAGATGCTGGTTTTGACCCATAAAGCTTTACATGGCTCAGGACCACAGTATCTGATGGGGCGCCTCTCCTGGCATGAATCGACCTGTATGCTACGCTCTGCATCCAAGGCCCTCCTCTTCTTCCCTCAGGCATTTGGCAGCATATAATAAGTCTTTTTCATCAGGTCCTGGATTGTCTCCAGCTGATGGTTTTATATTGTTTTAGATCTACATTGTTGTGTGTGCTGTTTTATGTCTTTACGCGAATTGTTTTATACTTTATGTAATATATTTCAATGGTTTCTATCCAGGCATTTTTTTAACACTACTTTTTCATTCTCTTTCATTTTTCCTTTCCCATTCATAATAATAATTAGCCTATTTCTTTAATGGGGCTTTTCCACCTGCCTCTCTATGCACACACACACACTGGCTGAATTCGGACAACACATTAGTCAATGGTGGGTTGAGTAGCCAACTCACAGTTGGTTATTTTGTGGGTACTCCCCACACAACATATTCCTACACAACTGTGGGTGGTTGGGGCTGGCGTTGAGTGGACTAATAGGCTGAATTCGGACAACACGACAGTCAATGGTGGGGTAATAATCAACTTTACAGTTGTTCATCTAGGGGGTACTCCCCACACAACATGGTAATAAATAATCAACTGTGTTGTGGATTGGGATCAGCGCTGAGTTGACTAGGGCTGCCTCTACAAGAGGCATTTAAAGCTCTTTCAAGGCGCATTAAAAAATTTACCTCTACAAGAAAGGAGCGCAAATTGGGCGTAGAGGCGCTTTAAACATCCGATTATGCGCATTAGCAAACGTGCGTTAAATAGCGAGTTTTATTTTGCTCCCGCCGTTAAAGCGCATTTTGACTATGTGAACAAGCAATTCTCCGCATTAACTACTTGTAAAGCGCATTTGAAACAACCGGTAAGGTCACCTGTTGAGTGCTCAATTACCTCCTGCATACAAGCATTTACGATAAAGCGCTTCCGAGAAGATGCTCATAATCGGAGGAACAGGCGTCAAACGGAATCCATCTAGAGGGGGCCTATGGCAGCATTCGGACGACACGATAGTCAATACAATGCCCCCCCCCCCCCAGTTGCTTAATGTGTTGTCCGAATTCAGCCAATATCTAGTCAACACAGGGCTGGCCCAAGAGATTTTGCTGCTCTAAACCATTGTCCCTGATCCTGTCATAATATCAGAATGTAGGCTTAGCAAATGCTTGCCCCCCCCAACCCCCACACCGCTCCAAATAGCCAAGACTGGTAAAGTTATTTTGGCAACTGAGGAAGAAAATCTCACAAGGGCCTCCCTTCCTTCTTGGTAATAATAATAAAAAAAGAACACAGTGAATAAAACCTATATTAAATAAGAAACATTTTGCATCCCATTTAGGACAGCCCAGATCAGCTTCCCGAAGGAGCTCCGTCACTCTGCCTCAGCCCAGCATTTCAACCCAATGTTCATTCATTTAGACATATTTGTTTTATATCAAATGATTGAAAAGACGCCCAACATTTTGCCCTGATCTTCTGAGGTACACTGCAACAGCAGATATGGGCTCCATTTCTAACAATAATAGCTAAGAGCCGCTTTAGTGGAATGGGGCAAAGGTTTTCATAGCACTGTGCCCTGCAGGAATTGGGATTCACTGACCATGCTCCGCGGAGGTCTTCCCTCCACCCTCTATTTCTTTCTCTATTTAAGAGAGAAAAGCTATTGGGGACCCTTCAGGACGCCCCAACTCAGCTACATGAGGTGTCCCCCTCACTCTGCCTTATGTTCAGGGGGGCATTGCGTCTCCCTCCGCCCAGCAGTTTTGGCTTTGCTCAGGGCAGCCAATGCAGCAGAGAACGACGGAGCATCTCAGTCACAGGCAGAATCACATCTCGGGACTTGTGGGGGTGGGGGAGATGGGGAAGGAGGGGGCGGGGAGCTTAGCCTGAATAATGGGGGCGATGATTTTCATCGATGGACATAACTATAATCAATTGATCGGTTTGGTTAATCAAGTCCACATTGCAGTTCTTCTTTAAACAATGAATGGGGCCTCCAGGCTTTGCAGAAAGGAGGGAAAAATAGAGCTCCCGTATGTTGTGGAGGGAAACCCAAGTGGATCAGCCCCACAACCCACCTCCCTATGGGGTGAACGGGGCGGAGGGTCCAACTCCTCTACTTGACGCTAAATCAGATCAGCCTCTGATACTTTGGGGGCTGAATTTAAGCGTCTCCCCCTCTCCCAAGTCTTTCTACCCGCTCCTCCTCCCTCTCCTGCCCCATAACTCCGCTGCAGCCCAGGGACCCCCATTCGCCCCAATGCACAAGCCGATGGGGTGGGCGGCGTCTCACCTGATCCTACCCAGAAGGTCCCGATTCAGCGCCTGGATGCAGCTCCAAGTCTACCTTCCTCTGGAGAAAGAAAACGGGATTAGGAAGGGCCGAGGTGGTGGGGGGAGTACATTTCCTTTGGAGGACCCGGCTCCTCCCTTCCTCCCCCAATCCCCTTCCTCTCTAGGAATCCAGGTCCGTCCCTTTAACCTTTAGATGGCCAAGCAGCGAGATCCTTTCAAAGGAGGACTGTTGATTTTTTGCTTCTTCTGCAGGCGGTGATTTCTCTTGTCTTGTTTTGATTGTATTTTTTTTTTTTTTGCGGTGGGGTGGGTGAAAAAGAGTGTACTTGTACACCCTTCTTGCTAGGTAGGCCAACCCAGCCAACCGCCGGATACCCACCAGCTAACACTGGACGTAGCACCAGAGTCCCCCTGACACAAACCAGAACTGGTTTAGGGATTTAAAACTATTTGTTAATAGAATTAAGGCTTTAAAGCAGAATATCAAAAATAATAAAAGGGGAGGAAGGGTTAAACGATCAGTTTAAAAGACAAAGTGGTTTAATAAAAGCAGCATGGTCATAAAATAATAAAAAGAAGTTGTAAAACAATACGAGTGAGAGCAAGCGGTTCCTCAGAACACCGACAGAAAAATAATAAATCCTGGCTAACTTGCAATATCCTTACAACAGGGGCCTCCTGCTCCTAACCAGACGAAACACCCCCACCCCTAGCATCTAGGGATCCAGGAAGGCAAATGGACCCAGAAGCTAACTCATCTCATGCCCTAATCCTGATGGATGGGGCGACTGCCTGCCACCAATCCTGGCCCAAGCTGCTCCTCCAGGCCTCCCCATCCCAGCCAGAGCAGTTCCCACCAGGACAACCGAAATCATTCTTTTCCCAATTAGCTGTGGCCTTGGGAGGCTTTGAGACTCCTGCCTTCCCTAACAGCCTTCTGATAACACAGCCAGGTGGTGATTGCTAACAGGCTGGGCAGTTTTCAGCCAGGGACAGTCTCATCAGGGATTCCTAACAAGTCCCATGTGGTTGCTATTATATGGGTCTGCTTTTCAGTTACCAGCAGCCCTGCGAGGGAGGCCATGAACACAAGCCCCTAGTTGTTATACGACTCTACGGGGAAACTAGGAAGAACAGAGCCCTGTTCTTCACAGGGTGAATCATATTACTGTTCAGTTCTTGTGAGCTTTGTATCTGCTTATAAAAAGCTGTTCTGTGTCTTCTGGCATCTTGAAGACTCACAAATGTATTTACAGCATAAGCTTTTGTTGACTGGCCACAAGTGCCAAAATGATGTGACTGGCTTTTGGTATTATGGACCATGTGTTGAGCTGGGGGTGGCATCATTGGCTGTTCCGCCTCCGAAAGAAAAATGTCTTGGGCCATCCCTGTGGACTATGGCCTGGAATGGCTTTTGACCATGTAGAAAAGAGAGCAGGGCTTCTGCAGCTTTAACTTTGTGATGATGAGGTAATTTCACCAGGTTCTGCATATATACAAATGACACCTGCTGAAATTCCCTTTTCTATTAAACTGTTAAAGATACAGGAGCCCTGTCCTCCTTTTCATATGGTCAGCCTATGGCTGGAATGGGTATTGAAATGTGGTTTCTGTGCCCCTCCCCCAGGGCAACTTCTCTAAAGCCTAATTGGAAAACATTTTTTATCTTAACCTTTCTACAGAAATAAATGACACTTTTCAAAAACAAATTTGAAATGCACTTAACAGGGAAAATACATCCCTCCCGTGTTGGACTATTCGTGGTCCACACATGACTATAGTCCTTTTTTTTTCTTATATTGTTTTCCAATAGGATATAAAAGACAATGCTGTATAAGTTTCTTAAAAAGCAGCAGTCCGATATCAAAAAACCAATGGTGAGCTTTCGGAACCTTCTCCAGGCTTAATCGGTCCTACTGTGAAAGAGGAAGGTATCAGCTTCTCTTTGCCCAGTTAAAAATTGCATATCATACTATGACCATTTTATAGTACCACTATAATGGGTTCTCTTCGCTTCTCAAAACTATTGTGAGAACACACTCCAGAGAGAATGTGCTGGGCCCGATCTAAGAGTGGGATGGGGGTACCTGTAAGTAATCCTTACCAACAAATCCTTCAAATGTTATTTCCATGTAGTCAAGTCTACAGGGCAACAATTCTTCCCTGCAGTTTGACGAGAGGGTGGGGGGCGCTTTTTGTTGATTTAGTCCTTCTGCACTCCTCCGCCCTGAGAGTGTTTTCTAACTCTACTCCACTCCTCCCTTCAGCTCCTTCGATCAGCCTCGTTTGTTTATTCTAGTCCAGGCTTTACTTCTTCTAGAGATTTCTCTTTTATAAACATTTATGCCAGAATTGGAAACAGTTCCATAAAAATGTTGAAGAGGTGTGGAGGAATGAAGCATGACTCTCCGGTTCACACAGGGTTTGTTTTATTCCCACGTAGGTACAGACCATCACTTACTGGGAAATGAGATGCTGGCCATTACAAAACCCTTTAGCTTTTATTGATAGCAGGAACTGGTAAAACAGAGACTTATTACCATATTAGAAAAATTAGCAAAGTCATCTAATAGTTGAAAAGTAATCTCAATGCACGTGACAACCTGTCATATGTATGAAAGGCTGTCACACACAGGAGGGCCAGGATCTCTTCTCCAGCATTCCAGAGTGCAGAACACGGAACAATGGGCTCAAGTTACAGGAAGCCAGATTCTGGCTGGACATCAGGAAAAACTTCCTGACTGTTAGAGCAGTACGACAATGGAACCTATGACCTAGGGAGGTTGTGGGCTCTCCCACACTAGAGGCCTTCAAGAGGCAGCTGGACAGCTATCTTTCAGGTGGATTCTCACATTTGGCAGGGTGTTGGACTCAATGGCCTTATAGGCTCCTTCCAACTCTACTATTCTATGATTCTATGACTTTTCCCTTATGAACTGGCTAAATACATCATGAGCTCAGCCATCAGAATTAGAAGCCTGTGTTCCGTTACTTCGTGATGGTAAGTTATTGATCATGCCTGTCTTTTTTCTTTGAAGTATACACTATTTCTACACAGAACTCCATTATGATTTCACATACATAGTTCAACACAAAACTCCATTTTGAATTTCTCCCACAATGCAATACAGACTCCATCTTAGATTTCTTCTAAGTACAACACAGACTCCATTTTTAAAATTTCACTCACACAGGTCAGGCAGAAATCGAGCTGTATATAATTGGCAAGCAGGCACACCAAAGCCCTGAGAAGCCTCCTCCACAACTGAACTAGCAGCAAAGTCAGATAACACTTTGAGGAGCCTTCAATGATTTAAGAAGTCGGGTGAAGAGATAAAAGTAATTAAAACTGTAGAGAATACTCACTGCGACATCTTGACTTCATCTTATGAGTTGAGACTTACACTTCTGGAACAATTTCTCCTACTTGCCTTAACCAAAGGAACAATTACTTCCCCCTTTAATGAAGCATTAGCTTGCTAATTACACATATTTTGCTAATTACACATATTTATTCAGTTTTGGGATATTTTTTCTTCTTAACCCATTTACAAAAATAAATGAAATAATTATTAAAGAAATTTGAAATGTACTCAACTCTGAAAATACATCTCATTCTCATAATATTTATTCTCCACACATAACTATTTTCCAAGATGTACTATCAGAGAAAATATTGTTCATTCTTTGTTCTCTTTGTTACCGCATATTAATAGTCTCCTTGATTTGGTATTCCTTTGTACAGTACTTGTCCTAAGTCAGTCTAATGCGAAATATGGCTTGAGTGTAAATTAATTTCATTCCATGCACCGATTTTCTATGGTTTCTCCCCCATGTGAGTTATTAGAGGAGAGGTAAAAATAAAATGTTTGTTTCCACACTCCAAAGTGTATACTTCAAAGAAAAAAGACAGGCATGATCAGTAACTTACCATCAAGAAGTAATGGAACACAGGCTTCTAATTCTGATGGCTGAGCTCATGATGTATTTAGCCATTTAACAAGGGAAAGAGTCACAGAATCATAGAATAGTAGAGTTGGAAGGGGCCTATAAGGCCATTGAGTCCAACCCCCTGCCAAATGCAAGAATCCACCTGAAAGATGGCCGTCCAGCTGCCTCTTGAAGGCCTCTAGTGTGGGAGAGCCCACAATGGACTATAATAATGTGTGGTAGGGCGACCAGATAAAATCCAGGTCAGGGCTCATGTAACTTTAACAGTTGTAGAGAAAAGGGAATTTCAGCCAGTGTCATTCATATGCAATTAGTTCCTGGTGATATTCCCTTTCCATCATAACTGTTAAAGTTGCAGGGGCCCTGCCTTCTTTTGTATATGGTCACTCTAGTATAGTGCATGCACCTTTAACTGTTGTGATGAAGAGAGAATATCACCAGGAACTAATTGCATACAAATGACACTGGCTGAAATTCCCTTTTCTCTACAACTGTTAAAGTTACATGAGCCCTGACCTGGATTTTATCTGGTCAGCCTAATGTGTGGACCACAAATAGTCCAAGAACACAGGGAGGGATGTATTGTCCCTGTTAAGTACATTTCAAATTTGTTTTTTAAAAATGTCATTTATTCCTGTAGAAAGGTTAAGATAAAAATGTTTTCCAATTAGGCTTTAGAGAACTTGCCCAGGGGGATTGTGCAAAACAGGCTGGATGGCAAATTCCAAGTGAACCAACTCAATCAAATTGGTTCTTGCAAATGAACTGCATGATGGGATTGGAATGATGTATGTGCCTGAATGTGCTGTAATGCTGAAACTGCTTGATTGGAGGAATTGCTTAATTGGAATTTCTAACTGTCAAGACCTTTTTGATATGAGACAAATAAGCTAGCTTGATAAGGAGGACTGACTATCCAGGTCAATCTGACATTGCTAGAAGAGTTATGGGTCACCTGTTGATAAGGTATAATGAAGTTTTCTTTGATCTATCTTTGCTTTGCTTTAGAACGTGGCCAACTGCTAATTTGTTAAGATGCTACTATGTATAAATATACCTGCTTTTCACAGTGCCCGTTGAGAAGTTCTTTGACTATTGGACCCTCTCCATACAGCTATATTACGCTCAATAAAACAGAGTTGTCTTACAACCAAAGTGGATTTTTATCCTTGACAATTGCTATTATTGAGATTTGTATCTTTGTATTTTTACCTTTTAAATTTGTTTGTTGGTTTTAATGTAAACCACCTGAGAGGACATTCATTCTGCTCTGAAAGATACTATAGAAAAAATAATAATGATTTGCTTAGAGAGAAAAAAATCCCCATCTAAACAAAAAGCAAATGCTGTTTAGCGTTCTCTTTACTTCCCGAAAATTGACTTGTGTAATCCACTTAACTCTTTTGTCTTAGAAAGTACTTAACATTGGCTGAATTGTCCCCAAAATATGAATATTGCATTCATTTTCAGCTGATGTGGCCGGGGGAGGAGGAGCTCAGTGAAGAAGTCCTCAGACAGCCTCCCTGTTGGATTGGGCCCACCTGCTTCCAGCGTCCACACTCCCTTTCCCCGGGGCCTGATCTGCCTAGAAGAGAACAAGGCAAGGGGAAACTGCTGCTCCTTTCTCTCTGGTGTTGTGGCTGCTCCACACTTGGAAAGGGCCTGGGACTAGGCCTAAGCAGCAAGTTGGAGGAAGAGCAAGGCCAGAGGGCTTGGCGGGAGTTCCCTGAAAAAGTGGCAGCCTCAACAGTTTCATGACAATGCCACTCCTGATTAGAGTGGCCATATGGAAAGGAGGTATAGAGCTTCGGCTATGGGGCGGTATAAAAATGCAATAAATAAATAAATAAATAAATAAATAAATAAATAAATAAAAGGACAGGGCTCCTGTATCTTTAACAGATGTAGAGAAAAGGGGATTTCAGCAGGTGTCCTTTGTATGCAGGCAGCACCTGGTGAATTTCCCTCTTCATCACAACAGTTAAAGCTGCAGGAGTCTTACCTGAGTGACCAGATACAAAAGAAGGGGCAGGGCTCCAGCAGCACCTGAAGGAAACTCTAAGTCCTCTTCCCTCTCCACCCCCAAGAATTCAGCACAGGAAGGGCCTTTGGGGGGAGAAAGTGCATTTTCTGTGGAGGTCACAGGTTTGGTCCATTTAACTAGGCTGACCAGATAAAATCCAGGTCAGGGCTCATGTAACTTTAACAGTTGTAGAGAAAAGGGAATTTCAGCCAGTATCATTTGTATGCAATTAGTTCCTGGTGAAATTCCCTCTTCATCACAACAGTTAAAGGTGCAGGCACTATACTAGAGTGACCATATACAAAAGAAGGCAGGGCCCCTGCACCTTTAACTGTTGTGATGAAGAGGGAATTTCACCAGGAACTAATTGCATACAAATGACTCTGGGTGAAATTCCCTTTTCTCTACAACTGTTAAAGTTACATGAGCCCTGACCTGGATTTTATCTGGTCACCCTAATTTAACCCTAAGGAGGCCAAGCTGCAAGATCTTTTCTGGGCATCTCTCAGAAGAGCACCACACTTATTATTTTGCTTACTTTCCTTCCTCTGCCGGCACTGATTGCTTGTTTTTGTCTGTTTGGTTTTCTTGCTGAATGAAACTTTACAGCCAGTGACTGTGCGGTCCTGTTCAGACGACACTTCAAGCTCTGTGGTTAGCTTAACTGCGGTTCTCTGGGGTTAGCACTAACCATAAGCACACAACACTTTAAGCCACGGTTAGGTCTGCTTACTCTACTGCAGATGGCCCAGCTGGGGTTAGAAAGTGACCAGGGTTTAGCAACACACCTTGCACACAACAACCGAAAGCCTTAACCAGCAGGGTTTATGGTGTCTTCTGTTTTGTTTTGGGTTGGCAAATGTTGCACCTGCTTTAGAGGCTCTTCTTGCCAGGAGGTACATCACACCAGCCCAGGACACCAAAAGTTGAAATGGGAAGCTACAGTGCAAGCCATTACGTATCTACTCAAAAGTAAGCCCCTTTGAGTTCAATGGAGTTACTTGCTTCCAGTTAAGGGTCTATAGGATTGTAACCCCAGTTTCTATGGGAAATAAAAATTTAGGAAAACTTGACTGTCTTTCTGATTGGCTAAGAGATTGGGAGGGCAAATTAAAATAGTGAATTATATATATATGAAAGAGGCAAAGGTGGGGATTGTTGGAAGAATTTGAGAGAGCAGGAACTAGAAATCAGGAAGCCTGGACAGAGAGTTTTGTAGAGGAACCAACCTCCGGGAACAAAAGAAGCTCAGATGAAAGCAATACATCTGACAGCTACACTCTCAATTGACTAAGAGGAGCTGGAATTGCTTTAATGCCAGATCTTGACTTAAGTAGGGAAACTACCTAGGCTAAATTTAGATTAGAACTCAAGAGCGCAAAATCTTTTTGGTAGACCAACTCGTTTTGTCCTGCGTTCGGGGGTTCTGGGCTACCCACACAACACACACACACATATATATATTTGGGTAGGGATATAAACCTACACATTGGGTGGGCTACACACACACAATCACAGACATACAGGGTGGTTTGGTGGAAGACACAGAATACTGGGGTGAGGGGCAAAGACAGACTCGCACATGCACCTTATTTGAGGTTGCTGGGGAAGGGAGAAAGTTGCTCCTTCCTGCCTACAACAGTGCCCTTGACATAACCACTACTTATTTCTGATGTCTCATCTGAGTTTGCAGATAAGGCAAGGGATTCCATTGCTATCAGTAGTGCTAACAAGAGAATCCCTTGTGGATCTCCACTGAGCAAGGGATAGGAAGTGCTGCTGTGGCAGCAGGCACAGGGGTGAGGAGGCTGGTGGATCACCAAAAATGGCATGGAGGGATGTTACAGCTCATGGGCTGCACTTTTTGCACCCCTGATTGAGTGCAGAGGGTTGACATGAGGTAGATTGTGGTCTATTGATGGATCTTGGGGCGATTTGATTGAGATAGAGCAGAAAGGGATTCTATCTCCCAATTGTTCTAACCAGAGACCAAAAAGGCTGCACTCTGACACAGTCTCACGTATCAGATCTATGAACAAGTTGTACATTTCTGAGCCTCAGTGTTCCCCAGCCATAAAATGGGACTTTGAGCTTAAGAGGGAAAGCAAGACATGCTGCTCCTTAAAACTGCATTGGAAGAAAAATGTTTTGGCCTTGTGCTAAATGTTGACCTCAGTGCGGCTTTTTCCAGAACTTTATGTATCTCTGCAGTTCACTTTTAGAGGATGAGGTTAGGATCCCTGGCTGATAGTAACACAAATGTAGATACATACTTAAACGTGCAGGCTATCCCATTCTATGGCTCATGGAGAGCGGAGTGGATAATTGGGATGCCCCATTCTAATGGAATGTCCCCTCCCCACTGGTGTTTGGGAGGTGGTACCTGTGTCATGCGCTAGGAGAGAATTAAAGACCCTTCTCTTTACCCAGGCCTTCCCTGAGTGGATGTGTTAATTATGGTGTTGAAAGTATTTAACATGAACTGATATAAGTGAAAATGTTGTTAATTTATGTTTCTTTGTTGTTGTCTTCATTACAGCACACTAATAGTCTCCTTGGTTTGCCATTCCTTTATACAGTACATCTCCTAAGTTGGTCATCTAATGTGAAACATGGCTTGAGTGCAAATGAATCTCATTCCATGCTCCAAGTATTTCTATGGTTTCTGCACAGTGTGAGTTATTAGATGTGAAGATGAGATTTAAAGGTTTTTTCCACATGCCAAATAGTTTTAAAACTTCCCCCATGGGTGATTTCTTTGAGAAGAAGCAATCTCTTTCCATCCTCCAAGCACTTATATGGTTTCTCCCCTGAGTGAATTCTTTGATGAGAAGTTAGACTGTTCTTCTGACTAAAGCTCTTTTCACACACTAAACAATGATATGGTTTCTCCCCTGTGTGAATTCTTTTGTGAGAAGTGAGATGACTCTGCACACGGAAGCGCTTTCCACATTTTAAACACTGACATGGTTTCTCCCCTGTGTGGGTTCTTTGATGAAAAGTGAGAGATGTCTTCTGACTGAAGCTCTTTCCACATTCCAAGCATTTATATGGTTTCTCCCCTGTGTGAGTTCTTTGATGACGATAGAGATTTGGCTTCGTTATGAATCTCTTTTCGCACTCCAAGCATTTGTATGGTCTCTCTCCTGTGTGAGTTCTTTGATGTACAGTAAGATGTTTATTCTCCCTGAAGCTCTTTCCACACACCAAACAATGGTATGGTTTCTCTCCTGTGTGAATTCTTTTATGTCGAGTGAGGGTTCCCTTCTCAGTGAAGCTCTTTCCACACTCCAAACAATAATACGGTTTCTCCCCTGTGTGAGTTCTTTGATGAGAAGTGAGATTTGTCTTCTGACTGAAGGTCTTTTCACACTCCAAACATTTATATGATTTCTCCCCAGTTTGAGTTCTTCGAGGAGAAATGAGAGTTTGCTTATGACTAATGCTCCACCCACATTCAAAATAATGATTTGGATGTATTTCTTCATGGATTGTAATACCATGGTAGCCATTATGCTGACAAGGAAAGAAAGTATCCCTCTTATTCTGATTTGCTCCATATTTCTTTCTCTGCTGTTTTCTGATTTTATTTCTTTCTCTTTTCGGTAACATCCCCCATTGTTTTCTCTCATTCTCTGCTTCCCAACCATCACCTTCTGCAATGAAGACAATAAATTGTTAAAAGCTTATGTTAGCAATGGGACCTCAATTTGAACAATTTAATGGTTTTCATATAAGGAAGAACTGAAAAAATAAGACAGAATGCAGTTCTTACCATGTATGTCACTGTCTCTGTTTACTACCATTTACTGACTATTGGTATGATGCAATACAGTTGATTGGCTCCATGGAGACCTGGGTTCAGCTTTCAGCTGAGAAATGAAATGCACTGTGTATTTCTGGACAAAAACAACACAAAGAGAGGGTCCCTCACTGTATGTGACAAAGGAAAGGGCCTACACTATGTGGACTCAATTTCCTAAATATATTTTGATTAAAGTTTTTACTGACTTGATATAATTTTTACAATTGATGTAATACAATTTTTACACCATTTTACAATTTTTACAATTGATGTAATACAGTATTGCACAATATTTTACAGACAGGGATTCCGGATTTCATACATTCCATTAACATTCAATGTAGCTATACCAATCTAAAACACCTGAACTGCCAATAATGGAGTGTAATTGGAAATGAGCTGCTGCGATTTAAAGAAGGTCCCGTGTGTGAGCTTCATTAATTAATTAGGCTGAGAAAGAATGCAATCATCATTAGATGAGAAAGCTGTAAAAGGCTGTAAAGAAAAATACTGTTTGTGAAAAAAAATCATCTTAAGATAAGATGACAGTTCTAATTTATCATTTAACCCTGTTGGAATTAATGATTTCAATTGGTAAATCCAGTATGCTTCTCTTTTTAATAATAATTCAGAAACACAAAATGCACTTGTAAGGTTGTTGTATAATATGGTCGGGGCCAAGATGTTTTTAGTTTTTAGTTAGTGGATTTTATCCTAACACATTCCAGGCTGCGAAATGCTTCCAACTGTGGGCTTACGAAAAACTTTGCAGTTGGTACATTCTGATTTTTTAGACCCAGTATGTTATAACACACTAGGTCTAAAAAATCAGAATCAACCAACTTGTCTTTCAAGTTTGAAGTTCTTTGTAAGCCCACAGTTGGAAGCATTTTGCAGCCTGGAACATCTTGTATTATGTGCCAATGTTTATATATTATAGATTTTATTCTGGATGACAAATTATTATATTCCATAGACCGAAACAGTCGAGAATTTGTAGCTTTAATCTTTGGCTGGAATAATTACAGTTTTAACGTTGAATCTGCCCTACATCTTGAAGCTCTAATGACTTCTTTGGGATAACCCCTGTCCATTGGCACATAATACAAGATGTTCCAGGCTGCGAAATGTTTCCAATTGTGGGCTTACGAAGAACTTCAAACTTGAAAGACAAGTTGGTCCGTTCTGATTTTTTAGACAATGGTCATTACAAATGCAGACATTGCAATTGCTGCCCTCAATCCATGCAGCTTCAAGTTTTTACCAATCCAGTGGACAATAGTGAATATCCTCTGAGTTCCTTCTCGACATGTTCCACTATGAATGTGGTTTGTGTTATTATGTGTCTATGTTTGAAGATTTATGTGGGACAAACTTTGAGACCCCTTAGAACAAGAATCATTGAACACAAAAGTAGAATTCGTAATCAGTATATGGAAGCCCCTCTAACATCACATTTTGTAAGTGATAATCATTCGCCTGAATCTTTGACATTTTTTGTTATTGAACATACTATACAACAACCTTACAAGCGCATTTGTGTTTCTGAATTATTGTTAAAAAGAGAAGCACACTGGATTTACCAACTGAAATCATTAATACCAACAGGGTTAAATGATGAATTAGAACTGTCATCTTATCTTTGAGTTTTTTTCACAAACAGTATTTTTCTTTACAGCCTTTTACAGCTTTCTCATCTAATGATGTTTGCATTCTTTCCCAGCCTAATTAATTAATGAAGCTCACACACGGGACCTTCTTTAAATCGCAGCAGCTCATTTCCAATTACACTCCATTATTGGCAGTTCAGGTGTTATATATTGGTATAGCTACATTGAATGTTAATGGAATATATGAAATCTGGAATCCCTGTCTGTAAAATATTGTACAATACTGTATTACATCAATTGTAAAAATTATATTATATCAAGTTAGTAAAAACTTTAATCAGAATATATTTAGGAAATTGAGTCCACATAGTATAGGTCCTTTCCTCTGTGTATTTCTGGGCCAGTTCCTCTCTCTCAGCCTAGCCTACATCACAGACTTGTTATCAGGCTGCTCATCAGTTAGGCAGGTATCGGAGACTCCAATGCAATCTGGCAACCATGGACACCGTTCCTTTGCCAAATTGTTCCCTGTGCCATGGCGGGAAACGTAAGGGCAAAGTCATCCTATCCACTAGTCCCAAATGTCACTTGCAGAATGTCAGATCTGACATTAACAAGCTAATCAAAAGTGCACATCTTCAGAAAGCCTTGGCACAGGCAAACACAAATCTAATCATACAAGCATATGCCAGCCCTGAAGTGATCTCCCTGAGATAAGTAAATTACCACGCTATATGCTAGACCAGGAATTTCTCAGCCTTTCAGGAAAGATGCAATCTGGATTAGCTGCAGCCTCAGCACCTCTGTTAATGAGCACCTGTCCCAAATTGCCCCCTTTTGCATTTGAGATGGCTCTGGCAAAACATTCTTCAAATCCCATTGTTTTCAGCCTAGAACAATTCTTGTCATCACCTGGGAATCTTCCTGCCACTCCTTTGAGGCTTTGTAATATCAGACCTGGCACCCTTTGTGCCTTTGAAGATTTTGTGCGAACTGGAATAAAAATCCAGAATTTCGTGCCCGCGGTCTGCTGCTATTACTGTTGTTGTTGTTGTTGTTATTATTATATTTATATCCCGCCTTTTCCCCAAAACTAGGACTCAAGGTGGCTTACAAATTAAAACGTAGTTAAAAACAGATAGAAATATAATATAATATAATATAATATAATATATATATAATTAAACATAGTAAAATATTTAAAACTTTTAAAAACAATATAAATACAAATAATAATTTTTAAAAATCCAAGATATAAACGACACATCCACAGAGGTCCAAGCTACTCCCCAAAGGCCTGCTGAAACAGAAAAGTTTTAGCCTGCCTCCGAAAATACACCAAGGAGGGAGCCAGTCTAGCTTTCCTGGGAAGGGAGTTCCAGAGCCCTGGGACAGCCACCGAGAAGGCCCTCTCCCACGTTCCCACCAGGTGTGCCTGTGATGGTGGTGGTACAGAGAGGACGGCCTCCCCTGAAGACCTCGGGATGGGCAGGCTCCTAAGGGACAATACAGTCTTTCAGATAACCTGGACCCGAGCTAGTTTATTTCAGCATTTCTATTCATAGTTGTTGGTCAAGTACCAATCTTGGTCCACAGTATTGAATTCTCCTTGGCCTCCTGGGCTACCCACTCCTGGGCTACCTATCCCACCTGCTTTTCAGAGCATGGCAAACCCCGAAGTTGTGTCATTCTCAGGCAGAGAATCAGATCTCGTTCCCATCCTTCCACCCAGGCTAATAGGGATGTAATCTGGCTGTCTCTGTGTGTAGAAAGAGACTACAGTTTGGAGAAAGATTAAGGGAAAAACAGCCGAGTTGGAATCCTGTAAACAAACTGCATTTTGGGGTTCTGGCTGCCTCCCTAGAGGCCTCCCTCTCTGGCTTCAGTACAGCTGAACTGCCAGGTTCTATGATGGGCTGGGTTTTGTATTTGTTGCAGCTCTTAATGTTTCCTGATTATTTGATGGCTAGATGCTCATTATTACTTGATTCTGTTTTTGTTTTCTAATATTTTATTTCACCACTATTCGCTCCTGTATGGATTTTTGATTAATGGAAGGGCAGAATTATAAATGTTTTAATAGATAAAAAAGGATGAATTCTGGTAGACTTGAAGAAGGCATGCGGAGGCACAGAAATACGCAATCAAGCTCCACGTGGCCCCTGCAGGGCAGGCCTTCAACTATGCATCAAAAATGTCCTTGTTCTGGCCTGCCTTTCTCTAATCAGTGTTTTGCTTTTTGAATGCTGATATTTAAGGGCTGTGCACTAAAAGGCAGACTCCAATTACTAATTTATTCAATAAATACTATGGGACATGTGTCAAAACATTATTGCTACTGGAATTAAACAAGAAAACGAGGAGACTTACCGAATGAGGCCATGATCTCACAGTTCTCCTCTATGATTTGCCTGTGCAGAGCTCTCTGGTCAGGATCCAGCAGGGCCCACTCCTCCTCCGTGAACCACACAGCAACCTCTTCAAAAGTCACCAGACCCTGTATGAGGAAAGAAAATGTTTCCTACTCAAGGAGAACATAACTTTAGGTGGATGGGCAGGACACTGCAGGATTGGCACTCGCTTGCGGTGAAAACCACTTGCTTGGGCAACAGCAGTAAGAAACATGCATGGCCCTCCTGTCCTGCTTGTGGGTTTCCCAAGAGGCATCTGGTCAGCCACTCTGGGAAACGGGATGATGGGCTAGAGGGCCCTATGGCCCCCCCAGAAGGGCTCTCTTTATGATCTTTCTTCTCTTTGCTTTGCCAGTAGGAAAAAGGAGAGAGATTTTTCTGGCCCTTGGAGGTGAGCAGGGACTGTTCCCTGCCTGTCTCCCCTGTGATTGCTTCACCTACCTGATCTGGTTCCACTCCATCACAAAGAAGAAGAGATGATTGAGAATCCACTTCTGGCATCATTATAGCCCCTGCAAGGGACAAGAATGGTACAAAGCCAATATAATGTGCTTTGAGATTAAGATTACACTACTAAATACAGTGACTAGGCAGCAGGATCCTCTGAACACAATAGGAGTTACTTCTTTGTAAAAGGCATAGGGTGGCATTTCAAGTGATGCAAATACACCAGGGTGTTACAAGGTGCCTTTTCTTTTCTTTCATTTTGGATATTTATACCCGCTTTATGGTTCAGTTGGGTGAAAATACGTCTCTCCCCACAGATGGATTGCAAATTGGCTCTCCTCGTGTGCAATTGATTCTTACCCTGCAACGGGGCACCTTGGTCACCCTCCTGCCTGATCCCCGTTTGTGGGGGGCTCTCTCTGGTCTCTGGTGGAGCCTTCGCTGCTGCAGGGAAGTCAGGGACCACTTCTGCAAACAGACTCTTTACCTGGAACAGCAATGAAGATCCAAGACATGGAACATGGTGAAAGATTAGAAAAGAAACAGGCAAAAATGTTGGGGGCCAGGTATGGACATCTCACCTTGGGATATTTCAGGAAGGGTTTGGGCAATTAGAAGAGTTTTGAGATACCCTCCCTCCTGTTCCTGACCCCCTGAATGAAATGCTCTCACCTGCTGCTGCTCTTGCTGCCTCTGGTCCTCTGCCTGGCTCAGGAGGAAGCCTTCTGCCAGGGCCACCGCCTGGGAACTGGTCTCGGCTCCACATTCCCTCACCCAGTTCGCCATCTCCGCTGGCAGGATGGTCAGGAACTGCTCCAGGATCACCAGGTCCAGGATTTGGTTTTTCGTGTGTCGCTCTGGCTTCAGCCACCGATGGGAAAGATTATGGAGTTGGTTACAGATCTCTCGAGGCCCCTCGGCCTCCTGGTAGCGGAGCTGCCTGAAACGCTGGAGCTGCATGTCTGAGCTGACCATGTCCTCACCCTGGTGCTTCAGCCCTGTTATTTCCAAGAATTCCCCTTTGCTCTCAGTCTGGCTGGTGTCAGGGCCAGCTAAGTCTTGCTCAGCCATCTCTGATCCGTGCTCGAAGGGCCAAAGCCACTCCTCACTCTGACGTCAATCTATCCACGCAGCGACGCTCGTAACACGTAGTCCTAGTAAAGCTCTGCAAATGAAGGCATTTTGTTCAATTCAAGAATTATTACAGTGTCAGTAGAAAACAAAATGTGAAGGAATCCAGCTAGCAACCAGGTCTTGTCCCAGAAGGAAAAGGAAAGCAAACAGCAAGATTCAAAAAGAAACTGGAGAATTGGGGAGGGCCCTTCACCTGAAAGTCCTGTATTTGCTTGAGAGTCAGAAGATGCCGCATCTACTCCACCCTGTTCCCAATCGATTTCTATCCATTTCTCCCCTCCCTCCGACCCACTTCGTGGAAACTCCCCTGGCCTTCCCTTGAGGACTTGAGAATCAGAATGACTGTTCAGCAAATCCCCCCTACCTGCCCTCCTCCCAATGCCAAAGACTTATAATCTCACAAGGGCCCCGCCTCCCTTGCAGTGAAAAAACCTAAACCAAGAGTAGAATAAATAAAAACAAACCTCCTTTTGGGAGGAGGTTAAAATAAGGATAAATCTTGTCCTGAATCAATCTTTAATATGGAAGGATGTGCACGTCCTTCTAAATTACCTGCCGGTTTCTTGGAAACTAACACAGGGTCAGTGCAAATGGATCTTCAGAGCCCTTATGACAGCAAAAAGATTTCTACCGTCATATTGGAAAGATAAACGCTCACCTCCCATAATGCACTGGATTGAGGATTTAATAACCCTATCAACATTTGAATAGGTGAATGGATAAGTCTCGCGAATGGACAAGTCTGTGGCTTTAGGGTCTGATTTTTTTTAAAAAAAACTATGTATAATTCTCTCTCCTTTTTTTTCACCTGAAGAAAAATGATGACATTCCTGTATATGCAATGTGTGTTTTCTTTCTTTTCCCCCTCACGATTTGTTTTTGTTTTTATTGTTCTGTTTCTTTGACATAAATAAATTATGGGGGGGGGGAAATAAATTAATCATTTTGCTGCCTTTCAGGATATCCCAAATCAGGTGCCTGAAGCAATCTCCTCACTCTGCCTCAACCCAGCATTTCAACCCAATATTCATTTAATTTAGACATACTTCATTTTATATGACATACTTAAAAGGACCCATAGCATTTCTCCCTGATTTTCTGACCCATTCTGCTTCAGCAAATGGGAGGCACTAGTCATAACTCATATAGGTAGGAAGTGCTTTACTGGAACGGAATAAACATTCTTACAGAGCAGCATCCTGTTTCTGAGGAGACCACAAGTTTTGTGCCCCACAGAAATTGGGATTCACTGGCCACGCTCCAGTGAGGCCCTTTTTTGTGGCTTATTGTATCCATGCTTTGTAGATATGTGTGTTTGGAGAGTTTGTTTAATTGGCTCACATGGGAGTTACCTTTGGGGCCACTTTCTCAAGAATATGTACAGTTGCCAGGAACGGGTATTGGAAAACGGTTTCTCTGGACGTTTTGTGGCTTATTGCATCACTGCCATGGAGTTATGTGTGACTGAGAAGTTTGGCTGATTTGGCTCATTCAGAAGTGGCCGTTCTGTTCCGGATGTTCACTCAGCATTATGGGATTAATAATAATACAATATTGCAAGGATTTTAGTTCTAAAATATGCTTCAACAATTGGCCCCAATTTTTGGCAAGGCTATCTTAAATAAAATGGCTGTTCCTTTCTGTTCTGGCTGTTAAACCGTTCCAAATTACAGTAAGGGTCAATTAAAAAATGATGTATTTCGGGCCTTTTCAGGATGCCCCATCTCAGCTGCCTGAGGTGACCCCCCTCACTCTGCCTCATGGTCAGGGGGGGAACCTCATCTACTGGGGGAGTAGCAGGTAACATCAGTAAACTTGTATTGGGGGGTCATTCTAAATTACCTCCAAGCAAATCCTGCAAATCTCTTTGCAAGACAAAAGCCACTCTCCTTTTGTGTCAGGTTCAGCCTTCCTCAGATTCATTTCCTCCTAACCCCTCAGGCTTTGTAGGACAAAAGGTTGCCAATTTAGGAATTACAGTATGTGTGTGGGGAAGGATTGCCTTTAAATATGTCTGAACACACACATAATGGCATGATCCAGCTACTATTAAACACTTTTAGCTACCTACTTGTGCGTGTTTACTTAGAAGTAATTTCCTAGAGAGCTTACTGGGACATACTTAATTATAAAGAATCTCCTTCAATGAATACAGTACATCTTGACTAATGAGTCAAACACATATTACATGTCAGCCATTTTCAGACTAAGCACAGGAATAGGGTCTTGGGGGTATGTGATATTATTGAACTGGGTCATGGGGAAAAATGTTTGAAGAACACTGGAATATTGTATAGGAGTATGGATGGTGGGGTAGTGTGTAAACTATCATAATATTATAATTCGAATGTAATATTTTTGTTGAGTACATGTTATTTTAATATGTGGCCTTAGACACTCTAGGGTCCATTGTTGATGAAGGATGGTTTCCAGAAATAGAAATATATACACAAATGCAAACAAATAAACGCAGCTCCCCTTTTCCAAGTTTAGCCCCACACGACCCACCCACCCTAAATTGCGAAGTCTACATGGCTGTCGCTTTGCTCAGTGCAGCCAATGCAGAAGAGGACGACGGAGCATCTCAGCCACATGGGAAATTGCATCACGGGACCCATGTTGGTGGAGGGGGGGAGATAGCCTGGTTTAATGGGGGCAATTATTTTCATCAAGGTACGGAAGTATAATCAACTGATCACTTCGTTAAATCGACTCCCTCGAATGAAAGGGCGCCCAAGCGTTGCAGAAAGAAGGGAGGGGAAATGTAGCTCCCGTATATTTCGGGGGGGGGGGGGGAATCCCAAGCGGATCGGCCCCACAGCCCACCTCCCTATGGGGTGAAAGGCGGGGAGGGTCCAGCTCCTCTCCACGATGAACAATCAGACCTGCTGCCTCTGCCACGCTGGGGGTTGAATTTGGGCATCTCCCTCTCCCGCCAGTCTTCTCACCCCCTCCTCCCTCTCCTGCCTGCCATGACCCACCCGCTCCCCTACGGCTCAAGGCCTCCTCTTCACCCCAATGTTGGAGGTGGGTGTGTTGGGGGGGGGGGGTTGTCTCACCTGATTCCGCCAAGGAGGCCCCGATGCAGCACCTGCAGGAAGCTCAACGGCCTCTTTCCTCTGGGGCAAGAAAGGCGGTCCAGGAAGGGAGTTTGGGGGGAGAAAGTGCATTTCCTGTGGAGGACGCGGCCCCTCCCTTCTTCCCCAAATCCCCCTTCCCCTTTTGACACCTAATTCTGACCTTTTAACCCTGAAATGGCCAAGCAGGAAGATCTTTTCTCTCAATGCAGAAACATTGATTTTTTGGTTTCCCCTACAGTTGGGTTTTGGGTTGCTCACCCCACCCCCCCACGAGTGGGGATGCAAATATCCACATTTGGTGGGATGCACACCCACCCACATACTAGTGGTGAAAGACAGAATAATGGTGTGGGGCAAGACATAGACATGTGCCTACTTTGGGGTTCCTCCTTCCCACCCCAAAGTCCCTGATACAATAATGGGAGATGGCAAATCAGAGGAAGGATTCCCTTGGTTGCAGTAGTGCTAACAAGAGAATCCCTTGCGGATGTCTGATGAGCAAGGAATAGGAAATACTGCCATGATGACAACAGGCACAGGGATGAGGGGGCTGGTGGGCCACCCAACATAGTGTGTTCTGTTGGGTCACTTCCGGACCATTGGTGTCACTTTTTGCACCTTTCATTGAGATGGATGGTTTCCCCATGTGATTTGCATATCCCAATGGTCTCATTGTGTGGATATCCTGGGAAAAGTGAAGGAAGTGTGACAAATGCCACACTAAAAGCTCACGGTGGAATTGCCCCCAGTGTAGTCTGGGGGGTGGGGGAGGTTGGCAGAAGGTTGATCTCCAACATACTCTGTTCTATTTTTTCAATTCCCCAGATATGCTAGATATCCGGCTTACCTGACCATTCCCAAGTACCGGCAGGCTTTCTCCAGAGCTAGATTCAGTTGCCTTCCTTCTGCAATACTGGAAAGGCGCTGTCAGGGCATCCCATATGAGGACCTCTTGTGCCCCTGTGGTGATGAAACAGTTGAATCATTAGGGCATGTTTTGTTTTAATGTCGTCTCCATAGGGAGGAGCAAAGTAGATTTCTTAGCCTTTTTATGAGAAAATGCCCCAGCAGGACATCCAAACAGTATTTGGAAGAATTCCTGGCAGGCACAAATAAGTTAACAATAGAGTCAGTGGCCAAATTTTCTTCTCCATACAAAAGTCTCATAAAATGATATTCCCACCACAATTGTAATTTCTATGTTATGTTATGTTATTGTTTTTAACTTTTAGTATCATGCTCTTTTAACTATGTTCAATTATTTTAAATATGTATACTTTTAAACATTTCAATTTTTTTTCAGCTTGCTGTACTATGAATTAATGACTGTGTTTTTGTGGTTTTAATAATGACTGTGATTGTTTTTTCTGGGTATGTGACTGCATAATAAAATGATGATGATGACGTCCTGGGAAATTATAGATTTGTTTAACTTCAATATTTCATGGGTGTAATGTACAGCTTGGTGGCAGAAACTGAGTTGCACTTGCTAAGATAATCAACTTCAATATTAAATAGAGGGCTGAAAGTAACTTTTTGTTGGAATTTCTTTTAAACGGTAACATGTTTGAGAAGAAACTAGTTGACAATTGAATTGTGTCAATTAATTGACCATGAATTGTGGACAATTTGTTTCCTTTAACTAGAAAAGAAGCAGAATCAAGGAAAAGCAATATCAAATCTAAAGTTGAAGGCAGGACATTCAACACTTTTCTGCTTATTAGTTGGACAGCAAAGAGAAAGAAAACACAGGACGAGTCAAATATTTAAAGAACCCTGATCTTCCACTGAAAAGTTACTCATTTGTGAACATTTCTATAATTTCTCTACGGAGAAATTTGTCCCTTCTCACTGACGCTCTTCTCATAATCAGAGCGTACGTAAATCCCCCTCTGCTCCGTTGTAAAGTGTGACTGATAGCACAGCCAAGTAGAGCTTTTCCCAATCTGGTGTGTTGGACTACAACTCCCATAATCCCCAGCTGCTAGGAAAGGCAGGTATATGACCTATAGAAAGATGTGAGAACAAATAGAGGCTTCTCCAACTACCCTGTTTTTTCTACAGCTTATCTCCTCTCTGGCTTCTGCACAATACACGTTGATGTGTGAATGAAGCTTTCATCACAGTAAGAATCATGCACCTTCTCCTCTGCATGAATTCTCTCACACTGGATGAAGCCAGAAGGATCAATGAAGATTTGCCCGCGTTCCAAACACTGATGCGGCTTCTGTCCTGTGTGTGTTTGCATGTGTTGGACAAGGGCTTTATTGTAAGTGAAACTTTGCCCTCAGTCCGGGCTCTTATATAGCCGTTCTCGAATGTCGATTTGCTGATGCTGTAGAAGGCGTGAACTTACACTGAAACTTTTCCCACAGTTTGCGCACTGAAACGGTTACTCTCTTGTGTGGATTTGCCGGTGCCTAAGGAGACAAGAGCTGAGACTGAACCCTTTCCCACAATCGGCACATTTGTACGGCTTCTCTCCCGTGTGAATTCTCTCGTGGACAACAAGGCTGCCTTTCTGACTGAAAGTTTTCCCACACTCTGAGCATCCATATGGTTTCTCTCCAGTGTGGGTTCTTTGATGCCTAACGAGGTCATGTTGGATAATAAAGGACTTTCCACAGAGTGAACATTCATACGGCTTCTCTCCTGAGTGGAACTGTATATGTGCCATGAAGTTTCCTATCCAGCGAAAGCTTTTACCACAATCCAAGCATTGGTAGGGCATCTCTCGCGTGTGAAGACGCTGATGTTCAACGAGTGTAGAGTTCATGCTGAAAGACCTCCCGCAATCCAAGCATTTACACGGCTTCTCTTTTGTATGGGTTTTCTCATGGGCAACTAGGTTCCCTTTTAAGGATAACTTTTTCCCACAGACCAAACATTGATACGGCTTCTCGCCTGTGTGGCTTCTCATGTGCGTAACCAGGTTGCGTTTTTTGCTGAGACTTTTGCCGCACTCAGAGCATTTGTACCGCATCTCCCCCATGTGGGTCCTATGTGGTTTCTCTCTGGTGTGGTTTCGGTGATGCCTTGTAAGATTAGCATTTTTACAGAAGGACTTCCCACATTCTGCACATTTGTACGGCTTCTCTTCTGCATGGGGTCTCTCGGGAATCACGAGGTTTCCTTTCTGAGAGAAGCTTTTTCCACAGATGGCACAGGCGAAGGGTTTCTCCCCTGTGTGCATCCTCAGATGAGCAACCAGGTGGCTTTTCGTACCGCAGCTCTTCCCACAGCCTGAGCATTTGTATGTTTTGTCTCCCAAGTGCGTTCTGTGATGTCAAATAAAGTCAGAGTTCATACGGAAGGATTTCCAGCATTCTGAGCATTTATATGGCTTCTCCCTGGTATGGGTTCAGTGGTGTATGATGAGGTTGGCGTTCTTACAGAAGGACTTCCCACATTCTGAGCACTTGTATGGTTTCTCGACTGCATGGATTCTCTCATGGACCGCTAGGTGCCCTTTCTGAGAGAAGCTTTTCCCACACACTGAGCATTCCCCTATGGTTTCTCCCCAGTGTGGGTTCTCTGATAACTAATAAGGTGAGCATTCATACTGAAAGACTTTCCACAGTCTGAACAAGGATACACTTTCCTGTGTTGATTTTAATATATGCAGTCTTGTGTGAGCTCTTCTCACCTTCAACTAACGTCCTTTGTTCTTCATCCTTCTCAATCTCCTCCTTGACTAGCATTTCACATAAGCCTTGGAAGCTTTCTCCAGACAGAATGGATTCATCCATTCATGGTCCTGGATGCTTTTCCTGCTGCTTTTCAATGGCAACTGTTTTCACGTGATGCTGCAGAGCTCTCATTGGCTGACATCTCAACTACTTCCTTTTGTTCAGTAGTTTTCTAAAAAAACGAAAAAAGAAAGTTAAGGAGAAAATATATAATGAATTTTAATACTAATAAAATATATACATCACAGAAAAACACTATTCAGCATATATATGTATAATACCAAAGTAAAAACAAAACTCTTATGATTCTGGCCAAATGCGTTTCGACAAAAATGTCTTCTTCAGTGGCCCAATCACTGAAAATAAACAATGGAAATAATAAAACATTTAGTAGTGCCTTAGATGGAGGCAGGAAAATTTAGTCTTTTCCAATATGTAATATAATATAAGATTTTTTAATGACCCACCTAAATTGTTTGAGTACCAGGTAGAAGTTTTTCACAAAGAGGCTGACTTAAATATTTCCCAAATTATGGGACTGTATCACTCCCCAAATTGGTGCATATAGTACACCCTGGAATGAAAGATATATACAGAATAAATGTTTAGATGCCCAATTATACTTTAACTTCACAGGAATGTACATCAATTTTCACCAATAGTAAGTTAAGAGATACTCACAAATGTAATTCACTGGCTTCACTGCTTGTTAACGATAAGGTACTACTCAGATAAACCCTTGACCTCCAGGCTTCCATTATATACCCAATTAGTAGGTTCATTATGTATATCAGCTGTGTTCACCTCTTTAGAAAAAGCTAGGAACTGCTCCCTCAATCTTAACATTATCATTATCATTATCATGAATGAGTCATATCTTAAGCCTGGAGGTCATAAAATAACTGCTTGGACAGGATTTAGGCTAAGGACAAAAAAAGAGACGACAAGATTATAAAACTGGTGGCCTGTTTGTGTGTTATCATGAAAATTATAAATATTATTATTATTAAAATTATTTACATTTATACATAGCCAAAGCTCTCTGGGCAGTTTACAATGATTAAAACATTGAACATTAAAACCCGATATACAAAATTTAAAACTGCAAAAAGCATAAAAACAGATTACATACCAACTATTCTGGGACCAGTTCAAAAACTCAACATATGCTGTTAAATGCCTGGGAGGAGAAAAAAAGTCTTGACCTGGTGCTGAAAATATAACAATGTTGGCACCAGGTGAGCCTCATTGGGGAGATCGTTCCATAATTGGGGAGCCACCACAGAAAAGGTCCTCTCCCTTGTTGCCGTCCTCTGAGCTTCCCTCAGAGTTGGCACCAGGAGGAGGACCTTAGATGTTGAGCGTAGTGTATGGGTAGGTTCATGTTGGGAGAGGCTTTCTGTTAAGTGGTCCCAAGCCGTGTAAGGCTTTATAGGTTAAACCAGCACCTTGAATCGGGCTTGGAAACATACAGGCAGCCAATGCAAGTGGGCCAGAGTTGGTCTTATATGTTCGAACTTTCTGGTTCCTGTTATCAATCTGGCTACTGCATTTTGCACAAGCTGCAGTTTCTGAACCGTCTTCAAAGGCAGCCCCACGTAGAGTGCATTGCAGTAATCGGAGATTGCCAGAGCACAGACAACTGAAACCAGATTATCCCTGTCCAGATAGGGGAATAGCTGGACCACCATCCGAAGTTGGTAGAAGGCATTCCGTGCCACCGAGGCCACCTGAGCCTCAAGTGACAGCGATGGTTCTAGGAGAACCCCCAAGCTGCAAACCTGCTCCTTCAGGGGGAGTGCAACCCCATCCAGAACATGAACACCCTCCATCTGGTCAGAAGAACCACCCACTAACAGCATCTCAGTCTTGTCTGGATAAAGTTTCAGTTTATTAGCCCTCATCTAGTCCATTGTCGCATCCAGGCACATTCACAGCCTTATCTGATGGAAGATGAGGAGGAGAAATAGAGCTCTGTGTCATCAGCGTACTGATGACAACGCACTAAAAACTCCAGATGACCTAATTAAATTATTGTACATTTATTTATTTACTGCATTAATATCACACCTTCCTCCCACCGTGGAATTCAAGGTAGCTACTCGTGGTTCCCAAGTGGCCTCCGCTCCAAGCACTGACCAGGCTCGGATCTGCTTAGCTTTAAGAACATAAGAAGAGCCCTGCTGAATCAGACTGAGGGTCCATCTAATCCAGCACTCCGTTCACACAGTGGCCAACCAGCTGTCGACCTGGGACCCACAAAAGGACAAGGATGCAACAGCACCCTCCCGCCCCTGTTCCCCAGCAACTAGTATAGATAGGCATGCTGCCTCGGATACTGGAGGGAGCACATAGCCATCAGGACTAGTAGCATTGATAGCTGTCTTCTCCAGGAGCCATCCAAATTGGTGGCCATCACTACATCTTGTGGTAATGAATTCCATAGTTGAACTCTGTGCTCTGTGAAGGATTTCCTTTTAGCTGTCCCGAATCTCCCACCAATTAGCTTCGTGGGAGGACTCCATTGGGTTCTAGTATTATGGCAGAGGGAGAAAAATGTCTCCCTATCCATATTCTCCACACCAGACATAATTTTGTACACCTCTATCAGGTCTCCCCTTAGCCTCCTTTTTCCCAAGCTAAACAATCCCAGCCGTGGTGACCTTCCCTCATAGGAGAGATGCTCCAACCCCTCGATCATTTTAGTTGCCCCTTTCTGCACATTTTCCAGCTTCTGCAAGGTGGCTGCCTCATGTGCCTTCAGACCATGGCAGCCTTCCCCAACCTGGTGCCTTCTAGATGTGTTGGACTACAACTCCCAATATTCCCATCCAGGTTGTATAGAACCATAGAGCTAGCAGGGCCTTGTATGTATGGGTGTATTAGAAAAAATATACGTAGGCCATAATACTTGTTTCTATCCTTCAATGGAGAACTGCTGAGGTTCCCACCACCGCCGTCTATGGCTGGTTGGACAGGACAGGCCATGAATGGTGGTGCCCATGAATGATATCATCACCCTCTTGTCCAAGGTCTGGCTGGAACAACAGGTGCAGCCACTTAGAGAAGAAAAGCCGGGGTGGACGAGCAAGGATGAGAGGGTGAGACAGAGGAGGAAGGGGAAGGAAAACAGGAAGTGAGGATGGCTGAGGGGAAGAAGAAGAAGAAGAAGAAGAAGAAGAAGAAGAAGAAGAAGAAGAAGAAGGCTGATGGAGGAAGGGAGGCAGAAAGAGAAAACTCCAGACGAGTAAAACACGAGAGGGACCGAGGAAGAGGTGAAACGAGGGAATCAAAAGGAGTACAGATAGGTGTCATGATCCAGGAGTCCAGCAATGGCATGGACTCTGAGTACGAAGAACCAGTGGTGCTGACAGAAGAAACTCCAGGCCCAAGCACTACCGCACATCCTGAGACCCCTGGACCTGTGCTGCCACAGACCCCCAAGCTTGAGACCCCCAACTCAAGAGCCCCACATTCCCTGGAGACAGGCACGAACCCGTGGAGAATCAGAGGAGTACAAGGCTCCAGGCCAGATGCCTGTCCCTTTAAGGCTTCCATTTTGTAGGAAAGGGTGGCGTCTGGGACTGTAGCACAAGAGCCTTGCTTGGCATGAACTAGGGGTGTGCACGGACCCCCCGGATCGGATCGGGACCCGGATCGGGACCTCCAATTTTGTCACGGACCGGTTCGGACAAAATCGGAGGCCCCCCGGACCGGATCGAGTCCGATCCCAACCCAAAAATCGTACATTTTTGGATCGGCCGCCATTTTTTCCCCCATAGACTTGCATTGCAATGCAAGTCTATGAGGAAAAAATGGCGGCGGGTGGGTGAGGGGGGGCCTAACTCCCTCCCCCCCCCGGGGCCGTCCGCTGTGGACGGCCCCGGCAGGTAAGCCCCCTCCCCCGCGCTCCCTACCCCCCCTGGGGCCGTCCGCTTCCATCCGCTGGCGCCCGCGGGCGCCAGCGGATAGAAGCGGACGGCTCCGGGGGGGGGGGGTAAGCCCCCTTCCCCGCCACTGCTTACCTTCTCGGCCCGTCCGCTCCCGTCCGGCGCCGGCGGCTACTACCAGCGGGCTCCGCGGCCTGCTCTAGAGTAGCGCGCCGGGTGATGACATCACCCGGCGCGCCACCCTAGAGCAGGCCGCGGAGCCTGCTGGTAGTAGTAGTCGCCGGCGCCGGACGGGAGCGGCCGGGCCGGGAAGGTAAGGGCCCCCCTCCCCCCTCCGCGCACCCCCTCCTCCCCTCCACGCACCCCCTGCTTACCTTCTCGGCCCGTCCGCTCCTGTCCGGCGCCGGCGGCTACTACCAGCGGGCTCCACGGCCTGCTCTAGAGTAGCGCGCCGGGTGATGACATCACCCGCCGCGCCACCCTGGAGCAGGCCGCGGAGCCCGCTGGTAGTAGCTGCTAGTGCCGGACGGGAGCGGACGGGCCGAGAAGGTAAGCGCCCCCCTCCTCCCCCCCCGCTGTCCACTTTCATCGGCGGGCACCCGCTGGCGCCCGCCAATGGAAGCGGCGGTGGGCGCCAGTGGGCGCCCGCCGATCCGCCGATCCGCCGAACCGGTTCGGAGCCTTTTCGGACTGGTTCGGATTGGATCGGCCGATCCAGCTGCGGGATCGGAAATCGGATAATTTATCCGATTTCCCACTGGACCGGACTCGGATCGTGGATCGGGTCCGATCCAGTGCACATCCCTAGCATGAACCTCCTCAGAGCAAGTTGCTCTCTAAGAGTCCCTGTGGATGCTGCCTTGCACTGGGCCCCATGGAGTTCTGCTCAGAACAGAACAGAACAAGGGAGGTACAGGAAGTAGAAACAACATGGATAGAGACCGGAGGAATCCAAAGAAGGAAGATCTGGGACTTGGGAGGCTCAGGGGGAGAAAATGGTAGAGCTAGGAGCAGCCCCATTTTTGGTACCAGCTGTATGTTTCCAAGCCCAATTCAAGGTGCTTTACATGGCTTGGGACCACAATCCCTGACAGAACGCCTCTCCCAACACGGACCCACCCGTATACTATGCTCAACATACAAGGTCCTCCTCTGGGTGCCTATTTCAAGGAAGGCTCGGAACATAGCAAAAAGGAAGAGGGCCTTCTTGGTGGAAGGAAGCCAGATTCCAGCTGGATATCAGGAAAAACTTCCTGATTGTTAGAGCAATTTGACAATGGAACCAGTAACCTAGGGAGGTGGTGGGCTCTCCCACACTACGGGCATTCAAGAGGCAGCTGGACAACATCTGTCAGGGATGCTTTAAGGTGGATTCCTGCATTGAGCAGGGGGTTGGACTCGATGGCCTTATAGGCCCCTTCCAACTCTTTCTATGATTCTATGATCTATACTGTAGATCAGAGGTGGGCAACATGTGACCTGCTAAGACGTACATTTCCTGTGGAGGACTGAGCCCCTCCCTTCCTCCCCAGATCCCTCTCCAAGAATCCAGTTTGGTCCCTTTAACCCTGAGATGGCCAAACAGTGCAATCCTTTCCCTGCGTGTCTCAGAAGAGGATCGCGGGAACATTGGTTTTTTACTTCTCTTCCGGGGATACTGGCCGTGACTTCTCTTGTCTGGTTCCCTCCCCCCCCCCCCCATCTTACTGTTCAGCTCTTGTGAGTTTTGTTTCTGGTTGTAAATGGCTGTTCTGTGTTTAGAGCCTGTTCTTAACAGGCGATTCAAAGGGACCCAGGCGGTTCAGCTCAGAAAACTAAAACTGGGGGGTGGGGGGAGAGAGAGCAAATTTCCATACAGACCTATACATGTCTATTCATAAGCAAGCCCCATTGAGTTCCATTCAGCTTACCCCCCCCCCCCCCGTTAGGTGTGTATAGCAGCTTTCCCTGACCAGGGGCCCTCCAGATGTTTTGGACTACAATTCCCATTATCCCTGATCCTTTGCCATACTAGTTTGGAGAGGTGGGAGTTGCCATCTATCAAATATGTGACTGCTCGTAAGTAAGGCCCATTCAATTCCATGATAGGGTGACCATATGGAAAGGAGGACAGGACTCCTATATCTTTAACAGATGTAAAGAAAAGGGAATTTCAGCAGGTGTTGTATGCATGCAGAAACTGGCAAAATTCCCTCCTCATCACAACAGTTAAAGGTGCAGGAACCCTGCCTTCTTCTGTATAGCATAGCTAGAGTGACCAGATGCAAAAGTGGGCAGGGCTCCTGCAGCTTTAACTGTTGTAATGAAGAGGGAATTTCACCAGGTGCTGCAGGCATACAAATGACACCTGCTGAAATTCCCTTTTCTAAACAGCTGTAAAAGATACAGGAGCCCTGTCCTCCTTTTCACATGGTCACCGTAGTATATGCGTATAGGAGCCTTCCTAAAGTTCCCTCTAGCACAGCTGGAGCCGGTATGGCTAACATAGGGTGACCAGATAAAATCCAGGTCAGGGCTCATGTAACTTTAACAGTTGTAGAGAAAAGGGAATTTCAGCCAGGGTCATTTCTATGCAATTAGTTCCTGGTGATATTCCCTCTTCATCACAAAGTTGCAGGGGCCCTGCCTTCTTTTGTATATGGTCACTCTAGTATGGTGCCTGCAACTTTAACTGTTGTGATGAAGAGGGAATATCACCAGGAACTAACTGCATACAAATGACACTGGCTGAATTTCCCTTTTCTCTACAACTGTTAAAGTTACATGAGCCCTGACCTGGATTTTATCTGGTCAGCCTAGGTTAATAGCAGAGGCTGACTGGCACCTTATGGCTAAAAGGCCAGATCTTGGTTGGTACTTGCAGTTACTGGACTAAAAACCTCCTTGAATTTCCTTTTCTCAGTTATTTTGGTACACAGGGAGTGAAATGTTTTCAAAAACAAGGTCAGAAGGAGTTATCTAGATGTGGTGTGGCATCAGGGAGATATTGGATCTGAGGCCCAGCCTAGCTGTGGCTTTCCTGTTACAGCTTGTGAGACAGGGAGACCTGTTTCAATTTATGTTTGCTTACACCAGAATTTTTATGACTTTCTGGGAGGAAGTCCCCCCACCCAAAGTCTAATTGTGTGTGAGGAAAGAGATGCTGTTCACAGAGGGGAGGCAATGGGCCCCATCTGGCCCCATGGGAATGTAAACTCCAGACTTCCAGTGGGGATTATGGCAGATTGAAAGCTCCGTTTTTTAGCGGAGTGACGAAACAGTTCGTAAACTGACTGAGAGGGCTCTCTCAGTCAGGAAAGTCTACCCTAGATGAAAGGGAAGATGAAGAGAAACCTATAAACAGTTCATTAAACTTCTGTGTGGTGCAGAAGTGGAGATCTAATCTAGCTGGCAGAACTGGTGGAGGTGTGAGAGTTTTGTGGGGTAATTATCTCTCCCAACCCTTTTGGAGCCTTTCAGGGGGCAGAAGGTTCATCAGTCCTTAGCTCTGAAAAGAAATTTACTTATTAACACGGAGATCATCTTCCTAACAACAGAAACAAAGGAAACGAAACCTTTTGCATCATCATCCGGGTGAGTCATCTCACTTTCTGTATAATAGAGAATATAATAATAATAATAATAATAATAATAATAATAATAATTTATTTATTTATTTCTTACCCGCCTCTCCATCTGGATCGAGGCGGGGAACAACAATATTGATAAAATACATAAAACTGATTAAAACATGACACATATTATTAAAACTGCATTAAAACATCCTAAAACATCCTAAAAACATCCTTAAAACATTCTAAAATTCCACTGGATATGCCCGCCAGAAGAGAACAGTCTTTATGGCTTTCTTAAATTCTAAAAGACTGTTAAGTTGATGAGTCTCCTCCGGCAGGTCATTCCACAGTCTGGGAGTGGCAGAAGAGAAAGTCCTCTGGGTAACGGTTGTCAGCCTAGTCTTGGCCGACTGCAGTAAGTCTTCCCAGATGGCCTGAGTGTGCGGGGCGGATTGTATGGGAGAAGGCGATCCCGCAGGTAACCTGGACCCAAACCATGTAGGGCTTTAAAGGTAATAACTAACACTTTATACTTGGCCCGGAAACTAATTGGCAGCCAGTGGAGCAATTTTAAAGCTGCTGTAATATGGTCACCCCTAGGTGCACCGGTGACCAACCTGGCTGCCATATTTTGAACTAGTTGAAGTTTCCGGACTAGGCACAGAGGTAGCCCTATGTACAGCGCATTGCAGAAGTCGAGCCTCGAAATTACCAGCGTGTGCACTACCATCTTTAGGTCTTCCAACTCTAGGAAGGGACGCAGCTTCGGAAGGAATCACAGATGTAAATATCTTTGGATAAAGAGTTTACATAAGAGTTAAAAAGGATTTTTTAAATTGGGGGGCCAAAAGCGCAACTGAGGTTTGGGAGACAGAGAACTGCCTCTTCCGCTGTGATCATAACAGGAGCTCCAGTTAAGGCTGCCATAGAGATATAATGTCATAGAGATACAATGGCTTTTGTAATGGGAAATACTAGGAAAACAACAAATGACTTTGTTGAAAAAATGGCCGGACTTGAGCAAGTACAAATACAAATACAAAAGTTTTTTCAACAAATGTGTAACAAATTGGATCAGATTGCAGCTAAATGGGATCAGTGTGAAATCAATCTTGGAACTAAGATGGAATTACTGGGAAAAATTATGGATGATGAACCCACAGAAATAGAATGAGAAAAGATTCAAGAAGGAAAAAAATTGGACATTACTATAATACAAATGATTAATGATGCCAAAGGCGATGCTGATACCAAAGGCAAAGGGGATGATGGGGAGATGATTGCTCTGAAAGAGATGTGCAACAGAGTACCAGGTGAAAAGAAAGTCCCTGTATCACTGACAGCAAGTTGGAAGCAGAGGGAGATTATCTTCAGACGAGAGGCCCCGAGAGGTGGGGCTTTTGTCTTCAGAAGAAAGAGTTATGAGCTGGGTCATATGCAAAAAATAAAACAGAAGAAGAGGATTCTCCGATGGGGCACCCCAGAGGGTGTGAGCCTTGCTGTCAAGGGGTGGAGATGTAAGTGAAGCCCAGTGCAAAACCCAAAAGAATTGGCTGAAAAACTTTAAAAAGAAGTCCCTTTCGAAACTGGTTAAAATATACAAAGATGCCTTGTGACTCTGCTGGACATGTGAAGAACAAGGACACTCAAATATGGACTGGAGACTCGTTAAAAAAAAGATAGGATTGAAGCTGGAACAACTTTTTTATTATTATTTAATGGATGATTAGCTGGAAAGAAATTGTGGAATCTTAAATGTATACACATAAAAACAGAATAAGCCTAATGTTACTTTAAAAAGATGATTGGATGCTGGAGTTATTGGAACGGGGAGAGGGGGGGTTGAAAAAATTAATGATGCTAATAATGAAAGAAAAGATAATTATGTTTAAATCTCTTATAAAATGAGCTGTTTATCTGTGGATTCAACCAATAAGAAAAGGTTTATATAAAAGAAATAGGGAAAACCTATTTACCTTTTTTAGCAAGAGGAACAAATTTGTTACTCGCTTCTGTTGTGGAGAAAATTGAAAGTCTATCTTAACTTTGTTTGTATACTCTTTTGCTATTCCTTTCTTTGTGGGTTTTTTCTTCTCTTTTTTCTTATTTTGTACCGTATATTTCACAGTTTTATAGTTTGTTTGTGTTTTAATTTTTTTAAAAAAAAAATCGGGAATGTAAACTCCAGTGGAAAAACACCCCAAGCTAATGAACTGTGGCAACAATTATGTGGTTGCTGGAAGCAGAAGCAGCTTTTCTTCCACAAATGTAACGTTTGTAATGACCTTCTTCAGTCCTACCAAGTGTGCTCCATGGAGCTTCAGCCTTCACATGAGATGAGTATTGTGGGCTCTCCACCTCAGGGAAACGTTCATTTTCTATTAGATTTGATGATTAACATTAATAAATACATGAGCCTGCCATTGGGAAGCAGCTTCTACATTCCCTACTGTAGACTGCAGCTGGTTTAGTGTTAGCGTGGAGCTAAATGTTTATATGTTGGGAGAAAGCTGTGGTAAGAGTCTTGAATTTAGACTCGTGTAGTTTCATGTCCCAACCGTCACTATCCCAATCAGACGAAAGACATGTGTAAGATCGAAAACTGGCTGCAGATCTTTAATCTCCTTCTTGCAAGAAGTGACCATCTAGAAATCAAAACCTAGAAATGGTGCTAGCTACAGATTTTTAGCAACCTTAAATAGTAAAAATCATACATGGTTCTCTTTCAGTTAAACAGCAACTAGTTTCTACAAATTCTAGGTTATCTAAAATAAACATAAGCTTCAAAGAATCTTCTGATGTGGATTCCATTAGTTCTGTCTCTGACTTCTTAGGGATAGAATGCACAAACTTTGCAATGTTGCCGGACATAATGTTGACATAGCTTTGTCTTCGAAGACTCATCAGACGGCAAAGTCTATTGTAGAATCAGCCTTACTTAACCTCTTGTGCTTGTTTAACTTCGGCATTAGGAATGTAGCTATCATTAACTTCCTTACGTGTTTTCCTCTTGCTAAGTTAACTTGAGGTCTTCATGAGACACACTTCATTAACTTTTTTATTTCAGAGGCACGTATAAGGGAATTTTGAATTTTTTTATCACAATCCTCTGTTTTGATCCAATGCATCTTTAAACATCATTAGGATCAATCTCCAGACTGGATAATTCAATCTAAGTTTGTAGCTCTCTCATCCTGTTGCCATTTATGCTTATTCTAGGTGTATTCTGATACATAATTAACATCTGTCTATGCATTCCTTTTTCCCCCAAAACTTCTCTGTATAAGTAGAATAATTTCCCCAATTCCTTAAGAAGTCTCTTTGTCTTATCCAATCTTTCCATTTTTCATTCCATATTCCTGAATGGTGACAACAAAAACACATCCCAGGAGTGTATATGTTATATTTAAACTTCCTGAAGACAACTTCATTTAAATTACTAGGATCAGAGAACAAAGTATTCTTTTGCTGTAATGCTCCAACTATTATATCTGGACTTTCAATAAGAGCAGGTAATAATGAAAATAATCTTATAGCTGTTGGATGTTCATAATACAAATTGAATCATTCCCCCATTGATTAAACATTTCTAAAGCATGTCTTTTAAACCAATTTGCCTGTCGTTTTGGTATACAAAGATTTATACAATATAAAATGAACACTACTTTCACATTTATTTCTTTTGAAACCCTAGCTTTAAAGGGTGTGTTTCTTTATCTGTAAATCTCACTCTCCACTGTGAGAGTGCAATTCCGCTGTGGACAAAACCGCCCAAGTTTTGTCAATTTTGGGATGATGAGCCTGTTCCTCCTCTGCCTCTGCTTCTTGTCCTGCTTCGTCCATGCAATCCGGAGAAGGACACGTGTTGATCCCTCGTAGCAAGACGTCCTCACTTTCGACCCCTCTCGCTCCAGCGAGATCAAAAGGTCCTTGTGGGTTTTTCCTAGCACAATGTGTGTAATGGATCCAAGCGTTTTTTCCTTTTACTTTCAAGGCAATATGAGTTGTCATCAATACAAGATGAGGACCCAACCACCACTCCTCCAAACTGTCCGTCGTCCAGATTTTCACATATACTCCATTGCCAGCCTGGAAAGGATGTGCAGGAGTATCCAATGGCAAAGGTTGGGCATCTACCACATACCACCTGATTTTCTGGAACTGCTTCTGGAGCTGTATAATATAAGCAACAAGGTCTTCATCCCCTCCTAATAAAATTACATGTGGCCTAACATATTCTCCTCCAATTGGGGGGGGGAGGTCTACCATATAATACTTCATACGGTGACAAGCCTGTGGGTTACTTTGGAGTGGTTCTAACAGAATAAAGAACCAATGGGAGGGTAATTGGCCATGCCAATTTTGAAGCAATACACATTTTCGTAAGTTTCCTCTTAAGGGTAGCATTCATGCCTTTCACTTGACCTGAGGATTGTGGGTGATGGGGGGTGTAGAACACATTCTTGCCCTAAGCATTTTGACAGGTCTCTCATTAAAGAAGTTGTAAAATGAGAGCCTTGATCTGAGTCCACTATCCTAGGTGGGCAGAAATGGGGAATGCAAATGCTTCCCAGCCTGTCAACTTATCTAAAATTACTAACATCCATTGATACTTTAAGAGCCCTACTGTTGTGTTTAACCCTCTTTCTTCTGAGCAGAAGCAGCTGTCAGAAAGCCCAGCACAAGCAGACAGCGATCTTGATCTCGATCAGGATGCTGGTGCTGAGGAGGAAATAATTCCCAGTTCCTCTCTTCCAGCTGCGGAGAATCAAAGCTCAGAAAAGAGTGCTGATTTTACAGACTCACCGGCAGGTGTGACAGAGCCCTTATCATCTGAGGAGTCGGTGCAAACTTTAAAAGGCGTGAAGGAACGCAGGTGTTTGAGGCGGACGGAAACAAGAGGCATTCAACGTCGGTCAGAAAGATTACGTTTACAGTAAAGGTAGACCTCGGAGACGTAGGTTTGAGGTCCCCTCGGAAGAAGACGCTCGTTCGTTAGCTATTGTAAAATTCAAGCTGTTGTGAAAGACAACTTCTTTCAGTTTGGTTGATAAAAGACTACACCAAATGTGAACCAAAACACGCCTTTTATTCAGGCCAAACAAAGCTGAGCAAAATGGATAATACTTAAACAGAGATTTACCCAGTAGCCCCAAGGCAAGATTAAACAAAGCAAAGTAAACTTAAAGTTGAATTTTATAATAGCTAACGAACAAGCGTCTTCTTCCGAGGGGCCCTCAAACCTAGGTCTCCGAGTTCTGCCTTTGCTGTAAACGTAATCTTTCCGACCGACGTTGAATGCCTCTTGTTTCCGTCCACCTCAAACGCCTGCGTTCCTTCGCATCTTTTAAAGTTTGCACCGACTCCTCCTCAGATGATAAGGGCTCTGTCACACCTGCTGGTGAGTCTGTAAAATCAGCACTCTTTTCTGAGCTTTGATTCTCCGCAGCTGGAAGAGAGGAACTGGGAATTGTTTCAAGATCAAGATCGCTGTCTGCTTGTGCTGGGCTTTCTGACAGCTGCTTCTCCTGCTCAGAAGAAAGAGGGTTAAACACAACACCTACTTCCCCAGAATCTCCTGCCCAATAATGAGAGGGTATTTCCTGGAGCTCCAGTGGGAGTGTGGTGACAACCATTTCTTCTGTTTCACTCAGAAAAGCCAATACATTCTCAGCAGGAAGGGACACAAACACACCATCAGCAGTACATTTTATAGTGGCATTTAATTTCGCCAAGAAATCTCTCCCCTATAAGCTCATGGGGCTTTTAGACATCATAAGAAACGAATGATCACAAGGGGCCCAATTTTAACTTGCACCGGAGTGCTAAGGGGAGTAAAAGAAGAAATCCCATCAGTTCCTACCACTCTTTCTCCGTGTCCAGAGAAGGGTAAAACAGTTTTATTTAACATACTTCTGGCCACTCCCGTATCCAGAAGACAATTGTATGGCTGCCCATTAATGGTCGGAGTTAAAAATTGTTTATTTAGTTTTAATTTCCTTGAATTTGGCATTTCCCCAGTCTCCGCCTTTTTCACTTCTGTTCATAAGTCTCCTTCTACCCGTCATTCTGACGTTACCTCAGCTCCTTGTATTTAACTAGACTGTTGTCTCAAAATACAATCTTTCTTCCAACGTTCTGACTTTTTACAGAAAAAACAACATCCCTTCTCACTTTCATCAACATCTCTTTCTCCTATTCTCCATCCACCTCTTGAAAATCCCCTTCCTCTTTCTCGTCTACCATGTCCACGGCCCCGCCGCGAATGCGACCACCAAATCCTTCTGTGAGCGCCGCTGCCAAAACCTTCATATCTGTCTCTCCATTTTTTCTTTTCCTTCTTCAACTTTTCCTCTCTTCCACAAAATACATGATGAGCTGTAGCCAATACTTGCGCTACAGTGTCTCCCTGCCATCCAGGTTTATGCTTCACAAAATACTCCTTAATATCTGGGGCTGCCTGATCTACAAAGATTCCAACCACCAAAGAAACATTCGCTACTGCCTCAGGATTAATATTACCATACATGTGGAGACTACGGGAAAGGTGGACCAAATAGTCAGCTGGTGTTTCATCTTTATCTTGAAGCACTAATTTTACCTTTGACCAATTCACAGTCTTTAGGTTTAAAAGGAGTATGCACATACGATGTAAAACTCTGTACTTGTGCTGGCACAGCGGGAATGGCAGGAGATTCCCCCACTGCAGGAACTGCCACAACTGCGGGTACTGTCACTATTACTCAACAAGGGATAAAGTCCCTCCCGAGGAAGTGCACTTTCCTCTGGAAGACAATAAGGAGGTGGGGGTGCAGTTGCAATAGAAACTTTCTGATCAGTACTTTGAAAAAAAATACCTGAGAAGGCTTGATTTTAAAACCTTCTGTAACATGGATCCAAACATACAAATATTCTAAATATCCAGGATATGATATCTCTAAAAGACCTTTTAAATCTCTCAAATGATCCAATGCGTGGCCATATTTTTTTAATCCTAATTCTGACCATGTTTCAACGCATAATTTGACAAGTCGACTTTTCTTTAAATCAGATTTTCCCGGGACAGTTTTCCATTTCTCCAGGAATACATCCAGTGGACATCCTTCCGGAATACTCAGGTTTCCACCCATTTATTCCTTTTTATTTATGTTCGCTCCAGTAATATTTGATTTCGTTGCAAAACTCAAACCAAATATTCTAGAAGATAATCAACCTGGTCTTCACTAACCACAATGTTTTTAGTTCAGTGTGTTTCCAAAACACATCTCTTGCACTATTTCCTGGTCTTCACTACCCATAATATTTTTAGTTTTGCTGCGTGTGTATCTTTCACCACCTCTTTATAAGCTTTCACCCTAATATCACTGAAGGCCCCTTTTCAAATATCACCGAAGACCTTTTACTTGATTTGTATTCTTCGATCTTACATTCATTGAAGGGAGTAGCCTTGGTTGATGGCCGCCCGTCCCTCCTCAGACTACAAGTTTCCCTTAGGTTTAACTTACCTATGCCGGCAGGGCTTGTTCCAGTCTGAAAAAGGGTGCGATGGTCATCTAGTTGGGCCTCCTGCCTGGCTCGCCATTTGTGGTAAGAGTCTTGAATTTAGACTCGTGTAGTTTCGTGTCCCAACCGTCACTATCCCAATTGGACGAAAGACACGTGTAAGATCGAAAACTGGCTGCAGCTCTTTAATCTCCTTGCAAGAAGTGACCATCTAGAAATCAAAACCTAGAAATGGTGCCGGCTACAGATTTTTAGCAACCTTAAATAGTAAAAATCATACATGGTTCTCTTTCAGTTAAACAGCAACTAGTTTCTACAAATTCTAGGTTATCTAAAATAAACATAAGCTTCAAAGAATCTTCTGATGTGGATTCCATTAGTTCTGTCTCTGACTTCTTAGGGACAGAATGCACAAACTTTGCAATGTTGCCGGACATAATGTTGACATAGCTTTGTCTTCGAAGACTCATCAGAGGGCAAAGTCTATTGTAGCATCAGTCTTACTTAACCACTTGTGCTTGTGTAACTTCGGCATTAGGAATGTAGCTATCATTAACTTCCTTATGTGTTTTCCTCTTGCTAAGTTAACTTGAGATCTTCATGAGTCACACTTTATTAACTTTTTAATTTCAGAGGCACGTATAAGGGAATTTTGAATTATTTTATTACAAAGCAAAGACACAAGCCTTGAAATACCAGCTTTATATGTGCAGGCTATCCCATTCTATGGCTCATGGAGAGCGGAGTGGATAATTGGGATGCCCCATTCTAATGGAATGTCCCCTCCCCACTGGTGTTTGGGAGGTGGTACCTGTGTCATACGCTAGGAGAGAATTAAAGACCCTTCTCTTTACCCAGGCCTTCCCTGAGTGGATGTGTTAATTATGGTGTTGAAAGTATTTAACATGTAATGATATAAGTGAAAATATTGTTTATTTATGTTTCTTTGTTGTTGTCTTCATTACAGCACACTAATAGTCTCCTTGGTTTGCCATTCCTTTATACAGTACATCTCCTAAGTTGGTCATCTAATGTGAAACATGGCTTGAGTGTAAATGAATCTCATTCCATGCTCCAAGTATTTTTATGGTTTCTGCACGGTGTGAGTTCTTAGATGAGAAGATGAGATTTACAGGTTTTCTTCACATGCCAAATAGTTTTAAAACTTCTACCATGGGTGATTTATTTTTGAAGAAGCAATCTATTTCCATCCTGCAAGCACTTATATGGTTTCTCCCGAGTGAATTATTTGATGAGAAGTGAGCCTTCTATTCTCCCGGAAGCTCATTCCACATTGCAAGCATTTATATGGGTTCTCCCCTGTGTGAATTCTTTGATGAGAATTGAGATGTGTCTTCTGAGAGAAGCTCTTTCCACACTCCAAACAATGATACGGTTTCTCCCCTGTATGACTTCTTTGATGAGAAGTAAGAGTTCCCTTCCAACGGAACGTCTTTCCACACTGCAAACAATGATATGGTTTTTCCCCTGTGTGAATTCTTTTGTGAGAAGTGATCTGACTCTGTGCACGGAAGCACTTTCCACATTCCAAGCATTTATATGGTTTCTCCCCTGTATGGGTTCTTTGATGAAAAGTGAGAGATGTCTTCTGACTGAAGCTCTTTCCACATTCCAAGCATTTATATGGTTTCTCCCCTGTGTGAGTTCTTTGATGACGAGAGAGATTTGGCTTCTTTATGAATCTCTTTTCACACTCCAAGCATTTGTATGGTTTCTCCCCTGTGTGAGTTCTTTGATGTACAGTAAGATGTTTCTTCTCCCTGAAGCTCTTTCCACACTCCAAACAATGGTATGGTTTCTCCCCTGTGTGAATTCTTTTATGTCGAGTGAGAGTTCCCTTCTCAGTGAAGCTCTTTCCACACTCCAAACAATAATACGGTTTCGCTCCTGTGTGAGTTCTTTGATGAGAAGTGAGATTTGTCTTCTGACTGAAAGTCTTTTCACACTCCGAACATTTATATGATTTCACCCCTGTGTGAGTTCTTCGAGGAGAAGTGAGAGTTTGCTTATGACTAAAGCTCCGCCCACATTCAAAATAATGATTTTGATGTATTTCTTCGTGGATTATCATATCATGGTAGTGATTATGCTGACAAGGAAAGAAAGTATTCCTCTTATTCTGATTTGCTCCATATTTCTTTCTCTGTTGTTTTCTGATTTTACATCTTTCTCTTTTCGGTAACATCCCCCATTGTTTTCTCTCATTCTCTGCTTCCCAACCATCACCTTCTGCAATGAAGACAAGAAATTGTTAAAAGCTTATATTAGCAATGGGACCTCAATTTGAACAATTTAATGGTTTTCATAAAAGAAAGAACTGAAAAAATAAGACAGAATGCAGTTCTTACCATTTGTGTCACTGTCTCTGTTTACTACCATTTACTGACTATTGGTATGATGCAATACAGTTGATTGGCCCCATGGAGACCTGGGTTCAGCTTTCAGCTGAGAAATGAAATGTACTTTGTATTTCTGGACAAAAACAACACAAAGAGAGGGTCCCTCACTGTATGTGACAAAGGAAAGGGCCTACACTATGTGGACTCAATTTCCTAAATATATTTTGATTAAAGTTTTTACTAACTTAATATAATTTTTACAATTGATGTAATACAATTTTTACACCATTTTACAATTTTTACAATTGTTGTAATACAGTTTTGTGCAATATTTTACAGATGGTGATTCCGGATTTCATACATTCCATTAACATTCAATGTAGCTATACCAATATAAAACACCCGAACTGCCAATAATGGAGTGTAATTGGAAATGAGCTGCTGCGATTTAAAGAAGGTCCCGTGTGTGAGCCTTCATTAATTAATTAGGCTGAGAAAGAATGCAGTCATCATTAGATGAGAAAGCTGTAAAAGGCTGTAAAGAAAACCACTCTTCCTGAAAAAACTCATCTTAAAGATAAGATGATGGTTCTAATTTATCATTTAACCCAGTTGGCATTAATGATTTTAATTGGTAAATCCAGTATGCTTCTCTTTTTAACAATAATTCAGAAACACAAATGCGCTTGTAAGGTTGTTGTATAGTATGTTCAATAAAAAAAAATGTCAAAGATTCAGGCGAATGATTATCACTTACAAAATGTGATGTTAGAGGGGCTTCCATATACTGATTATGAATTCTACTTTTGTGTTCAATGATTCTTGTTCTAAGGGGTCTCGAAGTTTGTCCCACATAAATCTTCAAACATGGACACATAATAACATAAACCACATTCATAGTGGAACATGTCGAGAAGGAACTCAGAGGATATTTACTATTGTCCACTGGATTGGTAAAAACTTGAAGCTGCATGGATTGAGGGCAGCAATTACAATGTCCGCATTTATAATGACCATTGTTCCTTGTGTTATAACCCACTAGGTCTAAAAAATCAGAACGGACCAACTTGTCTTTCAAGTTTGAAGTTCTTCGTAAGCCCACAGTTGGAAGCATTTCGCAGCCTGGAACATCTTGTATTATGTACCAATGGACAGGGGTTATCCCAAAGAAGTCATTAGAGCTTCAAGATGTAGGGCAGATTCAACATTAAGACTGTAATTATTCCAGCCAAAGATTAAAGCTACAAATTCTCGACTGTTTTGGTCTATGGAATATAATAATTTGTCATCCAGAATAAAATCTATAATATATAAACATTGGCACATAATACAAGATGTTCCAGGCTGCAAAATGCTTCCAACTGTGGGCTTACAAAGAACTTCAAACTTGAAAGACAAGTTGGTCGATTCTGATTTTTTAGACCTAGTGTGTTATAACGTACTGGGTCTAAAAAATCAGAATGTACCAACTGCAAAGTTTGTCGTAAGCCCACAGTTGGAAGCGTTTTGCAGCCTGGAATGTGTTAGGATAAAATCCACTAACTAAAAACTAAAAACATCTTGGTCCCGGCCATATTATACAACAATCTTACAAGCGCATTTTGTGTTTCTGAAGTATTGTTAAAAAGAGAAGCATACTGGATTTACCAATTGAAATCATTAATGCCAATAGGGTTAAATGATAAATTAGAGCTGTTATCTTATCTTTAAGATAATTTTTTTCAGGAACACTATTTTTCTTTACAGCCTTTTACAGCTTTCTCATCTAATGATGATTGCATTCTTTCTCAGCCGAAGTAATTAATGATGGCTCATACAGTGGACCTGCTTTAAATTGCAGTATAAGACCGATTCTGGCCCGCTTGCAATGGCTGCCTGTATGTTTCCGAGCCCGATTCAAGGTGCTGGTTTTAACCTATAAAGCCTTACACGGTTTGGGACCACAATACCTGATGGAACGCCTTTCCCGACATGAACCTACCCGTACACTACGCTCAACATGAAAGGTCCTCCTCCAGGTGCCTACTCCGAGGGAAGCTCAGAGGATGGCAACAAGGGAGAGGGCCTTCTCTGTGGTGGCCCCTCAATTATGGAATGATCTCCACGATGAGGCCCGCCTGGTGCCAACACTGTTATCTTTTCGGCGCCAGGTCAAAACTTTTCTTTTCTCCCAGGCATTTTAACAGCTCAAGTTGAGGTTTTGATTGTCATTGTGGCCAGGCTTAACAGTTAAAATGTTTTAAAGTGTTTTAATGTCAACTGTTTTATGTTTTTAAATTTTGTATATTGACTTTTTAGTGTTAAATCTTTTAATTTTTGTAAACTGCCCGGACAGCTTCGGCTATGGGGCGGTATATAAGTGTAATAAATAATAACAACAACAATAATAATAATAATAATAATTTCCAAATACACTCCATTATTGGCAGTTCAGGTGCTCTATATTGGTATAGCTACATTGAGTGTTAACAGAATGTATGAAATCCAGAATCCCCATCTGTTAAAACGTTGTACAATACTGTATTACATCAATTGTAAAAATTGTAAAATGGTGTAAAAATTGTATTACATCAATTGTAAAAATTATATTATATCAAGTTAGTAAAAACTTTAATCAGAATATATTTAGGAAATTGAGTCCACATAGTATAGGTCCTTTCCTCTGTGTATTTCTGGGCCAGTGTCTCTCCCTCAGCCTAGCCTACATCACAGACTTGTTATCAGGCTGCTCATCAGTTAGGCAGGTATCGGAGACTCCAATGCAATTTGGTAACCATGGACACCGTTCCTTTAACAAATTGTTCCCTGCGCCATGGCGGGAAAGGTAAGGGCAAAGTCATCCTATCCACTAGTCCCAAATGTCACTTGTAGAATGTCAGATCTGGCATTAACAAGCTAATCAAAAGTGCACATCTTCAGAAAGCCTTGGCACAGGCAAACACAAATCTAATCATACAAGCATATGCCAGCCCTGAAGTGATCTCCCTGAGATAAGTAAATTACCACACTAGATGCTAGATCAGGAATTTCTCAGCCTTTCAGGAAAGATGCAATCTGGATTAGCTGCAGCCTCAGCACCTCTGTTAATGAGCACCTGTCCCAAATTGCCCCCTTTTGCATTTGAGATGGCTCTGGCAACGCATTCTCCGAATCCCATAGTTTTCAGCCCAGAAAGATTCTTGTCACCACCTGGGAATCTTCCTGCCACTCCTTTGTGACTTTGTAATATCAGACCTGGCACCCTTTGTGCCTTTGAAGATTTTGTGCGAACTGCAACAAAAATCCAGAATTTCGTGCCCGCGGTCTGCTGCTATTATTGTTGTTGTTGTTGTTATTATTATATTTATATCCCGCCTTTTCCCCAAAACTAGGACTCAAGGTGGCTTACAAATTAATAGTTAAAAACAGATAGAAATATAATATTATATATATATATATATATATATATATATAATTAAACATAGTAAAATATTTAAAACTTTTAAAAGCAATAAAAATACAAATAATAATTTTTAAAAATCCAAGATATAAACAACACATCCACAGAGGTCCAAGCTACTCCCCAAAGGCCTGCTGAAACAGAAAAGTTTTAGCCTGCCTCCAAAAACACACCAAGGAGGGAGCCAGTCTAGCTTCCCTGGGAAGGGAGTTCCAGAGTCCCGGGGTAGTCACCGAGAAGGCCCTCTCCTGCATTCCCACCAGTCATGCCTGTGATGGTGGTGGTACAGAGAGGACGGCCTCCCCTGAAGACCTCAGGGGATGGGCAGGCTCCTAAGGGACAATACAGTCTTTCAGATAACCTGGACCCGAGCTAGTTTATTTCAGCATTTCTATTCATAGTTGTTGGACCAGTACCAATCTTGGTATACAGTACTGAACTCTCCTTGGCCTCCTGGGCTGCCCACTCCTGGGCTACCTATTCCACCTGCTTTTCAGAGCATGGCAAACCCCGAAGTTGTGTTGTTCTCTGGCAGAGAATCAGATCTCGTTCCCATCCTTCCACCCAGGCTAATGAGGATGTAATCTGGCTGTCTCTGTGTGAAGAAAGAGACTGCAGTTTGGACAAAGAGATTAAGGGAAAAACAGCTGAGTTGGATACCTGTAAACAAACTGCATTTTGGGGTGCTGGCTGCCTCCCTAGAGGCCTCCCTCTCTGGCTTCAGTACAGCTGAACTGCCAGGTTCTGTGTCAAAACATTGTTGCTATTGAAATTAAACAAGAAAACGAGGAGATTTACCGAATGAGGCCATGATCTCACAGTTCTCCTCTATGATTTGCCTGTGCAGAGCTCTCTGGTCAGGATCCAGCAGGGCCCACTCCTCCTCCGTGAACCACACAGCAACCTCCTCAAAAGTCACCAGACCCTGGATGAGGAAAGAAAATGTTTCCTACTCAAGGAGAACATAACTTTAGGTGGATGGGCAGGACACTGCAGGATTGGCACTCGCTTGCTGTGAAAACCACTTGCTTGGGCAACAGCAGTAAGAAACATGCATGGCCCTCCTGTCCTGCTTGTGGGTTTCCCAAGAGGCATCTGGTCAGCCACTCTGGGAAACGGGATGATGGGCTAGAGTAGGGTGACCAGACGTCCTCTTTCCTCCGGACAAGTCCGGAAACGGGGTGCCAAAATGGCGTCCGGGGGGGAAATCAGCTGATTTCCTGGAAAGTCCGGGAATTAGGCAGATCCCTGCGCCATCTGGGGCCTGTTCTTTGATAGTGTAGGCCAATTGGCGCTGGGAAGGGGCTAGAACGACGCGTGCCGTACTTCCGGGTATGCGTTATACAGCTCCTCCCATCATCCGGGGCTTGTTCTTGGCCAGCGTGATCACGCAGGCCAAGGAAAGCACCGGTGCGGGAAAAAGGCTGGATGACACGTACCTGGAAGTGCAGGCACACATTGTTCTAAAGGGCGGTATCGTGGAGAGGGAGGGTGGGGGGCGAAAGAGCTCACTTTCTCCCCCCTATCTCCGCGATCCTGCTCTTTATTTTGCTACAGGTCTGGATCACGGAGAAGGAGTGCTGGGGGGGGGGGGTGAAAGAGCTCTCTTTCTCCCCCCCCCACCTTCCCTCTCAGCGATCCAGCCCTTTATTTTGCTAAAGATCTGGATCATGGAGAAGGAGGGCTGGGTGTGTGTGAAAGAGCTCTCTTTCTCCCCCCCTCCCCTCTCCACAATCCAGCCCTTTATTTTGCTAAAGGTCTGGATCATGGAGAAGGAGGGCTGGGGGGGGTGAAAGAGCTCTCTTTCTCCCCCCCCACCTTCCCTCTCTGCGATCCAGCCCTTTATTTTGCTAAAGGTCTGGATCATGGAGAAGGAGGGCTGGGGGGGGGCAAAGAGTTATCTTTCTCCCCCCCCACCCTCCTTCTCCATGATCCAGCCCTTTATTTTGCGAAAGGTCTAGATAATGGAGAAGGAGGACTGGGGGTGGTGAAAGAGCTCTCTTTCTCCCCCCCCTTCCCTCTCCGTGATCCAGCCCTTTATTTTGCTAAAGGTCTGGATTATGGAGAAGGAGGGCTGGGGGGGGGGTGAAAGAGCTCTCTTTTTCCCCACCCACCTTCCCTCTCTGCGATCCAGCCCTTTATTTTGCTAAAGGTCTGGATCATGGAGAAGGAGGGCTGGGGGGGGGGGGGGGTGAAAGAGCTCTCTTTCTCCCCCCCACCTTCCCTCTCTGCGATCCAGCCCTTTATTTTGCTAAAGGTCTGGATCATGGAGAAGGAGGGCTGTGGGGGGGCAAAGAGTTCTCTTTCTCCCCCCCACCCTCTTTCTCCGCGATCCAGCCCTTTATTTTGCTAAAGGTCTGGATTATGGAGAAGGAGGGCTGGGGGGGGGGGTGTGAAAGAGCTCTCTTTCTCCCCCCCACCTTCCCTCTCTGCGATCCAGCCCTTTATTTTGCTAAAGGTCTGGATCATGGAGAAGGAGGGCGGGGGTGTGTGTGAAAGAGCTCTCTTTCTCCCCCCCCCCCTTCCCTCTCTGCGATCCAGCCCTTTATTTTGCTAAAGGTCTGGATTATGGAGAAGGAGGGCTGGGGGGGGGTGTGTGAAAGAGCTCTTTTTCTCCCCCCCTCTGTCTCGGCGATCCGGCCCTTTATTTTGGACGTCATACCTCCCAACTCTCTCCCTGTCTTGTCCTGCTGTCGGGAGACTTGTGGGAGAACAACCAGATGGTGAAGGCAGTAGTAGCAGCGCAGGCCATGATGAAGGGGTAAGTGTGTGCAGGGCACGTGGTGATGGGCGGGTGTGGGCGGCGCGGCATGGGCTGCAAGTGGTGCAAAGGGTGCAGAACGCTTGTGGTGGGTCGCGAGGTGCTGGGCGTGGGGCACGTGGTGCTGGGTGGGTGGGCGCGGCATGGGCATCAAGCGGTGCGAATGATGTGGCGCGGGCAGCAGGGCGCATGGCATGGGCGGGCGGGAGGCGAGCGGTACGTGATGCAGGCAGGTGGAGGTCCCGCAGGGTGGGCGGGGGTGCAGAGCGGGTGTGCAGCAGGCGGGGGACAGGGAGCGGGCAGTCCTTGGTTGAATGTGTATAGGTGTTTGGTTGGTTTTGCCCATGTGAGTGTGTGGATTTGTATTATTGTTATTTTTATTGTTGTTATTATGCCTTGGGTGAGTATGTGGGTAGATGTTGTATTGTTTATATGATTTTATGTTTTGCCTTGGGGGGGTGCATGTCTGTGTGTAGATTTATTATGTTGATGAATGTTATTGGGTAGCTGGCTATGGATTATTATCATTATTATTATTTTGCCTTTGGTGTATGGGGGAAGGTTTTTTTTTAATTGTTTTGGAGGGTGTGGGTTTTTTCCACTTTGGGTGAGTGTGCAGGGGGTGAGGATTTAATTATTATTATTATTTTGCCTGTGGTAAGCATGTGTGTGGTATGTGTGGATTATTATTACTATTATTAATTATTATTAATATTTTACTTTGGGTGTGTATGTGTGTGAATGAATTTTTATTTTTGCCTTAGGTAGGTGGATTCCTCACCATCAACAGCACCATTGGTTTTTAAGCATAATCCACAGTGAAATATGATATCTCAGCTACAAAGGGAGGTGGGATGTTTGGAAGAATTGCATTGTCAATTGTGTGATGCGTGGATTGGGAAACTGGCATGGTGATTCTCTGATGTTAGTTATTTTTTTAGCTGAGAAATCCTAGTTCACTGTGGACTATGCTTAAAAGTTACATTCTTCATCATCCATAACTTACATCAGATAATCTCCATATGCCACTTCTGTATTTAAGAGATGTGTTTGTAAGATAAACATGGAAAGTGGTGATGTACTCCTGCCCCTTCTTTTCCCTTTTTTCTCAACTGACTGCATTTCACAACAGTAAGGTGGTTTAACTGTAGGAGATGCGCAATGATATCTTACTTTATTGTCTTTTAGACTCTGTTCTGGTCTATAATTCAGTAAAAACTTCGTAGAAAAGCATTCAGAATGCCAAAAAGAAAGTGTAAATTTCTGATACATTGACTGTCTTACTTGTTCTTTATTTCAGTAAGTTTAACATTAACGTATTATGTAGAACATATTTGTCTTAATTGTGAGGTATGAAATTAGACATGTCACCAAGGCCACGCCCCCTTGGGGGCGGCCATCTTGTCCTCCTTTTTGGTTTCCAAAATATGGTCACCCTAGGCTAGAGGGCCCTTTGGTCCCACCCAGAAGGGCTCTCTTTATGATCTTTCTTCTCTTTGCTTTGCCAGTAGGAAAAAGGAGAGAGATTTTTCTGGCCCTTGGAGGTGAGCAGGGGCTGTTCCCTGCCTGTCTCCCCTGTGATTGCTTCACCTACCTGATCTGGTTCCACTCCATCCCAAAGAAGAAGAGATGATTGAGAATCCACTTCTGGCATCATTATAGCCCCTGCAAGGGACAAGAATGGTACAAAGCCAATATAATGTGCTTTGAGATTAAGATTACACTACTAAATACAGTGACTAGGCAACAGGATCCTCTGAACACAATAGGAGTTACTTCTTTGTAAAAGGCATAGGGTGGCATTTCAAGTGATGCAAATACACCAGGGTGTTACAAGGTGCCTTTTCTTTTCTTTCATTTTGGATATTTATAACCGCTTTATGGTTCAGTTGGGTGAAAATACGTCTCTCCCCACAGATGGATTTCAAATTGGCTCTCCTCGTGTGCAATTGATTCTTACCCTGCAAAGGGGCACCTTGGTCACTCTCCTGCCTGATCCCCGTTTGTGGGGGGCTCTCTCTGGTCTCTGGTAGAGCCTTCGCTGCTGCAGGGAAGTCAGGGACCACTTCTGCAAACAGACTCTTTACCTGGAACAGCAATGAAGATCCAAGACATGGAACATGGCGAAAGATTAGAAAAGAAACAGGCAAAAATGTTGGGGGCCAGGTATGGACATCTCTCCTTGGGATATTTCAGAAAGGGTTTGGGCAATTAGAAGAGTTTTGAGATACCCTCCCTCCTGTTCCTGACCCCCTGAATGAAATGCTCTCACTTGCTGCTGCTCTTGCTGCCTCTGGTCCTCTGCCTGGCTCAGGAGGAAGCCTTCTGCCAGGGCCACCGCCTGGGAACTGGTCTCGGCTCCACATTCCCTCACCCAGCTCGCCATCTCCGCTGGCAGGATGGTCAGGAACTGCTCCAGGATCACCAGGTCCAGGATTTGGTTTTTCGTGTGTCGCTCTGGCTTCAGCCACCGATGGGAAAGATTGTGGAGTTGGTTACAGATCTCTCGGGGGCCCTCAGCCTCCTGGTAGCGGAGCTGCCTGAAACGCTGGAGCTGCATGTCTGAGCTGACCATGTCCTCACCCTGGTCCTTCAGCCCTGTTATTTCCAAGAATTCCCCTTTGCTCTCAGTCTGGCTGGTGTCAGGGCCAGCTAAGTCTTGCTCAGCCATCTTTGATCCGTGCTCGAAGGGCCAAAGCCACTCCTCACTCTGACGTCAATCTATCCACGCAGTGAAGCTCGTAACACGTAGTCCTAGTAAAGCTCTGCAAATGAAGGCATTTTATTCAATTCAAGAATTATTACAGTGTCAGTAGAAAACAAAATGTGAAGGAATCCAGCTAGCAACCAGGTCTTGTCCCAGAAGGAAAAGGAAAGCAAACAGCAAGATTCAAAGAGAAACTGGAGAACTGGGGAGGGCCCTTCACCTGAAAGCGGCACACCAAAGTCCTTTATTTGCTTGAGAGTCAGAAGATGTTGCATCTACTCCACCCTGTTCCCAATCAATTTCTATCCATTTCTCCCCTCCCTCCGCCCCACTCCGAGGAAACTCCCCCAGCCTTCCCTTGAGGACTTGAGAATCAGTATGACTGTTCAGCAAATCCCCCCTGCCTGCCCTCCTCCCAATGCCAAAGACTTATAATCTCACAAGGGCCCCGCCTCCCTTGCAGTGGAAAAACCTAAACCAAGAGTAGAATAAATAAAAACAAACCTCCTTTTGGGAGGAGGTTAAAATAAGGATAAATCTTGTCCTGAATCAATCTTTAATATGGAAGGATGCGCACGTCCTTCTAAATTACCTGCCGGTTTCTTGGAAACTAACACAGGGTCAGTGCAAATGGATCTTCAGAGCCCTTATGACAGCAAAAAGATTTCTACCGTCATATTGGAAAGATAAACGCTCACCTCCCATAATGCAATGGATTGTGGACTTAATAACCCTATCATCATTTGAACAGGTGAATGGATAAGTCTCGCGAATGGATAAGTCTATGGCTATAGGGTCTGATTTTTTAAAAAAACTTGTGTATAATTCTCTCTCCTTTTTTTTTTTCACTTGATGAAAAGTGATGACATTCCTGTATATGAAATGCGTTTTTTTCTTTTCCCCCCCTCATGATTTGTTTTTGTTGTTATTGTTCCGTTTCTTTGACAACATTTTGCTGCCTTTCAGGACATCCCAAATCAGGTGCCTGAAGCAACCCCCTCACTCTGCCTCAACCCAGCATTTCAACCCAATTTTCATTTATTTGAGGCATACTTCGTTTTATATTACATATTTAAAAGGACTCATAGCATTTCTCCCTGATTTTCTGAACCATTCTGCTTCAGCAAATGGGAGGCACTAGTCATAACTCACAAAGGTAGGAAGTGCTTTAGTGGAATGGGTGGTCTCCTGTTTCTGAGGAGACCACCAGTTTTGGGATTCACTGGCCACGATTCGGTGCTTTGTAGATATGTGTGTCTGGCGAGTTTGGTTGAATTGGCTCACATGGGAGTTACCATTGCAGGCCACATTTTCAGGAATATGTACTATTGCCAGGAACGGGTATTGGAAAATGGTTTCTCTGGACGTTTTGTGGCTTATTGCATCCGTGCCATGGAGTTATGGGTGACTGAGAAGTTTGGTTGATTTGGCTCATTCAGAAGTGGCCATTCTGGGCCATTCTGTTCTGTTCCAGATGTTTACTCAGCATTATGGCATTAATAATAATATAATATTGCAAGGATTTTAGTCCTAAAATATGCTTCAACAATTAAATAAAGTGGCTGTCCTTTCTGTTCCGACTGTTAAACCATTCCAAATTACAGTAAGGGTCAATTAAATAATGATATATTTGGGGCCGTTTCAGGATGCCCCAACTCAGCTGCCTGAGGTGACCCCCCCTCACTCTGCCTCAAGGTGGCAGATTCCTCAGTCAGTCTCCAGTTGTCTGTATTATATATTTGGGAGTCATTCTAAATTATCTCCAAGCAAACCCTGCTAATCTCTTTGCAAGACGAAAGCCGTTCTCCTTTTGTGTCAGGTTCAGCCTTCCCCAGATTCATTTCCTCCTAACTCCTCAAGCTTTGTAGGACAAAAGGTTGCCCATTTAGGAATTACAGTATGTGTGTGTGGGAGGATTGCCTTTAAATATGTCTGAACACACACACAATGCCATGATCCAGCTACTATTAAACACTTTTAGCTACCTACCTGTGCATGTTTACTTAGAAGTAATTTCCAGAGACCTTCATCTTGACTAATGAGTCAAAAGCATATTACATGTCAGCCATTTTCAGACTAAGCACAGGAATAGGGTCTTGGGGGTATGTGATATTATTGAACTGGGTCATGGGGGAAAATGTTTGAAGAACACTGGAATATTGTATAGGAGTATGGATAGTGGGGTAGTGTGTAAACTATCATAATATTATAATTAAAATGTAATATTTTTGTTGAGTACTTGCTATTTTAATATGTGGCTTTAAACACACTAGGATCCATTGTTGATGAAGGATGGTTTCCAGAAACAGAAATATATACACAAATGTAAATAAATAAGCCCAGCCCCCCTTTTCCAAGTTTAGCCCCACACGCACCCACCCACCCTAAATTGCGAAGTCTACATGGCTGTCGCTTTGCTCAGTGCAGCCAGTGCAGCAGAGAACAATGGAGCATCTCAGCCACATGGGAAATTGCATCACGAGACCCATGTTGGTGGAGGGGGGGAGATAGCCTGGTTTAATGGGGGCAATGATTTTCATCAAGGTACGGAAGTATAATCAACTGATCACTTCGATAAATCGACTCAATATTGCAGTTCTTCTTTGAAAAAGTGCTCCCTCGAATGAAAGGGCGTCCAGGCGTTACAGGACGAAGAGAGGGTGGAAATGGAGCTCCCGTATATTGTGGGGGGGAATCCCAAGCGGATCGGCCCCACAGTCCACCTCCCTACGGGGGGGAAGTGGGGGAGGGTCCAGCTCCTCTCCACGATGGACCATCAGACCTGCTGCCTCTGCCACGCTGGGGGTTGAATTTGGGCATCTCCCGCCAGTCTTCTCACCCCCTCCTCCCTCTCCTGCCTGCCATGTCCCACCCGCTCCTCTACGGTTCAAGGCCTCCCCTTCACCCCAATGTTGGAGGTGGGTGTGTTGGGGGGGGGTTGTCTCACCTGATTCCGCCACGGAGGCCCCGATGCAACACCTGCAGGAAGCTCAACGGCCTCTTTCCTCTGGGGCAAGAAAGGCGGTCCAGGAAGGGAGTTTGGGGGGAGAAAGTGCATTTCCTGTGGAGGACGCGGCCCCTCCCTTCTTCCCCAAATCCCCCTTCCCCCTTTGACACCTAATTCGGGCCTTTTAACCCTGAAATAGCCAAGCAGGAAGATCCTTTCTCTGAATGCGGAGACATTGATTTTTTGGTTTCCCCTTCCAGTTGGGTTCTGGGTTGCTCACCCCCCCCCCCCCACACACACACGAGTGGGGATGCAGATCTCCACACTTTGTGGGATACACACCCACCCACAGACTAGTGGTGAAAGACAGAATAGTGGTGTGGGGCAAGACACAGACACGTGCCTACTTTGGGGTTCCTCCTTCCCACCCCAGAGTCCCTGATACAATCATGGGAGATGGCAGATCAGAGGAAGGATTCCCTTGGTAGCAAGGAATAGGAAATACTGCCATGATGATGACAGGCATAGGGACGAGGGGGCTGGTGGGCTACCCAACATGGTGTGTTGGGTCACTTCTGGACCATTGGTGTCACTTTTTGCAACTTTCATTGAGATGGATGTTTTCCCCATGTGATTTGCATATCCCAATGGTCTCATTGTGTGGATATCCTGGGAAAAGTGAAGGAAGTGTGACAAATGGCACACTAAAAGCCCACCGTGGAATTGCCCCCAGTGTAGTCTTGGGGGGGGGGGGGGTTGGCAGAAGGCAGGTCGGATACTAGAGGTAGATCTTGGGGCGATTTGAGGTAGAGCAGAAAGGGGTCCTGACTCCCATTGTTCTAACTACAGAGACCCAAAAGGCTGCACTTTGATGCAGTATTACGTACCAGATCCATGAACAAGTTGTACATTTCTGAGCCTCAGTGTTCCCCAGCCATCAAATGGGGCTTTGAGCTTAAGAGGGAAAGCAAGACATGCTGCTCCTTAAAATTGCATTGGAAGAAAAATGTTTTGGCCTTGTGCTAATTGTTGGCCTCAAGTGTGGCTTCTTCCAGATCTTTATGGAGTTGTGCTGATTGCTTTGACAGGCGAGCTTAGGATCCCCGGACGACAGGAACACAGATTTAGATTTATACTTCTATGTGCAGGCCATCCCATTCAGTGGCTCATGGAGTGTAATGTGGGCAACTGGCATGTCAAGTTCGAACTAGCCAAGCTCTTTTGGCAGCCACGTTCTGACTAGCCATTCTGATGAAATGCCCTCCCCGCTGGTATAGGGGACATGGCACCTGTGGTATGCTTTAGGAGAGAATTAAAGATCCATCTCTTTACCCAGGCCTTCCCTGAGTGGATGTGCTGCCAAGTTCGTTAATTATAGTATTGTAAGAATTTAATCTTAATGTTTTAATAAAGATTTTCTATAAATGCTTTTGTATTTTTTATTACGTCTTTTAATGTACTTTAATGGATATTACAATGTCTTTTCATTTTAATCTCCCTGGAAACAGTGTAGAGGTTTTTCTTAAATATTATAAGCAATATATAAATTCATTCATCATCGTCATCTTTCTGTAAAGAATGGGCAACTTGTACTCCATGGACAATGTTTGGCTCCTGTTGCCCCCCTCCCCCACAAAGTTGCTATGTGTGTTTTTAAGTTAACTTGAACAAGCCCCCTTTTTATGCTCCACAGGTAATCCAGATGCCTTTTAATTTTTTAATTTTTTTTTAGTGCTGTGGGGTGTGGGGTAGAGTCTATGTGGGAGGGATGGCCCCTGAATCTCCCAAACACATGGTTTGTTATTGGATTGAGGACTCTGGCTTGTTCATGGGTAATAAGCCATAGTTACACCATAGTGCGGGGTTCGCACGTAATGACAACCCATGATTCAATAAACCACAATTCAACAACAACCTACGGTTCAACAACAATCCATACTCTATCCATACTCTGGGTTGTTGTTACATGCAAACCAAGTCACATTATAATAATGTGCAAACCAGGGCAGAAGTAAGACCACTGCTCTTGATGTTGCATACAATTCACCTATCTAGTTTAATAGAAAATTGTGTAAAAAGTAAAATATAATCAACATTTTTCTTTAATAATAATAATAAAAGCATAATATTTCAAATATATCTCAGGATCTTTTGACCATACCAACATCAGGATCACTCCACAAATAAACTGAAAATTATTACTTCATACCGCTTGTGCTATTTCTAACAAGGAAGCCAACAACTGAGGTGTATAGCAAAATATCAGTCCTACTTATTGCTAATAATAATATTCATCCATTATATTCCTATACCACCCAATAGAAATTATGGATGGTGTAGAAGCTTTCTGGGAGGTTCACAAAAATTTTAACTAACAGTAATAAAAGAAGGATAAATAGAACAGATAAAAGGCTTCCCTGGGTTCAAGTTAACAAGATGTGGATTTCAAATTAGGATGTAGGCAGCTCACTCCTAGGTCCTACTCACCACATTTGGAAATTATCTCATCTTAGCGCTGATATATAAACAATCCATTTGCTCCTCCCTTTATGGCATGAGCAAACAAAGCAGAAATCATTTAATTAACCAGTTTCCTGTTCTGTGCAAATGAGGAAACTATGGTTACCAATTCCACAACAAGCCAGGATAGCTGGTTTAAAGTTGGTTTAATATCCTGGTTTGTTCCGAAGCTGGCAACTGTATTTCCCTGGTTCAGATAGATCAGGGAACTCTGGTTAATCACACCTCACATGAAAGGAGGAACAAAGGGTTGTTTGCATGGGAAGAAAGCTTGTTTGTATCTTGGCTTATTAAGCTGAAATACGACAATCTGAACCGGCTCAATAAATTCAATGCAACTTACTTATTTGTAAGCATTCTTGAATTGTGACCTGAAAATCCATTGCCTGAAGTGATCCCGGAAACAAAAGCCACCCTCTTTGAGAACTCAGAGAAAAATAAAGAGGCTGAAGGGCCTTTCACGTCTTCCAAAATATGTCCTGGGAAATTATAGATTTGTTTAACTTCAATATTTCATGGGTGTTATGTACAGCTCGGTGGCAGAAACTGAGTTGCACTTGCTAAGAAAATCAACTTCAATATTAAATAGGGGCTGAAAGGTTTTTTTTGTTGGAATTTCTTTTGAACAGTAACATGTTTGAGAAGAAACTAGTTGACAATTGAATTGTGTCAATTAGTTGACCATGAATTGTGGACAATTTATTTCCCTTAACTAGGAAAGAAGCAGAATCAAGGAAAAGCAATATCAAATCTAAAGTTGAAAGCAGGACAATCAACACTCTTCTGCTTATTAGTTGGACGTCAAAGAGAAAGAAAACACAGGACGAGTTCTGAAGCAGATAGGTACAAGGGTAGGTAAGTAGGGTGGTTTAGAAAGATTCCATTTCAACTAACAGGGATAACATAATAATGGTAATCGTAGTCAGCACTCTCCTGGGATTGTTTGCTCTTGTGCACACCATGTCTTCAGCCAGTCTTTTATCAAGTCTTACAGGTAAAAAGGGACTTTGAACCATTATAACCCTACAGTAAGAATCTGGAGAATTTATCTGTATAAAAGAACGTGGTGACGACATTGGATCACACTATCTAGTTCTGGGTTTCTCCCCCTACAAATCCCATCTGATTTCTAAGGAGAAAGATGTACTGAAAATGTTTTGCAGTCTCCTTTGGGTTTCTCTTCTATGCGTAGGGGTGGGTAAGAGTCCAATATTTAAAGAACACTGATCTTCCAATGAAAAGTTACGCATTTGTGAACATTTGTATGATTTTTCTACGGAGAAATTTGTCCCTTCTCACTTACACTCTTCTCATAATCAGAGCATACGTAAATCCCCCCTCTGCTCCGTGGTAAAGCGTGACTGATAGCACAGCCAAGTAGAGCCTTTCCCAATCTGGTGTGTTGGACTACAACTCCCATAATCCCCAGCTGCTAGGAAAGGCAGGTATATGACCTATAGAAAGATGTGAGAACAAATTGAGGCTTCTCCAACTACCCTGTTTTTTCTACAGCTTATCTCCTCTCTGGCTTCTGCACAATACACGTTGATGTGTGAATGAAGCTTTCATCACAGTAAGAATCATGCACCTTCTCCTCTGCATGAATTCTCTCACACTGGATGAAGCCAGAAGGATCAATGAAGATTTGCCCGCGTTCCAAACACTGATGCGGCTTCTGTCCTGTGTGTGTTTGCATGTGTTGGACAAGGGCTTTATTGTAAGTGAAACTTTGCCCTCAGTCCGGGCTGCTATATAGCCGTTCTCAAATGTGGGTTTGCTGATGCTGTAGAAGGCGTGAATTTACACTGAAACTTTTCCCACAGTTTGCGCACTGAAACGGTTTCTCTCTTGTGTGGATTTGCCGGTGCCTAAGGAGACAAGAGCTGAGACTGAACCCTTTCCCACAATCGGCACACTTGTACGGCTTCTCCCCCGTGTGAATTCTCTCGTGGACAACAAGGCTGCCTTTCTGACTGAAAGTTTTCCCACACTCTGAGCATCCATATGGTTTCTCTCCAGTGTGGGTTCTTTGATGCCTAACGAGGTCATGTTGGATAATAAAGGACTTTCCACAGAGTGAACATTCATACGGCTTCTCTCCTGAGTGGAACTGTATATGTGCCATGAAGTTTCCTATCCAGCGAAAGCTTTTACCACAATCCAAGCATTGGTAGGGCGTCTCTCGCGTGTGAAGACGCTGATGTTCAATGAGTTTAGAGTTCACGCTGAAAGACTTCCCACAATCCAAGCATTTACACGGCTTCTCTTTTGTATGGGTTTTCTCATGGGCAACTAGGTTCCCTTTTAAAGAGAACTTTTTCCCACAGACCAAACATTTATATGGCTTCTCGCCTGTGTGGCTTCTCATGTGCGTAACCAGGTTGCATTTTTTGCTGAGACTTTTGCCGCACTCGGAGCATTTGTACCGTGTCTCTCCCATGTGGGTCCTGTAATGTCGGATGAAATCCGAGTTCATGCTGAAGGATCTCCCACACACTGAGCATTGATACGGTTTCTCCCCAGTGTGGTTTCGGTGATGCCTTGTAAGATCAACATTTTTACAGAAGGACTTCCCACATTCTGCGCATTTGTACGGCTTCTCTTCTGCATGGAGTCTCTCGTGAATCACGAGGTTTCCTTTCTGAGAGAAGCTTTTTCCACAGATGGCACAGGCGAAGGGTTTCTCCCCTGTGTGCATCCTCAGATGAGCATCCAGGTGGCTTTTCGTACCACAGCTCTTCCCACAGTCTGAGCATTCATATGTTTTGTCTCCCGTGTGTGTTCTGTGATGTCGGATAAAGTCAGAGTTCATACAGAAGGATTTCCCACATTCTGAGCATTTATATGGCTTCTCCCCGGTATGGGTTCGGTGATGTCTGATGAGGTCGGCATTCTTACAGAAGGACTTCCCACATTCTGAGCACTTGTATGGTTTCTCGACTGCATGGATTCTCTCATGGACCACTAGGTGCCCTTTCTGAGAGAAGCTTTTCCCACACACTGAGCATTCATATGGTTTCTCCCCGGTGTGGGTTCTCCGATGACTAATAAGGTGAGCATTCATACTGAAAGACTTTCCACAGTCTGAACAAGGATACACTTTCCTTTCTGTGTTGATTGTAATATATGCAGTCCTGTGTGAGCTCTTCTCACCTTCAACTAACGTCCTTTGTTCTTCACCCTTCTCAATCTCCTCCTTGACTAGCATTTCACATAAGCCTTGGAAGCTTTCTCCAGACAGAATGGATTCATCCATTCGTGGTCCTGGATGCTTTTCCTGCTGCTTTTCAATGGCAACTGTTTTCACGTGATGCTGCAGAGCTCTCATTGGCTGACATCTCAACTACTTCCTTTTGCTCAGTAGTTTTCTACTCATGATCTGGTCATCTTCTCTATGCACAGAAAAAAGAAAAGAGATATTCTTGAATGAGTCATATCTTAAACCTGGAGGTCATAAAATAACTGCTTGGAGAGGACTTAGGCTAAGGACAAAAAAGGAGAAGACAAGATTATAAAACTGGTGGTCTGTGTGTTATCATGAAAATTATTATTATTATTATTATTTACATTTATATACCGCCCCATAGCCAAAGCTCTCTGGGCAGTTTACAATGATTAAAACATTGAACATTAAAACCCGATATACAAAATTTAAAACTGTAAAAAGCATAAAAACAGATTACATACCAACTATTTTGGGATCAGTTAAAAAACTCAACATATCCTGTTAAATGCCTGGGAGAAGAAGAAAAAAAGTCTTGACCTGGTGCTGAAAAGATAACAAAGTTGACACCAGGCGAGCCTCATTGGGTAGATCACTTCATAATTGGGGGGCCACCACTGAAAAGGTCCTCTCCCTTGTTGCCATCCTCTGAGCTTCCCTTGGACAGGCTGACCAGATGGCCCGGGGTTTCCTGGTCCTAACCCGGAAACCTGGGGCGATCTGGCCCAACCGGGGGGTGGCGGGGGAACCAGGGGCGGCGAGGGGTCACGCGGCGGTGGCAGCAAGCGATGAGTGGCAGTAGACCCGGCGACGGTGGTGGCGGAGGAGCCTGGGAAGCGGCCGCCCCAGCAGGTAAGTGCCCTCCCTCGCGCCTCGCGCTCCTTACCTGCAGGGGTGTCCGCTTCTCTCCGGTGCTCGAATCTAATGAGAAACAGGCTTCGCGGCCTGTCCCTCAGTAGCATGCCGGGTGATGATGTCATCACCTGGCGCGATACTGAGAGACAGGCCGCGAAGCCTATTTCTCAGTAGATTCGAGCACCGGAGGGAAGCGGACGCCCCTGCAGGTAAGGAGTGCGAGGCGGGAGGCGCGAGGCACGAGGTGCCAGGGGGGGTACTTACCTGCTGGGGCGGCCGCTTCCCGGGCTCCTCCGCCGCCACCGCCGCCGGGTTCTCCAACACCGCTGCGCCGCCAGGTCCGCCGCCGCCGGGTCCTCCACCGCCGGGTCCTCCACCACCGCCATGTCCTTCGCTGCCGCTGCCGGGCTTGTGAGGCCAGAGGCCGTGCGGAAGAGGGCCGGATCCGGAAGTGACGTAATCGGCCCTCTCCCGCTTCTTCCGCGCAGCCTCTGGCCTTCTCGGGGCTCGTCGCGATGGCGATGAGCCCGGATGCCTGCGCAGAAGAGGCGGGGGAGGGCCGATTACGTCACTTCCGGATCCGGCCCTCTTCCGCGCGGCCTCTGTCCTCCTCAGGGCTCGTCACTTCCGGATCTGGCCCTCTCCCGCCTCTTCTGCGCGGCCTCTGGCCTTACGAGCCCAGCGGCGGAGGACCTGGTGGCAGTGGAGGACCTGGAGGCTGACCTGGCGGCGGGGGACCCGGCGGAGGAGGAGGAAGACCCGGCGGCGGCAGGGGACCTGGGGGCGGCGGCGGACCTGGCGGGGACAGCAGAGGAAGAGAACCCGGTAGGGGGGGGTGGCTTGGTGGGGGGGGTTGTTTTGGGTGGGGGGGTGGCTTGGGGGGTTGTTTTGGGGGGGTGGCGGAGGGGGACCGGGATTTTGGTTTCCAAAATCTGGTCACCCTACCCTCGGAGTAGGCACCCGGAGGAGGACCTTAGATGTTGAGCGTAGTGTTCGGATAGGTTCATGTTGGGAGATGCGTTCCATCAAGTGGTCGCAAGCCATGTAAGGCTTTATAGATTAAACCAGTACCTTGAACCGGGCTTGGAAACGTACAGGCAAGTGGGCCAGGCAAGTGGGCCAGAGTTGGTCTTATATGTTTGAACTTTCTGGTTCCTGTTATCAATCTGGCTACTGCATTTTGCACAAGCTGCAGTTTCTGAACCATCTTTAAAGGCAGCCCCACGTAGAGTGCATTGCAGTAATCGGAGGTTGCCAGAGCACAGACAACTGAAACCAGATTATCCCTGTCCAGATAAGGGTGTAGCTGGGCCACCATCCGAAGTTGGTAGAAGGCACTCCGTGCCACTGAGGCCACCTGAGCCTCAAGTGATAGAGATGGTTCTAGGAGAATCCCCAAGCTACAAACCTGATCCTTCAGGGGTAGTGCAACCCCATCCAGAACAGGTTGAACACCCTCCATCTGGTCAGAAGAACCACCCACTAACAGCTTCTCAGTCTTGTCAGGATTGAGTTTCAGTTTATTAGTCCTCATCTAGTCCATTGTCGCAGCCAGGCACATTCACAGCCTTATCTGATGACGATGGGAAGGAGAAATAGAGCTGTGTGTCATCAGCGTACTGATGACAACGCACTCAAATCTCCGGATGACCGCACCCAATGGTTTCAATGTAGGTAGATGTTGAACGCATGGGGGACAAGACTGACCTCTGCGGAACCCCATACTGGAGAATCTACAGGGCCGAGCAATGTCCCCCAAACACCACCTTCTGGAGCCAACCCACCATGTAGGAACGGAACCACTGCAATGCAGTGCCTTCAACCCCCAACTCAGACAGTCGTCTCAGAAGGATACCATGGTCAATGGTATCAAAAGCCGCTGGGAGAATGGTTTTTAATGTTTTTAAGTTTTGTAAACTGCCCAGAGAGCTTTGGCCATGGGGCGGTATAGAAATGTATTTAACAATATACTGGGACAAAACAATTCATACCAACAAGACAATAACCTGCAACCAACCAGACATAACGGTCATAGACAAAAAAGAAAAACATACATACCTCATTGACATAGCAATACTGAATGACAAAAATGTTGTTGAAAAGGAAGAAGAAAAGAGAGACAAATATACACCACTGGCCATGGAGGTCAAAGAACTATGGCATCAGGAAAAGGTCCCAATTATTCCGTTAGTCACCTTAGTCACTGGTATCACATCAAAAAACTATACAGAAAATCTTCAGAAACTGGGCCTACCAAAATACATCCACACCAACATCCAGAAAGCAGTCATACTTAAAACATGCTCAGGAAATTCAGGATTGTCAGGAAATTCCTGAATCTGTAAAAGACAGCATGACTTGGCAAAGCCCGTCATGTCCGTCTAGAAAAACCACCATGAGCAAGAAGAGATGAAATAATAATAATCCCTGCAAGAACCACAAGCCTATCACATTTAATTAAAGGTTAATTAAAGGGTCCATCTAATCCAGCATTCTGTTCACACAGTGGCCAATCACTGCCCATAGGGAAGCCACAAGCAGGACGCAAGAGCATTTTTCCAACAAGAGGAATTGAAACTTCTTAGGAACACTGGAAAAAAATACTGCGAAATATTTTCTCATTTGGAATAAGCAAAATGCTTTTGGACACAAAGTTAAACTCACTCAAAATATGTAGACTGAAGGTTTTTATGTATGCCAATAGGCAACATTAGAGAACGATGATTCCTGGATAAACTGTGTAAGGAAAAAAACAAACAGTGGGACTAGAGAGAAAGTGCCAGAATAATCAGCCCAAATGATCCCTATCTTATCTTATTCCACTTGTTCAGATAACAACAGGATATTGGATCATTTCCCACAGTCCTCCAAGCCTAAGAGAAGCAGATTTTCTCCCTGCTGCAGGTGAGAAGCACCATGGCTTCCTGTAGGCAGAAAGTGGCTCAGTTCAGACAACATGTTTCTCAACAGTGGTTTTAGAACTCCATGGTGGAGTTTTTACACCACCGTTGAGAAATATGTTATCTGGTGGGAAAACTCCACACAATGGTGGAGTTTATTTGGAAAATACTCCACGCAAAATATCCACACTGTGCAGAGGAGAGTTCCTGCACAACCGTTGTGTGGCGTGTTGTGTGGAGGACTCTATGGAGTTTTCCATTACGTTGAGTTGACTTTTCCCACTGTCTACAGAGTTCCCTGGCAAGAGTGGCGAAAGAAGCAAGTGCCACTCTAGGACAGCCGCCAGGATTGCTTTTTTGCAGCAATGGCTAATGGGATACCATCAGGAGGACCAGGGGAGGAGAAAAGGCAGAGGAACTGTCAATCAAACATCACGATTTTACTCAACTGTCACACAATGGTGGAGTCAGAACTTGTTTTGTGGGGAGTGCCTCCTAAAACTCAACTGTTGAGTGGAGTTTTCACACTGCATTGACTAACCTGTTGTCTGAACTGAGCCAGTCTTTGAGCAGCAAAAAGCAAAGCAAATCAATGTCAAAGAGGAGAACCTGATATATATATTTCCCCCATTCACATCAGAAGGGTGGGAGTGGGGACATCCTTCTCCTAAATCCTCTATCCACGTCTCTCTGGCCTGAATTTCCAGCAGAGTCCTTCCCTCCTTCATAAAATGGACAGCCATTCCCACCCACCCCAAATTATGAGCCCCTGAAGAATGAAAAACACAACTATTAAGCTCCTTACATCCAGCACATCACACACACACGAGACATCCAAGGGAAAACTGTATTTTCTGCTCGGAGGGAAAGCATATTCTGGATCACATGGACTGGTAATAGTTTCCCCTTCATGTTTTTGCCAGCACTATCTGTATTCAAAGTCCTACCGGGTGAATGTATTCTATGTGTTCCATTCGCCCCATTTTTCCAAGAAAACCCAAGGGTGACGCAATGAGATTTAGTATCCTTCGTTTGAGACAGCCATGGAGACGTTATGACGCAATCCTTGGCATATTTAGACAGAAAAAAGACAGACTTTTTCGGTGTAAACATGCCTAGGATTGCACACCTGATTCCTCAAAAATGCAAGCAGAGGATGAGCCAAAGCAAGCAGGCTCTCCTATAAGGCATACCCCACGTGAGCAATTGTGTTTGATTATCGGACTGGCAGTATTTCCCGCTTCATATTAATGCCCCCCCGCCTTCCTGTATTCAAAGCCTCCTTGAGCATATTGTAAGAGTGCACTCTAATGGAACTGTACAGCAGAACTATCAAAGCTATCTCAGCTCCTTCCCCTGGCTTTCAAGGAAGAGCCTTTGAATACGGAGGAGCGCTGGCAAAAATATGAAGGGGAAAATAGTTACCAATCCATATGAACCGGAATGTCCCCCTCTCTCCAAGCACAAAAGACAGTTTTGTACTTCGGATGCCCGGGGCGTGTGTGTGTGTGTGTGTGTGTGTGTGAAAGAGAGAGAGATCTGAGTGTTTCTAGCTGGAGGTACATAAAATGGGGTAGCAACCCCCCCCCCCCCCAAGTTGCTCTTTGGGCATTTGCTTTGTAGATGTGGCTGATTACCTCGATCCGTGCTCAGGAAGAACCTTTTTACAAAATGCCTTTACATCGACGTCTTATATATTTGTAAATCAAGCAGAAATTACACGGGCAGTGATCTCTGGAACATATGGTAGTAAAGCCCATAGCGTCCCTCCCGGGGTTTCATGCCGCTTGGAGAAATGCGGAGAACGCAACAATACACCAACTCGGTGGTGCTTTGAATACAGAGGAGGGGTGGCAAGAATATGAAAAGGAAACGGTTACTAGTCCCTATGATCTAGCGCATGCCCCCTTTCCCCTGCCCTCCACTATTGCTCTGCTTTGCCTGAATATACATGCAGGATAGATAGAATAGAGAGACAGACGCCCGCACGCACCTGCTGCGACGCACCTCCTCCTCCTGCAGCCATTCAGAAGCTGCCTTCTCCCGGACCAAGGAGGCCGTCCAGGAAGAGGCCCTTTCCCACCCGCCTTCCTCGCATTCCCAGGCCTGTCTAGGAAGCAGACTCCCTCACTTTAACTCTTCGGAGGTCGACATGCAAAACTCACGCGCGCTGGTTCGGTTCCCTTCTGTCCTGCCGGTGTGAATTGTAAGGAGTTCGCTTCTGCTTTTTTTGCATCAATGAAAGTAGTGCCTGCGTAGGTTTCCTACCGGTTTCCTCCCTCTCTGCGTCTGGTCATTCCTGATGGAAGGGTGGTAATTCATTGGAAAAGCATACCTTTTCCCAACCTAGCCTCTGCCAGTTTAAGTCATAGAATCGTAGAATAGTGGAGTTGGAAGGGACCCCAAGGATCATCTAGTCCAACCCTCTGCCTTGTGCAGGAAAACCAATTAAACCATCCCTGAGAGGTGGCTGCCCTGCCTCTTCTTAAAAACTTCCAGAGATGGAGAACTCCACAACCTCCGTGGGTAGAGCCTTTAGGAGGACAACATGCAAAACTCACTGGTGCTATTTGTTGGGTTTTGTGCATAGGGACTCTAAAAAAAATCAAGCAAAATACATTTGTTGTTTTTTTAAAAATTTAGCCGTGTTCTTTTATTAATAGCCTGCTCTTGGGCAAGACAATCTCAACGGGACCCCACCCTCAGTGGGTTTGGCTTCACACTGCCATTTGCTGCGATTTCTCCTCATTCTGTTCCTTCTCATGGCTAGCACCTGCTTGTTCGACAGGCAGAGAAACAGTGAGCAAGTCTACAGAGGCATCTCCTGCTCCCCCTCCTCACCATCTCCATTGCCTGGGCCAGAGAGAGAGGCAGGTTGCCATGGTGAAGGAGCAACACCAGGGGGCACTAGGCAGTGAGCCCCTGCAGGGGTGGGGGCCGTTTATAGGCACATTTATGCAGATTTCAATCAGAGGGCTATGGTATTATTTACAGTATTTTGACACCACACTTCAGGTAAAACTGGTTCCCAGAGTACCAAACAAAGATCAATAATAAAACAGTCCCTGTCCTCGGGTTTCTGAAAGTCATCACAAAAGGGAAAAGGATGGGGAGGGAGGAGGACCAAAGTTCTTTTCAAGAACTGAGCATTTTGAGATTCTGGTACAAGGATCCCATATTCACAACCTCCCGGTGCACCCGTGGTCCATTTGTATTTTTTTTGGGGGGGGGGGTATTTATTTATTGAAGGGAAGCTCCCCAAGGTCCCTGGAGGCGCGGAGGCAGTCCAGAGGCCATTACTCTCGCTGGACTACCCCCTCCCTGGCCGCTGGCACCCAGTCAGGGGGAGCCATCGGCTGGGAGACATCTCTGCCGCAGCTCCAAAGCAAGGTGACAGATGGCAGATGCTGTCCTCCTCTCAGTCCAAGAGAAAAAAGTCATGGTAAGGCCCTGACTTTTTTTTAACACGGAGCTTCGGGGGTTTGCCCTGGATGGCTTCCCGATGGAGGTTGCGTCATATAAACGAGCTGCTGCCACCCCAGGGCAAACCCCTAGTCAAGACAAGCCCCCTGGAGGAGCGCAATTGCAGGATTTCGGATAGTGAGGCGCCAATGCGAGCTTGTATAGATGCAGCCCTGGAAAATGCAATTAACAGATTCTAGCATTCCAGAGGGCCGTGCATCTAAAAGTCAACAATTACACTTGCAGAAGAAAAAAACAAGTCCTCACATCTGCATTTAGGTTACAAGCAAACAAGTCAGAGACATTTTATTACTTGAAATTGCAATGGAAGCAGCCAGACAGAACGCTTTCTGTCCTTGAGTCAATCTTCAACCAGTGTAACTTTTAGGGAAGTATTTATACATTTCGGGTATCACAGTTGCCATTGCTTCCTGTTAGAATGTGCTTGATGAGGCATTTCTCACTATCTCCCAGAAACAGAACTGGTCAGCACTTTTATTTCCCCCCCCCCCCCTTTGTCACCTATACAAGTCATCCAAGATGGCTCCACGTTAGGCCATTTTTTTCTTTCTACTTCCACACACTGCAATCCTGTTCATGTCCACAAACATGTGAATTCAGTGGAGCATACTGCCAGGTTATAGGGTACACAGGATCACAACCTTGATCAACTAAGAATTCTTTAACAGGATGACACAGCCTTAACTTTGTGGCATATTGCAGCTAGTCTGCCTTCTCCTTCTTAGCAGACTTTGTGTGTGTGTGTGTGGGGGGGGGTAAATAAGTGGTGGGAAACAAAGGAGGGTTACAAGTGAAAGACTGAGTTCACACAACATAAATTGTTGGGTTAAAAGAAAAAGTCGCAGAAAGGCAGCAATTTTTTCAAAGTGCACTTTTGAGAAAAAGGCCCATGGTGGTGGTGGGTTGGCGGCTGTGTTGAATAAATGATGCAGCCACCACTGGGTATGCGGGGCGTACTGACAGCCCCCTGGATTCTCAAGACTGCTGAATAAGCCAGCGAAATGCTTTTTAAGGAAAAATGGTAGGTGAGAACACCTTTGTTTCCTACTGCCCTGCCAGCTCTAATCTGCATGGTGTTGGATTCTTCCAGTGGTCCATCCTTGAACATCCTATGGACTAGGCACCCGTAGGATTGCTCCATACATGATTTCTACACTTGGACCTCACTCACACTCTGATGGGATGCTAAAATTGCTAGGATACTTTTTGACCAACTGGAGCTCAAAACTATGGCACACATTGAGTCGTGAGCACCCTGAAAAGAGGACAGCTGTAAAACTCTCTCTAAAAGAGAGGGCTTTACGGTGTTGGGTTCTTCCTACTGTAGCTAGAAAGCTGAAATTGATTACACAAAACAACTAATGACTAGGAAAAAACTGAAAAGGGGACATTTTGAAAAATAACAATTAAATTCAGGTTACAGGGCCAGCGTTAATATACCACCCCATAGCCAAAGCTCTCTGGGCGGTTTGCAAAAATTAAAAACATTGAACATTTAAAACCAATATACAAAATTTAACACCATAAAAAGCATAAAAACAAACTACATTATCAACTATCCAGGGGTCAGTTAAAAAACTCAACATATGCTATGAAACGCCTGGGAGGAGGAAAAAGTCTTGACCTGGCGCCCAATAGATAACAATGTTGGCACCAGGCGAACCTCGTCGGATTGTTTTAGAGTTGGGGGGCCACCACTGAAAAGGCCAGTTCTCTTATTGCCATCCTCCGAGCTTCCCTCGGAGTAGGCACTTGGAGGAGCACATTGGATGTTGATCGTAGTGTACAGGTAGGTTCGTGTCGGGAGAGGCGTTCCGTCAGGTATTGTGGTCCCAAGCCGTGTTGGCACTTGGCATCCTTGGGCAGCTGCCAGCAGGGCCCTAATGCTGGGGCAGGGGCCCACCACTGCTGCTTGCCCTGGACAAGAATCAGTGGAGGCTGGTGGCTCCGATGTCAGTGGGGCTGTGAATCCATTCTACATTTCAGTCAGATTCCAAAGGAGCTCTCCAAGGTGCTGAACTTACTTTGGGGGCAGCACCTTGGATAGGTCCTTCAGAGTTCTGGCCTGTTCTGACTGAAACCCAGAATGGATTCACAGCCCCACCGAACTCAGCACCACCAGCCTCCACTGCTCTTACTACAGGGCAACCATTGGCCGCGAAGGCAAGTGAAATCACAGGTGGAATTGACAGTCAGGTTGTGAAAGCCCTATTGTCTTTTCACACGCCACCATCGACTTTATGCATCTTTCACCACCGAGCAAAGGTCCTTTTGATTTCCCCCTGCTTTTTAGATGACATTTCAATCCTGCTGAGTGGCTTTTGCTGTTTTTCTATTTTTTGTGGCTTTCCACTTATTGTATTTTTTTGTACTTACATGTTAATTGTTTCATTCTTTTTGTAAACTGGGAATATAATTAAAGGGCAATTCCAGCTCAGTCTTCTTCTTGAGATCATGATAGAGAAGAGCACTAATAGAAGGGCAAAGTCGCTCCTCTGATGTTATACCGCTCAGGCCAGTAAGGCCACTAGAATAAAGCCTATATCTGTGCTTATTTTGAGAAGTGAATTGGTTCTGGTGAGCATCACGGTTCCAAGCCCTCCCACTGATGCAAGACAATAAAGACGTCTGCTGTGTAATCCACAAAGCTTTATTCAACACATAAACACACCTGAAGGGATGTGAATGCTGGGAGCTATCCTCTAATTTTAATTTGGCTAATAAAGCTAAGGCAGTTGATTCAACTTGAGGCAGGACTGTTTCCTACAGTCCAGCAGGCACTTCAGCTCAGGGAGGAGCCTCTCGCAAGTCGCTGTCCTCAGGGACCACCTCCCACCTTTCAACTCTGCCTGCTTGACCCTGAGGCAGACTCTGTGATCTGTCAGCTCTGATGTCCCCTCGCCCTCAGACAAAGGCTGAGTTCTCAGGAGTGGTGGTGGGGAATGGTCTCTGAGCTGTTTGCATGCTCACCAATAAGCTGGTGGGAAGATTCATCCTTGACTCCTCAAGAGTCTTGGGGAGTCTCCTCCTTGCTTCCTGTGCCGGCTGGTAAATTGCTGCTGCTGCTGCTTCATCCAATTAACACCCTCCCCCCCCCAAAAAAAAACCCTTCCCCTAGACTAGGGAGAACAAGTCTGATCCTGACAGTGAGCCAGCAGGACTGGTCACAGCTAGGCAACGTTTTTGCAAAGTGTAGCCTCAGGCCACTGCTTGTCAGCTGGAACTTTACACTGAAAATAGGGAGGAGATTAACGTACTGTCTGCTGAACCAGGAGACAAACCCAAATCTGAAACAGGGCAGTTATTATTTTATTTCCTGAAACACAACAGAATAAAGACCATTATTTGAAAAGCTTTGCTGAGCCGTAACTGGAAGCGGCACTTCCTCCCCTCAAGTCCATTGCTGCTGCTCCTAGGAGGATGGGTCATTTTGGGGATTCTCACCCAGGCAATCAGCTACAGGTTGCTCAAACAGGTCTCCATTTTCTGAACATTCTGCTCATGCCAGCGGAACAATCCAGAAGGATTGGAGGCAGAATTGGAGGCAAAAATAGAAGACACCTAGCCAAGCCAGAGAGTGAGGGAGGAAATTCCCCAAAACTCCAGAACCCGGGAGGAATTTTCGAAGGGGAGGCCCAGGCTGAGATCCTCGCCCACCCCACACCCCCAGGAACTCAGTCTTTGTCAGAGGGGGAGGGAATATTGGAATTGACAGATCCCAGGCATGTCAGGAAATCGTCCATTTAGTTGCTAGGCAACTGCCTTGTTTTGTTTGGCTAATTAGGCTTAGAGGATAGCTCCTGGCATTCACACTCCCTTCAGGAGTGCATTTGTCCTCAGTCAAAAACATGGAACTGCACCAGAAGTGCTGTAATTCTAAGTACACCTGGGCGTTACAAGACGTTTTATCTATAATTTGCATTCTGAGAGTTTAGTTGGGTAAAACTGCATGTTTCCAGATCTGTGCTCTTGGCCACAAATCAAACGGTGGGTTTCCATGCATAAAATCTCCATGATGAAACTTCTTCTCCTGTATCTTTGACAGTTGTATTGAAAATGGGATTTCAGCAGGTGTCCTTTGTATGCATGCAGCACCTGGTGAAATTCCCACTTCATCACGCCAGTTAAAGCGACAGGAGCCCTGCCCTCTTTTGGATCTGGTCACGCTAGCTAAAGAGGACTGACTCCTGCTGAAATGGCCTTTTCTCTACAACTGTTAAAAGGTACAGGAGCCCTGTTCTCCTTTTCAGAGGGCCATCCTACCGAACAGACTCATTCAGAAAACGTGCAGAACAGAAAACAGAAATCATTGCCAGCAGCAGAGAGGAAGTCAAAACACCGATATGGTGCAAAGCAAGCTATTTTCCGGGTCCTGCTTGGGGAGATGGAGCGATTTTCTTGCTGGGCCTTCTAAGAGTTAAAGAAATGAACTCGATTCCTAGAGAGGAAGGGGATTGGGGTGGGAAGGAGGAGCCCTGTCCTCCACAAGAAAGGCGCTTCCTATCCCCGCCTTCTTCCTCCGGAGGAAAGAGGCCTTGGATCTCCCTCCAGGTGCTGCATCGGTGCCTCCTGGGTGGGAGCAGGTGAGACCCCCTCCCCTGTGCATTGGGGTGAAGGAGTCCCTGGGCTGCAAGGGAGGGGGAGGGACATGGGGGCCAGGAGAGGGCGGGCAGATGATAAGACCCGTGGGGAGGGAGAGAAGCACAAATTCAATCCCAAGCGTATCGGAAGCGGGATCTGATTTCGCGTCAAATTCTTAATTATTTGAATGACAGTTTTTGACATTTTACTACCAGGGGGAGCGGAGGGGAGGGTGTGTTGGTGGGTTTGTTTGTTTGTTTTTGCTAAAGGCAGCAAAATATGTTGCACCAACCCTGTGATGCAGGCCTGCAAAGTAACAGCTAGAGAGAGAGCAGAATAAATAAAAGGGGAAAGAGGGAAATAAAAGAGAATAAAAAGTGTTGTTAAGTCTGAATAGGAAAAAAGGCATAGCTCAACAGAGTAATGACCCGAGTTTCTGTGGAGCGTAAAACTTGTCATCTTCTCTGATGGAGGATTCTGTCCTGTGAGAACCTTTCCTGTGTCCAAGTAAGACTGCTCATTGCTATGATAGTTAAGAATGGAGCCTCCATCTGCTGAGGTAGTATACCTCTGAAAATCAGGGAGAAATGTTATGCGTCTTTTTATGTTTAAATTATATCATGTAGAACGAAGTCTAACTAAAGTAAAGAGAAATGCATGACTTCATCAGAATTTCATCAGAATTTCTGATGTTTATGCAGTCATGAATTCTGTTGATTAATACATTAACCTTTAAAAATCAACAAGGATTTATACAAATGACTGACAGACATAATTTAAACCAATTCTAAGGACATTTAGAGTAAGAGAGGCTTAAGTTTTCACAGAGAGGGTGTGTGGCTGCGGACTCGGATGACATTGACAGGGCTGGTTGGGTTTTTTTTTTTTTGGAACACAGATTAAAAAATGGCCAAGCAAAACTTAGCTGATGCTGAAGCACAAAGAGGTCCTAATGCCATTGAGCCCAGGAGCAGTGGAGAATTCTGGGAAAGAAGAGTGCAGAAGATCCAAGGTGAGGACATGGTCAGCTCAGCCATGCAGCTCCAGTGTTTCCGGCAGTTCCGATATCAGGAGGTCGAGGGCCCCCGAGCAATTTGGAACCAACTCCACAATCTTTCCCGTCAGTGGCTGAAGCCGGATCAACACACAAAGAACCAAATCCTGGACCTGGTGGTCCTGGAGCAGTTCCTGACCATCTTGCCAGCGGAGATGGCGAGCTGGGTGAGAGAATGCGGAGCAGAGACCAGTTCCCAGGCTGTGGCCCTGACAGAAGGCTTCCTCCTGAGCCAGGCAGAGGACCAGAAGCAGGAAGCTCAGCAGCAGGTGAGATCATTGCATCCAGGGGGTCAGGAATGTGAGGGAGGCTATCCCAAAACTCTCTTCTAATTGCCCAAACCCTTCTGAAAATATCCCAAGGAGAGATGCCCCATTCCCCCAACATCTTCATTGCTGTTTTAGGTACAAAGTCTGTTTGCAGAAGTGGGACCTGATTTCCCTGCATCGGAGAGGGCTCCATCAGACACCAGGCAGAGTCCCCCGCAAAGGGGAATCAAGCAGGAGGGTGATGGACGTGCCGCCTTGCAGGGTAAGGATTAATTTGGGAGGTGGTTGTATTTCAACTTGGTCTCACTCTCTGGAGACTGCAAGTGATGATTAGGATGCTCTTGTACAAAATTGTTTTAAGTTTAAGAACGTAAGAAGCGCCCTGTTGGATCGGACCAAGGGTCCATCTAGTCAAGCTCTCTGTTCACACGGTGGCCAATCAGCTGTTGACCAGGGAATCACAACCAGGACATGGTGCAACATGCAGGGTAAGAATTAATTTCGGGGTGAGTCTTCAATCTGGTCTTGCTCTCTGAAGAATGTAAGTGATCCTTGGCCTGCTTTTATATCCCCCCCAAAAAGTTTCAGGGGGAAGATGGTTGCCTTCAGCCTTTTTCGCAGTTCAAAACTGTGTTGACGTTTCAACACAATGGGATTACGTACATAGAAACCAACGGTTTGATTTGTCACTAAGAGCCCAAATGGTGAAATGCAAAGTAAATATAAGACATCTTGTAATGCCAAATTCAGTGCAATTCTATGCATTTGTGTTCCATGTGGTTTACTTCTCAGGAGTTAGGGATTGTAATCGCAGTCTCTTGAGACCAACATGTTCTACTGGCTACCCATTACTTTTGTCTCTCGCAGGGGCTGGAGTGATGCCGGGAACGGGTACAAAGCCATCTATTTTTCTTTGTGATGGAGTGGAACCAGATCAGGTAGGGGGAAAGATCAGCGGGGAGACAGGCAGGGAGCTGTGTCAGTGCCTCCATACTCTGCTCACGACTTAGGGCCAGAATATATCTCTTTCCTCCTGTTTGGTTCTGGCAAAGACAAGATCATACGGAGAGTCCTGCTGGATGGGACCAAAGGCCCCTCTAGTCCAGCATCCTGTTTCTATCAGAGACCAAGCAGATACCTCTTGCGAAGCATCAAGCAAGACACGAGGGCCATAGCCGTTTCCTGCTGTTGATCCCATAGCAAATAGTCTTCACAGCAAGCAAGTTTCCATCCTGCATCATAATGCCCAGCTAACTCACTTTATATTATCATTGAGGAGGAACCATTTTCTTTTTTTTAAACCAGGGTCTGGTGTCTTTCGAGGAGGTTGCTGTGTGCTTCACTGAGGAAGAGTGGGCCCTGCTGGATCCTGACCAGAAAGCTCTGCACAGGCAGATCATGGAGGAGAACTGTGGGATCGTGGCCCTTCTTGGTAAGGATTCCACTTTTCCTGATAATGATTGTATAGCCTTCCAAATGCAGTAATAACCAGGAAGATAATATTAACATTTTGGCACATATCCTATATGATTCATTTTTCTGTATTTTGAGGTAGCCTTTGAAGAAACTGCCTTCACAAGGCAGGGTTCAAAAAGAAAATAAGATACATTGAGTTATAGTAAAACCATTAAAGAATGAAACATTATTTTAAGATAGCTGTCATAATTCACCGGCGTTAACTAGATAAGCAGGAGGGAAACATCAATAAACAGTTCGTGGTCGAAAGCCAAAGTATCCGTCAGAAACCGGGTCAAACAATACTGGGTTCAGGAATGCGCTAAAGGGTAGTCAGAGTCCGATACAAGGTCAGGTTATGTCCAGGCAAGATCAAGGAGCTAGTATGCAAGTGATGAAGATGAAGCACCAAGGACAATAGTTGCTTCCAGCACCTCCTATCGCTGCTGGCATGTCCTTTATCAGGAAGGTGATGATTAGGAATTGCTGTCAGCTGCATTGGCCTGCAGCTGGCTTCTGCCTGTTCCTGTGAAGGCCACTCCCCAAACACTCCCAAGCTCAACTGTTCCTCCTTTCTGTTTAAACCTTCAAACTGAAGCACAACAGTAGCAGCTTAAAAACCCAGACCTCAAACATGCCAAAACATTTTCACAAAAAACGTTAAGAGATCTCAGAGTCTCAAAAACCACCAGCAACAAACCTGATTTGGGAAAGGCAGACCAGAAGAGGCATGCTTTCCAGGCATAGATGAAGGCCTCTCCTGCAGGTGCATGTGGAGTTGGACTGAACATTTCAGCACCTCCCGATCCCTTCATTCAGTCTACCAGGATTTGTCAATTTTTATGTACTAAAACGTTTATAACTGTGCCTTTCCATTAAACAACAATCCACAAAGGAGTTAACACTGATGAGACACGGATACAGAATATTAGAAAACCACAACAGATTCAAAACATTCATTATGATAAAGTGCTCAAATTGTCAGGAAACATTAAGGAAACACAGAAATACAAACCTCAGAAGCCTGACAGATCCGCTGTACTGAAGCCAAACAGGGAGGTCTCTAAGGAAGCAGCCAGAGCCCCAATATGCAGTTAGTTTACAGACCCCAGACCCAGCTGTTTCTCTCTTAGGCCAAATCTACACCAAGCAGGATATAGCAGTATGAAAGTGGTATATAAAAAGCAGGAGCCTCACTACTGCTTTATAGCAGTATTGAAGTGCACTGACAACTGTTGGGGCCCATTGACACACACCAAACACCGCTATATCCTGCTTGGTGTGGCTCCTGCCTTTTATATACCGCTTTCATGCCGCTATATCCTGCTTGGTGTAGCTCTGGCCTCTGTCTTTCTTCCAAATTGCAATCTCTCTTCACACAACAGCACACGAGAGACAGATTTCCTTCTTCCTTAGCTGGGGATGGAGGGATGGGAAAGAGATCTATTTCTCTCTGTCTGAGAGCAATAGAACTCCAGGGATTGCAACACCCTGAAAAGCAGGTGGAATTCCGCTGATACTGGGAAGGCCAGGAGATCCAAGGTGTTTTCAACAGTCTGGACCCAGGATGGTTCTGGTACAACAGCTACGAATGGAATCGCTCAAGTAAGCCGATACACCGAGTGCACAGAACTCTGGATTTTTTCCACAAGGTCTTCAAAGGCACAAAGAGTACCAGGTTTGCTGTTACAAAGCCATAAAGGAGTTACAGGAAGATTCCCAGGGGGTGAAAAGAGCTGCTCCAGGCTGAAAATAATGCACAACCCTTTGAAATGTGAAAGTGGGCAATTTGGAACAGGTGCCCAGTAAATGAAGTGCTACATTTCAAGTTGTTAAAGCTGGCATGTTTCCTGAAAGGCTAAGAAAATCAATGTCTAGCATATAAGCTGGTAGTTTACTTATCTTGGGGAGGTCACCACAGGACTGTCATATGCTTGTATGGTTAGATTTGCCTTTGCCCATTCCAAGTCTTTCTGAACATGTGCACTTTTGATTAGCTTGTTATGCCATATCTTATCTATAGGGACTTAAGTAAGATTACTCTAATGGTAACTTTCCCACCTTTGTGCAAGCAAGGAGTTTTTCAAGGACCATGTCCATTGTTCCCAAATTGCATTGGAGTCTGCACTACTGGCTGTATTGATAAGCAGCCTGGTAACATGCCTATGAAGTGGGCTAGGCCGAGAGAGAGTAACTGGCGGAGAAACACACAGTACATTTCATTTCTTAGCTGAAAGCTATAGTTCAAATCAAATGCATTGTACCACAACAATAGTTTGTAAAGAGGCATCCAAACTTTATGTATATCTGATGCAGGGTGGGTAGCGGACTTTATCTAGGGTGACCCTATGGAAAGGAGGACAGGGCTCCCGTATCTTTGACAGTTGTATTGAAAAGGGGATTTCAGCAGGTGTTAGTTGTTTTTAGGGTGTTTTTAGGATGTTTTTAGGATGTTTTAATGCAGTTTTAATAATGTGTGTCATGTTTTAATCAGTTTTATGTATTTTATCGTATTGTTGTTCCCCTCCTCGATCCAAACGGAGAGGCGGGTAAGAAATAAATTATTATTATTATTATTATTATTATTATTATTATTATTATTGTAGGCATGCAGCACCTGGTGAAATTCCCTCTTCATCACAACAGTTAAAGCAGCAGGAGTCCTGCCCTCTTTTGGATCTGGTCACGCTAGCTAAAGAGGGCAGGGCTCCTGCAGCTTGAACTGTTGTGATGAAGAGGGAATTTCACCAGATGCTGCATGCCTACAACTGACATCTGCTGAAATGCCCTTTTCTCTACAACTGTTAAAGATGCAGGAGCCCTGTCCTCCTTTCCATAGGGTCACCCTATTTTATCTAGATGGACGATCTCATCTATCTAGCAGAGGCTTTGGGGAAGGGGAGGGAAGGAGTCTGGAGTGGCCATAGGAAACATCAAAGGACTCCTGCCTCCATCTCCTCTCCTCCCTCCTGGGAACACCCCCTTTTCCCCATCTTCATGCTCTGTCTTCCAAACATGGAGAGGTAGCTGGCATGGTTCTCTGTGCTGGCTACAAGAGGGAAGGGGAGAGAAGGCAGGGAGAGCGGTTTCCTCACTCTGAGCTGGGAGCCGAGAAACAGAACAATCCTATGTCCCCCAAGATGCTGTCTAGAGGTACATGGAATTGTTCCCTAAATGGCAGTCAACGGAGACAATTAAACACATGGTAAGAACTGCATCACATCTAACCCTTTTCAGTTCTTCCCTGTACTGAAATTAAAAAATGAAAGTGCTCAATGATTTGACATTCCATTGCTAACTCATGCATTTACCAATTTCTTGTCTTCATTCCAGCAGGTGACTGGTGGGAAGAGAGAGAACCAGGTGGGATGTTACCGAAAGAAAAAAGATGTACAAACAGCAAAGAGCACAGAAGGAAAAATGGTGCAAATTGGAATATGTGGAAAAATTCCTTTGCTTTTCAGGGCAATGGCTACCATCATATCACAATCCAAGAAATCATTCATAAAAGACTGGAAAAGAATAGGCTCTATTTGCATAAGAAAACTTTCAATTCAGACTCAAATGTTAAAGCTCATTGCAAATTGCACACATTGAAGAAAACATATAAGTGCCTGGAATGTGGGAAGTGCTTCAGTCAAAAGTCACATCTCACTTATCATCAAAGAATTCATACAGGGGAAAAACCATATTGTTGTTTGGAGTGTGGAAAGAGTTTCAATAGGAAGGAATATCTCACCTGTCATCAAAGAACTCATACAGGAGAGAAACCATATCATTGTTTGGAGTGTGGAAGGAGCTTCACTCACAAGACACATCTCACTCGTCATCAAAGAATTCACACAGGGGAGAAACCATATCATTGCTTGGAGTGTGGAAAGAGCTTCATTCAGAAGACGGGGTTCACTTATCATCAAAGAACTCATACAGGGGAGAAACCATATCCTTGTTTGGAGTGTGGAAAGAGCTTCAGCCTGAAGACAAAACTCATTTCTCATCAAAGAACTCACACAGGGGAGAAGCCATATCATTGTTTGGACTGTGGAAAGAACTTCAGTCAGAAAACACATCTCACTCATCATCGAAGAATCCACACAGGGGAGAAACCATATCATTGTTTGAACTGTGAAGAGAGCTTCTATAGAAAGGAATATCTCACTCGTCATCAAAGAACTCACACAGGGGAGAAACCATATCATTGTTTAGAGTGTGGAAAGAGCTTCAGTCAGAAGACAGGGTTCACTTATCATCAACGAACTCACACAGGGGAGAAACCATACCATTGTTTAGAGTGTGGAGAGAGCTTCAGTCAGAAAACACATCTAACTTCTCATCAAAGATCTCATACAGAGAAGAAACCATATCATTGTTCGGAGTGTGAAGAGAGCTTCTGTCAGAAGACACAACTCACTTCTCATCAAAGAAGCCACACAGGAGAGAAACCATATATTTGCTTGGACTGTGGAAATACCTTTAGTCAAAAGAAAAATCTCACTCATCATCAAAGAACTCACACAGGGGAGAAACCATATCATTGTTTCGAGTGTGGAAAAAGCTTCAATAGGAAGGAATATCTCACTTCTCATCAAAGAACTCACACAGGGGAGAAACCATATCATTGTATGGAGTGTGGAAAGAGCTTCAGTCAGAAAACACATCTCACTTGTCATCAAAGGACTCATACAGGAGATAAACCATATCATTGTTTGGAATGTGGAAAGAGCTTCAGCCTGAAGAAACATCTCACTTCTCATCAAAGAACTCACATAGGGAAGAAACCACATCATTGTTTGGAGTGTGAAGACAGTTTCAGTCAGAAGACACCGTTCACTTCTCATCAAAGAATTCACACAGAGCAGAAACCATATATTTGTTTGGACTGTGGCAAGATCTTTAGTCAGAAGAAAAATCTCACTCATCATCAAAGAATTCACACAGGTGAGAAACCATATCATTGTTTGGAGTGTGAAAAGAGCTTCAATAGGAAGGAATATCTCACTTGTCATCAAAGAACTCATACAGGGGAGAAACCATATAATTGTTTGGAGTGTGGAAAGAGCTTCAGTCAGAAAACACATCTTACTTCTCATCAAAGAACTCATACAGGGGAGAAACTATCATTGTTTGGACTGTGAAGAGAGCATCAGTCTGAACACACTTCTCATCAAAGAATTTACACAGGGGAAAAATCATATATTTGTTTATACCGTGGAAAGGTCTTTAGTCAGAAGACACATCTCACTCATATCAAAGAACTCACACAGGGGAGAAACCATATCATTGTTTGGAGTGTGGAAAGAGCTTCAGACAGAAGGAAAAATCACATCAATCTAAAGAATTCACATAGAGGAGGAACTGTAAATTTCCAATTTTTGAAAACGCATGATCATATTTTTTATCAGATCTCCATACGCATCACATTTCTGTTTATGAAGGAAGGGGGGCTTTCATTGGCTTGGTGACGTTCTAAGTAGTAGGTCAAGAGTCAATAAGGTTTTAATGCCCCATTAAAGCCTGTGGCATTTACTACCGTCAAAGTTATGTCATGCATGCTCTGCATTATTCCAAAACTAGAATGCTGCTAGTACTCCACTGTTTCTGTCTTTGATGTTACAGAGAAAATCTAGACTATGTGCAATGCCTCTTCCGTTAAGTTTTTAAATGTGATTCCATGAAGTCAGACAACACTACGTGTTACTGTGACATTATACTTCTGCCATACTGAGTTTATGTGCATTCTTGTTATAGATCTGTGTTTCGGTAGGTATTCCTAGGGTGGGAATGATGGATTTGCATGTGTGAGCTGATTGGCTGAGAGAGTGAAAAGCAGGGGGTGAATATTGTGTGCGCTATATAAACCAAGCACTCTTCGTGTGGGGGGCAGACAGGGATTTGATGCGAGAGGGACAAGATAAAATTGGGTTTAGAGCAGAGGTAGGATTTTAGGTTTGAAAACAGAGAGAGGGAGAGAGACGTCTGCGGTGATTGCGCAAGAACTATTTATGAAAGTGATTTTGGAGTATTATGAATGAGGGAACCTATATCGATAGTACCATTTAAGAGTTCCTTGTTTACTATTCAGCAACGTAGTATTATAATGAATAAAGCTTTCTTTGTTTATAAAATCCTATGCTTCCTGCTCATAGCTGCATAAGAGGGAGGTAATAAAGGGAACAGTACAACGTTATAGGATAAAGTCTGTGTGTCCTCACTGAGGGAGGATTGAGTAAGAGCTGGGTCTGAGCCTTAAAGGGCCTTGTGGCAGCAAAAAACAGTGTGTGAGAGAGAAGGTGGTCCTGCTTGGAGTGAGAAAGGTCCTACAGAAGGGGCGTTCTCGCTGAGGAAAGGGGAATGCCACAGACTAGAACACGTGACCCAGACAGTTAATGGCTGTGACATTACCCTTATCTGACTGGTCCTCCTCCTGATGCCATATCGCCCTCTACCCATCGCTATACTGATTGTTCCTCTTTCAAGCCCTCCCCTCACTTGGCCCCATATCCTCCTTCCTCAGTCTTCTCATCTAGCTGAGACAGGAGGGGGAGGGAGGGAGAGAGAGACGCTACTGAACATTTGTTGCTTTATGCCTGAAAATGGCCACCGTATACACTCTAATGCGATGAATAAATATTAATTAAAAATCAACTAGAGGGAATTTTTAAAAAAGAAAAGCTATTCCACCAACTACCATGAAGGTGGAAGAAGTTACCACCACCGGATTAATTAATAAGGCTCTAATTACTTCACAAATCAAGAGCATAAATCCTCGCCAACACTTTTTCAGCAATCACATTGAGTGAGAGAGGGTTTTCCCCCTACTTTAAACTGCCCTCCTTTCCTCAATTTTTCACCAATCTCCTTGAAATTTTCAGGGTATGTAAAACCAACGTTTCTTTCTGGCACATGTAAATTTCAGGAAGATTGGTGAATTTTTATTTTATTTTATGAATGTTAGAATGACACACAGGGTGTGTTGGACGACTCTTTAGACAACGGAAGGGTTCATAACACACCGTGTGTTATTTTGCCGGTGCACGCCACACGAAGTGTTGCCCCTCCCCCCGTCATGCGGCTGAAAGTCCCGGCGTCCGTCTGGGCTGCTGCGTCTCCTCCCTCCCCCCTCCCTCAGTCCTCCGGCCATATCCCATCATGCACCGCAAGTACTGCCGGCTGGATAGGAGCGGCCGGGGGGGGGGGGGGTTCAGCTGCTTTTGCCAGCGAACTCTATGACTGAGTGGAATAATACACAGAGAGAGGGGGGTTCCTGACACACGACACTTTAAGTAATGGATTTCAGGATAAACAACTGAGCAGCCTGTTGTTTTTCTCAGTTGTTTAATTGCCCGAAATAGTGTACCGTCAGTTGTGTGTGCATTGTGTGCTGCCTGCCACACGACACAATAAGCAACACAACTGACGGTTGCCTCTTCCCCCCTCCATTGATTATCGTGTCGTCCAAATTGAGCCACACACACAATTACCCCATTATAATGGTAGAATGCTGGCCTTGAGAAGGAACCAATCCCCCAGATGATATTCACAGGCTTTGCATCTCCTTAGCTGACCCAGCTGCTGAATTAACAAACGTTGAGGGGGAAGCTGCCCCACTTTGCCCGGCCTCTCTCTAAAGGTCTTGAGCCACAGGGGAAGAGCCACAGGGCAAGCAATCTGGAGGCTTTATATACCTGCAGAAGTGGGGCAGAAACAGTCCTTCGACACTGGTCCCTTCTCTCCCTCAAATTCCAGGCAAACACTCCCCAGTCACTTCCCAATTCTTTCTCCAGCAAACTGGACACTTGATATACCTAGAGATGCAGGGCAAAAACTAAAGCAAAAAATTGACCAGGATGTCTTCACACCTGTCAGAAATCGAAGGCACATCTAACTCGGCCATAGAGCTTAGCGTTAGACACAATCAACAAATTTTAGGGACTTAAAAATACAACCAATATGCTGCAGGACAAGAAGGAGGACTTGGTAATTCGCAGTAGATGCCAAAATATCCGTATCCGTGGCCTGGCTGAAAATAAGGAGGGGAAGATGATAACTCTAGTGATGGTTTGGCTGGGTGAAGTAGTGTCATCTGCTCTCTGGATAGTTCATTCTGCAGTGTCGGACATTTCTGGAACATCTGTAGAGGTAGCTCTGTATATCCAAAGCTTTTTGAGAATCTGATGCAGAGCTTATTTGACTAAGGGACGTTGTAGGGCAGATCATCTCAGTCTTCCAGGAGAAGTTGCAGCCATCTGGGGGGAGAAGGCACTCCAAGATGCTGCCCCAACTGGATTCCCAGGAGCAAAAATGGGAACCGGAGCCTGCCTGAGATGGCCCTTCCTCTTTCAGGGGTGCAGGGCAAAGCAGGAGACACAGTTGCACCTGCCCTGAGTCACCATCTCTGCTAGCGGTTCCACCAATATCTGGAGTCAGTTTCACTGCAGGGCAATAATAAAATCAGGAGTCGACTTGTCAGGTGAGTATTGAGGCCACACCCTATCAGGAAATTCCCACCAAGCCTTCTGGCCTTTCTCCTCCTCTTTCTTATTGCTGTTTAGACCTAAGCCAGATCTACACCTTGGCTGCATTCAGGCAACACATTAGTCAGTGGTGGTTTACGTTGTCAACCGTGAGTTGAGCAGTCAACGGTTGATTATTGTGTTGTCTGTCGGGCTCAGTACACTATTTTGCAGGATTGAGTGGACTATCTCAGCTGGCTCCAGAGTCCCCTGGAAAGTGACCAAAGTGGCGGCTGCCACTCTAGTAACCATATATAAAAGAGGACCGGGCTCCTGTATCTTTAACAGTTGCATAGAGAAGGGAATTTCAGCAGGTGTCATTTGTATGCATGCAGCACCTGGTGAAATTCTCTAGGCAACTGTTAAAGATACAGGAGCCCTGTCCGCCTTTTCATATAGTCACCCTACACTCTAGTCCAGTCAGCACAACTCGCAAAGACTGCTGGGATAGCTCCAAGAGGACTGAGGGAGGAGGAAGGGCAGGGAGATGGGCTGGGGCTGTGTCAGTCAAGCACCGGGTTGACTATTAGTCCACTCAACACCAGCCCCAGCCATCCACAGTTGTGTGGGAACATGTTGGCTCAGTTTGGACGACACGATAATCAATGGAGGGAGGTGAATCAACCATCAGTTGTGTTGATTATTGTGCCAGGCAACACACAATGCACACACAACTGACAGTATGCTATTTCGGGCAATTAAACAATGGGGAAAAACAACGGGTTCCCCGGCAGGAGCAGCCGACCCCACCTCCTGCTGCTCCTATTCAGCCAGCAGAACTTGCGGTGCATGATGGGATAGGGCCGGAGGACTGAGGGAGGGGGGAGGGATGAGCCGCAGCAGCAGCAGCCCAGAATGACGCCAGGACTTTCAGCTGTGTGATGGGGGAGGGGCAACATGTTGTGTGGTGGCCGCTGCCGAAATAACGTACCGTCAGTGTGCTATTCCCCCCTCCGTTGCCTAACATGTAATCTGAACTCTCCTGTTGTGTGTGGGACATAGCCGCAACATAACCAACTGTGAGTTGGCTACCCAACCCACCATTGACTAACGTGTTGTCTGACCACAGCCCTTGTGTCAAATCATTACGAATGTGGAATAAAAAGCAGGATGTAACACTATGAAAGCGGTATGTGGATTCTGCCCCAACAGTTATCAGTGCACTTCAATACTGCTAAAAAAAAGCAGTAGGGTACATCTAGCCCTAGTCCCTGCTCCTTTCCAAGTGTGGGGCAGCGAACAGAGAGGGAGCCGCCATCACCTCCCTTTGCCTGGCTCTTTTCTAGTAGGCAGATTGGGCCCAGGGGGAGAGGGCAAGGAGTACGGGTGCTGGTAAGCGTGTGGGGTAGTACTGCCCACCTGAGCCCCTATTGTCTGAGGCCTAAATCATCCCTTCTCTATTAGGGTGACCAGATTGGCCAGGGTTTCCCGGTCCTAACCGGGAAAACTGGCGCGATCCGGGCCGACCAGGGGGCAGCGGGGGCAAACAGGGGAAACGATGCCCGTGCGGAAGAGGTGGGAGAGGGCCGATTATGGGCTCGTGTTACTGCCTCCACCTCCGCCGGGCTTGTGCCGCCGCCGTCGGGCTCGTGTTGCCGCCACCGCCACCACCGCCGCCGCCACCGCCACCGCCGCCTGGCTCATACAGCCACCACCGCAGGGCTCATGCCAGAGGCCGCACGGAAGAGGCAGGAGAGGGCCGAATCCGGAAATGCTGAAATTGATCCTCTCCTGCCTCTTCTGTGTGGCCTCTAGCCTCCTCGAGGTTTGCTGCGATGGCCACGAGCCGCGCAAAAGAGACGGGGAAGGCAGATTACATCACTTCCGGAATCGGCCCTCTTCCACGCAGCCTCTGGCATGAGCTCTGCAGCGGCGGCGGCACGAGCCCGGCGGCGGCTGCATGAGCCCGGCGGTGGCAGAGGACCCAGTAGGTCTGGGCTGGGTTTTTTGGGGGGGGGGGGTGGCTTAGTGGGGGTTTTGTTTTAGGTGGGGGGGACCGGGATTTTGGTTTCCAAAATCTGGTCACCCTACTCTACATTTAAGAAACAAAACAGCATAATATTCATGGTAAGGGGAGAATCCAGCCAAAGTTAAACACCTTTTCAGACAAGAGAGTTAAGCACATAATACAAGGGAATGCGGATGCCGGCAGGCAGGTGGGCCCAATCCCCGGTGGAGGTAAACTGAGGATCTCTTTCTTCACCTGCCCGTCCCCACAAAAACAACAGTGAGTGTAATAATCATAATTAGGGTACAATCCAGCCAATGTTCAGAATCTTTGAAGATGAAAGTTAAGCAAAAACACACAAGTCAATTTCAGATAAGTAATCGGGACACTAAAAGTCTTTAACTCGGTGTTTAGACTGGGATTATTTTTTTCTAAGCAAGTCCCATACATCATCGAAGTATTTCTATATGTCTTTCAGGGCAGAATGTCCTCTCAGGTGGTTCAGGCTAGAACCATAAAATAATTTTAAAAAGGTAAAAATTCAAATACCAATAATGGCAACATGAAAACGAACAAATGCTCTACCCTAACACTAAAATAGCAGCAGTTCTTACAACAGGGAGCATAGATGATGTCTCCCTATTACAATCGCATGTATTTTGGGTCACTTCACAATTGCCTTTGAGAGAGTCATAAAAATTTAGGTGAAAACAAACTTAAAGTTAGACAAGTTTCCCTGTTTTACAAGCTGCCAAAGGAAAGCCAAGGCAATGCTAAGCTTCCGATCCTATATCTCCCTGTCCAGCCATATCTAAAATGTTTATCCATATCTCTTTTCTAGACAGAAGGAAAGGCCTTATAATTCACTTAGTCCCAGAGCCAGGCAGGATTTATTTACCCCAAAGAGCTTTGTGAATATTTTTTGTGAGTCTTACAAAAGTGAGTCTTACAAAAGTGAGTCTTACAAAATTCCAGTGGTGGGGAGCTGCGTGATGACATCATCAATATGGCTGCTGCGCTATTATGTAGTTGCCACATTTAAATACGCATAACTTCTCACCCATTTATGCTACAGAAGTGATTTTCTTCTGAAATGTTTCAAATTTAATGACAAATACTTTTTGTAATTACACTTTTTTGTTAACTCCATTGGTTTTTGAGATAATTTCATTTGAACATATAAAATCAGTGTTCACATTGGTTATGTGTGACGTTTCACCATGATTTACTAAAAAACTATACAACATTTGGAAGAATACTCAGGAACAAAAAAGTTGCATTTTTAATTAGGATTAAGATAATGTATAATACATGGGATTTACCCCAACGCTTAGGGAATTATGAGTGATATCTCGTTATATGTCCACTTTCTCAGGATTGTATGATTTAACAGTTTATTAGGTTCTTCTCTTTGACATTGATTTGCTTTGCTTTCTGCTCCTCAAAGACTGGCTCAGTTCAGACAACAGGTTAGTCGATGCAGTGTGAAAACTCCACTCAAACAGTTGAGTTTTAGGAGGCACTCCCCACAAAACAAGTTCTGACTCCACCGTTGTGTGACAGTTGAGTAAAATCACGGTGTTTGATTGACAGTTCCTCTGCCCTCTCTCCTCCTCCAGTCCTCCTGATGTTATCCCATCAGCCATTATTTCAAAAAAGCAATCCCAGTGGCTCTCCTACAGCGGCATTCGCTCCTTTTGCCACTCTTGCCAGGGAACTCTGTGGACAGTGGGAAAAGTCAACTCAACGTAATTGAAAACTCCATAGAGTCCTCCATACAACACACAACACAACAGTTGTGCAGGAACTCTCCTCTGCACAGCGTGGATATTCTGCGTGGAGTATTTTCCAAATAAACTCCATCATTGTGTGGAGTTTTCCCACCAGATAACATATTTCTCAACGGTGGTGTAAAAACTCCACCATGGAGTTCTAAAACCACTGTTGAGAAACATGTTGTCTGCCTACAGGAAGCCAAAAGCATTTTGCTTATTCCAAATGAGAAAATATTTCGCAGTATTTTTTTCCAGTGTTCCTAAGAAGTTTCAATTCCTCTTGTTGGAAAAATGCACTTGTGTCCTGCTTGTAGCTTCCCCATGGGCAGTGATTGGCCACTGTGTGAACAGAATGCTGGACCCTTGGTCAGTTCTAAAACCACTTGGTCAGATGGACCCTTGGTCAGATCCAGCAGGGCTCTGCTTATGTTCTCATGACTAGGGCAGGGGCAGCCCAAAAGGCTCTGGCAGGACACATGTTGCCCACCTCTGATCTACAGTATAGAATTGTAGAATTGGAAAGGGCCTATAAGGCCATCGAGTCTAACCCCCTGCTCATTGTAGGAATCCACCTTAAAGCATCCCTGGCTGATCGCTGTCCAGCTGCCTCCTGAAGGCCTGTAGTGTGGGACAGCCCACAACCTCCCTAGGGAATTGGTTCCATTGTTGTACTGCTCTGACAGTCAGGGAGTTTTCCTGATGTCCAGCCGGAACCTGGCTTCCTTCCACCAAGAAGGCCCTCTTCCTTGTTGCTATTTTCTGAGCCTTCCTCAAAGTAGGCACCCAAAGGAGGACCTTGGAAGTTGAGAGTAGTATATGGGTGGGTTCGTGTTGGGAGAGGCGTTCTGTCAGGGATTGTGGTCCCGAGCCGTGTAAAGCACCTTGAATTGGGCTTGGAAACATACAGCTGGTACCAAAAATGGGGCTGCTCCTAGCTCTACCATTTTCTCCCCCTGAGCCTCCCAAGCTGCAGATCTTCCTTCTTCGGACTCCTCCAGTCTCTATCCATGTTGTTTCTACTTCCTGTACCTCCCTTGTTCTGTTCTGTTCTGAGCAGAAGTCCACGGGGCCCAGTGCAAGGCAGCAACCACAGGGACTCTTAGTGAGCAACTTACTCTGACGAGGTCTCATGCCAAGCAAGCCTCTTGTGTAGGCTGACCAGATAAAATCCAGGTCAGTGTTCATGTAACTTTAACAGTTGTAGAGAAAAGGGAATTTCAGCCAAGGTCATTTGTATGCAATTAGTTCCTGGTGAAATTCCCTCTTCATCACAACAGTTAAAGTTGCAGGGGCCCTGCCTTCTTTTGTATATGGTCACTCTAGTATAGTGTCTGCACCTTTAACTGTTGTGATGAAGAGGGAATTTCACCAGGAACTAATTGCATACAAATGACACTGGCTGAAATTCCCTTTTCTCTACACTGTTAAAGTTACATGAGCCCTGACCTGGATTTTATCTGGTCAGCCTACTCTTGTGCTACAGTCCCAGATGCCACCCTTTCCTACAAAATGGAAGCCTTAAAGAGACAGGCATCTGGCCTGGAGCCTAGTACTCCTGTGATTCTCCACGGGTTCATGCCTGGTGCCCTGCCAGCGTTTGCGCATTGGCTCCAGAGAATGTGGGCTCTTGAGTTCGAGATCCATGGAAGCTCCATTTCTCTACCATAGCTAATAGCTATTGACAGATCTATCTTCCATTAATTTGACAGTATTTTTTTTTCTCTTTAAAAACTGCAGACCTTTAATTAAATGTGATAGGCTTGTGGTTCTTGCAGGGATTATTTGTTAAGGAGTGAAAGGGGGAAAAAAACTTCTCTAAACAGCAGAGTTTTTGTTAGAAATCCAATGTCCAGTCTCCACTTGCTCTCTCTTCCAGATAGCAACCAAGAAGGAATAATTCAAACACACGTTGAAGTCTTTCAAACGATTTTTTAATAGAAAAACACAGCACCTCCGGTATAACATTCCTCCTATACAACCCCAACCTGACAAACAGTTCTTTACATATTTATACATTTTTAACAGCCTCTTGCACACAGATTTCGTCAGCCAATAAAGCAATAAAGATTATCTTCACTCTTTATCTTTAGTGGTTTGGCTCCCTCTGCATATCTGCAACACCTGCAGATGATGTCATTTCCTCCCCCCAGGCTCTTCTGCAGATTGTATTTTTTTCATCCCTGACATTATTATTATAAATATTAATATTATTTTTAACATTTCTATACCGCCCCTTGGCCAAAGCTCTCTGGGCAGTTTACAAAGCTTAAAAAACATTAAAAACCATTCTCCCAGCGGCTTTCAATACCATTGACCATGATATCCCTCTGGGACGACTGGCTGAGTTGGGAGTGGGAGGCATTGCATTGCAGTGGTTCCATTCCTACATGGTGGGTCATCTCCAGAAGGTGGTGCTTGGGGGACATTGCTCAGACCCGTGGATTCTCAAGTATGGGGTTCCGCAGGGGTCAGTCTTGTCCCCCATGCTGTTCAACATCTACATTGAAACCATTGAGTGAGATCATCCAGAGTTTTGAGTGCGTTGTCATCAGTACGCTGATGACACACAGCTTTATTTCTCCTTCCCATCGTCATCAGATAAGGCTGTGAATGTGCCTGGCTGTGACAATGGATTGGATGAGGGCTAATAAACTGAAACTCAATCCAGACAAGACTGAGATACTGTTAGTGGGGGGTTCTTCTGACCAGATGGAGGGTGTTCAACTTGTTCTGGATGAGGTTCCACTACCCCTGAAGGAGCAGGTTTCTAGCTTGGGGGGCCTCCTAGAACCATCTCTGTCACTTGAGGCTCAAGTGGCCTCGGTGGCACGGAGTGCTTTCTACCAACTTCGGATGGTGTCCCAGCTATACCCCTATCTGGACAGGGATTATCTGGCTTCATTTGTCTATGCTCTGGTAATCTCCGATTAGTGCAACACACTCTACATGGGGCTGCCTTTGAAGACGTTTCGGAAACAGCAGCTTGTACAAAATGCAGCGGTCAGATTGATAACAGGAACCAGAAGATTCAAACATATAAAACTGACTCTGGCCCACTTGCATTGGCTGCCTGTACGTTTCCAAGCCAGGTTCAAGGTGCTGGTTTTAACCTATAAAGCCTTGGGACCACTTGACGGAATGCATCTCCCGAAATGAACCTACCCATCCACTAAGCTCAACATCTAAGATCCTCCTCCATGTGCCTACTCCGAGGGAAGCTCAGAGGATGGCAACAAGGGAGAGGACCTTTTCAGTGGAGGCCACCCAATTATGGAACGATCTCCCCAATGAGGCTTGCCTGGTGCCAACATTGTTATCTTTTCGGTGCAAGGTCAGGACTTCTTTTCTTCTCCCAGGCATTTAACAGGATATGTTGAGTTTTTAAACTGATTCCAGAATAGTTGGTATGTAATCTGTTTTTATGCTTTTTACGGTTTTAAATTTTGTAAGTTTTAGTCTTTGTAAACTGCCCAGAGAGCTTCGGCTATGGGGTGGCATATAAACAAAAACAATTTTAATAATAATGATAATACTTTTCATGATAGCACACAAACAGGCCACCAGTTTTATAATCTTGTCTTCTATTTTTTTGTCCTTAGCCTAAGGACAAGGACAAAACATTTTCCTTCCAATGCAATTTTAAGGAGCAGCATGTCTTGCTTTCCCATTTTATGGCTGGGGAACACTGAGGCTCAGAAATGTACAACTTGCTGATAGATCTGGTACGTAATACTGCATCAAAGTGCAGCCTTTTGGGTCTCTATAGTTAGAACAATTGGAGTCAGGACCCCTTTCTGCTCTACCTCAAATCGCCCCAAGATCTACCTCTAGTATCCGATCTACCTTCTGCCGTGGCAATTCCACGGTGGGCTTTTACTGTGGCATTTGTCACACTTCCTTCACTTTTCCCAGGATATCCACACAATGAGACCATTGGGATATGCAAATCACATGGGGAAACCATCCATCTCAATGAAGGGTGCAAAAAGTGACACCAATGGTCCGGAAGTGACTCAACACACCATGTTGGGTGGCCCACCAGCCCCCTCGTCCCTGTGCCTGTCATCATCATGGCAGTATTTCCTATTCCTTGCTACCAAGGGAATCCTTCCTCTGATTCCTTCCTCCCATGATTGTATCAGGGACTCTGGGGTGGGAAGGAGGAACCCCAAAGTAGGCACGTGTCTGTGTCTTGCCCCACACCATTATTCTGTCTTTCACCACTAGTCTGTGGGTGGGTGTGTATCCCACCAAGTGTGGAGATCTGCATCCCCACTCGTGTGTGGGGGGGGTGAGCACCCCAGAACCCAACTGGAAGGGGAAACCAAAAAATCAATGTCTCCGCATTCAGAGAAAGGATCTTCCTGCTTGGCCATTTCAGGGTTAAAAGCCCGAATTAGGTGTCAAAAGGGGAAGGGGGATTTGGGGAAGAAGGGAGGGGCCGCGACCTCCACAGGAAATGCACTTTCTCCCCCCAAACTCCCTTCCTGGACCGCCTTTCTTGCCCCAGAGGAAAGAGGCCGTTGAGCTTCCTGCAGGTGTTGCATCGGGGCCTCCGTGGCGGAATCAGGTGAGACACCCCCCCCCCCAACACACCCACCTCCAACATTGGGGTGAAGGGGAGGCCTTGAACCGTAGGGGAGCGGGTGGGACATGGCAGGCAGGAGAAGGTGAGAAGACTGGCGGGAGAGGGAGATGCCCAAATTCAACCCCCAGCGTGGCAGAGGCAGCAGGTCTGATTGTTCATCGTGGAGAGGAGCTGGACCCCCCCCCCCTTTCAGGGGCTGTGGGGCCGATCCGCTTGGGATCCCCCCCACAATATACGAGGGCTCCATTTCCCCTCCCTTCTTTCTGCAACGCCTGGACGCCCTTTCATTCGGGGGAGCACTTTAGAACTTCAATATTGAGTCGATTTATCGAAGTGATGAATTGATTAAACTTCCCTACCTTGATGAAAATGATTGCCCCCATTAAATCAGGCTATCTCCCCCCCCCCCCCACCAACATGGGTCCCGTGATGCAATTTCCCATGTGGCTGAGATGCTCCGTTGTTCTCTGCTGCATTGGCTGCACTGAGCAAAGCCGACAGCCGGGTAGACATCTCAGTTTAGGGTGGGTGCGTGTGGGGCTAAACTTGGAAAAGGGGGGCTCGGTTTTTTTGTTTACATTTGTGTATATATTTCTGTTTCTGGAAACCATCCTTCATCAACAATGGATCCTAGAGTGTTTAAAGCCACATATTAAAATAGCATAATTATAATATTATGATAGTTTACACACTACCCCACCATCCATACTCCTATACAATATTCCAGTGTTCTTCAAACTTTTTCCCCCATGACCCAGTTCAATAATATCACATACCCCCAAGACCCTATTCCTGTGCTTAGTCTGAAAACGGCTGACATGTAATATGCTTTTGACTCATTAGTCAAGATCTATGTCCCAGTGAGCTCTCCAGAAATTACTTTTAAGTAAACGTGCACAAGTAGGTAGCTAAAAGTGTTTAATAGTAGCTGGATCATGCCATTATGTGTGTGTTCAGACATATTTAAAAGGCAACCCCTCCCACACACTGTAATTCCTAAATGGGCAACCTTTTGTCCTACAAAGCCTGAGGGGTTAGGAGGAAATGAATCTGGGGAAGGCTGAACCTGACACAAAAGGAGAGTGGCTTTTGTCTTGCAAAGAGATTTGCAGGATTTGCTTGGAGGTAATTTAGAATGACCCCCAAATACAAGTTTACTGATGTTACCTGCTGACCCCGCAGTAGATGAGGTGACCCCTGACCCTGAGGTAGAGTGAGAGAGTCTGCTCAGCCAGCTGAGTTGGGGCGTCCTGAAATGCCCCCAAATACATAATTATTTAATTGATCCTTACTGTAATTTGGAACGGTTGAAAAGCCTGAACAGAAAGGAACAGCCACTTTATTTAAGAAAGCCTTGCCAAAAATTGGGGCCAATTGTTGAAGCATATTTTAGGACTAAAACCCTTGCAATATTATATTATTATTAATCCCAGAACGGCCACTTCTGAATGAGCCAAATCAAGCAAATTTCTCAGTCACACATAACTCCATGACAGGGATGCAGTAAGCCACAAAACGCAGAGAGAAACCATTTTCCAATACCCGTTCCTGGCAATAGTACATATTCCTGAGAAAGTGGCCCCACAATGGTAATGCCCATGTGAGCCAATTCAACCACTCACCAGACGCACATATCTACAAATCTGTGGGGCACAAAACTTGTGGTCTCCTCAGAAACAGGATGCTGTCCTGTAAGTTCCAGTAAAGCACTTCCTACCTATGTGAGTTATGACTAGTGCCTCCCATTTGCTGAAGCAGAATGGCTCAGAAAATCAGGGAGAAATGCTATGGGTCCTTTTAAGTATGTTAATATAAAACGAAGTATGTAAAAAATAAATGAAAATTGGGTTGAAATGCTGGGTTGAGGCAGAGTGAGGGGGTTGCTTGAGGCACCTGATTTGGGATGTCCTGAATGCCTTTTTTTATTGTAAATGTCAAAGAAACAGAACAATAACAACAAAAACAAATCATGAGGGGGGGAAAAAGGAAAAAAAAACATTGCATATACAAGAATGTCATCACTTATCATCAGGTGAAAAAAAAAGGAGAGAGAATTATACACAAGTTTTTTTAAAAAATCAGACCCTATCGCCACAGACTTTTCCATTCACAAGTTGCGCCTGTATATTACCCGTTCAAATGTTGATAGGATTATTGTCCTCAATCCATTGCATTATGGGAGGTGAGCGTTTATCCTTCCGATATGAAGGTATAAGTCTTTTTGCTGTCATAAGGGCTCTGAAGATCCATTTGCACTGGCCCTGTGTTAGTTTCCAAGAAACCGGCAGGTAATTTAGAAGGACGTGCGCATCCTTCCATAAAGATTGATACAGGACAAGATTTATCCTTATTTTAACCTCCTCCCAAAAGGAGGTTTGTTTTTATTTATTCTAGGTTTGGTTTTTTCACTGCAAGGGAGGCGGGGCCCTTGTGAGATTATAAGTCTTTGGCATTGGGAGGAGGGCAGGCAGGGGGGATTTGCTGAACAGTCATTCTGATTCTCAAGTCCTCAAGGGAAGGCCAGGGGAGTTTCCACGGAGTGAGTCGGAGGGAGGGGAGAAATGGATAGAAATCGATTGGGAACAGGGTGGAGTAGATGCGGCATCTTCTGACTCTCAAGCAAATACAGGACTTTCAGGTGAAGGGCCCTCCCCAATTCTCCAGTTTCCCTTTGAATCTTGCCGTTTGCTTTCCTTTTCCTTCTGGGACAAGACCTGGTTGCTAGCTGGATTCCTTCACATTTTGTCTTCTACTAACACTGTAATAATTCTTCAATTGAACAAAAGGCCTTCATTTGCAGAGCTTTACTAGGACTACGTGTTACGAGCGTCGCTGCGTGGATAGATTGACGTCAGAGTGAGGAGTGGCTTTGGCCCTTCGAGCACGGATCAGAGATGGCTGAGCAAGACTTAGCTGGCCCTGACACCAGCCAGACTGAGAGCAAAGGGGAATTCTTGGAAATAACAGGGCTGAAGCACCAGGGTGAGGACATGGTCAGCTCAGACATGCAGCTCCAGCGTTTCAGGCAGCTCCGCTACCAGGAGGCCGAGGGCCCTCGAGAGATCTGTAACCAACTCCACAATCTTTCCCATCGGTGGCTGAAGCCAGAGCGACACACGAAAAACCAAATCCTGGACCTGGTGATCCTGGAGCAGTTCCTGACCATCCTGCCAGCGGAGATGGCGAGCTGGGTGAGGGAATGTGGAGCCGAGACCAGTTCCCAGGTGGTGGCCCTGGCAGAAGGCTTCCTCCTGAGCCAAGCAGAGGACCAAAAGCAGCAAGAGCAGCAGCAGGTGAGAGCATTTCATTCAGGGGGTCAGGAACAGGAGGGAGGGTATCTCAAAACTCTTCTAATTGCCCAAACCCTTCCTGAACTATCCCAAGGAGAGATGTCCATACCTGGCCCCCAACATTTTTGCCTGTTTCTTTTCTAATCTTTCGCCATGTTCCATGTCTTGTTTCTTCATTGCTGTTCCAGGTAAAGAGTCTGTTTGCAGAAGTGGTCCCTGACTTCCCTGCAGCAGCGAAGGCTCCACCAGAGACCAGAGAGAGCCCCCCACAAACGGGGATCAGGCAGGAGGGTGACCAAGGTGCCCCTTTCCAGGGTAAGAGAGGCATGTGGGGAGAGACGTATTTTCACCCAACTGAACCATAAAGCGGGTATAAATATCCAAAATGAAAGAAAAGAAAAGGCACCTTGTAACACCCTGGTGTATTTGCATCACTTGAAATGCCACCCTATGCCTTTTACAAAGAAGTAACTCCTATTGTGTTCAGAGGATCCTGCTGCCTAGTCACTGTATTTAGTAGTGTAATCTTAATCTCAAAGCACATTATATTGGCTTTGTACCATTCTTGTCCCTTGCAGGGGCTATAATGATGCCAGAAGTGGATTCTCAATCATCTCTTCTTCTTTGGGATGGAGTGGAACCAGATCAGGTAGGTGAAGCAATCACAGGGGAGACAGGCAGGGAACAGCCCCTGCTCACCTCCAAGGGCCAGAAAAAACTCTCTCCTTTTTCCTACTGGCAAAGCAAAGAGAAGAAAGATCATAAAGAGAGCCCTTCTGGGGGGGCCATAGGGCCCTCTAGCCCATCATCCCATTTCCCAGAGTGGCTGACCAGATGCCTCTTGGGAAACCCACAAGCAGGACAGGAGGGCCATGCATGTTTCTTACTGCTGTCGCCCAAGCAAGTGGTTTTCACTGCAAGCGAGTGCCAATCCTGCAGTGTCCTGCCCATCCACCTAAAGTTATGTTCTCCTTGAGTAGGAAACATTTTCTTTCCTCATCCAGGGTCTGGTGACTTTTGAGGAGGTTGCTGTGTGGTTCACGGAGGAGGAGTGGGCCCTGCTGGATCCTGACCAGAGAGCTCTGCACAGGCAAATCATAGAGGAGAACTGTGAGATCATGGCCTCATTCGGTAAATCTCCTCGTTTTCTTGTTTAATTTCAATAGCAACAATGTTTTGACACAGAACCTGGCAGTTCAGCTGTACTGAAGCCAGAGAGGGAGGCCTCTAGGGAGGCAGCCAGCCCCCCAAAATGCAGTTTGTTTACAGGATTCCAACTCGGCTGTTTTTCCCTTAATCTCTTTCTCCAAACTGCAGTCTCTTTCTTCACACAGAGACAGCCAGATTACATCCTCATTAGCCTGGGTGGAAGGATGGGAACGAGATCTGATTCTCTGCCTGAGAATGACACAACTTCGGGGTTTGCCATGCTCTGAAAAGCAGGTGGAATAGGTAGCCCAGGAGTGGGTAGCCCAGGAGGCCAAGGAGAATTCAATACTGTGGACCAAGATTGGTACTGGACCAACAACTATGAATAGAAATGCTGAAATAAACTAGCTCGGGTCCAGGTTATCTGAAAGACTGTATTGTCCCTTAGGAGCCTGCCCATCCCCTGAGGTCTTCAGAGGAGGCCGTCCTCTCTGTACCACCACCATCACAGGCACGCCTGGTGGGAACATGGGAGAGGGCCTTCTCGGTGGCTACCCCGGGGCTCTGGAACTCCCTTCCCAGGGAAGCTAGACTGGCTCCCTCCTTGGTATGTTTTCAGAGGCAGGCTAAAACTTTTTTGTTTCAGCAGGCCTTTGGGGAGTAGCTTGGACCTCTGTGGATGTGTTGTTTATGTCTTGGATTTTAAAAAAATATTATTTGTATTTATATTATTTTTAAATGTTTTAAATATTTTACTATGTGTGTATATATATATATATATATATATATAATTTATATCTGTTTTTAACTACATGTTTTAATTTGTAAGCCACCTTGAGTCCCAGTTTTGGGGAAAAGGCGGGATATAAATATAATAATAATAATAACAGCAGTGGACCGGGGGCACAAAATTCTGGATTTTTTTCTAGTTCGCACAAAATCTTCAAAGGCACAAAGGGTGCCAGGTCTGATATTACAAAGCCGCAAAGGAGTGGCATGAAGATTCCCAGGTGGTGACAAGAATCTTTCTAGGGTGAAAACAACGGGATTCGGAGAATGCGTTGCTAGAGCCATCTCAAATGCAAAAGGGGGCAATTTGGGACAGGTGCTCATTAACAGAGGTGCTGAGGCTGCAGCTAATCCAGATTGCATCTTTCCTGAAAGGCTGAGAAATTCCTGATCTAGCATCTAGCGTGGTAATTTACTTATCTCAGGGAGATCACTTCAGGGCTGGCATTTGCTTGTATGATTAGATTTGAGTTTGCCGGTGCCAAGGCTTTCTGAAGATGTGCCCTTTTGATTAGCTTGTTAATGTCAGATCTGACATTCTGCAAGTGACATTTGGGACTAGTGGATAGGATGACTTTGCCCTTACCTTTCCCGCCATAGCACAGGGAACAATTTGTTAAAGGTACTATGTCCATGGTTGCCAAATTGCATTGGAGTGTCCGATACCTGCCTTACTGATGAGCAGCCTGATAACAAGTCTGTGATGTAGGCTAGGCTGAGGGAGAGAAACTGGCCGAGAAATACACAGTACATTTCATTTCTCAGCTGAAAGCTGAACCCAGGTCTCCATGGGGCCAATCAACTGTATTGCATCATACCAATAGTCAGTAAATGGTAGTAAACAGAGACAATGAAATACATGGTATGAACTGCATTCTGTCTTATTTTTTCAGTTCTTCCTTATATGAAAACCATTAAATTGTTCAAATTGAGGTTCTATTGCTAACACAAGCTTTTAAGAATTTCTTGTTTTCATTGCAATAGGTGATGATTGGGAAGCAGAGAATGAGAGAAAACCATGGGGGATGTTACCAAAAAGAGAAAGATGTAACAACAGAAAACAGCAGAGAAAGAAATATGGAGCAAATCAGAATAAGAGGCATACTTTCTTTCCTTGTCAGCGTAATCGCTACCATGATATTACAATTCACGAAGAAATACATCCAAATCATTGTTTTGAATGTGGGCGGAGCTTTAGTCACAAGCAAACTCTCACTTCTCATCGAAGAACTCACACAGGGGAGAGACCATACAAATGCTTGGAGTGTGAACAGAGATTCATAACGAAGCCAAATCTCTCTCGTCATCAAAGAACTCACACAGGGGAGAAACCGTATCATTGTTTGGAGTGTGAAAAGACCTTCAGTCAGAAGACAAGTCTCACTTCTCATCAAAGAACTCACACAGGAGAGAAACCGTATTATTGTTTGGAGTGTGGAAAGAGCTTCACTGAGAAGGGAACTCTCACTCAACATAAAAGAATTCACACAGGGGAGAAACCATACCATTGTTTGGAGTGTGGGAAGAGCTTCAGGGAAAAGAAAGGTCTTATTCTACATCAAAGGACTCACACAGGGGAGAGACCATACAAATGCTTGGAGTGTGAAAAGAGATTCATAACGAAGTCAAATCTCTATCGTCATCAAAAAATTCACACAGGGGAGAAACCATATAAATGTTTGGAATGTGGAAAGAGCTTCAGTCAGAAGACATCTCTCACTTTTCATCAAAGAACCCATACAGGGGAGAAACCATGTCAGTGTTTGAAATGTGGAAAGCGCTTCCGTGTGCAGAGTCATCTCACTTCTCACAAAAGAATTCACACGGGAGAAACCATATAAATGTCTGGAGTGTGGAAAGAGCTTCAGTCAGAAGGGAACGCTTACTTCTCATCAAAGAACTCACACAGGGGAGAAAGCATATCATTGTCTGGAGTGTGGAAAGAGCTTCAGTGATGGGAGAAATCTCACTTCTCATCAAAGAAGTCATACAGGGGAGAAACTATATCATTGTTTGGAGTGTGAAAAGAGCTTTAGTCAGAAGAATAGTCTCACTTCTCATCAAAGAATTCACACAGGGGAGAAACCATATAAGTGCTTGGAGGATGGAAAGAAATTGCTCCTCCAAAAAGAAATCACCCATGGGAGAAGTTTTAAAACTATTTGGCATGTGGAAAAAAACTGTAAATCTCAAATTCTCATCTAAGAACTCACACCATGCAGAAACCATAGAAATACTTGGCGCATGGAATGAGATTCATTTACACTCGAGCCATGTTTCACATTAGACAACTGACGTAGGAGATGTACTGTATAAACGGATGGCAAAGGATACTATTAGTATGCTGTAATGAAGACAACAACAACAAAGAAACGTAAATAAACAATATTTTCACTTATATCAATTCATGTTAAATACTTTCAACACCATAATTAACACATCCACTCAGGGAAGGCCTGGGTAAAGAGAAGGGTCTTTCTCTCCTAACGCATGACACAGGTACCACCTCCCAAACACCAGTGGGGAGGGGGCATTCCATTAGAATGGGCATCACAATTATCCACTCCACTCTCCATGAGCCATAGAATGGGATAGCCTGCGCGTTTAAGTATGAATCTACATTTGTGTTACTATCAGCCAGGGATCCTAACCTCATCCTCTAAAAGTGAACTGCAGAGATACATAAAGTTCTGGAAAAAGCCACACTGAGGCCAACAATTAGCACAAGACCAAAACATTTTTCTTCCAATGCAGTTTTAAGGAGCAGCATGTCTTGCTTTCCCTCTTAAGTCCCATTTTATGGCCGGGGAACACTGAGGCTCAGAAATGTACAACTTGCTCATAAATAGATCAAAGAAAACTTTTTCATTATACCTTATCAACAGGTGGCTCATAAGTCTTCTAGCAATGTCAGATTGACCTGGATGGTTAGTCCTCCTTATCAAGCTAGCTTATTTGTCTCATATCAAAAAGGTATTGACAGTTAGAAATTCCAGTTAAGCATTTCCTTCTAATTGAGCAGTTTCAGCATTACAGCACATACATCATTCCAATCCCATCATACAGTTCATTTGCAAGAACCAAACTACATACAGAGCTGGTATTTCAAGGCTTGTGTCTTTGCTTTCTCCCAACATATAAACATGTAGCTCCACGCTAACCCTCAACCAGCTGCAGTCTACAGTAGGGAATGTAGAAGCTGCTTCCCAATGGCAGCTTAATTTTAGTCATCAAATCTAATAGAAAATGAACGTTTCCCTGAGGTGGAGAGCCCACAATACTCATCTCATGTGAAGGCTGAAGCTCCATGGAGCACTCTTGGTGGGTCTGAAGAAGTTGATTGCAAACGTTACATTTGTGGAAGAAAAGCTTCTTCTGCTTCCAGCAGCCACATAACTGTTACCACAGTTCATTAGCTTGGGGTGTTTTTTCCACTGGAGTTTATATTCCCGATTTAATTTTTTTTAAAAAAAATTTAAACACAAACAAACTGTAAAAGGAATAGCGAAAGAGTATTCAAACAAAGTTAAGATAGACTTCCAATTTTCTCCACAACAGAAGCAAGTAACATTTTTTTCCTCTTTCTAAAAACAGGTAAATAGGTTTTTTCCTCTTTCTTTTATATAAACCTTTTCTTATTGGTTGAATCCACAGATAAACAGCTCATTTTATAAGAGATTTAAACATAGATATTATCTTTTCTTTCATTATTAGTATTATTAGTTTTTTCAACCCCTCCCCTCTCCCTGTTCCAATAACTCCAGCATCCAATCACCTTTTTAAAGTAACATTAGGCTTATTCTATTTTTATGTGTATACATTTAAGATTCCACAATTTCTTTCCAGCTAATCATCCATTAAATCGCCCCCCCCAAAAATTCCAGCTTTAATCCAATCTTTTTTTTAACGAGTCTCCAGTCTATAGTAGAGTGTCCTTATTCTTCACATATTCAGCAGAGTCACGAGGCATCTTTGTATATTTTAACCAGTTTCGAAATGGACTTCTTTTTTAAGTTTTTCAGCCAATTCTTTCAGTTTTCGCACTGGGCTCCACTTACATCTCCGCCCCTTGACAACAAGGCTCACACCCTCCATAGTGCCCCATCTGAGAATCCTCTTCTTCTGCTTTAGTTTTTGCATATGACCCAGCTCATAACTGTTCCTTCTGAAGACAAAAGCCCCACCTCTCAGGGCCTCTCGTCTGAAGATAATCTTCCTCTGCTTCCAAGTTGCTGTCAGTGACACAGAGACTTTCTTTTCACCTGGTACTCCATTGCACATCTCTTTCAGAGCAATCATCTCCCCACCATCCCCTTTGCCTTTGGTAACAGCATTGCCTTTGGCATCATCAATCATTTGTATTAAAGTAATGTCCAATTTTTTTCCTTCTTGAATCTTTTCTCATTCTATTTCTGTGGGTTCATCATCCATAATTTTTCCCAGTAATTCCATTTTAGTTTCAAGATTGATTTCACACTGACCCCATTTAGCTGCAATCTGATCCAATTTGTTACACATTTGTTGAAAAAACGTTTGTATTTGTATTTGTACTTGATCAATTCCAGCCATTTTTTCAACAAAGTCATTTGTTGTTTTCCTAGTATTTCCCATTACAAAAGCCATTGTATCTCTATGACATATCTCTATGGCAGCTTTAACTGGAGCTCCTGTTACGATCAGAGCGGAAGAGGCAATTCTCTGTCTCCCAAACCTCAGTTGTACTTTCGTCCCAAGAAAAGATTTTAAAAATCATTTTAAACGCTTATGTAAACTCTTTATCGAAAGATATTTACATCTGTGATTCCTTCCAAAGCTCTCTTTGTTCCTCTTATATTCTCTATTACACAGAAAGTGAGATGACTCACCCAGATGATGACGCAAGAGGTTTCGTTTCCTTTGTTTCTGTTGTGAGGAAGATCTCCGTGTTAATAAGTAAATTTCTTCTATAAAGCTTTTCGGAGCTGAGGACTGATTAACCTTCTACCCCCAGAGGCTTCTGCCCCCTGAGAGATAATTACCCCACAAAACTCTCACACCTCCACCTCCAGATCTCCACTGCTGCGCCACACAGAAGGTTAATGAACTTGTTTATAGGTTTCTCTTTGTCTTCCCTTTCATTTAGGGCAGACTTTCCTGTCTGTGAGAGCCTTCTCAGTCGGTTTACGAACTGTTTCGTCACTCCCCTAAAAAACGGAGCTTTCACTCTGCCATAATCCCCACCGGAAGTCTGGAGTTTACATTCCCATGGGGCCAGATGGGGACCATGGCCTCCCCTCTGTGCACAGCATCCCTTTCCTCACACACAATTAGGCTTTCGGGGGGGGGGGGGGGACACTTCCTCTCAGAAAGTCATAAAAATACAGGTATAAGCAAACATAAATTGAAACATGTCTCCCTGTCTCACAAGCTGCAACAGGAAAGCCACAGCTAGGCTAGGCCTCAGATCCAATATCTCCCTGATGCCACCACTTTAACATTTGTTTTATCTCTTTTCTAGGCAGAAGGAAAGGCCTAGTTAACAACTCCTTCTGACCTTGTTTTGGAAACATTTCACTCACTTTGTACCAAAATAACTAAGAAAAGGAAGTTCAAGGAGGCTTTTAGTCCAGTAACCGCAAGTACCAACCATGATCTGGCCTTTTAGCCACAAGGTGCCAGTCAGCCTTTGCTGTTAACCATACCGGCTCCAGCTGTGCTAGAGGGAACTTTGGGAAGGCTCCTATACGCATATACTACGGTGACCATATGGAAAGGAGGATCGGGCTCTTGTATCTTTTACTACTATATAGAAAAAGGATTTTTTTGTGTAATTTGTATGCATGCAACATCTGGTGAAATTCCCTCTTCATCACAACAGTTAAAGCTGCAGGAGTCCTGCTCACTTTTGCATCTGGTCACTCCTGCACCTTTAATTGTTGTGATGAAGAGGGAATTTTACCAGTTTCTGCATGCATACAACACCTGCTGAAATTCCCTTTTCTCTGCATCTGTTAAAGATACAGGAGCCCTGTCCTCCTTTCCACATGGTCACCCTACTATGGAATTGAATGGGCCTTACTTACGAGCAGTCATATATTTGATAGATTGCAACTCCCACCTCTCCAAACTAGTATGGCAAAGGATCAGTGATAATGGGAATTGTAGTCCAAAACTTCTGGACGGCCTCAGGTCAGGGAAAGCTGCTATATACACCTAACGGGGGGTAAGCTGAATGGAACTCAACGGAGCTTGCTGATGAGTAGACATGTATAGGACTGCACGGAAATTTGCTCTCTCTCCCCCCACCCCCAGTTTTAGTTTTGTGAACTGAACCGCCTGGGTCCCTTTGAATCGCCTGTTAAGAACAGCCTCTAAACACAGTACAGCCTTTTACAACCAGAAACAAAACTCACAAGAGCTGAACAGTAAGATGAGAAAAAAAATCAAAACTAGACAAGAGAAGTCATGGCCAGTATCCCAGGAAGAGAAGTAAAAAACCAATGTTCCCGTGATCCTCCTTTGAGAGATGCAGAGAAAGGATCACATTGTTTAGTCATCTAAGGGTTAAAAGGACCAAACTGGATTCCTGGAGAGGGATATGGGGAGGAAGGGCGAGACTCAGTCCTCCACAGGAAATATACGTTTCCCTCAAAAGCCCTTCCTGTCCTGCCTTCTTCCTCCAGAGGAAAGAGGTCTTGGCAGGTCACATGTTGCCCACCTCTGATCTACAGTATAGATCATAGAACCATAGAATAGTAGAGTTGGAAGGGGCCTATAAGGCCATGGAGTCTAACCCCCTGCTCAATGCAGGAATCCACCTTAAAGCATCCCTGACAGATAGTTGTCCAGCTGCCGCTTGAAGGCCTCTAATGTAGGAGAGCCCACCACCTCCCTAGGTTATTGGTTCCATTGTTGTACTGCTCTAACAGTCAGGAAGTTTTTCCTGATGTCCAGCTGGAATCTGGGTTCCTTCCACCAAGAAAGCCCTCTTCCTTGTTGCTGTCTTCCGAGCCTTCCTCGAAGTAGGCACCCAGAGGAGGACCTTGGATATTGAGCGTAGTATACGGGTGGGAATGTGTTGGGAGAGGCGTTCTGTCAGGGATTGTGGTCCCGAGCCGTGTTGACAGATCTATCTTTCATTAATTTGACAGTAGTTTTTTCTCTTTAAAAACTGCAGACCTTTAATTAAATGGTTCTTGCAGGGATGATGATGATGATGATGATGATATACATTTCTATACCACCCCATGGCCAAAGCTCTCTGGGCAGTTTACAAAGCTTAAAAAACATTAAAAAACATTCTCCCAGCGGCTTTTGATGCCATCAACAATGGTATCCTTCTGGGACAACTGGCTGAGTTGGAGTGGGAGGCACTGCATTGCAGCGGTTCTGTTCCTACATGGTGGGTCAGCTCCAGAAGATGGTACTTGGGGGACATTGCTTGGCCCTGTGGATTCTCCAGTATGGGGTTCCGCAGGGGTCAGTCTTGTCCCCCATGCTGTTCAACATCTACATTGAAACCATTGGGTAAGGTTATCTGGAGTTTTGAGTGCGTTGTCATCAGTATGCTGATGACATGCAACTCTACTTCTTCTTTTCATCTTCATCAGGTGAGGCTGTGGATGTGCTGAACCGGTACCTGGCTGTGACGATCGATTGGATGAGGGCTAATAAACTGAAACTCAATCCAGACAAGACTGAAATGCTGTTAGTGGGGGGTTCCTCTGACCGGATGGAGGGTGTTCAACCTGTTCTGGATGGGATTGCACTATCCCTGAAGAAGCAGGTTCAAAGCTTGGGGGTTCTCCTAGAACCATCTCTGTCACTTGAGGCTCAGGTGGCCTCAGTGGCACGGAGTGCCTTCTACCAACTTCGGATGGTGGCTCAGCTATACCCCTATCTGGACAGGGATAATCTGTCTTCAGTTGTCTATGCTCTGGTAATCTCCGATTACTGCAACACACTCTACATGGAGCTGCCTTTGAAGAAGGCTCAGAAACAGCAGCTTGTACAAAATGCAGCGGTTAGATTGATAACGGGAACCAGAAGGTTCAAACATATAAAACCAACACTGGCCCACTTGCATTGGCTGCCTGTACGTTTCCAAGCCAGGTTCAAGGTGCTGGTTTTAACCTATAAAGTCTTACATGGCTTGGGACCACTTGATGGAACGCCTCTCCCGAAATGAACCTACCCATACACTACGCTCAACATCGAAGATCCTCCTCCATGTGCCTACTCCGAGGGAAGCTCAGAGGATGGTAACAAGGGAAAGGACCTTCTCAATGAAGGCCACCCAATTATGGAACGATCTCCCCAACGAGGCTCGCCTGGTGCCAACAATGTTATCTTTTCAGCGCCAGGTCAAGGCTGTTTTTCTTCTCCCAGGCATTTTACAGCATATGTTGAGTTTTTGAACTGATCCCAGAATAGCTGGTATGTAATCAGTTTTTATGCTGTTTACGGTTTTAAATTTTGTATATCAGGTTTTAATGTTCAGTGTTTTAATCTTTGTAAACTGTCCAGAGATCTTTGGCTATGGGGCGGCATATAAACAATAATAATAATAATAATAATAATAATAATAATAATAATAATTTTCATGATAACATACAAACAGGCCACCAATTTTATAATCTTGTCTTCTCCATTTTTGTCCTTAGCCTACGTCCTCCAGTTATTTTATGACCTCCAAGTTTAAGATATGACTGATTCAAGAATATCACTTCTCTTTTTTCTGTGCCTAGAGAAGATAACCAAATCATGAGTAGAAAACTACTGAGCAAAAGGAAGTAGTTGAGATGTCAGCCAATGAGCGCTCTGCAGCATCACGTGAAAACAGTTGCCATTGAAAAGCAGCAGGAAAAGCATCCAGAACCACTAATGGATAATGGATGAATCCATTCTGTCTGGAGAAAGCTTCCAAGGCTTATGTGAAATCCAAGTCAAGGAGGAGATTGAGAAGGATGAAGAACAGAGGATGAACAGAGCGAACATCAGCGTCTTCACACGCGAGAGACGCCCTACGAATGCTCAGATTGTGGTAAAGGCTTTCGCTGGATAGGAAACTTCATGGCACAGTTCCACTCAGGAGAGAAGCCGTATGAATGTTGACTCTGTGGAAAGTCCTTTATTATCCAACATGAACTCGTTTGGCACAAAAGGGGGCTTGTTCAAGTTAACTTAAAAACACACATAGCAACTTGGGGGGGGGGGGGCAACAGGAGCCAAACATTGTCCATGGGGTACATGTTGCCCATTCTTTACAGAAAGATGACGACGATGAATAAATTTATATATTGCTTATAATATTTAAGAAAAACCTCTACCCTATTTCCAGGGAGATTAAAATGAAAAGACATTGTAATATCCATTAAAGTACATTAAAAGACGTAATAAAAAAATACAAAAACATTTATAGTAAATCTTTATTAAAACATTAAGATTAAATTCTTACAATACTATAATTAACAGACTTGGCAGCACATCCACTCAGGGAAGGCCCGGGTAAAGAGATGGATCTTTAATTCTCTCCTAAAGCATACCACAGGTGCCATGTCCCCTATACCAGCGGGGAGGGCATTTCATCAGAATGGCTAGTCAGAACGTGGCTGCCAAAAGAGCTTGGCTAGTTCGAACTTGACATGCCGGTTGCCCACATTACACTCCATGAGCCACTGAATGGGATGGCCTGCACATAGAAGTATAAATCTAAATCTGTGTTCCTGTCGTCCGGGGATCCTAAGCTCGCCTGTCAAAGCGATCAGCACAACTCCATAAAGATCTGGAAGAAGCCACACTTGAGGCCAACAATTAGCACAAGGCCAAAACATTTTTCTTCCAATGCAATTTTAAGGAGCAGCATGTCTTGCTTTCCCTCTTAAGCTCAAAGCCCCATTTGATGGCTGGGGAACACTGAGGCTCAGAAATGTACAACTTGCTCATGGATCTGGTACGTAATACTGCATCAAAGTGCAGCCTTTTGGGTGTCTGTAGTTAGAACAATGGGAGTCAGGACCCCTTTCTGCTCTACCTCAAATCGCCCCAAGATCTACCTCTAGTATCCGATCTACCTTCTGCCAACCCCCCCCCCCCACTAGACTACACTGGGGGCAATTCCACGGTGGGCTTTTACTGTGGCATTTGTCACACTTCCTTCACTTTTCCCAGGATATCCACACAATGAGACCATTGGGATATGCAAATCACATGGGGAAAACATCCATCTCAATGAAAGGTGCAAAAAGTGACACCAATGGTCCAGAAGTGACCCAACACACCATGTTGGGTAGCCCACCAGCCCCCTCGTCCCTATGCCTGTCATCATCATGGCAGTATTTCCTATTCCTTGCTACCAAGGGAATCCTTCCTCTGATCTGCCATCTCCCATGATTGTATCAGGGACTCTGGGGTGGGAAGGAGGAACCCCAAAGTAGGCACGTGTCTGTGTCTTGCCCCACACCATTATTCTGTCTTTCACCACTAGTCTGTGGGTGGGTGTGTATCCCACCAAATGTGGAGATCTGCATCCCCACTCGTGTGTGGGGGGGGTGAGCACCCCAGAACCCAACTGGAAGGGGAAACCAAAAAATCAATGTCTCCGCATTCAAAGAAAGGATCTTCCTGCTTGGCCATTTCAGGGTTAAAAGGCCCGAATTAGGTGTCAAAAGGGGAAGGGGGATTTGGGGAGGAAGGGAGGGGCCGCGTCCTCCACAGGAAATGCACTTTCTCCCCCCAAACTCCCTTCCTGGACCGCCTTTCTTGCCCCAGAGGAAAGAGGCCGTTGAGCTTCCTGCAGGTGTTGCATCGGGGCCTCCGTGGCGGAATCAGGTGAGACAACCCCCCCCCCCCAACACACCCACCTCCAACATTGGGGTGAAGGGGAGGCCTTGAACCGTAGGGGAGCGGGTGGGACATGGCAGGCAGGAGAGAGAGGAAGGGGTGAGAAGCCTGGCGGGAGAGGGAGATGCCCAAATTCAACCCCCAGCGTGGCAGAGGCAGCAGGTCTGATGGTTCATCGTGGAGAGGAGCTGGGCCCTCCCCGCCTTTCCCCCCATAGGGAGGTGGGCTGTGGGGCCGATCCGCTTGGGATTCCCCCCACAATATACGGGAGCTCCATTTCCACCCCCTCTTCTTTCTGCAACGCCTGGAAGCCCTTTGATTCGGGGGAGCACTTTTTCAAAGAAGAACTTCAATATTGAGTCGATTTATCGAAGTGATGAATTGATTATACTTCCGTATGTTGATGAAAATCATTGCCCCCATTAAATCAGGCTATCTCCCCCCCCCCCACCAACATGGGTCCCGTGATGCAATTTCCCATGTGACTGAGATGCTCCGTTGTTCTCTGCTGCACTGAGCAAAGCCGCCATCTGGGTAGACTTTTCAATTTGGGTGGGTGGGTGGGTGTGGGGCTAAACTTGGAAAAGGGGGGCTGGGCTTATTTGTTTGCATTTATGTATATATTTCTATTTCTGGAAACCATCCTTCATCCACAATGGACCCTAGAGTGTTTAAAGGCGTATATTAAAATAACAAGTACTCAACAAAAATATTACATTTTGTTTATAATATTATGATAGTTTACACACTACCCCACCATCCACAATATTCCAGTGTTCTTCAAACTTTCCCCCCATCACCCAGTTCAATAGTATCACATACCCCCAAGACTCTATTCCTGTGCTTAGTCTGAAAATGGCTGACATGTAATATGCATTTGACTCATTAGTCAAGATGTAATGTATTCATTGAAGGAGATTCTTTATAATTAAGTATGTCCCAGTGAGCTCCCTGGAAATTACTTCTAAGTAAACATGTACAAGTAGGTAGCTAAAAGTGTTTACTAGTAGCTGGATCATGCCATGATGTGTGTGTTCAGACATATTTAAAGGCAATCCTCCCCCACACACATACTGTAATTCCTAAATGGGCAACCTTTTGTCCTACAAAGCCTGAGGGGTTAGGAGGAAATGAATCTGGGGAAGGCTGAACCTGACACAAAAGGAGAGCGGCTTTTGTCTTGCAAAGAGATTTGCAGGGTTTGCTTGGAGGTAATTTAGAATGACCCCCAAATACAAGTTTACTGATGTTACCTGCTGGCCCCGCAGTAGATGAGGTGCCCCCCTGACCATGAGGCAGAGTGAGGGGGTCTCCTCAGGCAGCTGAGTTGGGGCGTCCTGAAACGGCCCGAAATACATTATTATTTAATTGACCCTTACTGTAATTTGGAACGGTTTAAAAGCCGTAACAGAAAGGAACAGCCACTTTATTTAAGAAAGCCCTGCCAAAAATTGGGGCCAATTGTTGAAGCATATTTTAGGACTAAAATCCTTGTAATATTATATTATTATTAATCCCAGAATGGCCACTTCTGAATGAGCCAAATCAACCAAACTTCTCAGTCACACATAACTCCATGGCAGGGATGCAATAAGCCACAAAACATCCAGAGAAACCATGTTCCAATACCCGTTCCTGACAATAGTATATATTCCTGAGAAAGTGGCCCCACAATGGTAACTCCCATGTGAGCCAATTCAACCAAACTCACCAGACACACATATCTACAAAGTACAGATACAGTAAGCCACAAAAAAGGGCCTCACCGGAGCGTGGCCAGTGAATCCCAATTTCTGTGGGGCACAAACTTGTGGTCTCCTCAGAAACAGGATGCAATCCTGTAAGAACGTTTATTCCTTTCCAGTAAAGCACTTCCTATCTTTGTGAGTTATGACTAGTGCCACCCATTTGCTGAAGCAGAATGGCTCAGAAAATCAGGGAGAAATGCTATGGGTCCTTTTAAGTATGTAATATAAAATGAAGTATGTCTAAATTAAATGAATATTAGGTTGAAATGCTGGGTTGAGGCAGAGTGAGGGGGTTGCTTGATGCACCTGATTTGGGATGTTCTGAAAGGCAGCAAAATGTTTAATTTATTCCCCCCCTTTTTTATTGTAAATGTCAAAGAAACAGAACAATAGCAACAAAAACAAATCATGAGGGGGGGAAAAGAAAAAAACCACATTGCATATACAGGAATATCATCACTTATCATCAGGTGAAAAAAAGACAGAGAATTATAGGTTTCAAAAAAAATCAGGCCCTATAGCCATAGACTTATCCATTTGCAAGTTGCGCCTGTATATCACCCGTTCAAATGTTGATAGGGTTATTAAATCCTCAATCCATTGCATTATGGGAGGTGAACGTTTATCATTCCAATATGATAATATAAGTCTTTTTGCTGTCATAAGGGCTCTGAAGGTCCATTTGCACTGACCCTGTGTTAGTTTCCAAGAAACCGGCAGGTAATTTAGAAGGACGTGCACATCCTTCCATATTAAAGATTGATTCAGGACAAGATTTATCCTTATTTTAACCTCCTCCCAAAAGGAGGTTTAGTTTTTATTTATTCTACTCTTGGTTTGTTTGTTTTTATTGCGAGGGAGGTGGGGCCCTTGTGAGATTATAAGTCTTTGGCATTGGGAGGAGGGCAGGCAGGGGGGATTTGCTGAACAGACATCCTGATTCAAGACCTCCTGTTGTTTTGACAGGAGCTGGGACAATGGTTCAAGGCAGCAAAATGTCTCGGGCCGGCCCTGCATTGCACAGATAGTCCAATGTGTGCCTCTGCAGAGGCTGGTAGAGCGCAGTCCTTTCAAGGAAGGCACAAATTGTTATTATTAATCAGAAAGGAAAAAATGAAAGAGAATGCAAAAGATTGTGGCGTCTGTGAAAGCAGGACACTGTCCTGTGTGAACTTATAACCTGTTCCAGCAAAGTAGCTCTTAGCTTAGAAATGGAGCCTCTATCTCAGAAAATCAGGCTGAATCAGATACTGGGGATTATTATTTTTTTAAAATGTAAAACAGGTATGTGTCAAATAAAGAAAATGTAATGCGTTCATCAGAACATCTAACTTTTACTGTATGCGTGAATTGGGTTGATAAATTCATTGACTTTTCAAACACAAATGACAAATCAACGAAGATGTCTTTAATGGCGTGACAGCCTGCATTTAATCTAATTTTAAGGAAGTGTAGCACCAGGGAGGCTAGAAGAGAACATGGCAGCAGCAGAAGGCATCACAGAGACGAACTGTTGCAGGGGTTTGGATGAAGAAGTCCTCAAGGGAAGGCCGGTGGAGTTTCCTCGGAGTGAGGCGGAGGGAGGGAGAAATGGATAGAAATCGATTGGGAACAGGGTGGAGTAGACGCGACATCTTCTGACTCTCAAGCAAATACAGGACTTTGGTGTGCCACTTTCAGGTGAAGGGCCCTCCCCAATTCTCCAGTTTCTCTTTGAATCTTGCCATTTGCTTTCCTTTTCCTTCTGGGACAAGACCTGGTTGCTAGCTGCATTCCTCCACGTTTTGTCTCATCCAGGTTCTGGTGACTTTTGAGGAGATTGCCGTGTGCTTCACAGAGGAGGAGTGGGCCCTGCTGGATCCTGACCAGAGAGCTCTACACAGGCAAATTACAGAGGAGAACTGTGAGATCATGGCCTCATTCGGTAAGTCATTTTCTTGTTTTGACACATGTCCTATAGTATTTATTGATTAAATTAGTATTTGGAGGCTGCCTTTTAGTGTACAGCATTCAAAAAGCAAAACATTGATTAGAGAAAGGCTGGCCAGAACAAGTACTTTTTTGATGCATAGTTGAAGGTCTGCCCTGCAGGGGCCACGTGGAGCTTGATTGTGTATTTCTGTGCCTCCACATGCCTATTTCAAGTCTACCAGAATTTGTCCAATTTTATCTATTAGAACATTTATAATCCTGCCTTTCCATTAATCAAAAATCCACAGGAGCGAATAGTGGTGAGATAAAATATTAGAAAACAAAAACAGAATCAAGTAATAATGAGCATCTAGCCATCAAATCATCAGGAAACATTAAGAGCTGCAACAAATACGAAACCCGGCCCGTCATAGAACCTGGCAGTTCAGGCCTTTGGGGAGTAGCTTGGACCTCTGTGGATGTGTTGTTTATATCTTAGATTTTTAAAATTATTATTTGCATTTAAATTGCTTTTAAATGTTTTAAATATTTTACTTTGTTTATTTATATATATTATTTTACTTTGTTTAATTATATATATATATATATATATATATATATATATATATATATGTTTTTAACTGTACATGTTTTAATTTGTAAGCCGCCTTGAGTCCCAGTTTTGGGGAAAAGGCGGGATATAAATATAATAATAATAATAATAATAATAACAGCAGTAGACGGGGGGCACAAAATTCTGGATTTTTTTCTAGTTCGCACAAAATCTTCAAAGGCACAAAGGGTGCCAGGTCTGATATTACAAAGCCGCAAAGGAGTGGCAGGAAGATTCCCAGGTGGTGACAAGAATTGTTCTAGGCTGAAAATAATGGGTTTCGGAGAATATTTTGCCAGAGCCATCTCAAATGTAAAAGTTTGCAATTTCGGACAGGTGCTCATTAACAGAGGTGCTGAGGCTGCAGCTATTCCAGATTGCATCTTTCCTGAAAGGCTGAGAAATTCCTGGTCTAGCATCTAGCGTGGTAATTTACTTATCTCAGGGAGATCACTTCAGGGCTGGCATATGCTTGTATGATTAGATTTGAGTTTGCCTATGCCAAGGCTTTCTGAAGATGTGCACTTTTGATTAGCTTGTTAATGTCAGATCTGACATTCTGCAAGTGACATTTGGGACTAGTGGATAGGATGACTTTGCCCTTACCTTTCCCGCCATAGCACAGGGAACAATTTGTTAAAGGTACTATGTCCATGGTTGCCAAATTGCATTGGAGTGTCCGATACCTGCCTTACTGATGAGCAGCCTGATAACAAGTCTGTGATGTAGGCTAGGCTGAGGGAGAGAAACTGGCCCAGAAATACACAGTACATTTCATTTCTCAGCTGAAAGCTGAACCCAGGTCTCCATGGGGCCAATCAACTGTATTGCATCATACCAATAGTCAGTAAATGGTAGTAAACAGAGACAATGAAATACATGGTATGAACTGCATTCTGTCTTATTTTTTCAGTTCTTCCTTTTATGAAAACCACTACATTGTTCAAATTGAGGTTCTATTGCTAACACAAGCTTTTAACAATTTCTTGTCTTCATTGCAGAAGGTGATGGTTGGGAAGCAGAGAATGAGAGAAAACCACGGGGGATGTTACCGAAAAGAGAAAGATGTAACAACAGAAAACAGCAGAGAAAAAAATATGGAGCAAATCAGAGTAAGAGGCATACTTTCTTTCCTTGTCAGCGTAATGGCTACCATGGTATTACAATCCACGAAGAAATACATCCAAATCATTGTTTTGAATGTGGGCAGAGCGTTAGTCATAAGCAAACTCTGACTTCTCCTCGAAGAACTCACACAGGGGAGAAATCATATAAATGTTCGGAGTGTGAAAAGACCTTCAGTCAGAAGACAAATCTCACTTCTCATCAAAGAACTCACACAGGAGAGAAACCATATTATTGTTTGGAGTGTGGAAAGAGCTTCACTGAGAAAGGAACTCTCACTCAACATAAAAGAATTCACACAGGGGAGAAACCATACCATTGTTTGGAATGTGGAAAGAGCTTCAGAGAGAAGAAACATCTTACTCTACATCAAAGAACTCACACAGGGGAGAGACCATACAAATGCTTGGAGTGTGAAAAGAGATTCATAACGAAGCCAAATCTCTCTCGTCATCAAAGAACTCACACAGGGGAGAAACCATATAAATGCTTGGAATGTGGAAAGAGCTTCAGTCAGAAGACATCTCTCACTTTTCATCAAAGAACCCACACAGGGGAGAAACCATGTCAGTGTTTAAAATGTGGACAGAGCTTCCGTGTGCAGAGTCATCTCACTTCTCACAAAAGAATTCACACAGGGGAGAAACCATATAAATGTCTGGAGTGTGAAAAGAGCTTTAGTCTGAAGAAAAGCCTCACTTCTCATCAAAGAATTCACTCAAGGGAGAAACCATATGGAAAGAGATTGCGTCTCCAAAAATAAATCACCCATGGAAGACGTTTTAAAACTATTTGGCATGTGGAAAAAACTTGTAAATCTCATCTTCTCATCTAAGAACTCACACCGTGCAGAAACCATAGAAATACTGGAGCATGGAATGAGATTCATTTACACTCAAGCCATGTTTCACATTAGACAACTGATGTAGGAGATGTACTATATAAAGGAATGGCAAACCAAGGAGACTATAAGTGTGTTGTAATGAAGACAACAACAAAGAAACGTAAATAAACAATATTTTCACTTATATCAATTCATGTTAAATACTTTCAACACCATAATTAACACATCCACTCAAGGAAGGCCTGGGTAAAGAGAAGGGTCTTTAATTCTCTCCTAGCGCATGACACCGGTACCACCTCCCAAACACCAGTGGGGAGGGGACATTCCATTAGAATGGGGCATCCCAATTATCCACTCCGCTCTCCATGAGCCATAGAATGGGATAGCCTGCACGTTTAAGTATGAATTTACATTTGTGTTACTATCAGCCAGGGATCCTAACCTCATTCTCTAAAAGTGAACTGCAGAGATGCATAAAGTTCTGGAAAAAGCCACACTGAGGCCAACAATTAGCACAAGGCCAAAACATTTTTCATCCAATGCAGTTTTAAGGAGCAGCATGTCTTGCTTTCCCTCTTAAGCTCAAAATCCCATTTTATGGCTGGGGAACACTGAGGCTCAGAAATGTACAACTCACTCATAGATCTGGTATGTGAGACTGTTAAAGTGCAGCCTTTTTGGTCCCTGTGGTTAGAACAATTGGGAGATAGAACCCCTTTCTGCTCTATCTCAAATCGCCCCAAGATCCATCACTAGACCCCAGTCTACCTCATGCCAACCCTCTGCACTCAATCAGGGGTGCAAAAAGTGCAGCCCATGAGCTGTAACACCCCTCCATGCCATTTTGGTGACCCACCAGCCTCCTCACCCCTGTGCCTGCTGCCGCAGCAGCACTTCCTATCCCTTGCTCAGTGGAGATCCACAAGGGATTCTCTTGTTAACGCTACTGCTAGCAAGGGAATCTGTTGCCTTATCTGCAATCTCAGATGAGATATCAGAAATAAGTAGTGGTTATGTCAAGGGCACTGTTGTAGGCAGGAAGGAGCAACTTTCTCCCTTCCCCAGCAACCTCAAATAAGGTGCATGTGCGAGTCTGTCTTTGCCCCTCACCCCAGTATTCTGCGTCTTCCACCACACCGCCCTGTGTGTCTGTGATTGTGTGTGTGTAGCCCACCCAATGTGTAGGTTTATATCCCTACCCAAATATATATGTGTGTGTATGTTGTGTGGGTAGCCCAGAACCCCCGAACACAGGACAAAACGCATTGGTCTGCCAAAAAGATTTTGCGCTCCTGAGTTCTAATCTAAATTTAGCCTAGGTAGTTTCCCTACTTAAGTCAAGATCTTGCGTTAAAGCAATTCCAGCTCCTCTTAGTCAATTGAGAGTGTAGCTGTCAGATGTATTGCTTTCATCTGAGCTTCTTTTGTTCCTGGAGGTTGGTTCCTCTACAAAACTCTCCGTCCAGGCTTCCTGATTTCTAGTTCCTGCTCTCTCAAATTCTTCCAACAACCCCCATTTTTGCCTCCTTCGTATATATATATATATATATATATATATTCACTATTTTAATTCGCCCTCCCAATCTCTTAGCCGATCAGAAAGACAGTCAAGTTTTCCTAAATTTTTATTTCCCATAGAAACTGGGGTTACAATCCTATAGACCCTTAACTGGAAGCAAGTAACTCCATTGAACTCAAGGGGGTTTACTTTTGAGTAGATACGTAATGGCTTGCACTGTAGCTTCCCATTTCACTTTTGGTGTCCTGGGCTGGTGTGATGTACCCCCTGGCAAGAAGAGCCTCTAAAGAAGGTGCAACATTTGCCAACCCAAAACAAAACTGGGCCTGTTCAGAAGACACCATAAACCCTGCTGGTTAAGGCTTTCGGTTGTTGTATGCAAGGTGTGTTGCTAAACCCTGGTCACTTTCTAACCCCAGCCGGGCCGTCTGCAATAGAGTAAGCAGACCTAACCGTGGCTTAAAGTGTTGTGTGCTTGTGGTTAGCGCTAACCCCAGAGAACCACAGTTAAGCTAACCACAGAGCTTGAAGTGTCGTCTGAACTGGACCGCACAGTCACTGGCTGTAAAGTTTCATTCAGCAAGAAAACCAAACAGACAAAAACAAGTAATCAGTGCCGGCAGAGGAAGGAAAGGAAGCAAAAAAAATAAGTGTGGTGCTCTTCTGAGAGATGCCCAGAAAAGATCTTGCAGCTTGGCCTCCTTAGGGTTAAATGGACCAAACTGGATGCCAAAAGGAAGGGAGGGGCCATGATCTCCACAGGAAATGCACTTTCTCCCCTCAAAGGCCCTACCTGTACTGCCTTCTTGGGGGGGGAGACTTGGAGTTTCCTTCAGGTGCTGCTGGAGCCCTGCCCCCTCTTTTGAATCTGCTCACTCTAGTACAGCTTTAACTGTTGTGATGAAGAGGGAAATTCACCAGGTGCTGCAGCCATACAAATGACACCTGCTGAAATCCCCTTTTCTATACAAATGTTAAAGATACTAGGGATGTGTATCGTATTGTTCCGATGTCCGATAACGATACAATAATGGCTTTATTGGACATCCGATTAACAATAACAATACGATACAAAACCCCTCCGAAATTATCGGATCCGATAACTTTCAGTCCGATAATTATCGGATTTTATCGGAATATCAGATGGCTGTGGGTTGTTGTTTTTTTGCACTAAACAGATGAAGCTTGAAGTTGGAGTGTGTTTGGTTGAGACTGACAGATTCAGTGACCAATCATGCAGCGAGGATTCTAGCAGGCCCCAATCTCAACGCTGGAGGATGGCTGAGTATTATCCCAGCATAAAACCCCCACCCTTGGGTTTCCAGCTCTGTTGGGGAGTTAGGAGTGGAAGAAGCTGGGTGGATTTTGGAGGAGCTCTGTGTTACTGGATTAATTTTGGTGGCAATTGTTACAGATTCTATCTATTTTCTGGCATCTTTCTCTTCCCCTCTGTGTCTCAGGTTCGTTTGGCTGATCGTTGCTTGTGTGTGTGACTAAAGAATCTTATAATTAATACATTTGCTTGTTGGTTTGATTGAAGGGTTAGATTAGTGGGGTAGCATGACTGAGTGAGTGTGTTGTTGTTCCCTTCCCTGTTAAACTTTTTTTAAAAATACAAAAAAAAAATTTTTTTAAATATATTCTGTATGTGTGTGTGTGTTTGCTTGATTGACTGTGAGTGTTCTGGTGGGTCCTGCAGCCTGCTACACAGGATAACACTACACAATGGCTCAATTCGGACGACACAATAAACAACTGGTGTGGGGGAAACAATCGTCAGTTGTTTTGACTATTGTGTCATCCAAATGCTGCCATAGTCAACTCAGCGCTGATCCTCATCCACACCACAGTTGATTATTTATTACCATGTTGTGTGGGGAGTGCCCCCTAGGGTTAGGGTTAGTCAACCCACCATTGACTATCGTGTCGTCCGAATTGAGCCAATCTGTGGTCAAAGCATCACACAAAGTCATGGCAGCGGAGATTACGGAGGCCATTAATCACATGGTGGAGGGATAGCTGGCTGGGCATCAGCACACCCGCAGTTACATGGTCATGGACGGGGGAGCCAACATGGTTAAGGCGGTGCGTGATGGCGGTTTTGATGGTATCTGCTGCATTGCGCACGTCTTCAACCTTATTGTGAGGGGTGGCCTTGGCATGGTCAGCAGCACCGTCCATCCCCCTCCCATGCCCGGGGTCCGTAATGTCCTGGAGAGCAGTTGAAGGGTGAAGGGGCACTTCCATCACAGGGTAAAAGGCAGTCGGTAGCTGCGGGAGAAGCAGGCGGAGTTGGAACTTCTGCAGCACTGGCTACGTGGCAACACGCTGGAACTCCACTTACCTCATGCTCGAGTGCATGGTGGAGCAACAGCGTGCTGTTCACGAAATGTGCAGAGTCGGGGACATAGGCATCCAGGCACCACTGGCTAGGCAGCAGTGGGATACCACGTCCCAGCTTGTGTTGGGCCTCAAGCCCTTCCTTGATGCCACAGAGACCCTCAGCAGCAGCACCGCCCTCCTCGGCCAGGTGTTCCCTGTGGCCAGGCATCTCCAGACAAAGATGTGGCAGTTCTGGAGGCTGGGGATCCCGTCACCAGGAGGCACTTCCTGCCAGATGTACAGGAAGTGGTGACCAGGCTGAGGGCTGGACTAGCCAAGAGGATGGAGCCCCTAACCAAAGACAGGATCTACATCTTGGCCACGATGTGGGATCCACACCTAAAGGATAGTGTTCGTGAGCCCAATTCTAGGCTGAGGTGGGTGGAATGGTTGGTGGGGGGAGTTCAGGCTGCGCGGGAAAGCAGGCTTGGGCAGGGAGTGGCAGAGGAGGAGGCCATGGGTTCACGGGTCAGCAGTCCCTGCAGCAGCAGAAGCAGCATCCCTCCCAGCAGGAGCAGCACAAGCCATGGGTTTTGGGCTAATGCCTTAGAGGAAGTGGTTGGTCAGACAGGTGACCAACCCACCTGGCAGGATGCTGCTGCAACTGCTGTGCAGTGTTACCTGACGGAAGCCAAGGAGAACATCTCCGTCGAACCCCTGACCTACTGGTCATCCTGGAGCCAGATGTGACCAGACATGGGTCAGGAGGCCAGATATCGACTGAGCTGCCCCCCGACCAGTGTTCCAAGCGAACGGGTGTTTTCGATGGCGGGCAATGTCATGACACCCCACCGTTCCCGCTTGGACGCTGAGTTGGTGGAGCATCTGGTCTTTCTCAAAGCCAATCTGTCCCTGCTGGGATGCCCCTCCCTCAAGCCCTCGGGGGAGTGAGAGAAGCACATTTCTTTAAGTCGGGCAGGCTCGACTTATCATCTGCTTGTCAAAGCAGCACATGATATGCTTCTGCTAGGATCCTCCGGGTTGGCACGCTGCAGGGGTATCTCCTGCCCCAATGAGGCCCTGCCAGGCTAAGGCTGGCTCTTAAAGAAAGGCTGTGCAATGACTTCGCTGACCATAGTTCCTCACAGTCAGTTCCGTGGGATGGGCATCACCATCACTTGTTCCTAAGTACTGTGCCCACATTCATACTGAAGTCATGGTCCAGTCCCACACAGCACCGAAGGGATCACAGTGGCCTTATGATTTCAAATTGGGAGTGGGTTACCCCTGTTCTGCCTTGCCTCTGAGAGGCGAAGGCTGGCTGTTTTTTGTTTTTTTTTAGTAAGCAGTACTGGGCCCGCCTTATGGTTTGTAAAGTTAAAATATTGAGGTTTCCTGTCTTGAGAGGCAAATTCCCTCATCAAGTTGTGCAACTCCTTGACTTCACCCACTTCAGGTGGAGCACGTCTTCCTTGGCGCTTCAGAAGCCTGGCCTGTCGAGCCGCTTCCTGCAAGATGTGCAGTCGGTGATGGTGACAAGGCTTAGGGATGGACTAGATTAGCTTTAAATAATCTTGCTACACAGGATAACACTACACCATGCGTTGTCAAAGCAGCACATGTAAATGCTTCTGCTAGGATCCTCCAGGTTGCTGCGCTGCAGGGGTATCTCCTGCCCCAATGAGGCCCTGCCTGGCTAAGGCTGGCTCTTAAAGAAAGGCTGTGCAATTCCCAGTTTTGAGAAGCATCCTTCCACATCCAACTGTCTCCCCGCAATCCTCTCCCCTCATTATTCCTTTTGTGATTTAGGGATGGGTCCTCCTCAGCCAGGTGCATCTCCAGATAGAGATAGGTGAGTTCTGGATTCCTGGGAACCAGTCACCTCATTGACTTCACCTACTTCAGGTGGAGCAGCACGTCTTCCTTGGGGCTTCAGAAGCCTGGGCTGTCCAGACACTTCCTGCCAGATGTGCAGTAGACCCAGCACAAGGCTAAGGGATGGACTAGCTTCGCTTTAAATAATCGGGGACAGATCCAACTGGCCCTCTGCCTCTGTGCTCACCTCTGCCAAAAATAATTGCCTGCCTGCATTAGCCTGCCTGCCGTCTGTGCATGGGGATCGTCTTCCTCCTCTTAGCCTCCATTACTGAGGGATGCAGAAGCATCTCACACATTGCTTTTTGAGCCACTGTGCCTGCCCGGCCCGCCTTGGAGAGTTGATGTGCATGTGCATTTTTGGCTTCAATACCAAAATCAAGACAAGCTATGTCAAACTGACATGTGCTCTCATCAAGGAGTGCCGCTATGAGTCCAACTTTAAGGACTAGAGCTTTAAAAATGAGGAGTTATTATAGCACTAAGCAGCAGCATAGAATGGATTACCTGAAACAGTGCATGTTGAGAACTTACTTCTGAGTAACACCTGCAGCTGTGCCTCTGAAATTGGGCACAGATGAGTCTCCTCAAGGCCATCTGTAGGATGCCCATCTGTAATGGATGTCTCTTGAAAAAGGACCACATTTAAGCCACCTGAAAAAGTGGATTGTGAAAGCTTATTTCCAAGTAAGGCTAGCACCCCTGTGTCTGTAATTTGGCACACATGACTAGCAACACTCAGTCTGCACTCTGACCAAGTTTCAAGTCAGTAACTTTTAGGCATTTCCGTCTCAAAAAGCAACTCTATAGGGCAAAATAGGGATCCAAATTAAATATCAGATACCCAATCCAATCCGTTACAAAAAAACTCCGAAATAATCGGATCTGGGAAAAATTATATCAGAATTTCCGATAACGACATGATACGACTTTTCGGTTGTGCACATCCCTAAAAGATACAGGAACCCTGTCCTCCTTTCCATATGGCCATTCTAATCAGAAGTGGCATTGTCATGAATCTGTTGAGGCTCCCACTTTTTCAGGGAACTCCCGCCAAGCCCTCTGCAATTAGCACCTGGTGAAATCCCCTCTTCATCTCAACAGTTAAAGCTGCAGGGGCCCTGCCCTTTTTTGTATCTGGTCACTCCAGTATAGTGCCTGCAACTTTAACTACAAATGACACCTGCTGAAAATCCCTTTTCTCTACAACTGTTAAAGTTACATGAGCCCTGTCCTCTTTTTCATATGGTCAGCCTATGGCTGTGGCACTGGGCAGTGTAGGAGGAAAAGGGGGTAGGTCTCTTCTCTCCCTGATACCGGGGCGTACAGAGGAGCGGAGGTTGGCGTTTCCCATGTAAAAAGCCATTTCTCCCTCCTCTCTTGACCAATCATCCCCTTTGCGGCCTCCCTCTTCCGGGAGAATCCAGTCACAGCCATCTGCACGAGCCTCGAGTGCCCCGGCAGAGCCAATCTCGTGGCAATTCCAGTTTGTGCTTGTCCATTCCGCCCTTCTCCCGTTCAGCTCAGCTCCCTTTGTGTCTGGAGTGTTTCTCCAACACTCTCCAGTCAGGATTCTTCTCATCATTTTATAGCTCCTTTGCCAGCAATGCTCAGCTTCTCTCTCCACTTAAATATGCTAATATCATCTATAAACAAAAAAAAAATTCACAAAGCTTTTGCACTCGCTGGGGTAAATCAGGTTTGGCTCTGGGACTAACTGGTCTTTGAAGGGTGTCCAGATCGCCTGGGGTTTCCCGGTCCTAACCGGGAAACCTGGAGTGATCTGGGCCAACCGGGGGGCAGCGGGGGCAAACCGGGGCTGCGGGGGGGGGCCACGCAGCTGCGGCGGCGAGCGGTGGTAGACCTGGTAGTTCCAGGCTGGGTTTTGGGGGGGATGGGTAGCTTGGTGGTGGGGTTTTGGGTGGGGGAACTCCCCCGCCACCACCTGCCAGGGCGTCCTCTTCCCTCCGGCGCTCAAATCTACTGAGAAACAGGCTTCGCGGCCTGTCCCTCAGTAGCATGCTGGGTGATGATGTCATCACCTGGCGCGCTACTGAGAGACAGGCCGCGAAGCCTGTTTCTCAGTAGATTCGAGCACCAGAGGGAAGTGGCCGCCCCTGCAGGTAAGGAGCACGAGGCGCGAGGCGCGGAGGAGGCGTGGGGTGCGGAGGAGGCGTGGGGTGCGGAAGGGGCGTGGGGCGCAGAGGAGGCGCGGAGGGGGCACAGAGGGGGCGGGGCGCGGAGGAGGCACAAGGGGGCCCAACTTACCTGCTGGGGTGTCCGCTTCCCTCCGGTGCTCAAATCTACTGAGAAACAGGCTTCGCAGCCTGTCCCTCAGTAGCGCGCCAGGTGATGACATCACCCGGCGCGCTACTGAGGGACAGGCCGCGAAGCCTGTTTCTCAGTAGATTTGAGCACCGGAGGGAAGCGGACGCCCTGGCAGGTAAGTGGGGGGGCCTCCTGCCTCCCGCGTAGTGCTTCTTACCTGCTGGAACCGTCCGTGGACGGCCCCAGCAGGTAAGCCCCCTCCCACCTCGTTGTGTTGTTTTGGGGGGGTGGCTTGGTGGTGGTGGGATTTGTTTCGGGTGGCGGGGGGTTCAGATCTCACATGGCGGGTGGCCGTTTTTTAAAAAAAAATGTTTTGGGGTGGCACGCCCCCTTTGGGCGGCTGTTTTGGGTGGCTATTTTGGACCGGGATTTTGGTTCCAAAATCTGGTCACCCTATTCTGCAGCCTATCTACACTGCTGCTTTAAAACGGTTTATAACAGTTTTAAAACGGTTAATTATTAACCGCTTTAAAACTGTTATAAACCGTTTTAAAGCAGTAGTGTAGATAAAACATTTTGCTCAGAATGTGCCAAAACAACTCAGAATCAGTCATTCAAGGTGGTTTTAAGATCGGTGACTGCAAGCACCGATTAGGATCAGGCCTTTTAGCCCCAAAGTGACAAGGGGTCAGTCAGGCTCTGCCGTCAACCATCTTGGCTCCAAGATGAGCCCAGCCTGTGGCAGGAGTCAGCCTTGGGGAGGCAGGCTGCTATAGGCATTTACCCACGTGTAACCCCCCCCCCCCCATAGAACTGAATGGGCCTTACTTGTGATCTGACACACGCAGGATGGTACTGTAACTTTCTCCCCCAAACCCCTGAAGGTTTCAAAGTCTTGGGATGACTGGCTGAACCTTCTGTTTCCTTTTGAGCTTCCTGGCCAGAACAGCCTCTAAACAAACAAAGAGCAAAATTTTACAGCCCAAACCAAAACACGCCCTGGCTGAACAGCTTCATTCAGCGGGAAGGCAACATGCCCAGAACAGAAAAGAGAAATTCAGCTGTAGCTGAAGCAAAGCCAAAAGCCAATCGGGTGCAATACAAGGTGTTTTCCAGGGTCCTGCTTGGAGAGATGCAGAGAAATGAGCTTGCTGCTTGGCCATCTAAGGGTTAAAGAAATGAACTAGTTTCCTAGAAGGGCAGGAGATTTGGGAAGGAGGGGAGGGGTCGTGTCCTCCACAGGAAATGCTCTTTCCCCCCAAAGCCCCTCCCTGTCTGGTTTTCTGCCCCCCCCCCCCAGGAAAGAGGACTGAGAGCTTCCTCCAGGTGCTGCTTCGGTGCTTCCTATGGGAGATCAGGTGAAACCTAAACCCGCCTTAGGCATTGGGGTGAAGGGGGGGGGGTCCATGGGCTGCAGGGAAGGGGTGGGACGTAGGGGTCAGGGAGGTGGAGGTGACAAGACACGAGGGAGTGGGGAGATGCACAGATTCAACCCCCAAAGTATCAGAGGCAGATCTGATTTTGCGTCATGGAGGAGAGCTGCACGCTCCCACCATTTCACCCCATAGGGAGGTGACCTACGCGGCTGATCCACTTGGGATCAGGGTAGGAGGGTTTAAAGGAGAACTGCAGTGCTAATTAATCAATCTGATTAAAGCATCAGACTGTTCTACATTGCTCTCCTTCCCCTCCCCCTTTGCAAATAGGGGTCCCCTGATGCAATTCTGCCTGGGGCTGAGACGCTCCCCTTGTTCCCTGCTGGATTGGTCGGACTGCCAACAAAGGCGGGTGGAGGGAGGCAAGGTGTCCCACCAACCCCTCTCCAAAAAAGGCAAGTGATTTGGAGACCCCTAAAAGGGCAGCAAGTTTTGTAGCTATTTAAATAACTCTTAATGACATTTTACTCCTGGGTGGTGGTAGAATGGGGAGGCGCTTTGTGTCAGTTTTTCTAAGGGCCGCCAGAGATCTTGGGATGACCCTGTGAGGCAGGCCTGCAGAGAGAGGCAGCTGGAGAGGAGACCTTTTGAGAAGGAGGAAAAGACTGAAAATAACTGAATAAATGAAGTGGGAAATAAAAGAGAATGAAAAAGAAGTGTTAACATTCTGAATGGGGAAAAAGGCAAACCTCAACAGAACATTGACCCAGCGTTTCTGTGGGGCGTAAAAATTGTGATCTCCTTGGATGGAGGATGGTGGCCCAGTGAGAACCTTTCCTGTGTTCCAGTGAGGCAACTCCTTGCTATGATAGTTAGGAAACAGAGCCTCCATCTGCTGAGGCACTGTACCTCAGACAATCAGGGAGAAATGTTATGGGTCTCTCTTAATTATATAGTGTAAAATAAAGAAATATATGAGTCCATCAGAATTTCTAACTTATGCATTATGGGTTCGGTTGATTGATACATTGATGTTAAAAAAATCAGACGACTAATAAACATAATTTTTTTCAAAGGACTGAGAGCCTTAATTGAAACCAGTGCTAAGGTAGATTAAGGAAAGAGAGGCTTAAGGAGAAGATGGCAGCAGCAGCAGGTGTTTTTTTAAAACACAGATCAAAGATGGCCGACCAAGACTCAGCTGGGGCTGAAGCACAAAGAGACTCTGATGCCATTAAGCCCAAGAGCAGTGGGGAATTCTGGGAAAAAACAGTGCAGAAGATCCAGGATGAAGTCATGGTCAGCTCAGACATGCAGCTCCAATGTTTCAGACAATTCCGCTACCAGGAGGCCGAGGGCCCCCGAGAGGTTTGCAACCAACTCTACTTTCTTTCCCGTCGGTGGCTTAAGCCAGAGCGACACACAAAAAATCAAATCCTGGATCTGGTGATCCTGGAGCAGTTCCTGACCATCCTGCCAGCAAAGATGTCGCGGTGGGTGAGAGAATGTGGAGCGGAGACTACTTCCCAGGCTGTGGTCCTGGCAGAAGGCTTCCTCCTGAGCCAGGCAGAGGACCAGAAGCCGCAAGAGCAGCAGGTGAGAGCATTTCATCCCAGGGCTCAGGCACTGGAGGGAGGATAGTCTAAAGCTCTCTACTCATTGCCCAACCCATTCTGGAAATTGCCTCAGGAGAGATGTCCCATAAATCACCCCCAGCATTTTTGCCTCTCATTACTGTTTAAGTCTGTCTCCTCCTTCCATGTCTTGGGTCTTCATTGCTCTTTCAGGTACAGAGTCTGTTTGCAGAATTGGGATCTGGCTTCTCTGCGACAGAGAAGGCTCCATCAGGCACCAGACAGAGCCCCCGACAAAGGGAGGTCGGGCAGGAGAGCGATGGATGTGTTGCCTTGCAGGGTAAGGATTAATTTTGAGGTTGTTAAACCTGGTCTCACTGTCTGGAGAATGTAAGAGAACCGTGGGCTCCTTTGATGCTCCCACCGACATCTTTTCAAGGGAAAGACGCCCGTCTCCAGCCTTTTCCACAATTCAACACTATGTTTAAGTTCCACGGAAACCAACAGTTTGTTTTGTGCCCAAGAATCTAAATGGGGAAATAATGCATTTATACGCAACTGAAGATCAAAATACAAATTGAAGATGACATCTCCAATTAGCCCAGGTGTACTCACACTTGCATCACTTCCAGTAAAATCCCATTTATTTGACTGGGAAGTCAGTCCTGTTGTGTTCGAAGGGACTTAATTTCCAAGAGTAATCTCAGTTTTTGAGACACGGGCTGAATTCGGACAACACGATAGTCAATGGTGGGGTAATAATCACTTTACAATTGTTCATCTAGGGGGTACTCCCCACACAACATGGTAATACATAATCAACTGTGGTGTGGATTAGGATCAGCGCTGAGTTGACTTTGGCAGCATTCTGACGACACGATAGACAATACAACTGAAGATTGTTCCCCCCCCCCCCCCCCAGTTGCTTATTGTGTCGTCCGAATTCAGCCACCGTGTGCTCCTGGCTTCCCATTGCTTTTGTCTCTCGTAGGGGCTGGAATGACGCCAGGAATGAGTACTCGGCCATCTCTTTGTCTTTGTGACGGATTGGAACCGGATCAGGTAGGGGGAATGTCAGTAGGCAGTTAAACAGGGAGCAGCCTGGGTACCCCCAAACCCTGCTCACCTCTTAGAGCCAGAACAGATCTATCTCCTCCCTTTGTCTGGCAAAGCTAAGATCATACGTAGAGCCCTGATGGAAGAGGCAAAAGGCCCATCTAGTCCGGTAACCTGTTTCTCACAATGGCCAACCAGATGTCTCTTGGGAAGCCCACACGTAAGACAGGAGGGCCAGAGTCATTTCTTATTTATTTATTTATTTATTTATTGCATTTTTTATACCGCCCAATAGCCGAAGCTCCCTGGGTGGTTCACAAAAATTAAAACCATAACCATTATTCAAAATATAAAACAGCAACAGTATAAAAACATAGTATATAAGAACACAAGCAGGATAAAACTAAGCAGCAATATAGATTTAAAATACAGATTTAAAACAGCGAAGTTAAAAATTAGACTAATAAGCTGTTAAAATACTGAGAAAATGAAAAGGTCTTCACCTGGCATCTAAAAGAGTATAATGTAGGTGCCAGGTGAACCTCTCTAGGGAGCTCATTCTGCAGCCGGGGTGCCACAGCAGAGAAGGCCCTCCTCCTAGTAGCCACCTGCTTCGCTTCCTTTGGCAGGGGCTCACGGAGAAGGACCCCTGAAGATGATCTTAGGGTCTGGGCAGGTACATATGGGAGGAGGCGTTCCTTCAGATACCCTGGCCCCAAGATGTTTAGGGCTTTGAATGTTAATACTAGCACTTTGTATCTGGCCCGGACTTGTTCCTCCCGCAACAGGTTTTCACAGCAAGCAAGGTTAAATACTGCAGTATAATGACCAGTCACTTCACTTTTTGTTATCTTTGAAAAGGAAACGTTTTCTTTTTTCATCCAGGGTCTGGTGACTTTTGAGGAGGTTGCTGTGTGCTTCACCGAGGAAGAGTGGGCACTGCTGGATCCTGACCAAAGAGCCCTGCACAGCCAAATCATGGAGGAGAACCGTGGGATCGTGGCCTCTCTTGGTAAGGATCCCTGTTTTCTTGATCATGAATATATTGGGTTCCTGGTGCAATAGGGATGAGGAACATAATATTACCAGTTTGAGGCACCTATCCCATATTATTCGTTCCCTTAACATTTTGTGGCTGTCTTTTTTCATTATTACTGTTTATTTCATTTGTATACTGCCCCATAGCCAAAGCTCTCTGGGCAGTTTACAACAATTCATAAAAATAAAAAAATACAATGTCCTAAAAATAGTCTGAAATGTTTAACATAGAAAAATTAAAACAATGTAAACAGCTAGACAGCTATTGAACACTGCCCTTGCAAGGCAGTTCCACAAAATGAAAATAAGACATGCTGAGTTATATCAAAATTATCAAATAATTAAACACTATTTTAGGGCTTCAGCTTATAGATCCAAGCCTCAAACATGCAACTTTTTTTTTTACAAGACACTTTGGCCCAGTTCAGACAACATGTTAGTCAACACAGTGTGAAAACTCCACTCAACGGTTGAGCTTTTAGGGGGCACTCCACACAACGTGTTCTAACTCCACCGTTGTGTGAGTGTGGGCCACCATGGAGTTGAGCAAAAGTCAACACGGCGTTTGAGTGACAGTTCCTCCACCCTCTTTCCTCCCCCAGTTCTCCTGATGGTATCTCATCAACCATTGCTGCGAAAAAAACAATCCCAGCAGCTCTCCTAGAGCGGCACTCTCTCGTTTCATCACTCTTGCCAGAGAACTCTGTAGCCGGTGGGAAAAGTCAACTCTACTCAATGGGAAACTCACCGGAGCCCATCACACAACACAACAGTTATGCAGGAACTCTCCTCTGCACAGTGTGGATATTCTGCGTGGAATGTTTTCCAAAAAGACTCCTCTGTTGTGTGCAGTTTTCCTGCCAGACAACACGTTTCTCAACAGTGGTGTAAAAACACCATGGAGTTCTAAAATCACCGTTGACTAACGTGTTGTCTGAACTGAGCCATTAAGACAGACCAGAGTCTCAAAAACCAGCAACATCAAAACACAGATTTATTTATCTCGGGGAGATCACAGCGCTGGCAAATGCTGGTATTGTTAGATTTGCAGTTGCCCGTCCCAAGGCTTTCTGAATATGAGGATTTTTGACTAGCTTACTAATGCCAGGTCGTATCTTGCGCATGTGCCCTATAGGAAATTCAGTAAGGTGACTCTGATCGTAACTTTCCCCACTTTTGTGCAGGCAAGGATTTTTTAAACGATGCATGCCCATTGTTTCCAAATATCATTGATGAGCAGCCTGCTAACGTGTGTGACATTGGCTAGGCCGAAAGGGAGCACTGGCCCAGAAACACACACTACATTTCATTTCTCAGCTGAAAATTGAACCCAGGTCTCCATGAGCCCAATCAAATGCATTGTACCACACAGAGAGTCAGTGAATGGCAGTCCACATGGGCAGATAGACACATGGTATGCCCATTCCTGGAAAGGGATAGCCTAGCCACCCCACAGTTAGACTACTGCTATGCGCTCTATGTGGGGCTGCCCATGTGCCTGGTTCAGAAGCTGTAGCTAGTGAAGAATGCAGCAGCTAGGGTACTCACTGGGAAACCCAGCTATGCTCACATAACACCTGTTTTAACAGCACTGCACTGGCTGCTAATTAGCTACCGAGCCACATACAAGATGCTATTATCCTATAAAGTCCTAAACAACTTTGGACCAGGATACCCAGCAGACCGCCTTCCCTTATATACACCCAGGCGACACTTAAGATAATCAGAGGAGGCCTTGCAGATCATTCCAAAACAAACAGAATGTTGCCATGAAGAACCTCTGTGGAAGGCCTTCTCTGTAGTGGCACCCACCCTCTGGAAAACCATCTCCCGTGCAATTCGTGAGGCAGAAAATACGGCATCTTTCAAACGTCTCCTAAAAACATATCTTTTTGCTCAGGCTGTAAGTAAACGAATCATGCCCCTTCATTTTGCTGCTCCTTAAAAGTTTTTACTGCAGTTGTTTTAATGTTGTGCTTTAAATATTATATATAAATAAATTTCAATATTTATTGTGAACTGTTAAGAGATTTTACTATATTCAGCGGTATATGAAAGCCACAAATAAAATAAATAAGGAAATGGTAGGATCTGCACCTCATCTAAGTCTTTTCAGTTCTTCACTGTATTGAGATCATTAATTGAGGATGCTCAATTATTTCAAATCCTGTTGCTAACTCAGGCTTTTACCAATTTCTTTTCCTTATTCCAGGAGCTGATAGGAGGGAAGCAGAAAATAAGAGGGAGCCGTGTGGGATGTCACCGAAAAAAGACAGATATATAAATAGTGAACCGCAGGCAAGGAAAACTGAAGCAAATAGCAACAGGAGGAAGAATTCATTTCCTTCTCAGGGAAATAGCTACCATCATATCACAATCGAAGAAGTAATACATAAAAGACAGGAAAAGAATAGCTTCTGTAAGCATAGGAATGCTTTCAATTCTGAAGCAAATGTTAAAACACTGAAGAAAATATGTAAATGCCTGGAATGTGGGAAGAGCTTTAGTCAGAGGATATATCACACTTCACATCAAAGACCTCACACAGTGGAGAAACCATATCATTGTTTGGAGTGTGGAAAGGGCTTCAGTCAGATGTCAAATTTCATGCATCATCAAGGAACTAACAAAGAGGATAAACTATGTAATTGTTTGGAGTGCGAAAAAAGCTTCACTCAGAAAACACTTTTTACTTCCCATCAAAGAACAAACACAGGTGAAAAACCATATAAATGCTTGGAATGCGAAAAGAGCTTCAATCATAAAATAAGTCTTACACGACATCAAAGAACTCACACAGGTGAGAAACCATACCATTGTTTGGAATGTGGAAAGAGTTTCAGTCAGAAGAAATATCTCACTTCTCATCAAAGAACTCACACAGGGGAGAAACCATATAAATGCTTGGAGTGCGAAAAAAGTTTCAGTCACAATAGAAATCTCATTCAACATCAAAGAACTCACACAGGGGAGAAACCATATCAGTGCTTGGAGTGTGGAAAGAGCTTCAGTCTGAAGACATATCTCACTTACCATCAAAGAATTCATACAGGGGAGAAACCATATCATTGTTTGGAGTGTGGAAAGAGCTTCAGTCAGAAGACACATCTAACTTACCATCAAAGAATTCATACAGGGGAAAAACCATATCATTGTTTGGAATGTGAAAAAAGCTTCAGTCTGAAGACACAACTCACTTCTCATCAAAGAATTCACACAGGTGAGAAACCATATATTTGTATGGAGTGTGGAAAGATCTTTAGTCAGAAGGCACATCTCACTCATCATCAAAGAATTCACACAGGGGAGAAACCGTATCATTGTTTGGAGTGTGGAAAGAGCTTCAGTAAGAAGGAGTATCTCACTTGTCATCAAAGAACTCACACAGGTGAGAAGCCATATAAATGCTTGGAATGTGGAACGAGTTTCAGTCAGAAAACACTTCTCACTTCTCATCAAAGAACTCACACAGGGGAGAAGCCATATAAATGCTTGGAGTGTGAAAAAAGCTTCAGTCAGAAGAGAACTCTCATTCAACACCAAAGAAGTCACACAGGGGATAAACCATTTAAATGCTTGGAGTGTGAAATGAGCTTCATTCAGAGGATACAGCTCATTCAGCATGAAAGATTTCACAGGGGAGAAACCATATCACCATTTGGAGAGTGGAAAGAGCTTCAGTCAGAAGAAACATCTCATTCAACACCATACTAATCACACGGGAGAAATTGCAAATCTGCAATATTTGAAATGGGAAGATAAAATATTTTTGTCAATCTTCCGTGAAAACATATGCATTGTATTCTGGCTTGTTAAGGAAGGGAGGCTTTCCTTGCTTTGATGGGGTTCTAAGTACCATGCCAACAGTAAATAATGTTTTCCTGCCCCATTAAAGCCTATGGCAGCAACTGCTTTCGAAAGTACACCATGTATGCTCGGTATCATTCTAAAACTAGAATGATGCCAGTACTCCAGGATTCTATGTTGCAGAGGTTTTATTTGTTTATTTATTTATTACATTTATATACCACCCAATAGCCGAAGTTCTCTGGGCAGTTCACAAACATTAAAACCATCAACAAAACAGTACAGAAATACAATATAAAAACACAACCAGAGTAAAAAACCCACACAGCAATGCAGATTTAAAATACAGATTTAAAACAGTGAAGTTAAAAGACTGATCATAAGCTGTTAAAATATTGTGCAAATAAAAAGGTCTTCGCCTGGTGTCTAAAAGAATATAATGTAGGTGCCAGGCGAACCTCTCTAGGTTCGCTGGGGTGCCACAGCAGAGAAGGCCCTCCTCCTAGTAGCCACCTGCCTCACTTCCTTTGGCAGGGGCTCACGGAGAAGGACCCCTGAATATGACCTTAAGGTCTGGGCAGGCACATATGGGAGGTGACGTTCCTTCAGATAATCTGGCCCTAAGCCGTTTAGGGCTTTGAATGTTATTACCAGCACTTGGAATCGGGCCTGGGTTTGGACCGGCAGCCAGTGAAGCTGGAAAAGAACTGGCGTAATGTGGTCTCGTTGGCCAGTCCCTGTTAACAGTCTGGTTGCCCTGTTTTGTACTAGTTGGAGTGCCCAGACCGTTTCCAAAGGCAGCCCCATGTATAACGCATTGCAGTAGTCCAGAGGAGAGGTTATCGGAGGTTGTATAGGTGAGTGGTCTTTCCAGAGAACCGTATCGGCAGCACAAAGCTGCCTGTTTGGAGAGGCGGTCTAATTGATTTCTTTGGGTGTCTGTACTACACTGTTTTGGGATGCATTTGATTTTGCAGAGTTAATCTAGTGGATTCTATGTGTTTAGTTATGAAATGTGACTTTGGAAAGTCTAGCGACACTACATGTTACTCCATGACAGCTAGTGATGTACGCAACAAGCAGGCATGAGGCAGCTCACGGGGGATTCCTCTAGCAAATTCCAAAGTCCCAATGCTTTGTAAGAATACAGGACTAGGACAACATGGGGTATCTTTGCTGCTTCTAGGCATTTGATCCTCCCCATCTCCGTTTGGACCTGCAAGAATAAGGAAAAGGGTGGGTGCATTTGTGGAGGGGGTAAGTTGTAAGTAAGCACTGTTTGTGACACTGTACAACACCATTGCTGATGACGGGGCATGTCTCCTAAGGCATCTGCTTTAACTTTCAATAGCTTCAGCCAATATTCAGTAATCAAAACCCTGCTAGTTTAAGACCAGAATTAAAGATATCTCCTATTGGGTCAAGCTCCACAAAGTCATTAAAATTGGAATCCATAGCTTAATTGACATACCACATAGAATCCTAGAATAGTAGAGTTGAAAGGGGCCTATAAGGCCATGAAGTCCAACCCCCTGCTGAATGCAGGAATCCACCTTAAAGCATCCCTGACAGATGGCTGCACCTTGAATGCCTCTAGTGTAGGAGAGCCCACAACCTCACTAGGTAATTGATTCAGCTGTCTTACTGCTCTAACAGAAGTTTTTCCTGATGTCCTGCCAGAATCTGGCTTCCTGTCACTTGAGCTCATTATTCCTTATCCAGCACTCTGGGATGATCGAGAAGAGATTCTGGCCCTCTTCTATGTGACAACCTTTGAAGTATTTGAAGAGTGCTATCATGTCTCCCTTCAGTCTTCTCCAGGCTATACATGCCCAGTTCTTTCAGTCTCTCCTCATAGGGCTTTGTTTCCAGACCCCTGATCATCCTCATTGCCCTCTTCTGAACATGCTCCAGATTGTCTGCATCCTTCTTGAAGTGTGGTGCCCAGGACTGGACGCAATACTGAAGATGGGGCTTAACCAGTGCCGAACAGAGGGGAACCAGTACCTTGTGTGATTTGGGAGCTATAATATCAGTGCAGCCCAAAATAGCATTTTCTTTTTTTGCAACCACATCACACTGTTGGCTTATATTCAGCTTGTAATCTACAACAATTCCAAGATCCTTCTCGCTTGTAGTATTGCTGAGCCAAGTATCCCTCTTCATGTAACTGTGTGTTTGGTTTCTTTCTCCTAGGTGTAGAAATTGGCATTTAACGATTCAATTTCATCCAGTTGTTTGCAGCCCAGCGCTCCAGTCTATCAAGATCACTTTGGAATTTGTTTCTGTCTTCCAGGGTGTTAGCAATCCCACCCAATTTTGTGTCATCTGCAAATTTGATAAGCATTCCCTGTACCTCCTCGTCCAAATCATTAATAAAAATGTTGAAGAGCACTGGGCCCAGGACTGCCTTGGTCACCTTTTAAGATGACCTGTGTCAGGAGAGAGATGGGGGAGTGCAAACCTGTTGATACTCCTGGATCTCTTGGCATCTTTCCATACTATTGACCATGGTATCCTTCTGGGGCGACTGTCTGAGCTGGGAGTGGAGGTACTACATCGTAGTGGTTCCACTCCTACTCGGATGGCTGGATCCAGAAGTGGTACTTGGGGAATATTGTTTAGTCCCATGGATTCTCCAGCATGGGGTTCCTCGGAGGTCGGATTTGTCACCCACTGAATGGGGTCATCTGGAGTTTTGGAGTGTGTTGCCACTCCAAAACTATACGGATGATCTGCTACTTCTCCTTCCTCATCAGGTGAGGCTGTGGATATGCTAAATCAGTGTATGGCTGTGACAACAGATGGGATGAAGGTTAATAAATTCAATCCAGACAAGACTGAAATGCTCTTAGTGGGTGGTTCTTCTGACCAGATGGAGGGTGTTCAACTTATTCTGGGAGGGGTTGCACTCCCCTTGAAGGAACTGGTTCCTAGTCTGGGTTTTTCCCATGGAGCCATCTGTATCACTTGAGACTCATGTGGCCTCAGTGGAATATGGTGCCTTCTACCAGCTATGCCCCTATGTGGACAGGGATAACCTGGTTTCAGTAATCTATGCTCTGGTGAGCTCCAAGTTAGATTACTGCAATGCACGCTATGTGACTGTTGAAGACTGTTCAGAAATTGCAGCTTGTGCAAAATGCAACAGCCAGATTAATAACTGACCAGAAAGTCTAAGCATATAAGGCCATTTGCTTTGGTTGCCTGTATGGTTCCGAGCCTGATTCAAGGTGCTGGTTTTAAACTATAAAGCCTTACATGGTCTGAGACTACAATACCTCTTCTGACATGAACCTACCTGATCACTACGATCAACATCCGAGGCCTTCCTCAGAGTGCCTCCAAGGAACGATTGGAAGGTGGCAGTGAGGGAGAGGGCCTTCTCAGTGTTGGTCTCCCAACTATGGAATGAGCTCCCCACTGAGGCCCACCTAGGACCAGCATTGTAATATTTTTGGCACCAGGTTAAGACTCCCTTCTCCTCCCAGGCATTTAATGGCATATCATAGAATCATAGAACAGTAGAGTTGGTAGGGGCCTATAAGGCCATCGAGTCCAACCCCCTGCTCAATGCAGGAATCCACCTTAAAGCATCCCTGACAGACGGCTGTCCAGCTGCACCTTGAAGATCTCTAGTGTGGGAGAGCTACAACCTCCCTAGGTCATTGGTTCCATTGTCGTACTGCTCTAACAGTCAGGAAGTTTTTCCTGATGTCCAGCCGGAATCTGGCTTCCTGTAACTTGAGCCCATTATTCCGTGTCCTGCACTCTGGGATGATTGAGATGAGATCCTGGCCCTCCTCTGTGTGGCAACCTGTCAAGTATTTGAAGAGAGCTCTCATGACTCCCCTCAGTCTTCTCTTCTCCGAGCTAAACATGCGCAGTTCTTTCAGTGGCATTTGAATGGGCCTGTTATTAAAATTGTGCACTGAAATTGTTTTTAGTTATTTGTTTAAAAATTTTAAATTTTTAAAAAAATAGAGCATGTTTTATTACAATGTTGTATTATGTTATAATGATGGAGTTTTTTGTATTTTTTAATGAATTGTTGTGAACTTCCCAGAGAACCACAGCTATTAAGTTGTATAGAAATGAAATGATAATAATAATAATCCCAAAAAGAGGCAACTATTGGGCATTGCTTAAATTAATGGTTAAAAGGAGCATTAGTTGTGTTATGCCTACAGTAATTAGCTGTTAGACAAAGCCTTATTAAAGAGATATTGCAATTAAAGATGTGAAGGTCCAAAAAAACCTTGGAAAAATTCAGGAAAAAAAGTGAATTTCCGCGAGCCTTTTTTCTTTCCAAAAAATTGGAAAAATTGAACAGCTCTGGATTATTAAATATTTTCTTTTAGCATTTAAGACAAAGTAGTTAGACATCGTTACCCAGCCTTTCCTCCCCACAAAATGATTTCTAACAACTATGTAATAAGAACACCTAAGGATGGAGATGTAGAGACATGTGGAATTAATGAAGCTATTGGGGTGTGTGTGTTTTTAATCCTTTCTGTAAGATTCCCAGCATAGCTATTGCTTTCATTGTGTATTAAAATTATTGATCTAAAGTATATTTCCCTGAGAGACATTTATGCTCAGTTTCCGAACATGTGAGCAGAGTCACCATTGTGCATTCATGACAGTAAATGAGCATTCTTGACAGTTTTGGTTTTGTTCTATAGAGTCCCGTGTTTCTGATGCTGTAGAGTCATTTAATGTAGTTTCCATCTCTTCAGACAAGAATTATAAATTTACTGAGTTTACTTTTAAAAGTTATAAAATGTAATGATAATTTTATGAGCAAACTAAGTTATACATAAAATAACTTTAGGAACAAACAGGCTGCTTTCTGTGTATAAAGCAGCCCCCCCCCAAAAAAAACTCTGTGCCCTCCAAAAGTTTTGGACTACAGTGGAAGCTGAAGTCCAAAATATCTGGAGGGCACCAGATTGGCAAAGGCTGTCTTAAAGCAAAAGTGATTTTAGATCTGTAAGGAATGCTAAAAACACAAGTATTGCTTATTTTCTTTTCATTTCCCCCAAAATTTCCATTTTTGGAAGGGGTCAAAAACCTGTGGAAAAGCAGGGGGGGTTCCCACAGCCTCAACATTTCTCAAAGTGGGTTAGAGTTGGGTTGTGGGTTGGACTATTTGTCAATTTGGGATCCATTTTGTTTTGTCAGATAATTCACCTCAGCCCAATTGTGAACATGTGGTTTTAAAAAGCCTTTCCTTCCTTTTGATGGTGCAAATTAACACACATTCCTGGCTAAATTCCTCCCGTTTAATGTTTGCAGGGCCACGCTATAAATAAACAACCTGTGATTATGTAACCCAAGCACCCTTGCTTTGCGGTCATGGCCTACTGCCTCAGTTTTCCTGTGTGGGAAATGGGTTTCCTGGTCTCCCACCTCCCTTTAGTTTAAATCTTGGAGAAGTGGACATGTCTACAAAATGCCTTTCTCTGTGTTGCGACACGCTTTAGATAAATTAGGGTGTCTCCGTTTAAGCCATACACAGACACACATATATAAGCCTGCTCACTGTAGGTTATGTGAACTTAGAATGCTGTGATTATATAACCCAAACTCATTCTCTTTTTCGCAGTCCTTCGCTTTAAATGCCTTCTGCCTCAGTTTGCTTCAGTGTGAAATGGGTTTCTTCCTTCCCCTTCGCTTTCATTAAGTGGGGCTCAAAACCACAAAACTGCTTTCTCCGTGTTGTTATTCTGGAGAAGTGGCGGTGGCGGTGAGATAGAACTACTTAGCGAGGGGCTTGTGAATAAAACAATATAAAAGGTAAAATCCTAAACCCAATAATGGGAACATAAAACCATTTATGCCTTGGGGAGGCTACTATACACATTTACCGGGGAGTAAGCCCCATAGAACTGAACGGGCCTTACTTGTGAGCAGACACATAAAGGATAGTCGTGTAGCGAACAATGTTTTACAAGCAAAACCGAAGCAAAAGACAGTTTCGTTGAGCAAAAAGAGAAAAAAGTCCAGAACAAAAAACAGAAATCATTGCATTGCCACGAACAACCGAGGGGAAGCCCATGTTGGTGCAAGGCAAGAGGATTCCCTGGTCCTGCTTGGAGAGATACAGAGAAAGGCGCTTACTGCTCGGCCTTCTAAGGGTTAAAGGGACCGAAGCAGAATCCAAGGGGGGATTTGGGGAGGGGCCGCGTCCTCCACAATAAATCCCCTCCCTCCCCCCCCCCCCCAATGCCCTTCCTGACCCACTTTGTGCCTCCAGTTGACAGGGACCTTTGAGCTTCCTCCAGGCGCTGCGTTGCTGCCTACTTTGGGGGATCAGGTGAGACCCCTCCTCCCTGCTTATGCCTTGAAGGGGTCCCCGGGCTGCGGGGGAAGGGGTGGGACATGGGGCGGGGCAGGAGAGGGAGGAGGGGTAGGATGATCCGGAGGCTGAAAGATGCCCAAATTCCCCCAGAGTGATGGAGGGGAGCTGGACCATCCCCCCCATTTCATCCCATTGGGAGGTGCCCGGCATGGCTGACCCAGTTGGGAACCCCTCCGCCCCCCAATATCATGGAGCTTCCTTTTTTCCTTTTAGCAGACCAAGTGGCCCCTTTGAGCTGGGTGAGGGGGGATTAAAAGGAGAACTGCGGAGGTAATTCATCAAATTGATTCAGGCATTCAAACTGCTCTACATTGGTTGAAGTCGTTCCCTCGTTGATTGGGCATTACTCCCCCTCCCCGCAAAAGTGGGTCTGGTGATGCAATTCTGCCTGGGGCTGAGGCGCTGCCCTTGTTCCCTGCTGGATTGGCCGGACTGACAAAAGCAAATAAAGGAAAGTGGGCTGAGGGACACGAGGTGCCTCACCAAGACAGCGGATTTCGGGTGTCCTGGAAGGGAAGCAAATCCTTTAGTTATTGGAATGACTGTTTTTGACATTTTACTCCCAATGGGAGCAGAGGGGAGAGGCCTTCATGGGATTTTTGCTGAACGTAAGAACAGCCCTGCTGGATCAGACCAACGTCCATCTCATTCAGCACTCTGTTTACATGGTGGCCAACCAGCTGCCCACAGGAACCCACAAACAGATACCAAAAAAAGCCAAAGGCAAAGCGGTGGAACTAAGGATGTTTCATTATAAATCAAGATCCAACGCATTTTGGACCTTAAAAGTCCTTCAGGATATTCTAAGAAAAATTTGTTATCTATCTATCTATCTATCTATCTATCTATCAAAGTCACATGGTCATCACAGTAGTTTTGCCAGTGTGCATAAACATTTTAAAATTATAAACGGTTGCAAGTAAAGAACATATAAAAATGGTAATAAGAGGCTCAAAGTAGAGAAGCCTATTTCCACCTCACGTATACATACATATACTAAAATTAGGAATTGTTATAATAAGGGACATATTAAAAATGGTAATGAGAGGCTCAAAGTATAGAAGCCTATTTCCACCTTATCTCATATATGGAAGAAAACACCATCACTCAATAAATGCAAGATATTACATATAATTCATATCCATGATCTCCTGTGCTTTGCTAACTCCAAGAAAAGATGCTGAGTATTTAAACACACAGTAAGCAATTGGAAACAGCTGTTTTTCAAAGTGGTAGAGAGGGAAGCAAGCTGGATTCTTTACAGTCACTCCCTTTGGCCTTAATGAGACACGTGATCTTGCTGCTTTGAAAAACACCTGTTTCCAATTACTGTGTGTTTAAAGACTTGGTGTAAAAGCATAGGAGACTGTGGATATGCATTATACATAATAGCTTGCATTTATTGAGTGGTCAGGTAAGTATGGTTTCTTCCATATATGTGATAAGGTGGAAATAGCTTTCTATACTTTGAGCATCTCATTACCATATGTCCCTTATTATAACTATTTATAATTTTAATGTGTTTATGTATATGTGAGAGGGTGGAAATAGGCTTCTATACTTTGAGCCTTTCATTACCATTTTATATGTTCTTTACTTGCAACCATTTATAATTTTAAAATGTTTATGCACATTGGCAAAACTATTGCGATGACCATGTGATTTTGTAAATTATATATATATATATATATTCTTAGGTTACCCTGAAGAAGGTCCTTTAGGGTCCGAAACGCATTGGATCTTGATTTATAATAAAACTACATCCTTAGTTCCACTGCTTTGCCTTTTTTGGCATCTCTTTTGGGGTTTCCTTTTTTGGCTTTTGCTTTCTGTGGCAAGCCACAAGCAGGGCATGAGTGCAACAGCACTTTCCTGCCCATGTTCCCCAGCAACTGATGTACATAGGTATATTGCCCCTGGTATTGGAGATAGCATCGAGGTATCGGGTTTAGTAGTCTTCTCCAAAAAATTGTCTAATTCCCTTTTAAACAATCTAAATTGGTGGCCATCACTGACCACCTCACTGCTCATTCCTAATTCCAGATCATTTATGTAATTATTTAATATAAAACACAGTCTTTCTAAAATAGAAAGAAATGTATATATTCATCAGAATTTCTAGCTTCTATGAGTTCATGAAATTGTTGATTAAAACATTGACCATTAAATATGAGATGACTAATCAACAAAGATTCCTTTACAGGACTGACAGCCTTAATTTAAACCAATTTTCAGGTAGGTTAATGAAAGAGAGGCTCAAGTAAAATATGGCATTAGCAGCAACAGGTATCACGGAGAGGATGTGTGGATGGGAGATTGGATGAAAAAGAAGTAACAGAAAGGCCAAGAGAGGAATGAACTTTTAGCGGAATGAATGGTTAGAGATGGACCTGTATATGGGGATGGGATGAGAAATATCCTGACTCTCAGGCAAGTGAAGGATTTGGTCAGTGGCTCTCAGGTGAAGTGTCCTTCTCTTTCAGCCTTGGCATTTGTCTGCTTCTAGGACAAGGCCTATTTACTGGCATGGGTCCCCCACATTTCACTTTGTCTAGACAAAACAGCAATTCCTTAACAGAACCATGTCTTTCCTTTATAGGCTGTTGGTACACTGCCTCATACGGTTATCTTTGGCAGATACAGAAGAGGGAGGAGCTTTTTGCCCCCCTTGGAGACGTCTTTGAAACACGAATCAAAGATGGCCAAGCAAGACTCAGCGGGTCTTGAAGCTGGAGGTGGCCCCGATGCTGTTAAGTCTGGAAGCAGTGAGGAATTCTGGGCAACAGCAGTACAGAAGGACCTGGGTGAGGACATGTTCTGCTCAGACGTGCAGCGCCAGCGTTTCAGGCAGCTCCGCTACCGAGAAGCTAAGGGCCCCCGAGAGATTTGCAACCAACTCCACAGACTTTGTCGTCAGTGGCTGGAGCCAGAGAGACACACAAAAAACCAAATCGTGGACCTGGTGATCCTGGAGCAGTTCCTGACCATCCTGCCAGAGGAGATGGCGAGCTGGATGAGAGAATGTGGGGTGGAGACCAGTTCCCAGGCGGTGGCCCTGGCAGAAGGCTTCCTCCTGAGCCAGGCAGAGGACCAGAAGAAGCAAGAGCACCAGGTGAGAGCATTTCATCCAAGGAGTCGGGCTGCCTCTACAAGAGAGATTTAAAGCTCTTTCAAGGCGCTTTAAAAAATTTACCTCTACAAGGAGGGAGCGCAAATCGGGCGTAGAGGCGCGCTATCCCTCCGATTGTGCGCATTATCGAATGCGCGTTAAATAGCGAGTTTTATTTTGCGGCGGGATGTGAAGCCGGTGCCCCTTCTCCCGAGTGCTGCTGCTGCTGCTGCTGGCTCCCCCGCTCGGCTCCTGGCTCCGCTCCTACCGGGCTCCTGCTGACCTCTCGCTCTCGCCGTCTTCCAGCTCCCTTTTCCCTTTTTCTTGCCCTGTTCCCCCCCCCCCCTTGCTCCGTTTCATTCAATCGCCCCGTCAGTTCCTTCACTCTCCAGCATAACAACTCGCAGGGACCTGCCTTAAAGAGACAGGCGCCCGCCTGCCCTACCTCCCCCCTCCCCCTTCCCCTCTCCCTGCCTGCCTCTCGTGCAGAGGTATTAGGCGTAAATGCGCTTCAGCGATGAAGCGCATAATCACTTAACCAGGTGCAAAAGCGAATCCTTGTGGAGGGGACCACAGATATCCTAAAATCTACTAATTGCCCAATGCATTCTAGAAAGCAGCTCAGGAGAGATGTCTCATAACTCATCCACAACATTGTGTCCAAGGGCTCAGGAATGCGAGGGTGGATTTCCAAAAACTCATTGCCCAACCCATTCTGGAAATCACCCCAGGAGAGATGTGTCATAACTCACCCCCAACTTTTTTGCCACTCTCATTAATTTTCTAATCCTTCTCCTCCTTCCATGCCTTGGATCTTCATTGCTCTTTCAGGCACAGAGTCTGTTTGCAGAAGCATCCGCTGATTTCCCTGCAGCTGAGTGGGCTCCATCAGGTGCCAGATGGAGCCCCCCACAAAGGGGGATGAGACAGGAGGGTGACGGACTTTCCACCTTGCAGGGTGAGCATTAATTTGGGGCTGGCTGTATTTCAACCTGGTCGCACTTTCTGCAGACTCCTTTGATGTCCTTCCTAGATTGTTTCAAGGAGAAGATGCTTGTCTCTGGGCTTTTCCACCATTCAGAAATATGTTTAATTTTCAGCACTTGAAGATTGTATACAAGGAAACCAACAGTTTGATTGTGGCTAAGAGGCCAAATGGGGAAGTAAGCCTCTTTCCCAACTGAATATCAAAATACAAAGTGTAGAGAAGCCATCTTTTAATGCCCAGGTGTACTCAGACTTGCTTCACTTCCAGTGCAATTCTATGCATTTGACTGGGACCTCAGTCCTATTGTGTTTCAAGGAACTTATACTTCCCAAGATTTTTAGGTTTCTAATAATCTCTGAGACACTGGCTGAATTCGGACAACACATTAAGCAACTGGGGGGGGGGGGAACAATCGTCAGTTGTGTTGCGTATTGTGTTGTGTGGAGGGTAACACGACGCTCACAAACTACTGACGGTATGCTATTCTGCTCAAATAAGCAACTGAGAGAAACAACTGGCTTGCAAGTTGTTTAGCTCGAAGCCAGTTGTTTAAAGTGTTGCGTGGAGGGGTGAGTGGGTTAATGGCGTGTGGTGAGTGGGTTAAAACACAAGCCCATAGAGGCAGGCAGCAAGAGCAACCAAAGCGGTGGCTGCCACTCTGCTACAACTGGTGCAACTTGCAGAGGCTGCTGGGATAGAACTGGGAGGACTGAGGGAGGAGGGCGGGTGGGGAGAGGGGCGGAGGCTGTGTCAGTCAAATGCTGGGTTGACTATTAGTCTACTCAGCGCCAGCGCCAACCACCCACAGTTGTGTAGGAATATGTTGTGTGGGGAGTACCCACAAAATAACCAACTGTGAGTTGGCTACTCAACCCACCATTGACTAATGTGTTGTCCGAATGCAGCCACTATGTGCTCCTGGTATCCCATTACTTTTGTCTCTCGCAGGGGCTGGAATGACACCAGGAATGGGTACTCGGCCATCTCTTTTTCTTTGTGGTGGAGTGGAACCAGATCAGGTATGAAGAAGTATCACAGGGGAGACCTGGGAGGCTCCGAAATCTGCTCACTTCCTAGGGCCAGAATACATTTGTCACCTTCTATTTACTTCTGGCAAAGTTAGGATCATACGCATAGCCCTGCTGGATGCGACCAAAGGCCTATCTAGTCCAGCATCCTGTTTCTCAAAGTAGCCCATGAAATCCTCTTGGGAAGCCCACAAACAGGACAGGAAGGTCATAGCCATTTCTTATTTATTTATTTATTTTATTACATTTATATACCGCCCCATAGCCGAAGCTCTCTGGGCGGTTTACATAAGATTAAAACAATTAAAAACAATATACAAAAATTAAAACAGCAAAAACATACAATATACACATAATATACACATACATTTAAAACTGCTGTAATAACTTTAAAAAGCTATAAACCTAAAAATAAAACAAACCCAGGCTCATCAGATATTGCTAAATGCCTGAGAGAAGAGGAAAGTCTTGACCTGGCGCCGAAAAGATAACAATGTTGGCGCCAGGTGGGCCTCATCAGGGAGGTCGTTCCACAATTGGGGGGCCACTACAGAGAAGGCCTCTCCCTTGTTGCCAACCTCCGAGCTTCCCTTGGAGTAGGCACTCGGAGGAGGGCCTTAGATGTTGAATGTAGTGTTTGGGTAGGTTCATGTCGGGAAAGGTGTTCCATCAGGTATTGTGGTCCCAAGCCGTGTAAGGCTTTATAGGTTAAAACCAGCACCTTGAATCGGGCTCGGAAACATTCAGGCAGCCAATGCAAGTGGGCCAGAGTAGGTCTTATATGTTTGAACCTTCTGGTCCCAGTTATCAATCTGGCCGCTGCATTTTGCACAAGCCGTCTTTCCCCCAGCAACTTACAGCAAGCAAGTTTGCATCCTGCATTATCACACCCAGCCACCTCAGTTTAGGGCCCCTTCTAGATGGATTCCGTTTGACGCCTGTTCCTCCAATTATGCGCATCTTCTCGGAAGCGCTTTATCGTAAATGCTTGTATGCAGGAGGTAATTGAGCACTCAACAGGTGACCTTACCGGTTGTTTCAAATACGCTTTACAAGTAGTTAATGCGGAGAATCGCTTGTTCACATAGTCAAAATGCGCTTTAATGGCCGGAGCAAAATAAAATTCACTATTTAACGCGCATTCGATAATGCGCATAATCGGAGAGAAAACGCGCCTCTACGCCCGATTTGCGCTCCGTTCTTGTAGAGGTAAATTTTTTAATGCGCCTCGAAAGAGCTTTAAATGCCTCTTGTAGAGGCAGCCTAGGTTATCCTTGTGAAAGAAACATTTTCTTTTCTCGTCCAGGATCTGGTGACTTTTGAGGAGGTTGCTGTGTGCTTCACTGAGGAGGAGTGGGCACTGCTGGATCCTGACCAGAGAGCCCTGCACATGCAAGTCATGGAGGAGAACTGTGGGATCATGGCCTCTCTTGGTAAGCCTCCCCGTTTTCCTGCTTAATATCATCATCAGGTTCCATATGCAATCATGATGAGGAAGTTAATATTACTAGTTTTGGGCACATAGCCTACTATTAATTTAGTTAGTATTTTTAGGCTGTCTTTTAGGAAATGGCCTCAAAAGGCAGAGTCCAAAAAGAATATAAGATCCATTGAGCCTTATTTAAATCATTAAATGAATAACACTCTTTTAAGCCAGAAGCTAAAAGACATAGGCCTCAAACATGGCAGAACATTTTCTCAAGACACATTAAGACAGCTCATTCACAATAAATAGCAACAGCAAAACACTGATGAGGGAAAGGCAGCCCAAAACGGACACACTTTCAAGGCATAAATGTAGGCCTCCCCTGCAGGGGCCACGTGGACTTTGATTGCATATTTCAGCACCTCCAGATCCCTTCTTTCAATCTACCAGGACTTGCCAATTGTAATGTACCAAAACATGGATAATCCTGAAATTCCTTTAAAGAGCAGTGAGACATCAATACAAAATATTAAAACACCACAACAGAATCAAACCAACAATCAGCATCCAGTTAACAAATTGCCAGGAAACATTGAGAGCTGCAACGAATACAAACACAACACTGACCCACCATGGAATCCCACCAGCTGGCACTCCAACATGAAATTATTTAACAGAACCCAAACTCAGCTGTTTCTCTCTTTCTCATGAAAGGTGTTTTCTCTTCACACATAGACATCTGGATACCCAGATTACATCCCTTTAGCTGGGGTGAAGGGATGGGAAAGAGAGCTGATTCTCTCTGCCTGAGTGCAACAGACCTCTGGGGTTTGCCATTCTCTGAAAAGCAGGTGGAATCCTGCCATTAGTGGGTAGCCCAGGAGATCAAGGATGGTTCTGTAGCGTGGACCCAGGTCTGATATTAGAAAGCCACAAAAAATTACAGGAAAATTCTCAGGTGGTGACAAGAACTATTCTGGTCTGAAAACCATGGGGTTCAGAGAAATTATTATTATTATTATATCATTTCTCTCTCGTAGTGGTTTTTCTAGACGGACATGAAGGGCTTTGCCAAGTCATGCTGTCTTTTACAGATTCAGGAATTTCCTGATAATTGAGCATGTTTTAAGTATGACTGCTTTCAGGATGTTGGTGTGGATGTATTTGGGTAGGCCCAGTCTCTGAAGGTTTTCTGTATATGATGTGATGCTGGTGACTGATGTGACTAACAGAATAATTGTGACCTTTTCCTGTTCCCATAGTTCTTTGACTTCCATGGTCAGTGGTGTATAGTTTTCTCTCTTTTCCTCTTTCTTGTCCTCTTTCTTGTCCTCTTTCTTGTCTATAACATTTTTGTCAGGAGGTATTGCTATGTCGATGAGGTATGTGTGTTTTTCTTTTTTGTCTATGACTGTTATGTCTGATTGGTAGCAAGGTATTGTTTTGTCCATATGAATTATTCTGTCCCAGTATATTTTATGATCTGCATTTTCCAAGAAGGTTTTGGGTGAGTACGTATAGTATGGTGTAGGCTGTTTGATGAGGTTAAATTTGATGGCCAGTTGTTGGTGAATTATTTTTGCAGTGTATTGTGTCTGTCTGTATAGTCCATTTCTGCCAGAATTTTACATCCTCCTGTTACGTGGTCTATTGTTTCTTGGAATTGATGGCATTTTCTACATAAATCTGTTGTTAACACTGTTATCTTTCATTATGTATTTTTGGTAGTTCTTGATGGCTATAACTTGATCGTGTGTAGCTATTAGGAAGGAATCCTTCTGTTTCTGGAAATAGCTCACCCTTCCTGAGCCATTTGTATGATTGTTCTTTGTTTATTTGTGGGTTCTGTATTATGTTGTAGTGCTTCCCATGGAGTGCTTTTTGTGCCTGCTTTTCTTTTTTCTCTGCAAGTGTGAGTGGTCATGTTTGGTCTTCATTTTGTAGTGCCAGGCTGAGCGGGGTGTAATTTTTATCTGCTTTTACTGTGGCTTTATGAATGAGGGTGTTTTTAGTGTGGAAGAAGTCTCTGAGTGATCTTATCTGTTTAGCATGCATTGTGTTAATGTCCAGGAGATCTCTTCCTCCTTCTTTTCTGCTGATTGTTATTCTTTCAATGCATAAATTGGGATGGAGCATGCAGTGTTCTGTGAGTTTGGTGCGATTGAATCTGTTTATTTCTTCGAGTTCAGTGTGCAACCAGTGTATGATTCCGAATGAGTATGTGAGGATGGGTATTGCATAGGTGCTGATGGCTTTGAAAATGTTTTTAGAGCTGAGTTTGGATTTTAGGATTTGTGATTATATATTTTTATATTGCAATCTTAGTTGAGTTTTTATTGTGGAGCAGTTGATTTTTGTGATTTGTTGGAATTCTAAATATTTGTATGTTTCATTTTCTTCAATGTTGTTGTTGTTGTTACATTTCTATACCGCCCCATAGCCGAAGCTTTCTGGGCGGTTTACATTAGATTACTTGCTTGTCCAGCTATCTCAAATGTAAAAGTGGGCCATTTGGGATGGGTGCTGAGTGAAGGAGGTGCTCAGCGTACAGCTATTCTAGATTGCATCTTTCTTGAACGGCTCAGAAATTCCTGGTTGAGCACCTGAGCTGGTATTTTGCATGGTAAAAACACCACCATATTTCATGTTTTCCATTTCTCCCTTTATTGAAATCATTAATCCAGGGTGCTCAGTTATTTGACATTCTATAGCTAACTCAGCCTTATACCAATTTCATATCTTCATTGCAGAAGGTGACAGGCGGGAAGCGGAGAATAAGAGGCAACCGTGTGAGATGCCACCAAAAAGAGACAGACGTATAAATAGCAAACAGCAGAGAAGGAAAACTGAAGTAAATCACAGTATGAGGAATGATTCTTTTGCTTCTGAGGGCAATGTCGACAAACATATCACAATGCAAGAAATAATACATGAAAGACTGGAAAAGTATAGGTTCCATATTCGTAGGAAAACTTTCAATCCTGAATCGAATGTTAAAGCTGATTGCAGAACTCACACATTGAAGAAAACATATAAATGCCTCAAATGTGGAAAGAGCTTCAGTCAGAAGACACATCTCACTCATCATCAAAGGTCTCACACACGGGAGAAACCATATCATTGTATGGAGTGTGGAAAGAGCTTGAGTAGCAAGCGAACTCTCATTTATCATCAAAGAACTCACACAGGTGAGAAACTATATAAATGCTTAGCATGTGGAAAGAGCTTCAGTCAGCAGACAAATCTCACTCTGCATCAAAGAACTCACACAGGTGAGAAACCATATCATTGTTTGGAGTGTGGAAAGAGCTTCACTCAGAAGACAACTCTCACTAATCATCAAAGGTCGCACACAGGTGAGAAACCATATAATTGTTTGGAGTGTGGAAGGAGCTTGAGTAGCAAGCAAAGTCTCATTTATCATCAAAGAACTCACACAGGTGAGAAACCATATCATTGTTTGGAATGTGGAAAGAACTTCAGTTGGAAGCACAGTCTCAATCAACATCAAAGAACTCACACAAGTGAGAAACGATATAAATGCTTAGAGTGTGGAAAGAGCTTCAAGAGCAGTCAATATCTCAAGAGTCATCAAAGAACTCACACAGGAGAGAAACCATATCATTGTTTGGAATGTGGAAAGAGCTTCACTTATAAGTACAATCTGAAACAACATCAAAGAACTCACACAGGGGAGAAACCATATCATTGTTTGGAGTGTGAAAAGAGTTTCAGTCGGATGACCACTCTTAATCAACATCAAAGAACTCACACCCAGGAGAAACTATATAATTGTTTGGACTGTGGGAAGAGCTTCAGTCAGATGAAGAGTCTCACTCATCATCAAAGAACTCACATAGAGGAGAAACCATATTGTTGTTTGGAGTGTGGAAAGAGCTTCAGGTTCAATTGTCTTCTCTCTTCTCATCTAATAACTCACACAGTTGAGAGACTATATACATGCTTCAAGTGTAGAAAGACTTTCAGTTGGAGGAGTGATCTCACTGTTCATCAGAGAACTCATACAATGGGCATAGCTTAAGGTGACATGCGAACCTGCCCATTGTTTGAATTCATCAACAACTTTCTGTGTACCTAAATGTAGTTATGTTCTGAACCGCATTTTACTTTAAATGCTTATACAAATCTATTTTGAGCCAATTGATTCATTTGTCATTGACATATCAATTGCATATTATTAAGATCATGTATGTTGTTTCACAGACATGTTTTTGCAGCTATCTTGTTTTCAGGCCAGGAGATATGTGTTGATATTCCTATTGTTTTAAGAAAAAAAAATCTGAATGTACATAAGCAGATGCTTGACATGCAGAAAAGCCACTCCAGTCATCATAATTTCCGTTCGCCCTCGGAGAACTTGGTTTCTTTGCTTGGTTTGGGAAGACTGGTCAGGCACCCTGTTTACCATGATGTTTTGCTCTCCATAGGCCGTGTTCCTAGAGATGGGTTCTGATTTCTGCTTGTACCAGCATTGTATGATTCTGTTCTTGGGATCTACTTGAAATAATTAAAAGACAGAAAAGACAAAAGCTTGGTCTCAGAGAGTTGTTCTGAACTAAAACTCTGTGCATTTAATATTAGATGTCAGTAAAACCTGTATTAGTCCTGATAGCTGTGTGCTGTCTCCAGGGTCAGAAGCAATGTGCCTCTGTACACCCCTTGCATTCCTGTCCTGCTTGTGGGTTTCCTGTGAGCAGCTGTTGGCCACTGTTTGAGCAGAACGCTGAACTAGGTGGACTTTTATCTGACCCAGAACTGCTCTTCTTATGATGTTTCTATGCATTCCTGATGACGCTTTACCCTGGGGTAAATGTGAGTGGGAGTGGTTACTTCCTGGTGTAGGACCGGCTAAACCCCGGAGTTCCATCTCATAGAATCCCTGGGCAAAGACAGATTTGTCACTAGTTAAAATAAATGGCAAGAAGTCAAAGGGTTAGTGCCCCCTTCCAGCATACTTCAAATTTAGGGTGACCCTATGGAAAGGAGGACAGGGCTCTTGTATATTTACCAGTTGTGTGGAAAAGGGAATTTCAGCAGGTGTCATTTTTACGCCTGCAGCACCTGGTGAAATTCCCTCTTCATCACAACAGTTAAAGGTGCTTGAGCTATACTAGAGTGACCAGATACAAAAGACGGCAGGTCTCCTGCAGCTTTAACTGTTGTGACCAAAAGGGCATTTCTCCATGTGCTGCATGCCTACAACTGACACCTGCTGAAATTCCCTTTTCTATGTAACTGTTAAAGATACAGGAGCCCTGCCTTCCTTTTTTATAGATTCACCCTATTCAGATAGTACCTTCCCAACATCACCGTGTTATGAAAACGGCCGCCCATCCAATCTCTTGCTTGGGGAGAGGGCTCAGAGTGACAGATGGGTCAGTGGAGCTCTCAGGGGAAGCTTCCCATCTGCCAGTCTGCCAGTCTGCTCTCTCACTCTAGGAGCATGCACCAAACAAGGGATTAGGTGGGAGATTAGTCTTCCGATGATCCGCACCAGCTGCACAAAGCTCCGGAGATGCCGCCAGTCCCGTCTCCTCCGTGTGAGGGTGGAGGAGCAGGCTGCTCCTGCTTTTGTGTTGTGGCAGCGGCAGCTTACATCATCCTGACTCCAGGAGCAGAACATCTTGCAAGGTCACTGAGCCCAGAACTCATTTATTGATTTTATTTATTGCATTTCTATACTGCCCATTAGCCGAGGCTCTTCGGGTAGTCCAGAATTAAACTGTGAAATACAACAGTGCCGGATAAATTTAAAACATTAAAAGTTTAAAAAGGTGATATAAAACCAACTAAGTTAAAATCCAGGGAAAGTGTGTGTAAAAAGGTATATTTTTAGGGGGAGTTTAAAAGATGTGACATTTTCCGCCTCCCAAGCTGCATGAGGGAGGGTTTTCCTTAAGGTGGGTGCTGTTACAGAGAAGGCCCGCTGCTTAGGTTCTTCATGGCAATAGTTTCGGAATGGCCAGCAGGACCTCCTCGGAGGATCATGGCTGTCGTCTGGGTGCATATAAAGAATGGCAGTCATTCAGGGATGGAGGTCCTTTGGACGTGGCAGAATCCCTTTGGACACGGAAGCAGGAGATGGAGCAGCAACCCTCAGCAGATCTCTGCACCGTCCCATGGACTTCAACTGCAATGTCATTTACTCTCTGGGTAGTTCATTCTGCAGAATCAGACATTTCCGGAACCTACACAGAGGCAGCCCTTTGAGAATCCCATGCAGAGGTTATTGGAGCAGGGATGCTGTGGAACAGGCCTCAGGCCAAAAAAAAGAGGGGAGAAGCAGGTTCTCAGGATGAAATACTTTATTTCAAAGCCCAATGAGTTTTGCCCTGTGTTGTTTTTTAAGGCCTTCTTCGGGGGGCTGTAATATTAAAAATACATGAAATTATGTTTGCGGGGATAACACATAACAAAGATAAATTAATATATGTTTGGAGTTTAGTTAGGCATGTTGCCACACAGGCCTATGCCCATATGTAATTTGATCTCTTTTGTATCCGGTTACTCTAGTATAGCTAACGTGAGCAGATACAAAAGAGGCACGGCTCATGCAGCTTTAACTGCATGCATACAATTGACACGTGTTGAAATTCCCATTTCTATGCAGCTGTTAAAGATACAGGAGCCCAGTCCTCCTTTCCATAGGGCCACCCTAAAGTTTCATACAGCAAGAAGAGCAACTGTCCAGAGCATAACAGAGAAATCCTTGCCATGAGCACCCTGAGGGGAAGCCGAAAGCCAATGTGGAGCAATGCAAGGTGTTTGCATGCTGGGCAGGGCAGGGGGGGGGGGCAGTGGGGCCTGTTGGCCCGGGGCCCACGATTTTGAGGGGGCACTCCGATGAGGAGGTCCCCCCCAGCTTACGCTACTGCTTCCGTAGCGTAAGCGGCCCATCAAGAGGCGAGGAGCCTGCCTTGTGTAAACAGTGCAGAAGCTGTCTGTCATGAATACCACGGTCAGAGTACAAGCTCCAAAGGGCCTTGCCGCCTGCGGGGTGGGGATGGTTGTCCTTACTGTGTCTCTTTCCTCAATCTTCTCCATGGCATATAAACTCTGGAGCGGAGGGTGAGGTAATGATGATGATAGTTATTAATGATAATGATGATGATGATACCGTGAGGGTGATGATGATTTTGATAATGATGAAGGACTGTTCTATTGTTGTTGCTTTCTGCAATCAAGGACATTTGTGGACTTTTTTATTTTTTGTGGCACTTTAAGCAGCAAGATGAGAATGAGTTGTCACAAAAAGCTATTCAGTTTCAGCTGCAATACCAAAGTCATATTTCAATTGACATTCAGAGTGAAGTGCTTCTTCTTGAAATAATTTTTGATGTGAATTTCAAAATCGATGGTGTTTTACTGAAGAACATTTATGGTGAAATATTGAACTTGGGATTGGGCAAATGTCCAATCCCAAATGTCCTCATCAGGTTGCACATTTTTCTGACATTGCCAGCAACAGTGGCCTTTAATGAGAGGAGCTTCAGGGTCCTAAAACGTATCAAGTCATACTTTCGGTCCACAATGGTGCAAGAACGCTTGAATGGACTAGCAGTTTTGAGCATTAACAGCGACAAGGCAAAGTGGCTTGATTTTTCTGTTGTAATTGATGAATTTGCCCAAAGACAAGCGCATAAAGCACTTCTGAATGTGAAGAAGTGATGTCTCACATCTTGAATAAAAGTGCTTCCCATTACCTTTTTTATAAATCGTTCTAGTTCACTGATCGGTGCCACTGATTAAAAAATACTTAATGAGCAGTTTGAAATGGTGGGGGGGGGGGCACACACTTCCCATCAGGCCTGGACATATTACCAGCTCTGCACGGCCCTGTTTGCATGGGCTTGCTTGGAGAGATGCAGGCAAGGTTCCTGCTGCCTGGCTTCGTGAGGGTTAAAGAAACGAAAGGGATTCCCAGAGAGGAAGGAGATTTGGGGAAGTAGGGAGGGGCCGAGTCCTCCACAGGAAATGCACGGTCTCCCCGAAGGCGGTGGAGCTTCTTCCGGGTGCTGTGTCGGTGCCTCCTCTGGGGGATCAGGTGAGACCCCCCCTCGTCTTGTGCATTGGGGGAAGTGGGGTCCCCGGGCAGCCTGGGAAGGGGCGGGATATAAGGGGGGGCAAGAGAGGGAGGAGCGGGTGGGGAGAAGCCCAGCATGTCAGAGGCAGATTTGATCTCATGTTTTGGAGGGAAGCTGGACCGTCTCCCCCTTTTCACCCCATAGGGAGGAAATCTGTGTGGCTGATCCACTGGGGATCCCCCCCCCCAACACACACACACAGTATCTGGGAGCTCCTTTCCTCCTTCCTTTCAGTAGACTAGCTGGCCCCTTTCATCTGGGGAAGGAGGATTTAAAGGGTGAGTCAATCAACCTGATCCATGCATTAAACTGATCTACAAAGACTAAAATAATTGTCCCCCATTAATGGGGCACTGCTCCCCTCCTCTACACATGTGGGTCCCCAGATGCAATTCTGCCTGGGCCTAAGACGCTTTCCTTGTTCTCTGCCCGGTCAGCCGAGCCGACAAAAGCATATGCTACACATATGTGCCAAATTAAAGAACAATCCCTCCACCCCTGTATTTTATATGAATTTTTGAAAGATCGTGCACCTTTTTTGACAGATCTCTGAATGCAGATGGCGAGCTATCATTCCGAGCTGTCAGAAATTAAATGATCTTTATATCATTTAATTCATATAAAATACACAGTTGGAGGGGTTGTTCTGAAATTTCATATACATACTTAGGCATATCACATAAGCATTATGACCAAGTTTCAAGTCTCTAACTTTGAAAATACAGAAGTTATATAAAAAAGTATTAGACAACAGACACATATGCTTTCCTTAAAGAACTTAAATGGGTGTAACTTTTTTATTTTAAAAGATAGAGACATGAAACTTGTTGGACTTTGCAGATGGGATGTTGCTAGTCCTGGCTACCCAAGTTGCATGTCTCTATCTTTAAAAATAAAAAAAGTTATACGGCATCCCCCACCCCCTTGTAACTTCATTATTTTAAAAGTCTGAAATTTGAATTTTCCCCCCAGTTCAGCTTGTCTATTGCTAGACATTTATGAAAAAATTCAGAGCAATTGCTCAAACCCTCAATTTTATATATTTTTTTGAAAGATCATGCTAGTTGACAGCTGGTTGACTGGGCCTCCCAATTGCTTTCAAAGTACCATGATCGTTACAAAATTCATATAAAATACAGGGTTGGAGGGATTGATCTGAAATTTGGCACATATGTGTAGCAACATGTGCTAGACAGCCTTAATTTAAACCAATTTTAAGGTGGATGAATGAGAGGCTCAAATAGAATATGGCAGCAGCAGCAGCAGGTGTCATGGAGAGGATGTGTGGATGGGAGATTGGATGAAAAAGAAGTAACAGAAAGGCCAAGAGAGCGAATGAACTTTTAGCGGGATGAATGGCTAGAGATGGACGTGTATGTGGGGATGGGATGAGAAATATTCTGACTCTCAAGCCCGTGAAGGATTTTGGTCAGTGGTTCTCAGGGGAAGGATTCTCCCCAGAGCTCTAGTTTCTCTTTGAGCCTTGGCATTCGCCTGCCTTTTGTTCTAGGACAAGACCTGCTTACTAGCTGGAGTCCTGCACATTTTATTTTGTCCTGACAGTATAATTCCTTAGCAGAAAAATGCCTTGCCTTTCCAGAGCCTTAGTGACGCTGCCTCATATGACATTCTCTGCCTGGATACAGAAGAGGGAAGAGTTCCTTTGACCCCCTCGGAGGCATCCTTGGAACACGGATTCAAGATGGCAGAGTGGGACTCAGCTGGCCACCCAGAAATAGACCCTAATGCCATTAAGACCGAGAGCAGTGGGGAATTCTGGGAAAGAATGAATGGGATGAGCCAGGAAGAGGAGCTGGTCACGTCCGCTGGCCCTGAACTACAAATAAACCCAGACGCCATTAAGACTGAGAACAGTGGGGAATTCTGGGAAGGAACGAATGGGATGAGCCAGAAAGAGGACCTGGTCACGTCCGCTGGCCCTGAACTACAAATAAACCCAGATGCCATTAAGACTGAGAACAGTGGGGGATTCTGGGAAAGAACAAATGGGATGATTCAGGAAGAGGACATGGTCACGTCTGCTGGCCCTGAACCACAAATAAACCCAGATGCCATTAAGACTGAGAACAGTGGGGAATTCTGGGAAAGAACAAATGGGATGATCCAGGAAGAGGACATGGTCACATCCGCTGGCCCTGAACCACAAATAAACCTAGATGCCATTAAGACTGAGAGCAGTGGAGAATTCTGGGAAAGAACGAATGGGATGATCCAGAATGAGGACATAGTCACGTCTGCTGGACCTGAACCACAAATAAACCTAGATGCCATTAAGACTGAGAGCAGTGGAGAATTCTGGGAAAGAACGAATGGGATGATCCAGGATGAGGACATGGCCAGCTCAGATGAGCAGCTCCAGTGTTTCAGGCAGTTCCATTACCAGGAGTCTGAAGGGCCCCGAGAGATTTGCAACCGACTCCACAGTCTTTGTCATCGGTGGCTAAAGCCAGAGCGACACACCAAAAACCAAATCCTGGACCTGGTGATCCTGGAGCAGTTCCTGACCATCCTGCCAGCGGAGATGGCGAGCTGGGTGAGAGAATGTGGGGTGGAGACCAGTTCCCAGGCGGTGGCCCTGGCAGAAGGCTTCCTCCTGAGCCAGGCAGAGGACCAGAGGCAGCAAGAGCAGCAGCAGGTGAGAGCATTGCATCCAGTGTGTCAGGAATGGGAGGGAGGGTATCCCAAAATTCTCTACCCATTGCCCAACCTCTTCTAGAAATCCCCTGAGGAGAGGTGTCCCACATCACAACCATTTTGCCCATCTCATTCCTTTTTTATTCCTTTTCCTCTCGAATCCTTATTGTGTTCCAGGTACAGAGTCTTTTTGTAGAAATGGGACCTGGTTTTCCTGCAGCAGAAGAGGCTTCGTCAGACACTTTAGAAATCGTTCCACAGAGGGAGGTCCAGCCGGACCGTGATGGACATGCCACCTTTCAGGGTAAGGATTCATGTTGTGGGGGCTGTGTTCCACCTGGTCTCACGCTCTGGGGAAGACGCTTGTTTCTTGCCTTTTCCACTGTTCAAAACCATTGTTTATTTTTCAACCCTTGAAGACTTTATACGTGGACACCAACTGTTTGATTTATAGCTGAGAGAACAAATGGAGGCAAATGCATTTTTATGCAACTGTATTCTCAACATGCATATTGAATATACAGCATCTTGTAGGAAGGCCTTCTTCACACTGCCCATTGCTAAACTCTGGAATACACTGCCCCAACATGTAGTGATGGCCGCCAATTTGGATGGCTTTAAAAAGGGGTTGGATAAATTCCTGGAAGAGAAGGCTATCAGTGGCTACTAGTCCTGATGCCTAAGTGCAACCTCCGGTATCAGCGGCAGTAAGCCTGTATATACTAGTTGTTGGGGAACATGGGTGGGAGGGTGCTGTTGCACCATGTCCTACTTGTGGCTTCCTGGTTGACCACTGTGGGAACACAGTGCTGGACTAGATGGACCCGTGGTCTGATCCAGCAGGGCTCTTCTTATGTTTTTATGTTTGTCTCATGCAGGGACAGCAACGGTGCCGGCAATGTGTACAGAGTTATCTCTTCGTCTTTGTGATAGAGCGGAACCGGATCAGGTAGGCAGAAAGGCCACTCGGGAGACAGGCAGGGAACAGCCTGGGTGTCTCCGTCCCTTGCTCTTCTCCTAGGGCTAGAATCACTCTCTCTTTCTCCCACTCTATTGCGTCTAACAAAACTAAGATCCCAATGAGAACCAAGGTCCCATCTAATTCAGCATCCTCTTTCTCAGAGTGTCCCACCAGATGCCTGATGGGAAGCACTCAAATGAGACAAGAGGGCCAGAGCCATTCCTTGCTGTTATTCCCCCAGCAAATGGTTCTCATAGCAAGCAAGTTTCAATCCTACAGTATACTGCTCAGACACCTCACTTTTCAGTTATCCGTGTGAAGGAAACATTTTCTTTTCTTATCCAGGATCTGGTGACTTTTGAGGAGGTTTTTGTGTGCTTCACGGAGGAGGAGTGGGCATTGCTGGATCCTGACCAGAGATCCCTGCACATGCAAGTCATGGAGGAGAACTGTGAGATTGTGGCCTCTCTGGGTAAGGCTCCTTGTTTTCCTGATCATTGTACTGTTGGGTTTCAAATGCATTCATGATGAGGAAGATAATACTACCAGATTTGGGCACATATCCTATATTATTAATTTCTTTAGTATTTTGAGGCTGCCTCTTAGGAGACTGCCTTCAGAAGGCAGTTTTCAGAAAGAAAGTAAGATACATTGAGTCGTATTTAAATCATCAAATGATTAACACTATTTTAAGGCAGCTAAAAGGCACAGGCCTCGCTAGACTCTTTGAGACAGCTCACTCAAAAAAATCACACCAGCAAAACACTGATTAGGTAAAAACGGCCCACAGCAGTCATGTTTTCAAGGCATGTTTTCAAGGCCTCCCCTTCAGGGACAAGTGGATTTCAACTGCATATTTCAGCATCTCCAGATCCCTTCTATCAGTTTACCAAGACTTGACAATTTTCATATACTAAAACACTCATAATCCTGCCATTCCCATAAATAACAATCCACACAAGTGCTAATACTGGTGAGCCACCAATACAAAATAGTTAAAAACCATAACAGAATCAAAACAACGATCGGCATCCAGTTAACAAATTGTCAGGAAACCTTAAGAGCTGCAACAGTTATAAACACAGCACTGACCCACCATAGAATCTCACCATCCGGCACTCCAAAATGAAGTTAGTGAACAGAACCCAAACTCAGCTGCTTCTATTTTTCTCTCTAAGGGCAGTGTCTCTTCCCACCTAGACATTCAGATACCCAGATTATACAGAACTGATTCTCTGTGTGAGCACAACACAACTCTGGGGTTTCCCACGCCTTGAAAAGCAGGTGAATTATCAGTTAGCAAGGAGACCAAGGACGGTTTTGTACTGTAGACTCAGGTCTGATATTACAAAGCCACAAAGGAGTGACAGGAAGATTCCCAGGTGATGACAAGAACTCTTCTGGGCTGGAAACCTTGGGGTTCTGGCAACTGCTTGGCAGAGCTTTCTCAAATGGAACAGTGGGTCAGTTGGATGGGTGCTGAGTAAAGGAGGTGCTGAGCCTACAGCTATTCCTGAAAGGCTCAGAAATTCCTGGTTGAGCACCTGAGCTGCTATTTTGCACGGTAAGAACAGCATCCCATCTAAATGTTTTTTGTTATCAAAATCATTCATTCAGGTTGCACAATGATTTTACATTCTATGGCTAACTCCGTCTTCCACCAATTTCATATCTTCACTGCAGAAGGTGACAGGCAGGAAGCGGAGAATAAGAGGCGACCTTGTGAGATGCCACCAAAAAGAGACAGACATATAAATAACAAACAGCAGAGAAGGAAAACTGAAGCAAATCACAATGATTCCTCTGCTCCTGAGGACAATGTCTACAAAAATATTGCAATGCAAGAAATAATACATAAAAGACTGGAAAAGTATCGGTTCCATATGAGCAAGAAAACATTCAATTCTGAATCGAACGTTAAAACTGATTGCAGAGTTCACACATTGAAGAAAACTTATAAAGGCCCCAAATGTGGGAAGAGCTTCAGTCGGAAAATAACCCTCACTCATCATCAAAGGCCTCACACAGGTGAGAAACCATATCACTGTTTGGAGTGTGGAAAGAGCTTGAGCAGCAAGCAAACTCTCATTTATCATCAAAAAACTCACACAGCTGAGAAACAATATAAATGCTTAGAGTGTGGAATGGGCTTCAGTCAGAAGACAAAATTCAATCAACATCAAAGAACTCACACAGGGGAGAAACCATATCATTGTCTGGATTGTGGAAAGAGCTTCAGTGAGAAGAACAGTCCCACTCATCAAAGGTCTCATACAGGTAAGAAACCATATAATTGTTTGGAGTGTTGAAAGAGGTTAAGCAGCAAGTCATGGAGGAGAGCCATGGGATCATAGCCTCCCTCGGAAGGCTTCCCAGTTTTCCTGCTTAATGATATTATCAGGTTCCAAATGCAATAATGATGAGAAAGATAATATTACTAGTTTTGGGCACATATTCTATACTATTCATTTATTTAGTATTTTGAGGCTGCCTTTTGGGAAACTGCAAAAAAAGGGCACAGCCTTATTTAAATCACCAAATGATTAACACTATTTTCAGACAGCAGCTAAAAGACACAGGCCTCGGCCATGTCAGGACATTTTCGTAAGACCCACCGAGTCAGCTCACTCTAAAAAAAATCACTTATTAGGGAAAGGCAGCCCAGAACAGACACATGTTCAAGGCATAGATGAAGGCCTCCCCTGCAGGGTCCTTGTGGATTTCAGCTGCATATTTCAGCACCTCCAAATCCCTTCTTTGTCTACCAGGACTTGGCAGTTGTTACATACCAAAACATTGATAATCCTGCCATTCCCTTAAACATCAGTCCACTCAGGTCCTAATACTGGTGAGGCATCAATACAAAATATTAAAAACCACAACAGAATCAAACCAACAATCAGTATCCAGTTGACAAATTGTCAGGAAACATTAAGAGCTGCAACGAATGCAAACACAGCACTGACCCACCATGGAATCCCACCAGCTGGCACTCCAACATGAAGTTCGTTGACAGAACCCAATCTCAGCTGTTTCTCTTTTTCTTGCAAAAGGCAATGTCTCTTCACACATAGACATCTGGATTTCCAGATTACATCCCTTTAGCTGGGGTGGGGGGATGGGAAAGAGAGCTGATTCTCTCTGAGTGCAACAGAACTCCATGATTTCCCACGCTCCGAAAAGCAGGTGAATTATAGGTTAGTCGGGAGATCAAGAAGGGTTCTGTAGTGTAGACACAGGTCTGATATCACAAAGCCACAAAGAAGTGATAGGAAGATTCCCAGAACTATTCTGGGCTGAAAACCATGGGGTGTGGAGAATTATTATTATTATTATTATTATTATTATTATTATTATATTCTAAACCACTCATAGCCGAAGCTCTCTGAGCAGTTTACATTAGATTACTTGCTTGGCAGAGCTTTCTCAAATGTAGCAGTGGGCAATTTGGGATAGGTGCTGAGTAAAGGAGGTGCTCAGCGTAGCAGCTATTCTAGATTGCATCTTTCTTGAACGGCTCAGAAATTCCTGGTTGAGCACCTGAGCTGGTATTTTGCACGGTAAGAACAGTGCCCCATTTAAGTGTTTTCCGTTTCTCCCTTTATCGAAATCATTAATTCAGGCTGCTCAATGATTTTACATTCTGTGGCTAACTCCATCTTCCACCAATTCCATATCTTCATTGCAGAAGGTGACAGGCGGGAAGCGGAGAATAAGAGGCAACCGTGTGAGATGCCACCAAAAAGAGACAGACGTATAAATAGCAAACAGCAGAGAAGGAAAACTGAAGCAAATCACAGTATGAGGAATGATTCTTCTGCTCCTGAGGGCAATGTCGACAAACATATCACAATGCAAGAAATGATACATAAAAGACTGGAAAAGTATAGGTTCGATAATGCGCAGTAAAACTTCCAATGCTGAATTGAATGTTAAAGCTGATTGCTGAATACAAACATTGAAGAAAACATATAAATGCCCCCAAAGTGTGAAGAGCTCCAGTTAGAAGACAAATTCCACTCATCATCAAAGAACTCACACAGATGAGAAACCATACCATTGTTTAGAGTAGGGAAAGCGCTTCAGTCGGAAGAACACTCTCAATCCACATCAACAAACCCACACAGGAGAAATGATATAATTGTTTGGACTATGGGAAGAGCTTTAATCAGATGAAGAGTCCCATTCATCATGAAAACTCACACGGGAGAAGCAATATCATTGTTTGGGGTGTGGAAAGAACTTCAAGTGAAATTGTCTTCTCACTTCTCACTGATAAGAACCAGTGTGGGTTCTTATCATCTAAGAACCTACACTGGTGAGAAACTATATAAATGCTTCAAGTGTGGAAAGACTTTCAGTCGGAGGGGTGATCTCACTTTTCATCAGAGAACTCACACAACGGGCAGGACTTAAAGTGACGTGCAAACCTGCTCATTGGTTGAATTCATCAACAGTATTCTCTGTACCTATATGTAGTTATGTTCATTTTACTTTAACTGCTTATTATAAAAAGGATGTTTTTTTAGAATATAAAAGAAATAAAAACAAGGACAGTGTCAGTCAAGCAGATCTCTTGCGGCAGATTAATTTTAAGTGTTTTTATTGGTGTTTATTGGTATTTTAATGATGTATTGGTTTTATGTGCTTTTAATCAGTTTTGTGTCTTTTATGTTTGATGTTGTTCCCCACCTCGATCCGGAGGGAGAGGCGGGTAATAAATATATTATTGTTATTATTATTATTATGACATTGGTATTATGCCATGACAAATAATAGCCATAAACCGTGAACCTTATCACCCCAGGGAAGTATGCTTGAAACGGGACACATTGGATCTCCCAGGTTAAAACAAATTTATTCTGAGACAATTGTTTCATTTGTCATTGACATATTAATTGCATATTATGATGATCATGGATGTTGTTTCACAGACATGTTCTGGCAGCTAGAAATCTGGTTTTCAGACCAGGGGATACATCTTTTTAGATTAGATTTAGTAATGTGTTGCTGCTTTTCAATGCCAGATCGGTACATAATAAGACCTCCCTCTTCCACAACTTAATTGTGGATGAGGTAGCCGATCTGGCATGTGTAACTGAGACCTGGGTGAGTGAGCAGGGAGGAGTCAGTCTCTCCCAGTTATGCCCACTGGAGTACTTGGTTAAGCATCAGGGTAGACCTGAGGGCCGGGGAGAGGGGGTTGCTGTGGTCTATAAGAACTCCATCTTCCTCTGCAAGCTCCCTGTCCATGTGACTACTGGTCTGGAGTAGTCTGGAGTAGTCTGGACCCTTGTGTTGGGTCTGGAGTAGTCTGGACCCTTGTGTTGGGTCAGCGGGACAGATTGGGGATTCTGTTGGGGTACCACCCACCCTGCTGCTCAACAGACTCCCTAGATGAGCTGACAGGGGTGGTCTAGGGTGTACTGCTGAGATCCCCCAGACTGTTGGTTCTGGGGGATGTCAACATTCACGCTGAGGGCACCTTATCTGGGGCAGCTCAGGATTTCATGGTCTCATGGTCCCAACATGCCAACAGCCCAACGCATGTAGCAGGGCATGCTCTAGACCTGGTTTTCGCAACTGGGCAGGGAGATGGTGATCTGAAAGTGGGGGACCTCACATCAGTCCCTTTGTCATGTTCAGATCACCGCCTGCTGAGGTTTAGAATTACAGCAGCTTTCCCCCTCTGCAAGGGTGGGGGACCTATTAAGATGGTCTGCCACCGGAGGCTAATGGATCCAGATGGTTTCCAAAGGGCTCTGGGAAGTTTTCCAGCTGATAGGGCTGGTGCTCCTGTCGAAACCCTGGTTGATCTGTGGAATGCAGAAATGACCCGGCGGTTGACATGATTGCTCCTGAGCGCCCTCTCCTGTGTAGAGCTTGAACGGCTCCGTGGTATATCCCAGAGCTGAGAGTGATGAAACAAAACAGGAGACGGCTTGAGGGCAAATGAAGACGAACTCCTAGTGGATGCAATCAGAGACTGGTAAGTGCCTATAGTAAGGTATATTCAGGGGCAGTGAGGGAGGCAAAACAGCAATACTTTGCTGCCACTATCAAATCATCAATCTGCCACCCAGCGGAGCTTTTCAGAGTTGTCTGGGGGCTATTACATGCCAGCCCCAAGGACATGGTACAACCATCTGAGGCCCGCTGTACTGAATTTGCTAGGCGCTTCCAGAATAAAATCTTTGGACATTGACTCCAGTGTTATAGCAGGTGGATCTAGCGAGGTATCCAGAGCACAGGTTTGTCCTGTTTTCTTGGATGAGTTTCAGTTGATGTTGAGGATGTTGACAAGGTGCTTGGACAGGTTTGTGCAACCACCTCTGTATTGAATCCTTGCCCCTCTTGGCTAATAAAAGCTAGCAGGGATGGAACAGCTGGCTGGGAGAGGGAGTGGTCCCAGACCAGTTGCAGGAGGTTGTAGTAAGACCACTCCTGAAGAAATCTTCCCTGGACCCGGAAAATCTTAATAATTATAGGCCGGTGGCAAATGTTCCATTCCTGGGCAAGGTCCTTGAGTGGGTGGTTGTGGGCTAGCTCCAGACACTCTTGGATGAGACTGATTATCTGGATACATTCCAGTTGGGTTTCAGTCCTGGTTTTGGCACTGAAACAGCCCTGGCCGCCCTGTATGATGACCTATGTCGGGAGAAGGACAGGGGGAGTGTGACTGTTGATTCTCCTTGATCTCTCAGCGGCTTTTGATACCATCGACCATGGTATCCTTCTGGGACGACTGGCTGAGTTGGGAGTGGGAGGCACTGCATTGCAGTGGTTCCACTCCTACTTGGAAGTGCGTCTCCAGAAGGTGGTGCTTGGGGAACATTGCTCAGCCCCATGGACTCTACAGTATGGGGTCCCACAGGGGTCAGTCTTGTCCCCCATGCTGTTTAACATTTACATGACACCGTTGGGTGCGGTCATCCAGAGTTTTGGAGTGTGTTGTCATCAGTACGCTGATGACACACAACTCTATTTCTCCTTTTCATCTTTATCAGGTGAGGCTGTGGATGTGCTGAACCAGTGCCTGGCTGCGACAACGGACTGGATGAGGGCTAACAAACTGAAACTCAATCCAGACAAGACTGAGATGCTGTTAGTGGGTAGTTCTGCTGACCGGATGGAGGGTGTTCAACCTGTTCTGGATGGGGTTGCACTCCCCCTGAAGGAGCGGGTTCGTAGCTTGGGGGTTCTCCTAGAACCACTCTGTCACTTGAGACTCGGTAGCCTCGATGGCATGGAGTGCCTTCTACCAACTTTGGTTGGTGGCCCAGCTACACCCCTATCTGGACAGGGGCAACCTGGCTTCAGTTGTCTATGCTCTGGTAATCTCCAAATTGGATTACTGCAATGCGCTGTACGTGGGGCTGCCTTTGAAGATGGTTCAGAAGCGGCAGCTTGTGCAAAATGCAGCAGCCAGATTGATTACAGGAACCAGAAGGTTCAAACATATAAGACTGACTCTGGCCCGCTTGCATTGGCTGCCTGTATGTTTCTGAGCCTGATTCATGGTGCTGGTTTTAACCTATAAAACCTTTCACGCTTGGGACCACAATACCTGATGGAAAGCCTCTCTTGACATGAACCTACCCATATGCTACGATCAACGTCGAAGGTCCTCCTCCGGGTGCCTACTCCAAGGGAAGCTCAGAGGATGGCAACAAGGGAGAAGGCCTTTTCAGTGGTGGCCCCCCAATTATGGAATGATCTCCCCGACGAGGCTCGCCTGGTGCCAACATTGTTATCTTTTCGGCACCAGGTCAAGACTTTTCTCCCAGGCATTTAACAGCGTTTGTTGAGGGGGGTTGTTGTTGTCGTTGTTTGACCCAGAATAGTTGTTTTAAATGGATATTGTATTTATAATCTATTTTTATGCTTGTTATGCTTTTTAAATTTTGAATATCATTTTTTTAATGTTCAATGTTTTTAATTTTTGTAAACTGCCCGGAGAGCTTCAGCTATGAGCCGGTATATACCTATTCTCAACCATTTGAATATCGTAGACAGTGAGATGTATTCCCTGTCAAGTAATTACTGAGGCACTGTGAGCCAATCCAATAGACTCAAAACCTCCTGATTTAGAAAGGCAATACTCTCATTTACCTCATTAATTTAAAAAAATAATTGTAACTTGTGCAAAAGCATTTATCCCCCTTTCACCTTTTATTTTATCGTTTGTACTCCTACACCAACGTGGAATGAGAGTGATACAGAGCATGGCCTGGAATATAACTAGTTTCATTGGTGAAGTATTGAAATGCAGTTTCACTGATGAAATACTGAAACGCACAACACAATCCGGAGTTGTCCTTCATACTGCTTATTTTTCTGTTTAACCAAAGTATAAGATAGAATTGACTGTGTACATACTGCTCATCATTTTGTGTATTCAGGTGTATCTTTTATATTGTGTAACACATCGGGCGCATTTATTAAGGAATACAGTGTACATAGCATTTAGCTTTCATTGCACAATGTTCCAGCTCTATTCAGTTGGGTAACTAACGCATAGGTCCCTTTCTGTGAGAATCCCATGCAGGGGTTATTGGAGCAGGGATGCTGTGGAACAGGTCTCAGGGCCTCCAGGAGAAGTTGCAGCCATCTTATCAGAAGCACCGGCTGGGGGGGAGAAGGCACTCCATGATGTTGCTGCTGCTATCGGATTCCCAGGATCCTCCTGGGCTCTTTCAGGGGTGGAGGGTGATCCTGTCTAGGAGACCTAGTCCCACCTGCCCTGTCTCACCACCTTTGACAGCCGTTAGCTGTCCCATCAATGTCTGAATTCAGTCTCAGGGAAGAGCAATAGTAAAATCCGGAGGGGTCCTTGTCAGGCCACTGTGGAGGCCAAGACCCTCTCAGGGGATGCCCGCCAAGGCCTCTGGCCCTGCTACTCTCCTTTCCTCTTGTTATATCGGCCTAGACCCAGCCAATTACTGAGTTTAGGCACTGATTTAGGACTTGCACAGCCTCTCCTGATTCAGAGGTCGCAGAGAGATAGAGCTGTGTGTCATCAGCGTACTGATGGCATTTTGCTCCAAATCCCCTAAGGACTGCCCCCACAAGCTTCATATAGATGTCAACAATGTTGGGGACAAGATGGTGTCCTGCGGTACCCCATAACTTAATTGCCAAGGGGCTGAGAAATGAACACCCAACGTTACTCTCTGAAATCGACCCTGCAGGTAGGACCAGAACCACCGGAACACAGTGCCTCCAGCATCCATCCCACGGAGTCGATCGAGGAGGATATCATGGTTTGATGGTATCAAAAGCCGATGAGAGATCGAGCAAAACTAACAGGGTTGCACTCCCCATGTCCCTCTCTCGATAAAGGGCGACCAAAGCTGATTCAGTCCCGTAAACAGGTTGAAACCCAGATTGAAATGGATCTAATCAGTGCCCTCCAAGAGAGCCTGCAGTTGTCCCACCACGACCCTCTCCAATACCTTCCCTAAGGAAGGGGGTATTTGCAACTGGGCAATAGTTGTCTAATACCACTGAATCCAGAGTGGGCTTCTTCAGGAGTGGTCGCACTACCATCTCTTTATGGATGGCAGGGACCACCCCTTCCCCTAAGGAAGCATTCACCACACCCTGGACCATCCCAGTCAAACCCCACCCCCCACCCCGCTAGCTTTTATTAGCCAGGAAGGGCAAGGATCGAGAGGGCATGGGGTTGGTCGCATTGCTGCAAGTACCTTGTTTTTAGGATGTTTTTTATGATGTTTTATTGCTATTTTAATAATGTGCACCATGTTTTTAATTAGTTTTATGTATTTTATCATATTTTATATTTACTGTTGTTCCCCGCCTCGATCCAAACAGAGAGGCGGGTAAGAAATAATAATAATTATTATTATTATCAGGCCGCAGCAGCTGAAACTGATCCTACAAAATCGGGCAGATGGCGGTATCAGACACCTCGACCGGAACTGCGCTAATAACAATGTCAAGTTTGCTGCGGAGACAAGTGATCTTGTTCCCAAAGTGAGATGCAAAAGGGTCGCAGTGGGTCCTTGAGGGAACCGGGGGCCCATTCGCTGTGGAGTGTTAACAACCCCAGACCACTCAAAGGAGCTCCACTGGACGGCTACTTGAGGAAACGATGGAAGCAGCAAAATAAGCTTTCTTTGCTGCCCGCACCGCCACACAATAGGCATGCTTCTTCTTCGTGGTCTCTGTGCATCACACATATGGGCTTGCGCCAGCGCTGAGCCTCATTCGGGAATAGCTCTTAATTACGTCTGGCTTGTCTGGAGAGCTTCAAGCAATGAGAGCATGCATCTACGACATGAGCTTCCCCCAAACACAGATAAGGGGATTTTCGTCCTACAACGAAAGCACTTCTTAAAAGGGGCTGTTTGTGCCATAGGCACAGAAAAGAAAAAATGGAGGAAGTGCGGAGGCTTTCCTCAGCTAACTCGAAGAACTACGGTTACAGGTAAGCAACCTACATTTATGTGCTCTAGAGTGCGCTTGGTCATCTTTGCTTTGAGTCTTGCGTCGTTTGCGCTCTAACCGACATCCAGCCTGTTTCATTGTCCGCAGCTGCCCTGTATACCGGGGAGCAGAGCAGGCTCCACAGCACCGGAGAGGTGCAATCAAGTTGATGGCCCTCTGCATCTCACTGTTCTATAATGATGCTAGGTCCTCAGCTGGATCGCCAGCTCTCTCCACTGGGAAGTCCCCAAGAACATTCAGAAATCCATCAGATTCCATCAGTCTCCTGGGATGGACCATCCAAATGGGTCCTTCACCCCTGCAGGAGGGAATTAATGCCAAGACATCAAATCTCACCACGAAGTGATCTGACCATGACAATAGGGTTACTTGCCCCCTCCCCCCAAATTGGAGCAAAATCCTAATCAAGGGTATGCCCTGCTTTACATGTTGGACCGGTGACAAACTGAGAGCTCCATGGTTGTCATGATGGGCATGAAGTCCTGAGCTGGTGCTCCAGAGACAGCCTCAGCATGAAAGTTGAAGTGACCCAGAACCACCATTCTGGGTTCTTCCAACACCACACTTGAGACCACTTCCACCAGCTCAGTCAGGGAGGATGCTGGCCAGCAGGGTGGGCCAGGGCAGGACACCAGCAGCATCCCCACTCTGTCTCTATGGCCCAACATCAGGTGCAGCCCCTCAAGGCCTGCTCCAAGGTGGAGTGTCTTCCTGGTGATAGAGATGGAAGTTCTGTAAACTACGGTGACTCCACCTCTCCGACCCTCCTGTCTATGTTGGAGCTGCACCAAGTACCCAGGTGGGCAGAGCTGAGTTAGGTCAACCCCACCCAGCCCTCAGTAATACATGCCAGATCGGCCCTTTCATCCAGGATTAAATCATGGATGAGTGTGCGTGCTGCGGACCGATCTGGCATTAAGTAGCAGCACCACAAGACAGGCGGGCTCAGTGGATGAGCTACCAGGTACATGAGAGCTAGAGGAGGGGAAGGGTAGAAGGGGAACAGTATATAAGCATCTGTAACCCTTCCTACACTGATCTCCTGACCTCCTCCTGCCCCAAATCACTGGGATAGTGGCACAGTTTCTTAGCACATCTTTGCCACAACGGAATTTCACTAACACTCTAGACTATTCACTAAAGGCAAACAAATAAATCGATCCGCATAATCTCAACCATTCAATACTTAGCAACATGAAAATATGGGGAAGGCTGCTATGCACATTTACCGGGAAGTAAGCCCAATAGAACTGAATGGGCCTGTGAACAGATCCATACAGGACGGTACTGCAGCTTTTTCCGGCACCCCGTGATGGTTGCAGTGTCCTGGGCTGCCTGGTTGAACCTCCTGTCGCCATTTGAGCCTCCTTGTAAAACATTGTTCTCTGTTTAGAGGCAAGAACAGCCTCTAAAACAGAGGACAATGTTTTACAAAGCAAAAACAAATCATAGGGTGATTTGTGAAAAGGAGGACAGGGGTCATATATCTTTCGCAAATATGTAGAAAAGGGAATTTCAGCAGGTGTCATTTCTATGCCTGGAGCACCTGGTGAAATGCCCTCTTCATCACAACAGTGAAAGTTGCAGGAACCCTGTCATGGTGACACTCTAGCTATCCTACAGTGACCAGATACAAGCTATACTAGAGCATGCATATAAATGGCACCTGCTGAAATTCCCATTTCTATGCAGCTGTTAAAGATACAGGAGGCCCTGTCCTCCTTTCCATAGGGTCACCCTAAAGTTTCATACAGCAAGAAGAGAAAATGTCCAGGGCATAACAGAGAAATCCTTGCCATGAGCAGCCTGAGGGGAAGCCGAAAGCCAATGTAGTGCAATGCAAGGTGTTTGCATGGGCTTGCTTGGAGAGATGCAGGGAAGGTTCCTGCTGCCTGGCTTCGTGAGGGTTAAAGAAACGAACGGGATTCCCAGAAGGAAGGAGATTTGGGGAAGAAGGGAGGGTCCGAGTCCTCCACAGGAAATGCACTGTCTCCCCAAAGGCGGTGGAGCTTCTTCCAGGCGCTGCGTGGGTGCCTCCTTTGGGGGGGATCAGGTGAGACCCCCCTCGACTTGTGCATTGGGGGAAGTGGGGTCCCCGGGGAGGGGGCGGGATAAGGGGGGCAAGAGAGGGAGGAGCGGGTGGGGAGAAGCCCAGCATGTCAGAGGCAGATTTGATCTCATATTATGGAGGGGAGCTAAACCGTCTCCCCCTTTTCACCCCATAGAGAGAAAATCTATGTGGCTGATCCACTGGGGAATCACCCCCCCCCCCCCAACACACACACAGTCACAGTATTTGGGAGCTCCTTCCCATCTTCCTTTCAGTAGACCAGCTGGCCCCTTTCATCTGGGGAAGGAGGATTTAAAGGGTGAGTCAATTAACCATCTGAAAAGGAGGGCAGGGCTCCTGCATCTTTAACTATCGCGATGAAGAGGGAATTTCACCAGGTGCTGCATGCATACAAATGACACCTGCTGAAATTCCCTTTTCTATGCAACGGTTAAAGATACAGGAGCCCTGTCCTCCTTTTCAGATGGTCACCCTACGTATAATAATTGTCCCCCATTAATCGGGCACTGCTCCCCTCCTCTACACATGTGGGTCGTCTGATGCAATTCTGCCTGGGGCTGAGACGACCCCCTTGTTCTCTGCCGGGTCAGCCGGGCTGTGAAAAGCAAACAGTGCTGCGGATGTGATAAGCAAATTCGTAGTTATTTAAATGACTGTCATTGACATTTTACTGCCAGTACGGACAGAGGGGGAGACACATCCGTGGGGTTTTTGTTTTGTCTTGTCTTTTGTTAAAGGCAGCAAATAGTCTTGGGGCAAACCTATGGTGAAGGTCTATAGAGAGAGGCAGCTGAAGAGGAGTCCTGTCAAGAAGAAAGAGAAGGCTGATCAGAAATGGATTGTTTATTTATTTCGTTTCTATACTGCCCAATAGCCGAAGCTGTCTGGGCGGTTAACAAAAATTAAAACCATAAAGTACAATTTAAAGTATAAAACTTAAACCACAATATAAAACCACATAAAAGTCCAACCAGAATAAAATGGAGCAGCAATTTGAAGATTTAAAATACAGATTTAAATCAGCATTTTTTAAAAAAAAACTAGGATGTTAAAATACTGGGAAAGTAAAATGGTCTTCACCTGGCATCAGAAATATAAAACAAAGTCTTTCTAAAGTAGGGAGAAATGTCTGTATTCATCAGAATTTGTAGATTCTATGCATTCATGAATTCTGTTGATTAATACATTGACCTTTAAAAATCAGGTAACTAATCAACAAAGATTTCTTTAAAGGACTGACAGCCTTCATTGAAACCAATTTTAAGGTGGATGAATGAAAGAGAGGCTCAAATAGAATATGGCAGCAGCAGCAGCAGGTGTCATGGAGAGGATGTGTGGATGGGAGATTGGATGAAAAAGAAGTAACAGAAAGGCCAAGAGAGCGAATGAACTTTTAGCGGGATGAATGGCTAGAGATGGACGTGTATGTGGGGATGGGATGAGAAATATTCTGACTCTTAAGCCCATGAAGGATTTTGGTCAGTGGTTCTCAGGGGAAGGATTCTCCCCAGAGCTCTAGTTTCTCTTTGAGCCTTGGCATTCGCCTGCCTTTTGTTCTAGGACAAGACCTGCTTACTAGCTGGAGTCCTGCACAGTTCATCTTGTCTTGACAATATAATTCCTTAGCAGAAAAATGCCTTGCCTTTCCAGAGCCTTAGTGGCGCTGCCTCATATGACATTCTCTGCCTAGATACAGAAGAGGGAAGAGTTCCTTTGACCCCCTTGGAGGCGTCCTTGGAACACAGATCCAAGATGGAAGAGTGGGGCTCAGCTAGCCCCAACTCAAAAATTGACCCTGATGCCATTAAGACTGAGAGCAGTGGGGAATTCTGGGAAAGAACGATTGGGATGATCCAGGATGAGGACATGGCCAGCTCAGACGTGCAGCTCCAGTGTTTCAGGCAGTTTCACTACCAGGAGGCTGAGGGGCCCCGAGAGGTTTGCAACCAGCTCCATAATCTTTGTCGTCAGTGGCTGAAGCCAGAGCTACACACAAAAAAACAAATCCTAGACCTGGTGATCCTGGAGCAGCTCCTGACTATCCTGCCAGCGGAGATGGCGAGCTGGGTGAGAGAATGTGGGGCGGAAACCAGTTCTCAGGCGGTGGCCCTGGCAGAAGGTTTCCTCCTGAGCCAGGCAGAGGACCAGAGGCAGCAAGAGCAGCAGCAGGTGAGAGCATTTCATCCAGGGGGCAAGAATGGGAGGGTACCGCAAATCTCTCTACTCTTTGCCCAACCTCTTCTAGAAATCCCCTGAGGAGAGATGTCCCATACCACAACCATTTTGCCCATCACATTCCTTTCCTATTCCTTTTCCTCTTGAATCCTTATTGCTGTTCCAGGTACAGAGTCTGTTTGCAGAAGTGGGACCTGGTTTCCCTGCAGCAGCAGAGGCTCAATTAGACACCTTAGACATTGTCAGGCAAAGGGGGATCCAGCCGGAGTGTGATGGGCATGCCGCCTTTCAGGGTAAGGATTCATTTGTGTTCCACCTGGTCCCCCATCTCTGGAGAATGTAAGAGAACCTTGTGCTCTTCAACGTTCTCCACCAGATTGTTTCAGGGGGAAGACGCTTGTTTCCAGCCTTTTCCACTTCCATCAATCAGGAAGTACTTCTTCACACAGTGCATTGTCAAACTCTAGAATTCACTACCACAAGATGTGGTGATGGCCACCAATTTCGATGGCTTAAAAAAGGAGGTTGGATAAATTCCTCGAAGAGGAGGCAGTCAATGGCTACTAGTCCTGATGCCTAAGTCCAACCTCCAGTATCAGGGGCAATAAATCTATATACGCCACTTGCTGGGGAACATGAGTGAGAGGGTGCTGTTGCACCTTGTCCTGCTTGTGGTTCCCTGGTCAACAGCTGGTTGACCACTGTGGGGACACAGTGCTGGACTAGATGGACCCTGGTCTGATCCAGCAGAGCTCTTCTTATGTTATGTTTGTCTCATGCAGGGACAGCAACGGTGCCGGCAATGTGTACAGAGTTATCTCTTCGTCTTTGTGATAGAGCGGAACCGGATCAGGTAGGCAGAAAGACCACTGGGGAGACAGGCAGGGAACAGCCTGGTGTCTCCGTCCCCTGCTCACCTGCTAGGGACAGAATCACTCTCTCCCCACTATTGCTTCTAGCAAAACTAAGATCCTAAGGAGAACCTCGTGGATCCAACCAAAGGCCCATATAGTCCAGCATCCTGTTTTTCAGAGCGGCCCACCAAATGCCCTATCGGAAGCACTCAAATGAGACAAGAGGGCCAGAGCCATTCCTTGCTGTTATTCCCCCAGCAACTGGTTTTCATAACAAGCAAGTTTCAATCCTGCGGTATAATGCCCAGCCCACTTCACTTTTAAGTTATCCTTGAAAAGGAAACATGTTCTTTTTTTGATCCAGGATCTGGTGACTTTTGAGGAGGTTGCTGTGTGCTTCACGGAGGAGGAGAGGGCACTGCTGGATCCTGACCAGAGAGCCCTGCACATGCAAGTCATGGAGGAGAACCGGGGGATCGTGGCCTCTCTGGGTAAGGCTCCCTGTTTTCCTGATCATTGTACTGCTGGGTTTCAAATGCATTCATGATGAGGAAGATAATATTACCAGTTTTGGGCACGTATCCTATACTATTCATTTATTTTGTATTTTGAGGCTGCCCCTCAGGAGATTGCCTTCAGAAGGCAATTTTCAAAAAGAAAATAAGTTACATTGAGTCGTATTTAAATCATCAAATGATTAACACTATTTTAAGGCAGCAGCTAAAAGACACAGGCCTCGACCATGCCAGGACATTTTCGCAAGACCCTTTGAGATAGCTCACTCTCAAAAAATCACTTCTTGGGGGAAAGCAGCCCAGAACGGACACATGTTCAAGGCATAGATGAAGGCCTCCCCTGCAGGGTCCTTGTGGATTTCAACTGTATATTTCAGCACCTCCAGATCTCTTCTATCAGTGTACCAAGACATGTCAATTTTTATGTACTAAAACATTCATAATCCTGCCATTCCCTTAAAAAACAATCCACACAGGAGCTAATACTGCTGAGGCATCAATACAAAATAGTTAAAAACCACAACAGAATCAAGCCAACAATCAGCATCCAGTTAAAAAATTATCAGGAAACATTAAGAGCTGCAATTAATACAAACACAGGACTGACCCACCATGGAATCCCACCAACTGGCACCCCAACATGAAGTTAGTTAACAGAATCCAAACTCAGCTGTTTCTCTCTTTCTCCCAAAAGGCAGTGTCTCTTCACACATAGACATCTGGATACCCAGATCACTTCCCTTTAGCTGGGGTGGAGGGATGGGAAAGAGAGCTGAATCTCTCTGTCTGAGCGCAACAGAAGTCCGAGGTTTGCCACTCTCTGAAAAGCAGGTGGAATCCTGCCATTTGTGGGTAGCCCAAGAGACCAAGGATGGTTTTGTATTGTGGTCCCAGGTCTGATATTACAAAGCCACAAAGGAGTGATAGGAAAATTCCCAGGTGGTGACAAGAACTATTCTGGGCTGAAAACTATGGTGTTTGGAGAATGTTATTACTATTATTATGTTTCTATACCGCCCCATAGCCGAAGCTCTTTGGGCGGTTTACATTAGGGTACTTGCTTGTCAGAGCTATCTCAAATGTAAAAGTGGGCCATTTGGGATGGGTGCTGAGTAAAGGAGGTGCTCAGCGTACAGCTATTCCACATTGCATCTGTCCCGAATGGTTCATAAATTCCTGGTTGATCACCTGAGCTGGTATTTTGCACGGTAAGAATAGCGCCCCATTTAAATGTTTTCTATTTCTCCCTTTATTCATTCATTCATTCAGGCTGCTCAGTGATTTTACATTCTATGGCTAACTCCGTCTTCCACCAATTTCATATCTTCACTGCAGAAGGTGACAGGTGGGAAGCGGAGAATAAGAGGCAACCGTGTGAGATGCCAGCAAAAAGAGACAGATGTATAAATAAAAAACTGCAGAGAAGGAAAACTGAAGCAAATCACAGTATGAGGAGTGATTCCTCTGCTCCTGAGGGCAATATCTACAAACTTATCACAATGCAAGAAATAATGAATAAAAGACTGGAAATGAATAGGTTTCATATGTGTAGGAAAACTTTCAATTCTGAATCGAATGCTAAAGTTGATTGTCGAATTCACACATTGAAGAAAACTTATAAATGCCGTAAATGTGGGAAGAGTTTCAGTCAGAAGCCAAATTTCACTCATCATCAAAGGTCACACACACAGGAGAAACCATATCATTGTTTGGAGTGTGGAAAGAGCTTGAGCAGCAAGCAAACTCTCATTTATCATCAAAGAACTCACACAGGTGAGAAACCATATAAGTGTTTAGAGTGTGGAAAGAGCTTGAGAAGCAAGCAAAGACTCATTTATCATCAAAGAACTCACATAGCTGTGAAAACATATAATTGTTTGGAGTGTGGAAAGAGCTTCAGCAGCAAGCAAATCCTCATTTCTCATCAAAGAACTCACACAGGTGAGAAACAATATAAATGCTTAGATTGTGGAAAGAGCTTCAGTCAGATGAAAAATCTCAGTCAGCATCAAAGAATTCATACAGGGGAGAAACCATATCATTGTTTGGAGTGTGGAAAGAGCTTCAATCAGAAGAACAACCTCAATCAACATCAAAGAACTCACACAGGGGAGAAACCATATCATTGTTTGGAGTGTGGAAAGAGCTTTAGTTGGAAGCACAGTCTCAATCAACATCAAAGAACTCATACCAGTGAGAAACAATATAAATGCTTAGAGTGTGGAAAGAGCTTCAGGAGCAGTCAATATCTCAATCAACATCAAAGAACTCACACAGGAGAGAAACCATATCATTGTTTGGAGTGTGGAAAGAGCTTCAGTTACAAGAACAACCTCAATCAACATCAAAGAACCCACACAGGGGAGAAACCATATCATTGTTTGGAGTGTGGAAAGCACTTCAGTCGGAAGAACAGTCTCAATCAACATCAAAGAAGTCACACAGGGGAGAAACCATATCATTGTTTGGACTGTGGGAAGAGCTTCAGTCGGGTGAAGAGTCTTACTTTTCATCAGAGAAATCACACAATGGACATGGCTTAAAGTGACATGCGAACCTGCCCTGTTTGAATTCATCAAAACCTTTTTCTGTACCTAGTTGTAGTTATGTTCTGAACTGCATTTTCCTTGAAGTGCTTATTATAAAAAAGCATGTTTTTTTCAGAACATAAAAGAAGCAAAAACATGGTCAGTGTCAATGAAGCAGGTCACAATGGTATTATGCCATGCAAAATAACAGCCATAAACTGGGAACCTTATCAACTTGGGGAAGTATGCTTGAAACGGGGCACATTGGATCTCCCAGGATAAAATACAAATATATCTATTCTGGAACAATTGATTCACTTGTCATTGACATACCAATTGCATATGATTATGGTCATGGATGTTGTATCACAGACATGTTTTTTGCATCTAGAAAATTGGTTTTCAGACCAGGAGATGCATCTTTTTAGATCAGTTTTAGTAATGTGTAGGTATTCCTATTGTTTTAAGGTCAAACAAAATCTGAATGTACATAAGCAGATGAACCCGCATACAAATGCTTAACATGCATAAAAGCCACTCCAGACATCATAATTTCAGTTCGCCCTCGGAGAACTTGATTTCTTTGCTTTGTTTGGGAAGACTGGTCAGGTGCCCTGTTTACCATGATGTTTTGCTCTCCATAGGCTGTGTTCCTGGAGATGGGTTCTGATTTCTGCTTGTACCAGCATTGTACTATTCTGTTCTTGGGATCTACTTGAAATAATTAAAAGACAGAAAAGACAAAAGCTTGGTCTCAGAGAGTTGTTCTGAACTAAAACTCTGTGCATTTAATATTAGATGTCAGTAAAACCTGTATTAGTCCTGATAGCTGTGTGCTGTCTCCAGGGTCATAAGCAATGAGCCTCTGTACACCCCTTGCATTCCTGTCATGCTTGTGGGTTTCCTGTGAGCAGCTGTTGGCCACTGTTTGAGCAGAACGCTGAACTAGGTGGACTTTTGTCTGACCCAGCTCTTATGTTGTTCCTATGCATTCCTGATGACGCTTTACCCTGGGGTAAATGTGAGTGGGAGTGGTTACTTCCCGGTGTAGGACCGGCTAAACCCCGGAGTTCCATCTCATAGAATCTCTGGGCAAAGACAGATTTGTCACTAGTTAAAATAAATGGCAAGAAGTCAAAGGGTTTAGTGCCCCCTTCCAGCATACTATGTGCCCTAACTTCAAAAAGGGCAAAAAGGAGGAACCTGAGAATTACAGAGCAGTCAGTCTGACATCCATACCAGGGAAAATTTTGGAGCAGATTATAATGGAGTCGATCTGTAAACACCTTGAAAACAATTCAGTGATGACTAGAAGCCAGCATGGATTTGTCAAGAACAAATCCTGTCAGACTAATCTTGATCTCATTTTTTGATCGGGTAACCTCCCTTATGGACTGTGGGAATGCTGTGGATATGATACATTTTGGCTTCAGCAAAGCTTTTGACAAAGTCCCCCATGAGATTCTGATGGTACAACTATTAGGTGGATCCACAGTTGGTTACAGAATCGGACTCAAAGAGTGCTTATCAATTGTACCTTTTCACACTGGGGGGAGGTAACAAGCGGGGTACCGCAGGGCTCAGTCCTGGGCCCAGTGTTCTTCAACATTTTTATTAATGACTTGGATGAGGAGGCGCAGGGAATGCTTATCAAATTTGCAGATGACACAAAATTGGGTGGGATCGCTAATACCCTGGAAGACTGAAACAAACTTCAAAGTGATCTTGATAGGCTGGAACACTGGGCTGAAAACAACAGAAAGAAATTTAACAGGGATAAATGCCAAATTCTACACCTAGGAAAAAGAAACCAAATGCACAGTTACAAGATAGTGGATACTTGGCTCAGCAATACGACAAGCGAGAAGGGTCTTGGAATTGTTGTAGATCACAAGCTGAATATGAGCCAACAGTGTGATGTGGCTGCAAAAAAAGCAAATGCTATTTTGGGCTGCATTAATAGAAGTATAGCTTCCAACTCGCACGAGGTACTGGTTCCCCTCTATTTGGCACTGGTTAGGCCTCATCTTGAGTATTACATCCAGTTCTGGGCACCACGCTTCAAGAAGGATGCAGACAAGCTGGAGGGGGTTCAGAGGAGGGCAACAAGGATGATCAGGGGTCTGGAAACAAAGCCCTATGAAGAGAGACTGAAAGAACTGGGCATGTTTTGGTCACTCTAATATAGCTTCTGCAACTTTAATTTGTAATGAAGAGGGCATTTCATCAGGTGTTGTATGCATACAAATGACACCTGCTGAAATTCCCTTTTCTATGTAACTGTTAAAGATACAGGAGCCCTGCCTTCCTTTTTTATAGATTCACCCTATTCAGATAGTACCTTCCCAACATCACCGTGTTATGAAAACGGCCGCCCATCCAATCTCTTGCTTGGGGAGAGGGCTCAGAGTGACAGATGGGTCAGTGGAGCTCTCAGGGGAAGCTTCCCATCTGCCAGTCTGCTCGCTCACTCTAGGAGCATGCCCCAAACAAGGGATTAGGTGGGAGAGTAGTCTTCCGATGATCCACACCAGCTGCTCAAAGCTCTGGAGATGCCGCCAGTCCCGTCTCCTCCGTGTGAGGGTGGAGGAGCAGGCTGCTCTTGCTTTTGTGTTGTGGCAGCGGCAGCTTGCATCATCCTGCCTCCGGGGAACAGAACATCTTGCACCGTCACTGAGTCCAGAACCCTTCTTTGATCACGACAGCAGGAGATGGAGTAGCAACCCTCAGCAGATCTCCGCACCGTCCCATGGACTTCAGCTGCAGTGTTATTTACTCTGGATAGCTCATTTTGCAGACTCAGACATTTCTGGAACCTACATAGTAGCAGCCCTCTATCAGCAGCCCTTTGAGAATCCCATGCAGAGGTTATTGGAGCAGGGATGATGTGGAACAGGCCTCCAGGAGAAGTTGCAGCCATCTTATCAGAGGCACCGGCTGAGGGGAGAAGGCACTCCATGATGTTGCTGCTGCTATCGGATTCCCAGGATCCTCTTGGGCTGGCCCACCTGCCCTGTCTCACCACCCTTGACATCCCTTGGCCGTCCCATCAATGTCTGGATTCAGTCTCAGCGAAGAGCAATCGTAAAATCCAGAGGGGGCCTTGTCAGGCAACTGTGAAGGCCAAGACTCTCTCAGGGATGCCTCCCTGGCCCTCTGGCCCTGCTCCTCTTTCGGACTAGTCCAAGGCTGTTTCCAAGTGTGGAGCAGCCACAAGAGCAGGAAGAGGAAGCAGCAGCCTCCTCATGTTGCTTTTCTCTTGTACGCGGATTGGGCCCAGGGGGAAAAGGTCAGGGAGTGTGCAGGCTGGCAAGCAGGTGGGCCCAATCCGAGGCAGGGTCCAACGGAGGCCCTCTTCTTTCATTCCCCCCACCCCATTTTAGAGCTGACAGTGAGTGTGATACTTTTGCCTCCATTACAATCCAGCTAATGAAAACCACCTTTTCAGAAAAGAGAGTTAAGCAGGTCAGGCGAGTCCGTTTCAGCGAAGTGAAGGGGAAATTGAAAGCCTTTAGCTTTGTGACTAGATTGGGATTTTCTTTCCCTAAGAGAGTCCCATACATCATTGAAGTACTTCTATATATTTATTTCCTGTAACCAAGTCCTATAAATCATTAATATGCTGACTTTCAGGGCAGAATGTCTCCTCAGGTGGTTTAAACATAGCAACATAAACATTTGGGAAAGGCTGCTAAATACAAGTAAGCCCCATAGAACTGAATGAGACTATGAGCAGACCCATAGAGGACATTACTGCAGCTTTTTCCACCACCTGGTGATGGTTTCAGTGTCTTGGGCTGCTTGGTTGAACCTCCTGTCACCATTTGAGCCTCCTTGTAAAACATTGTTCTCTGTTTAGAGGCAAGAAGAGCCTCTAAAAACAGAGGACAATGTTTTACTACCAAAAACAAAACATAAAACAATTTCATATAATGTGACCCTATGAAAAGGAGGACAGGGCTCCTGTGTCTTTAACAGTTGTGTAGAAAATGAATTTCAGCAGGTGTCATTTCTATGCATGTAGCACCTGGCGAAGTTCCCTCTTCATCACAACAGGGAAAGCTGCAGGAGCCCTGCTCTCTTTTGTATCTGGCCACTCTAGTATAGCTTGTATCATGTCACTCTGGTATAGCTAGTGTGACCAGATACAAAAGAGGGCAGGGCTCCTGCAGCTTTCCCTGTTGTGAAGAAGAGGGAATTTCACCAGGCGCTGCATGCACACAATTGACACTTGGTGAAATTCCCATTTCGATGCAACTGTTAAAGATACAGCAGCCCTGTCCTCCTTTTCATAGGGTTTCATGTCCACGGCATAACAGAGAAATCCTTGCCATGAGCACCCTTAAAGGAAGCCAAAAGCCAATGTAGTGCAACGCGAAGTGTTTCCATGGGCTTGCTTGGAGATGTTTGCTGCGTGGCTTCCTGAGGGTTAAAGAAACGAACGGGATTCCCAGAGAGGAAGGGGGGATTTGGGGAAGAAGGGAGAGGCCGCGTCCTGCACAGGAAATGCACTGTCTCCCCCAAAGGCTCTTCCTGTGTCGCCTTCTTCCTCCAGAGGAAAGAGGACTTTGAGCTTCTTCCAAGCGCTGCGTCGGTGCCTCCTTTGAGGGATCAGGTGAGACAACCCTCGTCTTGTGCATTGGGGAAAGGGAGGTCCATAGGCTGCTGGGGAGGGGCCTGGACATGGGGGGCAAGAGAGGGAGGAGCGGGTGGGGAGAAGCCCAGCATGTCAGAGGCGGATTTGATCTCATTTTATGGAGGGGAGCTGGACCGTCTCCCCCTTTTCACCCCATAGGGAGGAAATCTGTGTGGCTGATCCACTGGGGATCCCCCCCCAACACACACACACAGTATCTGGGAGTGCCTTCCCATCTTCCTTTCAGTAGACCAGCTGACCCCTTTCATCTGGGGAAGGAGGAAGAGAGAGGTCGAGAGTAAGAATGAACTTTTAGCAGGATGAATTGTTAGAGATGGACCTGTATGTGGGCTTGGGATAAGAAATGTTCTGACTCTTAAGCCAGTGAAGGATTTTGGTCAGTGGTTCTCAGGGGAAGGATTCTCCCCAGAGCTCTAGTTTCTCTTTGAGCCTTGGCATTCGCCTGCCTTTTGTTCTAGGACTAGACTTGCTTACTAGCTGGAGTCCTGCACATTTCATTTTGTCCTGACAGTATAATTCCTTAGCAGAAAAGTGCCTTGCCTTTCCAGAGCCTTAGTGGCGCTGCCTCATATGACATTCTCTGCCTGGATACAGAAGAGGGAAGAGTTCCTTTGACCCCCTCGGAGGCATCCTTGGAACACCAATCCAAGATGGAAGAGTGGGACTCAGCTGGCCCCAACCCAGAATTAGATCCTGATGCCATTAAGACTGAGAGAAGTGAGGATTTCTGGGAAAGAACAATTGAGATGATCCAGGATAAGGACATGGCCAGCTCAGATGTGCAGCTCCAGCGTTTCAGGCAGTTCCATTACTGGGAGGCTGAGGGCCCCCGAGAGGTTTGCAACCAACTCCACAGTCTTTGTCGTCAGTGGCTGGAGCCAGAGCGACACACGAAAAACCAAATCCTGGACCTGGTAATCCTGGAGCAGTTCCTGACCATCCTGCCAGCGGAGATGGCGAGCTGGGTGAGAGAATGCGGAGTGGAGACCAGTTCCCAGGCGGTGGCCCTGGCAGAAGGCTTCCTCCTGAGTCAGGCAGAGGACCAGAAGCAGCAAGAGCAGCAGCAGGTGAGAGCATTGCATCCAGGGGGTCAGGAATGTGAGGGAGGCTATCCCAATCTCTTCTAGAAATCCCCTGAGGAGAGATGTCCCATACCACAACCGTTTTGACCATCTCATTCCATTTTTATTACTTGTACACTTGAATCCTTATTGCTGTTTCAGGTACAGAGTCGGTTTGCAGAAGTGGGACCTGGTTTCTCTGTAGCAGAAAAGGCTCCATCAGACATCTTAGGCATCATCCGGGAAAGGGAGATCCAGCCAGAGTGTGATGGGTGTGCCGCCTTTCAGGGTAAGGATTCATTTTGGGGAGGCTGTGTTCCACCTGGTCCCCCATCTCTGAGGAATGTAAGAGAACGTTGTGCTCTTCAATGTTCTCCACCAGATTGTTTCTGGGGGAAGACGCTTGTTTCCAGCCTTTTCCAGTGTTCAAAAACCATTGTTTATTTTTTAACACTTGAAGACTTTATACGTGGACACCAACAGTTTGATTTGTAGCTGAGAGAACAAATGGAGGCAAATGCATTTTTACCCAACTGTATTCTCAACATGCAAATTGAAGATGCAGCATCTTGTAGCTCTCAGGTGTATTTGGATTTGCATCACTTTGCATTATTTGACTGGGAAGTAAGTATTTTTGTGTTCTAAGGAGACTTACTTCCCAGGAGTCTAGGATTACTATCACAAATCTGTGAGACAAACATGTGCTACTGGCTTTCCCATTGACTTCCAATCAATCAGGAAGGACTTCTTCACTCAGCGCAGAGTTAAACTATGGAGTTTACTATCATAAGATGTGGTGATGGCCACCAATTTGGATGGCTTTAAAAGGGGGTTGGATAAATTCCTGGAGGAGCCATAGTCCTGATGGCTATGTGCTACCTCCAATATCAGAGGCAGTAAGCCTGTATATGCTAGTGGTTGGGGAACATGGGTGGGAGGGTGCTGTTGCACCATGTCCTGCTTATGGTTCCCTGGTCGGCAGCTGGTTGACCACTTTGGGGACACAGTGCTGGACTAGCTGGACCCGTGGTCTGATCCAGCAGGGTTCTTCTTATGTTCTTATGTTTGTCTCATGCAGGGACAGCAACGATGCTGGCAATATGGACAGAGTCATGTCTTCGACTTTGTGACAGAGTGGAATCGGATCAGGTAGGCAGAAAGACCATTGGGGAGACAGGCAAGGAACAGCCTGTGTATCTCCGTCCCCTGCTCACTTCCTAGGGCCAGAATCTCTTTCTCTCTCCCCCTGTATTGCTTCTAGCAAAACTAAGATTCTAAGGAGAACCAAAGGCCCATCTAGTCCAGCGTCCTGTTTTTCAGAGTATCCCACCAGGTGCCCCATGGGAAGCACATAAATGATACAAGAGGGCCAGAGCCATTCCTTCCTGGTTTTCATAGCAAGCAAGTTTAAATCCCGCAGTATACTGTCCAGCCACCTCATTTTTAAGTTATCCTTGGGATGGAAACATTTTCTTTTTTTGATCCAGGATCTGGTGACTTTTGAGGAGGTTGCTATGTGCTTCACTGAGGAGGAGTGGGCGCTGCTGGATCCTGACCAGAGAAACCTTCACAGGCAAATCATGGAGGAGAACTGTGAGATCGTGGCCTCTCTGGGTAAGGCTCCCTGTTTTCCTGGTCATTGTACTGTTGGGTTTCAAATGCATTCATGCTAAGGAAGATAATATTACCAGTTTTGGGCACATATCCTATATTATTCATTTATGTCGTATTTTGAGGCTGCCTGTCAGCAGACTGTTCTCAGAAGATAGTTTTCAAAAAGAAAGCAAGGTACATTGAGTCTCGTTTAAATCATCAGATGATTAATACTATTTTAAGGCAGCTAAAAGACACAGGCCTCGACCCCGCCAGGACATTTTCGCAAGACCCATTGAGACAGCTCATTCTCAAAAAAAATCACTTCCTAGGGAAAGGCTGCCTAGAACGGACACATGTTCAAGGCGTAGATGAAGGCCTCCCCTCCAGGGTCCTTGTGGATTTCAACTGCATAATTCAGCACCTCCAGATCTCTTCTATCAGTCTACCAAGACATGTCAATTTTTATGTACTAAAACATTCATAATCCTGCCATTCCCTTAAAAAACAATCCACACAGGAGCTAATACTGCTGAGGCTTCAATTCAAAATAGTTAAAAACCACAACAAAATCAAAACAACAATCAGTATAGTTAAAAATTCCAGCAGTCCAAAATGAAGCTAGTTAAACAGAACCTAGCTGTTCTCTTCATTTGTCTCTCCAGCTGGAGTCTCTCTTCTCACAGAGACACACTCAGATTTCATTCTCCTTAGCTGAGGTTTAGGGATGGGAAAAGGAGCTGATTCTCTCTGCCGGAGAGCAACACAACTCCGGGGTTTGCCATGGTCTGGAAAGCAGGTGGAATCCTGCCATTAGTGGGTAGCCCTGGAGGCCAATGAGGGTTCTGTAGTGTGGACCTGGGTCTGATATTACAAAGCCACAAAGCAGTGACAGGAAAATTCCCAGGTGGTGACAATAATTGTTCCATGCTGAAAACCCTGAGGTTCGGAGAACCTTTCGCCAGAGCCATCCCAGATGTTACAGTGGGCCTTTTGGGCTGGGTGCTCAGTAAAGGAGGTGCTGAGTCTCCACCAATTCAAGATTGCTCAGAAATTCCTAGTTGAGCACCTGAGCTGCTAATTCACATGGTTAGAACTGCATCCCACCTAAGTGTCTTTTTTCCTTTATCGAAATCGTTAAATGGGGGTGTCATAGCTAATTCACTCTTCTTTTCCGCCCCCACCCTCCCCTTCCTTCCCACCCATAGGTCGAGTTACAGAGTAAAAAAATACAGAATCCTTCAGGAAACAAATTCAGCTTTTGAAAATAAAACAATATTAAGTCATTTAGAACAACTATAATGATTTATAACTTGCAGGTACCGTCTGGCCAAATTCTGCTATATAAGATATTCAGTAAACAGTAACAAAACAGCTAGAAAGGAATCATACTTTCATTTGACCTTCCATGACCTGTAATTTATACGACAGTTTTCCCATTATTGCTGTCTTCCACACCAATTTATAGCACTAACTCACGTCAGTAAATTTAAGATTCTTCCAATGCTATTACTTTCCTAGCAGCAAACAAAAGGCATGAAATTAGCTCCTCTTGCTTCAAATTCATATTCACTACAACAAATAAATTCAGTAGAGCCAATTCTGAATCCATATGTACTTCAACTTTTAAATCCGGTTAATTGCAGAAAACGCTGCAGTCCAGAATTTTTGAGTCTCAGCACATTTCCACCATGTGTGCTGGTATGTGCCAACTGCTTGGCATCACTTCTGACACACCGGAGAGGAATCAGATTTAACAGATACCAACTTTCTAGGAGTCAGATACCAACCATGTAATAACTTAACAGATGCTTATCTTGTATTAGTAGATATAGATTATATGGTGGTCTCACCCACGTGTTAATCCAAACTGCATCAGCAATAGAGGTACCTAAATTCGCCTCCCAGCAATGCTTAAGACCGTCACTCTTGCTCTCATCAGAGAGCAAACGTATCTTATATATGGTGGTCACCATCTCTTTAACACAGCCCGTATTGTTATCCATTGGTTTCTCAAAGCTAGTTAGGCACCGAACAGCCTGGTCCCTTCCACCCTTGTTGGAGAGAATCATAGAATCATATAATAGTAGAGTTGGAAGGGGCCTATAAGGCCATCGAGTCCAACCTCCTGTTCAATGCAGGAATCTAGCTCAAAGCATCCCTGACAGATGGTTGTCCAGCTGCCTCTTGAATGCCTCTAATGTGGGAGATCCCACCACCTCCCTAGGTCATTGGTTCCAGTGTCATATTGCTCTAACAGTCAGGAAGTTTTTCCTGATGTCCAGCTGGAATCTGGCTTCCTGTCACTTGAGCCCATTATTCTGCGTCCTGCATTCTGGGTTGATAGAGAAGAGATCCTGGCCCTGCTCTGTGTGACAACCTTTCAAGTATTTGAAGAGTGCTATCATGTCTCCCCTCCATCTTCTCTTCTCCAGGCTAAACATGCCCAGTTCTTTCAATCTCTCCTCACAGGACTTTGCTTCCAGACCCCTGATCATCCTCGTTGCCCTCTGCTGAACATGCTCCAGCTTGTCTGCATCCTTCTTGAGGAAAGAATGCAGCTGATACCCGAGGCACCATGTAATATCAGGGTTAACTACATGTTCTTTAATTTCAAATAACAAAAGAGGGATGTTATTTCGATAGAAATCTTTCAATTTATAGAGCCCTCTATCCCTCCATCCTTTAAAACCATCTTTATCTGAATCTTTCAGAAAAACTGGGTGAAAACAAAGGGGCAACAGTGGTGAGACCCCTGGGGCGAGAGCTGCAGATCTCCTAACCCATATATTAAACATGGAATATGTGAACCTATTTAAGATCCATTGAAGAGATCTAAGTTTATGCTTCACAAATGGAGTAACTGTTAAGGGAACTCCATGTATTTAACATTCTCCAAAGTAACTGATTGGGATCCTCTGAAACAAAGGAAACCAGATGCTGTAATTGGCAGACCTCATAGTAAATTGAGGATGCCCCATCCTCCCAGATTTGTCAACTTTTATAATAAATTTTTTCTCACTTATGTTCTACCTCCCAAAATAAACGCATTAAGCTGTCTCGGCCATGACAATAACTGCCCTTTTGGTACAGTAAGCAGCAGAGTTCTAAATAAGAACATTAATCAAGGAAACGTCATTGTTTTTACATAGGCTGACCGTATGAAAAGGAGGACAGGGCTCATGTAACTTTAAAGGTTGTAGAGAAAAGGGAATTTCAGCTGGTGTCATTTGTATGCAGTTAGTTCCTGGTGAAATTCCTCTTCATCACAACAGTTAAAGTTGCAGGCACTATACTAGAGTGACCATATACAAAAGAAGGCAGGGCCCCTGCACCTTTAACTGTTGTGATGAAGAGGGAATTTCACCAGGAACTAATTTCATACAAATGACACTGGCTGACATTCCCTTTTCTCTACAACTGTGATAAACTTACATGAGCCCTGTCCTCCTTTTCATATGGTCAGCCTATTTTACAGCTGCCATCCTATCCATAACAGATAGAGCCATCTTTCTCCATCTACGTACATCTGAAGAAATCAGTTTCCAGACCCTGCTATAGTTTGCCTTGTAACTTATTCAAATTCTTAGTGATTATTACCCCTAGGAACCAACACTTAGAGTAGTTGACTCTCATCTCTAAATATTTTGCCACTTCCGATTGTTCCTTCAGAAGTACGTTATAAAACATTGCTTCTGGTTTTCTAAAGTTGGCCCGTAATCCAGCCACCTTCTGAAATTTAAATAGTTGAGATTTAAGGAACCGCGATGCCCAACCTGGTTGAGTGGTGGTAATCATTATACTGTCTGCATACAGCCCAGCTTTATATTCCTCTCCTGCCATCTGCAACCCTGGGATTGTCCCATTTTGACAAAGTTTCCTTGCTAGTGGTTCTATCGCCAGTGCAAACAGGAGGGAGGAGAGGAGGCACCCCTGCTTTGTTCCACGCCGAAAAGTAACATAATTTGACTCTAAATTATTTATTCTCAGTTTGGCCCAATTATCTGAATATATCCATTTTATTATGTGAATAAATTTGTAACCAAATATCATTTTGAGGATTAAACCAATAAAAAAAACCATTCTGTACAGTAAAATGCTTTAAATATCTATTTGGGGGGGGGGGACTGCCAATGGAGTTGAGTTAATTTTACGTTAATGTATAATATTTAGCATCTTGTGAATAGGATCACTAACCTGTTGGTGTGGAACAAAACCACCCTGATCTACATGAATGTAGGTGCTCAATATCTGATTCAATCTACTAGCTATCACTGCAGTAAAGATCGTATAATAATCCACATTCAATAATGCAAACGGTCTGTAAAATTCAACTAATGTAAGATCTCTGAAAGGTTTTGGGATGGTCACTATTTTAGAGTACTTCCAGGTCTGGTGTAAAGGATCTCCTTGGAGAATATCATTAATTAGATTACCCATATAAATTGTTACCAGTTCTTTGAAGTGCTTAAAGAAAAGAGCTGAAAAGCCATCCGGCCCAGTTGCTTTATTGGGTTTCAGTTTCTTTAATACTTCAAAAATCTCTTCCAACTTAATCCGAGTATTTAATATTTCTCTCTCTTGGGCGGGTTGCGATGGAAGAGACGCTGGCTAAATTCGGACGACACATTAAGCAACTGGGGGGTGGGGGAAACAATCGTCAGTTGTATTGACTATCATGTCCGAATACTGCCATAGTCAACTCAGCACTGATCCTAATCCGCGCCACAGTTGATTATTTATTACCATGTTGTGTGGGAGTACCCCCTAGATGAACAACTGTAAAGTTGATTATTACCCCACCATTGACTTTCATGTTGTCTGAATTCAGCCGCTGAGTCCAAATATTCATCATGATGTGCTATAGAAGGGGAGGAAGAAGTTGACAAGTTTGAATAAAAACACAGAAATTCCTCACAAATTTGGTGAGTTGAATAGCAGGGGTTCCCTTTCTTATCGCGTAAACATCATATCCTTGCCTTTTCTCTATTTTTCCTTAAACAATTCACAATAAGCCTCCATGCTCGTAGAATTTTTGCTGAGAATTAAACTAAACTAATTGAGATCCTCTCCAACTCAAGAACCTCCAATTTTTTCCTCTTCTGATCATACAACCTAAGCGTTTCTTGAGATCCTGTCTAGTTGAATTTCTTGAGATACATTTCTGTCTCTACCTGTGAGTAAAAAGACTCCACAGTTGCTGAAAGGTCATGTTATAAAAATAAACTCCAAAGTTGGAGAACAAAGCTCCTGTTTCAAGTGGCCATTATCTAGCTCGTAGCACACCACACCCGGCTAATTCACTCATCTACAAATTTCATGTCTTCATTACAGAACGTGACAGGTGGGAAGCGGAGAGAAACAAAGAACCATGTGGGATGCAACCAAAAACAGATGGATCTATAAATAACAAACATCAGAGAAAGAAAACTGAAAAAAAGTCCAATGTGGAATGTGGGAAGAGCTTCAGTCAGAACACGAATCTTACTCATCATCAAAGAACTCACACAGGGGAGAAACTCTATATTTGTTTGGATTGTGGAAAAATCTTTAGTCAGAAGGCTTATCTCACTCATCACAAAAGGACACACACAGGGGAAAAACCTTATCGTTGTTTGGAGTGTGGAAAGAGCTTCAGTGAGAAAAGAACTCTTACTTGTCATCAAAGAACTCACACAGGGGAGAAACCATATCATTGTTTGGAGTGTGGAAAGAGCTTCGGACAGAAGATCACTCTGACTCGACATCAGAGAACTCACACAGGGGAGAAACCATATCACTGTTTGGAGTGTGGAAAGAGCTTCAGTAACAATCAAAATCTCACTTCTCATCGAAGAATCCACACAGGGGAGAAACCATATAAATGTTTGGAGTGTGGAAAGAGTTTCAGTGAGAAGAAAACTCTTACTACTCATCGAAGAATCCACACAGGGGAGAAACCATATCATTGTTTGGAGTGTGGAAAGAGCTTCAGTGAGAAGAAAACTCTTTCTTATCATCAAAGAACTCACTCAGAAGAGAAACCATATCATTGTTTAGAGTGTGGAAAGAGCTTCAAACAAAAGATCAATCTCACTCAACATCAAAGAACTCACACAGGGGAGAAACCATATAAATTGCTGGAGTGTGGAAAGCAATTCAGTCAGCTGAAACATCTCACTCAACCTCAAAGTAATCACACAAGGGAGAAATTTTAAATCTCCAATTTTTGAAAAAGCAAGCATATATTTTTTATCAAAGCTTGGTGAAAATGTATGCACTGTGTGTTGGCTTATTAAAGAAGGAAGGGTTTCATTGGATTGTTGATGTTCTAAGTAGTGGGTGAAATGCTGTTAAGGTTTTCCTGCTCCATTAAAGCCTATGACAGCGGCTGCTATCAAATTTATGTCATTTATGCTCTGTATCGTTCTTAAACTGCAATTCTGCCAGTCAAGGTGGTCTCAGATAGAATCCACTAGATTTCCCCTGTGATATGAAATCTATGTGCAATGCCTATCCCGCTCGTTTTGAAATCAGACAGCACTACGTGTTACTACATCTAAAGGGAGCATAGGAGTATTCCTCTGGCTTTGCAGTAAGACTCAGACGTTGATACTACAGCGAGGGAAGGATAATTCCTCACCTCCTATAATGCAGTGGATTGAAGACCTAACAACAGTAGGTGCTGTATGGGTGCTGCCAGTGAATGGGCATATAGATGGATATTTGGTCTGCTTTTATTGAAATGTGTGGACCAGCACGGCCTTTCCAAAGAGCCGCATCGGCCGCGCAAAGTGGCCAACGCAGCGCTCTGGAGACGCTGCCTACGCAGCCACCCCAGTCTCTGGTTTCCGGGACTCTCCCAGCGCGAGAGATCAGGTGGGCAGGCGGTGGCTTCTGCTGAAGGGGTGGCCTTGGTGCAGGCAGCCTCCAGGGCGAATTGACAATGCCCTGCTTTGAGGAAGGACACCTCAAAGCATGGCACTCAGGGCCTGGGCACCACATGGCAAAGGCCACTCTCCCATCTGCAAGGAGGAGGGAGGAGGAGGAGGAGATTGTTGCTGCCGCCGCTACTTCAGTTGTGGCAGGGGCATCTTGCACCGTCCCTGAGTCCAGAACCCTTCTTTGGCCGTGACAGCAGGAGATGGCGCAGCAGCAGAGCTCTGCCCCGCCCCACTGAGTTACTTGCAGGGTCACCTGCTCTTTGCATAGCTCATTCTGTGGCGTCAGGCATTTCTGCAACCTATTCAGAGGCAGCCCTACCTGAAAAGCCTTTTGAAAATATAATAATGATAATGACGATAATAATAATAACAATATATTTATTTCTAACCCACCTCTCCCTCTGGATCGAGGCGGGGAACAACAATAAATATAAATACAGAGACCATAAAATAGACGAAATAAAACATTTAAAACAAATAAAACTATTACATTATTAAAAACATCCAAATGCAGAGCTTCTTTGAGCAGGGAACCAGTGTGGCATAGTGGCTCGAGTGTTGGACTGGGAGTCGGGAGATCCGGGTTCTAGTCCCCACTCGGCCGTGGAAGCTCATTGGGTGACTTTGGGCCAGTCACGGACTCTCAGCTCAACCCTACCTCACAGGGTTGGTGTTGTAAGGATAAAAACAGAAAGGAGGAGGATTATGTACGGCGCCTTGGATTCCTTAAGGAGGAAAAAAGTGGGATGTAAATGTAATAATAAATAAAATGAAAGGGACTATGAGCCATGTGCTTTTAAATGATGGCATATATGCAGCAATCCTATGTAGGTGTACTCAGAAGTAAGTCTCCATGAATTCAATGGAACTTTTAAAACATGCATACGTGTGTAATAATTGGATTTCTTCCCTCCCCCCCCCCCCCCCCCCAGCTTTGCTTTCAGTGTTGGAGAAGCCAGCTCTGCCAGAAATGGCGCGCTCTGTGTTGTTACTCTGGATACATTTCCAGGCCAGAGTGGGATGGGGGAGAGGGGTTGGTGGGTTGAGCGGTTTGTAAATTTGAGCCTAGAATCCATTTTGTTTTGCTGCATAATGCATCTCAGTCACATTGTGAACATGTGGTTTCAAAAATTATTTCCTTTTGATGATGTAAGTGAACACATATTTCTGGCTAAATTCCCCGTTTAATGTTTGCTGGGCTACAGTTAAAATAAAACCTGTGATTATGTAAGGCGAACACTGTTGCTTGCAGTTATTGGCAGCATTCGGACGACACGATAATCAACCGGGGGGGGGGGGGGAACAATCGTCCGTTGTGTTGCTTATCGGCAGCATTCAGACGACATTTTAGGCAACGGAGGGGGGAAGAGGCAACAGACAGTAAGTTATTGGCAGCTTTCAGACACGATAATCAAGATTATTGTTTCCCCCCCTCCGTTATCGTGTTGTCCGAATGCTGCCAATGACTCTTAATTCCCTGATGCCTCAGTTTCCGCGTGTGTGAAATGGGTTTCCTGGTCTCTCACCTCCCTTTAATTGAAATCTTGGAGAAATGTACATTTGTCCATTTGTTCTCTGTGTTGTGATACACTCTGGAAACACTGGAGTGTTTCTGTTTAAGCCATTTAAAAGCAAAAACAAAAAACACCCTGCTTTCTGTTGGTTCTGTGAACTGTGATTGTGTAACGCAAGCTCATCCTCTTTCCTGCAGTCTTTAATTGCCTGCTGCCTCAGTTTACCAGTGTGAAGTACACTTGTTCCTCTCCCAGCCCTCTTTGCATTCAATAAGTCGGTTCTGCCACAAACACTTTTCTCTGTTTTTTTTTATTCTGGAGAAATTTGGGGGAGGGGGGTTGTTTGGTGTGTTCAACTGTGTAGTGAGGGACTTGCTTGGGTCCACCTCTGGTCACCCCCTTGGCTCCGCCTCCAGTGACCCCTCTTTCCGCCCCACCAGTTAGATGGGGCCACGGGACTCCACTGCATAAAACAATTAAAAGGTAAAAATATACAAATCCCAAGAATTGCATCATAAAAACATTTGTGTCTTGGGGACGGCTCCTATGCCCATTTACCCACGTGTAGCCCTCATAGAACTGAATGGGTGCTACTTGTGAGCACACACAGGATGGAACTGCAGCTTTCTCCCCCAAACCCCTGAAGGTTTCAGTGTCCAGGGCTGACTTGTTCAACCTCCTGTAACCTTTTGAGCATCCTGGCAAGAACAGAGTGGACAACGTTTGACAAGCAAAACAAAAACACACCCACTGACTGAACAGATTCATTCGCCAGAAGAGGAAATGTCCGGAACCGGAAAGAGAAAAGCCAGCGGGGTGCAATGCAAGATGTTTCCCTGGTTTTGCTTGGAGAGATACAGCGAGAGGCTCTTTGTTGTTTGGCCACCTAAAGGTTGAAGAGCCTGAACTAGATTCCTAGAGAGGAAGGGGATTTGGGGAGGCAGGGAGGGGTCATGTCCTCCACAGGAAATGTGCTTCCCCTCCAAAGCTCTTCGGTCTTCCTCCAGGTGCTGCTTTGGTACTTCCGTTGGGGGATCAGGTGAGACCCCCCCCCACCTTGTGCATTGGGGTTAAGGGAGGTTCCCTGGGCTGCAAGGGAGGTACATGAAGGGCAAGTGAGGGAGGAGGGGATGGGAAGACTGGGGGGGGGGGATACTTAAATTCAACCCCCAACTTGTCAGAGTTATTTCACAAAGAATCATAGAACAGTAGAGGCCCTTGAGTCCAACCCCCTGCTCAGTGCAGGAATCCCCCTTAAAGCATCCCTGACAGATTCTGGCTGGACATCAGGAAAAACTTCCTGACTGTTAGAGCAATACGACAATGGAACCAATGACCTAGGGAGGTGGTGGGCTCTCCCACATTAGAGGCATTCAAGAGGCAGCTGGACAGCCATCTGTCAGGGATGCTTTAAGGTAGGTTCCTGCAATGAGCAGGGGGTTGGACTCGATGGCCTTAGAGGCCCCTTCCAACTCAACTATTCTATGATTCTAAGATAATATTACCAGTTTGGGACACATATCCTATATTATTCATTTATGTCGTATTTTGAGGCTGCCTCCCAGGAGATTGGTCTCAGAAGGCAATTTTCAAAAAGAAAGTAAGATACATTGAGTCTCATTTAAATCATCACATGATTAACACTATTTTAAGGCAGCTAAAAGACACAGGCCTCGACCATGCCAGGACATTTTCGCAAGACCCATTAAGACAGCTCATTCTCCAAAAAATCACATTAGCAAAACACTGATGAGGGAAAGGTAGCCCAGAACGGACACATGCAGGCGACTTCTGGAGTTCAACTGCATATTTCAGCACCTCCAGAGCTCTTCTATCAGTCTACCAAGACTTGTCAGTTTTTATGTATTAAAACATTCATAATCCTGCCATTCCCTTAAAAAACAATCCACACAGGAGCTAATACTGCCGAGGCATCAATACATATTACTTAAAAACGACAACAGAATCAAAACAACAATCAGCATCATGTTAACAAATTGTCAGGAAACATTAGGAGCTACAACAAATACAAGGGGCTAGAGGGGCTGCCGAGTTTGGGGTCAGCAATTTCCTCCCTCCCTCATTTCACCACTGTATGAATGGAGGTCCCATGATTTCCACCACCCCACAGCGTTGCAGTTAGAAAATGTGCATTTACATTGGGGAAAATGTGTGTTTACCACCAACGTTTTGCTGCTGCAGTGGCCTTCCAGAAATTCTCAAACTAAGGGCCAAACTAGCCATGACATCTTCAACGCAATGAGCAGCTGGATATTGATTTATTAAAGATATTTATATATTTCTTTATAGACTGACCTCACGAAGGAGTTTACATGAAATTATTAAAACAATACAATCAATAAAACTCTGCAATGAAAAACAAAAAAGACCAACAACTTCTTGTCTTGGAGAAGCTGGTTCTGTTTCTTCTCCTCTCAGGGCAAGATGGGAGTCCACATGCCAGTGGCGCCACCCTCCACTGGGCCTTTGGTACTGGTGCAGGTCTGCAGTGCCCATAAGGTGCCTCGTCAGGACACCATCTCTGGGGCTCATTGAGCCTGCAATGGGGCAGAGAGAGGTCGTATTCCCCCCCCCCCCCAAGCCCTGGACTTGCTGGATAGTATGTGTGCCGGAGGAATGAAAAAGGCTACGTCGCATCAAACTGGAAGCCCTGCGCCTTATTTTAATGGGCAGGTGGTTAACTCCGCCCCTACTGAAAGTCCGACCCCATCCCTGGAAGTCCCACTTCCGGAGCCCTGCCCCGGAAAGAGGGATCGCTGGATGGGGGTCATGGGATTCCTAGATGAAGTCACCATCCCTCCATGGACCAATGGGATGGGGGTGGAGACCCCCTGCTGTACATGTGGGGGACTGGAAGCGACCCAGTCGGGGTCATTTCCAACCTCATGCCCAGAAGCCCTACCCTGGACGGAGGAGTCACCTGATGAGGTCACGTGACCTGTCTACAAACTCCTCATGCCACCTCGTCCTGTTCAGCCACCATAGCATGAGGAGTTTGTAGAGGAGTCACATGATCCCGTCAGGTAAACCCTCCATCCAGGGCAAGACTTTTGAAATTGGAACATCTTGAGATGGGCTTGGAAATGGTCCCGCGTCTGCTATCTAGCCTCCCGGACCTGCCCTGTGATGGACGCTCTGTTCTACTGACCGTTGGACGCCTCTCTGACTGTGTGATGCGTGTAAGTGCCTGACTGTGTTGTGTCCCCTGACTGCTATGTCAACCCCTCCTGCCTAAGCCTGAACCCCAGTTAGGGATGTCGGGGGAATCTGTTTGGGGGGTGGAGCTTCACAAGGTTTGTCAGCTCAGCCCCCCCCCCCCCCCCCCCAGATTCCATTTTGTCTTCCACCAACTGGCCCCACTCAATGTGCAATGAGTCAGGCCAACTGGCGGAAATTTCTCTTGAATTTTTTTTGCCCAAATTTGGCTGCAAATTATGCAAATCTGCATAATTTACAGGCGAAATGCATGCAAATCCCTATTTGCCCAAATTAAGCAAAGACCAAAAAGAATCTGTAAAACTGCATGACTCAGGTCGCAAAAGCAAACCAAGTCAGGCGTGCCGCGGAAGGCCAACAAGCCCAGAAGGGCCGGATTTCTTGGCAGCTGACATCCCTAATCCCTGTCCTAACTGCTTCCAGTGCCCCACATGTATAGCAGGGGCTAAATGGACAACTTCATAGAGGAGTCACATGACCCCCATCAGGTGATGCCTCGATCTGGGATGTCCAGGGATGGGGTGGGACTTCTGGCAGATGCAGGGCTAAACCCCCTTTGAATAAGGGGGAGGGCTTAGGGTTTGATGTGAGGTAGCCTTCTCGAGAGTCCCTTGACCTCTTCACTCTGTCTCCCATTGCAGGCTCTCCTAATGCCAAGTCCAAGCACCTTTCGTTGCACCACATGGAGCCAGAGACGAGGGAGGAGGATGGAGATGGAAAGTCAAAGGAAGACATTCTTTCGATGTTTACCCCCAATTCTGTGAAAGCTGCCAGTTCAAGTCGCTCTGACAGGGAATGCATCTGGCCCACCGGGATGCAAAGTCTTGGGACAAGGTCCATGAGGCAGTCAGAGGGGCGATGTGGGGCAGGCTTTCTTCTTCCACCGGTTTGAATATGCCTTAAAAAGGAGCAAACTTGTTGGGGAGTTGTGGTTCTGACTCAGGAGAGACAGTGGCTGCTGACTGGAGCACGTGACCCTGGAGCAGGAATTTCAACTGTAGGCTGACCTGAACCCGACGGATGGATCACACTCTAATGGATAAACAGATTGTGTTGAGCAAGCCAGGCAGTCCTCAATAAAGTTGGGAAATGGCAAGAGGGGACCTCATTAAAGGACAGCCATCGCCCATGGTTCTGGATTTCAGTCCCTGTATCCTGAATTCCATGCTGGATGGGGCCAGATGTCACTGGGCATCCATCAATGGCTTCAAGAAAGACAGGAAGAGCTTTGGGAACAGCAAAACACCTCCTTGCTGGAAAGGCAAACTGAGTGAGATGGGGCTTCTGCTGGTGGGTTGGTGTCCCTCAGATGTTTGGCAAACATCTGTGGGACACATCACGGTGGAGGACATGGACTTTCCATCATCCAATTACCTAAGGTTTTCCCTGGACACACTACAGCAGAGTGTCCCAACTGGCCACGATCCAAACACAAGTGGAAGTGGAAGCCGCGGTCCTTCTCCTGGGCTGAGAGATGAACCTGTGTCCCACGAAGCTGTGTCGCTTTAGGCCCAGGAAAACTGCTCTGGATAGATGGAGAGAGAGCAAGATACTGGAGGCAGCGGGGAAGGGGGGGCGGGTGGCAATCTCCTTGTCTGGTGTTCCTTTTGCTTCACGAGCTCCCATGATGTGTTGCAGGGCTCTTGCCAATGGCCCCGGCTTCTGGGTCTCTGGAACAGTGAAGCACCTTTGAGGGATCCTCTTTGAAGGGGAGGAAATCCCAGGATCCTTCTTCATCCTCCTGCCATCCGCAGCGAGGGGAGGTGTTTTGAAATCACAGGTGAGATCTTGACAGACAAGTAGAGCAAGGAACCCAAAGTCATACTTCTGAGGATCCCGGGGATGAATTTGAGAAACACCTTCCCCGGTCTTACTCGGAGGGAGACGCTTGGCATTGCTTTCCTTCCATGAAGAGTTGAGATGGACTTCCCACAGGTGAATTCTGCGATTCAGCTGCCATGCTTCTGCCGGTAGTAGATGCGGTGAAGGGTCAGTCAAGTGTCGGCAGGAATCAGGTTTCCAGAAACACTGGAAAGAAAAAGAGATGACAACATTGTCCTGTGTGCCTCTGCCTGTATTCTCCTATGCAGGCTGCAGTCCTATCCTCGCTTATAGGTTTGCGACCTCAATCAAAATCAAAGGAGACATGGATGGGATTGTGATGTCACCTCAAACTGTCATGGGTGCCGGTCACTATTTCAAAGACATTCCTTCTATAGTAGAAACAGGACAGCATTCTCTCTTTAGCGAGACAAAAAGATGTCAGTCCTGCTTGTAATAATGAAGCAGTGTGAAAAGGCATCAATCCATTTTCATTCATTTCATTGAGTCCTTGCAGTTGGACACCTTCAGCTACTAGATGGCAGGTTTTCCTAACCAGCAGTGGAGGCTCATGACTCTGATTTTGATGGGGCTGCAAATCCATTTTGGGTTTCTGTCAGAACCAACGAGAGCACTAAAAGAGCTATCTAAGGGGCTGAACCCTAGCCCCCTATTAGGTTCAACGCCTTGCTAGCTCCTTCAGAGTTCGGGCGGCTTCTGGCTGGGGCACACTGAGAGTTGTAGGCCTTTCTTTCTGTCTAGACATGCGTAGGATGGCACCCTCAATGCCTGCTGGAAGAGGAAGGCAACCTGGCAGCTAAATGTAGAGAGTGAAGAGGCTAGGCAGCTCTCCCTGGGAAGGGCATTTCACAGTCGGGGGCCACTACAGAGAAGACTCTGTCCCTGCGGCTCTTGAGTGTGGCATCACCCAGAAAAGAGCCGCCAAAGATGACCCTAGGAGTCAGGCGGGAAATATGGGAGAAGACGCTCCCTCAGTTTGATCCTACACCATTTCAATAAACAGCTTTCAATAAACAAATAAACAAACATTTTACATATATATTTAAAAATAAAACTGGCTTTGTCTTAGGAATAAATGCAACACACCCCATCCCACATACCTCATCTTGAGTGATGTTTCTGTCTCAGTCCCTCTCTCTCTTTCCTGGCACACACCCCTTTCTTCAACTCTTCTTCTCTCTCTCTCTCTCTCTCTCTCTCTCATGTTGATGGCAGAGACAAGTGCACCCAGGGGACTTATGGCTATTTCTGCTTGCATGGGACCTCTGAGACCCTGAGTCTGCCCTCTTCTGAAGCTGCCTCCAAGTGAGCCCGTCCTCCCCAGCCAGGGGCTGAGCCACTACTACTGTGATGTCACAAACAGGCTCACATGACAGGGCTGTACAGTCTGACTGTGAAGATTCCACCACAGCCATGGATTAAGCTTTATTTATTAAGTAATTATATTTATATTCCAACTTTTATCCCTGCCAAGAACCCAAGGCGGTTGACCTAATCCTCCTCCTCTCCATTTCCCCCCTCACAACCCTGTGAGGTAGGTTAGGCTGAGAATCACCGACTGCCCCAAAGTCACCCTGTCTGCTTCATGGCTGAGTGGGGCTTGAACCCAGGTCTCCTGAGCCCCAACCCAACACTCTAATCCATAGGCCACACTTGCTCTCGATGCCATCACCTCAGAAGCCCTCCTCTGAAGCTGGCAGCGGACGAGCTAGCAAGGCCTCTTGACCCACTGGCTGATGTCACAATAACAGGCCTGAAGCCGAAGCTGGAAGCAGGCCTGGCATCAACCTACAGCATCCATGGCCAGTTGCCGGGGCCCATCTGCCCCCCCCAAAACACACACGTTAAGGAGCATTGAGCCACTGTTTAAAGATACCCACAATGCCCCAGAGTAATGCTATGTCACAGGTATATCATGGGGAATGCCACCAAAACAGGATGTGGCTCACTAGCGCAGGGGTGGGGAATTTCAGGCCCTTGGAGCCAGATCGGGCCTCTCAAGAGTGCCTCCCTTCTCCATATGGCCACACCCCTTCTCCTGGCACCACCAAACCCTTTTCCCTGCACACGGTCATTTGGTGATTTCCCATTTTTGTACAATTTTTTAATGGAAGATCGTAGAATCACAGAATAGTAGAGTTGGAAGGGGCCTATAAGGCCATCGAGTCCACCCCCCTGCACAAGATAGAAGGCATGACATTGCAATCCATTCTAAGCATCACCTGCCACTGCAATGCATGAATCAAAAGCGAAGAGGAATGTCAGATCTTTCAAAAGGAACATCTGGGACTTCCAGAGTCAAGCCTGAGCTTTTTTTAAGCAATAATTTTGTGCGAAATTCAATAACTTCAACAGAAATGATTCAATACATATTCATTAATACATATTAAAGTTTCACAGCAGCAAAATGAGTTTATCCTTAGGCCAGGATAAACTGTGATTTTTTACATTTATTTTTATTATTTCTTTATTACATTTATATCCTGCCTTTTTTTCCTCCAAGGAACCCAAGGCGGTGTACATAACCCTCCTCCTTTCCATTTTATCCTCGCAGCAACAACCCTGTGAGGTAAGCTGGGCTGAGAGTCTGTGACCCGCCCAAAGTCATCCAGTGGGTTTCCATGGCTGAGGGGGGACTAGAATCCACATCTCCCAACTCCCAGTCCAACAGTCTAGCCTGTACTCCACACTAGCTCTCTGGAGGGTGGAGAAAGAAAGCTCTTCACCTGTGGAATCTCTGCATGCCACACAGCTCTTAAAACAGCCGTGTTGAAGTTCTGTCAGCCCAAGGAGCAAACGCCATTTCAGAGACATTCCGGTGGTGGGCGTAGCCAAGGAAAAAAGAGTGTGGCCAAAAGTAACCAGATCGTAGCTGAAAGCTCTCATTGACCGTGTTCAGACAGCACTCTAAGCCATCGTGAAGCATTTTGAGCTAAACATTATGGCTTAGTGCATCTTGTGATCCATTCCTAGCATGGTGCTTGCATAACCATGGTTGAAACACCCTCACTAACCATTGGCTGCAAATGGCTTTAGCGAATTGTCTGAACAGGCCCAAAGTCAGTAATTAAGCCTTAGGAGAGGCAGTTCAACTTTTAGAATGGGGAGAAAAGCTGCACAGAAGTTAGGAAACTTGGAGGGTCAGATTTGGCCTGTGGATCTGAGGAAGGAGGACAGGAGCGCTGCAAAGGACAAAGAAGGCATCTCTGCTTCACTCAGATGAGCCTGTTGGGTGGACTTATGAAAAGGAGGACAGGGCTCCTGTATCTTTTGACACTTGTAGAGAAAAGGGAATTTCAGCAGATGTCATTTGTTGCAACACCTGTTGAAATTCCCTCTTCATCACAACTGTTAAAGCTGCAGGACAGAGCCCTACCCACTTTTGTATCTGCTCACGCCAGGCAGGCATCCTGCAGCTTTAACTGTTGTGATGAAGAGGGAATTTCACCAGGTGCTGCAGGCATACAAAGGACACCTGCTGAAATTCCCTTTTCTATACAGATGTTAAAGATACAGAAGCTCCGTCCTCCTTTCCACAGGATTACCCTAGTTAACTGTCCCCCTCTTTGTGCACTGCTGTGGAACTTATTTCTATGTGAGCATGGCTAGATTTGGCCCACTTGTGTGACATCGTCTTTTATGGCAAGGATAGGAAAACTTTTTTTCCCTCTTGGGGGCTGCATTCCCTCGGAATTAATCCATCAGGGGCCACATCCTGTTGGTGGGTAAGACTGAAGGTAGTGGCGTGCAAGTCATGAACCAAAAGTGAGCAGAGTCATGCCTTTTTCGCTGCCACCCTCTCTCTCTCTTTCTGCCACCCCCTTTCTCTCTTTTTCCCCCTTCTCCTGCCACCCTCTTTCCCCCTGTGCCATCTCCTTTCTGAGGGGGTTTCTGCTCCTCCTCCTGGTCTGGTGACAGTGACCAATCTGGAGCACCCTCAGTTTTTGAGACCTCTTGTTCTTCCTCTGAGGAAAATTCTTCCAATGGGGGCATAACAGAGAGAGAGAGAGAGAGAGAGAGAGAGATCTCATTTCATAACTTCTATTTCCTATGACCACCACAACCCAAATGACCTCTTGAGGGACATCGCTGTGACTTAAAAACTGCTGACATTATCAGCATTATTAAAATAAGAGCCATTGTGGTGTAGTCTTAGACTACAGCTCCCATTGTTCTCAACCAGCATGCTGGCTGGGGATTATGGGAATTGCAGTAGAACATATCTAAAGGCCACCAGATCGAGGAAGACTAGGAGGTGCAAGGAGACCTCGCTTGAAGTTCACTGGCTAACCTTGGATCGGCCCTTGTCCTTCAGCTTTTTATACCTGGCAGGATTGTTGTGAGGATGAAAGGGTGGGAGAGAACCATGTCTGTTGCCTTCAGCTCTTTGCAGGAAAGGCAGGGTATACATGTAATGTCAATGAAAGTCATTTCCAGGCAACCTATGAAATGCAGTGTCTTTAGACGGCAGTTGCAGGGCTCCCTTCTATGAGGGGTTGTCTGCCTTGCGTATGGCCATATGCTGTGTTTTGTGATGTCAAGCTCTCTGAAACACTTAGGCTGCAATCCTATGCATGCTTAGACAGAAAAAAACCCTTACAACTCCCAGCATAGCAGGCAGCCATGGGCATCTGCTCATAGGGGCAAGGGGTGCCCCCCACTCCCGGATTCCAGGGATGTCATTGTTCTGGGAGGGGCAACAGCGGCTCCTTACGCTGCGCCCGCCCCATCGATCTTTCGGTTTCCAGCCACACGGGCAAGACTCAGGACATGACAGGAGGCCAGTAACGCTAACACGGGAATGGGGGATGCCCTAGAGTTTGACTGGTGCTGCAGAAGCGTCTCCTCGTAAGGCAAAGAGGTCGTGGCAGGCGGCGGCATGGCCAGGTTCCTCCAAGCCGAAGGAGCTCCACTCTGACAGAGGCCACACGACAGTACCTCATGCTGCGGACACCTGACCCAACGATCTCTGCTTCCCAATTCCCCGCAGCACAGGCAAACGAGGTCCAGCCGGGACAGGGCAGTCAATTCAACCTGCGGTGGAGGTGGAGGGAGCTCAGTGGAAAGTGGTTGTCATACCAATGGTAGAACGTGGGCCTGGAAGGGGTGGGGAAACCAGGCCGAGCAACCGTGGCCCATTAGGTAGGGTGACCAGATAAAATCCAGGTCAGGGCTCATGTAACTTTAACAGTTGTAGAGAAAAGGGAATTTCAGCCAGTGTCATTTGTATGCAATTAGTCCCTGGTGAAATTCCCTCTTCATCACAACAGTTAAAGTTGCAGGTACTATACAAGAGTGACCATATACAAAAGAAGGCAGGGCCCCTGCAACTTCAACTGTTGTGAGGAAGAGGGAATATCACCAGGAACTAATTGCATACAAATGACACTGGCTGAAATTCCCTTTTCTCTACAACTGTTAAAGTTATATGAGCCCTGACCTGGATTTTATCTGGTCAGCCTACCATTAGGCCCTCGGTTTGGCAGCCTGCGGCAGCACCTGCCTTGTGAACCATCCTTTTCAGACTGTGACGATGGAAATCACTGGCTTCCCATCCTGGCACGGGCTCCTGGCTGCCTTCGCTTTAATTTAAAGTGAACCCATGGGTAGTTTTCTAGCCCATAGGTGAGGTGGGGTGGGCGGAGAACACAGGAATGTCACCCATCTGGGACGTGGGGGGCAGAGTCACTTGAAAGGTCCATTCCTGCCAGTCCCAGAATCACAAGGGAAGATGCACCCCTTAGGCATATTGGCTTTTTATGGTTCAACCACCCCCACCCCCATAAATGTGCATAAATTTGGGCTGTTAGTGTTGGCATGTGAAAGCACCACAAAACCCTCTACTTTCACTCATGTACGGGCGGGCGGGGGGGAGGAAACCATACAGGAAATGGAGAGGTGGCTGTCACATGATGAGAATCGCCATTCCGAATTTCATCCACGCTTATGGACATTCACAGCAAGGCAATGAGCAAGTGGATATTGATTTATGAAAGGTATTTAAATACTGCTTAATAGATAGACCTCACAAACCTGTTCACATGAAATTATTAAAACAATACAATCAATAAAACTCTGCAATGAAAAACAAAAAAGACCAACAACTTCTTGTCTTGGAGAAGCTGGTTCTGTTTCTTCTCCTCTCAGGGCAAGATGGGAGTCCACATGCCAGTGGCGCCACCCTCCACTGGGCCTTTGGTACTGGTGCAGGTCTGCAGTGCCCATAAGGTGCCTCGTCAGGACACCATCTCTGGGGCTCATTGAGCCTGCAATGGGGCAGAGAGAGGTTGCATCCCCCACACACAAGCCCTGGACTTGCTGGACAGTACGTGTGCCGGAGGAATGAAAAAGGCTACGTCGCATCAAACGGGAAGCCCTGCGCCTTATTTTAATGGGCAGGTGGTTAACTCCGCCCCTACTGAAAGTCCGACCCCATCCCTGGAAGTCCCACTTCCGGAGCCCTGCCCCGGAAAGAGGGATCGCTGGATGGGGGTCATGAGATTCCTAGATGAAGTCATCATCCCTCCATGGACCAATAGGATGGGGGTGTAGAACCCTGCTGTACATGTGGGGGATTGGAAGCGACCCAGTCGGGGTCATTTCCAACCTCATGCCCAGAAGCCCTATCTTGGAGGGAGGAGTCACCTGAGGTCACGTGACCTGTCTGCAAACTCCTCATGCCACCTCGTCCTGTTCAGCCACCATAGCATGAGGAGTTTGTAGAGGAGTCACATGATCCCGTCAGGTAAACCCTCCATCCAGGGCAGGACTTCTGAAATTCGAACATCTTGGGATGGGCTTGGAAATGGTCCCGCGTCTGCTATCTAGCCTCCCGGACCTGCCCCGTGATGGATGCTCTGTTCTACTGACCCTTGTGACTGTGTGATGCGTGTAAGTGCCTGACTGTGTTGTGTCCCCTGACTGCTATGTCAACCCCTCGTGCCTAAGCCTGAACCCCAGTTAGGAATGTCGGGGGAATCCGTTCGGGGACGGAGCTTCACAAGGTTTGTCAGCTCAGCCCCCCCCCCCCCCCCCGATTCCATTTTGTCTTCCACCAACTGGCCCCACTCAATGTGCAATGAGTCAGGCCAACTGGCGGAAATTTCTCTTGAATTTTTTTTGCCCAAATTTGGCTGCAAATTATGCAAATCTGCATAATTTACAGGCGAAATGCATGCAAATCCCTATTTGCACAAATTAAGCCAAGACCAAAAAGAATCTGTAAAACTGCATGACTCAGGTCGCAAAAGCAAACCAAGTCAGGCGTGCCGCGGAAGGCCAACAAGCCCAGAAGGGCCGGATTTCTTGGCAGCTGACATCCCTAATCCCTGTCCTAACTGCTTCCAGTGCCCCACATGTATAGCAGGGGCTAAATGGACAACTTCATAGAGGAGTCACATGACCCCCATCAGGTGATGCCTCGATCTGGGATGTCCAGGGATGGGGTGGGACTTCTGGCAGATGCAGGGCTAAACCCCCTTTGAATAAGGGGGAGGGCTTAGGGTTTCATGTGAGGTAGCCTTCTCGAGAGTCCCTTGACCTCTTCACTCTGTCTCCCATTGCAGGCTCTCCTAATGCCAAGTCCAAGCACCTTTCGTTGCGCCACATGGAGCCAGAGACGAGGGAGGAGGATGGAGATGGAAAGTCAAAGGAAGACATTCTTTCGATGTTTACCCCCAATTCTGTGAAAGCTGCCAGTTCAAGTCGCTCTGACAGGGAATGCATCTGGCCCACCGGGATGCAAAGTCTTGGGACAAGGTCCATGAGGCAGTCAGAGGGGCGATGTGGGGCAGGCTTTCTTCTTCCACCGGTTTGAATATGCCTTAAAAAGGAGCAAACTTGTTGGGGAGTTGTGGTTCTGACTCAGGAGAGACAGTGGCTGCTGACTGGAGCACGTGACCCTGGAGCAGGAATTTCAACTGTAGGCTGACCTGAACCCGACGGATGGATCACACTCTAATGGATAAACAGATTGTGTTGAGCAAGCCAGGCAGTCCTCAATAAAGTTGGGAAATGGCAAGAGGGGACCTCATTAAAGGACAGCCATCGCCCATGGTTCTGGATTTCAGTCCCTGTATCCTGAATTCCATGCTGGATGGGGCCAGATGTCACTGGGCATCCATCAATGGCTTCAAGAAAGACAGGAAGAGCTTTGGGAACAGCAAAACACCTCCTTGCTGGAAAGGCAAACTGAGTGAGATGGGGCTTCTGCTGGTGGGTTGGTGTCCCTCAGATGTTTGGCAAACATCTGTGGGACACATCACGGTGGAGGACATGGACTTTCCATCATCCAATTACCTAAGGTTTTCCCTGGACACACTACAGCAGAGTGTCCCAACTGGCCACGATCCAAACACAAGTGGAAGTGGAAGCCGCGGTCCTTCTCCTGGGCTGAGAGATGAACCTGTGTCCCACGAAGCTGTGTCGCTTTAGGCCCAGGAAAACTGCTCTGGATAGATGGAGAGAGAGCAAGATACTGGAGGCAGCGGGGAAGGGGGGGCGGGTGGCAATCTCCTTGTCTGGTGTTCCTTTTGCTTCACGAGCTCCCATGATGTGTTGCAGGGCTCTTGCCAATGGCCCCGGCTTCTGGGTCTCTGGAACAGTGAAGCACCTTTGAGGGATCCTCTTTGAAGGGGAGGAAATCCCAGGATCCTTCTTCATCCTCCTGCCATCCGCAGCGAGGGGAGGTGTTTTGAAATCACAGGTGAGATCTTGACAGACAAGTAGAGCAAGGAACCCAAAGTCATACTTCTGAGGATCCCGGGGATGAATTTGAGAAACACCGTCCCCGGTCTTACTCGGAGGGAGACGCTTGGCATTGCTTTCCTTCCATGAAGAGTTGAGATGGACTTCCCACAGGTGAATTCTGCGATTCAGCTGCCATGCTTCTGCCGGTAGTAGATGCGGTGAAGGGTCAGTCAAGTGTCGGCAGGAATCAGGTTTCCAGAAACACTGGAAAGAAAAAGAGATGATAACATTGTCCTGTGTGCCTCTGCCTGTATTCTCCTATGCAGGCTGCAGTCCTATCCTCGCTTATAGGTTTGCGACCTCAAACAAAATCAAAGGAGACATGGATGGAATTGTGATGTCACCTCAAACTGTCATGGGTGCTGGTCATAAAGACTTTATATGACACTATTTCAAAGACATTCCTTCTATAGTAGAAAAAGGACAGCATTCTCTCTTTAGCGAGACAAAGAGATGTCAGTCCTGCTTGTAATAATGAAGCAGTGTGAAAAGGCATCAATCCATTTTCATTCATTTCATTGTGTCCTTGCAGTTGGACACCTTCAGCTACTAGATGGCAGGTTTTCCTAACCAGCACATAGCTTTGCAGTCCAAGCAGTTTGAAGCCAAGGGAGAAAAGCAGTGGAGGCTCACAGCTCTGATTTTGATGGGGCTGCAAATCCATTTTGGGTTTCTGTCAGAACCAATGAGAGCACTAAAGGAGCTATCTAGGGGGCTGAACCTGAGCCCCCTATTAGGTTCAGCGCCTTGCTAGCTCCTTCAGAGTACGGGCGGCTTCTGGCTGGGGCACACTGGGAGTTGTAGGCCTTTCTTTCTGTCTAAACATGTGTAGGATGGCACCCTGAATGCCTGCTGGAAGAGAAAGGCAACCTGGCAGCTAAATGTAGAGAGTGAAGAGGCTAGGCAGCCCTCCCTGGGAAGGGCATTTCACAGTCGGGGGCCACTACAGAGAAGACTCTGTCCCTGCGGCTCACCCAGAAAAGAGCCGCCAAAGATGATCCTAGGAGTCAGGCGGGAAATATGGGAGAAGACGCTCCCTCAGTTTGATCCTACACCATTTCAATAAACAGCTTTCAATAAACAAATAAACAAACATTTTACATATATATTTAAAAATAAAACTGGCTTTGTCTTAGGAATAAATGCAACACACCCCATCCCACATACCTCATCTTGAGTGATGTTTCTGTCTCAGTCCCTCTCTCTCTTTCCTGGCACACACCCCTTTCTTCAACTCTTCTTCTCTCTCTCTCTCTCTCTCTCTCATGTTGATGGCAGAGACAAGTGCACCCAGGGGACTTATGGCTATTTCTGCTTGCATGGGACCTCTGAGACCCTGAGTCTGCCCTCTTCTGAAGCTGCCTCCAAGTGAGCCCGTCCTCCCCAGCCAGGGGCTGAGCCACTACTACTGTGATGTCACAAACAGGCTCACATGACAGGGCTGTACAGTCTGACTGTGAAGATTCCACCACAGCCATGGATTAAGCTTTATTTATTAAGTAATTATATTTATATTCCAACTTTTATCCCTGCCAAGAACCCAAGGCGGTTGACCTAATCCTCCTCCTCTCCATTTCCCCCCTCACAACCCTGTGAGGTAGGTTAGGCTGAGAATCACCGACTGCCCCAAAGTCACCCTGTCTGCTTCATGGCTGAGTGGGGCTTGAACCCAGGTCTCCTGAGCCCCAACCCAACACTCTAATCCATAGGCCACACTTGCTCTCGATGCCATCACCTCAGAAGCCCTCCTCTGAAGCTGGCAGCGGACGAGCTAGCAAGGCCTCTTGACCCACTGGCTGATGTCACAATAACAGGCCTGAAGCCGAAGCTGGAAGCAGGCCTGGCATCAACCTACAGCATCCATGGCCAGTTGCCGGGGCCCATCTGCCCCCCCCAAAACACACACGTTAAGGAGCATTGAGCCACTGTTTAAAGATACCCACAATGCCCCAGAGTAATGCTATGTCACAGGTATATCATGGGGAATGCCACCAAAACAGGATGTGGCTCACTAGCGCAGGGGTGGGGAATTTCAGGCCCTTGGAGCCAGATCTGGCCTCTCAAGAGTGCCTCCCTTCTCCATATGGCCACACCCCTTCTCCTGGCACCACCAAACCCTTTTCCCTGCACACGGTCATTTGGTGATTTCCCATTTTTGTACAATTTTTTAATGGAAGATCGTAGAATCACAGAATAGTAGAGTTGGAAGGGGCCTATAAGGCCATCGAGTCCACCCCCCTGCACAAGATAGAAGGCATGACATTGCAATCCATTCTAAGCATCACCTGCCACTGCAATGCATGAATCAAAAGCGAAGAGGAATGTCAGATCTTTCAAAAGGAACATCTGGGACTTCCAGAGTCAAGCCTGAGCTTTTTTTAAGCAATAATTTTGTGCGAAATTCAATAACTTCAACAGAAATGATTCAATACATATTCATTAATACATATTAAAGTTTCACAGCAGCAAAATGAGTTTATCCTTAGGCCAGGATAAACTGTGATTTTTTACATTTATTTTTATTATTTCTTTATTACATTTATATCCTGCCTTTTTTTCCTCCAAGGAACCCAAGGCGGTGTACATAACCCTCCTCCTTTCCATTTTATCCTCACAGCAACAACCCTGTGAGGTAAGCTGGGCTGAGAGTCTGTGACCCGCCCAAAGTCATCCAGTGGGTTTCCATGGCTGAGGGGGGACTAGAATCCACATCTCCCAACTCCCAGTCCAACAGTCTAGCCTGTACTCCACACTCGCTCTCTGGAGGGTGGAGAAAGAAAGCTCTTCACCTGTGGAATCTCTGCATGCCACACAGCTCTTAAAACAGCCGTGTTGAAGTTCTGTCAGCCCAAGGAGCAAACGCCATTTCAGAGACATTCCGGTGGTGGGCGTAGCCAAGGAAAAAAGAGTGTGGCCAAAAGTAACCAGATCGTAGCTGAAAGCTCTCATTGACCGTGTTCAGACAGCACTCTAAGCCATCGTGAAGCATTTTGAGCTAAACATTATGGCTTAGTGCATCTTGTGATCCATTCCTAGCATGGTGCTTGCATAACCATGGTTGAATCACCCTCACTAACCATTGGCTGCAAATGGCTTTAGCGAGTTGTCTGAACAGGCCCAAAGTCAGTAATTAAGCCTTAGGAGAGGCAGTTCAACTTTTAGAATGGGGAGAAAAGCTGCACAGAAGTTAGGAAACTTGGAAGGTCAGATTTGGCCTGTGGATCTGAGGAAGGAGGACAGGAGCGCTGCAAAGGACAAAGAAGGCATCTCTGCTTCACTCAGATGAGCCTGTTGGATGGACATATGAAAAGGAGGACAGGGCTCCTGTATCTTTTGACACTTGTAGAGAAAAGGGAATTTCAGCAGATGTCATTTGTTGCAACACCTGTTGAAATTCCCTCTTCATCACAACTGTTAAAGCTGCAGGACAGAGCCCTACCCTCTTTTGTATCTGCTCACGCCAGGCAGGCATCCTGCAGCTTTAACTGTTGTGATGAAGAGGGAATTTCACCAGGTGCTGCAGGCATACAAAGGACACCTGCTGAAATTCCCTTTTCTATACAGATGTTAAAGATACAGAAGCTCCGTCCTCCTTTCCACAGGATTACCCTTGTTAACTGTCCCCCTCTTTGTGCACTGCTGTGGAACTTATTTCTATGTGAGCATGGCTAGATTTGGCCCACTTGTGTGACATCGTCTTTTATGGCAAGGATAGGAAAACTTTTTTTCCCTCTTGGGGGCTGCATTCCCTCGGAATTAATCCATCAGGGGCCACATCCTGTTGGTGGGTAAGACTGAAGGTAGTGGCGTGCAAGTCATGAACCAAAAGTGAGCAGAGTCATGCCTTTTTCGCTGCCACCCTCTCTCTCTCTTTCTGCCACCCCCTTTCTCTCTTTTTCCCCCTTCTCCTGCCACCCTCTTTCCCCCTGTGCCATCTCCTTTCTGAGGGGGTTTCTGCTCCTCCTCCTGGTCTGGTGACAGTGACCAATCTGGAGCACCCTCAGTTTTTGAGACCTCTTGTTCTTCCTCTGAGGAAAATTCTTCCAATGGGGGCATAACAGAGAGAGAGAGAGAGAGAGAGAGAGAGAGAGAGAGAGAGATCTCATTTCATAACTTCTATTTCCTATGACCACCACAACCCAAATGACCTCTTGAGGGACATCGCTGTGACCTAAAAACTGCTGACATTATCAGCATTATTAAAATAAGAGCCATTGTGGTGTAGTCTTAGACTACAGCTCCCATTGTTCTCAACCAGCATGCTGGCTGGGGATTATGGGAATTGCAGTAGAACATATCTAAAGGCCACCAGATCGAGGAAGACTAGGAGGTGCAAGGAGACCTCGCTTGAAGTTCACTGGCTAACCTTGGATCGGCCCTTGTCCTTCAGCTTTTTCTACCTGGCAGGATTGTTGTGAGGATGAAAGGGTGGGGGAGAACCATGTCTGTTGCCTTCAGCTCTTTGCAGGAAAGGCAGGGTATACATGTAATGTCAATGAAAGTCATTTCCAGGCAACCTATGAAATGCAGTGTCTTTAGACGGCAGTTGCAGGGCTCCCTTCTATGAGGGGTTGTCTGCCTTGCGTATGGCCATATGCTGTGTTTTGTGATGTCAAGCTCTCTGAAACACTTAGGCTGCAATCCTATGCATGCTTAGACAGAAAAAAAACCCTTACAACTCCCAGCATAGCAGGCAGCCATGGGCATCCGCTCATAGGGCAAGGGGGTGCCCCCCACTCCCGGATTCCAGGGATGTCATTGTTCTGGGAGGGGCAACAGCGGCTCCTTGCGCTGCGCCCGCCCCATCGATCTTTCGGTTTCCAGCCACACGGGCAAGACTCAGGACATGACAGGAGGCCAGTAACGCTAACACGGGAATGGGGGATGCCCTAGAGTTTGACTGGTGCTGCAGAAGCGTCTCCTCGTAAGGCAAAGAGGTCGTGGCAGGCGGCGGCATGGCCAGGTTCCTCCAAGCCGAAGGAGCTCCACTCTGACAGAGGCCACACGACAGTACCTCATGCTGCGGACACCTGACCCAACGATCTCTGCTTCCCAATTCCCCGCAGCACAGGCAAACGAGGTCCAGCCGGGACAGGGCAGTCAATTCAACCTGCGGTTGGGGTGGAGGGAGCTCAGTGGAAAGTGGTTGTCATACCAATGGTAGAACGTGGGCCTGGAAGGGGTGGGGAAACCAGGCCGAGCAACCGTGGCCCATTAGGTAGGGTGACCAGATAAAATCCAGGTCAGGGCTCATGTAACTTTAACAGTTGTAGAGAAAAGGGAATTTCAGCCAGTGTCATTTGTATGCAATTAGTCCCTGGTGAAATTCCCTCTTCATCACAACAGTTAAAGTTGCAGGCACTATACAAGAGTGACCATATACAAAAGAAGGCAGGGCCCCTGCAACTTCAACTGTTGTGAGGAAGAGGGAATATCACCAGGAACTAATTGCATACAAATGACACTGGCTGAAATTCCCTTTTCTCTACAACTGTTAAAGTTATATGAGCCCTGACCTGGATTTTATCTGGTCAGCCTACCATTAGGCCCTCGGTTTGGCAGCCTGCGGCAGCACCTGCCTTGTGAACCATCCTTTTCAGACTGTGACGATGGAAATCACTGGCTTCCCATCCTGGCACGGGCTCCTGGCTGCCTTCGCTTTAGTTTTCTAGACCGTAGGTGAGGTGGGGTGGGCGGAGAACACAGGAATGTCACCCATCTGGGACGTGGGGGGCAGAGTCACTTGAAAGGTCCATTCCTGCCAGTCCCAGAATCACAAGGGAAGATGCACCCCTTAGGCATATTGGCTTTTTATGGTTCAACCACCCCCACCCCCATAAATGTGCATAAATTTGGGCTGTTAGTGTTGGCATGTGAAAGCACCACAAAACCCTCTACTTTCACTCATGTACGGGCGGGCGGGGGGGAGGAAACCATACAGGAAATGGAGAGGTGGCTGTCACATGATGAGAATCGCCATTCCGAATTTCATCCACGCTTATGGACATTCACAGCAAGGCAATGAGCAAGTGGATATTGATTTATGAAAGGTATTTAAATACTGCTTAATAGATAGACCTCACAAACCTGTTCACATGAAATTATTAAAACAATACAATCAATAAAACTCTGCAATGAAAAACAAAAAAGACCAACAACTTCTTGTCTTGGAGAAGCTGGTTCTGTTTCTTCTCCTCTCAGGGCAAGATGGGAGTCCACATGCCAGTGGCGCCACCCTCCACTGGGCCTTTGGTACTGGTGCAGGTCTGCAGTGCCCATAAGGTGCCTCGTCAGGACACCATCTCTGGGGCTCATTGAGCCTGCAATGGGGCAGAGAGAGGTTGTATCCCCCCCACACAAGCCCTGGACTTGCTGGACAGTACGTGTGCCGGAGGAATGAAAAAGGCTACGTCGCATCAAACGGGAAGCCCTGCGCCTTATTTTAATGGGCAGGTGGTTAACTCCGCCCCTACTGAAAGTCCGACCCCATCCCTGGAAGTCCCACTTCCGGAGCCCTGCCCCGGAAAGAGGGATCGCTGGATGGGGGTCATGGGATTCCTAGATGAAGTCATCATCCCGCCATGGACCAATGGGATGGGGGTGGAGACCCCCTGCTGTACATGTGGGGGACTGGAAGCGACCCAGTCGGGGTCATTTCCAACCTCATGCCCAGAAGTCCTACCCTGGAGGGAGGGGTCACCTGATGAGGTCACGTGACCTGTCTACAAACTCATCATGCCACCTCGTCCTGTTCAGCCACCATAGCATGAGGAGTTTGTAGAGGAGTCACATGATCCCGTCAGGTAAACCCTCCATCCAGGGCAGGCCTTTTGAAATTGGAACATCTTGGGATGGGCTTGGAAATGGTCCCGCGTCTGCTATCTAGCCTCCCGGACCTGCCCTGTGATGGACGCTCTGTTCTACTGACCCTTGGCCTCCTCTGTGACTGTGTGATGCGTGTAAGTGCCTGACTGTGTTGTGTCCCCTGACTGCTATGTCAACCCCTCCTGCCTAAGCCTGAACCCCAGTTAGGGATGTCGGGGGAATCCGTTCGGGGACGGAGCTTCACAAGGTTTGTCAGCTCAGCCCCCCCGGACTCCGTTGTGTCTTCCACCAACTGGCCCCACTCAGTGTGCGATGAGTCAAGCCAGCTGGAGGAATTTTCCGTTAAAACTGTTTTGCCCAAATTTGGCTGTAAATTATGCAAATCTGCAAAATTTACAGGCAAAATGCATGCAATTCCCTAGTTGCACAAATTAAGCCAAGACCAAAAAAAATCTGTAAAACCGCATGGCTCAGGTCGCAAAAGCAAACCAAGTCAGGCGTACGGCGGAAGTCCGGCGAACCCAAAAACACCGGATTTCTCTGCGACAGACATCCCTAACCCCTGTACCTAACTGCTTCCAGTGCTACACATGTATGGCAGGGACTAATCAGACAAATTCATAGAGGAGTCATATGACCCCCATCCGGTGATGCCTCGACCTGGGATGTCCGGGGATGGGGTGGGACTTCTGGCAGATGCAGGGCTAAACCCCCCTTGAATAAGGGGGAGGGCTTAGAGTTTGATGTGAGGCAGCCTTCCCAAGAGTCCCTTGACCTCGTCACTCTGTCTCCCATTGCAGGCTCTCCCAATGCCAGGTCCAAGGACCTTTCGTTGTGCCACATGGAGCCAGAGATAAGGATGGTGGATGGAGATGTTCCCATGAATGGGATGAAGGCGGGACATTTGTTGTGAATGCTTCCTCCCCAGAAGCTCTAGGAATAGGGTTCCTCTCTTGGTGTCAGGCCCAGGGGAAGCAATTTACACATCAGAGAAGGCTGGAGGCATGGCAGGAGAGCACAGTTCACAAAGTACTGGCTGGAAGCTTCTCCCATCAGGAGCTGCTGTTCAGGTGAAGGTCTGTAGTCCACGTAGGCCTTGAGAGAGCTGTCTGCGCCTGGTCTTTCAGGGGCTCCACCCATGTTGCCTACTAAGTGGAGTTCTTTAAGGGCTGCTCTCAGGTTCCGGAGTCTTGTGCTCTTGGTGACTGAGGAACAGGGGACAATGGAGATAAAGAAGGGGGTGCTGAGGACACTCCCTGAAGTGATATTAGGTGTGGTCTGTCTTAATCACAGATATACTGTTTTGATTTGCCATCAGTATGCATTCTCATCTGTTACCATTTTTATGTCCTTTTTGTGTGTATCTGTCTTAATCCGAGGCATTCACAGAGTACTGTGGAGCCTCCAATCCAGGGGACAAGACAATTTCCCCCTCTCTAGGCATGCCCTATCTCACCTGACTTGGTCCAGGCTTTGACTGGTGTCATCTGTGAAATATCTGGATGTGTTGATGTGCCTGGACATGCATGGAGGCTCCCATGAGCGCTCTTCTAGACTGTAAACTTTCCCATAGTTCAGTAGCTGTTGCATAATTGCAATTCCCCACTTGTCTTTTGATGAATCAAACAGGTACGCCAGAAAAGAGATGGAAGCTCAAAGGAAGCCATGCTTTAGGTTTTTATCCCAATTCCACGAGGGCTGCCAGTTCACATTGCTCTGACAGGGAATGCAGCTGGCCCCCAGGGATGCAAAGTCCTGGGACAAAGTCCATGGGGCAGACAGAGGGGTGATGAGGGACAGACTTTCTTCTTCCACCAGTTTGGTGGAATGAGCATACTTCTTGGAAAGTTGTGGTTCTGACTCAGGGGAGCCAGTGGCTGTTGACTGGATCATGTGACCCTGGAAGCAGGTATTTCAACAGTAGGCTGAGTTGAACCCAACAGACTGAACACACTCTCACAGATAAAAGAATCTGAGCCAGCCAGGCAGTCCCCAATACAATTGGGAAATGGCATGAGGTGATCTCATGAAAGGACAGCCATTGCCCATGGTTTTGGATTCCAGTCTCTATATCCTGAATTCCATGCTGATGGGGCCTGGTGTCAATGGGTGTCCATCAATGGCTTCCAGAAGGACAGGAGGGGCTTTGGGAACAGCAAAATACCTCCTTGCTGAAGAGGGAAACTCAGTGAGATGGGGCTTCTACTGGTGGGTTGAAGCCTCTCTGATGTAGGGCAAACTGTTGTGGGACACCTCACAGTGGAGGCCATGGATTTTCCCATCGTCCAATTACTGAAGATTTTCCGTGGACACACTGCACCAGAGTATCCCAATTGGCCACGATCCAATCACAAGCTGAGCTGGAAGCCGTGGTCTTTCTCCTGGGCTGAGAGATGAGCCTGTGACCCACGAAGCTGCATGAGTTTAGGCCCCATCACCAATTATTTGGGTGGCACAGGCACTCGCATGTCAATGCCATAGTCCAGAGATCCGCCCAGGTGGGACAAGCCCTTTGCTGGGACTCCAAACATTCATCTAAGCGGCAAAAACAATTAATCAGGTCTGGCAATAACCCTGTAGGTATGTCCAGCTGGGCTCATTCATCTTATTTAGGATCTACCAGACCTGCCTTGAATTGATCAAGGAGGGCTGCCTCATTCCAATCTAGGTCTTAGACTCAGAGCCAAAAAGCCCTGGTGTACTCTAAGATGGAATCCATCCCTTGGAGGAGACGGCAGACACCGGAATTGCCTGTTTTCTTCTTCCGAGGATCCCTCAAACACCTGCATCATCTCAGCAAGGAAGGCCGTAGAGCTACTCAGGAGACGGCTCTGGCTCAGGAAACAGGATGTAGCCCATTTGGCAGCAGGATCTTTCACCAGGCTCACAAAGGAAAACTCTCATAGTCTTTCTGCATCATAAAGTGCAGCTCCATGGTAACCTGCTATTGAGCCATAACTGGAAAACATCCCTGGACATCCACCCACCTTCTCTGGGGAACTAGCGTGACATCTTCTCCAGGATGGGGCAGGGGCAGGAGTTGCAGCTTGGTTAGCTTTTTGTTGACATTGAAGTTTCAGTTTTTTAGCTGAAAGATGGCCCACTTGAGCTCAGAAAGCCTGGTCTGGGGCCATTAAAGCCTGGTGCTCAGCTGTGAGAGCCGTCACCCCTTCCGTCTGGGCTGGAGAAAGCTCTCCTGGCTCAACAAGAGGCCCACGAAAAGTGGTCTGCATGGATAGAGAGAGCAGAATGATGGAGGCAGCAGGGAAGGTGGGCGGGCAGCAGTCTCCTTGTCTGGTGGGCCTTTTGCTTCATGAGCTCCTAGGATGTGTTGCAGGGCTCTTGCCAATGGCCCTTACTTCTGGGTCTCTGGAATCATGAAACACCTTTGAGGAATCCTCCTTGAAGGGGAAAAAAATCCCAGGGTCCTTCTCTTTCATCCCGCCATCTACCGTGAGGGCAGGTGTTTTGAAATCACAGGAGATGTCTGGACAGGTGAGTAGAGCAAGGAACTTGAAGACAAGCTTCTGAGGATCCTGGGGATGAGTTGGAGAATCGCTGTCCCCGGTCTTTCTCAGAGGGAGACGCTTGGCATTGCTTCCTTTCCATGAAGAGTTGAGACGGACTTCCCATGGATGAGTTCTGGGATTCAGCTGCCATGCTTACGCCAGTAGTAGATGTGGTGAAGGGTCAGTTCAGCATCTCCAGGAATCAGGTTTCCAGAAACACTGGAAAGGAAAAGAGATGACAACATTGTCCTGTGTGCCTCTGCCTGTATTCTCCTATTAAGGCTGCAGTCCTATCTTCACTTATAGGTTTGCTCCCTCAATCGAACTCAGAGGAGACATGGATAGGATTGTGATGTCACGGGTGCTGATCATAAAGACCTTATATGACAATATTTTAAAGACATTCCCTCTATAGGTAGTAAAGGGAAAGCATTCTGTCTTTAGCGAGTTGAAGAGATGCCAGTCCTGCTTGTAGTAATGAAGCAGTGTGAAAATGCATCTATTCATTTTAATTAATTTCATTGTGTCCTTGCAGTTGGACACCTTCAGCTACTAGATGGCAGATTTTCCTAACCAGCACATAGCTTTGCAGTCCAAACAGTTTGAAGCCGGGGGAGAAAAGTACTGGAGGTTTGTGGCTCCGATTTTGATGGGGCTGTGAATCCATTTTGGGTTTCGGTCAAAACCAACAAGAGTACTAAAGGAGCTATCCAAGGTGCTGAACCCTGGCCCCAAATTTGGATCAGTACCTTGGATAGTTCCTTGAAAGTTCTGGCTAGTTCTGACTGAATCCCAGAATGGATTCACAGCCCCACCAAAATCAGAGCTACCAGTCTCCTCTGGCCTGAAGGACAGACTTATCCATCACACCCTTGAGTGTGGTGTCATCCAGAAGAGAGCCCTCAAAGATGATCCTAAGAGTCAGGCAGAAACATGGGAGATGACGCTCCTTAAGTTAGACTGATCCAAAGCCTCTGAAATAAATGGCTTTCCATAAATAAATAAACCAACTTTCCCCATAAATAATTAAAAATAAACCAACTTTTTCTGGGAGTAAATGCAACACATCCCATCCCTCATCCCTCATCTTGGGTGAAGTGTTTGTCCAAGTGCCCCTCTCTCTCCTCACACACACACTTTCTTCAAATCTTCTTACGTCTCTCTCATGCCGATGACAGAGACAGGTGCACCCAGGCGACTTGTGGCTATCGCTGCTTGCGTGAGTCCTGTGAGACCCTGAGGCTGCCCTCTTCTGAAGCTGCCACCAAGTGGCACTTGGCTGAGCCACTACTGTGATGTCACAAACAGGCTTTCATGACAGGGCTGCAAAGTCTGACTGTGAAGATTCCACCACAACCATGGATGAAGCCTTATTTATTAATTTATTATAGCCAGCCTTTTTTCCCTACCAAGAAACCAAGGTGGTTTACATAATCCGCCTCCTCTCCATTTTTATCCTCACAACAGCCCTGTGAGGTAAATTAGGCTGAGTATCACCAACTGGCCCAAAGTCACTCAGTCGCATCCGGACCCTCGATGCCCCAACCTTGCTCCCATATCACTCACCCACGTGCTCTGGAGAGACCAATGCCGGCCGATCCACCCCCCTCCCCCCTCCCCAGACACTCCCCATCGCCATCCACTGCTGAAGAAGGCAGCGCTTGCCCGAGGTTCACGCAAGCGGCGGCCAAATGGCACACGCGGGCGACAGAGCCCGCTACATGGGCGCCCCACCCTCAATCCCTCCCCACATGGGCTGGGCTGCATCATCAAGCTCTCCCCACTCCCCAGGCAGTCCCCACACCTCCCCAAGTGGCCCCTTCTTGACCCACAGGAAGGAGCGCAAGCGAGGGCGCTATGTCAACCATCTTTCATCCAGAAGCGCTATAGAAATGAGCACATGGCCACTGGAGCATTGCAAAGCATTGGCAGATTAATCAGAAAGACAAGCCACCCTCGCCCTGGGCGAAGGCAGCCACTAAGGCACAACGGTTAGGACTTCTCAGAGCATGGCACCTTGATGCGGCAAGGGTAGCAAGGGAAGCAGTGAAAGGGGGGGATGGCCCTCTGTCTCAGGTAGCGATGCCAGTCCACAGGCGGTCACTCCAGATCCGCTGCTCACACGTGGGGGGTAGTGCGTCCAGATCCACTCCCCGATCTTTTGATGCACCCGCGCCGCCTCTGCCCGTGCCCCACTCTTTCCAGCCCTGTTCAGGGGTTGCAGGAAAGGTGCCACGTCCCTCCCATCCACAGGAATGGCATCATCGTCGTCACCTGGCTGAGGCAGGTCAGGGTGGTCTGCCAATAACACTTCCCCACGAGGCTCACAGACGTTGTGCAGAATGCAGCAGCACACAATGACGTCTGGGATAATTAACGCATGCAGCCCGCTACATGACATTTTAATCAACGGGTCTCCGGATAAGCAACGGAGCAGCCTGTTGTTTTTCTCCGTTGTTTAATTGCCCAAAATAGTGTACCGTCATGAAGGAAACATCCTGAGAAAAAGTGTTGTAGGGAAAACCCTGATGCTTCCTCTCACCTTGATCTTTCTATCTCCTATCACTTTCCCGCTACATGCAAGATGTTCTAGCTACATACAAGCTGTTCCAGCTTTAGCTTGCCAGCATCAGGCTATGAACAATGTTGCAGTAATGATGTAGCATTCTTATTCTGTGGTCTATTGTTTTGCTCTATGACAAGCCATAATGTGTGTGTGCTCTACTGTGTGTGTAATCACGCTGTGTCCTCATGCACAGCAACCTTCTGTCCTCGTGGACAGCATTGCTGAAGATCTATATAAGCCAAGCTAACAGACAATAAACAAGCTTCCTGCCTAGAACATCTCGGTGTGTGTCCTCATTCCTTCACCGTCAGTTGTGCGTGTGTTGTGTGTTGCCCGACACACAACACAATAAGCAACACAACTGAAGGTTGATTCCCATCCCTCACCCCCCCCATTGATTATCGTGTCATCCGAACTAGGCCGCTAAGTAACTGTAAATAAAACCACCACCATCTATAAACTCCCCACCTTTTCCTAGTGAGAAATTAGTTTTCCTACTAAATGAACCCTATAACAACAACAATAACAATAATAATGAAACTAGCTATGAAGGTAGAAAGCCAGCAGGGAGGTGTGGGCTTCCCAGTGTATGGCACTGAGTGCCACACGTACGACTGTCTACCCACTGGACAGAAATCATGGGTGTGGGCTCAGTGTAATGAGCTCTTGGCTCTCAGGGAACAAGTTCGTTCCCTTGAGGCCAAGATTACTGACCTGGAGGAGCTAAGAGAGGCAGAGATGTTTGTAGGTGAGACCTTCAGGGACCTAATAGCGACATCACACCCCATCAGTGACAGCTACTCTGCAGTCGCGGAGAATGCAGGTCTTGAGGAAGGAGGACATCATTCTGAGGAAGAGGGAAATGATCCCTTAGAAGGGACTCATTCCTCAGAAGACGAGCAAATATCCTCTCATGTCAAGGATGTGCCTGTGGCATGAGGGCTTTTGTATTAGTGGGATATTCAATAATTAGACATGTAGAAAGCTGGGTTTGTGATGGGTGTGTAGACCACATGGTGAATTGCCTGCCAGGTGCGAAGGTTGCAGATATCACACACCGTGTAGCTAGCATTATAAACAGTGCCGGGGGAGTCAGTCGTCATGGTCCATGTTGGTAGCAATGATGTGAGGAAATGCAGTTGTGAGGTCTGGGAAGCCATATTTAGGTTGCTAGGTAGGAGTTTGAAAACCAGGACCACCAAGGTAGCTTTCTCTGAAATGCTACCAGTTCCACACGCAGGGCCTGCTAGACAGGCGAAGCTGAGAAGTCTCCGAGCCAAAATGGGAGAATTGTTGGTTTCAGAGGAGGACCTGGACATGGTGGGCACTACAGAAACCTGGTGGAATGGAGAGGACCTGCGGGATACGGTCATCTCTGGATACGAACTCTACAAGAAGGACAGGGAAGGCCGCACTGGGGGCAGTGTTGCTCTGTACGTCAAAGAAGGCATAGTGTCAAGTAGACTAGAGCACCTGAGCGGGTCAGACTTTTCCGCAGAAGTGCTGTGGGTTACAATACAGGGCCCCAAAACTAATTTAGTGCTAGGAATGTGCCATCGTCCCCCAGACCAGAATGCTCAGAGTGACCTTGAGATGGAAACTAAAATGAGCAAGTGTTGTAATAATGGGTGACTTCAATTACCCCCACATTGACTGGATAAATGCATGTTCCAGTCATGACAAAGAGATTAAATTTCTCGATGCCCTAGTTTCTTGAACAGTTGGTCAAGGAACTGACCAGAGGGGAGGCAACCCTGGACTTAATCTAAGTGGTGTCATCCAGGACCTAGTATGAGATATAAATGTTGTTGAACTAATTGGTAACAGTGACCACAGTGCTATCAGATTCAATATATGTATAAGTAGGAAACTGCCCCAAAAGTCCAATACAGTCACATTTGACTTCAATCCCCCCCCAAAGCCCTTCCTGCCCCACCTTCTTCCCCAGAGGAAAGAAGCCTTTGAGCTTCTTCCAGGTGCTGCATTGGAGCCTCCTGGGTGGGATCAGGTGAGACCCCCTTCCCACCTTGTGCTCTGTGATGGGGGGTCCCTGGGCTGAGGGGAGGGGCAGGAGAGGGTGCATGATGGAGGATACTTGGCTCAGCAATACGAAAAGCGAGAAGGATCTTGGGATTGTTGTAGACAGCAAGCTGAATATGAGCCAACTCTGTGATGTGGCTGCAAAGAAGAAAATGCTGTTTTGGGATTGCATTAAGAGAAGCATAGCTTCCAAATCAGGCAAGGGGCTGGTTAGGACTTAGTACTAGGGATGTGCACTGGATCGGACCCGATCCACGATCCGAGTCCGGTCCAGTGGGAAATCGGATAAATTATCCGATTTCCGATCCCGCAGCTGGATCGGCCGATCCAATCCGAACCGGTCCGAAAAAGCTCCGAACCGGTTCGGCGGATCGGCGGATCGGCGGGCGCCCACTGGCACCCACCGCCGCTTCCATTGGCGGGCGCCAGCGGGCGCCCGCCGATGAAAGTGGACAGCGGGGGGGGGAGGAGGGGGGCGCTTACCTTCTCGGCCCGGTGGCTCCCGTCCGGCGCCGGCGCCTACTACTACTAGCAGGCTCCGCGGCCTGCTCTAGGGTGGCGCGCCGGGTGATGTCATCACCCGGCGCGCTACTCTAGAGCAGGCCGCGGAGCCTGCTGGAAGTAGTAGGCGCCGGCGCCGGCGCCGGCCGGGAGCCGCCGGGCAGGGAAGGTAAGGAGGGGGTGCGTGGAGGGGAGGAGGGGGCGCGCGGAGGGGGGAGGGGGGCCCTTACCTGCCCGGCCCGGCGGCTCCTGTCCGGCGCCGGCGCCTACTACTACCAGCAGGCTCCGCGGCCTGCTCCAGGGTGGCGCGCCGGGTGATGTCATCACCCGGCGCGCTACTCGAGAGTAGGCCGCGGAGCCCGCTGGTAGTAGCCGCCAGCGCCGGACGGGAGCGGACGGGCCGAGAAGGTAAGCAGTGGCGGGGAAGGGGGCTTACCCCCCCCCCGGAGCCGTCCGCTTCTATCCGCTGGCGCCCGCGGGCGCCAGCGGATGGAAGCGGGCGGCCCCAGGGGGGGTAGGGAGCGCGGGGGAGGGGGCTTACCTGCCGGGGCCGTCCACAGCGGACGGCCCCGGGGGGGGGAGGGAGTTAGGCCCCCCCTTACCCACCCGCCGCCATTTTTTCCTCATAGACTTGCATTGCAATGCAAGTCTATGGGGAAAAAAATGGCGGCCGATCCAAAAATGTACGATTTTTGGGTCGGGATCGGACTCGATCCGGTCCGGGGGGCCTCCGATTTTGTCCGAACCGGTCCGGGACAAAATTGGAGGTCCCGATCCGGGTCCCGATCCGATCCGGGGGGTCCGTGCACACCCCTACTTAGTACTGCGTCTAGTTCGGGGCACCGCACTCCAAGAAGGATGCAAACAAGCTAAAGGGGGTTTCAGTGTCCGGGGTTGACTTGTTGACGCGCCTGTGACCTTTTTAGCCTCCTGGCAAGAACAGCCTCTAAACAAAGAGCAACATTTTACAGCCAAAACCAAAACACGCCCTGGCTGAACAGCTTCATTCAGCAGGAAGGCAACATGCCCAAAACAGAAAAGAGAAATCGCTGCCAGCATCAGCCCAGGGGAAACTAAAAAAAACACACCAATGCCCTGCGATGCAGGATGTTTCCCTGGTCCTGCTTGGAGAGATGCAGAAAAAGGACCTTGCAGCGTGGCCATCTAAGGGTTAAAGGGACCGAGTTGGATGCCTAGAGAGGAAGGGGATTTGGGGAGGAAGGGAGGAAAGGAGGGGTCGTGTCCTCCACAGGAAATGCGCCTTCCCCCCCCCTCCCAAAAGGCCCTCCTTGTTCACTCTCCTTTCTCCAGAGGAAAGAGGAATCTGAGCTTCTTCCAAGTGCTGCATCGGTTCCTCTTGGGTGGGATCAGGTGAGACCCCCCCCCCCGCCTTGTGCATTGGGTGAAAGGGAGGCCCTGGGTTTGAGAGGGAGAGACATGGGGGGCAGGAGGGGGTGGGAAGACTTGGGGGGGAGGAAGAGGCCCAAATTCAACCCCCCCGCATGTCAGAGCGGGATATGGTTTTGCGTCACGGAAGGGAGCTGGATTTCCCCCCCCCCCCCAATTTTATCCCATAGTTAGGTGACCAGTGTGGCTGACCTGCCAGGGATTCCCCACCCCACAGTACCATGGGGCCTCCTTCCTCCATTCAGTAGACCAGGTGTCCAATTTTAGCAGGTCACTCACATTTGCGGGAGAGGGGTGGTGGTTCAAGGAAAACTGGAAAATCAAGAAAATGGATCAGACCGATTCATTCATTCATTAAACTGCTCTACGCTAGTTAAACCCCCTCCTCCTCCCCCCCCCGTTAATACGGCTCTGCTCCCCCCGTGCCACGAATGTGGGTCGCCTGATGCAATTCTGCCTGTGGCTGAGACGCTCCCCCTCCTTCTCCGCTGGATTGGCCGGACTGACAAAAGCGAACAAAGGGGGGCGGAGAGAAATGGGTCCGCCCTCCCTCCGCCAAGGCCGGCCCTCCCTACCAAGAGGCCGCTAATTTCGGGAGCAAATTGTATAGTTATTTAAATGACTATTGTTGATATTTTACTACTGGGCGGACGGGGGAAGCGCGGGGGAGGGATTTCTTTTATTTTTATTTTTTTTGCTAAAAGCAGCCCAAAAAACCTTGAGCCAACTCTGCGATGCAGGCCTGCAGAGAGAGGCCGCTGGAGAGAAAAGAAGGAGGAGGCTGATAATAACGGGATTTCAAAAAGTGGGAGAGGTGAAATGATAGAGAATGAAAGAGAAGTGTTAAGAAGGCTCAACGCGGGTGGTGGTGGTGGTGGGGGAAGCAAACTACAACACAGCAGTGACCGTGGGGCACAAAATTGTGGTCTCCTGGGAGAAGTTTTGCACTATTTCAGTGGTAGGATGACCATATGGAAAGGAAGACAGGGCTCTTGCCCCGTTGATAGAGTGACCATATGGAAAGGAGGGCAGAGCTCTTGCCTCTTTGATAGGGGGACCATATGCAAAGGGGGACAGGGTTCTTGCATCTTTAACAATTGCATAGAAAAGGGGTTTTCAGCAGGTGTCATTTGTATGCATGCAGCGCCAGGTGAAATTCCCTCTTCGTCACAACCGGTAAAGCTGCAGGAGCCTTGCCCTCTTGACCAGATACAAAAGAGGGCAGGGCTCCTGCAGCTTTAACTGTTGTGAGGAACAGGGAATTCATACAAGGTTATATTATTTAGGGTGACCAGATAAAATCCAGGTCAAGGCTCATGTAACTTTAACAGTTGTAGAGAAAAGGGAATTTCAGCCAGTGTCATTTGTATGCAATTAGTTCCTGGTGAAATTCCCTCTTCATCACAACAGTTAAAGGTGCAGGCACTATACTAGAGTGACCATATACAAAAGAAGGCAGGGCCCCTGCAACTTTAACTGTTGTGATGAAGAGGGACTATCACCAGGAACTAGTTGCATACTGTTAAAGTTACATGAGCCCTGACCTGAATTTTATCTGGTCACCCTATATTATTATCCTATAAAGCATTAAACAATTTGGGACCAGAATACCTAGCAGACCGCCTTCCCTTATATACACCCAGACGACATTTACAATAGTCAGAGGAGCCCTGCTCATCATTCCAAGACGAACAGAATGTCATCACGAAGAGCTTTGAATGTGGGCCTTCTCTGTAGCAGCACCCACTTTCTGGAAAGCCCTCTCTTGTGCGGTTCGAGAGGCAGAAAATGTAACATCCTTCAAACGCCTCCTGAAAACATATCTTTTTAGACAAGCTTTCCCTGGACTATAACTTATTCTGATTTTATATGACATTTTAAAAGTTTTTAATCTTGATTTTGTATATTATAGTTTTAATTGTAAACTGCCCGAGAGTCTTGGCTGTTAGGCAGTATAAATATGTAATAAATAAATAAAATTAATTAAAATTTCACCAGGTGCTGCATGAATACACCTGCTGAAATCCCCTTTTCTATACAACTGTTAAAGATACAAGAGCCTTGTCCTCCTTTCCATAGGGTCATCCTAAACTATGATAGTTAGGAATGGAGCCTCCCACCTGCAGAGGCAGAAAAACAGAGAAATGTTATGGGTCTTTTCAATTGTATCATGTAAACCAAATTCTGCCTAAAGTAAAGAGGAATTTCTGTTCATCAGAATTTTTAGCTTATATACATTCATAAATTCTGTTGATTCATCCATTGACCTTTCACAATCAGATGGCCAATGAAATAAAGATTTATTTAAAGAACTGGCAGCCTTAATTTAAACCAATTTTAAGGTGGTTGAATGAGAGGCTTAAGTAGAATATGGCATTAGCAGCAGAGTGTGTCACGGAGAGGATGTGTGGATGGGAGATTGGATGATAAAGAAGTAACAGAAAGGCCAAGAGAGGGAATTAACTTTTAGCGGGATGAATGGTTAGAGATGGACCTGTATGTAGGGTTGGGATAAGAAATGTTCTGACTCTTAAGCCAGTGAAGGATTTTGGTCAGTGGTTCTCAGGGAAGGATCCTCCCCAGAGCTCTAGCTTCTCTTTGAGCCTTGGCACCTGCTTACTAGCTGAAGTCCTGCACATTTTATTTTGTCCTGACAGTGTGATTTGTTTTAGCAGAACAATATCTTGCCTTTCCAGAGCCTTAGTAGCACTGCCCTTGTACACCAATATTTCTCCAGATACAGGAGAGGGAAGAGTCATAGAACAGTAGAGTTGGAAGGGGCCTTTAAGGCCATTGAGTCCAACCCCCTGCTCAATGCAGGAATCCACCTTAAAGCATCCCTGAGGGATAAATGCCAAGTTCTACACCTAGGAAAAAGAAACCAAATGAACAGTTACAACATGGGGGATACTTGGCTCAGCAATACTACAAGTGAGAAGGATCTTGGAATTGTTGTAGATCACAAGCTAAATATGAGCCAACAGTGTGATGTGGCTGCAAAAAAGCAAATGCCATTTTGGGCTGCATTAATACAAGTATTGTTCAAATTGCGCGAGGTACTGGTTTCCCTCTATTTGGCACTGGTTAGGCCTCATCTTGAGTATTGTGTCCAGTTCTGGGCACCACACTTCAAGAAGGATGCAGACAAGCTGGAGGGGGTTCAGAGGAGGGGAATGAGAATGATCAGGTGCCTGGAAACGAAGCCCCATGAGGAGATACTGCTTTACAGTGGGACCAGCTGTGCTTGAAGTCATATTAATGGCAGCTCTCTCGCTTTCCTGTCCTCCTTAAAAGCTTTGATTCAAGCAGTGAGGGGTAGAGGGGAGTGCGGGAAAGTGGAGATGGTCCCAGAAACATTAGGGTGTACCTAGGCACACCCCTTGCACACACCTATGATAAGGCCATTAAGTCCAACCCCCAGTTGAATGCAGAAATTCACCTTAAAGCATCCCTGACAGATGGCTGTCCAGCTGCACCTTCAATGCCTCCGGTGAGGGAGAGCCCATGACCTCCCTAACTCATTGGTTCTATTGTCATACTGCTCTAACAGTCAGGAAGTTTTTCCTGATGTCCAGCCGGAATCTGGCTTCCTGTAACTTGCGCCCATTATTCCATGTCCTGCACCCTGGGATGATCAAGAAGAGATCCTGGCCCTCTTTTGTGTGACAACCTTTCAAGTATTTGAAGAGTGCTATTATGTCTCCCTTCAGTCTTCTCCAGGCTAAACATGTCCAGTTCTTTGTCCTCATAGGGCTTTGTTTCCAGACCCCTGATCATCCTCATTGCCCTCCTCTGAATATGCTCCAGATTGTCTGCATCTTTCTTTAAATGTGGTTCCCTGAACTGGACGCAGTACTCAAAATGAGGCCTAACCAGTGCTGAGAAGGTGGGAGTTTCTTTGGACCAGTTTGAGGTTATTTTGGAACACAAATAAAATTTGACCAAGCAAGGTTCGGTTGGCCCTCAAGCGCTAAGAGACCCTGATACTAAGATGGGGAGCAGTGGAGAAATCTGGGAAAGAACAGAGCAGAACATCCTGGGTGGGGTCATGATTAGCTCAGATGAGCAGCTTCAGCATTTCAGGCATTTCTGCTACCAGGACACGGAGGGCCCCTGAGAGGTTTGCAACCAGCTCCACAATCTTTTCCGTTGGTGGTTGAAACCAGAGCAACACACGGAAAACCAAACCAAATCGTGGACCTGGTGATCCTGGAGCAGCTCCTGACTATCCTGCCAGCGGAGATGGAGAGCTGGGTGAGAGAATGTGGAGCGGAAACCAGTTCCCAGGCGGGGGCCCTGGCAGAAGGCTTCCTCCTGATCCAGGAAGAGGACATGAAACAAGAGGAGGAGCAGCAGGTGAGAGCATTTCGTCCCAGGGGTCAGGAATGTGAGCAAGGATTTCTGGGAGGAAAAAACTCTACTAATTGCCCAACCTGTTCTGGAAATCGCCCCGGGAGAGATATGTCATACTTTCCCCCCCAACGTTTTTTCCCCTCATTCATTCTCTAACCCTTCTCTTGCCTTAGATGCTCATTGCTCTTTCAGGTACAGAGTCTATTTGCAGAATTTGGACCTGATTTCCCTGTAGCAGAGAAGGATCTATCAGACACCAGACAGAGCCCTCCACAAAGGGGGATCAGGCAGGAGGATGACGACGGATGTCTTGCTTTGCAGGGTAAGGATTCATTTTTGGGTGGCTCTATTTCAACCTGGTCTTACCATCTGGAGAATGTGGGAGATCCTTGGGCTCCTTTTATGTTCCTCCCAGATTGTTTCAGGGAGAAGATGCTTGTCTCCAAACCTTTTCCAACAATTCAAGACTCTGTTTATTTTTCAACACTTGAAGACTGTATACGTGGGCACCAACACTTTGATTTGTGGCTAAGAGCACAAATAGAGACATATGCATTTTCGCCCAACTGTATTCTCAAAATGCAAATTGAAGATACAGCATCTAGAAACGCCAAGGGGTACTTAGACTGCACCAGTTCCAGTGCAATTCTATGCATTTTATTTATGCATTTATTTATTGTTTACACTTTTATATTGCCAATAGCCGAAGCTCTCTGGGCAGTTTACAAAAATTAAAACCGGGAAAAATAATACAGCATAAAATGCAAGAGATAAAATCTTAAATCTACAGTATAAATATATATGGATATTTGGTCTGCTTTTCTTGAAACCTATGTATAAGTCTCTCCTCTTTTTTAAAAAAAAAATTGCATACTTGATGGAAAAAAATAATGATATTCATGTGTATGTAATGTTTTTTTTTTGGTTTCCCTCCCCCCTTTTTTGTCTTCACAATTCTTTTTTTGTTCTGTTTTTAAAAAAATCTACAGTATAATATTGAGAAATAAGTTGCTTTGTGTTCCAAGGGACTTACTTCCAAGGAGTTTAGTATCGTAATCTCAATCCTTGGGACAAACGTGTGCTACTGGCTTCCCATCATTTTGTCTCACGCAGGGACAGCAACGCTGCCGGCAATAAGCGCAGAGCCATCTCTTTTTCATTATAATGATGTGGAACCAGATCAGGTAGGCAGAATGATCACTGGGGAGGCAGGCAGGGAACAGCCTGGGTGCCTCCATCTTCTTCTCACCTCCTAGGGCCAGAATACATCACTCTCCTTCCGTTTCCTTCTGGCAGAGCTAAGCTTGTACAGAGAGCCCTGCTGGATGGGCCCATCTAGCCCATTATCCTGTTTCTCACAGCAGCCGACCAGACGCCTCTTGGGATACCCACAGGCAGGACCAGGGAGGCATAACTGTTTCTTGCTGATGTTCCACCCAGCAACTGGTTTTCACAGCAAGCAAGTTTCTGTCTTGCAGTATAATGCTCAGCCCACCTCACTTTTTGTTACCATTTTTCCTTTTCAGGAAGAAACGTGTTCTTTTTTTATCGAGGGTCCGGTGACTTTTGAGGAGGTTGCGGTGTGGTTCACCGAGGAGGAGTGGGCGCTGCTGGATCCTGACCAGAGAGCCCTGCACAGGCAGGTTATGGAGGAGAACTGTGAGCTCATGGCCTCTCTCGGTAAGGCTTTCTGTTTTCAGGCTCCAAATGCAAAGAGAAAATAAGATATGTTCAAAGATATTAACATCATCAAATAATTAACTGTTTTAAGGCAGCAGCTAAAAGACCCAGGCTTCAAACATGCCAGAACCTTTTCACAAGACACCTTAAGGCAGCTCAGCCTACCCCCCTACCCCCCCCCCCCCCCAAATAATAGCAGCAGCAAAATACTGATTAGGGAAAGGCAGCCCAGAATGGACACGTTTTGAAGGCATAGTTGAAGGCCTTTACTGCAGGGCCATTTGAAGATTGATTTTATATTTCAGCACCTGCAGATCCCTTTTATCAGTCTACGAGGACATGTAATTTTTTATTTATTAAGCATTCAAAAATCTTCCATTCCGTTCAAGAACAAGCCACACAGGACCTAATACCGGTGAGACATTAGTACAAAATGTTTTAAAAACACACACACAACAGAATCACAGTGACAATCAGCAGCCAGTCAACAAATTGTCAGGAAATATTAAGAGCTGCAACAACTACAAACACATCAGTGTCCCATCATAGAATCCCAGCAATCAGAACCCCAAAATGAAATTAGCTTATAGAAGCCAAATTTTTATTTTATTTATTTGAAACATTTCTTGGCTGCCTCTCAGGGCGGAAGCCCTCGCAAGGTGGCTTATAACAATAAAATACATAAAATCAGTTAAAATATTGAAAGCAATAAAAATGCAAACACAATAAAATAGCAATTAAAAACAATAAAAGCCAACAATAAAATCAGCATGAACAGCAGTGGCGTAACAGGATTAACAGCATTCATATCATGAGAAGGCCACAGTAAAATAAAATGTTTTCAAGGCCTGAAAAGCCTGCAAGGATGGTACATGGCGGACCTCCAATGGGAGTTCCAAAGGTGTGGAGCCACTGCAGAGAAGGCCCTCTAACGTGTGATCACCCACCTAATCGCTATCACACGTGGGCAAATGAGAAGGGCCTCTTTTTCTGATCTTAAAGTGCAGGCGGCAGTTTCTCAGTCTGTCTCTTCAAACTCTTCAGACTCTCTTCACACATAGACACCCAGATTACATCCTCCTTAGTTGCGGTGGAGGGATTTATTTATTTATTGCATTTTTATACAGCCCATCAGCCGAAGCTCTCTGGGCAGTGCACAATTAAAAACCCTAAAATATAACAAGTATAAATGTAAAACATTCAAGAGTTAAAAAGGCAATATAAAACCAGCTACATTAAAAACCAGGGAAAGCCTGTGTAAAAAAGGTATGTCTTCAGGAGGTGTTTAAAAGATGTTACGTTTTCTGCCTCCCGAACTACACAACGGAGGGTTTTCCAGAGGGTGGGTGCTGCTATAGAGAAGGCCCACCGCTAAGGTTCTTCATGGCGGCATTCTATTCGTCTCGGAAAGGCCGCTAGGGCCTCCTCTGAGGATCGTAGTTGTCGTCTAGGTATATATAAGGGAAGGCTAGGTATGCTGGTCCCAAGTTGTTTAGGGCTTTGTATGTGGCTTAGTAGCTAACAGGCAGCCAGTGCAGTTCTTTTAATACAGTGATGGGAAAGGGAGCAGATTCTCTCTGCCTGAGAGGAACACAACTCCGGGGTTTGCCACACTGGAAAGCAGGTGGAATCCTGTCAATAACGAGTAACCCAGGAGACGGTGGAGGGTTCTGTAGTGTGGACGTGGGCCTGATATTACAGAGCCACAAAGGAATTACAGGAAAATTCACAGGTGGTGACAAGGACTGTTCCATACTGAAAACAAAAGGGTTCTGGCAACTGCTTGGCAGAACTATCTCAAATGTTACAGTGGGCCATTTGGGAGGTGCTGAGTCTTCACCGATTCAGAATTGCTTCTTTCCTGAAAGGCTCAGAAATTCCTAGCCAAGCACCTGAGCTGGTAATTCCCATGGTAAGAACTGCATCTGTTCTACGTCTCTTCTGTTCCTCCCTTTATCAAAGCCATCCAATTATTTGAAGTTCTGTAGCTAACTCAGTCCTCTACCATTTTCATGTCTCCATTGCAGAAAATGACAGGTGGGAAGCGGAGAATATGAGAGAACCATGTGGGATGTCACCGGAAAGAGACCGATGTCTAAATAGCAAACAGCAGGGAAGGAAAACTCAAACAAATCAGAATATAAGTGATAATCCCTTTGCTTCTCAGGGCATTGGCTTCCATGATACCACAATCCCAGAAAAAATACACGAAAGGCTTGAAACAAATAGGAAAACTTTCAATTCTGAATCAAATGTTAAAGCTGATTGCAAGATTCACACAGTGAAGAAAACATATAAATGCCTGGAATGTGGAAAGATCTTCAGTAGCCAGGGGCCTCTTACCTGTCATGAAAGAATACATACAAGAGAGAAACCATATGAATGCTTGGAGTGTGGAATGAGCTTCAGTCAGAAAGGAAATCTCACTCGGCATCAAAGAACTCACACAGGAGGTAAACCGTATTATTGTTTGGAGTGTGGAATGAGCTTCAGTCACAAGAGAAATCTCACTTCTCATCGAAGAACTCACACAGGTGAGAAACCATATCATTGTTTGGAGTGTGGAAAGAGCTTCAGTCAGATGAAAACTCTTATTCGTCATCAAAGAACTCACACAGGAGAGAAACCATATCATTGCTTGGAGTGTGGAAAGAGCTTCAGTGAGAAGGGAACTCTCACTCAACATCAAAGACTTCACGCAGGGAAGAAACCATTTCATTGTTTGGAGTGTGGAAAGTGTTTCAGTCAGAAGATCACTCTCACCCTACATCAAAGAACTCACACAGGAGAGAAACCATATCATTGTTTGGAGTGTGGAAAGAGCTTCAGGAACAGTCATAATCTCACTGAACATCAAAGAACTCACACAAAGGAGAAGCCTTATCAGTGTTCGGAGTGTGGAAAGAGCTACAGATACAAAAGCAATCTCAGTGAACATCAAAGAATTCACACAGGAGAGAGACCATTTCATTGTTTTGAGTGTGGAAAGAGCTTCAGGACCCATCATCAACTCACTGATCATCAAAGAACTCACACAGGTGAGAAACCTTATTATTGTTTGGAGTGTGGCAAGAGCTTCAATCAGAAGACATATCTCACTTGTCATCAAAGAACTCACACAGGAGAGAAACCTTATCATTGTTCGGAGTGTGGAAAGAGCTACAGACAGTCGAGTAATCTACGTGAACATGAAAGAACTCACGCAGGAGAGAAACCATATCCTTGTCTGGAATGTGGAAAGCGTTTCCGTCAGAAGACACATCTCACTCGACACCAAAGTACTCACACAGGGGAGAAACCCTATTATTGTTTGGAGTGTGGAAAGAGCTTCAATCAAAAGTCAGATCTCACTTGTCATCAAAGAACTCACACAGGAGAGAAACCTTATCGTTGTTCAGAGTGTGGAAAGAGCTACAGACACACAAGCAATCTCCGTGAACATCAAAGAATTCACACAGGAGAGAAACCATATCATTGTTTGGAGTGTGGAAAGGGTTTTCGTCAAAAGGCACATCTCACTCGACATCAGAGTACTCACACATGGGAGAAATTGTAAAACTCCAATTTTCGAAAATGTAAGATCGTATCTTTTTGTCCAACTCTGGTGAAAACCGATTGAGGAAGGGAGCTTTTCCTTGGTTTGGTAAAGTTCTGTGCCACGTGTCAAAAGTTATGAAGGTTTTCCTGCTCCATTAAAGCAATTGTTGTCGAATTAAGTCATGCAAGCTCAGTATCATTCTAAAGATACAGTGCTGCAAGCGGAGCTGATTTCAGATGAATTTGATGTCGCCTAGGAAATCTAGTGGATTCTTTGTGCAATGCCTATTCTCTAGCTTTGAAATGTGATTTTATGTTGTCAGATAGCACATGTGACTACATGTAAAGGAAGCATGGTAGAATTCCTCTAGCATTGCAGTAGGATTCAGATGTTGATACTACAACACAGGAAGAATCAGTGCTCACCTCCTATACTGCAACGAATTGAAGACCTAACAACACTAGCAATGTTCAGAAGGGTGATATAAAGGTGCTACTTGCGAATGGACATATACATGTGGATATTTGGCCTGATTTTATTGAAGTTTATATATAATCCACTTTTTCTAGAACGCTGTAATAATTGAAATGAGACTTTTAATGCATGTGACATACTTTCTTTTCGCTTGGTTCTTTTTTGTTTCTCACTTTCTTTTGTTGTTGAAATTTACCATAATAACTCATCTAAAAAGACTCCAGTATTGCATAAGGCAGTCTGGAATCAGGACTACATGGGGCCTCTGCTGCTTCCAGGTACTTTATCCTCCGCATCTCCACATGCATCTGAAAGAATATGGAAAATGGGGTGTACATTGGGAGTGGGGAGGGCCACATTGCAAGCAAGGAAAATTTGTGACATTGCAGTGCTGATCACAGGGCATGTCTGTTAAGGCCGCACTCTTTGCTTCTAAGCTACGTAGCTTCATCCAAAATATATTCCTTGATCAAAAAACCTGCTAGTTTAAGACCAGGGGTAAACCTATCTCATGGTGATTCAAGTGGTAAAAGCCAAAAAATTTGGGATTTAAGGGTCACAGCTTCACTGACATACCACATGATCAATGATTTAAACGTCATCTTTCCACGATCTCTGGACAATATCTGGTGATGTCCAAAATGAATTCAGTAGAGCTTTCCCCTCTGGAATAAAAATATCATCACTTTCACTGATGCTTTCCTGTGGATCACAAGACTGATTTTTTTTTCAGTTTTGGCCCCAGCGTCTCTGAGCGGAAGTAGGAGGGGGCAGAATCTTGAGTCCAATTTAAATCAATAAGGTTATCAATACTGTTCATGATCACAAGATCATTACCTTTATGACCAAGTACTGAAGCACTATGTAAAATGACTGGTAGGGCTTGATTCTCAAAGAATCTTGGAGTAAGTAACCGAACTTCTAAAAAGACCTCCCGGGCTCTGTAAATTCAACTAGTTCTGTCCCGATCTCTAAATGTAACCACAGCCTGAGCTCTTAATTCCATGTGGAACCTTGTCAAACGCTTTGCTGAAATAGAGGTAGATTATGTCCACAGCATTCCCCTTGTCCACTTGAATAGTTACCCTGGCTGTAGCTCCATTTTTTGCACCAAAATAGGAGGCAAGATCTTTGTTTTTGTTCTGAAATGTTCCCTGTAACAGGCATACTGTTTGCTATCCATTTTTATTATTTTGTGAGGTCAGTGCACAGCTCAGGGATTAGGCGGCCATTTTGGTTGCAAGTCAACTAACTCCACTCTCCCGTCCCCAAATTCTAGATCCTTTTTCCAACAACAATGTATCTTTTTCTCCTGTTTTTAATATTTTTTACTTATGCTTTTTATATTCTCCCTTTCAATCCACTTTGTTAGCATCTTTAGTATGGATCTTTAATGTTTTCGTAGTTGTCATCCTAACCCGAGGAATGCTCTTATGAGATCCCAGGGAATTTAAAAAGAGATATGGAAGGGGTACTGAGGGGACAGAAAATTATTAAGGTGAAAGACTGGTTGAAAAGAATGTTTAATAAGGAGCAAATAGAAGAGATATTAAGAGGACAAAAGATATCTTGGTTCAATTGTATAGAATTGGAACAATGGACACAGGATTGGAAAAAGAAAAATAAGGATTGTAGAGATAATACTAGGTTTGAAGATTTAAGAGAATCAAGAGAAAAGGAAGGGGAAAATAAAAGCAAAAAAGGTATGATAAGTGAAACCTATAAAATAGTGATAGAGGATGGAGACCAACGGGATTCTCTTAAAACAATATGGGACGATGATTTAACAAAACAAATCAGTGATTATAACTGGGGGGAGGATTTCGGATGCAAGAATGCTAAAGTTATTATTAGGATAAAAGAGAATTATTACAAAATAATTTGGAGATGGTATTTAACACCAGCAAGACTACATCAGATAGACAAGAAAATTTCAAAGAACTGTTGGAGGGGATGTCAGGAGGTTAGAACATATTTTCATATGTGGTGGACTTGTGAGCATGTTCAAAAATTTTGGAAAAGGGTGTTTAAAGAAAGCATTGTGGAAGCAAGTCTAAAACTGGCTCTACTTTCAATATGGGATAAAGGAATTGGGAATCCAAATATGAGGGATTTGATTAACAACCTCCTGACACCCGCTAGATTAATGATAGCTAAGAATTGGAAAATACAAGGGAATTATACAATAGAAGAATGGTATAAAGAAATATGGGATATTGCGCTTAATGATAAATTAACATGTAATATAAAAGTAAAGAGGGGATTATCCAAGAAGAATTATTTTGAAAATATATGGTGGCCATTTTTGGAATTTGTATTAATAAAAGGGAAAGGTTGTACACCTTTAAAAGATTCTTTACAATTTTGGAAAAATGTATAATATAAATGAATAAAAGAAGGTCTCATTGGATTAGGGGAGCACGGGGGGGGTTGTCAAAGGTTTTGTTAGTATTTTATGTTATGATTATGTATTTTATGTTGAAAAATAAAAAAAACTAAAAAAAACTCAATGTATCTTTTTCTCCTGTTTTTAATATTTTTTACTTATGCTTTTTATATTCTCCCTTTCAATCCATTTTGTTACCATCTTTAGTATGGATCTTTAATGTTTTCTTAGTTGTCATCCAAACCCGAGGAATGCTCTTATGTGATCCCTTTTTATCCCGGCTCCCCTCTCTTGGGTTAACAGTCCATTACTTTCTGAGAGGAAATTTTTAATGAGGGCTAATTCCCTACAAACCAGAATGAAGCCGAGTTTTGATCAGGCCTCAGAAAGAGATTTAAAGAACTGTTTCACTCCAAAAGAAATCCCTGACATACCCCTCTCATCTAACAGGACAAGCGTTACGAAAATGGTACCAGGCCCATCTAAGGCCCCTATAATTCCCAAGGATTACTCCAGCAACTTCACAGTGAATTGCAGGCAGATTGACCGGAAACGCTTCACCAGTTAGACCTGAAATTTGTTTATTTTTCATTTCTGTACTATCCAAATAGCATAGAAGCTCTGTGGGCAGATCACAATTCACAAGATAAAATACAGCATAAGCATTTAAATGTACAAAATTTAAAAACAGTTTAAATAGCTAAAAATGATTTCAATAAAATACTAGCCCCATTGAAACAGCGGGCATAAATGCCCCCCTCATATACCATTAAATGCCTGGGAGTAGAGAACACTCCTAACCTGGTGCTAAAAAGATGACAGCATTGAAGCCAGGTGGGTCTTAATGGGGAGATGATCCCAGAACCAGAGGGCCACCACTGAAAAGGCTCCCTTGTTGCCACCTTCCATGCCTCTCTTGGAGGTAGCACTCAGAGGAAGGCCTCAGATGTTGATCATAGTGTCCAAGTAGGTTCAGGTTGGGAGACTGGTCTCTACAAAAGTGGGCAACACTCCTGCAGGTTTAACTGTTGTGATGAAGAGGGAATTTCACCAGGTGCTGCATGCCTACAAATTCCACCTGCTGAAATCCCCCTTTCTATATAACAAAAGATACAGGATCCCTGTCCTCCTTCATAGGGTCACCCTATCATACAGGGGAAACCTATCTTGCTTCCCTGCCAACATCTTACTTAGGCCTAATTATCCCCAGTGTTATTTATTTATTTATTACATTTATATCCCACTTTATTTCCTCCAAGGAACTCAAGGCAGAGTACATAATCCTCTTCGTTTTACCCTCACAACAACAACAACCCTGTGAGGTGGGTTGGGCTGAGCGTCTGGGACTGGCCCAAAGTCACCAAGTCAGCTTCCATGGCCGAGTGGGGATTAGAACTCGGATCTCCAGACTCCCAGTCCAACATTCTAGCCACTACACCACTCTGACTCACCCTACCTCATATATCGTACTATCTTGCACCCTATGAGAGGGTTTTAAAAGGAGCCTATAACTGCCAATCTGAGGAATGGAAGCTTTGCTAGCCAATTCGTTTTTATTTATTTACTGCTAATGAAAACCTTTATCAGAAGGACAAATAATAATAATATATTATTTATTTATTTATTACCCGCCTTTCCCTCTGGATCAAGGCGTGGAACAACAATAAATATAAATACAAAGACCATAAAATAGATAAAACATTAAAAACAAATAAAACAAATACATTATTAAAACATCTTGCAATTCAACTAGGTAGGCCTGCCATAAGAGATCAGTCTTCACGTCTCTCTTAAATTCAAGAAGACTGCTGAGTTGTCAAATCTCCTCCGGCAGCCAATTCCACAGTCTAGGAGCGACAGAAGAGAAGGTCCTTTGGGTCACACTCATCAGCCTAGATCTGGCTGATTGAAGTAAATTATTTCCAGAGGACCTGAGTGGGCGGGGCGGATTATACAGGAGAAGGCGATCCCTGCAGGTAACCTGGACCCAAACCATGTAGGGCCTTAAAGGTAATAACCAATACTTTATACTTCGCCTGGAAACTAATTGGCAGCCAGTGGAGTGATTTTAAAACTGGTGTGATATGGTCACCCCTAGGTGTCTTGGTGACCAACCTGGCTGCCATACTCTGAACTAGTTGAAATTTCCGGACTAGGCACAGAGGTAGCCCTATGTACAGCGCATTGCAGAAGCCAAGCCTCGAAGTAACCAGCGCGTGCACTACCGTTTTTAGGTCTTCCAACTCTAGGAAGGGGTGCAGCTGGCGTATCAGCCGAAGCTGGTAGTAGGCACTCCTGGCCGTCGCATCTATCTGGGCTGTCATTTGGAGCGACGGATCCAGGAGCACCCCCAAGCTGCAGACACAGACTTTCAGGGGGAGTGTGACCCCATCCAGAACATACAAAAGGCTTCTGTCATGGGAGAGACGGGAAAGTCTCCACAGCTGAACTATAGATTGCGATTGAGAGGGAGTAAATTGAAGTCCCGGGAGAGAATTCTGCCAGAGAAGGATCCAGGGGTCTCTGAGAGGGAGCCAGAATAGGGGGGATCTCTCATGACTGATAGGGAAACCTCGCTAGCGATATCAACCAGTTCAGGCAAGGGTGTGGGCATCTCTGGGGCTTCCTAAACTGTTGTAGTTTGCTGCTGCAATGCCCCGTGCTTGAGCAGATACAAAAGAGGGCAGGGCTCCTGCAGCTTTAACTATTGTGATGAAGAGGGAATTTTACCAGGCACTGCATGCCTACAAATAACACCTGCTGAAATCCCCTTTTCTAAGCAACTGTTAAAGATACAGGAGCCCTGTCCTCCTTTCGACTTGGCCACCCTAAGAAAGGGCTCACAGGGAGAGATGGGGGGGGGGGGACGACTCCAGAGAGGTGTGAGCAAACTAAACTTTAAACCGGTTTCCCTGCCTCAAGAGCTGCTCTTCCTCCTTGAAGCGATGCAGGGAAAGGATCTTGCTGGCCTCCTGAGGGTTAAAGAAATGAACTAGATTCCTAGAGAGGAAAGGAATTTGGGGAGGAAAGAAGGGGCGCGTCCTCCATAGGAACTGCGCTCCTTTGTGCCGCCTTCTTCCTCTGGAGGAAAGAGGCCTTGGAGCTTCCTCTGGGTGCTGCATCGGAGCCCCCTGGGTAGGATCAGGTGAGACCCCTCCCGGCCTTGGCCATGGGGCTGAAGGGTGGGTGGGGGGTCCTTGGGTGGCAAGGGAGGGTTGGAGCATGGGAGGAGGAGGAAGGGGAGAGATCTGAGAGGGTGGGAGATGCCCAAATTTAGCCCCCAAAGTGTCAAAGGCTCCGATTTCGCATTAGGGAGGGGGGGTGGACCCTTCGTCCATCCCACCCCATAGGGAGGTGACATGTCAGGCTGATCTGCTTGGGAGTCCACCGCAATATCAGTGAACTTCCTCCCTTCCTTCCTGCAGTGGAGCAAGCGGCCCCTTTGGTTTTGCAAATGGGAGGGGGAAATTTCGAGGTGAGCTGCAACGCTGAGTCCGTTGATCAGATCTGCTTCATTGATCATCCGCTTCGCATTGATTACAACCCTTCCCCCGTTCATCGAGCCCTGTTTCCCCCTCCCCTTTGCAAATGGGGGTCCCCGGATGCAATTGACATTTTACTAGTGTGGGGTGAGAGTGGCAGAGGCGCAGGAGGGATTTTTTTGCTAAAGGCAGCAAAAGATCTTGGGTGAACCCTGTGATGCAGGCCTGCCAAGAGAAGCAGCTGGAGAGCAATCCATTTGAGAAGGAGAAGGCTGATCTCTACCTATAAAGCAGGACGTATGTGCATTTTCATATATGTCTGGAAATGTTTATCCACTTCCAGATGAGTTAGACACTTGAAATTTGGCATGCTGATAGGTCTGGTTGTAAAATGTACCAGAAAAATCCAAAAATACACAATTTTGTGTTTTAACTATTTTTAAAGAATTTAATAAAAAAACCTAGGCTTATGCCTACAACTCCCAGCATGCCTTGGGTGGGAGGTCAGACTTACTGGCCTTTGGCAGCCATTGTGAGTGCACGGATGAGTGGCTGCTGCATGCCATTCACAATCCAGACACTTAAGGTCGGTCTTGAGTAGTCAACCCAATTCCACATAAAAAGGGAACAACCCACATATGGGCTGCGTTCATTTGCGGTGCCTCCTCCCACGTAGCATACTTGCTTTTAAAATCATAACTAGATACAACAGCATGACTTTGAGAGGCTGAACTCTGAACATGTTCAAAGGCATCCCATCCTTATATTGCTGTTTTCTGAGAACCTGGGGGAAGTGCATGTGTGGCCTTCACCCTTAAGAGGGAGGCAGGGAGGAAAGAGAAGCACTCTGTGCATGCCCAGAAACAGGCCCAATGAAGGGGGCAAGTGCCCAGCCCTGGCTCTTCAGTACAGGCTCCTGATGGAGCACCTGGTGGATGAGAAGCGCGGGCCGAGACAGTCCTAGCAGGACTTGGCTGGAGCTGGGCACATCCTCACTGACAGCCGCTTACCCCTCCTCGGTGATGCTACTCCTCGATGCTCTATCGATGAGCAGAATTGGCAACGAGAGGAGGAAAGCGCTTCTCAGAGGACTCAGGCACTTATGGGCTGTGAAAGGCATGCTGGGAGGTGTAGTACTGGCATGTAGAGCGGCTAATTTTGAATAAAGCATGGGTTAGTAAACCAGGTCACTATGTGCAAGCCAGGTCACTATCTCTCAATCCTAACTCACTCACTGTCTTTGTTCGACTTCTACCTGCCACTAACTCCACCCACCATTCCATTCTAGCCTCAGTTATCAGTCATTCCTCCACTCACTCTTCTGTTTCAATGGCATAGTCAGGCTTTTACATAAAAATCTTTATTCAGTAATTCCTGCGTCTGTCTTGGAATGTTATGGGTTAGTTATAACAGGGGTTAAAAAGGCAGCATAAAAAAAATTAACAAGTTAAAAGGCCTTGGAAAATATATTTTTAAAATCACTTGGCACTGGAAAGCCATTAATGCAGCCACTAGGCACGCTTGCCTGTGACAAAGAAATCCATAAGCAGGGTGCCACAACTAAGAAGGCCTGCTCTCCAGTTGTCTCCCACCACACCTCAGACGGTGTTCAAAGATTAATATATTATTCAGAGACCTAGACTTATGCCTACAACTCCCAGCATGCCTTGGGCAGGAGGGAAGACTTATCAGGCTTTGGCAGCCATCATCTGGTAGTGGCTCACCCTCCTGGGCCTGAAGGGAGAGCACCTGGAGCCAGCTGCCTCAGTTGTTAGGCACCATCAAGGGCAGGAGGGTGCAGCTCTGGGCCTATTGGCAATGGCAACCAAGTTAACCGTCAGTCAGTAGGCTGGTTCCCTCATGGCGTACCTACAGGCACCGATTGAACTGTGCAGTGTGGACTGGCTTGGTAAGACTTCACTTCCCATGAATCTCAACGGAAGGGCTCCCATTGGGCAAGTCAGGTACTGCAGTGAAAGGCATGCCTGGAGTTTTGGTTTTCTGTGAGGACAAGGAAAATCATGGCGGCAGCTTTAAGGTGGCCCTGCCATGCGTCGGGGATGAGAGAGGGAGAGAGAGAGAAAAGAAACAAATTTAATTCGTTTTAAAGCTACCTCGCAGGCCTAGCATCAGCCTACCTTGCAGGGCTGTTGTGAGGGTGGAAGAGGAAAAAACAAAACAAATGTAATTTGATAAAAAGTTAACTCACAGGCCTAGCACTGGCCTACTATTTTAAGATGATTACCTCACACACGTGTATCTTAGGGGGCCTGAGCAACGCCAGGTATATCAGCTAGTGATAAATAAATGGTGAAGAGGATGAAAAAGAGGTGTTAAAAATCCTGTACTGAAATAAACAAAAAACAAAACCAACAGAGCACAACCGGTGAATCGCATTTTCTGTGGGGCACAAAATTATATATAATATATACTGTAAAACAAACTCTGTGTAGAAGGAAGAAATGTATATGAATCAGAATGTCTTGCTTTTATGCATATGTAAATTCAGATATTTCATCCACTGACTTTGTAAAATCAGGTGACTAATCTACAAAGATTTCTTTAAATAACTGACAGCCTAAATTTCAACAATTTTAAGATAGGTTAATGAAAAGGGGGTTTAAAGGAGAAAGTATAAAACTCCTTTAACAGAACCATGCCTTGACTTTGTAGTATCATCTCAAAACCAATTTTTGCTACGATACAGGAGAGGGAAAGCTTTCTCTCTCCCACTGGAGGTTTTTGCAATACAGATCAGTGATGATTGAGCCAAACCCTACCAGCCCTGAAGTAGGAAATAATTCTAATGTTGTTAAGACTGAGAGCAGTGACGAATGCTGGGAAAGAATGGAACAGAAGGACCTGGGTGAGGACATGGTCGGCTCAGACATGGAGCTCCAGAATTACAGGCGGTTTTGCTACCTGGAGGCTGAGGGACCCCGAGAGATCTGCAACCAACTCCACAATCTTTCATGTCGGTGGCTGAAGCCAGAGCAAAACACGAAAAACAAAATCGTGGACCTGGTGATCCTGGAGCAGTTCCTGACCGTCCTGCCAGTGGAGATGGAGAGCTGGGTGAGAGAATGTGGAGCGGAGACCAGTTCCCAGGCAGTGGCCCTGGCAGAAGGCTTCCTCCTGAGCCAGGCAGAGGACCAGAAGCAGCAAGAGCAGCAGCAGGTGAGAGCATTTCATCCAGGGTCTCTACTACGCAACCCGTTCTAGATATTACCCGAAGAGAGATGTCCCATATCTCGCTCCCAACTTCTTTCTTCTCTCATTCTTTTTCTAATCCTTCTCCTCATTCTATGTCTTGGATCATCGCTGCTGTTTCAGGTAAAGGCACAGTTTGCAGACGTGGGACCTGATTTCCCTGGAGCAGAGAAGGCTCCATCAGGCACCTGGCAGAGCCTCCCACAAAGAGGGATCCAGGAGGAGGGCGATGGACGTTCCGCCTTAGAAGGTAAGGATTAATTTGGGGGGTGGCTGTATTTCAACTTGGTCTCGCTTTCTGGAGAATGTCACAGGACATTGGAGTCCTTTTATGATGCCTTTGGATTGTTTTATGGGAAGATGCTTAGCTCCAACCTTTTCCACAATCCAAATTTTCAAAACGTGGAGACATTATACATGAAAACCAAACTGTTTGATTTGTGGCCTAGAGCCCAAGTGGAGAAATACGCATTTCCCTCAAACTGAAGTACCAAAATCCAAATGAACGATAAGACATCTTGTAGCGCCCAGGTGTAGTTAGACTTTCTGCACTCCCAGCGCAATTTTAGGTTTCCCTGTGAGTAAAATCCTATCGGGTTCCCAGGGGCTTCCTTCCCAGGAATTTAGGATGGCAATCTCCGCCTCTGAGACAAGCACCTAGTACTGCCTTCCCATCACCATTGTCTCTTGCAGGGTGTGGAATGACGTTGGCAATGAGTAGACAGCCATCATTTCTTTGGGATGGAACAGAACCGGATCAGGTAGGTGCATGAATGTCAGGTGCACCATAGATAAACTTCCTGGCATTTCCTAGGAGTGAAAAAAAGGAGAGATGCAGGTTCTCAGAATGCTGAGATACTTTATTATTCATGCCCAACACATTTCCGCCTATGTTGTTTGTTTAAGGCCTTTTTCAGGGGGCTTTAACATCAAGAATACATCACATTATGTTTATGGGGATAACATCACATTAATATATAAGTTTAGGGGGTTAGTTAGGCATATTGCCTCAAAAGGCCTGTGCCCATACATAGTTTCTTAATTCTAAAAAAAATAATACAATATGAAGGCTCTTGGGCTTGTCCACATTACACATTAAAATTTCTACAAATCATATTAAAAAATTATAATGTAAAATATTTTTAACAAAAGTTTAATATATAGGTTCTTACGTGGTAAGAGATATCTGCAGAAAACTCTTAGCAGGATGATAGTCTCTTATGATATTCACTGGTGACTGAGGAAATGCAGTCATTCCAAGGCCCTCTATTTATTCTAATTCATCTTTTCTCATCGATGGCTCGCTGGTTTCCCACCTCTTTTTCCACGCTAAAATCAAAACAAAACTTTTCAAGTTCTCAAAGAAAAGTTAGTCCTGGTTAGGTTAGTCCTTGTTAGAGTAGACCCATTGAAATCAATGGAACTGAAGTTAGAGAACATAGGATTTTGAATGGATCGCCAGCATAGGGTGGAATGAACACCAGATACCCAGTGGCTGGCTGCTTGGTTAAGGCTGCAATCCTATAAAGCCTCATTGAACTCTAGGGGAATTACTTCTAAATAAACATTAGCCAGCTAAAATACGGGATTAGCTGTATGCACGTCGCCATCCTGAATATTTTGGAGTGTAAACACCTATAGAAGTGCGATAGCCTGAGCGTGTTTGCCTGAAAGCAAGTTCTGATTCCTGGATAAGGCTGTAACTTAGCCACGCTAACAGTGCAGTCCTGGACATGTTTATATTGAGTTCAATGGAGCTTCTTGCGTCCAGCTAAGTGGGCATAGGATTGCCGCTTTAGGTTGCAGCCATGGGGTGGGTGGGTTTGCAGATCCACATCTTACACACCCGGGCCCTTGCGGATAGTCCTCGAAGCAAAGCCTGTTGACTTTAATGGGATTTACTTGTGTTAAGTTAGTGTGCACCGGATAGCATCCTTAAAAGTGATGCTGTAATTTCATGTCCTTTGTTTGTTATGGCTTACCCTGTTTCTTCCTTTATTGCCCAATCCTATACATATCTACTCAGAAGTAAGTCCCATTGGGTTCAATGGAATTTACTCTCAAGTAAGTGTGTATCGGAGTGCAGCCTTAATCGGCCATGTATGTGCTAGTTCATATGTATTTAGCACTGATTAAAACACTTAATTATCTCATCTTTCCTGCTTAAATTTAAAGATGGTTAGAATTGACTGTATCTTTATATATGCCTGGTTATCACTACAGCAAAAAAAATAGCATTCACGGTCTCATTTTTAAAATTTGTATTTTTAAAGTACAGATTAGTTGTTAATTTTTTAAAAAATACAGTTTAGTTAAGTTTTAGTTTATTTCGTTTGTTTGATGAATGAAAAAAAAGTCCTTTGTGACTGTATATTCAATCAAAGTTTACCTTAAAAAAATTCCCTGGAGGCACCACCTAATGAAATGTGCTGCGCACGCCTATGCCTGCCAGACAAGTAACTATAAGTTCTTACTGCTGGCTGCTTTGTTGGCTGAGAGGAACAGAACTTTTAGTCTGCTACGGGATATGCTAGCCACAATTTCTATTCTGATTCTAATCATCCTAGTTCCACTGTGATTAGTAATGTGCTTTGCTTGTTTTATCATTTCAAAGTTTTGTTATTCTCTATTTGAGCGATAAATGTATATTTTGTGGTTCCAGTTTGTGTGATTTTGCTTGAAAGGTGTTTTGGGTACCCCAACCCATATCCATTAATCCTTGAAGCCCAGAACACTCAGTTGGGATTCGTACATCTGTTGCGGAGTGGGGTCTGCCCATACAGCCGCAGTTTTCTCTCCTGGTCCAGTGAGTCACAGACACACTTGTTCAAGTATGAGAAACGAGCGAGTCGGATGGAGCAGGAAGGAGTCCCTTGCCTGAGGAGGAAGGATCACTGGGGAGACAGGCAGGGAGCAGCCCAGCTGCCTCCATCCCCTGCTCACCTCCCAGGGCCAGAATACGTCTCTTTCCTCCTGTTTGCTCCTGGCAGAGCTAAGAGCATACAGAGAGCCCGGCTGCATGGGGCAAAATGCCCTTCTAGTCTGACATTCTTTTTCTCACAGTGACCAGACAGTTACCTCTTTGGAAGCCCACAAGCAGGACGGAGAGCCAGAGCCGTTTCTTGCTGTTGATCCCCCCAGTACTGGTTTTCACAGCAAGCAAGTTTCAGTCCCGCTCTTTAATGTCCAGCCAGTTCACTTTATGCTGTCTTTGTGAAGGAACCATTTTCTCTTTCCATCCAGGGTCTGGTGACTTTCGAGGAGGTTGCTGTGTGCTTCACGGAGGAGGAGTGGGCACTGCTGAATCCAGACCAGAGAGCCCTGCACATGCAAGTCATGGAGGAGAACCAGGGGATCGTGGCCTCTCTCAGTAAGGCTCCCTGTCTGCCTGCTTAATGATATTATGGGATTCCAAATCCAATCATGACGAGGAAGACAATATTACCATTTTTGGCACATGGCCTATATGAGAGTTTTGAGGCTGCCTTTTAGGACACAGAAGTCAGCGTTCAAAGAGAAAAGAAATACATTCAATTATTTTAAACTGTTGAATCATTTAATGCTATTTTAAGAGAGCACCTTCCAACATACCACAAAACATTTTCACAAGACTCATTGGGCCTGTTAAGACAATATGGTCAGCCATGGTTAGGGGCTGACCCTTTTGCAGAAAATGGTTAGTGAGCGTATTTAAACTGTGGTTATGTAGCCACCATGGTTAGAATGGTTCACACGACACACTAAGCCATAACGTTTAGCTCAAAATGCTTAACCACCGTGGCTTAGCATGTCATCTAAACAGGGTCATTAAAAAAGGCTCCGAGTCTCAAAACCCAACAAGAACAAAACACTAATTAAGAAAAGGCAGGCCAGAATAAGCATGTTTTCAAGGCAGAGCACAAGGCTTCCCCTCGCAGGGGCCATGCGGAGTTCGATTGTGTATTTCCGCGTTCCAGATTCCTTCTTCCACTCTACCAGAATTTGTCAATATTCATTTACTAAAATGTTTCTAATACTGTCTTTGCATTGAACAACAGTCCACACAGGAGGTAACACTAGTGAGGCATCGATACAAAATATTAGAAAATAACAACCAAATCAAAACCACCATCTGCATTCGGCACTCAAATTGTCAGGAAATGTTTAGAGCTGCAATAAATATAAATACGGAATGGACCCATCCTAGAATCCTAGAGGATTTCTTGAAGGGAGTTCAGAGGAGGGCAACAAGGATGATCAGGGGTCTGGAAACAAAGCCCTATAAAGAGAGGCTGAAAGTACTGGGCATGTTTAGCCTGGAGAAGAGAATACTGATGGGTGGTTACAGATTTGGTAATGCCATTCTGGGTTATGAGCAATTTGAACAGAAAGCCCCATCTGTATGCTATCTAAGCATTTTATAAGGCTTTAGTATAAGGTCTAAAATTCCTTCTTTTCTGGAGGGTACCAGGGCTTAAGTCTTGGTAGATTGCCACAGGGGTTCCATCGTATTCAATTTTATCAAGAGTGCTGAGTTTAAGCATAAAGTCATTTTTGATGGTATAATTATTAAAACGTATTATGAAATCTCTAGGAGGTTCCCCTATCTTTGATTTTGGACGGATCGCTCTAGGTATTCTTTCTGTAGCTTCAGGTTGGAGGTTAATTCCAGGGAGTACCGAATTTATCCAAACGTTAAAATCGTGAATAAGTCCTCTTAAATGAATGTTAAGATGTCAGTCATGATCCTGCATGTCCTCAAGTTGAAGCCTGAAATCAGCCTGGGTTCGTTTTAACATTTTAATGGAGGCCTTGTTTTTTGAGCTCTGTTCCAGGACTACATTTGCAGTTTGCGAGGTCTCTGTTAATTGTTTTGTTCAAAGTGGCTAAATCTGCCCATAGGGGTTGTAACGCTTTAGCCCAATCTTGAGCTAATTCCCTCCTAATTCATGTGACAAGTTCCAGCCTGGCGTCTGTGTTTGTTTGTTGTTCTGGTTCATTCTTCTCGCCTCGAGGGGCCTTAGCGGCCATTTTAAATCTCATGGAGGTTGTTGCTGTCTGATCTTGAGAGGGAGGCTTTATTAGGGAAATCCAAGCGTCCAAGGTTCCTTTTTAGCCCTGCATGTCCCATCAGGGGATATCTTTAGAGTTGCAAAATGTTAAAGTGAGGCCCAGTAGTGCTTTATATTTCTCCAGGGCGAGAGGGAGCTGTGGGCTAAGGCACCATCTTAAGCTGATGATGTCACCATCCACCTGTTGTCTTCTTTAATGTTGTCTTTTAATAGTGTGAACCGCTGAGAGAGTTTATTATATTCAGTGGTGCCCCAAATGCCCCAAAGAAATAAAATAATAAATAAATAAATAAGCCTTATCAGTTCTTCTTTTAATCGAAATCATTGATTGATGGTGCTGCATTATTTCGAGTTCTATTGCTAACTCAGACTTTTACCAATTTCTTGTCTTTATTCCAGAAAGGGACAGGTGGGAAAGGAAGAATAAGAAAGAACCATGTAGGATGTCAATGAAAAGAAACAAATGTAACAACAGCAAACAGCAGAGAAATGAAACTGAAGTAAATCGGAATGGGAGGAATTCTTCCTTTGCTTCTCAGGGCAATGGCTACCATGATATCACAATCCAAGAAGAACTACAGGAAAGGCAGGAAATGAATAGTTTCCCTATGCATAGAAAAACTTTCAATTCTGAATCAAACGTTAAAGTTCATTGTGAAATTCACACATTGAAGAAACCGTATCCATGCCTGGTGTGTGGAAAGAGCTTCAGTGAAAAGAGTGCTCTCATTTCCCATCAAAGAACTCACACAGGGGAGAAACATTATCATTGTTTGGAGTGTGGAAAGAGGTTCAGTCATCAGGTGACTCTTACTCGTCATCAAAGAATTCACTCAGGAGAGAATCTACATCAGTGTTTAGAGTGTGGAAAGAGCTTCATTCAGAAGAAATATCTTCTTTCTCATCAAAGAACTCATACAGGGGAGAAACCATACCACTGTTTGGAGTGTGGAAAGAGCTTCAATCATCAGGAAACTCTTACTTCTCATCAAAGAACTCACACTGGAGAGAAACCATATAAATGTCTGGAGTGCAAAAAGAGCTTCAGGCAGAAGACAACTCTTACCTGTCATCAAAGAACTCACACAGGAGAGAAACTGTATAAATGTTTGGAGTGTGGAAAATACTTCAGTGAAAGAAAAACACTTACCTGTCATCAAAGAACTCACACAGGAGAGAAACCATATCCATGCTTGGAGTGTGGAAAGAGCTTCAGTCAGCGGGCACATCTTATTCCTCATCGAAGACTTCACACAGGGGAGAAGCCATACCATTGTTTGGAGTGTGGAAAGAGGTTCACTGAGAAGATGACTCTTACTTGTCATCAAAGAACTCATTCAGGGGAGAAACCATATCAATGCTTGGAGTGTGGAAAGAGCTTCTCTCAGAAGACACATCTCAATTCTCATCAAAAAACTCACACAGGGGAGAAACCATATTGTTTGGAGTGTGGAAAGAGCTTCAGTGCTTATCAAAGTCTCACTTTTCATCAAAGAACTCATACAGGGGAGAAACCATATCAATGCTTGGAGTGTGGAAAGAGCTTCCGTCAGAAGGCACAACTCAATTCTCATCAAACAATTCACACAGGGGAGAAACCATACCATTGTTTGGAGTGCGGAAAAAGGTTCAGAAAGAAGAGCAATCTTACTTCTCATCAAAGAACTCATACAGGGGAGAAACCATATCAATGCTGGGAGTGTGGAAAGAGCTTCAGTCATAAAACACATCTCAATTCTCATCAAAGAATTCACACAGGGGAGAAACCATATCATTGTCTGGAGTGTGGAAAGAGGTTCAGTCATCCGAAATCTCTCATGTCTCATCAAAGAACTCACACTGGGGAGACACCATATCATTGTTTGGAGTGTGGAAAAAGGTTCAAACATCAGACAAGTCTTACTTCTCATCAAAGAACTCACACAGGAGAGAAACCACATAAATGTTTGGAGTGTGGAAAACACTTCAGTGAAAGGGGAAAACTTACCTGTCATCAAAGAACTCACACAGGAGAGAAACCACATCCATGCTTGGAGTGTGGAAAGAGCTTCAGTCAGAAGAGAAATCTAACTTCTCATCAAAGAACTCACACGGGGGAGGAACCATATCATTGTCTGGAGTGTGGAAAGAGTTTCAGACATCAGATAAGTCTTACTTCTCATCAAAGAACTCACACAGGGGAGAAACCATACCATTGTTTGGAGTGTGGAAAGAAGTTCATTGAGAAGAGCAATCTTACTTCTCATCAAAGGACTCACACAGGGGATAAACCATATCATTGTTTGGAGTGTGGAAAGAGCTTCAGTGAAAAAAAAACTCTTACTTGTCATCAAAGGACTCACACAGGGGAGAAACCTTATCATTGTTTGGAGTGTGGAAAGAGCTTTGGACAAAAGTTCACTCTTACTCGACATCAGAGAACTCACACAGGAGAGAAACCATATAAATGCTTGGAGTGTGGAAAACACTTCAGTGAAAGGGGAAAACTTACCCGTCATCAAAGAACTCACAGGAGAGAAACCACATCCATGCTTGGAGTGTGAAAAGAGCTTCAGTCAGAAGAAACACCTTATTTCTCATCAAAGAACTCATCACAGGTGAGGAACCATACCATTGTTTGCCATCAGAACAGAACAGAAAACTAAAGTGAAAGTAAATGTTGAAAAAACTCCTGTACTCCAGAGCCCATTTTAGATTGGTCCATGGAGATTAAAGGGAAAATACACGAAAAATGGGTTGAAGAATCTACCTCCACAAATTTGGCTTTAGAACTGGCCCTGGATGAAACTACGTCATTAAAGTAATACCCTCACTCTCCTGAGAAAGATAAACAAATGCATGAACTTGAACGATCTGATGCCAAAACAAATAGCTGGGCTAGGGGCCGGGGGAGGAGAAATAAAGGACAATTGGTCAACCAAAATGAACCAGTGAAGGAGTGCAATATGTTAGTTGGTGGCTGGCTCCTTCTGTTATCACAGGACCTTGCTGAAACCAGGTCATACCTGAAACACTTAAACCAGGTAACGGTGAAGAATAGTAAGACTCCTAAGAGAGTGATAAGTAAGAAGTACGCGAACAACTTAAAAAAGAGCAAAAACATTGTCTCCTACAATCGGCTGAACAAAGCCAGTGGCTGCAAAGTGGGTAATCATGATGAGAGCGACCCCTTACCAATGTCTTTATTTTTGAATTTGGGAAACGTTTGCTGAACACGACCCAATGTGGAAGGTCGAAGTTGAGATGTGTCCCCAATTCATCAGGCGGTCAGCTAAATTAGATGAAGAAACTATAATATGATCAGCTCTGGACATAAAAATATATTCACCCACCCTCTCATCCACTACCCTCCCCCCGATTCAGTAGTGCAAGATCCAATCTGTTCATCCTTTTCATGAGGGAGAAGCCTGCAAAATTGCAAGCCTTATCCTTCGAATGCCTATCGGATAGAGGATGGGCTTCCTCCGATACAGGTGGCTGTTCATGGAAGTGGGTGTAGAGAGTGGTTTCATCCTTTTCAATTCATGCATTAAAAACGCTGGCCAAAATAAAATCCATCTTTTTATAGCATGCACATTTTACCTCCCTCCACAAAGACGTAAACATTTGGTTATGGAGAACTGGTCAAAACTAGAAACTATATTAACGAACTGTGGGCTACACAAAAAACAAAATACCAATTCAACAGGTATCTTGGATGTGGAGTTCCAAACTCATTTAAGTAGTACCTCTAACAATTATAGAGACAATGGGAAGGCATTTTTTCCTGTAAGTTACCTGTCTGAGCTGCACATCCCAAAATTCAGGAAAGCTTTTACCCTGGCAAGTTACAGTGTATTACCTTCCGACTTACAAGAAGGAAGTTTAGACAGAAACCCTATTAGGAACGGGTATGTCCCTGTGCGTCGGAAGAAGTAGAAACAGCAGGACACATTTTGCTATCTTTTACTTACTATCAGGATTTGTGCCACATAGTTATAACTCCTATATCACAATAGTTCTTGGGGAAAACGGAGGAATAACATCTAGCACATCTGCTTTCAGATAATGAACCAAAGGTCACTTCAGAAGTGGCAAGTTTTTGTGTATTGGCAATTAATCAATGGAAATTGAGAGTACTTGGTATTACAGAATAGTAATCATTTAATTTTAGTTCTAGACTCTTCTGAATGAGTCACAAATGTTATGTATTGTATGTATTTTACTCACTGGCTTTATTCTGTTTTTATGTATTCTATATTTTATTGAGTTACTATACTGCTTTTGTGCTTTTTGACTATTCTATGACCATAATAAAATCAATCAAGCAATTTCTTATTTAAAAAGTCACATATGTGAGAAACTATATAAATGCTTAGAATTTGGAAAGAGCTTCAATCAGAAGGTAATTCTCACTTATCAAAGAGTCCACACAGGAGAGAAAGTGTAAAACTGCTTGGAATATGGGGAAACTTTAATCTGATCTTCTCACTTAATACCTCACATGTGGGAAAAGCCATAGATGTACTTGGGGTGTGGAATGAGATTAATTTACAATCAAGCCATATTTCACATATGCCTGCCGAACTATGTGATGGAGTATATAAAGGAATGCCAACTAAGAAGTCTATTAATATGGTGAGGCTAAGACAACCAAGAAAGGAATATAAACAATATGTTTGCGATATGATTGCATATTGTAAAATAACGATCAGTAGGGTGACCAGATAAAATCCAGGTCAGGGCTCATGTAACTTTAACAGTTGTAGAGAAAAGGGAATTTCAGCCAGTGTCATTTGTGTGCAATTAGTTCCTGGTGAAATTCCCTCTTCATCACAACTGTTAAAGTTGCAGGGGCCCTGCCTTCTTTTGTATATGGTCTCTCTAGTATAGTGCATGCACCTTTAACTGTTGTGATAAAGAGGGAATTTTACCAGGTACTAATTGCATACAAATGACTCTGGCTGAAATTCCCTTTTCTCTACAACTGTTAAAGTTACATGAGCCCTGACCTGGATTTTATCTGGTCACCCTAACGATCAGTATTATATAACAATCAGAATATCAGAAATAACGATATTCATGAGGGAGTTTTAAAACAATTTTGAGATGAGATGTGACCCATTTTAAATACCTGTTAAATGCTATTTTAGGAGGACAGGAGTTGTCAGACACATGGAGGAAAGCCAGGGTGCTCTTACATCATAAGCTAGGGATGGATCCACAACAGGTGGGACCATCCACCCAATTTCCTTCCTGAGCCAGGATTTAAACATCTTCATGGCAATAATGCCCAACTGTTTGAACTCATTTATTGGTGAATATGTTGAATATAGATTTACAAGAACTCTGTGGTGCTGCCTGGGGCCTGTGCTCCCCTCAGTCTTCAGGTTTACCAGTCCCTTTCCGCAAGGACGGGATGCCCTCTTTGCTCTGGTTAACAATTCCTAAATACAGGAAAGTATTCTCACTAGCTAGGTTTAAGGTTAGGGTAATCATATTAAAAGGAGGACAGGGTTTCCTGTATCTTTAACAGTTGTCTAGAAAAGGGAATTTCAGCAGATGTCATTTGTATGCATGTAGCGCCTGGTGAAATTCCCTCCATCTCAATAGTTAAAGTTGCACAAGCCCTGTGTAGTGTGACTAGACACAAAAGAGGGCAGGGCTCCTGCAGGTTTAATTTGTGATGAAGAAGGAATTTCACCAAGTGCTGCATGGCTACAAATGACACCTGCTGAAATTCCCTTTTCTATACAGTTGTTAAAGATACAGGAGCCCTGTCCTCCTTTCCATATGGTCACTCTATCAGACAGGATGCCACCATCATACTTAGGCCTAATTGCACCTGTCTCCAGTAGCAGTATTTATTATTTAATTAATTACATTTATATCCTGCCTTATTTCCTCCAAGGAATCCAAGGTAAGATTATGTAATCCTCCTCTTCTCTGTTTTACCTTCACATCAACAACATTGTGAGGTAGGTTGGGCTGAGAGTCTGTGGGTGAATTCGGACGACACTTTAGGCAGCGGAGCGGGAAATAGCGTACTGACCGTGTGTTATTTTGGCGGCAGCGGCGTGGCACCTGCCACACAACATGTTGCTCCTCCCCCGTCATGCAGCTAAAAGTCCTGGCGTCCTTCTGAGCTGCTGCGTCTCCTCCCTCAGTCCTCCGGCCGTATTCTGTAATGCACCGCAAGTTCTGCCGGCTGTATCAGAGCAACAGGGTTTTTTTTGGCTGCTCCAGCCAGCGAACTCAATGACCAAACGAAATAGTAAACGGAAAGAGGGGGGTTCCCTCCACATGACACTTTAAACAACGGAATTTGGGATAAACAATGTGCAAGCCCGTTGTTTTTCTCCATTGTTTAAGTGCCCAAAATAGCGTACTGTCAAGTTGTGTGTGCATTGTGTGTTGCCCTCCACATGACACAATAAGCAACACAACTATTTTGCCTGCCCCACCCCATTGAGTATCGTGTCGTCCGAACCAAGCCTATGACTGGCCCAAAGTCACCCAGTGAGCTTCCATGGCCAAATGAGATTTAGAACTCGGATCTCCAGATTCCAAGTCCAACATTATATGGACTACACCACACTGGCTCTCCCTACCTCATATATCTTACTATCTTGCACCCTATGAGAGGGTTTTAAAAGAAGTCTATAAATGTGCTTACCTGAGGAATAGAAGCTTTGTTAGCCAATACATTTTTATTCATTTTTTTTTTTTACTGCCAATAGAAACCTTTGTTGGTGGGACATCACATACACAAGGCCTCTGTGAATGGGAGAGACCGGGATATCTCCACAGCTGAAGTATAGATTTCGATTGACAGGAAGGGAGTAAGTTGAAGACCAGAGAGAGAATTCTCCAAGAGGAGGATCCAGTGGTCTCCTGGGGTGGAGCCAGAATAGGGGGGGGGGGGTGTCTATTTACTGAACCGGGTGTGGGCATCAATGGGGATGCCTATACAGCTGAGGGTTGCCGCTGCAATGCCCTGTGCTTGACCAGATACAAAAGAGGGCAGGGCTCCTACAGCTTTAACTGTTGCGATGAAGAGGGAATTTCACCAGGAGCTGCATGCATACAAACGATTCTTGCTAAAAGTCCCTTTTATATAGGCTGACCATATGAAAAGGAGGACAGGGCTCATGTAACTTTAACAGTTGCAGAGAAAAGGGAATTTCAGCCGGCATCATTTGTATGCAATTAGTACCTGGTGAAATTCCCTCCTCATCACAACAATTAAAGTTGCAGGCACTATACTAACGAACGAAATGTTTATTAAAGTCAATAGAACATAAAAATCATAAATACAGGTTGTTACTACATACAAACTTTACACAATATAACAGAACTCCAAGCAACCACCTCAGGTACCCATTATCTGAGCTCTATGCCAGGTAGTAAGGTGTAAAAACTTCGCAACTTGGATTGTAACTGTTTTATCTTTGGCCTGTAAGAGTATAATTGTCAGGGCCTCATTAGAGTGGACAGGATAACCCTTTAGGATTGGTCGCAGGAGGTCGTTTCTAATTCCATTATAAAAATCACAATTAAAGAGCACATGTGTAACTGTCTCTACCTCTAAGTTGTTACAAGGACAGCATCTTTTTCCCATGGGTATTTTCTTAAACCTCCCCTCCAACAATTTCGAAGGGAGGACATTGAACCTTCCCAGAGTAAAGGCCTTCCTATATTTTGGAACTAGAATGACTATATACAAAAGAAGGCAGTGCTCCTGCAACTTTAACAGTTGTGATGAAGAGGGAATTTCACCAGAAACGAATTGCATACAAATGACTCTGGCTGAAATTCCCTTTTCTCTACAACTGTTAAAGTTACATGAGCCCTGACCTGGATTTTATCTGGTCACCCTACCCTGTCCTCGTTTCCATATGGCCACCCTAAGATAGGGTTCGCAGGGAGAGCTGCGGGGGGGGGGGACTCCAGAGAGGTGGGAGCAAACTAAACTTTAAACTGGTTTCCCTGTCTCATCAGCTGCTCCTGCTTGAAGCGATGCTGGGAAAGGCTCTTGCTGGCCTGCTGAGGGTTAAAGCCATGAAGGAGATGCCTAGAGAGGAAGGGGATTTGGGGAGGACAGGAGGGCCGCGTCCTCCATGGGAACTGCGCTCCTTTGTGCCGCCTTCTTCCTCCGGAGGAAAGAGGCCTTGGAGCTGCCTCCGGGTGCTGCCTCGGAGCCTCCTGGGTGGGATCAGGTGAGACCCCTCCCGGCCTTGGCCATGGGGCTGAAGGGTGGGTGGGGGGCCCTTGGGTGGCAAAGGAGGGGGAAAGAGCTGGGAGGGGGGAGTTGCCCAAATTCGCCCCCAAAGTGTCGCAGGAGGGTCTGAATTCGCATTAGGAAGGGGGACTGGATGCTCCCCCCACCCCACCGGGAGGTGATCTGTCAGGCTGATGGGCTTGGGAGTCCACCACAATGTCCGGGAACTTCCTCCCTTCCTCCCTCGGTGCAGCGGAGCAGGCAGGCGGGAGGGGGAGATTTCGAGGTCAGCTGCAGCGCTGGGTCCATTGATCAGGCTGCTTCACTGATCAAATCGCTCTGCATTGGCCACGATCCTTCCCCCGTTCCTCGGGCCCCGTTTCCCCCTCCCCCTTTGCAAATGGGGGTTCCCAGATGCAATTCTGCCTGGAGCTGAGACGCACCCCTCGTCCTATGCCGGATCAGCCGGACTGACAAAATCAAACAGTGGTGGGTGGAGGGAGGCGAGGTGTCCACCAACCCCCCTCCACAAAAGGCAAGTGATTTGGGGACCCCTAGAAGGGTAGCAGTTTTTATAGCTTAGGGTGACCAACTGTCAGGATTTCCCCGGATTTGTCCTGGTTTTTGTTCTATCCTGGGTGTCAGGGGGGATTTTGGGTAATTTTCTACAATGTCCTGGAAAGACACGCTTTCCCCTTTAAGGCTGCCATTAGCATGGTGGGAGGGAATGATGTGCTTTCTGGAGGGGGGTCATTTCCCTCCCATTGCTCCAATCACAGCCTTAAAGGGGAAAGTGTATCATTCCCAGACATTATAGAAAAGGCCCCGATTGGAGCAGTGGAGGCAGGATTGCCACACTTTCCCGTCCTCTGCTCCAATTGGGGCCTTTAAGGAGGCAGGGGGAATGACGCACTTTCCAGAGGCCCAAGAAAGCTGCTTTCCCGCCCACCCTCCCAGCTTGTCCTCTTTTTTGGTCTCCCAAATATGGTCACCCTATTATAGTTATTTAAATAACTGTTACTGACAGCCAAAGATCTTGGGACAACCCTGTGAGGCAGGCCTCCAGAGAGAGGTAGCTGGAGAGGAATCTATTTGAGAAGGAGGAGAAGATAGATGATAAATAAAAGGCGAAGAGGGTGAAAAAGAGGTGTTAAAATCCTATACAGAAGAAAAACACAAACAACAGAGCACAACCAGTGAATCCCAGTTTCTATGGGGCACAAAATTTCTTGCTTCCTTGGACCTCTCAAAACCAGGATTAAATGTTATAGGACTTTTTAACTATTTGAAGTAAAATGAAGCCTGTGTAGAAGAAAAATATGTATGTATGAATGAGGAATGTCTCGTTTCCTTGCACATGTAAATTTGGATGATTCTTCCATTGACCTTGTAAAATCAGGTGACTAATCAGCAAAGATTTCTTTAAAGGACTGCCTGCCTTAATATCAACAAATTTTAAGGTAGATTGTTGAAAATGGGATTTTAAGGAGAAAGTATAAAATTCCTTTAACAGAACCATGTCTTGACTTTGTAGTACCATCTCGTAAGCCCATTTTTGCCGAGGTACAGAAGAGGGAAGCCGTTCTTTTGCCCGATCGGTGGTTTTTTGAAATACGGATCAGTGACGATTGAGCCAAGCCCAACGGGCCCTGAAGCAGGAAATAACCCGGATGCTGTTAAAACTGAAACCAGTGGGGAATTCTTGGAAAGAACGGTGCAGAAGGAACTGGGTGAGAACATGGTCAGCTCAGACATGGAGCTCCAGAATTTCAGACAATTCCGCTACCAGGGGGCTGAGGGACCCCGAGAGGTTTACAACCAACTTCACTCACTTTCCTGTCGGTGGCTGAAGCCAGAGCGACACACAAAAAACCAAATTGTGGACCTGGTGATCCTGGAGCAGTTCCTGACCATCCTGCCAGCGGAGATGGCGAGCTGGGTGAGAGAATGTGGAGCGGAGACCAGTTCTCAGGCGGTGGCCCTGGCAGAAGGCTTCCTCCTGAGCCAGGCAGAGGACCAGAAGCAGCAACAGCAGCAGCAGGTGACAGCGTTACATCCATGCAGTTAGGAATGTGAGGGAGGGTTATCTGAAAATTCTCTACTACCCAACCCATTCTAGATATCACCCGAGGAATGATGTCCCATATCTCACTCCCAGCTTCTTTCCTCTCTCATTGCTTTTATAATCCTTCTCCTCATTCCATGTCTTGGATCATCACTGCTGTTTCAGGTTAAGGCACAATTTGCAGACGTGGGACCTGATTTCCCTGGAGCAGAGAAGGCTCCATCAGGCACCTGGCAGAGCCTCCCACAAAGAGGGATCAAGCAGGAGGGCGATGGACATGCCACCTTAATTTGGGAGGTGGCTGTAATTCAACTTGGTCTCATTCTCTGGAGAATGTCATAGGACCTTGGAGTCCTTTTATGTTCCCCTTGGATTGTTTTTGGGGAAAGATACTTATCTCAAACCTTTTCCACAATTCAAATTTTCAACTCTAGGAGACTGTATGCATGAAAACCAAACAGTTTGATTTGTGGCCTAGAGACCAAGTGGGGAAATTCACATTTCTCTCCAACTGAAGTATCAAAATCCAAATGAAAGATAAGACATCTTGTAGCACCCAGGTGTGCTTAGACTTGCTGCCCTGCCAGTGCAATTCTAGGTATTTCCCTGTGAGTAAAATCCTATTGGGTTCCCAGGGGCTTCCTTCCCAGAAGTTTAGGATGGCAATCTCCAACTCTGAGTTAAGGACCCACTGCTGCCTTCCCATCGTCTTTGTCTCTTGCAGAGTGTGGAATGATGTTGGCAATGAGGACACAGCCATCACTTCTTCTTTGGCATGGGATGGACCTGGATAAGGTAGGCGCATGAATGTCAGGTACACTGTGGATAGGAATTCATTGCATTTCCTAGGAGTGCTATTCCTAATGCCCTGTCTTCGCTGACTGTTAGTGATTAGTAACGATGAGATTAGTTGTATGCATCTTGTGAGATAATTGTGTAGAATGGAATGTATCCTTGGAAAGAAGGCTGCCACAAATGAGTTGCTGAAGTTCTGGAAGCAGGAAGCAGCTTAGCTTAGCAGAGATACCTTCATCATGGTGTTACTATTGTCAGTGGCAAACCTGGCTACCTTGAGAGAAATGGGAAAAGTGGTCTGACCACCTCTAAAACTTAGGAGGAGGTCATCCACGTAGGAGTTGAAAGGCAAAGATTTGATCCGACTGCAGAGAGAGGTCCTGGGAGAATGAGAAGCGTACTGAACTCAATTACCTAGGGTCTGCACATCATTCCTGCCAGAGAAGTAACTCTTAGATCTTAATGCTGAACTGCTTTGTTGCTTGAGAGGAAGAGAACTTTAATTCTGTTACGGGATATGCTAGCCACGATTTCTATTCTGCTTCTAATCATCCTAGTTCCATTGTGTTTAGTAATGTGTTTTGCTTGGTTTATCATTTCAAAGCTTTGTTATTCTCTATTTGAGCGAGAAATGTATATTTTGTGATTCCACTTTGTGTTATTTAGCTTGAAAGGTGTTTTGGGTACCCCAATCCATATCCATTAATCCTTGAAGCCCAGAACACTCAGCTGGGATTCGTACATTCCAAAGCTGTTGAGTCAAGGAGCAAGGCCAAAGCAGTTAGTTCCCAAAGAGATATGCTCGCTTATGCTAGAGCCACCATTGTATTCTATGGTGGGAACATGCGTCGTGTTATTGCTTGGTGCTTGTACCGCTGCCAAGCACAGAACAATATATCAATTGCTTTTGCCAGCACCCCTGGGCCCAGATGGGTCAGCAGCTAGATGCAAGAGCGCCTGCCATTTGAGTCCACCGTTTATGGGGCAGCGCTTGTATACTATAAGTTTGCCTAATAAACGCTCTCCTTGTGAGCAAACCTCTGAGTCTTATTTTACAACAGTTCTTGGGGAGAATGGAGGAACAACATCTAGCATATCTGCTTTCAGATAATTTCTCCAAGGTCACTTCAAAAGTGGCAAGGTTTTGTATATCAGCAATTAATCAATGGAAATGGAGACTACTTGGAATTACATAATAGTAATCACTAAATTTTAGTTCTAGACTCTTCTGAATGAGTCACAAATTTTATTTATTGTAAGTATTTTATTCATTGGCTTTATTATGTTTTTATGTATTTTATATTTTATTGAGTTACTGTACTGCTTTTGTGCTGTTTGACTGGCCTATAACCTTAATAAAATCAATAAATAAATTTCTTATCAAAAAAGTCACATCTGTAAGCAACACATATAAATGCTTGGAATTTGGAAAGAGCTTCAATCAGAAGGTAATTCTCACTTCTCATCTAAGAGTCCACACAGGAGAGAAAGTGTAAAATTGGTAAGTGGGGAAAAATTAATCTGATCTTCTCACCTAATACCTCACATGTGGGAAAAAACATAGAAGTACTTGGGGTGTGGAATGAGATAAATTTACAATCAAGCCGTGTTTCACATATGCCTACCAAATTAGGTGATAGAGTATATAAAAAATGCCAAATAAGAGGTCTATTAATGTGCTATCGAAACAATATTTTCTGCGATATGATTGCCTAGTGAAGAATAATGATCAGCAGAAAAATAACGATCAGAATATCAGAAATGATTATATTGATGGAGGAATTTTTAAATAGTTTTGTGACGAGATCGTGCCCCATTTTAAACACCCGTTAAATGCTATTTTAGCAGGGCAGGAGTTGTGAGACACAAGGAGGAAAGCCTGTATTGGTAAATATGTTGAATATAGATTTACAAGACCTCTAGGGTGCTTCCTGAGGCTCGTGCTCCCCTCGGTCTTTAGGTTTATCAGTCCCTTTCTGCAAAGATGGGATGCCCTATTTGTACTGGTTAACAATTCCTAAATATACAAGACCATGCTGGCTAGCTAGGTTTAACTTTAGGGTGACCATATGGAAAGGAGGACAGGGAATTTCAGCAGGTGTCACTTGTAGGCATTCAGCACCTGGTGATATTTTTTTTTCAACACAACTGTTAAAGCTGAAGGAGCCCTGACCTTTTTTGTATCTATTCACTCTACAAAAGAGGACAGGGCTCTTGCGTCTTTAACTATTGTGATGAATAGGGTATTTCACAAGGTGTGGCATGTCTCCACAGCTGAAGTATTGGTTGTGATTGAGAGGGAGGGAATAAGTTGAGTACCAGGGAGAGAATTCTCCAAGAGAAGAATCCAGTGGTCTCTTGAGGGGGAGCCAGAATAGGGTGAACCAGGTGTGGGCATCTGTGGGGCAGCCTATACAGTTGCAGGCTGCCACTGCAATGCCCTGTCCTTGACCAGATACAAAAGAGGGCAGGGCTCCTGCAGCTTTAACTTTTGTGCTGAGGAGGGAATTACACCAGGCCCCTGCTGAAATTTCCTTTTCTATGCAACTGTTCAAGATACAGGAGCCCAGTCCTCCTTTCCATATGGCCACCCTAAGATAGGGTTCGCAGGGAGAGCTGCGGGGGGGTGGGGGGACTCCGGAGAGGTGTGAGCGAACTAAGCTTTAATCCGGTTTCCCTGTCTCAAGAGCTGCTCCTTGAAGCGATGCGGGGAAAGGCTCTTGCTGGCCTGCTGAGGGTTAAAGCCAGGAAGGAGATGCCTAGAGAGGAAGGGGATTTGGGGAGGGAAGGAGGGCCGCGTTCTCCATGGGAACTGCGCTCCTTTGTGCCGTCTTCTTCCTCCGGAGGAAAGAGGCCTTGGAGCTGCCTCCGGGTGCTGCCTCGGAGCCTCCTGGGTGGGATCAGGTGAGACCCCTCCCGGCCTTGGCCATGGGGCTGAAGGGTGGGGGGTTCTTGAGTTGCACGGGAGGTGTGGGGCATGAGAAGAGGAGTGGGGAATGTCTGTAGGGAAGGAGCGATGCCCCTATTCAGCCCCCAAAGTGTCGCAGGAGGGTATAAATTCGCATTAGGAAGGGGGGCTGGACGCTCCCCCCATGCCACCCCATAGGGAGGTGACCTGTCAGGCTGATGGTCTTGGGAGTCCACCGCAATGTCAGGGAACTTCCTCCCTTCCTCCCTCGGTGCAGCGGAGCAGGCAGGCGGGAGGGGGAGATTTCGAGGTCAGCTGCAGCGCTGGGTCCATTGATCAGGCTGCTTCACTGATCAAATCGCTCTGCATTGACCACGATCCTTCCCCCATTCCTCGGGCCCCGTTTCCCCCTCCCACTTTGCAAATGGGGGTCCCCAGATGCAATTCTGCATGGGGCTGAGACGCTCCCCTCGTCCTCTGCTGGACTGACAAAAGCAATCAATGGTGGGTGGAGGGAGACGAGGTGCCCCACCCAGACCCCTCCCCCCAAAAGGCAAGTGATTTGGAGACCCCTCAAAGGGCAGCAAGTTTTGTAGCTATTTAAATATCGATTATTGATATTTTACTCTTGTGGGGGTGGAATCCGTTTTTCTCAGGGCAGCCAGAGATCTTGACACAAGGCTGTGAGGGAGGCCTGCAGAGAGAGGCAGCTGGAGAGGAGTCCTGTTGAGAAGGAGGAAAAGACTGATGATAAATAAATGGGAAAATAAAAGAAAACGAAAAAGAAGTGTTGAACATTCTGAATGGGAAAAAAGGCAAACCTCAATGAAACATTGACCAATGGTTTCTGTGGGGCATAAAACTTTGTGATCTCCTCAGATGGATGTAAGAACCTTCCCAGTGTTTCAATGAGGCAACTCTTAGCTATGATAGTTAGGAAAAGATAGTTCTTTACTATTGATATTTTACTAGTGTGGGAGGTTGGAGTGGCGCAGGAGGGATGTTTTGCTAAGGGCAGCCAAAGATCTTGGGCGAACCCTATGATGCAGGCCTGCTGAGAGAAGCGGCTGGAGAGGAATCCGTTTGAGAAGGAGGAGAAGACTGATGAGAAATAAATGGTGACAAGGATGAAAAAGAGGTGTTAAAAATCCTGTACAGAAAAAACAAACCCCCCCCCCCACAAAACCAACAGAGCACAACCAGTGAATCCCAGTTTCTGTGGGGCACAAATTTTCTGGCTTCCTTGGACTTCTGAAAAACAGGGATAAATCTTTTAGGTATTTTAACTATATAATGTAAAACGAAGTCTGTGTAGAAGAAAGAAACGTATGTATGAATCCGAATGTCTTGTTTCTATGCGTATGTAAATTCGGATGATTCTTCCATTGACCTTGTAAAATCAGAGGCCTAATCAACAGAGATTTCTTTAAAGGCCTGACAGCCTGAATTTCAACAAACTTTTAAGATAGGTTATTGAAAAGGGGGGTTTAAGGAGAAGATGGCAGCAACAGAGGTTGTCATGGAGGGGGATGTGGCTGAGGACTTTGGATAGAGAATGGATAAGACCTCAGAGAATACCAAAAGAAGGAGTGCAGTTTTAGGGAGCAGATTTTATTTATTTATTTATTTATTACATTTCTTTTACCACCTCACAGCCGAAGCTCTCTGTGTGGTTCACAATATAGTTAGAGATGGACCTATGGGGAGGACAGAAGGGAATGAGACATCTTCTGACTCTCAAGCAGTTGAAGGACTTTGGTTCATTGCTGAAAGATCTTATCTGTCTCCAGCTTCTGTTGCAGGCTTGGCATTTGCCTGCCTTTCCTTCTGGGACAAGACCTGCTTGCTAGTGTTTCATCATATCCTGACAGTAACAAAACTCCATTAACAGAACAATGTCTTGACTTTGTAGCGCCATTCCGTGAGCCAAATTTTGCCAAGATACAGAAAAAGGAAACGTTTCTTTGGCCCCATTGGAAGTTTTTTGAAATACGGATCGATGGCTGAGCCAAACTCTATCGGGCCTAAAGCAGGAAGTAACCCTGATGCTGTTAAGACCAAGAGCAGTGGGGAATTCTGGGAAGGAACGGAGCAGAAGGACCTGGGTGAGGACATTGTCAGCTCAGACATGGAGCTCCAGAATTTCAGGCAGTTTCACCACCTGGAGGCTGAGGGACCCCGAGAGGTTTGCAACCAACTCCACTCTCTTTCCCGTCGGTGGCTGAAGCCAGAGCAACACACAAAAAACCAAATCCTGGACCTGGTGATCCTGAAGCAGTTCCTGACCATCCTGCCAGCGGAGATGGTGAGCTGGGTGAGAGAATGTGGAGCGGAGACCAGTTCCCAGGCTGTGGCCCTGGCAGAAGGCTTCCTCCTGAGCCAGGCAGAGGACCAGAAGCAGCAAGAGCAGCAGCAGGTGAGAGCATTTCATCCAGCAAGTCAGGAATATGAGGGTTACCTGAGAACTCTCTACTACTCGACCCGTTCTAGATATCATGCGAGGAATGATGTCCCATATCTTGCTCCCAACTTCTTTCCTCTCTCATTCTTTTTCTAATCCTTCTCCTCATTCCATGTCTTGGATCATCCCTGCTGTTTCTGGTAAAGGCACAATTTGCAGAAGAGGGACTTCATTTCCGTGCAGCAGAGAAGGCTCCATCAGGCACCTGGCAGAGCCTCCCACATCCTGGGATCAGGCAAGAGGGCGACGGACGTGCCGCTTTGCAGGGTAAGGATTAATTTGGGTGGTGGCAGTATTTCAACTTGGAGAATGTCACAGGACCTTGGAGTCCTTTTACGTTCCCATTGGATTGTTTTTGGGAGACGATGCTTATCTCCAACCTTTTCCACAATCCAAATTTTCAAAACGTGGAGACTTTATACATGAAAACCAAACTGTTTGATTTGTGGCCTAGAGCCCAAGTGGGGAAATACGCATTTCCCTCCCACTGAAGTATCAAAATCCAAATGAAAGGTAAGACATCTTGTAGCGCCCAGGTGTACTTAGACGTGCTGCCCTGCCAGTGCAATTCTAGGTATTTCCCTGTAAGTTAAGTTCTATTGGGTTCCCAGGGGCTTCCTTCCCCGGAGCTTAGGATGGCCCTCTCCACTTCTGGGACTAACACCTACTGTTGCCTTCCCAACTTCTTTGTCTCTTGCAGGGTGTGGAATGACGTTGGCAATGAGGACACAGCCATCATTTCTTCTTTGGGATGGGATGGACCCGGATCAGGTGGGTGAGTTACAGAGTATGAATGTCACTTGCACAATTACATTTCATATGTCTGCTATTCCTAATGATCCGTGGAAGCTGACTGTGGCTCAACTCAGACAACATGTTTCTCAAGGGTGGTTTCAGAACTCCACGGTGGAGTTCTAAAGCCACCCTTGAGAAATGTGTTGTCTCGCAGGAAAATACTCCACGCAGAATATCCATGTTGTGCAGAGGAGAGTTCCTGCACAACTGTTGTGTTGTGTGGTGAGCTCTGTGGAGTTTTCCATTGCGTTGAGTGGACTTTTCCCACTGTCTGCAGAGTTCCCTGGCAAGAGCGGCGAAAGGAGTGAATGCTGCTCTAGGAGAGCCACTGGTATTGTTTTTCTGAAGCAGTATATGATGGGATACCATTGGGAAGTCCTGGGGAGGAGTGAGCGTGGAGGAACTGTCAATCAGATGTCATGATGGATTGTACTCAACTCCACGGAAGCCCACAGTCACACAACAGTGAAGTTAGGACGTGTTGTGTGGGGAGTACCACCTAAAAACTCAACCATTGACTGGAGGTTTCACATCTGTGTTGACTAATTAATGCATTGCCTGAACTGAACCTGTAAGTGATTAGTAAAGATGAGATTACTTGTGCATGTGTTGTGAGATAACTGTGAAGAATGGAATGTATCCTTGGAAAAAAGGCTGCCACAAATGAGTTGATTAGGTACTGGAAGCAGAAAACTTCTTAGCACAGATACCTTCATCTTCGTGTTTCTGGTGTCAGTGGCAAATCTGGCCATGTTGAGAGAAATGGGAATAGTGGTCTGACCACCTCTAAAACTTAGGACGAGGTCATCCACGGAGGAGTTATGAAAGGCAAAGATTTGATCCAATTGCCCAGAGGGGTCCTGGGAGAATGAGAAGTGAAACGAACTCAGTTACCTGAGCTCTGCAAACCATGCCTGCCAGAGAAGTAACTCTAAGATCTAAATGCTGACTGCTTTGCTGGTTGAGAGGAAGAGAACTTTAATTCTGCTAAGGGATATGCTAGCCACGATTTCTATTCTGCTTCGAATCATCCTAGTTGCATTGTGCTTAGTAATGTGTTTTGCTTGTTTTATCATTCTCATCCAGGGTCTGGTGACTTTCGAGGAGGTTGCTGTGTGCTTCACGGAGGAGGAGTGGGCACTGCTGGATCCTGACCAGAGAGCCCTGCACATGCGAGTCATGGAGGAGAACCGGGGGATCGTGGCCTCTCTCGGTAAGGCTCCCTGTCTGCCTGCTTAATGATACTATGGGATTCCAAATCCAATCATGACGAGGAAGACAATATTACCATTTTTGGCACATGCCCTATATGAGGCTTCTGAGGCTGACGTTTCGGACACAGCCCTCAGAAGGCAGCATTCAAAGAGGAAAGAAATACATTCAATTATATTAAATTGATGAATAATTTAATGTTATTTTAAGAGAGAACCTTCAGACATACCACAAACATTTTCACATAACTTACTATGGCTGTTCAGACAACATGCCAAATCATGGTTAGGCCACCAACCCTTTTCCAATAAATGTTTAGTGATCGGGTTTAAACCATGGTTATGTAGCCACCATGGTTAGGAATGGTTCACACGACACACTAAGCCATAACGTTTAGCTCAAAACGCTTAACCATCATGGCTTAGCGTGTCATTTGAACAGGTTCATTAAAACAGCTCAAAGTTTCAAAAACCAACGAGAGCAAAGCACTCGTTCAGAAAAAGCAGCCCAGAATAAGCGTGTTTTCAAGGCAGGGCACAAGGCTTCCCCTCGCAGGGGCCATGCGGAATTCGATTGCGTATTTCAGCATTCCAGATCCCTTCTTCCAGTCTACCAGCCCTTGTCAATATTTATCTACTAAAATATTTGTAATGCTGTCTTTGCACTAAACAACAATCCACACAGTAGTTAACACTAGTGAGGCATCAATCCAAAATATTAGAAAACCACACTAAATCAAATCAACGATCAGCATTCGGTACTCAAATTGTCGGGAAATGTTTAGAGCTGCAACAAATACAAGTACAGAACGGACCCATCGTAGAATTCTAGAGGATTCCTGAAGGGGCATTCAGTGGAAGGCAACGAGAATGATCAGGGGTCGGTAAACAAAGCCCTATGAGGAGAAACTGATATCCTGTACTCAAGCCGTCTCCTATTTTGTTTCATCACTCTCAGCTCTGGGGTATACCACAGAGCTATACGAGCTCTTCACAGGAGAGAGTGCTCAGGAGCAACCACCCGGGTCATTTCTGCATTCTGCATTTCACAGATCAACCAGGGTTTTGACATGAGAGCCAGCCCTATCAGCTGGAAAACTCCCCAGATCCCTCTGGAAACCATCCAGATCCATTAGCCTCCGGGGACGGACCATCTTAATGGGTCCCCCACCCATGCAGAGGGGAAAAGCTGCTGTAAGTCTGAACCTCAGCAGGTGGTGATCTGACCATGACAGAGGGGTTGATGTAAAGTCCCCCCACTTTCAGATCACCATCTCCATGTCCAGTGGGAAAAAACCAGGTCTAGAGTGTGCCCCGCTACATGCGTTAGGCCAGTGGCATGTTGGGACAGTCCCATGGTTGTCATGGAAACCATGAAATCCTGAGCCATCCCAGATGAAGTGCCCTCGGCGTGAATGTTGACATCCCCCAGAACCAACAGTCTGGGGGACCTTAACAGTGCACCCGAGACCACCTCTGTCAGCTCAGCTAGGGAGTCTGTTGAGCAGTGGGGTGGGCGGTATACCAACAGAATCCCTAATCTGTCCCATTGACCCGACACCAGGTGCAAACACTCCAGACCAGTAGTCACATGGACAGGGAGCTCACAGAGGAAGATGCCGTTCCTATAGGGCAACCAACAGACCTGTGGATGTGAGGGGGACCGGAACAAGGCACAGGCATTAATTGTCTAGGCCGTGTTCCCCTTACCTGGCAAGTCCTCCTCACAACCCCATATCTCCCTCTACCCATCACTACACCGATTGGGGCCCCCTCAGATCCTCCCACTTCACCCTGTATCCTCCCTCCCAGGCACATAATTACAAGCAGCAGGCAGCAGCCGGCACCCTCTCCTCCTTTGTCAGTAGGCCTCCCTCTCCTGCAGGTGGTGGCTCTCCCAGGCCTCCTCTGCCAGCCAGCTTATATATCCCTCCAAGGGAGGGGGACAGATGGAGCAGTCCACAGCAGCTGGCTCAGTACCTGGGGGCCTGGGCCTGCAGGGAGTGGCAGTTTGCCAGGCAGAAGTCTTCAATGTGGTGGTGGTGGCGGTGGCAGCAGCAGTGAGGCAGGCAGGCAGGCAGGCAGGCAGTAGCCGGCACTCTTTCCTTCCCTGGCAGTAGGCCTCCCTCTCATGCAGGTAGTGGCTAGGTACATCACCATGAAGGACCTAGACAGCGGGCCTTCACTGTAGCAGCACCCACCCTCTGGGAAACCCTCCCTCATATAGTTTGAGAGGCAGAAAAGGTGACCTCCTTTACAGGCCTCCTAAATATACACCTTTTCACCCAGCCTTTCCCTGGACCTTAAGTGAATTAAGCATGCCTCTCATTTTGCTGCTCCGTTAATTGCTTTTACTGTAGTTGTTTTAAGCGTTGTCTTCTTTAATATCGTCTTTTAATATTGAGAACCGCTGAGAGATGTTATTATATTCAGTGGTGCCCCAACTGCCCCAACTCAATAAATTAATAAATTAATAAATGAGTCTGATCAGTTCTTTTTTAAATCGAAATCATTGATTGAAGGTGCTCCATTATTTCGAGTTCTATTGCTGACTCTGACGTTTACCAATTTTTGTCTTTATTCCAGAAAGAGACAGGCGGGAGAGGAAGACTAAGAGAGAACCATGTGGGATGTCACCAAAAAGAGACAAACGTAACAAGAGCGAAGAGCAGAGAAGTGAAACTGAAGTAAATCGGAATGGGAACAATTTTTCCTTTGCTTCTCAGGGCAATGGTTACCATGATATCGCAATTCAGGAAGAAATAAATAAAAGACAGAAAACAAATAGTTTCCATATGCATAGGAAAACTTTCAATTCTGAATCAAACGTTAAAGTTCATTGTGAAATTCACACATTGAAGAAACCGTATCCATGCCTGGTGTCTGGAAAGAGGTTCAGTGAGAAAGGGATTCTCATCCGTCATCAAAGAACTCACACAGGAGAGAAACCTTATCATTGTTTGGAGTGTGGAAAGAGGTTCAGTCATCAGGTAACACTTACTCGTCATCGAAGAATTCACTCAGGGGAGAAACCACATCAATGCTTGGAGTGTGGAAAACACTTCAGTGACAAGGGAATTCTTACCTGTCATCAGAGAATTCACACAGGAGAGAAACCATATGAATGCTTGGAGTGTGGAAACAGTTTCAGTCAGAAGAAATATCTTATTTCTCATCAAAGAACTCACACAGGGGAGAAACCATATCATTGTTTGGAGTGTGGAAAGAGCTTCAGTCGGAAGAAACATCTTATATCTCATCAAAGGATTCACACAGGGGAGAAACCATATCATTGTTTGGAGTGTGGAAAGAGGTTCAGTGAGAAGAGAAATCTTACTTCTCATCAAAGAATTCACACAAGGGAGAAACCATATAAATGTTTGGAGTGCGAGAAGAGCTTCAGTCAGAAAGCCCATCTCAATTGTCATCAAAAAACACACACAGGGGAGAAACCATATCATTGTTTGCAGTGTGGAAAGAGGTTCCGTGTGAAGGGAACTCTTACTTCTCATCAAAGAACTCATACAGGGGAGAAACCATATGAGTGCTTGGAGTGTGGAAAGAGATTCCGTCATCAGATATCTCTTACTGTTCATCAAAGAATTCACTCAGGGAAGAAACTATATAACTGATTGGAGCGAGAAAAGAGCTTCAGTCAGAAAGCACATCTTATTTGTCATCAAAGAACTCACACTGGGGAGGAAGCATACCATTGTTTGCTATCGTAGAGGAAGAGAAAACTAAAGAGAAAACAATTGCTGAAGAAAGCTCCTCTACTCCGGAGCCCATTTTAGATTTGTCCATGGAGATTAAAGGGAAAGTACATGAAAACTGGGTTGAAGACTCTACCTCCACAAATATGGCTTTAGAACTGGCCCTGGATGAAACTAGGGTGTTAAAAAGAACACCTACACTCTCCTGAGAAAGATAAACAAATGCACGAACATGAATGATCTAATGCTAAAATAAATAGCTGAACTAGGGGCCGGGGAGGACAAATAAAGGGCAATTTGTCAACCAAAATGAACCAATTAAGGAGTATAATATGGTAGTTGGTGGCTGGCTCTTTCTCTTATCCCAGGACCTAGGTCACACCAAGTCATACCTCAAAAACTTAAACAAGGCAGCAGTGAAGAATAGTAAGGCTAGTTTTGGACAAGACTTTAAGGAAGGGAGGGGGAGTGTACTGTTGCTACTCTGTCCATTGAGCAGCTGAAGGTCCCAGCGTCCATCTTGGTTGCAGCGTCTCCTCCCTCCCACCTCCCTCAGTCCTCCAGCCGTATCCCAGCATGCACCGCAAGTTCTGCCGGCTGTATCAGAGCAGCCAGAGGATTTCGGCTGCTCTGGCCAGCAGAACTCTTTGCCCATACGGAATAGTACACATAGAGAGGGGGGTTCCCTCCACACTACACTTTAAACAACGGAGTTTGGGATAAACAACGTGCAAGGCTGTTGTTTTCCGCCGTTCTTTAATTCACCAACATAATACCGTCAGTTGTGTGTGCGTTGTGTGTTGCCCTCCACACGACACAATAAGCAACACAACTGATGGTTGCCTCTTCTCCCCTCCATTGATTATCATGTCGTCTGAAATCAGCCTAGGACTCCAAAGAGGGTGATAAGTAATAAGTATGCAAACAATTTAAGAAAGAGCAAAAAATTAATTGTCTCCTACAATTGCCAGAACAAGGCCAGCAGCTGCAAAGTGGGTAATCTCGATGAGAGCAACCCCTTACCTATGTCTTTATTTTTGAAGTTGGGGAACTTCATCGCATTTGCTGAACATGACCCAATGTGGAAGGTCGAGGTTGAGATGTGTGCCCAACACATCAGGCAGTCAGCTAAATTAGACAAAGAAACAATGATATCACTGGCTCTGGACATAAAAAGATATTCATCCACCCTCTCATCCACTACCCACCCCAATTCAACCATACAATATCCAATCTGGTTATCCTTTTCATGAGGGAGAAGCCTGCAAAATTGCAAGACTTATCCTTCGAATGCCTATCGGGTAGAGGATGGGCTTCCTCCGATGCAGGTGGCTGTTCATGGAAGTGGGCATAGAGCGTGTCTTCATCCTTTCCAATTTGTGCATTAAGGACACTGGCCGAGATAAAATTCATCTTTTGATAGCATGCACATTTTACATCCCTCCACAAAGACGTAAACGTTTGGTTATGGAGAACTGGTCAAAACTAGAAACGATATTAACAAACTGTAGGCTACACAAAAAATACAAAATGCCAATACAACAAGGTATCTGGGATGTGGAGTTCCAAACTCATTTAAGTCGTGCCTCTAACCATTATAGAGACAGTGGGAGGGCATTTTCCCCTGCAAGTTACCTGTCTGAGCTGCACATCCCCAAATTCAGGAAAGCTTTTACCCTGGCAAGTTACAATATATTAGCTTCTGCCTTACTGGAAGGAAGGTTTAGAAAGAAACCATATCAGGAACAAGTATGCCCTGTGGATACAGATGGAAACAGCAGGACACATTTTGCTACCTTGTACTTTCTATCAGGATTTGTACAACAAAGGCTGCCTCTACAAGAGGCATTTAAAGCTCTTTCAAGGCGCATTAAGGAATTTACCTCTACAAGAACGGAGCACAGATCGGGCGTAGAGGCGCTTTAAACATCCGATTATGCACATTATCGAATGCGCGTTAAATAGCGAGTTTTATTTTGCTCTGGCCGTTAAAGCGCATTTTGACTATGTGAACAAGCGATTCTCCGCATTAACTACTTGTAAAGCGCATTTGAAACAACTGGTAAGGTCGCCCGTTGAGTGCTCAATTACCTCCTGCATACAAGCATTAACGATGAAGCACTTCAGCGATTATGCGCATAATCGGCTAACCAGGCGTCAAACGGAATCCATCTAGAGGGGGTCATAGTTATAACTCCTATTTTACAACAGTTCTTCGGGAGAACGAAATAACAACATCTAGCACATCTACTTTCAGATAATTATCCCAAGGTCACTTCAGAAGGGGCAAGTTTTTGTGTATCGGCAATTAATCAATGGACATTGAGAGTACTTGGTATTACAGAATAGTAATCATTTAATTTTAGTTCTAGACTCTTCTGAATGAGTCACAAAGTTTATGTATTGTAAGTATTCTAAGTATTGTATTCATTGGCTTTATTATGTTTTATGTATTCTATATTGTATTGAGTTACTATACTGCTTTTGTGCTGTTTGTCTAGTCTATGACCATAATAAATTCAATCAATCAATCAATCAATCAATTTCTTATCAAAAAGTGTCACATCTGTGAGAAACCATATAAATGCTTGGAATTTGGAAAGAGTTTCAATCAGAAGGTAATTGTCACTTCTAATCAAAAAGTCCACCCAGGAGAGAAAGTGTAAAACTGTTTGGAAAGTGGGGAAAATTTAATCTGATCTTCTCACCTGATACCTCATATGTGGGAAAAACTATAGAAGTACTTGGGGTATGCAATATGATTGCCTAGTGAAAAATAATTAGCAGAAAAGTAACAATCAGAATATCAGAAATAATGATGTTGAAGGGGGAATTTTTAAACAGTTATATGATGAGATTATGCCCCATTTTAAACACCTGTTAAATGCCATTTTAGGAGGACAGGAGTTGTCAGACACATGGAGGAAAGCCAGGGTGCTACTACTTCATGAGCAAGGGAAGGATCCACAGCAGGTGGGACCATCCACCCAATTTCCTTCCTGAGCCAGGATTTAACCATATTCATGGCAATAATGCCCAACTGCTTGAACTCATGTATTGGTGAATATGTTGAATATAGATTTACAAGACCTCTGTGGTGCTGCCTGGGGCCTGTGCTCCTCTCAGTCTTTAAATCAGTCCCTTTCTTTCTGCAAGGATGGGATATGCCCTATTTGCACTGGTTAACGATTCCTAGATTCAGGAGAGTATTCTCGCTGGCTAGGTTTAAGGTTAGGGTGACCATATGGAAAGGAGGACAGGGCTTCCTGAATCTTTTACAATTGCATAGCAAAGGGATCTTCAGCAGGTGTCAGTTGTAGGCCTGCAGCACCTGGTGAAATTCTTTATTACAATAGTTACAGCTGCAGGAGTCCTGCCCTCTTTTGTATCTGGTCACTCTACAAAAAAGGGCAGGACTCCAGCGGCTTTAACTGTTGTGATGAAGAGGGAATTTCACCAAGCACTGCATGCCTACAAATCACACATGCTGAAATTCCCTTTTCTATGCAACTGTTAAAGATACAAGGGCCTTTTCCTCTGTTCCGTATGGTCACCCTATCATACAGGGAAAACCTATCTTAGTTCCCTGCCAACATTATAATTAGGCCTAATTGCACCTTGTAGGGCCCCAGCTGTAGGCCCCAGGCTGTTTGTTCCTTTAAACCATAATGGAAACAGCACACTCACAGCCCAAAGGTTTACTTACAAGGAGACATTGGTTTATTGAAATAGATATCAGCATTCAAGCATTACCCCAATAGACGCGTGGAGCCAGAGCTGCGGAGGCTTTGTGCAAAACTGCTCGACCAGTCTGGGAACCCTCCCCCCTTTTGTGGGTGACAGTAGCGGCTATACTATTTTGCACTTGGCAGAGGTACAGACAGTATACATAAGCGAAGCTGAGTTCTCACCATGGACTACAGTGAAGCAGTTACCTCACTAACATAAACAAGCACATCTTGCTGGGAACTGGCTGGTTGTAGGCTTGTTATGCTCTGTCCAGCTTGTAAGGTCTGCACAGATGAGATACAGGTGCCTTAATCGTATTGTTTCCAATGGCTAGAATAGTTTTCGTATATATTTAATAAATATTTGTTTGTGTTATTTTAATATAGCTCCTGAAGAAGGATTGTTTCCAATCTGAAACGTTGGGCTGTCTGAAGGATTGTTCTAATTTTTTAAACATATAATTGAATAAATAACGTTTTTACATTAGCAACAGAGCCAGTCTCTTTTAGTTCCTCAACTGCTGAGGGTTAAAGCCAGGAAGGAGATGCCTAGAGAGGAAGGGGATTTGGGGAGGGAAGGAGGGCCGCGTCCTCCATGGGAACTGCGCTCCTTTGTGCCGCCTTCTTCCTCCGGAGGAAAGAGGCCTTGGAGCTGCCTCCGGGTGCTGCATCGGAGCCTCCTGGGTGGGATCAGGTGAGACCCCTCCCGGCCTTGGCCATGGGGCTGAAGGGTGGGTGGGGGGTCCTTGGGTGGCAAGAGAGGGGGAGAGAGCTGAATGGGGGGGGGGGGGAGATGCCCAAATTCAGCCCCCAAAGTGTCGCAGGAGGGTCTGAATTCGCATTAGGAAGGGGGGCTGGATGCTCCCCCCACCCCACCGGGAGGTGATCTGTCAGGCTGATGGGCTTGGGAGTCCACCGCAATGTCCGGAGACTTCCTCCCTTCCTCCCTCGGTGCAGCGGAGCAGGCAGGCGGGAGGGGGAGATGTCGAGGTCAGCTGCAGCGCTGGGTCCATTGATCAGGCTGCTTCACTGATCAAATCGCTCTGCATTGGCCACGATCCTTCCCCCGTTCCAAGGGCCCCGTTTCCCCCTCCCCCTTTGCAAATGGGGGTTCCCAGATCCAATTCTGCCTGGGGCTGAGACGCACCCCTCGTCCTATGCCGGATCAGCCGGACTGACAAAATCAAAAAGTGGTGGGTGGAGGGAGACGAGGTGCCCCACCCAGACCCCTCCACAAAAGCCAAGTGATTTGGAGACCCCTAAAAGGGCAGCAAGTTTTGTAGCTATTTAAATAACTATTATTCCCATTTTACTCCTGGGAGGTGGTAGAATGGGGAGGCGTATTGTGTCAATTTTTCTAAAGGCAGCCAGAGATCTTGGGAGGACCCTGTGAGGCAGGCCTGCAGAGAGAGGCAGCTGGAGAGGAGTCCTTTTGAGAAGGAGGAAAGACTGATAATAACTGAATAAATAAATGGGAAAATAAAAGAGAACGAAAAAGAAGTGTTAAACATTCTGAATGGGGAAAAAGGCAAACTTCAACAGAACATTGACACAGCGTTTCTGTGGGGCATAAAACTTGTGATCTCCTCAGATGCAGGATGGTGGCCCTGTGAGAGCCTTTCCTGTGTTCCTGTGAGGCAACTCCTAGCTATGATAGTTAGGAAGCAGTCGTTAGTTCTTTAATACTGGGACTCAAGGCGGCTTGAGTTTTACTAGTGTGGGGGGTGGGAGTGGCGGAGTGGCAGAGGGGAGAGGTGCAGGCGGGATTTTTTGCTAAAGGCAGCAAAAGATCTTGGGTGAATCCTGTGGTGCAGGCCAGCTGAGAGAAGCAGCTGGAGATGAATCCATTTGAGAAGGAGAAGACTGATGACAAATAAAAGGCAAAAAGGATGAAAAAGAGGTGTTAAAAATCCTTTACACAAAAAACAAATCCAACAGAGCACAACTAGTGAATCCCAGTTTCTGTGGGGCACAAAATTCCTGGCTTCCTTGGACTTCTGAAAACCAGGGAGAAATGTTATAGGTCTTTTTAACTATATGAAGTAAAACAAAGTCTGTGTGGAAGAAAGAAACGTATGTATGAATCTGAATGTCTTGTATCTATGCATATTTAAATTTGGATGATTCTTCTATTGACCTTGTAAAATCAGGTGACTAATCAACAAAGATCTCTTTAAAGAATTGACTGCCTTAATTTCAACAAATCTTAAGGTAGGTTAATGAAAAGAGGGTTTTAATGAGAAAGTATAAAACTCTTTTAAAAGGACCATGTCTTGACTTTGTAGTACCATCTCGTGAGCCAATTTTTGCCAAGATACAGAAGAGGGAAAACTTCCTTTCGCCGGATCAGAGGATTTTTGAACTTCGGATGAGTGATGATGAAGCCAAACCCAACCAGCCCTGAAGCAGGAAGTAGTCCTAATGTTGTTAAGACCTAGAACAGTGTTGATTTCTGGGAAAGAATGGAGCAGAAGGAGCTGGGTGAGGACATTGTCAGCTCAGACATGGAGCTCCAGAATTTCAGGCAGTTTCGCTACGAGGATGCTAAGGGACCCCGAGAGGTTTGCAGCCAACTCCACTCTCTTTCCTGTCAGTGGCTGAAGCCGGAGCAACACACAAAAAACCAAATCGTGGACCTGGTGATCCTGGAGCAGTTCTTGACCGTCCAGACAGCAGAGATAGCGAGCTGGATGAGAGAATGTGGAGTGGAAACCACTTCCCAGGCAGTGGCCCTGGCAGAAGGCTTCCTCCTGAGCCAGGCAGAGGACCAGAAGCAGCAAGAGCAGCAGCAGGTGAGAGTATTTCATCCAGGCAGTCAGGAACGTGAGGGAGGGTTCCCTGAAAACTCTCTACTACTCGACCCGTTCTAGATATCACCTGAGGAATGATGTCCCATATCTCACTCCCAACTTCTTTCCTCTCTCATTGCTTTTATAATCCTTCTCCTCATTCCATGTCTTGGATCATCACTGCTGTTTCAGGTAAAGGCACAATTTGCAGACGTGGGACCTGATTTCCATGCAGCAGAGAAGGCTCCATCAGGCACCTGGCAGAGCCTCCCACAAAGGGGGATCCGGCAGGAGGGTGACGGATGTACTGCCTTGCAGGGTAAGGAATAATTTGGGGAGTGGCTGTATTTCAACTTGGTGTCGCTCTCTGGAGAATGTCATAGGATCTTGGAGTCCTTTTGTGTTCCCCTTGGATTGCTTTTGGGGGAAGATGCTTGTCTCCAACCTTTTCCAGAATTCAATTTTTCAAGACTTGGAGACTTTAAACATGAAAACCAAACAGTTTGATGCGTGGCCTAGAGCCCAAGTGGGGAAATACGCATTTCCCTCCCACTGAAGTATCAACATCCAAATGAAAGGGAAGACATCTTGTAGCGCCCAGGTGTACTTAGATTTGCTGCCCTGCCAGTGCAATTCTAGGTATTTCCTTATGAGTTAAGTCCTCTTGGGTTCCCAGGGGCTTCCTTTCCAGGAGTTTAGGATGTCCCCCTCCGCCTCTGAGACAAGCACCTAGTACTGCCTTCCCATCATCTTTGTCTCTTGCAGGGTGTGGAATGACGTTGGCAATGAGGACACAGCCATCACATCTTCTTTGGGATGGGATGGAACCGGATCAGGTAAGCGCAGGAATGTCAAGTGCCCTGTGGAAAAGAATCCCTGGCATTTCCTAGGTGTGCCATCCCTAATGCTCTGTGGATGCTGACTGTATGTGATCAGTAAAGATGAGATTAGCTATACGTGTGTTGTGAGGTAACTGTGAGGAATGGAATGTATCCTTGGAAAGAAAGCTGCCACAGATGAGTTGGTTTGGTACTGGAAGCAGAAAGCGGCTTAGCTTAGCAGGGATACCTTCATCTTAGTATTTCTGGTGTCAGTGGCAAATCTGGCCACATTGAGAGAAATGGGAATAGTGGTCTGACCACCTCTAAATTTAGGATGAGGTCATCCACGGAGGAGTTATAAAAGGCAAAGATTTGATCCCATTGCCGAGAGGGGTCCTGGGAGAATGAGAAGCGTACGAACTTGATTACCTAAACTTTGCCCACCATTCCTGCCAGAGAAGTAACTCTAAGATCCAAATGCTGACTGCTTTGTTGGTTGAGAAGAACTTTATTTTTGCTATTGCATATGCTAGCCACGATTTATGTTCTGCTTCTAATCATCCTAGTTGCATTGTGCTTAGTAATATGTTTTGCTTGTTTTATCCTTCAAAGTTTTGTTGTTTTCTATTTGAGCACATTTCAGTCCCGCTCCATAATGCCCAGCCAGTTCACTTTATAATAATAATAATAATTATTTATTTATTTATTTATTTATTACCTGCCTCTCCCTCCGGATCGAGGCGGGGAACATCATCCTCCTAAAACACACAAAACTTATTAAAAATACATAAAACCAATATATCATTAAAATACCAATAGAACACCAATAAAACACTTAAAATTCATCTGAGTAGGCCTGCCGGAAGAGCTCAGTCTTTATAGATCGTTTAAATTCCTGAAGACTGGTAAGTTCACGGATCTTTGACAAGGAAACATTTTCTCTTTTCCTCCAGGGTCTGGTGACTTTTGAGGAGGTTGCTGTGTGCTTCACGGAGGAGGAGTGGGCACTGCTGGATCCTGACCAGAGAGCCCTGCACATGCAAGTCATGGAGGAGAACCGGGGGATCGTGGCCTCTCTCGGTAAGGGTCTCTGTTTGCCTGCTTAATGATACTATGGGTTTCCAAATGCAATCATGACGATGGAGACAATATTACCATTTTTGGCACATGTCCTATATGAGGCTTTTGAGTCTGCTGTTTAGGATATAGTCCTCAGAAGGCAGAGTTCAAAGAGAAAAATACTTTCAGTTATATTAAATTGTTGAATAAGAGAGCAGACATACCACAAACATTTTCGCAAGACTCATTGGGCCAGTTCAGACAACACGCTAAGCCATGGTTAGGCCGCTCACCCTTTTGCAGCAAATGGTTAGTGAGAGTGTTTTAACTGTGTTTATGTAGCCACCATGGTTAGGAATATTTCACACGACACACTAAGCCATAATGTTTAGCTGAAAATGCTTAACCACCGTGGCTTAGCATGTAATCTGAACAGGGTCATTAAAAGAACTCAGAGTTTCAAAAATCAACAAGAGCAAAACACGAATTAAGAAAAAGCAGCTCAGACTAAGCATGTTTTCATGGCAGAGCACAGGCTTCCCCTCGCAGGGGCCATGCGGAGTTCGATTGTGTATTTCAGCATTCCAGATCCCTTCTTCCAGTCTACTAGCATTTGTCAATATTTATCTACTAAAACATTTATAATGCTGCCTTTACATTGAACAACAGTCCATGCAGTAGCTAACACTAGTGAGGCATCCATCCAAAATATTAGAAAATAACAACCAAATCAAAACAATCTGCATTCGGCACTCAAATTGTCAGGAAATGTTTAGAGCTGCAATAAATACAAATAGAGGATAGACCCATCATAGAATTCTAGAGGATTGCTGGAGGTGAGTTCAGAGGAGGGAAACGAGGATGATCAGGGGTCTGGAAACAAAGCCCTGTGAGGAGAGACTGAAAGAACTGGGCATGTTTAGTCTGGAGAAGAGAAGACTGAGGGGAGAGATGAGAGCACTCTTCAAATACTTGAAAGGTTGTCACACAGAGGAGGGCCAGGATCTCTTCTCGATCATCCCAGAGTGCTGGACACAGAATAATGGGCTGAAGTTACAGGAAGCCAAATCTCAGCTGGACATCAGGAAAAACGTCCTGACTGTTAGAGCAGTACAACAATGGAACCAATAACTTAGGGAGGTCGTGGGCACTCCCATACTACAGGCATTCGAGATGCAGCTGGACGGACATCTGTCACGTCGGCTTTAGAGTGGATTCCTGCATTGAGCAAGAGGTTGGACTCGATGGCCTTATAGTATGCTTCTATAAATCTTGACAGATGAGCTGTGCTGAAGCAGAGAGGGAAGTCTCTAGGGAAGCAGCCATCCCACCCCCATAATGCTGCAAGTTTACAAAACGCAAACCTAGGTTTCTTGACACATGGGCATCTGGCACCCAGATGAACTCCTCCTTATCAAGGGTGGAGGGATAGGAAAGAGATCTAATTCTCTTCCCCTGAGATCAACAGAACTCCGGGGTTTCCCAGAGAACTTTGTAGCTAGAGCCGGCGATTCTGTCAAGGCCCTTGTCGCACTATGGCCTGGCGAAATGTGAAGAGCCATGAACGCGGACGCTCCTGAGTGCCTTCTTCAGTACTGTGGAGCTCAGAAGGCTCCCTGGTTTACTGGGGAGCTCCAGACGATGAAGACCCACTATGAAGATGCTTTCAGGATAGAATCCCTCACCTTCATGCTGACATGAACGCCACAATTGATTTGGTGTCTGCTGAGGGGTCCAGCACATTGCCATTCTGTTTTCTGGAAACTTGAGGCTGTGCATCTGTTTGACCCACCACATGCTCTCTCGACCATTGCCCTTCATGGCTGCTTCGAGGTAGCCGCAGGGGAATGAGCAGATGGATCGGGGGAGTGATGATTGCACTGTTGTGTGATGGGGTGGTCCCTACGGCCTTGAAAGAGGCAGTTGTGCGACCACTCCTGAAAAAACCCTCCCTCCCTCTGGAGCTCTATGCTAACTATTGTCTGGTTACAAATACCCCGTTTCTGAGTAAGGTGTGCGACAGAGTGGTGGTGGGTCAGAGTGGCAGTGGGTCAGCTGCAGGCAATCTTGGAAGAAATGAATTATCTGGGTTCAGGACCAGTTTTGGGGACAGAAGTGGCCTTGGTTCCCCTGATGGATGACCTCCTTGGACAGCGGGATGGGGGGAGTGCGACCCTGTTACTTCTTCCCGATCACTCAGCGGGTTTTGATACTGTTGACCAAGGTATCCGTCTGGACCGTCCCCTTGAGTTGGGACTTGGAACCACTATCCTACGGTGGTACGGCTCATCCTGGGGTGTTTGCCTGTTCTGGATAGGGTTGCATTCATACGGAAGTTGTTTTAGTGTTGTCTTCCATATTGTCTTTTAATATTATGAACCGCTGAGAGATTTTATTATATTCAGTGTTGCCCCAAATGCCCCAAATCAATAATAATAAAAAAGCAAGTCTTATAAGTTATTCTCTTAATCGAAAGCATTCATTGAAGGTGCTTCATTATTTCGAGTTCTATTGCTGACTCAGACTTTTACCAATTCCTTTTTTTTTAATTTCAGAAACGGACAGGTGGGAAAGGAAGAATAAGAGAGAACCATGTGGGATGTCACCGAAAAGAGACAAATGTAACAACAGCAAACAGCAGAGCAGTGAAACTGAAGTAAATTGTAATGAGAACAATTCTTCCTTTGCTTCTCAGGGCAATGGCTACCATGATATCCCAATCCCAGAAGAAATATGTAAAAGACAGAAAATGAATCATTTCCGTATGCATAGGAACACTTTCAATTCTGAATCACACTTTAAAGTTCATTGTGAAATTCACACATTGAAGAAATCGTATCCATGCCTGTTGTGTGGAAAGAGCTTCAGTGAGAAAGGGACTCTCATTTCTCATCAAAGAACCCACACAGGTGAGAAACCTTATCATTGTTTGGAGTGTGGAAAACACATCAGTGACAAGGGAACTCTTACCTGTCATCAGAGAATTCACACAGGGGAGAAACCATATGAATGCTTGGAGTGTGAAAAGAGATTCAGTCAGAAGATAAATTTTACTACTCATCAAAGAATTCACACAGGGGAGAAACCATATAAGTGTTTGGAGTGCAAAAAGAGCTTCAGTCATCAGATGTCTCTCACTGGTCATCAGAGAATTCACACAACAGAGAAACTATATCAATGCTTGGAGTGTGGAAAGCGTTTGAGTCAGAAGAAACATCTTATTTCTCATCAAAGAATTCACACAGGTGAGAAACCATACCATTGTTTGGAGTGTGGAAAGAGGTTCAGTCATCAGGTAGCTCTTACTCGTCATCAAAGAACTCATACAGGGGAGAAACCATATAAATGCCTGGAGTGCAAAAAAAGCTTCAGTCAGAAGGCACATCTCAATTCTCATCAAAGAACTCACACAGGTGAGAAACCACATCATTGTTTGGAGTGTGAAAAGAGCTTCAGTCGGAAGGAACAACTCAATTCTCATCAAAGGATTCACACAGGGGAGAAACCGTTCCGTTGTTCGCAGTGTGGAAAGAGGTTCCGTGTGAAGAGAACTCTTACTTCTCATCAAAGAACTCATACAGGGGAGAAACCATTCCATTGTTTGCAGTGTGGAAAGCGCTTCACTCGAAAGGAACAACTCAATTCTCATCAAAGAAGTCACACAGGGGAGAAACCATTCCATTGTTTGCAGTGTGGAAAGCGCTTCACTCGAAAGGAACAACTCAATTCTCATCAAAGAAGTCACACAGGGGAGAAACCATTCCATTGTTTGCAGTGTGGAAAGAGGTTCCGTGTGAAGGGAAATCTTACTTCTCATCAAAGAACTCATACAGGGGAGAAACCATATGAGTGTTTGGAGTGTGGAAAGAGCTTCCGTCATCAGGTATCTCTTACTGATCATCAAAGAATTCACTCAGGGGAGAAACCATATCAGTGTTTGCAGTGTGGAAAGAGGTTCCGTGTGAAGGGAACTCTTACTTCTCATCAAAGAACTCATACAGGGGAGAAACCATATGAGTGCTTGGAGTGTGGAAAGAGCTTCAGTCATCAGATATCTCTTACTGATCATCAAAGAATTCACTAAGAGGAGAAACCATTCTTCAGGGGGCTGTAACATTAAATTATGTTTGAAGGGATAAGACATCTACTTTCTGATAATTTCCCCAATGTCACTTCACAACTGGCATATTTTTGTGTATCGGCAGTTAATGTATTGTAAGTATGGTATTCATTGGCTTTACTATGTTTTTATGTATTCTGTATTTTATTGAGGTACTATACTGATGTTGTGCTGACTGACTCGTCTATGACCATAATAAAATTAATCAAATCAATCCATTTCTTATTAAAAAAAAGTCACATCTGTGAGAAACCATATTAAAAATGCTTGGAATTCGGAAAGAGTTTCAGTCAGAAGGTAATTCTCACTTCTCCGGTGAGTTAATGGCGGGTTAACATGACCGGCTTTTTGTTGAGTGGGACAGAGCAATCTGGATACCGTCTGAGCGGCAGCCAGACCAAATTAACTGCCCCAGATCAGAGGGGGAAAGCAAGGAGCATGCCGTAGTTATCTCATTAACCCTCTGAAGCAGTAAAGAAGCCGAGGTGAAAACTTCAACAGGGAGGCAGCGGGGAGGGAACAGAGATCAAGGCTTCCAACACTCACAAATTGCTCTGTAACCCAAATAGGGCACAGGATCTGCCGACACTCATTCCCCAAGAAAGTTTATCAATTAAATTAACTAATAACCGTTACGGACGATGGGGGACTTTCACCGCGGCAAAACCAACTGAATAAACAACTAAGCCTGCATGAAACAAAGAAAACGAAACTGCCTGCGACATCATTCGGGTTAGTTATCTCACTTTCTCTGTAAGAAAGAATATAAAAGGATTAAACAAGAACTTCGGATGAAGGGTTTACATATATGAATTAAAAAGGATTTTTTTCTCTACGTCTTCTAGATGAAAGTGTAATTGAGGTCTGGAGATAAAGAACTGCCTCTTCCGCTCTGACAGCAACAGGAGTGCCAGTTAAAGGCGGCTATAGAGATATAAGGTCATCGAGATATAACAGCTTTTGTAATGGGAAATTCTAGAAGAAAACTCAAATGTCTTGGTTGAAAAAGTGGCCGGGATAGAGCAAGTACGAATACAAATGCTAAAGTTTTCTCAACAAATTTGTAACAAATTGGATCAGACTGCAGCTAAAGGGGAAATTAATCCTGGAACTAAAAAGACACTATTGCGAAAAACTATGGAGGAAGAAACCAAAGTAATAGAATGAGAAAAGATTCAAGAAGGAGAAACATTGGACATTACTACAATACAGATGATCAATGACGTCAAAGGCATTGCGGATACTAAAGGCAAAGAGGAGGATGTGGAGACGATTACTTTGAAGGAGTTTTGCAAAGCACTACCGAGTGAAAAGGAAGCTTTTGTGTCACTGACAGCAAGCGGGAAACAGAGGATCCTCAGAGGAGAGGCCCCAAGAAGGGGGGGGGCACTTTGCATTCAAAAGGATGAAAAAAGCAAAGCAGGAGAAGAGGACTCTTCGATGGGATAGACGGGAGGGCTTGAGCCTTGCTGTCAAGGAAAGGAGATGTAAGTGGAGTTCGGTGAGAAAACCAAAAGAAATGGCTGAAAAGCTTAAAAAAGAGCTTCCTTTTGAGACTGGTTAAGACCTATAATGATGCCTCGTGACTTGGCTGGATAAATGAAGGACATTTGATTATGGACTGGAGATTCGCAAAAAGAAAGAAAGAAAAAGGGAAAGAAGAGTTTGAAGCTGGAATATCTTTCTTGTTTGGATTTAACGGATGTATAGCTGGAGAGAAATTGTGGAAGCTTAAATGTACATATATATTAATAGAATAAGCTTAATGATACTTTAAAAAGATGATTGGATTATGGAGATATGGGGAGAGGGAGAGAGAGGAGGGGGCTGGGAAAAATAATTATGCTAATAATGAAAGAAAAGATAATATCTATGTGTAAATCTTTTATAAACTGAGTGGTCCGTCTGTGAATTCAACCGATAAGAAAAGTCCTACTTAAAAAGAGGAAAAATTGATGCAAAAACTTTTTGTCAGGGGTGGGGATTTTTGCTAATTGCTTTTGTGCAGGACAGAGTAGGGTTATACATCGTTGTGGTGGAGAAAATTTAGAGTCCATTTTAATGTTGTATTCTTGTTCCTTTTTCATGTTTGTTGTATAGAAAGGGGAAGTTCAGCAGGTGTCATTTTTATACATGCACTTGGCTACAAAAAACAAAACAAAATGCCAATTCAACAAAGTATCTGGGATGTGGAGTTCCAAACTCATATTAGGAATGTGTATGCCCCTGTGGGTCAGGAGAAGTAGAAACAGCAGGACTCATTTTGCTACATACCAGGATTTGTGCCACATAGTTATTACTCCTATTTTACAACAGTTCTTGGAGAGAACGGAGGAACGACAGCTAGCACATCTACTTTCTAATAATTTCCCCAAGGTCACTTCAAAAGTGGCAAGTTTCCGTGTATCAGCAATTAATCAATGGAAATTGAGACTACTTGGTATTACAGAATAGTAATCACTTAATTTTAGTTCTAGACTCTTCTGAATGAGTCACAAGTTTTATGTATGGTAAGTATTGTATTCATTGGCTTTATTCTGTTTTTATGTATTCTATATTTTATTGAGGTACTCTACTGATGTTATGCTGACTGTTTGACTTGGCTATGACCATAATAAAATTAATCAATTTCTTATATAAAAAAGTCACATCTGTGAGAAACCATATAAATGCTTGGAAGTTGGAGAGAGCACAGGAGAGAAAGTGTAAAACTGTGGGGAAAATTTAATCTGATCTTTTCACCTAATACCTGATCTTCCCACCTAACACCTCACATGTGGGAAAAACCATAGAAGTACTTGGGGTATATAATGAGATTAATTTATAATCAAGCCATATTTCACACTAGAATGCTGAATTAGGTGATGGAGTATATACAAGAATGCCAACTATGAGGTCTATTAATATGCTAAAGCTAAGACTACAAAGAAAACTATAGAAACAATATTTTCTGCGATATGATTGCCTAGTGAAAAACAAAGATCAGCAGAAAAATAACTATCAGAGTATGAGAAATAATGATATTGACGGGGGAATTTTTAAACCGTTTTGCGATGAGATCGTGCCCCATTTTAAAACACCTGTTAAATGCCATTTTAGAAGAACAGGAATTGTCAGATACATGGAGGAAATCCAGGGTGCTGCTACTTCATGAGCAAGGGAAGGATCCACAGCAGGTGGGACCATCCACCCAATTTCGTGCCTTAAGCAGGATTTAAACATCTATGGCAATAATGCTCAACTGCTTGAACTCATTTATTGGTGAATATGCTGAATATAAATTTACAAGACCTCCGTGGTGCTGCCTGGGGCCTGTGCTCCCCTCAGTCTTTAGGTTTACCAGTCCCTTTCTGCAAGGATGGGATATGCCCTCTTTGCCCTGGTTATAACGATTCCTAAGTGCAGGAGAGCATTTTTGCTACCTAAGTTCAATGTTACAGTGATCCTATGAAAAAGAGGACAGGGCTCCTGTGTCTTTAACAGTTGTGTAGAAAAGGGAATTTCAGCAGGTGTCATTTGTATGCATACAGCACCTGGTGAAATTCCCTCTATCACAATTGTTAAAGCTGCAAGAGCTCTGCCTAGTGTGGCCAGGTACAAAAGAGAGCAGGGCTCCTGCAGGTTTAACATGTGATGAAGAGGGAATTTCACCGCTTGCCTACAAATGACACCTGCTGACATTCCCTTTTCTATACAGTTGCTAAAGATACAGCAGCCCCATCCTTTCTGTATGGTCTCCCTACCATACAGGAGAAACCTATCTTACTTCCATGCCAAGAACATACTTAGGCCTAATTACACCTGTCCCCTGTATTATTATTTATTTATTACATTTATATCCTGCTTTACTTCCTCCTCAGTTTTACCTTCACAACAACAACCTTTTTAGGTAGGTTTAGCTGAGAGTCCGTGTCTGCCCCCAAAGTCACCCAGTGAGCTTCCATGGCCAAGTGGGGATTAGAACTCGGATCTCCAGACTCATAGTCCAACATTCTACGAACAACACCACACCGGCTCTCCCTACCTCATGTGTCTTACTATCTTGCATCCTAGGAGAGGGTTTGAAAAGGAGCCAAAAATGTTCCTACCTGAGGAATGGAAGCTTAGTTAGCAAAGACATTTTTTTTCTTGTTTTTCATTTTTCTTTTTTTTTTCTTTTTTCTTTTACTGCCAATGGAAACGTAGTCAGTGGGACAACACATTCAGAAGGCCTCTGTGAATGGGAGAGACGGGAAAGTCTCCACAGCTGAAGTATAGATGGCGATTGACAGGAAGGGAATAAATTGAACTCCAGGGAGAGAATTCTGCCAGAGAAGGAGCCAGAATAGGGGGGATCTCTCATGACTGATAGGGAAACCTCGCTATGGCTATCGACCCGTTCAGGCAAGGTTGTGGGCATCTCTGGGGCTGCCTATAGGGCTGCGGGTTGCTGCTGCGATGCCCCATGCTTGAACAGCCTCAAAAGAGGCCAGGGCGCCTGCTTGTGATGAAGAGGGAATTTCAATAGGCGCTGCATGCCTACAAACGATGCTTTCTGAAATTCCCTTTTCTATGCATCTATTAAAGATACAGGAGCCCAGTTCTCTTTTCCATATGGCCACCCTAAGAGAGGATTCACAGGGAGAGATTGGGGGCGGGGGACTCCGGAGAGGTGAGAGCAAACTAAGCTTTAATCCAGTTTCCCTGTCTCAAGAGCTGCTCCTTGAAGCGATGCGGGGAAAGGCTCTTGCTGGCCTGCTGAGGGTTAAAGCCATGAAGGAGATGCCTAGAGAGGAAGGGGATTTGGGGAGAGCAGGAGGGCCGCGTCCTCCCTGGGAACTGCGCTCCTTTGTGCCGCCTTCTTCCTCCGGAGGAAAGAGGCCTTGGAGCTGCTTCCGGGTGCTGCCTCGGAGCCTCCTGGGTGGGATCAGGTGAGACCCCTCCCGGCCTTGGCCATGGGGCTGAAGGGTGGGTGGGGGGTCCTTGGGTGGCAAGAGAGGGGGAGAGAGCTGAATGGGGGGGGGGGAGATGCCCAAATTCAGCCCCCAAAGTGTCGCAGGAGGGTCTGGATTCGCATTAGGAAGGGGGCTGGACGCTCCCCCCATCCCACCCCATAGGGAGGTGACCTGTCAGGCTGATGGGCTTGGGAGTCCACCGCAATGTCCGGGAACTTCTTCCCTCGGTGCAGCGGAGCAGGCAGGCGGGAGGGGGAGATTTCGAGGTCAGCTGCAGCGCTGGGTCCATTGATCAGGCTGCTTCACTGATCAAATCGCTCTGCATTGACCACGATCCTTCCCCCGTTCCAAGGGCCCCGTTTCCCCCTCCCACTTTGCAAATGGGGGTTCCCAGATCCAATTCTGCCTGGGGCTGAGACGCTCCCCTCGTCCTCTGCTGGACTGACAAAAGCAATCAATGGTGGGTGGAGGGAGACGAGGTGCCCCACCCAGACCCCTCCCCCCAAAGGGCAAGTGATTTGGAGACCCCTAAAAGGGCAGCAAGTTTTGTAGTTATTTAAATACCGATTATTGACATTTCACTCTTGTGGGGGTGGAATCCGTTTTTCTCAGGGCAGCCAGAGTTCTTGGGACAACGCTGTGAGGGAGGCCTACAGAGAGAGGCAGCTGGAGAACAGTCCTTTTGAGGAGGAGGAGAAGACTGATGATAAATAAGAGGCGAAGAGGATGAAAAAGAGGTGCTAAAAATCCTGTACAATTAAAATAAAAAATCCCAAAACCCTCAGTTTCTGTGGGGCACAAAATTTCTTGCTTCCTTGGACTTCTGAAAACCAGGGGGAAATGTTATAGGTCTTTTAAACTATATAAAGTAAAACAAAGTCTGTGTAGAAAAAAGAAACGTATGTATGAATCTGAATGTCTTGTATCTATACATATGTAAATTCAGATGATTGATTCATTGACCTTGTAAAATCAGGTGACTATTCAACAGATTTCTTTCAACAATTTTTTCAGATAGGTTATTGAATAGGGCGTTTTAAGGAGAAGATGGGAGCAACAGAGGTTGTCACGGAGGGGGATGTGGCTGGGGACTTTGGATGGAGAATGGATGAGACCTCCGAGAATGCCAACAGGAGGAGTGCAGTTTTAGGGAGCACATTTTTTTAATCTATTTGTTACATTTTCTTTACCACCTCACAGCTAAAGCTCTCTGTATGGTTCACAACGTGGTTAGAGATGGACCTCTGCAGGGACAGCTGGAGGGGAATGAGACATCATCTGATTCTCAAGCTGTTGAAGGACTTTGCTCAGTGGCTGAAAGATCTTCCCTAAGTCTACAGTTTCTGTTGCAGTGTCGGCAATCGCCTGCCTTTCCTTCTGCAACAAAACCTGCTTACTGGTGTTTCAACTTATCCTGACAATATAAAACTCCTTTAACAGAACCATTTCTTGACTTTATAGTACCATCTTGTGAACCAAGTTTTGTCAAGATACAAAAGTAGGAAACGTTTCTTTAGCCCCATTGGAGGTTTTCTGAAATACGAATGAGTGATGATGGAGCCAAACCCAACCAGCCCTGAAGCAGGAAGTAACCTTAATGTTGTTAAGACTGAGAACAGTGTTGAATTCTGGGAAAGAACGGAGCAGAAGGACCTGGATGAGGACATGGTCAGCTCAGATGGGGAGCTCCAGAATTTCAGGCAGTTTCTCTACCAGGAAGCTGAGGGACCCCGAGAGGTTTGCAACCAACTCCACTATCTTTCCCGTCGGTGGCTGAAACCAGAGCGACACACAAAAAACCAAATTGTGGACCTTGTGATCCTGGAGCAGTTCCTAACCATCCTGCCAGTGGAAATTGCAAGCTGGGTGAGAGAATGCGGAGCGGAGACCAGTTCCCAGGCTGTGGCCCTGGCTGAAGGCTTCCTCCTGAGCAAAGCAGAGGACCAGAAGCAGCAACAGCAGCAGCAGGTGAGAGCATTTCATCCAGCAAGTCAGGAACATGAGGGAGCGTTACCTGAAAACTCTCTACTACTCAACCCATTCTAGATATCACCCGAGGAATGATGTCCCATATCTCACTCCCAACTTCTTTCCTCTCTCATTGCTTTTATAATCCTTCTCCTCATTCCATGCCTTGGATCATCACTGCTGTTTCAGGTAAAGGCACAATTTGCAGATGTGGGACCTGATTTCCCTGCAGCAGAGAAGGCTCCATCAGGCACCTGGCAGAGCCTCCCACAAAGGGGGATCAGGCAAGAGGGCGACGGACGTGCCGCCGTCCAGGGTAAGGATTCATTTGGGAGGTGGCTGTATTTCAACTTAGTGTTCCTTTCTGGAGAATGTCACAGGACCTTGGAGTCCATTTACATTCCCCTTGGATTGTTTTGTGGGGAACCTTTTCCACAATCCAAATTTTCAACACTTGGAGACATTATACATGAAAACCAAACAGTTTGACTTGTGGCCTAGAGCCCAAGTGGGGAATTCTGCATTTCCCACCAACTGAAGTATCAAAATCCAACTCAAAGATAAAACGTCTTGTAGCGCCCAGGTGTAGTTAGACTTGCTGCCCTGCCAGCGCTATTCTAGATATTTCCCTTTAAGTTAAATCCTATTGGGTTCCCAGGGGCTTCCTTCCCAAGAGTTTAGGATGGCCCTCTCCACCTCTGGGACTAACACCTACTGCTGACTTCCCATCTTCTTTGTCTCTTGCAGGGTGCGGAATGACGTTGGCAATGAGGACACAGCCATCATTTCTTCTTTGGGATGGGACGGAACTGGATCAGGTGGGTGAGTCGCGGAGTATGAATGTCATTTGCACTGTTGGTAAGAATTCATTACATGTCATAAAACTGCTATTCCTAATGTTCTGTGGATGCTGACTGTGGCACAGTTCAGACCACACATTTCTCAACTGTGGTTTTATTACCCCATGGTGGAGTTCTAAAACCACCCTTGACAAATGTCTTGTCTGGCAGGAAAACACTCCAAGCGGAGTATCCACGCTGTGCAGAAAAGAGTTCACGCAAAACCATTGTGTTGTGTGGGAGGCTCTGCGGAGTTTTTCGTTGCGTTGAGTTGACTTTTTCGACTGCATACAGAGTTCCCTGGCAAGAGTGGTGAAAGGAGCAAATGCCACTCAAGGAGAGCCACTAGTTTGGGTTTTGTTTTTTTTTGTTTTTTTTTTGTAGCAGTAGCTGAGGAGATACTATCGGGAGGACTGGGGAAGGAGAGAGGGCAGAGGAACTGTCAATCAATCGTCATGAATATATTTTTTTAAACTCCACGATAGCCCAGTCACACAATGGTGGAGTTAGAACATGTTTTGTGGGGAGTACCTCCTAAACTCTCAACCGTTGAGTGGAGTTTTCACACTGCGTTGAGTAATGTGTTGTCTGAACTGAGCCTGTTAGTGATTAGTAAATATGAGATTAGTTGAATGCGTGTTGTGAGGTAACTGTGAGGAATGGAATGTATCCTTGGAAAGAAAGCTGCCACAGATGAGTTGGTTTGGTACTGGAAGCAGAAAGCGGCTTAGCTTAGCAGGGATACCTTCATCTCGGTGCTTCTGGTGTCAGTGGCAAATCTGGCCACGTTGAGAGAAATGGGAATAGTGGTTTGATCACCTCTAAATTTAGGACGAGGTCATCCATGGAGGAGTTATAAAAGACAAAGATTTGATCCCATTGCCGAGTGGGGTCCTGGGAGAATGAGAAGCGTACGAACTTGATTACCTAAATTCTGCACACCAAGCCTGCCAGAGAAGTAACTCTAAGATCTAAATACTGACTGCTTTGTTGGTTGAGAGGAACAGAATTAATTCTGCTAAGGGATACACTAGCCAAGATTTCTGTTCTGCTTCTAATCATCCTAGTTGCATTGTGCATAGTAATGTGTTTTGCTTGTTTTATCCTTTCAAAGTTTTGTTGTTTTCTATTTGAGCAAGTTTCAGTCCTGCTCCATAATGCCCAGCCAGTTCACTTTATGTTGTCTTTGAGAATGAAACATTTTCTCTTTCCGTCCAGGGTCTGGTGACTTTTGAGGAGGTTGCTGTGTGCTTCACGGAGGAGGAGTGGGCACTGCTGGATCCTGACCAGAGAGCCCTGCACATGCAAGTCATGGAGGAGAACCGGGGGATCGTGGCCTCTCTCGGTAAGGCTCCCTGTCTGCCTGCTTAATGATACTATGGGATTCCAAATGCAATCATGACGATGGAGACAATATTTTTGGCACATGCCCTATATGAGGCTTCTGAGGCTGACGTTTCAGACACAGCCCTCAGAAGGCAGAGTTCAAAGAGAAAATAAATACATTCATTTATATTAAATCATTGAATAATCTACTGCTGTTTTAAGAGAGCACCTTCAGACATACCACAAACATTTTGGAGGACTCATTGAGCCTGTTCAGACAACACGCTAAGCCATGGCTAGGCTGCTCACCCTTTGCAGCAATAGGACAGTGAGAGTGTTTTAACCATGGTTATGTAGCCACCATGGTTAGGAACATTTCACACGACACAGTAAGCCATAATGTTTATCTCAAAATGCTTAACCACCGTGGCTGAGCATGTCATCTGAACAGGGTCATCAAAACAGCTCAGAGTTTCAAAAACCAACAAGAGCAAAACACTAATTAAGAAAAGGCAGCCCAGAATAAGCGTGTTTTCAAGGCAGAGGACAAGGCTTCCCCTCGCAGGAGCCATTCGGAGTTCGAGTGTGTATTTCAGCATTCCAGATCCCTTCTTCCAGTCTACTAGCATGTGTCAATATTTATCTACTAAAAACGTTTCTAATGCTGTCTTTGCATTGAACAACAGTCCACACAGTAGCTAACACTAGTGAGGAATCCATACAAAATATCAGAAAATAACATCAAAATCCAAACAACAATCAGCATTCGGCACTCAAATTGTCAGGAAATGATTAGAGCTGCAATAAATACAAATACAGAACGGACCCATCATAGAATTCTAAAGGATTCCTGGAGGTGAGTTCGGAAGAGGGCAATGAGGCTGATCAGGGGTCTGGAAACAAAGCCATATGAGGAGAGACTGAAAGAACTGGGCATATATAGCCTGGAGAAGAGAAGACTGAGGGGAGACATGATAGCACTCTTCAAATACAGGAAGCCAGATTCCGGCTGGACATCAGGAAAAATGTCCTGACTGTTAGAGGAGAACAACAGTGGAACCAATGATCTAGGGAGGTCGTGGGCACCCCCATACTACAGGCATTCGAGATGCAGCTGGCTGTACTTCTGTCACGTAAGCTTTAAAATGGATTCCTGCATTGAGCACAGGTTGGACTCGATGGCCTTATAGGCCCCTTCCAACTCTATGGTCCTATGAATCCTGACAGACCAGCTGTGCTGAAGCCAGAAATGGAGGTCTCTAGGGAAGCAGACATCCCACCCCCCAAATGCTGCAAGTTTACAAAACGCAAACCCTCTCAAACCTTGCCCATCATGGCTACTTCGAGCCAGCCACAGGGGACAGACCAGAAGGATCAATGCATCATTGCGCAATGGGGTGATCCCTACTGCCTTGAAGGAGGGAGTGGTGTGAGCACTCCTGAAAAAAACCCTTCATCCAGAAATCTAGACTCACTATTGTCCGGTTGAAAATACCCCGTTTCTGAGTGAGGTGCTCAAGAGAGTGGTGGCATCTCAGCTGCAGGCGATCTTGGAGGAAACGGATTATCTGGATCCATTCCAGCCTGGGTTCAGGCCCGGTTTTGGGACGGCATCGGCTTTCATTCCCCTGATAGATGCCCTCCTTGGACAGTGGGATGGGGGGAGTGCGACCCTGTTACTTCTTCCCAATCACTCAGCGGGTTATGATACCGTTGTCCAAGGTATCCTTCTGGACCGTCCCCTTGAGTTGGGACTGGAAGCACTGTCCTACGATGGTACAACTCATCCTGGGGTGTTTGCCTGTTCTGGATAGGGTTGCATTCATACTGAAGTCGTTTTAGTGTTGTCTTCTATATTGTCTTTTAATATTGTGAACGTCTGAGAGATTTTATTATATTCAGTGCTGCCCCAAATGCCCCAACTCAATAAAATAATAAATTGATAAATGAGTCCGATCAGTTCTTCTTTTAATCGAAATCATTGATTGAAGGTGCTCCATTATTTTGAGTTCTATTGCTAACTCAGAGTTTTACCAATTTCTTGTCTTTATTCCAGAAATAGACAGGTGGGAAAGGAAGAATAAGAGAGAACCATGTGGGATGTCACCAAAAAGAGACAAATGTAACAAGAGCGAACAGCAGAGAAGTGAAACTGAAGTAAATCGGAATGGGAACAATTCTTCCTTTGCGTCTCAGGGCAATGGCTACCATGATATCCCAATCCCAGAAGAAATACATAAAAGACAGGAAATTAACAGGTTCCGTATGTATAGGAAAACTTTTAATTGTGAATCAAACTTTAAAGTTCATTGTGAAATTCACACATTGAAGAAACCATATCCATGCCTGGTGTGTAGAAAGAGCTTCAGTGAAAAGAGAGCTCTCATCTCTCATCAAAGAACCCACACAGGGGAGAAACCATATCAGTGCTTGGAGTGTGGAAAGAGCTTCAGTCAGAAGAAATATCTTATTTCTCATCAGAGAATTCACACAGGGGAGAAACCATATCAATACTTGGAGTGCGGAAAGAGGTTCAGTGAGAAAAGAACTCCTACTTCTCGTCAGAGAATTCACACAGGTGAGAAACCATACCTTTGTTTGGAGTGCGGAAAGAGGTTCACTGAGAAAAGAACTCTTACTTGTCATCAAACAATTCACACAGGTGAGAAACCATATAAATGTCTGGAGTGCAAAAAGAGCTTCAGTCATCAGACATCTCTTACTGGTCATCAAAGAATTCACTCAGGGGAGAAACCATATCAATGCTTGGAGTGTGGAAAGAGCTTCCGTCAACAGATATCTCTTACTGGTCATCAGAGAATTCACACAGGGGAGAAACCTTATCATTGTTTGGAGTGTGGAAAGGGGTTCAGTCGGAAGAAACATCTTATTTCTCATCAAAGAATTCATACAGGGGAGAAACCATACCATTGTTTGGAGTGTGGAAAGAGCTTCAGTGAGAAGATAACTCTTACTTCTCATCAAAGAACTCATACAGGGGAAAAACCATATAAATGTCTGGAGTGCGAAAAGAGCTTCAGTCAGAAGGCACATCTCAATTCTCATCAAAGAACTCACACAGGGGAGAAACCATATCATTGTTTGGATTGTGGAAAGACCTTCGGTGCTAATCAAAGTCTCACTTCTCATCAAAGAATTCACACAGGGGAGAAACCATATAAATGTTTGGAGTGCAAAAAGGGCTTCAGTCAGAGCAAACATCTTACTCAGCATCAAAGAACTCACACAGGGGAGAAACCATTTCATTGTTTGGAGTGTGGAAAGAGTTTCACTCGGAAGGAGCAACTCAATTCTCATCAAAGAAGTCACACAGGGGAGAAACCATTCCATTGTTTGCAATGTGGAAAGAGGTTCCGTGTGAAGGGAACTCTTGCTTCTCATCAAAGAACTCATACAGGGGAGAAACCATATCAATGCTTGGAGTGTGGAAAGAGATTCCGTCACCAGATATCTCTTACTGGTCATCAAAGAATTCACTTGGGAGAAACCATATAACTGTTTGGAGTGAGAAAAGAGCTTCAGTCAGAAGGCACATCTTATTTCTCATCAAAGAACTCACACTGGGGAGGAAGCATAACATTGTTTGCCATCAGAGAGGAAGAGAAAACAAAAGAGAAAGAAATTGCTGAAGAAAGCTCCTCTACCCCTGAGCCCATTTTAGATTGGTCCATGGAAATTAAAGGGAAATTACACAAAAACTGGGTTGAAGTTGTTGCAAGAAAGATTATTTCAAGGTGTTTTGATTAAGAAGTTCAATATGAAACTGCTTTGCTCATTTCCTTCCATCATAAAGAGCTGAGGTTATTAGCGGTCATGAAACTCTGGTTCAACTTGTTGTTTCTCCCTCCACCCTTCGGTTCTGATGCCATTGAGTAATCCATATTAGCCAGACAAGTTTAGGTATTCAAGTTAATCAAAAGCCTTTTTGTTTCTGCTAAAGTATCGGCCTCCTGAAAACAAGAGGAGCAAATCACCAGAAATTAAGAGTAGCCAGCTGGTCTAGGCAGGGTTTAGGGTGAAACTAGTCTATGTGACATTTTGAAAGAGACTGAAGGAGAATGGCGGTTTACCTGAGCAAGCAATGTTTGCAAAGTGGCAAGGGAATTGTCCCATGGAAATGAACTGGATTACATTTGCGTAGAAGTAGAAGTAGGAATTTGTGACGTGTGTCTTTTTGAATTCTGTAAAAGAACCCTGATCAACAGGCGGTCGGGGCGTTTGTCTGCTTATGGGTCAGATAAGCCTCACTCTACAGAGAGATTAATAAACTCGAGTTTGGAATTCTTACCCCGGGTCTAACTGTTAATTGGACGGCAGCTAGACACGAGTCTATAAGTCCTATTTTTGGACTCATATTACAAAGTCTCAACCTCCAAAAATTTGGCTTTAGAACTGGCCCTGCCTGAAACCACAGCGTTAAAAGGAACACCCGCGCTCTCCTGAGAAAGATAAACAAATGCACGAACTTGAACGATCTGATGCTAAAACGAATACCTGAGCTAGGGGCCGGGGGAATACAAATAAGGAACAATTGGTCAACCAAAATGAAAAACCAAAAGGAGGAGAGCATCCAAATCAGGACAAAAAAAGGGGGACATGCAGGTTCTCAGGATGTGAAAATACTGTATTTATTTATTTATTACATTTGTATACCACCCCATAGCCGAAGCTCTCTGGGCGGTTTACATAGGATTAAAAACAATATACAAAAATTAAAACAGCAAAAACATACAACATACACACAATCTGTACATTTAAAAACAACTACAACACTTTAAAAAGCTACAAAAACAAAACAAACCCAGGCTCCTCAGATATTGCCAAATGCCTGAGAGAAGAGGAAAGTCTTGACCTGGCGCCGAAAAGATAACAATGTTGGCGCCAGGTGGACCTCGTCAGGGAGATTGTTCCACAATTGGGGGGCCACCACAGAGAAGGCCCTCTCTCTTGTTGCCGACCTCCGAGCCTTAAATGTTGAATGTAGTGTTCGGGTAGGTTCTTGTCGGGAAAGGCGTTCCATCAGGTATTGTGGTCCCAAGCCGTATAAGGCTTTATAGGTTAAAACCAGCACTTTGAACCGGGCTCGGAAACATACAGGCAGCCAATGCAAGCGGGCCAGAGTAGGTCTTATATGTTCGAACCTACTGGTTCCAGTTATCAATCTGGCCGCTGCATTTTGCACAAGCTGCAGCTTCCGAACCTCCTTCAAAGGCAGCCCCACGTAGAGTGCATTGCAGTAATCTAACTTGGAGGTTACCAGAGCATGGACAACTGAAGCCAGGTTATCCCTGTCCAGATAGGGACGTAGCTGGGCCACCAACCGAATTTGGTAGAAGGCACTCCGTGCCACTGAGGCCACCTGTGCCTCAAGTGACAAAGATGGTTCTAGGAGAACCCCCAAGCTACGAACCCGCTCCTTCAAGGGGAGTGCAACCCCATCCAGAACAGGTTGAACACCCTCCATCCAGTCAGCGGAACCCCCCACTAACAGCATCTCAGTCTTGTCTGGATTAAGTTTCAGTTTATTAGCTCTCATCCAGTCCATTGTCGCAGCCAAGCACTGGTTCAACACATCCACAGCCTCACCTGATGAAGATGAAAAGGAGAAGTAGAGTTGCGTGTCATCAGCGTACTGATGACAATGCACTCTGTGGTAAGAGTCTTGAAATTAGACTCAGGTAGTTTCGTGTCCCAACCGTCACTATCCCAATCAGACGAAAGACACGTGTAAGATCGAAAACTTTAATTCTCCTTCTTGCAAGAAGTGACCATTTAGGAATCAAAACCTAGAAATGGTACCGAATACATATTTTGATCAACCTTAAATAGAAAAAAAATCACACAAGGATACATGGATTTCTGCTCAGTTAAACAGTAACTGATTTCTAATTATCTTGAATACACATAGGCTTCAAAGAATCTTCTGATGTAGATGAAGTTAACTCGTTCTTTAACTAAGAGACGGAATACACAAACATTGCAATCTTTATCAGATAGCCTGTCTCTCAAGGAAACAGGGTTCATTGATATGTCAGTTCCTGCCTTAACCTTTGTTTTCTGCTCTTAGGAATGTAGCTACTTAGCAATTCCTCTACGTGCTTTAACTCTGGTGTCAAGTTAACCTGAGGTCTTTCATGAGACACACTTTATTAACTATAATTTCAGAGGCACGCATAAGGGAATTTTGAATTATCTTACAACACTCCTCCGTTTTGATCCAATGCGTCTTTAAACGTCATTAGGATCATTCTCCAGACTAGATAATTCAATCCAAGTTTGTAGCTCTCTCATCCTATTGTCAGTTATGCTTTCACCAGGCATGTTCTGATACATAATTAACATATGTTTATGCACTCCTTTTTTCCAAAACTTCATCATACATTGAAAGACACAGGGAGTAATTAAAACAATCATTATTATAATCAATACAAATATAATTATTTGTTTTAACCAATTCCAATTTGGCAACCAGGAATTTAGCCAATCCCATGGATTTGTTACTCCAGAGTAATTGTCTATTACCATTTGTTGTAGTTTTGACAACTCATCTTCGATAGTTTTATTCATATCATGAAAAACTACTTTGCAACCTTTCTGGATAATTTTACAAAAACCTCCCTGCTTTGCTAGGAGGTAATCAAGAGCCATTCTATGCTGAATAAGTTCTTGATTTAATTCTCCAATCTCTGACTGCATTGCCCGTACAATTATCCCTGTTGCATTAATAGTTTTTTCTAAACGGCATGTAAGACCCAAAATACTCTTTCTATTTTCTTGTGCTATTATTCCAGGGTAAGCACCTAAGGTTAAGATTCCTGTTATTAATCCACCGCCCACTCTGTCTCCTTCAGTTTTTGACAGTTGTTTTCCTATTATAACCATATCATTGCAATTTGGTCCAAGCTTTCCTAACAATTCACCAGCTCCTCCTTGAGTTGCCCTTTTTTTTCTTTTATTCATTTCTGATTTACTTATTTGGACCGGTAGGGTCAAATATCCTACTCCTACACACTGGTAATTTCCTGGGTGATAGTTTGTTGCCCATCCATCATAGAAAAACCATAAATTTGGATCTCTGAGTTGCCATCCTGAACAAATACTTCCTATTCCTTGATAGGTGGGATGAAATATAGGATAATAAGGGTACATCTCATGGAACACAGTTTCATTTAACAGTACCTTAGTATGATATGAGGAGTTAGAGTTTCCCCATAACCAAAACTTTTCTGTGCAAGTAGAGTAATTTCCCAAATTCCTCAAGAAATCCCTTTGTCTTATCCAATCTTTCCATTTTTCATTCCATATTCCTGAATGGTGACAACAAAAACACATCCCAGGGGTATATATGCTATATTTGAACTTCCTGAAGTCAACTTCATTTAAATTACTGGGATCAGAAAACAAAGTATTCTTTTGCTGTAATGCTCCAACTATTACATCTGGACTTTCAATAAGAGCAGGTAATACTGAAAATGCTCTTATTGCTGCTGGATGTTCGTAATACAAAATTGAATCATTCCCCCAGCGATTAGACATTTCTAAAGCATGTCTTTTAAACCAATTTGATTGTCCTTTTGGTATACAAAAGTTTATACAATATAAAATGAATATTACTTTCATATTTATTTCTTTTGAAACCTTAACTTTAAAGGGTGTGTTTCTTTATCAGTAAATCTCACTGTCCACTGCGGTTCCACTGAAGGAGAGTGTAATTCTGGTGTGGGTAACACGGCCCACGTTTTGTCAATTTTTGGATGATGAGCCTGTTCCTCCTCTGCCTCTGCTTCTTGTCCTGCTTCGTCCACGCAATTCGGAGAAGGACACGCGTTGATCCCTCGTAGCGAGACGTCCTCACTTTCGACCCCTCCCGCGCCAGCGAGATCAAAAGGTCCTTGTGGGTTTTTCCTAGCACAATGCGTGTAATGAATCCAAGCCCCTTTTCCTTTTACTTTCAACGCTGTATGAGTGGTCATCAATACAAGATGAGGGCCTGACCATCGCTCCTCCAAACCGTCTGCTGTCCAGATTCTCACGTATACTTCATCACCAGCCTGGAAAGGATGTGCAGGAGTATCCAGTGGCAAAGGTTGGGCATCTATCACGTGCCGCCTGATCTTCTGGAACTGCTTCTGGAGCTGTATAATATAAGCAACAAGATCTTCATCCCCTCCTAGTAAAGTTACATATGGCCTTGCATATTCTCCTCCTATTGGGGGGGGCCTCCCATACAATGCTTCATATGGTGACAAACCTGTAGGTTGCCTTGGAGTGGTTCTGATAGAATAAAGAACCAAAGGGAGAGCAGTTGGCCATGCCAATTTTGAAGCAATGCACATTTTTGTAAGTTTCCTCTTGAGGGTAGCATTCATGCGTTCTACTTGACCTGAGGATTGTGGGTGATAGGGAGTATGCAAAACCCATTGTTGCCCTAAGCATTTTGACAAGTCTCTCATTAAGGAAGCAGTAAAATGAGACCCTTGATCTGAATCCACTATTCTTGGTGGGCAGAAACGGGGAATAATATCTTTCATCATATGCCTAGCTACTTCTCGTGAAGTTGCATGTGTACATGCAAATGCCTCTATCCAGCCTGTTAACTTGTCTAAAATTACTAACATCCATTGATACTTTTGGAAGCGTGGCATATGGGCAAAGTCAATTTGGACTGATTCAAAAGGGAGCTGTACCCAGGGCCTTCCCCCTATTTGGCCCGGAGGCTGAGGTTTTGCATTTTCCTTAGCACACACAGTACAAGCTTGCACCACCCTTTTTGCCATCTGATGGACCCCAGGGGCAAACCAATTTCTTGCAATTGCTAATGCCAATCCAGTCTGTCCCTCATGCCCCTGATTATGCTGTTTTGAAACCACTGCCCTTAATCCTGCTTTTGGCAATACTAATCTCCCGTCTGGCATTTCCCACTGCCCTTCACTTTTTTCTTCTGCGCCCGCCGCACTCCATATCTCTTTTTCCCTTGCATCCGCCTTTTCCCACCAAATACTTAGATCTTTCGACATCAAAGGAGGCACATCCACTTCTGCTGCCGCCATCAGATTAAAGGGTAAAGGACGAAGAGCAGCGGCCTTAGCTTCGTCATCAGCTCTCCTATTTCCTCTTGTCACCTCATCAGTCCCCGAACCGTGCGCTTTGCAGTAAACAATTGCGAGGGCAAGGGGCAGATGTATAGCACCCAGAAGGGCATCTATTTCTGCTCCATTGGAAATGGGTCTGCCATCTGCAGTAATAAACCCTCTTTCTTTCCACAACGATCCTGTTGCAAAACATACTCCAATTGCATATTTTGAATCAGAATACACAGTTAATTTTCTGTTTTTCGCCTTTTGACATGCTTTTGTTAACGCTATAAGCTCTGCAGCTTGAGCGCTTTTACTTCCTGGGAGAGGTCCAGAAATAATAATTTCTGTCAATGAGACAACAGCAAAACCAGTCTTTCTGACTCCTGCTATTATCTTTGAAGATCCATCTACAAACCACATTAATTCAGCGTCCACTAGAGGCATATCAGTTAAATCATCTCTTGGCAATTGTACTTCCTTAATTACTTCAATGCAATCATGTGGAGCCTCTGTATCCATTTCTGGTAATAAAGTGGCAGGGTTAAGTACGTTACATCTTAACACAGTCAATTCAGGAGTTTGCAATAATAAAGTCTCATATTTTGTATATCTTGCATTTGTAAAATGTTGAGTATTCTTTTGCGTTAATAACGCAGAAACAGCATGTGGAACCCATAATTGTAATGGGTGTCCAAGCACAATATCTTGTACTTTTTCAACAATCAAAGCTGCTGCAGCTATACTCCTTAAACAGGCAGCATATCCCTGTGCAACTGGATCCAATTGTGCTGAGTAATACCCTATAGGTCTCCGATGCGAACCCAAATATTGACATAAAACCCCAGATGCAACACCTTTTCTTTCATGTACAAATAAAATAAAATCTTTCTGATAATCAGGGAGACCTAGGGCAGGAGCAGAGACTAGAAGTGATTTTACTTCTTTCCAGGCATTCTCATCTGCTTTAGTCCATTCAATTTCTTCTGGGGCTTCTGCTTTCGTTTTTTCTAACCAGGGTTTAACAATTTGTGAAAAGCTAGGGATCCATGCTCTACAATAACCCAACATTCCTAACAGAGCACGAATTTGACTTTTTGTCTTTGGCACCTTTGCCTGCGTTATTGCATGTATACGCTTACAAGACAATTTCCTAGTTCCCTCTGACAAGACATGTCCCAAATATTCCACCTCTCTTTTACACCATTGTAATTTTCTTTTTGCAATTTTATGTCCACGTTCTCCTAAGGCCTTGATCAAGTGAATTGAATCAATTTTACAATTTTCCTCCGTTTCTGCACATAATAATAAATCATCAACATAAATCACAAGTGTGGACTGTCTAGGAAATATAATTCCTTGTATATCTTGGTGTACAATTTGTGTAAATATTGTTGGACTTTCTACATAACCTTGAACTAATCTTTGCCAAGTATATTGAATTTTATTTTGCCATGTGAAAGCAAATAAATACTGAGAATCTTTATGTACTGGGATACTAAAAAAAGCAGAGCTTAAATCCAAAACTGTGTACACCCGTGCAGAAATAGGTATACTACACATAATGGTGGCAGGATTCGGGACCACATTGTGTCTAGGGATTACATATTCATTGATTTTCCTCATATCCATTACTAAGCGATAAGTGGGAGCCTTCCCCGGTTCACTCTTTTTTTTCACAGCCATTATCGGAGTATTACATGGAGATGAACATGGAACCAAAATTCCCTGTTCTAAAAATTTCTCAATTGTTTTTCCTATACATTCTTGGGCTTCTTTTGAAAGGGGATATTGTTTTCCCCTTGGGGGTACCATGTCATTACGGACAGTGATCTTAACTGGGGCAGCTGACTTTAAGAGCCCTACTTCCCCAGAATCTTCTGCCCAATAATGAGAGGGTATTTCCTGGAGCTCCAGTGGGAGTGTGTTGCCATCTATTTCTTCTGTTTCACTCATAAAAGCCAATACATTCTCAGCAGGAAGGGACACAAACACACCATCAGCAGTACATTTTATAGTGGCATTTAATTTTGCCAATAAATCTCTCCCCAATAAGCTCACAGGGCTTTTAGACATCATAAGAAACGAATGATCACATGTAAGGGGCCCAATTTTAACTTGCACCGGAGTGCTAAGGGGAGTGGAAGAAGAAATCCCATCGATTCCTACCACCCTTTCTCTATATCCAGAAAGAGGCAAAACAGTTTTATTTAACATACTTCTGGCCGCACCGGTATCCAGAAGACAATTGTATGGCTGTCCATTAATGGTCAAAGTCAAAAATGGTTTATTTAATTTTAATTTCCATGAATTTGGCATTTCCCCAGTCTCCGCTTTTTCCACTTCTTTTCCTAAATCTCTTTCTACCAGTCATTGTGACATCACCTCAGCTCCTTGCATTTGACTAGACTGTTGTCTCAAAATACAATCTTTCTTCCAGTGTCCTGGCTTTTTACAAAAAAAACAACATCCCTTCTCACTTTCATCAACATTTCTTTCTCCTACTCTCCATCCTCCTCTTGAAAATCCTCTTCCTCTTTCTCCTCTACCACGTCCACGGCCCCTGCCACGAGCGCTTCCACAAAATCCTTCTGTGAGTGCAGCTGCCAAAACTTTCATATCATCTTCTCCCTGTTTTTTCTTTTCCTTCTTCAATTTTTCCTCTCTTCCACAAAATACATGATGCGCTGTAGCCAATACTTGCGCCACTGTATCTCCCTGCCAACCAGGTTTATGCTTCACAAAATACTCCTTAATATCTGGGGCTGCCTGATCTACAAAGATTCCAACTACCAAAGACGCATTTGCTACTGCCTCAGGATCAATACCACCATACATGCGGAGACTACGGGAAAGGCGAACCAAATAGTCAGCTGGCATTTCATCTTTATCTTGGAGCACCAATTTTACCTTTGACCAGTTTACATTTTTTTGTCCCATTTGTGTCAAAATAGTCTGGATCATAGTTTGATATTGATGCATCAGAGTTCGATCCATAGGAGTATTTGGGTCAGGCTGAAAAGTAGGATCTGGGTATGCATTTAGCGGACCACCAGCTCCCATTAAAGGAGCTCTATTCAATTCCTCAGTTACCCTCCGCTTTAAATCATTCATTTCAGCCGGACTCAATAAGGATGTACATAATTGATGTAAATCACTTGGAGTGGAATGGTAAGTATTCATTATTGTCCCAAATTGACTCAAAAATCCTGCAGGATCCTCTGCTAGTTTAGGGGTTGTAGTTGACCACAATACCAAATCTCTAGGTTTAAAAGGAGTATGCACATATGTTGTAAAACTCTGCACTTGTGCTGGTACTGCTGGAATGGCAGGAGCTCCCCCTACTGCAGGAACTGCCGCAACTGCAGGTGCTGTTACTACAGTTTGAACGTTATTCAACAATGGATAAAGTCCCTTTTGAGGAAGTGCACTTTCCTCTGGAGGGCAATAAGGAGGTGGGGGTGCAGTTGCCATAGAAACTTTCTGATCAGTACTTTGAAAAAATACCTGAGAAGGCTTAATTTTGAAACCTTCTGCAACATGGATCCAAACATACAAGTATTCTAAATGTCCAGGATATGATACCTCTAAAACACCTTTTAAATTTCTCAGTATACCCTTTTCAAATGTTCCAATACGTGGCCAATTTTTTTCTCCCAATTCTGGCCATGTATCCACACATAATTTAATAAGTCGACTTTTCTTTAAATCAGATTTTCCCGGGAGAGTTTTCCATTTCTCCAGGACTACATCCAATGGAGATCCTTCCGGAATACTTGGTTTTCCTCCCATTTATTCCTTTTATTTATCTTCTCTCCAGTAATATTTGATTTCGTTGCAAAACTCAAACCAAATATTCTAGAAGATAATCAACCTGGTCTTCACTACCCGCAATATTTATAGTTCAATATGTTTCCAAAACACATCTATTGAACTATTTCCCGGTCTTCACTACCCGCAATATCTTGGTTTTTGCTGCGTGTGTATCTTTCACCACCTCTTTATAAGCTTTCACCAAAATATCACCGAAGACCCTTAAAAATATTACCGAAGACCTTTTACCTGCTTTATATCCTTCGATCTTACATTCATTGAAGGGAGTAGCCTTGGTTGATGACCGCCCGTCCTTCCCCAGACTGTAAGTTTCCCTTAGGTAAAAACTCACCTATGCCGGCAGGGCTTGTTCCAGTCTGAAAAAGGGCGCGATGATCATCTAGTTGGGCCTCCTGCCTGGCTCGCCATTTGTGGTAAGAGTCTTGAAATTAGACTCAGGTAGTTTCGTGTCCCAACCATCACTATCCCAATCAGACGAAAGACACGTGTAAGATCGAAAACTTTAATTCTCCTTCTTGCAAGAAGTGACCATTTAGGAATCAAAACCTAGAAATGGTACCGAATACATATTTTGATCAACCTTAAATAGAAAAAAAATCACACAAGGATACATGGATTTCTGCTCAGTTAAACAGTAACTGATTTCTAATTATCTTGAATACACATAGGCTTCAAAGAATCTTCTGATGTAGATGAAGTTAACTCGTTCTTTAACTAAGAGACGGAATACACAAACATTGCAATCTTTATCAGATAGCCTGTCTCTCAAGGAAACAGGGTTCATTGATATGTCAGTTCCTGCCTTAACCTTTGTTTTCTGCTCTTAGGAATGTAGCTACTTAGCAATTCCTCTACGTGCTTTAACTCTGGTGTCAAGTTAACCTGAGGTCTTTCATGAGACACACTTTATTAACTATAATTTCAGAGGCACGCATAAGGGAATTTTGAATTATCTTACAACAACTCCAAAACTCCAGATGACTGCACCCAACGGTTTCATGTAGATGTTGAACAGCATGAGGGACAAAACTGACCCCTGCGGAACCCCATACTGGAGAATCCATGGGGCTGAGCAATGTCTCCCCAGCACCACCTTCTGGAGCCGACCCGTCAAGTAGGAGCGGAACCACTGCAATGCAGTGCCTCCCACTCCCAACTCAGCCAGTCGTGCCAGAAGGATACCATGGTCGATGGTATCGAAAGCCGCTGAGAGATCAAGGAGAATCAACAGAGTCATACTCCCCCTGTCTCTCTCCCGACATAGGTCATCATATAGGGTGACCAAGGCTGTTTCTGTGCCAAAACCAGGCCTGAAACCTTTTCTCCCAGGCATTTTAATAGCTCAAGTTGAGGTTTTGATTGATAGTGTGGCCAGGCTTAACAGTTAAAATGTTTTAAAGTGTTTTAATGATAGCTGTTTTATGGTTTTAAATTTTGTATATTGTCTTTTTAATGCTCAATCTTTTTCATTTTTGTAAACCGCCCAGAGAGCTTTGGCTATGGGGTGGTATATAAGTGAAATTAATAATAATAATAATAATAATAATAATAATAATAATGGTTAGTTAGGCACATTGCCTCAAAGGCCTACGCCCATATGCACGTTTTTTATTTTTAACAAATTATTATAATATGAAGGTTCTGGGGCCTGTCCGCATTACACATTCATAATAAAAAAACTTATATAAATCATATAAAAACATGTTCAACAAAAGTATAAGATACAGATTTTTACTTGATAATAGATGTCTGCAGAAATACTCCTAACAAGATGATAGTCTTCTATGATAATTACTGGCAACTGGGAAAAATAATCATTCCAAGGCCCTCCTTATATTCTAATTCATTTTTTCTCGTGGGGGGGGGCTGCCAGGTGCTTCCTTGTAGCAGTGATAAGTGCAAGGCCTCAAAATATGTCATTACTGCTATCCTTATTGCTATTATGTGGGAGTCACTGCAGGTAAATTGCTGAGTCACAGGAGTGGCAAAAATTCAAGATCTAAGTTCAAGCCACTGGGATTCAGAGTTTTTAACCTCAGGATCCATTCTATTTCCTTTCTTAATAACAGTTCATTTTCATGTGTATTAAGTGTGTACGAACTAAAATGTACCAATTTAGGAGTATAATATGTTAGTTGGTGGCTGACTCTTTCTGTCATCACAGGACCTAGCTCACACCAAGTCACACCTGAAAGACTTAAACAAGGCAACGGTGGAGAATAGTAAGACTCGGAAGAACTGAAAACAGAGCAAAAACATTATTGTCTCCTACAATTGGCTGAACAAGACCAGTTACTACAAAGTGAGTTATCGTGATGAGAGCAACCCCCTTACCTATGTCTTTATTTTTGAAGTTGGGAAACTTCATCGCTTTGCTGAACACAACCCAATGTGGAAGGTCAAAGTTGAAATGTGTGCCCAACGCATCAGGCGGTCAGCTAAAATTAGACAAAGAAACAATAATATATTCGGCTCTGGACATAAAAATATATTCACCCGCCCTCTCATCCACAACCCCCCAGTTCAATAATGCAAGGTCCAATCTGTTTATTTTTTTCATGAGGGATAAGCCTGCCTTATCATTTGAATGCCTGTCAGGTAGAGGATGGGCTTCCTCCGATGCAGGTGGCTGTTCAAGGAAGTGGGCATAGGGGGTGTCTTCATCCTGTCCAATTCGTGCATTAAGGACACCGGCCAAGATAAAATCCATCTTTTGATAGCTTGCAGATTATACATCCCTCCACAAAGACGTAAACATTTGGTTATGGAGAACTGGTCAAAACTAGAAAACTGTATTAACAAACTGTGGGCTACACAAAAAACAAAATACCAATTCTGGTACTTGTGGCTCCAAACCCATTTCAGTGGTGCCTCTAACCTAGGGTAACCCTATGAAAAGGAGGACAGGGCTCTTTTAACTTTTAACAGTGGTATAGAAAGGGGAATTTCAGTAGGTATTATTTTTATACATGCAGCTGGCTACAAAAAGACCACAATATGCCAATTCAACAAGGTATCTGGGATGTGGAGTTCCAAATTCATTTAAGTAGTACCTCTAACTAATATAGAGACAATGGGAAGGCATTTTTCCTGCAAATTATCTGTCTGAGCTGCACATCCCAAAATTCAGGAAAACGTTTACCCTAGCAAGATAGAATGCATTAACTTCTGTCTTATTGGAAGGAAGGTTTAGCAAGAAACCATATTAGGAATGCATATGCCCCTGTGGGTCAGGAGAAGTAGAAACAGCGGGACACATTTTGCTACATACCAGGATTTGTGCCACATAGTTATAACTCCTATTTTACAACAGTTCTTGGAGAGAACAGAGGAACAACATCTAGCACATCTACTTTCTGATAATTTCTCCAACGTCACTTCAAAACTGGCAAATTTTCGTGTATTGGCAGTTAATGTATTGTAAGTATTATATTCATTGGCTTTACTATGCTTTTATGTATTCTGTATTTTATTGAGGTACTATACTGATGTTGTGCTGACTGTTTGACTGGTCTATGACCATAATAAAATTAATCAAATCAATCCATTTCTTATTTTAAAAAGCCATATCTGTGAGAAACCATATTAGAAATGCTTGGAATTCGGAAAGAGTTTTAATCAGAAGGTAATTCTCACTTCTCATCAAAGACTCCACACAGGAGAGGAAGTGTAAAACTGCTTGGAATGTGGGGAGAATTTAATCTGATGTTCTCACCTAATACCTCACATATGGGGAAAACCATAAAAGTACTTGGAGTATGGAATGAGATTAGTTTACAATCAAGCCATATTTCACACTAGATTGCCGAATTAGGTGATGGTGCTTATAAAAGAATCTGCAAACAGGTGCCGTTAGCACACAACCACTGAATTTATGACTTTTTTACAAAGACTAATGAGATTTATTTCATAATAGTAAATTCTTTTATCACATATATGACTATTTGTCTGTTATTTTATCGCCTACTAATGATTACATCAATTAAGCCAATAATCACCACTACTGATGATTACATAAACAAACACTCCTAATATAACAAATATATCTGTGCTAATTGTCACAAATCAATGAATCCCAATAAGGTTAACACTCGTCGTTATAACAATTGTATCTAAGCTAATTATCACATATCACACAACAGGTATCTGGATTGTTAATCCCGTTTCGAGAATTCCTCTTCGTCAAGTATCAATATGCATAATTATTTCCATATATGCGCGAATACAGAGGATTTATAGGAGGCAAACCATTCTCTTATTTTTAATTAGGGCATGTCCTTCATCTGCCAAATTGCAAGCTGTATAATAAAAAAGTAACCATAGATTTACTGTCTACATATCAACACAAATAGCTCCCATTGCAGAGATAAACAGTAAAAACTTGCCTGCACCAACCTTTACTTTTCCTTTGCTTTGAGCTAACAGCTTTCCTTCTGGCAACAGCCCAATTTCCTCATAGAAGTTTGCTACTGCTGCCTAAATACTTGATTCAGGGGTGGAGCCAATTAGAATCTAATGTCAAGACCTACATCAGATGTCAGGTGGAACTGCCACCGGTAAGGTTCCTACTATTTTCTTACAAATTGTTTTATTTACCCAGGAAAGGGGAAAAATCCAAACTGACATTTAAGCCCTGTGGTTGTACAGTACCTAATTTAAAAAATCCATTCAGCTTCTTTTCTCAAAAGAATGTTATCATGATCATGCCAATTATATTTGTGAGGATAAATTCTTTCCACCACCACAAAACGAAAGTCATCATATCTGTGCGCCATGTCCTGAAAATGTTGAACGAGAGGTGCTTCTGCAACTTGATGTTTTAATTTTGAACAATGTTCCATAATGCATGTTCTAATATATCTTGAAGTTTTGCCTGTGTACAATAGTCCACATGGGCAAATTATAAGATAAATCACCCATTTGGTTGCGCAATTGGAAAAATGCTTTAATCTAATAAGCCTGTGATCTCTTGGATGTTCAAATATCTTCGTCTGACGTGCCAATGGGTATATGGAACATCCAGCGCATTTATAATGCCCCTGGGTCACACAAGGTATGTTGGTAGGTGGATCAAAATCTGAATGCACCAGCAGATCTCTAAGGTTCCTGGTGCGTTTCACGCCGAAATATGGAAAATTAGTACAACTTGGTATTTCTTCCACAATGTGCCAATGTCTCTTAATGATGTTTTTGATTGGTTGCACCCACTTAGAATATGTCAAAGTACATGTCAGTCTATTAGTAACTTCCCTCTCTTGATTCTGTAATAAAGACTGCCGTGATATTGCTGCCACCCGTTTTTCAGCTTTATGGATAACTTGGGAAGGATAACCTCTATCACAAAATAGACGTCTCATCTGTGTTGACGTTGTAGAATAATCTTCCGGACATGAAGAATTCCTTTTTAGCCGAAGAAATTGACTAAACGGTAGATTCATTCGAAGTTGAGGTGAATGGAATGATGAAAAATGTAGAAGTGAATTCCTGTCCGTTGGTTTAGTAAATGATTTGATGAGCAATCTGTCATGATCTTGATATACAGTGGTGTCAAGAAATGTAATCTGTTTCTTATCAGTATGACCAGAAAATTTAATGGTCTCATGCATGGTATTCATCCACTGTAAAAAATCACTGTCCTTATGTTCATCAGTAAAAATCACAAAAATACCATCGATGAAACGTTTATAAAATGATATGTATTGGTAATAAGGGTTGGACTCAGTATTACATATGATGGTGTGTCTTCAAGGCGGGCCATAAACAAATTCGCCCACTTGGTGCAAACGGACTGCCCATGGCAACTCCTTTTATTTGAAAATAAAATTGATCTGAGAACCGAAAATATTTTTTCTCTAAGATGATCTCCGTTAAATTCAATAGGAAAAAATGTGGGCGGATGTGGGTCCTCTCGTTTTTCAAGAAAAAATTCCATTGCTGCATGTGCCTCGTCATTTGGGATATTGGTGTATAATGAGTTGACATCCATAGCGACCAGAACGGATTCACTTGGGACCAGCATCCCTCATTAGTCTTTGTAAAAAAGTCATAAATTCAGTGGTTGTGTGCCAACGGCACCTGTTTGCAGATTTAATTACAACTGCAACCTCCAGTTTATGGCATATAAAAGAATGCCAACTATGAGGTCTATTAATGTCCTGAAGTTCAGAAAACAAAGAAAGCTATAGAAACAATATTTTCTGCGATATGATTACCTAGTGAAAAATAATGATCAGCATTATATAATGATCAGAATTGCCCCCCATTTAAAACACCTGTTAAATGCTATTTTAGGAGGACAGGAGTTGTCAGACACATGGAGGAAATCCAGGGTGCTGCTACTTCATGAGCAAGGGAAGGATCCACAGCAGGTTGGACCATCCACCCAACTTCATGCCTTAACCAGGATTTAAAAATCTATGGCAATAATGCCCAATTGTTTGAACTCATTTATTGGTGAATATGTTGAATATAGTTTTACAAGACATCCGTGCTGCTGCCTAGGGCCCATGCTTCCCTTCGTCTTTAGGTTTACCAGTCAGTCCCTTTCTGCAAGGATGGGATGTATCTCTTTGCCCTGGTTATAATGATTCCTATGTGCGGGAGAGCATTCTCACTAGCTAGGTTTAAGGTTATGGTGATCATATGAAACGGAGGACAGGGCTCCTATATCTTTAACAGCAGGTGTCCTTTGCTGCCCCTGGTGAAATTCCCTCCATCACAATAGTTAAAGCTGCAGGAGACCTGCACTCTCCTAAGAAAGATAAACAAATGCAAGAACTTGAATAATCTGATGCTAAAATAAATAGCTGGGCTAGGGGCCAGGGGAGGACAAATAAAGGACAATTGGTCAACCAAAATGAGCCAGTGAAGGAGTGTAATATGTTAGTTGGTGGCTGACTCTTTCTCTTATCACAGGACCTAGCTCATACCAAGTCAAACCTGAAAAACTTAAACAAGGCAACAGCGAAGAATAGTAAGACTCCTAAGAGGGCAATAAGTAAGAAGTATGCAAACAGTTTAAAAAAGAGCAAAACCATTATTGTCTTCTACAATTGGCTGGACAAGGCCAGTGGCTGCAAAGTAAGTAAGTAAATAGTTTATTTGTGTAGCAAAAGCCATTACATTAGTCAAAACAAGAGCAAAATGCACATCATTTTAGAACAATAATAAAACCTAACAGTAAGGGATTACTCATCAAGACAGTTCAACTTGTCACAAAATTTCCTCTTTAGAATTGCTGCTCTGAAAGCAAAGAGGGCCACCTTTTCAGAAACCTGAGGCAATCTATCCCTCAGTATAAAATTGATCAGATACCCATTAGATCAGCCTGATGGCAGGTCTAAATTAGGAGTGTGCACTGGATCGGGTCCGATCCATGATCCAGATCCGATCCAGGGGAAATCGGATACAATTATCCGATTTCCGATCTCACCGCTGGATCGTTTGATCCAATCTGATCTGATCAGGAAAGGTCCTGACCCAGATCGGATGGATCGGAGGATTGGCAGGTGTCCACTGGCGCCCGCCACCAATGGAAGCGGACAGCGGGGGGGGGGGGCTTCCCTGGTGGGGCTGTCCGCTTCCATCGGCAGGTACCAGCAGGTGCCCGCCAATGGAAGCAGACAACGGGGGCAGGGGGCTTAACTTCCGTGGCTGTCTGCTCTCATCTGCTGCTGGCCGCTACTGCGAGCAGGCTTCGCAGCCTGCCCCTAGGTAGCGCGCCAGGTGATGACATCACCTGGCGCGCTACTCAGGAGCAGGCCACGAAGCCTGCTCGCAGTAGCGGCGAGCGGTGGATGGGAGCGGACATCCCCCGAAGGTAAGCAGGGGGGAGGCGGGAGGGCCCCCCGCAGCTTGCTTACCTTCCGTGGCCATCCGCTCCCGTCTGCCGCTGGCCGCTACTGCGAGCAGGCTTCGCGGCCTGCCCCTAGGTAGCGCGCCAGGTGATGATCACCTGATGATGATCAGGTGATTATCACCTGGTGTGCTACCTAGGGGCAAGCTGCGAAGCCTGCTCACACTAGTTGCCAGCAGCGGACGGTAGCGGACGGCCACAGAAAGTGGTGCCCGCGGATGGAAGCGGACGGCCCTGGGGGGGTAAGGAGCGCGGGGGAGGGGGCTTACCTGCTGGGGCCGTCCACAGTGGATGGCCCCGGGGAGAGGAGGGAGTTAGGCCCTTAAGCTTTCTTTCCCCCAATGCAAGTCTATGGGGAAAACAAAAATGGTGGCCGATCCAAAGATCAGATGTCCGATTTTTGGATCGGGATCGGACCCGATCCGGGGGCCTCCGATTTTGTCCGATCCGATCCGGAACAAAATTGGAGGTCCCGATCCGATCCAGGACAAAATGGGAGGTCCCGATCCGGGTCCCAATCCGATCCGGGGGTCCGTGCACACCCCTAGTCTAAATCCCTTGTGACCACAATATCTGACGGAACGCCTTTCCCAACATGAACCTACCTGAACACTACGTTTAACTTCTAAGGTCCTCCTCTGAGTGCCTACTCCGAGGGAAGCTCGGAGGTCGGCAGCAAGGGAGAGGGCCTTCTCTGTAGTGGCTCCTCAATTGTGGAACGATCTCCCTGATAAGGCCCGCCTGACGCCAACATTGTTAAATTTTCAGTACCAGGTCAAAATTTCCTCTTCTGTCAGTCATTTAGCAATATCTGATGAGCCTGGGTCTGTTTTCGTTTTTAGGTTTATAGCTTTTTAAGTTATTGTGGTTTTAAATGTATGTGCATATTGTATGTTTTTTGCAGTTTTAATTTTTGTTTTAAAATGTTTTAATCTTATGTAAACTGCCCAGACAGCTTCTGCTATGGGGCGGTATACAAATGCAATAAATAATAATAATAATAATAATAATAATAATAATAATAATAATAAACGAGGCTGTCCTTAAATCTTCATTAATTGGGCAGACAAGCAGATAATGAGGGAGGTCTTCAGGCACGTTGGCCCCGTATGGGCAGACTCTTTGTTCATAAGGAATCTGACGGTAGCGTCCAATGATTATAGCAGAGCTAATGGACTGAAATCGTAAGGCTGTAAAAGCCTTCCTCCATTTGAAAATTGTAATGGTTGTTATATATTGTGATTAGGGAGTCAGGGGGCACATTTTGACAGACAGGCAGAGACACAATCAGCTCAGAAATCCTGTTTTAGCATATAAGATTTTAAGTATCGAGATGCTATTTCAAAATTTGAAGAGCTCAAAATACCGAGAGAGAGTCCATACATCTCAATAATTTGTAGCGTTTCCTGGTTCCAAGATAGAAACACTCTATTATTAAAGTTCAGCATCTCCCTAAAAGCAATCAATACTAAGATAGACCCTATTCCCCTTTTCAGTTTTAACCAATATCTGAGGGCAAGAATATGTACTTTGGTCTTCAGTGAACAAAGGCCCGCTTCCAGCCAGAGAATAGAGGACTCTGTTGTCTTGGGTAGCTCAAGGATAGCTTGTAGATATTTATTTTGTAGAGTTTCAAGATTCACTTTCTGTATAGACCCCCATATTTGAGCACCATAGCAAATCTGTGCTATAACTTTGGACTCATAGGTTTTGAGAGCTGGGAGAGTCTGTTTGCCACCTTTGCCCCAGTAAAATCTTACTAGGGAATTCACCGTGTTAGTGCACTTTTTTTTTTTTTTTTGCATTATCTAGATGAATATTCCAGTTTCCAGTTGAAGAGAACCATAAGCCTAAATATTTAAACGATTTCACCTCTTCTATGGGGCATCCGTCAATTTGCCACTTGTATGTTTTTAATCTATTGGCAAAAAACAGCACTTTTATCTTTTTATAGTTGATTTTCAGCTTTTCTTTTGTGACCAGTTGATTGAAAGATTTTAATAACCTCCTTAGCCCTTGTTGGGGTCTGAGATAGTAGAATAGTGTCATCAGCATACGTAAGAACTGTAACTTTCCTAGATCCCAATTTGGGGGGCGCATAGTAGTCGTTCTTACTTTAAACTTTAATGTGGCTGCAAAAAAAGCAAATGCTATTTTGGGCTGCATTAATAGAAGCATAGCTTCCAAATCGCGCTAGGTACTGGTTTCCCTCTATTCAGCACTGGTTAGGCCCCATCTTGGGTATTGCATCCAGTCCTGGGCACCACACTTCAAGGAGGATGCAGACAAGGTGGAGCGCGTTCAGAGGAGGGCAACAAGGATAATTAGGGATCTGGAAACAAAGCCCTATGAAGAGAGATTGAAAGAACTAGGCATGTTTAGCCTGGATTGATTGATTTAATGCTATTTTAACAGAGCACCTTCAAATATACCACAAACATTTTCACCAGACTCATTGGGCCTGTTCAGACTACATGCTAAGACATGGTTAGCCTTGAGAAGAGACGGCTGAGGGGAGACATGATTGCACTCTTCAAATACTTGAAAGGTTGTCACACAGAGGAGGGACAGGATCTCTTCTCAGTCATCCCAGAGTGCAGGAGACGGAATAATGGACTCAAGTGACAGGAAGCCAGATTCCAGCTGGACATCAGGAAAAACTTCCTGACTGTTAGAGCAATACAACAATGGAACCAATGACCTAGGGAGGTCGTGGGCTCTCCCACACTAGAGGCATTCAAGAGGCAGCTGGACAACCATCTGTCAGGGATGCTTTGATTCCTGCATTGACCTGGGGGTTGGTCTCGATGGCCTTATAGGCCCCTTCCAACTCTACTATTCTATGATTCTATGATTCTAATCAGTTATTAAAAAATTAACATAAATGTTAGACAGTGTTGGTGCCAATAAACATCCTTGACGTACACCTCGCGTAGTATGAATCAAGTCTGAGAGGGAACCTGAAGGGTCTGTCCTAACCTGAACTTTAGTATCAGAATGAAGTTTCTGCATCAGCAATCTTTTGTCAGTTGAGGATTTGTTTCGTTTATCCCAGAATTGATCACGATTGATTGAATCGAATGCTGCTGAGAAATCAATAAAAGCCACATATAAGTGTCTGCGCTTCAGTTTTACATATTTATGAACCAAATGAGAAAGAACAAAACAATGATCAGTTGTTGAGCGGTTGCAGCGAAAACCTGCCTGTTCATTTGCAATCAGCTCGCTAGACTCAAGCCAATGATTTAATTTTTTTCATAGAAAGCTGGAGTAAATTTTAGATGAAATATCCAGCAGACTAATAGGACGGTAGTTGGCTGGTTTACTAGGGTCACCTTTTTTAAAATATGGGGACCACTATACTGATATTCCATTGCAGGGGGAAGTGTCCACTATTGTTGATTTTTGTAAATAGAACTGCAAGGATAGAGGCCCACCAATTAGGGGCTGCTTGGTAAACTTCCCCAATAATACCATCTTTCCCAGGTGCCTTCCTATTCTTTAGAGTGGTAATTAATTCACAGATTTCACTAGGGGAGACAGGATCCCACACTTGGGGGGGGGGGGCTTCCTCTATGATGATGTTTAGTGTGGTATTATCTGAGTGAGATTTCGTTAGCTGGTCTTGGGAGATAGGTTCATTGAACAGATCCTGAAAATGAGCTTCCCATACATGTGAAGAGATATTTGGTTCCATCACTAAATGACCGTTGGAACTCAGTGGCTGGTTTCGCACAACACATTAGGCAACCGGGGGGGCGGGGGCGAGGAAGCAACCGTCAGTTGTGTTGCTTATTGTGTTGTGTGGAGGGTTACACGCCACTCACACACAACTGATGGTACGCTAATCAGCCCAATTAAGCAACGGAGATAAACAATGGACTTGCAAGTTGTTTAGCTGGAAGCCCCTTGTTTAAAGTGTTGTCCGAAACCAACCCCCCTCTCTCCGTGCACTATTCCGTGTGGGCATAGAGTTCTGTTGGCCGGAGCAGCTGAAAACCCCTGGCTGCTCTGATACAGCCGGCAGAACTTGTGGTGCATGCTGGGATACGGCTAGAGGACTGAAGGAGGGGGAGGGAGGAGACGTAGCAACCAAGATGGACCCCGGAACTTTCAGCTGCTCAAGGAACAGAATAGCAACATGTGGTGTGGGGAGCACCGCCTACCTAACGCATGGTCAGTACCCTATTAACCCCTCCGTTGCTTAATGTGTTGTGCAAAACCAGACAATTTGTTGATAAGTTGCCAGAATCTCTGTGAATCTTTACTTTGAGCAGCCAATAGGAGCTCCTTCCATTGGGACTTAGCATATATAGGCTGACCATATGAAAAGGAGGACAGGGCTCATATAACTTTAACAGTTGTAGAGAAGAGGTAATTTCAGCCAGTGTAATTTGTATGCAATTAGTTCCTGGTGAAATTCCCTCTTCATCACAACAGTTAAAGGTGCAGGGGCCCTGCCTTCTTTTGTATATGGTCACTCTAGTATAGTGCCTGCAACTTTAACTGTTGTGATGAAGAGGGAATTTCACCAGGAACTAATTGCATACAAATTACACTGGCTGAAATTCCCTTTTCTCTACAACTGTTAAAGTTACATGAGCCCTGTCCTCCTTTTCATATGGTCAGCCTAAGCATATAGAGACTTTTTATGCCTTAATAATGTCTTATAATTGCATCGTAACTGACTGTAATAAGAAATTAATCTGGGGGCTTGAACCTTATGAGCTATTATTGTAAATGCTTGAAGATTTATTTTAGCCAATTTACATTTTCTGTCCCAAAAGAAGAAATGGAATTAGATGGATTTAGGGCTCCTTTCTTAGAAAATAAAGGATTCAGTACATGCAAAATGTTAGAAAATCACAAAACCAAATCCTTATGTTCTGGGTTAAGGATAAAATTACTACATAACGTAAGGCATTTCTCATCATACAGAATCTCAAGCAACTGATGTTCCACTTGAGCTGACCATCTAATTATTTTAGAAGGGTTAATATCTGGCTTATTCCTAATATTATCCCCTTGTGAGTTATGCATCTTAGATGCCACCGTACATTATAGGTGGATTGGGTAGTGGTTGTTAGGGAAAATTATAAGTCTAAGTTTATTGGACAAAAGTTTGAGTGTCCAGAAGGACTGAACAAGCCAGATGAATACAATAAGCAGAGAGAGAAAGTTTTTTCTAGGCTGCAAGGAAAGGTCAATCTGATAGTGGAAATGTTTCTGCTAGGATAAGGTAATTGATCTGTGCTGAGCTAGGGTCCAGAAATGTATAAAAGACAGCTTTAATGTTAATGGCTGTGGTGGGTCAGGCTGGAGTTATGCAGAATGGAGACTGGTGTATGAGAGATTGATGAAGGACTAGGCTACGCTATAGCCATATGGAAAAGCCTGTATATATCTGGAGAAACCAGTTGAGCCTTGTATATATTTTTATATTGGATTTGTATTATACACCATATGCTGAGTGTGAGTATTTCTTCAACTGCTGGGATTTTACTGGACTTTATTGCTTACTCAAGCGCAGGCAGCGCTTGTTTCTTCCCCCAACAGTGGTCACTCTCAGGATAGCCATATACTTCAAAATTACTAATAAAAGGAGTCAAGTCAGTAGAAACAACCACATAGTCCATGACACTTTCGTCCCGGCCAGAGAAGAAGGTTATATTACCAGGTTTATCATTAGGGTGATTCCCATTAAGAATATAAAGATTGTATTTCATAATTATGCTGTAGAAAGCTTTACTGTAGTAATTAATCTTAGTATCCCTTGATGCTAGACTGACCATATGAAAAGGAAGACAGGGCTCATGTAACTTTAACAGTTGTAGAGAAAAGTCAATTTCAGCCAGTGTCATTTGTATGTAATTAGTTCCTGGTGAAATTCCCTCTTCATTACAATAGTTAAAGCTGCAGGGGCCCTGCCCTCTTTTGTATCTGGTTACTCTAGTATAGTGCATGCAACTTTAATTGCTTTGATGAAGAGGTAATTTTACCAGGTACTAACTGCATACAAATGATGTCGGCTGAAATTCCCTTTTCTCTGCAACTGTTAAAGTTACATGAGCCCTGTCCTCCTTTTCATATGGTCAGCTTACTTGATGCCCCACCTGCATTTAAGGGGGCATCAAGTTATGCAAATTGATCGCATCCAGAAGACACTCATTTGGACCAATGTGGGCATTTACATCTCCCATTAGGATAATAGAAGCCCCCTGGCTTGTAAACTCGAGTTGTTCAATAAATTCATCCAACTCACCCCAAACATTGCCGCTGCTGTATTTGGAATTTCTGGGTGGGATGTAAATCTTATCAAATAGATATTGATGTGGGCATCTAGATTATAGATATTCACACATTGAATGTTAGGGCTAGCTTCGCTAATCTCAGTGCTTTTAATATTGTATTTGGTAGATACATAAGTAATTAAACCTCCACTCGGCCGCCCCTATTTTAACAACTTACGAGCAGGCTTTAGCCAGTAGTTAAATCCCTTAAGACTGATGCCAGGCAGTTCGGAACATACCCAAGTTTCTTGCAGGCAGACAATAGAATATTGCTTCAAAAAGGTGATTACCTCCTTATCGATTAGTTTGTTGGTCAGTCCTGCTATATTCCAAGAAATTAATCTACAATGATGGTCTGTAGTAGTGTCCAGATGGGAGAATGGAGGGTGCTGACAGTTTCTATCCAATGCTAGATAATCCTGCTGCTCCAGTCTATAAGGGGAGGGCTTATCTCCATTTTTCCTATTCTGTCATGCGGAATTATCTTGAGTTCCTGAATTCAAAGGGATTATACTACTGTCATCCTCAACTATTATGATATCCATGTTGAGACAGCACTTAGTATTTAGATTCTGAAGTGGCTGGAAGACGTTGTCTGCATGCATCTGGCTCAGGGGGCAGGCATCGGTAAACCCATTCTCATCATCGCCCAAGTATCTCATTGCCAGCCAAGAAGGGGTGGAACATACTTGGTAGCTCTTTGGAAATGGTCACTTTACAAAAGAGGGCAGGGCTCCTGCGGTTTTAACTGTTGTGATGAAGAAGAAATTTCACCAAGTGATGCAGCAGCTGGTGAAATTCCCTCTTCATCGCAACAGTTCAAGCTGCAGGAGCCCTGCCTAGTGTGACCAGATATAAAAAAGGGTAGGGCTTCTGCAGGTTGAACTGTTGCGATGAAGAGGGAATTTCACCAGGTGCTGCATGCCTACAAATGCCAATTGCTGAAATTCCCTTTCCTATGCAACTATTAAAGATACAGGAGCCCTGTCCTCCTTTCTGTATGGTCACCCTACCATACAGGGGAAACCGATCTTACTTCCCTGCCAACATCATACTTCAGCCTAATTGCACCTGTCCCCAGTATTATTATTTATTTATTACATTTATATCCCGCCTTATTTTCTCCAAAGAACCCAAGGCAGAGTACATAACCCTCCTCTCCATTTTACCCTCACAACCACAACCCTGTGAGGTGGGTTGGGCTGTGATTCTGTGGCTTTCCCAAAATCACCCAGTGAGCTTCCGTGGCTGAGTGGGGATTAGAACTCCGATCTCCAGACTCCCAGGCCAACATTCTAGCCACTACACCACTCTGGTTCTCCCTAGCTCATACATCTTGCACCCTATAAAAGGGTTTTAAAAGGAGCCAAAAATGTTCCTACCTAAGGAATGGAAGCTTTGTTAACCAATACATTTTATTTGTTTACTGCCAATGGAAACTTTAGTCACTGGGACAACACATACACAAGGCCTCTGTGAATGGGAGAGATGGGAAAGTCTCCATAGCTGAAGTATAGATGGTGATTGACAGGAAGGGAGTAAGTTGAACTCCGGGGAGAGAATTCTGCCAGAAAAGGAGCCAGGGGTCTCGGAGGGGGAGCCAGAATAGGGGGGATGTCTCATGACTGATCCGGAAACCTCGTTCGCGATATTGACCAGTCCAGGCAAGGGTGTGGGCATCTCAGGGGCTGCCTATAGGGCTGCGGGATGCTGCTGCCATGCCCCCACTTGACTAGATACAAAAGAGGGCAGGGCTCCTGCAGCTTTAACTCTTGTGATTAAGAGGGAATTTCACCAATCGTTGCATGCATACAAATGACATCTGATGAAATTCCCTTTTCTACTGAACTGTTCAAGGCCCCCTCCACAAGAATGCGCCTTTGCGCCTGGTTCCGCGATTATGCGCATTATCGCGGAGGCGCATTTACTCACAATCCCTCTGCACGGGAGGCGGCAAGAAGCGGCGAAGCGCATTAAAAGATGCCCAAAAAGCGCTTTCCAGGTAGTTAATGCGCATAATCGCTTGTTCACACAGCGAAAATGCGCTTTAACGGCCGGAGCAAAATAAAAGTCGCTATTTAACGCGCGTTCGAAAATGCGCATTATCGGGGAGATAACGCGCCTGTACGCCCGTTTTGCGCTCCGCTCGTGTGTAGGTAAAATTTATAATGAGCCTTCAAGGCTCATTAAACGTCTCTTGTGGAGGAGGCCCAAGATACAGGAGCCCAGTCCTCCTTTCCATATGGCCACCCTAAGAGAGGGCTCAGAGGGAGAGATGGGGGGACGACTCCCGAGACGTGTGAGCGAACTAAACTTTAATCCGGTTTCCCTGTCTCATCAGCTGCTCCTCCTTGAAGCGATGCTGGGAAAGGCTCTTGATGGCCTGCTGAGGGTTAAAGCCATGAAGGAGATGCCTAGAGAGGAAGGGGATTTGGGGAGAGCAGGAGGGCCGCGTCCTCCCTGGGAACTGCGCTCCTTTGTGCCGCCTTCTTCCTCCGGAGGAAAGAGGCCTTGGACCTGCCTCCAGGTGCTGCATCGGAGCCACCTGGGTGGGATCAGGTGAGACCCCTCCCGGCCTTGGGCTGAAGGGTGGGTGGGGCGGTCCTTGGGTGGCAAGAGAGGGGGAGAGAGCTGAATGGGGGGGGGGGGGAGATGCCCAAATTCAGCCCCCAAAGTGTCGCAGGAGGGTCTGGATTCGCATTAGGAAGGGGGGCTGGACGCTCCCCCCATCCCACTCCATAGGGAGGTGATCTGTCAGGCTGATGGGCTTGGGAGTCCACCGCAATGTCCGGGAACTTCTTCCCTCGGTGCAGCGGAGCAGGCAGGCGGGAGGGGGAGATTTCGAGGTCAGCTGCAGCGCTGGGTCCATTGATCAGGCTGCTTCACTGATCAAATCGCTCTGCATTGACCACGATCCTTCCCCCGTTCCTCCTACCCCGTTTCCCCCCCACCCAGATGCAATTCTGCCTGGGGCTGAGACGCTCCCCTCGTCCTCTGCTGACTGACAAAAGCCAACAATGGTGGGTGGAGGGAGACGAAGTGCCCCACCCAGACCCCTCCCCCCAAAAGGCAAGTGATTTGGAGACCCCTAAAAGGGCAGCAAGTTTTGTAGCTATTTAAATACCGATTATTGACATTTACTCTTGTGGGGGTGGAATCCGTTTTTCTCAGGGCAGCCAGAGATCTTGGGACAACGCAGTGAGGGAGGCCTGCAGAGAGAGGCAGCTGGAGAGGAGTCCTGTTGAGATGGAGGAGAAGGCTGATGATAACTGAATACATATTTGGGGAAAGGGGAAATAGAAAAGAATGAAAAAGAAGCTTGAGTTTTACTAGTGTGCGGGTGGGAGTGGCAGACGGGAGAGGCGCAGTAGGGATTTTTTTTGCTAAAGGCAGCAAAAGATATTGGGAGAACTCTGTGGTGCAGCCTGCCAAGAGAAGTGGCTAGAGAGGAATCCCTTTGAGAAGGAGGAGGACTCTGATGATAAAAGGAGAAAAGGATGAAAAAGAGGTGTTAAAAATCCTATACATAAAAAACAAAAAACCTACAAAACCAACTGAGCACAACCGTGTGGAGCACAAAATTTCAGGCTTCCTTGGACTTCTAAAACTTCCTTGGACTACCAAGAATGTTGTTCTTATTTCAGACAATACCTATAGTGTCATTGGAATTACCATTCAAGCAGTGGCAGAGGCCCCCTCCACAAGGATGCGCTTTTGCGCCCGGTTCGGCGATTATGCGCATTATCGCGGAGGCGCATTTACTCCTAATCCCTCTGCACGGGAGGCGGCGAGAGGCGGCGAAGCGCATTAATTGATGTCCAAAAAGCGCTTTACAAGAAGTTAATGTGCATAATCGCTTGTTCACATGGCGAAAATGCGCTTTAACGGCCGGAGCAAAATAAAAGTCGCTATTTAACGCGCATTCGATAATGCGCATAATCCGGGAGATAACGCGCCTCTACGCCCGTTTTGCTGGTGTGGAGGTAAAATTTATAATGAACCTTCAAAGAGCATTAAACCTCTCTTGTGGAGGTAGCCAGAGAGAGATAGCAAAATTTATATGGCAAGCAAAAAAAACAAGAGTTAAACAAAAAATATTACAGGATGTGAAAGAAAGGGGGAATTTGGGGCTCCCAAATTTGAAGTTGTATTTCTCTGCCTGCTGTTTGTTATGGATGAAGGAATGGTCTTTTATTAAAGAACAGAAGGTGTCTGGAAGGTCATGAATTACGATTTGAGTGGCATGGTTATTTGTGGCATGACAGAGCCAAGGTTAATGTAGAATTTAATAACCATTATGTGCGATGGGCAATATTGAGAATATGGAATAAATATAAACCCAGGCTTTTCCAGGAAATACCGATGTGGCTGTCTGCACAGGAACCAGCTTAAACAAAGATGTTATCCTTAACCAAAAACTATACAGTTTATATCCAAAAAAAGTTAAGGTAGAATATATAAATGAGTTTAATACATTTTTTATATATATATACACAGAAATATACTTATTGAAAAAGTTTTTAGTCAGCCCTGGCAGAGTGCAAGAATAAGCCAAAATTTAGCTTTAAACCAACTGTGGTATGTTGCTTGAAAAATGATATGGTTTATATTTCCTTATACATTTTACTTTAGAATATGAGTATTCCTATCTATATTTATAAGGCACTAATATGAATGAATATATGTATTTTATAGTGAAGTGGCCACTGAGGAGGACATACGTGTCGAAACACGTCTGGCCATAACAGTGAAGATTGTTGGAGCATTATTTTTATTATACTATTTTAAATGTGTGTCCTATTTTAAGTGTTCACAACTATTTCTGTGTATATATATAAAATTGTATTAAACTCATTTATACCTTATATACCTTAACTTTATCTGCACAGGAAGCCTATCATAGAAGAGAATTGCCAAGTTTGTATAACTGGTTAACATATAAGGATGTATTAGAAAAGGTACAAGGTGAATATAAGTTAAAGTCAAGGGAGGGGTTAATTAAAGAAGGGTATATGTGTCAATGGTTTACGTACTTGCAAATTGTGGAAAGGTTTAAATTAGATGGGAAAATTTGTGGATTTGAGCAAACAAAGTCTGAATTTGAAAGGGCGCTTTGTACAGACGATGAACATGTTATCTCAAAAGTCTATAAGTTATTGTTGAAATTTGAGACGGAGGAAGAACAAGTAAAAGAATGTATGATAAAATGGGCACAAAATTTTGGATATAATATATCAATGGAACAATGGGAGAATATGTTGTCAAAAGATCTAAAGTTTACTTTTAAGTGTCAGACTGAAAGAGAATTTTTATAAGATGATGTATAGATGGTATATGTCTCCTTCGAAATTAAAAATGTATAAGGGAGCTTCTAGAATGTGTTTTATCATTTATGGTGGACTTGTAAGAAAGCAAAAGCGTTTTGGATACAAATTCATGCCTTAATGCAAAAACATTTAAAGATTAATATACAACTGAAGCCAGAATACTTTCTTTTGGGATCTATGGACAGCCAGATGAAAAGGAATTGTGGGACTTTATTTTTATATATGACAACAGCAGCGAGATTATTGTATGCACAAAAATGGAAAGGTCCAGAGCTACCCACGATGGATGAATGGATTTTGAAAGTTATGGAGCTGGCTGAGATGGCGAAACTTACGTAAATTATAAGGGAAAAGTCAACCTTGGGTTTTAACACTGAATGGAAACCTCTTCTAGACTATTTGAAGGGACAAGAAAAAAATGATCTGCGGATTCAACGATTGAGAAGGGTGAAGGAAAAGAAGAGGGGAAATTGGTTGTTTGTTTAGTGACAAGATGGTTATATATCCTTGGAGGGGGGAAATTCTGGAAACACCTTAATTTTGTATATGGTCCTCTTTTAGTATGTAGTTGATGTTGTTGATGTTTTGCTGTTTTGTGTGTGTAGTTATAATAATAATAAAAAGTTAAATAGAAAAAAACCCAGGTTATAGGTCTTTTTAACTATATAAAGTAAAACAAAATCTGTGTGGAAGAAAGAAACGTGTGTATGAATCCGAATGTCTAGTATCTATGCTTATGTAAATACGGATGATTCATTCATTGACCTTGTAAAATCAAGTGACTAATCAACAGATTTCTTTAAAGGCCTGACAGCCTTAATTTCAACAATTTTTTAAGATAGGTTGTTGAAAAGGGTTTTAAGGAGAAGATGGCAGCAACAGAGGTTGTCATGGAGGGAGAAGTAGCTGGGGACTTTGGATAGAGAATGGATAAGACCTCAGAGAATACCAAAAGAAGGAGTGCAGTTTTAGGGAGCAGATTTTATTTATCTATTTATTACATTTCCTTTCCCACCTCACAGCCAAAGCTTTCTGTGTGGTTCCCAACGTGGTTAGAGATGGACCTATGGGGGGATGGCTGGAAGGGAATGAGACATCTTCTTACTCTCAAGCAGTTGAAGGACTTTGCTCAGTGGCTGAAAGATCTTCCCTAAATCTCCAGTTTCTGTTGTGGTCTTGGCATTTGCCTGCCTTTCCTTCTGCGACAAAACCTGCTTAATATCGTTTCATCTTATCCTGGTGGTATAAAACTCCTTTAACAGAACCATTTCTTGACTTTGTAGTACCATCTCATGAGCCAAGTTTTGCCAAGATACAGAAGACGGAAGTGTTTGTTTTGCCCCATCGGCGATTTCATGAAATACGGATGAGTCATGATGGAGCCAAACCCAACCAGCCCTGAAGCAGGAAGTAACCTTAATGTTGTTAAGACTGAGAACAGTGTTGATTTCTGGGAAAGAACAGAGCAGAAGGACCTGGGTGAGGACATGGTCAGGTCAGACGTGGAGCTCCAGAATTTCAGGGAGCTTCGGTACCAGGAGGCTGAGGGACCCCGAGAGGTTTGCAACCAACTCCACTCTCTTTCCCGTCAGTGGCTGAAGCCAGAGCGACACACGAGAAACCAAATCGTGGACCTGGTGATCCTGGAGCAGTTCCTGACAATCCTGCCAGCGGAGATGGCGAGCTGGGTGAGGGAATGTGGAGCCGAGACCAGTTCCCAGGCAGTGGCCCTGGCAGAAGGCTTCCTCCTGAGCCAGGCAGAGGACCAGAAGCAGCAAGAGCAGCAACAGGTGAGAGCATTTCATTTAGGCAGTCAGGAACGTGAGGGAGGGTTCCCTGAAAACTCTCTACTACTCGACCCATTCTAGATATCATGCAAGGAGAGATATCCCATATCTTACTGCCAACTTCTTTCCTTTCTCATTGCTTTTATAATCCATCTCCTCATTCCACGTCTTGGGTCATCACTGCTGTTTCAGGTAAAGACACAATTTGCAGAAGTGGGACCTGATTTCCATGCAGCAGAGAAGGCTCCATCAGGCACCTGGCAGAGCCTCCCACAAAGGGGGATCCGGCAGGAGGGCGACGGACGTGCTGCCTTGCAGAGTAAGGATTAATTTGGGGGGTGGCTGTATTTCAACTTGGTGTCACTCTCTGGAGAATGTCACAGGACTGTGGAGTCCATTTATGTTCCCCTTGGATTGTTTTTGGGGGAAGATGCTTATCTGCAACCTTTTCCACTATCCAAATTTTCAACACTTGGGGACTTTATACATCAGAACCAAACAGTGTGATTTGTGGTCTAGAGCCCAAGTGGGGAATTCTGCATTTCCCTCCCACTGAAGTATCAACGTCCAAATGAAAGATAAGACATCTCGTAGTGCCCAGGTGTACTTAGATTTGCTGCCCTGGTATTTCCCTGTGAGTTACGTCCTCTTGGGTTCCCAGGGGCTTCCTTCCCAGGAGTTTAGGATGTCCCCCTCCGCCTCTGAGACAAGCACCTAGTATTTCCTTCCCATCATCTTTGTCTCTTGCAGGGTATGGAATGACGTTGGCAGTGAGGACACAGCCATCACATCTCCTTTGTGATGGGATTGAACCGGATCAGGTATGAACAGGAGTGTCAGGTGCCCTGTGGATAAGAATCCCTGGCATTTCCTAGGTGTGCTATCCCTAATGCTCTGTAGATGCTGACTGTAAGTGATCAGTAAAGATGAGATTAACTGTACACGTGTTGTGAGGTAACTGTGAGGAATGGAATGTATCCTTGGAAAGAAAGCTGCCACAGATGAGTTGGTTTGGTACTGGAAGCAGAAAGCGGCTTAGCTTAGCAGGGATACCATCTCGGTGCTTCTGGTGTCAGTGGCAAATCTGGCCACGTTGAGAGAAATGGGAATAGTGGTCTGACCACCTCTAAAACTTAGGACGAGGTCATCCATGGAAGTGTTATAAAAGGCAAAGATTTGATCCCATTGCCGAGAGGGGTCCTGGGAGAATGAGAAGCGTACAAACTCGATTACATAAACTCTTCAAACCATGCCTGCCAGAGAAGTAACTCGAAGATCTTAATGCTGACTGCTTTGTTGGTTGAGAGGAACAGAGCTTTAATTCTGCTAAGGCATACGCTAGCCATGATTTCTGTTCTGCTTCTAATCGTCCTAGTTGCATTGTGTGTAGTAATGTGTTTTGCTTGTTTTATCCTTTCAAAATGTTGTTGTTTTCTATTTGAGCACGTTTCAGTCCTGCTCCATAATGCCCAGCCAGTTCACTTTATGTTCTCTTTGAGAAGGAAACATTTTCTCTTTCTCTCCAGGGTCTGGTGACTTTCGAGGAGGTCGCTGTGTGCTTCACGGAGGAGGAGAGGGCACTGCTGGATCCTGACCAGATAGCCCTGCACATGCAAGTCATGGAGGAGAATCGGAGGACCTTGGCCTCTCTCGGTAAGGCTCCCGGTTTGCCTGCTGAATGATCTATGGGTTTCCAAATGCAAGCATGACGATGGAGACAATATTACCATTTTTGCCACATGCCCTACATGAGACTTTTGAGTGTGCTGTTTAGGATATAGCCCTCAGAAGGCAGAGTTCAAAGAGAAAAGAAATACATTCAATTATGTTAACTCGTTGAATAATCTACTGCTATTTTAAGACAGCACCTTCAGACATACCAGAAACATTTTCACAAGGCTCATAGGTCCTGTTCAGACAATATGCTATGCCATGGTTAGGCCGTTCACCCTTTTGCAGCAAATGGATAGTGAGAGTGTTTTAACCGTGGTTATGTAGCACCATGGTTAGGAACATTTCACATGACACACTAAGCCATAATGTTTATCTCAAAATGTTTAACCACCATGGCTGAGCATGTCATCTGAACAGGGTCATCAAAACAGCTCAGAGTTTCAAAAACCAATAAGACAACAACAACTTTATTTCCGGTCAATAGACCAAAAAACAAAAGGCAAACAGTACAATATCAAAGAACATATTATTGTATGGCTTACTGCTATCCAATACATCTTAAAAATTAACCTCGTCCGAGCTGAAATCTATTTTGTATTACATAGGAAAAATACTTTGCTACTTGTAACGTGAGAGGTTTATCTGTGCCCCGAAGTAGCTGTCTGACCAGGGAATCCCCGGACCGCCCTGGGAAATGTTGAATTAAGGGGTATAGCAGATCACACCTTGCATTACGATAAAAACTGCATTCTAACAGCACATGATCTATGGACTCCAGTACAGAGTCATCACATGGACATAGTCTATTCTCAGCAGGAATCTTTTGATATCTACCTTCTAACATATTTGAAGGAAGAACATTGAAATGGGCCAATGAGAAGGCCCTTCTGTATTTTGGTCTATCCAGCCAATCCAGATAGGGCATCATTCCTCTGGGCATAAAATCGGGAAGAGCTTGAGACTGAGGACAGCAAGGGCCTCGGGACCGTCCACGAAGTTCTTGTAATTCTATATCTAGAAGCCTTTGCTTAACTACCTTTTTTGCACTTCTTCGCTCCAAGGTTAAGGGTTGTGCAGAAGACAGACCCATGGTCTTTATTTTCTGGGTCACGGCCTTGCTCCAGGGGAAACAAAGCTGTCCGCTAGTATATGTGATAATAGAGAATGGGAAGTTGATGTTTGGGAGAGGGGAAGCCAATATGTTATTGTAAGCATCCAGGCGGTGCACCTCAAAGGGACCAGCCCGACCTCAAGGTTAAGAGCGGTTCCAGGCACACACTTTCGGACCCCAAACACCCCTCTTAGAAATTTGGACTGGATGACTTCTAGAGGGTCCTTGGTCAGAGGGAACCAAATGGGGGCCCCATACAGCATCTGGGCCGCTGGTTTTGCTCTGTATACTTCAATAGCAGCAGGTAAAAATGTACCACCTTTGGCAAAGAAAAATCTAAGCAGGGGCCCAGCTGCTTGATTGGCTCTAAACTTAGTGTGTTTAACATGGTTAGACCAATTTAAGTTCTCCTGAAAAACAACGCCCAAATACTTAAACGCAGCTACTTGTTCAATTTTGTGGCCCCTTACACCCCAAGAAAATCTCAACCTTCTTTTCGTGAAAACCATAACCTTAGCTTTGTGGTAATTGTTAAATTATTTAAGTCGCAGTATTCCTTAAAACCGCCTAGGAGTCTCTTTAGACCAAGCCTTGTCTGCGACAACAGTACCGCATCGTCTGCATATAACAGTATGCTCACTTTTAGTTGGCCTCATTTGGGGTGGTGGCATTGAATTTCCTCCATTGATGTTGGAAGATCGGCCAGAAGTAAATTGAAAAGTGTAGGAGCGAGCACACAGCCCTGCCGGACTCCTCTATTTGCAGCAGTTTCGTTAGTAATATGTCCCTGATTGCTATAGCAGACTTGTGCATACGTATTATGATATAACTGTTGGCAGATGAGTTGACAGTCATGGACCATCTGGAAGGATCAGAGTGGAGCATGTTTATCCCAACTAAACCCAATGATGGTACCCATCAGCCAATCAGACTGTAGCCCCAATGACATACAACTTGCTAACCCTATTGACGTGGTAACATTCTTTCCAAATAGCTGTCCAGATGGCTACATTGCTGAAAATGATTTTTATAAGCAAAATGAAACACCTATTTAATATCCAATACGACAGAATTAAAAGTTTGCTGCAGAACTGGGCTGATGATGTCCCTCTAATTAAGCAATATCTTTCAGAAAGTAAGGATTTGCTGACAACATTGACTATGCTAGCGCCGGAACTAACGAAAACAGCAGCACACCCTCAATATAATGAAAAGGATCATTCCGGGAATAGGGGGAAAAAGCTGAAACAGCATCAAGTGTGCCCAGACGCAGAGTCCTTGAAGGATGGGAACTCTACGTCTATTGAGCACAAGCCACTGGACAGAGCACTTGAAAAGGGCGGTGATAATCTGGCTCTAAAACAGGCGGAATTATGCTCCACAAAAAAATGTAACTATAATAGAGCCCTCAAGCAAAAGCAAAAGATAATCAAACCAGCTCCGGCGTTTAAGAAAAAAGCCAAAAACCTAAAAAAATCCAGCAAAAGGAAAGCAACAAAAATGAACTTTAAAAGATTATTTAACCTAATGGAGGAATCAGATTCAGAAAAAAAGGTGAATAGAGGAAAGAAGAGCAAGGAAATGAAGGAAACGAAGGATCTTGAGGTTCGCAAACTCAATCTAAGCCAGCATCAAGAAACGTCCTGCCCAAGGCTAAATTCCCTGGATTTGATGGTAGTCAACTCCCAAGCTGCAAGCCCAGTACCATAATCCGACAATTGGCCAATCCCCTCTTTACATGAACGCATATGAGAAGTTCAACCTGAGCTGGCCAAGGAAAGGAGTAAAAACTGCCAGCTACAACTCCTGAATCACAATCTGGTGTTTTAATACTACCCAAAACCCAGGGGGATCTTCTCACAAAAGACTCGTATAGCACATCTGATTAAGGACTTATTCAAAATGACTCAAATCAAATTAGAACTAGCAGCAGTCCATAGAGTGGAATATGTTTTTCATAACTATAGCACTGCTCAGGCTATAGTCACCTTTGCCTCGGCTGAGACTTCTGCGCGCATATATTGCTGTAAAGACGTGCTACAGAACTCTGATTCCTCCATTAGGTTCAATAATCTTTTAAAGTTGATTTTTGTTGCTTTCCTTTCGCTAGAATTTTTTAGAGGATAGGTGGCATCTCAGCTGCAGGCGATCTTGGAAGGAACGGATTACCTGGATCCATTCCAGTCTGGGTTCAGGCCCGGTTTGGGGACGGTATCAGCCTTGGTTCCCCTGATGGATGACCTCCTTGGAAAGCAGGATGTGGGAAGTGCGACCCTGTTACTTCTTCCCGATCACTCAGCGGGTTATGATACCGTTAACCAAGGTATCCTTCTGGACTATCTCCTTGAGTTGGGACCTGGAAGCACTGTCCTACATGGTACGACTCGTACTGGAGTGTTTGCCTGTTCTGGATAGGGTTGCACTCCCACTGAAGCAGCAGATCTGTAGTTTGGAGGTCCATGTGGCCTGGTGCCCACCTTACCAACTTGCGTTCCTGGATAGAGAGAGCCTAACCGGAATGCTCCATGCACCAATAACCTATTGATTAGACTGCTGCACTGCGCTCTATGTGGGGCTGCCCTTGTGCCTGGTTCAGAAGTGCAGACCGCAGCAGGGAGGGTGCTCCCTAAGGCATCTAGCTTCTTTTAAATTGCCATGGAAACCGGTATGCTCGGAGGCTAGGTGTTGTGTCTATGTCCAACTTCCTGCTTCAAGGGGATGAAACCTCAGACAGCGATTCTGATCCTGGAGAAGGAATGCAACAGGCGGGGGAGTTGGTGCCAGAAGCAGAACTCTTTCCCACGGCGGACGCGGGAGATAATTCCCAAGGAGATGATCCAAACCGGGGAGAGAATACTTTCTCTTCTGAGACAAAGGGTCTCAAAAATGCTGTGACTCGGAGAAAGGCAAAGAGAAAGGATTTCAAACTTAAAACCGCCCGCCGCTCAGAGAGACTAGCGAACAAAGCCCTACAGGCTAATTCGTCTTAATTATGTGACTCTGCTCTCTTTTTCTCTCTAAGTTAACTCAACTGAATCGCTTGCTGATCTAACAAGCCTCTGGGCAAAAGGACCTTTTGCTAACCTTGTTTCCTCTGACTTGCTGGAGGAGAGAGAAGGATTGTCTTTTGTATAAAAAAGGATTGTATTTTCCCTCCAAGGGGTCTCTTTATTGTCCTCACCATTCGTTAGAACTTACAGAGTCACGACACTACATTTACTTACAAGGAGTCAGTTTATTAAGGCAAACTTACGGCATACAAGCGCTGCCCCATAAACTGTGGACTCAAATGGCAGAAGCTCTGCACGAAACTGCTGACCCATCTGGACCCATGTGTGTGGGGGGGAAAGCAATGGTTATACTGTTCTGACAAGAACATTGAAGCAGTTGCATCACTAGCATAGGCAGACGTATAAGAGGTTGATTGACGGGAAGCTTTACACAACATGTAAGCTCGTTATACTCTGTCCGGCTTGTTAGGCCTGACAGATAAGGTGCGTGTGGGACGTCCTGGACCCAGCGTTCTCAGCTCCTTAGGAAGATGCTTAGTGAAATAAGCAAAGCTAGTTGTCTTTGCTGGGAGAAGCAAAGCTACTACGCAGAAGCCTTTGGGAGCTACTATGGCTCACCGGCTTTTCTGGCCTCTACATCCCACCCTTCGCTGGTTCAAGGATGTTGAATGTACTGCTCTTTCTCAAGCAATAACAAAAGCGATGGAAGCATGAGCAAAAAACCAGCAGGTTACAAATTGCAGTAAAACAATTACTCATATCAGCTGTTACATCATGATTCATTACATTTTGCTTGTCAGGAATATTCTCATACAGCCTTGTCTCTAACCATCATTTCTTACAAATCTGTGGCTTCTGCAAACACTTCATAGTACTCAAAAGGTCTCAAAAAGAAACACATTACAGAGTTCTATCAAAGCTTAACATCATCATAGGAAAACGGGCTGCATGATGCAACATAACAGAGCCGACCCAACAGTCACATTGGTCTTCCAGCTGGGCTAACACATTTCTCTAATGCAATCTTCATCAGTGGTGTATGGCTTAGCTTTTACAGGCATACAATACAGCAACACAACAAAATAAAACCTTTGCTATTGCTGTAAAGGAAACAAGAACATTAGCATCTAGGGTGTCTCAATCATATGGCTAGTTGGAACACAAGGCGGTGAATAGTCTTGCAATCCTTACTGCTCGATTAGGGCATCAGTTGATTTTACTTACAGGGAAACAATCTGGGCAACTGGCATCTGCTATTTCATGGCATAGCGCTGTGCCTCTCAATGTGGGATCACTTGATACCCGGTGAACCGGGCTACCAATGATTGCCCACACGCCTGCAGCGTGGCCGGGCCCTGCGTTCTGCATGTTAACAGTTTCATATACTGCAGCTTGGCCAGAACCAACAACTCCAGTACAATGGAGCAGATCAAATTGGGCATTGGCTGCTTACTCTCTGGTATGGGTGCAAGTCCACTGGAGGCATATTTTTTCCATTGACATACAGGCTTGCTCTATGGGTGCTTCGTTCAGGAAAAAATCTGTCATGAACTGTATTATCGTCTGCTTTGTCGGGCAATTTTCTGGCCTATACAGCCTTGCTGGTCCTTCCAAAATGAACGGACTGTTACCGTGAAGTACCTAGATGGCGGGTCTTTGCTGTAGCAGCACCCACCCTCTGCGAAACGCTCCCTCGCATAGTTTGGGAGGCAGAAAAGGTGACCTCCTTTGAAGGCCTCCTAAAAATACCCCTTTTCACCCAGCCTTCCCCTGGGCCTTAAGTGAATTAAGCATGCCTCTCATTATACTGCTCCTTGAATTGTTTTTGCTGTAGTTGTTTTAAGCGTTGTCTTCTTTAATATTGTCTTTTAATATTGAGAACCACTGAGAGATTTTATTATATTCAGTGGTACCCCAAACGCCCCAAATCAATAAAATAATACATTAATAAATGAGTATGATCAGTTCTTCTTTTAATCAAAATCATTGATTGAAGGTGCTCCATTATTTCGAGTTCTATTGCTGACTCTGACTTTTACCAATTTCTTGTCTTTATTCCAGAAAGAGACAGGCAGGAAAGGAAGAATAAGAGAGAACCATGTGGGATGTCACCGAAAAGAAACAAACATAACAAGAGCGAACAGCAGCGAAGTGAAACTGAAGTAAATCGGAATGGGAACAATTCTTCCTTTGCTTCTCAGGGCAACGGCTACCATGATACCCCAGTCCAAGAAGACATATGTAACAGACAGAAAATGAAGAAACCATATCCATGCCTGGTGTGTGGAAAGAGCTTCAGTGAAAAGAGCGCTCTCATCTCTCATCAAAGAACTCACACAGGGGAGAAACCTTATCATTGTTTGGAGTGTGGAAAGAGTTTCAATTATCAGATAACTCTTACCTGTCATCAGAGAATTCACACAGGGGAGAAACCATATCAAGACTTGGAGTGTGGAAAGAGGTTCACTGAGAAAAGAACTCTCACTTCACATCAAAGAATTCACACAGGGGAGAAACCATATCAATGTTTGGAGTGCAAAAAGAATTTCTGTTATCTGGCATCTTTTACTACTCATCAAAGAACTCACACAGGGGAGAAATCATACCATTGTTTGGAGTGTGGAAAGAGCTTCAGTCGGAAGGAACATCTTATTTCTCATCAAAGAATTCACACAGGGGAGAAACCATTCCATTGTTTGGAGTGTGGAAAGAGGTTCACTGAGAAAAGAACTCTTACTTCTCATCAAAGAATTCACGCAGGGGAGAAACCATATAAATGTTTGGAGTGTGGAAAGAGCTTCAGTCAACAGATATCTCTTACTGGTCATCGAAGAATTCACACAGGAGAGAAACGATTTCAATGCTTGAAGTGTGGAAAGAGCTTCAGGCATCAGATATCTCTTACTAGTCATCAAAGAATTCACACAGGGGAGAAACAATTTCAATGCTTGGAGTGTGGAAAGTGCTTTGGACAGAAGAAACATCTTATTGCTCATCAAAGAATTCACACAGGGGAGAAACCATACCATTGTTTGGATTGTGGAAAGAGGTTCAGTGCAAAGATAACTCTTATTTCTCATCAAAGAACTCATACAGGGGAGAAACCATTTAAATGCCTGGAGTGCGAAAAGAGCTTCAGTCAGAAAGCACATCTCACTTCTCATCAAAGAACTCACACAGGGGAGAAACCATACCATTGTTTGGAGTGTGGAAAGAGCTTCAGATGGAAGATACAGTTCAATTCTCATCAAAGAACTCACAAAGGGGAGAAACCATGCCATTGTTTTGAGTGTGGAAAGAGCTTCAGGTGGAAGATACAGTTCAATTCTCATCAAAAGATTCACACAGGGGAGAAACCATATCAATGCTTGGAGTGTGAAAAGAGCTTCACTCAGAAGAAACATCTCACTCAGCATCAAAGAACTCACACAGGAGAGAAACCATTCCATTGTTTGCAGTGTGGAAAGCACTTCAGTCGGAAGGAACAACTCAATTCTCATCAAAGAATTCACACAGGGGAGAAACCATTCCATTGTTTGAAGTGTGGAAAGAGGTTCCGTGTGAAGGGAACTCTTACTTCTCATCAAAGAACTCATACAGGGGAGAAACCATATAAGTGTTTGGAGTGTGGAAAGAGCTTCAGTCACCAGTTGTCTCTTACTGGTCATCAAAGAATTCACTCAGGGGAGAAACCATATCATTGTTTGCGGTGTGGAAAGAGGTTCCGTATGAAGGGAACTCTTTCTTCTCATCAAAGAACTCATACAGGGAAGAAACCATATGAGTGCTTGGAGTGTGGAAAGAGCTTCCATCATCAGATATCTCTTACTGATCATCAAAGAATTCACTAAGGGGAGAAACCATATCAATGCTTGGGGTGTGGAAAGAGCTTCATAGAATCATAGAATAGTAGATTTGGAAGGGGCCTATAAGGCCATCGAGTCCAACCCCCTGCTCAATGCAGTTAATGTATTGTAAGTATTTATTCATTAGCTTTACTATGTTTTTATGTATTCTGTATTTTTTGAGGTACTATACTGATGTTGTGCTGACTGTTTGACTGGTCTATGACCATAATAAAATTAATCAAATCAATCCATTTCTTATCAAAAAAAGTTACATCTGTGAGAAACCATATAAATGCTTAGAATTCAGAAAGAGTTTCAATCAGAAGGTAATTCTCACTTCTCCGGTGAGTTAATGGCAGGTTAACATGACCGGCTTTTAGCTGAGCGGGACAGAGCGATCTGGATACCGTCTGAGCAGCTGCCAGACGGAATTAACTGCCCCAGATCAAAGGGGAAAGCAAGGAGCATGCCGTAGTTATCTCATTAACCCTCTGAAGCGGTAAAGAAGCCGAGGTGAAAACTTCGACAGAGAGACAGCGGGGAGGGAACTGAGATCAAGGCTTCCAACGCTCACAAATCGCTTTATAACCCGTATAGGGCACAAGATCTGCCGACACTCATTCCCCAAGAAAGTTTATCAATTAAATTAACTAACAACTGTTATGGACGATGGGGGACTTTCACCACAACAAAACCAACTGAATAAACAACTAAGACTGCACAAAACAAAGAAAACGAAACTGCCTGCGTCATCATTTGGGTGAGTTATCTCACTTTCTGTGTAAGAAAGAATATAAAAGGATTAAACAAGAACTTCGGATGAAGGGTTTACATATATGAATTAAAAAGGATTTTTTTCTCTGCGTCTGCAAGATGAAAGTGCAATTGAGGTTTGGAGATAAAGAATTGCCTCTTCCGCTCCGACAACAACAGGAGTGCCAGTTAAGGCAGCTATAGAGATTTAAGGTCATCAAGATATAACAGCTTTTGTAATGGGAAATTCTAGAAAAAAAACCAAATGACTTTGTTGGAAAAGTGGCCGGGATAGAGCAAGTACAAATAAAAATGCTAAAGGATCAGATTGCAGCTAAAGGGGAAATTAATCCTGGAACTAAAAAGACAGTATTGGGAAGAACTATGGAGGAAGAAACCAAAGTAATAGAATGAGAAAAGATTCAAGAAGGAAAAAATTTGGACATTACTACAATACAGATGATCAACGACGTCAAAGGCGTTGCAGATACTAAAGACAAAGGGGAGGATAGGGAGACGATTACTTTGAAGGAGTTTTGCAAAACACTACCAAGTGAACAGGAAGCTTTTGTGTCCCTGACAGCAAGCGGGAAGCAGAGGATCCTCAGAAGAGAGGCCCTGGGGGGGGGGGGGGGGGGGCTTTGCATTCAAAAAGATGAAAAAAGCAAAGCAGGAGAAGAGGACTCTGGGATGGGATAGACGGGAGGGTTTGAGCCCACTTTCAAAGAAAGGAGATGTAAGTGGAGTTCGGTGAGAAAACCAAAAGAAATGCTGAAAAGCTTAAAAAAGAGCTCCCTTTTGAGACTGGTTAAGGCCTATAATGACGCCTCGTGACTTGGCTGGATAAATGAAGAAGGACATTTGATTATGGACTGGAGATTCGCAGAAAGAAAAGGGGGGAAGAGAAAGAAGAAAAAGAAGGGATTGAAGCTGGAATATCTTCCTTGTTTGGATTTAAGGGATGTTTAGCTGGAGAGAAATTGTGGAAGCTTAAATGTATATATATATATAATAATAGAATAAGCTTAATGATACTTAAAAAAAGAGGAGTGGAAGATGGAGATATGGGAACAGGGAGAGAGGGGTTGTTGGGAAAAAATATTATGCTAATAATGAAAGAAAAGATAATATCTATGTGTAAATCTTTTATAAACTGAGTGGTCTATCTGTGAATTCAACCGATAAGAAAAGCCCTACTTAAAAGAAAGAGGAAAATTGATGCAAAAACTTTTTTGCAGCGGTGGGGGGAATTTTTGCTAATTGCTTTTGTGCAAGAGAAAATAGGGTTATACATCTTTGTGGTGGAGAAAATTGGGAGTCCATTTTAATGTTGTATTCTTGTTCGTTTTTCATGTTTTTCATGTTTGTTTGTTGTTAAGTCTATTAGTGTTCAGAAACAACAAAAATTTTAATCTAGAAATCTGGAGGAAAAAAAAGGAAGAAAAAAGTGGCAAGTTTTCGTGGATCAGCAATTCATCAATGGAAATTGAGTCTACTTGGTATTACAGAATAGTAATCACTTAATTTTAGTTCTAGACTCTTCTGAATGAGTCACAAGTTTTATGTATGGTAAGTATTGTATTCATTGGCTTTATTCAGTTTTTATGTATTCTATATTTTATTGAGGTACTCTACTGATGTTCTGCTGACTGTTTGACTTGGCTATGACCATAAAAAAATTAATCAATTTCTTATATAAAAAAGTCACATCTGTGGGAAACCATATACATGCTTGGAAGTTGGAAAGAGCTTCAGGTCCGCACAGGAGAGAAAGTGTAAAACTGTTTGGAAAGTAGGGAAAATTTAATCTGATCTTTTCACCTAATACCTGATCTTCCGACCTAACACCACACATGTGGGGAAAACCATAGAAGTAATTGGGGTATGGAATGAGATTAATTTACAATCAAGCCGTATTACACACTAGATTGCCGAATTAGGTGATGGAGTATATACAGGAATGCCAACTATGAGGTCTATTAATATGCTGAAGCTAAAACAACAAAGAAAACTATAGAAACAATATTTTCTGCGATATGATTGCGTAGTGAAAAACAAAGATCAGCTGAAAAATAACGATCAGAGTATGAGAAATAATGATATTGACGGGGGAATTCTTAAACCGTTTTGCGATGAGATCGTGCCGCATTTTAAAACACCTGTTACATGCTATTTTAGAAGAACAGGAGTTGTCAGACACATGGAGGAAATCCAGGGTGCTGCTACTTCATGAGCAAGGGAAGGCTCCACAGCAGGTGGGACCATCCACCCAACTTCGTGCCTTAAGCAGGATTTAAACATCTATGGCAATAATGCCCAACTGCTTGAACTCATTTATTGGTGAATATGCTGAATATAGATTTACAAGACCTCCGTGGTGCTGCCTGGGGCCCGTGCTCCCCTCAGTCTTTAGGTTTACCAGTCCCTTTCTGCAAGGATGGGATATGCACTCTTTGCCCTGGTTATTAATGGAGGCACGGTAAGGGCTGTCAGTAGAAAACACATTCCACCATGTTAAAGTGATAATTGGGGGGAGGGGGTCATTCTAACAGCCATAAAATCGAAAATGTTTCACCAATCTTTCTGAAATTTACAGGTGCCAGAAAGAAATGTTTGATTTACATTACCTGAAAATTTCTAGAAGATTGGTGAAAGATTGAGGGAAGGAGAGCAGTTTAAGGTAGAAAAGGAATACAAACCTGTCTCCTTGCTTTTGTAAAATTATTTTGGGGTTGCAAGTATCTGTGCGCACGATTTCCAGAGGGATTATAGTCCATTGATGGCGTCTTCTTCTCCCTTCAGTCTAGTTGGTGGAATGCTTTTCCTTTTTAAAAAAATCCCTACCGTTGCTTTTTAATGAATACTTATTCGATCCATAGTGCAACGCATTCGTACATGGCATCACAAAGCTTATTATCAGAAGGGAGGGAGGAGGGGGAAAAGAACGTTCTTCCTTTTCAAATGCGATGAGGGGAGCGGGCGGGCTGCTCTGGCGACCCAGGCAGCTTGAGGCAAAGGTGTATGTTTTGCTTTCAAGGTTCTGGATGGTTTCTGAAGTTAGGGGTGTGTGTTTTTCTGAAGTGGAGGAAATCTGCAGCCTGTGATCTAAGGGATGTTCTGAATCTGGAACCTGATCTGATGGGTGTTTACTCTAAAGTAAGCCTCCACCCAAATTGAGATTTCCTTCCACTGGAGTGTCCTGGGGGAAAGCGAACTCAGGGTGGGAGGGCACAAGAAGCTGTAAATCCAGGAAGTAAAAGCTGCAGAAATGGACGAGGGAAAGCAGCAATCTAAAATCCCTGCTAATGATGAGCACTGCTCTGATGGGTGTTTGAAGTAAGTATCCACCCAAATTGAGCCTGGGGGAATGAGAACTGCAGGGGATGAGAACGGAGTGGGCGCAGGCACAAGTGTAGTTTCACAGCATTATCTCAAGTCAAGTAACATTTCTTTATCATAGAATAGTAGAGTTGGAAGGGGCCTATAAGGCCATCGAGTCCAACCTCCTGCTGAATGCAGGGATGATTATGATTATATTGTACTGAAAATGCTGTTGTGTAATGTCAAGTGAAAATATAATGCCCTGTAGGCAACATTAGGCTGACCATATGAAAAGGAGGACAGGGCTCATGTAACTTTAACAGTTGTAGAGAAAAGGGAATTTCAGCCAGTGTCATTTGTATGCAATTAGTTCCTGGTGAAATTCCCTCTTCATCACCACAGTTAAAATTGCAGGGCCCTGCCTTCTTTTGTATCTGGTCACTCTAGTATACAGCCCTGTCCTCCTTTTCATATGGTCAGCCTATCTCTAACGAGATATTTCCAAAAAAGTTAAGGTTTACAGAAATTTAAAAAAATTATATTTTATACAAATATGTACACAAACAATTAGAGCAATTGCTATACACTTTATAGTTTCTCTGCAATATTGTTAAAGCAAATTGCTTTTAAATTTAATCTGATCTTTTCACCTAATCCCTGATCTTCCCATCCAACAACTCACATGTGGAAAAAACCATAGAAGTACTTTGGGTATTGAATGGGATTAATTTACAATCAAGCAGTATTTCACACTAGATTGCCGAATTAGGTGATGGAGTATATACAGGAATGCCAACTATGAAGTCTATTAGTATGCTGAAGCTAAAACAACAAAGAAAACTATAGAAACAATATTTTCTGTGATAAGATTGCCTAGTAAAAAACAAAGATCAGCAGAAAAATAACGATCAGAATATGAGAAATAATGATATTGACGGGGGAATTCTTAAATCGTTTTGAGATGAGATCTTGCCCCATTTTAAAACACCTGTTAAATGCCATTTTAGAACAACAGGAGCTGTCAGACACATGGAGGAAATCCAGGGTGCTGCTACTTCATGAGCAAGGGAAGGATCCACAGCAGTGTTAAAGATACAGGAGCCCAGTCCTCCTTTCCATATGGCCACCCTAAGAGAGGGTTCACAGGGAGAGGAGCGGGAGGATGGAGACTCCGGAGATGCGTGAGCGAACTAAGCTTTGAACCGGTTTCCCTGTCTCATGAGCTGCTCCTTCTCCTTGAAGTGATGCTGGGAAAGGCTCTTGCTGGCCTGCTGAGGGTTAAAGCCATGAAGGAGATGCCTAGAGAGGAAGGGGATTTGGGGAGGACAGGAGGGCCGCGTTCTCCATGGGAACTGCGCTCCTTTGTGCCGCCTTCTTCCTCCGGAGGAAAGAGGCCTTGGAGCTGCCTCCGGGTGCTGCATCGGAGCCTCCTGGGTGGGATCAGGTGAGACCCCTCCTGGCCTTGGCCATGGGGCTGAAGGGTGGGTGGGGGGCCCTTGGGTGGCAAAGGAGGGGGAAAGAGCTGGGAGGGGGGAGTTGCCCAAATTCAGCCCCCAAAGTGTCGCAGGAGGGACTGAATTCGCATTAGGAAGGGGGGCTGGACGCTCCCCCCATCCCACTCCATAGGGAGGTGATCTGTCAGGCTGATGGGCTTGGGAGTCCACCGCAATGTCCGGGAACTTCCTCCCTTCCTCCCTCGGTGCAGCGGAGCAGGAAGGCGGGAGGGGGAGATTTCGAGGTCAGCTGCAGCGCTGGGTCCATTGATCAGGCTGCTTCACTGATCAAATCGCTCTGCATTGACCACGATCCTTCCCCCGTTCCAAGGGCCCCGTTTCCCCCCTCCCCCCCCCCCATGCAATTCTGCCTGCGGCTGAGACGCTCCCCTCGTCCTCTGCCGGATCAGCCAGACTGACAAAAGGAAACGGGTGGGTGGAGGGAGACGAGGTGCCCCACCCAGACCCCTCCCCCCAAAAGGCAAGTGATTTGGAGACCCCAAAAAGGGCAGCAATTTTTGTAGCTAATGAAATACCGATTATTGACATTTCACTCTTGTGGGGGTGGGATCCGTTTTTCTCAGGGCAGCCAGAGATCTTGGGACAACGCTGTGAGGGAGGCCTGCAGAGAGAGGCAGCTGGAGAGGAGTCCTGTTGAGAAGGAGAGGACTGATAATAAATAAAAGGCAAAGAGGATGAAAAAGAGGAGTTAAAAATCCTGTACAAAAACAAACAAACAAACAAATCCCAAAACCAACTGAGCACAACCGGTGAGTCCCAGTTTCTGTCGAGCACAATATTGCTGGCTTCCTTGGACTTTTGAAAACCAGGGAGAAATGTTATAGGTCTTTTTAACTATATGAAGTAAAACAAAGTCTGTGTAGAAGAAAGAAATGTATGTATGAATCCGAACGTCTTGTATCTATCCATATGTAAATTCGGATGATTCATTCATTGACCTTGTAAAATCAGGTGACTAATCAACAGATTTCTTTAAAGACTTGACAGCCTTAATTTCAACAATTTTTTCAGACAGGTTATTGAAAAGGGTGTTTTAAGGAGAAGATGGCAGCAACAGAGTTTGCATGGAGGGGGATGTGGCTGGGGACTTTGGATGGAGAATGGATAAGACCTCCGAGAATGCCAACAGGAGGAGTGCAGTTTTAGGGAGCAGATTTTATGTATCTATTTATTACACTTCCTTTACCACCTCACAGCCAAAGCTCCCTGTGTGGTTCACAACATGGTTGGAGATGGACCTGTGTGGGGACAGCTGGAAGGGAATGAGACATCTTCTGATTCTCAAGCAATTGAAGGGCTTTGCTCAGTGGCTGAAAGATCTTCCCTAAGTCTCCAGTTTCTGTTGCAGTCTTGGCATTCGCCTGCCTTTCCTTCTGCGACAAAACCTGCTTACTGTTGTTTCAACTTATCCTGACAGTATAAAACTCCTTTAACAGAACCATTTCTTGACTTTGTAGTACCATCTCATGAGCCACGTTTTGCCAAGATACAGAAGACGGAAACGTTTCTTTAGCCCCTTCGGAGATTTTTTGAAATACGGATGAGTGATGATGGAGCCAAACCCAGCCAGCCCTGAAGCAGGAAGTAACCCTACTGCTGTTAAGACTGAGAACAGTGTTGACTTCTGGGAAAGAACGGAGCAGAAGGACCTGGATGAGGACATATTCAGGTTAGACATGGAGATCAAGAATTTTAGGCAGTTTCGCTACCAGGATGCTAAGGGACCCCGAGAGGTTTGCAACCAACTCCACTCTCTTTCCCATCGGTGGCTGAAGCCAGAGCGACACACGAGAAACCAAATCGTGGACCTGGTGATCCTGGAGCAGTTCCTGACCATCCTGCCAGCGGAGGTGGCGAGCTGGGTGAGAGAATGTGGAGCGGAGACCAGTCCCCAGGCGGTGGCCCTGGCAGAAGGCTTCCTCCTGAGCCAGGCAGATGACCAGGAGCAGCAAGAGCAGCAGCAGCAGGTGAGAGCATTTCATCCAAGGGGGCAAGAACGTGAGGGAGTTTTTTCTGAAAACTCTCTACTACCCAACTCATTCTAGATATCACCCAAAGAATGATGTCCCATATCTCACTTCCAACTTCTTTCTTCTCTCATTGCTTTTAAAATCCTTCTTCTAATTCTGTGTCTTGGATCATCACTGCTATTTCAGGTAAAGGCACAATTTGCAGATGTGAGACCTGATGTCCGTGTAACAGAGAACGCTCCATCAGGCACCTGGCTGAGCCCCCCACAAAGGGGAATCAAGCGGGAGGGCGATGGACGTGCTGCCTCCCAGGGTAAGGCTTAATTCGGGAGGTGGCTTTATTTCAATTTGGTGTTACTCTCTGGAGAATGTCACAGGAGCTTGGAGTCCTTTTATATTCCTCTTGGATTGTTTTTGGGGGAAGATGCTTGGCTCCAACCTTTTCCACAATCCAAATTTTCAACACTTGGAGACTTTATACATGAAAACCAAACAGCTTGATTTGTGGCCTAGATCCCAAGTGGGGAAATACGCATTTCCCTCCCACTGAAGTATCGACATTCTGGTGTACTTAGATTTGCTGCCCTGCCAGTGCAATTCTAGGTACTTCCTTGTGAGTTAAGTCCTCTTGGGTTTCCAGGTGCTTCCTCCCCAGGAGTTTCGGATGTTCCCCTTCACCTCTGAGACAAGCACCTAGTACTGCCTTTCCATCATCTTTGTCTCTTGCAGGGCGTGGAATGGCGTTGGCAATGAGGACACAGCCATCACATCTTCTTTGGGATGGGATGGAACCGGATCAGGTATGAGCAGGAATGTCAGGTGCCCTGTGGATAAGAATCCTTGGCATTTCCTAGGTGTACTATCCCTAATGCTCTGTAGATGCTGACTGTAAGTGATCAGTAAAGATGAGATTAGCTGTATGTGTATTGAGAGGTAACTGTGAGGAATGGAATGTATCCTTGGAAAGAAAGCTGCCACAGATGAGTTGGTGAGGTACTGGAAGCAGAAAGCGGCTTAGCTTAGCAGGGATACCTTCATCTTAGGCAAATCTGGCCACGTTGAGAGAAATGGGAATAGTGGTCTGACCACCTCTAAACTTAGGATAAGGTCATCCACGGAAGAGTTATAAAAGGCAAAGAATTGATCCAATTGCCGGGAGGGGTCCTGAGAGAATGAGAAACGAACTTACCTCAATTACCTAAACTTTGCTCACCATGCCTGCCAGAGAAGTAACTCGAAGATCTTAATGCTGACTGCTTCGTTGGTTGAGAGGAACAGAACTTTAATTCTGCTAAGGGATATGCCAGCCACGATTTCTATTCTGCTTCTAATCATCCTAGTTGCATTGTGCTTAGTAATATGTTTTGCTTGTTTTATCCTTTCAAAGTTTTGTTGTTTTCTATTTGAGCACGTTTTGGTCCCGCTCCATAATGCCCAGCCAGTTCACTTTATGTTCTCTTTGAGAAGGAAACATTTTGTCTTTCCCTCCAGGGTCTGGTGACTTTCGAGGAGGTCGCTGTGTGCTTCACGGAGGAGGAGAGGGCACTGCTGGATCCTGACCAGAGAGCCCTGCACATGCAAGTCATGGAGGAGAACCGGAGGATCGTGGCCTCTCTCGGTAAGGTTCCCTGTTTGCCTGCTTAATGATACTATGGTGTTCCAAATGCAATCATGACGATGGAGACAATATAACCATTTTTGCACATACCCTATAAGGCTTTTGAGTCTGCTGTTTAGGATACAGCCCTCAGAAGGCAGAGTTCAAAGAAAAAAGAAATACATTCAATTATATTAAATCGTTGAATGATCTACTTCTATTTTAAGAGAGCACCTTCAGACATACCACAAACATTTTTGCAAGACTCATTGGGCCTGTTCAGACAACATGCTAAGCCATGGTTAGGCCGCTCACCCTTTTGCAACAAATGGTTAGTGAGAGTGTTGTAACCGTGGTTACGTAGCCACCATGGTTAGGAATATTTCACACGACACACTAAACCATAATGTTTATCTCAAAATGCTTAACCACTATGGCTTAGCATGTCATCTGAACAGGGTCATCAAAACAGCTCAGTTTCAAAAACCAACAAGAGCAAAACACTATTTAAGAAAAGGCAGCCCAGAATAAGCTTGTTGTCAAGGCAGAGGACAAGGCTTCCCCTCGCAGGAGCCATGCAGAGTTCGATTTTGTATTTCAACATTCCAGATCCCTTCTTCCAGTCTACCAGCATTTGTCAATATTTATCTACTAAAACATTTCTAATGCTGTCTTTGCATTGAACAACAATCCACACAGTAGCTAACACTAGTGAGGCATCCATAGAAAATATTAGAAAATAACAACAAAATCATCAGCATTCGGGACTCAAATTGTCAGGAAATGTTTAGAACTGCAATAAATACAAATACAGGATGGACCCATCATAGAATTCTAAGGAATTCCTGGAGGTGAGTTCAGGAGAGGGCAACGAGGATAATCCGGGGTCTGGAAACAAAGCCCTATGAGGAGAGGCTGAAAGAACTGGGCATGTTTAGTCTGGAGAAGAGAAGACTGAGGGGAGACATGATTCCAGACTTCAAGGACGTGAAAGGTTGTCACACAAAGGAGGGCCAGGATTTCTTCTCGATAATCTGAGTACTGGACATGGAATAATGGGCTCCAGTTACAGGAAGCCAGATTCCAGCTGGACATCAGTAAAAACGTCCTGACTGTTAGAGCAGGATGATAATGGAACCAATGACCTAGGAAGGTCATGGGCACTCCCAAACTACAGGCATTCGAGTTGCCATCTGTCATGTAGGCTTTAAATTGGATTCCTGCATTGATCAGGGGGTTCTATGAATCCTGACAGATCAGCTGTGCTGGAGCCAGAGATGGAGGTCTCTAGGGAAACAGCCATCCCACCACCAAAATGCTGCAAGTTTACAAAACGCAAAACTAGGTTTATTAGCACATGGGCATCCAGGTATCCAGATTAACTCCTCCTTATCTGGGGTGGAGGGATGGGAAACAGATCTGATTCTGTCCCCCTAAGGTCAATATAACTCTGGGATTTGCTCCAGAACTCTGTAGCAGAGGTGGCAATTCCATTGAGGCCCTTGTCGCACTATGGTCTGGCAAAATCCAAAGAGCCATAGACAAAGTCTCTCCTGAGTGCCGTCTTCGGTACTGTGGAGCTCAGAACGCTTCCTGGTTTACTGGGGAATTCTGGACGAGGAAACAGATTATTGTAGAGCATATGCGTGCGCAGCTCTTTTCGTTATGGTGTGGACCCAGGGAATTTAATTGTTTTGAAGACCACTGTGAAAACACTTGGAGAATAGAGTCACTCAGCTTCAGGCTGTCCTGAACGCCAGTATTGATTCGGTGTCCAGTGCATCTTCCTGTCCTGTTTTGTGGGTTCAGTTTCAGTTTTTGCAGCCTGAGGATGTGGACAAGACTCTTGGCATCCATTCGGCCCACCACATGCCCTTTCGACCCTTGCCCATCATGGCTTCTTTGAGCCAGCTGCAGCGGACTGAGAAGATGGATAAGTGCATCATTGCATGATGGGGTGATCCCTACTGCCTTGAAGGAGGGAGTGGTGTGACCACTCCTGAAAAAAAACCTCCCTTCATCCAGAAATCTAGATTCACTATTGTCCAGTTGAAAATACCCCGTTTCTGAGTGAGATGTTCGAGAGAGTGGTGGCATCTCAGCCGCAGGCGATCTTGTAAGAAACGGATTACCTGGATCCATTCCAGTCTGGGTTCAGGCCCGGTTTGGGGACGGCATCGGCCTTGGTTCCCCTGATGCATGACCTTGGAAAGCGGGATGTGGGGAGTGCGACCCTGTTACTTCTTCCCGATCGCTCAGCGGGTTATGATACCGTGGACCAAGGTATCCTTCTGGACCGTCTCCTTGAGTTGGGACCTGGAAGCACTGTCCTACTGTGGTACGACTCGTACTGGAGTGTTTGCCTGTTCTGGATAGGGTTGCACTTCCACTGAAGCAGCAGATCTGTAGGTTGGAGGTCCAGGTGGCCTGATGCCTCCCTTACCAACTTGCGTTCCTGGATAGAGATAGCCTAACCAGAGTGCTCCATGCACCAATAACCTATTGATTAGAAAACTGCAGTGGGCTCTATGTGGGGCTGCCCTTGTGCCTGGTTCACAAGTGCAGAACGCGGCAGGGAGGGTGCTCCCTAAGACATCTAGCTCTGCTCTCGTAACACCTGTGTTAAAAGAAATGCACTGGCTGCCTATTAGGTCTGAACCACATACAAGGTTAAGGCATTGTCATAAACAGAGTACCCAGCCGACTGCCTTCCCTTACACACCAGGTGATCTTTAAGGTCAGCAGAGGAGGCCTTTGTTGCTTACCGGGGGGTTAATGCTGTAGGCCCCCATGTGGTTCTTTTACAGCATACAAGCGCTGCCCCATAAACGGTGGACTGAAATGACAGAAGCTCTTGCACGAAGCTGCTGACCCATCTGGACCCATGTGTGGGGACGAAAGCAATGGTTATACTGTTCTGACAATAACATTGAAGCAATTGTGTCACTAGCATAGGCAGGCATATAACTGGTTGGTTCATGGGAAGCTTTACACTTAGAAGTTCAAATGGAAACAGGCTACAGTTGTAAATCACTACTTATGAAAATGCCTTGGCATACAACTGTAAAGTATGGACTTTTTCCCAGTCTTATTTATAAGATTATATGTTAATCAGTCTAGTAAAATAAATGTTCGAGATATGATCTAATAAACAATGAGTACAGAACAATTCCTTCAGGTAACAATGCCATATGATTATCATACCTTAGTAATGTAATTCGTTACCAAATTATCATATAATAATTTTTGCAAATACAATTTGTGTTGATGACATCATCATTGAAATTTCCAGATACAACAAGGAAGTAACAGTCCTTTCCGGTTACAACTATCCATATCAAGTGGATGTAACTATATCTGTTTATCTATTTACGAGGGTCCGGATGCCTCCTCGTTTCGTACGTTAAACTTTGTCAGAATTATGTTGTAGTAAATCGGTAAGACAATCAAAAGGACTAAGAAGACTAAGTACGTGTTCTTCAAGCTGCATGCATTCCCTCACATCATTGCCAAAATAAACAATAGAATTGAATCTCTTAATTCCCATTAGTACTGTTATATTTTAAAAACACACACTCACCACCTCACTAGCGCTGCATTCATGGAGATGTTGATTATAACATGTCATTTCTTTTATCATCATAGGCTAACCAATGCATACCTAGTTTAAATAATAATCAAATGCAAAACCATTATATGGCTGCCAAAACTGTTTAAATACAATTAGACTGCTAGAAAAGAAAAGCTACTGAACAAAACCAACCAACAAACCTTATTCTCCTGACTTGTTGGTTTTGCAAGCTGCTGTCTGGGATTCCTGTGAACCACAGCCAGCTGCAGTTATTTAAGTACCCATTATCTAATACGGGAACGTATCCTGATGCAAGGCCAAGATACTCCTGGATTGTAATCATTGATTCTTAAGGGTCAATTAGAAACTTCTCCTTTATTGTAAAAATGCTGTTAAATCAAGGCATTGATTCAAGCCATATGGCGTGACAGTATTCAATCTGTGAATCCACTCCGCTTCTTTTTTTAACAGTTAAGTTGTCATAATTATTCCAGTTGTATCTGTGCGGATGAATAATAATATCCAAAACCAAAAACCTAAAGTCCTCATGTTCATGTTGTTTTGATATAAAAAGTTCAACCAGTGGTGTGTCAGCTGTTTTATTTTTTAATTTGGATTTATGCTCCACTGTACGTGTCCTAATACAACGATTAGTTTTACCCACGTATAACAAAGGGGCAAATGATTACATAAATCACCCTTTTAGAAGCACAATTAGAAAAATTACGTAGTTTAAAACTACAATGATCCCGAGGGCGATCAAAAGTCCTAGTTTCCAAAGATAATGAGCATACAGTGCACCCTCCGCATTTGTAATGTCCATACCCTCTGGATGATTCGGGCAATGGCTTAGTGATATCCGTATGTATTAATGTAACTCTCAAATTGTTTGTCCATTTCCATCCAATTTGTAGTCTACTTTTACAACTATGTGCCAATGTTTATTCATAATTATCTTAATTTGAAAAGCCAAATGAGAATATGTAAATGCACACGATATTTTTGTGCTAATCCTGGGCTCGGTGTCCTGTAATAATGTAGCCCGTGATACCTTCTCAGCTCTTGTCTCAGCTTTTAGTATGACGTGCCTTGGGTAACCTCTGTCGATAAGTTGCTGCCTCATTTTTAGCTTTGCTGTAGTGTAGTCACTCAACTGGGAAGAGTTTCTTTTCAAATGTAAATATTGTCCGTAAGGGAGATTTTATCTCAACTGCGGAGTGTGAAAAGAGAAAAAATGTAATAAAGAATTCCTTTCTGTAGGCTTTGAATACGTGTTGACATTTAGTCTACCAGATTGTCGAAACACCGTGGTATCCAAAAATAAAACCTGATCTTTATCATTCTGAAAGGAAAATTTTATATTATCATGGATAGTATTAATCCAATCATAAAAGTCCTGTAGCACATTCAAGTTGGAAAATATTTTAAAAATATCAGCTATGTAATGTTTATAGAAGACAATTTCCTTTAAAAAATGATTGTTAAGTGGACTACAGATGATAGTTTCCTCCAGATGAGCCATTAATAGATTTGCCACACTTGGGGCAAAGGGGCTCCCCATTGCCACACCCTTAATTTAAAAGTAAAATTGATCCATGAATCTAAAGTAAGTTTTTTCCAAAATGATTTCCATAAGGCTGATCAGAAAGAAAGTTGGTGGAAATGGGTCATCCCTTTTATTAAGAACAGATTCCACCACTGTATGGGCCTCTTCATGCGGAATATTAGTGTGACCAAAACTGATTGTGGTGGAATTACTAAACCTTCCACTTTATTAATAAAGTCCTTAGTGTCCTGCAAAAATGATGGCACCTGATATACGAAAGGTTGTAAAAAATGGTCCAAATATTGGGAGAGAGGCTCCAAAATGGAGTTTGATTCAGGCACAATAGGACGTCCCGAGGGTGGGAAACCTGGTTTATGGATCTTTGGTAAGATATAGAAAATGGGTATTCGAGGGAAGGAGTGTTGTAAGAATTCAGAAGTAGCTTCATCAATACTACCCAAAACCAAAGCCTCTACCACCGTAGTTTTAATAATTGCCGCAATATGCTTGGTGGGATCCATACGGATAGTTTGATAACTTGAAGTATCGTTAAGTTGTCTAGACACCTCTTGTGTATAATCCTCTATATCCATTAACACAATGCCACCCCCTTTGTCTGCCTCTTTAATAATTATAGATCTGTCATTAGCCAATCCACTGATTATCTTCTTCTCCTCTTTGGTGAGATTATACCACACTTTTTTAGTGGATTGCTCAATCGTCAACAAATCCCTCTCAACCCAGCGTTCAAAGACCTTCATATTAGGATTTGTAGTAATAGGTGTAAACGCAGAACGAGGACGAAACTTAGATCTTGTGGAGGTATTATTGCCAAACAATTCCCGAAGTTTTAGTTGACTATATAGACTAAACAAATCCACCCTGGTACGAAAAGCATTATATATCGCAGTAGGTACAAAACTCAAACCTAAATTGAGTACCTTATTCTCCTTCGGTGTAAGTACATGTGAAGACAGGTTGACAACTAAATTTTGTTTCGTCCTCGGCGGGCTGAACGAAAATACGATGTAGGTTGTTGTCGCATTCGTAATTGCATACCTCTGTCGTTCGTCCACCCTCCCTGTTTAGGGTTGTTCGAGGTTTAACGTACGAAACGAGGAGGCATCCGGACTCTCGTAAACAAATGAACAGATATAGTTACATCCACTTTATATGGATAGTTGTAACCCGAAAGGACTGTTACTTCCTTGTTGTATCTGGAAATTTCAACGATGATGTAATCAACACAAATTGTATTTCCAAAAATTATTGTATGATAATTTGGTAATAAATTATATTACTGAGGTATGATAAACATATGGCATTGTTACCTAAAGGAATTGTTCTGTACTCATTGTTTATTAGATAATATCTTGAACATTTATTTTACTAGAGTGATTAACATATAATCTTATAAATAGGATTGGGTAAAAGTCCATACTTTACTGTTGTATGCCAAGGCATTCCCATTAGTAGGGAAGCTTTACACAACATGTAAGCTCATTATACTCTGTCCGGCTTGTTAGGCCTATACATCCCACCCTTCGCTGGTTCAAGGATGTCGAATGCGCTGCTCGTTCTCAACCAATAGCAAAAGCAATGCAAGCATGAGCAAAAAACCAGCAGGTTACAAATTGCAGTAAAACAATTACTCATATCAGCTGTTACATCATGATTCATGACATTTTACTTGTCAGGAATATTCTAATACAGCACTGTCTCTAATAATCACTTCTTACAAATCTGTGGCTTCTGCAAACACTTTATACTACTCAAAAGTTCTCAAAAAGAAACACATTACAGTAGGCTGACCAGATAAAATCCAGGTCAGGGTTCATGTAACTTTAACAGTTGTAGAGAAAAGAGAATTTCAGCCAGTGTCATTTGTATGCAATTAGTTCCTGGTGAAATTCCCTCTTCATCACAACAGTTAAAGTTACAGGCACTATACTAGAGTGACCATATACAAAAGACGGCAGGGCCCCTGCAACTTTAACTGTTGTGATGAAGAGGGAATTTCACCAGGAACTAATTGCATACAAATGACTCTGGCTGAAATTCCCTTTTCTCAACAACTGTTAAAGTTACATGAGCCCTGACCTGGATTTTATCTGGTCACCCTACATTACAGAGTTATATCAAAGCTTAACATCATCATAGGAAAACGGGCTGCATTATGCGACATAACAGAGCAGGCCCAACAGTCACATGGGTCTCCCAGCTGGGCTAACACATTTCTCTAATGCAATCTTCATCAGTGGTGCATGGCTTAGCTTTTACAGGCATACAATACAGCAACGCAAGAAAAAAAAACCTTTGCTATTGCTGTAAAGGAAACAAGAACATTAGCATCGAGGGCGTCTCAATCATATGGCTAGTTGGAACACAAGGCGGTGAAAAATCTTGTAATCCTTACTGCTCGGTTAGGGCATCAGTTGATCTTACTTACAGGGAAACAATCTGGGCAACTGGCAAATGCTATTTCACGGCATGGCGCTGTGCCTCTCAATGTGGGATCACGTGATACCCAGAGAACCGGGCTACCAATGACTGCCCACATGCCTGCAGCGGGGCCCGGCCCTGCATTCTTCATGTTAACAGTTTCATATACTGCAGCTTGGCCAGAACCAACAACTCCAGTACAATGGAGCAGATCAAATTGGGCATTGGCTGCTTTATCTCTGGAATGGGTGTAAGTCCACTGGAGGCAAATTCTCCCCATTGACATACAGGTGTGCTCTATGGGTGCTTCATTCAGGAAAAAGTCTGTCATGAACTGTATTATCGTATGTTTTGTCGTGCAATTTTCTGGCCTATACAGCCTTGCTGGTTCTTCCAAAATGAACGGACTGTCACCGTGAAATACCTAGACGGCGGGCCTTCATTGTAGAGGCACTCACCCTCTGGGAAACCCTCCCTTGCGTAGTTTGGGAGGCAGAAAAGGTGACCTCCTTTGAAGGCCTCCTAAAAATACCTCTTTTCAGCCAGCCTTTTCCACGGCCTTAAGTGAATTAAGCATGCCTCTCATTTTGCTGCTCCTTGAATTGCTTTTGCTGTAGTTGTTTTAGCATTGTCTTCTTTAATATTGTCTTTTAATATTGTGAACCTCTGAGAGATTTTATTATATTCAGTGGTACCCCAAACGCCCCATATCAATAAAACGATGCATTACTAAATGAGTATGATCAGTTCTTCTTGAAGGTGCTCCATTATTTTGAGTTTTATTGCTGACTTTGACTTTTACCAATTTCTTGTCTTTATTCCAGAAAGAGAAAAGCGGGAAAGGAAGAATAAGAGAGAACCATGTGGGATGTCACCAAAAAGAGACAAACGTAACAAGAATGAACAGCAGAGAAGTGAAACTGAAGTAAATCGGAATGGGAACAATTTTTCCTTTGCTTCTCAGGGCAATGGCTACCATGATATCCCAATCCAAGAAGACATATGTAAAAGACAGAAAATGAAGAAACCGTATCCATGCCTGGTGTGTGGAAAGAGCTTCAGTGAAAAGAGTGCTCTCATCTCTCATCAAAGGACTCACACAGGGGAGAAACCTTATCATTGTTTGAAGTGTGGAAAGAAGTTCAGTTATCAGATAACTCTTACCTGCCATCAGAGAATTCACACAGGGGAGAAACCACATCAAGACTTGGAGTGTGGAAAGAGGTTCAGTGAGAAAAGAACTCCTATTTCTCATGAAAGAATTCACACAAAAGAGAAACCATACCTTTGCTTGGAGTGTGGAAAGAGGTTCACTGAGAAAAGAACTCTTACTTCTCATCAAAGAATTCACACAAGGGATAAATCTTACCTTTGTTTGGAGTGTGGAAAGAGGTTCAGTGAGAAAAGAACTCTCACTTCTCATCAAACAATTCACACCGGGGAGAAACCATATCAATGTTTGGAGTGCAAAAAGAGTTTCTGTTATCTGACATCTTTTACTACTCATCAAAGAACTCACACAGGGGAGAAACCATACCATTGTTTGGAGTGTGGAAAGAGCTTCAGTCGGAAGGACCATCTTATTTCTCATCAAAGAATTCACACAGGGGAGAAACCATACCATTGTTTGGAGTGTGGAAAGAGGTTCACTGATAAAAGAATTCTAACTTCTCATCAAAGAATTCACACAGGGGAGAAACCATATAAATGTTTGGAGTGCAAAAAGAGCTTCAGTCATCAGATATCTCTTACTGGTCATCAAAGAATTCACTCAGGGGAGAAACCATATCAATGCTTGGAGTGTGGAAAGAGCTTCAGTCATCAGATATCTCTTACTGGTCATCAGAGAATTCACACAGGAGAGAAACAATTTCAATGCTTTGAGTGTGGAAAGAGGTTCGGACAGAAGAAACATCTTATTGCTCATCAAAGAATTCACACAGGGGAGAAACCATACCATTGTTTGGATTGTGGAAAGAGGTTCAGTGCAAAGATAACTCTTATTTCTCATCAAAGAACTCATACAGGGGAGAAACCATTTAAATGCCTGGAGTGCGAAAAGAGCTTCAGTCAGAAAGCACATCTCACTTCTCATCAAAGAACTCACACAGGGGTGAAACCGTATTATTGTTTGGAGTGTGGAAAGAGCTTCAGTCAGAAGACAAGTCTCAATTCTCATCAAAGAACTCACAAAGGGGAGAAACCATACCATTGTTTGGAGTGTGGAAAGAGCTTCAGGTGGAAGATACAGTTCAATTCTCATCAAAAGATTCACACAGGGGAGAAACCATATCAATGCTTGGAGTGTGAAAAGAGCTTCACTCAGAAGAAACATCTCACTCAGCATCAAAGAACTCACACAGGGGAGAAACCATTCCATTGTTTGGAGTGTGGAAAGCGTTTCACTCGTAAGGAACAACTCAGTTCTCATCAAAGAAGTCACACAGGGGAGAAACCATTCCATTGTTTGCAGTGTGGAAAGCGCTTCACTCGGAAGGAACAACTCAATTCTCATCAAAGAATTCACACAGGGGAGAAACCATTCCATTGTTTGAAGTGTGGAAAGAGGTTCCGTGTGAAGGGAAGTCTTACTTCTCATCAAAGAACTCATACAGGGGAGAAACCATATGAGTGTTTGGAGTGTGGAAAGAGCTTCCGTCATCAGATGTCTCTTACTGGTCATCAAAGAATTCACTCAGGGGAGAAACCATATCATTGTTTGCGGTGTGGAATGAGGTTCCGTATGAAGGGAACTCTTTCTTCTCATCAAAGAACTCATACAGGGGAGAAATCATATGAGTGCTTGGAGTGTGGAAAGAGTTTTCATCGTCAGATATCTCTTACTGATCATCAAAGAATTCACTAAGGGGAGAAACCATATCAATGCTTGGGGTGTGGAAAGAGCTTCATAGAATCATAGAATAGTAGAACTGGAAGGGGCCTATAAGGCCATTGAGTCCAAACCCCTGCTCAATGCAGTCAATGTATTGGAAGTATTGTATTCATTGGCTTTACTATGTTTTTATGTATTCTGTATTTTATTGAGGTACTATACTGACGTTGTGCTGACTGTTTGACTGGTCTATGACCATAATAAAATTAATCAAATCCATTTCTTATCGAAAAAAGTCACATTGGTGAGAAACCATATAAATGCTTAGAATTCAGAAAGAGTTTCAATAAGAAGGTAATTCTCACTTCTCCGGTGAGTTAATAGCGGGTAACATCCACGACGTCAAAGGCATTGCGGATACTAAAGGCAAAGGGGAGGATGGGGAGACGATTACTTTGAAGGAATTTTGCAAAGCACTACTGAGTGAAGCTTTTGTGTTCCTAACAGCAAGCGGGAAGCAGAGGATCCTCAGACTAGAGGCCCCGAGGGGGGGGGGGCTTTGCATTCAAAAGGATGAAAAAAGCAAAGCAGGAGAAGAGGACTCTTCGATGGGATAGATGGGAGGGCTTGAGCCCCACTTTCAAGGAAAGGAGATGTAAGTGGAGTTCGGTGAGAAAACCAAAAGAAATGGCTGAAAAGCTTAAAAAAGAGCTCCCTTTTGAGACTGGTTAAGACCTATAATAACGCCTCGTGACTTGGCCAGATAAATGAAGAAGGACATTTGATTATGGACAGGAGATTCGCAAAAAGAAAAGCACGGGAAGAGAAAGAAGGAAAAGAAGGGATTGAAGCTGGAATATCTTCCTTGTTTGGATTTAAGGGATGTTTAGCTGGAGAGAAATTGTGGAAGCTTAAATGTATATATATATATATATATATATATGTATGTATGTATGTATATATATATATATATATATATATATATTAGAATAAGCTTAACGATACTTAAAAAAAGAGGAGTGGAAGATGGAGATATGGGAAAAGGGAGAGAGAGGAGGGGGTTTGGAAAATATTAATTATGCTGATAATGAAAGAAAAGATAATATCTATGTGTAAATCTTTAATAAACTGAGTGGTCTATCTGTGAATTTAACCGATAAGAAAAGTCCTACTTAAAAGAGTGAGGAAAAATTGATGCAAAAATATTTTGCCCGTGTGTGTGTGTGTGTTAATTTTTGCTAATTGCTTTTGTGCAAGAGAAAATAGGGTTATACATCTTTGTGGTGGAGAAAATTGGGAGTCCATTTTAATGTTGTATTCTTGTTCGTTTGTTTGTTGTTAAGTCTATTCAGAAAAAATAAAAATTTTAATCCAGAAATCTGGAGGGAAAAAAAGAAGGAAGAAAAAAAAAGTGGCAAGTTTTCATGGCTCAGCAATTCATCGATGGAAATTGAGTCTACTTGGTATTACAGAATAGTAATCACTTAATTGTAGTTCTAGACTCTTCTGAATGAGTCACAAGTTTTATGTATGGTAAGTATTGTATTCATTGGCTTTATTCTGTTTTTATGTATTCTATATTTTATTGAGGTACTCTACTGATGTTGTTCTGACTGTTTGACTTGGCTATGACCATAATAAAATTAATCAATTTCTTATATAAAAAAGTCACATCTGTGAGTAACCATATAAATGCTTGGAAGTTGGAAAGAGCTTCAAGTCCGCACAGGAGAGAAAGTGTAAAACTGTTTGGAAAGTGGGGAAAATTTAATCTGATCTTTTCACCTAATACCTGATCTTCCGACCTAACACCACACATGTGGGGAAAACCATAGAAGTACTTGGGGTATGGAATGAGATTAATTTACAATCAGGCCGTATTTCACACTAGATTGCCGAATTAGATGATGGAGTATATACAGGAATGCCAACTATGAGGTCCATTAATATGCTGAAGCTAAAACAACAAAGAAAACTATAGAAACAATATTATCTGCGATATCATTGCCTAGTGAAAAACTAAGATCAGCAGAAAAATAACGATCAGAATATGAGAAATAATGATATTGACGGGGGAATTCTTAAACCGTTTTGCGATGAGATCGTGCCGCATTTTAAAACACCTGTTACATGCTATTTTAGAAGAACAGGAGTTCTCAGACACATGGAAGAAATCCAGGGTGTTGCTACTTCATGAGCAAGGGAAGGCTCCACAGCAGGTGGGACCATCCACCCAACTTCGTGCCTTAAGCAGGATTTAAACATCTATGGCAATAATGCCCAACTGCTTGAACTCATGTATTGGTGAATGTGTTGAATATAGATTTACAAGACCTCCGTGGTGCTGCCTGGGGCCCGTGCTCCCCTCAGTCTTTAGGTTTACCAGTCCCTTTCTGCAAGGATGGGATATGCCCTCTTTGCCCTGGTTATAACGATTCCTAAGTGTAGGAGAGCATTTTTGCTAACTCAGTTCAATGTTACGGTGATCTATAAAAAGAGAACAGAGCTCCTGTGTCTTTAACAGTTGTGTAGAAAAGGGAATTTCAGCAGGTGTCCTTTGTATGCATACAGCACCTGGAGAAATTCCCTCTATCACAATACTTAAAGCTGCAAGAGCTCTGAGTCGTGTGACCAGGTACAAAAGAGAGCAAGGCTCCTGCAGGTTTAACGTGATGAAGAGGGAATTTCACCAAGCACTGCTTGCCTACAAATGACACCTTCTGAAATTCCCTTTTCTATACAGTTGCTAAAGATACAGGAGCCCTATCCTCCTTTTCGTATGGTCACTCTACCTTACAGGAGAAACCTATCTTACTTCCATGCCAACAACATACTTAGGCCTAATTGCACCTGTCCCCTGTATTATTATATATTTATTTATTACATTTATATCCCGCCTTATTTCCTCTGAGGATCACAACAACAACCTTTTTAGGTAGGTTTAGCTGAGAGTCTGTGTCTGCCCCCAAAGTCACCCAGTGAGCTTCCATGGCCGAGTGGAGATTAGAACTTGGATCTCCAGACTCATAATCCAATGTTCTATGAACAACACCACACCAGCTCTCCCTACATCATGTGTCTTACTATCTTGCACCCTAGGAGAGGGTTTGAAAAGGAGCCAAAAATGCTGCCAATGGAAACCGTTGTCAGTGGGACAACACATTCAGAAGGCCTCTGTGAATGGGAGAGACGGCAAAGTCTCCACAGCTGAAGTATAGATTGCGATTGACAGAAAGAGAGTAAATTGAAGTCTGGGAAGAGAATTCTGCCAGAGAAGGAGCCAGGGGTCTCTAAGGGGGAGCCAGAATAGGGGGGATCTCTCATGACGGATAGGGAAACCTAGTGTTATATTGAGCAGTTTAGGCATGGGTGTGGGCATCTCAGGGGCTGCCTATAGGGCTGCGGGTTGCTGCTGCAATGCCCCATGTTTGATCATCCACAAAAGAGGGCAGGGCGCCTGCAGCTTTAACTCTTGAGATGAAGAGGGCATTTCAGCAGGCGCTGCATGCCTTCAAAGGACACCTCATGAAATTCACTTTTCTATGCAACTGTTCAAGATACAAGAGCCCGGTCCTCCTTTCCATATAACCAGCCTAAGAGGGTTCACAGGGAGAGCTGCGGTGGGGACTCCTGAGAGGTGTGAGCGAACTAAGTTTTAATCCAGTTTCCCTGTCTCATGAGCAGCTCCTCCTCCTTGAACCGATGCGGGGAAAGGCTTTTGCTGGCCTGCTGAGGGTTAAAACCATGAAGGAGATTCCTAGAGAGGAAGGGGATTTGGGGAGGGAAGGAGGGCCGCGTCCTCCCTGGGAACTGCGCTCCTTTGTGCCGCCTTCTTCCTCCGGAGGAAAGAGGCCTTGGAGCTGCCTCCGGGTGCTGCATCGGCGCCTCCTGCGTGGGATTAGGTGAGACCCCTCCCGGCCTTGGGCATGGGGCTGAAGGGTGCGTGGGTGGGGGGCCCTTGGGTGGCAAGGGAGGGGGAGAGAGCAGGGGGGGGGGAAGATGCCCAAATTCAGCATCCAAAGTGTCGCAGGAGGGTCTGAATTCGCATTAGGAAGGGGGGCTGGACGCTCCCCCCATCCCACTCCATAGGGAGGTGATCTGTCAGGCTGATGGGCTTGGGAGTCCACCGCAATGTCCGGGAACTTCCTCCCTTCCTCCCTCGGTGCAGCGGAGCAGGCAGGCGGGAGGGGGAGATTTCGAGGTCAGCTGCAGCGCTGGGTCCATTGATCAGGCTGCTTCACTGATCAAATCGCTCTGCATTGGCCACGATCCTTCCCCCGTTCCTTGGGCCCCGTTTCTTTAGAGATGGACCTGTGGGGGGACAGCTGGAAGGGAATGAGACATCTTCTGATTCTCAAGCAGTTGAAGGACTTTGCTCAGTGGATGAAAGATCTTCCCTAAATCTCCAGTTTCTGTTGCAGTCTTGGCATTCGCCTGCCTTTCCTTCTGCGACAAAACCTGCTTAATATCGTTTCAACTTATCCTGACAGTATAAAACTCCTTTAACAGAACCACTTCTTGACTTTGCAGTACCATCTCCTGAGCCAATTTTTGCCAAGGTACTGAAGACGGAAACGTTTCTTTAGCCCCAAAGGAGCTTTTGTGAAACACGGATGAGTGATGATGGAGCCAAACCCAACCAGCCCTGAAGCAGGAAGTAACCTTAATGTTGTTAAGACTGAGAACAGTGTTGAATTCTGGGAAAGAACGGAGCAGAAGTACCTGGGTGAAGACATGGTCAGGTCAGACGTGGAGCTCAAGAATTTCAGGCAGTTTCACTACGAGGATGCTAAGGGACCGCGAGAGGTTTGCAACCAACTCCACACTCTTTCCCACCGGTGGCTGAAGCCAGAGCAACACACGAAAAACCAAATCGTGGACATGGTGATTCTGGAGCAGTTCCTGACCATCCTGCCAGCAGAGATGGCCAGCTGGGTGAGAGAATGCAGAGCGGAGACCAGTTCCCAGGCGGTGGCCCTGGCAGAAGGCTTCCTCCTGAGCCAGGCAGAGAACCAGAAGCAGCAAGAGCAGCAGCAGGTGAGAGCATTTCATCCAAGGGGGCAGGAAAGTGAGGGAGGGTTTTCTGAAAACTCTCTACTACTCAACCCATTCTAGATATCACCCGAGTAATGATGTCCCATATCTCACTCCCAACGTCTTTCCTCTCTCATTGTTTTTATTCTCCTTCTCCTCATTCCATTCCTTGGATCATCACTGCTTTTTCAGGCAAAGTCACAATTTGCAGACGTGGGACCTGATTTCCGTGTAACAGAGAAGGCTCCATCAGGCACTTGGCAGAGCCTCCCACAAAGAGGGATCAGGCAGGAGGGCGACGGACATGCCGCCTTGCAGGGTAAGGATTCGTTTGGCGGTGGCTGTATTTCAACTCGGTGTCGCTCTCTGCAGAACGTCACAGGATCGTTTTGGGGGGAAGATGTTTCTCTCCAACCTTTTCCACAATCCAACTTTTCAACACTTGGAGACTTTATACATGAAAACCAAACAGTTTGATTTGTGGCCTAGAGCCCAAGTGGGGAAATTTGCATTTCCCTCCCACTGAAGTATCAACATCCAAATGAAAGCTAAGACATCTTGTAGCACCCTTGTATACTTAGATTTGCTGCCCTGCCAGTGCAATTCTAGGTATTTCCTTATGAGTTAAGTCCTCTTGGGTTCCCAGGGGCTTCCTTTCCAGGAGTTTCGGATGTCCCCCTCCATCTCTGAGACAAGCACCTAGTACTGCCTTCCCATCATCTTTGTCTCTTGCAGGGTGTGGAATGACGTTGGCAATGAGGACACAGCCGTCACATCTTCTTTGGGATGGGATGGAACCAGATCAGGTAAGCGCAGGGATGTCAGGTGCCCTGTGGATAAGAATCCTTGGCATTTCCTAGGTGTGCTATCCCTAATGCTCTGTGGATGCTGACTGTAAGTGATCAGTAAAGATGAGATTAGCTGTACGCGTGTTGAGAGGTAACTGTGAAGAATGGAATGTATCCTTGGAAAGAAAGCTGCCACAGATGAGTTGGGTTGGTACTGGAAGCAGAAAGCGGCTTAGCTTAGCAGGGATACCTTCACCTACATTGAGAGAAAAGGGAATAGAGGTCTGACTACCTCTTAACCTTAGGATGCGGTCATCCATGTAGGAGTTCTTAAAGGCAACGATTTGATCCCATTGCCAAGAGGGGTCCTGGGAGAATGAGAAGCGTACGAACTTGATTACCAAAACTTTGCACACCATGCCTGCTAGAGAAGTAACTCTGAGATCTAAATGCTGACTGCTTTGTTGGTTGAGAGGAACAGAGCTTTAATTTTGCTAAGGCATACGCTAGCCACGATTTCTATTCTGCTTCTAATCATCCTAGCTGCATTGTGCTTAGTAATATGTTTTGCTTGTTTTATCCTTTCAAAGTTTTGTTGTTTTCTATTTGAGCACATGTCAGTCCCGCTCCATAATGCCCAGCCAGTTCACTTTATGTTCTCTTTGAGAAGGAAACATTTTGTCTTTCCCTCCAGGGTCTGGTGACTTTCGAGGAGGTTGCTGTGTGCTTCACGGAGGAGGAGAGGGCACTGCTGGATCCTGACCAGAGAGCCCTGCACATGCAAATCATGGAGGAGAACCGGGGGATCGTGGCCTCTCTCAGTAAGGCTCCTTGTTTGCCTGCTTAATGATACTATGGGTTTCCAAATGCAATCATGATGATGAAGACAATATTACCATTTTTGGCACATGCCCTATATGAGGCTTTTGAGTCTGCTATTTAGGATATGGCCCTCAGAAGGCAGAGTTCAAAGAGAAAAGAAATACATTCAATTATATTAAATCGTTGAAAATTATACAGCTATTTTAAGAGAGCACCTTCAAACATATCACAAACATTTTCGCAAGACTCATTGGGCCTGTTCAGACAACATGCTAAGCCATGGTTAGGCCGCTCACCCTTTTGCAACAAATGGTTAGTGAGAGTGTTGTAACCGTGGTTACGTAGCCACCATAGTTAGGAATATTTCACACGACACACTAAGCCATAATGTTTATCTCAAAATGCTTAACCACTGTGGCTTAGCATGTCATCTGAACAGGATCGTCAAAACAGCTCAGAGTTCCAAAAACCAACAAGAGCAAAACACTAATTAAGAAAAGGCAGGCCAGAATAAGCTTGTCCCCTCGCAGGGGCCATGCAGAGTTTGATTGTGTATTTCAGCATTCCAGATCCCTTCTTCCAGTCTACCGGCATGTGTCAACATTTATCTACTAAAACATTTCTAATGCTGTCTTTGCACTGAACAACAGTCTACACAGTAGCTAACAGTAGTGAGGCATCAATACAAAATATTAGAAAATAACAACAAAATCCAAACAACAATCAGTATTCGGCATTCAAATTGTCAGGAAATGTTTAGAGCTGCAATAAATACAAATAGAGGACAGACCCATCATAGAATTCTAGAGGATTCCTGGAGGTGAGTTCAGAGGAGGGCAACGAGAATGATCCGGTGTCTGGAAACAAAGCCCTATGAGGGGAGACTGAAAGAACTGGGCATGTTTATCCTAGAGAAGAAAAGACTGAGGGGAGACATGACTCCACACTTCAAATACTTGAAAGGTTGTTACACAGAAGAGGGCCAGGATCTGTTCTCAATCAACCCAGACTGCAGTACGTGGAATAATGGGCTCCAATTACAGGAAGCCAGATTCCAACTGGACATCAGGAAAAACGTCCTGACTGTTAGAGCAGTACGACAATGGAACCAATGACCTAGGGAGGTTGTGGGCACTCCCACACTACAGGCATTCGAAATGCAGCTGGACGGCCGTCTGTTACGTAGGCTTTGAAGTGGATTCCTGCATTGCGCAGGTGGTTGGACTCGATGGCCTTATAGGCCCTTTCCAACTCTATGGTTCTATGAATCCTGACAGATCAGCTGTGCTGAAGCCAGAGATGGAGGTCTTTAGGGAAGCAGCCATTCCAGCCCCAAAATACTACAAGTTTACAAAATGCAAACCTAGGTTTATTAGCACATGGGCTTCCATGCACCCAGGTTAACTCCTCCTTATCTGGGGTGGAGGGATGGGAAAAAGATCAGATTCTCTCCCCCTGAGATCAACAGAACTCCGAGGTTTGCTCCAGAACTCTGTAGCAGAGCTGGCGATTCTGTTGAGGCCCTTGTTGCTCTACGGACTGGCCAAATGCGAAGAGCCATAGACAAAGTCCCTCCTGAGTGCCTTCTTCAGTACTGTGGAGCTCAGAACGCTTCCTGGTTTACTGGGGAACTCTGGACGATGAAACATATCACTGGAGAGCATAGGCATGCACAGCCCTTTTCATTATGGTGTGGACCCAGGGAATTTATATTAATTGTTTTGAAGGCAATCATGTACTCAATCATGAAGGACATTTGAGTTCATTTATTTATTAAACACTCTAGACACTGATGCCCTACTCCGCGTTCGGCTTGCCTGACTATGGGAGGGCCACTGCAGGCGAGGGGTGGTATGAGGAGCCGCTCCTCAAGCCCCAGCACTGGCCTTTTCGAAGCGTAGCTCCCAGCATAGAGGCTTCCAGTGGAGTGATTTTTTTTCGCTCCTGCTTCCGGGAGCAACGCCGCACTGTCAGGAGCCGTAGCAGTGGAGCAGCTGGAGGACCGTTCCCACTCGGTCTGGATCCCCCTCTGGATCCCTACTCAATGGCCCCCTCAACGTGGTGCTCATTGCTTGAGATATTAGGGCTTGCCTGGACACACCCAGCACACCCCTTGTGGATGCTAATGTTGGGGAGTCAGTGGCAGAAGACACGTCCCAAAGCTGACCAAACACATGGAATATCATATAATTGCATGTAGTGTGTAGTGGTGAAGGCAGGAAAGAAGGCTCATTTTGCCACATCCATCGTATCCTCGAGGAGCCATCCATCTGAGCTTTTCCAAGTTGTACGGGGGGTGCTTGCATCAAATCAAGTTGATCTAATACCAGAACACTCAGAGGCCCACTGTGAAAACACTTGGAGGATAGAGTCACTCACCTTCAGGCTGTCCTGAATACCACTATTGAAGTGCAGGATCATTTAAGACCCAGCGAACTGGGCTACCATTGACTGCCCACATGCCTGCAGTGGGGCTCAGCCCTGCGTTCTGCATGTTAACAATGTCATTTGCTGCAGCTTGGCCAGAACCAGCAGCTCCAGTACAATGGAGCAGATGAAATTGGCCATTGGCTGCTTTATCTCTGGTATGGGTGTAAGTCCAATGGGGGCAAAATTTGCCCATTGACATACAGGCGTGCTCTATGGGTGCTTCATTCAGAAAAAAGTCGGTCATGAACTGTATTATCGTCTGCTTTGTTGGGCAATTTTCTGACCTATGCAGCCTTGCTGGTCATTCCAAAATGAAGGGACTGTCATTGTGAAATACTCAGATGGCGGGCCTTCGCTGTAGCAGCACCCACCCTCTGGGAAACCCTCCCTCACGTAGTTTGGGAGGCAGAAAAGGTGACCTCCTTTGAAGGCCTCCTAAAAATACACCTTTTCACCCAGCCTTTTCCAGAGCCTTAAGTGAATTAAGCATGCCTCTCATTTTGCTGCTCCTTGAATTGCTTTTGCTGTAGTTGTTTTAAGCATTGTCTTCTTAATATTGTCTTTTAATTTTGTGAACCGCTGAGAGATTTTATTATATTCAGTGGTACCCCAAACACCCCAAATCAATAAAATAATACATTAATAAGTGAGTATGATCAGTTCTTCTTTTAATCGAAATCATTGATTGAAGGTGCTCCATTATTTCGAGTTCTATTGCTGACTCCGACTTTTACCAATTTCTTGTCTTTATTCCAGAAAGAGACAGGCGGGAAAGGAAGAATAAGAGAGAACCATGTGGGATGTTGCCAAAAAGAGACAAACGTAACAAGAGTGAACAGCAGAGAAGTGAAACTGAAGTAAATCAGAATGGGAACAATTCTTCCTTTGCTTCTCAGGGCAATGGCTATCATGATATCCCAATCCAAGAAGACATATGTAAAAGACAGAAAATGAATAGTTTCCCTATGCATAGGAAAACTTCCAATTCTGAATCAAACTTTAAAGTTCATTGTGAACTTCACACATTGAAGAAACCGTATCCATGCCTGGTGTGTGGAAAGAGCTTCAGTGAAAAGAGCGCTCTCATCTCTCATCAAAGAACTCACACAGGGGAGAAACCTTATCATTGTTTGGAGTGTGGAAAGAGGTTCAATTATCAGATAACTCTTACCTGTCATCAAAGAATTCACACAGGGGAGAAACCATATCAAGACTTGGAGTGTGGAAAGAGGTTCAGTGAGAAAGGAACTCCTATTTCTCATCAAAGAATTCACACAAGAGAGAAACCATACCTTTGCTTGGAGTGTGGAAAGAGGTTCATTGAGAAAAGAACTCTTACTTCTCATCAAAGAATTCACACAAGGGATAAATCTTACCTTTGTTTAGAGTGTGGAAGGAGGTTCAGTGAGAAAAGAACTCTCACTTCTCATCAAACAATTCACACCGGGGAGAAACCATATCAATGTTTGGAGTGCAAAAAGAGTTTCTGTTATCTGACATCTTTTACTATTCATCAAAGAATTCACACAGGGGAGAAACCATACCATTGTTTGGAGTGTGGAAAGAGGTTCACTGAGAAAAGAACTCTAACTTCTCATCAAAGAATTCACACAGGGGAGAAACCATATAAATGTTTGGAGTGCAAAAAGAGCTTCAGTCATCAGACATCTCTTACTGGTCATCAAAGAATTCACACAGGAGAGAAATTATTTCAATGCCTGGAGTGTGGAAAGAGCTTTGGTCAGAAGAAACATCTTATTGCTCATCGAAGAATTCACACAGGGGAGAAACCATACCATTGTTTGGAGTGTGGAAAGAGGTTCAGTGCGAAGATAACTCTTATTTCTCATCAAAGAACTCATACAGGGGAGAAACCCTTTAAATGCCTGGAGTGCGAAAAGAGCTTCAGTCAGAAAGCACATCTCACTTCTCATCAAAGAACTCACACAGGGGAGAAACCATTCCATTGTTTGCAGTGTGGAAAGCGCTTCACTCGGAAGGAACAACTCAATTCTCATCAAAGAATTCACACAGGGGAGAAACCATTCCATTGTTTGAAGTGTGGAAAGAGGTTCCGTGTGAAGGGAACTCTTATTTCTCATCAAAGAACTCATACAGGGGAGAAACCATATGAGTGTTTGGAGTGTGGAAAGAGCTTCCGTCATCAGATGTCTCTTACTGGTCATCAAAGAATTCACTAAGGGGAGAAACCAAATCAATGCTAGGGGTATGGAAAGAGCTTCATAGAATCATAGAATGATAGAATAGTAGAATTGGAAGGGGCCTATAAGGCCATCGAGTCCAACCCCCTGTTCAATGCAGTTAATGTATTGTAAGTATTGTATTCATTAGCTTTACTACGTTTTTATGTATTCTGTATTTTATTGAGGTACTATACTGATGTTGTGCTGACTGTTTGATTGGTCTATGACCATAATAAAATTAATCAAATCAATCCATTTCTTATCAAAATAGCTCACATCTGTCAGAAACCATATTAGAAATGCTTGGAATTCAGAAATAGTTTCAGTCAGAAGGTAATTCTCACTTCTCCGGTGAGTTAATGGCTGGTTAACATGCCCAGCTTTTAGATGAGCAGGACAGAGCGATCTGAATACCATCTGAGTGGCTGCCAGATGGAATTAGCTGCCCCAGATCAAAGAGGAAAGCAAGGAGCATGCTGTAAGTTTCCTCATTAACCCTCTGAAGTGGTAAAGAAGCCGTGGTGAAAACTTCTACGGAGAGACAGCGGAGGCGGGGGGGTGAGATCAAGGCTTCCAATGCTCACAAATCTCTCTGTAACCCGAATAGGGCACAGGATCTGCCGAAACTCATTCCCCAAGAAAGTTTATCAATGAAATTAACTAATAACCTTTACGGACGATGGGGGACTTTCACCACGGCAAAACCAACTGAATAAACAACTAAGCCTGCACGAAACAAAGAAAACGAAACTGCCTGCGTCATCATTTGGGTCAATTGTCTTTCTGTGTAAGGAAGAATATAAAAGGATTAAACAAGAACTTCGGATGAAGGGTTTACATATATGAATTAAAAAGGATTTTTTTCTCTACGTTTGCAAGAGGAAAGTGCAATTGAGGTTTGGAGATAAAGAATTGCCTCTTCCGCTCCGACAGCAACAGGAGTGCCAGTTAAGGCGGCAGTAGGAGGGTGACCACCATCCATCAAACTCGTAACCACGCCCCTTTTTCAAAAGTGTCAGGTGCCCCGCCCCTTTGGAGACCGGAAGGCCCGCCCTAGGCGGAAGTCCCGCCGCCGGATGTCCCGCCCCGGAAAGAGAGAGCACCTGACAGGGGTCATAGGGTCATGGGCGCCCCCTAGCAGAGTCATGTGACCCCTCTAACAACTCCCCAGGCTACCCTGGACCAATAGGAAAGGGTTTTAGAGCTGTAACTGGTTGGGGGCAGAAATTCCCCAACATGGGAGTATTTCCAAGACCGGCCCGGGTTGGCCCAGCGGAGTCATGTGACCCCTCTAACAACTTCCCAGGCTACCCTGGACCAATAGGAAAGGGTTTTAGAGCTGTAACTGGTTGGGGGCAGAAATACCCCAACATGGGGGTATTTCCAAGACCGGCCCGGGTTGGCCCAGCGGAGTCATGTGACCCCTCTATCAACTCCCCAGGCTACCCTGGACCAATAGGAAAGGATTTTAGAGCTGTAACTGGTTGGGGGGCAGAAAATGCCACCCTTGGGTGGTATTTTCAACCGTCCCCCGGATTGGCCCAGCGGGGTCATGTGCCCCCCTCTAAGAACTTGCCCCCAATGCGGAAGACCCCTGGTTTGTGGTTTTAGCCCCTGACATGCGCAGTAATGGAAATGTCCCCTCTGTGGATTGGCCCTGCAGGCCCCGCGTGGTCCTGTAACGCCACCCCTTCGCTTCACTGGCCAATAGGTGGTGATTTACAAGGAGTATCAGACGGCGTAGAAGCAACCCCATTTTTACTTGCCCAGACATGTTTTTTGAGCAGATGGCAAACCCAAGCACCCCCACAGGCCCTTCAGCAGCGCCTTCCCTGGTACCCTTGAAGATTCAACACAGAAAGATGAAAACTGCCCAGAAGAAATGCGATTGGAGCATGGATTGTACCGATCAAAGAGCTGGCCCTGGGAGTTTTTCTTTTCCACAGACACCCTTGAAAATTCTACCCAGAAAGAAGGGAGTAATACGGTCTTCCTCATATCCACCAGATCCTCAAAATAGCTCTTCTGCAACTGAGAGTATACCCTTAACTGTGGGACCTTGTGGTTTTTCTTTTCCACCGGCACCCTTGAAGCTTCAACCTAGAAAGCTATTTACTGACCAGATGACATCGGTTGCTGAGAGCTTACCTGTTGCTGTGAACCCTTCAGGCCCGGGTTCTTTTCCTGAAACCGCATCAGGGGTCGATTGGAGAATGGACTGTACCGATCAATGGTCTGATATAGAGTGTGATTGCGGATGTGATCTAAAAAATGTGCTCCTAAAGACAAAGAGGGCAGAGATTCCTGCTGTTGTGACCCCTGTTGAAACCATGGATGGCGGTGGCCTTATGAAAATAGCCCAAGTACCTGAAGAGAAAATGGAGCAGGGATCTCCTGACACAGCTGGTTCTACGAATCAGACATCCCTATAGACTCTGGAAAAAGAGATGGAGGTTATGACTGAGAAAGGTGGCACATATGTAAGTATTTTTATATATTTAAATTGTTCTTAGTGTTGTGTTGATGGTGATTGTTGATTACTAAAAGCGTGTCTTTGTTTTTTACACAGGAACATGATGTGTGTGGTGCTTTTGAGAACTTGCACATTGACACTTCACGGGCTGTCAACATTACCTGCATTTCATGTATTTCCCCAGACCTGGGCATGGAAAAATAGTAATAGTAATAAGAAAAGTTTCTGTTATTTGCACCAATAAAAACGTGTTGTTGTAAAACTTACGCCTCCATTCTTGTGTTCACCTACAATATGGCGGATCATGAAGAAATCCTGGGAAATATTTATTATAACCCTGGGCATGTTGGTGGTTTGGGTGGTGTTAACCCCCTATTTCAGGAGGCAAAAAAACAGAGTAAAACCCTTTGCAGAAGAGAGGTTACCAAATGGTTGGCAGATCAGGATGCTTACACATTACATAAACCAGCCAGGCTCCATTTTAAAAGAAATATGACAATCATGTCTGAAGTGGATGAGCAATGGCAAGCTGATCTAGTCGATATGCAACAGTTTCTCAATATAACAAGGGTTACAAGTACATTTTAACCGTGATAGACATTTTGTATAAATATGCATGGGCAAGGGTTCTAAAAGACAAGACAGGCCAGCAAGTGTCAGCAGCTTTTAAATCTATTTTCACACAAGATGGAAGAGTTCCTGTCAAAATACAGACAGACAAAGGCCGTGAGTTTCTAAACAGGGCCGTGAATCACCTATTCAAAAAGCATGGAGCACGCCATTTTGTTACCAATAACGAAGTCAAAGCAGGGATTGTTGAATGCTTCAACAGAACTTTAAAAACAAAAATGTGGAGGTATTTCACCGCTAACAATACATTTACCTATATTGATGTTTTACCCCAATTCCTAAAAAGTTATAACCATAGCTTTCACAGAACTATAAAAACTAGACCCGTTGATGTTAATAAGTCTAACTCATTGGCCGTTTGGAGAATAGTTTATGGTCCTGGTATAAAAAGAACCCCGGAGTTGCCGCTTTTCAAAACAGGGGATCATGTACGCATTTCTAAATGCAAGGGTGTCTTTGCTAAGGGTTACGAACAGAATTTTACCACAGAGTTATTTATAGTGAATCAAGTTATCAAAAGAGCAAAGAGACCTGTATACCAGTTAAAAGATTATGAAGGTGAGGTGGTGGTGGGTAACTTCTATCCTGAGGAATTACAGAAAGTTAATGCCAAGGAGGACAGGACATACAGGATTGAAGAAATCTTAGCAACAAAAGGAAGGGGTAGGAGAAAGTACCATCTAGTGAAATGGTTAGGCTGGCCTAGCAAGTTCAACAGTTGGGTGTGCGCTTCTGATCTTTGTGAACCTGTATAGAAGAATGGGTGATGGTGGGTTTTACGTTACCTTACCCAGCAATGCCTGTGCAGCGACTTTTCCAAACAACAAGAGTTCAGCATATACAATTCAATTAGGTAGAGCATTGGAACTGCCTGGTGGCTGGGAAGTTGGCCTAGTTGAAATTCAATACCCTCACAGCTGGAATACTCTAACTACAGATGCACGCTTTGAAATTGCTAGTACGGAAACTAGGTATCGTTTTGTTCTGCGACATGGCTATTATGCAGACAGCCCCGAGTTGCTGGAAAACATGAACAGCCTTATACGAGGTGGTCCGAAAGTAATCCTGCACTACGACGCTGTTTCTAGAAAAATTAGTCTGCAAGCAACAGAACAATATTCCTTTCTAGCTAGTGCAGAACTGGCCAACATATTAGGCCTGTTTCCTGAACAGGCTGTTAAAATATTGCCTTTTCCTGTTGACATTACTGGCAGTTTTAACAACTTATACGTTCACACAGACATTGTAGAGCACCTGCTGCCTTTTCCTGCTGACATTACTGGCGGTTTTAACACCTTATACGTTTACACAGACATTGTGGAGCACCAGATAGTTGGAGATTATTATGTACCTTTACTGCGCTGCATACCCGTGCATGGAAAGAACAACGAATTTGTCAACATTGGCTATGACAAACCGCACTACATCCCTGTAACCAAGGATCACATTGACACTATCACCATTGAAATAAAGAATGATCAGAACAAAAACGTACCATTTCATTTTGGTAAGGTGACGGTGAAGCTGCACTTTCGTCCCCGGAGAGCCATTGTCTTTTAAAAAAGAAAAAAAATGGCTATTCTGAAAACATACGGAGACCTTGCCCTTTACAGAAATTATTATAAAGCGCAGGCTGGGTATGCGCTGCCAGGGTACCATGGGACAGCTGTTATGTATGGAGCGGGGCTTGGTGGGATTTTCAGGAGCCTTTTCCGAAAAGCTATTCCCCTTTTGAGAAGAGGCCTAGACATCATTAAACCCCACGCAAAAACCGCAGCTCGTAATATTGCGAAAGATGTTGTAGGCCATGTTACACAAGAGGTTTTGAATCGTGTGAACAAGCCCCCTCCGCAAGATGGATCAGGCCTGATGTACATTAAAAGGAGACGGACTCTAAAAAGAAAAACATCACGGGTGAGACTGATTGGTCCACCCCGACCCCTTAAAAGAAAAGCACTGAGAGGAAAGAAATGTCAGAAGCGGAGAGTTGTAAGAAAGAGGTGGCGGCGGAGTGGTTCAGGTAAAAGAGATATATTTTAAACCAGCATCATGGCTTTTATCCACTGCGGCTCTGAAGAATGCACTAAATCTGAACTTGACCTATTCAACATTGGTCCCACACAGACCAGCATTGAGAGAAGTTTGTTTATCGAGGTACCCCCCTTATCAGCCCTTACAGACACAGCACCCCTGGATTTCTTCATTGCAGGAAATGGTGAAGATTATATGGACTTCAATAATACCTTGCTATATGTGTGTTGCAAAATTGTCAATGCTGATGGAACCAATCTTGCTGCAGATGCACAGGTAGGCCTGGTTAATTATCCTATTGCATCCATTTTTAGTCAGCTGGATGTGACATTGGGAGACTGTTTAATAAGCCAGAGCAATAATTCATATCCATATAGAGGTTATTTCGAATCTGTGCTGAACTACAGTGAGGATACCCTAGCAACACAATTCTCTGCAGGGCTATTTTACAAAGATACACCTGGTGAACATGAATCTGCAGATCGGGAAGGGAACAATGTAGGTTTTGTTAAAAGAGCAAACCTGACCGCTGGAAGCCGGAAAATAGACCTGTTGGGACATCTCCATGCCGACCTGTTTTTTCAAGAAAAGCTGTTGTTAAATGGTGTTGATGTGAAAATCAAACTTACCCGTAACAAAGACACATTCTGCTTAATGGCAGACAATGTGGCGCGGAATTACAAACTACAAATTTTGTCAGCCTCACTTTTTGTTAAAAAAGTGAGAGTAGCTCCAGGCGTTCGCTTGGGCCATGCGGAAGCCCTGTTGACCGCTAATGCCAAATATCCTGTGGATCGTGTGAGTATAAAAGTGTTTAGCATTCCTAGGGGCAGTCGTGTTGCCAATCAGGAAAACCTATTTTGGGGGCAATTACCTAAACAGGTTATTATAGGTCTGGTGGAAAATGATTCTTACAGCGGCTCTTACCTTAAAAGTCCATTTAATTTCCAACATTTTAATATTAATTTCGCAGCCCTTTACTTGGATGGAGAACAGATCCCCACGAAACCATTCCAGCCCTGCTTTGAAGTTGGAAACTGTGTAAGAGAATACATGAGTCTCATACAAACATCTGGCAAACATATGACAGACAGAGCTCTTTTAATCAACCGCGAGGACTATGCTAGAGGTTACACCCTATTTGCATTTGACCTGACTCCAGACCAAGAAGGTGGAGGCCATTATTCTTTGATTAAAACTGGAAACCTTAGGGCAGAATTTCGATTTGCTATAGCTCTGCCTAACACCATCAACATGATTGTGTATGGTGTTTTGACAATGTGATAGAGATAAATCACAGAAGAAATGTCCTGTTTGACTATATGTAAGATGGACAGTGTACAGTTAACTCGTGTCCTATCTTCAAACCCCTACACTAGAAAGACTTTCTATGGCGTGTTTCCCTCCGACATGCTTCCCAGAGAGAGGTTACAACAAAGGCCTGTGACTTTGGTGGTTAATACCCATCCCCACAACCTCCCTGGAGAACACTGGTTGGCCATCTACTTGACTGCCGACAATGTTGGGGAATTTTTTGATTCCTACGGGCACCCTCCTAACCACCCCCGGTTCCCTAAAACCATTATGAATTTTTTAAGGAAAAATGCCCACAGGACTGTATTTCAACCCAGACAGTTGCAAGCCCCGGGGTCTTCAGTTTGCGGTTACCACTGTGTATTTTTTCTGCATAATCGTTCTAAGGGATTAACATTTAAACAGATCCAAGACTTTTATTCTCACAATTTGGAAAGAAATGACCAGATGGTGGAACATTCTGTAAAAAACAAGAAAAACATGCCCAGACCTGTGTTAAACATGTTTCAACCTGCTCAAGGCTGTATATCGTGCAATGACTTTCATAGGCATGTTTCACAATAAAGCAACCTCTAATAGGTTTTTAAAAATTATTTGGTGTTTGTGTTTTTCCCCACGCATTTATCCCTTTAAGTAGATAGTCATAGTTCAAATTAAATATGTTTTTAAAATAATTTATTTTTAGGTCTGAAAACAATAATGGGGGGTGGGATGCATTGGTAAGATCATAAGTTGAGCCAGCCAGGAATACCATCCTTTATTTTCTTTTTAGAAGCCTTGTAAAAAACAGAGGGTGACCAACTAGGTGTGGGTGTTACACTTGGGGGGCTTTTTAGTTGTTCTAAAACATCTCTATTGGCAGAATTGCCTACTACAGAAGTTGGAACATTCAGTTCCGCCATGGATCTCAGAAAAACATCCCAACCTTTAGGGAGACGTTTGGACAGTATTGCATGATTTTGGGTAACCCCCCTGACCAAATCCAGCATATTGGTACCGGTTACAGCATCCCCTTTGTACACGAAGGTCCCTTTGTCATCCCATGATGTAATACTTTTGTTCTGCCTCATTTTGTTTAACAGCAGTCTGGCATTGTTCTTAGATCATTCAGGGAGGCTGTCCAATACTTCTTGAAACACCATGTCAGTATTTACTGCTGTTGCTGCTTCCTCAGAGGTCTGCTGTGGTTGTGTCAGATACAGGCTTAGGGTTTCTTTTTCTGCTTCCTTCTGTCTTAGGTGTGTCAGATATTTTTGAAGCAATGCATCATAGTGTTTAGCCTTGTCATATTCTGTTAAGTCACTCCTGTTGAGAATGCCCCACGTTTCGGTATCTAATGAACTGATTGTTGCGGTTCTGATGTTCTCCTCCTTAGGAGTTGCAACCCTTAGTTGTTCTAGTTGTTGGCTGGGGACCAAATACATCTTTTCAGCATACTCCATTATTGGTTGGTTAAAAGACCAGTGAGTAGGGGTATTGCAAAACCTAGTAATGGCCCAAGAAATCCCCCAGATTGTTTGACCAAAAGTTTCTTTCTTCTCAGAGAGATCTTCTTGTTACTCAGTTTTTTAATAAGATCCCGTTTCTTTCTTAACACGCGTACCTGTTGAGGAGATAGAGGAATGTTGCCTTTTAAAGTATTGAGTGCTATTTCTGAGATGGCAGTGATAAGGTCATCAGAAGCTGTGCATAAAATGGCTTTTCTCTGGCGGGGATGTGCCTCAATAAACTGCTTTAAGAGAGCCAGGTTTCTTTTTACACAGGCAGACATGATTCTTCTCAGGTAGCTGTACAGCAATACTTAGCACAACACTAAAAGAGCCACCTTTTGTTACCAGTTGTGTTTTTTTTAATGGTGTACACTACAGGTAGGTCTGGAGGGAAAAGGCCTATTCTTAACCTGTAAGGTTCTGGGGTAGTGGCATTTAAATCCACGACCAGATAACCATAAGGTTTGATTGTAGAATCTGCAAATGCCTCCATGAAGAATTGGCTGTTTTGTGGGTACATTTGGCGAGCCAAAGTCGCAATCTGCAACTGATCCCTCGGGTTTTTGAATAATACCATATATTTCACATTTAGACTAATGGTGCGGTTGCTTTTTCCTTTGCAGAAAATATTCTGCGTAATGAAAAAAATACTCAAGTTCCGGTGGTGCACATACTGCGTAAAGGCTTTCTGGATTTCTTGACTGTTAGAGACAGAGTCCATAAGATCGTCCATTATTAATAAATTTGATTTATTCACAGGCAAAAGTTCATCATCATCAAGCTTTTCAGGCATTCCCTCCATAAACTTAATAAATGGGTATTTACACAACAGCTCTTTGTACAAAGGCTGCCAGCAACTATAACACCATACAATATTTGAAGGTACAATAGAAAACACACTATGAGCATTGTCCAACATTTTTTTGATGAAAAAACTTTTCCCACAGTTGCTAGGCCCTGCTAGAATAGCTGAAAATGGATGTTTCCAATGTGTATCCATATTCAAAAACCATAAGGCAGTGTGTTAAACCCTTCAGTAATAACTCTTTTGTCATATACCACTTTTTGAGTTTTTCTGAGAGTCTTTGATTCAAGAGTCCACCTGGTTTTGTTCCTTACAATGCCTGGTTGTTGTACTACAATCTCATGAGACGGGCCCTGCCCCCTGTCTGAGACGTAGTCAAAAACCAGCTCTTTGAGACTGTTGAAATTAATTTTTTCACAATTAGCAGTGTTCAATGTGATTCCTTTGATTTTCATTAAGATATTTCCAGAGGACGTTTTAAAACTGTATGATTTTGGCCCTGCTGACACATACTCTGTGATAAATTGATCTGGGGGAAGTTCACTTGTGAGGTCTCCTAAGTAATCACCAAGTGGTGGCATCCACTGCCCCTCCCGACTCACAAATATCACTGAATCTGTGTCATGGTAAAGACAACGATTTTGCAATTTGTCTAGCAAATTGTAGAGCTCCAGACGAGCATATGCAGTTGTAAATGCGGCTATGAACACATTCTTCCTACCTATAGCCGTCACCCTATCTTCAGTATGCTTCCACGACACACAGACAGTCTCATCATCAATAAATTCACACATTGAAACATCAGAAACATCAGAAAACAGAAGCTGAAATAACTCATCTGGGTCTCTCACCAATTGTGTGTTAGGCAGATTTGTCCTCTGGCCAAATTTTCCCCACAGAGAATTTAAAAATAATTTGGCAATTTGCCTCTTTGCTTGGTTCACCTCAATATGATTGGGTCGCAATGCAATCCCTTCATTCTGGAGATAAGCATCAATATATTGTTTTTTATCTTCTGCACTGACACACCAATGGGGGTACCCTGAAGCCTCCTGTTTCTGGCGAAGATGCATGTCAATATAATCTGAAAACAAGTGAGTGGTCTTGTTTTCAAAATGCCAGACTTCATAAATTTGCACAACCTTGTACCCCTTTTCTATTGCGACATTCAATTCGATTGTACACCATGTCCCTAACAGAGCCCTCTCCTCATCTGAATGTTTGCATGTTCCCTGCTGATGAGTTTCTGCACAAGTTGCACACAGAACAAACATGAGCTTACCACTACCCTTAGTAGGGAGAACAGGAAAGAAAAGACCCCGGGGTGGGTAAACTTTAACCTTTGCAAGACCAAAGTACTCTGACAGAGACTTAAAATTCTCATAAATTATTTCAGGGTGGCCAAGAGGGTATTCCTTATTTTTGTTTACATAAGGATACAGGCTTGTAAAATCATAGTAATGAATCTGTTCCCCATCTTCAGGTTTATAATACAGTGAGATTGCATTAGTACGCCCCCCAAAGAGAGCGTCTCTGGGTTCCAGAGGTTCTGGAAAATGAGCAGCAGCAAGAAAACTCTTAAGGTCCTCATCTGCACTTAACATCTGCTTCCACTCATGTTCCCAGATGGCTTTGACTTCAAAACCCATCAGTTTCAGTGTAGCAGTCCTCTTTTCTGTACAATTGTACAGGTATTCATATGTCTTACCCATCAGTGGGTTATGATCCTCTGGAGAATAACATAGCACACAGCCATGCCAAAAACAGCCATGAAATTCAAAAGCTGTTTTTTTATTATCTATGATTGCATAGCCATCTAGAAAATATGGACCAGCTTTGAATTCCCCACCCTTCAAGGCGTGCTGAATCTGAATCTTGTCTTTATGCTCTATGTAGCACAGCCATTGAATTGCGGGGGTAGAGAATCGTTTACAAAGTCTGTGATAATTATCTGGTGCTGGTATAGCTATTGTACACTGTTTCAGAAACTTAAACCTGTACATCGCAAAACATGTACTAGCCAATGTGGGGTATTGAAATGGGTCTATAGCGAACTTCTTCCACACACATTTCTGACGTGAGCGTACCATACTCACAGACTGCGTCATCTCCATGATTTCATGTCTGTACTTAGTGCAGGCTTGCTCCAAAATATTTACATCTTGTCTGCAATAAAATGCTAACTCCTTCTGCATGTCAAAGGTTTTAGACCTGTTCTCTTCATACCATGCTAAAAAACCCTCTTTTTCTCCCGGCACCATGTAATTCACACCATAGTCCTCTGTTTTAGGCATAGGGCCCACATAATTCCAATTCTCAGGTTTATTAAAATAATGGGGGAAGTAACCCTTGCAACAATCAAAACCCAAGGCCTTTGGTAGCTTAGAGAGTGCCATGGGAAGGTGACAAAGGGAATCGATAAATCTGATCTCTAAACCCTTCACCGTGATGCAGATCAATTTCCCCCCTTGAGTAACAAGATCTACTGCCAATTTTTCTTTTATCAGTCCACTGAGGATAAAGTAGCCATCATACCCTTTTGAGTTATGGGCAATAAATGTGCAGTCCATGAACAGCGTGCTACCTGTGAAAGTCTGGATAAATTCAGACAGACACTCTTCGCCCTTAAATTCCCATGTTTGTTCTGCCAAATTCCACAGGGTTACATTCCCATGCGGTTTCACACAATTCTTTCTCTTCTTACCCATACCTGGTTCAACCTTAAAGGCTTCTACTGTTTCACCGGCAAATGCCTTTGCAAAACAGTAATTAGGAACGTGAAAACCTGAAGATTGATGGGCCTCAAAATCATAGAACACATATTTTACAGACACCTTAGGTTTCTTAAGACTGGACATGTAACACTGATGTTTTTCATCATTATTAATAAAACCCCAACATTCTTTGCAGCGTCTTCCTGGACAATGCTCAAAATCATGATTAAATTCCTGGTAAGATTCGCAATTTTCACAATACAATCTAGGAACACAATCTACTTTATCTGCAAGTGCTAGCTCTTCATGTGTGCTTAAACAGGTCTGGGATCTACAGTTCCTCTTGCATCGAGTACACCGCAGTATTTTAACTACATTGCTAGCACAATCTGCACTCAAACAAAGTCTACAGAAGTAAATACATGCATGGACATGTGAAAATAATGTGGCATAGTGTTCACAATAGTTTTTTGCCCCAAAAACAGCCTTTACACTGAGTACTCCATAATAATGTTCATCATGGAGCAACATGGTATAGGTTTTGGTGTACCTAGGCCCAGTTGGTTTAAATATGCTCCAACCTTTTTTAGTGTATCTTATGACCTGAATGTTGACCTTTAAATGATTTTCAATCAGTGAAATATCGCTGAGTGCAACTTGTTTCTGTTCAGACCAGCCAAGCTCCCTATGTAGTTGCATAGCGGCTGTCAATAACTCAGCATCTGTGGGAGGATTCTCAGTCATAACTGCTAAGAGTCCTCCCGCAAAGCAGAGATTGCTACCTGTGTAATTTAAATCCACTAGATGTTGTTGTTTTCTAAGGATGATATTACTGTTCAGAATAGAAGAGATCTTCCTCCGTTTTCCGCCCCCCCCCCCGTGGCGCCCTTATAATTGTAATAATTAAACGTAGTGTACTGTCCCCACAAATTTCAGCGTTGCTTTGCATGAGATTACTAATATGAGATAGAAAGTCTTCTATATTTAAAACATCCCTGTGTCTTTTAACTGAAAAGAGTGGAAAGTTTAATCCACCGCCATCTAACCGTAATTGCACAAAGTCTTCTGGTGAAATTCTCCAATTTACATCATTGAGTATTTGCTGTATAGCATTAAATAAAATCAGCAAGGCCTGGGAGAATGATGTTATACGGTCTAAATTAACAAATCTGAATTCTTCACCGATGTGTAGGGCTCTAAACTCACCATTCCTCCATTCCCATCGTCGCACACGTTCCACATATACCTCAGAGGAATCTGTGTTATGGGGGGTTTGGTTCACATTGTTTGAATCCCTGAATGTTACAGAGTGCTGTGAGGAATCTTGAGAGGATACCTCTGGATTCTCAGCAGCAGGGATTGTTTCAGAAAGGGATGTGACCGCATGTCTTTTATTTTTACAGTTCAGGAGTGTTTTTTTCGCTCTGATCAATATTTTACGCATCCTCTGTTTCCAATACTGAAAATGTTTGTTGTTGTGCATTTTTTTCAGGCGGCCCCTTTTCCAGATCCTATGGCCTCCACTTACTTGTACATGTTTAAATAATGTGTTGCCATGAACAGCACACTTTTGATGTTTTTTAATATTGTGGGAAGCAGATGTAACAGCCCCACCCATTGCATCATTAAAAAACAAGGATGCGCCATCATTAGTTCTACATTTCATGAGGCCCCATGCTTTTCCCACATTTTTCATTGAACGCTCAATAAAGATAGCAAGCTCAACAAATGACATCTCTTCAAGACATATTGACCAAGGGTCATGGGAGACAGACAATAGGGATTCCTCAACTCTCGGCTTCTTAGTTTTGGGGCCATGGTTATCCTTCTGCCATGTGACAACAAAAATCCTCGTTGCCTGCAGAAATTATTTTTCCCTAAAATGGTTAATATATCCTGCATAACAGTATATAAAAAAATAAATATTCTGGAAACCTTTTCTCTTTACTATATTTAATTTTGGAATTACTGTTAAAAACAGGTTGGGATGCTGCTTTTGGGATTGGCTCACACACACACACACCACACAAGTGAAAAAATACTGTTCCCTGGAAAGATTCCTGTCCCTTATTTTACAAAAAGCATTACACTGAAATTTTATTGCTTTAACTTGCAGTATTTGGGTGAACTTAAATTTACCATTTTAAGATAAATCAGTTTCTGTAAGATATTCAACAAAGAGTACTCAACTATTAGCTTTAAACATTCTTATATTAGCAGGATATCCATTTAAGTAAAGAATATGTGAGCTAAAAAATCCCAAACTTATTAAAATAAGATATTACTATTAAACAGAGGCATTTCAGTACACCATCTTAAGTGTGAAAATCATCCTATAGATTCAGTATCCAATTACAGCTTACAAGATTTTAAATGCATTGAGTATCAAGAATCTGCAATCCATTTACCTATAACCTAAATTTATTATTCATTAAGGCTGCAAACCTATTTACCTGGAAGTAAATTAAACTGTTTTCAATAGGACAGGCTTCAAAGTTTGCATGCTTTGTCTCAAAAAAAAAAGTCTCCTGCATCCAACCCCACAATGTTCATAAACAGTTAGCATCATTTCTACATAAAGTATACATTTCTATGTAGGTATAAAAGCAAGTCTAGAAAGATGCAATTGAGAAATCTGTATAATAGCCATTCAACATGCTTAATGTTTTATTTTGCCATTTCAAAAAGAAGAAGAAATGCATTGAAAGGTTGCTGTGTAGAGGAATTCAACTGGCATATTTACTACATTTTTAAAAAACCAAACAGGAGTTGAGGACATCTCCAAAACAAAACAGGGTTAACTATAATACCCACAAACTCAATATTATTCAGATTACCAAGCATATTCAATGAAGATGATGAAAAAACATAAAAATGGTTCTGTTTTTAAAGAAACAATTACAAGTCCCCAGTCACCAAAGACATTTTTAACAATTCTCATGTATATTTTAGTTTTCTGTGTGGATAATTGGGAAAGATGCATAATGAGCCATATGCACACATGTTATGGGGTTGGAGGGGTGGGGGGAGGGGGAACATACTCACATATAGTAGATTCTCAGAAACTTCCCTCCATGTGGTTCCAGGAAAAAGAGAAGGATCTCATCACAGGAACCCCTTTTTATAAAACTTTGTATGGGTCTCACATGGCGATTGGTTACCCCTTGAGGAGAAATTCTAATTGGAGGTTGGGTAACATGTGACCTCCCCACCCCTCCTCAAAGGAACTCATGACCACCACCCCCCTCTGAAAAAAAGACCATGCGGCTACCCTAGGGGAGATATTCTAATTGGAGGTTGGGTAACATGTGATCTCCCCACTTCCCTCAAAGGAACTTATGGACAGCCCCCCCCCCAAAATGGTCATGAGGCCCCTCAGCTATTCAAAACGGAGAATAGCTGATACTCGCATGATAAAAGTGGGTACTTTGGGGAGATTGAAAAAATCTTTTTAACAAAAGGTGACCATAGATACTAATGGCTGTCTTTAAGACAGCCATTTAGCAGAAAACACTACAACTAAAAAAATGATTTACATGTAATTTAGCTTAAAATTCAGCAGTTGTTGTAAATGAGCATTCTCATTGCATTGTGGTATGTTTAACAAAAGGGGAAACACACACACACACACACATCATTTTTTTTTAATGTAGCATTTTTTATATATTTTTAATTCAGGATTTTGCTTTACATCTGTAAAAAATATTTATAAGGTTTGTTTTTAATAACATGCATTACATGGTTTAAAAATGACTCGTCAGATTTAATCAGTGTTTTATTTAGCATTTTTAAGGCATGGTGTGATCTGCCAATTTTAGTAATCAAAATTAAAACCTCATCTACACACCGTTGTGTTAGCACAAAACAGTTTAAGCTATATCCTATTAAAATCACAACATGTAATATGCTTTTAAAACATATTTTTCCACACACAATTCTCAGCTTTCTAGAGATTACACTTTTGGGCCAATTAATACACTCATGTGCGCTTTGCCCCGGAGAATTGATTGCACAACCCATACATGTATCACGTAGATATTGTCTTAAGCAATGCCTCAGAACCCCAAAAACAGTAGTTCTGACAATACAATGCATTGCTTTACGTTGTTTTCGTGGGGAAGAATAATCTATTTCTTCATTGTGTAGGCCAAGAATGCCACGCAGTAGCACAGGACCTGGTTGTTCAGATGTAAGGTTAAATTCCTAAAAAACAAACAAACAAACAAAAAGAATTAAAAGAAAAATATTTTATCTCTTATAAACATAAACTATGTTTTTTAATACTACATATTATTCTTATTATTATTATTATTATTTTATAAAGAATCACAAACCTGCATGTTTAACAAGGCCACAGGGGAAGGTCCCTCGGTATTATTTTCTGCACCAACACTATTCACAGATGATGCCTATAAATACAAATAAATATACCTCTTTATACATGCAGCAACTCTTGCGTGTGCACACACACACGTAAAAGGAAAGTTTTGACATTTTACCTCTGCTACAAGGTTCTCTGCTGAAATGACTTCCAAAATATTGTGCCACATTTGGGGTCTCTCTGCGTGTTCAGGCTGTTCCTTGTATAGACGTTTTTTATAGGGGAGGGAAACATCATCTTCAGAACTGGAACTTATATACCGCTTTCTTGGGCCAGTTGCATCAGAGCTATTTTGAGGATCTGGTCTAGTTTTTATGTCTGCCGATGTCATCTGGGCAGTTTTCATCTTTCTGTTTTGAATCTTCAAGGGTACCTGGGAAGGCGCTGCTGAAGGGCCTGTGGGGGTGCTTGGGTTTGCCATCTGCTCAGAAAACATGTCTGGGCAAGTAAAAATGGGGTTGCTTCTACGCCGTCTGATACCCCTTGTAAATCACCACCTATTGGCCAGTGAAGCGAAGGGGTGGCGTTACAGGACCATGCGGGGCCTGCAGGACCAATCCACAGAGGGGACATTTCCATTACTGCGCATGTCAGGGGCTAAAATCACAAACCAGGGGTCTTCCGCATTGGGGGCAAGTTCTTAGAGGTGGGCACATGACCCCGCTGGGCCAATCTGGGGGACGATTGAAAATACCACCCAAGGGTGGCATTTTCTGCCCCCCAACCAGTTACAGCTCTAAAATCCTTTCCTATTGGTCCAGGGTAGCCTGGGGAGTTGATAGAGGGGTCACATGACTCCGCTGGGCCAACCCGGGCCGGTCTTGGAAATACCCCCATGTTGGGGTATTTCTGCCCCCAACCAGTTACAGCTCTAAAACCCTTTCCTATTGGTCCAGGGTAGCCTGGGGAGTTGTTAGAGGGGTCACATGACTCCGCTAGGGGGCGCCCATGACCCTATGACCCCTGTCAGGTGCTCTCTCTTTCCGGGGCGGGACATCCGGCGGCGGGACTTCCGCCTAGGGCGGGCCTTCCGGTCTCCAAAGGGGCGGGGCACCTGTCACTTTTGAAAAAGGGATGTGGTTACGAGTTTGATGGATGGTGGTCACCCCCCTACTGGCGGCTATAGAGATATAAGGTCATCGAGATATAACAGCTTTTGTAATGGGAAATTCTAGAAAAAAACCCAAATGACTTTGTTGGAAAAGTGGCTGGTATAGAGCAAGTACAAATACAAATGCTCAAGTTTTCTCAACAAATTTGTAACAAATTGGATCAGATTGCAGCTAAATGGGAAATTAATCCTAGAACTAAAAAGACACTATTGGGAAAAACTATGGAAGAAGAAACCAAAGTAATAGAATGAGAAAAGATTCAAGAAGGAAAAAATTTGGACATTACTACAATACAAATGATCCACGACATCAAAGGCGTTGCGGATACTAAAGGCAAAGGGGAGGATGGGGAGACGATTACTTTGAAGGAGTTTTGCAAAGCACTGCTGAGTGAAAAGGAAGCTTTTGTGTCCCTGACAGCAAGCGGGAAGCAGAGGATCCTCAGACTAGAGGCCCCGGGGGGGGGGGGGCTTTGCATTCAAAAGGATGAAAAAATAAAGCAGAAGAAGTGGACTCTTCGATGGGATAGACAGAAGGGCTTGAGCCTTGCTGTCAAGGAACAGAGATGTAAGTGGAGTTCGGTGAGAAAACCAAAAGGAATGGCTGAAAAGCTTTAAAAACTCCCTTTTGAGACTGTTTAAGACCTATAATGACGCCTCGTGACTCAGCTGGATAAATGAAGAAGGACATTTGATTATGGATTGGAGATTCGCAAAAAGAAAGAGAGAGAAAAAAAGAGAAAGAAGGAAAATTAGGGTTTGAAGCTGGAATAACTTTCTTGTTTAGATTTAAGGGATGTTTAGCTGGAGAGAAATTGTGGAAGCTTAAATGTACATATATAATAATAGACTAAGCTTAATGAAACTTAAAAAAAGATGATTGGATGATGGAGATATGGGAACCGGGAGAGAGGGGAGGGGGTTGGGAAAAAATTAATTATGCTAATAATGAAAGAAAAGATAATATCTATGTGTAAATCTTTTGTAAACGGAGTGGTCTATCTGTGCATTCAACTGATAAGAAAACTCCTACTTAAAAGATTTAAACTCCTACTAAAAATTTAAATGCAGAAATTGGGGGGGAGATGGGGGGGAAATTGGCAAGTTTTCGTGTATCAGCAATTCATCGATGGACATTGACACTACCTGGTATTACACAATAGTAATCACTTAATTTTAGTTCTAGACTCTTCTGAATGAGTCACAAGTTTTATGTATCGTAAGTATTGTATTCATTGGCTTTATTATGTTTTTCGGTATTCTATATTTTATTGAGGTACTCTACTGATGTTGTGCAGACTGTTTGACTTGGCTATGACCATAATAAAATTAATCAATTTCTTATATAAAAAAGTCACATCTGTGAGAAACCATATAAATGCTTGGAAGTTCGAAAGAGCACAGGAGAGAAAGTGTAAAACTGTGGGAAAAATTTAATCTGATCTTTTCACCTAATACCTGATCTTCCCACCTAACACCTCACATGTGGGAAAAACCATAGAAGTACTTGGGGTATATAATGAGATTAATTTACAATCAAGCCATATTTCACACTAGAATGCCGAATTAGGTGATGGAGTATATACAAGAATGCCAACTATGAGGTCTATTAATATGCTGAAGCTAAGACAACAAAGAAAACTATAGAAACAATATTTTCTGCAATATGATTGCCTAGTGAAAAACTAAGATCAGCAGAAAAATAACGATCAGAATATGAGAAATAATGATATTGACGGGGGAATTCTTAAACCGTTTTGCGATGAGATTGTGCCCCATTTTAAAACACCTGTTACATGCTATTTTAGAAGAACAGGAGTTGTCAGACACATGGAGGAAATCCAGGGTGCTGCTACTTCATGAGCAAGGGAAGGATCCACAGCAGGTGGGACCATCCACCCAACTTCGTGCCTTAAGCAGGATTTAAACATCTATGGCAATAATGCTCAACTGCTTGAACTCATTTATTGGTGAATATGTTGAATATAAATTTACAAGACCTCCGTGGTGCTGCCTGGGGCCCGTGCTCCCCTCAGTCTTTAGGTTTACCAGTCCCTTTCTGCAAGGATGGGATATGCCCTCTTTGCGCTGGTTATAATGATTCCTAAGTGCAGGAGAGCATTTTTGCTAGCTAGGTTCAATGTTATGGTGATCCTATGAAAAAGAGGACAGGGCTCCTGTGTCTTTAACAGTTGTGTAGAAAAGGGAATTTCAGAAGGTGTCCTTTGTCTGCATACAGCACCTGGTGAAATTCTCTCTATCACAATAGTTAAAGCTGCAAGAGCTCTGAGTCGTGTGACCAGGTACAAAAGAGAGCAGGGCTCCTGCAGGTTTAACATGTGATGAAGAGGGAATTTCACCAAGCACTGCTTGCCTTCAAATGACACCTGCTGAAATTCCCTTTTCTGTACAGTTGCTAAAGATACAGGAGCCCCATCCTCCTTTCCGTATGGTCACTCTACCTTACAGGAGAAACCTATCTTACTTCCATGCCAACAACATACTTAGGCCTAATTGCACCTGCCCCCTGTATTATTATTTATTTATTACATTCATATCCCGCCTTATTTCCTCTGAGGATCCCAAGGCAGAGGGCATAATAATCCTTCTCTGTTTTACCTTCACAACAACAACCTTGTGAGGTAGGTTTAGCTGAGAGTCCGTGTCTGCCCCCAAAGTCACCCAGTGAGCTTCGATGGCCGAGTAGAGATTAGAACTTGGATCTCCAGACTCATAGTCCAACATTCTACAAACAACACCACACCGGCTCTCCCTACCTCATGTGTCTTACTCTCTTGCACCCTAGGAGAGGGTTTGAAAAGGAGCCAAAAATGTTCCTACCTGAGGAATGGAAGCTTTGTTAGCCAAGTCATTTTCATTTTTTTTTTTTTACTGCCAATGGGAACCGTAGTCAGTGGGACAACACATTCAGAAGGCGTCTGTCAATGGGAGAGACTGGGAAGCCTCCACAGCTGAAGTATAGATGGCGATTGACAGGAAGGGAGTAAGTTGAAGTCCGTGGAGAGAATTCTGCCAGAGAAGGATCCAGGGGTCTCGAGGGGGAGCCAGAATAGGGGGGATCTCTCATGACTGATAGGGAAACCTCGCTAGCGATATCGACCAGTTTAGGCAAGGGTGTGGGCATCTCTGGGGCTGCCTATAGGGCTGAGGGTTGCTGCTGCGATACCCCCATTTGACCAGATACAAAAGAGGGCAGGGCTGCATGCATACAAAGGACACTAGCTGAAATTCCCTTTTCCATACACCTGTTCAAGATACAGGAGCCCAGTCCTCCTTTCCAAATGGCCACCCTAAGAGAGGGTTCGCAGGGAGAGCTGCCGGGGGGGGGGGGGGACTCCGGAGAGGTGTGCGCGAACTAAGCTTTAAACTGGTTTCCCTGTCTCATCAGCTGCCCCTGCTTGAAGCGATGCGGGGAAAGGCTCTTGCTGGCCTGCTGAGGGTTAAAGCCATGAAGGAGATGCCTAGAGAGGAAGGGGATTTGGGGAGGACAGGAGGGCCGCGTTCTCCATGGGAACTGCGCTCCTTTGTGCCGCCTTCTTCCTCCGGAGGAAAGAGGCCTTGGAGCTGCCTCCGGGTGCTGCATCGGAGCCTCCTGGGTGGGATCAGGTGAGACCCCTCCCGGCCTTGGGCATGGGGCTGAAGGGTGGGTGGGGGGTCCTTGGGTGGTCAGCTGCAGCGCTGGGTCCATTGATCAGGCTGCTTCACTGATCAAATCGCTCTGCATTGGCCACGATCCTTCCCCCGTTCCTCGGGCCCCGTTCCCCCCCCCCCCCCCATGCAATTCTGCCTGGGGCTGAGACGCTCCCCTCGTCCTCTGCCGGATCAACCAGACTGACAAAAGGAAACAGGGATGGGTCTATTATTATGAAGTCTATTAGTATGCTGAAGCTAAAACAACAAAGAAAACTATAGAAACAATATTTTCTGTGATAAGATTGCCTAGTAAAAAACAAAGATCAGCAGAAAAATAACGATCAGAATATGAGAAATAATGATATTGACGGGGGAATTCTTAAATCGTTTTGAGATGAGATCTTGCCCCATTTTAAAACACCTGTTAAATGCCATTTTAGAACAACAGGAGCTGTCAGACACATGGAGGAAATCCAGGGTGCTGCTACTTCATGAGCAAGGGAAGGATCCACAGCAGTGTTAAAGATACAGGAGCCCAGTCCTCCTTTCCAAATGGCCACCCTAAGAGAGGGTTCACAGGGAGAGCTGCCGGGGGGGGGGGGGACTCCGGAGAGGTGTGCGCGAACTAAGCTTTAAACTGGTTTCCCTGTCTCATCAGCTGCCCCTGCTTGAAGCGATGCGGGGAAAGGCTCTTGCTGGCCTGCTGAGGGTTAAAGCCATGAAGGAGATGCCTAGAGAGGAAGGGGATTTGGGGAGGACAGGAGGGCCGCGTCCTCCATGGGAACTGCGCTCCTTTGTGCCGCCTTCTTCCTCCGGAGGAAAGAGGCCTTGGAGCTGCCTCCAGGTGCTGCATCGGAGCCACCTGGGTGGGATCAGGTGAGACCCCTCCCGGCCTTGGGCTGAAGGGTGGGTGGGGCGGTCCTTGGGTGGCAAGAGAGGGGGAGAGAGCTGAATGGGGGGGGGGAGATGCCCAAATTCAGCCCCCAAAGTGTCGCAGGAGGGTCTGAATTCGCATTAGGAAGGGGGGCTGGACGCTCCCCCCATCCCACTCCATAGGGAGGTGATCTGTCAGGCTGATGGGCTTGGGAGTCCACCGCAATGTCCGGGAACTTCCTCCTTTCCTCCCTCGGTGCAGCGGAGCAGGCAGGCGGGAGGGGGAGATTTCGAGGTCAGCTGCAGCGCTGGGTCCATTGATCAGGCTGCTTCACTGATCAAATCGCTCTGCATTGGCCACGATCCTTCCCCCGTTCCTCGGGCCCCGTTTCCCCCCCACCCAGATGCAATTCTGCCTGGGGCTGAGACGTTCCCCTCGTCCTCTGCCGGACCAGCCGGACTGACAAAAGGAAACAGGGGTGGGTGGAGGGAGACGAGGTGCCCCACCCAGACCCCTCCCCCCAAAAGGCAAGTGATTTGGAGACCCCTAAAAGGGCAGCAAGTTTTGTAGTTATTTAAATACCGATCTAGACGGAGAGGCGGGTAAGAAATAAATCGTTATTATTATTATTATTATTATTATTATTATTGACATTTCACTCTTGTGGGGGTGGAATCCGTTTTTCTAAGGGCAGCCAGAGATCTTGGCAGGAGGCTGTGAGGGAGGCCTGCAGAGAGAGGCAGCTGGAGAGGAGTCCTTTTGAGAGGGAGGAGAAGACTGATGATAACTGAATACACAGTTGGGGAAAGGGGAAATAGAAGAGAATGAAAAAGAAGCTTGAGTTTTACTAGTGTGGGGGTGGGAGTGGCAGAGGGGAGAGGCGCAGGAGGGATTTATTTTGCTAAAGGCAGTAAACGATATTGGGAGAACCCTGTGGTGCAGCCTGCCAAGAGAAGTGGCTGGAGACAAATCCGATTGAGGATGATAAACAAATGGAGAAGACGATGACAGCATAAAACTCCTTTGACAGAACCATTTCTTGACTTTGTAGTACCATCTCGTGAGCCAATTTTTGCCAAGGTACAGAAGAAGGAAATGTTTCTTTAGCCCCATCGGAGGTTTTGTGAAACACGGATGAATGATGATGGAGCCAAACCCAACCAGCCCTGAAGCAGGAAGTAACCCTAATGTTGTTAAGACTGAGAACAGTGTTGAATTCTGGGAAAGAATGGAGCAGAAGGACCTGGGTGAGGACATGGTCAGCTCAGACATGGAGCTCCAGAATTTCAGGCAGTTTCGCTACGAGGATGCTAAGGGACCCCGAGAGGTTTGCAGCCAACTCCACTCTCTTTCCCATCGGTGGCTGAAGCCAGAGCGACACACGAAAAACCAAATCGTGGACCTGGTGATCCTGGAGCAGCTCCTGTCTGTCCTGCCAGCGGAGATGGCGAGCTGGGTGAGAGAATGTGGAGCGGAGACCAGTTCCCAGGCAGTGGCCCTAGCAGAAGGTTTCCTCCTGAGCCAGGCAGAGGACCAGAAGCAGCAAGAGCAGCACCAGGTGAGAGCATTTCATCCAAGGCGGCAGGAACGTGAGGGAGGGTTTTCTGAAAACTCTCTACGACCCAACCCATTTTAGATATCACCCGAGTAATGATGTCCCATATCTCACTCCCAACGTCTTTCCTCTCTCATTGCTTTTATACTCCTCCTCCTCATTCCATGTCTTGGATCATCACTGCTGTTTCAGGTAAAGGCACAATTTGCAGACGTGGGACCTGATATTCCTGCAGCGGAGAGGGCTCCATCAGGGACCCGGCAGAGCCTCCCACAAAGGGGGATCAAGCAGGAGGGCGACGGATATGCCGCCTTGCAGGGTAAGGATTAATTGGGGTGGGTGGCTGTATTTCAACTTGGTTTCGCTCTCTGGAGAATGTCACAGGACCTTGGAGTCCTTTTATGTTCCCCTTGGATTGTTTTTGGGGAACGATGCTTGGCTCCAACCTTTTCCACAATCCAAATTTTCAACACTTGGAGGCTTTATACATGAAAACCAAACAGTTTGATTTGTGGCCTAGAGCCCAAGTGGGGAAATACACATTTCCCTCCCACTGAAGCATCAGCATCCAAATGAAAGGGAAGACATATTGTAGCACCCTGGTGTATTTAGATTTGCTGCCCTGCCAGTTCAATTCTAGGTATTTCCCAGGGACTTCCTTCCCAGGAGTTTCGGATGTCCCTCTCCGCCTCTGAGACAAGCACCTAGTACCGCCTTCCCATCATCTTTGTCTCTTGCAGGGTGTGGAATGACGTTGGCAATGAGGACACAGCCGTCACATCTTCTTTGGGATGGGATGGAACCAGATCAGGTAAGCGCAGGAATGTCAGGTGCCCTGTGGATAAGAATCCTTTGCATTTCCTAGGTGTGCTATCCCTAATGCTCTGTGGATGCTGACTGTAAGTGATCAGTAAAGATGAGATTAGCTGTACGCGTGTTGAGAGGCAACTCTGAGGAATGGTATCCTTGGAAAAAAAGCTGCCACAGATGAGTTGGTTTGGTACTGGAAGAAGAAAGCGGCATAGCTTAGCAGGGATACCTTCACCTCGGTGTTGCTGGTGTCAGTGGCAAATCTGGCCACGTTGAGAGAAATGGGAATAGTGGTCTGGCCACCTCTAAAACTTAGGATGAGGTCATCCACGGAGGTGTTATAAAAGGCAAGGATTTGATCCCATTGCCGAGAGGGGTCCTGGGAGAATGAGAAGCGTACGAACTTGATTACCTAAACTTTACCCACCATTCCTGCCAGAGAAGTAACTGCGGGTGCCTCCACACGAGATGTTTAATGCTCTTTGAAGGCTCATTATAAATTTTACCTCCACACCAGCGGAGCGCAAAACGGGCGTAGAGGCACGTTATCTCCCCGATTATGCGCATTATTGAATGCGCGTTAAATAGCTACTTTTATTTTGCTCCGGCCGTTAAAGCGCATTTTCCCCGTGTGAACAAGCGATTATGCGCATTAACTTCTTGTAAAGCGCTTTTTGGACATCTATTAATGCGCTTCGCCGCCTCTCGCCGCCTCCCGTGCAGAGGGATTAGGAGTAAATGCGCTTCAGCGATAATGCGCATAATCGCCGAACCGGGCGCAAAAGCGAATCCTTGTGGAGGGGGCCTCTAAGATCTAAATGCTGACTGCTTTGTTGGTTGAGAGGAACAGAACTTTAATTTTGCAAAGGCATACGCTAGCCATGATTTCTGTTCTGCTTCTCATCATCCTAGTTGCATTGTGCTTAGTAATAAGTTTTGCTTGTTTTATCCTTTCAAAGTTTGGTTGTTTTCAATTTGAGCACGTTTCAGTCCCGCTCCATAATGCCCAGCCAGTTCACTTTATGTTCTCTTTGACAAGGAAACATTTTCTCTTTCCCTCCAGGATCTGGTGACTTTCGAGGAGATTGCTGTGTGCTTCACGGAGGAGGAGAGGGCACTGCTGGATCCTGACCAGACAGCCCTGCACATGCAAGTCATGGAGGAGAACCAGGGGATCGTGACCTCTCTCAGTAAGGCTCCTTGTTTGCCTGCTTAATGATACTGAGGGTTTCCAAATGCAAGCATGACAATGAAGACAATATAACCATTTTTGGCACATGCCCTATATGAGGCTTCTGAGGCTGACGATTAGGATACAGCTTTCAGAAGGCAGAGTTCAAAGAGAAAAGAAATACATTCAATTATATTAAATCGTTGAAGAATATACTGCTATTTTAAGAGAGCACCTTCAGACATACCACAAACATTTTTGCAGGACTATTTGGGCCTGTTCAGACAACATGCTAAGCCATGATTAGGCCGCTCACACTTTTGCAGCAAAGGGATAGTGTTTTAAGCGTGGTTATGTAGCCACCATGGGTAGAAATATTTCACACGACACACTAAGCCATAATGTTTATCTCAAAATGCTTAACCACCATGGCTTAGCATGTCATCTGAACAGGGTCATCAAACAGCTCAGAGTTTCAAAAACCAACATGAGCAAAACACTATTTAAGAAAAGGCAGGCCAGAATAAGCCTGTTTTCAAGGCAGAGGACAAGGCTTTCCCTCACAGGGGCCATGCAGAGTTTGATTGTGTATTTCAGCATTCCAGATCCCTTCTTCCAGTCTACCAGCATTTGTCAATATTTATAGTGAGGCATCAGTACAAAATATTAGAAAATAACAACAAAATCCAAACAACAATCAGCATTCGGCACTCAAATTGTCAGGAAATGTTTAGAGCTGCAATAAATACAAATAGAGGACAGACCCATCATAGAATTCTAGAGGATTCCTGGAGGTGAGTTCAGAGGAGGGCAATGAGGATGATCCGGGGTCTGGAAACAAGGCCCTATGAGGAGAGACTGAAAGAACTGGACATGTTTTGCGTGAAGAAGAAAAGACTGAGGGGAGACATGATTCCATGCTTCAAACACTTGAAAGGTTGTCACACACAGGAGGGCCAGGATTTCTTCTCGATCAACCCAGAATGCAGGATACGAAATAATGGGCTCCAGTTACAGGAAGTTAGATTCCGACTGGACATCAGGAAAAACGTCCAGACTGTTAGAGCAGTATGACAATGGAACCAATGACCTAGGGAGGTCGTGGGCACTCCCACACTACAGGCATTCGAGATGCAGTTGGACGGCCATTTGTTACGTAGGTTTGAAAGTAGATTCCTGCATTGATCTGGGGGTTGGACTCGATGACCTTATAGGCCCTTTCCAACTCTATGGTTCTATGAATCTTGACAGATCAGCTGTGCTGAAGCCAGAGATGGAGATCTCTAGGGAAGCAGCCATTCCACCCCTAAAATGCTGCAAGTTTACAAAACGCAAACTTAGGTTTATTAGCACATGGTCATCCGGGCACCCAGATTAACTCCTCCTTATCCGGGGTGGAGGGATGGGAAAGAGATCGGATTCTCTCCCCCTGAGATCAACAGAACTCCGGGGTTTGCTCCAGAACTCTGTAGCAGAGCTGGCGATTCTGTTGAGGCCCTTGTTGCTCTACGGACTGGCCAAATGCGAAGAGTCATAGACAAAGTCCCTCCTGAGTGCCTTCTTCAGTACTGTGGAGCTCAGAACACTTCCTGGTTTACTGGGGAACTCCGGACGATGAAACAGATCACTGGAGAGCATAGGCATGCACAGCTCTTTTCATTATGGCGTGGACCCACGGAATTGAATTTAATTGTTTTGAAGGCAATCATGTACTCAGTCATGAAGGACATTTGAGTTCATTTATTTATTAAACACTGTAGACACTGATGCCCTACTCCGCGTTCGGCTTGCCTGACTGTGGGAGGGGCACTGCAGGCGAGGGGGGGTATGAGGAGCCGCTCCTCAAGCCCCAGCACTGGCCTATTTAAAGCGTGGCTCCCAGCAAAGAGGCTCCCAGCAGAGTGATTCCTTTTCTCTCCTGCTTCCGGAAGCAATCGCACACTGTCAGGTGTCGTGGCAGTGGAGCAGCTGGAGTACCGTTCCCACTGGGTCTGGATCCCTACTCAATGGCCCCCTTAATGTCGTGCTTATTGCTTGAGATATTAGGGCTTGCCTGGACACACCCAGCACACCCCTTGCGCATGCCTATGTTGGAGAGTCACTGGTCCCAAAGGAGACCAAACACAAGGAAAACCGTATAATTGCACGTACTGCGTAGCAGTGAAGGCAGCAGAGAAGGCTCGTTTTGCCACTTCCGTCGCATCCTTGAGGAGCCGTCCAGCTGAGCTTTTCCAAGTTGTACAGGGGGTTCTTACATCAAATCGAGTCAATCTAATACTGGAACCCTCAGAGGCCCACTGTGAAAACACTTGGAGGATAGAGTCACTCAGCTTCAGGCTGTCCTGAACGTCACTATTGATTCGGTGTCCAGTGTATCTATCCTGTTTTGTGGGATCAGTTTCAGCTTTTGGAGTCTGAGGATGTGGACAAGATGCTTGCATCCATTCGGCCCACCACATGCCCTCTCGACCCTTGCTAATCATGGCGTATTTGAGCCAGCCACAGGGGACTGACTGGATGGATCAATGCATCGTTGCATGATGGGGTGATCCCTACTGCCTTGAAGGAGGGAGTGGTGTGACCACTCCTGAAAAAAACCTCCCTTCATCCAGAAATCTAGACTCACTATTGTCCAGTTGAAAATACCCCGTTTCTGAGTGAGATGTTCGAGAGAGTGGTGGCATCTCAGCTGCAGGTGATCTTCGAAGAAACGGATTATCTGGATCCATTCCAGTCTGGGTTCAGGCCCGGTTTGGGGATGGCATTGGCCTTGGTTCCCCTGATGGATGACCTTGCAAAGCGGGATGTGGGGAATGCGACCCTGTTACTTCTTCCCGATCACTCAGCGGGTTATGATACCGTTAACCAAGGTATCCTTCTGGACCGTCTCCTTGAGTTGGGACCTGGAAGCACTGTCCTACTGTGGTACGACCCGTACTGGAGTGTTTGCCTGTTCTGGATAGGGTTGCACTCCCACTGAAGCAGCAGATCTATAGTTTGGAAGTCAAGGTGGCCTGGTGCCCCCCTTACCAACTTGCATTCCTGGATAGAGAGAGCCTAACCGGAGTGCTCCATGCACCAATAACCTATTGATTAGACTGCTGCACTGTGCTCGATGTGGGGCTGCCCTTGTGCCTAGTTCAGAAGTGCAGAATGCAGCAGGGAGGGTGCTCCCTAAGGCATCTAGCTTCTTTTAAATTGCCATGGAAACCGGTATGCTCGGAGGCTAGGTTTACTTACGAGACAGTTTATTAAGGCAAACTTACGGCATACAAGCGCTGCCCCATAAACGGTGGACTCAAATGGCAGAAGGTCTTGTACGAAACTGTTGACCCATCTGGACCTGTGGAATGTAACATGAAATTAAAAAGAAAAGAAAGAATTGATTAATGTCTGCCTCTGTGCCCTGAAACCCCTAAATTGAGATCAAGTAAGTTGTAAAACAAATCTTATGTAAATCCTGAAGAGTCTTAGCAGGGCAGATGATCTCACCGGTGATAGCAGAAACATTAAGGTGTCAAAGAATTTTTATGAGAGGAGCTGGCAAGTCAAAGAATCCTTTGTTCTTCTTGTTGCCAGCCAGAGGCCCCTGAGCTATCTCTTCTTTGGTATGTTGAAATGACCTTGCTGCTTGCATCTCTGTAAACTGCTTGCAAAAAGAACATTATTTCTCCTCCCCCTCCCCTATTCCTTAGTTGAAAGAAGTTTCTAGACACGTACGTCACAAGAAGGGTGTTTCTTTTCATGCCAAGAGAGTAAAAACCTTTGTCTATGTTGGTTAGGGGCGGTTCCTCTGTATTTTGGCCATGAGGCAACAGGGTTCCGTCTCAGCGCGCTGATTCTCTTTTAATAAAATCGAGTTGTACCTCCCTCCTTACTATCTGAGATTTATTTTAAGTAACTCCAGGTAACATATCCTGGTGCCATGACTCGGATGGTCATTCCGGTGAATTACCTGCCCAATTGGCTTCAGCTGTGACAAGCAAGGCTTCCTGTTGCCGATGATCACACCTCATGGCGCCACCTGCATTTTTGCGGAGAGAGGACTGAGCGCCGGCTGCTGGAGGCCAGCTGTACAGCAGCCAGGAACGGGTGAAAAAGGACGGGGTTTCTTTCTTTCTTTCTTTCTTAACCAGAACAAGACGCCGGCCGGCAGGTAACGTATGAAAAAGGGAGGCCTCCATAGAGAACAGGACTTAAGCCATCCTGTTAGACCGGGGGGAGGTTTTGGCTTGAACCTCATTACCCCGACGTGGTCTTGGAGAAAGGGTTTGGAAGTGTGATTGGTGAATGCGTGGATTGGTGGCTGAGACGGTTATCTGATTAGCAGAGACCCGAAAAACGAGTGTGACTCTCCCTGGAGAGTGGGACCCTTGACTAACGCGTTTCCTTGTCCTGGAGACAGGCAGGGCCGTGAAAGAGGGGTACGTCTGGATTGTCTGTCCATACCTTTTTGTGTCAGCTGAAGTGGACCCCTTACCACTCAGCCCGTTCCTTCCCCTCTGTGTCTTGTTTGTATGGGAAGCATGACGTCTCTGTGAAAATCATAATGGGTGGGAGAAACTCAAAGACTCAGTCTGTACTACAGAGTATGGTAGATAATCTTGAAAGTGGATTCAAGAGAATGTAGAGAAGAGTTAGACCCACATGTATTGAGACGTTGTTTGTCAAATAGATCTGCCAAGTCAGAGTGATTTTTAGAAGGCAGAAGAGAGGTGTAACTTAGATAGAAGAAAATTTTAAGGAAGCCTACCAATCATTGTGAGTGTTCCACATCCTGATCAGTTCCTGTATCAATAGCCCACTAATTATCAAGAAAGGCCAGCGTGGCTAAGAAATCCTTGTAAACAGGCATGCACCACAGCCAATTTGGTGATGCCAGTACAGTGAATGCCTAAAAGAGGAAAAAAAGCCTTAAAAGCAGAGGGCACCCAGATGAAGAGGTCCCTAGAGGCAGAGAGAAGAAAAGTGAGGGCACGCAAGTCAAGGAAAGAGTTAAAACTCCCCAGAGCCTTTGCCCAGGATGAGGAAGATGAATTGTCACCGCCACAGCCACCATATAGCCAGCTTTGCAAGCACCCCAACCAAGTCCATCAGCTTGTATCCAGTTGAAAAGAAAGACTCAGGCCAGTACAAACCAGTACATGATCTACGCGCTGTGAACTCAAGAGTAGAACCATTGACTCCACTGGTTGAGGACCCTCCTCAACAGACTGCCACCTGACATACAATGGCACAATGTCCTAATAGATTTGTGTGCAAAGAGAGCAGCATGAGAGATGGTCCCAATCCTGTATCCCGAAGCCTGTGCGTATACAAGCTTCACCAGTGCAGACACGCCAGTCTACAAAAAGGCTTAACCAGCCGAGTCTCCAAGCCCCACGGGCTGAAGAGAAAAATAGAAGCAGGAAGCCAGGGAAACGTCTCCCGAGTAAAGGAGACAGACCTGCAGAGAGAGCAGGCTCAGTAAATGTATGCAGTTTATGTATACAAAGGAAGAAGAGGCATTGCAGCGGGCAATGGCTTCTCCCCTGGTTCGAGATGGCGTGCAAAGAAGCAGGGACAGGGACCCAGAAAGAGAGATGATGTCAGAACTCCAGTATGGCAGTGAAAGCAGCGCAGATGGCAGACCGATTGAGTGCTTTGGCAAAGAGGAAGCAGATCGGGAGCCGAGGAGAGAGGTGAAGAGTCAATGCCCCCATTGAGCTGAATCCAGCGAAGTAGGCAGCACGACCAATGCTCAGAAACTAAGCTGCAAAGTGAGAGGTGTTTTTATGGCAAAGTAATAAAAAAAAAAAAAAAAACTCTCAAACGAGATTGTTCAAAGTTAGCAGCTGAGAATTCCCCCCCCTGACCAGAGCATTGATGGAAGCGGCAACGGCTGTTCTCATTAGCATTCCTCCAACTGAAGCGATGTCAGCGGAGGAGAAGTAAAAGTATGCAGACGCGAGAGCAGGGGCTAGAAGACAAGAGTTTTCCCGATGACTGCGTCCTTTTGAAGCCCTGCATGGTGTGTATAACTATGTAGTTTGGAAAGTGGCAAGGTGATGCTGAGATCCAATTTTGCCATCCCCTCAAACAATGTTCCATTCTGCCCCGACGCCCCACTGGTTGCTGAGTCACCAGAAGCTACTCAAACTAGCGCCCCAGCGTTTTCACGGCCAACGCACTCAGCAACAGGGAAGAAAGTTGAAACTTGTGCTTCAAGCAACATTGAAGGTGCAAGAGTGGCGGAACCCAGTTCCCATAGATCTCAATGCAGTTACCCCAGATGAAATGTCACTGAAATCACTGACTGAAGACCCCATACAAATGGCTGATTTGTGAGAAAATGCCATAGACACGTATAGTCTCACATGGCAGAACCTAAGAGTCTTAGAAAGCCCTCTGTATGGTACAGAAGAGAGAGGGCGCCTACATCAGGCCATGGGGCAACAACTGAGAGATCTAGCAGCTGCAGATAAGACACGAAGGATCCCCAATGAGACCCTCATAATGTGAACCATGAGTAGAGGCGTCAAGAGTTGTGCCAATTGACCACAAGAGAGATTCAGAGAGCAGCCAGGAAAGCTATGAATACGTCTGAAGTAGCTGAAGTGATGCAGGGTCCAAAAGAATCCCCAAGGTCTTTTATGGAAGGACTAAAAGAAGCCTATCGACAATACTCCCCAGTGGACCCAGATGAGGCTGCCAACAGACGTACAGTGAACATGTCCTTTGTAAGTCAAACTACAGAGACATACAGAAAGAACTCCAGATGAGAGAGAGAGTTTTAGAAGCAAGCCCAGACGTGCAGTTTAAAAGTCAGAAAATGAAAAGACTGTAAAATGAAGTCGTGCACAGAGTAGAGAGAGACAAGACTGCGCAACCGGCAAACGGAGAAACCGGAGCAACAGGTGCCAGAAATTGGTTGTGAAGACAGTGGTAACTCCCGAAGACCACGGCGACTCCTTGAGAGACAAGAGATGAATGCAGACCAAGAGGAATTGGATTTTGGCTATAGGAGAAAAGGCGAGAAGTTTAGCAAACTTCAGTGTGGCAAGAGATGAAAGTGAAAAGAAAGAAAAAGACACAGCCCATGACTTCAGAAGCACAGGGGCCAGATGCTACAAAAATTATTCCCCATCAGACTCGAAGGTCAGAAGAGGCTCTAAATACCAAAAAGAGGGGAAAATTAATTAAACAGAGAAAGGTCTAATCAACAGGTTGAGCGCACCAAACTTAGCCCCTATATGTGAGCAGCTAGAGAAGCTATACATGGCAAACAGCTGGGAAGGCTGTTAGAAAATGAGGACTTTCCCTTGAAAAAGATGATGTTCTGAACTTATCACTGAAGCTCAGAAAGAAGCGAACGCAGTAAAGGAAGCAAACTATACTGGCAACAAAAATCATGACGTGAAGAAGATCTCTGGTTGTAATCCTGAGCCTATCGAGAAATTACAACCCCAAGCTAGGAATGCCAAAGTGTTAGAAAAGCCAGTTTGCTAAAAGAGAGAGTTGAACTAATAACTAAGACTTTAAAAGAAAAAACAAATCAAGATTAAAGCTATAGAGTCAAGTTGCAAACCCCACTTGTGTAGAAAATGCAACTTGTGTGAGAAATGCAGACTGTTTGCTTGAATTCCTTAAGGTGGACCAGGAGTAATGGGATTACTCAAAGGTTTTCTAGATCTGTGTGCTCCTTGGCAAAATGAAGCAACAGAAAGCAAGAATGCAAGAAGAGAGCAGAAAGAGTTAAAGCCTTGAGCTGGAGCAGAGTCTGCCAGAGAAGAGCGTTTAACCTTACCCCCCATTGAAAGCAATAAGAAGAAACGATACAGAGAAATTTAAGGAGGACTGACAGAATTAGCATAAACATACTGCCTGCAAGGCATAGTTTTGGAAGTCATAGTGCCAGGGCTTACGAGATAAGAAAGTCCAAAAGGACAAGCCCTGTCAGAAGCTGTGACCCTAAACGCGAAAAGTAGCAGTAATGTATTGTCTGATACTGCTAAATAAAACCAGAAGGCTGAGCCCAAGAGGAAGAGCTAATTCTGTACACACCAGTCCTGCAAACTCAAGAACCTCCAAGCAAGACTGACCTTTGAGAGAGACAGAAGTTTCGAGTTCGAGGTCCCACACGAAAGAGATGTCTGTACAGTATCCATGCCAAACATGGATGGCAGTATAAGCTGTTATGACAAAGAAGTGGCCAGCCGATAGCCATTATGCCCCCCATGATTGAATTGACAGATGTTCCAGAGAGTGTGTGAATCCCAGAGAGAAGATGGGAAACGAGCCCTGTTGCCAGAGCAAGTGCAAGCAATTTGTAATATTGCACCACCCGCCACAAGGCGAGGACTGAGAGCCTTCTTAGGAATGGTGGGTTACTGTCGGCTCTGGATCGTAGATTATGCTACACATGGGCAGCCACTCTATAAAGCAACGGAAGGGAAAGACACAGACCATGTTTATCTGGGGCACAGAGCAACAAAGAGGCTTTGAAGAATTAAAGCATCAGCTAGCACATGGACCCAACCTGTCCAAACCCTTCCAATTATATGTTACAGAGAAGAGAGAAATCAAAGCAAATCCTCACACCAGAGACAGGAGAGATTGGAGAGCCGAAAATAGCTGACAGGAGACTCTAGTGAAGACGCTCCAGAGAAATACACCCACGGGCTCCCACTACAGCTGAACTCAGAAGCGCACCCGTTGATAGTGTGAGAGACAATGAGGTCTCTAAAGCATTGAGTGGAGACTGCAAGTTGAGAAAAATAAACTGAACTACTGGAGACCTACTGACTAGAGTTTGCTGTTGCCATAGATATTGGTCGGGATGCCAAACACTCCCAAAGTAAAGAGTAAACTGACCCCTTTTGAGGCCGTTTACGGTAGGCCGTCTCCGTTGTGGAGAAAATATGGTAGCAGCCAAAATGTCCCGAGAGAAGTAGTCCCATGGGCAAAGCGGATTGAGGAGGTGAGAAAGCACTTAAACTGGGAAGTGCCATTACCTCTTACTGAGAAAGTACATAATATTGAGCCAGGGGACTGGGTTTATGTAAAAAAGTGGAAAGCTGATCCTCTGAGGCCAAGGTGGTCAGGTCCACATCAAGTAATGCTGGTTACTCCAACTGCTATTAAATGTTTTGGTTTTAAATCCTGGACACATTACAGCAGAGCAAAACGTGCTGAGGCACCGGGACAGTGGAAGGCCAGCCCAGTGAAGGGAACTCTAAGGGTTAAACTGAAAGAATCTTAAAGCGACTGCCTGACCCAAGCGACCCCCCTTACCGAGAGCTGACACTTTGTGGAGAGAGAGAGAGAGAGAGAAGAAAGCATCAGCTCAAAGGAGCTGTCACACCGGAAGCTGACAGCCTCCTCTGACGAAGATTCATCACATTGGACTATCTAAATGAACTTTATGTCATGATTGATGGGCCACTGATTATAGTTTTGATCATAGCATTAGCTGTAGTTGGAATAACAATAGTGTGTTGTTTCAGACCAGAACAGTTTCTTGGCAGATCTCGCCAAAATGTGCTCCCTCTCTTGGTTGTTAACCCTGATAGCCATATGTTTGAGTAAACCTGTAGAAAAAGAAGAACCAAATCTGTGGATTCAAATCGTGAAGCAAACAGCAGCAGTACTCAATAATAATAATAAATCTTGTGTAATCTGTGCACTGACTCCCAAATCTCATCAAGATGGACTGCCGTTTTTGCCCATCCCCCTTAACAGAACAGGGATTGTGGCAGATTGGGGGTTTCAAGAGGTGCCTTTCAAATATGCACACTATAATTCCAGCAGAGCCCTCAAAGTAGTTCCCTTGTCAGGACAAATTTGCATTTCACAAAATGGTTCTGGGATGTTTGTAGGCAAGTCAGAATGTCAAGAGACTTGGTATTCTGACCAAGTAGCCCCCAGGGAAGGAACCTGGAATTGTAACATTTTAAAAAGAGTGCTTTTTAAATATTGTGGCTGCTCTTTGGGTAAAGAATGGATGCATACTTGGGGGAGGAACTGCACCCACTACAGTAGTGGGGTCCGTATGGAAAGGCCTGCCTCAAAGATTTCCCTGACCCTCGCTCTCCTCCTGTCCAGAGACAAATAGACTCATACGTTTACAAGCAGTAGTAGAAATCATGGCCAATCACACAGCTGATGCTTTAGATTTAATCGCAACCCAACTAACACAGCTCAGAACAGCTACTTTACAATTAAAAATTGGGATTAGATTATGTATTGGCAGCGCAGGGCGGACTTTGTGTTGATTGTTGTTTTCAAATAGATGACAATGGAGAAGTTATAAAAAGCTTAGCAAAAAAACATAAAAGAAGTAGCTCATGTGCCGGTCCAAGATTGGAATGGATGGAGTTTTGATTGGATCACATCGTGGCTTCCAAATCTCAGATGGCTTAAAACTGCATTTTTAGTGTTTTGTTTGGTTGTGGTTCTGGTTTGCATTTTGCCTTGCTGTATCCCGTGTTTTATGGCTTTGGTAACACGAATAGTGAATTCCATTGTAGAACGCAAAATATATTCTCATTATGTATCGTTAGCTATGCAAGAAGATGTAAAACATGAAGAAGTAGAAAATTAGACGCAGTTAAGAATGTATCAAATTCCTGCTTTGCACTCTGCACATGCTCTGGATCCTGCTAGCTGCTTTTGAGGCACTAAGAGTAAAGAATGACTATAGACAGGGCGAATGTACCTAACAGTGATTTTTCTGTTTTTCTGTAACTTTATGCTTTTTAAGTATGATAAAGAACCAATGTAAAGTTTAAATTAGTTCTTTAAAGAGGGGAATGTGGAATGTAACATGAAATTAAAAAGAAAAGAAAGAATTGATTAATGTCTGCCTCTGTGCCCTGAAACCCCTAAATTGAGATCAAGTAAGTTGTAAAACAAATCTTATGTAAATCCTGAAGAGTCTTAGCAGGGCAGATGATCTCACCGGTGATAGCAGAAACATTAAGGTGTCAAAGAATTTTTATGAGAGGAGCTGGCAAGTCAAAGAATCCTTTGTTCTTCTTGTTGCCAGCCAGAGGCCCCTGAGCTATCTCTTCTTTGGTATGTTGAAATGACCTTGCTGCTTGCATCTCTGTAAACTGCTTGCAAAAAGAACATTATTTCTCCTCCCCCTCCCCTATTCCTTAGTTGAAAGAAGTTTCTAGACACGTACGTCACAAGAAGGGTGTTTCTTTTCATGCCAAGAGAGTAAAAACCTTTGTCTATGTTGGTTAGGGGCGGTTCCTCTGTATTTTGGCCATGAGGCAACAGGGTTCCGTCTCAGCGCGCTGATTCTCTTTTAATAAAATCGAGTTGTACCTCCCTCCTTACTATCTGAGATTTATTTTAAGTAACTCCAGGTAACATATCCTGGTGCCATGACTCGGATGGTCATTCCGGTGAATTACCTGCCCAATTGGCTTCAGCTGTGACAAGCAAGGCTTCCTGTTGCCGATGATCACACCTCATGGCGCCACCTGCATTTTTGCGGAGAGAGGACTGAGCGCCGGCTGCTGGAGGCCAGCTGTACAGCAGCCAGGAACGGGTGAAAAAGGACGGGGTTTCTTTCTTTCTTTCTTTCTTAACCAGAACAAGACGCCGGCCGGCAGGTAACGTATGAAAAAGGGAGGCCTCCATAGAGAACAGGACTTAAGCCATCCTGTTAGACCGGGGGGAGGTTTTGGCTTGAACCTCATTACCCCGACGTGGTCTTGGAGAAAGGGTTTGGAAGTGTGATTGGTGAATGCGTGGATTGGTGGCTGAGACGGTTATCTGATTAGCAGAGACCCGAAAAACGAGTGTGACTCTCCCTGGAGAGTGGGACCCTTGACTAACGCGTTTCCTTGTCCTGGAGACAGGCAGGGCCGTGAAAGAGGGGTACGTCTGGATTGTCTGTCCATACCTTTTTGTGTCAGCTGAAGTGGACCCCTTACCACTCAGCCCGTTCCTTCCCCTCTGTGTCTTGTTTGTATGGGAAGCATGACGTCTCTGTGAAAATCATAATGGGTGGGAGAAACTCAAAGACTCAGTCTGTACTACAGAGTATGGTAGATAATCTTGAAAGTGGATTCAAGAGAATGTAGAGAAGAGTTAGACCCACATGTATTGAGACGTTGTTTGTCAAATAGATCTGCCAAGTCAGAGTGATTTTTAGAAGGCAGAAGAGAGGTGTAACTTAGATAGAAGAAAATTTTAAGGAAGCCTACCAATCATTGTGAGTGTTCCACATCCTGATCAGTTCCTGTATCAATAGCCCACTAATTATCAAGAAAGGCCAGCGTGGCTAAGAAATCCTTGTAAACAGGCATGCACCACAGCCAATTTGGTGATGCCAGTACAGTGAATGCCTAAAAGAGGAAAAAAAGCCTTAAAAGCAGAGGGCACCCAGATGAAGAGGTCCCTAGAGGCAGAGAGAAGAAAAGTGAGGGCACGCAAGTCAAGGAAAGAGTTAAAACTCCCCAGAGCCTTTGCCCAGGATGAGGAAGATGAATTGTCACCGCCACAGCCACCATATAGCCAGCTTTGCAAGCACCCCAACCAAGTCCATCAGCTTGTATCCAGTTGAAAAGAAAGACTCAGGCCAGTACAAACCAGTACATGATCTACGCGCTGTGAACTCAAGAGTAGAACCATTGACTCCACTGGTTGAGGACCCTCCTCAACAGACTGCCACCTGACATACAATGGCACAATGTCCTAATAGATTTGTGTGCAAAGAGAGCAGCATGAGAGATGGTCCCAATCCTGTATCCCGAAGCCTGTGCGTATACAAGCTTCACCAGTGCAGACACGCCAGTCTACAAAAAGGCTTAACCAGCCGAGTCTCCAAGCCCCACGGGCTGAAGAGAAAAATAGAAGCAGGAAGCCAGGGAAACGTCTCCCGAGTAAAGGAGACAGACCTGCAGAGAGAGCAGGCTCAGTAAATGTATGCAGTTTATGTATACAAAGGAAGAAGAGGCATTGCAGCGGGCAATGGCTTCTCCCCTGGTTCGAGATGGCGTGCAAAGAAGCAGGGACAGGGACCCAGAAAGAGAGATGATGTCAGAACTCCAGTATGGCAGTGAAAGCAGCGCAGATGGCAGACCGATTGAGTGCTTTGGCAAAGAGGAAGCAGATCGGGAGCCGAGGAGAGAGGTGAAGAGTCAATGCCCCCATTGAGCTGAATCCAGCGAAGTAGGCAGCACGACCAATGCTCAGAAACTAAGCTGCAAAGTGAGAGGTGTTTTTATGGCAAAGTAATAAAAAAAAAAAAAAAAAACTCTCAAACGAGATTGTTCAAAGTTAGCAGCTGAGAATTCCCCCCCCTGACCAGAGCATTGATGGAAGCGGCAACGGCTGTTCTCATTAGCATTCCTCCAACTGAAGCGATGTCAGCGGAGGAGAAGTAAAAGTATGCAGACGCGAGAGCAGGGGCTAGAAGACAAGAGTTTTCCCGATGACTGCGTCCTTTTGAAGCCCTGCATGGTGTGTATAACTATGTAGTTTGGAAAGTGGCAAGGTGATGCTGAGATCCAATTTTGCCATCCCCTCAAACAATGTTCCATTCTGCCCCGACGCCCCACTGGTTGCTGAGTCACCAGAAGCTACTCAAACTAGCGCCCCAGCGTTTTCACGGCCAACGCACTCAGCAACAGGGAAGAAAGTTGAAACTTGTGCTTCAAGCAACATTGAAGGTGCAAGAGTGGCGGAACCCAGTTCCCATAGATCTCAATGCAGTTACCCCAGATGAAATGTCACTGAAATCACTGACTGAAGACCCCATACAAATGGCTGATTTGTGAGAAAATGCCATAGACACGTATAGTCTCACATGGCAGAACCTAAGAGTCTTAGAAAGCCCTCTGTATGGTACAGAAGAGAGAGGGCGCCTACATCAGGCCATGGGGCAACAACTGAGAGATCTAGCAGCTGCAGATAAGACACGAAGGATCCCCAATGAGACCCTCATAATGTGAACCATGAGTAGAGGCGTCAAGAGTTGTGCCAATTGACCACAAGAGAGATTCAGAGAGCAGCCAGGAAAGCTATGAATACGTCTGAAGTAGCTGAAGTGATGCAGGGTCCAAAAGAATCCCCAAGGTCTTTTATGGAAGGACTAAAAGAAGCCTATCGACAATACTCCCCAGTGGACCCAGATGAGGCTGCCAACAGACGTACAGTGAACATGTCCTTTGTAAGTCAAACTACAGAGACATACAGAAAGAACTCCAGATGAGAGAGAGAGTTTTAGAAGCAAGCCCAGACGTGCAGTTTAAAAGTCAGAAAATGAAAAGACTGTAAAATGAAGTCGTGCACAGAGTAGAGAGAGACAAGACTGCGCAACCGGCAAACGGAGAAACCGGAGCAACAGGTGCCAGAAATTGGTTGTGAAGACAGTGGTAACTCCCGAAGACCACGGCGACTCCTTGAGAGACAAGAGATGAATGCAGACCAAGAGGAATTGGATTTTGGCTATAGGAGAAAAGGCGAGAAGTTTAGCAAACTTCAGTGTGGCAAGAGATGAAAGTGAAAAGAAAGAAAAAGACACAGCCCATGACTTCAGAAGCACAGGGGCCAGATGTTACAAAAATTATTCCCCATCAGACTCGAAGGTCAGAAGAGGCTCTAAATACCAAAAAGAGGGGAAAATTAATTAAACAGAGAAAGGTCTAATCAACAGGTTGAGCGCACCAAACTTAGCCCCTATATGTGAGCAGCTAGAGAAGCTATACATGGCAAACAGCTGGGAAGGCTGTTAGAAAATGAGGACTTTCCCTTGAAAAAGATGATGTTCTGAACTTATCACTGAAGCTCAGAAAGAAGCGAACGCAGTAAAGGAAGCAAACTATACTGGCAACAAAAATCATGACGTGAAGAAGATCTCTGGTTGTAATCCTGAGCCTATCGAGAAATTACAACCCCAAGCTAGGAATGCCAAAGTGTTAGAAAAGCCAGTTTGCTAAAAGAGAGAGTTGAACTAATAACTAAGACTTTAAAAGAAAAAACAAATCAAGATTAAAGCTATAGAGTCAAGTTGCAAACCCCACTTGTGTAGAAAATGCAACTTGTGTGAGAAATGCAGACTGTTTGCTTGAATTCCTTAAGGTGGACCAGGAGTAATGGGATTACTCAAAGGTTTTCTAGATCTGTGTGCTCCTTGGCAAAATGAAGCAACAGAAAGCAAGAATGCAAGAAGAGAGCAGAAAGAGTTAAAGCCTTGAGCTGGAGCAGAGTCTGCCAGAGAAGAGCGTTTAACCTTACCCCCCATTGAAAGCAATAAGAAGAAACGATACAGAGAAATTTAAGGAGGACTGACAGAATTAGCATAAACATACTGCCTGCAAGGCATAGTTTTGGAAGTCATAGTGCCAGGGCTTACGAGATAAGAAAGTCCAAAAGGACAAGCCCTGTCAGAAGCTGTGACCCTAAACGCGAAAAGTAGCAGTAATGTATTGTCTGATACTGCTAAATAAAACCAGAAGGCTGAGCCCAAGAGGAAGAGCTAATTCTGTACACACCAGTCCTGCAAACTCAAGAACCTCCAAGCAAGACTGACCTTTGAGAGAGACAGAAGTTTCGAGTTCGAGGTCCCACACGAAAGAGATGTCTGTACAGTATCCATGCCAAACATGGATGGCAGTATAAGCTGTTATGACAAAGAAGTGGCCAGCCGATAGCCATTATGCCCCCCATGATTGAATTGACAGATGTTCCAGAGAGTGTGTGAATCCCAGAGAGAAGATGGGAAACGAGCCCTGTTGCCAGAGCAAGTGCAAGCAATTTGTAATATTGCACCACCCGCCACAAGGCGAGGACTGAGAGCCTTCTTAGGAATGGTGGGTTACTGTCGGCTCTGGATCGTAGATTATGCTACACATGGGCAGCCACTCTATAAAGCAACGGAAGGGAAAGACACAGACCATGTTTATCTGGGGCACAGAGCAACAAAGAGGCTTTGAAGAATTAAAGCATCAGCTAGCACATGGACCCAACCTGTCCAAACCCTTCCAATTATATGTTACAGAGAAGAGAGAAATCAAAGCAAATCCTCACACCAGAGACAGGAGAGATTGGAGAGCCGAAAATAGCTGACAGGAGACTCTAGTGAAGACGCTCCAGAGAAATACACCCACGGGCTCCCACTACAGCTGAACTCAGAAGCGCACCCGTTGATAGTGTGAGAGACAATGAGGTCTCTAAAGCATTGAGTGGAGACTGCAAGTTGAGAAAAATAAACTGAACTACTGGAGACCTACTGACTAGAGTTTGCTGTTGCCATAGATATTGGTCGGGATGCCAAACACTCCCAAAGTAAAGAGTAAACTGACCCCTTTTGAGGCCGTTTACGGTAGGCCGTCTCCGTTGTGGAGAAAATATGGTAGCAGCCAAAATGTCCCGAGAGAAGTAGTCCCATGGGCAAAGCGGATTGAGGAGGTGAGAAAGCACTTAAACTGGGAAGTGCCATTACCTCTTACTGAGAAAGTACATAATATTGAGCCAGGGGACTGGGTTTATGTAAAAAAGTGGAAAGCTGATCCTCTGAGGCCAAGGTGGTCAGGTCCACATCAAGTAATGCTGGTTACTCCAACTGCTATTAAATGTTTTGGTTTTAAATCCTGGACACATTACAGCAGAGCAAAACGTGCTGAGGCACCGGGACAGTGGAAGGCCAGCCCAGTGAAGGGAACTCTAAGGGTTAAACTGAAAGAATCTTAAAGCGACTGCCTGACCCAAGCGACCCCCCTTACCGAGAGCTGACACTTTGTGGAGAGAGAGAGAGAGAGAGAAGAAAGCATCAGCTCAAAGGAGCTGTCACACCGGAAGCTGACAGCCTCCTCTGACGAAGATTCATCACATTGGACTATCTAAATGAACTTTATGTCATGATTGATGGGCCACTGATTATAGTTTTGATCATAGCATTAGCTGTAGTTGGAATAACAATAGTGTGTTGTTTCAGACCAGAACAGTTTCTTGGCAGATCTCGCCAAAATGTGCTCCCTCTCTTGGTTGTTAACCCTGATAGCCATATGTTTGAGTAAACCTGTAGAAAAAGAAGAACCAAATCTGTGGATTCAAATCGTGAAGCAAACAGCAGCAGTACTCAATAATAATAATAAATCTTGTGTAATCTGTGCACTGACTCCCAAATCTCATCAAGATGGACTGCCGTTTTTGCCCATCCCCCTTAACAGAACAGGGATTGTGGCAGATTGGGGGTTTCAAGAGGTGCCTTTCAAATATGCACACTATAATTCCAGCAGAGCCCTCAAAGTAGTTCCCTTGTCAGGACAAATTTGCATTTCACAAAATGGTTCTGGGATGTTTGTAGGCAAGTCAGAATGTCAAGAGACTTGGTATTCTGACCAAGTAGCCCCCAGGGAAGGAACCTGGAATTGTAACATTTTAAAAAGAGTGCTTTTTAAATATTGTGGCTGCTCTTTGGGTAAAGAATGGATGCATACTTGGGGGAGGAACTGCACCCACTACAGTAGTGGGGTCCGTATGGAAAGGCCTGCCTCAAAGATTTCCCTGACCCTCGCTCTCCTCCTGTCCAGAGACAAATAGACTCATACGTTTACAAGCAGTAGTAGAAATCATGGCCAATCACACAGCTGATGCTTTAGATTTAATCGCAACCCAACTAACACAGCTCAGAACAGCTACTTTACAATTAAAAATTGGGATTAGATTATGTATTGGCAGCGCAGGGCGGACTTTGTGTTGATTGTTGTTTTCAAATAGATGACAATGGAGAAGTTATAAAAAGCTTAGCAAAAAAACATAAAAGAAGTAGCTCATGTGCCGGTCCAAGATTGGAATGGATGGAGTTTTGATTGGATCACATCGTGGCTTCCAAATCTCAGATGGCTTAAAACTGCATTTTTAGTGTTTTGTTTGGTTGTGGTTCTGGTTTGCATTTTGCCTTGCTGTATCCCGTGTTTTATGGCTTTGGTAACACGAATAGTGAATTCCATTGTAGAACGCAAAATATATTCTCATTATGTATCGTTAGCTATGCAAGAAGATGTAAAACATGAAGAAGTAGAAAATTAGACGCAGTTAAGAATGTATCAAATTCCTGCTTTGCACTCTGCACATGCTCTGGATCCTGCTAGCTGCTTTTGAGGCACTAAGAGTAAAGAATGACTATAGACAGGGCGAATGTACCTAACAGTGATTTTTCTGTTTTTCTGTAACTTTATGCTTTTTAAGTATGATAAAGAACCAATGTAAAGTTTAAATTAGTTCTTTAAAGAGGGGAATGTGGAATGTAACATGAAATTAAAAAGAAAAGAAAGAATTGATTAATGTCTGCCTCTGTGCCCTGAAACCCCTAAATTGAGATCAAGTAAGTTGTAAAACAAATCTTATGTAAATCCTGAAGAGTCTTAGCAGGGCAGATGATCTCACCGGTGATAGCAGAAACATTAAGGTGTCAAAGAATTTTTATGAGAGGAGCTGGCAAGTCAAAGAATCCTTTGTTCTTCTTGTTGCCAGCCAGAGGCCCCTGAGCTATCTCTTCTTTGGTATGTTGAAATGACCTTGCTGCTTGCATCTCTGTAAACTGCTTGCAAAAAGAACATTATTTCTCCTCCCCCTCCCCTATTCCTTAGTTGAAAGAAGTTTCTAGACACGTACGTCACAAGAAGGGTGTTTCTTTTCATGCCAAGAGAGTAAAAACCTTTGTCTATGTTGGTTAGGGGCGGTTCCTCTGTATTTTGGCCATGAGGCAACAGGGTTCCGTCTCAGCGCGCTGATTCTCTTTTAATAAAATCGAGTTGTACCTCCCTCCTTACTATCTGAGATTTATTTTAAGTAACTCCAGGTAACAGACCCATGCGTGGGGGGCGAAAGCAATGGTTATACTGTTCTGACAAGAACATTGAAGCAGTTGCGTCACCAGCATAGGCAGGCGTATAAGAGGTTGATTGACGGGAAGCTTTATACAACATGTAAGCTCGTTATACTCTGTCCAGATTGTTAGGCCTGACAGATAAGGTGCGTCTGGCACTTTCTAGACATAGAAATGGTGACTTTAAGGAATATACCTTTTTTTGGGTAGACATAAATCCTTTTCAAGAATAGATATGATTTTGATGTCTAAGACAACACTTACAAAAGTAAAGAGTATAGAGATTTTGCCAAAATCTTTTTCAGCTCATTACTCAGTACTGATGGTTCTCAAAAGAAAAATAAGCACATTCAGATGTAGATTAAATGAATCTTTACTACAAAATAAAGCGGTGGTGGAAGAAGGCCGGAAAAAAATTAAGGGATTTTTTTAGTTGAAAGTACGGTCTGGGATACAAGCAAAGCTTTTATAAGAGGATATTTTATTGAGAAGAACAGTCAAATCAAGAGGAAAAGACAGGAAAAAAATGAAAGTGATTACGGATGAGATTAAAAAGAAGAAAGAGGAGTTAAAGAGCATATCAAGATAGGCAGAGATTAGTCACCAGATCAAGTTATTGCAACAGCAACTATCCATGTTGACGATTAGAGAAATGGAACGGAAATTAAATTTTATAAAACAGAGAGAATTTGAAGGTGCAAATAAACCTGGAAAATGGTTAGCATACAAACTGAGGAAAGAAAAAGGGAAAAGACAATAGTGAAAATCCAGGATGGTGATACAGAAAAAATGGATGATGCAAAGAGACAAAGAATATTCTGGCAGTATTATTCAACTTTATATAAGAAACATGAGACGCCACTGGACAGAATAGATACATATTTACAAAAACAGAACTTGCCTAAAATTTCTTTGATTAGAAACAAATGTTAAATAGAGAGATCACTATGGCTGAAATGGCCACAGCTATAAAAATAATAAAATTGGGGAAAACACCAGGACCAGATGGTCTACCAGGTACATATTACAAAAATTTTGAGAAGGAACTATTACTACCTTTGCAAAATACGATGAACTCGATTTTGAAAGAGAGGAAGATACCAGAAACATGGAAATCAGCATATCTTAACGTTGATACCCAAAGAAGGTCAGGACTTAACTTTGACTAAAAACTATAGACCAATATCGTTGTTGAATTACGATTATAAGTTGTTTACATCGATAGTGGCAGAAAGATTGAAGTGTGTATTGCGGGAATTTATTCATGAAGATCAATGTGGATTTTTGCCAAAAAGACAGATAAAAGATAAAATTAGAATTGTATTGAATATTGTAGAATATTTGGATAAACATCCAGGAAACAAGCGGCTTTGATTTTTTTGGATGCGGAGAAGGCTTTTGATAATCTTAATTGGGACTTTTTGTTTAAAGTTTTGGAAGTAATGGATTTTGGGTCTAATTTCACAACATGGGTGAAGTCAATTTATACTGAACAGAGTGCACAGATCATTATTAATGGAGATTTGTCAAAAACGTGCAAGATTGCAAAACCGTGCAAGACCAAAATACAATTACGCACAGGATACTTTTTGTTGGGGATAATAGATGAGCAGCTGACACAAGGTTATGGAACTTTATTTTTATACATGACAACGGCAGCAAGATTAATATATGCCCAGAATTGGAAGAATGAGAAAGTACCAACAGAGGAGGAATGGCTGCTGTTGAAAGTTACAGAATTGGCGGAAATGGCAAAACTTACAGCGATAATAAAAGATAAAACAGCAAGTGGGTTTATTGAGGAATGGAAACATCTGAAAGACTTTTTAAAAGAGAGAGAGGGGAAGGATATATTTGCAAGTGGATTCAGTGATTAAATTGGAAGAAAAATAATTGACGGAAGTCGGGTAATTCACTCACTATGTAGAAATTTCTGTTTGTTCGAGAAATTCAGAAGTCCATTTTAATGTTTAATGTTGTAGTGTTTGTATTTGTGTTTTATTATTGTCTGAAAATAAAAGTTTTAAATCCAAAAAAGCTTAACATTGTCATAGGAAAACTGGCTGCATAATGCGACATAATAGAGCAGACCCAACAGTCACATTGGTCTTCCAGCTGGGCTAACACATTTCTCTAATGCAATCTTCATCAGTGGTGCAAGGCTGAGCTTTTATAGGTATACAATACAGCAACGCAACAATACCTTTGCTATTGCTGTAAAGGAAACAAGAACATTAGCATCTAGGCTGTCTCAATCATATGGCTAGTTGCTACACAAGGCGGTGAAAAGTCTTGCAATCGTTACTGCTCGGTTAGGGCATCAGTTGATCTCACTTACAGGGAAACAATCTGGGCAACTGGCATATGCTATGTCACGGCATAGCGCTGTGCCTCTCAATGCGGGATCACATGATACCTGGCGAACCGGGCTACCAATGACTGCCCACACGCCTGCAGCGGGGCCCGGCCCTGCGTTCTGCATATTAACAATATCATATGCTGCAGCTTGGCCAGAACCAGCAACTCCAGTACAATGGAGCAGATCAAATTGGGCGTTGGCTGCTTTGTCTCTGGAATGGGTGTAAGTCCAATGGAGGCAAATTCTCCCCATTGACATACAGGCGTGCTCTATGGGTGCTTCATTCAGAAAAAAGTCTGTCATGAACTATATTATTGTCTGCTTTGTCAGGCAATTTTCTGACCTATGCAGCCTTGCTGGTCATTCCAAAATGAAGGGACTGTCACCATGAAATTCCTAGGCGGTGGGCCTTTGCTATAGCAGCACCCACCCTCTGGGAAACCCTCCCTCGCGTAGTTTGGGAGGCAAAAAAGGTGGCCTCCTTTAAACGCCTCCTGAAAATACCCCTTTTCACCCAGCCTTCCCCTGGGCCTTAAGTGAATTAATCATGCCTTTCATTTTGCTGCTCCTTGAATTGCTTTTGCTGTAGTTGTTTTAGCGTTGTCTTCTTTAATATTGTCTTTTAATATTGTGAACTGCTGAGAGATTTTATTATATTCAGTGGTACCCCAAACGCCCCAAACGCCCCAAATCAATAAAATAATACATTAATAAATGAGTATGAACAGTTCTTCTTTTAATCAAAATCATTGATTGAAGGCGCTCCACTATTTTGAGGTTTATTGCTGACTCTGACTTTTACCAATTTCTTGTCTTTGTTCCAGAAAGGGAAAGGCGGGAAAGGAAGAATAAGAGAGAACCATGTGGGATGTCACCAAAAAGAGACAAACGTAACAAGAGCGATCAGCAGAGAAGTGAAACAGAAGTAAATTGGAATGGGAACAATTCTTCCTTTGCTTCTCAGGGTAATGGTTACCATGATATCCCAATCCAAGAAGAAATATGTAAAAGACAGAAAATGAATAGTTTCCCTATGCATAGGAAAACTTCCAATTCTGAATCAAACTTTAAAGTCCATTGTGAACTTCACACATTGAAGAAACCGTATCCATGCCTGGTGTGTGGAAAGAGATTTAGTGAAGAGAGTGCTCTCATCTCTCATCAAAGAACTCACACAGGGGAGAAACCTTATCATTGTTTGGAGTGTGGAAAAAGGTTCAATTATCAGATAACTCTTACCTGTCATCAAAGAATTCACACAGAGGAGAAACCACATCAGTGCTTGGAGTGTGGAAAACAGTTCAGTGACAAGGGAACTCTTACCTGTCATCAGAGAATTCACTCAGGGGAGAAACCGTATCAAGACTTGGAATGTGGAAAGAGGTTCAGTGAGAAAAGAACTCTCACTTCTCATCAAAGAATTCACACAGGGGAGAAACCATATAAATGTTTGTAGTGCAAAAAGAGTTTCCGTTACCTGACATCTTTTACTACTCATCAAAGAACTCACACAGGGGAGAAACCATATCAATACTTGGAGTGCGGAAAGAGGTTCAGTGAGAAAAGAACTCCTACTTCTCGTCAGAGAATTCACACAGGGGAGAAACCATACCTTTGTTTGGAGTGCGGAAAGAGGTTCACTGAGAAAAGAACTCTTACTTCTCATCAAACAATTCACACAGGTGAGAAACCATATATATGTTTGGAGTGCAAAAAGAGTTTCTGTTATCTGACGTCTTTTACGACTCATCAAAGAATTCACACAGGTGAGAAACCATATAAATGTTTGGAGTGCAAAAAGAGCTTCAGTCATCAGACATCTCTTACTGGTCATCAAAGAATTCACTCAGGGGAGAAACCATATCAATGCTTGGAGTGTGGAAAGAGCTTCCGTCAACAGATATCTCTTACTGGTCATCAGAGAATTCACACAGGGGAGAAACCTTATCATTGTTTGGAGTGCAAAAAGAGCTTCAGTCATCAGATATCTCTTACTGGTCATCAAAAAATTCACACAGGAGATAAACTATTTCAATGCTCGGAGTGTGGAAAGCGCTTCAGTCAGAAGAAATAACTTATTGCTCATCAAAGAACTCACACAGGAGAGAAACAATTTCAGTGCTTGAAGTGTGGAAAGCGCTTTGGTCAGAAGAAATATCTTATTGCTCATCAAAGAACTCACACAGGGGAGAAACCATACCATTGTTTGGAGTGTGGAAAGAGGTTCACAGAGAAAAGAACTCTCACTTCTCATCAAATAATTCACACCGGGGAGAAACCATATAAATGTTTAGAGTGCAAAAAGAGTTTCTCTTATCTGACATCTTTTACTATTCATCAAAGGACTCACACAGGGGAGAAACCATACCATTGTTTGGAGTGTGGAAAGAGCTTCAGTCGGAAGGACCATCTTATTTCTCATCAAAGAATTCACACAGGGGAGAAACCATACCATTGTTTGGAGTGCGGAAAGAGCTTCAATCAGAAGACAATTCTCAATTCTCATCAAAGAATTCACACAGGGGAGAATCCATACCATTGTTTGGAGTGTGGAAAGAGCTTCAGTCAGAAGACACAGCTCAATTCTCATCAAAAGATTCACACAGGGGAGAAACCATATAATTTGGAGTGCAAAAAGAGCTTCAATCAGAAGATACAGTTCAGTTCTCATCAAAGAACTCACACAGGGGAGAAACCATTCCATTGTTTACAGTGTGGAAAGCGTTTCGCTCGGAAGGAGCAACTCAGTTCTCATCAAAGAAGTCACACGGGAGAAACCATTCCATTGTTTGCAGTGTGGAAAGCGCTTCACTCGGAAGGAACAACTCAATTCTCATCAAAGAACTCACACAGGGGAGGAACCATACCATTGTTTGCCATCAGAGAGGAAGAGAAAACTAAAGAGAAAGCAATTGTTGAAGAAAGCTCTTCTATCCTGGAGCCCAGTATAGGTTGGTCCAAGGAGAATGAAGGGAAATTACATGAAAACTGTGTTGAAGACTCAACCTCCACAAATTTGGCTTTAGAACTGTCCCTGCTTGAAACCACAGCGTTAAAAGGAACACCTGCGCTCCTCTGAGAAAGATAAACAAAAGCACGAACTTGAACGATATGATGCTAAAATGAATACCTGAGCTAGGGGCCGGGAGAGGACAAATAAGGAACAATTGGTCAACCAAAATGAAAAACCAAAAGGAGGAGAGCATTCAAATCAGGACAAAGAAAGGGGGAGAAGCAGGTTCTCAGGATGCGAAAATACTTTATTTCAAAGCCCGACACGTTTCAGCCTGTGTTGTTTTTTAAGGCCTTCTTCTGGGGGCTGTAATATTAAAAATACATTAAATTATGTTTGAAGGGATAACACATCTACTTTCTGATAATTTCCCCAACGTCACTTCAAAACTGGCAAATCTTCGTGTATCGGCAGTTAATGTATTGTAAGTATTGTATTCATTGGCTTTACTATGTTTTTATGTATTCTGTATTTTATTGAGGTACTATACTGATGTTGTGCTGACTGTTTGACTGGTCTATGATCATAATAAAATTAATCAAATCAATCCATTTCTTATATTAAAAAAGTCACATCTGTGAGAAACCATATTAGAAATGCTTGGAATTCGGAAAGAGTTTCAGTCAGAAGGTAATTCTCACTTCTCCAGTGAGTTAATGGTGGGTTAACATGACCGGCCTTTAGCTGAGCAGGACAGAGCGATCTCGATACCGTCTGAGCAGCTGCCAGACGGAATTAACTGCCCCAGATCAAAGGGGAAAGCAAGGAGCATGCCGTCAGTTATCTCATTAACCCTCTGAAGCGGTAAAGAAGCCGTGGTGAAAACTTCGACAGAGAGACAGCGGGGAGGGAATGGAGATCAAGGCTTCCAACACTCACAAATTGCTCTGTAACCCAAATAGGGCACAGGATCTGCCGCCACTCATTCCCCAAGAAAGTTTATCAATGAAATTAACTAATAACTGTTACGGACGATGGGGGACTTTCACCACGGCAAAACCAACTGAATAAACAACTAAGCCTGCACGAAACAAAGAAAACGAAACTGCCTGCGTCATCATTTGGGTGAATTGTCTTACTTTCTGTGTAAGGAAGAATATAAAAGGATTAAACAAGAACTTTGGATGAAGGATTTACATATGAATTAAAAAGGATTTTTTTCTCTACGTTTGCAAGACAAAAGTGCAATTGAGGTTTGGAGATAAAGAATTGCCTCTTCGCTCTGACAGCAACAGGAGTGCCAGTTAAGGCGGCTATAGAGATATAAGGTCATCGAGATATAACAGCTTTTGTAATGGGAAATTCTAGAAAAAAACCCAAACGACTTTGTTAGAAAAGTGGCTGGCATAGAGCAAGTACAAATACAAATGCCCAAGTTCTCTCAACAAATTTGTAACAAATTGGTTTCAAGAAGGAAAAAATTTGGACATTACTACAATACAAATGATCAACGACGTCAAAGGCGTTTGGGATACTAAAGGCAAAGGGGAGGATGGGGAGACGATTACTTTGAAGGAGTTTTGCAAAGCACTACCAAGTGAAAAGAAAGCTTTTGTGTTCCTGACAGCAAGCGGGAAGCAGAGGATCCTCAGACGAGAGGCCGGGGGGGGGGGGCACTTTGCATTCAAAAGGATGAAAAAAGCAAAGCAGGAGAAGAGGACTCTTCGATGGGATAGACGGGAGGGCTTGAGCCTTGCTGTCAAGGAAAGGAGATGTAAGTGGAGTTCGGTGAGAAAACCAAAAGAAATGGCTGAAAAGCTTTAAAAAGAGCTCCCTTTTGAGACTGGTTAAGACCTATAATGACGCCTCGTGACTCAGCTGGATAAATGAAGAAGGACATTTGATTATGGATTGGAGAGTCGCAAAAAGAAAGTGAGAGAAAAAAAGAGAAAGAAGGAAAATTAGGGTTTGAAGCTGGAATATCTTTCTTGTTTGGATTTAAGGGATGTTTAGCTGGAGAGAAATTGTGGAAGCTTAAATGTATATATATAATAATAGAATAAGCTGAATGATTCTAAAAAAAGACGATTGGATGATGGAGATATGGGAACAGGGAAAGAGGGTAGGGGAAAAATTAATTATGTTAATAATGAAAGAAAAGATAAAATCGTTGTGTAAATCTTTTATAAACTGAGTGGTCTATCTGTGAATTCAACCGGTAAGAAAAGTCCTACTTAAAAGAACGAGGAAAAATTGATTAAAAAAAATTTTGGCCAGGGGTGGTGGTGGTGGTGGTGGTGGTGGTAATTTTTGCTAATTGCTTTTATGCAGGAGAACAAAGGGTTATACATCATTGAGATGGAGAAAGTTGGGAGTCCATTTTAATGTATTCTTGTTCGTTTTTCATGTTTGTTTGTTGTTAAGTCTATTAGTGATCACAAACAATAAAAAATTTAATCCAGAAATCTGGGGGGGGGGGGGGGAAGGAAGGGGAAAAAAGTGGCAAGTTTTTGTGTATCAGTAATTCATTGATGGAAATTGAGTCACAAGGGGGAAGGGTGGTCGTTGGTTGGCTGGGAGTGCTGTGCTGCTGGCTGAGCCTGAGGAAGTGTTTGTCTGCCCCACCCATCTCCACAGGTATTTCAGCCTTCAGGCTGCTGAGGACTGAGGGGAAGGGTGGTCGTTGGTTGGCTGGGAGTGCTGTGCTGCTGGCTGAGCCTGAGGAAGTGTTTGTCTGCCCCACCCATCTCCACAGGTATTTCAGCCTTCAGGCTGCTGAGGACTGAGGGGAAGGGTGGTCGTTGGTTGGCTGGGAGTGCTGTGCTGCTGGCTGAGCCTGAGGAAGTGTTTGTCTGCCCCACCCATCTCCACAGGTATTTCAGCCTTCAGGCTGCTGAAGGCGCGAGCCTGTGGGCGCGAGCCGAAGGGCGAGAGCAAAAGGGCTCTCGGCCTGAGGCTCTCAGCCGTGGGAGCGACGCAGTGGAACTAAACCTGCAGCCATCAATGAAGATCACAAGAGAGGAGAGCCACCTACATCTACACCCCACCCTTCCTTCCAGCTATCCACAATGTGTAGGGGAGTGGCAATTTCTGTTGTGCTGGGCAAAGGGAGATATGGCGTTGGCAGGGCAATGTGCCATTACAGGGGAAGGAGAGATAGTTATCTAACACCTATCTTACCTTCCGATTGCTCTGCTATCCCGGGGAACTTGGAGAACGAACCAGGCCACCCACAGAACCTCTCCTTGCTCCTATGTAATGCCAGGTCAGTTAAAAATAAAACACATGTCATCCATGACCTTCTTTCGGATGAGGAGGCTGACCTGGCATGCTTCACTGAGACCTGGTTGGGAGATGATAGTGGACCGACGTGGGCGCAGGCCCTCCCAGCTGGGTACTGTGTTAGTGAGCAGGTGAGGGAAAGTGGGCGGGGGGGCGGAGTAGCTGTGGTCTACAGGGATAATCTTAATCTGACCAGACTTCCTGTTCGTGAACTGAATTACATCGAGTGTGTGTACCTGAGTCTGAAGACCAGGGATAGACTAGGGATTCTGTTGGTGTACCGGCCACCCCGCTGCCTATCAGACTCCCTGGCTGAGCTCACGGAACTGGTCTCGGAGCTGGTGTTGGATTCGCCCAGGCTTTTGGTCCTGGGCGATTTCAACATCCCATTCGAGACTGGTTTGTCAGGTGGAGCTCGGGAGTTCGTGGCATCCATGACAACCATGGGCCTATCCCAATTGGTCTCTGGACCCACACATTCAGCGGGTCATACCCTCGATGCTGTTTTCAGTTCCGAACAGACGGATCTGTGGGCGGAGGTAACGAATACCTCCGTGTTGTCATGGACAGACCATTTTCTGGTTAAGGTTAGTATCACGGCTACCACCCGCCCCTGCGGGGGTGGTGGACCTATTAAGATGGTCCGCCCTCGAAGGCTGATGGATCCTGCTGGATTCCAGAAAGCCTTGGAGGGTTCTATGGCTGGTATCGTCGACGATCCTGTAGAAGCCCTGGTTGATAGATGGAATCGAGACCTAACTAGGGCTATCGACACGATCGCCCCCAAACGTCCTCTCCGACCCGCTTCTAACAGGGCGCCCTGGTATACGGAAGACCTCAGGGAGTTGAAGCGGAAAGGACGACGACTGGAGCGCCGATGGCGGAAAACTCGACTTCTATCCGACAAGACACGGCATAGAGAACATCTTCGTTCCTATGGGGTGGCAATACGTGCAGCGAAGAAAGCTTTCTTCTCTGCGCGCATTGCGTCTGCGAATTCGCGTCCAGCGGAACTGTTCAGGGTGGTGAGGGGTCTAACCCGGGCACCTTCCCCCCTGAATCCGACTTTAGAGCCTTCGGCGGTTCGCTGCGATGCCTTTAATGATCATTTCGCAGATAAAATCTCTCGGATAAGAGCCGACTTAGATGCCGTCGTTATAGCAGAGGCTGACGATGGAGTGTCCAGTGACTCCGCGAGTAGAATTATACTGGATCGGTTTCAGTTGGTGAGTACCGAGGACGTGGACAAGCTGCTTGGACGAGTGAGGGGGACGACTTGCCCTCTCGATCCCTGTCCTTCATGGCTGGTCGTCCAGGGAGGAGATGCGGTTAGATCGCAATTACAATATATTATTAATGCATCTCTCAGGGAAGGGAGTTTTCCATCATGTTTAAAAGAAGCGGTGGTACGGCCGCTTCTAAAGAAGCCCTCCCTGGATCCCCTGGACTTTAATAACTACAGACCGGTATCAAACCTTCCATTCTTGGGCAAGGTGATCGAGAGGGCGGTTGCCTTTCAACTCCAGGTAGTCTTGGATGACACTGATTTTCTAGACCCATTTCAAACTGGCTTCAGGACGGGATACGGAGTTGAGACTGCTATGGTCGCCTTAGCGGATGATCTACGCCTGGGTATTGACAGGGGGAGTGTGTCCCTGTTGGTACTTTTGGACCTCTCAGCGGCATTCGATACCATCGACCATGGTATCCTTCTGGAACGCCTGAGGGGATTGGGAATCGGGGGCACTGTGCTTCAGTGGTTCCGGTCCTACCTCTCGGGCAGGTTCCAGATGGTGATGCTTGGGGATAGCTGCTCTGCAAAGAAGGAGCTGCTGTGTGGCGTACCGCAAGGTGCCATCCTTTCCCCAATGCTGTTTAACATTTATATGAAACCGTTGGGAGAGATCATCCGGAGGCATGGGGCGGGGTGCTATCAGTATGCTGATGACACCCAAATATATTTCTCTATGCCTTCGACAACATCGTCAGCTAAGGATAGTGTGTCTCCTCTGAATGAATGCTTGGAGGCGGTAATGGGCTGGATGAGGAAAAACAAACTGAAGCTGAATCCAGACAAGACGGAGGTGCTTGCTGTCAAAGGCCGCAACCTGGGTTTGGAGGTGTGTCAACCGGTTCTGGATGGGGTTACACTCCCCCTGAAAGACTGTGTTCGCAGCTTGGGGGTGCTCCTGGATCCGTCGCTCCAAATGACAGCCCAGATAGATGCGACGGCCAGGAGTGCCTACTATCAGCTTCGGCTGATACGCCAGCTGCGCCCCTTCCTAGAGTTGGAAGACCTAAAGATGGTGGTGCACGCGCTGGTAACTTCGAGGCTTGACTTCTGCAATGCGCTGTACATAGGGCTACCTTTGTGCCTAGTCCGGAAACTTCAACTAGTTCAAAATATGGCAGCCAGGTTGGTCACCGGTACATCTAGGAGTGACCATATTACGCCAGCTTTAAAATCGCTCCACTGGCTGCCAATTAGTTTCCGGGCGAAGTATAAAGTGTTGGTCATTACCTTTAAAGCCCTACATGGTTTGGGTCCAGGTTACCTGCGGGATCGCCTTCTCCCGTACAATCCGCCCCGCACGCTCAGGTCCTCTGGGAAGAACTTACTGCGGTCGGCCAAGACTAGGCTGACAACTGTTACCCAGAGGACCTTCTCTTCTGCCGCTCCCAGACTGTGGAATGACCTGCCGGAGGAGACTCGTCAACTTAACAGTCTTTTAGAATTTAAGAAAGCTATAAAGACTGTTCTCTTCCGGCAGGCATATCCAGTGTAATTTTTAGAATGTTTTTAGGATGTTTTAGGATGTTTTAATGATGTTTTAGGATGTTTTAATGCAGTTTTAATAATATTTGTCATGTTTTAATTAGTTTTATGTATTTTATCATGCTGTTGTTCCCCGCCTCGATCTAGATGGAGAGGCGGGTAAGAAATAAATCGTTATTATTATTATTATTATAAATATTGTATTCATTGGCTTTATTCTGTTTTTATGTATTCTATATTTTATTGAGGTCCTCTACTGATGTTGTGCTGACTGTTTGACTTGGCTATGACCATAATAAAATTAATCAGTTTCTTATATAAAAAAGTCACATCTGTGAGAAACCATATAAATGCTTGGAAGTTGGAAAGAGCTTCAAGTCCGCACAGGAGAAAAGTGTAAAACTGTTTGGAAAGTGGGGGAAATTTAATCTGATCTTTTCACCTAATACCTGATCTTCCCACCTAATACCTCACATGTGGGAAAAACCATAGAAGTACTTGGGGTATGGAATGAGATTAATTTACAGTCCATGCCAACAACATACTTGGAATTAATTGCACCTGTCCCTTGTTTTATTTATTTATTTATTTATTTATTACATTTATATCCCGCCTTATTTCCTCCGAGGAAACCAAGGCAGGGTGCATAATAATCCATCTGTTCTCCGTTTTACTTTCACAACAACAACCTTGTGAGGTTGGATGACCAGATAAAATCCAGGTCAGGGCTCATGTAACTTTAACAGTTGTAGAGAAAAGGGAATTTCAGCCAGTGTCTTTTGTATGCAATTAGTTCCTGGTGAAATTCCCTCTTCATCACAACAGTTAAAGGTGCAAGCACTATACTAGAGTGACCATATACAAAAGGGCCCTGCAACTTTAACTGTTGTGATGAAGAGGGAATTTCACCAGGAACTAAGTGCATACAAATGACACTGGCTGAAATTCCCTTTTCTCTACAACTGTTAAAGTTACATGAGCCCTGACCTGGATTTTATCTGGTCGCCCTATTGTGAGGTAGGTTGGACTGAGAATCTGTGACTGGCCCAAAGTCACCCAGTGAGCTTCCATGGCTGAGTGGGTTTTAGAGCTTGGATCTCCAGACTCCCTGGCCAACATTCTATGAACTACATCACACTGGCTCTCCCTACCTCATCTGTCTTATTATCTTGCACCCTTGGAGAGGGTTTTAAAAGGAGCCAAAAATGTTCCTACCTGAGGAATGGAAGCTTTGTTAGCAAAGCCATTTTCATTTTCTTATTGCCACTGGAAACCATTGTCAGTGGGACAACACATTCAGAAGGCCTCTGTGAATGGGAGAGACCGGGAAGTCTCTCTCATTCACTCAACCAAACTCAACCATCACACATTACTAGGTGGGACAGATACAATACGCCACAAAAAAGCCACGAAAACCACGTTCTGATGCCCGTTCCAGGCCATAGTCCATATTGCGCAAAACAGGCTGGAACGGCAACTTCCAACTGAGCCAACTCAACCAAACGCACCACTCACACTTTACTAGGTGGGACAGATACAATACTCCACAAAACAACCACAAAAACCACGTTCCGATGCCTGTTCTGGGCCATAGTACATATTGCGTAAAACAGGCTGGAACGGCAACTTCCAAGTGAGCCAACTTAACCAAACGCACCACTCACACTTTACTAGGTGGGACAGATACAATACACCACAAAACAGCCACAAAACCACGTTCCGATGCCCATTCTGGGTCATAGTCCATATTGTGCAAAATAGGCCGGAACAGCAGCTTCCAAGTAAGCCAACTCAACTCAACAGTCACACATTACTAGGTGGGACAGATACAATACGTCACAAAAAAGCCACGAAAAGCACGTTCCGATACCCGTTCCGGACCATAGACCATATTACGCAAAACAGGCCGGAACAGCTGCTTCCAAGTGAGCCAACTCAACCAACCTCTACAGTCACACATTACTAGGTGGGACAGATACAATACGCCACAAAACAGCCACGAAATCCACGTTCCAATACCCATTCCAGGCCATAGTACATATTGTGCAAAACAGGTCAGAACGGTAGCTTCCAAGTGAGCCAACTTAACCAAACTCACCACTCACACATTACTAGGTGGGAGAGATAGAATACACCACAAAACAGCCACGAAAACCATGTTCCGATGCCCGTTTTGGGCCATAGTCCATATTGCGCAAAACAGGCTGGAACAGCAGCTTCCAAGTGAGCCAAGTCAACCAAACTCACTGCTCACACATTACTTGGTGGGAGAGATAGAATAAGCCAGGAAACAGCCACAAAAACCATGTTCCAATGCCCGTTCCGGGTCGTGGTTCATATTGAGCAAAATAACCTGGAAGCAGATCATGGGTGAGCAAAATGAGGTAGAAACTCATTTGAGAAATAGCCCAGGATGGCAAGTTCTGTGTGAGTGAAGGCAATCGAACAAACCACTTTCAGTGTTCTAAATGGAAGAGCTAACAAACTTTAACAGAATCCAGAACGAAGATCTGCAAAGACAGCTTCATACCGAAGCCCATAGTTGTTGTGTGGTGTGGTGTAGCACTCAAAATATCAGACTAGGATGGGTAGGACCCATTCCATCATGAAGCTTACAGTGACCTGTGGCTATTCACCTCTCTCAGCCTAACCTATCCGACAAGGTTGTTACAAAATTGTTAAATACTATTTCTGTTCACCATGAGTTTCTGGGATGTAGGTTGGATATAATTTTCTGCCAAAAAAGCCCAGGTCAAAGGGGTAGAAAAAGGATGTTGAATGTAGTGAAAGAACTCCAACACATTTCAGCCCTCAGGTCCTTCTTCAGAGTTCTTTGTTGGAATGCAATGAATATCTGAGGCCCTAGGATGTGGACAAGGTGCTTGGCAAAGTCCGGTTGACCATCTGTGTGCTTGACCCTTGCCCTTCATGGCTCATTACATCAATTAAGGAGGGGATCACCAGCTGGATCCAGGAGGTTATCAATTTCTCCATGAGAGAGGGAGTGGTGCCGGCCTCTTTAAAAGAGGTGGTAATCAGACCACTCCTGAAAAAGCCTAACCTCGACCCAGAGGATGGTATCAATTATAGGCTGGTGAATAACATCCCCTTCAATCATGTTGCTTGAGCGGGTGATTGCAGGGCATCTCCAGGCATTCTTGAATTAAACGGATTATCTAGATCCATTTCAATTGGGATTCAAACCTGGTTTTGTAACTGAAACTGCCTTGGTCACCCTGTGGGATGACCTTTGCCAGGAGAGGGACAGGGGGAGTGTGACCCTGTTTATTCCCTTGGGCCTTTTAGTAGCTTTCAGTACCATCAACCATGGTATCCTTCTGGATAGACTGTCTGGGCTAGGAGTTGGAGGCACTGTGTTGCAGTGGTTCCGCTCCTACTTGGATGGCCGATTCCAGAAGGTGGTGCTGGGGGATTATTGCTCTGTGCCGTGGCACCTAGGCCATGGGGTTCCACAGGGCTCTATTTTATTTCCTATGCTGTTCACCATTTACATTAGAAATGTGCAATGGTTTTTTATGGCTATCTTAAAGTCAAAAAGACAATTGGGTTGATGAATCTCCTCCAGCAGGCCATTCCATAGTCTGGGAGCGGCAGAAGGCCCTCTGGGTAACGGTTGTCAGCCTAGTTTTGGCTGACTGTAGCAAATTCTTCCCAGAGGACCTAAGCGTGTGGGGCAGATTGCATGGGAGAAGGCGATCCCACAGGTAACCTGGACTCAAACCATGTAGGGCTTTAAAGGTAATAAACATGTACATCGCTTTGTATTAACATTCAAAGCCCTAAATGGCTTGGGGCCAGTCATCTGAAGGAACACCTTCTCCCATATGTACTTGCCCAGACTCTAATATCATCCTCAGTGGCCCTTCTCTGTGAGTCCCTGCCAAAGGAAGTGAGGCAGGTGGCTACCAAGAGGAGGGCCTTCTCTGCTGTGGCACCCCAGCTGTGGAATGAGCTCCCTAGAGAGGTTCGCCTGGCACCTACATTATACCCTTTTAGACACCAGGTGAAGAGCTTCTTATTCTCACAGTATTTTAAGAGTTTATTATCATAGTCTTTTAACTCCGCTGTTTTAAATCCGTATTTTAAATTAGGGATGTGTATCGTATCGTTAAAATGTACGATAACGATACAATATGCTCTTTATCGTGCATGCGTTTAACAATAACGATACGATAGGAAAGCTTACGATAATTATCGGAGACGATAAAAAATCCTACGATAATTATCGTATGTTATCATTTTATCGGAAGGCTCTTTCTCTTTTGCCACCACATGGACGGAGCAAGAAGGTGGAGTGTGCTTGATGAGACTGACTGATTCAGTGACCAATTGTGCAGCAAGGATTCCAGTAGGCTCCAATCACAATGTTGGTGGAGGGTTAAGGATATCCCCGCATAAAACCTCCACACTTGGTGTTCCAGCTCTGTTGGGAGTTAGGCATTGAGGAGAGAAGGGTGGATTTTGTTGGAGCTCTGTCCTGGCTCCTAGGTCTTATAGTTACTTGGTGGCGAATTGTTGGAGATTCATTGTAGTCTTGCATCTTTCTGTTCCCTTCTGTGTCTCAGGTTCGTTTGGCTGTTCGTTGCTTGTGTGTCTGAGTTTTAATTTTTATATGTTTTCTGTTTGGTTTGGTTTGGTTGAAGTGTTAGGTTAGCATGAGTGGGGGTACTGTGACTGAGTGAGTGTGTTTTGTCCCCTTCCCTGTTTAACTTTCTTTAAAAAAAGCAAAAAAATATATTAAAAAAAATATGTTTCTCTCCCTCTCTCTGTGTGTGTGTGTGTGTTTGCTTGATTGACTGTGAGTGTGCTGGTGTGTCCTGTAGCCTGCTACACAGGATAACACTACACAATCTGTGGTCAAAGCAGCACACAAACTGTTTGCAAAGGATTGTTATTAATATAAATAATTTCATTTTCAGTCACTTCGTAGCAGTATGAAAAGCGGTTCTAAGGCGCGCCTTGGGCGAGGTGGCTTTGGGTCTAGGAGAGATGCTGTTGCTGCTGGGGGCAGTTCTGGTGTGGCTGTCTCTCCCTCTCGCACATTTTATTTCTTTATTAAAGACAGACTGTTTCCAGTCTGGAGGGACTGCTTTAGTAAGCCTTAAGAGATTCCTGTATTATTTTTTCATCACTACGTCCCTGGGTCTGCTCCTCGTGGAGTCCGTTAATGAGGGACTGCAGAAGTACCCCCTCACGCATTTTTTTTAGACTTTGGTCAAGGCAATGTGCCCACCTCTACCCTGAACGTGACTTTTATTTGGCAATGTGCCCACTTCTACCCTGAACGTGACTTTTATTTGGCAATGTGCCCACCTCTACCCTGAATGTGACTTTTATTTGCCTCTGCTCCAGCCAATGTGTGCAGCTCTGGCATGAAGAACTGCCAACCTGCCTTCACGGGGATGGCAGGCAAACTGGGTCATTTTTCAAGCACAATGAGGTCAAGGCGGTGCGTGAGGGTTGTTTTGATGGGATTCACAGTTGTCAAAGCAGCACATGTATATCTGCTAGGATCTTCCAGGTTGGCGCGCTTCCAGGGTATCTCCTGGCTCAATGAGGCCCTGCCTGGCTAAGGCTGGCTCTAAAATAAATAAATAACTGTAAGGCCCGTGCTATTCCCCTACCCCCCAATCCTTTTATTATTTCTTGTACTTAGACGTGCATGGCCTAATCTAGAGTCAAGGCAGCAGTTCTACTGCAGCGGAATGCGTCCACTCACTGTGCCACACACGCATAGGCGCGGATAATAATAATACGCTTTAGTGGGATCCTGCAGGTTGGCACGTTTCCACCATTGAGGCCCTGCCTGGGTAAGGCTGGCTAAAATAAATAAATGTAATGCCCGTAATTCCTGACTGTCTGTGCGTTGCTGCTTGTGGGATCCTCCAGGTTGGTGCGCTGCAGGGGTATCTCCTGGCTCAATGAAGCCCTGCCTGGCTAAGGCTGGCTCTTTAAGAAAGGTCTTCTTCTACCCCTGCTCCTGTGGTGACACCCAAGAGTCCATGGACAGATCCAACTGGCCCTCTGCCTCTGTGCCCACCTCTGCCAAAACTAACTGCCTGCCTGCATCAGCCTGCTTGCCGGCTGTGCACGGGGATCGTCTTCCTCATCCTAGCCTCCATTACTGAAGGGATGCAAAAGCATCTCACACATTGCCTTTTTTGAACCACTGTGCTTGCCCGGCCCGCCTTGGTGAGTCGATGACGTGCATGTGCATTTTTGGCTTCAATCAATATCAAGAGAAGCTATTTCAAACTGATGTATGCTCTCTCATCGCGCTGCCATGAGTCCACTCCCTACAGCCCTTAGGTAAGGTTGCCAACTTTAAGGACTAGCTCTTTAAAAACGAGCAGTTATTATTATATAGCACTTGGCAGCAGCAGCAGCATGGAGTGCATTACTGAAAGTGCATGTTGTTGAGAGCTTACTTCTGAGTAATGCCTGCAGCTGTGCGTCTGAAATTGGGCACAGATGAGTTCCCTCAAGGCCATCTGTGAGATGCCCATGAGTACTGGACGACGACATCTCTTGAAAAAGGACCACATTTCAGCCACCTGAAACAGTGTATTTGAAAGCTTACTTCCGAGTAACGCTTGCACTGATTGTTCTAAAATTTGGCACACAAGACTAGCAACACTCAGTCTGCACTGTGACCAAGTTTCAAACCTGTAACTTGGAAAATTAAGAAGTTTTAGGCCTTTCAGACTCAAAAATCAACGCTAGAGTCTCTAGGGCAAAATTTAGAAAAAATATAATATCGGATTTCTGATAATTATCGGAAATATGATACGATACGGTTTACCTACAATATAATCGAAGACGATAATTTTTTTGGTCCAAAATTCCGATAACGATACAATATTTTCGGGCGTGCACATCCCTAATTAAATCTGTATTTTAAATCTGCATTGCTGCACGGTTTTACCATGGTTGTGCTTTCAGGCTGTGCACAGACCCCCCGATCCGATCGGGACCCCGATCTGGGAGGTCCAGATCTGGATCTGGATCTGCTCTGGTCCGTGCAGAGCCCTCCCACTCTCCCCACTCCCTCCCCCCAATTGCCCTGCATACCTGCAGCCTCCTCCGCTGGCCGCTTTCCCGCTCATGCCTGGCTTATTCAAGGCTTGACTTCTGCAATGCGCTGTACATAGGGCTACCTCTGTGCCTAGTCTGGAAACTTCAACTAGTTCAAAATATGGCAGCCAGGTTGGTCAATGGTACACCTAGGGGTGACCATATTATGCTAGCTTTAAAATTGCTCCACTGGCTGCCAATTGGTTTCCGGGTGAAGTATAAAGTGTTGGTCATTACCTTTAAAGCCCTACATGGTTTGGACCCAGGTTACCTGCGGGATCGCCTTCTCCCATACAATCCGCCCTGCACGCTCAGGTCCTCTGGGAAGAACTTACGACAGTCGGCCAAGACTAGGCTGACAGCTGTTACCCAGAGGACCTTTTCTTCTGCCGCTCCCAGACTGAGGAATGACCTGCTGGAGGAGACTTGTCAATTTAACAGTCTTTTAGAAGTTATGAGAGCTATAAAGACTGGTCTCTTCCGGCAGGCATATCCAGTGGAATTTTAGAATGTTTTTAGGATTTTTAAAATGATGTTTTATTGCTATTTTAATAATGTGTGCCATGTTTTCAATCAGTTTTATGTATTTTATAATATTTTATATTTACTGTTGTTTCCTACCTCGATCCAGACGGAGAGGCAGGTAAGAAATAAAATTATTATTATTATTATTATTATTATTATTTTCTGTCCCACCGAGTAACATGTGACTGTTGAATTCGGTTGATTTTGGTTGAGTTGGCTCATTTCGAAGCTGCCGTTCTGGCCTTTTTTGCGCTATATGGACGATGGCCCAGAACGGGCATCGGAACGTGGTTTTCGTGGCTGTTTTGTGGTGTATTGTATCTGTCCCATCTAGTAATGTGTGAGTGATGAGTTTGGTTGGTTTCAGGCATTCGGAAGTGGCCATTCCGGGTCATCTATCCTGTTCCGGATGTTGTTCTGGGAGTTATGGGGTTAATAATATAATATTGCAATGGTTTCAGTCCTAAAATATTGTTCTCAAGTGTTTCTAACACGTGCCATTGTTTTTGGCATGGCTTTTTAATATAAAGGGGTCGTTCCGGCCAGCATGCATGCATACAAAGGACACCTGCTGAAATTCCCTTTTCTACGGAACTGTTTAAGTTCAAAGGAAGTCCTCCTTTCCATATGGCCACCCTAAGAGAGGGTTCACAGGGAGAGGAGCGGGAGGATGGAGACTCCGGAGATGCGTGAGCGAACTAAGCTTTGAACCGGTTTCCCTGTCTCATGAGCTGCTCCTTCTCCTTGAAGTGATGCTGGGAAAGGCTCTTTCTGGCCTGCTGAGGGTTAAAGCCATGAAGGAGATGCCTAGAGAGGAAGGGGATTTGGGGAGAGCAGGAGGACCGCGTCCTCCATGGGAACTGCGCTCCTTTGTGCCGCCTTCTTCCTCCGGAGGAAAGAGGCCTTGGACCTGCCCGGGTGCTGCATCGGAGCCTACTGGGTGGGATCAGGTGAGACCCCTCCCGGCCTTGGGCATGGGGCTGAAGGGTGGGTGGGGGGTCCTTGGGTGGTCAGCTGCAGCGCTGGGTCCATTGATCAGGCTGCTTCACTGATCAAATCGCTCTGCATTGGCCACGATCCTTCCCCCGTTCCTCGGGCCCCGTTCCCCCCCCCCCCCCATGCAATTCTGCCTGGGGCTGAGACGCTCCCCTCGTCCTCTGCCGGATCAACCAGACTGACAAAAGGAAACAGGGATGGGTGGAGGGAGACGAGGTGCCCCATCCAGACCCCTCCCCCCAAAAGGCAAGTGATTTGGAGACCCCTAAAAGGGCAGCATGTTTTGTAGCTATTTAAATACCGATTATTGACATTTTACTCTTGTGGGGGTGGAATCCGTTTTTCTCAGGGCAGCCAGAGATCTTGGGACAACGCTGTGACGGAGGCCTACAGAGAGAGGCAGCTGGAGAGGAGTCCTTTTGAGAGGGAGGAGAAGACTGATGATAACTGAATACATATTTGGGGAAAGGGGAAATAGAAGAGAATGAAAAAGAAGCTTGAGTTTTACTAGTGTGGGGGTGGGAGTGGCAGACGGGAGAGGCGCAGGAGGGATTTCTTTTGCTAAACGCAGTAAACGATATTGGGAGAACCCTGTGGTGCAGCCTGCCAAGAGAAGTGGCTGGAGACAAATCCGATTGAGAAGGATGATGATAAACAAATGGAGAAGACGATGACAGCATAAAACTCCTTTGACAGAACCATTTCTTGACTTTGTAGTACCATCTCGTGAGCCAATTTTTGCCAAGGTACAGAAGAAGGAAACGTTTCTTTAGCCCCATCGGAGGTTTTGTGAAACACGGATGAATGATGATGGAGCCAAACCCAACCAGCCCTGAAGCAGGAAGTAACCCTAATGCTGTTAAGACTGAGAACAGTGTTGATTTCTGGGAAAGAACGGAGCAGAAGGATCTGGGTGAGGACATGGTCAGCTCAGACATGCAGCTCCAGAATTTCAGGCAGTTGTGCTACCAGGAGGTTGAGGGACCCCGAGAGGTTTGCAACCAGCTCCACTCTCTTTCCCGTCGGTGGCTGAAGCCAGAGCGACACACGAAAAACCAAATCGTGGACCTGGTGATCCTGGAACAGTTCCTGACTATCCTGCCAGCGGAGATGGCGAGCTGGGTGAGAGAATGCGGAGCGGAGACCAGTTCCCAGGCGGTGGCCCTGGCAGAAGGTTTCCTCCTGAGCCAGGCAGAGGACCAGAAGCAGAACGAGCTGCAGCAGGTGAGAGCATTTCATCCAGGGGGTCAGGAACGTGAGGGAGGGTTTTCTGAAAACCCTCTACAACCCAACCCATTCTAGATATCACCCGAGGAATGATGTCCCATATCTCACTCCCAACTTCTTTCCTCTCCCATTGCTTTTATAATCCTTCTCCTCATTCCATGTCTTGGATCATCACTGCTGTTTCAGGTAAAGGCACAATTTGCAGAAGTGGGACCTGATTTCGCTGAAGCAGAGAAGGCTTCATCAGGCACCTGGCAGAGCCTCCCACAAAGGGGGATCCGGCAGGAGGGTGACGGATGTATCACCTTGCAGGGTACGGATTAACTTTAGGTGGTGGAGGTGGTGGCTGTATTTCAACTTGGTGTTCCTCTCTGGAGAATGTCACAGGACCTTGGAGTCTTTTTATGTCCCCCTTGGATTGTTTTGGGGGGGGGAAGATGCTTCTCTCCAACCTTTTCCACAGTCCAAATGTTCAACACTTGGAGGCCTTATACATGGAAAACAAACAGTTTGATTTGAGGCTAAGTGTCCAAGTGGGGAAATATGCATTTCCCTCCCACTGAAGTATCAACATCCAAATGAAAGGTAAGACATCTTGTACCGCCAAGGTGTATTACGCTTCCTGCCCTGCCGATGCAATTCTAGATATTTCCTTGTGTGTTAAGTCCTCTTGGGTTCCCAGGGGCTTCCTTTCCAGGAGTTTAGGATGTCCCCCTCCGCCTCTGAGACAAGCACCTAGTACTGCCTTCCCATCATCTTTGTCTCTTGCAGGGTGTGGAATGACGTTGGCAATGAGGACACAGCCATCACATCTTCTTTGGGATGAGATGGAACCAGATCAGGTAAGCGCAGGAATGTCAGGTGCCCTGTGGATAAGAATCCTTGGCATTTCCTAGGTGTGCTATCCCTAACGCTCTGTGGATGCTGACTGTAAGTGATCAGTAAAGATGAGATTAGCTGTACATGTGTTGTGAGGTAGCTGTGAGGAATGGAATGTATCCTTGGAAAGAAAGCTGCCATAGATGTGTTGGTTTGGTACTGGAAGCAAAAAGCGACTTAGCTTAGCAGGGATACCTTAACCTCGGTGTTACTGGTGTCAGTGGCAAACCTGGCTACATTGAGAGAAAAGGGAATAGAGGTCTGACTACCTCTTAAACTTAGGATGCGGTCATCCACGTAGGAGTTCTGAAAGGCAACGATTTCATACAATTGCTGAGAGGAGTCCTGGGAGAATGAGAAGCGTACCGAACTGAATTACCAGATCTCTGCAAACCACACCTGCCAGAGAAGTAACTCTAAGATGTAAATGCTGACTGCTTTGTTGGTTGGGAGGAACAGAACTTTAATTCTGCTAAGGGACACGCTAGCCACGATCTCTACTTCTAATCATCCTAGTTGCATTGTGCTTAGTAACGTGTTTTGCTTGTTTCATCATTCTCATCCAGGGTCTGGTGACTTTGAAGGAGGTTGCTGTGTGGTTCACGGAGGAGGAGTTAAGTCCTCTTGGGTTCCCAGGGGCTTCCTTCCCAGGAGTTTCGGATGTCCCCCTCCGCCTCTGAGAAAAGCACCTAGTTGAGAGGAACAGAGCTTTAATTTTGCTAAGGCATACGCTAGCCACGATTTCTGTTCTGCTTCTAATCATCCTAGTTGCATTGTGCTTAGTAATGTGTTTTGCTTGTTTTATCCTTTCGAAGTTTTGTTGTTTTCTATTTGAGCAAGTTTCAGTCCTGCTCCATAATGCCCAGCCAGTTCACTTTATGTTATCTTTGAGAAGGAAACATTTTCTCTTTCCCTCCAGGGTCTGGTGACTTTCGAGGAGGTTGCTGTGTGCTTCACGGAGGAGGAGAGGGCACTGCTGGATCCTGACCAGAGAGCCCTGCACATGCAAGTCATGGAGGAGAACCGGGGGATTGTGGCCTCTCTCAGTAAGGCTCCTTGTTTGCCTGCTTAATGATACTATGGGTTTCCAAATGCAAGCATGACAATGAAGACAATATAACCATTTTTGGCACATGCCCTATATGAGGCTTTTGAGTCTGCTGTTTGAATATAACCCTCAGAAGGCAGAGTTCAAAGAGAAAAGAAATACATTCAATTATATTAAATTGTTGAAGAATCTACTGCTATTTTAAGAGAGCACCTTCAGACATACCACAAACATTTTCACAAGACTCATTGGGCCTGTTCAGACAACACGCTAAGCCATGGTTAGGCCGCTCACCCTTTTGCAGCAATAGGATAGTGAGAGTGTTTTAACCATGGTTATGTAGCCACCATGGTTAGAAACATTTCACACAACACAGTAAGCCATAATGTTTATCTCAAAATGCTTAACCACCATGGCTGAGCATGCCATCCGAACAGGGTCATCAAAACAGCTCAGAGTTTCAAAAACCAACAAGAGCAAAACACTAATTAAGAAAAGGCAGCCCAGAATAAGCATGTTTTCAAGGCAGAGGACAAGGCTTCCCCTCGCAGGTGCCATTTGACGTTTGATTGTGCATTTCAGCATTCCAGATCCCTTCTTCCAGTCTACCAGCATGTGTCAATATTTATCTACTAAAACATTTCTAATGCTGTCTTTGCATTGAAAAACAGTCCACACAGTAGCTAACACTAGAGAGGCATCAGTACAAAATATTAGAAAATAACAACAAAATCCAAACAACAATCAGCATTCAGCACTCAAATTGCCAGGAAATGCAATAAATGCAATAAATAAAAATACAGGACAGATCCATCGTAGAATTCTAGAGGATTCCTGGAGGTGAGTTCAAAGGAGGGCAACGAGGATGATCCGGGGTCTGGAAACAAAGCCCTATGAGGAAAGACTGAAAGAATTGGGCATGTTTAGCCTGGAGAAGAAAAGACTGAGGGGAGACATGATTCCACGCTTCAAATACTAAAAAGGGTGTCACACAGAGGAGGGCCAGGATCTCTTCTTGATCATCAGAGAGTACTGAACACGGAATAATGGGCTCCAGTTACAGGAAGCCAGATTCCAGCTGGACGTCAGGAAACACGTCCTGACTGTTAGAGCAGTACGACAATGGAACCAATGACCTAGGGAGGTCGTGGGCACTCCCACACTACAGGCATGCGAAATGCAGCTGGACGGCTGTCTGTCACATAGGCTTTAAAGTGGATTCCTGCATTGCGCAGGGGGTTAGACTCGATGGCTTTATAGGCCCTTTCCAACTCTTACGATTTCATGAATCCTGACAGATCAGCTGTGCTGAAGCCAGAGATGGAGGTGTTTAGGGAAGCAGCCATTCCACCCCCAAAATGCTGCAAGTTTACAAAACGCAAACCTAGGTTTCTTGACACATGGGCATCTGGGCACCCAGATTAACTTCTCCGTATCTGAGGTGGAGGGATGGGAAAGAGATCTGATTCTCTCCCCTTGAGGTCAACAGAACTCCGGGGTTTTCTCCAGAACTCTGTAGCAGAGTTGGCGATTCTGTTGAGGCTCTTGTTGCTCTACAGACTGGCCAAATGCGAAGAGCGATAGACAAAGTCCCTCCTGAGTGCCTTCTTCAGTACTGTGGAGCTCAGAACACTTCCTGATTTACTGGGGAGCTTTCGACAATGAAACAGATCACTGGAGAGCATAGGCGTGCACAGACCTTTTCATTATGGTGTGGACCCAGGGAATTTATATTAATTGTTTTGAAGGCAATCATTTACTCAATCATGAAGGACATTTGAGTTTTGGGATGGCATCGGCCTTGGTTCCCCTGATGGATGACCTCCTTGGAGAGAGGGATGAGGGGAGAACAACCGTGTTACTTCTTCCCGATCTCTTCCCAAGGTATCCTTCTGGACCGTCTCCTTGAGTTGGGACTTGGAAGCACTGTCCTACTGTGGTACGACTCGTACTGGAGTGTTTGCCTGTTCTGGATAGGGTTGCACTCCCACTGAAGCAGCAGATCTGTAGTTTGGAAGTCCAGGTGGCCTGGTGCCCCCCTTACCAACTTGCGTTCCTGGATAGAGAGAGCCTAACCGGAGTGCTCCATGCACCAATAACCTATTGATTAGAAAACTGCAGTGCGCTCAATGTGGGGCTGCCCTTGTGCCTGGTTCACAAGTGCAGAACGCAGCAGGGAGGGTGCTCCCTAAGACATCTAGCTCTGCTCTCATAACACCTGTGTTAAAAGAAACGCACTGGCTGCCTATTAGGTCCGAACCCCGTGCAAGGTTAAGGCATTGTCATAAACAGACTACCTAGCCGACTGCCTTCCCTTACGCTCCAGGTGATCTTTAAGGTCAGCAGAGGAGGCCTTTGTTGCATACTGGGGGTTAATGCTGTAGGGCCCCATGCGGTTGTTTTAAATCGCTATGGGAAGCGGTATGCTCAGAGGCTAGGTTTACTTACAAGGAGACATACAAGCATACAGCATACAAGCGCTGCCCCGTAAACGGTGGACTCAAATGGCAGAAGCTCTTGCACGAAGCTGCTGACCCATCTGGACCCATGTGTGGGGGGCGAAAGCAATGGTTATACTGTTCTGACAAGAACATTGAAGCAGTTGCGTCACTAGCATAGGCAGGCGTATAAGAGGTTGATTGACGGGAAGCTTTACACAACATGTAAGCTCATCATACTCTGTCCGGCTTGTTGGGCCGGACAGATAAGGTGCGTGTGGGACGTCCTGGACCCAGCGTTCTCAGCTCCTTAGGAAGATGCTTACACAGTGAAATAAGCAAAACTAGTTGTCTTTGCTGGGAGAAGCAGAGACAAAACTACTACCCAGAAGCCTTCGGGAGCTACTGTGGCTCAACGGCTTTTCTGGCCTATACCTCCCACCCCCCGCTGGTTCAAGGATGTCGAATGCGCTGCTCGTCCTCAAGTAATAACAAAAGCAATTCAAGCATGAGCAAAACACCAGCAGGTTACAACTGGCAGTAAAACAATGACTCATCTCAGCTGTTACATCATGACTCATGACATTTTGCTTCTCAGGAATTCATACAGCATTGTCTCCAATAACCACTTCTTACAAATCTGTGGCTTCTGCAAACACTTCATAGTACTCAAAAGGTCTCAGAAAGAAACACATTACAGAGTTCTATCAAAGCTTAACATCGTCATAGGAAAACGGGCTGCATGATGCGACATAACAGAGCTGACCCAACAGTCAAATTAGTCTCCCAGCTGGGCTAACACATTTCTCTAATGCAATCTTCATCAGTGATGTAAAGCTTAGCTTCTACAGGCATACAATACAGCAACGCAACAAAACCTTTGCTATTGCTGTAAAGGAAACAAGAACATCAGCATCTAGGGCATCTCAATCATATGGCTAGTTGCTACACAAGGCGGTGAAAAGTCTTGCAATTGTTACTGTTCGGTTAGGGCATCAGTTGATCTCACTTACAGGGAAACAATCTGGGCAACTGGCATATGCTATGTCAGGTCATGGCACTGTGCCTCTCAATGTGGGATCACTTGATACCCGGCAAACCAGGCTACCAATGACTGCCCACACGCCTGCAGCGGGGCTCGGCCCTGCGTTCTGCATGTTAACACTTTCATATACTGCAGCTTGGCCAGAACAAACAACTCCAGTACAATGGAGCAGATCAAATTGGGCATTGGCTGCTTTATCTCTGAAATGGGTGTAAGTCCAATGGAGGCAAATTCTCCCTATTGATATACAGGCAATCTCTATGGGTGCTTCTTTCAGGAAAAAGTCTGTCATGAACTGTATTATATGTTTTGTCGGGCAATTTTTTGGCCTATACAGCCTTGCTGGTCTGAAATGAACAGACTGTCACCGTGAAGTACCTAGACAGCGGGCCTTCGCAGTAGTAGCACCCACCCTCTGGGAAACCCTCCCTCGCATAGTTCGGGAGGCAGAAAAGGTGACCTCCTTTGAAGGCCTCCTAAAAATAGCCCTTTTCACCCAGCCTTCCCCTGGGCCTTAAGTGAATTAATCGTGCCTCTCATTTTGCTGCTCCTTGAATTGCTTTTGCTGTAGTTGTTTTAGCGTTGTCTTCTTTAATATTGTCTTTTAATATTGTGAACTGCTGAGAGATTTTATTATACTCCAAACGCCCCAAATCAATAAATTAATACATTACTAAATGAGTATGATCAGTTCTTCTTTTAATCGAAATCATTGATTGAAGGTGCTCCATTATTTTGAGTTCTATTGCTGACAAAGACTTTTACCAATTTCTTGTCTTTATTCCAGAAATAGACAGGCAGGAAAGGAAGAATAAGAGAGAACCATGTGGGATGTCACCGAAAAGAGACAAACGTAACAAGAGTGAACAGCAGAGAAATGAAACTGAAGTAAATCGGAATGGGAACAGTTCTTCCTTTGCTTCTCAGGGCAATGGCTACCATGATACCCCAATCCAAGAAGACATATTTAAAAGACAGAAAATGAAGAAACCATATCCATGCCTGGTGTGTGGAAAGAGCTTCAGTGAAAAGAGCGCTCTCATCTCTCATCAAAGAACTCACACAGGGGAGAAACCTTATCATTGTTTGGAGTGTGGAAAGAGGTTCAGTTATCAGATAACTCTTACTTGTCATCAGAGAATTCACACAGGGGAGAAACCACATCAGTGCTTAGAATGTGGAAAACACTTCAGTGACAAGGGAACTCTTACCTGCCATCAGAGAATTCACACAGGGGAGAAACCATATCAAGACTTGGAGTGTGGAAAGAGGTTCAGTGAGAAAAGAACTCCTATTTTTCATCAAAGAATTCACATAAAGGAGAAACCATACCTTTGCTTGGAGTGTGGAAAGAGGTTCACTGAGAAAAGAACTCTTACTTCTCATCAAAGAATTCACACAAGGGATAAATCTTACCTTTGTTTGGAGTGTGGAAAGAGGTTCAGTGAGAAAAGAACTCTCACTTCTCATCAAACAATTCACACAGGGGAGAAACCATATAAATGTTTAGAGTGCAAAAAGAGTTTCTCTTATCTGACATCTTTTACTACTCATCAAAGAACTCACACAGGAGAGAAACCATACCATTGTTTGGAGTGTGGAAAGAGGTTCAGTCGGAAGGACCATCTTATTTCTCATCAAAGAATTCACACAGGGGAGAAACCATACCATTGTTTGGAGTGTGGAAAGAGGTTCACTGAGAAAAGAACTCTAACTTCTCATCAAAGAATTCACACAGGGGAGAAACCATATAAATGTTTGGAGTGCAAAAAGAGCTTCAGTCATCAGGTATCTCTTACTGGTCATCAAAGAATTCACTCAGGGGAGAAACCATATCAATGCTTGGAGTGTGGAAAGAGCTTCAGTCATCAGATATCTCTTACTGGTCATCAAAGAATTCACTCAGGGGAGAAACCATATCAATGCTTGGAGTGTGGAAAGAGCTTCAGTCATCAGATATCACTTACTGGTCATCAGAGAATTCACACAGGAGAGAAACTATTTCAATGCTTGGAGTGTGGAAAGAGATTCAGTCGGAAAGACCATCTTATTTCTCATCAAAGAATTCACACAGGGGAGAAACCATACCATTGTTTGGAGTGTGGAAAGAGGTTCAGTGCGAAGATAACTCTTATTTCTCATCAAAGAACTCATACAGGGGAGAAACCATTTAAATGCCTGGAGTGCGAAAAGAGCTTCAGTCAGAAAGCACATCTCACTTCTCATCAAATCGCTCACACAGGGGTGAAACCGTATTATTGTTTGGAGTGTGGAAAGAGCTTCAGTCAGAAGACAAGTCTCAATTCTCATCAAAGAACTCACAAAGGGGAGAAACCATACCATTGTTTGGAGTGTGGAAAGAGCTTCAGTCAGAAGGCAAGTCTCAATTCTCATCAAAGAACACACAAAGGGGAGAAACCATACCATTGTTTGGAGTGTGGAAAGAGGTTCAGTACGAAGATAACTCTTATTTCTCATCAAAGAACTCATACAGGCGAGAAACCATTTAAATGCCTGGAGTGCAAAAAGAGCTTCAGTCAGAAAGCACATCTCACTTCTCATCAAAGAACTCATACAGGCGAGAAACCATTTAAATGCCTGGAGTGCGAAAAGAGCTTCAGTCAGAAAGCACATCTCACTTCTCATCAAAGAACTCACACAGGGGTGAAACCGTATTATTGTTTGGAGTGTGGAAAGAGCTTCATTCGGAAGCCAAGTCTCAATTCTCATCAAAAGATTCACACAGGGGAGAAACCATATAATATGGAGTGTGAAAAGAGCTTCACTCAGAAGGAACAACTCAATTCTCATCAAAGAACTCACAAAGGGGAGAAACCATTCCATTGTTTGCAATGTGGAAAAAGGTTCCGTGTGAAGGGAACTCTTACTTCTCATCAAAGAACTCATACAGGGGAGAAACCATATGAGTGTTTGGAGTGTGGAAAGAGCTTCCGTCATCAGATATCTCTTACTGATCATCAAAGAATTCACTAAGGGGAGAAACTATATCAATGTTTGGGTGTGGAAAGAGCTTCATAGAACTATAGAATAGTAGAGGTGGAAGGGGCCTATAAGGCCATCGAGTCGAACCCCCCGCTCAGTGCAGTCAATATATTGTAAGCATGGTATTCATTGGCTTTACTATGTTTTTATGTATTCTGTATTTTATTGAGGTACTATACTGATGTTGTGCTGACTGTTTGACTGGTCTATGATCATAATAAAATTAATCAAATCAATCCATTTCTTATATTAAAAAAGTCACATCTGTGAGAAACCATATAAGAAATGCTTGGAATTCGGAAAGAGTTTCAGTCAGAAGGTAATTCTCACTTCTCCGGTGAGTTAATGGCGAGTTAACATGACTGGCTTTTGGCTGAGCGGGACAGAGCGATCTGGATACCGTCTGAGTGGCTGCCAGATGGAATTAGCTGCCCCAGATCAAAGGGGAAAGCAAAGAGTATGCCATAAGTTATCTCATTAACCCTCTGAAGCCGTAAAGAAGCCGAGGTGAAAACTGCGACGGAGAGACAGCGGGGAGAGAACAGAGATCACGGTGTCCAACAATCACAAATTGCTCTGTAACCCAAATAGGGCACAGGATCTGCCGACACTCATTCCCCAAGAAAGTTTATCAATGAAATTAACTAATAACCATTACGGACGATGGGGGACTTTGTCCACGACAAAACTAACTGAATAAACAACTAAGCCTGCACAAAACAAAGAAAATGAAACTGCCTGCGTCATCATTTGGGTGAGTTTCTCTGTTTCTGTGTAAGGAAGAATATAAAAGGATTAAACAAGAACTTTGGATGAAGGATTTACATATGAATTTAAAAGGATTTTTTTCTCTACGTTTGCAAGATGAAAGTGCAATTGAGGTTTGGAGATAAAGAATTGCCTCTTCTGCTCCGACAGCAACAGGAGTGCCAGTTAAGGCGGCCATAGAGATATAAGGTCATCGAGATATAACAGCTTTTGTAATGGGAAATTCTAGAAAAAAACCAAATGACTTTGTTGGAAAAGTGGCTGGGATAGATCAATTACAAATGCAAAGAAAAGAGAGATAAAGAAAATGAAGGAAAAGAAGGGTTTGAAGCTGGAATTATTATTATTATTATTATTATTATTATTATTGTTAATAATTACATTTATATACCGCCCCATAGCTGAAGTTCTCTGGGCGGTTTACAAAAATTAAAAGATTGAACGCTAAAAAGACAATGTACAAAATTTAAAACCTTAAACATAAAACAACTGACATTGTTGAGGCGGGTAAGAAATAAATTGTTGTTGTTATTATTATTATTATTATTATTATTTAAAATATTTTAAAGTGTTAAGCCTGGCCACACTGTCAATCAAAACCTCAGCTTGAGCTGATAAAATGCCTGGGAGAAAAGAAAAGTTTTGACCTGGCACCGAATAGATAACAGTGTTGGCGCCAGGTGGGCCTCATTGGGGAGATTATTCTATAATTGGGGGGCCACCACAGAGAAGGCCCTCTCCCTTGTTGCCGTCCTCCGAGCTTCCTTCGGAGTCGGCACTCGGAGGAGGACTTTTGATGTTGAGCATAGTGTACGGGTAGGTTCATGTCGGGAAAGGCGTTCCATCAGGTATTGTGGTCCCAAACTGTGTAAGGCTTTATAGGTTAAAACCAGCACCTTGAATCGGGCTCGGAAACATACAGGCAGCCAATACAAGCGGGCCAGAATTGGTCTGATATGTTCGAACCTTCTGGTCCCTGTTACCAATCTGGCCGCTGTATTCTGCACAAGCTGCAGCTTCTGAACCGTCTTCAAAGGCAGCCCCATGTACAGTGCATTGCAGTAATCTAACTTGGAGGTTACCGGAGCATAGACAACTGAAGCCAGGTTATCCCTGTCCAGATAGGGGCGTAGCTGGGCCACCAGCCAAAGTTGGTAGAAGGCACTCCGTGCCACCGAGGCCACCTGAGCCTCAAGTGACAGAGATGGTTCTAGGAGAAACCCCAAGCTACGAACCTGCTCCTTCAGGGGGAGTGCAACCCCATCCAGAACAGGTTGAACACCCTCCATCCAGTCAGAGGAACCCCCCACTAACAGCATCTCAGTCTTGTCTGGATTGAATGTCAGTTTATTAGCTCTCATCCAGTCCATTGTTGCAGCCAAGCACCGGTTCAGCTCATCCACAGCCTCACCTGATGAAGATGAAAAGGAGTAGTAGAGTTGCGTGTCATCAATGTACTGATGACAACGCACTCCAAAACTCCAGGTGACCGCACCCAGCAGTTTCATGTAGATATTGAACAGCATGGGGGACAAGACTGACCCCTGCGGAACCCGATACTGGAGAATCCACGGGGCCGAGCATTGTCCCCCAAGCACCACCTTCTGGAGCCGACCTGTCAAGTAGGAGCGGAACCACTGCAATGCAGTGCCTCCCACTCTCAACTCTTGTTTGGATTGAAGGGATGTTTAGCTGGAGAGAAATTGTGGAAGCTTAAATGTATATATATAATAATAGAATAAGCTTAATTAGACTTTAAAAAAGATGATTGGATGATGGAGATATGGGAACAGGGAAAGAGAAGAGGGGGTTGGGGAAAAATTAATTATGCTAATAATGAAAGAAAAAATAATATCTATGTGTAAAGCTTTTATAAACTGAGTGGTCTATCTGTGAATTCAACCGACAGAAAAGTCCTACTTAAAAGAACGAGGAAAAATTGATGCAAAAACTTTTTGGTGGAGGGGGGATTTTTGCTAATTGCTTTTGTGCAGGACAGAAAAGGGTTATACATCTTTGTGGTGGAGAAAATTGCGAGTCCATTTTAATGTTGTATTCTTGTTTGTTTTTCATGTTTGTAATATTTGTTGTTAAGTCTATTAGTATTCAGAAACAACAAAAAATTAAATCCAGAGATATGGGGGGGGGGGGGAAGGAGGGGAAGTGGCAAGTTTTCATGTATCAGCAATTCATTGATGGAAATTGAGACTACCTGGTATTACACAATAGTAATCACTTAATTTTAGTTCTAGACTCTACTGAACGAGTCACAAGTTTTAAGTATTGTAAGTATTGTATTCATTGTATTCATTGGCTTTATTCTGTTTTTATGTATTCTATATTTTATTGAGGTACTCTACTGATGTTGTGCTGACTGTTTGACTTGGCTATGACCATAATAAAATTAATCAATTTCTTATATAAAAAAAGTCACATCTGTGAGAAACCATATAAATGCTTGGAAGTTGGAAAGAGCTTCAAGTCCGCACAGGAGAAAAAGTGTAAAACTGTTTGGAAAGTGGGGAAAATTTAATCTGATCTTTTCACCTAATACCTGATCTTCCCACCTAACACCTCACATGTGGAAAAAAACCCATAGAAGTACTTGGGGTATGGAATGAGATTAATTCACAGTCAAGCCGTATTTCACACTAGATTGCCAAATTAGGTGAAGTAGTATATACAGGAATGCCAATTATGAGGTCTATTAATATGCTGAAGCTAAAACAACAAAGAAAACTATAGAAACAATATTTTCTGCGATATGATTGCCTAGTGAAAAACAAAGATCAGCAGGAAAATAATAATCAGTATAAGAAATAATGATATTGACGGGGGAATTTTTTAACAAGTTTGCGATGAGATCGTGCCCTATTTTAAAACACCTGTTAAATGCTGTTTTAGAAGAACAGGAGATGTCAGACACATGGAGGAAATCCAGGGTGCTGCTACTTCATGAGCAAGGGAAGGCTCCACAGCAGGTGGGACCATCCACTCAACTTCGTGCCTTAAGCAGGATTTAAACATCTATGGCAATAATGCCCAACTGTTTGAACTCATTTATTGGTGAATATGTTGAATATAGATTTACAAGACCTCCGTGGTGCTGCCTGGGGCCCGTGCTCCCCTCAGTCTTTAGGTTTACCAGTCCCTTTCTGCAAGGATGGGATATGCCCTCTTTGCGCTGGTGAAATTCCCTCTATCGCAACAGCTAAAGCTGCAAGTGCTCTGCGTAGTGTGACCAGGTACAAAAGAGGGCAGGGTTCCTGCAGGTTTAACTTGTGATGAGGAGGGAATTTCACAAAGCACTGCCAACAACATACTTAGGCCTAATTGCACCTGTCCCCTGAATTTTTATTTATTTATTTATTACATTTATATCCCGCCTTATTTCCTCTGAGGAAACCAAGGCAGAGTGCATAATAATCCTTCTCTTCTCTGTTTTACCTCCACAACAACAACCTTGTGAGGTAGGTTGGACTGAGAATCTGGGACTGGCCCAAAGTCACCCAGTGAGCTCCCATGGCCGAGCGGGGATTAGAACTCGGATCTCCAGACTCTCAGTCCAAACTACACCACAGTGGCTCTCCCTACCTCATGTGTCTTACTATAATGCACCCTAGGAGAGGGTTTTAAAAGGAGCCAGAAATGTTCCTACCTGAGGAATGGAAGATTTGTTAGCCAAGACATTTTTTTTTTTACTGCCAATGGAAACCGTTGTCAGTGGGACAACACATTCAGAAGACGTCTGTCAATGGGAGAGACGGCAAAATCTCCACAGCTGAAGTATAGATTGCGATTAACAGGAAGGGAGTAAATTGAAGTCCGGGGAGAGAATTCTGCCAGAGAAGGAGCCAGGGGTCTCTGAGGGGGAGCCAGAATAGGGGGAAGTCTCATGACTGATCTCTGGGGCTGCCTATAGGGCTGCGGGATGCTGCTGCGATGCCCCATGCTTGAACAGCCACAAAAGAGGGCAGGGCTCTTGCAGCTTTAACTCTTGTGATGAAGAGGGCATTTCACCAAGTCCTGCAAGCATACAAATGACACCTGCCGAAATTTCCTTTCTACGGAACTGTTTAAGATACAGGAGCCCAGTCCTCCTTTCCATATGGCCACCCTAAGTGGGGGCTCAGAGGGAGAGATTTTTGGGGGGGGGACTCCGGAGAGGAGTGTGCGAACTAAGCTTTAAACCGGTGTCCCTGTCTCAAGAGCTGCTCCTCCTCCTTGAAGCGATGCTGGGAAAGGCTCTTGCTGGCCTGCTGAGGGTTAAAACCATGAAGGAGATTCCTAGAGAGGAAGGGGATTTGGGGAGGGAAGGAGGGCCGCGTTCTCCATGGGAACTGCGCTCCTTTGTGCCGCCTTCTTCCTCTGGAGGAAAGAGGCCTTGGAGCTGCCTCCAGGTGTTGCATCGGAGCCTCCTGGGTGGGATCAGGTGAGACCCCTCCCGGCCTTGGGGTGAAAGGTGGGTGGGGGGTCCTTGGGTGGCAAGGGAGGGGGAGAGAGCAGGGAGGGGGGAGATGCCCAAATTCAGCCCCCAAAGTGTCGCAGGAGGGTCTGAATTCGCATTAGGAAGGGGGGCTGGACCCTTCTCCCATCCCACCCCATAGGGAGGTGACCTGTCAGGCTGATGGGCTTGGGAGTCCACCGCAATGTCCGGAGACTTCCTCCCTTCCTCCCTCGGTGCAGCGGAGCAGGCAGGCGGGAGGGGGAGATTTCGAGGTCAGCTGCAGCGCTGGGTCCATTGATCAGGCTGCTTCACTGATCAAATCGCTCTGCATTGGCCACGATCCTTCCCCCGTTCCAAGGGCCCCGTTTCCCCCTCCCCCTTTGCAAATGGGGTTCCCCAGATGCAATTCTGCCTGGGGCTGAGACGCTCCCCTGGTCCTCTGCCGGATCAGCCGGACTGACAAAAGCCAACAATGGTGGGTGGAGGGAGACGAGGGGCCCCACCCAGACCCCTCCCCCCAAAAGGCAAGTGATTTGGAGACCTCTAAAAGGGCAGCAATTTTTGTAGCTATTCAAATACCGATTATTGACATTTCACTCTTGTGGGGGTGGATTCTTGAGACAACGCTGTGAGAGAGGTCTGCAGAGAGAAGGCTGATAACAACTAAATAAATATTTGGGGAAAGGGGAAATAAAATCAGCCAGAACTAGGCTGACGAGTGTTACCCAAAGGACCTTCTCTTCCATCGCTCCCAGGCTGTGGAATGGTCTGCTGGAGGAGATTAGACAAATTAGCAGTCTTCATGAATTTAAGAGAGTCATGAAGACTGCTCTCTTCTGGCCGACCTATCCAGATGAATGTTAAGATGTTTTTAATGATGTATTTTTCCTGTTTTAACAATTTTAACTGTTTTGTGATTCTTGTGTTTTATATTGTTGTTGTTCCCTGCCTCAAACCGGAGGGAGAGGCGGGTTATGAATTATTATTATTTATTTATTTATTACATTTGTATACTGCCCCATAGCGGAAGCTCTCTGGGCGGTTTACATAGGATTAAAAACAATTAAAAACAATATACAAAAATTAAAACAGCAAAAACATACAACATACACACAATCTGTACATTTAAAAACCACTTCAACACTTCAAAAAGCTACAAAAACAAAACAAACCCAGGCTCCTCAGATATTGCCAAATGCCTGAGAGAAGAGGAAAGTCTTGCCTGGCGCCGAAAAGATAACAATGTTGGCGCCAGGCGGGCCTCATCGGGGAGATCGTTCCACAATTGAGGAGCCACCACAGAGAAGGCCCTCTCTCTTGTTGCCGACCTCCGAGCTTCCCTCGGAGGAGGCACTTGGAGGAGGGCCTTAGATGTTGAACGTAGTGTTTGGGTAGGTTCATGTCGGGAAAGGCGTTCCATTAGGTATTGTGGTCCCAAGCCATGTAAGGCATTATAGGTTAAAACCAGCACTTTGAACCGGGCTCGGAAACATACAGGCAGCCAATGCAAGCGAGCCAGAGTAGGTCTTATATGTTCGAATCTACTGGTTCCAGTTATCAATCTGGCCGCTGCATTTTGCACAAGCTGCAGCTTCCGAACCACCTTCAAAGGCAGCCCCACGTAGAGTGCATTGCAGTAATCTAACTTGGAGGTTACCAGAGCATGGACAACTGAAGCCAGGTTATCCCTGTCCAGATAGGGACGTAGCTGGGCCACCAACCGAAGTTGGTAGAAGGCACTCCGTGCCACTGAGGCCACCTGAGCCTCACGTGACAGAGATGGTTCTAGGAGAACCCCCAAGCTACGAACCCGCTCCTTCAAGGGGAGTGCAACCCCATCCAGAACAGGTTGAACACCCTCCATCCGGTCAGTGGAACCACCCACTAACAGCGTCTCAGTCTTGTCTGGATTGAGTTTCAGTTTATTAGCCCTCATCCAGTCCATTGTTGTAGCCAGGCACTGGTTCAGCACATCCACAGCCTCACCTGATAAAGATGAAAAGGAGAAATAGAGCTGTGTGTCATCAGCGTACTGATGACAACGCACTCCAAAACTCCGGATGACTGCACTCAACGGTTTCTTTAGGAGTGGCCTCACTGCCGCCTCTTTCAGGAGGCCTGGGACCACTCCCTCTTGCAAAGAGGCATTAATCACTTCCCTGGCCCAGCCAGTTGTTCCATCCCTGCTAGCTTTTATTAGCCAAGAGGGGCAAGGATCCGATACGGAAGTGGTTGTTGTTCCCTGCCTCGAACCGGAGGGAAAGGCGGGTTATAAATTATTATTATTATTATTATTATTATTATTGTTGTTATTAAAGAGAATGAAAAAGAAGCTTGAGTTTTACTAGTGTGGGGGTGGGGGTGGCAGAGGGGAGAGGAACAGGAGGGGTTTTTTTTTGCTAAAGGCAGCAAACGATATTGGGAGAACCCTGTGGTGCAGCCTGCCAAGAGAAGTGGCTGGAGAGGAATCCATTTGAAAAGGTGGAGGAGTCTGATGATAAACAAAAGAAGAGGATGAAAAGGAGTTGTTAAAAATCCTGTACAAAAAGGAGAAGATGGCAGCAACAGAGGTTGTCATGGAGGGGGATGTAGCTGGGGACTTTGGATGGAGAATGGATAAGACCTCAGAGAATGCCAACAGGAGGAATGCAGTTTTAGGGAGCAGATTTTATATATCTATTTATTACACTTCCTTTACCACCTCACAGCCAAAGCTCTCTGTGTGGTTCACAATGTGTTTGGAGATGGACCTGTGGGGGGACAGCTGGAAGGGAATGAGACATCTTCTGATTCTCAAGCAGTTGAAGGACTTTGCTCAGTGGCTGAAAGATCTTCCCTAAGTCTCCAGTTTCTGTTGCAGTCTTGGCATTCACCTGCCTTTCCTTCTGTGACAAAAACTGCTTACTATCGTTTCAACTTATCCTGACAGTAAAATATTCCTTTAACAAAACCATTTCATGACTTTGTAGTACCATCTCGTGAGCCAAGTTTTGCCAAGATACAGAAGAAGGAAACGTTTCTTTAGCCCCATCGGAGGTTTTGTGAAATACGGATGAGTCATGATGGAGCCAAACCCAACCAGCCCTGAAGCAGGAAGTAACCCTAATGCTGTTAAGACTGAGAACAGTGTTGAATTCTGGGAAAGAACGGAGCAGAAGGACCTGGGTGAGGACATGGTCAGGTCAGACGTGGAGCTCCAGAATTTCAGGCAGTTTCGCTACCAGGATGCTAAGGGACCCCGAGAGGTTTGCAACCAACTCCACAATCTTTCCCGTCGGTGGCTGAAGCCAGAGCAACACACGAAAAACCAAATCATGGACCTGGTGATCCTGGAGCAGTTCCTGACCATCCTGCCAGTGGAGATGGCGATCTGGGTGAGAGAATGCGGAGCGGAGACCACTTCCCAGGCAGTGGCCCTGGCAGAAGGCTTCCTCCTGAGCCAGGCAGAGGACCAGAAACAGCAAGAGCAGCAGCAGGTGAGAGTATTTCATCCAGGCAGTCAGGAACGTGAGGGAGGGTTCCCTGAAAACTCTCTACTACTAAACCCGTTCTAGATATCACCCGAGGAATGATGTCCCATATCTCACTCCCAACTTCTTTCCTCTCTCATTGCTTTTATAATCCTTCTCCTCATACCATGCCTTGGATTATCATTGCTGTTTCAGGTAAAGGCACAATTTGCAGATGTGAGACCTGATTTCCATGCAGCAGAGAAGGCTCCATCAGGCACCTGGCAGAGCCTCCCACAAAGGGGAATCAACCGGGAGGGCGACGGATATGGTGCCTTGCAGGGTAAGGATTAATTGGGGGGGTGGGGGGGCTGTATTTCAACTTGGTGTCGCTCTCTGCAGAACGTCACAGGACCTTGGAGTCCTTTTATATTTCCCTTGGATTGTTTTTGGGGGAAGATGCTTCTCTCCAACCTTTTCCACAATCCAAATTTTCAACACTTGGAGACTTTATACATATTTGTGGCCTACAGCCCAAGTAGGGAAATACGCATTTCCCTCCCACTGAAGTATCAACATCCAAATGAAAGGTAAGACATCTTGTAGCACCCTGGTGTAATTAGATTTGCTGCCCTGCCAGTGCAATTCTAGGTATTTCCCTGTGAGTTATGTCCTCTTGGGTTCCCAGGGGCTTCCTCCCCAGGAGTTCTGGGAAGCGCCTAGTACTGCCTTCCCATCATCTTTGTCTCTTGCAGGGTGTGGAATGACGTTGGCAATGAGGACACAGCCATCACATGTCCTTTGGGATGGGATGGAACCGGATCAGGTAAGCGCAGGAATAAGCCCTGTGGATAAGAATCCCTTGCATTTCCTAAGTGTGCCATCCCTAGTGCTCTGTGGATGCTGACTGTAAATGATCAGTAAAGATGAGATTAGCTGTTCGCGTGTTGAGAGGTAACTGTGAGGAATGGAATGTATCCTTGGAAAGAAAGCTGCCACAGATGAGTTGGTTTGGTACTGGAAGCAGAAAGCGGCTTAGCTTAGCAGGGATACCTTCTTCTCGGTGTTTCTGGTGTCAGTGGCAAATCTGGCCTCGTTGAGAGAAATGGGAATAGTGGTCTGGCCACCTCTAAAACTTAGGATGAGGTCATCCACGGAGGAGTTATAAAAGGCAAAGATTTGATCCCATTGCCGAGAGGGGTCCTGGGAGAATGAGAAGCGTACGAACTTGATTACCTAAATTCTGCACACCAAGCCTGCCAGAGAAGTAACTCTAAGATCTAAATGCTGACTGCTTCGTTGGTTGAGAGGAACAGAATTAATTCTGCTAAGGCATACGCTAGCCATGATTTCTGTTCTGCTTCTAAACATCCTAGTTGCATTGTGCTTAGTAATGTGTTTTGCTTGTTTTATCCTTTCAAAGTTTTGTTATTTTCTATTTTAGCACGTGTCAGTCCCGCTCCATAATGCCCAGCCAGTTCACTTTATGTTATATTTGACAAGGAAACATTTTCTCTTTCCCTCCAGGGTCTGGTGACTTTCGAGGAGGTCGCTGTGTTCTTCACGGAGGAGGAGAGAGCACTGCTGGATCCTGACCAAAGAGCCCTGCACATGCAAGTCATGGAGGAGAACTGGGGGATCGTGGCCTCTCTCGGTAAGTGCCTGCTTATTGATATTATGGATTCCAAATCTAATCATGACGATGGAGACAATATTACCATTTTTGGCACATGCCCTATATGAGGTTTTTGAGTCTGCCGTTTAGGATACAGCCCTCAGAAGGCAAAGGTCAAAGAGAAAAGAATTTCATTCAATTATATTTAATGGTTGAATAATCTACTGCTATTTTGAGAGAGCACGTTCAGACATACCATAAACATTTTCACAAGACTTATTGGGCCTGTTCAGACAACACACTAAGCCATCGTTAGGCCACTCACCCTTTTGCAACAAATGGTTAGTGAGAGTGTTTTAACCGTGGTTATATAGCCACCATAGTTAGGAATATTTCACATGACACACTAAACCATAATGTTTATCTCAAAATGCTTAACCACCATGGCTTAGCATGTCATCTGAACAGGGTCATCAAAACAGCTCAGAGTTTCAAAAACCAACAAGAGCAAAACACTAATTAAGAAAAAGCAGCCCAGAATAAGCTTGTTTTCAAGGCAGAGGACAAGGCTTCCCCTCGCAGGGTCCATGCGGAGTTCGATTGTATATGTTGATGTATACTCGATGGCCTTATAGGCCCCTTCCAACTCTATGGTTCTATGAATCTTGACAGATCAGCTGTGCTGAAGCCAGAGATAGAGGTATCTAAAGAAGCAGCCATTCCACCCCCAAAATGCTGCAAGTTTACAAAATGCAAACCTAAGTTTATTAGCATATGGGCATCCGAGCACCCAGATTAACTTCTCCTTATTCGGGGTGGAGGGATGGGAAAGAGATCTGATTCTCTCCCCCTGAGATCAACAGAACTCCGGGGTTTGCTCCAGAACTCTGTAGCAGAGCTGGCGATTCTGTTGAGGCCCTTGTTGCTCTACGGACTGGCCAAATGCGAAGAGCGATAGACGAAGTCCCTCCTGAGTGCCTTCTTCGGTACTGTGGAGCTCAGAACGCTTCCTGGTTTACTGGGGAGCTCCGGATGATGAAACAGATTATTGGAGAGCATAGGCGTGCGCAGCTCTTTTCATTATGGTGTGGACCCAGGGAATTTATATTAATTGTTTTGAAGGCAATCATTTACTCAATCATGAAGGACATTTGAGTTCATTTATTTATTAAACACTGCAGACACTGATGCCCTACTCCACGTTCGGCTTGCCTGCCGGCAGGAGGGCCATTGCAGGCCTATACATCCCACCCTTCGCTGGTTCAAGGATGTCGAATGCGCTGCTCGTTCTCAAGCACTAGCAAAAGTAATTCAAGCATGAGCAAAACACCAGCAGGTTACAACTGGCAGTAAAACAATGACTCATCTCAGCTGTTACATCAAGATTCATGACATTTTGCCTGTCAGGAATATTCTCATACAGCCTTGTCTCTAATAATCACTTCTTACAAATCTGTGGCTTCTGCAAAGACATTATACTACTCGAAAGGTCTCAGAAAGAAACACATTACAGAGTTCTATCAAAGCTTATCATCATCATAGGAAAATGGGCTGCATGATGCGACATAACAGAGCCGACCCAACAGTCCAATTGGTCTTCCAGCTGGGCTAACACATTTCTCTAATGCAATCTTCATCAGTGGTGCACTGCTTAGCTTTTACAGGCATACAATACAGCTACGCAATGAAACAAAACCTTTGCTATTGCTGTAAAGGAAACAAGAACATTAGCATCTAGGGCATCTCAATCATATGGCCAGTTGCTACACAAGGCGGTGAAAAGTCTTGCAATCGTTACTGCTCGATTAGGGCATCAGTTGATCTCACATACAGGGAAACAATCCGGGCAACTGGCATCTGCTATTTCACGGTCTCTCAGTGCGGGATCACGTGATACCCGGCGAACTGGGCTACCAATGACTGCCCACACGCCTGCAGCGGGGCCCGGCCCTGCATTCTGCATGTTAACAGTTTCATATACTGCAGCTTGGCCAGAACAAACAACTCTAGTACAATGGAGCAGATGAAATTGGCCGTTGGCTGCTTTATCTCTGGAATGGATGTAAATCCAATGGGGGCAAATTCTCCCCATTGCCATACAGGCGTGCTCTATGGGTGCTTCATTCAGGAATAAGTCTGACATGAACTGTATTATCGTCTGCTGTGTCGAGCAATTTTCTGGCCTATACAGCCTTGCAGGTCCTTCCAAAATGAACGGACTGTCACCGTGAAATACCTCGACGGTGGGCCTTCGCTGTAGCAGCACCCATCCTCTGGGAAACCCTCCCTCGCGTAGTTTGGGAGGCAGAAAAGGTGACCTCCTTTGAAGGCCTCCTAAAAATACCCCTTTTCAGCCAGCCTTCGCCTGGGCCTTAAGTGAATTAATCATGCCTCTCATTTTGCTGTTCCGTTCATTGCTTTTGCTGTAGTTGTTTTAAGAGTTGTCTTCTTTAATATCGTTTTTTAATATTGTTAACCGCTGAGAGATTTTACTATATTCAGTGGTACCCCAAATGCCCCAAATCAGTAAAATAATACATTCATAAATGAGTATGAACAGTTCTTCTTTTAATCAAAATCATTGATTGAAGGTGCTCCATTATTTTGGGTTCTATTGCTGACTCTGACTTTTACCAATTTCTTGTCTTTATTCCAGAAATAGACAGGTGGGAAAGGAAGAATAAGAGAGAAGAATGTGGGATGTCACCAAAAAGAGACAAATGTAACAAGAGCGATCAGCAGAGAAGTGAGACTGAAGTAAATCAGAATGGGAACAATTCTTCCTTTGCTTCTCAGGGCAATGGCTACCATGATATCCCAATCCAAGAAGACATATGTAAAAGACAGAAAATGAATAATTTCCCTATGCATAGGAAAACTTCCAATTCTGAATCAAACTTTAAAGTTCTTTGCGAACTTCACACATTGAAGAAACCGTATCCATGCCTGGTGTGTGGAAAGAGCTTTAGTGAAAAGAGCGCTCTCATCTCTCATCAAAGAACTCACACAGGGGAGAAACCACATCAATGCGTGGACTGTGGAAAACGCTTCCGTGACAAGGGAACTCTTACCTGTCATCAGAGAATTCACACAGGGGAGAAACCATATCAGTGCTTGGAGTGTGGAAAGAGCTTCAGTCAGAAGAAATACCTTATTTCTCATCAAAGAACTCACACAGGTGAGAAACCGTACCATTGTTTGGAGTGTGGAAAAAGATTCAGTTGGAAGAAACATCTTATTTCTCATCAAAGGATTCACACAGGGGAGAAACCATACCTTTGTTTGGAGTGTGGAAACAGGTTCAGTGAGAAAAGAACTCTTACTTCTCATCAAAGAATTCACACAGGGGAGAAACCATATAAATGTTTGGAGTGCAAAAAGAGCTTCTGTTATCAGACATCTCTTACTTGTCATCAAAGAATTCACTCAGGGGAGAAGCCATATCAGTGCTTGGATTGTAGAAAGAGCTTCAGTCAGAAGATACAGCTCAATTCTCATCAAAGAACTCACACTGGGGAGAAACTATATCAATGCTTGGAGTGCGGAAAGAGCTTCAGTCAGAAGCTATATCTTACTTGTCATCAAAGAACTCACACAGGGGAGAAACCTTATCATTGTTTGGAGTGTGGAAAAAAGTTCAGCCAGAAGAAACATCTTATTTCTCATCAAAGAATTCACACAGGGGAGAAACCATACCATTGTCTGGAGTGTGGAAAGAGCTTCAGTGAGAAGATAACCCTTACTTCTCATCAAAGAACTCATACAGGGGAAAAACCATATAAATGTCTGGAGTGCGAAAAGAGCTTCAGTCAGAAGGCACATCTCAATTCTCATCAAAGAACTCACACAGGGGAGAAACCATATCATTGTTTGGAATGTGGAAAGACCTTCAGTCGGAAGACACAACTCACTTCTCATCAAAGAATTCACACAGGGGAGAAACCATGTAAAACTTTGGAGTGCAAAAAGTGCTTAAGTCATAAGGCACTTCTCGATTCTCATCAAAGAACTCACACAGTTGGGGAACCATATCAGTGTTTGGAATGTGGAAAGAGCTTCAGACAGAAGACACAAATCACTCAGCATCAAAGAACTCACACAGGAGGGAAACCATATCAATGCTTGGAGTGTGGAAAGAGCTTCAGTCAGAAGAAACATCTTACTCAGCATCAAAGAACTCACACAGGAGAGAAACCATTCCATTGTTTGGAGTGTGCAAAGAGTTTCACTCGGAAGGAACAACTCAATTCTCATCAAAGGATTCACACAGGGGAGAAACCATTCCATTGCTTGCAGTGTGGAAAGAGGTTCCGTGTGAAGGGGACTCTTGCTTCTCATCAAAGAACTCATACAGGGGAGAAACCATATCAATGCTTGGAGTGTGGAAAGAGATTCCGTCATCAGATATCTCTTACTGGTCATCAAAGAATTCACTTGGGAGAAACCATATAACTGTTTGGAGTGAGAAAAGAGCTTCAGTCAGAAGAAACATTTTATTTCTCATCAATGAACTCACACTGGGGAGGAAGCATAACATTGTTTGCCATCAGAGAGGAAGAGGAAATGAAAGAGAAAGCAATTGCTGAAGAAAGCTCCTCTACCCTGGAGCCCATTATAAATTGGTCCATGGGGATTAAAGATAAATTACACAAAAACTGGGTTGAAGTCTCAACCTCCAAAAATTTGGCTTTCGAACTGGCCCTGGCTTAAACCATGGCGTTAATAGGAACACACACACTCTCTTGAGAAAGATAAACAAATGCACGAACTTGAACGATCTGGTGCTAAAACAAATACCTGAGCTAGGGGCCAGGAGAGGACAAATAAAGAACAATTGGTCAACCAAAATGAAAAACCGAAAGGAGGAGAGCATCCAAATCAGGACAAAAAAAGGGGGAGAAGCAGGTTCTCAGGATGCGAAAATACTTTATTTCAAAGCCCTATGAGTTTCGTCCTGTGTTGTTCTTTAAGGCCTTCTTCAGGGGGCTGTGATATTAAAAATACATTAAATTATGGTTGAAGGAATAACACATATCATAGACAAATTACTATATATGTTTAGAGGTTAGTTAGGCACATTGCCTCAAAGGCCTATGCCCATATATATGTTTTTTATTTTAAAAAATATTATAATATGAAGGTTCTGGGGCCTGTCCGCATTACACATTCATAATAAAAAACTTGTATAAATCATATAAAAGCATTTTTTTAAGTATAAAATACAGATTCTTACTTGAGAAGAGATGTCTGCAGAAATATTCCTAACAAGATGATAGTCTCCTATGATAATTACTGGAGACTGGGAAAAATAATCATTCCAAGGCCCTCCTTATATTCTAATTCATTTTTTCTCATTTTGGGGGGCTCTGCCAGGTGTTTCCTTATGCAGTGATAAGTGCAAGGCCTCAAAATACGTCATTACTGCTATCCTTATTGCTATTATGTGGCAGGTAATTGCTAAGTCACAGGAGTGGCAAAAATTCAAGATCTAAATTCAAGCCACTGGGATTCAGAGTTTTTAACCTCAGGATCCATTCTATTTCCTTTCTTAATAACAGTTCATTTTCATGTGTATTAAGTGTGTATGAACCAAAATGTACCAATTTAGGAATATAATATGTTAGTTGGTGGCTGACTCTTTCTGTCATCACAGGACCTAGCTCACACCAAGTCACACCTGAAAGACTTAAACAAGGCAACGGTAGAGAATAGTAAGACTTGGAAGAGGGTGATAAGTAAGAAGTATGCAAACAACTTAAAACAGAGCAAAAACATTATTGTCGCCAGTTGCTGCAAAGTGGGTCATCATGATGAGAGCGATCCCCTTACCGATGTCTTTATTTTTGAAGTTGGGAAACTTCATCACGTTTGCTGAACACAACTCAAGGGGGAAGGTCGAAGTTGAAATGTGTGCCCAATGCATCAGGCGCTCAGCTAAATTAGACAGAGAAACAATAATATAATCAGCTCTGGACATAAAAATATATTCACCCACCCTCTCATCCACTACCCCCCCCCCCCATTCAATCATACAAGATCCAATCTGTTTATCCTTTTCATGAGGGAGAAGCCTGCAAAATCACAAGCCTTATCATTTAAATGCCTTTCGGGGAGAGGATGGGCTTCCTCCGATGCAGGTGGCTGTTCAAGGAAGTGGGCATAGGGGGTGTCTTCATTCTGTCCAATTTGTGCATTAAGGATGCTGGCCAAGATAAAATCCATCTTTTGATAGCATGTACATTTTACATCTCTCCACAAAGACGTAAACATTTGGTTATGGAGAACTGGTCAAAACTAGAAAACTATATGAACAAACTGTGGACTACACAAAAAACAAAAGCAGGTGTCATTTGTATGCATAGAGCACCTGGTGAAATTCCCTCTTCCATCACAAGAGTTAAAGCTGCACAAACGCTGCATAGTGTGACCAGGTACAAAAGAGGGCAGGGCTCCTGCAGCTTTAACTATTGTGATGAAGAGGGAATTTCACCAAGCACTGCATGCCTACAAATGACACCTGTTGAAAGAAATTCCCTTTTCTATGCAACTATTAAAAGATACAGCAGCCCTGTCCTCCGTTCCTACCATACAGGGCAAACCTATCTTATTTCCTTGTCAACATCATACTTAGGCCTAATTGCACCTGTCCACGGTACTATTATTTATTTATTATATTTATATCCCACCTTATTTCCTCCAAAGAACCTCTTTGTTTTATCCTCAGAACAACAACCCTATGAGGTGGGTTGGTCTGAGAGTCTGTGACTGGCCCAAAGTCACCCAGTGAGCTTCCATGGCTTAGTGGGGATTAGAACTTGGATCTCCAGATTCCCAGGCCAACATTCTATGAACTACACCACTCTGGTTCTACCTACCTCATATATCTTACTATCTTGCACCCTAGGAGAAGGTTTGAATAGGAGCCTAGGAATGTGCCTAGCTGAGGAATGGAAGCTTTGTTAGCGGCCAATACATTTGTATTTTTTTTTCCGCCAATGGAAGTCAGTGGGACAACACATTCAGAAGGCGTCTGTCAATGGGAGAGAAGGGAAAGTCTCTACAGCTGAAGTACATATTGCGATTGACAGAAAGGGAGTAAATTGAAGTCCGGGGAGAGAATTCTGCCAGAGAAGGATCCAGGGGTCTCGAAGGGGGAGCCAGACTAGGGGGGATCTCTCATGACTGATCCGGAAACCTCACTAGCGATATCAACCAGTTCAGGAATGGGTGTGGGCATCTCTGGGGCTGTCTATAGGGCTGCGCGATGCTGCTGCGATGCCGCATGCTTGAACAGCCACAAAAGAGAGCAGGGCTCCTGCAGCTTTAACTCTTGTGATTAAGAGGGAATTTTACCAATCGCTGCATGCATACAAATGACACCTGCTGAAATTCCGTTTTCTACGGAACGGTTCAAGATACAGGAGCCCAGTCCTCCTTTCCATATGGCCACCCTAAGAGAGGGTTCACAGGGAGAGCTGCGGGGGGGGGGGACTCCCGAGAGGTGTGAGCGAACTAAACTTTAAACTGGTTTCCCTGTCTCATCAGCTGCTCCTGCTTGAAGCGATGCTGGGAAAGGCTCTTGCTGGCCTGCTGAGGGTTAAAGCCATGAAGGAGATGCCTAGAGAGGAAGGGGATTTGGGGAGAGCAGGAGGGCCGCGTCCTCCATGGGAACTGCGCTCCTTTGTGCCGCCTTCTTCCTCCGGAGGAAAGAGGCCTTGGAGCTGCTTCCGGGTGCTGCCTCGGAGCCTCCAGGGTGGAATCAGGTGAGACCCCTCCCGGCCTTGGCCATGGGGCTGAAGGGTGCGTGGGTGGGGGGCCCTTGGGTGGCAAGGGAGGGGGAAAGAGCTGGGAGGGGGGAGTTGCCCAAATTCGCCCCCAGAGTGTCGCAGGAGGGACTGAATTCGCATTAGGAAGGGGGGCTGGACGCTTCCCCCATCCCACCCCATAGGGAGGTGACCTGTCAGGCTGATGGGCTTGGGAGTCCACCGCAATGTCAGGGAACTTCCTCCCTCGGTGCAGCGGAGCAGGCAGGCGGGAGGGGGAGATTTCGAGGTCAGCTGCAGCGCTGGGTCCATTGATCAGGCTGCTTCACTGATCAAATCGCTCTGCATTGGCCACGATCCTTCCCCCGTTCCTCCGACCCCGTTTCCCCCTTCCCCCCCTCCCCCCTCCCCCCCCCATGCAATTCTGCCTGAGGCTGAGACGCACCCCTCGTCCTCTGCCGGATCAACCAGACTGACAAAAGGAAACAGGGGTGGGTGGAGGGAGACGAGGTGCCCCACCCAGACCCCTCCCCCCAAAAGGCAAGTGATTTGGAGACCCCTAAAAGGGCAGCAAGTTTTGTAGCTATTCAAATACCGATTATTGACATTTCACTCTTGTGGGGGTGGAATCCGTTTTTCTAAGGGCAGCCAGAGATCTTGGCACAATGCTGTGAGGGAGGCCTGCAGAGAGAGGCAGCTGGAGAGGAGTCCTGTTGAGAAGGAGAAGATTGATAATAACTGAATAAATATTTGGGCAAATGGGAATTAAAAGAGAATGAAAAAGAAGTGTTAAACATTCTGAATGGGACAAAAGGTGAAATTCAACAGAACATTGACCAATGGTTTCTGTGGGGCATAAAACTTGTGACCTCCTTGGATGGAGGATGGAGTCCCTGTGAGAACTTTTTTTGTGTTTCAATGAGGCAACTCCCAGCTAGGATAGTTTGGAAACAATAGTTAGTTCTTTAATTGGTTCCTAGTGACATTTTACTACTCTGGAAGTGGGAGTGGCAGAGGGGAGAGGCACAGGAGGGATTTTTTGCTAAAGGCAGCCAAAGATCTTGGGCGAACCCTGTGAAGCAACTGGAGAGGAATCCATATGAGAATGAGGAGAAGGCTGATGATAAATAAATGGAAAAACCAAAGGGAGGAGAGCATCCACTCAAATCAAGAAAAAGGGGAGAGAAGCAGGTTCTCGGAATGCTGAGATATCTTTTATTAATGTACGCCCGACGCGTTTCGGCCTGTGGGATTTTATTTGAAAGGCCTCTTCAGGGGGGCTGCAACATCAAGAATACAGTACATTACTATTACTGTCTAGGGATAACACAAAGCATAATAATATCAAGTATGTGGTAACGATCCCACTACAGTTATTGCTAGTGAGATAAGAAACAGCCTATATGAAGGGTCGTGCTTGGGATATATAACGGAGGGTGAATATGGTTTTTTATGTAATACTAACCTCAGAATTCCAGTTTTTTTATACTCTGCCCAAAATCCACCAGGCAGACCCATAGTATCAGCATGTAATTCTGTTTTGGAACCACTCTCACAGTTTGTTGATCATTTTCTAAAACCTTTTATACCTCTCACACCATCTTACATACGGGATTCCTCTGACTTTATTAACAAAATTAAGTCTATTAACATACAAGAGGGAGACATCCTTGTAACCATGAATGTAAGATCTCTATACACCAACATACCCCAACAAGATGCCCTAACTGTCATACAACACACACTGGATCAGAGAACAGATAGACACCCCCACACACACCCACGTCCTTCTCTCCTTTGCAGAAATAGCCCTATGTAAAAACGATTTCCAATTTGATAATAAATTTTATTGGCAAATCAAGGGTGTTGCCATCCTTAGACTCAAACGCAACTGCTCAAAAATATCAGACTTCAAACAGGAATCACAGACATTAGCCACACAGCTAAAAGAGAGGTGTTATCCTGCTGGTGTAATTTCCCAAAGCCTAAAGAAGGCAGAGGAAAAACCACGATTAGAACTTCTTTCAAAACACAGGACAGCTAATTCAGAAAGAATCAATTGCAGTTTAACATACAACCACATAACAAATCCAATGCAAGGCAGTATAAGGCGACACAGGCACATTGTCCAACATATCCCAGGGTGCCAAGAAAAACCTATGGCCTCCTTTAAGAGGGCCAAGAATATAAAGGACATTTTAATCAGAAGTGAATATAAAGAGCACAGGAGGAACCAACCTAATTTTTTTTGCCAGGTTCCTCCATGCCCCAGGGACACCACCCCTGTGGACACTGCTGTTACTGCAAATACACCCACAAAATCACAGAATTTGAAAACCCATTTGACCAGCAGAAATATTTCCTAAAGAGCTTCACCACTTGCAATACCACTTTTGTCCTCTATGCCATCCAGTGCAAATGCCCTAAGATCTACATAGGCAAGACTATCAGACCTTTGGGGAAAAAAAAGAATTGGAGAACACCTTAGCAATTGGAGAAACGATAGATCAGGTGCCCCTTTGGTAGATCATTTTACAGTACAAAATCATTCTATTAGAGACTTAAAGTTCTGGGCTATCGAGAAATTAGACAAGCATGACAACAATCTGCTATTGAGGAAAGAAATAGATTGGATTTTAAAGTTACAAACTTTTAACCCTGAGTGGTCTGAACTCGGATTTAGAATTTCTACCACTTCTGTAACTTAGGGAGCAACAGCAGTGACTTCCACACAACTAGAAAAAACACAGCAATAATGAGGTATTTGGAGTCCCTGCACTCATCCGCAACACCTGCAAAAGCTAGAACAAGTGCCAAGAAATAATGTAACAACAAGAATTGAAGTAAAATATATATATAAAAAGAGATACTGAAGTAATCATATTTTTCCAGTCGCTAGTGAACACCACGAAAGACTTCCAGTTGACTTAGAAAGTTCTGCAGACCTATCTACCCTATTTCTTCAATTCTAAGACGCGCTTTTTTCCCCATATAAACATCTCTAAAAACGGGGTGCATCTTAGAATCGATGGCGATTTTCCCACACTTAGAATCAAAGCTTTTTTTTCTGTTGGTGGTACTGAAATTAAGTTGCATCTTACAATCGATGGCGTCTTAGAATCGAAGAAATACGGTAATCATGTCAGAATTTATTTAACTTTTGATACTACTATTTTTATACATAGAGATGTTCTTATATATATTAGATAAATTATAGCTATTTTGATGTATAATCTGGACAGGCACAAAAGCCTTTAAAATGTACTTTCAGAAGGGTTTTAAAATATGTTTGATATACACTAAGTATGTAAACGGTTTTTAACATACCTACATATGAACATAGGCCTTTCAAGGCAATGTTCCCACTTATTCTTCATACAGTTATAAATTATGCTTTGTGTTATCCCTAGACAGTAATAGTAATGTACTGTATTCTTGATGTTGCAGCCCCCTGAAAAAAGTCTTTCAAATAAAACCCTGCAGTCCGAAACGTGTTGGCCGTATATTAATAAATATTATATATATATATATATATATATATATATAATAAATTAATAAATAAAAATAAATATATATTAATAAATATATAATAAATATATAAAATATAAAGAGAGAAGACCTTGCTTCTTGATAAATAAATGGAGATGAGGATGAAAAAGAGGTGTTAAAAATCCTGTACAGAAAAAACAAAAAAACAAAACCAACTGAGCACAACCGGTGAGTCCCAGTTTCTGTGGAGCACAAAATTTCTGGCTTCCTTGGACCTCTGGAAACCAGGGAGAAATGTTATAGGTCATTTTAACTGTACTGTAAAACAAAGTTTGTGTAGAGGGAAGAAATGTATGTATGAATGAGGAATGTCTTGTTTCTATGTACATGTAAATTCCAGTGATTCTTCCATTGACCTTGTAAAATCAGGTGACTAATTAACAAAGATTTCTTTAAAGGACTGACAGCCTGAATTTAAACAAATTTTAAGATAGGTTAATGAAAAGGGGGTTTTAAGGAGAAAGTATAAAACTCCTTTAACAGAACCATGTCTTGACTTTGTAGTACCATCTCATGGGCTAATTTTTGCCAAGATATAGAAGAGGGAAATCGTTCTTTTTGCCGATCGGTGGTTTTTTGAAATACGGTCAGTGATGATGGAGCCAAACCCAACCAGCCCTGAAGCAGGAAGTTGTCCTAATGTTGTTAATACCAAGAACAGTGTTGAATTCTGGGAAAGAACGGAGCAGAAGGACCTGGGTGAGGCTATGGTCAGCTCAGACGTGGAGCTCCAGAACTTCAGGCAGTTTCACTACCAGGATGCTAAGGGACCCCGAGAGGTTTGCAACCAACTCCACTCTCTTTCCCGTTGGTGGCTGAAGCCGGAGCGACACACAGTAAACCAAATCGTGGACCTGGTGATCCTGGAGCAATTCCTGACTATCCTGCCAGTGGAGGTGGCAAGCTGGGTGAGAGAATGCGGAGCAGAGACCAGTTCCCAGGCGGTGGCCCTGGCAGAAGGCTTCCTCCTGAGCCAGGCAGAGGACCAGAAGAAGCAAGAGCAGCAGCAGGTGAGAGCATTGCATCCAGGTGGTCAGGAATGGGAGGGAGGATTTCCGAAAACGATCTACTCATTGGCCAACCCTTTCTGGAAGTCACCCGAGGAGAGAGATCCCATAACTGGCCCCCAACATTTTTGCCTCTCTCGCTCCTTTTTGAAGCCTTTTGCTACTTCCATGTCTTGGATCTTCATTGCTGTTTCAGGTACAGTGTCTGTTTGCAGAAGTGAGGCCTGATTTCCCTGCAGCAGAGAGGGCTTCTTCAGACACCACTCAGAGCCCCCCACAAAGGGGGATCAGGCAGGAGGGCGACGGATGTGCCGCCTTGCAGGGTAAGGATTAATTTGGGGGGTGGCTGTATTTCTACTTGGTATCGCTCTCTGGAGAATGTCATAGGAGTCCTTTTATGTTCCTCTTGGATTGTTTTTGGGGAAGATGCTTGTCTCCAACCTTTTCCATAATTCAAATTTTCAATACTTAGAGACTTTATACATGAAAACCAGACTGTTTGATTTGTGGCCTAGAGCCCAAGTGGGGAAATCTGCATTTCCCTCCCACTGAAGTATCAACATCCAAATGAAAGGTAAGACATCTTGTAGCACACTGGTGTACTTAGACTTACTTCACTCCCAGCACAATTCTAGGTATTTCCCTGTAAGTTAAGTCCTCTTGAGTTCCCAGGGGCTTCCTTCCCAAGAGTTTCGGATGGCAATCTCCACCTCTGAGATTAGCACCTACTACTGCCTTCCCATCATCTTTGTCTTTTGCAGGGTGTGGAATGACGTTGGCAATGAGGACACAGCCATCACATCTTCTTTGGGATGAGATGGAACCGGATCAGGTAGGCGTTTGAATGTCATGTGCACTGTGGATAAGAATTCCTTGCATTTCTTAGGAGTGCTATTCCTAATGATCTGTGTCCCGATTGTAAGTGATTAGTCAAGATGAGATTACTTGTATGCGTGTTGTCAGATAACTGTGAGGAATGGAATGCATGGGTTGGGTTGGTACTGGAAACAGAAGCTGCTTAGCGTAGCAGGGATACCTTCACCTCGGTGATGCTGGTGTCAGTGGCAAAGCTGGCCACGTTGAGAGAAGTGGGAATAGTGGTCTGACTACCTCTAAAACTTAGGATGAGGTCATCCACGGAGGAGTTATAAAAGGCAAAGATTTGATCCAATTGCCAAGAGGGGTCCTGGGAGAATGAGAAGCATACCGAACTTGGTTACCTAAGCTCTGCACACAATGCCTCCTAGAGAAGTAACACTAAGATCTGAATGCTGAGTGCTTTGCTGGTTGAAAGGAACAGACCTTTAATTCTGCTAAGGGCTATGCTAGCCACGATTTCTGTTCTGCTTCTAATCATGCTAGTTTCATTGTGCTTAGTAATGTGTTTTGCTTGTTTTATCCTTTCAAAGCTCTGTTGTTGTCTATTTGAGCATGTTTCAGTACTGCTCTATAATGTCCAGCCAGCTCATGTCATATTATCTTTGAGAAGGAAACTTTTTCTCTTTCCATTCAGGGTCTGGTGGCTTTTGAGGAGGTTGCTGTGTGCTTCACGGAGGAGGAGTGGGCACTGCTGGATCCTGACCAAAGAGCCCTGCACATGCAAGTCATGGAGGAGAACCGGGGGATCGTGGTCTCTCTCGGTAAGGCTCCTTGTTTCCCTGCTTATTGATATTATGGGATTCCAAATGCAATCATGATAATTGAGACAATATTACCACTTTTGGCACATGCCCTATATGAGGCTTTTGAGGTTGCCGTTTAGGACACAGCCCTCAGAAGGCAGCGTTCAAAGAGAGAAGAAATTCATTAAATTCTATTAAATCGTTGAATAATCTACTGCTATTTTAAGAGAGCACCATCCAACATACCACAAACATTTTCACAAGACTCATTGGGCCTGTTCAGACAACACGCTAAGCCATGGTTAGACTGCTCACCCTTTTGCAGCAAATTGATAGTGAGCATATTTAAACCGTGGTTATGTAGCCACTATGGTTAAGAATGGTTCACATGACACTAAGTCATAATGTTTAGCTCAAAATGCTTAACCACCATGGCTTAGCGTGTCATCTGAACAGGTTCATTAAAACAGCTCAGAGATTCAAAAACCAACAAGAGCAAAACCCTAATTAAGAAAAGGCAGCCCAGAATAAGTGTGTTTTCAAGGCAGAGGACAAGGCTTTCCCTCTCAGGGGCCATTCGGAGTTGGATCACGTATATCTGCATTCCAGATCCCTTCTTCCAGTCTACCAGAATGTGTCAATATTTATCTACTAAAACATTTACAATGCTCTCTTTGCATGAAACAGCAGTTCACACTGTAGCTAACACTAGTGAGGCGTCAATACAAACTATTAGAAAACCACAACAAAATCAGAACAACCATCAGTAGTCGATACTCAAATTGTCAATAAATGTTTAGAGCTGCAACAAATACAAATACTGAATGACCCATCCTAGAGGATTCTTGGAGGGGAGTTCAGTGGAGGGTACTGAGGATGATCAGGGGTTTGGAATCACAGTCCTATGAGGAGAGACTGAAAGAACTGGGCATGTTTAGCCTGGAGAAGAGAAGACTGAGGGGAGACATGATAGCACTCTTCAAATACTTGAAAGGTTGTCACACAGAGGAGGGCCAGGATCTCTTCTCAATCATTCCAGAGTGCAGGACACTGAATAGTGCACTCAAGTTATAGGAGGCCAGATTCCAACCTATTAATTAGACTATTGCAATGTGTTCTATGTGGGGCTGCCCTTGTGCCTGGTTCAGAAGTGCAGAACGCGGCAGGGAGGGTGCTCCCTAAGACATCTAGCTCTGCTTATGTAACACCTGTGTTAAAAGAACTGCACTGGCTGCCTATTAGGTCTGAACCATGCACATGGTTATGGCATTGTCATAGACAGCCTAGCAGACGGCCTTCTCTTACATGTCAGGTGCCCTTTAAGACAAGCAGAGGAGGCCTTCTTGGTCATTCCAAAATGAACAGAACATCACTGTGAAGTACCTAGATGGCGGGCTTTTGCTGTAGCAGCACCTACCCTCTGGGAAACCCTCCCTCGTGCAGTTTGGGAGGCAGAAAAGGTGACCTCCTCTAAATGCCTCCTAAAAATACCCCTTTTCAACAAGGCTTTCCCTGGGCCTTGAGTAAATTAATCATGCCTTTCATTTTACTGCTCAGTCAATTGCTTTTGCTGTCGTTTTAGTGTTATCTTCTTTAATATTGTCTTTTAATATTGGGAACCACTGAGATATTTTATTATATTCAGTGGGCCCCAAATGACCCAAATTAATAAACAATACATTAATAAATGAGTCTTATCTGTCCTTCTTTTAATCGAAATCATTGATTGAAGGTGCTCCATTATTTTGAGTTCTCTTGCTAACTCAGTCTTTTACCAATTTCTTGTCTTTATTCTAGAAAGGGACAGGTGGGAAAGGAAGAATAAGAGAGAATCATGTGGGATGTCACCGAAAAGAGACGAATGTAACAACAGCGAACAGCAGAGAAATGAAACTGAAGTAAATTGGAATGGGAACGATTATTCATTTGCTTCTCAGGGCGATGGCTACCATGATATCACAATCCAAGAAGAACTACATACAAGACAGGAAATGAATAGTTTCCCTATGCATAGGAAAACTTTCAATTCTGAATCAAACTTTAAAGATAATTGTGAACTTCACATATTAAAGAAACCGTATCCATGCCTGGTGTGTGGAAAGAGCTTCAGTGAGAAGGGAACTCTCATTTCTCATCAAAGAACTCACACAGGGGAGAAACCTTATCATTGTTTGGAATGTGGAAAGAGGTTCAGTCATCAGATCACTCTCACTCGTCATCGAAGGATTCACTCAGGGGAGAAACCATATCATTGCTTGGAATGTGATATGAGCTTCAGACAGAAGATACATCTCACTTCTCATCAAAGAACTCACACAGGGGAGAAACTATATAAATGCATGGAGTGTGGGAAACACTTTAGTGACAAGGGAACTCTTACCAGCCATCAGAGAATTCACACAGGAGAGAAACCACATAAATGCATGGAGTGTGAAAGGAGCTTCAGACAGAAGGGAAATCTCATCTCTCATCAAAGAATTCATACAGGAGAGAGACCATATCATTGTTTGGAGTGTGGAATGAGCTTCAGTCAGAAGAGAAATCTCACTTCTCATCAAAGAACTCACACAGGAGAGAAACCATATAAATGCTTGGAGTGTGGAAAGAGCTTCAGCCAGAAGACACCTCTCACTCAGCATCAAAGAACGCACACAGGTGAGAAACCATATAAATGTATGGAGTGCAAAAAGAGCTTCAGTCAGAAGAAACATCTTATTTCTCATCAAAGAACTCACACAGGGGAGAAACCATACCAGTGTTTGGAGTGTGGAAAGCGCTTCAGTGAGAAGAGAACTCTTAATTCTCATCAAAGGATTCACACAGGGGAGAAACCATATAAATGCTTGGAATGTGAAAAGAGCTTCAGTCAGAAGAAATACCTCACTTCACATCAAATAATTCACTCGGGAGAAGTCATATAACTGTCTAGAGTGTGAAAAGAGTTTCAGTCAAATCTCATTTCTCATCAAGACACCTGATCTTAGCCAAAAGCAGACAGTTGAAGCCAAGATGGTGCCATGGCAAAAAGCGTGGGCTGAAGCTCTTAAACTGTTTTTGGTTTTGGTTTTTTTTAATCCCCTATCTGCTATCACTCTCGTCCTTGTTTTTACTCTTTCCTTTGGCTTGAAGTTAAAGTAGCTTATCTCCATAAGTAGATAAAGTAGTTTATCACCTTTGGCGTGGAGCAGTTTCCTAAGAGGCAAGGCCAGCTGAAGAGCTAAGGACTCTACAGTAATTATTTAGTGTCCCCTGAAGAAAAGTAACATCCGACTACCTAGTGATGGTGAGTGAAAAATAATCTCCAACTGAGTAAATTAAATTCTGGTCTTTTGGACTCATCTGCAAAAAGCAATTATGCTTACCAGAAAAGCCTATAGAGATCGCGGGATTCCTCCTAAATTCAAGAGTAGGCCACCCGATGGTCAGAGAGGCAGGAGACAACAGGCAAAACCTACACATTTCTTTGCCATCAGAGAGGAAGAGAAAACTAAAAAGAAAGCAATTGCTGAAGAAAGCTCCTCTACCCCGGCGCCCATTTTAGATTGTTCCATGGAGATTAAAGGGAAATTACACAAAAACCGGGGTGAAGACTCAACCTCCACAAATTTGGCTTTAGAATTGGCCCTGCCTGAAACTGGGGCATTAAAAGGAACACCCTCACTCTCCTGAGAAAAAGAAACAAATGCATGAACTTGAACGATCTGATGCTGAAACAAATAGCTGAGCTAGGGGCCGGGGGAGGATAATTACAGAACAACCAAAATTAACCAGTTAAGGAGTATAATAAATTAGTTGATGGCTGTCTCTTTCTATTATCACAAGACTTAGCTGTCATTTTTTTCTTTTCTTTCTAAATGCAACGAGCTTTTAACAACACACGTCGAAGCATTCAGGAACGATGGGCTCTGAACTTGGAAGCGAGGATGTAATGCAAAAATACAATACTGCCAAGTCATGTCTGAAAAACTTAAACAAAGCAACGGTGAAGAATAGTACGACTCCTAAGAGGGTGATAAGAAGTACGCAAACCATTTTAAAAAGAGCAAAAACATTATTGTCTCCTACAATTGGCTGAACAAGGCCAGCGGCGGCAAAGTGGGTAATCGCGATGAGAGCGACCCCCTTACCTATGTCTTTATTTTTGAAGTTGGGAAACTTCATCACGTTTGCTGAACACAACCCAAGGCGGAAGATCGAAGTTGAAATGTGTGCCCAACACATCAGGCGCTCAGCTAAATTAGACAGAGAAACAATAATATAATCAGCTCTGGACATAAATATATATTCACCCACCCTCTCATCCACTACTCCCCCCCCCCTTCAATCATACAAGATCCAATCTGATTATCCTTTTCATGAGGGAGAAGCCTGCAAAATTGCAACCCTTATCTTTCGAATGCCTATCAGGTAGAGGATGGGCTTCCTCCGATGCAGGTGGCTGTTAATGGAAGTGGGCGTAGAGGGTGGCTTCATCGTTTCCAATTCGTGCATTAAGGATGCTGGCCAAGATAAAATCCATCTTTTGATAGCATGCACATTTTACATCCCTCCACAAAGATGTAAACATGTGGTTATGGAGAATTGGTCCAAACTGGAAAACTATATTAACAAACTGTGGGCTACACAAAAAACCAAACCCCAATTCTGGGATGTGGAGCTCCAAACACATTTATGTAGTACCTCTAACCTAGGGTGACCCTATGAAAAGGAGGACAGGGCTCTTGTATCTCTAACAGTTGTATTGAATAGGGAATTTCCCCAGGTGTCATTTATATGCATGCAGCACCTGGTAAAATCCCCTCCTCATCACAACAGTTAAACTGCAGGAGTCCTATCTAGCATGACCAGATACAAAAGAGGGCAGGGCTCCTGCAGCTTTAACTGTTGTGATGAAGAAGGAATTTCACCAGGTGCTGCATGCATACAAATGACACCTGGAGAAATTCCCTTTTCAATACAACTGTTAAAGGTACAGGAGCCCTGTCCTCCATTTCATACGGTCACCCTACTCTAACCATTCTTATTATAGAGACAATGGGAAAGTATTTTTGTCTGCACATTATCTGTCTGAGTTGCACATCCCAAAATTCACGAAAGGTTTTACCCTGGCAAGATACAGTGTATTACCTTCTGCCTTTTGAGAAGGAAGTTTAGACAGAAACCCTATTAGGAATGGGGATGTCCCTGTGGTCGGGAGAAGTAGAAACAGCAGGACACATTTTTCTACATTGTACTTTCTATCAAGATTTGTGCCACATAGTTATAACTATAACGGAGGAACAGCATCTAGCACATCTACTTTCAGATAATTTCCCAACGTCACTGCAAAAGTGGCAAGTTTTTGTGTATCGGCAATTAACGGAAATTGAGACTACTTGGTATTACACAATAGTAATCAATGAATTTTAGTTCTAGAATCTTCTGAATGAGTCACAAGTTTTATGTATTGTAAGTATTGTATTCATTGGCTGTATTCTGTTTTTATGTATTCTATATTTTATTGAGTTACTATTCTGCTTTTGTGCTGTAATAAAATCAATCAATCAAAGAAGTCACATCTGTGAGAAACCATATGCTTGGAATTTGGAAAGAGCGTCAATAAGAAGGTAATTCTCACTTCTCATTAAAGAGTCCACACAGGAGAGAAAGGTTATCTTTTAAGTAAATGTCAGGGTCATTGTGCTATTATCTGTGGAGAGTTTTTTTCTCTCTCTCCAGCAATTTTTTTGCTAAGTCACAATAATGGGCACAGTTCCAAATCTTCATTTAATCCAATTGGTTTTAAACTTTTTAATCTAAGTATCCACTCTATCTCCCTCCTTAATAATTGTTTTTGTTATTTGTATCTAGCTTCTCCAGTGCCCAAAATGACCCTGACATTTACTTAAAAGATAACACCTGATAAAAAAAGAAAAAAAGTGTGCAGGGTTATAATACATGGTTCTGCATACCACTCTTTTCAATTGTTATTTATCAGACAAATAAATTCTGTTGAGACGATCTTTGCAAATACCTTCCTACAAGTAAGATTTCACAGATATTTTTTTGATTAGAAATGTATTGCATGTATGTAATGAAATAGTAGTATAAAAAGCAATCTGTCCTCGTGTAATAATTTTAAATCTTGACAAAACAGTTTACATATGCACATAGGCCCTTGTGACAACATGTCAACTTGATTTTATAATGAGAATATATTTTAGCACATGTTGTCCCCACCATGGTTTTTACAATATGTATTTTAAATGCTTATATTCTCCTGAAGAAGGCTGTATAAAGATATAGGCCAAAATGCGTTGGGCTCTTCAACTTTGGAAAAATAAATAAAAAAACAGCATCTTGAGAACCTGTTTCTCCCTTTCTTTCACCGGATTTGGATGCTTTTCTCCTCCTGTTTTTGCTCTTGCTATCTTGTAAAAGAAACAGGAGCCAAAGAGAACAAAGATTGAGGATGTTTCCAGATGAGTTCTGTTAATTTGTTGCAGCAAAATCACAGCCTTTTGGCACTCTAAAGACAAACAAATTTATGATGGCACAAACCTTCATGAGGCCCATGAGCTCCATCATACCAGCCATTTAGTGCACTCTCGCCATGCCTGGTGTGTCGATTTGCAGCGCAGTACTCACATGACGCTGTACCTGTCCTGCTGACACCCCACCTCTTCCCCAGCCTTTCTTAGAACACTAAAAGTCTGGATTATTTTCCCTAAGCACATTTAATGTGCCCTATGCCACTGTGTAGTTTTAAAGGAACTGGGGGCTTGAATGGATTGCATCAGGTCCTGGCAGGGAAAAGCAATCTCTCCCAGTAGCCGGCTCCAAGCCTTGCATCCCAGGCTCAACAGTAGGGTGACCAGATTTTGAGAATCAAAATCCTGGACCCCCCCCCCCGCCACCCCACCCACCCAAAACAACCCCCCCACCGCGCGCCCGTGCCGCCCGCCCCCACGCCCGCATGCCTTGTGCCGCCGCCCCGCCGCCCCGCCCGCCCCCCGTGTTAGGGTTAGGGAATTTCAGCCAGGGTCATTTGTATGCAATTAGTTCCTGGTGAAATTCCCTCTTCATCACAACAGTGAAAGTTGCAGGGGCCCTGCCTTCTTTTGTATATGGTTACTCTAGTATAGTGCCTGCAACTTTAACAGTTGTGATGAAGAGGGAATTTCACCAGGAACTAATTGCATACAAATAACAAGGGCTGAAATTCCCTTTTTTCTACAACTGTTAAAGTTACATGAGCCCTGACCTGGATTTTATCTGGTCACCCTACTTTCAAGCACTGATGGGGAGTGGGGGTTTCACTTTCTGTTCTCCCTCAGTTAAAAGCTCATAGTTGTAACAGCATGCAGAGTGTTAATTAAGTGGGGGGGGTTCGCATATTGAGACAGGTGACAGACTTAAGGCAGAACAAATATACATGTGGGTAAGACTTTCAGTTCTAGTGACCTGTTAAACATACAGGAGCCTTGTCCTCCTTTTTATTTGGTCACCCTGACACAGGATCAGTGTGAGAAGAGCGGGGAAGTTAGCTACACCAAAGGCTGCCAACTCCCTCCCCAACCGTGGCTTTATTTTAATGAACAACCACTTACAGTGCAAGCCCGTACATGTCTACTCAGAAGTAAGTCCCATTGAGTTCAGTGAAGTTTACCCCCAAGCAAGTGAATATAAGATTGCAGCCTTAGCAGGAAAAGCATTTGCATTCCCTCCCTCTCTCATGCCAGGAAATGATATTTATTACCATTATGCTGCTACAAAATGTTGCTAGCAAGGTTCAATGTCAGGGTGACCATATAAAAAGGAGGACAGGGCTCCTGTATGTTTAACAGTTGCATAGAAAAGGGAATTTCAGCAGGTGTCATTTGTATATACAGAGAACCCTCTTCATCACAAACAGTAAAAGCTGCAGGAGCCCTGCCCTCTTTTGTATCTGGTCATGCTGGGCATGGCTCCTGCAGCTTTAACTATTTGTGATGAAGAGGGAATTTCACCAGGTTCTCTGTATATACAGGTTCTCTATCGAAATTCCCTTTTCTATGCAACTGTTAAACGTACAGGAGCCCTGTTGTCCTTTTCGATTGGTTACCCTTCCATGGCACCCATTCTGAGATACTGATTTCCTTCTTGTCACTCAATGCCTTTAAAGTCTTTGACCATTTGGAATGGCCTTACATTGTTGAGTCATTATGGTAATATATGTCCTTATATTGTTGAGTTATTATGGAGATGTGGAGAGCATTTTGTGATGGGAAAGGGGCACCTATTTCTAGCAATAGAATCCTTCACACATACAATAAACCAGAATCCGTTATTGTATGGATCAGGCACAATTGGTAAATGTCTTTGCTGATGTCATAATGGTATGCTTTTTGAATATGGAGCAGGTCAGACCGGTTCTTACTGAGATTTCCTCCATTTTCCAAAAGTCCCCAAGCAGGGCTCCAAATCAACTGTAGTGAATCAGCATTGCTGTGTGGAAATATGCCTTAAGAAGCCCAGCCGATTATTCAAAATAGGTTTAATATGATTATTCAGCTCTCATCCTTGAAATAAAAACATAAGAGCCCTGCTGGATCAGACCGAAGGCCCATCTAGTCCACCACTCCGTTCACACAGTGGCCAACCAGCTGTCGACACACAAAGCAGGACATGGTGAAATAGCACTCTCCCACCCATGTTCCCCAGCAATTGGTGCATAAAGGCTTACTACATCAGAAACTGGTGGCAGCACATAGCCATCAGAACTTGATGGCTTGGTTGTGCTTATCCACGAAGATACTCATCAACTGGTCAACAGAAATAATCCAGTTAATTATGTTGTTAAACCCTTTTCTGTTTCAGATCATGGGAGCCCTGCCAGCAGAGTAGGTAATTATGATCAAGGTCACTTTTCTTCACAGTAGCTGACTAGGTGCAAGACAGGAAGCAACAGTCAGCTAGGGTGACCAGATAAAATCCAGGTCAGGGCTCATGTAACTTTAACAGTGTAGAGAAAAGGGAATTTCAGCCAGTATCATTTGTATGCAATTAGCTCCTGGTGAAATTCCCTCTTCATCACAACTGTTAAAGTTGCAGGTACTATACTAGAGTGACCATATACAAAAGCAGGCACCCTAATCAGATAGTCCAAAATTCAAGCCAGCCAGAGTTGAGGGTGCAGTGTGCAAACAAGGGTTAAGCAAAGCAAAGTCAAGATCAGCCCAGAGTTGTCCTTGAAGTTTAATCCCAGGTCAGGAGGTCAGGAATAAGAAACACATGGATACAAAAAGCTAGAAAAGATGTTGTTTTCCATCAGCTAGGGTGACCATATGGAAAGGAGGACAGGGCTCCTGTATCTTTAATGGTTGTATTAAAAAGGAAATTTCAGTGGGTGTTCTTTGTATGTATGCAGCAACTGGTGAAATCCCCTCTTCATCACCACAGTTAAAGCTGCAGGAGCTACAATTACAACATATTATTAATGTATCTCTCAAGGTGGGGAGTTTTGGATGATACAGATTTTCTAGACCCATTTCAAACCGGCTTCAGGGCAAGATATGGAGTTGAGACTGCTATGGTTGCCTTAGTGGATGATCTACACTTGAGTATTGACAGGGGGAGTGTGACCCTGCTGGTACTTCTGGACCTCTCAGCGGCTTTCGATACCATTGACCATGGTATCCTTCTGGAACGCCTGAGGGGATTGGGAATCGGGGGCACTGTGCTTCAGTGGTTCCGGTCCTATCTCTCGGGCAGGTTCCAGATGGTGATGCTTGGGGATAGTTGCTCCTCAAAGAAGGAGCTGTTGTATGGTGAACCACAAGGTGCCATCCTATCCCCAATGCTGGTTAACATCTACTTTCCGGGCAAAGTACAAAGTGTTAGTCATTACCTTTAAAGCCCTACATGATTTGGGTACAGGTTACCTGCGGGATTGCCTTCTCCCATGCAATCCACCCCACTCAGGTGCTCTGGGAAAAATTTGCTAGAATCAGTCAAAACTAGGCTGACAGCCGTTACCCAGAGGACCTTCTCTTCTGCTGCTCCCAGACTGTGGAATGGCCTGCCGGGAGAGATCCGCCAACTTCACAGTCTTCCAGAATTTAAGAAAGCTATGAAGATTGATCTTTTCTGGCAGGCCAACCCAGTTGGATTTTACATTTTATTGGTATTTTAATAATGTATTAATTTTATATGCTTTTAATCTGTTTTATGTATTTTATATCATTCGTGTTTGATGTTGTTCCCTGCCTCGATCTGGAGGGAGAGGCGGGTGAGAAATAAATAAATATATTATTATTATTATTATTATTATTATCATCATCATCATCGTAATTGCCAATGAAAACCTTTATCAGTGAGACTACACATACTCAACGTGTCTGTCAATGGGAGAGATGGGGGAAGTCTCCCCAGCTGAAGTATAGATAGGGACTGACAGAAAGGGAGTAAGTTGAGGAAAAGGGAGAGAATTCTGCAAAAGAAGGATCCAGGGGTCTCTGAGGGGGAGCCAGAATAGGGGGGATGTTTCATTACTGATAAGGAAACCTTGCTAGCGAAATCGAGCACTTCAGTTGTCTATATCATGACAGACAGAAGGCCTTGGGCTGACTGGCAACAAAATTGTTCTCTTCAGCTGTTGGGCGGTGTGCCGCCACAGCCTCAAACACCAGGCCTAGACGAGCACACCCCTCTCAGGCTAAGCCCCACCGCTTAAATACCTGAGGGAAGGGTAAAAGACACACCACCTTTCCCTTATAGCAGAGGGGAAAAGGGTGTTAAGGGTTTTGAATAAAGTTCTCCTGTGAATATGTTGGCTGAAGGTGTAACGATATGTGTTTCTTTATTAAACTTATAGAGCAGGTTACAAAGCCAAGCTGACACGGGGTTTGTGGTAGCAAAAAGAAAAAGAAAACGTTTATTGTTGTTAACAGTTCTTTTCAAATCAATTTCACACCTGCCTATTCTTAACACTTCTAATAGTTTACTAATAATCCTAAATCCTAATAATCTCCTCACACACACTCCTGACTAGATCACTCACAGCTATCTTCCACACAACTATCCTCCACCCAACCAAGACAATAAGATAAACTGAAACACTCCCTCACACTCTATATATACTCCTCCCCCCTCCCTTTCCCAGCATCATCAGCCACACCCACTCAGTCCAACATTCCACACTCTCCAGACATACTAATCCAGACATACATAGGGAGACAGAAATGTGGGGTATCGTCACAGGCAGTATAGAAATGATTATTTTTTTTTGTCACCAGGTTAAGACTGTCCTCCACTCCCAGGCATTTAATGATGTATGAGGGGGGGCATTCATGCCAGCCGTCTGAACAGGTCCAGTATTTTATTGAAATTGTTTTTAGCTTCTTACATTGTTTTTACATTTTGTCTTATTTAAATGTTTATGCCACATTTTACCTTGAGAATTGTCATGAAGTGCTCAGAGAGCTGTGGCTATTTCGGTGGCACACAAAGGAAATAAGAATAAATAAATGAAATTCAGGTCTAACCGGTGAAGAGCCTCTGAACAATCTTCCTGCATGTCGGTGCGAAGTTGCTGGACAAGCACCCATATATTTTCGTCCTCCTGTGGAGCAGGGCCACCCTTGGAAGTCTTAGGAGGCTTGGATGGACCTGGTACCATGTTTGCCAGATTGTCCTACTAGTTGAGGGGTAGATATCAGGGGGTTCCTTTGGAGCGAAATAGTTCTTTAAATCTCTTTCTGGAACCTAATCATAGAATTATAGAGATGGAAGGGGCCTATAAGGTCATTGTGTCAAACCCCCTGCTTAATGCAGGAATCCACCTAAAAGCATCCCTGACAGATGGCTGCCCAGCTGCCTCTTGAAGGCCTCTAGGGTGGGAGAGCCCACAACATCAGTATAAGGCAGCTTCCTATTGAGAAAACAAGGCCAGAAGCCTTAATATACCTGCTCTGTATGTAGGCCCCTGTAGTTTGGTTCTTGCAAGTGAACTGCATGATGCGATTGGAATAATGTATGTGCCTGAATGTGCTGTAATAGTAAAATTTATATCAGCAAAGAAATGCTTAATTAGAATTTCTGTCAAGACCTCTTGATGTAGTAGAAGACAAATAAGCTAGCTTGATAAAGAAGACTGACCATTCAAGTCAATCTGACATTGCCAGAAGAGTTATGGGCCATCTGTTGATATATACCTGCTTTTCACACTGCCAGTTGAGAAGTTCTTTGTCTCTAGGACTCTCTCGATACAGCTATATTACGCTCAATAAAACAGAGTTGCCTTACAACCAAAGTGGATTTTTATCTTTGACACTATGTTCCTATGTAACAGTCAGGAAGTTTTTCCTGGCATGCAGCCGGAATCTGGCTTCCTGTAATTTGAGCACACTACTCCGTATCCTGCACTCTGGGGCGATTAAGAAGAGATCCTGGCCCTCATCTGTGTGACAACCTTTCAAGTATTTGAAGAGTGCTATCATGTCTCCCCCCCGTCTTCTCTTCTTCAGGCTAAACATGCCCAGTTCTTTCAGTCCCTCCTCACAGGGCTTTGTTTCCAGAGCCCTGATCATTCTCATTGCCCTCCTCTGAATACACACCATTTCTGCTTCATTCTGCTTTGCAGTTTCTCAAGAAGAAATGGATTACATCTGCATTACACGTTGGTAAAGTAAATAAATGGTGGGTAGAAGTTAGTGTGACCATATGAAAAGGAGGAAAAGCATAATGGAAAGCATACCATTATGACATCAGCAAAGGCATTTACCAATTGTGCCTGACTCTGGGATCCCGGCTTATTGTATGTGTGAAGGGCTCTTTTGCTAGAGAAAATAAGATAGGTGCCCCATTCCCACCCCAAAATATTCTCCACATCTCCATAATAACTCAACAATATAAGGACATATATTACCATAATGACTCAACAATGTAAGGCCATTCCAAATGGTCAAAGACTTTAAAGGCACTGAGTGACAAGAAATCTGTGTCTCAGAATGGGCGCCACTGTACTGTAACCAAACGAAAAGGAGGACAGGGCTCCTGTATCTTCCACAGTTGTATAGAAAAGGAAATTTCAGCAGGTGTCATTTGTAAGCATGCAGCACATGTTGAAATGTCCTCTTCATCACAGTTTAAACTGCAGGAGCCCTGCCTTCTTTTGTATCTGGGCTCTCTGGACAGGGGTCCTGCAGCTTTAACTGTTGTGATGAGGAGAGAATTTCACCAGGTGCTGCATGCATACAAATGACACCTGCTGAGATCCCCCTTTCTATACAACTGTTAAAGATACAGGAACCCTGTCCTCCTTTTCAGATGGTCACCCTAGTAGAAGTGGAAGTGAGAAATGTATGCATCCATATTGGATTGACCGCAAGCCACACACACACCCCTAGACTGTCTGGTTTTGACTCTAGAACCTCCATCGCCAGCGTCTCACTACTCTACATCCTGGCACAGATGTTTCCTAAAATGTTAAGGATCACCATGAGATTCCCAGGGGACGGTTCTTGGAAAAAGCACTTGACTCTCAGCCTAGGAAGCCCAGTTGTGTGGGACTGGGTGCAGGAATAAAAGCATGGAACCCTAATGCAGACTATCCTTGGATGCATTCGTTCCTAGAACCCCCTAACTGCTTAACTAGGTCAGGGTGGGCAACTCGGATCCTCGGATCTACTACAAACTACAACACCCCCCTCCCCTGTTTTATCCAGCTACAAAGCAACCACAAATGAGTCCTGCAGGAGGAGTGTGGGTAAAAATCACAATGCGACAGAGAATGAATACTTTCATTCATACACCCAACCCATTCTATCCCAGCCGAGAGCCTCAGATTCCAAAGCAAACCCAAATATCTTGCAGCATGGCTGCTGGTGGAAATGTCAGTGCAATGGTGAATGAATGTGTTTTCGTATTCATCATGGGGCAGTTCAAACGGCCAGAAGAACCTTGAACTCTCATGGAATACAGTCTTACCCAAAGACCAGGTAGGTTTGCTAGAAGAGGGCTCCCTCTCACAGTTTACCTCTTCCTGTCCGCACAAACAGGCTTGGGTCAATTCACAGGAGGATTCTTCTAGCATTATAGCATGTCAGGATCAGGCCTGTTCTCCCTAGCGTAAGGGAATGGGTTTCAGGAGGTCAATCAGATTTAGAATCTGAAGGAGAAGAAGAAGGAGGAGGAGCGGTATTGTGCATAAAATCCACTAGATTTCCTCTGCAACATCAACTCCATCTGAAAACCATAGAGTAGCTTTAGAATGATCCTGAGCGTGAATGACAAATCCAATAGCATTTATACACTTTAATGGAGCAGAAAAAGCTTAACCTTTCACCTGCTACTCAAAACATCACCAAACCATTGAAAGGCTCCCATAATATGGCAAAACACAAAACCTACATTTTTACCAAAGTTCAACTAAATTGTATGACCTTGCCTATTCAAATATTGGGAGATTTACCATTTCTACCCTCTGTGAGTTCTTTGATGAGAAGTGAGAGTTTTCTTCTCTCTGAAGCTCTTTCCACACTCCAAACAATGATATGGTTTCTCCCCTGAGTGAATGCTTTCATGTGAAGTGAGATTTCTCTTCAGAGCGAAGCTTGTTCCACACTCCAAGCACTCATATGGTTTCACTCCTGTATGAGTTCTTTCATGACAAGTAAGAGCATTCTTCTCACTGAAGCTCTTTCCACACTCCAAACAATGATACGGTTTCTCCCCTGTGTGAGTTTTTTGATGTTGAGTGAGTTGCTTCTTCTGTCTGAAGCTCTTTCCACACTCCAAACAATGATATGGTTTCTCCCCTGAGTGAATGCTTTCATGTGAATTGAGATTTCTCTTCAGAGAGAAGCTCCTTCCACACACCAAACAATGATACGGTTTCTCCCCTGTGTGAGTTCTTTGATGACAAGTAAGATTTTTCTTCTCACTGAAGCTCTTTCCACATTCCAAACAATGATACGGTTTCTCCCCAGTGTGAGTTCTTTGATGACAAGTAAGACTGCTCTTCACCCTGAAGTTCTTTCCACACTCCAGGCATTTATATGGTTTCTCCCCTGTGTGAGTTCTTTGATGAGAAGCGAGATGTTGAGGGATACTAAAGCTCTTTTCACACTGCAAACAGTGATATGGTTTCTCCCCCGTGTGAATTCTTTGATGTCGAGTCAGAGTGACTTTCTGACTGAAGCTCTTTCCACACTCCAAACAGTGATATGGTTTCTCACCTGTGTGAGTTCTTTGATGACAACTAAGAGTTCTCTTCTCACTAAAGCTCCTTCCACACTCCAAACATTGATATGGTTTCTCCCCTGTGTGAGTTCTTTGATGCAGAATGAGACTGATCTTCTGACTGTAGCTCTTTCCGCACTCCAAACAAAGATATGGTTTCTCACCTGTGTGAGTTCTTTGATGAGAAGTGAGACGTCCCTTCTTCCTGAAGCTCTTTCCACACTCTAAACAAAGATATGGTTTCTCACCTGTGTAAGTTCTTTGATGAGAAGTGAGAAGACTTTTCAATCTGAAGTCTTTTCCACACTTTTTCTCCCCGGTGTTAGTTCTTTGATGATGAGTGAGATTTGCCTCATGGCTGAAGGTCTCCCCACATTTCAGGCATTTATATATGTTCTTCAATGTTTGAAATTTGCAATGAACTTTAACGTTTGATACAGAATTGAAAGTTTTTCTACTCATATAGAACCTATTTTTTTCCAGGCTGTTATGTAGTATTTCTTGAATTGTGATATCTTGGTAACTGTGGTCCTGGGAATCAAAGGAATTCTTCCACATATTGCAATTGACTTCAGTTGTCCTTCCTTGCTCTTTGCTATTTATATATCTATCTGTTTTCGGTGACATCCCACATGGTTCTTTTTCATTCTCCATTTTACTCCTGTCACCTTCTGCAATGAAGACATGAAAATGGTGGAAGACTGAGTTAGCATTTAGTATTAATGGTTCACCAGTACTAGCTTGTCTGTGGATCATTGTTTAAGGGAATGGCTGGATTATGAATGTTTTAGTACATCACTTGGCTACCTATTAGCTACAGCACCACGTATAAGGTTATTCTATCGTCATACAAAGCCCTAAACAACTTGGGAGCAGAAAATCTGACAGACAGCCTTCCCTTATACACATACCAATGTGGCCTTTAATAGGGTGATCCTATGAAAAGGAGGATGGGGCTCCTCTATCTTTAACAGTTGCACAGAAAAGGGAACTTCAGCAGGTGTCATTTGTATGCATGCAGCACCTGGTGAAATACCCTCTTCATCACAACAGTTACAGCTGCAGGAGCCCTGCCCTCTTTCATATCTGGGCACTCTAGTATAGCTCCTGCAGCTTTAACTTTTGTGATGAAGAGGGAATTTCACCATCGGCTGAAAATTCCCCTTTCAATACAACTGTTAAAGGTACAGGAACCCTGTCCTCCTTTTTAGGGTCACCCTATCTTTAAGTTCCTCAGAGGAGGCCTTGTTGAGCATTCCAAAACAAACAGAATGTCGCCGTGAAATACCCCCAGATGGCGAGCCTTTTCTGTGGCAGATCTTAGTCGTCTGGAAAACCCTCCCTCATGCTGTTTGGGAGGCAGAAAATATGACATCTTTGAAATGCCTCCTGAAAACATTCTTGATCGCCAAGGCTTTCCCTAGGCTGTAAGTATATTAATTATGCTGCACTATTTTTCTGCTCCTTGATTATTATTGTTTTATTGTAATTGGAAGTGTCTTTAATGCTGTGTATTCATGTTGCGTTTTAATGTGTTTTTAACACTGTATTTTAATATTCTGAACCGCTGAGAATAAAATTTGTCAAGTCCTGGTAGACTGATAGAAGGGATCTGAAGGTGCTGAAATAGACACTGGAACTTCACATGGTCCCTACAGAGCAGGCCTTCATCTATGCCTTGAAAACGTGTCTTGTGAAAATGTTCTGGCACGTTTGCGGCCTGCATCTTCTTGGTGCTGCTTTAAAACAGTTAATCATTTAATGACTTAAAGATGACTCGATGCATCTTATTTCCTTTTTTGAACTCTGCTTTCTGAGCGCAGTTACCTCAAAAGCAGCCACAAAATACTAAATAAATGAATAATATAGGATATGTGCCAAGAACTGGAAATCTGATCTTCCTCATCATTATTGCATTTGGGACCCAATATTATCATGATCAGGCAAACGGAGAGCCTTACCGAGAGAGGCCACAATCCCCCAGTTCTCCTCCATGACTTGCATGTGCAGGGCTTTCTGGTCCGGATCCAGCAGCGCCCACTCCTCCTCCGTGAAGTACACAGCAACCTCCTCAAAAGTCACCAGACCCTGGATGGAAAAAGAAAATATTCCCTACTCACGTATATCATAAACTTTGCTGGCTGGACATTATAGTGCAGCACTGAAACTTGCTTGCTGTGGAAAGCATTTGCTGGGAGACCAACAGCAAGAAACGGTTTTGGCCCTCCTGTCCTGCTGGTGGATTTCCCAAGAGACATCTGGTCAGCCAAGGTGAGAAACACGATGCTGGACTAGATGGGCCTTTGGTCCCATCCAGCAGGGTTCTCTGAATGCTCTTAGCTTTGCGAGAAGCAAAGAGAAGGAGAGAAATGTATTCTGGCCCTCGGAGGCGAGCAGGGGATGGAGGTACCCAGGCTGCTCCCTGTCTGTCTCTGCAGATCCTTCCTCCTACCTGATTCGGTTCCACTCCATCACAAAGAACACAAAATGGCTGAGTACCCATTGCCAGCATCATTCCAGCCCCTGCGAGAGACAAAGATGATGGGAAGTCAGTAACACATGCTAGTCTCAAGAGATCGAGATTATAATCCTAAACTCCTGCGAAGTAAATCCCTTTGGAACACAATAGGACTTCCTTCCCAGTAAAATGCATAGAATTGCACCGGAAATCATGCAAGTCTAAGTACATCTTGGTGTCACAAGATATCTTAAATTTAATTTGCAGTTTGATAATTCTGTTGGGTGAAAAATGCATATTTCCCCATTTGAGAACTTGGCCACAAATCAAGTTGTTGCTTTTCATGCCTAAAATCTCCAAGTGGTGAAAAATTGAACTGTGGAAAAGGCTGGAGACAAACTTCTTACCCCATAAACAAGTGGCTTATGTATTACAAATAACAAATTGATTGTGTATAATGATTGTGTTGTATAACAATATATTGTGTATTTTTTCATTTTAAAAATAATTTAATTTTTTTTTAAAAAGTGGCGGCGGGGGAATAAAAGCAGCCCATGGATCTCTTTCATATTCCAGAGAGTGAGACCAGGTTTACAGGTTTAATTGTCCACACACACCAAAATGAATCCTTACCCTGCAAGCAGACATGTCCGTCAACCTCCTGCTTGATCTCTGTTTGCGGGGGGCTCTGCCCAGTGTCTGATGGAGCCTTCTCTGCTGCGGGGAAATCAGGTCCCACTTCTGCAAACTCTGTCTTTACCTGAAACAGCAATCGGGATCCGAAACATGGAACGAGGGGAAGGATTAAAAAAAAAATAAGTCAGGGAAACTTGTTGTGGTATTGGGACATTTCTCCTCAGGTGATTTATGGTAAAGGTTGGGCAATTAGTAGACAGTTTTAGGATACCTTCCCTCACATTTGTGACACCCCTGGATGAATTGCTCTCACCTGCTGCTCTTGCTGCTTCTGGTCCTCTGCCTGGCTCAGGAGGAAGCCTTCTGCCAGGGCCACCGCCTGGGAACTGGTCTCCGCTCCGCATTCTCTCACCCAGCTTGCCATCTCCCATGGCAGGATGGTCAGGAACTGCTCCAGGATCACCAGGTCCAGGATTTGGTTTTTCGTGTGTTGCTCCGGCTTCAGCCACTGACGGGAAAGATTGTGGAGTTGGTCGCAAACTTCTCGGGGGCCCTCAGCCTCCTGGTAGCGGAACTGCCTGAAATGCTGACGCTGTACGTCTGAGCTGGCCATGTCCTCACCCTGGATCTTCTGCACCATTATTTTCCAGAATTCCCCACTGCTCTCAGTCTTAATGGCATCAGGGGCTATTTTTGGTTCAGGACCAGCTGAGTTTTGCTCAGCCATCTTTGATTTCTGTTCCAAGTCTCCAAGTGGGCTAAAGAAATTCTTCCCTCTTCTGTATCGTATGAGGCAGTGCTACTAATGCTCTGAAAAGGTAGCATATAGTTGTGTTAATAGGTTTTTATACTGTCAGGACAAGACGTAAACTAGTAAGTCTTCTCCCAGAAGGAAAGGCAGACAAATGCCAAGACTGAAAGAGACTAGAGACTTGGGGAAGATCTTTCAGCCACTGACCAAAGTTCTTCAATTGCTTGAGAGTCAGAAGATGTCCCATTCTCTTCCGTCCATCCCCCTCCACCGGACAATATTGCAAGCCACACAGAGAACTTTGGCTATCAGGTGGTACAGAAATGTAATAAATAAATAAAAGTTGTCCCACTAAAAGTACATGCCTTCTCTTGAGTTCTTATCTGTTCTTCATCCAAAGCCCCCAGCCACATATCCTCTACTTGAGTGGTCTTCAACTGGTGGGTTGCAACCCAAAAGTGGATCAGTCCAGATGGGCAAAGCTATTGCCACCATGTTGGGCATGGAGAAAATTGTGAAAGAGGGTCCCATGTTACAGGTTGGGAGTCTGAGGTGAGTCTTGAGTCTGGACCAGTTGAAGACCACTGCTCTACGCAACACCTTTTGCTGCTGCCATCTTCTCCTTAAACCCCTCTTTTCAATAAACTGTCTTAAAATTGATTTTTATTAAGGCTGTCAGTCTTCGTTGCTCAGTCAACTGATTTTAAAAGGTCAATGGGTTATTCATCCGAACTTACATATGCATAGACGCTAGAAATTCTGATCAATACTTACTTTTCTCTTTCCTCTAGACAGACTTTGTTCTACATCATTTAATTTAAAAGACCTGTAATATTTCTGTCTGAATTTCAGAGGTATACTATCTCAGCAGATGGAGGCTCCATTCCTAACGAATATAGCCAGGAGCTGCCTCACTGGAACACAGCAAATGTTCTCACAGGTCAACATCCTCTGTTCAGGGAGGCCAGAAGTTTTGCGCCTCACAGAAACTGGGGTTCGACGTTTCTGCTGTTGAAATTTGCGTTTTTCCTGTTCTGGATTTTTAATGCCTCTTTTTCATTCTCTTTTATTTTTTCCCTTCCCCATTTGTTTATTTATCATCACTCTTTTCCTTTCTCAAAAGGGTTTCCTCTTTGGAGGCTTCTCACTCCAGGACTGCATCACAATGCAGGCCTAAGACCTTTTGCTGCCTTTAGCAAAAACTGCCCACAAGCACCTCTCCTCTCTACCCCAAAGTAGTCGATTAAATAACTAAAAACATTGCTCCCATGTCTGGCCTGCCCAGATCGCCTGCCGCATGGGAGGGCAGGCCTTTGCCAGGAACCTCATCTTCTTCCACCCGCCTTTGTTGGCTTTTGTCAGTCCGGCCAATGCAGCAGAGGACGAGGGGAGCGTCTCAGCCCCAGGCGGAATTGCATCCGGGGACCCGCATTTGCAGAGGTTGAGGGGGAAGCATTAATTTAGGAAGTTTAGTCAATGTAGTTCGGTCAGCTTTGCAGTTCACCTCTATATCTCCCCCCTCCCGTTTGCCAGATCAAAGGGGCCACCTGGTCCGTTGAGTGAAAGACAGAAAGAGGCTCCCTGCTATGGTGGGGGGAAACCCCAAGTGGATCAGCCCCACAGGTCACCTCTCTGTGGGGTGAAATGTGTGTTGGGGGGGGAAGGATCCGGCTCCTCCCCATAACATGAAATCAGATCCCCGCTCTGACACGCTGGGGGTTGAATTTGGGCATCTACCCCCCGCCCGGTCTTTCCACCCCCACCTCACTCCCCCAGAGACTCCCCTTCGCCCCAATGCACAAGACGTGGGAGAAGGTCTCACCTGAGCCCACAGCGGAGACCGCGAGGCAGCACCTGGAGGGAGCTCCAAGTCTTCTTTCATTTGGAGGAAAAAGGCGGGACAGGAAGAGCAATTGGGGTGGGGGGGTGGGGGGGGCATGTCCTGTGGAGGACACGGCCCCTCCCACCCCAAATCCCCTTCCCCTTTAGGAATCCAGTTCATCTCATTTAACCCTTAGGAGCCCAAGCTGCAAGGAGCTTTCTTTGCATCTCTTCCAAGCAGGACCCGAGAGCCGTCTTGCATTGCACCGCATGGATTTCTTTCTTTTCCTGTTCGTGGGTGTGTTTGTTTTTCTGGTCTCTCTGGGTTCGGGGCTGACTTGTCGAAGCTCCTGGGACCTTTCCAGCCTCCTAGCAAGAACAAGCCTCTAAACAGAGAACAAAGTTTTGCAAGCAAAACAAAACGCCCACTGGTTGAACGGATTCATTCATTCATCGAGAAGAGGAAATGTCCAGGACAGGAAAGTGAAATCGCTGCCGGCAGGAGCCGTGGGGAAGCAAAACAAAAAACAAAAAACCCACTGTGTTTTTACAATACAAGACGTTTCCTTGCTCTTGCCTGGAGAGATGTAGGGAAAGGTTCTTGCGGCTTCGACTCCTGAGGGCTACATCGGATGACCTAGATTCCTAGAGAGGAAGGGGATTTGGGGAGGAAAGGAGGGGAAATGTCGTCCACAGGAAATGCATCTTACCCCCTAAAGGTCCTTCCTGTCCAGCCTTCTTCCTCCAGAAGAAAGAAGACTTGGAGCTTACTCCGGTTGCTGCATCTGTGCCTCCTTTGGGGGATCAGGTGAGACCCCCCCCCCACCTCCTTATGCATTGGGCTGAAAGGGAGGCCAAATTCATCCACCCCCAGCATTTCAAAAGGGGATCTGATTTCACGCTATGGAGGGGAGATGGACCCTCGGCCAGGGCCGTGCAGAGCTGGTAATATGCCCAGGCCAGATGGGAAGTGTGTGCTCACCCCCAGCCCCCATTTCAAATTGTTCATTAAGTATTTTTTAATCAGTGGCACTGATTTAGTGCTAAATACATATATGAGAACTAGAACGATTTATAAAAAAAGGTAATGGGAAGCACTTTTATTCAAGATGTAACACATCACTTCTTCACATTCAAAAATGTCAAAACCCAAAAAGGAAGACAACATGGCCGTCCCAAGGGGCATGCCCACCAACATGGCCGTTCTACATAACGTCTTCATATTAAACCTACAACACCTCAATGTTGAATCAGAAATTAACATTTATTTTCAGTTGCTGTACAAATAGCAGCAACAACACTAGAACAGTCCTTCATCATTATCAAACGTTATCATCACCCTCACGGTATCATCATAATTATTACCATTAATAACTATCATCATCATTACTTCACCCTCCGCTCCAGAGATTATATGCCATGGAGAAGATTGAGGAAAGAGACGCAGTAAGAACAACCGTCGCAACTTAGGCACATATATCCCCGCCCCGCATGCGGTATATGGCCCTCTGGAGCGTGTAGTCTGACCGTGGTATTCATGACGGACGGCTTCTGCGCTATTTCCGCAAGGCGGGCTCCTCGATTCTCGATGGGCCGCTTATGCTACGGAAGCAATAGCGTAAGCTAGGGAGGACCTCCTCATCAGAGTGCCCCCTCAAAATCATGGGCCCTAGGCCAACTGCCCCCCCTGCACCCTCCCCCCATTTCACCCCGCAGGGAGGTGATTTGTGCAGCTGATCCATTTGGGATTTCCTCCATAATATCAGGGAGCTTCAATCTTTCCCCTATTCAGGAGACCCAATGGACCCTTTGATCTGGCAAATGTGGGTGTGTGGAAGAGATTTTGAAGTGACCTCCAATGCTGAATCAATTTATCAAACTGATTCACCGATTAAATTGCTCCATATTGACTAAAATCCTTCCCCTATTAATCCGGCACAGCTTCCCCCGCCCCACAGATGTGGGCTGCCTAAATGCAATCCTGCTTGTGTCTGAGACGCTCCCTTCATTCTCTCTCAGGTGAAGGGTACTCCCCAAGTTTCTAGTTTCTATTTCAGTCCTGGCATTTGTCTGCATTTGTTTCTGGGACAAGACTTGCTTACTAGTTTATGTCTTGTCCTGACAGTGTAAAAAATCATTAACAGAACCATATGCTGCCTTTTCAGAGTGTTAGTAGCACTGCTGCCTCATACGGCACACGTTTTCCAGATACAGAAGAGGGAAGAGTTTCTTTGGTCCACTTGGAAGCTTCCTTGGAACACAAATCAAAGATGGCCGAGCAGGACTCAGCTGGCCCCGAATCACATAGAGACCCTGATACCATTGATACTGAGAGCATTGGGGAATTCTGGGAAAGACCAGAGCAGAAGGTCTTGGGTGAGGATATAGTCAGCTCAGACGTGCAACGCCTCGGTTTCAGGCAGTTCCGCTACGAGGAGGCTGAGGGCCCCCGAGGGATCTGCAACCAACTCCACGAACTTTCTCGTCTGTGGCTGAAGCCAGAGCAACATACAAAAAACCAAATCCTGGACCTGGTGATCCTGGAGCAGCTCCTGACCATCCTGCCAGCAGAGATGGCCAGCTGGGTGAGAGAATGCGGAGCGGAGACCAGTTCCCAGGCGGTGGCCCTGGCAGAAGGCTTCCTCCTGAGCCAGGCAGAGGATCAGAGGCAGCAAGAGCAGCAGCAGGTGAAAGCATTTCATCCAAGGGGGAAGGAATGTGACAGAGGATGCCCAAAAATGCTCCACAAATTGCCCAACCCCTTCTGGACATCACCTGAAGGGAGATGTCCCATACCTTGTCCCCAACATTTTTGGTTCTCCCATTCCTTTTCTAATCCTTCTCCTTCCATGTCTTGGACATTCACTGCTCTTTCAGGTAAAGGATCTCTTTGCAGAAGTGAGGCCTGATTTCCCTGCAGCAGAGAAGGTTCCATCAGGCACCAGACAGAGCCCCCCACCAAGGGGGATTAAGCAGGAGGGTGACAGTCATGCTGCCTTGCAGGGTAAGCATTAATTTCAGGGTGGCTGAAGTTCAACCTGTTCTCATTCTCTGGGGTATGGAAGAAGGTATGGGCTGCTTTTATGTCCCCCCAACCCCCATGTTATTTGTAGAGAAGATGCTTGTCTCCAGCCTTTTCTACAATTCAGAACTGGTTTTAGTTTTCAACACTTGGGAGACTTTATACATGGAAACCCAACAGTTTGATTTGTGGCCAAGAGCCAAAATGGGGAAACATGCATTTGTACCCAACCGAACTATCAGAATGCAAACTGAAGACATATTTTAAAGCCCAGGTGTACTTAGACTTTCATTGCTTCCAGTGTAATTCTATGAATTGCCCTGAGAAGTAACTCCAGTTGTATTCCATGGGACTTATTTCCCAGGAGTTTAGGATTGTAATCTCAGTCTTCCCATCATCTTTGTCTCTTGCAGGGGCTGGAATGACGCTGGCAATGTGTACACAGCCGTCTCGTGTTCTTTGTGATGGAGTGGAACCAGATCCGGTAAGGGGAAGGATCACTGGGGAGACAGACAGGGAGCAGACTATGTGTCTCCATCCCCTGCTCACCTCCTAGGACCAGGATACATTCTTTCCTTCTGTTTGCTTCTGGTTAAGCTAAAATGCTAATAATAATAATAATAATAATAATTTATTTCTTACCCGCCTCTTCCTCCGGATCGAGGCGGGGAACAGCATCAGTAAAAACAATATAAAATACATATAAAATACATAAAACTGAGAGCAAAGGAGAGCTGGATGAGACCGATGGCCAATCTAATCCAGCATCAGCTAACCATGTACACCAGTTGCTGGAGGGGGGGAGGGGGCTATTGCACTCATATCCTGCTTGTGGACAGCTGGTTGGCCACTGTGTGAGCCGAATGCTGGACTAGTTAGGCCCTAGTCTGATCCACCATGACTCTTTTTATGTTTTTGCCATCCTGTTTTCTCACAGTATCGACCAGATCCCTCTTGGGAAGCCCACAGGCAGGACAGGAGGTCCATACATGTTTCCTGCTGTTATTCCTCCAATAACTGGGTTTCACAGCAAGCAGAATTAAGTCCTGCAGTGTCCTGCCCAACCACCTCACTTTATGTTGTCCTTAAGTAGGGAACATTTTCTCTTTCCATCCAGGGTCTGGTGACTTTTGAGGAGGTTTTTGTGTGGTTCACTGAGGAGGAGAGGGCACTGCTGGATCCGGACCAGAAAGCCCTGCACATGCAAGTCATGGAGGAGAACTGGGGGATCGTGGCCTCTCTTGGTAAGGCTCCCTGTCTGCCTGCTTAATGATCTTGTTGTGTTCCAAATGCAATAACGTTGAGGAAGCTAGTATTACCATTTTTTTGAGCACATATCCTATATTTTTCATTTATTAAATATTTTGAGGCTCCCTTCAGAAGACAGTGTTCAAAAAGAAAATAAGATATATTAAAATTATCAAGCGATTAAACATTTTGAGACAGCAACTTAGAGACACAGGTTTCAAACAAACCACAATTGTTTCACAAAACACATTAAGACAGATCAAGCATCTCAAAAAACATCTGGAGCAAAATACTGATTTGGGAAAGGCAGCCCAGAATATGCTTGTTTTCAAGGGAGAGTTGCCAGCCTTCCCTCCAGGAGCCATGTGGAGTTTGATTGCATATGTCAGCACCTTCAGATCCCATCTTCAGTCTACATGGATTTGCCAATTTTTATTTATAAAACATTTATAATCCTGCCTTTTCATTAAGTAAAAATCCATACATGAGCTAATACTCATGAGCCGTCAATACAAAATACTAGAAAACGACAACAGAATCAAAACAAACTTTAGTATCCAGCCACCAAATCATTAGGAAACATTAAGAGTTGCAACAAATACGAACACAGAACTGATCCATCATAGAAACTCATCAACCTGACATAGCAGCTGTACGGAAGCCAGAGAGAGAGATCTCTAGGGAGGCAGCCACCATCCCAGTTGTTTCTCTCTTAGTCTTTCTCTCAAACTGTTTCTCTTCCCCAGGGCCGGCTCTCCCATTAGACAGAGTGAGGCAGACACCTCAAGCAGCAGATGCTGGGGGGAGAGGGCAGCAAGGCATTGGAGGAGAGAGCTGAGTGCTAAGTGGTTTGCCATGAGCCCCCTAAGTTCTAACCTGCTTCCTTCGGGTACAGTGGAGGATGTTGTTCCATTATCAGTGTTGAAGAAACAGTCCAGTCGGCTTTTGTGCATGGAATGGGGGGAGGGTGCCATATTGTTTTTTGCCTCAGGCAGCAAAATGCCTTGGGCTGGCCCTGCTGTTAGCTGGAATGGAAGGATGGGAAAGAATTCTTCTTATGTCTGTCTCAGCACAACACAACTCTGGGGTTTCCCACCTTCTGAAAAGCAGGTGGAATCCAACCAATAGTTGGTAGGTCAAGAGATCAAGGTGGTCTCTGTAGCCTGGAACCATGATGGAATTGGTCCAATAACGTCTGAAGAGTCTGTGGAAGATGATTCAGAGTCAGAAGATGAACAGGGGCAGGGAAGGAAATTTCTCCAGGCGCTCAAATTGGGGGAGACAAGGAAGAAACTTTCCAAGGCTAATCAGTTGGATCAAAGCCCCGACATCAGCATCCCCTTCTGTGGAAACACAGCAACTCACAGAGGGGGATGAAGTGAGCAGAACAGATGGATCGAGTCAAGAGGAAGGAGTAGCATAAAGGAGTCAGGTGGCCTACCAGGTTGGCCCATCGCAGGGAGTCTCTAGGGAAAGATCCTCTCTGAGGGTGATACCAAGCAGAACAGCTAGGAACTTACTCCCCCTCCCCTGCTCTTCTCTCTGAGATCATAAAGACAACCCAGAGCAAGGGGGGTCAAGGGGGTCTGTGTGCGTGTTAGAAATGCATTCCTTAATGGAGTTTTGAGCCTCCTACAAAGAGACAAAGAACTGACTTTTATCCAATCAGCTGTTGTTTATTCTGTGATGTATGAACATACTAACTCAAATTTGCAACCTAGCTTGCTAGAATTACTAACCAGTGATATTCATGTTCTGTTAACATGTGACAATGCTAGCCACTGAAATGGTTTAAGAATCAAAAGGTATAAAAAAGTTCTGCCTTCATTTGTTGAGAGGTTCAGATCTGCTAGACTGGATAGGCATTCCAGGCTGCAGACATAGGAATGAAGTGATTAAACTGTTTCCTCCCACCTTGTGTGTTTGATTGGGTATGAGCACACCTGGCTGAACCATAATTACTCTCCTCTTGGGAGTCATCAAGGGCAAGACTGAGAAAGACTTTCAGGTTCTGCAGTCAGAATTGCAGTAACTTTCTCTTTTATTATTTTATCTTTAGGTAAGCCAGCTACCAGGGTGGATAAAAATCAATGATTTTTTTAAAAAAAATAGATTTTTAAAAAATTGAAATCGGATTTTTTTTTATTTAAATTGGATTTTTTAAATAAAATGCTTTTTGAGGAAAAATCTATCCAAAAATAGTTTTCTATTTAAGATACATTATAGTCCAAAGGTTATTCATCATGAAATAAGGATTAGTTTTTAATTATGTAGCATGAGGCATTCATGCAATGTTTAAAATTTTTGGTAAACGAATTCCATTAATCCATTCACAATGTCATGCTCTTCCAGAGGTTTCTGTAAGATTACTGGGCAATTTTTCTATCTAGAAGATATTATCACAGATACTTGGTTTTACAGTTCTCAAAACTGTGAATTTGTGTCTGCAGAGATCACAATCCCATTATTCCTTTGCAAATCTATGTACACAGAATCAACCCCCTTACCTCTTAAGTGCTAAGTTTCAAAAAAATTCAATGAATAGATTGTTGGGAGTGGAATATAGATCTGCACAAGAAGCTAAGTGTGAGGAGGGAGGGGCAAGCAGTAAATCCAGTTGTAAATATTAAGATTATACCAGTAAGAATGAGTCTTTAGTAACTCTGAGTTGTGTAAAATATGTATTAAGTTTATAGCAAGGAAGAGTGCACTTTGGGGGGGGGGGTGTCACATGATTAAATTGAGTCTTTCTGAGTAATGATTTAAATCGTGATTTAAATCATGATTTAAATCAAATTGATTTAAATCAAATCCACCCTGCCTGCTACTGTTGTGTCAGCTTAGTCAGTGATCTTAGCTTTAGATTGTCAGAAGCTGAATTGCTGATGGACTGATTGCTTCACATAATAAAGACTATTTACTTGGGGATTGACTTCCTACACCCCAGCTGGGAATGGAGCCACAAAGAAGTTACAGGAACATTCACAATTGCTGTTCTGGGCTGAAAACAATGGGGCTTGGACCACTCCTTGCCAGAGCCATCTCAAATGTAAATGTGGGTGATTTGGAAAGAGTGCTCATTGATGGAGGTGCTGAGCCTGCAGCTATTCAGGGATAAAATGAAGAGGAGGAGGAGGATTATGTATGCCTAAAAGCCAAGAAATTCTTAGTCTAGCAGCAGAATTGGTAATTTATCTCCAAGAGATCACTTTAGGGCTGGCACATGTTTGTATGGTTAGATTAGTGTTTGCCCATCCACAGGCTTTCTGAATATTGGATTAGCCTGCAAATGCCAGATCTGAATGTGCGCAAGTGAGCTATGTAGCCTGGTAAGATAACTTTGCTGTTGCCTTTCCTGCCTTGGCACAGGCAAAGATTTCTTAAAGGAACTGAGTCCATGGCTGCCAGATTTCATTGGAGTCTGCAGTTCCTGCCCTACTGATGAACAGCCTGATAACTGGCCTGTGAGGTTGACTAGGCTAACAGGGAGTAACTGGCCCAGAAACACACAGTACATTTCATTTCTCAGCTGAAAGCAGAAACCAGTTCTCCATGGGCCCAATCAGTTGCATTGTACCATGTTACCAGTCTGTTAACAGCAGTCAACAGAGGCAGTAAAACCCATGGTAGGAACAGAATCCCATTGAAGCCTTTTCAAGTCTTCCCTTCTTTGAAATCATTAATCGGGAGTGCTCAATTTTTACGAGTTCTATTGCTCACTCAGACATTTAAGAAAATAAGAGGAGCCCTGCTGGATCAGACCAAGGATCCATCTAGCCCAGCATTCTGTTCACACAGTGGCCAACCAGCTGTTGATAGGAACCCCACAAGCAGGACATGAGTGCAGCAGCACCCTCCCACCCATGTTCCCCAGCAGCTGGTGTACATAGGCACCCTGCCTCTGATAATGGAGGTAACACATAGTCATCAGGACTAGTAGCCATTGATAGCCTTCTCCTCCAGGAATCTGTCTAACCCCCTTTTATAGCCATCCAAATTGGTTCCCATCGCTGCATCTTGTAGTAGCGAATTCCATAACTATGCACTGTGTGAAGAAGGACTTCCTTTTATCTGTCCTGAACCTCCCACCAATCAGCTTAAAGACTTTTAAAATTAAATATGTAATTTAAATGTTGAAATGTTTTAATATTGAAACCTATTTAATTATATTTTTAACTTTTGTATATTTCTATTTATAGCTCTTAACTGTATGTGTTTTAATTTTGTAAATCCGCCTTGAGTCTCAGCATTGGGCAAAAGGCGGGATACAAATAAAGATGATGATGGTGATGATAATAATAATAATAATAATAATAATAATAATAATGGGTTGACCCTGGGTTACAGTATTCTGAGAGATGGAGAAGAATGTCTCCTTATCTGCATTCTCCACACCGTGAATAATGTTGTACACCTCGATCAGGTCTCCCCTCACCCTCCTTGTTTCTATGCTAAACAATCCCAGCTGTTGTAACCTTCCCTCATAAGGGAGATATTCCAGCCCCTTAATCATTTTAGTTGCCCTTTTCTGTAATTTTCCAGCTCTGCAATATCTTTTTTAAGGTGTGGCGACCAGAACTGTACACAGTATTCTAAGTGTGGTCGCACCATAGGTTTGCATAAAGGCAATATGATACTGGCAGTTTTATGCTCAATTCCTTTTCTAATTGTGCCTAACATGGAGTTTGCCTTCTTTACAGAGGTCGCACACTGGGTTGACATTTTCATCGAGCTGTCCACCACAACCCAAGACCTCTTTCTTGGTTGGTCATTGCTAGCTCAGATCCCATCAGGTTATACTTGAAGCTGAGATCTTTTGCCCCAACATACACTTTGCTTTCAAGTAGAAAATGTCCACCATTTCATCCCTGTCTACATGTTTATTGACACTCTCAAAGAATTCTAAAACATTACTGAGACAGGACTTACCTTTTTCAGTGTGGCGTAGTGGTTAAAGTGTTGGACTGGGAGTCCGGAGATCCGGGTTCTAGTCCCCACTCAGCCATGGAAGCTCACTGGGTGACTTTGGGCCAATTACAGACTCTCAACCCAACCTACCTCACAGGGTTGTTGTTATGAGGATAAAATGGAGAGGAGGATTATGTATGCTTTCTTGGATTCATTGGAGGAAAAAAGGCGGGATATAAATACAATAAATAAATAAACTTTTTTTTACCAATTTCATGCCTTCATTCCAGAATGTGACAAATGCAAAGTCGAGAATAACAGAGAACCATGTGGGATGTCACTGAAAAGAGACAAATGTAAAAATAGCAAAGAGCAAAGAAGTAAAACTGAAGTAAATTGGAATGGAAGGAACAATTCCTTTGCTTCTCAGGGCAATGGCTACCATGATATCACAATCCAAGAAGAAATACATAGAAGACAGGAAAAGAATAGGATACAAATGCATTCTGAATCAAATGTTGAAGGTCACTGCAAAATTCCCACATTGAAGAAAGCATATAAATGCCTGGTATGTGGAAAGAGCTTCAGACGAAAGATACATGTCACTTCTCATCAAAGAACCCACACGGGGGAGAAACCATATAAATGCTCAGTGTGTGAAAAGAGATTCAGTGAGAAGGGAACACTTACTTGTCATCAAAGAACCCACACAGGGGAGAAACCATATAATTGTTTGGAGTGTGGAAAGAGCTTCGGCCATAAACCATCTCTCATTTATCATCAAAGAACTCACACAGGGGAGAAACCATTTCAGTGTTTGGAGTGTGGAAAGAGCTTCAGTCATAAGGGAACACTTACTTCTCATCAAAGAACTCACACAGGGGAGAAACCATATCATTGTTTGGAGTGTGGAAAGAGCTTTAGTCAGAAAAAACATCTTGATTCTCATCAAAGAACTCACACAATGGAGAAACCATATCAATGTTTGGAGTGCGGAAAGAGCTTCGGTCGGAAGAAAACTCTCATTTCTCATCAAAGTACACACACAGGGGAAAAACCATATAAATGCTTTGTGTGTGAAAAGAGCTTCAGTCATAAGGGAACACTAACTTCTCATCAAAGAACTCACACAGGGGAGAAACCATATCAGTGTTTGGAGTGTGGAAAGAGTTTCAGGCATAAGAAATCTCTCACTTCCCATCAAAGAACTCACACAGGGGAGAAACCATATAATTGTCTGGAATGTGGAAAGAGCTTCGTTCAGAGAACACATCTTATTTGTCATCAAAGATTTCACTCAGGGGAAAAACCATATCATTGTTTGGAATGTGGAAAGAGCTTCAGTCAGAGAACACATCTCACTTCTCATCAAAGATTTCACTCAGGGGAGAAACCATATAAATGCTCAGTGTGTGACAAGAGATTCAGTGAGAAGGGAACTCTTACTTATCATCAAAGAACTCACACAGGGGAGAAACCATATTATTGTTTGGAGTGTGGCAAGAACTTCAGGCATAAGGGAACCCTCACTTTTCATCAAAGGGTTCACACAGGAGAGAAAGAGTAAACCTGCTTTGAACGTGAGAAAAATTTAGTCTGATCTAATATCTCACACATGGGAGAAACCATTGAATACTTATAGGCCCTGTTCAGAAGACATCTTAAACCATGGCTTTAACCATAGTGAATAAGGCTTTTTGCCTTATTCACCATGATTAAAGCTGTGGTTTAAGATGTCTTCTGAACAGGGCCATCGTGTGGAATGAGATTACAATCCAGCCACATTTTACATTAGAGGACCAACGTAGGTGATGCAATGTGTAATGGAATGCCAACCAAAAGGTCTATTAATGTGCTAAAGCTAAGGCAACAAAAAATGTATATAGATAATATTTCTTTTAGACCATAAGACCATAAATAGTCCCAGAATATGGGGTAGGGCGGAGTTTCTCAATTATGTATATTCCAGATTTACTTAATAAACTTTTTTGTTGCTGTTTTTTTGTAAAAAGATTAAGAAGAAATAAGTCCCCCCCCAGTAATGACTAAATATGTGCAATTAGCAAAACCAAGACAGTGCTTCATTAACAGGAGGAGGCATTGCACCTTTGATTAAAGCAAGCAGAAAAAAAATCATTAAGTCATGGTTCACATAACATGCTAAGCCATAATGTTTAGCTCAGAATGCTTAAACACCGTGGTTTCGCGTGTCGTCTGCACTAGGGTGACCAGATAAAATCCAGGTCAGGGCTCATGTAACTTTAACAGTTGTAGAGAAAAGGGAATTTCAGCCAGTGTCATTTGTATGCAGTTAGTTCCTGGTGATATTCCCTCTTCATCACAACAGTTAAAGGTGCATGCACTATGCTAGAGTGACCAGATGCAAAAGAAGGCAGGGCCCCTGCAACTTTAACTATTGTGATGAAGAGGGAATTTCGCCAGGCACTAATTGCGTACAAATGACACTGCCTGAAATTCCCTTTTCTCTACAACTGTTAAAGTTACATGAACCCTGACCTGGATTATATCTGGTCACCCTAGTCTGCACAGGCTCTTTGAAGCTCTACAACTGCCAAACCAGTGTGATAAAAAGTGGAACAGATACAACAGGTTAAAAATTCCTACAATTGACACATGTATCCTTTTTACTCCAATTTCAGATAGGTAGATCATTTACTCTTGTCAAACTTTGGGGAAAACGACTGATGCATTTTATTTTGGCTTATCGAAAAATGGTTTGGAGAAGTTCTAAGCAGTTGGTTAAATGTTATTCAGGTTTTCGTGCCGCATTAAAGCCTGCAGCAGGAACTGCTGTCAAAATGTATGTCAGCCATGCTCTGTCTTCTCAACTTAGAATCCTTCCAGCACGCCACTATTTTGGGACAGATTCTTCAATTGCAGCCAAAATCTAGTGGATTTTATGTGCCATGCCTATTACTTTAGATCTGAAATGTGACTTCATAAGGCCAGACAACACTGCATATTACTAAATGACATTCATTACAATGACACTCGTTACAGGGGGTTTGCTTGTCCTTGAGCAAAGCGATATCACCTGCCTTTATGGCAGCTGATCTTTACGGACAACAAAGATGTAGAACATCTGCTGGATGTTTGCATTTTTGCTAGTGGGTTCCTTTCTGAAACGGATGGACATAACAACCCTGCTGGATCAGAGCAAGGGTCCATCTAGTCCAGCACTCTGTTCACACAGAGGCCAACCAGCTGTCGACCAGGAACCCACAAGCAGGAGACGGTGCAACAGTACCTTCCCACCCATGTTCCCCAGCAACTAATGTATACAGACTAACTGCCTCTGATACTGGAGGTTGCACATAGCCATCAGGATGAGCGCTGCTAGGAGGTTGTTGGTTAAATCCAGCCCAGAGACACGAACATTGTTCAGGGAAACACCTTGAAATTGAGCCCGTGAGTCAAAGATCTTTCTCATTTGCCCAGATTTCTGTGGATGATGTATTGCAAAAGTTGTCAAATACATTCTTCAGCTTTGGTATGCCATTCTTGAACCAGGAGGAGGGTCTGCTCTGCTGTGGCACCCTGGCTGCGGAATGAGCTCCCTAGAGAGGTTTGCCTGGCACCTACATTACACTCTTTTCAATGCCAGGTGGAGACCTTTTTATTTTCCCAGTATTTTCCCAGTTTATCTTCTTAGTTTTTTTTAAAAAAATGCTGTTTTAAATCTGTATTTTAAATCTATTAATCTCTGCACTGCTGCTCAGTTTTACCCTGTTTGTGCTTTTATATTGTACTTTTATACTATGTTTTTATACAGTTTTTTGATTTATACTCTGAATTGTCTTTATGGTTTTAATTTTTGTGAACCGCCCAGAGAGCTTCAGCTATTGGCGGTATAGAAATACAATAAATAAATAATAAATACATTTTCCCATGAAAGCCACAAAGGTAACCTTCATCTCTGGCTTTCTTTCCAAAGTCTGATGTAATTATGCTAGTTGGGAGAGGGTTTGTTCACAATTACTGGAAAGCTGGTATCCGGGTGTCCAGAATGGGAATGGGACCACCCAGCTCTTAGATTCATCTTTAAAGAATTCCATATCCATCATTTTAGGAGGCTTTTGTCTTCTATTGAAGAAGCAGGTTTGTTATCAATCTTGGTTGTCTAGAATACTGTGTTTGCCAGCGTGTCTACTTCTTCCTGTTGTGTAGGTATATCCCTGCATAGTTGGGTAGTTCCAGGTGAGCGCACTCTCAAGCAGAAACTGGGCTTGTTCAGACAACATGATAAGCCATGGTTAGGCCGCTTATTCTTTTGCAACAAATGGTTAATTGAGTGTGTTTAAATGGTGCTTATGTAGCCACTATGGTTAGGAATGGTTCACATGACACACCAAATCATGGTTCACACAACATGCTAAGCCATAATGTTTAGCTTAGTGTCGTCTGAACAGGCTCATAGAATAGTAGAATTGAAAGAGACCTCCTCTGAACCCCCTCCAGCTTGTCTGCATCCTTCTTGAAGTGTGGTGCTCAAGATGAGGCCTAACCAGTGCCAAATAGAGGGGAACCAGTACCTCACACAATTTGGAAGCTATACTTCTATTAATGCAGCCCAAAGTAGCATTTGCTGTTTTTGCAGCCACATCACACTGTTGGCTCATATTCAGCTTGTGAACTACAACAATTCCAAAATCCTTCTCGCTTGTAGTATTGCTGAGCCAAGGATCCCCCATCTCGTAACTGTGCATTTGGTTCCCCCCCTAGACATGGAATTTGGCATTTATCCTTATTAAATTTCATTCTGTTGTTTTCAGCCTAGCACACCAGTCTATCAAGATCACCTCTTGTACATTTATATCTTGTAGGACACACAATGACATTTATTGCTGTATTTTGGATAATGTGGAATAAAAAGCAGTAAATAACACGATGAAAGCAGTATATGGAATGTGTAATGTGCCCCAACAGTCTTCAGTGCACTTCAACACTGCTATAAAGCAGGGTAAATACTGGGCTCCATCACACCTATCTTTCCCCCTGGTTTGCCTCCACGTTTTTTACCTCCGTTTCATAAGTGCGTCAAGCTAATGGTCCCTTTCACGTGGGTTTGTGGTATTGTGCTGCACCGTGAAACCTCCCTTTCGCTTATTTGCTCTTCCACTTCATCCTGCCCCTTCTCTCAAAGCACACGCCCCCAACAAAGGAAAAAGCGAGAGGACAGCAATACACAGAGGCTTAAGGGCGCATTAAATCCGCTTAGGGAAAATAATCCAGACTTTCCCCACACCAAAATAATACGCAAAACGGGGGGAAAGAGATGAGATGGGTGCAGGACAGGGATGAGGTCATGCATGAAAAGGAGGACAGGGCTCATGTAACTTTAACAGTTGTAGAGAAAAGGGAATTTCAACAGGTGTCATTTGTATGCATGCAGCACCTGGTGAAATTCCCTTGTGGTCATCACAACCAGTATAAGCTGCAGGCGCTATACTAGAGTGACCAGATACAAAAGAGGACAGGGCTCCTGCAGCTTTAACTGTTGTGATAAAGAGGGAATTTTACCAGGAACTAATTGCATACAAATGACACTGGCTGAAATTCCCTTTTCTCTGCAACTGTTAAAGTTACATGAGCCCCGTTGTTTTCATATGGTCAGCCTAGTTATACGAGTCCCACACTGCAAAACCAGACGTGGCGAGAGTGCGTTAAACTGATAGTCCCTAGTCCAACCAGCAGCACCCCAGAGAAAACCAAAATCCAATGTGGTGCAATGCGAGATGCTTCCCGGTACTGCTGGGAGAGATGCAGAGAAAGGCTCTTGCAGCTTGGCATCGTAAGGGTTAAAGAAATGACCTCCATTCCTAGAGAGGAAGGTGATTTGGGGAAGGCACTTCACAGGAAACGCACTTCCCTTCTCCCCGCGAAGGCCCTTTATGTCCCGCCTTCTCCATCCAGAGGAAAGAGGACTTGGAGGTTTCATCCAGGTGCTTCATCGAGACTACCTAGGTGGGATCAGGTGAGAACACTCCCTCCCCACGAAGGGGTGAAGGGGAGGCCCTGGGCTGCAGGTGGGACAGGGAGGACAGGAAGAGACAGAGCAGGGGGTAGGAAGACCTGGGGGTGGCGGATGCCCACATTCAACCCCTAGCCCTATGGAGGAGAGCTGGACCCTCCCCGATTTCACCCCATAGGGAGGTGACCTGTATGGCTGATCCACCAGAGGTTCCTCCCACAGTATCCTTCTTTCCCCTCCATTCAGGAGACCAGGTGGCCTCGTTGATTTGGCAAATGGGGGCTGGGGGTGGGGATTTGAAGTGATCTCCAACCCTGAGTCAATTTATCAAAGTGAGTCACAGATTAAACTGGTCTGCATTGACTAAAACCATCCCCCCATTAATTCGGGACTGCTCTCTCTCTCCCACCCCCGCAAATGTGGGTCCCCTGATGCAATTCTGCCCTGTGGCTGAGAAGCCCCCTTCGTTCTCTACTGGATTGGCCGGATGGATAAAAGAAAGCAAAGGCAGGTGGAGGGAGAGGAGGTGCCCTCCCAGAAGGCAACCAAGCCTTAGTTATTCACATGATTATTTTAGTCTTGGGCTACCTCTGTGATGCAGTCCTGCACAAAGAGACCGCTGAAGAGGAATTCTTTCGAGAAGGAGAAGAATGACAATAAATAAAACTGGAAGGGGGAAATAAAAGAGAATGAAAAAGGCATTTTTTTAAAAAACTGGACAAGAAAAAAAAGCAAACCAGTGAATCCCATTTCCGTGGAGCACAAAACTTGTGGTTTTCCTGGAAGCGGGAGGCTGTCCTGTGAGATCGTTTACTCCATTCCAGTAAGGCAGCTCCTAGCTATGATAGTCCGGAATGGAGCCTCCATCTGCTGAGGCACTATAGCTCACAAAATCGGGAGAAAAGATATGGGTCTTTTTAATTATTTAATGTAAAATAAGGTCTGTCTAAACTAAAGGATAATTTGGATGAGTTTTCTAACTTCTATGCATATGTGAATTACTTTGATTGATACGTTGACCTTTAAAAATCAGATGTCTTAAAGATTTCTTTAAATGACTGACAGCCCTAATTTAAAACACTTTTAAGGTCGTTTTCTGTAAGAGAGGTTTAAGAAGATGGGAGCAGCGGAAGGTTTTATGGAGAAGGTGTGCGGCTGGGGGCTTGGATGAAGAATGGATAAGGCCTCAAGGGAAGGCCAAGGGAAGTAATGTATATTTAGGGGGATGAAAGGTTAGAGATGAACCTTTTGGGAATGGGGAGGGAAAATCAAGAGACATCTTCTGACTCTCTAGCAAATGAAGGATTTTGGTCAGTGTGTCTCAGGTTGAAGATTTTCCCCAAGTCTCCAGTCTCTCTTTCACTCTTGGCTTTTGCCTGCCATTCCTTTGGGGACAAGACCTGCTTACAAGTTGGCGTCCTGCACATTTCCTCTTGTCCTGACGGTATAATAATTCTTTAACTCAGCAATGTCCTGCTTTTAGAGAGCTTTAGGAGCACCATCTCTTAACTAATCTTTGCCAATCTTTACCCAGATACACAGAGGGAAGAGATTCTTCGGGCCCGTTGGAGATTTTTTGGGACATGGATCAGACACGTCCAAACAAAACTCAGCTGGCCCTGAAACGTGAAGACACCTGGATCCTGTTAAGCCTTTCCTTCTGGGACAATACTTGCTTATTAGATTACATCTTTTCCTGAGAGTATTAAAAATCCATTAACAGAGCCATATGCTGCCTTTTCAGAACATTAGTAGCACTGCTGCCTCATACAACAAACGTTTTCCAGATACAGAAGAGGGAAGAGTTTCTTTGGCCCACTTGGAGGCTTCCTTGGAACACAAATCAAAGATGGCTGAACAAAACTCAGCTGGCCCTGAATCACATAGAGACCCTGATGCCATTAAGACTGAGAGCAGTGGGGATTTCTGGGGGGAAATTATGCAGAAAGACCTGAGTGAGGACAGGATCAGCTCAGACGCGCAGCTCCAGTGTTTCCGGAAATTCCGTTACCAGGAGGCTGAGGGCCCCCGAGAGGTTTGCAACCAACTCCACAAACTTTCTTGCCAGTGGCTGAAGCCGGAGCGACACACGAAAAACCAAATGCTGGACCTGGTGATCCTGGAACAGTTCTTGACCATCCTGCCAGCGGAGATGGCGAGCTGGGTGAGAGAATGCGGAGTGGAGACCAGTTCCCAGGCGGTGGCCCTGGCAGAAGGCTTCCTCCTGAGCCAGGCAGAGGACAAGGAGCAGCAAGAGCAGCAGCAGGTGAGAGCAATTCATCCAAAGGAGCAAGAATTTCATTTTCTGGCTTTTTTAAGTAGATAGATGATAGATGATAGATGGATTTGAATATATCTGTAGCAATGAATGCATATTAAAAGCATATATATGGAAACTAGCTGATATGCCTGACATTGCTCGGGTCTGTGAACACTGTTTATGACATTTATTTGATAAATAATAAATTTCTCTGCAACTTATTCATCTTTAGGTTGTTTGTTTGTTTTTAGTTTGGTTGAGTTAGTAAATTGTTTTGTTATTGGGTTAATAAATTGGGTTAATAAGAACTGTATTTTAAATTAGAGCTTTGTGATAAACCACATTTTTTGTTTTACCTGAAATGCCTACTATACCTCCCGTCATCAGGACACACAACACCCTTTCTACCAGCTAAAAAAGTTCCAAACCTAAAAATATGTTTTCAAAATAGACCCGGCATTGCCCAGATACCTGAATAACATATAGTAGAGAAGCGGGTCTCAGTGGACATGAGGAACTGTTGTATGCGTGTGCTCTGAAGTTATTATTATGAATAAAGGAAAGCAGCCAGAACACAGAATACTTTATCGGATAATTTACTGTATAATACCTTCATTTAACAGGGTTTGGCAGAGAGCCAGGATGGTGAAGGCCACTGGTGACTTGGCCCTTTTATCTGACATAAAAATACTTAAAATCCAAAATTTCATGTTTTGAAATTTTTCTGGTACATTGTACAGCCAGACCTATCAGCATGCCAGATTTCAAGTTTCTACCCGGCGTTGCTCTGGCCCCCTAAAATATGTGTCTGCGAGGTAATCATGTTAAAGTAGCAGGCCAGTGCTAGGCCTGAGTTAACCTTTAAACAAATTAAATTCATTTCTTTTTTTCCTCTCACCCTCATGACAACCCTTCAAGGTAGGCCAGTCCTAGGCCTGTGAGGTAACTTTAAACAAATTAAATTAGTTTCTCCCCACACACACTCTCTCTCACTTTCAATGCATGGCCAGGGCTGCTTGAAGCTGTCGCCATAATTTTCCTTGTCCCCACAGAAAACAAAAACTACAACTCCCGGCATGCCTTTTGCTGAGGTTCCCGACTTGCCCAATGGGAGTCCTGCAGCTAAAGCTCATGGGAAGTGAAGTCTGGCTGAGCCAGTCCACACTACACGGTGCTCATAGGTAGGCCGTGAGGGAGCTGGCTGGCTGACTGATGGTTCGCTTGGTTGCCGTTGGCAACAGGACTTTCCGATGGGGCCTAGCAGCTGAGGCAGGTAGCCCCAGGTGCTCTCCCTTTAGGCCCAGGAGGGCAAGCCACTACCAAAGCCTGATAAGTCTTCCCTCCTGCCCAAGGCATGCTGGGAGTTGTAGGCATAAGCCTAGGTCCCTGAATAACGTGTTAAATTTTTGAACATCTGAGATGTGGTGGAAGACAACTGGAGAGCAGGCCATCTTGGTTGTGGCACCCTGCTTGTGGTTTTCTGAGTAAAGTTTATGATTTTTATGTAACAGCACACAGGATAAAACCCTGTTTTAATTTTTGTGTATTGTTTGTAAATGTTTTAATATTATGTGAACCGCCCAGAGAGCTTTGGCTATGGGGCGGTATACGAACGCAATAAATAAATACATTAAATACATTAAAAACCCAACAAGAACACATAATCACAACCCACCAGTTGCTCCAGATTAAAAATCATCTTTCCATGTCTGCCAGAAAGACATTTTCTTTCTAGTGTAGTTCTGGATTGCTAAGTAACCCAAACAAACAGGGACCACGAAAAGTAAATTACAGAACTGATGTACTTGTTTACACATGTAATACTAGGTAAGGGTAATACTGCATGTTCACACCATTGATAGTAAACAATTACATTACTGCATGAATACATAATCTCTTTATGTTAAAGCCAGACTTGATCATCCCGTTGCACCAATGGCTCCCAAGCCCTTACAACAGATTTGCAAGTCAAGGGTATCTATGCAGTTTTTGAACTGCCATTTTGCAAGGAGCCTCTATTCTGTGACGGATTTAACACCTATCATCCCTAGAATGCCTTACAGAACTTTCAACATATTTTGCAGGACAGCAACCATCTTGTGAAAGGATGAATTCTAGTCACCACAGTTTTAAACAGCAGAGAGGGGTCTCAGCCCCTCAGTTATGCTTTCTGTGGGGAGGGAGACTCAGTCCTCAACTGTAGTTCTTTGCAAGGCATCTCCATTTTCCCTTCTCTTATTTTTGTTTTCTTCCTTCTTTCCTTCCTCTCTCTGCTTCCTTTAGGGCCTGTTCAGACGACACTTCGGGCTCTGTGATTAGCGAAATGGTGGTTCTCTGGGGTTAGCACTAACCACAAGCCACGTTGTCTTACACAACACTTTAAGCCACAGTTAGAGCTGCTAACCCTGCTGCAGACTGTTCAGCTGTGGTTAGTGAGTGAGCATGGTTTAGCAAACGTGTTGTACAAGACACCTTAAACCCTGCTGCTTAACCAAAAGCTTTAACCAGCAAGGTTTAAGGTGTCTTCTGAACAGGCTCTTAATTTCTGTAATCATTATTTACTTTTCCCTCTTTTTTTCCTGTAGAAAAATTTGGGAAAGTGCTCACGCATTAGGGACGGGAGGTTGCACTGGATTCTTGTGCAGTTGGAAAAAAAATGCTTAGAATAAACCTTGGTGGCCTGGTCTTTTCAATTGCTATTTAAAGCTATCAGATCAATGAATAATTTTAAGATTATCAGCCCCAGTCAAGAATGTGAGGGAGGATATCCTAAAATGCTCTACTAATTGCCCAACCCAGTCTAAAAATCACCCAAGGGATTCCCCGTATATTTTTTCCTCTGTCATTCCTGCTTCAATATTTCCTCTCGCTCCGTGTCTCGGAGCCTGATTGCTGTTTCAGGTAAAGACAGAGTTTGCAGAAGTGCGACCTGATTTCCCTGCAGCAGAGAAGGCTCCATCAGACACCGGGAAGAGCCCCCCACAAACAGAGATCAAGCAGGAAGTTGATGGACATTTCTGCTTGCAAGGTAAGGATTCATTTGGCGTGGGTGCAATCAAACCTGGTTTTGCTCTCTGGAGTATGGAAGAGATCCGTGGGCTGCTATTGTTCCCCCCGTATCATTTGTGGGGGAAGATGCTTGTCTCCAGCCTTTTCCACAATTCAAAACTCTCTTTGATTTCCAACATTTGGAGGTTTTAAACATGGAAAGCAACAGTTTGATTGGTGGTCACAAGCCCAAATGGGGAAAATCTGTATTTTTACTCCACTGACTTCTCAAAATGCAAGTTAAAGATAAGGCATCTTGTAATGCCCAGTTGTATTTGACTGGGAAGAAAGTCCTATTACATATAAATTTATTTATTTATTACATATTCATACTTCCCAACAGCCGAGGCTTTCTGGGCAATTTACAATTAAACCATAATATACAGAAAGACAAGATTTAAAATTTTAAAATATAATATAAAACCAGGATAAGTTGTAGTCCAGGGAAAGCTTGTCTAAAAAGGTATGTTTCCAGCAGGCGTTTGAAGCATGTTACATTTTCCGCCTCCTGAAACACACAAGGGAGGGTTTTCCACTGGGTGGGTTCCACTACAGAGAAGGCCCGCCATCGAGGTCCTTCATGATGACATTCTGTTCATCTTGGAATGACAAGCGAGCAGGGCCTCCTCTGACGATAGTAAATGTCGTCTGGGTGCGTATAAGGGAAGGCTAGGTATCCTGGTTCCAAGTTGTTTAGGGCTTTATAGGATAATACCATAACCTTCTATGTGGCTCGGTAGCTAATAGGCAGCCAGTGCAGTTCTTTTAATACAGGTTTTATGTGGGCAGAGCTAGGTGCCCCCGTGAGCGCCCTAGCTGTTGTGTTCTGCACTAGCTGCAACTTCTGAACCACACACATGGGTTGCCCCATATAGAGCGCATTACAGTGAGGTTACCAGTGCATGAATGACCGTGGCTAGGCTATTCCTATCCAGGAATGGGCATAGCTGGCGTACCAACTGAAGTTGATAATGGGTGTTCCGAGCCACTGAGGCCACCGGGGTCTCCAATGACAAAGGTGGATCCAGGAGCACTCCCAAACTACGGGCCTGCTCCTTCAGAGGGAGTGCAACCCCATCCAGAACAGGCAAACACCCCAATTCCCGGACCTGGGAAGCAACAATCCACAAGGCCCCTCTGTCTTACCGGGATTCAGCTTCAGTTTATGGGCCCTCCTCCAAGCCATAACTTTATCCAGGCACCAGTTCAGAACATGCACGAGATTTACCTCTGAGGCGTTTAGGATGGTAATCTCCATCTCTGAGACTAGAATCATAGAATCGTAGAGTTGGAAGGGGCCTATAAGGCCATGGATTCCAACCCCCTGCTCAGTGCAGGAATCCATCTTAAAGCATCCCTGACGATGGCTGTCCAGCTGCCTCTTGAAGGCCTCTAGCGTGCGCTACTACCCTTTCATTATCTTTGTCTCTTGCAGGGGATAGAATGACACCGGCAATGGGTACTCAGCCATCTCTTCTTCTCTGTGATGTTGTGGAGCCGGAGCAGGTAGGTGGCAGGACCACTGGGAATGTAGGCAGGGAGCAGCCCTGCCCAGGTGCCTCCATACCCTGCTCGCCTCACAGGGCCAGAACACATCTCTGTCCCTCTGTTTGCTTTTGGTAAAGCTAAGATCACGCAGGTAGTGCTGCTGGAGCGAAACAAAGGCCTATCTAGTCCAGCACCCTATATTATTATTATTATTATTATTATTATTATTATTTATTATTACATTTATATCCCGTGCTATATCACAAGGATCTCAGGGTGGCATACAGGTAAAATCATACACATAAAATAGATCAATAAATATACAATTCTAAAACAAATTAAGCTATTAATATATTAAAATGTGAAATTTTAAAACAGTAAAATCCATTTAAAAGAAGACAGTGTGCAGGCTGGTGGATTTAGCCATCAAAGGCTTTGTTAAAAAGCCTTTGATGGCTTAACCTGGTGCCAAAATGAAGCCAGTGCTGGCGCCAGTCGGGCCTTCAGGGGGAGGGCAGTCCACAGCCGGGGTGCCACAGCAGAGGAAGCCCTCTCCCATGTCCCACCATGGCGTGTATCTCGCATTGGTGGGAGATTTCTCACAGCGGCCAACCAGATGCCTCTTGGGAAACCCATAAGCTGGACAGGAGGTCCATAGATATTTCTTACTCTTTTTCCTCCACCAACTGGCTTGCACAGAAAGCAAGTTCCAGTGTTCTGCCACCTCATTTCATTGTCTTTCCTTTTCAGGAAGAAACCTATTCTTTTTTTATCGAGGGTCCAGTGACTTTCAAGGAGGTTTCTGTGTGCTTCACCGAGGAAGAGTGGGCCCTGCTAGATCCTGACCAGAGGGCCCTGCACATGCAAGTCATGGAGGAGAACCGGGGGATCGTGGCCTCCCTCGGTATGTCTTCCCGTTTTCCTGATAATGATAATATCGGGTCCCAAATTGCATCATGATGAGGAAGATAATATTACCATTTTTGTTGGATATTCTATATTATTCATTTATTTAGCACTTTGAAGCTGCTTTTTAGGACGCAGTTCTCAGAGGGCAGTGTTCAAGAGGAAAATAAGTTACATTGTGTTATATTAAAATCCGCAAATGCTTAAACCCTATTTTACTACAGCAGTTTAAAAACACAGGTCTCTAACATAACACAAACATTTCCAAAAAACACATTAAGAGCATTGTCAGATGGGCGGTTTTTTTTGTGCTTTTGCCCTTCTGCTGCTGCTATCATCTCGCCTCTTCCCCTTCCTTTCCCGTGTTTATTTTAGGATGGGGAAAGTGCGGTATTTTTTTGCCCACGGGATAAAACCGCCGTTCCATCCCTGTGTGTTCCCGACCTCCCACTATGTCCTGCTACATCCCGCTTTGTTGGCGAGCGGTGTTGTGACATCACTGCTGACAAGAGGGGAGGGAGGGGGCGGTTCTCCGGTGGGCCATTTGGACTCCTGACCCTTTCCCCATTCTACTTGCACCCTCACCTTGTCCTCCTTTTCCCAGTTTTTTCATGACTGAGACTGCTGTAGTTCATGTTGCTCGTAATGCCCGCAATGGCCGTGGGGGTCTCCCGATGACACCAGGAGACCCTTGACTTGATAGAAATTTGGGGCTAAAGCAAGATTCAGCAGCAGCCACAGGAATATGGATTCATTTGAATCCAGCACGGGGGAGAGGGCTGCGCACAGCCACAACCGCACGGCCTTGGAGTGGAGATCAAAGACCCAACATCACACAGCTTGAATATAGGCGCGCAGTGTCTCACAGTTCCCGTTCTGGGAATAACCGGGCGACTTGCCCGTTCTTCATCGCATCTTCCATGGGGATGCGAATGTCACCCCAAAGTGGGTGGTGTGGAGTGCCAGTATCCAGCGCCGATCAACCTCTCCGCCGCCTCTCTGCTCCCCCGATGTCCGTGGGGCTGGGCTTTCCACAGTAAATGTTGAGGACTGGACGAAGGAGTGGGTAGGTGGCATTTCTCAGGCGCTTGTTTGTCCCTTGCATATCCCTCTAACTACATGGTCATCCCATTTCTTGCGGCTCCCCCATTTCCTCCCACCGCATGTGGGCCCTCGCTGCCATGGGGGTGCAAGGAAAGAGGATGTGCTGGAGAAGGGGAGGCATGAAGGAGAGGCGCAGGGGTGCTGCTGGGGGGGGCGGGCAGACCCCCTCTCGCCCGTTCTGTAGACCATCCAACGTTGCGCAGTGTATGGTGTGTGTGCGTAGGAGCGCTTCCATGGGCGCTGTCGTAAATCTCCAGCGTTAAACTCGATAAGCAGGAGAGAAACATCAATAAACAGTCTGGTCGAAAGCTGAAGTATCCATCAGAAGCCGGGTCAAACAATACTGGGTTCAGGAAAGCGTCAAAGAGTAGTCAGGGTCTGGTCCAAGGTCAGGATATGTCCAGGCAAGATCAAGGAGCTGGTATGCAAGTGGCGAAGACAAGGCACCAAGAACAATAGTTGCTTCCAGCATCACTTCTGAGTTCTGGCATGTCTTTTATGGGGATGGTGGTGATTGGGAATTGTTGTCAGCTTCATTGGCCTTCAGCCGGCTTCTGCCTGTTCCCATGAAGGACCACTCCCCAAACACTCCCAGGCTCAGCTGTTCCTCCTTTTTCTTTAATCCCTCAAACTGTGTATCCCGCTCAGGCTTCAGCGAGGAAATCCTGCCTGCAGAAGCGCCCGTTGCGGAGCAGCAGCCGCCCAGTGAAAAACCCAGCCCTCCTCCAAACACCACACACAATACTGCTGGTGAGTGCCTTGGCCGGTGGTATCTCCAGTCTTTTCCTGCATAATAGCGTAGTACCGTTTTTCCTCGTCTCTCAGCTCATTCAGATGCTTCACACGATTCAGGTGCGGGAGGCGCTTCAGGACAAACCAATGGCACCCGCCCAGGGCCCAGCAATCTGCGCGCTAACGTGGGTAAGTGGCCAGCGGCCAGCCGAGCTTGCCCAACACCTCCAAGCACTAGGACTGGTGGGAGTGGGGTTAGGAGAGTGAAGCAGGCGCCTGGGGGCCACAGAAGCCCACCAGGCCGCCGCGTCGCCTCACGAGCTTCGGTTCTGAGATCCACTCTCTCTTGCTTCTTCCCCTTTGACCCTGCGGTCGGTAATCCCGTGGCAACTCTTCCACCAGCTACTCGCCCCAGCCGGCACAAGAGCTGGAGACAGCGGGGGGAGCGCATCGAAGCTCTGTTTGTCCAGCTGGTGGAGCAGACCGGCAGGGACCGGGAGCAGACGGCCGAGGAGAGGGCGGTTGCCCGAAGCCTGTTGGCAGCTATGGACCGAGAGCAGGAGCTGCAGGAGCGAGAACGGGAGCGAGAGCTGGAGCGGCAGGCGCGAGAGCGGGACCGCCGAGAGAGGCGCAAGGAGAGAGCCAGAGCAGAGGAGAGGAATCGGCTGTTTCGGGAAGGCATGCTTGACTTCATTGAGCTTGTACGGACACTTACGGCCAGGACTGTCCCCCTTGTGTCTAGCCAGAGGGCAAGTTACTACCGTCCCCACCAGCAGGGGGATCGCTGCTTGCGGCGCAAGGAGGTTATGCCCCATTCAGATAACCGTTCCGGGGGGGCAGGTCGGGAAGTGGGTTGGGATTCCTGCCTAGAGCAGAGCCGACCTCAACGACACAGCTCCCGTCTGGAGGGAAACGCCATCCCAGGTACCAGCAGCGCCCGCACAGAACCGGTGGAGGGAACGCAAGCTGGCACAGCTCTTCAGGCAGACGAATTCTGCTCCGCCCCCCTCACGCCGCAGTACCTACGCCCACCACCGTCACTCGAGGCAGGGCTGGGGTCTCCCAGCAGCGCCTCCCTCCTTGAAGACAGTTCAGACGCCGAGCCCTCCATAGACTGTCCGGAGGAGGGTCCAGCAGCGTCTACGCCCTCTGCCGCCGCCGCGCCTGCATCTCCGTTGCTGGCTGCCCCCGGGTTGCTCCTGTGCTCAAAGGAAGGACACTCCCTCGAAAAGGAAGGGACTCGGCCCCACCTTCCTCGGGCGGGTGGTGTGAAGCGCAGTGCCCGTACTGTCCGTCCTTGCGTGCGCTACAGTCCCCCCCCATTAAGTTAGGGAGCACCCCTTTCTCTCGCTTGATGGTTACGGTCAAAGACGTGGAGCGACACTGCATTGTGCAGTCCGGTTATTACGTTCCCCTCAGTACATCAGCACTGTAGTCTGTCGGTTGTTATGTTAAATTAAGTCAAGCAGCAGTATGTTCAGCGGGGTTGGTTGCTGTGTTTAAACCAATGAGGCAGTGCTGTTTCCGCCTGTCGGTTTATTCCTGTATACCCCTGTTGACGAGTGAAACGATTTCTCCTGGTTTTGCTGTTATTCATTGAAACTAAGTTAAGCCGCTCCCAGACTGTGGAATGGCCTGCCGGAGGAGATTCGACAAATTAGCAGTCTTCTTGAATTTAAGAGAGCCATGAAGACTGATCTCTTCCGGCAGGCCTACCCAGTTGAATTTTAAGACGTTTTTAATGATGTATTTTATTTGTTTTAATGTTTTATCTATTTTATGGTCTTTGTATTTATATTTATTGTTGTTCCCTGCCTCGATCCAGAGGGAGAGGCGGGTTAGAAATAAATAAATAAATATATTATTATTATTATTATTATTATTATTATTATTATTATTATTATGCAAAACTTCTTCCTGTGGTTCGGTTATTCTATGTCCTACCGTTAGTCCAGGGAAGAAACATGGGTCGGGGCAATGAACTCGCGTGTAAATTGCCAAAGCTTTGTTTATTTATTTATTTATTTACTGCCGGAACTCTCTGGACGGTTTACAAAAATTAAAACCATAAAAACCATTCCAAATATAAAAAAGACGACAGTGTGAAAACGTAATATAAAATACAGCATAAAAGCACAACCAGGATTTTAAAAAACCGAGCAGCCATGCAGAAATTAATACGGATTTAAAATACAAATTTAAAACAGCAAAGTTAAAAATCAAACTGAAGAACTGCTAGAATACTGGGAGAATAGAAAGGCGTTCACCTGGCGTCTAGAGGAATATAATGTAGGTGTCCAGGCGAACCTCTCTAGGCATCCCCCTTTCCTTCTCTTTCCTAGTTTCGTTCCTTCTTCCTTGGAGTTGCATCAGTACCAGGAACATCACAGTACAACAGACTCGGCCCCTTGCATTCTAGTCTGGTGAACTCCCAACAATTCCAAACTTTTCTGGCACTCCTGCATGTTCACCAAGGTGCTGCCTCTGGGGCCAGGGAGGTGGCGATACTAGAAAAGGTAGAAGGGGATAAGTAGGGTTCGGTTGGAGCCGCTCCCGATGCATAAGCAAGTCTCCACATGAGGATCCCTGTAGATCCCGACCTCAAAGCCATGTTTTTGCACCCACGAGTGACGGATCTCTTGATTTTTCAGCTTCAGTCTGTGGGGGGCACATAGGCTGTGAGAGTGGATTGGGGTGTGGAGGATTTCCCATATAAAAAACAGGAAGATCCCTGTGGATCCCAGCCTCCTGCACCTTAGCCCTGATCTTAGAGGAGTGAACATGCAGGATTGACTCTGACTGCAGTTTCCTAGAAGGACAGCATTGGAGACTTGTGGCATTTCTTTTATAAAAGGTTTTTTAAAAATATGTATAGATATAAATAAGGCTCAGGATGAAGGACTCCGAAATCACAACTCCAAGCAACCCTTGGAATTTTCCTCGGCAAGACAAAAGATTTAACTTTCCCCCTGATTCATTTCCTCTTATCCCCTCCGGCCTTGTAGAATGACATTTATCAGTTCAAAAAGCACCAGTGGAGTACGGAATCATAGAATCATAGCGTTGGAAGGGGCCTGTAAGGCCATCAAGTCCAACCCCTGCTCAATGCAGGAATCCACCTTAAAGCATCCCTGACAGATGGCTGTCCAGCTGCCTTTTGAGTGCCTCTAATGTGAGAGATCCCACGACTTCCCTAGGAAATTGGTTTCACTGTCGTATTGCTCTAACAGTCAGGAAGTTTTTCCTGATGTCCAGCCAGAATCTGGCTTCCTATCACTTGAGCCTATTATTCCATGTCCTGCATTCTGCGTTTATCGAGAAGAGATCCTGGCCCTCCTTTGTGTGGCAAACCTATCAAGTCCTTGAAGAGTGCTATCATGTCTCCCCTCAGTCTTCTCCAGGCTAAACATGACCAGTTCTTTCAGTCTCACCTCATAGGGCTTTGTTTCCAGGTGGAGACACAGAGCTCACCCGCTCCTCCCAAAGCCAGGCCATCCGTACTCCACCGGTGGACCACACATCCGGAACTCATCCCTTCCACTCTGTAGAGGGTCCTTCCACAATTCTGCCCATTTTTCCCCAAGGGGCACAATCAGGGATGCCCCAAGAATCATTCTTCTGCTTGGGATGCACTTGCTGCAGATGGGAGCGGTTGTGCAGAACATCCTTAACCTCTGCTAGTGCTATCAACAATATGGCCAATATGGTGCAGATGTAACCCCACAGATACATCCGCAGCCCTTCAAGCCCGTGATGGTAGCAGTTGAGGCAGTGGCGTTGGCGGCAGCAGGGCATTCGTCTGGAGCACCATCTGCTTTAGCAGCAGGTCGAGCTCCGAGTACTGAGTACGAGAAACACCAGGAGCCCCTCAAGCTTTTCTGTGAGAATGATGAGGAGCCCATCTGTGTGGTGTGCTTGGAATCCCGAACCCATAAACACCACAGTGACCCCGTTCAGACAGCACCGTTAACCGCGCTATTAACCCTGTTGTGGTTAGTGTGTTTGGGGCAGCATGGTTGACGGTGTCGTCTGAACACCCGTTTTCCCAAACCCTCTGGCCCGTTAACCACATTGTGGTTAGGCTCACTAACCACGCTGTGCAACGTGGTTAGCGGCGCTAACCATGGATAGAAGTGTTGTCTGACACGTGTGTGTGGTTAAGGGGCCGTGGTTAATGGGTTAAGGAACAGAGCTTCCACTTCAGAGTGGCCGAACTGGGTGCGGCCGCTCTACGCAGCATTCTCTATGGCTGCTCTGGACTGCCGCTTGACTGATAACGGTTGCTGTGGACGCCATTTAGCGCTTTTGCTGCGTTTTTTTCATGATTTTTGCTCTTAATAGCAGAGCGTGCTTACTGTATATCTGTAGAAGTGCTCGTTTGCAGTTTCCCCATATGAAGCAGCCGCTTCTCCTACCTCGCTGAAGCCCCTTTACACCCCTCATGTTCTGATTACTCTGGCGGCGCTGCCTGATGACGCGGCTAGCGAGGCCGTCTCGGGAGGCTTCCGCCTCCCCTCTGATGACTGCAGAGGTATAGCAGGCATGGCGATGCATAAAGCAAAGGAACCACTCACTAAACGGGGCGATGCATGTATGCATAATTGCTGATTTCATTGGCCGTAACTGCCAGGGCTCCTAGCGCCAGGACTGCTGTGGGATACTGGGTGGATCACTTGGAGGAGTCAGGTGCGCCACTAACCACTTTGTGCTTCGCATGTGGTTAAGGAAAACTTAACCACCAAAGGGTTAACAGTGTTGTCTGCAAGCCTTCCGCATGTGGTTAGCGTTAACCACAGCTGAACATGGTTAAGCTAACCACAAAGCCCTGAGTGTGGTCCGAACGGGCCCATTGTCATGCCACTGGAAGAAGTTGTACAAGAATACAAGGTGCATAGAAGGATGGAGCTATGAGAATGTTGGCCTTGGTCCATAGGACCCTATTTATTTACAATATTTATATACCGCTCCATATCTAAAATAGATTCCAGAGCAGTGCACCTAATATGTGCCTCTTGGTTATAAAAGTGCGGGCTGTAGAATTTATGAACGGGTGGGAGGGAAGGGGAAGGCAGCGGTTGAGGAGGGGGAAGGGTGCCCGTCCTCACCAGGAATATCTCTGTGTGCTTGCCCGGGATTACGCGCAAAGACTCCACTGGCAACAAGCATCGCAGCGGGCATGCACTGCTGCTTTGATTGCGCTTCGTGGAAGGAAAATGCTTCCACAGAGATGTTGGGTTGACCCAAAGCTGGAACTGTAGTATGGTGAGGATGGCAACAAGGGAGAGGGCCTTTTCAGTGGCGGCCCTCCAACGGTGGAACAGTCTCCCCGACAAAGGTCGCCTGGCGCCAGCACTGTCATCTTTTCGGCACCAGGTGAAGACTTTTCTCCCAGGCACTTAACAGTATACGTTGAACTGACCCCTGGATAGTTTAAATTTTATGTAGTTTGTTTTTAGGATTTTATGGTTTTAAATTTTGTATATTGTGTTTTAGATGTTCAACGTTTTTAATTTTTGTGAACCGCCCAGAGAGCTGCAGTTATGGGGTGGTATATAAATGTAAATAATAATAATGATGATAATAATAATAAATATAATGAGAGGTGGGTTCGTAACTTCGCGTGACTGGGGCAACCTTATTTGGGATTGTGGAGCAGCTGAGACCCCACCTTGAGAGACAGAGGACAATCATGAGAGAGCCCCTCCCTCCGCATAAGTGGATGGACGTAATCGTTTGGTGGCGATCCGGCCTGGAGATGTACCGTGTGGTCGCAAATCAATTTGGAGTGGGAGAGTCTCTTGTCGGTAACGTCCTGTAGATGTGGCTGGCCATCAAGTGGGCCTACTCAGAAAAACAGTTTTCCTGGGGGACCACAAAAAGGTAGGATTTGGGGGGGGGGGAGTGGGAAAGCACCTCTCCTTGTGGCCGCTTGGGGCGGGGTTTACTCTGGGGAAGAGAATGACCAGGAAAGTGGGTTTAATGTCTACCACCCAGAGATGAGGGATGGATTCCAGGCCATGGGAATGCCCAGTGCATGTGACTGAGAACCCGACAAAGGATGTGCCGGAGAGCACGAATATGTGTCTCCTCATTGTGGGACAGGTGGGGAGAACATGTGCTGGAGAGCGCGAAACAGGATGTGTTGGAGAGCACAAAAGCGCATCTCCTCACTGCTGGGGGCGGAAATAGGATGTTTTTGCTTCTTGGCTGCTGCCAAGAGTGGTGGATCCCAGATTTTTCTGGTTCAGTCTGTGGGTGACGATGGGCTCGTGATTGGACTGTGGTTTAGGGTATTTCCCATATAGAAACCATGAGGATTTTTATGCCATGGTGGCACCCAGGAGTGATGGATGCCTGATTTTTCTGGTTTGGACCATGGAATCATGAAGATCCCTTTTTGGTTTCATGGATTCTTGTTCCACCCAGACCCTGCTGGAGAGGGCGACAGCCGCCATCTCTGTTGGGGGGGGGGGAGGTTGGTTAGAGTCAGGCAAGGAAGAACTCCACACATGGTCCTGGCCTGGTGTCATCACCAGGTTGTCTACATCAGCCAATGTCCTCCAGAGGATGTAGCTGGTGTGACTCTCACCCAAGCAGTGGCTATACCGGAGTGTGCCCCCGTCCACCATACCTGGAGCAGGTGCTGCTTGTGATGCGCTGCGGGAATTGCTGCTCAATGTGGCGCCAGCTAGGAAGGGATGAAGCAAGAGTGAGCGGGCTTTGCTGAGTACTGTTGGACAAGCCATGGAATCGTCTCCAGTGGTGATGGAGAATGCCAGGTATCAGTCTCAGCAAGGCCTTGCAGGTTGTAGTTAGATTTTTTTAGAACTGGGTTGGAGTGTCGGAATCTGAGTGACTCCTTAAACAAGCCCCACCTTTCTAAATGCTCTATCGGTTTCCCACAGAAGTCTTGCAGACCCAAGGCCAAGGGAGGGAGGGATGAAACTACTCCCTTCTACCTTTACGCTGAGAACCCTGACAGAGATAAGCCCACTCAGAGCCCGACACTCCAACCCAATTCTAAACAAAACTAACTACAACCTGCAAGGCCTTGCTGAGACTTATACCTGATGGAGAAGCGCATGAGTTGATGTCACAAGTTGTGAAAAGGACCGGTGCTGGATGCGCTAAGGAATGGGACGTGGAAATTGCAGATTGTAGCGGGATAAAAGGAGAGGTGTGATAAAGCTCTAAAACAGCTCAGAGTCTCCAAAAAAAAAAACAAAAAAAAAACAGCAGCATCAAAACACTGATTAGGAAAAAGGTGCCCAGAAGAGGCACATTTTTAAAGCATAGTTGAAGGCCTTCCCTGCAGGAGCCATGTGGAGTTTGATTACATATTTCAGCACCTCCAGCCCACTTCTTCCAGTCTACCAGGACTTGTCCCTTTTTATTATTATTTACTAAAGCATGTATAATCCTATCTTTCCATTAAACAACAGTCCACACGGGAGTTAATACTATTGAGACATCAGTAAAAAAATATTGGAAAGCCACAACAGAATCAAAAAAGCGGCCAGTATCTGGTCCTCAAATCACCAGGAAACATTAAGTGTTGTAACAAATAGAAACACAAAACTAACCCATCACAGACTCCCAGAGGCCTGACAGATCAGAGGTACTGAAGCCAGAGAGGGAGGTCTCCCAGCACCCCAAAATGCAGTTAGTTTACAAAATCTTAACCCAGCTGTTTCTCTCTTCATCTCAAACTGCAGTCTCTTTTCACACGTAGAAACCCAGATTAAATACTCCTTAGTTGGAATGGATGGATGGATGGATGGATGGATGGATGGATGGATGGAGATCTGCTTCTCTCTGTCTGAATGCAACCAAACTCCCAGGTTTACCATGCTCTGAAAAGCAGGAGGAATCCTGCCAGTAGTGAGCAGCTCAGGAGACCAAGGTAGTTTCAATAGCATGGTACTGGTCCAACAGGTACAAATGAAAGCTCTAGTAAGCAGGCATATGGAGTGCACAAAACTTTTGGTTTTTATTCAGTTTCTACAAAACTTTCATAGCTACTAAGGGTTGCTGGTTTGATATTACAAAGCCACCAAGGCGTTGCAGGAAGATTCGCAGGAGGTGAGAATAACTGTCCCGGGTTGGAAAATAACTGGGCTTGGAGAACTCTTTGCCGGCACCATCTCAAATGTCAAAGTGGGCGATCTGGGATGGGTGCTCAGTAAAGGAGGTGCTGAGCCTGCAGCTATTCAAGATGGTATTTTTTTTTTCTGAAAGGCTAAGGAATTCCTGGTCTAGCATCTGAGCTGGTAATTTCCTTATTATCACTGCAGCCTGGCGTATGCATGTATGGTTTGATTTGCCTTTGGCCGTCCCACGGCTCTCTCCATATGTGCAGTTTTGATTGGCTTGGTAATGCCAGCTCTGTCGTTGTGTAAGTGTACTATAGGGCTATCAGGTCAGATGATTTTGCCATTACTTTTCCTGCAGGCAAAGATTTGTGAAATGAACCGTGTCCGTGGTTACCAATTTTCATTGGAGTCTGCTGTTCCTTCCCTCCTGATGAGAACCTGATAACTGGTCTGTGATGCAGGCTAAGCTGAGACAGAGTAACTGGCCAAGGAACTCATAGTACATTTCATTTCATTTCTCAGCTGAAAGGTGAACTCAGTTCTCCATGGGACCAGTTAAATGCATTGTACCACATTACCAGTCATTTAAGGGCAGTCAACAGAGGCAGTAAAACCCATGGTAAGAACAGAATCCCATTGAAGTCTTTTCAATTCTTCCCTTCTTTTAAATCATTAATCGAGGCAATTATTTGTGAAAGGAACCAAGTCCATAGTTGCTAAATTTCATCGGAGTCTGCAGTTACTGCCCTACTGATGAGCATCTGACAACAGGCCTGTGATGTCAGCTAGGCTGAGGGAGAGTAACTGGCCAAGAAAATCATAGTTCCTTTTGGCTGTGTTTGGAAGACACCTTAAACCACGACTTTAACCATTGTGAATAAGGCAAAGAGCCTTATTCATTGTGATTAAGGCCATGGTTTAAGGTGTCTTCTGAACAAGGCCTTCGTTTCTCACCTGAAAGGTGAAGCCAGGTTTCCATGGGCCCAGTTAAATGCATTGTACCGTACCAACAGTCAGTTAATGGCAGGCAACAAAGACAGTTAAACATCTGGTAAGAACAGCATCCCATCAAAGGTTTTTCAGTTCTTTATCGAAATCATTAATCGGGGAGGGGAATCAATTATTTGAGGTTCTATTGCTAACTTGGGCTTTTCACAATTTCTTGTCTATATTCCAGAAGGTGACAGATGGAAAGGGGAGAATAAAAGAGAAAAAGGCGTGATGTCACCAAAAAGAGACAAATATAAAAACGGCAAACAGCAGAGAAGAAAAGCTGGAGCAAAAGGCAACAGCAGGAATACGACCTTTGATTCTCAGGACGACTACCATGATATCACAATCCAAGAAAAAAGACATAACAGATTGGAGAAAAATACATTCCCTATGCATAGGAAAACATTCAATTCGGAATCCAACATTAAACCTCATTTAAAAATTCACACACTGAAGAAACCATATAAATGTCTGGAATGTGGAAAGTGCTTCAGTCAAAGAACACATCTTACTTGTCATCAAAGAACTCACACAGGGGAGAAACCATATCATTGTTTGGAATGTGGAAAGAACTTCACTCAGAAGATAATTCTCGCTCGTCATCAAAGAACTCACTCAGAGGAGAAACCATATCATTGCTTGGAATGTGGAAAGAGTTTTGGTGAGAGGAAATATCTTACTGACCATCAAATAACTCACACAGTGGAAAAACCATATCATTGTTTGGAGTGTGGAAAGAACTTCCGTCAGAAGAAACATCTCACTTCTCATCAAAGAACTCACACAGGGGAGAAACCATATCATTGTTTGGAATGTGGAAAGAGCTTCAGTCGTAAGGGAACCCTAAATTCTCATCAAAGAATTCACACAGGGGAGAAACCATATCAGTGTTTGGAGTGTGGAAACAGCTTCAGTCAGAGGGGAACCCTCATTTCTCATCAAAGAACTCACACAGGTGAGAAACCATATCAATGTTTGGAATGTGGAAAGAGCTTTAGTCAGAAGAACAACCTCATTCGACATCAAAGAAGTCACACATGGGAGAAATGGTAAAGATCGTATATTTTCGTCAAACTTTGGTAAAACCTGATGCATTTTATTCAGGCTTACTGAGGAAAGACTTTCATTGGTTTGGTGAGGTTCTAAGCAATGAGTCGAAAGTTATTATGGTTTTCTTGACCCATTAAAGGTGTGGCAGCAACTGCTGTCAAAGTTATGTCATGTTCTGTATCATTCTAAAGCTTCAATGCTGACAATACTCCCTTGTTTTCGGACTGATATTGTGTTGCAGAGGAAATCCAGCAGATTCTATGTGCAATGCATATTCCTGTAGTTATGAAATACGACTTCAGAAGGTCAGACAACACTACATGTTACTACATGACAGCTACTGATCTACGCCACAAGCCGGCATGGGGCCACTCACAGGACCGTTCCTGTAGCAAAAACATTAAGGCTCAGATGTTTTGTAAGACAATACAGGACAGGGACAACATGGGCATCTTTGCTGGTTCCAAACACTCCATCATTCCTAATGGGATTCGGCCATGAAAGTTCTTGCCATCATCAGTTGTTGACAGGATGGGTGAAATAGTGAGAGGGAACCCTCTCCTAGCAACCTTCGTCATCCTTATCCTGTTGGTTGTGGCACTGGAGTAAATTTGCATGAGAATTCAAGTTTCTTTTTCTGTATTTTGGACTGCACCATAATGAATGAAAGTGAGGTGGTGGTTGTAGGGGAATCATCCACTGCTAGGCTAAGATTTTCGCCAGCAGACATGCTGCCAGATATTTGAGGATGCATTGGAATCTGAGGTGATGGGTTGCAATACAATGGGTTGGGTGTAGGAAAGAAAAATATTCCGTCTCTACCACGTTGTGATATTCACCAGCACATATGCTGCAGGACTGATTTGTTGGCGCTTTGGGACTTAAGACTCCTGGACAAGATCGTGTGGGTGGTAGGGTGCTCTAGTTTGTGGCAAATCCTGGGACCCACATTGCCAACCTGACCTAGCTGAGAAGTTAAGAGATTCCATGATCAAAGTCATCAGATGATAGTCTGCCTTGAGATTCCATGATTACAATTACAGTCCCATGGGAACATGAGTGTAAGAATGTAGACTGGTGAATTGCTGTCGATGAAGCTTCTAAGGTGAAAACCGGGCATCGTGGGGGTGGGGGGCATGTGCCTTGCAATCAATCTGAGATGTCATTTATACGCCTGAACTTGTCATTTATATGCCTACTTGTCATTTATATGCCTGTACCAACTCATAGTGCAATCGTTTTCTTTTTGAGAAATTGCAAGTGGAAAGTTGCTTGGGTCCCAGTTGCTTGGGTTCTCTTTATTTCTTGTGAAATGCTAGAAAATCACTCAAAGGCGCACCACAGGTTAGATCTGAAATTGACCAGGATGTATTCATAGCTGTCAGAAACTGGAAGCATGGCGGCCATGGAGCTTAGCTTTAGCCTGAAGCAACAAATTCAGGGACTTAAAAATGCAACCAGGATGCAGTGGAGGATTTGGAAAACAGCAGTAGATGCCAAGTCTGGTTGAACTTGAGGAGGAGGAGGGAATATGATCACTCTATTGGTGGCTGCAACACTATTTCTCACCACACCTGGGCTGCCAATCAAGAACACAAATTGACAGGGCACATCCAATTTTGGGCCCAAGATGCAACACTGCTGACCAACAGTGGGGTGTGATTATTGGATTTGCTAGTTCCTCCTCTTCTTGCTGTGTCGGCCTCTTTCCTTCACCGTTTCCAAACAGGGTGGAAAGAAGGAAAAGCAGCCTCCGCTCCCCAGCTGGGCCCCCTCCAGTTTAGAGTGTAAACACTGAATGTCAGTCATAATCACACTTGGAGCCCACTCACTCCAGTTCACAACAAAACCCTTCATTCCAGGCCAATAATGCAAAGTATTGACAGAACCCACAGACTGTACGGTTCAATGAGTCAGAGGTCACAAATTACTCTGTATAGAAATCATATAAACGTTCACATATGAGTAACTTTTATGGTAGATCATGTTTTTAAAAATATGTGCAGCCCCCCCAAGCCCCTCTAACAAGCAGAAGAGCCTTCAACTCTTGATTGAATCCATACTACTTTTCCGTGATCCATTTCCTCCCCAGTTAAAAGAGATATGGTATCCAGTTAACTTTAACTCTCCAGCAGAGGTAATTTTGAATCTGGATTTAATGTTCTTATGGGCCCTGTTTAGATGGCCCTGTGAATTACTTCTGTTGTGAAGCACACATTTCCTTTCATGCCGCACAACTGCTTCTACATTTCTGATATGTTCGAAAAGTAACAACAACAAAACTGTCTATCATTTATAGAAACACAGTGAGACTTTGAGGGCAAAAGACACAATTTCGTTTAATACATAGCAAAAGCCTATATGTCTATTCAGAAATCCCATTGAGTTCAATTGGGTTCACCCGATGTAAGTATGTATCGGATTGCAACTTTGGAAATGGAGTATGAAGGCCACTTCCTTACATTGTAAACTGAGCAAGTTTGCTGTGTTAAAGAATAAGTGTTCTTAGCATACCCTACTGTGACATGTATATGTTACTTTTCATAACTTCTAAGATGTAGTTCCAGAAGCTGGAGAATTAGCAATTGCTTGGCCAAAAAAAATAGAAACCCACACTTCCACCTCCTACTTCAGAGACAATTAATACACGAATCAGGTTTCACGTTGCTTCTCTCTCTTCATCCAGCTAGATCTTTGACTTGTTTGTATGCTGCCTGAGCTCCTTGGGGTAAGGGTGGGTAATTGATTAGTTAAAACCGGTTTTGAGATATTTAGGGAAATCAAAAAACTGGGGTGCTGACTGTCAGTAGGATCCAGGATCTACCATCCCCAAGAGGAAGGGTCTTTCCGTGAGTAGATGTCTCCTTTGAGGAGGGTCCATCCACTTGTTTTTTGAGGGATCCCCCATCCTCCCCACATGCTACAGCTCACCCCCTTCAGCAAAGTCTCCTAACAGTTTGGCCTGATTCACATGATTGCAGAGAAGAAATGAGCCATGGTGGCTTATTTCCTCTCCCCATTCGCGTGCCAGTTGGATTCACATCATTACCCCCAACAGCACGGCTTGTAGTGCAGTGCAAACCTGTGGGCAACACATCATCCAGAACAGGCCATGGTATACACAGGCATCATCATTTTATTACCTGTATGTGGTCACAGATTCACAGGCTAAAAGTAATTATTAAAATAGGCACATATTTAAAATATATAAGCATAGTTAAAACACCTGATACAAAAGAGTAAAGAAAAAAGTTATAATTAGGATGAAGAAATCATCTTACGAGAACTTGGAACGGGGAAGAGGAACTTAGCCATTGACTCTGTTGTTGACTTGTTTGTACCTGCTAGGAAGTATTTCATATATTGTTCCGATGACCTTCCAGGGCATTTTCTCATAGAAGGGCCAAGTAGTCTATTTTGCTCCTCCATGTGGAGGCTACATTCGGTGGCGGGGGACGGGGAGGAAATGCTCTAATGATTCAACTGCTTTGTCACGACAGGAACACCAGCGATCCTCACATGGGATGCCCTGATAGCGCCCTTCCAATATTGCAGAAGGGAGGCAGTTAAATCTAGCCCTAGGGGAAACATGGTGGTACTTGGAATGGTCAAATAATCCAGAAATCTGGCATATCTAGGAAATAAAAAAGGTTAGACCAAAGTGTATTGGAGAGCAGGATCTATGTGCATTTGACATAGCATATGTCCTTAATCCATTGTTCTACAATAGATTTTGCCACAGGATAATCTTGGGTATGGAGAAAATCCACAGATAGACCTAATGAATGCAGTTTGATGGTAAAACCTTTGGACTGAACTGGTAAAAAAAAAAAAAACCTTTGCAAAAGATAACGATAGCTTTGGGACGGATCAGCATATACAACTTTTAGCCAATAATGAAAGGCATGGGACCAAGCTCTGCCTTCTATAGATGCAAGGCCAGCCTCCAGGAGTAGTCCAAGTGTCATTCCAAAAGTGAGTACAAGAAGTTTGAAAGAACAATCTCAACAGTTGGATGAAATCCCCGAATCCATATTGGACTAGCATATAACAACTGGGCCAGAATTTTAGCCTTAAATACTTGTAAGGCAGCAGGAATAAATTGTGCCCCCTTAGTATAAAAAAAATCAAAGTACTGCCTTACTAATATTCTGGGCAGCCTGGACTGCAGACTGCCTGTGGGTAGCCTAGGAGAGTGTGGGGGAAAACATAATACCCAGCTATCTAAGCTTCTTAACTTGCTCTATGTGCTGTCCCTCTATTAACCACTTATTTGTTGCTCTACGCCTAGAAAATACCATCATTTTGGTTTTACTGAAATTGACTGTCAGCAGATTGCCCTTACAATAAGGCATAAAAAACTCAAAGTAAGCATTTAAGGTCTATTTTGGACACTGAGATAAGAACAGTGTCATCCGCATACAACAATAATGGGACTTTGGTCCCTATAAGTTTGAGTGTATAGAAATCAGATGCTAAACGGTTCCCTATCAAATCATTTAAATAAAGGTTGAACAACATAGGGGCTAATATACAACCCTGGCGAACCCTGTTGTTGGCTGAAATAGGTTTTGTCAGATTGCCCTCCAAACCTTACCTTGCTCGGAGCGTGGTGTGTTGATACACGCATTTAATAAGGTACAACTAACTTTTATCTATGGTAGAGTGTTGTAACTTAGCCCAAAGTCTTTCTCTTGATATTGTATCAAAGGCAGATTTAAGATCTATAAAAGCAACAAACAAACCATTTCCATGAGAATTCATATATTTCTCTGCTAAGATGGTTTAGGACTAGACAATGGTCGAGAGTTGATCTGCCCTTCCTGAAACCTGCTTGTTTGTTCTCCGGCATATTTTCCTCCTCTGTCCAAGCGGTGAGCCTCAAATTTAAGTAACTAGCATATAGCTTCCCCACAACTGACAGTAACCAAATGGGCCTATAGTTTGATGGATCCTCTCTGTCACCTTTTTTAAATATTGGGATCACGATAGCTTCCAACCATGCCGAGGGGAATTGGCCAGAATTGTTAATATGTGTAAAAAGATTAGCTAGAAGGGGAGCCCACCAGTCTATATTGGTCTTCAGGATTTCAGAGGTTACTGAGTCTACTCCTGGACCTTTCCTGGTTTGAGACATTTGATTAAAGTCTTTATTTCAAGCAGAGAACCGGGTCCCATTCTGGAAGGTTTAATTCCAGGGAAGATAAACTTTCCATTGACTGCTCCCTAGATGACATTTTTTAAAATTGGAGAAATTACTCTCCCAAATATCAGCTGGAATATTACAGTTAATTGAGCCTGAAGCATCACTCAAGGCATCAGTGACCAGTGCCTAAAATAGTTTAGGTTTATTATTTAATGAGGAATCCATCAGAGCCTTCCACCCATGTTGCACTGCTTGCTGCTTCTTTTGAGCTAGCAGTGTCTTATAGTGATTTTTCACCAAGTAGTATTCGTGGGGTAAAACAGCACGATTTTCCTTTCTGTACTGGTTGTATACACCCCTCAGATGTTTTTTCGCTGCATGACATTCCTTGTCAAACCACTTGGGAGGGCTCTTCTGCAGGGCATTTTTCGGAGCAGGTGGTAGATTTCAGGACAGATACCAGCGTACAGTAATTGTTTAAGACAGATGTAATTTCAGTGGCTCCTAAGATTGACGTTTTCAATTCTTCACCCACAGTAGAATTTAAAAGGGCAGTGATCTCAATATTTACTGCTTCTGACCAGTATACTCTCTTGTACCTAAGGATTAGATCTGGGTCTCTGTACTGATAGCTAGAAGCAATGCGTACAGAAACAGGTAGTAAAAGGGTGCGATGGAGAGGTAGGTGATCATTTTCAATCCTATTTCCAACATAGTTCAATAACTGGGCAATGGGTGCATCCATCTCCCCCCCCCCCCCCCCCGCACTATTAAACTTTATAGTTTAATATAAAGTTTAATATATTAAACTTTATATTAAACTATAGGACTGAACATTAAACTTTCAGATAAGGGTTTAATCAGCCATCTATTATTGGCGGCAAGATGGCTGATTGCCAAGCACTGGAAAGATGGCAAAGGGCTTCACATCGATAATTCGTACCAAAGGGTTTGGCAAATTGCTCTTCTGGAAAAATTGACAGAGAAAGTGAGGAAAGTTTGAGGACAATTAAGTGAGGATAAATTTAAGAAGCTATGGTGTAAGTTCATTGATTTTACAAATAAAGATGAAGGGGGGAGATAACCCCCTCTACCATATATAGATATTTGGAGCAGATAGGAGGTTGACAAAGCTTGACAATTATTCTCTAATCCAAATAGAAATTTGTAATAAGAAACTTGTAATTCTTCTCCAGACTGTCACGGAATGTTTTATATAATGTTTTATATAATCCTTAATCATGCTGGATAAATAATAAGAAACCAACACATAATCAACAACACTACTTCTGTGTCCAGAGGCAAAAAAGTATTCTGCACAATAATCAAAGGAATGATTTTCATTCAGAATTATGAGGGACAGATGTCAGTCATATACCATCATAATTAATTTCTATTATAACTAAAAACATAATTCTCAGTATCATGTGTCCCCCATAAACAAGATTAAAAAGTGCATTATTACTAGGGCCAATCCTTGCATTAAAATCCCTTATTAAAATGGGGTGAGCTCTTGGGAATTTTGATTCTAGGTGTATTATATAGCTTTCCAAGTTTTCCCAAGCCTTTTTAAGACAGCTTCTACTTGGAATATACACATTAATAAGCAAAAAATACTTAGTGTAGGCTGACCAGGTGGCTCGGGATTTCCCGGTCCTAACCGGGAATCCAGAGGCCAACCGGGCCAACCGGGCCAACCAGGGGAAAACCGGGGTGGCGGGGGGTCACGCGGCGGTGGCAGCGAGACCCGGAGGCGGTGGAGGAGCCCGGGAAGCGGACGCCCCTGCAGGTAAGCACGAAGGGGGGCTCTTACCTGCTGGGGCGGCCGCTTCCCGGGCTCCTCCGCCGCCTTTGCCGCCGCTGCCAGGCTCGTAAGGCCAGAGGCCGCGCGGAACAGGCAGGAGAGGGTCGGATCCGGAAGTGACATAACCGGCCCTCTCCCGCCTCTTCCGCGCAGCCTCTGGCCTCCTTGGGGCTCAATCGCGATGGCGATGAGCCCTGAGGAGCCCGGACGCCCACGCCCGCCTCTTCCGCGCGGGCTTCCGGGCTCCTCGAGGCTCATCGCCATTGCGACGAGCCCCAGAAAGGCCAGAGGCCGCGCGGAAGAGACGGGAGAGGGCCGGTTACGTCACTTCCGGATCCGGCCCTCTCCCGCCTCTTCCGCGCGGGCAGCGACGGAGGACCCGGCGCGGCCGCGCGGGCGACGGAGGACCCGGCGCGGCCGCGCGGGCGGCAGCGGAGGACCCCGCGCTGCCGCGCGGGCGAAGGAGGAACCCGGCGGTAGGTCCAGGCTGGTTTTTTTGGGGGGGGGTGGCTTGGTGGGGGGGTTGTTTTGGGGGGGGCGGGGGGGACTGGGATTTTGACTTTTAAAATCTGGTCAGCCTAACTTAGTGCTAAACTCCAGTAGGCCAGCTACTGCAATTTTGCCACAGGGGTTGAACCATTTTATTTTATTTATTTGTTTGTTTGTTTGTTTATTTATTTATTTATTTATTTATTATTTCATTTCTAACCCGCCTCTCCATCCAGATTGAGGCGGGGAACAACAATAAATATAAATATAAAAACAATAAAATAGATAAACCATTAAAACAGATAAAGTTGTTGCCTGAAGGGAAGTAGAGATCAGCAATGCCAAGCCAGCCTTTCCACTTCTGGGCTCGGCAAGAATATCATTTACTAAATATCCATTAAAACAATCTTTTTAGTAAGCCATGTTTCCTGTAGTGCAATCACATCATAGGATCTGAAATAGTCCAAAACATCAGGGTCTCTTAGCTTAGACATCCAGCCAGCTATGTTCCATGTCGAGATTTTAAGCTGGTAATCATCCCTATCCAGTTCTTTATATTTATTAGGGGTGTGCACAGACCCCCCGGATCGGATCGGGACCCGGATCGGGACCTCCAATTTTGTCCCGGACCGGTTCGGACAAAATCGGAGGGCTCCCGGACCGGATCGAGTCCGATCCCGACCCAAAAATCGTAAATTTTTGGATCGGCCGCCATTTTTTTCCCCATAGACTTGCATTGCAATGCAAGTCTATGAGGAAAAAATGGCGGTGGGTGGCTGAGGGGGGGCCTAACTCCCTCCCCCCCCGGGGCCGTCCAGCGGATAGAAGCGGACGGCTCCGGGGGGGGGTAAGCCCCCTTCCCCGCCACTGCTTACCTTCTCGGCCCGTCCGCTCCCGTCCGGCGCCGGCGGCTACTACCAGCGGGCTCCGCGGCCTACTCTCGAGTAGCGCGCCGGGTGATGACATCACCCGGCGCGCCACCCTGGAGTAGGCCGCGGAGCCTGCTGGTAGTAGTAGGCGCCGGCGCCGGGATGGGAGCCGCCGGGACGGGAAGGTAAGGGCCCCCCTCCCCCCTCCGCGCGCCCCCTCCTCCCCTCCACGCACCCCCTGCTTACCTTCCCAGCCCGGCGGCTCCCGTCCGGCGCCGGCGCCTACTACTACCAGCAGGCTCCGCGGCCTGCTCTAGAGTAGCGCGCCGGGTGATGACATCACCCGGCGCGCCACCCTAGAGCAGGCCGCGGAGCCTGCTGGTAGTAGTAGGCGCCGGCGCCGGGACGGGAAGGTAAGGGCCCCCCTCCCCCCTCCGCGCGCCCCCTCCTCCCCTCCACGCACCCCCTGCTTACCTTCTCGGCCCGTCCGCTCCCGTCCGGGGCCGGCGGCTACCACCAGCAGGCTCCGCGGCCTGCTCTAGAGTAGCGCGCCGGGTGATGACATCACCCGGCGCGCCACCCTAGAGCAGGCCGCGGAGCCCGCTGGTAGTAGCTGCTAGTGCCGGACGGGAGCGGACGGGCCGAGAAGGTAAGCGCCCCCCTCCTCCCCCCCCCGCTGTCCACTTTCATCGGCGGGCACCCGCTGGCGCCCGCCAATGGAAGCGGCGGTGGGCGCCAGTGGGCGCCCGCCGATCCGCCGAACCGGTTCGGAGCCTTTTCGGACCGGTTTGGATTGGATCGGCCGATCCAGCTGCGGGATCGGAAATCGGATAATTTATCCGATTTCCCACTGGACCGGACTCGGATCGTGGATCGGGTCCGATCCAGTGCACATCCCTAATATTTATCCCTGAGTCTATTGCTAGCATATTGGCTGGATATTTCAGCTTGTTCATTTTAATGCAAAATCTGTCAGTCTAACTCTGTAATTTGATCCAATGCCCTACTTTTATCCACAAAGATGGATCCATTTCCTTTCCGGCATTTCAAGAGTTCCTTTTTAGCTGTTATGTTTTGTTGACTCGAAGGAGGTTCATATTGGCCCAATTCTTCCTTGCTAAGCTGTCTTCTTTGCAGCCATTTTGTATTGGTCATTGAGTCCCTAGGAGGCACACTGGGATCATCTTAATCATAGAATAGTAGAGTTGGAAGGGGCCTATAAGGCCATCGAGTCCAACCCCCTGCTGAATGCAGGAATCCACCTTAAAGAATACCTGAAAGATGGCTGTCCAGCTGCCTCTTGAAGGCCTCTAGTGTGGAAATCCCACAACATCCTTAGGGAATTGGTTCCATTGTCATACTGCTCTAACAATCATGAAGTTTTTCCTAATGTCCAGCCGGAATCTGACTTCCTGTATTCCTGTAACCCAGTATTCCGTGCCCTGCACTCTGGAATGATCGAAAAGAGATCCTGGCCCTCCTCTGTGTCTTCTTTGATGTGGGAATATTTCTCTCATGGATGTGAGGGAGAATTATTTTCCTCTCTTATCTCCTGCTCTGCTCTCATTTGGCTGTGTATTACTTCTATATCCTCTTCCGGAATCATTTTAGTTTTATCAGGAGCTTGGAAATGGATTAAAGTATCTTGCAAAGATGATATTCTGTCAATTATTTCATCCGCTGCCTGATAAGGTAAGGCTAAGAAAGAGTTCAAAAGTTTCTTGTCTTCTGAAGCAAAAAAGTCTGTACACTCATTTACTAGACAGGGGGGTTCTTGCTTTGGACTACTGTATTATTATTATAGGCATGAGTCTGTGGGTTCTCCAGGCTAATAAGATTGCCAGTACTGATATCTTTTTGTTCAGTTCTTGTATCCTTACAAAATAGGGCAGGAAAAGTGGTGTTCTCAAAAAATCTAGTCACCACCAGGCCCACATCCATAAATGAAGCCTTATTGCCATAAACTTCTTTTGTAGACTGCCAAGATGCAAATGTCATCATGGCACATGCATGATGATAATCATATAAAAGATACTGTATGTTTGTTATTTCATCCATGTCCAGAGTCCTGAGATTACTTTGTTTACTAGCTGTAGTAAGTGAATTTTACGTTGTAACTGGGAGAGCATGCCATTAAGGTTTAGAAATTTGAAAAAGCTAGCTTTTGGTGCTTTTGAACTATTTCCCATTTATGACATGTTGATTTTAATCTGTCTTGGATGGAGATTTGATTCTTGAGCTTGGTCACTAGGCAAGGCTCCCTGTTGAGAACATGTTGCCATGGGTCTTGTATTACATCTGCAGTAACCACTGATTCATTTGATCCAGCAGTATGCACAAGTGGTTCAGGTTCACTTTGGACTATGGGCTTCACATTTCTATGCTGCCGTAGCTCACATTTCTTACATTTCTGCTGGGTAAGTTTTGATGAATCCTCAGCAGTTTGGAGAGTTTATTAAAGTTCATTTTTTGACTTTTCCTACTCGCTTAGATATTTTTGCTCTGTTTTTGTGGGCCCTTCCTTTGTTTTTCTTTTCATTAATAGTTTTTTTTATGGAGCATGCTGTTTTTTCTGGCCAATGTTTACATATGTCTCTTTTTGGTTGTCCTCGCTCATAGTAGAGCAGGCTGGCCCCATGACTCCCTTACATAGCTCAGCCATAATGGTTAGCAGCCCATGGCATTCTGACAGGAATTGCTTAATTAGCTCCAATTCCTTGGTTATTAAGACAATAAGGCTTTCAAGCATTCTTTCTTTTGAATCCAAAAGTCACTGGGGGAAAAAGTTTTATCCCATTTATCTATAACAAGGCGATAGGCAGAATTTCTATCCTCGGGGGACTCATCACCCTCTTGAAACCTTGGTTTAATCCATTGTTTTGGCTCCTCTCGGGGACTCTTTCTTCTGGAATTCCAGCAAAAGAACTTTCTAGTTTCAGCTGAAACAAATCAGGTCCACTTCAGGACCCAGGGGTTCGACCTGCTAAATGTTCAGCTTGGGCAATTTCAGTTGCTAGGTTTGTTTCCCCTGTTTCAATTGGTGTTTCAGATCCGTTCCATGAATAATCCATAGTCCAGTCTACAGTGTTGGTATTAGGCTGACCAGATAAAATCCAGGTCAGGGCTCATGTAACTTTAACCGTTGTAGAGAAAAGGGAATTCCAGCCAGTGTCATTTGTATCCAATTAGATCCTGGTGATATTCCCTCTTCATCACAACAGTTAAAGGTGCATGCACTATACTAGAGTGACCATATACAAAAGAAGGCAGGGCCCCTGCAACTTTAACAGTTGTGATGAAGAGGGAATTTCACCAGGAACTAATTGCATACAAATGACACTGGCTGAAATTCCCTTTGCTCTACAACTGTTAAAGTTACATGAGCCCTGACCTGGATTTTATCTGGTCACCCTAGTTGGTATGGGTGCTAACTGCTTCTCCCCCCTCTCCTTTTTCTGCTTTTTTTTAAGGGGGAAAAGGATGAAATTTTTGTTTCCCTTTTCCTTTGGGGTAAGTCAAGCACTAAGGGGGAGAAAACCCCAAAGTCTTACATCCGTGCCTTGTAAGGACCATACTCACAATGAAATTCACCGGCTCAGCTAGGTGTCTGAGCAGTTTTGAGGGAATAAAGTCAGGAAAAAACAGGACGTATCAGGACTTTTGGTAACAAATCCAGGAAGGGGAAATTTGAAGAAAAACCCAGATTTTTCCCAATTTAAAGTGGCCCTTGTAGCCCAAGCCTCACCCCTATTTTCTGCCCAAAGTTAAGCCTTTCTACTACAACAGATCCCAAACGGTCTCCGAACAGACACCAAACAGGGGATGCCCTTTGGCACCGTCCTTCGGCCATGGCCCAGGGCCACTTCCTTGGCCTTTTGGTTCTTAAATAGCAGTTTGGGCCACATCTCTGGAGCAAGCTGACACTGTTGGGTGACAGGTAGGTGGTTAGTCCCACAAGTAGGGTAATTCTCTTACCACCTTAGGGTGACCTCATAAAATCCAGGTCAGGGCTCATGTAACTTTAACAGTTGTAGAGCAAAGGGAATTTCAGCCAGTGTCATTTGTATGCAATTAGTTCCTGGTGAAATTCCCTCTTCATCACAACAGTTAAAGGTGCATGCACTATACTTGAGTGACCATATACAAAAGAAGGCAGGGCCCCTGCAACTTTAACAGTTGTGATGAAGAGGGAATTTCACCAGGAACTAATTGCATACAAATGACACTGGCTGAAATTCCCTTTTCTCTACAACTGTTAAAGTTACATGAGCCCTGACCTGGATTTTATCTGGTCATCCTACCTTACCCAACCTGGTATACAGAGACATACTGCTTTGATTCTGAAGGTAGCATATAGCCATCTTATCTAAACCCCTTTTAAACCCATCCGACAAGCCTGCATGCTTGTAGCGCTTATTTCTCATGAGAACAAGGGCTGCTATCCTATACACAAGCCTTCTCCAACTTGTTGACCTCCAGATGTTTTTGATGGCAACTCCCATCAGCCCCAGCTGGTATGGGCCACTGGTGCTGAATGATGGGAGCTAGTCCAAAAGATCTGGAGGACACAAGGTTGGGGAAGGATGTTAAATGTCAGCGTTTTACGTTTATGGTTTTAAATTTTGTATATTGTCTTTTTAGTGTTCAATCTTTTAATTTTTGTAAACCGCCCAGAGAGCTTCGGCTATGGGGCAGTATATAAATGTAAATAATAATAATAATAAAAATAATAATAATAATAATGCACACTGTTCTGGGAGGAAGCTCTATTGAATTCAATGGTGCTTACATCTGAGTAGATGCATATTGCACAGAAGTTCCCTCCCTCTCTCGAAGTTTCAATGCCTTGAGCTGACTTGTTGAACCTCCTGGGACCTTTTAAGCCTCCTGGCAAGAACAAGAACATCCTTTCAACAGAGAGCTTTGCATACGGAAACCAAAGCCCACAGTGGCTGAGTGCATGATGGGTCCTTCCCCTAAGGCCAAGGGGGAAAGGGGATTTGGGGGGGAGGAAGGGAGGGGCCGTGTCCTCCACAGGAAATGCATCCCCCCACCCCAAAGGGCCCCTACGAATCCCCCCTCGCTTCTCCAGAGGAAAGAAGCCTTTCGAGTTTCCTGCAGGTGCTGCATCGGGGCCTCCTTCCTAGGATCAGGTGAGACCCGGCGTTGTTCATTGGGACGGGGTGGGGGGGGGGGGGGAGAGCCTGGGCTGCACGATCAGAGCCGGGCTTTCTCACAAGAGGCAAGAAGCTCCCGCAGGAGGCGGCGGGGTGTGAACAGCTCCTGCAGCAAGGAGCCCCCGGAGAAGGGCGTGAGGGATGCCGGCCAGGCCATTGAGCCCCGGGCTGCTGCTGCTGTTGTAGTTGTAGTAGCAGCAGCGAGTGAAGGAGCTGCCCGCCTGGCGTGGCGGGGTGACTCGAGCTCCTGCAGCAAGGAGAAAGCAGCGGGGGACGGGACAGGCGTCCGGGGGAACATTTCCTAGGGGTTGTAAAATACCCTTTGTTGCGTGAGCTTCTGATGCAGGGCTCCACAAAGAGACGTTTGGAGGGGAGTCCATTCAAGATAGACGAGAACTGTTATTATTATTACGGGGGGGGGGGCATGAAAAAGAGGCATTCAAAGACCTGTATAGAAAAGAAAAGATAGGGCAAAGATCACCAGTGCAAAACCGCTCAATCCCATTTGCCGTTGGGCACAAAGGTTGTGGTCTCCTCAGAAGCAGGACATTGTCCTTTGTGGACTTTTAACCTGTTCCAATATGGCAGCTTTTAGCTATTGTTTTAAATTAACTTTTAAGAATAATACATACGAATAAACAAATGATCAAACGTCAAGGGTGATTTACAGCAAATCAGGGACAGTATATGTTTCATCAATGATGATGATGATGATTTATTACATTTATATACCACCCCATAGCGGAAGCTCTCTGGGCGGTTTACAAAAATTAAAAGATTGTACACTAAAAAGACAATATACAAAATTTAAAACCATAAACATAAAACAGCTGACATTTAAAACATTTTAAACTATTAAGCCTGGCCACAAAGTAGATCAAGTTCATTCATCTAAAAGAATCTCATTTGTATTCGATTAGTTTGTTTTGTTTTGTTTTTACTTCGTTTCTTGCAAAGCCCAGGAAACAGAGCTGACAGCTGGCCAAAGTCTTTTAAGTCCTTTTTTACCTTTAATTTGGCTCATGTGCTTTTCAGCTAGGATGACCGTCCACTGGTGGCCTTGGCTAAGGTCTATGATTTTGGTCTGTCCTCCTTCCAGCGCTTAGGCTGGGATACTTAGGAATGAAGCCTTTGTCTGAGAAAATCAGGTAGAATCAAAGAGTGAGGATTTTTAAAAAGTGCACTTAATGTAAAACGAACTATGTCTATAATTAGTAAAGAGCAATGTGTTCAGCAGAACGTAGGAGGGCCTAATTTAAACCAATCTTGTGGGAGTTTTGTGCAAGAGAGGCTTCAGGAGAACATGACAGCAGCAAAAGGTGTCATGTAGAGGCCTGGGGGCTTTGGATGAAGAATGCCTGTGCGGGAGAAATGCTTAGAGATGGACTTCTGTGTATGTGGCTGGGAAGGGATGCTGCATCTTTTGACTCTCAAGGAATGGAAGACTTTTGTCTGTAGCTCTCAGGTTAAGAGGCTTCCTCAAGTCTTTAGTTTCTCAATGATCTAATTTGGATGATGAGCCATGACATCTGCAGGCACAGAGTTGCATAGGCAACCCTCCACTCAGGGTCATTGTGTAGTGCAGACCATGGGTTATGAGAGGGTTATTTAGCCCTTGCATAACTTGTGCTTGCCAGATTGCATGACATGACAACTGCTGACAGGGAGCTGCATATTTTGTGGTTAGCACACACCGCAGCCTCACTGTGGCTTAAATAGCACACAGTGGGATGTTGAGCAAACAGCCCCTTTGAGTCCTGGCATTCGCCAGACTTTCCTTCTGAGAAAAGACCTAATTGCTAGCTGAAGTCTCGCATGTTAAAATGTGCCTTGACATTATAATGATTACAGAACACAACCATGTCTTTCCTTTACAGAGCCTTAACAGCACTGCCTCATCCATCAATCTTTTCCTAGATACAGAAGTTCCTTTGGCCCCATCTGAGACTTTTTGAAACTCGCATCAAAGATGGCTGATGCAAACTCAAACTCAGCTGACTCTGATGCTGATAAGACTGAGAGCAATGCGGAATTCTGGGAAAGAGCAGTGCAGAAGCGCCTAGGTGAGGACATGGTCAGCTCAGCCGTGACGCACCAGCATTTCAGGCAGTTCCGCTACCAGGAGGCTGAGGGTCCCCGAGAGGTTTGCAACCAACTTCATGAACTTTCCCGTCAGTGGCTGAAGCCAGAGCAACATACGAAAAACCAAATCCTGGACCTGGTGATCCTGGAGCAGTTCCTGACTGTCCTTCCAGCAGAGATGGCGAGCTGGGTGATAGAATGCGGAGCGGAGACCAGTTCCCAGGCGGTGGCCCTAGCAGAAGGCTTCCTGCTGAGCCAGGCAGAGGACCAGAAGGGGCAAGAGCAGCAGGTAAGAGCATTTCATCCAAGGGGCAGGAATGGGAGGGGGGATGTGGCATTTCTGCCCATTCGTGCCAATCCCTTTCCTTTGTGAGATGTGAGCATACGCTGGCTTTTATTCTAGTCACTCTCTGGCTGCATTCGGACAACACAGTAAGCAACTGAGGGGGGGGGAAACAATTGTCAGTTGTGTTGCTTATTGTGTTTTGTGGAGGGTAAAACGCCGCTCACAAACTACTAACGGTATGCTATTCCGCCCAAATAAGCAACTGAGAGAAACAACTGGCTTGCAAGTTGTTTAGCTCGAAGCCAGTTGTTTAAAGTGTTGTGTAGAGGGGTGAGTGTGTTAATGGCGTGTGGTGAGTGGGTTAAAACACAAGCCCACAGAGGCAGGCGGCAAGAGCGACCAAAGCGGCGGCTGCCACTCTGCTACAACTGGTGCAACTTGCAGAGGCTGCTGGGATAGAACTGGGAGGACTGAGGGAGGGTGGGGAGAGGGGGCTGTGTCAGTCAAATGCTGGGTTGACTATTAGTCCACTCAACGCGAGCCCCAACCACCCACAGTTGTGTAGGAATATGTTGTGTGGGGAGTACCCACAAAATAACCAACTGTGAGTTGGTTACTCAAGCCACCATTGACTAAAGTGTTGTCCGAATGCAGCCACTGGCTCAATTCGGATGACACGATAGTCAATGGTGGGGTAATAATCAACTTTACAGTTGTTCAACTAGGAGGTACTCCCCACACAACATGGTAATAAATAATCAATTGTGGTGTGGATTAGGATCAGCTCTGAGTTGACTATGGCAGCATTCGGATGACACAATAGTCAAAACAACTGACGATTGTTTCCCCCACACCAGTTGTTTAGTGTGTCGTCCGAATTGAGCCACTATCTCTGCACATTCTATCTCTTCATAGACGTAATCCAAACTCTCTCTCTCTCTCTCTCTCCAAGCTTTGCCTGATCTACACAAGCACAGCTTCCTGTTTCTGTAGCACACACCATTTTACACACCCACTCACTCAGCCAATCATCTCACATATGCAAATACATCACCCCTCCTGTCAATCTTCCCACTCTCACTTTAGATCTGCTTACCATACAATTATAGAGGCATAACGTCAATACACATTTAAACCCACAGATTCATAGTACATTTGCTCATGCAATATCCCAGGGGAATATACTAAAACTCTCTACTAATTGCCCAACCCGTTCTGGAAATCACACGAGGAAAGATGTCCCATCCCTCACCGCTGACATTTTGGTCTGTCTCATTCCTTTTCAAATATTTCTAATCATTCCTTGCCTTGGGATCCCCATTGCTCTTTCAGGTACAGAATCTGTTTGCAGATGTGGGACATGACTTCTCTGCAGCAGAGAGGGCTCCATCGAACACCAGGCAGAGCCCTCTTCAAAGGGGGATTTGGCAGGAGGGTGATGGATGTGCTACCTTGCAGGGTAAGGATTCATTTCAACATGGTCTCATTCTTTGGAGAACGTGAGAGGTCCTTGGGCTTCTTTTATGTCATTTCCCCACCCCCTCCAACCAACCACCCTTGTCTTCAGCCTTTACCACAGTCCAAAACTATGTTTAATTTCCAACACTTGAAGTCTTCATACATGGAAACCTACAGTGATTTCTGTCCAAATGGGGAAATACGCACTTTTACCCAACTGACCTCTAAAAATGCGAATTAAAGCTGAGACAACTTAGAACACCCAGGTGTCCTTTGACATGCATCATGTCCGCTGCAATTCTGTGCATTTGAGTGGGAAGTAAGGCCTTTTGTGTTCCCAGGAGTTCAAGAGTTCAAGATGTGCTCCTGGCTTGCCATCTTCTTTTTCTTTTGCAGAGGCTGGAATGACACCAGCAATGGGTACTCAGCCACCTGTTCTTCTTGGTGATGGCGAGGAACTGAACCAGGTAGGCAGAATAATCTCTAGATAGACAGGCAGGGAGCAGCCTATGTGCCTCCGTCCCCTGCTCGCCTCCTACGGCCAGAATGCATCTCCTCCTGTTTGCTTTTGGTAGAGCTAAGTTCATATGGTGAACCCTGCTTGGATTGGACCAAAGGCCCATTTAGTCCACATCCTGTTTCCCACCTTGGCTGACCAGATGGCTCTTATTTATTTATTTTATTTTATTTTATTTATTTTATTTACTGCATTTTTATACCGCCTAATAGCCGAAGCTCTTGGGAACCACAAGCAGGACAAGAGGGCCAGAGCCGTTTCTTGCTGTTGGTCCCCCAGCAACTGGTTTTCACAGCCAGCCAGTTTCAATCCTGCAGTATAATGCCCAGCCCACTTCACTTAACATTATCCTTGTGAAGCAAACATTTTATTTTTCCATCCAGGTTCTGGTGACTCTTGAAGAGATTTCTGTGTGCTTCACTGAGGAGGAGTGGGCACTGCTGGATCCTTACCAGAGAGCTCTGCACAGGCAAATCATGGCGGAGAACTGTGGGATCGTGGCCTCTCTTGGTAAGACTCCCTATTGGCCTGCTTAATGACAATATTACGTCTCAAAATGAATTAGGAAAAGGAAGAAAACATTATAATTTGGGGGCAGATATGCCTAATATCCATGTATTTAGCATTTTGAGGCTTCCTTTTTGTACAGAGCCATCAGAAGGCAGTGTTCAAACAGGAAATAAATTACATGAAGTTATACTTAAAATAAAAGTATTAAAATAATTTTATGGCAGCAGCTTAATGTCACAGGGCTCAGACATAACAGAACATTTTTCAGAAGACACATTGAAATAAGCTCAGTGTCTCAGGCTTGTAGCATCACAGCACTGATCAAAAGGCAGCTCAGAACAGGCTCATTTTTCAAAGCATACTTGAAGGCATGGTCTGCAGGGGCCATGTGTCAATTCTGTATCTCAGCACCTCCAGCTCACTTCTTCCAGTGTACCAGGACTTGTCTACTTATTTATTTTTACTAAAACATTCATAATTGTACCTTTCTACTAAACAACAATCCACACAGGAGCTAACACCGGGGAGACATCAATACAACATATTAGAAACCCACAGCAGAATCAAAGCAATGATCAGCATGTGCTCCTCCAATCGCCAGGAAACATTAAGAGCTGCAACCAATACAAACACAGAACTGACCCATCACAGAACCCAAGAAGCCTAACTGATCATCCGTGGTTACGCCAGGGACTGAGATCTCTAGTGAGGCAGGCAGCGGCCCAAAATGCAGATAGTTTACAAAACCCACACCCAGCTGTTTTTCTCTCTCAACCTGCAGTCACCCTCCATGCATAGACACCCAGGTTAAATCCTCCTTAGCTGGGGATGGAGGGATGAGAAAGAGATCTGGTTCTTTCTGCCTGAGAGCAACAGAACTCTGGGGTTTGCCATGCTCTGAAAAGCAGGTGGAATCCTGCTGTTAGTGGGAAGGCCAGGAGACCACGGTGGCTTCAGTAGCATGGGCCCAGGATGGAACTTGTCCTAATAGGATAAATGGAATCAGTGTGGAGGTGGTGGGACAATTGCTTTTCCCAAGAGATGATAATTGTTCTTCTGGAGTGAAAGCAAAGGCGTTCGGACAGCTTGCCAGATCCATCTCAAATGTAAAATTGGGCTATTTAGGATGGGTGTTCAGTAAAGGAGGTGCTAGGCCTGCAGCTATTCAAGATTGCATCTTTCCTGAAATGCGACGAAATCACTGGTATAGCACCCAAGCTGGTATTTTGCTTTTCTGGGGGACATCTCTCCAGGGCTGTCATATCGTTGAATCATTAGATGCAATTTTGATTAGCTTGCTTATGCCAGATCTGTCCTTGCCTAAGTGTACTATCAGGTATCAGGAAAGATGATTTTGCCATTACTTTTTCTGCCTTAGCGCAGGCAAAGATTTGTGATAGGAACCATGACCACTGTTGCCAGATTTCATTGGAATCTGCAAGTCCTGCCCTACCGATGAACAACCTGATAACTTTTCTGAGACTTAGGCTAAGCTGAGGGAGAGTAACTGGTCAAGAAGATCCTAGTGCATTTCATTTCTCAGCTGAAAGGTGAGCCCAGGTTTCCACGGGCCCAATTAAATGCATTGTACCATACCAACAGTCAGGTAATGGCAGGCAACAGTAACAATTAAACATCTGCTAAGAACAGCATCCCATCAAAGTTTTTCAGTTCTTCCTTTGATCAAAGTCATTAATTGAGGGGGACAATTCTTTGAAGTTTTATTGGTAACCAAGGCTTTTACCAATTTCTTATCCATTCCAGAAACTGGAAGGTGGAAAGTGGAAGATAGGAGAAAACGATGTGAGATGTCACCAAAAAGAGAGATATGTAAAAATAGCAAACAGCGGGGAAGGAATATGCAAGTAAATTGCAATATGAGGACTAATTCCTTTGCTTCTCAGGGCAATGGCTACTATGAAATCACAATCCCCCCCAAAAACCATAAAAGACCGGTACAAAATATGTTCCATGTACCCAGGAAAACATTCAATTCTGAATCCAACATTAAAGCTCATAGAAAAATTCACACATTGAAAAAAACATATAAATGCCTGGAATGTGGGAAGACCTTCAGTCAGAAGACAACTTTCACATATCATGAAAGAACTCACACAGGAGAAAAACCGTATCAGTGTCTGGAGTGTGGGAAGAGCTTCATTCAGAATAGAAATCTCACTTATCATCAGAGAACTCACACAGGGGAGAAACCGTATCAGTGTTTGGAGTGTGGGAAGAACTTCAGTCACAAGTACTCTGTCACTCAACATCAAAGAACTCACGCAGGGGAGAAACCATATCATTGTTTAGACTGTGGAAAGTCCTTTGGTAAGAAGGAACATCTTACTTGTCATCAAAGAACTCATACGGGAGAGAAACCATATCATTGTTTGGTGTGTGGAAAGAGCTTCAGTCGCAAGTCCTCTGTCACTCAACATCAAAGAACTCACACCGGGGAGAAACCATATCATTGTTTGGAGTGTGGAAAGAGCTTCAGTGAGAAGCGCACTCTTACTTGTCATCAAAGAACTCATACGGGGGAGAAACCATATCATTGTTTGGAGTGTGGAAAGAGTTTCAGTCTCAAGTCCTCTTTCACTCTACATCAAAGAACTCACACAGGTGAGAAACCGTATCAATGTTTGGAATGTGGAAAGAGCTTCAGTCAGAGTCCCCACCTTGTTAGACATCAAAGAAGCCACTCATGGCAGAAATGGAAAGATCATATATTTGTGTCAAACGTTCGTGAAAACTGATGCATTTTGTTCAGGCTTAATGCGGAAGGAAGACTTTCATTGGTCTGGGGTGGTTCTAAGCAATGAGTAAAAGGTTATTAAGGTTTTCTTGCCCTATTAAAGGCTTGTCAGCAATTGCTGTCAAAGTTATGTCATGCTCTGTATCATTCCAAAACTTCAATGCTGAAAATACTCCCTTGTTTTCAGACTGATTTTGTGTTACAGAGGAAATCTAGCAGATTCTATATTCAATGCATATTCCTGTAGTTAAGAAATACGACTTCAGAAGGTCAGACAACACTACATGTTAGTACATGACAGCTACTGATCTACGCCACGAGCCAGCATGGGGCCACTCACAGGACGATTCCTGTAGCAAAACAGTAAGGCTCACATGTTTAGTAAGACAATACAGGACAGGGACAACATGGTCATCTTTGCTGGTTCCAAATACCCTATCCTTCCTGATGGGATTCAGCCATGAAAGTTCTTGCCCACATCAGTTGCTAGTGGGATGGGTGAAACAGTGGGAGGGAACCCTCTCCTAGCAACCTTGGTCATCCTTACCCTGTTGGTTGTGTTACTGGAGTAAAATGGGTGTAAATTCAAGTTACTTTTTTTTATTTATTTATTTATTTATTTATTACATTTGTATACCGCCCCATAGCCGAAGCTCTCTGGGTGGTTTACATAGGATTAAAAACAATTAAAAACAATATACAAAAATTAAAACAGCAAAAACATACAACATACACACAATCTGTACATTTAAAAACCACTTCAACACTTCAAAAAACTACAAAAACAAAACAAAACAAAACCAGGCTCCTCAGATATTGCCAAATGCCTGAGAGAAGAGGAAAGTCTTGACCTGGCGCCGAAAAGATAACAATGTTGGCGCCAGGCGGGCCTCGTCGGGGAGATCGTTCCACAATTGGGGAGCCACCACAGAGAAGGCCCTCTCTCTTGTTGCCGACCTCCGAGCTTCCCTCGGAGGAGGCACTCGGAGGAGGGCCTTAGATGTTGAACGTAGTGTTCGGGTAGGTTCATGTCGGGAAAGGCGTTCCATCAGGTATTGTGGTCCCAAGCCGTGTAAGGCTTTATAGGTTAAAACCAGCACCTTGAACCGGGCTCGGAAACATACAGGCAGCCAATGCAAGCGGGCCAGAGTAGGTCTTATATGTTCGAACCTACTGGTTCCAGTTATCAATCTGGCCGCTGCATTTTGCACAAGCTGCAGCTTCCGAACCACCTTCAAAGGCAGCCCCACGTAGAGTGCATTGCAGTAATCTAACTTGGAGGTTACCAGAGCATGGACAACTGAAGCCAGGTTATCCCTGTCCAGATAGGGACATAGCTGGGCCACCAACCGAAGTTGGTAGAAGGCACTCCGTGCCACTGAGGCCACCTGCGCCTCAAGTGACAGAGATGGTTCTAGGAGAACCCCCAAGCTACGAACCCGCTCCTTCAAGGGGAGTGCAACCCCATCCAGAACAGGTTGAACACCCTCCATCCGGTCAGCGGAACCACCCACCAACAGCGTCTCAGTCTTGTCTGGATTGAGTTTCAGTTTATTAGCCCTCATCCAGTCCATTGTCGCAGCCAGGCACTGGTTCAGCACATCCACAGCCTCACCTGATGAAGATGAAAAGGAGAAATAGAGCTGCGTGTCATCAGCGTACTGATGACAACGCACTCCAAAACTCCGGATGACTGCACTCAACGGTTTCATGTAGATATTGAACAGCATGGGGGACAAAACTGACCCCTGCGGAACCCCATACTGGAGAATCCACGGGGCCGAGCAATGTTCCCCAAGCACCACCTTCTGGAGCCGACCCACCAAGTAGGAGCGGAACCACTGCAATGCAGTGCCTCCCACTCCCAACTCAGCCAGTCGTCCCAGAAGGATACCATGGTCGATGGTATCGAAAGCCGCTGAGAGATCAAGGAGAATCAACAGAGTCACACTCCCCCTGTCTTTCTCCCGACATAGGTCATCATACAGGGCGACCAAGGCTGTTTCCGTACCAAAACCAGGCCTGAAACCTGACTGAAATGGATCCAGATAATCAGTCTCATCCAAGAGTGCCTGGAGCTGGCTCGCAACCACCCGCTCCAGGACCTTGCCCAGGAATGGAACATTTGCTACTGGTCTGTAGTTATTAAGATTTTCAGGGTCCAGGGAAGATTTCTTTAGGAGTGGTCTCACTGCCGCCTCTTTCAGGAGGCCTGGGACCACTCCCTCTTGCAAAGAGGCATTAATCACTTCCTTGGCCCAGCCAGTTGTTCCATCCCTGCTAGCTTTTATTAGCCAAGAGGGGCAAGGATCCAATATGGAAGTGGTTGCACGAACCTGTCCAAGCACCTTGTCAACATCCTCGAGCTGCACCAACTGAAACTCATCCAAGAAAACAGGACAAGCCTGTGCTCTGGATACCTCACTAGATTCATCTGCTATAACACTGGAGTCTAAGTCCTGACGGATGCCAGAGATTTTATTCTGGAAGTGCCCAGCAAATGTATTACAGCGGGCCTTAGATGGTTCTACCATGTCCTTGGGGCCAGCATGTAAAAGCCCTCGGACAACTCTGAAAAGCTCCGCTGGGCGGCAGGTTGATGATTGAATAGTGGCAGCAAAGTATTGTTTTTTTGCTGCCCTCACTGCCCCTGAATACAGCTTACCATAAGCACTTACCAGTGTTTGATTGCATCCATCAGGAGTTCGTCTCCATCTGCCCTCAAGCCGTCTCCTGTTTTGTTTCATCACTCTCAGCTCTGGGGTATACCACGGAGCCGTTCGAGCTCTACACAGGAGAGGGCGCTCAGGAGCAATCGTGTCAACTGCCCGGGTCATTTCTGCATTCCACAGATCAACCAGGGTTTCGACAGGAGAGCCAGCCCTATCAGCCGGAAAACTCCCCAGAGCCCTCTGGAAACCATCTGGATCCATTAGCCTCCGGGGGCGGACCATCTTAATGGGTCCCCCACCCTTGCAGAGGGGAAAAGCCACTGTAAGTCTAAACCTCAGCAGGTGGTGATCTGACCATGACAGAGGGGTTGATGTAAAGTTCCCCACTTTCAGATCCCCATCTCCATGTCCAGTTGAAAAAACCAGGTCTAGAGTATGCCCTGCTACATGCGTTGGGCCGATGGTATGTTGGGACAGTCCCATGGTTGTCATGGAAACCATGAAATCCTGAGCTGCCCCAGATAAAGTGCCCTCGGCATGAATGTTGACATCCCCCAGAACCAAGAGTCTGGGGGACCTCAACAGTACACCAGAGACCACCTCTGTCAGCTCAGCTAGGGAGTCTGTTGAGCAGCGGGGTGGGCGGTACACCAACAGAATCCCTAATCTGTCCCGTTGGCCCAACACAAGGTGCAAACACTCCAGACCAGTAGTCACATGGACAGGGAGCCTGCAGAGGGGGATGGAATTCCTATAGACCACAGCAACCCCCCCTCCCCGGCCCTCAAGTCTACCCTGATGCTGAACCAAGTACCCCGGTGGGCATAACTGGGAGAGACTAACTCCTCCCTGCTCTCCCACCCAGGTCTCGGTTATACATGCCAGATCGACTGCCTCATCCACAATTAAATCGTGGATGAGGGAGATCTTATTATGCACTGATCTGGCATTTAAAAGCAGCACCCGGAGGCCTGAGGGCTGGCTGATAAGGCAACCAACAAGCCTGTGGGTGTGAGGGGGACTGGAACAAGACACAGCCATTAACTGTCTGGGCCTTGTTTCCCTAACCTGGCAAGTCCTCCTCACAACGCCATATCTCCCTCTACCCGTCACTACCCTGATTGTGCTCCCCTCAGATCCCCTCACCTGGCCCTGTATCCTCCCTCCCAGGCACATAGCTCAAGCCTGGGGAAAGGGGAAAAAAACAAAACAAAAAACAAAAAACAACCAAAGACAAAAACAGAAAGCCGGCAGGCAGGCACACACCTCTCCTCTTCATGGTCATCTTTGCTGGTTCCAAATACCCTATCCTTCCTGATGGGATTCAGCCATGAAAGTTCTTGCCCACATCAGTTGCTAGTGGGATGGGTGAAACAGTGGGAGGGAACCCTCTCCTAGCAACCTTGGTCATCCTTACCCTGTTGGTTGTGTTACTGGAGTAAAATGGGTGTAAATTCAAGTTACTTTTTTTTCCTTTTGAACTGCACCATAATGAATGAAATTGGGGAGGAATCATTCACCACTACACTGAGATTTCCACCAGCAGACATGCTTTCCAATTACAGTCCAACGGGACTTTTGTAGTGATCCATAACATTCTGGGAAACATCAGTGCCAGGATGTAGAGCGGGGAATTGCTGTCGATGAAGCTTCTAGGGTGAAAACCGGACATTGTAGGGGGGAGTGCTGCTTGTGATTGATTCAAAATGAATTTCTGAGTTTCTTGCTGCCACTCCTACTCATTTATATACCTGTATCAACTCATAATGCAGACCAGGATGTCGCCTCAGCTGTCAGAAATTGAAGGCATGGCTAATTCAGCCATGGAGCTTAGCTTTAGCCAGAATCAACAAATTAAGGGACTTTAAAATGCAACCAGGATGCTGCAGGACACAGTGAAGGATTTGGAAAACAGTAGTAGATACCAGAATATCTGTACTCACAGTCTAGCTGAAAATGAGGAGGAGGGGGGAATATGATCACTCTGTTTTTGCTGACCAAAGTAGGGCCTGGGCTGCTAATTCAAGATCACTGACATTGGCTCAATTCGGATGACACGATAGTCAATGGTGGGGTAATAATCAACTTTACAGTTGTTCATCTAGGGGGTACTCCCCACACAACATGATAATAAATAATCAACTGTGGTGTGGATTAGGGTCAGCACTGTGGCATGAAGGGTTAAATTTTGAATTTTGTAAACTGAAGTAATAAGCTCTGTGCCTTATCTTCACTCAGCTCTTGAGGAATGCATGCTGTGCTGAGTGGCCTTGCAGATGTGTTAGCATCCCCTAGTTGTCTGCCTGCTGCTGTTTTTGAAGATAACGGTTCTTTGATCCTGTGTGAAGTCAGACAGCCTTGCTATCTCTGTTTCACTTTTAATGAATGTAGAATTGTTCTGAATGCTTGCTTGCTTTTCTGTATTCTTCGCTTGCAAATAGACATACGTCACTAGAAAGGGGCGTTTCTTTTTATACCAAAGAAGTAAAAACCTTTGCTTAAGCTGGTTAGGGGCGGTTCCTCTGAATTTTAGCCATGAGGCATCAGGGAGCCGACTCAGCGCTGATTTTTCTCAATTAATAAAATTGAGTTGGACCCTCCTCCTTGCTATCTGAGTGTGATTTTTAAGTAATTCCAGGTAACATATCCTGGTGCCGTGAAAAACTCGGATGGTTTTCTGGTGAATTACCTGCCCAAGTTGGCTTAGCTGTGACAAGCAAGGCTTCCTGCTGCTGATGCTCACACCTCAGGCGCCACCTCCACCTTTGCGGAGAGAGAGGGCTGGACACCGGCTGCTGGAGGCCAGCTGAGTAGCAGCCATAAAAAGGGTGAAAAAGGACGAGGTTTTCTTTCTTAACCAGGACAAAGACGCCGGCCGGCAGGTAACGTATGAAAAAAAGGAAGGCCTCCATAGAGAAAACAAGACCTTAGCCATCCTGTTGGATCGGGGGGAGGTTCTGGCTTAAACCTCATTACCCCGACGTGGTCCTGAAGAAAAGGGTTGGAAGTGTGATTGGTGAATGCGTGGATTGGTGGCTGAGACGGTTATCTGATTAGCAGAGACCCGAAAAACGAGTGTGACTCTCCCTGGAGAGTGGGACCCTTGACTAACGCGTTTCCTTGTCCTGGAGACAGGCAGGGCCGTGAAAGAGGGGCACGTCTGGATTGTCTGTCCATACCCTTTTTGTGTCAGCTGAAGTGGACCCCTTACCACTCAGCCCGTTCCTTTCCCTCTGTGCCTGTTGTTTGTATAGAAAGTGTGACGTCTCTGTGAAAACTCATAATGGGTGGGAGAAACTCAAAAAAAAAAAACCCCAAACCATATTGTAGTGTATGGTAGAAAATCTAGAAATAGATTCAAGAGAGGGGTAGTTAATCTTGTAAGTGGATTCAAGAGAATGTAGAAGAAGAGTTAGACCCACATGCATTGAGACGTTGTTTGTCAAATAGATCTGCCAAGTCAGAGTGATTTTTAGAAGGCAGAGGAGAGGTGTAACTTAGATAGAAGAAAAATTTTAAGGAAGCCTACCAATCATTGTGAGTGTTCCACATCCTGATCAGTTCCTGTATCAATAGCCCACTAATTATCAAGAAATGCCAGCGTGTCTAAGAAATCCTTGTAAACAGGCATGCACCACAGCCAATTTGGTGATGCCAGAACAGTGAACGCCTAAAAGAGGAAAAAAGCCTTAAAGGCAGAGGGTACCCAGATGAAGAGGTCCCTAGAGGCAGAGAGAAGAAAAGTGAGGGCACGCAAGTCAAGAAAAGAGTTAAAACTCCCCAGAGCCTTTGCCTAGGATGGGGAAGATGAATTGTCACCGCCACAGCCACCATATAGCCAGCTTTGCAAGCACCCCAACCAAGTCCATCAGCTTGTATCCAGTTGAAAAGAAAGACTCAGGCCAGTACAGACCAGTACATGATCTACGCGCTGTGAACTCTAGAGTAGAACCATTGACTCCACTGGTTGAGGACCCTCCTCAACAGACTGCCACCTGACATGCAATGGCACAATGTCCTAGCAGATTTGTGTGCAGTATCCCGAAGCCTGAACGTATACAAGCTTCACCAGTGCAGACACGCCAGTCTACAAAAAGGCTTAACCAGCCGAGTCTCCAAGCCCCACGGGCTGAAGAGAAAAGTAAAACAGCGAGCCAGGGAAACGTCTCCAGAGTAAGGAGACGGACCTGCAGAGAGAGCAGGCCCAGTAAATGTATGCAGTTTATGTATACAAAAGATGAAGAGGCATTGCAGCGGGCAATGACCTCTCCCCTGGTTCGAGAAGGCGTGCAAAGAAGCAGGGACAGGGACCCAGAGAGAGATGATGTCAGAACCCCAGTACGGCAGTGGAAGCAGCGCAGATGGCAGACCGATTGAGTGCTTTGGCAAAGAGGAAGCAGATCGGGAGCCGAGGAGAGAGGTGAAGAGTCAATGCCCCCATTGAGCTGAATCCAGCGAAGTAGGCAGCGCGACCAATGCTCAGAAACTAAGCTGCAAAGTGAGAGGTGTTTTTATGGCAAAGTAATAAAAAAAAACTCTCAAACGAGATTGTTCAAAGTTAGCAGCTAAGAATCCCCCCCCTGACGAGAGCATTGATGCAAGCGGCAGCAGCTGCCCTTCCTCCAACTGGAGCGATGTCAGCGGAGGAGAAGTAAAAGTATACAGACGCGAGAGCAGGGGCTGGAAGACAAGAGTTTTCCCGATGACTGCGTCCTTTTGAAGCCCTGCATGGCGTGTATAACTATGTAGTTTGGAAAGTGGCAAGAAGATGCTGAGATCCAATTTTGCCATCCCCTCAAACAATGCCCCATTCTGCCCCGACGCCCCACTGGTTGCTGAGTCACCAGAAGCTACTCAAACTAGCGCCCCAGCGTTTTCACGGCCAACGCACTCAGCAACAGGGAGGAAAGTTGAAACTTGTGCTTCAAGTAACATTGAAGGTACAAGAGTGGCGGGACCCAGTTCCCATAGATCTCAATGTGATGATCCCCAGATGGAATGTCACAGAAATCACTGACTGAAGTCCCCATACAAATGGCTGATTTGTGAGAAAATGTCATAAACACGTATAGTCCCACATGACAGGACCTAAGAACCTCAGAAAGCCCTCTGTTTAGTACAGAAGAGAGAGGGCGCCTACATCAGGCCATGGGGCAAGAACTGAGAGATCTAGCAGCTGCAGATGAGACGTAGGATCCCCAATGAGACCCTCATAATGTGAACCATGAGTAGAGGCGTCAAGAGTTGTGCCAATTGACCACAAGAGAGATTCGGAGAGCAGCCAGGAAAGCTATGAATGTAGCTGAAGTGATGCAAGGTCCAAAAGAATCCCCAAGGGCTTTTATGGAAGGACTAAAAGAAGCCTATCGACAATACTCCCCAGTGGACCCAGATGAGGCTGCCAACAGAGGTACAGTGAACATGTCCTTTGTGAGTCAAACTACAGAGACATACAGAAAGAACTCCAGATGAGAGAGCGAGTTTTAGAAGCAAGCCCAGACATGCAGTTTAAAAGTCAGAAAATGAAAAGGCGGAGAAAGTAGCAAGCAGAAGAGAATATGGACGAAGGAAAAGTCGATGCAAAAGACTGTGAAGATGAAGTCGAAGTCGTGCACAGAGGAGAGAGAGGCAAGACTGCGCAACCGGCGAACGGAGAGACCGGAGTGACAGGTGCCAGAAATTGGTTGTGAAGACAGTGGCAACTCCCTAAGACCACGGCGACTCCTTGAGAGACAGGAGATGAATGCAGACCAGGAGAAATTGGATTTTGGCTATAGGAGAAAAGGCGAGAAGTTTAGCAAACTTCAGTGTGGCAAGAGATGAAAGTGAAAAGAAAGAAAAAGACACAGCCCAAGACTTCAGAAGCACAGGGGCCAGATGCTACAAAAATTGTTCCCCATCAGACTCGAAGGTCTGAAGAGGCTCTAAGTGCCAAAAAGAGGGGAAAATTAGACAGTGAAAGGTCTAATCAACAAGTTGAGCAACTGAAGCCCAGAAAAGAGCAAGGAAGCAAACTATGCTGGCAACAAAAATCATGACGTGAGGAAGATCCCTGGTTGTGATCCTGAGCCTGTCGAGAAATTACAACCCCAAGCCAAGAATGCTAAAGCATTAGAAAAGCCAGTTTTGCTAAAAGAATCAAGATTAAAGCTATAGAGTCAAGTTGCAAACCCCACTTGTGTAGAAAATGCAACTTGTGTGGAAAATGCAGACTGTTTGCTTGAATTCCTTTAAGGTGGACCAGGAGTAATGGGATTACTCAAAGGTTTTCCAGATCTGTTTTCTCCTTGGCAAAATGAAGCAACAGAAAGCAGGAATGCAAGGGAGGGGAGCAGAAAGAGTTAAAGCCTTGAACTGGAGCAGAGTCTGCCAGAGAAGAGCGTTTAACCTTACCCCCCATTGAAAGCAATAAGAAGAAACGATACAGAGAAATTTAAGGAGGACTGACAGAATTAGCAAAAACATACTGCCTGCAAGGCATAGTTTTGGAAGTCATGGTGCCAGGGCTCATGAGATAAACTATGAAGCCTCATAGTTCTAAGAAAGTCCAAAAGGACAAGCCCTGTCAGAAGCTGTGACCCAAAGCGCGAAAAGTAGCAGTAATGTATTGTCAAAGACCTCAGAAAGGAGAGTCTGACACTGCTAAATAAATACTAGAAGGCTGAGCCCAAGAGAAAGAGCTAATTCTGTACACACCAGTCCTGCAAACTCATGAACTTTAGCCATGGGCTCACATTCCCCAAGACACAGAATCTGCCCAGCTACACATACACAACCACTCTATGAGGCAACAGAAGAAAGAGAAAGGCGCAGAGCAGCAAAGAGGTTTTGGAGAAATCAAAGCAAATCTTCACAAGAGACAGGAGGAATTAAGAAGCCATGTGCATACCTCTCTAAGAAACTAGATTTTGTGGCGTCTGGATGGCTGAGATGCCTTAGAACTGTGGCATCAGCAGCCATATTGCTAAGTGATGCAAAGAAACTGACTTTCGGGGGGGGTAACAACAGTCTACACAGAGCATGCAATCAGCAGTTTGCTGCGTGAGAGAAACATGTCATGGATGACAAACGCTCGAACGATGAAGTACCAATTAATGCTGTTAGAAGACCCAGACATCACACTAGCAACCTGCGGGACTCTAAACCCAGCTACCTATCTCCCACTAATGGACACAGCTAGCACACCAACACACGATTGTGTGACTGTGATTGGCCAAACATGGGCAGCATGGCCAGATCTGAAAGATCAGCCCCTGAAGAATCCAGATTGTATCTGGTACACTGATGGCAGCTCATTTGTTGAAGAAGGAAAAAGGAAGGCAGGATATGCGGTTGTGTCACTGGAAGAAGAGATAGAAGCAGGTGCCTTACCATTTGGAACTTCAGCGCAGTTAGCTGAAGTCATAGCCTTGACCAGGGCTCTAGAATTAGCAAAAGGGCAGACTGTCAACATCTACGTAGACTCTAAATATGCCTTTGCAATGATACAGTCGCATGCAGCATTGTATCGAGAAAAAGGGATGGTGGATTCAAAAGGCAAGCCCATAAAATATCAGCAACAGATCCAAGCTCTATTAGAGGCTGTAACTAAGCCACGAGAGGTGGCAGTGATGCATTGCAAAGGGCACCAAAGAGGAGAATCTGAAGTCTGTCGAGGGAACAGAAAAGCAGATTTGTGTGCAAAGAGAGCAGCACGAGAGATGGCCCCAATTTTGTATGCAGCCCAACTGTCTCAAGAAGAAAATCCCTGGCAATATACAAAAGAAGATGCTGACCTTGCACAGCAACTGAAATCAAGGCTAGAAAAAGGACTATGGGTAGTAGCAGACGGAAGGCCCTTTGTACCTCGATTAGAAGTAAAGGGACTAGTAGAAACGCTTCACGAGAATACCCACATGGGAGCAGAGGCTATGTACAATTCAATACACCCATACTTCTACGCCCCTAGACTGTCCAGCATTACCAGAGAAGTGGGCAGGAGATGTGTAACCTGTGCAAAGACGAATGCCAGAACAGGTCCAGTAGGGCCAGCAGGCCAGTTAGCTGTTGGAGCTGGACCCATGGAAGTGCTGCAAGTAGACTTCACAGAAATGCCTAAGAGTGGCATGTACAGATATCTATTATTAATAATCTGCACACTGACTGGCTGGATTGAGGCCAAGCCCACCAAGACAGAGAAAGCACGCGAGGTAGTGAAATACCTGCTTGAACATCACCTGCCAGTCCACGGGCTCCCACTACAGCTGAACTCAGAAGCGCACTCGTTGATAGTGTGAGAGACAATGAGGTCTCTAAAGCATTGAGTGGAGACTGCAAGTTGGGAAAAATAAACTGAACTACTGGAGACCTACTGACTAGAGTTTAGTGTTGCCATAGATATTGTTCAGGATGCCAAACACTCCCAAGGGAAAAGAGTAAATTGACCTCCTTTTGAGGCCATGTAGGTAGGCCCTCCCCGTTGTGGAGAAAATGTAGCAGTAGTTAAGATGCCCCAAGAGAGGTAGTCCCATGGGTAAAATGTATTGTAGAGGTAAGGAAGAACTTAAACTAGAAGGTGCCTTACCTCTTACAGATAAAGTACATAATATAGAGCCAGGAGACTGGGTTTATGTAAAAAGAGTAGAAAGCTGATCCCTAAAGCCTAAATGGTCAGGCCCACATCAAGTTATGCTAGTCATTTCAGCTGCAATTAACTGTTTTGATTTTAAATCCTGGACGCATCATAGCAGAGCCAAACATGCTCAACTACTAGAACAGTAGAAAGCCAGTCCAGGAAAAGAGACTCTGAGAGTGCAGCCCAAGGAGTCTTAAGCGTCTGCCTGACCGGGAGAACAGGCAGTCTACCGCTAGGGCTTGAAGCAGCCCCTGCCGTGTCACACCCTGGAAGCTGGCACCCAGTGCATGGGGTAATCAAGATTAGAGAGAGAGGAGAGCTCCAGCTCACAGGAGCTGTCACACCCGGAAGCTGACAGACTCCTCTGACGAAGAAGCCAGAAAACAGATTTCCACCTTATTGGACTATCTAAATAAACTTATAACACTGTCATAGGGGATTGAGAGACCCAAGACCACAGAAGCAGTGTATATTTATAAGCAAAGACCAGAACAGCAGAAGGATTTTTGTTTTTGTGTACAACTTGTAGGTCCATAAGCAGTGTTACAAAGAGGGAAAAATACATGAGAAGAAGAAACAAACCAAAAATCCAAACAAAACCCGTAGTATCCAGAAGTCACAGTACACAAGTTCAAGTGCGTGTGCAGTGTCATCATGTCGCACATAAGAGTGCAGCTACATTGCACTCCATTCCGCGCCAAACACTGAGATACCTTAACTTACCAGGATTTCCTGGAATAGTGCTTGCTCCATAGAACCCCCGGTAAAAATGCTAATATGGCTGGCAGCTTACTGGGGGTTGATAAAAACAATAGACACAAGAACTCAAGAGGGAACGCTGAGTTTAGAGCCCATATAGATGCAGAACACTATACTGCCAAGTGGCCCATTACTTGTGCTGGGAGGAAAGTATTTGAAGTAACCTTTAGAAAGCCAAATACATATTACATAGGCATCCATAAATTCACTTTTTACATGAGACGAAAATTGTGTCAAACACAAGGGGGACAATGGGGACTAGGAGAAGTCCAGTAAATATTGCACAGCACACTGTCCAAAGATGAAAGCCATAAGTGCCAACACCACCCCAGATTCACATTCCTGATGCAAAACCTAACCAGTGGAAAGAACTGTTAGGGACAATTGTAACCCAGGACACGAGCTATATTTAGCTGCAGTGGATAAAGAACACTGCAAAGTCTTCAGACAAAACTGAATGTTTTGTCTGTACAAGAGGCTACTATGTGACTATTTAGAAAAGTCCCAAGTGTCAAGAATTAAATAACGTGTACCCAAAAATTACAGACTGAATTTTATCCCCTGTAGCATCTATATAGAATTGGAACCACACTACACGCTTAGCTGAAAAAAGGTCATTTAGAAAAGAATGCAAAATATATTCTCATGATCTATCGTTAACTATGCAAGAAGATGTAAAACATGAAGAAATAGGAAACCAGACATAGTTAAGAATGTATCTAATTCCTGTTTTGCACTCTACACATGCTCTAAATCCTGTTAGCAATTTTTGAGGCACAAAGAACTATGAATGACTATAGACAGGATGAATGTAACTAACAGCGATTTTCTTTTTTTTTGTAACCTTATGCTTTTTAAATATAGAAAAGAACCATAAAAATAAATAAAATAGAAATTATTGATTATATATGATTCTTAAAGAGGGGAATGTGGCATGAAGGGTTAAATTTTGAATTTTGTAAACTGAAGTAATAAGCTCTGTGCCTTATCTTCACTCAGCTCTTGAGGAATGCATGCTGTGCTGAGTGGCCTTGCAGATGTGTTAGCATCCCCTAGTTGTCTGCCTGCTGCTGTTTTTGAAGATAACGGTTCTTTGATCCTGTGTGAAGTCAGACAGCCTTGCTATCTCTGTTTCACTTTTAATGAATGTAGAATTGTTCTGAATGCTTGCTTGCTTTTCTGTATTCTTCGCTTGCAAATAGACATACGTCACTAGAAAGGGGCGTTTCTTTTTATACCAAAGAAGTAAAAACCTTTGCTTAAGCTGGTTAGGGGCGGTTCCTCTGAATTTTAGCCATGAGGCATCAGGGAGCCGACTCAGCGCTGATTTTTCTCAATTAATAAAATTGAGTTGGACCCTCCTCCTTGCTATCTGAGTGTGATTTTTAAGTAATTCCAGGTAACAGCACTGAATTGACTATGGCAGCATTCGGATAACACGATAGTCAAAACAACTGACAATTGTTTCCCCCACACCAGTTGTTTCTTGTGTTGTCCGAATTGAGCCAGTGACAGGCCCCGTCAAGCTTTGGGCCCGTCAAGCTTTGGGCCCAAGATGCAACACTGCTGACCTACAGTGGGATGTGATTATTGAATTTACTAGTTCCTCTTCTTGCTCTGTAGTCCTATTTTCGTCACTGGTTCCAAATTGGCCAATAGTAAAAAGGGCAGAGAGAAGGGATAGCAGCCTCCACTTCCCAGCTGAATCCCCTCCAGTTTAGAGTGTAAACACTGAGTGTCAGAATCATACTTGGAGTACATTCCAGTTCACAACAAAACCCTGCAATCCAGGCCAATGATGCAAAGTATTGACAGAACCCACAGACTGAACGGTTGAATGAGTCAGAGGTCACAAATTTCTCCACAAAGAAATCATACAAATGTTCAAATAGGATTAACTATTCATGGTAGATCATGGTTTTTTAAATATGTGCAACACCCCCCCAGCCCCTCCAACAAGCAGAAGAGTGGCAAGTATCCTGCCTTTGACTCTCAATTGAATCCATACTGCTTTTTGGGTTCCATTTTCTCCCCAGTTAAAAGAGATAAAGTATCCAGTTAACTTTTAACTCTCCAGCAGTGGTGCAGTGAGGTTATTTTAGAACCTGGATTTAATGTTCTTATAAACCCCCGTTTAAACAGTCATGTGCATTACTTTTGTTGTGATGCACACAACATTTCCTTTCATGCCACACAACTGCTTCTACATTCCTGATATGTTCAAACTATAACAGCAAAAGTATCTATCATTCAGTGAAACACAGTGTGACCTTGAAAGCAGAACACACAATTTAGTTCAACATACAGCACAAGCGAAGAAAAGGGCAACTAAAATGATCAAGGGACTGGAGCATCTCCCTTATGAGGGAAGGTTACAGCAGCTGGAATTGTTTAGCTTGAAAAAAGGAGCATGTGGAGACATGATAGAGGTGTACCAAATTATGCCTGGTGTGGAGAATGTGGATAGGGAGGCATTTTTCTCCCTGTCCCATAATGCTAGAACCCAGTGGGGTCCTCCCATGAAGCTGATTGGTGGGAGATTCAGGGCAGATAAAAGGAAGGCCTTCACACAGCGCATAGTTCAACTATGGAATTCACTACTACAGGATGTAGGGATGTCCACCAATATGGATGGCTTTAAAGGGGGGTTGGATCAATTCCTGGAGGAGGAGGCTATCAATGTTTACTAGTCCTGATTGCTATGTGCTACCTCCAGTATCAGAGGCAGTAAACCTAAATACACCACTTGCTGGGGAATGTGGGTGAGAGGGTGTGGTTGCACTGTGTCCTGCTTCGAGGGTAGTCCATCTACATGTTTTTTCCATACCCCAGTTCACCCCTTTCTGCAAAGTCTCCTGTTTGGCCTGATTCACATTATCCGCAGAGAGGAAATGAGCCACGGTGGCTTATTTCTTCTCCCCGTTGGCATGCCAGTTGGATTCACATCATTACCCCCAACATCGCAGCTTGTAGTGCCGTGCAAACCCACAGGCAATAAGCCATCTGGAATAGGCCATGGTATACAGACGCATACTGCATTGATTCTGAAGGTAGCATATAGCCATCATGACTAGTAGCCATCGCTAGCCTTATCCTCCATGAATTTGCCTAAAACCCTTTTAAAGCTCTCAAAAGTGGTGGCCATTTTGCTCTACGAAATTGCAGTGTCTAACTATATGCTGTGACAAAATACGTCCTTTCATCTCTCTTGAATCCACTCTGCCCCATTCTGCTTCGTCATGAGAGAAATGTCTCCCTATCCACTTTCTCCACACCGTGTGTCCATGTATACACCTCTATCATGTCTCCCTTTACTCCTTTTTTCTATTTAGGGTGACCATATGTCAGGAAAAAACAGGACATGTCAGGATTTTTGGTAACAAATCTGGGAAGGGGAGGAATTATGAAATTTGGAGAAAAATTCAGATTTTTCCCATCCCCCCCCCCACCCAAAGGGATGCTCTCCTTTATAGTCAATGGGAATTAACAAAAATGCTTACAGCTTTGTTATTTTTAAAGATAAAGAGATGAAACTTGGCACCATGATATCTCTTAAGTTGGTATTTACCCGTGCCAAGTTTGAAGCAGATCTCTTCTGTTGATTTTAACGAATTTTTTAAAGTTTGAGGTTTTAAAATTATTTTTTTAAAAAACACTGGAGCAATACCCTTCAAACTCAGGTTGTCAAACCTCCTCTTTGGGGTCTTGCATCTTGAGCAGCTTCAGCCCTTGGCATCAAGGGGATCTTGAATTTATAGCTAAGAAATTCTGGGTGAGCATGGCACCTTTCCTGCTGCAGATTTGGTGCGAGGTCGGGACCTCAGCAGAGGTCCACAGATCAAAATGTGGGCAAGGAGAGGTCAGTCAAAGCACCCCACAGGGCAAAACAGAATAAGCCAGAGGCCTTTTTCTCAGAGCTATACATCATGGGTGATGAAGGGTCATCCTTAGAGAAAAACTCTCACGACCAACAGTGATGTGCAAGTCAAGAGAGAGGCTCTCACCTTTGCGGATGCCCTATTGCTATGGATGTTGGAACCTGGCATGTCATTGCTTCGCTTCGCTACCCCTTCCCTTCCACTTCCCTTTGTTCACTTGTGAGCTAGGCTCTGTCTGCACTGCTGGCATGCAATGCAGAACGTTTGAAGTGCGTGTCAGAGAAAAATAGTGTTGCAGCTTTGGCTGGCTGGCAAACCTCTTAGAGACAGACTGAAGATACAACTCAGAGATGGCTGTAGTTGAGCCCTGAGAGGCTGGCGTGCCACACAGAGCCTTTTAAAAACATCTCACAGCAGGGCAGGGGGGGGCAGTTGGTCCAGGGCCCACAATTTTGAGGAGGCACTCCGATGAGGAGGTCCCCCCAGCTTACGCTACTGCTTCCTATTTTCTGACATTGCCAGCAACAGTGGCCTCTAATGAGAGTTCAGTGTCCTAAAACGTATCGAGTCATACTTTCGGTCCACAATGGTGCAAGAACGTTTGAATGGACTAGCAGTTTTGAACATTAACAGTGACAAGGCAAAGTTGCTTGATTTTTCTGTTGTTATTGATGAATTTGCCCAAAGAAAAGCGCATAAAGCATTTCTGAATGTGAAGAAGTGATGTCTTACATCTTGACTAAAAGTGCTTCCCATTACCTTTTTTATAAACCGTTCTAGTTCATATATGTATTTAGCACTGAATCGGTGCCACTGATTAAAATACTTAATGAGCAGTTTGAAATGGGGTGGGTGGGCACACACTTCCCATCTGGCTTGGGCATATTACCAGATCTGCACAGTCCTGTCTCAGAGTCCAGTGTTGGTGGACTGGCGGCAGAGGCGGTTTTTAAAGTAAGTCACCAGACACGACCAAGCAATAAGCTGGCACCCTCCCCCCAGCCACAGGGTACATGTGTGCAGCCCGGCTGGACCATCAGGAGACTTTGGCAGAGGGAGGAAGATTGATTGTTTGAGGCTGGAGGCTTTGGTTTGGCTGCCATGACTTAGAGAGACAACAGAGGCTGCACAGACAACCCAGAGACACCTGTTGTAACTTAGCCCCACGGTGCCGGCATGCAATGTAGGGCATTAGAAAGAGGGTCTCAGAGTTGCGTGTTTGTGTAGGAAGTAGACAGGAGTTCAAAGTCTGGTTGTGTGAAGTGGTGCCAACACGCAAGCCTTGAGAAGCTAATGTATATAACTGAGAAGGATGAATGGGTGCAGTAGTGTCCGCCTCCCACAACACCCACCCTAAGGTTAGAGTGGAGCAACTTGTGACAATAATACACAAAGTTTTTTTTTAATGAACTTTAAAATTTAAAAAGCCAGCTAGCCAGCCAGCAGCAAACCCTGTTAATCAGCAGCTTGCTGCGGAGTGAGGATACAATCAGAAAAGATATTTGAGGGAAGGGGAGAATGTATCACACAGAGTATAACAACAAAGTGCAGCAAAAGCTACAAAAGTAGGAGCGAGTGAAGTTAATTTCAGTTACATTGGATATCTCACAAACTTTAGAACAGTAAAATCCAGCTAAAACCATTAAATGGTAAAACAGACTGAGGAGCTCATGACACAATTTGAAATGGCCCTTGTAGCCCAAGCCTCACCCCTATTTTCGCTTGCTATTTCAGTGATTTTAACATTAAGATGTTAGGTAGAACAGATTTGTCTTAATTGTGTGCTGTAAAATCAGACATGTGACCAAGGCTATGTACAGATGGTCACCCCCCCTTGTTGGACATGCCCCCTGGGGCCGACATGTTGGTGGGCACGCCCCCATGGGGGGCCCGACCATCTGGTCCTCCCTTTTGGTCTCCAAAGTATAGCCACATTATTTGTATACATCTGGTAAGTACATGCGGATACAACTGCCTCTACAAGAGAAGTTTAAAGCTCTTTCAAGGCGCTTAAATTTTTTTACCTCTACAAGAACGGAGCACAAATCGGGCGTAGAGGCACGTTATCTCTCCGATTATGCGCATTATCGAATGCGTGTTAAACAGCGAGTTTTATTTTGCTCCGGCTGTTAAAGCGCATTTTGACTGTGTGAACAAGCGCTTATGCGCATTAACTACTTGTAAAGCACATTTTGGTCATCCGTTAATGCGCTTCACCACCTCTCGCCCCCTCTCGTGCAGAGGTATTATGCACATAATCGCCTAACCGGGCGCAAAAGCAAATCCTTGTAGAGGGGACCTTTCTCTCTCTCTGTGCTGTTAAAAGAACTGGGAGACCGAAAGCCTTGCTAGCTTCTAGTTCTCCCAAATTCTGCAACAACCCTGCCCTTTGCTTCCCTCTGATTTTTATTTCTCATGAGAACGAGGGCTGCTATCCGATACACAAGCCTTCTCCAACTTCTGGCCCTCCAGATGTTTTGGGTTGCAACTCCCATCATCCCCGGCTGGTACGGTCACTGGTGCTGGATGATGGAAACTAGTCCAAAGAGATCTGGAGGACACAAGGTTGGGGGAGGATGTTGTACACACTGGTGCAGGAGAAAGCTCCATTGAACTCAGTGGTGCTTACTCCGAAGTAGGCGTGTAAAAGATTGCACTGTTGTTCCCTCCCTCGCTTTTAAAGGTTTCACTGCCTTGAGCTGACTTGTTGAACCTCCTGGGACCTTTTAAGCCTCCTGGCAAGAACAGCCTTTCAACAGAGAGTTTTGCATACGGAAACCCAAGCCCGCAGTGGCTGAGTGCATGAAGGGTCCTTCCCCTAAGGCCATGGGGGGAAGGGGATTGGGGGGTAAAGCGAGGGGCCGTGTCCTCCACAGGAAATGCATCTCCCCCATCCCAAAGGGCCCCTCCTAATCCCCCCTCGCTTCTCCAGAGGAAAGAAGCCTCTCGAGTTTCCTGCAGGTGCTGCATCGGGGTCTCCTTCGTAGGATCAGGTGAGACCCGGCGTTGTTCATTGGGACGGAGTGGGGCGGGGGGGGGGGGGAGAGCCTGGGCTGCACGATCAGAGCCGGGCTTTCTCATAAGAGGCAAGAAGCTCCCGCGGGAGGCGGCGGGGTGCGAAGAAGGGTAAGCTGTGCTGCTCCCCGCTCGTGCCCTCGCCAGGCTGCCCCGCTAAGCCAGGGCCGCGTTGGCTGGAGGAGGGCGGCCCAGCCATCGCAGCCTTCCCACCAGCCCGCCCATTCCGCCGCTGGGACAGAGGCAGCATGGCTGCGCCAGGCTCCTTTGCCCGCCGACGCGGCTGCTGCTGCTGCTGCGCCGCCATCCACTTTGGGCGGGAAGCAGCCCCATGGCGAGGGGCGCGAGGGCTGCCGGCCGGGCCACTGTGCCTCGGGCTGCTGCTGCTGTTGAGGAGCGAGTAGCTGCCTGCCTGGGCCGGTGGGGTGAATCGAGTCCCTGCAGGAAAGAGAAAGCAGCGGGGACGGGACTGGGACTGGGATGTGGGGGAGGGGGTAACATTTCCTAGAGATTGTAAAATACCCTTCGTTGCATGAGCTTCTGATACAAGGGCTCCACAAAGAGACGTTTGGAGGCGAAACCATTCAGGAAAGACGAGTAGTAGTAGTACTGAAGGGGAAAATAAAAGAAACTTAAAAACTGCCATTAAAAATGCCTGTATAGAAAAGAAAAAAATAGGGCAAAGATCACCAGTGCAAAACTGTTCAGTCCGATTTGCTGTTGGGCACAAAGGTTGTGGTCTCCTCAGAAGCAGGACATTGTCTTTTGTGGACTTTTAAACTGTTCAAGTAATGCAGCTTTTAGCTGTGATATTTTTTTGAATTAACTTTTGAAAATAATACATATACGAATAAACAAACTACCAAACATCAGGGGTGATTTACAGCAAAACAGAGACAATTACATCTACAATAATGTTTCTCAGGTGGAATAGGTGAGTTTTATTTTATTTTTTTACTTCTTTTCTTGCAGAGCCTAGGAAACAGAGCTGGCAGCTAGCCAATGTCTTTATGTCCTGTTTTCCCTTTAATTTGGCTCATGCGCTTTTCAGCTAGGATGACCGTCCGCTGGTGGCCATAGCTAAGGTCTATGATTTTGGTCTGTCCTCCTTCCAGCGCTTAGGCTGGGATACTTAGGAATGGAGCCTTTGTCTGAGAAAATCAGGTAGAGTCAAAGAGTGAGGATTTTTAAAAAGCGCACTTAATGTAAAACGAACTATGTCTATAATTAGTAAAGAGCAATGTGTTCAGCAGAATGTATGAGTGCCTAATTTAAACCAATCTTGCGGGAGTTTTGTGCAAGAGAGGCTTCAGGAGAACATGACAGCAGCAAAAGGTGTCTTGTAGAAGCCTGGGGGCTTTGGATGAAGAATGCCTGTGCGGGAGAAATGCTTAGAGATGGACTTCTGTGTATGTGGCCGGGAAGGGATGCTGCATCTTCTCTCTCAGGGAATGGAAGACTTTTGTCTGTAGCTCTCAGGCTAAGAGGCTTCCTCAAGTCTTTAGTTTGTTAATGATCTAATTTGGATGATGAGCCATGACATCTGCAGGCACAGAGTTGCATATGCAACCCTCCACTCAGGTTGTTGTGTTGCGCAGACCATGGGTTATGAGAGGGCTATTTAGCCCTCGCATAACCCGTGCTTGTCAGATTGCACAACACTAACCGGGGGCTGCCTATTCTGCGGTTAGCACACACCGCAGCCTCACTGTGGCTTAAATAGCCCACAGTGGGCTGTTGATCAAACAGCCCCTTTGAGTCATGGCATTTGTCTGTGTTTCTTTCTGTGAAAAGATCGAATTGCTAGCTGAAGTCCCACTGTAGGGGATTTTCAGGTGACCTTTATTTTTAAGAAGTACTGAACATAGGCTGCTTGGAAGCGTGGGTTCCTGTAGTATCTTGCATCAATACTCCTTAAATTCCCTATTATAGTAGGTGAAAAGAAGATCCAGAGATAGATTCCTGCATTGAGCAGGGGGGTTGGACTCGATGGCCTTATAGGCCCCTTCCAACTCTACTATTCTATGATTCTGTGACACTCAGAATGATTGACTTCACTCAGACTCACAAACTCAATTAAACTGTTATAACTTTAAAACATTTATTAAAACAAGTAAAGAAAATTAAACAGGCACACGAACCTCCATTCAGCAAAGCAAATTAAAAGAATATGTTTACAAGTCTGGCAGATTTCTGGAGAACAAGATCGTTGCTAAGACAAACACAGACATAGGCACCCCCAAGGACAACACAGTCTCTGTGAAGGAGCCCTTCTCCGCAGAGGGACTTCCATTTCTCCCAGGCAAAGCCAAGGAGTCACTGAGGCCTACATGCTAGGCTCAGAGCAACATCCTGGATGTCATACCTGAGGGAAAGGAAAGAAATCTTTGTCCTCTCTGTTCAAACTTAAATACCCTTCTCAAAAACAAAGACCTTCTTTCTAAATGTCCATTGGTCCACATCATCAATTTAGATCATCCTCTTCCCAGAATGTTCCATTCTTTCAGACGTACTTGTTTATTTCAGAACTGTCTGGCTTCTCTGTTCTTTTGGATTTCATAAACCACAACTTTACCTTTCTATCACCCTGAAACCTGTCACTGAGTTCCTTTAACAGGAATACATACAGTTGGTATAAGTCACAAGTTCTTATGACTAATGTCTTTGAGCAATATCAAATCAGATTTCCAAATCATATTTCATCAGGCTTATCTACATCAAAGTATTTCTTTTCTCCCAGGCATTTTAACAGCTTAAGTTGAGGTTTTAACTGACTTTGTGGCCAGGCTTAACAGTTTAAAATGTTTTAAATGTCAGCTGTTTTATGTTTATGGTTTTAAATTTTGTATATTGTCATTTTAGTGTTCAGTCTTTTAATTTTTGTAAACCGCCCAGAGAGCTTCGGCTATGGGGTGGTATATAAATGTTAATAATAATAATAATAATAATAATATAACCCTTGATACAGTGTTTTATGTGTGTATGCCTACTTGCCCCCTTAATATTAAAGCATTACCCCATCACTTGTACTTCCATATAAACCCATTCTATGCCCCCCAAAGCTTCTTTCTCCATGCTATGCCGAAAAACTCTTATAACCCCTCTTATACATGTTCAGTAAAATTCTAAATAAATAAACAAATATGCTTCACCATTTGTTTAAATTTTCCCTAATATTATAATAATTCCTACACACAACCATGTCTTTCCTTTACAGAACCTTAACAGCACTGCCTCATCTGTCAATCTTTACCCAGATACAGAAGTTCCTTTGGCCCCATCAGAGACATTTTGAAACTCAGATCAAAGATGGCTGACCCAAACTCAGCTGTCCGTGAAGCAGGAAGTGCCCTTGATGCTGTTAAGACCGAGAACTATGTGGAATTCTGGGAAACAACAGTGCCGAAGGTCCTGGGTGAGGAGGACATGGTCAGGTCAGACATGCAGCTCCAGCATTTCAGGCAGTTCCGCTACCAGGAGGCTGAGGGCCCCCGAGAGGTTTGCAACCAACTTCATGAACTTTCCCGTTGGTGGCTGAAGCCGGAACGACATACGAAAAACCAAATCCTGGACATAGTGGTCCTGGAGCAGTTCCTCACCGTCCTTCCAGCAGAGATGGCCAGCTGGGTGAGAGAATGTGGAGCGGAGAGCAGTTCCCAGGCAGTGGCCCTGGCAGAAGGCTTCCTCCTGAGCCAGGCAGAGGACCAGAAGCAGCAAGAGCGGCAGCAGGTGAGAGCATTTCATCCAAAGGGAAAAGAATGTGAGGGGAGATGTGGCACTCCTGCCTATTGATACCAATCCCTTTACTTCGTGAGATGTGAGCATACGCTGGCTTTTATTCTAGTCACTCTATGTCTGCACATTCTATCTCTTCACAGCCCCTATCCAAACTCTCTCTCTCTCCCCAAGTCTTATCTGAACTATGCAAGCACAGCTCCCTGTTTCTATAGTACACGCTCACTGACCCAGCCAATCATCTCACATATGCAAATACATCACCCCCCTGTCACTCATCCTGCTCTCACTTTAGATCTGTTTACTGGGGCTGTGGAAGCTTCAAGCCTCAGCTTCAAAGTTCAAATCACAGAGGCCATTTTCTGGCTCATAGCCCTAGGCCCCCATATAGCCTACAACTCAGCATGCAGTGTTTGGGAGGGCTGGACTTACCAGGGCCCAGGAGGAGAGGCTATACATGTCCTTGCCGCCATTGGCCGTTCCTCTACCTTGATCGCTGCATTCCCCGCGGCTAGTAGACGCCTGCGATTGTGTGAGTGGACGCCAGCAATGGAGGCGGCAAGGACATGTATAGCCTCTGCTCCTGTGCAATGGTAAGTCCAGCCCTCCCAAGCACTGCATGCTGGGAGTTGTAGGCTGTCTGGGGGCCTTGGACTGTGAGGAAATGGCGGATTCGTCCTAAAACAGTTGATCCGTTCTAAAACAGCGGATCCGTTCTAAAACAGCCTCCGTGATTTGAACTTGATATCTACGGCTCGAAGCTTGCACAGCCCTACTGCTTACCATTAAATTATAGAAGCATAACATCAGTACACGTTTATAACCACAGATTCATATAATATCTGAGGGGAGTATACTAAAACTCTACTAATTACCCAACCCGTTCTGGAAATCAACTGAGGAGAGGTGTTCCGTTCCTCGCCGCCAACATTTTGGCCTGTTTCATTCCTTTTCGAATCTTTCTCATCATTCCCTGCCCTGGATCCCATTTGCTCTTTTAGGTACAGATTCTGTTTGCAGAACTGGGATCTGACTTCCCTGCAGCAGAGAGGGCTCCATCGGACACCAGGCAGAGCCCCCCACAAAGGGGGATCCGGCAGGAGGGTGATGGATGTGCTGCCTTGCAGGGTAAGGATTCATTCAACGATGGCTGAATTTCAACCTGGTTTCACTCTCTGGAGAATGTAAGAGATCATTGGGCTCCTTTTATGTCATTTCCCCTCCCACACTCCCTTTTTTTTTCTTCCAAAGATGCTTGTCTTCAGTCTTTTCCGCAATCCAAAACTATATTTAATTTCCAACACTTGGGAGTATTCATACATGGAAACCTACAGTGATTTCTGTCCAAATGGGGAAATAATGCACTTTTACCCAACTGGCCTCTAAAAATGCGAATTAAAGATGAAACAACTTAGAACACCCAGTTGTACTTTGAAATAATAATAATAATAATAATAATAATAATAATATAATTTATTTATTTATTACCCACCTCTCCCTCTGGATCGAGGCGGGGAACAGCATCAATACAAACAATATGAAATATATAAAACTGGTTAAAAACATATAAAATTAATATATTATTATAATCAACCAAGTCTTAAAATTCGACTGGGTAAGCCTGCCGGAAGAGATCAGTTTTTATAGCTCTCTTGAATTCTAGAAGACTGGTAAGTTGGCGGATCTCTCCTGGCAGATCGTTCCATAGTCTGGGAGTGGCAGAAGAGAAGGTCCTCTGGGTAACGGTTGTCAGCCCAGTCTTGGCCAACTGTAGTAAGTTCTTCCCAGAGGACCTGAGCATGCAGGGTGGATTGTATGGGAGAAGGCGATCCTGCAGGTAACCTGGACCCAAACCATGTAGGGCTTTAAAGGTAATAACCAACACTTTGTACTTCGCTTGGAAACTAATTGGCAGCCAGTGGAGTAAGTGATTTTATAACTGGTGTGCTATGGTCACCCCTAGGTGTACCGGTGACCAACCTGGCTGCCATATTTTGAACTAGTTGAAGTTTCCGGACTAGGCACAGAAGTAGCCCTATCTACAGCACATTGCAGAAGTTGAGCCTTGAAGTTACCAGCGCGTGCGCTACTGTTTTTAGGTCTTCCAACTCTAGGAAGGGGCGCAGCTGGCGTATCAGCCAAAGCTGATAGTAGGCACTTGCATCACATCCACTGCAATTCTGTGCATTTGATTGGGAAGTAAGGCCTTTTGTGTTCCCAGGAGTTCAGGATTGTAATCCCCATCTCTGAGACTAGGATGTGCTCCTGGTTTGCCATTATTTTTTTCTCTTGCAGAGGCTGGAATGACACCAGCAACAGGTACTGAGCCACCTCTTCTTTGTGATGGAGTGGAACCCAAACAGGTAGGCAGAAAAATCTCTGGATAGACAAGCAGGGAGCATCCTATATGCCTCCGTCCCCTGCTCGCCTCCTATGGCCAGAGTGCATCTCTCTCCTTTTGTTTGCCTTTGGTAGAGCTAAGATCGTACAGAGAGCCCTGCTGGATTGGACCAAAGGCCCATTTGGTCTGGGATCCTGTTTCTCACCTTGGCTGACAAGATGCCTCTTATTTATTTATTTATTTATTTCATTTTATTTACTGCATTTTTATACTGCCTAATAGCTGAAGCTCTTGGGAGGCCCACAAGCAGGACAGGAGCCAGCCAGTTTCACAGCCAGCCAGTTTCAATCCTGCAGTATAATGCCCAGCCCACTTCACTTTACTTTATCCTTGTGAAGGAAACATTTTCACTTTTCATCCAGGGTCTGGTGACTCTTGAGGATGTCGCTGTGTGCTTCACGGAGGAAGAGTGGGCCCTACTGGATCCTGACCAGAGAGCCCTGCACAGGCAGGTTATGGAAGAGAACCGTGGGGTCATGGCCTCTCTCGGTAAGGCTCCCTATTGGCCTGCTTCATGATAATACGAGATTCCAAAAGGAATGTGGAAGAGGAAGAAAATGTTATCATTTTGGGTTAGATATGCCGCAGTATTCATTTATTTAGCATTTTGAGTCTGCCTTTTAGCACAGAACCCTTAGAAGGTAGTGTTCAAAAAGGAAATAAAACAAGAAGTTATATGTAAAATCAAATGATTAAGCATTACTTTATGACCGCAGCTAAAAGTCACAGGCCTCAGACAGCACAGTGTTTTTCAGAAGACACATTGAGATAAGCTCAGTATCTCAGACTTGTAGCATCACAGCACTGATCAAAAGGCAGTTCAGAACAGGCTCATTTTCAAAGCATACTTGAAGGCATGGTCTGCAGGAGCCATGTGTCAATTCTGTATCTCAGCACCTCCAGCTCACTTCTTCCAGTGTGCCAGGACTTGTCTACTTATTTATTTTTACTAAAACATTCATAATTGTACCTTTCTACTAAACAACAATCCACACAGGAGCTAACACTGGGGAGACATCAATACAACATATTAGAAACCCACAGCAGAATCAAAGCAATGATCAGCATGTGCTCCTCCAATCGCCAGGAAACATTAAGAGCTGCAACCAATACAAACACAGAACTGACCCATCACAGAACCCAAGAAGCCTAACTGATCATCCGTGGTTACGCCAGGGACTGAGATCTCTGGTGAGGCAGGCAGCGGCCCAAAATGCAGATAGTTTACAAAACCCACACCCAGCTGTTTTTCTCTCTCAACCTGCAGTCTCTCTCCATGCATAGACACCCAGGTTAAATCCTCCTTAGCTGGGGATGGAGGGATGAGAAAGAGATCTGGTTCTTTCTGCCTGAGAGCAACAGAACTCTGGGGTCTGCCATGCTCTGAAAAGCAGGTGGAATCCTGCTGTTAGTGGGAAGGCCAGGAGACCACGGTGGCTTCAGTAGCGTGGGCTCAGGATGGAACTTGTCCTAGCAGGACAAATGGAACCAGTGTGGAGGCGGTAGGGACAATTGCTTTTCCCAAGTGGTGACTGTTGTTCTTCTGGAGTGAAAGCAAAGGAGTTCAGACAGCTTGCCAGATCCATCTCAAATGTAAAATTGGGCTATTTAGGATGGGTGTTCACTAAAGGAGGTGCTAGGCCTGCAGCTATTCAAGATTGCATCTTTCCTGAAATGCGACGAAATCACTGGTATAGCACCCAAGCTGGTATTTTGCTTTTCTGGGGGACATCTCTCCAGGGCTGTCATATCGTTGAATCGTTAGATGCAATTTTGATTAGCTTGCTTGTGCCAGATCTGTCCTTGCCTAAGTGTACTATCAGGTATCAGGAAAGATGATTTTGCCATTACTTTTTCTGCCTTAGCGCAGGCAAAGATTTGTGATAGGAGCCATGACCACGGTTGCCAGATTTCACTGTAACCTGCAAGTCCTGCCCTATTGCTGAGCAACCTGATAACTTTTCTGAGACATAGGCTAAGCTGAGGGAGAGTAACTGGCCAAGAAACTCCTAGCACATTTCATTTCTCAGCTGAAAGGTGAGCCCAGGTTTCCTTGGGCCCAATTAAATGCATTGTACCACACCAACAGTCAGTAAATGTTAGTCAACAGTGAGTTAAATATCTGCTAAGGACAGCATCCCATCAAAGTTTTTCAGTTCTTCCTTTGATCAAAATCATTAATTGAAGGGGTCAATCCATTGAAGTTTTATTGGTAGCTGAGGCTTTTACCAATTTCTTCTCTATTCCAGAAACTGAAAGGTGGGAAGTGGTGAATAAGAGAAAACGATGTGAGATGTCACCAAAAAGAGAGAGATGTAAAAATAGCAAACAGCAGGGAAGGAATATGCAAGTAAATTGCAATATGAGGACTAATTCCTTTGCTACTCAAGGTAATGGCTGCTATGAAATCACAATCCCCCCAAAAAACCATAAAAGACCAGGAGAAAATATGTTCCATGTACCCAGGAAAACATTCAATTCTGAATCCGACATTGAAGCTCATAGAAAAATTCACACATTGAAAAAAACATATGAATGCCTGGAATGTGGGAAGACCTTCACTAAGAAGACAAACTACACATATCATGAAAGAACTCACACAGGAGAGAAACCGTATCCTTGTTTGGAGTGTGCGAAGAGCTTCCGTCAGAAGTCTTCTCTCATTCAACATCAAACAACTCATACAGGGGAGAAACTATACCGTTGTTTGGAGTGTGGGAAGAGCTTCAGTCACAAGGGAACTCTATCTTCTCATCAAAGAACTCACACAGGGGAGTGCCTATATCAATGTTCGTACTGTGTAAAGTCATTTAGTAAGAAGCAACATCTTACCTGTCATCAAAGAACTCATACAGGAGAGAAACCATATCATTGTTTGGAGTGTGGGAAGAGCTTCAGGCAGATTGCACATCTCACTTCTCATCAAAGATCTCACTCAGGGGAAAAACCATATAAATGCTCAGTGTGTGAAAAACGCTTCAGTGATAAGAGAACTCTTACTTGTCATCAAAGAACTCACACGGGAGAAACCATATCATTGTTTGGAGTGTGGAAAACACTTCAGTCTCAAGTCCTCTCTTACTCAACATCAAAGAACTCACACAGGTGAGAAAACGTATCAATATTTGGACGTAGAAAGAGCTTCAATTAGAACAACCACATTGTTCGACATCAAAGAAGTCACACATGAGAGAAATGGTAAAGAGCATTTATTTTTGTTGGACTTTGTTGAAAACTGGTGCATTTTATTCAGGCTTGCCGTCGTGTCCCTCTCGTGTCCCTCTCGTCCTCTGTGTTATTTGAAGTCAATAAAGAGGTCTGCCATGAAATCAACAAACCTTTATTCAGGCTATAAACCTTTATTCAGGCTATAAACATCTTCTCCCAGCTGAAGGGTGTCTAAAAGTTCTAAGTCTTGTCTTCTAGGCAAGATTATGCAAAGTAAGCAAAACAGTTCTTTCAAGGAAAGGGAAAGCCCATTTCTCCCCTTCAGGGAGACTGGTTCTGGCCAAGCCGTTTCCAAGCAATCAACCTGGCCAACCTCCTCCTCCCTTCCCTTGCTTCAGCCCGCTTTTCCGTCCTATGGAATCTCGCATCTACCAGGCAACATCAAATATAAAATACATTAAACTGATAAAAAGCACATAAAACTAATACATTATTAAAATACCAATAAAACGCTTAAAATTCATCTGGGTAGGCTTGCTGGAAGAGTTTGGTCTTTATGGCTGTCTTAAAGTCACAGAGACTGTTAAATTGACGAAACTCCTCCGGCAGGCCATTCCACAGTCTGGGAACGGCAGAAGAAAAGGTCCTCTGGGTAACAGTTGTCGGTCTATTCTTGGCTGACTGTAGTAAATTCTTCCCAGAGGACCTGAGCGTGCGGGGTGGATTGTATGGGAGAAGGCGATCCTGCAGGAAACCTGGACCCAAACCATGTAGGGCTTTAAAGGTAATAACCCACAATCCCGCAGGGAAGTGATTTTAAAGCTGGTCACTCCTAAGTGTACCGGTGACCAACCTGGCTGCCATATTTTGAACTAGTTGAAGTTTCCGGACTAGGCACAGAGGTAGCCCTGTGTACAGCGCATTGCAGAAGTCGAGCCTCGAAGTTACCAGCGGGTGCACTGGTATTTATTCATACTCTCTGCTTTCTGTTCTTTAACCAGTTACTGACTAAAAATAAATATCTGTGGGGTTTCTTCCAGCAAAAAGACTGTTTCCAGTATGCATCTAATGACAACTGGAAAGAGTGCTTTTCACGATCTTTCTTCTACTGTTAGTCCATCCTCCCCCCCTCTTTTCCCTAGATCTTCCAGGTTTTTCCATATTGTTGTGATAAGATCAAGGTCTCTTAGTTGGATACTGCTGCTGCTCTAGCTGGGGAGTGTTTTCATATCACCCTTGGGTCATAAAAGTGGTAAAAGTTTTGGAACGGCTTGTAGGCACTTTTGGAAATTTGAGAAATTGCTGTGGGCGACACCACAAAATGGCTGCCACGGTGGCCTGGCTAGTCACAAAGGACAAATGTCTTGCCCAAGTAACTGGTTCCAAGGCTTTGAGCCCTAAATACCAAACCTCATATCTGATGTAGCATAACAAAATGCCCTTTCTAGTGCCTGGTTAGGAGTGAAAACTTCCCAGCTCATCTTGAGATAAGACTCTATGAGAAAAGGGTGAAATAACTATGAGAGGCCCATCCAGGGAATGAGGCCTACTCCTGTCAGCTAAAGCCTGCTAAAATCTATTCACTGTATTAAGCTAGAGGAATCTGTGTGTTGAGCCATGCTTACATCAGTTGCTGGCAGGATAGGTTAAACAGTGAGAGGGAGCCTTTTTCTAGCACCTTTCACCATCCTTTTGCTTTTAACATTCATTCATTTCTCCAACTATAGTCCTATGGGAATCATGGGGTGATCCATAAATTCTGGTTAACATCTCTGCCAGGATGTAGCATGGTGAATTGCGGGCCATGGAGGTTCTATGGTCAAAACCTGACAGTATGGGGCAGGGGGCATGGTTTGCAATTGATCAAGGGTGGACACAGGTTTCTTGCTCTCATTTCCACCCATTATTTATATTCCTTTATTGACTTGTAATGCAGATTTAATAAATTTCATTTTTTAATGGTTTTTCACGTTTAATAATATATCAAGTGACATAACAACTTGAGATCAGTCAGAACATCCATACATCTTTATCTTGTTACATACAATTGTATTGTTTGTCCGATCTCTTCATCAGTTTATACTCTGTGAACCCAATACATCGTTTCATAAAGGACCATGCGATTGTGGTCGCTGATTTACTTCTTCGCGCTGTGTCATAAAGTCTATAAAATCCCACCACGTAAGGATGAAGTTATCTCATTAAAAATTACAACCCAGATGTAGTGCTCTTACAAGAGACTCATCAGTGAGCTTCGGTGAAGCAGGTAGAATCAAAAGTGTTGGAAGGGGCCTATAAGGCCATCGAGTCCAACCCCCTGCTCAATGCAGGAATCCACCGTAAAGCTGGACGACCATCTGTCAGGGATGCTTTAAGGTAGATTCCTGCACTGAGCAGGGGGGTTGGACTTGCTGGCCTTATAGGCCCCTTCCAACTCTTCTGTGATTCATACATGATAGTTGTCCAGCTGCCTCTTGAATGCCTCTAGTGTGGGAGAGCCCACAACCTCCCTAGGTACTGTCCCACTCATTTTTAGGGAGAGTAATACTGCATAGGCAGGTCCCCTAAAACTTGTGGGGTTGCCATACTGTTTGCAAAGAAACACCCTTTTGTGTGTGAAGCAGCTATTAAAGTCCAGAAGGTCAATACACGTGAGTAAGAGGATCAATAGACAGGCATTCACTATTGACTCCTTTTTTGCCCCCAGCTGGGCTCAGGATAAGTTTATGCAGGCCTTCTTTGAGATAACAAGTCCCTTCGCCTTGGGGAACGTCCTTGTGGAAGGTGGCATGAATCCCATTCTGGGCCGGCACTTTGGCTCCTCATCAAAACCCAGAAAGGAACCCCAACAAAGATGCCAAAAAAAGGCAAAGGGGTAGAACAAAGGATGTTATTTATTATAAAATCTGACACGTTTCAGAACTGGGTCCTCCTCAGGGTGCTCAAAAAACAAATTATATAATATTTATAGAGCTACATGGGTCATCACTGCACGTCACAAAAATCTTACCAGTGTACATAAACATCTAAAATTATAAAAATACAAATGAATAACATATCAAAAATCAGAGGCTATTTGCAACTTTTCACATATATGAAAGTCTTCTCTTGGAGTTAATACGAAACAAAAACCATCCACACTCAAACACGTGAGAACGTTGTAGTGTGCAGACAAGCTCTAGGAGGTGGGGCTGCACATTTTAACCAATCCTAAGTGAATTTGGATCTGTTACCCAGAGGACCTTCTCTTCTGCCGCTCCCAGACTGTGGAACGACCTGCTGGGAGAGATCCGCCAACTTACCAGTCTTCAAGAATTCAAGAGAGCTATAAAGACTGATCTCTTCCAGCAGGCCTACCCAAATTTTAAGACTTGGTTGATTTTAATAATGTATTAATTGTATATGTTTTTAACCAGTTTTATATATTTTATATTGTTTGTATTGATGTTGTTCCCTGCCTCGATCCGGAGGGAGAGGCGGGTAAAAAATATATTATTATTATTATCATCATCATCATCATCATCATTATTATTATTTTTCCACATTCATCCAAATAAATATTTCCTTCACTTGACAGCTGGCACACCCAAGCATGCAGATATCCACAGAAAAGGGGTGGCATCACACACCACACATCTAAATAGGGAAAGGCCACGGCTCAACGACAGAACGTCTCTTTTACACGTAGCGGGTCTCCGATCAAGCTCTTCATAGCTCCATCTAAAAATGATCTCCAGTACAGTACGGTACTAACAAAGAGCCTGTCCGAGACACCGGAGACAATATTCAGCTAGATGGACCAGCAGTCTGACCCAATATCAATCAAGGAAGCTTTGTATGTTCGGAGTTCATGTCAGTTCTGTTAGTTCAGGGGTGAAGAACCTCCTCTCAGCCCAAGGGATGAATCCCATTTTGAATAAGCTTTGGGGGCTGCATTCCAGAGGTGGGCGGGGCCAAAGACCAAAGGGGGTGGGGCCAACATTTAAAAAGTACCCCAAAACATATTGTAGCTTAAAGCGCTTTCTGCTTAGAAGAGGCATTTCCCTTTTTAGAATGGGAGAAAATAACTGATTGGGCGAAATGGGAGGGCCGTGGCCTCCTCAGGAGCTCCGGAAGGTCAGCTTGGGACCCACAGAGGGCTGGATTTGGCCCCTGTCTCTGAGGTTCTGCACCGCTGGATTAGCTGGACCTTACGGATGAGGACATGGCAATGATCAAATACAACACGTAATTTAGAACTATGCTTTCGTTTACTTAATGCACAAGATGGATGATTCTAAAGCAAAACCCAACTAAACCAATAATGACTGCTCAAACAGTCCCCACAAAATCAAAACTTATAAAACAAGCGAGACCTAAAACAAAGGGTAGTATCCAATGCTAATCCTACATAGAATAGACCCACTGAAATGAATGGGCCTTAAGTTAGTCATAATTAATTGTCCCATTTATTTCAATGGTTCTACTCTATGCAGAACTAACATTGGATACTACCCAAAATGTTGCAGCGTGAAGTGCTGCTATTCAGGATTCCAGCCATTGCACACCATTCCCCCTCCCTCCCCGGTTTTCTGTTCACCCCCTCTGTTTTTCTGTGGCCACTGAGCATTCTCAGTCCTCAGTGGGTTGTTTTGGGGGTTGATTTTCCCGAAATATTTTTTTTGTACTTCTGCAGACTTGGTATTCCCCCCAAGCCTGCTAAACGCCAACTTCTTGTGTATGGGTGGTGCCATTTTGCCTGCAGAAGTAACAGCGCTCACAGCCTGAACATCGGAAATAGAAAGAATTATATCCTTATGTTCCACAGAAATAAAGTCTTAACTTCCTTCTTATTAAAACATAGAGTCCTCCTGGATCTGACCAAAGGTACGTCTAGTCCACATCCTTTAGAGTGGGATGTTGCCACTCAGGACAATTCTTCTCCACCTGACAATGCTCAGGTCCCATGTTCAAGTCCTGCTCTGAGTTTGATGTCTGACACCTTTATGGATTCTCACATATTCATTAGGTTCAAAGCCTACCTGAAACTTTTCTACGTTTTCCCTTCTGTGTGGACCCCTTGATGTTTAATAAGGGTCGATTTGAAACTAAAGCCTTTTCCACACTCCAGGCATTTGTATGGTTTCTCTCCTGTGTGATTCCTCTGGTGTCTAACAAGGTGATGGTTGTAAATGAAGCCTTTGCCACACTCTGAGCACTGATAGGGTTTCTCACCGGTGTGGGTTCTCTCATGCGCCTTAAGTTGCGAGGGTCTGTTGAAGTTTTTCCCACACTCTAAGCATTTATACGGTTCCTCCCCTTTGTGGGTTCTCTCGTGATTATGAAGGCTTGATGTCTGATTGAAGCTCTTCCCGCACTCTGAGCATTTATATGGTTTCTCTCCAGTGTGGATTCTCACGTGGACAACAAGATTTGATTTGAGACAAAAGCTTTTCCCACAGTCTGAGCATTTAAACGGTTTCTCTCCTGTATGGATTCTCTGATGTCTGCCAAGGCTTGCTTTCTCACTAAAACCTTTCCCACAGTCGGAGCATTTATACGGTTTCTCTTCCACATGCATTCCCTCATCCGCAAGGTGTGTTTGGTGGTGCTTAATAAAGTACGAAATTTGCCTGAAGCTTTTCCCGCAGTCCGGGCATTTATATGGCTTCTCCCCAGTGTGGGTTCTCTCATGTTCCTTAAGGTTTCCAGCCTGGCTGAATCTTTTCCCACAATCGGAGCATTTATATGGTTTCTCCCCTGTATGAGTCCTCTGATGGGCAATAAGATTAGAGCTTGTACTGAAGGATTTCTCACAGCCCAAGCACTTATACGGCTTCTCTCCTGTGTGAAACCTGTGATGTGTGGTAAGCTCAGAGATTTTCCGGAAGCTCCTCCCACAGTCCAAGCAGGTGTACGGTCTCTCCCCTGTGTGAGTTTTCTCATGTTCTTTAAGGGACCCCGACCGGCTAAAGCTTTTCCCACAATCTGGACATTTGTACGGTTTCTCTCCCGTGTGGATTCTCATGTGCAGAACCAGGCTTCCTTTGTGACTGAAGCTTTTCCCACAATCTGAACATGTGTATGGTTTTTCTCCTGTGTGGATTCTGGCATGTGCAATAAGGTTTCCTTTCTGGTCAAAGCTCTTGCCGCAATCCAAGCATTTATACGGTTTCTCTCCTGTGTGGATTCTGTGATGTCTAATAAGTTTAAAATGGGCGTTGAAGGATTTCCCACAGTATATGCATTGGTATATTTTCTCCTCGAACTGGACTCTCCCACATGAGAGACGCTCATTTAAAGTCTCTCGTCGCTGATCTTCTTGGATTTCTCCCTGGCCTGGAATTTCACTTTGCCAAGCGGGAATGGATTTACCTGTGCTCTTCTCCAAGCAGGTTTCCTGTTGTCTCATCAGTCCTTGGGGACTTTCAACAAGCTTTGTCTGCTCAGGGCTTTGAGAAACATTCCCATCCGCTGTTCTCTCAGACGTCCGGGGTTCCCCTTCCTCAGAGGCTTCCCATGAATTACCTTCATCTTCTTTCTCAACTGCATACCCTTTGCCTGATGGGATAAGAAAAGTTTTTGAAGTGAACATGTTAAGCCGCCTTGTATGCAGTCAAACCCTTGGTCCAAATAACTCAGGAGTGCAGAACCTCTTTCGGCCCAAGAGCTATTTTAGTGGTGGGCGGGGCCGAAAGCCAAAGAGGCGGGGCTGAAATACCAAAAATACCGGCATGCTTTAACTTAAAACTCTCCCTGCCCATAACTAAACCTTAGGAAAGGCATGCCAATCTTTTAGAATGGGGGAAAACCTGCACAAAACCTGGAAACTATGAAACAATCGGTGGATGGAGGGAAAGGGGTGGGGCCTGGGGAAGGGGGCGTGACCCTCTAGAGACCCCGGGTGTGGGTGAACTGGGACCTGAGGTTCTGCACCCCTGATGTATCAAATGACTGACAGTGAAGCTCCAGGTTGGAGATTGAACCCAAGGCCTTCTATACAAAACTCTGGCTATTGTATGGTATAAAGATGTAATAAATCAATACATGCAAAGCATATGCATTTATTTATTCATTTTTATTTACATATTCATTTATTTTATTGCATTTCTATCCTGCCTTTTTTCCTCCAAGGAACCCAAGGTGGTGTATATAATCCTCCTCCTCTCCATTTTATCCTCATAACAACAATCCTCTGAGGTGGGTTGGGCAGAGAATCTGTGACTGGCCCAAAGTCACCCAGTGAGCTTCCATGGCCAAGTGGGGACTAGAACCCGGATCTCCCGACTCCCAATCCAAGACTGTAGCCTCTCGACTATACTGGCTCTCCTGTTATTCCCATCAGTCTGGCCAATGGTAAGGGATGATGGAAGTTGTAGTCCAACAACATCTGAAAGGCCACAGGCTCCCAACCTGGGTCAAATCCCCTTTTAAAGCCCCGAGTTGGTGGCCATCCCGTCTTGTGGCAGCGAATTCCCTAATTCAGCACTGCAAGAAAAAGCATGTTAGCTGATCTGCTGCTGAATGTGTTTAGTTGGGTACTGACTATTTCTATTATTGTTGTATTTTAACTGATTTGTTTTAATTAAGATTTCATTTTAAAACTGCATTTTATTATTGTTAAATTCCAAATCCCATATTCGTGTGATACCTTTATTAGGCCAAGCAAAAGATCACAAAAATGTACAGGCTTCAAAATCTCCAAATCTCCTCATCAGGTAAGACGTTATAAAAAAAACAACGGGGTGGAAGATGGAATATGGGAGAAGAGGAAATCACAGTTTTGTATATGCAACCCCCACTCACGAGTTGTTACGTCATGCAAACCTAGGAAGCACGGGTTATACAATGGTTAACCCTTGCATAAACCTAAAACAGAACATGGGTTATGTGAGGTTTGTTTAACCCTCACATAACCCATGCTCGTCGGGTTTGCACGACACAACAACCCTCAAGCAGGGGTTGCATATTGAAAATGGTGGCCACACATACACTGTGGCGTGTACAGAGAGTGTATTGTGCAACCATTCCTACTGTCTGCATGTTCAGAGTCTCAAGATGGAATGGAAGCGTGGGGGGTGGGAAGAGTCTTACCTGATTACATAAGAGGAGCTGTGCTGGATCAGACCAAAGGCCCATCTAGTCTATGAAGAGATCTCGAGATCTCAAAAGCTTGCCCAGTTTTTGGTAATTTTTGGCTTGGCCATATAAATATATTTCACTAATATGAGTTTTGGAATTTTACTTAAGGCCGACATGACTATCATTGCTTTTTATTATTGTTAGCTGCCTTGAGCATCATATTTGGCAGAAAGGCAGGATAAATAAAATAATAAAAACACACCACCATCTGATTTTAGCTCAAAAACCACCCAGAGGAGTCTCTTTACACCAACAGGACAGAGTTCAGATGACACCCGCTGGCCTGTCATCACACTTTCCAAGGCTGGGCAGCCACCGAGGCATTAACAGCAGATCTCCTGCACTGGCGGGAGTTTGGATTAGATGACATTAAAGGTCTCATTCAACTCAATTGTATTACCAGAGTTTGTTTGTTTTCCTCTTCCCTCATCATACCTTTTCCCTTTTGTATTGTGTCTTTTTAGACTATAAACCTGAGGACAGACTTGTGCCATTTTTAGTCTTTAAAAATGCTTAGGTGCATTTATGATACCTATGATGATGATAATGACAACAGCTATTATGATTTATTATTGTTAAGCAGATACAGGAAGGATTTCTGGAAGGTAGGATGTTTGCAATCTGTTGGTTCCCTAAACCTCAATGACCCCTCTGGAATTTCTCTCACCTTGGTGGTCTTCATTTTGGTCAAAGTTCATCAGGCCGTCCTCATCTTTAACTGCAGTTGGATCAAAGAGAAGATCTCCATCTCCCGCGTGGGTCTTCCACAATTGTTCCTTTTGACTCATCTCAGGTATCTTGTCTGTTTTCACAGGAAGCTTAGCCCTGGACTCTTTGGTGAAAGGTCACAAGTTTTTCCCCTGGCCCACTGCCTTCTACTTTGATGGGCGGAGTGGTGGTCTCCCCAATGATCTTCTCCACAATGCCATTACCTGCTAACTGGCAGACAGAATACAGTCACTAAGGACAGTGTATTTGGTTTATTATTTATTCAGGGTGCAATCCTATGAACATTAAAGCATAAGAACATCAGAAGAGCCATGCTGGATCAGACCAGCGGGCCATGTAGTCCAGCCTTCTGTTCACAGTGTGGCCAACCAGCTGCCCCAATGGGAAATCCAAAAGCAGGACACAAGTGCAACAGTACCCTCCCATCCATGTTCCCCAGCAAGTGGTGTACACAGGCATACTGCCTCTAATACTGGAGGTAGCATAGAGCCATCAGGACTAGTAGTCTTTGATAGCCTTCTCCAGGAATTTGTCTAACCCACTTTTAAAGTCATCCAAATTGGTGGCCACCACTACGTCTTGAGGTAGCAAAGTCCATAGTTTAACTCTGCGCTGTGTGAAGAAGTCCTTCCTTTTCTCTGTCCTGAATCTTCCACCAACCAGCTTCATGGAATGACCCATTTGGGTTCTAGCATTATGGGAGAAGGAGAAAAACGTCTCCCTATCCACATTCTCTAAGCATGGCTGGCTGGGGGATGTTGAGAGTTGTAGGACTTTTTCCTGTCTAAATATGTATCTTCTGTGTCAGGGCTGAAGGCCTGTGGAATCTGATTGCAATCCCAGAAGCGAAACATACGAAGCAGCTGTTTCCAACACAGCAAAGATTTAGGAGAAAGGCTTTTTCAGGATGGGGTTTTCAGACAGAGCTGCTGGGGCTCAGGGCTGGTGGGGGATGATGTGAGTTGTAGTCCTAAATGGGGGTGCATAGGCAGGTAAGCATCCAAAATAAACCCAGGAAAAAGAGAAACCTCTCAGGCATGCTGGAACTAGGCTTTATTTGTGAAAAGTCCAACTCTTTGGCCTCTACTCACTGTGCAACTCAAAAGCTTGCATCCAGCATTTTAAACAACAGTTGGCCCATCTGAATTTAATCTAGGCACATAGGATTGATTGCCAATGTTTAATCTGCCTCTATACTTCCACCTTTAACAGCAGCTTGCTTTACACAGGAATTAGAAATGCACAATGTGAGTTTAAAAGCTTTCCTTGCCAGATCCGGCAGATCGGTTGCAGTTAAAGGCACTGTGCGGAGAGCCACTTGAAAAGCTAGCCTGCTGCTGTGTTGCCAACTTCTGAACCGGCTTGCGTAGCTGTCCTTTTAACAGCGATCTGCAGCCATTCGCAAGGGAAGACGTTTCGCTCCCATGCCTTGAAAAGGCTTCATCTGCTGATTTCTGCAGAGCAAAACTTCTGTTCAAGAGGATCAGTGCTAATTAGGAAGAAAAAGAAAAAGAAGAAGAAGAAGAAGAAGAAGAAGAAGAAGAAGAAGAAGAGGAAAACACTAAGTATAGCATGGTGCTCTTTCTTTATTCCTGGTTAGTTGGCAACACTGGATATGAAGCATGAGAATTCTGATTCCCATGATTTATATTAATCTGTAGTGAAGGATCTTGAAATGCTTATGTGCATTCCCACTCTCTCTCACACACACATTTCCATACTGTGCTCTCCTCTACCCATCTCTTTCCTCCGGTTTTTTTTTTCTTCCTTCCTCTGGACTCCATTTTCCCTTTGTCCAAAGTCTCCTTATCAACTCACCTTTCTTCCTGCAGGCATGCAGAAGCCAGATTCTCCCCCCCCCCCTCAGCCCTCCCACCAAAAGAGCAGGAAGAGGCAGGAGCAACACCGATTTCATTCCCCCAGTCTCAGATTTCTTTGCCTCTCTAGGAGCAAGCTCTCGATCACTTTAACTCTTACCTATCTGGAGACCACAACAAACTTTAACATGGATTTTGAATGACAGCCTTCCATCATTCTCCAACTTTAACAAAGTTCGTGTCCAACGGAGGGCGAACAGGAAGTGAGAGGGGGAGTGTCTGGAAACGAAGCCGCCTGGGGAATGTTTGAAAGAGTTGGGCGCAAAATTATGCATGGTGTGGAGAAAGTGGATAGGGAGGAATTTCCCTCACATTCTCACAAAACTAGAACCTAATGGGCTCATCTCAGAAAGCTGATTGGTGGGAGATCCAGGACAGATAAAAGGAGCGACTTCTTCCCACAGCGCAGTGTTAAGCTGTGGAATTTAGAACCAGAAGACGTAGTGTGATGGACACCTATTTGGAGGGCTTTAAAATTTGGAGGGCTTTAAATGGAGATTGGGCAAATTCCAGAAGGAGAAAACGATCAATGGCTATTAATCCTGTGGGCCGTATGCTACCTCTAGGATCAGAGGCAGTATGCCCATGCTCACCTGTTGCTGGGGAACATGGGCAGCAATGTGCTGTTCCCCTCGTGTCCTGCCTTGGACACAGTGTGAACAGGATGCTGGACTAAACGAACCCTTGGTCTGATCCAGCATGACTCTACTTATGAACTTACGGTATGTATAGCCTGGAGAAAACATGATTAAGGAAAGATATAAAAGCAGTCTTTATATATCTGAAAGGCTGCCATTCGGAAGATGGAGCAGACTTGTTCTCTCTTGTTCCTCCGCAGAGCAGCACTAGAACCAGTGTGTGGAAAGCACAAGGAAAGCAGATTTGGGCTAAACATTAGGAGAAACTTCCTAACAGTACAAAGTGATGGGCTCTCCTTTGCTGGAGGTATTTAAGCAGAGGCTGGATGGCCATCTATCAAGGAAGCTGCGTCTGTGTCCTGCGTTGCAGAGTCTGCATTAAGCAAGGGGTTGATGATCTCCAAGGTTACTTTCAGCTCTATATTCTATTATTTAATACGTGAAAATAAGAACTGACTTGTAATAGCCCTCTTCTCATCAAGGAGTACATTGCAGAAGGTTACACTCCTTTTTCCTCTGTTGACTTGGCCCATTCATACAGTTACTGGGACAATAGCTGGTTAGATGTCTTGGGATGCAATCACACCAGTCATCCATTACCAGGTGGGACAGATATGTGTGACCATTGAGTTGGCTCGCTTGGAAGTTGTTGTTCCGGCCTGTTTTGCGCAATATGGACTATGGCCCAGAACAGGTGTTGGAATGTGAGTTTTGTGGCTTATTGTATCTGTCCCACCTAGTCATGTGTGAGTGGTGAGTTTGGTTGAGTTGGCTCACTTGGACGTTGCCGTTCAAGTCTGTTTTGCACAATATGGACTATGACCCGGAACGGGTATTGGAACATGGTTTTGTGGTTGTTTTGTGGCTTATTATATCTGTCCAACCTAGTAATGTGTGACTGTTGAGTTGACTCACTTGGAAGTTGCTATTCCAGCCTGTTTTGCACAAGAGGGACTATGGCCCAGAATGGGTATTGGAACGTGGTTTTTGTAGCTGTTTTGTGGCTTATTGTATCTGTCCGACCTAGTAATGTGTGAGTGGTGAGTTTGGTTGAGTTGGCTCACTTGGACGTTGCCATTCCAGCCTGTTTTGCGCAAGGATAAGTATTTTTAGGATAACTGTAGCTGAGCTATCCCTTTGCAGATAAGAGCATAATTGGCATATTAGCCTAAGCTCATAAAAGGTGCTCTGTGCCACCGAGTCTGCTTGTGCCTAGCACCCCCAAACTATGATCCTGATCCCTTAGGGGGAATGCGACCCCCTCCAGAACAACTTGAACATCATCTAGCCGGGCAGACAAATCACCCACTAACAGTACCTCTGCTTTGAGTCTCAGTTTATTAGCCCCCTTCCAGTCCATTACCATGCTCAAGCGCTGATACAGAACAGCCACTGCCTCAGCTGGATTTGATGAAAAAGAGAGGTAGAGCTGGGTGTCATCTGCATATTGATGACACCTCAGCCCCCGTCTCCAGTTAACCTCTCCCAGCAGCTCCATGTAGATGTTGAACAGCATGGGAAGTGAAGGAAAGAAAACAGATTTACTCACAAGTATCTTTGCATATACAATGCAGGTACAGCATAGAGTTTCAAAAGGAGCATGTTCAATCAGTTTTGTTATCCATTTACACCAGCAGGAGGGAGAGAGCAAACGCAGCTGGAGGTCAGAGAGAGCTGGGGGAGGAATTTGTCCAATCCCCTTTTAAAGCCATTCAAATTGGTGTCCAGCAATAAATCTTCCGGCAGTGAATTCCATAGTTCGACTGCGCTGTGTGAAGAAGGCCTTCCTTTTATCTGTCCTGAATCTCCCACCAATCAGCTTTATGGGATGACCCCCTTTGAGTTCTAGTATTATGGGAGAGGGAGAAAAATGTCTTCTTATCCACATTCTCTACACCATGCATAATTTTGTACACCTCTGTCAGGTCTCCCCTTAGCATCCTTTTTTCCAAGCTAAACAATCCCAGCTATATGAAAAGTGTGTCCTTTTTCCCCCCCTTGTCTCGCTGCTGTTCCTGGAAGAGTTGGGAATATATCAGACCCAAGCCTCATCAACCTGTTTTTTTCCCTTGCCTTGTAGGTGAAGAGGTTATGGGCAGCCAGCTGCAGACAAGGAAGAGCATTCTTGGGATGGAAAGAGAGAGAAAGAATATATCACCAGAAATATCCCAAAGCAACATTTCTGTGGTGGTTGAGGTTCCCGAGAAAGTATGTGAATCCACCTTATCCCCATGGAGAAAGAAACCAGCAGAGGAAAACCATGAACCAAGGGGCCTTGTAGAAAATCACACTCAATTTAAGAGAGACCCAAGTCCTACAAGGCCCCTTAATTTCTTCACTTCCAGGACTGAGAGGATGTATCGCTTCAAATCAGGACTTGCCAACGACTCAATGATCCATACTGGACAAACTGAATGTCGGGTATGTGGGAGAACCTTCCAGAACAAGTTTCACCTCATAAGGCATCAGAGAATTCACACAGGAGAAAAACCCTATGGATGTATCCAGTGTAAGAAAGCTTTCAGCTGGAAAGATAAGTTAATTGAGCATCAGAATAGTCATACTAGGAAGGAACGGCTTGAAGGCTCTGAGGCAGGGAAACTTTTTTTGCAGTAGTACATTTATAAAACAGGCTTATCTCAGTGAGAAGAGGCTATATGACTGCTCTGTGTGTGGAAAAAGATTTGCTTTGAGTAGTATGTTAAGAAGACATCAGAAAGAACATAGCGTGGAGAAAGCCTACGAATGCTCCCGGTGCGGGAAATATTTTGCTGAGAAAATCAGAAATGTCACAAAAGGCTATTTGAATGCCTTGAGTGTGGAAAGACCTTTAATCAGACAGAGACGCTCAGTAGACATCAAACACTCCATACTGGTGACCGGTGGTACAAATGTTCGCAGGAGCATTAAACAAGAGCCTGACTGCAATTAGACATCAAAGAATCCATAGCATGGGTGTCTTGCAAACATGTGAATGCAAGAATCCAACTCAGGGAATCCATGTCAGCAAGACAAATCAAAGTGTGCCCAAAATATGTATATTTTCCCCTGCACCTTGGATGTTACCAATCAATAGAGAACAGAGCTCTGCTCATGGACAGAGCCTCCACCTGATTTTTGAGGATTCTCACATCACCCCCCCCGACCCACACCATAGGCCCCCTCTACAAGGATGCGCTTTTGCGCCCGGTTGTGCGATTATGCGCATTATCGCAGACGCGCATTTACTCCTAATCCCTCTGCACGGGAGGCTGTGAGAGGCGGCGAAACGCATTAATAGATGTCCAAAAAGCGCTTTACAAGAAGTTAATGCGCATAATCGCTTGTTCACACGGGGGAAATGCGCTTTAACGGCCGGAGCAAAATAAAACTTGCGATTTAACGCGCATTCGAAAATGCGCATTATCGGGGAGATAACGCGCCTCTACGCCCGATTTGCGCTCCGTTCTTGTAGAGTTAAAAATTTTAATGAACCTTCAAAGCGCATTAAACCTCTCTTGTAGAGGCACCCATAGCTCACCTCATGCAGCAGGACTTCCTGTCTCTGTGTAGCATTTTCAGGGGGCTGCCATCAAGTGAGTTCTGCTTTAACTAGTCCAGTTGCATGCACCTAAATCTGGATCCAGCCTGGTTTGTGATCAAACCTTTATCAAAATAATGATCCAAACAGTCAGAAATATCCAAGAGTGCTAAATAAGGATTATAGCTCACGACCAATGGCCCGTCCTTTGAAGGTTCTCCCTCACCCCCCCACCCCCCCCCGATAAGATTGTATTTGCATACATGACCGCAGCATATGTTAAATGAAGCATGCCCACACTTCCATAGCCTCTCCCACAAGTGTGGGGGAGACGTCTATCAAACCTGTGTAGTTTTAAAGTGTTAGTTACATACCCATTTTTCTTGTATAGAATTTTATATTGCCTTAATCTCTTTGGAAAGGTGCCTAATAAACCTTGGGAACAAACCATGTTTCCTTGGTGTTTTTCTACCTTACGAGGATGTTGTGTAGGGTGACCATATGGAAAAGAGGACAGGGCTCCTGTATCTTTAGAAAAGGGAATTTCAACAGGTGTCATTTGTAGGCCTGCAGCACCGGGTGAAATTACCTCTTCCTCACAGCAGTTAAAGCTGCAGGAGCCCTGCCCTCTTTTGTATCTGTTCAAGAGGGCAGGGCTCCTGCAGCTTTAACTACTGGGATGAAGAGGGAATTTCACCAGGTGCTGCAGGCATACAAATGATGCCTGCTGAAATTCCCTTTTCTATGTAAACTGTTGAAGATACAGGAGCCCTGTCCTCCTTTTCATATGGTCACCCTAGTGTTGTGCCCCCATTTGGGATGGAGGAGGACACAGGACAGCTGAGCCTGAGAGTGTTTGGGGAGGGGCCCAGCACATGGTTACGCAGAAGCTGTCCGCAGCTCAACCCAGCTAGCCTCACTCATCTATCAGCCTCTGCATAAAAGACAAACCTCAAGCCCAGTTCAGGTGCTGGAAGCAATTGTTGTTTCTGCTCATCCATAGCAGTAAACAATCCTGCTAGCTCCTGACCCTGGCTTTGATTATTCTTGAACTCAGAACGACTCCGACTATTGTTCAGCGTGTCCCTTTAATATGGTTTTGTTTTCGTTGGTTTCAGACGGATATCTTTGGCTTACTGACCTTGGACTATTTAATTAGGGTGACCAGACGCCCGGATTTGTCCGGACATATCCAGGAAATGGGGTGCAAATCCGCATCCGGGCGGAAAAACCGTTTTGGGGGGCCAAATCTGGAAATTTAGCCCCCCAAAACGGTGACCAGATGGCCCTGGGGCGAGCTGGGCCAACCGCGGGGCGGCGGGGGCAAACCGGGGCAGCGGGGGGTCACGCGGCGGTGGCGCGAGGCTGGCGGCGCGAGGCACCTACCGGCTGGGGCGTCTGTTTCCCTCCGGTGCTCGGAATCTACTGAGAAACAGGCTTCGCGGCCTATCCCTCAGTAGCGCGCCGGGTGATGACGTCATCACTCGGCGCACTGCTGAGAGACAGGCCAAGAAGCCTGTTTCTCAGTAGATTCCAAGCATGGAGGGAAACGGACGCCCCAGCAGCAGCAGGTAAGGAGCGCGTGGGGGGTAGGGGGGCGGCGCGGGTGCTCGCGGTGGGTGGGGGGCGGCGGTGCGGGTGCTCGCGGCGGGGGGGCGGTGCGGGTGCTCGCGGCGGGGGGGCGGCGCGGGTGCTCGTGGCGGGGGGGGCGGTGCGGGTGCTCGCGGCGGGTGGGGGGGCCGCGCGGGTGCTCGCGGCGGGTGGGGGGGCCGCGCGGGTGCTCGCGGCGGGTGGGGGGGCCGCGCGGGTGCGCGTGGCGGGTGTGGGGGAGGCACGGGGGCGCGGAGCGGGGGGGCGGCGCGGGGGCGCGGGGCACTTACCTGCTGGGGCTTCCCACCGGTGCTCGGAATCTACTGAGAAACAGGCTTCGCGGCCTATCCCTCAGTAGCGCGCCGGGTGATGACGTCATCACTCGGCGCACTGCTGAGAGACAGGCCAAGAAGCCTGTTTCTCAGTAGATTCCAAGCACGGAGGGAAACGGACGCCCCAGCAGCAGCAGGTAAGGAGCGCGTGGGGGGTGGGGGGGCGGCGTGGGTGCTCGCGGTGGGTGGGGGGCGGCGGGGCGGGTGCTCACGGCGGGGGGGCGGGGCGGGTGCTCGCGGCGGGGGGGTGGCGGGGTGCTCGCGGCGGGGGGGGCGGTGCTGGTGCTCGCGGCGGGTGGGGGGGAGGCGCGGGGGCGCGGGGCGGGTGGGGGTGCCGTGCGGGGGCTCGCGGCGGGGGGCGGCGCGGGGGCTCGCGGCGGGGCGGGCGGTGCCGGTGGTGCAGGTGCTCGCGGCGGGTGGGGGGGCCGCGCGGGTGCGTGCGGCGGGGGGGCGGCGCGGGTGCGCACGGCGGGTGTGGAGGAGGCGCGGGGGCGCGGGGCGGGTGGGGGTGCCATGCGGGGGCTCGCGGCGGGGGGGCGGCGCGGGGGCTCGCGGCGGGGGGGGCGGTGCGGGTGCGTGCGGCGGGGGGGGCCGCGCGGGTGCGCACGGCGGGTGTGGGGGAGGCGCGGGGGCAAGGGGCGGGTGGGGGTGCCATGCGGGGGCGCGGGGCGGGGGGGCGGCACGGAGGCGCACGGCGGGGGGGCGGCGCAGGGGCGCGGGGCACCTGCTGGGGCTTCCTTAGGGTGACCAAGGAGGACAGGGCTCCTGTAACTTTTAACAGTTGTGTAGAGAAGGGAATTTCAGCTGGTGTCCTTTGTATGCATGCAGCACCTGGTGAAATTCCCTCTTCATCACTGTAGTTAAAGCTGCAGAAGCCCTGCCCGCTTTTGTACCTGGTCACTCTAGTATAGCTCCTGCAGCTTTAACTACAGTGATGAAGAAGGAATTTCACCAGGTGCTGCATGCATACAAAGGACACCAGCTGAAATTCCCTTCTCTACGCAACTGTTAAAAGTTACAGGAGCCCTGTCTTCCTTTTCATATGGTCACCCTAATTTAAATGGAATTTGCTTCTTTCCATGCACTTAAGCATGCTTAAGGAACACTTGCTAACGTTCCTTAAGCATGCTTAAGTGCATGGAAAGAAGCAAACTCCATTTATTAGGGTGACCATATGAAAAGGAAGACAGGGCTCCTGTAACTTTTAACAGTTGCGTAGAGAAGGGAATTTCAGCTGGTGTCCTTTGTATGCATGCAGCACCTGGTGAAATTCCCTCTTCATCACTGTAGTTAAAGCTGCAGGAGCTATACTAGAGTGACCAGGTACAAAAGCGGGCAGGGCTTCTGCAGCTTTAACTACAGTGATGAAGAGGGAATTTCACCAGGTGCTGCATGCATACAAAGGACACCAGCTGAAATTCCCTTCTCTACGCAACTGTTAAAAGTTACAGGAGCCCTGTCTTCCTTTTCATATGGTCACCCTAATTTAAATGGAATTTGCTTCTTTCCATGCACTTAAGCATGCTTAAGGAACACTTGCTAACGTTCCTTAAGCATGCTTAAGTGCATGGAAAGAAGCAAACTCCATTTATTAGGGTGACCATATGAAAAGGAAGACAGGGCTCCTGTAACTTTTAACAGTTGCGTAGAGAAGGGAATTTCAGCTGGTGTCCTTTGTATGCATGCAGCACCTGGTGAAATTCCCTCTTCATCACTGTAGTTAAAGCTGCAGGAGCTATACTAGAGTGACCAGGTACAAAAGCGGGCAGGGCTTCTGCAGCTTTAACTACAGTGATGAAGAGGGAATTTCACCAGGTGCTGCATGCATACAAAGGACACCAGCTGAAATTCCCTTCTCTACGCAACTGTTAAAAGTTACAGGAGCCCTGTCTTCCTTTTCATATGGTCACCCTACCATATACAAAAGAAGGCAGGCCCCCTGCAACTTTGTGATGAAGAGGGAATTTCACCAGGAACTAATTGCATACAAATGACACTGGCTGAAATTCCCTTTTCTCTACAACTGTTAAAGTTACAGGAGCCCTGTCCTCCTTTTCAGATGGTCAGCCTACCCTAGGTAGGTGGGCGCGGGGTGAGTACAGTGCAGGTGGGGCAAGTGGGTTGTGGGGTGGGATGAGGCAGTTGTGGGGTGTGCGGTTGTGGGGTGTGCAGTTGTGGGGTGGGCGTGGGGCGAGGCTAGCGGGTGCGCGGGGGTGGAGTGCGGGGTGGGCAGGCAAACTGCAGGTGAGGCAGGTGGAGTGGTTGTGGGGTGCACAGCTGCTGGTTGCGGGGTGGGTGGGGCGGGCATAGGGTGCGGCGGGCAAGTGTGCAGGTCATGCGAGATGGGCGGGCGTGGGGTTGACGAGGCGGAAGCGGGGTGGACGGGTGCTGGGCCAGTGCAGGGTGGCACGGCCTGGCACGGCGCGCAAGTTGTCATGGCGTGCGGGCAGCACAGCTTGGCACAGTGCAGCCTGACCCAGTGCAGCCTGACCCAGTGTGACCCATGGGGCGGCGCAGTGGGGGAGCATCCTCACCCGGTGTCCTGGGGCATTCCTGGCCGGGTGTGGGGCAGTCTGGCCTGGCCTGGAGTATGACACGCTGGACTTCAAGCCCATGGGGTGGCCTGGCCCAGTCGGGAGTGCAGGCGTCTTAGCCTGGCCTGGCACTCGGGGCTGGGGCTGCCTGGATGTGATTTCATTTATCGTTGGGTGCTGCTACTGTTTAGTGAACTTTTCTTTAATATTTTTGCTATATTTTGATGAATTAATTGGGGTGGTGCATGTGTGTGTGTTTTAAAATTATTATTAGATTTGCCATGGGTGAGTATGCTGGTGTGTGTGGATATTTATTGTATTTTCAGTCTTGGTGAGTGTGTGTATTTGTTCTGTTGGTTGTTTTTTGCCTTGGTGCTTGTCTGGATTTTTATTATTTTTCCTTGGGTGGGTATGTGGGTGAGTGTTGTATTTTTAATATTATTTTATTGCAATGGGTGTGTGCATGTTTTTGTTTTATTTTGCATTGTGTGGGTGGTTTATTATTAATATTGTCATTATTATTTTGCCTTTGGAGAGCGTGGGGGTGGATTTTTATCCCCTCTTCCAGTTAAGTGTGTGTGTGGAGGTTGTTGTTGTTTAAATTGCTTTCAGGAGGATGTGGAGTTTTCCCCCACTTTGGGCAAGTGTGCAGGGGTATGTAAATTTTAATTTTTATTGCCTTTAGTGAGCATGAGGTGTGCGTGGATGCTGCTACTGCTGATCTTTCCTGGGGTGTGTATGTCTGCCTTCTTTAGTATCTGGTCATGCTAGGATGGGCTCCTGCAGCTTTAACTGTTGTAATGTAGAGGGAATATCACCAGATGCTGCATGCATACAAATGATACTTGCTGAAATTCCCTTTTCAATACAGCTATTAAAGATACAGGATCCCTGTCCTCCTTTCCATAATCACTCTAACTAATGGAATAATTGTA